>OX328100.1:58668453-63468453 GCA_946811185.2 Hippopus hippopus
AGACGTATCATTTAAAAAGACTCGTGCCTTTCGTTTTTCTTTTTACATCTTCTAGTACTTACTATAAAGTTAAAACTTAGAGGCAAAGCGCCCAATAGCAAATTTACTTTTATGTAAGGTGATTTACTGACAAAGAGCCCTTAATTGTTTTTATTTCAGCAACAATATATTTACGTACATGAAGTTTTAGCAGATGCATTCCTGTTTGGAACATGTCCCATATATATGAGTCAGTTTCATGAAGTTCACGACTTTCTGAAAAAGAGTGAGAAGGAAACCAAGAACCCAAGATTGCAGACTCAATACGATGTGAGTGAACAAGTCACTTAATCCAATATGTTTATAAAATATATTTTTAAAATTAGAATGAGTACATTTTTCTTGTTTTTCATTGAACTGAAAAATTGTTGATATTGGGTGAAAACATTACCTACTTCTACTTTAAAACATGACCGGTTGCGTTTTCTGCCTTTAGTAACAAGGGGGGGGGGGAGTAATTTTACAATGTAAGTTTGAAACTTGTGTTATCTTTTGTAATTGGAAATAAACTTAGTTTCGCTTAGTTGAATTCCAAATAGAAAACTTTGTCGTTGAAATGTTCATTATGAATTTCATTCAATCAGGTCTAGCAATCTAAAAATAAAAGACCCTTTAACTGCAAGTGAAAGATATCCAACAGTTAAGTGGATCGGTTGACTTGTATTTTTCGAAGCATTTTCTGATGTAATAATTATAAAGAAAATGAATATCACAGCTAAAAATTATAATAAGTAAGTAATTATTCTTTTAAATAAGATTGTATTTTATCTTAGAGCATTTTTTTCCACTCGGAAAAATTACTCGACAACTTAATGGTTAATGTAATTGATATGCTATTTAATTTCAGTTGCTCGTTGAAAGCATTGAAGATAGTTACCATGGAGAAGAACTCGCTGAAGGTGAATATACAAATCTGTTTTATACAGCAACAGATACTAGTAAGTACTAGACCTAATACTCTCAAAAAAAGACAGATTTTGATTATATTGCATTAATCCCTCCAATGCCCATTTGGTTAATGTATTGGGAAAGTAAGTTCTACAAAAATGATTTAATGCAACGTAAAAAACAAACAAGTCTGTTGGGACAAAAGCAAAACCCAGTCATACAGCTATGTCGAGATGGAACTTAAAGACGATCGCTACAGTTTCACCATTTTTTCAAAACATTCAGAATTTCATGAAACTTTGTTTGGTGATAGTTTATTATCTGATCTACAAAAATAGGAGATAAAAAGAGGGGGTCACCGACTTTGGGAAAATTCTACCAATATTTCTTTTAGTACACCCTGCATTGCGGCAGTTCAAGATGAAATTTCACCTGTGAAAACTAAGTCTATATTCTTATGAACATGAAAGTTCGCAACAAATGCATAGCTGAAATATAAACCGCCTCTGGCGGGATTCGAACCCATGACGGGCACATATCCTCGTTTTTCGAGGTTTAAAAGACCAATGCCATAACCACTGAGCTAAAGAGACATCTCTCTAACGCAATAGTTAGGTATTGTATTTTAATCGGGACGAAGCCATGCATGAAGGAGTGGTCTTCCGTAACAATATTTTTTTAAATGTCAACAATTAGGAGCAGATTTTATGTCACTGTATTGGTGAAACATCAAATTTAATGAAAGAAATAATTTATAGTATACTGAGTATCAATTTGAAAAAAAAACATTTACTTATGGTTGAAACACCTGTATTTTGGAAAAAAAAAACCAAAGAGTATCTTTTAAAGTTATTTTTTAAATGTTCTGACTTTCAGATTTTTCTTATTTTTTCTATAAATAATTTTCAGGTACTAAACTAAATGAATCAGGCTTAAAACAAATAAGTCACCAGCCTAATTTTTTAAGAAAATACATTTTAAGTTTGTGGGTGGGGCACTAACTAATGAGTAAATGTAGGGTTTGTCAAAGACAAAGACATTATATGAAGTAAATTATCTCATTTTACAATAACACAACTTTTTTTTATAAGAATCAAGTTTGTTGGTCATAATAAACCAATTCATAGCATATAAATGTAATACTGATGTTAGCATTTAACCCATTTCCAAAAGACTAATTTTAGACTCTTCTAAATTTGACGAGTTTGCAGACGCTAAACCAAATTCTGGTATTCATACATGTATCACAGTTCTTTGATGGGTCAGAAATCATTGTGAGAAAAAGAGAAATCAATAGTTAGGAGCAATTTCTCCTTTTGACATCAATGTTTTTCTAATGTTGTCTGCTGCAGACTCATCAAGCTAAGGGACAACCTGGTAAAGGAGAAAGAGTTATGTACAGCCCCTCGTTTTCTGCAAGTCTATACCAAGTGACATAATTTTGGACTAGACCAAACTGAAAGCATCTGCATCTGAAAGGGTGTTTTAGCTCGACGATTCGTCTGCCAGATAGAGTGCTGGTAATAGTATATGTGTCCATATTTCCGTTGTTAGGTGACGTGGTTAGGTGATTCACTTTGACGTTAAGTCCGATCTTTTGAAAACGTAATTTTGGATTTTTGCCTCGCATATAATCATTTGGCTTGATTCAAATACTTTTTTCTTCATTTTGTTGACGTGTAACGACCCGTTTTAGTTCTTGGTTTATCCATTCTGCAGACATTGACAAGTGTGGCAGGATCAATTGTGTTAGGTGCTCACCGTTTTTTGAGTAAAAGGTGAGCGTGATAGTTACACGAAGCGTTAAAATGGAAACTGTCGCGAACGTCGTTAATCGTGCGTTCAGTGACCTTAAGGTCGTTGGCACAGTTTGGTAGCCCAAATGCTAACCAGAGCTGTAATTTTTTTTCTTTTTTTGGAAACATTTTAATGCTTGTTGAGATGTTTTATCCATTATTACTTTCCTTCATTTTTCTGCCATTGCAGCATTTCATTATCACGTGACTCAGTAACTGTAGAGCCGGGTTCTTTGGGTAGAATTTGGCGATTACTGAATGCATTTGTGATATCATTTATAAACATACAAAATGTTATATAAATTAGTTACTCTTGTTTTATATCGTAGGTGTTCGTAAAGAAATAAATTACCATTAAAAACAAATGCATGAACGACACCTGAAAAAAAAAAACTGCGATCGGTTGGCCATTTGAAAGGCAGTTTAATTACACAATGTCAAATCATGACATTATTTGAACAGAGATAAAAGAAATATAGCAGCAGAGACATATAAATCTGTTTTATTAGTGCACAACACTTTGTAATGAAAAGAAAAAAATGTATAAGCTTTACTAACACTATTTCCTGTTTTCCGTTGGATGTATGTAATATATACATATTTTTTTTCTCGATGAAGCGATGGTTTTCATTCACCTTCTCATATTTCTTTGATCATATCTTTTTTTTTTTTCTTTCACTTTCATTGTGACCTATCATGTAGGGAAAATACAAACAGCTAAAAATGGGATTGAAACAACGATTGGTGCTGTGTTTCTTCCGGTAAGATTTATTCATTTATTTATTCATTTATTCATTTATTTATTTATTTATTCATTTTCCAAAATGCATTTTTTGTTTGATTTCAAATTGTTTTAGAGCACCGGAAAATTTGTTCCTTGTTTCACGGATGTCTTTCTACTAATCGATGAGCCTTTGATACTTGTCTATTTAAAAACCTTAATTCGAATGCCAAAATCCTCAAACTGCATGAAAAAGGATAAAACGGGTGATCATATTTTCAATTCTTATATGTTGGTAAATCACTTTGTTTATCCAAGCAGTTTTTCTAATTGCTTGTATGTTTCATATCCAAGGCAAAGTCAAACTAATTTATGTCACGTATTATCTTAAATCAAAGAAGAATCAATGACCATGGAGAACAATTAAAAGATCGACTCTACTGTTTCAGAATTGGCAGGAAAAAGACGCATTTATAGCTATGAAAACACCAAAGAATAGTGAATTAACCGACTTTTGGTCAATGATACAGGAACAGTATGTACAGACGATTGTGGGTCTTGGTGCAAAAAAGAAAGCAGATAAGGTAAAAAAATATGCTTATAAATAGCATTGCAATGCATTCGGACGTTTATTTTTATAGCATAACTTCTGCCTTATAATTACGCCTTAACTTTCCACCGAATTAAAAAGCATACGTAATTGTTTCATTAACTCATAAATATGACATGGTGAATTTACAAAAAATACAGTATTCTCTTCCTTTAGCCATGGTAGTTTTTGACAATCCAATGATATATTTGCTGTCTATTTATTCTATAAGCAATTGACCACGCTATTATAGTAACATTAAAAGAGAGAGAGAGAGAGATAAACAATATTATGTTTTTCTATCAAATGTCTTCGATGAGGAGATATGGTCCATATACATGTAGTTATTTTGTTATCATTCATGCACTGTTATCCATATCCTATAGGAGAAGACTTGCTTCCATCTGAACACAAAACTTCAGAACAAATTTGAATTGACGCTGGTAGAGGAGAATGTGACTAGTTGCTACATCGAGCGAAAACTCACGTACAAATCTCAGGCAAGTTTACATATTGTATGTTTTAACTCTTTCAACGCCATAGGCGAAAAAAGGGACTTTTGCGGACTTTATAGATCAAGCTTTGATCTATCTCGTCCGCTTCTTAATTGAGCCTATACGATCAAAAACTTTCTGGGTATCAGTCGATTGCATTTAGAGCCGTTGAAAGACGTCGAGTACATTTATTTGGCGCCGAAAGAGTTAAAGCTCATATAAAGGCCAAATATAAACAATTCTATGAATAAAGTAGAGTTGTTCATTCATACTGTATATAGGTATGGTGACTACTGTAAGTTTGATTATAAGTTATGTACCGTTGGTCAAGGGTCTATGCTCTTGCAGAACAATGACTATTAACTCATGGGCTGCTATGCGCGACTCACTGACCTTTTGCGGACAGTGTAGATCCAAGATCAGACTGCACAAAACGTGCAGTCTGATCTTGGATCTAAACTGTCCGATAAGGACATGCTATTCCCCAAAACATACCTTTAAAAGGCATTATTTAGGTGATTATCATCAAAATGAAAATCTCATTTTAGTTATTTAGCAGGATAAGGGTAACAGCAGGATAAATCTTGCTTAAACATTATTTTAGTCATGCTCTGTGAAAAGGGAGTTTAATGTATGTGCAAAAAAAGTATCGATTCGGGTCAGCCTGCGCAGTCGGCGCAAGTAAATTTTCTGCGTGTTAAAGTACGCTCTACCTGCAGGTTCAGTCCGTTGTTGGATAAAATGGATTTTTTGATGACTTGTTTGCATCACCTAGAATCATTAAAAAAACCCACCACCGCCCCTATGCCTGCCGTGGCTTTTTTTTTTTTAACATTTTAAGTCCTGGCATGTTTAGTCATGTTTAGTCTTGTTGTAATGCTGTAGTATGATCCCTCTACCTAACTGAGACTCTAAAATTCTGATAAATTATGATTTATCTAAGTTCTCAGGATAGGGGATCTACCAGCATTTTATATAGATAATTCTATGTGAATAAAATATCCAAACTATATCAAATATAGGCTGGGGTTTATTGATCACTAGATCAGGCATGAATATTTTCCTTTTTACAAAGCATTTTTACTTTTCTCTCTGTGTGAGATTAGTCTTGATCAGGATCACTGTGGCCAGGTTTATAGATGTATTGTCTTATATAAAAGATTGGGAGGCGACAGTCAGTCAGTTCGCGCGGATCTGATCCGGGTCGATAAATGTTTTTTAGCTATATTTTAGTGACATGGGGGCTTTTACTTTGATCTCTGAACCCCATAGTCCAACCTTACAGGATTTGTATTATATTTCATTTGCTTAGTTTTCTTCGTTTTACGGCATGTCTTACCCGTTTCGGGACTTGCTGTGGAGGGGCGGAGGGGAAAGAACGGGCACTCCAGTAGCTTAATACCCTTAATGCGAGGTGTCGTCCGGATCGCCCCGTACAGCAAGCAGAACTGACGGCTGCCACCCAGTCAGTCTTAACATTTACTTTTTATACCCCCGCAAAACGAATGTTTTCGGGGGTATACTGGAATCAGCCTGTCTGTCCGTGTGTCCGTCCGTGTGTCCGTCCGTGTGTCCGTCTGTGTACAAATAATTGCCTGTTTCTGTCAAAGCGCTGGCGGGGGTATTAAGTCACATTCAGTGACAACTCTAGTTTTTTCTCCCGGCCCCCACTCCCTGTCTTTTTTCAGAGTTCTCTGAAAAGTTGGCCTGGACACAGGACCTTTTTCCTTGTACCTTCTTCTCGAACAACACAGAAATTATCTATCAGATACCCATATTTTAGAGATTAGATTAATCTAGGTAGATTGTTAGTTGTACGGTCAGGTGGCGGGGGACTTGGAAACTTGTTCACGGCTGTGGTGAATCATGTCGCCGACTCGCCTTCGGCTCGGGGCGACATGATTCACCAAAGCCGTGAACAAGTTTCCAAGTCTCCTGCCACCTGACCGTACAACGAATTTATTATACTGCAAAGTTTTACCATTCCAACGTTTGTTAGGCAAAATTTACTGTTTAAAAAATTGAGTACGCTGACGAAGTATAATTTTCCTTCTGAATGCCCCAATTCAATGAAAGCTGGCGTCACTGGGAACTGACGTCACTGAAACCTTGGTAGTACGTGCTAAAACGTGCAGCTTGGCACATAATCATGATGTTAATCTTGATCGACGCCGCCATTGAGGATGTTGTGTTGATAGTGTAGCCATGTATACAGGGCTCCCGAAAGGAAACTGCTTTTGCGTTGGTTTGGCCAGTGTACATGATATATATGTTCGGGGCATATTGTCCAATGAGATCACGAGAAATTCCTTTGCAGTATAATAAGTAGTTTTGTCCACACTGTTGTATGCACCACATAAATAGATTAAAATTGGAAATGTTTAAATAAAACAAAGGCTAGCAGTGCACCACTGTTTTTTGTGATAAATTATGTAAATAGCTGTTTGCTTTTAGCCATTTTATTTTCGAACTTTTAAAAAGAGGTCCAAAAAGGGTCAGCTTTTTTATTTTCTAGCGACTACCGGAACTATTGTTATTATTTTTTTATACTTCTTTTTTTCAACCCGTGATATTTTGTTGGTAATAATAAAAACATGGTTTCAAAATTTCACACGAAAACAATATTTTATAAAACAGTAATGCTTCCTTTACACTTATGGATTTTTCTTACGAGTCCTTACGGATGTCACATATTCGTAAAAGTACACGGATTTTTCCGATCTGGCCGCTTTTACGAGCGTTGTATGAGTAATTAATGTCCATTTACGATTTATTACAGGTTTTTACGATGTATTTACGGCAAATATCTACGATTTGTTACGAAATATGACGGACAAATACGAGCATGTTACGACATTTTAAGAACTGTTTACGGATTGTTACGAGTATATCAAGGATGGTTACGATTAATATAGTCATTTACGTGTAACTTACGACATGTTAACGTGTTGTTACGAATAGTTGCGAGTAAGTTAGGAGTATTTACGAGTCATGTCTTTTTGTGCAAAAAGCGTGCAATTCTGTGTGTATCATAATTCAACAGCTGACATCCAGCGAGAACATCACGTTCCGTGTCTTCTGTATCAGAAGGATTCAGTTGGGTGGTTCAGTGGAAGGCGGGCGGTCTTCTACCTCAGTGGGCTCTAGCTGTGGCGGTTGTGGTTCTAAGAAGGGTGAACGTGTCCGCTTTTTTCTGGTGGCTGCCTTTTTTGCTTTCTTTGGAGCCATGCTTGTAGATAATGTATATCAATAGTGTATATCGAAGAGATCAGGCCTATGTGACGTCTTGATAACAACTGAAATGAACTGTTCAATTTTGCACGCTTTTATACCATTTCTAAACCGTAAAGTATACGTATATATTCGTAAAGTACTCGTACATATCCATAAATTGCTCGTAATTAAGTCTTATCAATCCGGAAAGCAATCGTAACTGAACGCAACTAAAATCGGTAACTTCACTTAAGCACTCGTAATATTCCTTAAAAGAATCGTAAACTAACCGTAACAAATTGTAAAACAAATTGTTTACGAGACATTTACGGATTCTTGCGAGTAGTTTACGGAGGGTTACAACCGGTTTACGATACTTACGGATTGTTACAAGTTATTTACAGAAAATTTTATCCGTGGACACTCGTAAGAAAATTTTTGACATGTCAAAAATTTTGTCTCTACTTTCACGGATCCTCACGAGTGTCTGCGAGTTGTGACGAGCTATTAACGGATGCTTGTGATTGACTACGAGTTGGCAATCCGTAAGGACTCGTAAGAAAAATCCGTAAGTGTGAAGGCGGTATAAAAAAAAACAAAAGCTGCTCGCCACATGGTGTAATGCTGCATGATGTAAAGCCGCATGGCGATGGTAAACGACTTCAAATGATGATGATGACCGGTGTCATTCAACCAGTTTATGTTGAAGAGGTAGAACTCTAAAGTAAATAAGGCAAGTGACTTCTTAAATGTCTGTTGTTCCACCAGGACAATGCCCCTGTTCACACGTCTGTCATTGCCACAGATACCATTAATGATTGTGGCTTTGAATTGATTGAACATCCGCCTTATTGGCCTCATCTCGCTCCATCAGACTTTAATCTATTTCCAAAACTGAAAGGAGCCATTTCCGATACGACCTTTTGGTCAGATGATGACGTCATACATGCAGTGAAGAACTTTCTGAACGATCAAGAAAATGACTTATCAAAGTGGCATTTAGGTTTTTAAATATCGCTAGCAAATGTTTATAGAAACTGAAGTGGAGTATGTTTAAAACAAATAAAAAACCATAAAACGTAATATATTCGCCAAGAGTCAATGCTTTAGATAATTTTGAGGCTCACAACTTGCCAGTTACCCCTCGTAATATTTTCCAATGACTGGAGCAAGTCTTGGACAGGAAAATATGAGAACAAATAATGCTCGTATTGGTGCGTTGGCAACAAGTTGGAGAAGAGGAAATTCAAAACCGTATTTGTGATAATTATCAGTCACTCCATTTTACAATATTTTCAGGTAAAGTTATATGGCCTGCAACACGCGAAAAGGGCGTTCGGACATTTGCCCAAAGTGTTGTCTCGGATCAGCCTGCGCACTCCGCGCAGGCTTATCCCAGACAACGCTTTACGACTGCATTAGATTTTGTGCTACTGTAGACTTGCACCAAACAGAAAATTACACAAAAAACAGACAAGTGTCATTTCGGATTAGCCTGCCCGGACTGCGCAGACTGATCCGAGACAACAGTTTACGCAAATGTCCGAATGTGCCTTTTCGCGTGTTGCAGGCCTATATATGTGAACGGGATAGATGTGGTATTTGTTTTTTAATACTGCTCACTGAAAACATAAACACATGCCAAAAGTCGTGAATATCTCCTACCGTGGTACAGTGGGACTGTCGATGAAATGATTCAACTTTGATCAATTGAACCTGGTAGATGGAAAATTTATCACATTCAATTTTTACATGAGCCATGCCATGTGCAAAGGGGATTAAATTCATCTGCAGAAACTATCGATCCAGGTCAGCCTGTGCACTCCGCAAAAACTGACCTGAGTCCATACCTTTTGGTATTGTTAAATTTTCTGCATGTCGAAGGACCATTCTCTCTCTTGATTCAGCCGATTGTTAGTCAAGATGGAATTTTTGGATTCGTAATTATGTGGTGACTTCTTTCGTGTAATGAATCACAGAAATACAGTATGCCCCTTTTAAAAGAGCATGGCTCACGTGCTTTGTTTCATAGAAATGTGACCCGTCACGCGAAAAGGGACAATCTAGGAATGAGGACCATTCTTCAGTTATTTTCCATGATTCTTCTCCAGTACTACATTGGTCCTGATAAGGGAATTACTTGGATTTTTTCCTTGATTTTTTTGCACTGAACAGCTATGTTCTTGAGATAATATTTCAAGTAAATCTTGTTAGACTGTTTTACAAATCGATATACATGTATACGGAGTTCCTTGTGATTAAGAACAGAATTTGATTTGAATTACATGTGGGCCTTAAACATACATCATACATCATTGTTATAATTATCGCAACTTCCCCAAAGGAACCAAGGATAAAAACAAAGGAATACAGGTGAAAGGACCACTGTGTTATTTAGTTACCTTCAGTCTTTATCTGGTAAGGGAGATAATTTAATTGACAGGAATGTCCCCCTTTCCGTACATCAATTAAATGAAAACAGACCTAAGGTAGTGCTTGTCAATCTAAGTTGATAGTTCAAAAATGATAGTATAACAAGGTAGAACGACCACTTTTCATACAGAAAATATCATAACAGCGAAAAGTGTCAACCCTGGTCAGCCTGCGCAATTCGTGCAGTCTGACGAGGGTTGACACTTTTCGCAGTTCCCAGAAGATCCCTTTTTGCGTGATGGGCCACACAATTATTTTATAACTCTATTTAATAGAAGGCTTTCACGAAAGCTTTCATTGTCTTGGTTTATATCTATCAAGCGGTTGTAGTTCATCTAGAACAATCATTAAGTGTCATAGACAGAGAAACAAAATTGGGGTACAAAAGATACATCGCCCCGTCTCTGTCTACTTTCTATGAAATGATCCATACTCTGTGAAAAGGGAGTTTGATGCATCTGCAAAAAGTATCGACTCGGGTCAGCCTATGCAGTCCGCCCAGGCTGACTTGGTTCGATCCTTCTTGTCTTTGGTCAATTTTTGGTTTGTCCAAGGGCCATTTTACAAAATGAATCAGCCGGTTTCAGGCAAGATTTTTTTTCTTTTATTCTCAGTCATGTGATGACTTTGTATAATACATTACGGACATGCATGTAACCCCAGCTTGCCAGAGCATGGCTAAAAACAAAGGTACTAATGATGTTGATCAATATTTCTGCTACTCATCGGTCATACTATCATATATCAGACTGTTAAATATTAACTTTTGCAACTCTTGTTCTTATTTAGACAAAAGAAGACTTCACTGTCAAACAGTATGAGTGTACAAAATGGAAGTCAAACATTAGAGAACCTATAGAGCTGAGGGCCTTCATAGATCTGCTAGAAAATGTGTTACATTGGCAACAAGAGCTGTCGGATACTCATCCTATTTTGGTTCATTGTCCGTAAGTAATTGGTATGCTTTCTACAGTTCTCAACAGGGACGTACTTTATTCTATCGATCTTCGTTTGTCTCTCCTTCTATTGTTTTATTTATTCACTTTCCCAACTAGACTCCTTACAGTTTGTGGTAAAATAGACTGATCTGCACCATGAAGTTCATAGACTATTGGAAAATATTTTTTTAGCCGGACGTAAACGAGAACCACTATCAGAACGACGACAACAACACAGTCCTAGTAGTTTTGAACCGTTTGTGAGCAAGGCACGACTTTAGTTGTTTGTACGGTCAGTGTAAAGACTTGTCAGTTTTATCTTGTAGTCGCTACAGTGTTTCCTGCTGACCAGTGTGATAGAATAAACTGGCCTGCATAATAAAACATAAGTACCATTTAATCTCATCTTACAAGCCAGGAGAAAACGAGTTTCAACAACAGTAAGGTAGTTGATGTTTTTGTTGACCGTTATGGTGTCAGGGACGGCTTTTGAGAGGTTCTTTTTCACTGCCGTCAAATATATATTATACAGATCGTGAGCATTCCTAGCTTGAATCTGCGATTTGTGGTGTTTTTTTAAGATGTCCCGACGAAGACTACAACTGACCTTAAGTTTGAAATTACTGATTAAGTCAAAACTTTGACGATCGACAATGGTACTGTTGTTTTACAGATCAGGGGCTAAATTCAGCGGTGTGGTATGCGTCCTTTTAAATGAGTTAAACAGAATGAAACAAGATGGCGGAGTTTTAAATGTCTTGCAGTCGGTGAAAACAATGAAAGCGAGAAATCATGATTTTATTTCCACCTATGTAAGTGATACTTTGTTGCTTGATTCTTTGACATGCATTTTTAACATATAAAGCCATATTTGTATAAGGTAATTCATGGCCTATGAAAGTTTAGAACGAGTGAAACAACGCAGAAAAAATTAAATGAATTATTCTCATTCGGAAATTATTATTATTATTATTATTATTATTATTAGATTTGTGGTAGTTATTTCTTGTATAATTTTTCATGATTTAGTTAAACAGTGATAATTTAAGTACAAGATACAGTAGATGTTGTATGTTCAAAATTTGTAATCTTACTTACAGTGCTTTTCTTATCTTTTCAATACAGGAGGAGTATCTCTTTGTCTTTGAAGTGATTCGTTGCTATCTAGACGACGGAGATGTTTATGCTAATACTTGAAAGACTTTATTTGTTTATGATGACTCTATGGGACTGTAAACCACTTTTATTGATTTGTACAGAGCTTTTATTATTATTATTTCTTTCTTTTTTAACTCGGCTTTTTGAAAGAAAACGTCGCGGTACATGTATCGTAACAACCCTGTCGTTCTCTATGTCTGTCTTTGTCATGTAAAAAATTTGACATCTTATCTCTGTCATTGCTGAAGATATTTACCTCCAAATCGGACTAGTTTTTCAACTATTAAAAGAAAAACCCATACAAAAGGAGCATTTAACTATCAAAATTCTTTGACATATTTATGCCCCTCGTTGACTGAGAATTCGTTGTTCGAAAACTTTGACAATTTATAATATTTCTGTCATTACTGAAGACATTTCTTCAAACTCAGACTACTTCTTAACTATCAAAAGGGGAACCTATACAACAATGATAGGTAATCTTCGAAATATTTTTGACTAAGTTATCCCCCTTTTTTCGACTTATAATTTTCACTGGAAATCAATCTCTTTCTAAAAGCAACTTCAACCTAGCGTTGGTATCCGCATGCTTTTTTTCTTTTTTTAAATTTATTTTTCTATTTGTTTTATGGTTTTATTATTATTATTATTTATTTTTTTTTTTATTCTTTGTTTCTTTCCAACCAAACCCATTTCCATACAACCTTCTTAACTCTTTACCAAACGACAAATTTTTAGACAGGTCCAAATTGAAAACATTTGCACACGATAAAATAAACGTAACTCAAAAAATTTAAATTTGTTTCCAGCAGGGTGTAAAACATTGTGGGAAAAGGAGAAAATGCTGGTTACCAGCATTCTCTTCTTTTCCCACAATGTTTTCAGGCTTCTATCTCAGGGTCGTAAAAGTCATGGGGCCAATCTCTCAAAACTTTAAAGTTTCGTAGGTTACGGTGAACTTTACGATCACTTTACGAGGACGTTACGATTTTCTTAAAGTGATCTCTCAAATCCGGCCTTAGCCCTCTCGTAAAAGATATGCCATTTCCGATCGTAACATTTAAAAGAGACATTATTTCTTGATACTGAATCGATTCCGACCCCTTTACTGTCTGCGATCACAGACTGAAAACTCCTCGTTGCATAAAAATCTCAATGTCATCGGCATCGGCGCCGGTAATGCGTGATTTCGGTAATTTTTTAGCTCACTTGAGCATTAGCTCAAGGTGAGCCTTTGTGATCGTGCTGTGTTCGTCGTGCATCGTGTCTCGCCCAATCATCAACAATTACTTGTGTGCGCTCTAGAGGCAACATTTTCGGTCCAACACTCATGAAACTCAGTCAGAATCTTTATCTCTATAATATCTTGAACAGGTCCGAAATTGGGTCATGTCGGGCCAAATAGTAAGTCATCGAGGCAAATCTTAGAAAAACCTTGTGTGCACAATAGAAGCTACATTCCAGCCAGATACTCACCAAACTGGGTCAAATTGCTTTTTTTTTTAATGATATCTCTATCAAGATTGAAATTGTGTCATGCCCTGTCAAAAAGTAGGTAACTGAGCCAAATCTTAGAAAAACCTTGTGTGCACTCTAGAGGCCACATTTTCAGCCCACTTCTCATGAAACTTGGTCAGACAGTTTGCCGTTAGAATGTTTGTCATGATTGTATCTCTAGCAAGATTGAAATCGGGTTGCGTTGGTTCACAATGTAGACCGAATCTTAGAAAAAAATTGTGTTCACTCTAGGCCACATTTTCAGCCAGATACTCATGAAACAAAGTCAGAATTTTTGTTTTGATGATATCTCGGATGAGACTGAAATTGTGTCATGTGGGTAAAGAAAGTAGGCCCCTGGGCCAAAACCTAGAAAAAACCTTGTGTGCACTCTCTAAGCCACATTTTTCGTTTGATACTTATGAAACTTGGTCAGAATGTTGTATTGATTATATATCTGATAAGAATGAAATTGGGTCAAGTCATTTAGAAAAGGTCACTGGGGTAACCCTTAGAAATTTCTTTGCACTGTAGAGGCTGCATTTCAGTCTGATACACATGAAACATTGTCAAATGGTTGTTCTGATGCTATCTCGGACAAGTTAGAAAGTTGGTCAAATCAGATTCAAAAGTTGGTCACTGGCTAAATCTCAGTCTAGAGGCTAAATTTTCAGTCTAACACTCATGAAACATTGTCAAAAGGTTTATTTTGATATCTTAGACAAATTTGAAATTTAGTCACAACAGATCAAGAATTTGATCTCTGGGCCAAATCTTAGAAAACCTTGTGTACAGTCTATATAGATGCTACATTTTTAGTCTGATATTCATGAAACATCGTCAAAAAGTTTGTCACTGGTTCGATCCCCGGCTCGATCAATTTCTGTCTAAGACTGATGATAATCATTGCGAGAGGATTCATTCCTCTCTCACCACTGACCATTGTTTCGACGATGGTTATGCGAGAAAGCAGCCAGTGGCTTGGAAAGAGTATTGTGCAGAATACTAGTAAAAGAAACTTCAGGAAAACGTGGGTAGGTGCGCTGGCCGCTGCGATATAACTGAAATAATGTTGAAACAGCGTTAAATGTCATACAACCAACCTGAATGTTTGTCTTGATGATATCGCCATCAAGTTGGAAAGGTCAGTTAAAAAAGAAGGTCACTTACAATGTTGTTTTACATCATCACAACTAGGATCTCTTTAGTTTTAGCAATCCTAGATGACTTTTATTCAGGTGAGCGCTTTAGGTCCAATGGCCCTCTTGTTCTTTGGAGCGTTCAACCAAAAACATTGATCATCGGTGGAGGCTGTATTTTCTAATTAATTCCATGTCATCCATGTCATCAAAGGGATTCATTCTGTCCCTAAAACTCACCGAGCTATATTGTTTCTTCTGAGAGGTCTGTCCAAGTGTAAAAATAATGTCATTTTGAGAAATAAACCACACATCACGTGTTATGAATTGCTGAAAAGAGCCTACGATTACGTTAAGGTAGCTTCGGAGTGGTCGTAATTTAAGATCGGGTTTACGATCGGTTTTGAGAGAGTCGGCAAAATGCTTACGAGGGACTTAAGGTCGGTTTACGATGATCGTAGCACTTGAAGTGCTTTGAGATATCGGGCCAAGGATTGTTTGGTAAAGGGTTGAGAACACACCACAAACTACAACGACCTACTCAGGAAGAAAAGAGAGAAATTGTTTAACTCTATAACCATGCGTCAATAACTCGACTTCTTTCCACTGCTGAAAATATAATGTATTGAAACTTAGACAGGTTATCATTATTTTTGGCCTGCAACACGCGAAAAGGGGCATTCGGACATTTGTATAAAGTGTCGTCTCGGATTAGCCTGCGCAGACTGATCCGAGAGGACACTTTACGTTTTTTTTTTTGTAATTTTCTGTTTTGCAAAAGTCTACTCTAGGACAAAATCTAATAAAGTCATAAAGTGTTGTCTCGGATTAGCCTGCGCAGACTGCGCAGGCTGATCCGAGACGACACTTTACGCAAATGTCCGAATGCCCCTTTTTGCGTGTTGCAGGCCATATAGGCTTGACTAAAAAAACGGATGATAAAAATTCAAGATCACGCTGCAAGTTCTTTGCAGTCTGATCTTGATCTATACCGTCGGCAAAAGCTTCTGTAATCGCTTTTTAAACTGAAAGAGTGTTACAAGAAATAGAACATTTCTGCAAAAATCAAAAAGAAACAGAGTTGGAAAACAAACAGTTACTTTCTATCGGTGGCTTCCATCCCAACAAAGTTTCCAAAAGTTTTTGTTTATATTCATATGGAAATGATTTTATGTTATTTTTAGCTCACCTGAGCATGAAGTACTCAAGAGGAGTTATTGCGGTGTGTTAAGTGTCCGTTGTTTTTCCGAATTTGAATTATTGACTCTTACAGAAATAGATTCCATCAAATGTATTCGATTTAGATTGGGTTAACATGACAGAAAATACTGAGCAGTGGAGAGTGTAGGGCAAGATCAGACTGCATGTATGTGCAGGTTAAGCATGCAGGCTGATCATGCTCCACAGAAAAATAATATCGGCAGTTGTGAATAGAACGAGATGAGATTTAATAGTGTTCATGGTTTTCAGGATCATCTCATACTTTAAAATCAAAATTTTCAATTTGTCTGTTTTGGATCAGAAATGGCCTTACCTAAGAGGGGATCAACACTCCTTTTTTTTAACCTAAAAAAAGAAAATGAAATAATCCGAATCCTTAGACGAAAAAAAAAAAAAGAAACAAAGAAAAGGAACACGCAAAATGTTTTTAGCTCGGTTTTGAAACTTGCTATGACACATGAAATATACCTTGATTAATTCACGCCTACAATTTAACGTCCAATGAAATCGCTTTAATACTATCACGTGAGTACAGAACATCTTATTCCACGCTGTAGAGTCCAATATGGATTTTTCGGAACGAGGCAAGAGTCCAATATAGATTTTTCAGAACGAGGCAAGAGTCCAATATGGATTTTTCAAAACGTGGCTATAGTCCCAAGTATCGATGCTTAACCGGAAGAGTAGTCTACCGAAGTCCGTTGTAAAAAAGCAATTTCAAAACCCTCTTTTGAGATTTTTATTCATCTTTTTTAAATTATTTAAATTGAAATGGCCCTATACTTGTCGTTTACTTCAAAGTCAATACGGAAGTGTGAAATAAAGAGGTCATTTAACAGGCTTGGGTACTATACTGAATTCAGTTGGATTAGTATACTGTAGAACCAGTCTATATTTTGGACTCGGCTGTCGCATCGTCCAAAATATAGACTGGTGCTGCAGTGTACTCATCCAATAGAATTCAGTATTGTACCCAAACACGTTAAATAACCTCATATTATTTACACGCGCCTTTGGTGTACCTAAGATAAAAGTCAATGTCGTTATTACTTAATACAGTAGGATTCTAGCTCTAATCCAAAAAGGGACTTGTCTTCTACATACAAATATGAAGACATGACTGACTCAAGTGGGCGTTACAGGGCCATCATAGTCCTCTTGCTTTCTTTTGTATTTTTGGGTTTTATTTGTGTTTTGTTTTGTGTGTTTTTTTATAATGAAATGTTGAAATTTGTCGAACGCAAACAAAAGCTGTATTATATATGAGCCTTGCTCTGTGAAAAGGGGGCCTAATGCATCTGCAAAAAGTATCGACCCAGGTCAGCGCAGGCTGATCTGGGCCAAAACTTTTTGCTCTTTGTAAATTTTTGCTTGTCAAAAGGACTAGTGTACCTAATTGTTCGGTCAGTTGTCAGAGAAAATAGGTTTTATGGTTCTACAATTATATGATGATTTGCTTGGTATCATGGATCACAGAGATGCATTAAGCCCCCTTTTTCCAGAGCATGGCTCATATGAAATTGAACCATACTCCGAAATGAGGAGGTTTAACGCATCACCGTGATACATTTCACTATGTAAGTCATCACTTAATAATGGTTCGATTAGGTTCATTTTTATTAAACAACCGATTTAATCATGAGATACAATAGTCCTTGGACAGGCAGAAAATTGACTTTTGAAAAAAAATTCGACTCTTGTCAGCTTGCGCGGACTTCACAGGCCGACATGAATCGTTAGTATTTTGCCGTTGACTGTGCATGTCATATTCTTCGAAGATTCGACTTGTCGACTATGACGCATCACCCATCTCTTGGGGTCAGCTGGACAATAGCTGCTCTGCAGGGCTCAATGTAAATTTTGTAGATATACACTGAAAAATTCTGCTTTGGTTATTTAGCGTTTTAATGGTAAATGTTTCATAAGCAATCACTTTCAATGTAAACGAGTCTAAAATAACGTCAACTTTTTAGACAATCTTTTACCAGACAATCTCTAGTTTGACCGACCCCATGGAAAAGAGTTTTTGAAAACATCGTTGGAAAAAGAAGAAAATGCTGGTTACCGGCATGTGCTCCTTTTCCCACAATACTTTTTACCCTTTCAAATACAAAGCTCATCATTTTAGCCACAGTTAATTAACGCTTTCACAATTCTGTTGTTTTATAAAAGGTTAAAGGGACTTTATACCAGATTTCACTTAGATTGTTTTCTTATCAAAAACTGCAAATTTCCCTGCACGTGCAAAGACAATTTAAAATTGAAACATGGTTGAAAATACATCTAGAATAAAAAACACGCAGATATACCAAGCATGATGTTTCTTTTTAATTTCGTTTTAATGTTATTTTTTTTTTTTTTTTTTATTGCATAATGAGGGAAAATACATTCTTAATACAGGGAACTGTCAAATGGTTTCATTGTTCAGAGATACAGTCGCCCCAAATTAAACGTGACTCAATAGTCACGTAATTATGATGTTTCCCTACAAAAGATCCACTCACAGTAAATCGCCAGATGGTTCGATTGCTCAGTTGAACATTTTTCGACTGGTTTTGAAGGCGTCGTTTTCAACCCTTAGGCTGCTAAGCGCGACTCACTGACCTTTTGCGGACAGTGTAGATCAAGATCAGACTGCACAGAACGTGCAGTCTGATCTTGAATCTACACTGTCCGATAAGGAGATGTTATTCCCCAAAACATAACTTTGAAATAGCAACACTTGGGATTTTACTATCGAATCGAAAATTTCATTTTAGTTATTTAGCAGGATATAGGTTAATGAAACAGAGGTAAATTCTTGTCCGAAACCTTTAGCATACGATCTCTAGTTTTCACGACCCTTTGCAAAAAGACGTTTAAAAATATTGTTGCAAAAAAAAGAAAATTATGCCTCTCTGCCTGCCTGCCTGCCTGCCTGCCTGCCTCTCTCTCTCTCTCTCTCTCTCTCTCTCGACTATGTTTTCTACATTTTTGAAGACGAAATACATATTTTCGCCCATATTTATCATCATGCTGCTGAGGACCTAATTAATACATTAAATGTAGTCCAAAAATCAGTTTGAAATAGCAATATTTGGGTTTTTACTATCAACTTGAAAGTTTAATTTTAGTCATATAGCATGCTAAGAATTAAGTTGCTGTCTGCAAAATTATACACTTTTGTTATCTTCCAAAGAAAAAAAAAACGTATCTTAACTGTTTACCCAGACGACAAAAGTTGACAAATTTCGAGATTGAAAGCGTATGCAGACGACATAGTAAATATGGCTCATAATGGAATTAATATTCTTAAAGGTGGAAAACATTGTGTGTACCAGCACAGGCCTGTAAAGCTCTATTGGTCTATCACGGAACACTAAAATTGTCTTTGGTCGATCATCGAACACTTAAAGCACATTGCTACATCGCTTGTATTAACGAAACGCGATAACCGTGGCCCTTGTTTACAATAATTCAGAGCATTCTATCTTTGTATATGGGAAGAACAGGTAAACTATCCGATAATTTGAGTTAAAATGTACATTAAAAAGGCTTAAAACTTTTACAAGCTAACAATTCTACTAAGTGAGCAGTGGTGTAATGGATATAGTCCCTGCCTCTCAAACCGGCTATCCTGTTTCGAGCCGTTAGACCCACCTTTTTCGGAAAGAAGTTATGTATTTTTTTTCGGTTTTCTCCTTTCTTTTCTTCTCCTTGTTTGATTCCTTTTTTGTGTGTGGGTTTTTTTTTTCCTTTTACCTTTCTTCTTCTTTTTTTAGACGTGTTTATCTTTTTTGTCATTGATATTCTTTTGTGATCATTACATCTTATTCTAATTCATTTTATTCTTCTTGTTTTAAAGCACATTGCTATATGATTGATACAACAATACAATGATAAGTGCGCAACCCTCATCACTTGCACTGGCGGTATCCGTGCTCGCTTTATTTTCACAGGCCATATCGGTATCCAAAGCATCTTAACATTCAGTATCTGTTGCTTCTTCGTCGCTGACCGCAATTATTCACACTGTTCACATGCTTCTTGAGCTGCAATGTCGGGTCCGACGAATCACCGAAATACCGAAATACCACCGAAACACCGAAATACCCGTATTTTTTTAGTTATTACGATAACTGAAGTTGTGGTTTTTGACCAAATTGTAATTTCATTTATGAAGGAGGGTTAGTGTTAAACCTAATGTCAAAATAGCAACATGTTATTGAGGCCCGCCGTGAAGAATGTGCACCGGAATAGCCTACCGTGCTGTAAATGTCCACCGAAATACCCGCTCCACGTACTAAAATTGGTCAATTTATGGACTATACCTCCGCAATCTCCCTTCAGTTGTTTTTGTACAAGATTGATGTGTCTGAAATTTATCCATAAGTATGTTAGAAAAAATAGCTTTCCATTTTTAAGTTGGAAAATATGAGATAAAACGTCACCAAATTAGAAAACCGGCAGCCATTTTGAATGTTTAGTTAGCACGGCACCAGGCGTAGATTGGTAAGACAATTACAATTTCGCCGATAAGATTATAAATACAACCATATTACTTTAAAAATAACAAGGACAAACCTACATATCAAACAAATTTGAATATGTTAGCCGAACATTTATGATCGCTTCACTTTAACAGAACAGAAGAGAACAGAACGTGCCGAGAAACTTTTGTGTTTGTCGGATCAGAGACTTACATCATGTAATGTCTGATTTGGGTCTCACCGTCTACTTACTTCGCAAATGAAGTGGATTAGCGCTCTCTTTTGTGTGTGTTTATCATTCAAAAGAAATATAAGTGATAATTTCAAATTGATAGATCTTAGGTCTAGATTGTCGTCATCGAGATCGGGTATTTCGGTGTGTAACAGGTCAGGCACGCGAGTGTTTCGGTGATTGTTCTCAACGTAAATCAATGATCAGTGTATACTAACAGCGTCACTCTTCTCACTAATGATTAATACTCTGATTAAGTATGTTTTCTGAAAAAGAAAAGAAAGAAAAAAATCCTGCATACTTTTGTCAGTTATTTGAACCCAACAATAAAAAATACGGGTATTTCGGTGTTTCGGTGGTATTTCGGTGATTCGTCGGACCGGCAATGTCTGCTTGTAAAAAACATATTTATTCTACTAGGACCGTACGTCTGCAGTAACTTTTCAACTCGGATTGCTCTAGTTCTCAAGCCGTTCCGTTCCACTGGTGCTTTAAATTAAATCCTTGTCCAGTCAAGCTTCTGAGATGCCTTAGTTAGACATGTCTCTCCTATCAAAGCCATGAAACAGGAAGATAACCAGTAGCCAAAAGTCTAAAACACTAAGCTATTTCTAGCATCAATTCCTGTACAAGAAATGTCTTTGTTCATTTTTCCAAATTTCACAAGGATCAATATGCAACACTAAGCTATTTCTAGCATCAATTCCTGTACAAGGAATGTCTTTGTTCATTTTTCCCATATTTCACAAGGATCAATATGCAATCTCGTGTGATGTCAAATAAAAATTAATGAGACTACTAATTACAAGTACAAATACACTGTGATATTAAAAAAAAAAGGTAGGTTAAAAACAAAAACAAAAAAAAAAAACATGCTTGCTTGATTTAAAAAAAAAAATCCCTGTGACTCGAACTCAATCCGCATGGGTGGTAAATCAGTCGCTATGACCACTTAGTCCAGTCAAATTGTGGGAAGACCCAAAACAAATTGCAACACAAACGCCTTTTTTGTTTTCAACATCTTTAGGGTCACCTTTTTAACATATGTAAAGTAGGACGAAATCGGAGGATATGAAATTTGATTTTTTAAGCATTTTTTATTCATATGAATTTCGCCATTTTAAACTTTATTACAGCTCATCTCGAAAGTTTTACATGTCATTCCTAGTCGATTTTTTTCTTAATATCAATAGAAAAACCCAGCAGCAACTAGTTACAACCTACCTGCCATGATTTACTTACACCGCAGCGTTCCTTCTGTCAATTTTGTTTTACACTGGAGTTGGTTTACCCCACCCACCAATACAAAGGGAAGGACCGCTGTGTGTATATACAGTAAACTAAGGTCGGTCAGTTAAAATGGTTAATCTAGATTTTTGCTGAGAATCAATATATCAATATAATCTAGAATTTTTGTTTGTTGAAATACTGATAAAGTACTTCGGAACATATTTTTCTCTTCAATTGTAAAGAAACTTGATGGTTACACTCCGTTAAGCCTGTCTCACACAGAACACGGTTGGGCACACGGTTCCAATACGGTATACTCGGTTATACACGGGTTGACTGGTACGAGTATTGAGCTCCAACCGTGCCTGGGGATGAGTTGGTACGATTTAGACTCGAATGTAGCACGAGTATGTACGAACAAAGCACGGATATACTCGGTCAAGCAAGGTTTGTCACGGTTTGAACACGATTTGCAAACGATTTTCATACGATTGTTGTACGGTTCCAAGTACGGTCTAGTACGGTCTGTTACGGCCTAGTACGATTAAACACGACTTTTACTCGATTAACTGGACATTTACAGGGTTTACATACGGTCCCACCGACTTTTGTTCGAGTTATGCTCGAATTATCACACATTCGTGTATGTTTTGATATAAATTGACTCGTTTTGATGGCTTGGCTTCATAAATTTTCGAACTTTCAACAGAGAAGTTATAAAAATGGCAGATGACAGAATAAGGGAATTAGAAATCATGATAAGACTGATAGACATTGAGATTATGTAAAATGTACCTTTTTTTCGTGGGTGCGGCAGTTCCTGGAGGGCCCATGGAGCTGGCATCCGAGTCTGAATCTCTGGGTATCTCGTCAGGTAGTGCCAGCGGGTCCTCCAGCTCATCAGGGTCGACAGGGTCAACAGGTTGAAGTGGTCGGAGGGCCTTGGTGGCCCTTTTTGTATTCTCGCTGGGAGAATCTTCCATGGTGGGAATTCTTTTGGGGACCTTCTTCTTCTTTGGAGGCATTATGTAGCAAGTACTCTGTTGTTTCAAGGTGGCAGCAGGTAGTTGTGTTTTCTGTTGTGTTCGAGTGCTGTATGATCATACACGAGCTTTGTACAGACGTAGAGACCGTGTCTGGTCGTACTTGACCATGTATAATTCGTACTTGAACCGTATTGGTCGTATGGCGATCGTATGAAACCGTATTGGTCGTATGGCGATCGTATAAAACCGTGTGTACACTCGTGTGAATCGTACGGTGATCGTGTGACATTCGAGTGTTAATCCGGGTGTTGGATATAGGACTCGGGAACGGTTTCACACGATTCCATACGATTTATATACGATATTGACACGGTTGAGCTGACTCGTGGAGTGGACTTCATGTGCGGTTGTATATACGGTCTCGTACGGTCTCACACGGTCTCTCACGGTCTTGTACGATCGCTAATACGATCATACACGGACATGGCACCCGTGCCAGTTTTTTAAAAGTTTTAAAAATCATACACGGCTTTCACGGATACACTCGAATGGCCCGAGTGTAACTCGGATAAGGCCACGGTTGGTTCGGTTGTATGTACGGTTTACACGGGTGGCCAACCGTATAAGCCGTGTGTTCTGTGTGAGACAGGCTTTAAATGGTATAAAGGAGGGGTGTCCATAAGGCCCTTTTTTGGGCTAGGATAGATTTTTGCCAAACTTTGCTGATTTATACTACTATGTATTGGCTTTCATTTGGTGGAGTATTAAGATGCAGCGGCCATGTCTTCAATGCTATATGCTTGACAAAAGTGGGTGGGGTAATTTGATACAATTTCAGCTTGTAAGACTAAATTGCAAATATCTTCCATTTGAAGCTGCAATCAATATTCATTCATTCCATTTAGGTACTTATCCTATAAGAGTAGTTAATGATGCAGACAATTTAAATCATCATTCTCTAGCAACTTAGTTATAATCACTTTTAAGTTGTGCCTAAATTTCCCTTATTTTGTCATCTCCAACTTTGCGAAAAACCACAACATAGTTTTATTGTTTTATGGAAAACTACAGTATGTTGATATTACATACTAGACATGGTAGACATTGTAAAATTATGATGAATTTGCTCTGCTACAAACAACACTGGAGTTATCTGCCCTTGAAAAAGTAAAAAATTCTAATTTTTCTCATGTTCGAAACTTAAGCATATTTCCAGTGTATTTCAGAGGACTATACTCACTCAAACCTAACTTGTATAGAAGTTTGTCAGAAATAAGAATAGAACAAGTCACGGCATGGTGACCTTGACCTTTTTCAAGGTCAAAGTGAGACCCAGATATCCATTCTATGACTGATAAATGCCCGTATGGGGTTGAGTTCACACATTTTTAAGTCGCAATTTTGGATTCCGCTGTTTTGCAGCATACAAGAAATTGCTAAGCCTGATGGAAACTTTAATATTTGTGACATGACAAGGAATAACAGCTTGGTGACCTTGACCTTCTTTTTACACAATCACAGTTACACCAAGAGCTCTTTTCCAGGAATTCAAATTCTCTTATTGTGTGTTTAATTATTTCTGATTGTATCAAATGTGAATACAAATACTTTACATTGTCGGATTGTTTTTCACAAATACAACCCTTTTACAACATTGTATTTCAATATAAGAAATTAAATATTGATCATTTTGATTGTCATGTCATTCAGCTCTCATATTTCTCAAAGTTTGCTAAGCACCAATAATGATAATTGCATAGGCTATATAGTTGCAATATTAATGTTATGATTTTTTACACAATACAATTAGTATTTTCTATAATGATGTATATGATGTTTCCCTGTTTTCTTTTTTACTTTATTTGACACAGATTTTAGAATTTCAGTTGAACAGCAATTTAAAAAAGATAATTTACGAAAACTGGTAATGTTCAAAACTTGCCCAAAAAGCTGCTGATGCATGCCAGTTTAGGATTAAAACAAGCATGTGACATATTGCCGTCTAATGACAGCTTCAAGCAATCTCCTTTGTTCCCTATCAGTTTCCTGATAATTCTTTTGGAACTTTGCTCCATTCTTGAACAAGAATAGCAAAAAGCTTCCGGATACTTCTTGGTTATACCTGAAAAGCTAAAATTTAGACCTGCAACCCATTTCACGTATTCTTTGTGGGATTGTGGTGAGGGGATTGGACTTTCCATTCCAGACATGCAATACCATCTTTCGCAGGTACTTTTGCACACCATAGGTAGTATGCAGACAAGCTATATCGTCCATTGGAACAATCCAATAACCTGCAGTAGAATACAATCCTTCCTGTGTATCAAGAACCTCATTTAAATACTATTGGGCAGTCAGTCTGCACTGGTCAACAATGATAAACTCCTTCCACCTCATCCCAGCTGATTTTACTCGTGGGTAAAAACAGACTCCATAATGGCCATGTTCAGCAACGATGGCTGTATGAAATCTCAACATCGGCATCCATCATACCAAAGCAAACCTGTTTCTTTTGTCTATGCAGAAGCTAGATTCATCTGTAAAGTGTAGTTCAGGTCCACCTAGCATGGTCCAAAGCCCACTCATACCTTAGCTGCGAGAAAGAAGAGTCTGTTTGAGTGAAGACCACTGTTGTTCAACCACGTGTGGATAGTTTGCACGGGTATATATACTGCGAGTTGAAGTGGAATACGTAATCCCCTTGCTGTCACAAAATGCAACAAGCTGTCAGCAGTTGTCATCTGCAGAGGTGTGGGCCACTTTTGAAACCTTGACTAATTTCTAGTTAAAATCATGATGAGAAACCCTTTCCTTTATCTTTTAAGATGAGGTGATGATTGAATACTTTATACTCATTATGTGCATCTAATGCAACCTGGGGGCTATAGGTTCAATTCTCACTGAAAATGCTGGGTTCTCATGGGAGCTCCTTTGGCAAAGGACTTCCGAGCCCAGCATAGCACTACTGGTGAAACCTTTAAAAGAAATGAAACAGAGGGCTGTCACCCATTTGACAGAAATATTGTTAAATGATGCTTACAAAAACATTCAAACAGACAAACGTAGCAGTTAAGCCCTTGATACTTATGGGGTTCATTATTTCCTTAGTTTAAACGAACATTTCTCCCGTAATAAACTCATAATCTTATTATTATACTTATTACATGCACAGTTGGGACCATCTAAATAATTATATCACTGAACCATATTTAAAAAAAAAGCTAATGTATGTACATACACACATACATGTAATTATCTCACGCAAAGTTGAAATCGTGTCTGAAATATTTGGTACTTGGCAAACTTTGAGTAGTATACTCTGTTCCATTGTCTAATGGCCATTTGGCCTACACAAAGATATAAACATGTCTCTGTATATTAAGATATGTGATGTAAGGTCATTCCATTATTTCATCTAGTTAGTTCTAGTCACAAAGTTTATCAAACTGTCACAATGTAGCCCAATGATCTCGGCATTTTTTTTTTTAAAGATATTCAACTTGACCAGTATGATACTGATTACTTCTAGGGATACTTTAACATAACTTTCAGGATAGGTTTAGGAACTAAATACTATCCGTCGTGGTATACTTACGTTTAAATGAATATTTGAATTTTGTAATAATTATCTCGCATATTTGCTTAAGCAGCTCTCTAGGTTTCTTATTCCTATTACCCCCCTCCCCCCAAAAAAGTTTTGTTTTTTTTTTCTTTCATCAAACTATTTGACAAAGCGTGATTTCTTTTCAACAAAGGCCTAATTCACTTTATCATCAATCTGACATTCAGTGCTGAAGAGATTACTGATGCTGTTTCAACAGAGAACAGGAATGTAATGGCAATATCTTAAAAGATGTAGAGAAATCCTATCAGCCCAAAACAATTTTTTAATCAATAGAACTAAAAGGGCATTCAAGGTCTAACTATAAGATCGACAAAATGTCAAAGTCAGCACCTGAGAGTCAGTAGAATGCTGTCATATCCCAGTTGTAAATCGCAAATGCATTAATATATTTACATTCCCAGTACATTACCAGTATTTTGACTTGAGAGATGCTTGTCTGAGCCATTTGGGAAAATTTATATTCATGGAGTTATGCGCGTGGGTCTTACTTTGACATTGTAAAAGGTCAAGGTCACCAAGCATACATTCACTTAATCCTGACTAACATCTGCATAGCTTAGATTTGAATGAATCCAATGAAATGTATCAACCCTTAGGCTGCTAAGCGCGGCTCACAGTCTGACCTATGGGCGGACAGTGCAGATCAAGATCAGACTGCACAGAATGTCCAGTCTGATCTTTGATCTACGCTGTCCGATACAGAGATATATTTCTCAAGTAAACAAGTTTGAAATAGCATTACTCAGGTTTTTACTATAACCTTGAAAGTTTGAATTAACTTATTTAGCAGGACAAGGACCCACAAGAAGAGTAACAATTTCTGGAACAGAGCTCTAGATCTCATTCTGACCATGAAGAAAAGGTCAAGGTCACTAAGCTGTAATTCTGTATCATGTCAACAATATTGAAGGTTGCCAATGTACTTACAAGATTATTGTATCCTGTAAATGTGATTTCCTAAATTGTGACCTGAAAGTTTTGTGAACTCAACCCTAGTAACAGAATTATCAGTCATGAATTGGAGCCCTGGGTCTCACTTTGACCTTGAAAAAGGTCAAGGTCACTATGCCGTGACTTGTTCTATTCTTATTTCTGACAAACTTCTATACAAGTTAGGTTTGAGTGAGTATAGTCCTCTGAAAGACTCTGGAAATATGCTTAAGTTTCGAACATGAGAAAAATTAGAATTTTTTACTTTTTCAAGGGCAGATAACTCCAGTGTTGTTTGTAGCAGAGCAAATTCATCATAATTTTACAATGTCTACCATGTCTAGTATGTAATATCAACATACTGTAGTTTTCCATAAAACAATAAAACTATGTTGTGGTTTTTCGCAAAGTTGGAGATGACAAAATAAGGGAAATTTAGGCACAACTTAAAAGTGATTATAACTAAGTTGCTAGAGAATGATGATTTAAATTGTCTGCATCATTAACTACTCTTATAGGATAAGTACCTAAATGGAATGAATGAATATTGATTGCAGCTTCAAATGGAAGATATTTGCAATTTAGTCTTACAAGCTGAAATTGTATCAAATTACCCCACCCACTTTTGTCAAGCATATAGCATTGAAGACATGGCCGCTGCATCTTAATACTCCACCAAATGAAAGCCAATACATAGTAGTATAAATCAGCAAAGTTTGGCGAAAATCTATCCTAGCCCAAAAAAGGGCCTTATGAACACCCCTCCTTTGTTGTTGAAAAAACGAGATGGTGGTTGTGCGATCGGAATATGATGTTCCCATTTGACTGCAATTCCACAAAATCGTTGCATACTTATGATCATGTGACATTCCAACATGCATTTGCAACCTAGCATGAAAAGTAGATTTACAATAAATCATAGGCTATGTATCCGTGCTAGAAAATACAGCAAAAGACTTTCTTTCGTCCTCTTCCTACAAATGGATAGATTAGCAGATACCGACTAACTCTTTACAGGTGTTAGGTATAGAGTTCCACAGAGAGACATTGGGGATAGTTCTATTTATGTTTCACAATTATAAAATTAACATTTATGGATATATAGATCTATTAATATTTTAGCATTGTATGATTAAAAGGAAATTGCAGAAATATGATACGCCATGACTGTCCTCAGTCCACTCTGCCCTCAGCTCACTTGAAAGATGCAAGTGGGATCAATAAAAATGAGCAAACATGTCTGTCTCGCCGGACTTGCGAACTCTACTTTTCTTCAGAGGCCTAACGTTAAGTGACCACTACAAGGATAATTTAATTTTTGTTTTAGGATTTTTTCCCATCATCTCCACCTCCCATCCATGGTGATAATGTAGAAGATAATCATTCATTTTGCAACCGTTCTGAAATCCGGCAGAACACTCCATTTTCATTTTGTCTCTGTTCACAGGACAGAGGGTCGAGGATCCGAACTTGCACTGACTTTACTCATGTACATGTAGATAATCCATCAGAATCGAATATACAGTTACGCTTTCCTATTTCCTAAGGAAGAATGGACATAGCAAAAGAGCCGTTTCTGGTGGCACGGTCACAAATTAGGAACTTTTAACGGACAGTGCGCCTTTTACCCCGAATCGAGGCAAAATCGGACGGTACCAGCCCAGCGGCGGTTGCAAATGAACAAGAGCAGCTGAAAATTTGTCAATAGACGGCACCTGTTGGAGGTTAAGATACTACCTAAAAGTTAACGGCGACCGCGCGGTTTTCTTTCAAGGACATTTAGTGCAAAAACACGTCATCCGGGCACCGTCATCGCTGTAGCGCGTCTTAACGACGTTTGCCAAGACCGGACGGTAGCTTTCAATACTTTCCAGTGAAAAATCGCCTGCTCTCAACGGCGACCACCCGGGCATCTTTTCAAATAGGCACTGCCTGATGCATGTTTGTTGTTAGTGCAGCGGACGATTGCTGTGCAGGCACCGGGCAGCAGTTGTTTTGTCTGACTGGGGCTGCCCGGCTTACAAGTAACTAATGAAAGTTGAAATTACAAACATTCTCTATCGTTGTAATTCTGTCTGCATTTGAATCAGAAGAAACATTCGTTTAAAAACAGAGGCTGTGTGGAGCGTTTCTTCAGCAAAGAAGAAACATACTTGTTGCCACCGCAATTTACATTGAGAAAGCTGGAAAATACCACATAGAAAGGTCTATTTAAATGAAACCCTAGCCACAGAGGCTAGTTTGACACACTTGGGGATGAATTATTGCGGGAGTCATGAGTAGATTCCAAGTCATACCTTCGCCTGAAACCGGATACGATTCTTGATATTCTCGAAAGGTTGGCGCCTGGTCTAAAACTGTCCAGGCATTTGTGCTTCTTGACAAATCGTATTCTTACAGCAGCCTTGCAATTGGCTTTACATTGTCTATCTTTGCTGGAAATTTTATCATTAATAGTCGATATCAAACTGCTGATAGACTGAAGTCACCTAGTTGGTCTCAGTGCAATTATCTTCCGGTTCATTCACGGAGATCAGCTAATTTACATATTCACCACACGGACGTCATTCGCTGGTCAGAAGGTCGCCCAAACCCCATACCACCTATTATTCTAAACTGCTTGTTTCCAACCTTAGTTGAAAAACATCCGGCGATCGTTTTATTTGTGACCACGCAAGGAAAAAATATGGAAATCCTGTCCGAGTCCAAAATCTACTGTCTATCGTACTTAATCATCAGAGAACTGGATCTGGCTTGTAGCTTGATGTCTCTGTCTGAAATTAGCGCTTTAAGTTTCTCTTTGATAACACTGTTGCAAATATTGTTGTACCTCTGTCGACGCTTCTCTGTTGTGATAAATTGAAATGCCATCATAACGTCAGCTTTTATGCAAATGTTATTTAGCACTCATTACATTGTTTATAACTTACCAATTAGCCTATTCTATTTATAAGACCTGTCTAAGGCATGGATCTAGTGGTAGAAAATATTTTATCATAGTAAACAGCTAAATTTAAAAGATACAGTAGAACATAAATCATCTTCTGTCCATGCCTGATGTCATACGGTTATCACAAAAGACCTGCTGGCATTGTTGATAAAGTGTACACACATTTTGGACAACCCTTGCATATGGCTTTTGAACACATACATGCAATTATCGCTTGCTTAACTTGGAAAGGAAGTCTTTGACAAGTTGGAATGACAGCAATCACAAAACCAGCATTGTGGCTTTTTTTTTTTTAGGTTAAAATAGCAACAAAGTGGATAAGAATTTGTTGCTAGAATTACAAATAAGATTAGAAAAAGAACATTACATGGTTGAATAATGAAATCTTAAAGTTGGGACTTTGTATATGTGGGTTACAAATCAAAGTTATAAGACTTACAATCACCTGTTCATATTACAGCTTTGGCTGAATACATCTGTGGGAGTACATGTATATTTAACCTTTAATTGACCAAATATGCTCCTGCAGTTGATAGCGGTATTTACTTTTTATGAAAATGGTGTTTCAAGATTTCCTTATGTAAAACAAAGGCTGAAAAGCAACAGGGTAAGTATAAAACCAGAGAAGATGTAAATGTTGTTAATTATCATAGGTTGAATTATTACCTGCATCTTGTCAAAAATATCCTTACACAGTTTTCTAACTGTAATAAGACTTAAAATACAATAGTTTAAGTTTATTCCTGGGTTTTTCGTGGGAGTGTCGTTTGGCAAGACACTTCAGAGCCCTAGCCTATTACTGGTGAAACCCAGGAAATACATAAATATGTGAGCTGTCACCGTGATATGACTGAAACAAAGTTGATTGTGGCACAAAACGTCATTCAACCAATCATTCAAGTTTATTCATGAACATTTTTTTTTTTTGTTTCACAAAATCTACAATAAGACTCAGATTCGGCAACTCACTATTCCATCACAAGACATTGTGTCAGATTTTATGGGACGCCAGCTATTGAAAGAATGTCTAGGCTTTTAATAAGCATTTATCATCATAAAGGAAATGATCATGCACATGGCAATTCCGTTCCCCCCAAACTTGACACTGAAACGTAGTGGGTGGGGTAAAGTGATATCGGCCCTTTTATTATTTGACGTAAAAAGCACCAAGAAGGAAGATCTATATTTCAAATAATTAGTTTAGTTCAATGCCAGAGTTATTAGAAAATGTTACATGCAATAGAAACCTCAAAAATACTATGAATGTGCAAAATATACATATAAGCTACTATTTGTACACAGAGTTGCTGCTGGGAACAAAACCAGCGAAAAAATCGAATTTCATATCGTCCGATTTCGTCCTACTTTTTATATATTATTTAGGGAGGGTAATCCCTCATAAAAATAAAAAAAATGACTTGTGTTGCAATTAGTTTTGGGTTAAGCCCCAAATTTCGTTATTTTGACTGGACTAACTGTACCATAACGCTATTCGCACGTATTGGGTGAAATTTACTAATAAGTAACTACTTCGTCCCTGGTATTCCCTATTTCAATGTTTTGAACTGATCCAGTGTTTGTAAACAAAGGCCACAATTATCGCGTTTTTTTAGTATATCATGGAATATGTTTTCAAATTATAGATAGCACATTGGCGACTAACTCTACATCGTATGTATTATCTACTTCATTTAACCTGACCCAGGTCAAAATCATTTACATAAATTAATATTCTATTTTTACCCTCGGCATCGCTCGGCATATGTCCCGAATGGTCTTGGAAATATTTTGTGCGGTTTACGCCAATCAACTCTTAACTTAGATAAGCAAATTGAAACTTTCCGGTCAATAGTAAAACAAACAAATATTGCAATTTCTAATTTATTTTCTGGGGGGAAATATCTCCTCGTGGGACAGTGTAGATCGAAGATCAGACTGCACATTTGTGCAGTCTGATATTAATCTACACTGACCTCAAAAGCGCCTTGAGTCGCCGCTTTAAGGCTAAGGGTTAAATTGCTTACCTGTGTATATAAGTACCTTCCCGTGTATATGTAATTTTCCGAATAATAGTCGGAGTTCTATTTATATGCCTACTTATATATTCAGCATAAAGGTCAGGATCAGGTTAAATGAAGTAGACAGTAGTAAGACTATACTTACTTTATAGCCTCACTATATAGGATACAGCGGAAATTCCCACTGTGCTATTTATAGTAACCGTGTCCGATAATGAAAATTTCGTTATCCGTTGACAGACCAATGGAGTTTCAGAGGCCTATGGTACCAGCAATTTCTCCTTTTCCCATCATAATTTCACAAGCCTTCTCTCTTCCGCTTACACGATTGTTCGGTAAAATATCTAATCCAAAATTCCTGATTTGTCTTCGTGAAATTAAATAGTTTAATTTTTTAACATTCTTTTTTGTGTGTTCTTCATTTCATCCTATAAAGCAACAATAAAGGCCAAATGTAAACAAAGCGGGTGTTTAAATACTTTTAAATTCTTATCAAACCATTTAAAAGAATGGGAATAATTGCGAAGGTGACAATCTGTCATTGTGTGGTCGGTCCAAGTGTTAGTCGCTGACAGAGAATTTAATTTCAAAACTAAGTCGAAACCTGCCAGGTAGCTGTATCTTTTGTTTACTTTCTGACTGATTTTAAAATTCTTTTTTATGCCAGTGACTAACAAATGGCCCCCGAACCACACGATAACAGACAGCCATCTTCACAATAATTTCCATACTTTTAAATGGTATGCTTAAAATTTAAATATATTATGACACATGCTTTGATATTTTGGCCTTTACTGGGCCTTTAATAAACAAGCCTTTTGGAAATTTTTTTGAGCAAAGAAGGAACTGATAACAATGTTAGGGTCGAACAATCCCATATTACTGGCCTTTAAAATTTGTCCGGCTAGGTTTCCAACAGCCATACTCTTAACGTTAGTTTCGGACTGTATAACAATGTCACTATTACAGTCATACTAGCTCAGGGCCTCGCACTGTATATTTGTATATGAACCATGCTCTGTTATAAGGGGGCTAAATGCATCTGCAAAAAGTATCGACCCAGATCAGCCTGCGCAGTCCTCGCAGGCTGACCTGGGCCGAAACTTTTTGTTATTAGATAATTTTCTACATGTCAAAAGACCAGTCTACTTCATGATTTCAGTCAATTGTAAGACAAAGAGGATTTTAAGGATCTCTGATTATGGGATGTCAGGCTTGGTACAATGCATCACGGAGATCCATTCAGCCCCCTTTTCACAGAGCATGACTCCTATTTAATTTCTCTCACGGTATCGCTGCATCATTCTCATTCTTACTCGGATTTTGGAATCCACCGGTTGTCAAAATTTAAACTTATCAGTTGTGTTTGTACAAGGGCTGTTCCATAACTTCGCGGAATTGTTGCCGAAAATCTTTGATTTACATTCAAATCATACCACACTTTCAGAGATCATACCCTAACTTAATGTCCAGTAAATGACAAATTTTGACACGTCTTCTTTCGTTGTATATAAAAGAATTTGGTTTCTTCAGCAACCAAGGTAGAGCGACTTTGAGCTAGTCAAAGTTTTAACATTTTAATTTTTTAGAAAATGTCTAAAAATGTGAAAGCCGCATGCAATTTTGGTGCGAAAGCGACTGACGTTACCGAGGTTGTTCGACGATATTTCCTGTGAATTTGAAAACATTCCGTCGGATAGTTACATCTGAGCAGACATTTGCGGTCATGACTTCGGAAAAAAATTGACGTCAGCTGACGACGTTGAGTTACGTTCTGTCGTAAAGTTTTGTGGTGGATTCAAACTTTCTGCGGCGGAAACATTTAGACGCATAATGGAATCAGACATTTTGCCGAATTGTGATAAAACATTCGTTTATAAATGGCATGAACGTTTTAGAAAAGGCAGGAGTTCCATATACGAAGATACACGACCGGGTTGTCCTGCAAGTGTTCATGGATTTCCGTTTATTCCCACAACTGAAAAATAAACGTAGAGGTCAGCAGTTTGAATCATCAGAAGTACTGCGAAACAAAGCCAGGGAAATCATCGCACAGTTCAGCAAAGATTGTTTTATTGTAGCTTTTGATTGGTGGAAACACAGACATAGAAAGTGCATCGCAACAGGGAGGCGACTCAGTAGAGAAACTTAATCGTGCGCTAATTTTCGACGTTAAGGCGACGTGACGTAAACATTAGCGTGCTTCAAGTGTCACTCACTACTCTTCTTTAAAGTTAAATGTATTTTTATCTGTTTTATGTAACTCTATGGAAATTTAAACCTGTATCAGATATATAAAAATTTCTTTAGATGTATTTTGTATTCGAATTCAACACTCCGTATTGGAATTACAGAAATATTCCGCGAATTTATGGAACAACCCTCGTATATTTGCTCACGTGATCCGCAAGAAGAAAAGGAGAAAATGCTGGTAACCAGCTTTTTCAACCCTTTCAAAGACAGATTCTATTGTTTTAGTCAGGTGTTATATGGCTTGCAACACGCGAAAAGGGGCAGTCGGACATTTGCGTAAAGACGGCACTTTACGACTACATTAAATTTTGTGCTACAGTAGACTTGCGCAAAACAGAAAATTACATAAAAACGGAAAGGTTCGTTTCGGATTAGCCTGCGCGGACTGCGCAGGCTGATCCGAGACGAAACTTTACGCAAATGTCCCAATGCCCCTTTTCGCGTGTTGCAGGCCATATGTTGTATGCAAATACTTTTAATTTTTACAAGACTATTTTTTTGTAAAGAGTAAAGTGTTGTCCAAATTGATTTGTTTTCCATAGAAGGGGAAGAAACCTGGCTACCGACATTTTCTTACTTTTCCACCCTTTTACACGCTTCCACAGTTTGGACAAAACTGATTTTCCGTCTACAAAAGCTTTCAATATGAGCGACTTTAAAGTGCTATCCTCTGGTATAAAAGTATTTGGGAATCACGTAGAACGCATTTATAAACGGAATGGTACGGAGTTCTTATGGCACGAAGTGAATGCATACCATTTTAACAGCTCTTCTCTTGTTTATGTCTCAAAAGTAAGAAAAACGTGTCTTTTTATGAAGAAAAGATTTTTAATGGTGTAGTTCTAATCTGTTTAGTGTAAACGTTTCATTATTTTCCCCCTTACTGAAACAAGGGAGGCGACTCTAGAAAAATATATGGTGAAAGATTGTACGGTTTTTTCCCTTAGAGTAACCATCGTTCTCGGTTGTATGGATTAGTTCTTAATCGTTGGTTGGTTATACGACCGAAAGTAAGAACAAACGAAGATTGATAGTATATTAAGGTATTGTACATTTTTATATCTATTGATGTGCTACGTTAACCATTTTTTGGAATTTTGCGGGAACAAAAATCGCAGCGGAATAAATTTACCTTGCACCGGGTCATTGAAGGGTTGCAGGACTCGCAGGATTGAAAAAAGACCTTCCGTTGTTTACAATCTCTACAAGACCTGAAGGAAACAATTTTGGACCTTGACAGCAGTTGTCATGTTTTCCTTGGCGAATGTTTTCGTTTATATTGCAAACAGAGGCCGTTTAGTGCCGACAGGTAACCACTTTAATGCTGTTTTTGAAAGACGACAGGAGTATAGCCCAACTTAAGTCAAGATGGGACGATCGCTCCACATCCTGTACTCGTCGCACAAAAACCAGTTTGCCCAACTTGTCACGCTGTGATTTACAATCACTCTTGCTAATTTAACTCCTTTAAAACGAATATCAGTCAAAGTTGTTGTTTTAATCTGTACCAAGCGACAAACTTTTGGACTGGACCAGATTGAAAACCTTTGAACACGACAAATTGTAAAATTGTAAATGTTGCTCAAATGACGACTTCTGTTTTTGATAGGGTATAAAACAATGTTGGAAAAGGGGGAAATGCTGGTTACCTGCAAATTTTTCTTTTCCATTAAGGTTTTCAAAAGCCTTCTCTTTCAGGGTCATTAAATGTCAGGATTGTAATCAGTAAGCTTTTAGCCAACTCATTTTAGGTTTAAAGTTGTCCTCGCTGGTACAGGGTCATCGTAGTACAGATAACTGTCCCCAAAGGTGATGTTACTTTTTGACTGGTCGCCTCTGGGTACAGAGATGATCAAGACAAAATCAGTTGAAAGCTCCGCACAGATATTGTGCGCAAGTTTGAACTCTCATAATTTCGCAAATAGAGCACAAAACTAGGATTTAAACATACCTGTTGCTTGAGTATTTAATAATCCTTCGTTTGAAATACAGATATTTTCAATTTAAACACTGAACATAAGCAGGGTTTTTTTTTACCAAGAAAGTGACGCCGATAGTCCGCGTCTTCCCCTCGGCAAATTCTTCCCCAAAGATGTAGTTTTCCCCTGAGCAATCAGTTTTCCCCAAAGAAATCGACATTCCCTTCTGAAATAGAAAGCACTGTACTAAGATAGTTGATAAACCCAATCCCAGACCGAAAGATCGGCTGCAAAGACGACTGATACTTTCGTTTTATAATGAGCCATTTGCCTTTGGGATTCGCGGAAAACCGTCATTAATCGGCTGATTTTGTACTTTCTATTCATTCTTTGCACGGAATATTCTGAACACGCTCGAGGTATAATACGAAAAAACACTGGAATCCAGCATTTGGTATTCAACACTTTCTTCCGGTTGTCAACAATTTAAACGTGGATACCAACAGTCGGTGTTTATTCTGGATAGGGGCGACTGCGCTATTCACGCTAAAATCGTCTACGTCGCTCCAACATTGCGACACAATGGGCGACAAAGAAAGAAAGAAAAAATGAAAGGAGATGCAAAAAAGATTACAAATAGCTATAACATTTGTAAACTCGAACGAAAATGTACGAAATTTTTCATGGAAGGGAGGTAACTATGACACTTTCGGAAAATCAGATTTGCCTTGTTCTATTTTTAGATCACTAACTTGCAGACAAATTCTGCTGATTGGGAAACAGTCGTATTTCTCTCCAATTTCAAGCATTATGAAAACATAAAGTTGGGATATTTAGATTGTATAATCATTATCTTTTGACACTTGTCACAAATTAACATGAAAAAATCCACTATCATTTTATTTCAGTTAATAATTTCAGTGAAATGTATCGGACTTTATATGCAAACCGATCACGATGTAATTGAATAGCAGAAGCTTCTTTCCTCTCGAATGAGTTTATGATTTTATTTACGCGCGGAGTGACGATGATCAGCAATCACAGATTTCTTACTGGATCTAGTTTAACTTCTGATGAAGATCTTTGACATATTTTATTTCTCAAGAAACAAACTAGACCTAGTCTAAATTAGAAAAAACTTTAGTTGTTTTTTACAATGATAATAGATCTACACAACCTTAATAGATTAACTAGATGGTGGGGGATGGAGGTTAGGCCTTCTTGTCTTACAGTATTAGCACTGGAACAAGTGTGAAAGAAGACTTAAAGTTAAAGAAATAACACCTTATTGGATTTGATCTTTGTTTTCTTCCCTTTCCACAATGTTCTAGGCAATGAAAGACAAATCGTTCTGGAAGGCCACATTTGAATTATGGTCTGCAAATGTCTAAAACATGATCGAGTCTAAAGATTTTTTGTTTGGTAGGTAAACAGTTAGAAATTAATTTTTGTCTGTTAGATATATAGTTCATGCAGATGAATTGCATACTAGGGCTGCAAGTTAAAATTCTTCTATCCACTTCATTCCAACAAGTTTGTACATCAGATGAGGTATTTTCTTATCTAATTTGTTTCCATAAACAAAGAGCATGAATGAAAAACTGTCTTTATTTCACTCTTATCTACTAATGATAATCAAGTAATTATGACCCTGGACATTTCTCTTTGACTCTTGGAAATTCCACTTTGACTTGAAAATTTGGGCCCAAGAGTACATGACTCTTTGGATTCTGGACCTAGTGAGAATCCTGTTGAGAGTTCAGTATTCACAGAACAGTTTAATTCAGTTTCATATGATTAAGTGTTATTGCAAGGATTAATTCCAGAGTTCTAGGCCTATTGATAGTACATAATGTGTAATTTATATCACATACATGTATAATGATGTACACCAACATATATAGCAAGACGGTAAATTTCCCCAATTATGGCCTTGTCGAGCATTTTTTCCCCTTTTGACAGGCGTCGGGGTGTCTTCCCCAAACCATAAAAAAAAAGCCCTGATAAGAGAAAAACGTGCATATCATCTGCTACTGGAGTTGTTTATGTACTCAAAAACACTCAAAATGGCTGCCACGCACGATAAAATTCGTCAGTGTTTTTTCCCAAGATTTACATGTTATAAACAACTTCTACAAGCTCTTTAGGTGATGAAAGGTTTAATAATTTGTCATTGGTCATGTTAGTTACTTAAATTTAATTGCATTTTGCTACAATACAGATTAAACGACGAAACAGAAAGGCAATATAGCGCTCTTTCTTTGCTACTGGAAAATTTACGATGGACTTGAGACGGTATGGTGCACAATAAATGTCCAAATGTAAAAAAAAAACACCGTAGCATCTTATTATTGAGACCACGGGTCATCGATGATACTGCAGTAATCTGAAAATACCTAATTTGCATACATAGCGCCACCTATCCACTATTTACTCTAGCAAATCGAAAGCAGAAGTGTTTTTTCATGGCATCAATTAAAAAGTATCAGATATGTCTTCATTACAGATAAGTTACTTTCAACATTCACAATTTGCAGTAAAAAAGTGCAATTTTTCCTCCCATTTTTTGAAAATAATTACCCCCTATTCTTCATAAAACTGATAAGTCATGTTTGACAACTTTAAGGTGGGTATTTAGATTTTTCACATCTCACCAAATTAAAAAATATATATATCACTAAAATTTATATGAAAAAACAATACAAATCATCAATAATTAAGAATCATAAAATTACCCAAAAAAATTTTTTTGATGGTGTTCCCTTAAAAGGCTACGTAGCCTCTTAAGGTATTTTCAGATTTCGCGCCAGAAATCCAAAAAGCATTGTGGGAACGTCAAGTGACTGGCACGTGACTAATGACGCTTAAATTCCATAACATAACAAACATGTAATTATTTTCCATAATGTCTTCTTCGGACGCTATGTTTGAAGCTTTATCTGTGTATTTCCGGTATGTAAATGAGCGAGTTGCTCATGTAATCAAAGTACTGAAAGTACAGTATGAAGGCGAGTTTTGAATATAGGCATAACATATTGCAATACATTTTCCTGTAGTTTAATCGCCTCTCCTGATACAGTAAAGTGTATAGGGTTGTGCAATGTTCCTGTGCAATGCAGACTAGTTGACTATCCTGAGTTTTAACAAACTTGGAGAAGAAGGCTTGTGAAAATATGTTGAAAAAAATTAAAACGAAAGGACTTTTCTGAAACTCTTTGCCATTTTATTTGAAGGAAAAATTTTATGTGATAGCAAAGAGTTTTGATTTACCATTACCCGTATATGTTTTTTCGTTGTATAGAAACTTAGATCTACCCCTCTATTACCCCAATAATGAGTTTAAAAGGCCTTTAGGAAGAAGGCTTGTGAACTTTTGGTGTGAAAAGGAGAATTTGGTGCTAACTAACATTTTCTCCTTTTCCTGAAATGTCTTCCATCCTATTTCAGACAGGTTCCATCAATGGTGCCAGGTTTAAGTTGCTACCTGAAAATGCATTCAATTTTGGCAAGTCTGAAATTTTTTCTTCCTGTAAAGAGTTAAGAAAATTTCTCCCTTTCAAAATAAAGTTTTTAAATGGCCTCTTTCTCAGGGCTGTTAAAACAGTACTTGATAGGGTATGGTAAAGGGTTGAAGAATAGTTTTTGCTTGAAAATGCAATAAATTTTGATAAGTCTAAAACTGTTATGAGATGATTTATTTCTTGAAAGTCTTTACCATTTTATTCCATAGACAATTTTATTGAGAGAGCAAAGAGTTTCTAGAAAGGTGCCTTTCAGAGTATAGAAACTGAGATTCAGCCTTTTAGATCACAATACTGACTTTTAACAATGTTGAAAAAGAGACTTTTGAAAGCATTGTAGGAAAAGTAGCAAATAATGATAATCAACATTATTTTTTTGACTTTCTGACAATTTTTTTCCATCTTAGCAGGGATCTTACATGTGTATATACGATCCCTGGTCTTAGTAACCCTTTACAAAAGCCTATAGAAAATAACAAAAAATTAGGGCCGTCTACATTAAAGCAATTAGCAGATGATAAGTTAAGAGCAGCTGAAAATGTGCCGTTTGGCTGGGAAAAACTACAAAACATAATGTAAAGGGAGAAAATACTGGTTACTAGCATTTTCTCCTTTTCCAAAAGTATTTCGAAAAGTGTTTTTTTTTTTCCCCTGAGGTTGTCAAAATTTTGTCTTTCGGTTAAAAGGCCTTTTTTTTTAATTGTTTACCATTTTATTTGAAATATATTTTATCAAGATTGAAAAGAGTTTCAAAACAAACGACTTTCGATGTTCAAAACGGAGATCTAACTTTTAGATTACAATACATGTGCTGAGTTTTAATGACCTAAAGGAATGGGGCTTTTAAAAAAAAGGAAGAGTATTTTGAAACCTTGCAGGAACATGAGAAAATACCGGCAACGAACATTTTCTCCGTTTCGCACAATGTTTACCATCCTATTAAGGATAACCAACATCATTTGACGGTTGACTTCATAGGTCCTATGAGGGACGTCCGAGGATGTTCTCTGTTTATATGATTCTTGTAATCTCTGACCCTGTTAACCCTTAGAGCGCTGGATTGATGAAATTGGCATTTTCCATGTCGGGAAGAATGCTTAATTATTGCAACTCCATCCAGGGCTGGTTTAGTCGGATTATTACAAGGTAGCTCACACTGCAGATCCAACATAAGATTGCATATTCTGTGCAGACCATAGATTCATCTTTCTTGTCTGCAAAAGAGACAGACGGTCTAAGGGTTCGTTGACATTAACGCTTGTGTTTCATTTATCCCGCGTAACCGGAATGTACGTTCAGCTTGTCGGCAAACATGAAAGCAAAATGATTGCCTACCCGTCAATTGAGATACACCATATTCCTTTGTTCGACAATAATATATCGTATACAGTTACACAGATACAGGCCCTTGGTCTGTGTCCTTAGAAAAACATGAACACGTCCGATGCATTCTAGGACTGTTGGATTCTCTGTGTCAAGATAATTTTATCATTGTATTATTCAGTTTTGAAAAGAAGTGCAGTTGATGGAAATTTTTTCGAGGAAAACAAACGGATTATATTACGTAAAGATTTCAGTTCTAATAATGATGGAGGTAAGTGATTATGATAACAATTCATTGCAATAAGCGTTTATTCTATACGAAATTTCACACTAAGTTGAAATTGAAAGCATTTGCAGACGACAAATTCAGGGTGGCCCAAATTAGGGACGAAATTTGCTTTTGATAGGGTAGAAACATTGTGGTAAAAGGAAAAAAATGCCGGTTTCAAGCAATATCCCCTCTTCCCTCGATGTTTTTAAAGCTTGCTTTTTCAGAGTCGTTACAAGTGAGTGGTAAACGGTTAAACATTTATGAATACTTGCTGAACGTTAAGCACCGTGACAATCAAAAGAAGAAGTTAAAACTTTCTGCGTGATAAAACGGTTACAGATCATGTTATTGTCATTTTTAACGTAGTAAAGTCCGATCATACTCGTATATAAGGAAAGAAACGATAAGGCTGGAACCCAAGCTATCCCCTGCTATACATCGGTACATTATGCTGGCCGGAACTACTTCGAAATGACACATATTGTGATTTCAACTGATTTACCTTTTTCTTTTCACTGGTCTCCGGAATCAAACCTGGGCCACGCTGATGCCTAACAATAACCTATTTATTAATCATAATGTCAAGGACAACTTTGATAGAAGAAAAAGAAATTTCTTTGAAAGAGAAAATTTTGTATAAACACTTGATGATTCAAAGAAATTTATTTCATTGAAATTTTACTTCTCATAAAGACAGAATAATGTTGTCAACAGAGAAAAGAGGTCTGTCAGCGATACGTCATTCAAAAAAGCTATCCGATTGGTTAGTTCAGGGGTCGTAAATTTACATATACGATCCCTCTGGTTAGTTGTTTATGCGTTGTGGAGTGGAAGTAGGTCCAAATGACGTCATTTTAGTAGGTTTCGATTGGCTTATTACAGCTACAGTTTATTTGTTGCTGTAGCAACCATTCGGCATACCTCGGGTGATGGGAGCCATCATATTAGATGTAGGTACGGAATCGGCCGAGTTGTGACGAGTGTGTAGCAGCACCATTGTAACAATCAACTGATCCAAAGTATTTTGCATTTGTCAAAAACGATTCTTTTTAAGAATTCGATTTCATTCCTTCTAGAAATTTGAAGTTTCTTCTTGCTGATCTGATTAAATTTACAATGGTCTCGACATTATTTTGTTCTTATGTACTCGAGAAGTATCGAACTACTTGAAGGCGTTTGGATAATGCTGTTCAGAGGCATTTGCAGCAAACTGCCGAGCGCTGACATATGAAGGCGAGAATGAAAATCTCGCCTTCAAAAAATAGAACGTGTTTCCCGTCGATGTCGACCTGGGCCATAGTAAATCTCTAATTTCTCTTGTTGTCGGATGGTTTTCAACTACTGGGGTTTTATGAGTGAAAATTAAAAGGCTTTGGGAGTATAAGGATGATTTTTTTGTATTTTTGTAAAATTTTCGTCCCAAAATCTGAAGGGCCACCTTTAAGGTCGTCTGCTGTAATGTCATAGTCCTCGCCAGAAACAAAAACTATGGTACCCAAAACATTTTCTAAATACAGAATTATTTCTTTATGATTTTCCAAATTACAGGAGTTAACGCTGTACAATAGCGGACTCCATTTGGAGCACCTGTAGTCAACATGGTAGCTTGACCTAGATATTTTTGTCTGAAAAACACAAAACTTTGATAGCATCATTTATTGTAACTTTACATGCAACAGTTTATCACAGTATTGGAAAATATTACTTTTGAGTTATCTCTTTTGTTGTAAATTTTCGGCGAAATTAAATACCGCGGTACCAGCTAGGACCATCCTAAATTAAGTTCATTTGTAGCAGTCAACAAAAATAAATGTGGCTGCCATGATGGGACTGGTTTTGGAAATTGAAATTGTTGACAGACCAAAGTATACTTGCTACCAACATTTTATTTTTTTTCAACTATGTTTTAAAAAGTTACTTACCTCAGGATTTATAACTTATGACCAGGCAGCTGTTTTGCAACATTTTTTTCCAAATGATTGGCTGCATTGTGCAAAATGGTGTCTCAGGCAATGCATTGAACATGTTTTGTTCTGCTTTAGCTCTTATTTAACATTTGAGTTGACGAGACATCTAGATAGTTTGCGATGTTTTTTTTTCCTTTCCTTTTGGTATTCAAAAAGTGAAGCGACCTGCAGCCGAATTATCTCAGGCTCCCTGTATTGGAAAGTGAATGTGTTATCCAATGGATGGTTTAAAAAGTATGTTCTATTATAAATAGATCTATTTTGATTTCAAAGGCATTTATATCACAGTTATATACATTTATACATGGATATATCTTAATTGCCTAAGCAGAAAGTAATTATACCCCCGCAAAACAAATGTTTTCGGGGGTATACTGGAATCAGCCTGTCTGTCCGTGTGTCCGTCCGTTTGTCCTTCCGTGTGTCCGTCTGTGTACAAATAATTGCCTGTTTCTGTCAAAGCACTGGCGGGGGTATTAAGTCACATTGAGTGACAGCTCTAGTTTTTCCTGGGTCAGTTTGAAAGATAAATGAGTCATGCTGTAGAAAAGGGGGTTTAATGCATTTGCAAAAAGAATTGATCCAGGTCCGCCTGCACAATCTGTGCAGGCGGACCTGGGTCAAAACTTTTTGATATTGGTCCATTCTTTGCAGTCAAAGAAACCAGTCTACCTCATAAATCAGTCAGTTTTTAGTCAAAAATGAATGTTATGGTTCCTTAGCTATGTTATGGCTAGCTTGGTATAATGCATTACAGAGATGTAGTAACCCCTTTTTTGCAAGAGCATGGGTTAACTCTTTACCACACAATGACGACTTTTGACACCCCTGATAGAGAAGGCTTTTGAAAACATTGTGGGAAAAGGAGAAAATGCTGGTAACCAGCATTTTCTCCTTTTCCCACAATGTTTTCTACCCTATCAAAGAAAAATCATTTCATATGATCCACATTGAAACTGTCCTCTGCAAATGCTTTCAATTCGGACAGGTCTAAAATTGGTCGTGTGGTAAAGGGTTAACTCTTTACCAAATGACAAGATTTTAGTCTCGTCCAAATTGAAAGCATTTGCAGACGAAAATTTAAATGTGGCTTAAAAGGTGAAATATTTCTTTGATAGGGAAGAAAACATTGTGGGAAAAAGAGAAAATGCTGGTTACCAGCATTTTCTCCTTTTCTCACAAAGTTTTCAAAAGACTTCTTCCTCAGTGTCGTTAAAACTCGGCATTGTGTGGTAAAGGGTTAAATAAAGTCTACAACTTTGTTACAGGAAATCTAGGTAAAGCTGGAACTCTACAAACTACATTCAGACACTCTAGTACACTTATACAGATGACAAAGTCTATCATCCCAGAACTGAGCTATGCTCAACACAAGGGAGAATCGGGTAGAATTGGTGTGATTGGGGGTTGCCAGGAGTAAGTAGATTATTTTTAGATTATAGCCAGTCACTGAATGCAACAGAAACAGTTTTTTTTTTTTTAAATATTGTCTTATTATAATTGGAAACAATTCACAGACTGATTATTTTGCCATGGGTTGTACTGACTGATAAAATTGGGTAGTTCTACTTTAGTAAATATTTGATCAAATGATGGTACTATATTTGAAAATCTACAAAATGTGGGAAAAGGGAAAAATGTGGTATCCTGTACTTTCCTCGTTTCCCACAATGCTTTTGTAGCTAGGGTGGCTTGCACAGTGCTGACTTTTAACGACCCTGGCATCTGGTAATTAGACAGTGTAGATCCAAGAACAGACTGCATATTCTGTGCAATCTGGTCTTGATCTATACTGTCTGCAAAAGGCCAGTGAGTGGCGTTTATGGGTTAATCCTTATCCTGCTTAATTAGTGAAATGAAACTTTTAAGCCGAGATTTAAAAGCCAAATTTCGTTATTTCAAGGGTAATTTTTTGAGGGAAACTATGTCCTTATCGAATCGTGTATATCAAAGATCAGACTACTCATTGTGTGCAGTCTGATCTTGATCTACATGTCAGCAAAAGGTCTGTGAGTAGCACTTAGCAGCTTATGGGTTAAATACCTTGCATTTTGTGACCAGTCCTGCTTTACACATCTTCACTTGTTTAACTCATTACCATATATCAGGGTTTTAGACTTGCCAAAATTGAAAGCATTTATAGATGACAAATTACATGTGAAATGATTGGATTTGTCTGTGAAAGGTTAGAAAACATTGTTGGAAAAGGAGAAAATGCTGTTTGCCAGCATTTTCTCCTTTTCCCACAATATTTTCAAAAGCTTTCTCTTCTCTTTAAAGGTCCTGTAAAGGCCAAAATATCAAAGCAAGTGTCATGATACATTTGAATTTAAATCATACCATTTAAAAGTATGAAAATATTGTGGAGATGAGAGTCTGTTATCGTGTGGTCGGGCCACATGTTAGTCGCTGGCAGAAAAAAGAATTTTGAAATCAGACAAAAAGTAAACAAAAGACACAGCTACCTGGCATGTTTTAACCTAGTTTTGAAATTAATTTCTCTGTCAGCAACTAACATTTGGACCGACCATAAAATGACAGATTGTCATCTTCACAATAATTTCCATACTTTTAAATGGTATGATATAAATTCAAATGCATTTAAACACTCGCTTTGTTTACTTTTGGGCTTTATTGTTACTTTAAAAGTCAGGATTATGTCTTAAAAGATTAATGTACATTTGTGTCTCAGTGCCTGTGGTATACATGTACTGTAGTTCAATCTTTGTTTTGTGTAATTACAGATACACAGGTGCTCCATATTTTGCTGCAATATCAGCATTGAAACTGGTAAGTTTTGATCAGAGTTAAACAAGATCTAAAATATTTTCTGTTGAACTGTTGACCAAAGGACAAAATTTTGTAATGCTACCAACTTGAGAGCATTTGCAGATGACAAACAGAATGAAGCTCAAAATATTTAATGATGATTTCTGTCTTTGATGAGGTAGAAAACAATATGGAATAATGTTGGGTAATGCTGGTTACCAGCATTTTCTCCTTTTCTCACAATGTTTTCAAAAGGCTCCTTCCTTAGGGTCATTATAACTTGTGATTGTTTGGTTAAACCTCTAGGATGAAGTTTTGTTACACTTGTCAAGTGTAAAATGGTGTTTGTTCAAAAGCTCTTGTATTCCACTTTGTCCCATCTGTTTTGTTCTTTTTTTTTTTTAGAAATTGATACTCTAGCCTAGGGATTTGAATGAAAAGATATAATACAGAATTGTTTCGTATTAAGCCATTTACAGCACAATCCTGAGTTTTCAGGACCCTGAGGAAGAGGATTATGAAAATAAATGCGGGACAATTTACCAGCATTTTCTCCTTTTCCCACAAGGTCTTTAGCTATTCAAAGACAATTTCATCATAGGATTAATATTTACTCTGTTGTCTGCAAAGACAGTCTATAAATGCTTTAGATATATGCCTGAGTCTAAAGTTTACTACCTAGTAAAGAGATAAAGGCCCAGTAGTAGCCAAAAGTAAACCCATGTGGGTGATAAAATGCATTTGAATTTAAATCTTACCATTTAAAAGTATGACAATCATTTCCAAAATGACAATCTGTTATTGTATGGTCAGTTGAAATGTTAGTTGCTTGCTTAAATTGAATTTTAAAACTAGGTCAAAAGTTGCCAGGTTACTCTATCTTTTGTTTAATATTTAGCTGAATTTGAAATTCATTTTTCTGTTAGCAACGAACACTTGGACCAACTGTACAATGGGAGATTGTCATCTTCACAACAAATTCCATACTTTTAAATAATATGTATGATATATTTTTAAATACATTTTATCACCCACATTGCTTACTTTTGACACCTGCTGGGCCTTTAAGCCTATAGGGAGCAGATTTTGCCCCATGTGTTTTGTACATATCTATATTCTTACTACGGTAGTTTTTGAAGAAAAGATGGAGGTGTTGTTAGCCCTGTCGTCATCTGTGTCGTCATGGAAAAACTTTTACATCTTATAATATCTTTGTCATTACTGAAGATATTTACTTCAAACTCGAGCTGCTTGTCATGTTCTCTGAAAATCAATCCATTTCTAAAAGCAATCCTAGCTGAGCTTTGGCACCCGCATGGGGTGCTGTTGTTTTGGTTTTATATTCAAACCTTTCGGATGTGAATTGTCCAACAAATTTTGTTTAAAGAATTATTTTCTGTAAAAATCCTCAGGGTTCAGATTTGTCTCATGTGTTCTGGTCACTGTGGTTTTTCTTTGTCAAAAAACTCTTGCATGATTATTTTGTCACATTTGTTTTGTACATGTTTGAGATTTCTGTACTGTTTAGGTTTTAAAGAAATACATTCTTTAGGTTCACTTTATGTTGCAATTTGTAGGGAGCAGCTTTGATAGATTTTAAATACATATGAGCCAGGCTCTGGTAAAAGGGGGCTTAATGCATCTCCATGATGCACAATATCAAGCAAGTCTTCATATAAATAAGGATCCATAATACCAATTTAGTCTAACAATTGACTGGATCTGGAGGTAGAATGGTCCTTTGACATGCAAAAAAATTTACCAATAGCAAAAAGTTTAGTCCATGGTCAGTCTGTGCTGACTGTGCAGGCTACCCTGGGTCGATATATTTTGCATATGCATGAAGCCCCTGCTTCACAGAGCATGGGTCATAATTATATATTTTTCTTATTTTGTATTTACACATGAAGCTTGAACCCTATTGATTTGGAAAAAAAATCAGACAATTAGTAAAGGACAAGTAGCCATTTAAATTTGAAAATTGGCATTTCTTGTTCACCCTTTAGAGCCCGCATTTGTGTTTTTATTTTCATGAAGTTTGCACAGCTACTTTATATCACCAATAACCTGAACCCTATCATTTTCGAAAAAATATGGTAACATGTTATGGATAAGTAGCCGTTTAAAGTTGACATTTCTTGTTTAGGCCACAAAGTCCACATTTTTTATCAAATTCTTTTTAAACTTGCACAGATCGTTTGTATCATCAAGGGATTAAAAAATGTAGATGTTAAAAATGAAGAAAATCTAGTCATCAGTTTAGAATTGGATGACATAGTATTGTTTACGCAACACAGTCCACATTATCGGTCAGTTTTCTTTGAAATTTGGAGGGATTGTTTAATTAATACAATGAATACTGAAACCTTAACAAATCTGGCTGGATTCCAGTAACTTGGTTAGGAGAAATTTTACTCCAGTTACTTCTATTTGTTCAATTCACCATAACCTACTTATCATGCTGTGTTAGTGGATTCAAGCTCAGTTACAACAAAATCCACTCCCCCCCCCATACTTTTTTTTTGTGTGGTTGTCTTTTTCCATTTTGCATCATGAGTTAATGATGTATGCTAGAAAATAAGGAAATCACTGCCAGTAGAGCTGTTTAAGGCCCTCAAAGACCTCTTACAGATGTGTTAAACCACCATTTTACAGAGCATGGCTCATATATGGCTTGCAACACGCGAAAAGGGGCATTCAGACATTTGCGTAAAGTGTCGTCTCGGATCAGCCTGCGCACTCCGCGCAGGCTAATCCAAGACAGCACTTTACAACTACATCAGATTTTGTGCTACAGTAGACTTGTGCAAAACAGAAAATTACGTGAAAACGGAAAGTGTTGTTTCGGATTAGCCTGCATGGACTGCGCAGGGTGATCCGAGACGACACTTTATGCAAATGTCCGAATGCCCCTTTTCGTGTGTTGCAGGTCATATATGAGCCATGCTCTGGCAAAAGGGGGCTTAATGCATCACCATAATCCATCATTCCAAGCAAGCCATCACATACTTACAGATCCATAACAGCTGTTTTTTTAAACAACCCACTTATCTCAAAGGACCGGTCTAGACTGGTCCTTTGAGATACAGAAAATTGACCAGTAGCGAAACGTTTCGGCCCAGGTGAGCCTGCGCAGACTGCGCAGGCTGACCTGGGTCGATGCTTTTCGCAGATGCATCAAGCCCCCTTTTCACAGAGCATGGCACATATTTGTTTTGTTTTATTTTTACCTCACGATGGAGATTTATTACACATATATGTACCATGTTTTTTTGTCTAATGTACTCATATTGTTTATATTCAAACCTCTAGGGAGCAGATTTGTCACATGTTTTTTGCACAAAAGATGCTGCCACGGTGATCAAGTCCTATAGTCCAGAACTTATTGTACACCCTATACTGTAAGTGTATAACACCACTTTATTTTGTCTACATTCATTTTTAATCGTTACCATATATGCTTTAATTGTTTGGTGCTGAATGGTTTATTACATAAACCCCAGTTTGAGCAACCCTTAGAGGAAAGGCTTTTGGAATATTGTGGAAAATGGAGAAAATACTGGTAAGCAGCATTGGAGTCAAAATAGTGTTCTGAAAGAGTAATGACTGACTTTTCATAATTCTTTAGAAGTTTTAGGATAAGCAAAGATTCAAGGTAACAAGCACTTGGTTACAAATAAAATTACGATTTCATCCTGTAATTATTCTTAGATGTGAAATTTTGTAGGCTGTCTTATGTATCTTATATACTTTGATTTTCAGCAATGAGTCCCCCGCAGGTGTATCACCATGGTTACAGAGACTCCATGCTGTTGTTGTAGGACCTGGAATGGGTCGAGACCAGGACATAATGAACAATGTAGAGAAAATAGTTGAGGAGATTAAAGAAAGAAAGATACCTTGTGTGGTTGACGCGGTTTGTAATTTATTGGATTTTTACCCTCAGGCAAAAAAATGGGCTTTTGTGGATGGCACAGATCAAGATCAGTCTGCACAGAATGTACAGTCTGATCTTCAATCTATGACGTACACTTGTTTAGTCATACTCATATAAAATCAAGATCTTTCTAAGTTTAAGTGCTCAGCCATTGATAGAGGTGGCGTCTATGTATTTGGCAATGAAAGAGTTTGGACGTTCGGTACCATGACAAAAAATTGTTAACAAGACTTGAGAAAAAACATTTGAGAGATAGAAATTATGGCCTTTTCTTTAGCTCATTCCACTGCTGGCGTACCCATTACCAAACAACCTGATTTTTAACAACCTTAGGGGAGAGGGCTTTCAAATATACTGTTGAAAAAGGATAAAATGCGGATAAGTTGCATTTTCATCTTTTTCGTGTATGTCCTCTTATCCTTCAGGGCCAGAAACTTTTGTTTAACCCTTTAACAAACAATCCCTGGTTTTCACGACCCTGGGAAAGAAGTCTTTTGAAAACATTGTGGGAAAAGGAGAAAATGCTGGTAACCAGCATTTTCTCCTTTTCCCACAATGTTTTCTGCTCTTCCAAAGTCAAGTTTCAATTTTTTCGTCATGTTTACTTTGTCGCCTGCAAATGCTTTCAATTTGGACAAGTTTAAAATTTTGTTGTTTGGTAAAGAGTTAAGGATAGGACACCCTAATGCGATTCGTGTAACATTGCTTTTCATTATACAGATTCGACTAAGACTCGGGTTATCTGTAATTGATGCGAGGAACCAGCATCTATCAGCCGATCGATTACGGATTACCCGAGTTGTAGCCGAATCTGTACGTTTTTCAGTGATGAAAGGCGATGTTACAGGAATCAGGATTTGGGTGCCCTAACCTTAAACCATATTTATCAAATGCAACGGCTTTAAACATAGACAAGTCTTAACACTTTACTAAACATCACATTCAAGACTCTTCCAAATTCAAAGCATCTGCAGACAACAAATTTGTAAAAGGTTGAAATGAAATAAAGTTCTTTGATATGGTAGAAAAGATTGTGGGGAAAAACAGAAAATGCTGGTTACAAGCATTTTCTCTTTTTCCCACAATGTTTTCAAAAGATTTGTCGCTTAGGGTCATTAAAACCGGGGATTGTTTGGTAAAGGATTAACCCTTTACCAGACTGGAAAACATTGTGAGAAAATGTTTTCTAAAGCTGTCTTTCTTAAAGGTGTTAAAAGGCAGCATTGTGTGGAAAAGGATTTAAGGTTTAACAATGCAGCTTAATGTAAATCTTTGACATTTTAGGATGGACTTCACATGTTAACACTAAAACCAGAAATCATAAGAGGCTATCAGAAGGCTATTTTAACACCAAATGTGGCAGAATTCAGCAGACTGTACAAGAAAATGGTATGTATTACATTTTGTACATCAAAATGGTTTGAAACATGCTTTCTCAGGGTTGCGGCCTTGCGGGATTGCCACAAATTTTTGTGATTGCCCCCCTATTTATCAATTTTCCGCAGGCAAATCCCGCAAAAATATGACTTAATTTCAACTAGATCTAGATCTAACAGTCTTCATCTCGTAGGCTATCACTCATAAAAAAAGTATAATTCAAACAAGCAAAAAAATCGAACGAGGGCAATAAAACTATCAATTCAGAAAGAGCTGTCATTACACCCAAATCATTATTCCTAGTCATTCGGCATACCTTGGGTGATCCGGTGATCAAGTGTAAGATGTAGGTACGGAATCAGCTGAATTGTTACGAGTGGATCGCTAATCAGAGTCTCTTCAGTGACTCCGCCCCAAATTACCATATATGGATACCATGTATTCCAAATATGGTTACTATTACTACAGAAAACCTACGAAAAAAGAATGATGTCATAAGCACGAACTCTACATTCCGATGATTTGCCTACGTAATTCCTACCTGTGACGTCAGTTGGATGTCTGTTCCCCATGGTTTTTCAAATAGAATATTTCAAAGTGATCTCAATCGCAATTTTCGGACGTTTTATTTCTGGGATAAATAACTACACATGGGCAATACCATTTTTTAGAATGAACTTACACCTTGACTTGTCGAGCCACATGTTTCATTCCGTTACGGAGGGAAATGGCGACTTTTTGTTGCATTATTTCACTATGACTGCCAAGAGAAAATCGCCAATAAAACGACGGAAAATTCTTAGGATTACACTAGTGATTCTGTTACTGGCGATGATGTGAAGACTTGGGTCACAACAAGGAAGAGACCCGCTTTTATGGAGTCCTGGAAGGCCAATCGACCGTGACTCTAAGTTGACCCTAAAAATAAATGTTTTATGCTTGGTGTTTTAGTGCAACTATTTCACTATTGAATATTGTAAGTTAAGAACATCAAAGCTGGATAGGTATGTAACATAGCCTTCCCACAATGAAGCCATGCATGACATAACTTTACGTACCGATATGTCTTTCACCTGATTAGGCTGTCAACTTCAAACGAAGACTTATGTAACTACAGACACAATATAGTGGATATGTAATTCTTTAAAGGTTAACATATGCATTGTCTATAAATTGATATAGATCTAGTACAAACAGTCCAAAGCACATAAAATAGTCGTGATATGCTTCCCCCAAATTATGTTCATTGCCCCCCAAATTCAGAAATTATGGGGGGCATTGCCCCCCAAGTTGCCAATTTCTAGATGCATCCCTGCTTTGTAAAAGGGGGCTATATGCATCTGCAAAAAGTATCGACCCATGTCAGCCTGCGCAGTTCGCGCAGGGTGACCTAGGCCGAAACTTTTTGCTATTGGACGATTTTTCTGCATATCAAAGGACTGGTCTACCTCATGATTCAGTTAGACAAAATGAATTTTGTGGATCCATAATTGTGGGATGACTTGTGTGATATAATGCATCTGGGTGATGCATTAAGCCATCTTTTGCCAGAGCATGGCTCATTTTTATATGCCATGTTAACCCTCTACAAAAGAACCCTGTGTTTTCACAAACTCAAGAATAGTTGTTTTGCAGGATATGCTTTTCAGATGTTATTTGAGGCTCTAGAGAGGTATCTTCCCTATAGAACATTTACCAAACAATATTTTGTTTTAACTCTTTACCAAACAACAAAATTTTAGACTTCCAAATTGAAAGCATTTGTAAACGACAAAATAAATGTGAATCAAAAATTGAAATTTGTTTTGGGATGGGTAGAAAACATTGTGGGAAAAGGAGAAAATGCTGGTTACCAGCATTTTCTCCTTTTCCCACAATGTTTTCAAAAGGCTTCTTTCTCAGGGTCGTTAAAAGTTGGGATTGTGTGGTAAAGGGTTAAAGACTTCAAGCATAAAACAGTGTCTATTCTAGGATGCCCAATTGTGGGCTTCATGCTAATTTTTTCAGATTCTGAATAAATTCAGAATCAAACGCGCGACAGTCCTTGGAAAAAAATAAACAATGAAAAAGTCCCAAAACAAACAATTTACTCTGCTGTTTTAAATAAAATGGCATCATTGCCAAAGCTGTTTTTGCATCGTATTATGCCCATGAAAGTAACCGCCTTCAGCAGGAAGTGGGTAAAAACTGCTCACCTTTAAACCCTTTATCAAACGACAAAATTTTAGCCATGTCCAAATTGAAAGCATTTGCAGACGACAATTTCAGTGTGACTCAAATGGTGAAATTTTTCTATAAAATAGAAAACATTGTGGGAAAAGAAGAAAATGCTGGTTACCAGCATTTTCTTCTTTTCTCCCAATGTTTTCATTAGGCTTCTTCCTCAAAGTTGTCATTGTGTGGTAAAGAGTTAAAACAGCCTGTTCTAAAACTTTTACTAAAACAGTCCACTTTACCAGGTACAAAAAAGGCCCTTTCTTGAAATATGACTTTGACTACTGTTATGTTCATGAATATTATCAGAATGAGTTTTATAACTGTCATAAGCTGATCTATTTTTGAAAAATGGTTTTGATTTCTTTTGAAATGTTAACAGATAAGGTAAGATTGCTGTCTATTCATGGACAGGAATAATTGTCTGTTATATGAGATGTATGTTTTCTGTTAGTTCAAAAATTGTCCCCCCACTTTTTGGAAAGTCCCCCAAATTTTTTTATGGAGGGGGAAAATCCCTCATTGTCAGGTTTTAGAAAAGACAATGATGAAACTCTTGAAAATGTTGTGGAAAAAGGAGAAAACACTAGTTTACAGCATTTTCTCTATTGCCTACAATGTTTTCTACTGGCATATCAAAATCAAATTTCAATTTTTGAACTGCCTTTAATATGTTGTCTGCAAATACTTTCAGTAGGTAGGAACCAAAGATTATGTATTGCATTTACCCTTTACCACACAATCCCGAGTTTTAATGACCCTGAAAAATAAGGCTTTTTAGAACATTGTGGGAAAAGGAGAAAATGCTGGTAACCAGTTGGTAACCAAAGACAGAAAAGACAGCTACATTTATTTTGTTGTCTACAAATGCTTTCAATTTGGTCCAGTACTAAATTCTTTCATTTGGTAAAGAGTTAAAAGTTGGCAGTTTCATCTTCATCTACACGGTACAATAAAACAGAGTGAAGTTGACTGTCAGTATTGTAATGCTTAAAATGAGAATGCCAGATATATTGTAATTCAACTTTGTTTTGGAGATGCCTTTTGGGAAAGCAGCCATTGGCTTGGAAAGGATATTGTGCGAAGGACTGGTAAATAAAACTTCAGGGAAGCATGGATAGGTGTACTGGTCCCCTTGATATGTCTGAAATTATATTAGAAAACTATGTTAGACAACATACAAACAAGTATTTAACTCTTACGGCTCATGGCCCAAAATAAATGGTGTTGACGTACTCAGTCAGATCTGATTATGCATTTATTTCGAATTTCAAGGCTGTATTTGTCAAAATATCTGGTGAAATAGTAGACGGTATAGACCAAAGATCAAACATCACATTCTTTATAGTCTGATCTTTATCTACACTGTCTACTTAAGCAACTAAATCAGTATTGAGTGCAGCAAGGATTAGCACGAGAAAAAGATAGATCAGGGGAGGTAGTATTGTTGCATTTGTTTCAAGTTAATAAGGAGTAGTTGTTTCCCTTCGATAGATTATTTGCAGGCACTTTTCATGGCTTATTTTACCAATCCTTGGGAAAGAGGCCATTGAAAACATTGAGGGGAAAATGTTGGTTACCAGCATTTTTTCCTTTTTTCACAATGTTTATCACCTGTTCAAAGAGAAATTTAATCATTTTAGCAATGTAAATTTTTTATCTACATATGCTTTTGATTTTGACAAGTCTAAAATACTGTGTTGTAGGGAGTTAACAGCTGGTCACTGCAGTATATGTCCATGAGAATTTTAGTACAAAAGGTTGTGTAACTCTTGACCACAAAGTTCTCGTACAATGCTGTTAACAAGCATTTTCTCCTTTTTCCACTATGTTTTCTATCCTATCAAAGACAGAAATCATCATATGAGCTACATTCAATTTGTCTTCTGTAAAATACTTTCCATTTGATAACGTACAGAATTTTGATGTTTGGTGAAGACTTAAAATCATTGTGACCTGTGAACAAATTGTTTCATACTATATATATACTGAAATCTGTTCATGAAAATGTTGACACTGTACACTAAACACTGCACAAATGAAATTTTGGCAAACTAAATCAAAATTCATGTTGTATTTTTAGTCCATTCATTTTGAATACATGGAAATGTATAGAAAACATTTCGGAAAAAGAAGAAATAACTCTTTTGTCCTTTATGTTTTCAGAAACTGTTAACTAAGGTAGGATTGATAAGTTGTAGCTCTATGATCCAAGTTAATAATTAGAAAATCAAACCTGGAACTGAACTTTTATCGAGAATAAAAATTAACCTCCGAAACAAACTAAAATTTTTTTTACTATGACAGAAAAAAAAAATTGTGCAATCAGATTGTCCATTACATAAGCTCAATCTTGGCATTCTGTAATACAATTGATAATTCTTTTAATCCTCTACCATGCAGCTCTGAGTTTAAATGACTCAGAGGAGGATAGCTTTTGAAAACACTGTTGGAATAGGAGAAAAACCTGGTCACTGGCATTTCCTCAGTTTTCTATCCTTTCAATGACAGTTTCCACCATTTGAACCATATCTGACTTGGTGTCTGCAAAAGCTGTGGTTTTGGACAAGTTTTTTTCATTTGGTTAACCATTTACCAAACAATCCCAGGTTTTCAGGACCCTGGGAAAGAAGCCTTCTGAAAACATTGTGGGAAAAGGAGAAAATGCTGGTAACCAGCATTTTCTCCCTTTCCCACAATGTTTTCTACCCTTCCCAAACTAAATTTCAATTTTTGAGTCACATTAATTTTGTCGTCTGCAAATGCTTCCAATTTGGACTAGTCTAAAATTATGGAGTTTTGGTAAAGAGTTAAAGAAAAAGCAACTCTTTCTTTTAACTCTTTACCACACAATCCCGACTTTTAACGACCCTGAAGGAGATGGCTTTTGAAAACATTGTGGGAAAAGGAGAAAATGCTGGTAACCAGCATTTTCTCCTTTTCCCGCAATGTTTTCTATGCTTCCCAAAACAAATTTCAGTATTTGAGTCACATTTATTTTGTTGTCTGCAAATGCTTTCAATTTGGACCAGTTCAAAATTTTGCCGTTTGGTAAAGAGTTAATACAGTGCTTTCCATCTTTCCAGTAAATGAATAGGGGTCTTGCCTGGTGTGTGAGCACTCTCTGGAAGCACTGGAAATTTCATGGAAGTGTCCTTTGGCAAGACACTTCAAAGCCCTAGCTTACTACTAGTGAATTGTGGCCATGATTTGACTTGAATTATGTCAAAAAGCAGTTTTAAACACCAATCAGTCAATCAATCAATCAACCAACCAACCAACCAACCAACCAACCAACCAACCAATCAATCAATCAATCAATCAATCAATCAATCAATCAATCAATCCACCAACCAACCAACCAACCAACCAACCAATCAATATTATGTACCATTCATTCAGAAAGTTTTCTATCAGTTTCACTCTTTGCCACACAGTCCTCAGTTTCAACAACCCTGTGAAAGAGGCCATTGGAAAACATTTCAGGAAAAGGAGAAAATGCTGGTAAGCACAATGCTTTTTAGCCAATTAAAGACAAAAAACATCATTTGAATTACATTTAATTTGTTATCTGTGAATGCTATCAATTTGGACAAGTGTAAAATTTTCCTTACTTGGTAAAGGGTTAACTCTTTATTATACCCCCACAAAACGAATGTTTTCGGAGGTATACTGGAATCACCCTGTCCTTCTGTGTGTCCGTCCATGTGTCCGTCTGTGTACAAATAATTGCCTGTTTCTGTCAAAGTGCTGGCGGGGGTATTAAGTCACATTCAGTGACAGCTCTAGTTTCATGCTTTCCGATAGGATATCGAGAAATAGCAGTGAAAATATTTTTCGATATTCCACGGGTATGACCAGTGAAAATACCGATTTTTATATTCTAGTTACCTAGGTAAAATGCGCGTGACTCACAACCTAGATTGAAATATGACGTCATTTACCTTACATTTCTCGCGCTTGACATAAGTTTCTCCAAGAAAGGGTTAAAAGCATGAAATAAATAGAATATTTGTATTTTTCGGTGAAAGATCGAAATTTATTTCATCTCGTGAACACCATCAGTAATATTTTCACTTGTGGCTGCGCCACTCGTGAAAATATTACCAATGATGTTCACTCAAAGAAATAAATTTCGATCTTTCACTGAAAAATACAAATATCCTCTATTTACTTTATGAAAAAATGTTAGACTCGTGCATTTGGAAAGCATTTGCTAATGCCAAATTGATTGTGTCTCATATGATGGAATTTGGTTTTAGAAGAACAGAAACCACTGCAGGGAAAAAAGAAGAAAATGCTGGTAACCAGCATTTTCTCTTTTTACCACAATGTTTTAAAAGTTTTCTCTCTCAGGGTCGGTCAAAACATGGAATCGTTAGATAAAGGGTTGAAAATAGCCTGAACGGAAATAGGTTACATGTGGAAAAAATCTTCAGTACAAGCATTTAATTCTTGATTTTACAGGTTTCTGAAATTCAGATCTGAAATTCTTCAATCGACCTGACAGCAAAAAATTAATGAGAATAGATCTCTGACATAAACCAAAGATTTTTTTTCTTGGAAATAGAAAAAAACCGTGTGGCATCTGGTTGTCCATTACACTGGAACATACCCTATAGATTTCGTAAGTGAAGCCAGGTTTTTAACTCTGAGCAAACTTTTCACACTTTCCTCATTAAACCACATGGCAAAATTTTTTACTCATCCATATGGAAGAAATATACAAACCATAATTCGAATATTTTTCAAATGATAGTGTGTCCTTAAATAAGTAAGAAACATAGTGGGAAAAGGAGAAAATGCTGGTTACCAGCATTTTCTCTTTTTCTCACAGTGTTTACAAAATCCTTCTGTTCCAGGGTCATTAAAACTTGAGATTGTGTGGTAAAGGGTGAACTCTTGCAGTGCTGTGGGGGAAAAAAAGAAATACAGAAGACAATTAGGTCAAGAACAGACAGCATATATTGTCAATCTAACATAATAATATTTATTTGAGTTTTTGTGCATTGTATTTTCACTCCATTTGAAAACATTTGTACAGAATTAATTAAATATTACCCAAATAATTTGCCCCTTTTTGAAAGAGTACGAAACCTTGTGACCTTTTCCCAAAATGTTTTGAAGAGCGTTCAGCTTTAGGGTTATCTGGTAAAGTGATAAAAGTATATATGTTTTTTGTTTCAAATTTATGATACCAATAAAAAGAAAGTTACATGAAAAAAAAGTAGACTTTAGAGACTTTTAAAAACATTATCATTACCGGACAAGTTGTTCAAAATTAGAAATTCATTGTCAATAAGCTTTTAGGATCAGCATTTTTTCCATTTCTCAAGATGTTTTCCACCCTTTTTATGAAAAATCTCATTATTTCAGCCATACTTTATGATGCTGTTTTTTAAATGATTTCCAGTCAAACAAAATCTGAAATTTCATTGTCGAGTAAAGAGTTAACTTTAGCCAGGCTGTCAAAAATCATTGTAACAAATGACAAATTATCTAAAACTCATAAAATCAGCATTCTCAAGCATTTCTCCAGATTTTTGTGAAAAACAAGCACACATGTGGGAGGAGAAAATAGGGTGTGAAGAGTGTAAGCATGATCAGGTTCAGGCTTTTATTTCTCCATTAAAATAAAACAGATGCAATACATTAATTCTGTTTGATAGTTCCAGTCTTTGGTATGGAAATAATTAATGTATGCAAAAGAGTCTGCTCTCTGGCTTATTAACACTTCACTAAACAATGGAAATGTAGACTTGTCCAAAATCAAAGCACTGCAGATAATAATTTACATGTGGCTCAAATGATGAATTTTGTCAGTGATAGAGTAGAAAACATGGTGGGAAAAGGAGAAAATGCTGGTTACCAGCATTTTCTCCTTTTCCCACATTGTTTTCTAAAGCTGTATTCTCCAGGGTCTTTAACTGGGGATTGTGTGGCAAAGGGATAATATCTGCAAGCGAGTCTGCTCTCAAATGGCTGATTAACACTTCACCAAACAGTCTGGTGTGTTTATTTTTAATTGTGATCTTGAAGAAGAAAGCATTCAGAAAACATTAAGGGAAAAGGAGAAAATGCTGGTAACTGCAACATGATCTCCTTCTCCCACAATGTTCTCTCCTTTCAAGGACAATCTCTATCATTTTAGCCACATCTACTTTATGATGTGCCATTTAAACTTTTCAATTTGGACAAGTCTGAAATTTTGTTGTTTTGAAAACAGTCAACTCTTTGTAAACGTGACTCAAAAAAATTGTTTGCAAATGCAAATTTTGTTGTTTGGTTGAAAGCGGTGTAAAATAGCATTCTATCAATAAGCATTCACAAATAACATATTGAATTAGGTTCAAATACAGGGATTTGTCTCTATCTAAAAGGTTCGGAATCATTGTAGGAAAAGGAGAAAATCCGGGTTACCAGCATCTCCTTTCACACAATGTTTTCAAAAGGCTTCTAATTGCCAGGGTTGTTAAAACATGGACATTTTTTGTAAAGTGTTAATAAAGTAAACAGTTAAATAGGAATTTATCAAAGTTTTTATAAATGAAATTACGTGGGCCCTCAGAAAGCCAGATAAACACATTTGTCACTTTCACTGAGGTATAAATACCAAACAAACCGAATTTTCAAAGCAATTATTTTTTCAAAAATATCTCAAGATAGCACACAATGTAGATGAAAGATCTGACTGCTCATTTTGTGCAGCCTGATCCAGATCTAAACTGTCCAAAAAGACATTAGAAATTGTGTTTAGTACTCTATTAGTGCTGTAAGGGTCAGCAAGGCAAATATACGTAGCGTCAAAATTAAGGGAACCCTGACTCTGGTTCGTTTTGGCTTGGTTTGACATGTTGATTTTACGTTTCAGTAGTTGGTTAAAATGACTGCAAAACACGGAGAAATGAAAGACACTCACTACTGTCTTCATTCATGCATTCATTACACGTATTGCACTTGCACTGCATGCACTGAAGCATACTTAAGGAATGGAACAAAGTTGAGTGTCTCACTACAGAAAAATGCCACCACGACAGTACCGTACAACAGCACAGAAATGGCAATGTATAGGCATGTTGCAATCTGGGGAATCACAGAACCATGTTGCTAGGTTCTTTGGGAAGTCAAAAAGCGTAATTTCATGACTCGCGGCTCTATACCGCCAGACTGGTGACGTCAAAATGAGGACGGGGCGTGGACGCCATAGGAAGAGCATCGTCCGACAAGATCGCCTCATACGGGTTATTGCTCTATGCAACCGGTTCGTTACTGCACCAGAACTAAAGCAGGAACTCCATACTGCAACTGGACTACGAATTTCTAACAGTTCTGTGCGTCGGAGACTCCGTGAGGTTGGACTGAAAGCCAGGCGTCCTTTCCGTGGTGTCATCATGACACAGGCTAACAGACGAACTCGTTTACAATGGTGCCAGCAGCATCAGGGCTGGGCTATCCATCGATGGCGTCATGTGATGTTTTCCAACAAATCGAGGTTCTGTTTGCGATTTACTGACGGTCGTAAACGTGTATGGCGGCAACATGGGGAGCAATACAGACGTAACACTATCCTGGAGCACAATTTCTTTGGTGGAGGGAGCCTTATGGTGTGGGGAGGTGTTTCCTACAGTAACAGGACTAATCTTGTTCTTGTTCCTGGTAACCTGACAGGGCAGCGATACGTCAATGAAATCCTACGCCCCGTGGTTGTTCCTATGGCTCGTAGGATTGGTCGCAACTTCATCTTCCAAAATGATAATGCCAGACCACACAGAGCTTGTGTGGCAGTTGACTTTCTCAGGCAACAAGGCATTGTTACACTTCAGTGGCCCGCCAGATCTCCAGACCTCTCTTCCATCGAGCACTTGTGGGATGTCTTGGGTTGAAGGGTTCGAGCACTACGCCCAGGTCCAGAAAATTGGTGTTGCACTGCACGAGGAATGGCGGCAGATACCAAGGGCAACGATACATCGTATTATCTCCAGCATGCCCGCCAGGTGTCGTGCAAGTGTTGCTGCACATGGGGGACATAGATATTGACTTGCTGCCGTACCTGTTATGTGCTTCAGGTAAAAGTAATAAATATCTCAAGATGAAATGCAAGGGTTCCCTTATTTTTGATTGTGCGTATAGTTCACTCTGTACAAATCAGCAAAATTTTGGCCTTTTCCAAATTGAAAGCAACTGAAGAAGACAAAAAAATGACTCAGAACATAGAATTTGCAACTCAAAGGGAAGAAAACATTGTTGAAAAAGGAGAAAATGCTGGTAACCAGCATTTTCTCCTTTTCCCCACAATGTTTTCAAAACCCTTTATCCTGAAGGTTATTAAAAGTTCAGATTTTGTGGTAAAAGGTTAAAGAGGAATCTATCAAACTAAAATTCTTTAAATGAAATCTAATTAAGTAAAGTTTATTGGCTGGGTCACAGAATCTTGCAGAACGAGGTATTATAATATGTAACATGCCAAAACTGCCCTATTTGAAAAAAAAGAAGAATAAAACAATTTTACTCTTTTACAGATGAAAAATATTCAGACTTGTCTGTATTGAAAACCTTTGCAGACTACATATTATATTTAGCATTTAACATACCGGTAGGACTTAGCTGTAAAATGGTAGAAAACACTGAGGTAAAAGTATTACATGTTCACATAAATTTTTTCCATTTCTCACAATGTTTTCCAAAATGGAAGGGTTATAAAGACACGATCTCTAGGTAGGAGTTTATCTTAAGACTGCTCAACACATGTCAGGCTGCTTTCACAGTATAGATCAAGATTAGATTGCAGAGAAAGTGTTTTATTATCTTTGATGTCTGATTTCATGTATTTTATTAGATATTTTGACAAAGAATTTCCATAGTGTAGCAAAATTTTGGTGTAATTAAATTACTAAAATCTTCACTTCCTTTGTTTAGCACCCAAATGGTGTAATCTTTTTCCCAACAATTCCGGGTTAGAGAAGGCTTTTGAAAACATTGTGGGGAAAAAAAAAAATGCTGGTAACCAGCATTTTTTCCTTTTCCCACGATGTTTTCTGCTCTATCAAGGATAATTTCTGCCATTTTAGCCACCTTTAATTTGTCGTCTGTAAATGCTTTCAATTTGAACCAGTAAATTTTGCAGTGCAGTAAAGGTTTAACATTGAATGTTCATCTGCTGACTCAGGAAAATGGATGCCTCCAACTAGATAAGTTGATTCCATTATAGTAGCTGTAAGGATGATTGAGACAGGTTACTGTAGTTATAAACTGTATAATTATAGACTTAGCTCAGAGTGCACACTCTACTCTTGATCTACATGAATCAACTTTTTTTACACGACAAAAGTACATATAGTTTTGACCCTAGTTCACAATATTAAAAGGATCATAACATACCAGTAATAACTGATAATAAAGGTTAAACCCCTAACATATTGTCAGGTATACATGTAATTGATTTTTCACCAATTCAGAAGAAAAGAAAGCCAAATTTGATAGCTTTATTCATGAGAGTGTAAATATTAAAAATATTGCATTGAAATTAAATTTCTAATTAAATAATCATCTGACCATAATAGAAAAAAAAAATATTTCTAAGATTTCAGTATACATGTATATGGATATTATATATGGGGATGATTTCTTTCAAATTGTACATCAGAGTAAAATTCTAAGGAAAAATTGGCCCCATCCTAATAGGTGACGACTTATCAGGGGACATTTTCTCTCAGGGTTGATTGCTCCTGCACCTTTGTGCAATGATGTAATGCTTGAAAGTAAGCTTTGATAGGTTTGGTTGTAGATTTGGGAGGAGCTTGTAAGGGAGGAGAAAATGCCCCCCCCCCCCCCCCCCCTAAATGTTACGGGGGATAGAGCTAGATACAGGATGATACCAGACCTACTTTAACTCTATACCAAATGACAAAATTTTAGACTTGTCCAAATTGAAAGCATTTGCAGACGACAAAATAAACGTGACTCAAAAATTGAAATTTGACTTTGGAAGAGTAGAAAACATTGTGGGAAAAGGAGAAAATGCAGGTTACCAGCATTTTCTCCTTTTCCAACAATGTTTTCAGAAGGCTTCTTCCTCAGGGTCGTTAAAACCAGGGATTGTTTGGTAAAGGGTTAAACCTTGTTTTTTAATATGCTTGGTTTATAGCCCAGTCACACAGGACCTCGATCCAAAGTCTCGTCCAAAAGACTTACTGGTAATTTTAGATAGCCAGCCATGAGGATCAAACCCTATAATACTCTGAAGTTGCCCAAAGACTTGATGTTTTCATGTCCTACGTTCCACCACTTGAGCTCTTCGGCTAGTCAGAGCCTTTAAGGCAATGAGTTTAGCTCATAATGAATGAAAGAAGCCTGATTCTGACTGGTTTATTCCAGATAGGGGAGGAACCTGTGTGGAAACAGCCACAGTGTAATCTGTGTCTGTACATTGTATGAAGTTTACTTTTTCAAGTAAGCTCCCATGACAAATTTATGATGCATAGCATCATAGAAGCCGCAATCTTTTGGTGGACAATTTTAGAAATATTGACTCTCTTGAGAAATTGTGATTACATTTTTTATATCTGTTTTTACCCCCACCCCCCACCAACGGAAAATCATGACAAATGGTACTAGAATGCAAGGAAAAAAGAAACAGAAAATAGTATGTACATGTATTCTAACTCTAAAAAAAAAATTTAGAGAGGAATCTTAAATAATCTTGTTATTATATTATTATTATTATTATAAAGTGATATTTATTTGGAAAAAAACTGAAAAAAAAAACACACACACACGTAAAAGCATTGGAATTTTTAAATTTCTATTCAAAATTTGAAAATGGAGAAATTGCGCATACAAATACAGCATTTTCCATTTATTAAATGATTTTAGAAAGGAACTTCTGTAGCGGCATCTAAGGCAATACTACAGAATTATTTAAGTTACCAATTACTCAAAGTGATATTAAGATCGTTATTCACATATGATTTTTACATGTATTTACAATTTTTATTAGTGATCTCTTCTTTGTGTTTCATTTTTTTTACAACAAAAAAGAAAAAAAAGAAAATATTCAACAACTTTTTTTCTAAAAGATGATCTTCTTGCTTGTCAAAAAGTATCTTGGCATGCTTGTAACACAGTGAATCAAACATTTCTACTCTAGAAACAAAAACTTCTGTATGGCATCTCTAAAATTATTCTGATCATAGCCTGCACAGTTGGCACAAACCACGTTTCTTTTATTCCTGAAATAGCAGCCACACACACACACACACACACACACACACACACACACACACAAGATTTTTCTTAAGTCTTTAAAGATCTGGATCTATTCAACCCCAACATAATATCTATTACTATACATATTTCGTTTAATAAACAGTAGTTTGAACCATTTTCTGCATAGGCCTTGTACATGCCTAGTGTAAAACTTCTAATGTAAATTTCAAGCTATTCTAAACCTTTGACCAGCAGTGACGTAAAAAGTTGTATATTCACAGTAATAGGTTCTGTAATAACTTTAACCCTTCGACTACACAATGAAATAAATACACTGAGTAAGGAAAACAAACAAGATTTTCTTTTATGTTTACGAAATATCTTATAGAATATTAAAAAAAAATATTACACGGGCTATGTGCTGTCTGATCTTCATCTATTTTCGTCATTTTCGAGCAGCTTCAACCCTTAGAGCACCAGGCACCACCATGATAATTGCTGTAGTCAATGTACATCACGATCCATACATCATGTTTCAAGCAGGCCTGGCTTCAAGGGTTGTGTAGATCAGGACCATACCGTACAGCACGTACAGTCTGATCATAACAGCTTCGTCACACAATACAGTAAATGCTAAATTTTACAGGTCTCATAAGGTAGATGTTTCGTGTAACAAAAATCCATTCAGCTAATGTGTAGACGAAGGGAAGAAAAAGGGTTATCTTTTCGCAAGTATTCTATAAATAGCTGATGTAGACGCCTCTTGTGTAGGGAGGTAACCAGTCTATACCTTGATCAAAGGTTAACCGCCGTTTTATCCTTTACAAATTAAAATTGGACGAAAAACTTGTACATAAAATTGCTTCTAATTATCATATTCTTAGATGCTCTCTATATCATAATCATCATTATTTTGTTTTGTAAAAAAGTAGACAAATGCGAAAACCATTGAGAAGTGGGAAAGCTTGTGATAAATGGAAAGCATAACAACTTCGTTTGGGAAAATAGAAGGAATCCTACATGTTTGAAAACTTCGGGGGACTAGCCAATTAAAGGATGTTTATCTGTCTGTATTTTTTATTGTTATTTGGGAATGAACTATACATTGCAAGAAAACCAGGTTTGAATTTCATGTAGGTCTGTTGGAATATTTAAGAAAGAGTCTTGTGGAGTAATTCTGTCACAACAACACAACATTATTAGAAATTTTACAAAAATAATGACCTATCGAATAATTACTGATCATCTACATGGTAAATAGTTTAGGTACATTCCTACTGGAAGCCGCTTTCGAGCGGCTTCCAATAAGGCAATGAGTTACAATGAGAGGGCTGAAAGTATGGAAAGCTCTGATTGCATGGTTTCATGCAGATAGAGGAGGAGTCTGTATGCAAAGAGACAGTCTCAGTTGTCGTACAAGTTGTAATATCTAAAAAGTATCCAGTTGCTGTGGTAATGTGCTATGATGTAATAGTTGATAGTAGGACTGAATGGTCTAATTGTAGATGGAGGAGGAGCCTATTTTGGAAGAGCCAGTCTCAGTTGTACCAAAAGTTGTATATGCATCATAATAATTCTTCCCAACTTCTTTAACTTTGGACCCTAAAGTTATCAAAAATATGCATCATAATAATTATAATATCTAAAAGTTGCCACTTGCTGTAGTAATTTGTTTTTATGTAATGATTGAAAGCAAACCTCTGATTAATTTATTTGCAGGTGGGGGAGGAGCCTATTATGGAAGAGCCAGTATCCAGTGTCCGCACATTATGTGAAAAGTTGGACAATGTGACCATCGTGCTAAAAGGAGAAAATGACATCATCTCTGATGGTAGACACGGTATGTATACAGTAAATCCTGTCCATAATGGCCACTCATATAAACTCTTTACCACATGACCAAATTTTAGATTTGTCCAAATTGAAAGCAGTTGCAGAAGGCAACTTCGATGTGGCTGGAAATATGCCTTTTTGCTGTGAAAGGGTAGAAAACATTGTGGGAAAAGGAGAAAATGCTGGTTACCAGCATTTTCTCCTTTCCCACATTGTTTTCAAAAGCTGTCTTAGTCAGGGTTGGTAAAACTCAATATTGTCTGGTAAAGAGTTAAGCAAGCACCCTGCATTAACTTTACCCATCCTGACTTTTAACGACCATTAAGTATAAACCTTCCAAAACACATTTTGGCAAAGGGAGAAAATGCCAGTGACCAGCATTTTTGGCTTGGCTGTTTTCGAAGAAAACGGAGAGTTATTGTCGTAGTCCTGTCGTCATTTTCTGCATTGTCGTCATCTGCGTTGTCTGCCTCGTTGTGCAAAAACTTTGACATTTTCAAAGACTTTAAATATCTCTATAGTAGTGAAGGTATTTACTTCATTTTAACTTGGACACATTGTTCGTTATCAGAAGCGAAACCCATATAACAAGGGATGGTAACCATCATAGTATTTTTGATAGTTATGCATCTTTTTTAGTGAAGAATTTTCACAAATAATCAACCAACTGCAGCCAAGTGTTGGCATCTGCATGCACTGATCTTGTTTTTCCTTTTTCCATATTGTTTTCTACTCTTTAAAAAAGTATATCAACTTACTGGGCTCCAATTAATTTGTTGTCTGCATATGCTTTCAGTAGGGATCAGTCTAAAATTTTACTGCATGATGAAAAATTATGGATAAATGAGTTCCCAGAGAAGGCAGAATTGTTCAAATGTACCTACTTTAAGCAACCACCTGTCTTGAGCAAGCAAGCACATTTCAAGTATTCTTTAGGTTCTTGATTTGTTCTATATCAACATTTCATACATTGCCAAATTGAAAGAATTAGGTAGAAGATGATTATAATAAATGTGGCTCAAATAATGGTACAGTCGTATATGTCATTGAATAGGTAGAAAAAAACATCGTAGGAAAAGGAGAAAATGCTGGTTACCAGCATTTTTAGCTCACCTGAGCACGGAGTGCTCAGGATGAGCTATTGTGATCACTCACCGTCCGTCGGCGTCCGTCGTCTGTCCGTTCACATTTTTTTGTTTACACTCTAGCATCTACAAATATTAACCAATCAGCACCAAACTTGGTCAAAATATATATGACCATAAGATCTCGGATGAGTTCGATTATGGGTCTAATCGGACCAGAGAAACTGGAGTTATTTGCCCTTGAATCAGAAAAATTGCTATATTTGACTTTGTTTACACTCTAGCATCTACAAATATCAACCAATCAGCACCAAACTTGGTCAAAATACATATGACCATAAGATCTCGAATGAGTTCGATTATGGGTCTAATCCGACCAGAACGACTGGAGTTATTTGCCCTTGAATTAGAAAAATTGCTATATTTGACTTCGTTTACACTCTAGCATCTACAATTTTTCACCAATCAGCACCAAACTTGGTCAAAATATATATGACCATAAGATCTCAGATGAGTTCGATAATGGGTCTAATCGGACCAGAAAAACTGGAGTTATTTGCTCTTGAATTAGAAAAATTGCTATATTTGACTTTGGTTACACTCTAGCATCTACAAATATCAACCAATCAGCACCAAACTTGGTCAAGATATATATGACCATAAGATCTGGGATGAGTTCGATTATGGATCTAATCAGACCAGAACAACTGGAGTTATTTGCCCTTGAATAAGAAAAATTGCTATATTTGACTTTGTTTACACTCTAGCATCTACAATTTTTAACCAATCAGCATCAAACTTGGTCAAAATATTTATGATCATAAGATCTCGGATGAGTTTGATTATGGGTCTAATCGGACTAGAAGGACTGGAGTTATTTGCCCTTGAATTAGAAAGTTCTATAGAATAGTTCTTTGTCAGGAGCATAACTTTGTCATCTCCAGTCCGATTGACTTGAAACTTGGCATTTGTGTTTGTTGCAATAATACGGAGTGCAGTGTGAAAGAACCATAACTCTACCTTGTACTGTCTATGAGTTATTTCTCTTTGATCGTCTTTTTTCCGGAATTTTCTGCTTGTCCAGAATATAACTTTGTCATTTTTAGTCTGAACATCTTCAAATTTGGTATGCCTGATTGTTGAAAAATTACGGAGTGCAGTGCACAAGAACCATAACTCTTCCTAGCACAAATTTTGAGTTATTCCTCCTTTGACATTCATTTTTAAAGCATTTCTTGCTTGTCCGGAGCATAACTTTTTCATCTTAAGTAGGAATGACTTGAAATATGGTATGCTTATTTGTTGCAATATTTGGAAGTGCAGTGCCCAAGAATTGTAACTGTATCTCGTGCTGTCTTTGAGTTATTTCCTTTTGATCGTCATTTTTACAGCATTTAATGCTTGTCCGGAATATAACTTTGTCATCTCAAGTCAGAACGACTTCAAACTTGGTATGCATGATTGTTGCAATATTACGGAGTACAGTGCGCAAGAACAAAAACTCTACCTATCATGGATATTGAGTAATTCCACTTTGATCTTCATTTTTACACGCCTGTCGAAGACGGGACGTATTATGGAATCACCCATGGCGTGCAGGCAGGCAGGCGGGTGGGCGGCATCCAGTTCTTTGTCCAGAGCATAACTTTGTCATCTCCAGTCCGATTGACTTGAAACTTGGCATTTGTGTTTGTTGCAATAATACGGAGTGCAGTACGAAAGAACAATAACTCTACCTCGTGCTGTCTTTGAGTTGTTTCCCTTTGATTGTCATCTTTACAGCATTTTCTGTTTGTGCGGAGCATAACTTTGTCATCTCCAGTCCGATTGACTTGAAACTTGGCATTTGTGTTTTTGGCAATAATACAGAGTGCAGTGCGAAAGAACCATAACTCTACCTCGTACTGTCTATGAGTTTTTCCCCTTTGATCGTCATTTTTACAGCATTTTCTGCTTGTCCGGAATATAACTTTGTCATTTCCAGTCCGATCGACTTGAAACTTGGCATTTGTGTTTGTTGCAATAATACGGAGTGCAGTGCGAAAGAAGCATAACTCTTCCTCATGCTGTCTTTGAGTTATTTCCCTTTGATCTTCATTTTTACAGCATTTTCTGCTTGTCCGGAGCATAACTTTGTCATCTCCAGTCCGATTGACTTGAAACTTGGCATTTGTGTTTGTTGCAATAATAGGGAGTGCATTGCGAAAGAACCATAACTCTACCTCGTGCTGTCTTTGAGTTATTTCCCATTGATTGTCATTTTTACAGCATTTTCTGCTTGTCCGGAATATAACTTTGTCATTTTAAGTCTGAACATCTTCAAATTTGATATGCATGATTGTTGAAAAATTATGGAGTGCAGTGCACAAGAACCATAACTCTTCCTAGCACAAATTTTGAGTTATTCCCCCTTTGATCTTCATTTTTATAGCATTTCTTGCTTGTCTGGAGCTTAACTTCGTCATCTTAAGTAGGAATGACTTAAAATTTGGTATGCTTATTTGTTGCAATATTTGGAAGTGCAGTGCACAAGAAATGTAACTACTTCGTGCTGTCTTTGAGTTTTTTCCCTTTGATTGTCATTTTTACAGTATTTATTGCTTGTCCGGAATATAACTTTGTCATCTCAAGTCAGAACGACTTCAAACTTGGTATGCATGATTGTTGCAATATTACGGAGTACAGTGCGCAAGAACAATAACTCTACCTATCATGGATTTTGAGTAATTCCACTTTGATCTTCATTTTTACAGTCCTGTTCTTTGTTGTTCTTTGTCCGGAGCTTAACTTTGTCATCTCTAGTCCGATTGACTTGAAACTTTGCATTTGTGTTTGTTGCAATAATAAGGAGTGTAGTGCGAAAGAACCATAACTCTACCTCGTGCTGTCTTTGAGTTATTTCCTTTTGATTGTCATTTTTACAGCATTTTCTGCTTGTCGGGAATATAACTTTGTCATTTTTAGTCTCAACATCTTCAAATTTGGTATGCATGATTGTTGAAAAATTACGGAGTGCAGTGCACAAGAACTATAACTCTTCCTAGCACGAATTTTGAGTTATTCCCCCTTTGATCTTCATTTTTATAGCATTTCTTGCTCGTCAGGAGCAAAACTTTGTCATCTTAAGTAGGAATGACTTGAAATATGGTATGCTTATTTGTTGCAATATTTGGAAGTGCAGTGCTCAAAAATTGTAACTCTACCTCTTGCTGTCTTTGAATTATTTCCTTTTGATCATCATTTTTACAGCATTTAGTGCTTGTTCGGAATATAACTTTGTCATCTCAAGTCAGAACGACTTCAAACTTGGTATGCATGTTTGTTGCAATATTACGGAGTACAGTGTGCAAGAACAATAACTCTACCTAGCGCGGATTTCGAGTAATTCCGCTTTGATCTATATTTTTACAGTATTTCTTGCTTGTCCGGAATGGAACTTTGTCACCTCAAGTCAAATTGACTTGAGACTTGGTAAACATGTTTATTGCAGTTATGAAAAGTGCAATGCACTGGAGCCGTAACCTTACCTAATGCCCTTTTGGAATTATTCCCTATTCATTATTTTTTTTTTCCAGCTTTTCATGATTCTGTACAATATAACTTTGTCTTTTCATGTTGGAATGACCTGAAACTTTATATGCATGTTTCCTTAACATTAGAGGAGCCATTCATGCCTATTTCAATCACTTACATGATTTCTGCTGCACTAGTATTTTCCTCTACCTGCCCTTTACGATTATTATCCCCCCTCGACAACTGGCGGTGGGACGGGCGTATCTTGCGACAATTTGCTGCTCTTGTTTCATTATCATTTGGCCTTGAACCTCAATATTTGGTATTTATCTTCATTCTAGACCTTTACTGCTTAGTACTCAGGTGAGCGATATAGGACCATCTACAATGTTTTCAGATGTCTTCAGATGTCTTCTTCTTCAGGTTCATTAAAACTCAGCGACCGTTTGATAAAGGGTAGGCAAGCAAGCACATTTTGAGTATTCTTTATGCCCTTGAGTTACTCTATAAAAACATTTCAGACATGTCCAAATTGAAAAAAGTTAGCAGATGATAATAGCAAATGTAGTTCAAATGATGAGATGTGTCTTTGAATGGGTTAAAGACATTGTGGGAAAAAGAGAAAAGACTGATTAACAGTTAAAGTAAGTTTTTTCTCATGATGTTTTCGAAAACTTTTTGTTTCAGGGTCCTAAAATCCTGGATTGTTTTGGGTATTTTTTACCCATTCGATTTACAGTTTTTGAAAAAAGATACTTTTAGTTCTGTAACCAATTTACCAAAGAATCCTGTGTTTTAATGACCTAGTGGAAAAAGGTTTTTGAAAATATTATGGGTAAAGGAGAAAATGCTTAATGTTTTCTACCCAGCCAAAGACAGATTTCAACTGCTGGATCACATTTGTTTTGCTCCTTTCCCTGCAATGATTTTTATCCTTCCAAGACAAATTTCAACTACAGGGTCACATTTATTTTGCTCCTTTCCCCGCAGTGATATCTATCCTTCCAAAGACATATTTCAACTCTTGGACTGTTCTTAGACTTAATCATTTGGTTAAAAGTTAAATGCTTACCATGCAACAATTTTTTAGGCTAATCCAATCTGAAAGCAATTGCATACAAGAAAATAGATGTGGCTCAAAGATGGGATTTGCTTTTGAAAATGGAGAAAACATTGTGGGAAAAGGAGAAAATGCTGGTTTCCAGCATTTACTCCTTTTTCTGCAATGTTTTCAAAGGGCCTTTTTTTCAGGGTCATTAAACCTCATGATTGTGTAATAAAGGGTAAAGCCCTTTGTTTTAAAATTTAAAAAAAAAAAAAATGAGCCAAGCTCTGGCAAAAAGGGGCTTAATGCATCTGCAAAAAGTATCGGCTCTGGTCAGCCTGTGCGGTCCGCGCAGGCTGACCCGAGCCGAAACTTTTTGCTATTGGTCAGTTTTCTGTATGTCTAAGAACCAGGCTAACTCATGATTAAGTTGGTTGTTAACTCTTTTACCAAACAATAAAATATCAGGCGTGTCAAATTTGCAGACAATAAATTAGATGTAGCTGAAACATTGGTAATAGTCTGTGAAAGTGTAGAAAACCTTGTGGGAAAAGGAGAAAATGCTGGTTACCAGCATTTTCTCCTTTTCCCACAAGGTTTTTCAAAAGGCTATTTCCTCAGGGTCGTTAAATCTCGGGATCGTGTGGAAAAGATTTAAAAAAGGGGCTGTTATGGATCCATAATTATGTGATTGCTTGATTGGTATAATATATTACAGAGATGCATTAAGCCTCCGTTTGCCACAGCATGGCTCATGCAAAGTGATTCCTGCTCAAGGTCACATGGGAGTGTTTTCTGGCATAGCAATACAAAACCTTAGACTGGCACCAGTCAAATTGCTGAAGATGCTTAAATAAGTAAATTGTCTCTGTGATATAGATGAAGAACACCATTTAAACAAATATGCAAAAGAAAGAAGAAAAAGAATTATCAAGAAGCTGGAATAAAAGAACATCCATTCTCTCAAATGCAGAACAACTAGCATTAATTATTTTATCTGAGCCAGAACTGATTAATAACAAAGCCTTGTTACAGCTGACCATTAAGGCTTAACCCTTTACCACATGGCAAAATTTTAGACCTATCCAAATTGAAAGCATTTGCAGATGACAATTTCATAGTGGCTCAAATGACGCAAGTTTTCTTTGACAGGGTATAAAACTTTGTGGGAAAAGGAGAAAATGCTGGTTACCAGCATTTTCTCCTCTTCCCACAATGTTTTCAAAAGGCTTCTTCCTCAGGGTCGTTAAAAGTCGCCATAGTGTGGTAATGGGTTAACCAACAAATCCTGTTGTTTTATGACTTGTGTTATGAGGGCTAGGGAAAACATAGGGGCATTTTCTCCTTTTCAGACAAATTGTTATCTACCTTTTCATGAACAAACTTCATCTTTTGAGCCAATATCAATTTGTGGTCGTCAAATGTATTTCAATTTGGACAGGTGCAAAGTGTTACAGTCTGGTATAGAGTTACTGGACAAGGGGTTATCTAAGGTCAACTAAGGTATTTAAACCTACCTCATAAACATCTCAGGAAAACAATTAGTGCATGATAAAACCTTGATTAAAATTTGATGAATATTTGGGATTCATGATTGCCAGGCCATTCCAGAAGATTAGCCCTTTGGGGGCCCTTTACAATTTAAGATGCAACTTCTACGATATTAACATAGTTGCCCTCAAAGAAAGCATGGTGTTATAGTCCTGGCTCAGACTGTCTTTGTCTGCATCATTGTCCAGATTGTGCAAAGGCTTTGACATTGTCTCATATTTCTGTCAATAATGAAGAATATATACTTCAAATAGTCCATTTGTTAACTATCAAAAGGGTAACCCATTATTAGACAAGCAGGTAACTCTCAAAGTGTTTTTGACACAGTTATGTCCCTTCTTTACTTAAAATTTTCAACAAAAAAAACAACTGCAACAGAGCCAGCATCTGGTGCTCCTGCTTTTTTTTGCTGCAAAACGTTGAAAAATTGAGGAAATGCTGTTACAAAGCATTTTTTCCTTCTTTTCTCCCTCAATGTTATCAAAAGTCAGCTTCTTTGAGGTCTTTAACTCTTTACCACACAACAAAAATTTAGACTAGTCCAAATTGAATGCATTTGAAGACAACAAAAGAAATGCGGATCAAATAGTGAACTTTGTCTTTGAAAGGGTAGAAAGCATTGTGGGAAAAGGAGAAAATGCTGGTAACCAGCATTTTCTCCTTTTCCCACAATGTTTTCAAAAGCCTTCATCTTCGGGGTCGTTAAAAGTCGGGACTGTGTTTGCATTTAGTTTGTTCTTTGCAAATGCTTTCAATGTGGATATATCTCAGATATTGTTACTTGGTATAAAATGGATAACTAATAGCCAAAAAACAAAATTTTAGATCTGTCCAAATTGAAAGCATTAAAATTTGCAGCTGACAGTATGGCTCATAAGTTAAAATTTGTCTGTGAAAGAGTAGAAAGATTGTGGGAAAAGAAGAAAGTGCTGTGTACCAGCATTTTCTTCTTTTTCCTAAATGCTTGTAGAAGTCTCCTTCATTGGAGTAGTCTCCAAGACTGGTGGCAGAGTTGGCAGCATCCAGGATTTGAAAAGAGGGAATTACTGGTTCGAATTCTCTGTGAATTTCTTTCTGAGGATTGATGACACTCATTGCAACAAGATTCATTCCTCTTTACTGCTGATCATTGTTTTGACGATGGTTATGTGGGAATGCAACTAGGGACTTTGGAAGAATATGTGCAAGGTACTTATAATAGAGAATCCAGGAGAGCATGGATTATGGTGCATTGCAAGTGTGCTATAACTTAAGTAATATTGAAAAGGCCTCAAACATGAAAAATAAACACCAAACAAACAAACAAGATCATCTAGGATGGTTAACCCTTTACCAGACGAGAAAATTTTAGCCTTATCCAAATTCAGAGCATTTGCAGACGACAATTTCGGTGTGGCTAAAATAGTGCAAGTTTTCTTTGATAGGGTAAAATTGATTGTTTGTATTGTGTTTAACACCGTTTTCAACATTATTTCAGTTATATGGCAGCAGCCAGTGCACCCTATCCATGCTTTCCTGGAGTTTCTTTTACCAGTACTCCACACAATTTTTTTCCAAGCCACTGGCTGCTTTCCCACATAACCATCGTCGAAACAATGGTCAGCAGTGGGAGAGGAATGAATCCTGTCGCAATGACTATCATCTGTCCTTGGAAAGAAATTTGCCGAGCCGGAGATTGAACCCATGACCCCCAGTTCTCAAGTCCTGTACTCTACTGACTGAGCTACCCGGGCTTGGCTTGATAGGGTAGAAAACATTGTGGGAAACGGAGAAAATGCTGGTTACCAGCATTTTCTCCTTTTCCTGCAATGTTTTCAAAAGCCCTCTCAACCAGGGCCATTAAAACTCAGGATTGTGTGCTAAAGGGTTAAAACTCATGGTTATGTGCACAAAGGGTCAATGCAATAGGCATGATGCAACAACATTGGAACCAGTGGCATGCATTTATTTATGTCTGCTGGTTTCAGGTTTTATATTTCAATCAGCTCTTTGAAATTTGGCAACAGGAAAAGGGATTGGCCTCTAAAATTGTTTATCTTTTTAATTGTGAGATCATGAGAGATGAAGAGCAGATATTGGACCCTTTTTTCTGCATTTAGAATTTGCATTGTGGTAGTATAGTTTTAGGCCGGAAACATTGTGATAACTGAAGATTTTTTCATGATGACAATTGCTTTGATTTTAAAATTGGCAACAGGAAAAAGATTTGAACAATACAATATGATGAAAACATTGTGCTGAATGAACATTTTGTTTATGGTCACGATTTCTTTGATTTGAAATGTGAAAATTCGCAACTGGCAAAAGATGTGAGCAATAAAATTTGCAAAATTCTAGACTTGTCCAAATTAAAAACATTTACAAACCACAAAATTAAATGTGTTTTTTTTTAAAAGGAAGAGAGTTGTGTGAGAAAGGGTAGAAAATCTTGTTGGAAAAGGAGAAAGTGCTGGTCTTCTTTTCTCACAATGTTTTCAAACTGGACTTCCAAGTCAGGGTCATTAAAAGTTAGGACTGTTTGATACAGAGTTAACTCTTTACCACACAGTCCTGCGTTTTAACGACCCTGAATAAATAGCCCTTTGAAAACCATGTGGGAAAAGGAGAAAATGCTGGTTACGAAAAGGAGAAAATGCTGGTAACCAGCATTTTCTCCTTTTCCCACAAGGTTTTCTACACTTTCACAGGCAGTCACCAACATTTAAGCTACATTTATCTAATCTGTCGTCTGCAAATGCTTTCAATTTGAACTGGTCCAAATTTTTGTTGTTTGATAGAGAGTTAACTGATTGTTCATGAATGATTGATGTTATCTTTCTTCTTGATTGGGATGGTCTTGTGTCTGTATATGAAACACTGTGGCACACAGAGAATAGTCAACACTGTGATGTAACATTATTGATCTGTGTTCCAGCAAAAGGGGGCTTAATGCATCTGAATGATGCATTATACTCAGTAAGTCATTCACATCAATATGGATCCATAAAATTCATTTGGTCCAACAACCAACTTTATTATGAGGTAGTTTGGTCCTTGGACATGCAGAAAATTTACAAATAGCAAAAAGTTTCAACTCATGTCTGCCTGCGCGGACTGTGCAGGCTGACATGAGTCGATACTTTTTGCAAATGCATTAAGCCCCTTTTTCACAGAGCATGGCTCAATTTTATTTACAAAATCTTCATTTGCCACAGTGTTTTCCAAAGATGTTTACTGGAGGACAATAGTCAACTGCAGGGGTTACATGATTATTTTAGATTTTTTTTAAGAGGGAGACAAAGAATACCAGTTTTTCCAATTTTTCAAGATTTGGAAAAAAACAAATCATTTCAGCTTAACCTTTTACCAATCAATCCTGTGATTTAACAACTCTAAGGAAAAAGGCTTTAATGGAAGAATTTCAGAAAAAGGAATGGAAAGCATTTTCTTTTTTACCATACCTGGTTGGGTAGCTCTGTGCTGTCTGATCTTGATCTACACGGGCTGCAAAAGCTAAATTTTAGATGTGAAAGGCACTTTAAGTGTTAATTAAAACAGATAATTTCAGCTTTAGATTATTAACTAGAATCACTGACAGGTTTCTTTTAATTAGATAAATCAGACAGATGTTTTTTTTTTTCGATAAGCCACCAGAGAAAAATGATAATTGAATAGAAAATGTGTTGTACAATATGGATCAGCTAATGAAAGGAAATACTTGATAGGAAAAAAAATACAGAATTCTTCCTCTTGGCTATTTTCAGCTTTTTGTAAACCTCCAATGTTTTTTTTCTTGAAACTTTTCTAGGAAGAGAGACAATATATATATATATTTTGGCACCTTACCAAAAAAATGTGTGATTTAAGAACCTATATATAAAATGCTTTTGAAAACATTATGGAAATAGGAGAAAATGCTAGTAACCGGCACTATGTTTTCTATCCTTTTCATTCAATTTTGATATTTTGTAGATGACAAATTTTGCTCAAATAACAAGATATTTTTTAGCAAAAGTTAAAAATAGTGTGGGTAAATGAGAAAATGCTGGCTATTACAAAAAAAAATTATGTTTATTCCTCATGATTGTTAAAACTGGAAATTGTTTAGTAAAGGGTATCAGTAATCCTGACTTTTAAGGACTCTAATGAAGAAGAGTTTTGGAAACTTTGTTGGAAAAAGAGAAAATGCTGGTAACCAGCATTTCCTCCTTTTCTCACAATGTTTTATACCCTTCTGTAAACAAATTTCAATGTGTGAGTCATGTTTATATAGAATAGATGGTTGGTGTCTTTGATGGGTTAAGTTTATCGGGCAAGGCGGAGGAATTTATCTGGTGAGCCGAAGGCGAACCGGATAAATTTCGGAGCCGAGCCCGATAAAGTTAACCCATCCAAGACACCAACCATCTATTCTATTTATCCTGTCACTCACTGTAACGGAACAAAACAAAACAAACAAACGAAAAAAAAAACATTGATAAAGACTGTACCTTTTATAAATTTCAGGAGCCGAGCCTGATCGACTTTCCCAATCCAAGACACCAACCGTCTATCTTATTTAGATCTATCCCTTTTCTCAATTACAATCCAAAATCCGACTAAATTGAACATTTCGCTCGAAATAAGGCACATATTGACATCTTTCTCACTAGATCTATGAGAAACTTTAAAAAATGAAGAACCGTGTTTACAAAACCCTCTGGATATGCAGCTGCAATAATGACGTAATGAATGATATTGGCTACGTCATAATTATCAAACGTGACGTATATATCCGCAGAAAAATATTGTGGCGAAGAAGACAATATGTTTTAACATAACAGACTATTAAATGAACGAGCAAAAGTATTCGCTTGCGATTGATTAATTCATTACGGCAGTAAGACACTTGGTTGAAAATAGTCCCAGTCAGCAGGTGCGCACTTAGCGGTCATGTGACTAACTGACGGATAACAAAAAAAATATACGGCACCCTGTTATCCGTCAGGTAAACCCGGAAGTGACAGGATAAATTTTGTTGTCTGCAAATGCTTTCAATTTGGACAAAGTTTGTCTTTTGGTAAAGAATAAAAACTCATGGCGGTTTGGTAGAGGGTCACACCAAGAAGTGAAGCTGACAAACTGACCAATTGGGTATGGCATTATTTCTTGTAAAAGTGATTATTCACCATGTTTTTCATCTTCCTGTAAACATTGTGTGATAACCTCTCAATCATTTTAATGTAAATAACTCATCACCAGCATGGCCACAATGATTTATATGCATCAGTCCCTTAGATATAAACCATACTGGATAAATTGCATTGGTGTAAATTTTGTTCATTTCATATTTTTTTTTTACCAATTTCTCTTAATCAACCGATTACTAAACAATCCTGAGAGTTCCAGTGATAAAGTAGGCCTTTGTAAACATTGCAGAGATGGGTGAAAATGCTGAAAGGAATGAAAAAAAATGCGGTAAAAGGAGAAAATGCAGAATACCAGCATTTTCTCCTTTCCCACAATGTTTTCTTCTCTTTCAACGACAAATTCCAATATTTTAGACACATCTAATTCTGTTGTCTGAAAATGCTTTTAAACGGGACATGTGTGTGATTCTTCATTTTAAACTTGTTTGAAGAAAGGCTTTATAGGCTTTTTTTTTTCTCTTTGATGTTAATATCACTGTTTTCAAAAAAAAAACTTAAGTTAAACTATTTCAAGCAGTGCTGTGATCTATCTGTATGGTCCCTAAGTTTCAAGCACTAATTATTCATTAAGCACTTTCACCTTTTGCCACAATGTTTCAGTAAGTAGTTTGCTGCATGATGAAAAAAGTCATTTGTCAGTTGGTAATATGCCGAGTTGTACTAAGACTTGTCCAAACTGAAAGCATTTGCATACAACAAATTAAATTTGGCTCATAAGATAGAACATGTCATAAAAAGGGTAAAAAACATTGTGGCAAAAAGGAGAAAATGTTGGTCACCTCGCACTAAACCCTTTACCAAACAATGCCAACTTTTAACGACCCTGGGAAAGAAGCCTTTTGAAAACACTGTAGGAAAAGAAGAAAATGCTGGTAACCAGCATTTTCTCCTTTTCCCACAATGTTTTCTTCTCTTTCAAACAAAATTTGCACCATTTGAGCCACATTGAAATAGTCGTCTGCCAATGCTTTCAATTTGGACAAGGGTAAAATTTTGTCATCTGTTAAAAGGTTAAGGGTTGTTGCAATACAGGCTTGATTGGGTATGGCTAAAAAAAGAAATTGGTAGGTTGCACTTCTAAACATTATTTGAAGATGAATACCAGAAACTGAGAGAGAGAAACAGGGAATGATGGGAAATCTACAGAAAAACTAGACAGGATTATGAGGGCTGTCTTGTTTATTTCACACATATTGCAAAATCTTTGTTGGACTTTGGCTTGATTGTAATTTTTTTTGTACATCTTCTTTCATAAAAAGGGTTGACTTAAAGCTGATTGATAATAATTATTACAAAAAAAAAAACAAATATGGAAAGCTATGGGTAAATTGTAAAAATACAGACAGCATCAGGAGATGTCTTGTTTCTACTTTAAACATATTTATTTCACATCGATTGAGAAACAAGTTCTTACAACTTATACTAATCCCTCTCTATTCTGCTTCCCGGGAACTACACTAGTACTCAAGCCAAATGTGTGAGCCATTGGACAATCGCATAGTTGACACCTGCTCCCAAGTATCGAACTTGGGACCTTATGGCTACGAGGCCGACACTCTACCTCACGATCATGGACACCATACAGTTGTCTTGTTTATTTTATACATATGACAAAGGTTTTGTTCAGTCGGCAATGGTTTTGTTGAATCATTTGCTTGATTGAGACCTTTTTTTTGTAAATCTTCTCTCATTAAAAGGGTAGCATGAGCTCATTAACAATATATTAAACTTAACAAAAAAAGACAAAGGTAGAAAACTATGGGAAATCTACAAAGCATCAGATGGTATTGAAGGTTTTTTATATCACACATAGGCAAAGACTTTGTTGAATCATTAATTATTTTATTTTTTATTTTGCTGGATTGAATTTTTTTTTGTAAATCTTGATTTCTTAACAGCGGTAAGATCTTCAAATTTATGTGATGCATTCATTAGCAATGGATTTAAGATGGAGAACAAAGAATGATGGTAAATTTGCAGAAAAGCAAAACACAGGATAGTTCTGTTTTGTTTATCTTACCTGTACTGTAAAACTCACAGTGGTTGAATCATTTGCATGATTCATGAATTTTTGTTAACCCTTTACCATACAACCTTGTAGAAGAAGACATTTGAAAACATCATGGGAAAATAGTATTTCCTCTGTTTCCCACAATGTTTTCTACCTTTTTAGAGACATATTGAACTCTTTACCAAATGACAAAATTTTAGACCAGATCAATATTAAAAGCATATGCAGATGAAAAAATAAATGTGACTCAAAAACTGAAATTTGTTTTGGGAAGGGTAGAAAAAATTGTGGGAAAAGGAGAAAATGCTGATTACCAGCATTTTCTCCTTTTCCCACAATGTTTTCATAAGCCACCTTCCTCAGGGTCGTTAAAAGTCGGGATTGTGTGGTAAAAGGTTAATCAAATAAACAACATTTGATATGTTGTTTACGTTTAAATTTGAACGCGTCTAAAATTTTGTTGTTTGATAAAGAGTTTCCAAGTCTGCAAAATTATATTGGCGTTTTTCATGTTCTTTCATTATCTGAATACTGCTATAATGATTAGAAGCAACTTTTTTGCTTTATAGTCAAAAGTAATTCAAAAATTGTTATTTGAATGTGTTTTTTTTTTGTATGAATTTGCTTTAGGAAGAAATACAGGAAAATTTTCAGTCGGTTAAAAAGATCATTTTTACAGTACTATTTTTGACAATAAGATCTTAATAACCTTGTCAGACAGAGTAGGTCCAAGATCAGACTGGGTGATTTTTATGTAGCCTGATCTTGGATCTACAAAGTCGTACAAGTATGTTGCAGAATGGAATCATAAAGAGTTGAAATACTTTCATAGAACTTTCTCTCATCTTTGCTTTCAGTTATCTGAGCTGATGTCAGATAACAGTAGATAACCTGGTATACTTGCCTGATAAACTCTCATTAACAGGCATTTAACATTGTAGTAAAATGTATTTATTAACTCTCTGTTACACATCTAGATTTAAATGACCCCGAGGAAGAAGCCCATTTGAAAACATTGTAGGAAAAGGAGAAAATGCTGGTAACCAGCATTTTCTCCTTTTCCCACAATATTTTCTACCCTTTAAAGGACAATTTTAATAGTTTAGGACACCTTTTATTTGTCGTCTGCAGTTGCTTTGAATTTGGATCAGTCTATTACATTGTCATTTAGTAAAGAATTAATTATTTGCCAATTAACTAATGGTAGACTTGTCCAGTTATAGAGCAATTTGCAAATGGCAAATTGAATGTGGCTGACATGATAGCATTTGTCAGTTTGAAATGGTAGAAAATGTCATGGGTAAAGGAGAAATGGTTACCATATTCTTCCTAATAAAAGCTCCTGGGAGCTATGCAAAACACAGATAGGGAGCCTTTATATTGTACCCAATTTGCAAAGCAAAAAGTCTGTCCAATTTTGTATTTCTTTGTGTTTTAGTGATTGTTAAGGGCAAATTTTAATCAGATTAGAGGAAATATTCATCAAATTCTTCAAATATTGTCATTTTAATCAACTAATGTACATTAGGTGATCATGATTTAAGGGTTTTTCTTGGGGGGATGGGGGGGTAGATAGAGATTGAGAAGCTGCCAATGACAAACATGTCCCCTTGGCAGTATTTTCATAGAACAGTGAAAGGTAGATTTTTTTTTAAAAAAAATGAAAAACGAGTTTAACTCTTTACCAAATGACAAAATTTTAGCTTTGTCCAAATTGAAAGGGTTTACAGACGACAATTTCAATGTGGCTCAAATGGTGCAATTTTTCTTTGATAGGGATGAAAACATTGTGGGAAAAGGAGAAAATGCTGGTTACCAGCATTTTCTCCTTTTCCCACAATGTTTTCAAAAGGCTTCTTTTCCAGGGTCGTAAAAAGACGGGATTGTGTGGTAAATAGTAAATGAAGGAATGTGCTTAAAAGTGTTTGAAGTACTTAGATCATGTGAAAGTAACTGCCTACTTTCCAAGAGTAAAAATAGAGAAGTTACTATTGATAAGCAAGACAAAAGTGCCGGGGGGGGGGGGGGGGAGGGGCTTATATTAGGAGAAATATGGTACTTCCTTTTTCCACTATATTATAAAAAAAACTTTCTTTTCAGGTTTTTTGAAACACATGATTATTTTTGTGTTAGGTTTATAAATAAATTGTACATTCTCCAAAAAAATCTCGACACTGCAATTTATAGTAAGGTTTATTCAGAATATTTCATAGTATTTTGGCTAATATAGTTTTAAGATCAGAATGTACATTTTGTACAGGTTGATCTTGATCCACATTCTCTAGACAGCAACTTAAGCATCTAATGAGGGTTTGATACCTATTATCTATCAGTCTCTGGGCAATCCAAAGAATGTTTTATAATTGAGATGTGATAACAATAATGGGACTCAGATATGAACTGACAGGTTGAAGGTATACAAATGTTAAGTTGTTATTTGAGAGCTTCAGTAACTTACAGTTTAATTCCCTTTATTACTCTATCCTGAGTTTGAATGACTTCAAGAAAAAGGACTTTTGGGAACATTTTAGGATATAGAGAAAATGCTTGTAACCACCATTAACCTTCTTTTTCCTTCATTGTTTACTATCTTTTCAAAAATAAATTTTATTGCTACATCTGTACCAAACGACAAAATTTTGGACTTGACCAAACTGAAAGCATTTGCAGAAGACAAATTGAATTTTCCTAAAAAGATTGATTTCTGTCTTAGATGGGGTAGAAAACATTGTGGGAAAAGGAGAAAATGCTGGTTACCAGCATTTTCTCCTTTTCCCACAATGTTTTCGAAAGGCTTTCTCCTTCAGGAACGTTAAAACTCGAGATTGTGTGGAAGAGTTAAAGTAACAGATGGTTGCTGTTCAGTCATTAATAAAATTTAGGTTCATTTGTATTTGGTGATTACATATTGCAGACTTTTGGCATTCAGAAATTCTTTTCAAAAGCAACGATATAGTGAATAGATCTAGATATGGAAAAAAAAAACTAAATTCTACTATTGTAATGGTATCCAAGTTTATTTTACCCTTTACAAAACAATCTCATGATAATCAACACTTTTGAAAATACTTCGGTAAAAGGAGAAAATGCTGGCACATTTTCGTAGAAAATGTCAATAATTTTAGCAACACTGAATTTTTCATCAGGAAGTATACTTCCAGTTTGGTTGAGAACAAAAATTTGTAAGTTATTTGGTAAAGAGTTCAGAGATAACCAGAAGACAAAGTTCTATATTTAACCAAGTTGAAATTGATTGATTGATTGTATGGTGTTTAACGCCATTTTCAACATTATTTCAGTTATATCGCGGTGGCCAGTGCACCTATCCGTGCTTTCCTGGAGTCTCTTTTACAAGTACTCCACACAATTTTCTTTCCAAGCCACTGGCTGCTTTCCCACATAATCATCGTCGAAACAATGGTCAGAGGTGAGAGAGGAATGAATCCTGTCGCAATGACTATCATCAATCCTCGGAAAGAAATTGGCCGAGCCAGGGTCGTAGCCAGGGATCGAACCCTGAACCCCATGTTCTCAAGTCCTGCACGCTACCGACTGAGCTACCTGGGCTCGGCAACCAAGTTGAAAGCACTTGCAGACGACAACATAAACCTTCACCACACAATTTTGATTTTTAACGCCCCTGGGAAAGGGGGCTTTTGAAACCATTGTGGGAAAAGGGGAAAACACTGGTAACCAGCATTTTCTCCTTTTCCCACTATGTTTTCTACTCTGTCAAAGAAACATTGCACCATTTTAGCTTCACTTTTGTCATCTGTTAAAGGGTTAAATGTGGCTTAACTGATGGAATTTCTATCTGATAGCATAGAAAACTTTGCGTGTTACCAGTATTTTCTCCTTTTGCCACACTGTTTTCAAGAGGCTTCTTTCTTAGTGTTGTTAAACACAGGATGGTTTGCTGAAGGGTTAACTGACTTCACAAGAAGACAAAATTCCAGACTTAAACCAAATTGAAACACTTGCAGACAACAAAATTAAAATGTTACTCAAAGCAGGAAAGTTATCCTTGAGAAGATGGAAAACATTGTGGGAACAACAAGAAATTGTGTCACAAGCAATTTCTCCTCTTTCAAAATATAATCAAAGTCTTGTATTGAAATACAGTATTGTTTGGTAAACAGTGAAGATACCACCCAAGGTACAAATAAGATTACCTTTTACAACATAGTCCCTTGTCTTTTAATGACCCTGAAAAAAGAAAGCTTTTAAAAACATTATGGGAAAAGGAGAAAATGCTGGTAACCAGTGTTTTCTCCTTTTCACACAATGTTTTCTACCCCTTCCCAAATCAAACTTTAATTTTTGAGTTACATTTATTTTGTTGTCTGCAAATGTTTTCAATTTGGCCTAGTCTAAAATTTTGTCATTTGGTAAAGGTTGAACCCTTATAACAGGTGGCTTTTTAGCACAGTTTCGTTATTTATAATTGTGCAATCAGCACTGGGATATGTTAGCATACTGGACCCAGCAATTTTTTGTATGTACCATAAGATTATATTTAACATTTTATTCAGTCACTCTATATTCATAGTATTGGTATTTTTGTTGAGGGAAGCTCAAGATAATAGGGAGATTAAGGTGACTTCTTGTTGTGCACTGTTGTGCTTTGTGGATGTGTTTAACCCTTTACCACACAATCCCGAGTTTTAACGACCCTGAAGAAGAGGGCTATGGAAAACATTGTGGGAAAAGGAGAAAATGCTGGTAACCAGCATTTTCTCCTTTTCCCAAAATATTTTCATATCCTTCCAGAAACAAGCTTTAATTTTTTGAGTCATTTATTTTGTCGTCTGCAAATGCTTTCAGTTTCAACCAGTCTTAAGTTTTGTCGTTTGGTAAAGGTTTAAAGCTCTTGACGCAGCAATGTTTTGTATGACCTTGATCATTATATTCAACAAAACCTCTGTGCTGTGGCAGGGAAGCTGAAGATGATGTGCAGATCAAGGTGATTGATTGATTGATTTTCCATGTATTTATTTTCTGTTGCCTTTATGGGCAACATCCCCATAAGGCTGTTAGTCATGTTATAGTTGGATACGGAATGAAACCAATCCGAAGTTCCCCCTGGTTCTTTAGTGTGCTCTGTGTATAGCATTGTCACACAGGACCTCCGTTTAACATCTCATTGGAAAGGCTAATAAATTTTAAACTTTCAGAAAGTTCATGGTGACTTGCTCTCAGATACCATTCATAGTGCCCATGTAAGTACACACAGAGTTGAGCAATAGAAAGAGTCATACTGATACCCAATATTCTTTTTGTTCTTTTATTTCCAGTATTGGTATGTTGTGGTGAAGGAAGCCCTAGACGATGTGGAGGTCAAGGTGACTTGCTGTCGGGTACCATGGGTGTGTTTACATACTGGGCGCATAAAGTTTTAGAAGGCACCAGTAAAGTTAACAAGTAAGATTTTTTTTTCCCCCAATATGAAAGAATATTTTCTGTGGCTTGTTTGACGAGTCTGAAGAGCCAGTGTTACCACATGAAGAAAAATATTCTACAACCAGGAGGGGCCTTTTTTCTCTGTGACTGAAATTTTGAGCATAATAAGTAAGAAATGATATTCATTTTCTACATGGAAGGAATTTTAAATTGTACTTATCATTTTTTATTTTGAAAGGTCATTTTGGGGTCATATTTATTTTCTAAATTTATGTGGGAAAGAAACATGAAGGAATGATATCTTTCTCCCATGTTGAAGATAAAATAGTTCTCATATTAGACTTTGGCAAGGTCATTCTTGGTTTTAGAGGACAGTGAGTATCAATAATCCCTTTATCCCATTTACATTTTTTGACCAATCTGATTGTAAAATGTGAAGTCTTGTACTCGGAATAATTCACAACAGTACAATTGTAGTAAGCTGATGTAATTAGATTGGTTTGGTTTGTATGGTGTTGAATGTCTTTATCAACATTATTTTAGTTATATTGCCAAGGCCAGTGCTTTGCTGTAATTCATCCTGATTGATGATATTCATAGTAATAGGATTCATTCCTCTCTTACCCCTGATCATTGTTTGAAAGTTAGTTATGTGGGAAAGCAGCCAGTGACCTGGAAAGAAAACTCCAAAGTGACGGTAAAAAAAGAAACTCCAGGAAAGCATGGATAGGTCCACTGACAGCTGCAACATGACCAAAATAATGTTGAAAACAGTGTTATACAACATACATCTGGACCATCTTTAACCCTTTACTGCACAATCCCGACTTTCAACGACCCTGAGAAAAAAGCCTTCTGAAAACATTGTAAGAAAAGGAGAAAATGCTGGTTACCAGCATTTTCTCCTTTTCCCACAATGTTTTCTTCCCTTCCCAAAACATATTTCAAATTTTCAATCACTTTTATTTTGTCGTCTGCAAATGCTTTCAGTTTGGACCAGTGTAAAATTTTGTCGTTTGGTAAAGAGTTAAGGAAAATGGAGAAAAAGCTGGTATCCAACATTTTCTTCTTTCCCTCATGCTGGTTCCAAAGCCCTCTCTGGAGGGTCCTAAAATCACATTGTTTGGTAAAGGGTTAATTGTTTTCATGGAAAAGATTTAAAGGCACACAGGAGATCCCTAAACAGGGTGTTGATTTTGTCCAAGACTGACCCTTGGGATGGTTATGTTACAGTCCTTTTATGATGGGTTGTTGTTAAAATAATTTCTGGAATCTATCACTGACCATAACAATATTGTCTTTATGCTGACATTTCAGTACATGTTTATTCCATGCCAATTTGGATGCTATATTTAGAAATTTTCCCAGAGGTCTAGAAATGTAGAGGTACATGTATTTGAATACTAAAAACATGATTTCTTCACACAAAATCTTTCTTGTGGGTATTTCTTTGAGTTGTCTCATCCATTACAATATTATTTATGCCACATTATCATTCATTCTCTACCAAACATCAAAACTTAGACTTGTCCAAATTCAAAGAATTAGCAGACGACCAATAAAAGTGGCACAGATGATGAAATTTGATTCAGAGAAGGTGGAAAAAATTGTGTTAAAACAACAAAATGCTGGCACCAGCACTTCATCCTTTTCCACCATGTTTCAACCCATTCACAGATAAATCCCATCCTTTGAGGCAAATTTCATTTATTTTGTCTGCAAATGCTTTGAATTAAAATGGCCAAAAATTTTATTGTTTGTTAATGACTTAAATGTCTTCTCCTTTATAATTCTGTCGCAACTGAGGAGAGTCATGATTGAATTTACATTTCTAATACCAGAGAGTGTAAATCCAAGATCAGGTTGTCCAGTTTATGTAATCTGTTGTTGATCTACACCGTCTGAAAAAGTTGGCTAATCAAGCAAAAGGATAAATTTGAACAGAGCTGAATTTTAGTCCCAACTCAACCCTTCACCTTGCAATCGCAAGTTTTGAAGACCCTGTGTTAGAAGGCCCTTTAACCCTTTACCATACAATGACGACTTTTAACGACCCTGAGAGAGAAGCCTTTTGAAAACATTGTGGGAAATGGAGAAAATGCTGGTAACCAGCATTTTCTCCATTTCACACAAAGTTTTCTACCATTTCAAAGAAAAATTGCATCATTTGAGCCACCATGTAATTGTCGTCTGCAAATGCTTTCAATTTGGATAGGTCTAAAATTTTGCTGTGTGGTAAAGGGTTAAGGCATTGTGGGAAAAGATGAACTTTTGGTACCCAGAATTTTCTCCTGCTTTCACAATGTCTTCTGACATGAGCCATGGTTACCATGTTATCTGGAAACACTTTGAATATGTAATATGGACAAGTTTGGAATCTTGTCATTTGGTTAACCCATTACCACACAGTCCCAAGTTTTAACGACCCCTAGGAAGAAGACTTTAGAAAACACTGTGGGAAAAGGAGAAAATGCTGGTAACCAGCATTTTCTCCTTTTCCCACAGTGTTTTCTATCCTGTCAGAGGAAAATGCCATAATTTGTGCAGCTTCTATTTTGTCATCTGTAAGTGCTTTTAATTTGGACCAGTCCAAAATTTTGCTATTTGGTAAGGAGTTAAGAATTCAGTTAGTCTTAAGTGAATAATTATTTCCATTGATATTGTGTGTATCAGTCTAAATACAGTGGTTATCCTTTCTTCTTATATAGCTGCATTTGCAAATAACTCAAGCCGAGAGTTTTGGGTAACATTGCGAGAAATAGAGAAATTACTAATTCATAGTAAAGTTCATCTTTTCTTAGATTGTTTAAAATTCTAAATGAACTATTTCTATTTCTATAGTTTCTGCCTTTTTTGTTCATGATGAGTTGAGTTTGTTAAAAATGAAACTTTTGTTATGATGTAAATGGTTGACTATGGAAGAATAATTACAGATTATTAATGGACTTTCTAGCAGAAATATCAATCATAAAAGTCAGTTGAGAATTTTGGGCCTGTCTGTGACTGTCTGTCATAATGCATAGTTTCTGAACATGAGAAGATGCTGAGAGGTCAAAAGTAGAATGATGGAGAAAATCTGTATTTTTTGCTATGTAGCCCTTTTCCAAACAACCCTGTGGAAGACAGCCATTGAAAACATCGTGGGAAAAGGAGAAAATGTTGATTACCAGCATTTTCTCCCTTTACCAGGATGTTTTCTATTCTACCAAAACGAATCCAATTGATTTGTTGTTTTGCCTTTAAATGCTTTTTGTATAACCCCCCCCCCTCCTTTTTGTGGAAAAAGAAGCAGTTGCCCCCAAACAAGTAAGCATACTGTTGAATTGCAATATACTCCTTTTCTTTGAATGATTGTGCTGTGATATTGAATAGTTTTTGAAAGGCCCAAGGTATTATATTGTTCTGACGGCTTTCACAATAGAGTCATGTTAACGACGTATATGACAAAATGTTCACGTATCCTATTGCACATGTATTTTTGTCGTGGATATTGAATCAAAAGTGAACCTATGTATTTTTTTAACATAATGGTAATACTATTGGTGCACTGAAACAAGTAGCACTTTCTTCAGGTAGTATTGGTGAATAGAAAAAAAATGGATCTTTGAACTGTCACCGTGAAATAATTAAAATGCTGCTGACACGGCGTTACACACTAAACAAGGAAACAAAGGCAGGAAATTTAAAGCTGTGGAATACAGCTGTTTCCACTTTGAAAATTATTGTTGACAAAAGGAGAAATCGCTCCTATTGAGCACTTTCTCTTTTTCTCACTATGTCTGCTGAGCTTTTATCCTATTCTTTTCCTTGAAAAAAATAACTTCCACAGTGACGTTCAACCTTGTTTTCTGATGAAAAAAGCACAAATAGGTGCCATTTTTATTTCTTATTGTTTAGAATTATAAATACTATAAGTTTGGAAATTTTAAGAAAAATCTGTCCGTTAGAAAGTATGTATTTATTTAAAATTAACCCTTAATTCGGTCAAATTATCTCCCTTCTTAACTCAATGATCCATATAGAACACGCATATTTGCACATTTTCCATGCTCAGAACCAGGCTTTTATATATTTTTTGTGCAAAAATTTATGAATTTTCATTAAAATGATGTATATTTGTATATTTTTCCTGTAATTTTCCTGTTTAACTGACTAGTAAAGAAAATTGCTTTAAGTCCAATATAAGCTAAATTTTGGAACTGTTGATACCTTTTTCAAAGGCACATTTCTCAGAAAGCATGGTGACCCACGTCTTTTTTTACTGTAATCTCCTAGAGACATGATGAGCTTTGTATGTGCAAAGTTTTAAAAAAATCTGTCCATTAGAAAAATTTGTAATATACGTCATTAAGTGCTTTCTTCTTGAAGCAGATCACTTTTGAACACTTTGTATCAACTCTTTACCCAGTGACAAAATGTCAAATTTATCCAAATTGCAAGCATTAAATTTTGCAGACAGCATCTTAAATGCTAATCAAATATTGAAATTTGTTGTTAGAAGGGTAGAAACACCAGCATTTTCCCCTTTTTCCACATTTTAATGTTTTCAAAAGTTTTATTTCCAGTTACTGAAACTCGGGATTGTTTGGCAAGGGGTTAAGAGGAGAAATTGCTTGTTATGGACAGTTTGCTTGCCGACAAACTTTGATTCATCCACCGCCCATGTAGATTATCCATGCAGTCATGTTTTTCCAAGGATTTTATTAAAGTATTCTTCTGTAAATTTGAATGGGGGTGTAATGAATTAAGTATGATAGATTCATGGGTTGGATTTAGCTCTTTGCCACAACACAAAATGCAAGCCTTTTCCAAATTTAAAGCATAGTAGATGACAAATGTTATGCAAAACATAAAATGTGTCTTTGAAAGGGTAGAAAACATGTGAGAAAAGGAGAAAATGCTGGTTACCAGCATTTTCTCTTTTTCCCACAATGTTTTCAGTAGTATATTTCTGTAAAACTAGGGACTGTATCGTCAAGATTCTAAGACATAAATATTAATGGCCAATGGGCCAGAAAATTGACCTTGCCCCTATTTGTACAGATTAGCCAGAGTGTGATCAGATACATGTGGTCATTTATCAAGATTTAGTGGCCACATAGTGGTCATCTCTTCCATTGTCTTTAACTGAGGGCATGGTTTTATTATCTTTAGCAAACCATATCCCATGTTTTTAGGACCTGAAAGATTCAGAAAAGCCCCAGAAAAAAAAATATAGGGTAAAAGGAGAAAAATGCTGGTTACTAGAACTTCATCTTTTTCTACAATGTATTTTGCCTTGAGTGTGCAATTGATATGCGCGCTAAATGACCAAAGCTGTTGATGCGCCATAAAACAACATTCATTCATTCATTCATAGAGAGTGCAATCACATGTCATTTGTGCAAAATGTGGTCAAAGCTTTAAACTGCTCAGTGGTAAAGGTACTGGATTTGTAACCAGGAAATCCTGGCTTGAGCACAGTCTGTTGGGGCTGGTAAATTATGAGTATCCTTAGGCAAGAGCCAGAACTTGGTATTATGCTCAAACCCAGGAAAGAAATATATAAGCAGCATAATTCGAAGACCCTCATTTAACCCTTTAACAAATATTTTGACTTTTAATGACCTAAAAGATGAAGAATTTGAAAACATTGTGTAAAAAGTAGAAAATGCTGGTAACCAGCATTTTCTTCTTTCCCAGAATGTTTCTACCCTTCCCAAAACAAATTTTAATTTTTGAGACACATTTAAATTGTTGTTTGCAGATTGTTTCAATTTGGACAAGTCTGAAATTTTGTCATTTGATAAAGAGTTTTAAACAATGCACCGTGATATTATGTTGATTTGTTTGGTGCTGCCTGGAAGACAAATTAAGTCTTTTCCACACAAGAAAATTTTATACAAGTCCAAATTGATAGCATTGAAAAATTGAAATTTAATGTGGGGAGGGTAGAAAACATTGAAGGTAAAGAAGAAAATTCTGTTTACCAGGATTTTCTTCTTTTCCCACAATGTTTTCAAAAGCCTTCCCTTCAGGCTTGTTAAGTCCAGATTGTATGGTAAAGTGTCGATATCAACTCTGGGGAGGAGGCTTTTGAAAATGTGGTGAAAAAAAGTAAGCATCAATTTTTCCTTTCCTCACAATGTTTTCTTCCTTATCAAAAACAGAAATCATCATGTTAGCAACAATTTATTTGTTGTCAGTAAATGATTTAAAATTTGCCCAGCAAAAAATTTCATAGTAAGAGTTACGTGTGCTCTTTTTCCAAGCCGATTTTGATGAAATAGTCATGAAGTCCAGGACAAGAGAATTAAATTGTCAAGAATAACGAAACAAGGAAACGAATCAGCCTGTAAAAAATATCAAATAAATTGAATTACATTGGGCTAGAAACAAATTAGTGCCTTGACATGTGATTAATCTTTTCCTGCCATGTAGTTTGTAGAGAATGTAGATGTGTACACACAGTCTGATCTTGGTCTAACATTCACCACTCCTATAATGATGGAGTCTAGTCAAGGTTTCAGCCATGTGATCACAGTTAACTCTTTACAAAACAACACAGTTTGAGTTTAAATCGAAAGCTTTTGCAGATGACAGAAATAAATGAGACTCAAAAAAAGAAATTTGTTGTATGAGAGTCAGAAAACATCGTGGGAAAAGGAGAAAATGCTGGTCACGAGCATTTTCTCCTTTTCCCACATTGTTTTCAAAAGCCTTCTCTGTTAGGGTTGTTAAAACTAATGTGACTGATTGGTAAAGGGTTGATCTGTTTTAGACCAGTCTTGTTTTGATGACCTTTGAGAGTGGTTTTGAAAACACTGGTAACCAGCAAAGACAAGACAAATTTATGATGCATAGCATCACAGAAGCCGCAATCTTTTGGTGGACAATTTCAGAAATAATGAATCTCTTGAGAAATTGTGATTACACTTTTTGTATCTGTTTTACCCACACTCCCCACCAACGGAAAATCATGACGAATGGTACTAAAATGCAGTATATGTATTCTAATTCTAAAGAATAAGACAGAAGTTTAGACAGGAATCTTAAATAATCTTGTTATTATATTATTATTATTATTATTACTATTATTATAAAGTGATAATGTTTATGTGGAAAACACACACACACACACACACACACACACACACACACACACACACACACACACACACACACACACACACACACACACACACACACACGTAAAAGCGTTGGATTTTTTTAAATTTCTACTCGAAATTTGAAAATGGAGAAATTGCGCATTCAAAAACAGCATTTTCCATTAATTAAAATGATTTTAGAAAGGAAGCTTCTGTAGCGGCATCAAAGCAATACTACGGAATTATTTAAATTACTAATTATTCAAAGTGATATTAAGATCGTTGTTCACATAATGATGTTTACATGTATTTACAATTTTTATCAGTGATCTCTTCTTTGCGTTTCATTTTTTTTTTTTACAAAAAAAAAAAAATGCAACAACTTATTTTCTAAAACACTATCGTCCTGCTTGTCATAAAGTGTCTTAGCATGCTTGTAACACATTGAATCTTTACATTTCTACTCCAGAAACAAAAACTTTTGCATGGCATCTCAAAAGTTATTCTGATCATAGCCTGCACACATGGCATAAACCATGTTTCTTTTATTCCTGGAATGGCAGTCACACACACAAAAAAAAACCCATTTTCTAAGTTTTTAAAGATCTGGGTATAATCAACCACAACATAATAACTATTACTCTACATATTTCGTTTAATAATCAGTAGTTTGAACCATTTTCTGCATAGGCCTTGTACAAACCTAGTGTAAAACGTCTAATGTAAATTTCAAGAGCTATTCTAAACCTTTGACCAGCGGCGACGTAAAAAGTTGTGTTAGCAAAGTAATTGGTTCTGTAATAACTTTCACCCTTTGACTGCACAACGAAATTAATACACTGAGTAAGGAAAACAAACAATTTTTTTTTTATGTTTACAATATTTTTTAGAATTTTAAAAAAATATTACACGGGCTATGTACTGTCTGATCTTCATCTATTTCTTTCATTTTCGACCAGCTTTAACCCTTAGAGCACCAGGCACCACCGTGATAATTTCTGTAGTCAATGTACATCACGATGGATACATTTTTCACGGGGTTTGTAGATTGGGACCATAGTGTACAGCACGTACAGTCTGATCATAACAGTTTCCACACACAACACAGTGAATGCTAAATTTTACAAGTATCATAAGGTAGATGTTCCGTGTAACAAAAATCCATTCAGCTAAAGTGTCGACAAAGGGAAGAAAAAAGGGTTATCTTTTCACAAGTATTCTATAAATAGCTGTCGTAGACTCCTCTTTATTCTTCGATTAACTGTGTAGCGAGGTAACCAGTCTATACTTTGATCAAAGGTTTACCGCCCTATTATCTACACGGATTGAGAATGGACGAAAAACTTGTACATAAAATTGCTTCTGATTATCATATTCTAAGATGCTGTCTATAACATAATTATCATTATTTTGTTTTGTAAAAAAGTACACAAATGCGAAAACCGTTGGGAGATGGGAAGGCTTGTGATAAATGGAGAGCATAACAACTTCGTTTGGGAAAGTAGAAGGAATCCTATATGTTTGAAAACTTCGGGGCACTAGCCAATTAAAGGAGGTTTATTTTTCTGTATTATTTATTATTATTTGGGAAAGAACTATATATTGCAAGAAAACCAGGCTTGATTTTCATGTAGGTCTGTTGGAATATTTAAGAAAGAGTCATGTGGAGTAATTCTGTCATGACAACACGACATTATTAGAAATTTTCCAAAAATAATGACCAATCGAATAATTACTGATCATCTACATGGTAAATAGTTTAGGTACATTCCTACTGGAAGCTGCTTTCGAGCAGCTTCCAATAAGTACCATTATGTGAGAAGTATTTAATTTGTTGCTTGTAACTGGATTCAATTTGGACAGGTCTAAAATTTTATTGATAGTCTACATTTTTTTGTCCATAGTTGGAAAGAAAAGTCTGTTGTGCAATAGGTTAATTCCAGCACGCAACATTTTCTCATTGAAAAAAAATTAGACTGGATGAAAAAAAAAAGAGTCAGACATATTTATTATTTGTCTATTTACAATTTATTTTTAGGCAATTCGTTACAACAAATTATTATAAAAAGTTTGTTCATGAACAGCTGCCATTCTCTTTTTGCAGATTTTTTTTTTAATTTCAACTTCCTTCTTTTCCTGTAAAATGTAATTGTTTGATTTTTCTTTTTCTCCTCTCTTTTCACTTCAACTCTTTTTCTGACAAAATACCTTGTTTTAACAACCCATAGTAAGAAAACCCTGAAAAACATGTAGGGAAAAGGAGAAAATGCTGGTTACAAGCATTTTCGTCTATTTTTCCACAATGTTTTATACCGTTTCAAAGACAATTCTTATCATTTGAGTAACTTTTTATTTGTTGTCTATAATCATTAGATACTTTCAATATTGACAAGCCTAAAATTGTTCTCTTCTGGCACAGAAATAAGATGCATGCTGTAGAGCAACTTTGGGTGTCTTATTTGACAGTGTAGATCAGGATCTGATTGTACAGAACATACAGCCTGATCTTAACTCATTTTTTTTAAGGCAGACACAGTATTAATCTTAGGCAAAAGTAAGTATGAATTTGTCATTGTTAAACAACAAGGTATTGCTATGGCCCTCAGTCATTGCCTGCATCAATGATAGTCATTGTAATTCATCCCTCTCTCACTGCAGATCATTGTTCTGGTAATGCTTATTTTGGAAAGCAGCCAGTGGCTTTGAAAGAATGATGTGGGAAATATTGGTAAAAGAAACTCTAGGAAAACATGGATAGGTGCACTGGCTGCATTGATATAACAAAAATGCTGTTGAAAATGACATTAATTAAATACCATATAAACTATCAAGAGGTGAGTCTATACTAGACACACTGGTAACCCTCCAAGTGTTTGACACAGTTATGCACCTTTTTCATTTTAAGTCTTTTGCTTTAAGTCAAACAAACCATTATAATATTGAATTTGACACCATATTCTGGCAAAAGGGGATTAAATGCATTATACCAAGCAAGTCATCACATTATTATGTTTCCCTTAAATCCATTTTGTCTGGCAACTGACGGATTCATGATGTAAAATGGTCCTTGTATGGACATGCATATTATGGTTTTTGTATGGACATGCAGGAAATTGACAAGTAGCAAAAAGAATCGCAGCAGGTCAGCCTGCACAAGCTGATCTAGGTCGATACTTTTTGCAGATACATTAAACCCCTTTTCTCAGAGTACGGCTTGTTTCTAGCGGCAACTGCAGCCAAGTGTTTGCAACCATATGCAGTACTCTTTTTTTTTTTTCCTGTATCTCTGTTTTGGACGTGTCCTAAAGAGATTCTACATGAAGTCATAAGTTCGCCAATCACAACAGTGCCATCCTGCATGCATCTATTATATTTAGCTCATCAGCCAAATGGACAGGGTGTGGCTGGAGCAGAGTGGACAATGTCCAGTGACAATCCACGGGGATTAGGGAGGGTGCCTTACAAGTGATACCCACATTTTTCTTGATTAGATGGTCAACAAAGGTCAGTAGTCAAAATGTCATGAGTGGACACTGATCAAAATTAACACTTTACCCAACAATCCAGAGTTCAAGTGACACTGAAGAAGAAGGCTTTTGAAAATAGTGTGGGAAAAGGAGAAAATACTGATATCCAACTTTTCTGACTTTTTGAGTCATATTTAATTTGTTGTCTTCAACTTTAAGTTTCCACGTCCGAAGATTTTGTTGTTTGGTATAGATTGAACTCTTCCTAGCGCCCAACAAAATATTTTGTCCACATTGACAGTGTTCACAGGCATAAAATTTAAAATAATTAACTTAATGAAATTTGTCTGTCAAAGGGTAGAAAACATTGGGAAAAGAAGAAAATGCTGGGTACCAGCATTTTCTTCTTTTCCCTCATTGTTTTCAGTTGTAGAGCCTTCTTTCTCTTGGCCATAAAACAAAGAATTGTGTGGTAAAGGGAGAAAAGGCACAGAGGAGCCAACATGCAAACTGATCATTTGGACAGACACTGAATATCATAAGTATATAGTGTGCCTGAAATGAACCCATCAAGTTATTAATATCCTCACAGAAATATGTTTTAGCCATGGTCTGGGAAAAGGGGGCTTAATGCATCTGTTAAAAAGTATCAACCCATGTCAGCCTGCACAGTCTGTGCAGGCTGACTCGGATTGAAACCTTTTGCTTTTGAACAATTTTTTTCATGTCAATGGATCAGTCTATGATTCAGTCTCACGATTCAGGTGGTTGTTAGACAAAATAGTTTTACGGATCCATAATTATGTGAAGACTTGCTTGGTATCATGCATCACGGAGATGCATTAAGCCCCCCTTTGCTAGAGTATGGCTTCCTTGCATGAGAAGACTTTGAAGAAAAATCTTAAAATACATGTGTGAATGATTAACATGAATTCAGGTTGTGTCCTTGAATACTTGTGTAAACATGGTGGCAAAAGGGCAAACATGCTCAATGTGAGCAGTGCAATGTTGTCCTCTTGCAACAGTGATTTCAAAATTTGTCTGCTACAAAACAATAAAAGTGGTAACTCTTAATTCGTCCTAAAGCAAACAATCCTGAGGAAGAACGCAACTGGAAACGTTGTGAGAAAAAGACAAATGCTGGTAATCTAAATCAGCATTTTTTATTATCTTTTGCACTATATTTCAGCCCTTTGAAAGAGAACTCCATCATTTGAAACACATTTAGTTTGTCATTTGTAAATGCTTTGAATTTGGCCAAGTCCATAATTTTTGTTACCTTGTAAAGAGTTAAATGAAGGGGGTGGGGTGGACATAAGGTGAAACATGCAGGATTGCATGAGATATAAATGGAGTAATTTATCTTCATTCTCTGAGAGTGTGATCCTTCAATCATAGAAATGCATGGAGAAAGGCTGACAAAATACTGCAATCAGTAGAGTACTTAACTCTTTACAACACAAATCCAAGTTTTAAGGAGCCTAAAGAAGAAGGCTTTTGAAAACATTGTGGGAAAAGGAGAAAATGCTGGTAACCAGCATTTTCTCCTTTTCCTACAATGTTTTCTACCCTATCTAAGACAAAAATCATCATTGATTTTGAGCTACATTTAAGTTCTTTTTTGCAAATGTTTCAGGTTTGGTTGCATCCAAATTATATTGTTTAGTAAAGGGTTAAGATATATTGCTGTATTTTAAAAGTGAAGTACTGCCAAGGATGCTTGTTTTGAACAAATTTAACCTTTGACCTAACAGTCTGGACTTTGAAAGACGCTGAGGTTAAATGCCTTTCTAAAACAAATGTTGGAAGGGAGAAATTGCTGGTATCCAGCATGTTTTTCTTTTTCCAAAATGTGTTCTATAAATTTGGTCATGGTTCCAGTCTATGCCAGAACAATGAATAGTAAACCCTAGAGCACCAAATAAACCCTATGGATGTTTTTAATCTAAACATTTTTAGACTTCCAGTTTAATGGACACTCTTTTCAGAGTGTCTCAGGAAAGCGTACAATGTAGATCAAATGATGGGATTGCATGTTTTTTGCAGTCTGATTTTGATTTACACTGGCCGCAAGGGTAACTGTAGTTGAGAATGGGGCTTTGAGGGTATCAATAATGGGCTGGAACTTTGACCAACCTTCCTTTAACAGATCCTCAGGCTTGTGGTATCAATGAAATTTACTTATATTTGATACACAGCATTGTTTATATTTAGCTGATTTTGGGCCTTTAAAGTCTTGAGTTGTCGTTTGAAATTTAGACTTTTCAGAATAGCCAATACCACTGCTTAAGGCCAACCAAAGCTTTGAATGTTTATCACATCAGCTGACAATTTTTGAAAATGACCATTTAGTGGCCTGAGTAATTATATACTCAGTTCCATAAATAAGTGTGCACTTAATTTTCTTTTATTTCTCGTCGCATGCTTTACTGAAGACCAACAAATTTGGTACCATACTTTAGTTCAGAGTCTGTAGAAAATGCCAGGCTAATTAGATTTTGACTAACAGAAAGTTTAAGTTAGGTTTTTGCAGTTTAAATGAAGGTGGTACTAAAACCAAATTAAGTTTCTTTCTGTTAGTCAAAATCTGATTAGCTAGCTGGCATTTTCTACCCTATGGAACTGAGTATATGATGACTTTTTGATGTAACGTATCAGGGACATGCATTAAATCTTCTTTTGCCAGAGCTTGCCTCTAATTTAAGGGCTTTTTTTTGTATCAAATGATATTTGGCCTTTTTAGAATAGGAAACACCTCTATGCCATCAGTCCATCAGTCCCTTGATTTCATATCGGATCAGCTGACAATTCTGAAAATGACCATTTAGTGACCAGTAATGATGAAGCATGGAGATTGATGTGATTTTGAGCAAAGGAATATTAATGAGGAAGATTGTCTGCCTGGCTAAATGCTGATTTGCATGCTTATAATTACAGATAGAAACTTGGAAAATCATTCTTCATCAAACGAGGGATATGTCACTAATTCCTATCATTAAAAAATGACTTTTAACTCTTTACAGGATGACAAAATTTTAGACTGATCCATATCAGCCTTGTATTAGCATTTCTTTATTTTCTCGTATTGTTTTTCCCTATTTAACCCTAATCCTGCTAAATAATTAAAATGAAATTTCCAATTCGATAGTAAAACCCAAATATTGCTATTTCAACGTTATGTTTTGGGGAATACTATCTCCTTATCGGGCAGTGTAGATCCAAGATCAGACTGCACGTTCTGTGCAGTCTGATCTTGATCTATACTGTTCGCAAAAGGTCAGTGAGTCGTGCTTAGCAGCCTAAGTGTTCAAAAAAAGACTGCTTTGATATGAGTCACATTAAATTTGAAGTCTGCGATTGCTTTTAATATGGACAAGTCTTGAACTTCATCATTGATAAAGATCGAAAAGTATTTGTAGATGTTGGGTGAAATTTTGATCAAATGATGGGGTAAAATTGTCTTCGAAAAGGTAAAAGACATTGTCTGAATTGAAGAAAAGGGTAACTAGCTGTTTTCTCCTGTTCTCATAATGTTTTCAGATTTTTCACAGACATAACCTGTGAATGAAATCATGTTTTATTTATAGTCATCATTCTGCAAATGCTTTGGAATTGGACCAGTCAAAAGTTGTGTCATCCTATAAAGAGTTAACCCTTTACCAAATGCCAGAATCTTAGACTTGTCACAATTGAAAGCATTCATTTTACAGACAACAAATTGAATATAGCTGTACTAAAGTAAGTTGTTCATGAAAGGGTAGAAAGCATTTTGTGAATAGAATATGCTTGTTACCAGCATTTTCTCCCTTTTCCACAGTGGTTTCAAAAGCTTTCTTTATCTGGAACATTAAAACTTGGGTTTGTGTGCTTAGGGATTGAAAGCCATTTTTTTTTTCGGTTTTAAAAATTGATTGTTAATTTCTCAATGCCAAGCCCAATTGAGTGCAGTCACTAACATACAGGACATAAAACCAGGGCTCACTGGTTCAAACCCCCAGCTTGGCCAAATTTATTCAGACAGTTGATGATAGGCATTGAGAGACAGGGCTCATTTTGCTCAATCAGTGCTGAACATTGTTTCACAAATATTCATGGGAAAAGTAGCCAGAGGCTTTGAAAGAATAGTGTGCGAAGTACAAGAAACTCCAGGAAAGCATGGATAGGTACTCTGGTTGTTGCAACATACTTAAAATAAATGTTGAAAGCAGCTTTAACACTTAACAAACTGAAAAAAGGCTATGACATGGATTGAAATACCAGGGTTTCAATAGATTAAATTACCACTGCTAAATTTCTAAAGACATCTGAAGCATGCTATTTCATTGTCAAGACTGAAACAGCCTTTTCTCCTCAAGTTTTTGAAGTTTCATCCATGTCCAATGCTGTTACACTGTTATCCCTTTACAAAATTACCCTGAAAATGCCTTGTGAAAAAAATGTGGGGAAAGGAGAAAATGCTGGTAACCAGATTTTCTCCTTTTCCCACAAAGTTTTCTACGCATTCAAAGTGATTACCTCCCATCATCCCGCCTACATTTATTTTATTGTCTGCAGATTCTATATATTTGACAAATCTAAAATTTTGTTGTTGAGTAAAGAGTTCACAAATTGCCTCCATTATTTATTTTGTCCAGCGTGACGGAGAAGTGGCCGTTTTGATTGTCGTAATACCAAATTTAGCTGAGCTTGAGACATTGTCCTTCCCTAATTCTGTCACAATGTTTCCAGACCAAACCATTGTGTTATAATTGCTGCCAGGACTGACCACCTGGTGTTAAAAAGTTGGGTCAGAAACATGCAACTAAAGTCCAAAGGGGATTCTTAGAATAGTTTTCCATGCTGTTGTTGATTGATTGATGTGCTTGATGTTAATGAATGCCACTTTCAACATCATTTCAGCTCATGTATGGCTAGGACTCTGTAAATTTTAAGGCTTGTTCAGATCGGCTAACGGATATGTAACGGAGGGAAAACGGACAAAAACATGCATAATTTGGTTATCCGGTGACAAAATTCATCTCCTCTGCCACTCGAGGCTCACATGATGGGTGTGTGGAGAAAAGAAGCCACACAATGACCGCACGAGTACCGCACATGTAACGGAAAAAACGCACGTTTACTGGATATATACCAGATAATGAACCGTCTAACATGCTCAAAACTTCCCACCGGACGGAATGGACATCACCGGACGTCGCCGGACAAATAGTGGATTCACCGGATAAGAAACGGACATAAAATGGATACAAACGGACACAAACGGATAAAATGATTTTTTATCCGTTGCTCGTTCGTTAGCTCAGTGTGACCAAGCCTGTAACCCTTAATAAGCTGCTAAGTAAATTAGACAAGATTTCTAGCCAATGGTGAAAACCCATAGTTTATAATTTAAAAATTTTGTTCGCCGTAAAAGTCAAACCTAATCAGTCAGTGTGGGTTCAAGATCAGACTGTACATTCTGTGCAGTCTGATCTTGATCTACACTGTCCACTAAAGCCCACAAAGTCGCATTTAGCACCCTAAGTATTATTGCTAGCCCTGGGTGTCACCAATACCAGCTTGTCTCAGGCTCTGGAGGTCTTGCCTAAGTACACTGTCATGGCTATGTTGTAGTCTTTCATTTTGTCCTGATAGGCATTCATTTGGAGTCCGAGCCTTATAGGGCTTTGCCCAAGTCCATGAAAATGCAATCAGCATTTTCTTCTTCTTCCACAATGTTTTACAATGCTTTCTTCATCATGGTAAATGTTCAAACATTAGACTGTTTGGTAAATGCTTTAAGTTGCGAGCTACATTTTTTTTTTTCCAGTAGTAATGTGAAACATAACTTTTTGAAAGGAATTCAATTAACCTCTTCAAGCTACCGTAAAAGTAACATGTGTTTCTGCCAGTTGCTTTTTGGAATATACCTTGACAACTTCATCTGTGTTTTTAATGTTGTCTGCTGCAGATGTTAATTTGAGACATTACTTTTGAAATGGATTCACTAACTTCTTCAAGGGAAATACCAAATGTAACACTGACAGTTTAAAACTGTTGCTCCATCCATAAAACAACATAATCAGTATTTTTATTGTCATATTTTTATTGGCTGCATATTCATTTAGATGTTAATTTGAAAACATTAATCGTGGAAAGGGGTTCACATAACTCCTTTGACTTACAAATGTAACAACTCTGTTTTCTAAGTATTATTTGACTATATGATTAAGTTTTGAAAACAGAGAGCGAACTGAGAAAAAATGCTAGAAAGGAATGACTCTACCGAATGCCAAGATTTCAGACTTGCCCAATTGAAAGCGTTTGCAGATAATAAAATAATTATGCTTCAAAAGGGTAGAAAACAATGTGGAAAAAGGAGAAAATGCTGGTTACCAGCATTTTCTCCTTTTCCTACAATGTTTTCAACAAACTCCTTCTTCAGAATTCTTAAAACACAGGATCATGTGGTTATGGGTTAAGTCTTTGAAAACATTATAAAGAAAAGGAAAAAATGGTGAAAGGAACTGGTATTATGCCTCTTCAACTTACTACCAAATGTAACAAATTATGTCTAACAGTTGTTGCTTCCAGTATACCTTGACAACATAATCTGTGTTGTAAATGGCTTGTAAAATTGTGATTTTATCTACTGTCAGGAAAAATTAACCCTATACGAAACAATCCCTAGTTTTAACTCCTTACCACACACCAAAATTTTAGACTAGTCCAGATTGAAAGCACTTGCAGACGACAAAATAAATGTGACTGAAAATTTGAAATTTGTTTTGAGAAGGGTAGAAAACACTGTTGGAAAAGGAGAAAATGCTGGTTACCAGCATTTTCTCCTTTTCCCACAATGTTTTCAAAAGGCTTCTTTCTCAGGGTCGTTAAAAGTCGGGATTGTGTGGTAAAGGGTTAAATTAAATAAGACCATGAGGAGGATGGCTTTTGATGATATTGTGGGAATAGGAGAAAATGCTAGTAATCAGTATTTTCTATATTTTCCATGATGTTTCTGAAAGTGATCTTCAGTACGGTTATGGCCCAATAGGGCAATGGAAACAAGAGGGGTCTCATTTCTTACCAAGGATTGATGATAGTCATTACAACAGGACCATTCCTCTCTGCGCTGACTCCATGAAAGCATGGATCACTGCACTGGCTAAAGTAATGTAACTGAAATAATGTTGAAAACTGTTTTTTACACCATACAAACAAACCACAATGTCCTGAACTCATAAGCACAAATCCAGAGTTCGTATACAACCCAAAGGAAGAAGGCTTTTGATCACATTGTGGGAAAAGGAGAAAATGCTGGTAACCAGCATTTTCTCCTTTTCCCATGATGTTTTCTTTCATTTTAAAGACAGAAATAATCTTCTGAGAAACACTGAAAATGTTGCTTATAATATAGACAAGTCTAAAATTTTGTTAGGTGGAAATATTAGGGTTACAGTAAGTCTTCACCAAGTAACAAAATTTTGCTTTTGTCCAATTTGAAAGCATTTGCAGATGACAAAATGAGTGTGACCTAAAAATTGAAATGTTATAGGAAGGGTGAAAAACAATCAGGAAAAAGGAGAAAATGCTGGTTAAAACTCAGGATTGTGTACTAAAGGGTGAAGAGGTTGTTGACTGTGCAAAAAATTGTTCACTGGCTGTGATGAGTTGAGATGGTGAAGATTAGCTGTAGAATGATGTTAAAAGGGTAATAGGGCTGATTGTATACTTGATGGTTTCTTGCATTTCCAAGGTGTTGATAGGCATCTTAATGTCTTTCCAAGTGGATCAACAGGATGGTGGCTTACTTGTCATTTCTATACTGAGGGGCTTGCTTTCTATTTCTTGTGGGTATTTAACTCTTTACGTACTGTAGACAACACCAGAGGCTATTGTGGACAGTGTAGATCAAGATCAGACTGCACAGAACGTGCAGTCTGATCTTTGATCTTACACAGTCCACTACTTTATTTCATATAATTACAAAACTGTCTCTTCATCTTGCAGTGGAACTGTATTTGTGGCCATTGAAAAAGTGTAATTAATTCATTTAGCAGTGAAATAGTTACAGGTGGGTATTTAGATTTTTCACATCTCACCAAATTAAAAATTTATATATCACCGAAATTTATATGAAAAAAACAATACAAATCATCAATAATTAAGAATCATAAAATTACAAAAAAAAATTTTTTTTTGATGGTGTTCCGTTAAAAGGCTACACGTAGCCTCTTAAGGTATTTTTAGATTTTGCACCAGAAATCAAAAAATCATTGTGGGAATGTCAAGTGACTGCACGGGACTAATGACGCTTAAATTCCATAACATAACAAACATGTAATTATTTTCCATAATGTCTTCTTCGGACGCTATGTTTGAAGCGTTGTCTGTGTATTTCCGGTATGTAAATGAGCGAGTTGGTCATGTAAAAATAGAACGTGTTTTCCTGGGCCGTAGTAAATCTGTAATTTCTCTTGTTGTCGGATGGTTTTCGACTACTGTGGTTTTATGAATGAAAATTAAAAGGCTTTGGGAGTATAAGGATGATTTTTTTGTATTTTTGTAAAATTTTCGTCCCAAAATCTGAAGGGCCACCTTTAAGGGGCTGTACTCACCTACCATCAAGACTTCATCTCCATTTGTAGCTCCACTGGCCAAAATTTAGTTTATGTCATGGCCAGCTGTGTATGTTGTGTGTGTGTGTGTGTGCCAATGCATCCATGTGTGCATGCCTGGGTACCTACATTAACTTTTATTTCAAACATCTCCTCTGAAACTGACCATGCCATTGTGTTTCACAGGATTTCTTCATAGAATTCCATTCTATTATCCGGAATCCTACTAAATAAGTGAAATAAAACTTTCAAGTCGATAGCAGAAATCGAGATTTAGCTATTTTAACACTTTACAACACAATCCCAAATTTTAATTAACGACCCGTAGAAAAAACCTTTGGAAAACATTGTAGGAAAGGAAGAAAATGCTGATAACCAGCATTTTCTCCTTTTCCAACAATGTTTTCTACCTAATCAAAGACAACTTCCATCACTTAAGCCACAGTTAAATTTTTATCTGCAAATTCATTCAATTTGGAAAAGTGTACATTTTTGTTGCTTGGTAGAGTCAGTTAAAGGTATTTTTGCAGAAAGGTATCTCCATATTGGGGTGTAGATCTCCAAGATCAGACTTCACAATTCTGTGCAGGGTGATCTTGATCTACACTGTCCATTAAAGATCATTGAGTCACGCTTAACAGCATAAGGGTTAAAAACTCTGGTTGACATGGCAACAAAACCAAAAAAAAAATATTGAAAAATCTTAAAAAATCTCCTCCTGTAGATGAAGGAACTGGTCAAATGAAGATAAATTGTGCTTTAAGAAAATCAAGCACATTGTATTTAAATATTCAATCAATTTTCAGTTTAAAGGGCCTCTTATAAAAGGAACCTCCAGAGATGATTAAAGGCATGTTACCTCATCCCCTAATTTTGAGCCCGGGTGATACATCAGCCTTTGTATTGCTAACATGTCATGCCCCTTACAGAACCCTTTGGTTGCATTTGGATGCATTTTGAGCACACCTGAAATTGAATTTTGGGAAATACTGTGACAGAGAAATTATTCAGAATATATAATTCTCCATCTACCACACTGTTCTCGGTTCACTTTATTTCCAGCAATTCTTTGTTGGTATTTTTTTTTTAAATAATATTCTCTTTGTTCATGAATTTGGAATTGTCAACCCTTCACTGATTTACTGATCCTGAGACCTTATATAAAGACCCTCGGGTGGAAGACTTTTGAAAACATTGTAGAAAGAGTAGAAAAAGCAAGTAACTAATGTTTGCTAATGCTTTTATAGACATTACTGTCTTTTCAGTTACAGTTTCAAACTGTCACTAGGAAAATTTTAATACTTTCAACATTGGCATCTGTAAAATTCTGTTGTCTGGCACAGAGAGAAAAAATTGTCATAATGGAGTTGGTGGATAAATGAATGATTTATGGACCCCTGGCAAGAGCCCTAAATTATCCCTAGACAGGGGACAAAAGGGGACAGAAATCGGGGCCAAGTTTTAGGTTACCTTGCCTATTTGATTATGTGCAGCAGATCATTAATTTTTTCTGTCAGATAATCCTGAAAATAATCTTATTTTACCTCATGATATTAAAATTCATCTAGATTACACCTTTGCCAAACAATCTTTACCAAACGTCTTCTGACCATCATAAAGAGAGGCACTGATTTAAAAAAAAAATGTAGGAAAAGGAGAAATAATGCTGGCAAGAAGTATTAGCTGACCTTCTCCCTCAATGTTTTCAAAAGTGTTCCCCCCTTAGGGTTGTTTAATAGGCCCTTTAGACCAGACTTGGACCCAAAAGGGTTTTTTTTGGGGGGGGGGGGGGGTTGATATTTCATACGGAAAAATTATATTCTAACATGAAACGTGAATTCGGCTCTATAAACACAGTGCATTCCACATAGAGTGACATCATTCTGTATAAAGTTAGTAGGTAAGTTATTCAATGCAATATAGGCCTAATCTGCATCCGCGTTTTTAATAGGTCGGCATGAGCCGGACGATTAGAGAGACCACAAATTTCGGAAACCCGTCTAAGCCCAAGCTTTAACGACCCTGAAGAAGAAGGCTTTTGAAAACATTGTGGGAAAAGGAGAAAATGCTGGTAACCAGCATTTTCTTCTTTTCCCACAATGTTTTCTACCCTATCAAAGACAGAAGTCACTGTTTGAGCTTCATTTATTTTGTCATCTGCAGAAGCTTTGAATTTGGTAGAGTCCAAAATTTTGTCATTTGGTAAAGAGTTAAGAGTTGGTCATGTTAGAATCGAAATAATCTTCTTTCTATTGTGGTTTATCGTTCAATAAACCACATTGTAAGTTATGAGGCACAATGAATAAACTACTCGGGCTATCGCCTTCTTAGAAAGAAGATTATTTCTTAAATGACATGACTGTTTTACCCTTAATAAATATAGCAAAAACAAAAAAAAAAAACTCTCCATTTGTAATCAAACCCTGGACAACCTTTGAAACCCTGAGTTGGCTACAGTAATTAATCTAACGACTGAGCTATGGTACCAACCAATGTTACCTTGTTTAATATGTATTTATCCCTTATGTGGTAAATACTTTAACCTGAGATATTTCCTTAAGAATTAAAACATGTGACAAACCACAAAGTTGATGTTTTAAAACATCAACTTTGTGGTTTATCACATGTATTAAGACAACAAATTGAGTATAGCTGCAAAAATTAATTTGCCTTTTAAATGGTAGGAAACATTGTAGGTAAAAAAGAGAAAATGTTTGTTTCCAATAATTTTTCTCCTTTTCCCACAAAGTTTCAAAAGCCCTCTTTTTTAGGGTCGTTAACACTTGGAATTGTGTGGGAAAGGAATAATCCACAAACTAATTGTTTACCATAAAGCTGACAGTTAAGACAGTAGCACAAATTTCTGTTCAGTTTTGTTAAATATGATAAATGGCTGTAATGAGGTGATCAAGTTATTTATTACATCTCTAGTTCAATATGACATAAAGAGATCCAGGCATTTGGTTGTTAACCCTTTACCACACAATCCCAAGTTTTATCGACCCTGAGAAGTTACTAAGGCCTTTTGAAAACACTGTGGGAAAAGGAGAAAATGCTGGTAACCAGCATTTTCTCCTTTTCCCACAATGTTTTCTAGACTACCTGATTCAAATCTCATAATATGTGCCATATAAATATTGTGGTCTGCAAGTGCTTTCAAATTGGACCCATCTACAATATTATCGTTTGGGAAAGAGTTAATGGGACATCTACAGGAAGACTGTGGGTGATGAATATTGCACAGTTTCTAGCCATTGGCACACTTAGTGTGGTCGCTATGTCATCATCGTGATTTCTGAGACTTAAAACATAATTATGAATGATGATGAATAAAATATGAGGGTTGCTCAGGCAATAGGGGGTTTAATGCATCTCTGCGATGTGTTATAACAAGCAAGTCATTGCATATTTAGGGATCCATCCTAAAATCTGTTTTGTTTGTTACAGCTGACTGATTTACAATATGGAATAATCCTCTGACATGTATAAAATATAAACACTTATGTGTTTAGCTTGGCTATTTTGATTGAATGATTGTATGGTGTTTAATGCCGTTTTCAACATTATTTAAGTTATATCGCGAGGGCCAGTGCACCTATCCATGCTTTCCTGGAGTCTCTTTTACCAGTACTCCGCACAATCTTTCTTTCCAAGCCACTGGCTGCTTTCCCACATAATCATCGTCCAGACAATGGTCAGCAGTGGGAGAGGAATGAATCCTGTCGCAGTGACTATCATCAATCCACGGAAAGAAATTGGCAGAGCCAGGGGTCGTAGCCAGGGATCGAACCCTGGACCCGTGTTCTCAAGTCCTGCACGCTACTGACTGAGCTACTGGGGCTCAGCGGCTATTTTGAAAGAAAACTTTGAGGCATTGGCATATCCTCTAATTGCCTGCCTCTGCTTCCATCGTTGTCACAGTGAGGAAAACTGAGACATTTCTGTCATTACTTAAGGAACTTCCTTCAACCAGAAAGGCAGGTAACCTTGCAAATATTTCTGATCCAGCTATGCCTCTTTTTAACTTCACATTTTCAGTGAAAAAGAAACTGCGGTCAAAGATGCTCTTATTTAGTTTACTGGCCAACCTGTAAGCCTTACAGTGCTGATGTAATGAAATGGACCTTTTTTTTCAGGAAAAATATCTGAGCTATGCTCTGGCAAAAGGGGGCTTAATGCATCTCTGCGATACTTGATACTGGACAAGCCAACACATAATTATCGATCCATAATAGCCACTTTTTTAAACAACCAACTTAATTATGTGATAGAATGGTCCTTGGACATACAGAAAATTGACCAATAGCAAAAAGTTTTGGCCCAGGTCAGCCTGCGCTAACTGCGCAGGCTGACCTGGGTTGATACTTTTCTCAGATGCATTAAGCCCCCTTTTCACAGAGCATGGCTCATCTAGAATATTGTTATTTCAAGGTAGTTTTGGCCAAGGTATGTAACAAAGTAGCAGACAGTGTAGATCCAAGATCAGACTGCACATTCTGTGTAGCCTGATCTTGATCTAAACTGTCCACAATAACAACTTAGGTGGGTTCCTATAGCACTTTAAGGGTTAAGAAGGTATAATGCTGATCAGTGCTTTAGATTCACAACCCCTGGGTTGATAGCCGGATAGAGCTACCAGCAAATTGGCTAGTTTACTTCAATAGCTCTTTACTAAACGACAAAAATTTAGACTGGTCCAAATTGAAAACACTTGTAGATGACATAATAAACATAACTCAAAAATTGAAATTTGTTTTCAAAAGGCGACTATCTCAAGGCAGTAAAAACCCGGGATTGTTTGGTGAAGGGATAGTGCAACTCTTTTCAAACTTGTATAATTTGGAATGCTATGTTGTGGTAATTTTCTAGTGCTTGAATTAGAATTAAACAGCTTGAGAAAATTAGATATTACTCGAGGCTGTTTTCAAGGTTGAGAGAGATGTCAAAATTTCCTTTAGCAGCAAGAAGTATCATATGCTAGCACCAGGAAAGTTACTACAATATGAATTATAATGTATGACATAATTTTGCAGTTATTGACATTTTACTCGAAAATGATGAAGAAAATGAAACAAATAATGTTTCGGTGGCTAATAACTTTGCTTTTATCCATGGAGAATGAATAGTATAGTGTATCACACAAATCAACGTGTATGTGTTCCATTAGTGAGATAATAGTCATCATACCACATTCGTCTGCAACTACTTTCAATTTGGACAAGTCTGAAATTTTGTTGTTTGGTAAAGAGGGACGTGTTTGCCTGACTCTTTAACAAAATATCCTGTGTTTTAATTAATCCTATGTTTTAATTAATGACCTAGCGAAAGAAAGCTTTTTTAAACATTGTGGGAAAAGGGGGAAATGTTTGCAACCAGCATATTCTCCTTTTCCTATAATTTTTATAACCTTCAGAAGACAAATCTAAATTTTTGATTCACAATAACTCAATGTATTTATCTGCTAATGTGTCCAAATTGTGCAAGTCAAAGATTTCTTTCTGGTAAAGAGTTAAATTAAATTTTTGTTCATAAATTGTCTGAAAAATGACAGTTGCACCACAAATTGACAGAATGTAAATTGACAGTTACATTGCAAATATTTTTCCAAAATATTAGTTTTATTTCAGATTTATTGCTCAAACTTGTGCTGTGGTTTATCATTTCCAGTGGCCTTGTCTTGTGTGTCAGTGACTGACATGGCCGCCTGAAAGGAATTTTTGTATTTTACATTGCTTTTATTCTTTACCACACAATCCTGAGTTTTAAAGACCCAGTTGAAATAGCCTTTTGAAAACCTTGTGGGAAAAGGAGAAAATGCTGGTAACCAGCATTTTCTCCTTTTCCCACAAGGTTTTCTACATTTTCACTGACTATTACCACCATTTGAGCAGTTTAATATGTGGTCTGCAACTTCTTCCAATTTGGACAGCCTAAAATTTTGTGGTTTGGAAAAGAGTTCACTCTTTTTCAAACAGTTCTTGCCGAGCCAGTTAGCGCGGTTGGTAGCGTACAGGACTCAAGAAATAAGAGGAAACAGTGGAGATAGGAGTTTATCTCTTTTTTGTGTTGTCCCTGGTGCTGGTTTTAGTATTCATGTCTGTATCTTTTAAATGTACACATGTTTTGTTGTTACCATGTTATGTACATTTTAACCAAATAAAACTACTACTACTACTACTACTAAGAACAAGGGGTCACTGGTTCCATCCCGGCGGCTTGGCCAATATCTTTCCGAGGATTGATGATAGTCATTGCAACAGGATTCATTCCTCTCTCACCACTGACTATTGTTTTGACGATGTGGGAAAGCAGCCAGTGGCTTGAAAAGAATAACGTGCTGAATACTGGTGAAAAGAAACTCTAGGAAAGCATGGATAGGTGCACTGGCCACCGCGATATGACAGAAATAATGTTGAAAACGGCATTAAACACCATACAATCAATCACTCCAACAGTTCTTATATTTTAATTTACAACAATGGGCAGGAAAGCTATTGAAAATACTGGTAGAAAACAAGAAACTTCTGGTAACTGGCATTTTCGCCTTTTCCTAAATGTTTTCTAACCTTTCAAAGACATATTCCATCATTTCATACACAAATGATTTGTCATTTTCATTCCATTATGGGGACCAGTACAATACTTCATTGTATGGTAAAGGGTATGTCGTACATGTGGACTAATCCTGGATCTACACTGTTCACTTCTGCACTAGATGTTCTGACAGCAGCCATGAAACTGGACTGTCTACATGTACATCTTTTGCGCTGACAAAGAATGTAGGTTTCAATAATTCACCACAACAAAGATTCTAACTTTATAGCCACCCCCCTACTCCCTGCCCTTCCCCACTCCCTCCGCGAAACAAATTTGCAGCTGATGATTGTGAAAAAAACCAGGATGATCTCCTTTTTCCACAATTTTTTTTGCCATTTCAACGACAAAATTTAATAGCATTTTTGTCATTTCAACCACATTGAAATTGCTGTCTGCAAAATTCAATATTCTGAATATAAGACACAGTGCTATAATGTTGTCTTCCAGTAGAGTTTAATCATAGCTAGTCCACACATTAATCTTTAAAGTGTCTTTTGCGGCCAGTGTAGATCAAGATCAGACTGCACTAAAAGTGCAGTCTGATCTTTGATCTACACTGTCCGCTTTGCTGAGACATTCTGGGCAAAAGCAATCTTGAAATTGCTGTTATTTTGGTACATGTATTATTTCCAGACTGAAAATGATTGCTGGGTTTATTTGGCACTCTATGGCTTAAATTGTATATCGCCCTGAGAAATAATTTTGCAGGGAATTAAAATGTAATTCAACACATAAATGTTACAGAAAAGAGTGTTTCGATTTTTATGTGAACAAATTTTAGACTTCATCAAATTGAGAGCGAAGTTTTCAGCTGCCTATATCAATGCAGCTTCTTTGATTGGATTTGTCTTTGAGAGAAACATTTTTTTTTTTCCATGGTGTTTTCAAGACCTTGCCTTCCCAAGAAAGGTAAAATACTTGAGTCAGGAAAAATATTTGAATTATACACAAAATAATTGAATGGCCAATTACCATGAAAAGGAGAAGGACTATTATAAAATAATTATTGTATTAATCTAAAAAATTGACTAAACAATACTCTGATGAAAAAAAAGCTTTTAAAACCATTGTAAGAAAAGGAGAAAATTCTCAGCTACCAGCATTTCCCACAAAGTTTACAACCTTTTAAAATACAAATCTCAAACTGTGAGCCATGTTCATTTTGTTGTCTGCAAATGCTCTCAGTTTGGACACGTATAAAATTTCATTATTTTGAAAAGGCGTAAGTTAAAATTTCAAAAGCATGCTGTTCTTGATTAAAAATGATTTCAAACCATAAGATTTTAAAATGCTCCTACAGTGAGTGTGAAAAATTTACAGCTGAGACCCCGAAGCCTGCTAAAATCCTCCTTCTAAAGAGCTATATAATTACATTTACGCTGCAACAAAAAAATGTTCTTGTTTTTTGTTCATGTTCATTGTAAACTGCTCATTACATCTGTATATATAATCCTCTAAAACAAATTTACTTGGAAGTTATTCTGCAGGGAATTAACACGGTACCATTCCATACAGCTCTGTTATGAAGAATATGTAAAACCAGTCTATGATTCTGAGCCAATCAGATTCCAGAAAGATATTTTCTTCATTCCAGAGATCTTATACTTAGCATGCTTTAAGGTAACATAAAGTGTCATAGCGGACAGTGTAGATTAAAATCAGACTGCCCAAATTATTATCTTATCTACACTATTTGACTGCTGACTGAAAAGATGTTTTACTCTTCACCCAACAGCAAAAGTTTAGACCAGTCCATTCTGAAAGCAGACAACAAATTAAGAGTGGTTCAGATGATGAAGTTTGTCTTCAAACAGGGTAGATAAAGGGTAGAAAACATTGAGGGATTATGAAATGTTTGATTATAGCAGCATTTTCTTGTTTCCCTCAATATTTTCGAAAGCCTTCTGTCTAAGGTTTGTTAAGCACTGGATTATTCATTCAAGTAACTTATTTAGTGGTCTAAGAGATAATCCTTTTCCAAATTTATCTTGAGCCCTTAGGTAGAAGGCCTTTGAAAACAATGTGGGAAAAGGGGAACATGCTGGTAACCAGCACATACTCCTTTTTGCACAAAGATAAACTTTACATGATTGAGGTCACATTCAGTATGTTGTCTGCAATTACTTTCAATATGAAAGTGTCCAAAATTTAGTTGTTTGGAAACGGAATAATTAACACATTTGGGAGCTAAGAAAGCCTGAACCTGTCTCACGCATGGCTGAAAATATGGAAACATGAAAAATGGAGGGTTAGGAGAAAACAACATGTTCTTGTAAATCAAAAGTTGTTAGGTGAAGAGAATCCATTAAGTTTCAAAAGGTTGAGAATGAAAGTTCATTTCAGCTGCAGTGGAAACAAAGTTTATCCTTTATCAGACAGCAAACTAGTAGATGTATCTAAATTTGAAGCATTTGCAGACAACAAATCACATTTGTCTCAAATGATGGAATATGTCTGTGAAGGGGAAAAAAACATTGTGGGAGAAGGGGGAAATACTGGTTACCAGCATTTTCTCACAATGTTTTCAAAGGCCTTCTCTGTTTTGGTTTGGATTATATGGTAAAAGGGATAATTAGAATAAAGATGTTGTAATTTACCATGTTATGGCATTACCATTTTTTTTGGAACAAGACAGCCTCTTCCAGTTGTCACCTTTTGTTATTCAAGTTGTTTGAAGAAAATCTTTTTATAAGCTGATAATTCAAATTGGCCACCAAAGATTGCCCTAGCACTAACAAGTGAAATGAAACTACCTTGTCAAATACTACTTGGACAATATGCCAAAACTCTGGTTTGACTGTAACCACTGGGAATCAGTCAATGTCCACAATTGACAATAACGGCCCATGCAGTAACAGAAAAGCTAACAAAAGCCCAAGGCACATACATGTTGCTGAACCGAATCAAAGAAACCCAGGCTTCAACATTTTTGCAAGTACGTCTTTTCAAGAAGGGCAAAATAATTAATAGAATACAATGGAAACGCAGCACATGGTGTTAGCCATGGGCTTCATATTTGCCTACATTTCTGGCCACATGCCCCTTTCATAATTTATGTTACATATGAGGGGTGTTAATGGAAAACTGATTTTCATCTCCATGATCATCATAATCATGGATCCATAAAATCCATTTTGTGTTGATAGAATCATGAGATACAATGGTTCTTGTAAATGCAGAAAATTTACAAAAAGTTTCAACCTATGTTAGCCTACCCAGGATCATGCACAGGCTGACATAGGCTGTCTTTTCTTAGAGCAGTAATCAAATTTTCATGCAATGATATAGTTATGCAGATTTTCATGGTCTTATTATCCCTTTACCTGTTACAGGAGACCACTCCTTCATGCATGGCTTCATCCTGGTTTAAATACAATACCTAACAACTGTGTTAGGGAGAATTCCCTTTAACTCAGTGGTTATGGTGTTGGCCTTTCGTCTGGGCGCTCTAGGTTCGAATCCTGCCCAGTCCCTGTATTTCTGCTATGCATTTGTTCATTTGTTTCTTTGTTACGGACTTTGTTCGTAAGATGGGGGCTTGTCTGGGATTGGCCATTTAGCCATTAATCCAATTTGTTCCAAAACCGGACTTCCTGCCTAATAAGGCTTTTAGTCATCAATAAATGATAACTTTAAGAGGGGGTGTGTTACAGGAGACCACTCCTTCATGCATGGCTTTATCCCTGTTTAAATACAATACCTAACAACTGCGTTAGGGAGAATTCTCTTTAGCTCAGTGGTTATGGTGTTGGCCTTTCGTCCAGGCGTTCTAGGTTCGAATCCTGCCTGGTCCCTGTATTTCTGCTATGCATTTGTTCATTTGTTTCTTTGTTACGGACTTTGTTCATAAGATACCTCACAATCTTGACTTTTAACGACCCTTGGGGAAGAAGGCTTTTAAGGCATTATGGGAATTAACATTTTTTAGTTTTCCCACAATGTTTTCTATCTTTGAGAATGTTTTCTATCCTTTCAAAGATATGGGTTGATACTTTTTGGAAATACAATAAATACCCTTTTCATAGACCAAGACTCATAAATTTTCATGCAACAATATTTTTATGCAAATAATTATGGTCTAATGAATCCCTTACCGCACAATCTCGACTTTTAACAGCCCTTAGGGAAAGAATGCTTTTGAAAACATTGTGGGAAAAGGAGAAAATGCTGGTAAACAGCATTTTCTCCTTTTCCCACAATGTTTTTTATCCTTTCAAAGACAAACCCGCAATTAGTTTGTCAGCAGAAAATGCATGTACTGTAAATGTGGATATAGACGTGTGGCGAAAATTTTACGAATTACTGGTTATGGACATTTTGTGTTTGCAAATGTTTGCAAATTCAAAAAACAACAGAAAAGTTTGAGAACTTTTCAAATTTGTGAAATCGCAAAAATTTCCATGTCGCAAAAATTTCCACTTATACAGTAATATGGGCTTATCTATAATTTTCTTATGTGGTAACAAGTTATTGACAGTGAGTATGATAACTTTATGTGTGGTATCAGGAAATCATATGAAAAAAAGATACCAGTCACACTGCAGAATTCATTTAGAGTAGATAATGAATTCTGACATCATATTCCAAATTATGCAGAAAATATTCTGATTGTGTTTTGATAGTATGTTTACGGTCATGGTTTGTGCAAAATACATCGGGAAAACCAATGTTTACAAAACATATGAAATACTAGGGCAGACGGTTACCTACAAATATGATAGCGATTTCATAACATTCCCAAAGTCGTTGTTTATCTTCATACCATTCCCAAACTTGTTGTTTATCTAAGTTGATGTTAATAACAGTTATAGCGCCAAGCACAAATCCAGTAACTGTTGCTTTTGTAGGATCTAGCCAATCAGAAATTGGGTTCTTCTGAATTTTAAAGAAGGTCTTCAGAAAGAGAAGTATATTTCATGACAGTATTCAGTGTTGTAAGTGCAGTCTTCTATGCTAAAATTAAATTTAAGATCTACTTTTTATATCTCAGAGGCATGGACTTGTATTCCTCACATTTCTTTTCCCACTTAAGTTTCTTTGTTGACATGGTGTTGAAATATGTCTTTAACATTATTTCAGTAATATTGCTCTTGCCAGTGCACCTATCCATGCTTTCATGGAGTTTCTTTTACCAGTATTTTGCACAATACTCTTCTCAAGCCACTGGCTACTTTCACACATAAGTATTGTGGAAACAATGATTAGTGGAGAGAGAGGAATGAATCCTATTGCGATGACTGTCATCAATCCTTTGAAACAAATTTATCAAGCTGGGAATTTGAATCATTAAGCCCCTGTTGGACATTGTTTCAAAGTATCTACATACCTTGGGCAGTATCTCCTTTGCACACAATATTTTCCAAACAGTCGTCTTTGAGCCAACACGGATGAATATTATGAATATTCATCCAGTTATACCCAAATTCTTGATCTGCCCACAGGTGAAAAAGGGATACAAAGAATCAACCATAAAACCTAGCAGCCTTGTTATAGTGCTAATTTATGTGAGTATAAAAACCTGCCTAAATATATAATTAGCCAAATTCCATGGTGACTTGATACCCAATACATCTGGGTGCAAACTAGGCTTTTAACCCTTTTACCACGCAATCCCGAGTTTCAAGGACCCTGAAAAAGAAGGCTTTTGACAACATTGTGGAAAAAGGACAAAATGCTGGTATCCAGCATTTTTTCCTTTTTCCACAATGTTTTCTACCCTATCTATGATAATTTTTTTCATAATTTAAGCTGCATTTGTCTAAAAATATTCTCAAATTGCTAATTATGAGCAATTTCTCCTTTTTGTCAGGATATTTTAATTGTAGTTGTCAGAGAGAAGAAAAAAAAACTTTCCTGCAGTTGGTTGACTCTTAATTTTACAATCCTGAGTTTTAACAACCCTTAGGAGGAAGCTTTTTGAAAACATTGTTTGTAAAGGAGAAAATGCTGGTGACCAGCATTTTCTCCTTTTCCAACAATGTTTTCTGCCTTATCAAAGACAATTTCTGTCATTTGATCCAAATTTATATTGCCATGCTGCGAATACTTACAATGTGGAGAAGTCTACTTTTTCCTCGTTTGGTAAGGATTTAATAAATGCATTGCAGGCCAAGTGTTACCTTTTGTTGGTAGCTGGTGTTGATTTCCTTGAAATAGATACTAAACCCTAAATCAAAGCAAATCAGGGGGATTGTTTGACAGCTATTATGTAAATAAAGTTCACTTTTAATGATGACATCATTGGCAAAGACTGTCAGGTGCATATTTCATGGCCACAAAACGCTTTTGTATAAGAGTGCCAAAATGTAGAATGGTAGACCTGGCATGGAATATGAACACAATAAACCACAATGCTCAATAAGGGGTTGTTTATTCCTAATGGTGAACCCTTTTCAAGTCAACAAAATTCTTTACTTTTCTTTACAACAAATTGCCAAACCTGGTAGGGTAGTACGTAGGCCACAGGACTTGAGACTATGGGGTCGCTGTTTGGACGATGTTTATGTCTAAAAGCAGCATGGTGGCATGGGAAGAATACTGTGCTAATTACTGGTAAAGGAAACTTTTAGCATGGATAGATGTACTGCCCACCACAAAATACCCCAAAAAATGTTGAAAATGGTGTTGAACACCTCACAAAAAATCTACTACATTATACAACATTATAACTTTGCTGAGGATTAATTAAATGGGGATCAAAGGATGGGGTTCATCTTTGAATAAGTAGAAATCATTGTGGGAAAAGAAGAACATGTTGGATACTAACATTTTCGCCCATACCCACAATGATTTAAAAACCATTTCTGCCTCAGGGTTGTGAAAACGAGGGATTGTGTGTTAAAGGGTAAATTGTTGAGTTTGTCATCAGGAAATCCTGAGATCTGGCCTGTAGCACTCTGGTCTAGTGGAATTGATTGATGTATCATTCATGTTTTCTCGGCCTTTAAAATTATTTCAGTAATATCACAGGAACAGCTCTTTTGCCATTCAACTTTGTCCTGTGTTTCACTAATGCTAGTGTACTTATGTGTCTTGCCCAAGGACATCCCCATGAAAATGATCTCATGGGATGCACACTCCAAACCTAGGTAGTACTGGCAAAACCTGGAAAAGACATGAAAAGATAGTTATCTCTTTGTACTGACGGAAATATTGTCCAATTTTTGAGGCTACTAAAACATTTTGTATTCAAACAAAAAAATGAAAGCTGAAGGAATCAATTGGCTTGTATTCTACAATCATTCTTAGTCTTGTTCTAGTAACACAACTTCTGATTGGCTGAACCATCTAGTTTAGACAATCAGAAGTTGTGTTACTTTAAAATTTAGAAAATTCTTGAGGGTATGACAAAAAATGTTCTTAAAAGAATTGTTTGTGAATATGAACCAAGGTTTTGAAAACCTTGCAGGAAAAGTAGAAATTATTTGGGGTAGCAGTCCTTTTGGTGCCACAGGTTTCAGTGTCCATGTATCTGTAACAGTCAACTCAAAATAAATAATACCAAACCAAACAGCACCTGCTTCAGCATGGAAACGGACCATTTCATAGTAAGTGAAAATCTGATGTCCATATTGTCTGTTATTTGTGAAAACTTTAGTCTAATGTCAAAACAACAGCCTGTGAAGAGCCGGACTGCATTTTTCTGTTGATTACCTTGCTGATGGGCCATATATCTATGGCAACAAATCCAGGCATTGTTTTGAAACATGCACCCTGTCAGTCAAATTAATTTTTCTCTGTCAGAAACTTAACTACTGCAGTGTTACTTGATTGATTGCTGATAAACAAAGAATAATTGTCTGAATAGTGTTCCAAATGTTTTACTTATAACTCGGGGGAACTTATTCTTGAGATTCAGAATCATTGACTCTTCTTGATAAAGCCAAATGGGTTTCCTAGCTGTATCCACCTTGTCTTATACCTCTAAAAGGATATGAAGACTACTTTCTCCTTCAGTCACCACGTTTTCAGCCATTTTCATGTTCAAACCTTATATAAATTCATAATGACTATTAGTAACTGTATTTAACCCTTACCAAAAAATCCTATTGTGTTTTTTAACAGCCTTGACAAAGAAGGCTTTTGAAAACATGGTGGAAAAGGAGAAAATGCTGGTAACCAGCATTTTCTCCTTTTCTCAACATGTTTTCTATCTTTCAAAAGCCAAACCCCCATCATTAGAAAACTATAATTAATTTGTTGTCTTTAAATGCTTTTTATTTAGACAAGTCTAAAATTTTATCATTAATTTTGGTAAAGAACTAAAGGAACCATCTCAAAGTCATGACATTTATTAAAGTTGCCTCAGGCAGTAATGATCAGTCAAATGGATAGATAAACCTATCATGGCATGAATGGAAAGTTTCCTACATAAGTGAAATCTATGTCCAGCGGAAAAGTTGGTCAGGCACATGAGATCCATTAATTAAATTAACTTATCCAAACAATAAAATTGTGGACTTGTCTGAATTGAAAGCACTCACAGACAAAAAATTAAATGGTGGTCTTGTAATGGAGTTGTGTTTGAAAAGGTAGAAAACTTTGTAGAAAAAACTTGTTACCAACATTTTCTCCTTTTCCCACAAAGTTGTAATTAATCTTCCTCCTTGGGATCATTTAAAAAAAAAATTATTGTTTGGTAAAGCAGTGAAACAAGTACAGGCAAGTTAAAACATGTGATAAAATACAGATTTTCATTATAGGAAATTTCTTTTGCTACAATGTCTGCTGTAGGATGAGAATTGTTGTTTACCCGAGGTAATGATTTTAATTGTTAAAATAAATGTATCTTGTCACACTGAATGTTTCCTACATAAATGAGTTGATGCTATTATTTCTTTCTGGTATTGGTCAGACAAGTCCAATGCATTAATGGAGTTGAAATAAGTCATTTCCATGCCTTATCTATTCCTTCATAATACAAAGACCTGTGATTGTGTTCATCAGTCATCCTAGTTTCATTCTAATGGTTTAGCCAATCAGAAGTTGTTTTACTTTAAAATTTAGAAAATTCGTGAGAATAAGATCGAATTTCCTTAAGAATGGGTGGTGAATTAACAGACCTTGTTCTAAGTCTCCATGTTATTTGATGTCTGGTTCAAGAGAGTTTTCTAAAGTTCAGAGGAACATATTTTCTTACATAGGCTAAACCATTTACCAAAATGGTTTATCCAATCAAAAATTGTGGTACATTCTGAATTTAAGATTTGACTGAGAGTACTGTTTAGACTGGATGGTGTATAATTATGGGGTCTAGGTGTCATATTCATCAACCATTCAGAACTGCATTCTAAGTCTAATTTCAAAATGAGAAAGTAACACAATTTCTGATAGGCTGTACATTTTTTAAAACAGAAATTAAGTTACTTTAAAGTTTAGGAAATTCTTGTGAATGAGACCAAGAAAGTAATTTATAATGTTTGGTTTATAAGCGAATCAGGCGTGTTTAATGTGTTACTGTATTATAACATAAGAATAAGTATAACATAAGAATAAGTATAAGAATGCTACATGTATCAAGAATGGTTTGTGAACCCTTTGCCACACAATCCTGAGTTTTGCTGACCCTGGAAAAAGCCTTTAACCCTTTCCCAAACAACAAAAATTTGAATCAGTCCAACTTCAAAGTGTCTGCAGATGACACATGTACCAAAAATGATGATTTCTGTTTGATAGGGTAAAAAACATGGTGGGAAAAGGAGAAATGCTGGTTACCAGCATTTTCTCTTTTTCCCAATATGTTTTCAAAAGGCCTCTTCCCCAGGGTCGTAAAAACCCGGGATTGTTTGGTAAAGGGTTAAATGACCCTAAGATAGAAATAAAAAACATTGAGGGAGGAGAAAATACTGGTAACCAGTTTTTTCTCCATTTCCCACAATATTTTCTACCCTTCTCAAAACAAATTTCAATTTTTGAGCCACATTTGTCATCAACAAATGTTTTCAATTTGAATGAGTCTAACATTTTGTTGTTTGGTAAAAAAATCAACAGTTAATGGTGCTTTGTGATTTCCAAGCCCAACCTTTGATTCATCTTAGTCTCACACATCCAAGTAGATAATTCACTTGTTTTATGATGATTACCTCTCTCTCATCACTAATTAACACTTACCTACTTACAGGTACATGTTGATGATTTCTAGATAAATTGAGGTACATGTAAATAGAGACAACAATCGCATTTAGTTATTTCTTTATTGTTATCTTTATATCAAATATGTGTTTATCTTTATTTTGAACTTCTATTTCATAATAGAATTGATATGTGGTCAGGGAAGAAGATAGTTATTTCATTTTCAGATAATGATAGATTGGACAGAATGCACTCTCAAAATAATCAGACAGTGGTCCAAAAAGAAAATGCATGTGCTGTGCAGACTGATCTAGTTCTCTACAATTCCCAAGTTTCCTGCTGCATTATGAAACCTAGAAATTGTGCCATTCACTGCTAAAGTTGCCTTTGCTGCCTGTGTAGATCAAGATCAGACTGCACAAAATTTGCAGTCTGACTTTTGATCTGCACTGTCTGCTTTACTGAGACATTTGAGACAAAATCATCCTAGAACTTGTTATTATCATCATTCAGCAGGTACTATAAAAAATGTAAAAAAAAAACTACATGTATATTAGCCTTTTATCTTTCAATCCCCAGTTTTAACGACCCCAAGAAAGGAAAAAAAAAATGAAAACATTGTGGGAAAAGGAGAAAATTCTGGTAACAAGCATTTTCTCCTTTTCCCACAATTTTTTCCAACCTTTCAAAGAAAATTCAGCAACTGCTTCACCTGCAAAATGCTTTCATGTCTAAAATTTTGTCATTAGGTAAAGGGTTAAATTGATGTGTGAGGTAATGAACTAGAATATATTGCCTTTCAAAAGAGAATTGCCAAGTTCTGTCTCATATACTTTAACTCTGTGGCAGCAGCATTAAGATGATCTGATTTTTCTGAAGCTCTTCCTTCATCCAAAAAGTACCATTTTATCACAAATGTATAGTGGTCTAGAATATCTTCAACATTATCAGGCTGTGTAGCTACAAGATCAGATTAAACATGCTGTACATCCTGTGCAGTCTGATCTTGATCTGCACCACCTGCAGAAGAACTAACATTTGCAGATACATGTAGCATGCAAAAGCAGTAACTTCATATGAGATTATAATATTTTACACCCATCCATTTTGAAAGCATAGACTTTAAGTGAAAAGTAGCTCAGAATTTGAGATTTGTCTTTGAAAGTGTAGAAAACGTGTTTGGGAAAGGAGAAAATACTGGTTACTTGCTGATTAGCAGCATTTTCTCCTTTTCCCACAATACTTTCACTGGTATCTTTCTAATGGTTGTAAATGTATGAAACTGTTTAGTGAAGGGTCAATACCTATCATGCAGAGTGCTCTACCTTTGTAATTTCCCGATATATCACCATTCAAGCTGTTTTAATGTCACAACAAAGAAATAGTGCTACATAAGCCACATATCACAAGAGGAAAATATTGCTCAGCCATTACTTTAATTAAATCCAGCAGATTTTTAACCCTTTACCACATAATCACAAGTTTTCACATCCTAAAAGAGAAGGCTTTTGAAAACATTGTGGGAAAAAAGAGAAAATGCTGGTAACCAACATTTTCTCCTTTTTCCACAATGTTTTCTATGCTATCACAGACATTTATCTTGTCATCTGACTAATAGTTATTTTGTTGTCAGCAAATACTTTAAATTTAGACCAGTCTAAAATGTTGTAGTTTGGTAAAGAGTTAACTCTTTGCTTGCCAACCATCAATGACAGAAGTCATCTTTTGAGCTTTACTTGATTTGACGACTACAACAGCATTTAATTTGACTGAGTATAATTTTGTGCTATGGTAAAGAGTTAAAATTTGCAGATGATATATTTATAAATTTGGCGATAATGATGGGATTAGTTATTGAAAAGCTCCGAAACAATAGTATCAGCTTATTTCTCTTTTTCTCAAATTGTTTTCAAGGCCCATCATCCTTGGGGTTTTAGAAACAGGAAACATAGGTATTTATCATCTGTATGTCCCTTAATGGCCATCTTGGGTTGTATCATATGTTTTGGTGCACACTGTGAGTCTTTTTTTGTTTACTATTGTGTATAATTTCTTGGAGAAAATCAAAGAGAATTCTGTTACTAAAGATGCTGGTATCAGCAGAGTTTATATATTTAACTCTTTCCACACAATCCCTAGTTTTAACTACCCTGAGGAATCAGCCTTTTTAAAACCTTATGGGAAAAGGAGAAAATGCTGGTAACCAGCATTTTCTCCTTTTCCCACAAGGTTTTCTAAACTTTTACAGACAATTACCATCATTTAGGCTAAATCTAATATGCTATCTGCAAAATTTTTTTAATGTGGACCAGGCTAAAATTTTGTCGATCAGTAAAAAGTGAACTCTTACCAGACGATGAAATTTTACACTGTGCCATACTGAACCCACTTTGCTTACAACTCTGTGATTTGACTTAAACGGTGATATTTGTCCTACAGAGGATAGAAAACAAGGTTGGAAATGACAAAATGCTGCTCACCATCATTTTATCCTTTTCCCATAATATTTTCATAAGTCTTCTGCCTCTGAGGTCACAGTTTTGAAAACACAAGATTGGTAATGGCTAGGCTTAAAACCGTCAAATTTCAACATGAAACAGATTTTCTTTCACTGAATATCGAACTCATCACTTCACTCAAACAACATTTTTCTTTTCATATTTCAGTGGACCACATTTTAGAACCTGGTGGCAAATGGAGAAATGCTCACTTTGCAAAAATGTTTTCATATGTATTCGTAACATTTTAGCTTCATTGTTGAAGAAGAAAATGTCGAGATATTGTCAGTGGGAGACAAAAGACAGTTACTTCCCTTGATAACTCTCCACTACTTATTAGGTCCTGAATATGGTGTTACTTGGTTTTTATCCTTGATATCCTTTGCACTATTTAGGAATGTTCAAGTTTAAATATCTCCTTCAAAATTTATCAAACCACAAATTTGTTCTATTTGATACATAGGGTGTGGGGAAATTGGTTTGCAAATATTATTAAGACCTTTCATATACATCGTAAATCAAATTATAATAATCGAAACATCTCTTGGTAAAGCAAGGATAAAAACAAAGGAAACCAAACAAAAGGACCTAGTTGCAATTTGGTTACCTTGGTTTTTATCTAACAAGGGAGATAATTTGGATTTCACTTTTTTCTCCCATTATTAGCCCTTGCATTGTCTGCACCATTGTCTTGCAAAATCTTTGACATTTTTTGTAAAAATCTCTGTCATACTGAAGACATTTTTTCTGATGAGATAAGTTGTTAATTATCGAAAGGGGAAACCATAACAGGAGCTGGTTACCATCAAAATATTTTTGACACATGTCCCTTTTTCAACGTTGAAGTTTTTAGATTATAACACCTCAGTCATTACTAAGACAATATTTCTCTCAAGCATTGACTACTTGTTAACAATCAAAAGGGGAACCCATACAACAGGGATAGGTAACGATCAAAACATTTTTCACACAGTTATGCCCCTTTTTCAGCTTAAAAATTAAAGAAAAGCAACTACAGCAGAGAACTGACACCCACGTGGGGATGCTCTTATTTCTATGAAACCTTAATTCTTGTCGATGATCTATTGTCTTTTCTGTGTTGAAAGGTGGAAGATATAGCTTTGGTGTTGTTTGTCCATCTTGTCCTTTCATCCCCGTTTAGTTTCGTTACAAAAATATTCATCCTTCAGCAGGGCAAACGTACTCAATGCAGTCATTTGTAACAGTGGCAGGTTGTTTATGAGATACTTTTTTAACACTAATGATATACTAGGATTTGTTAATGGAGAAAAGTGAGAAGAGAAAGGATGATGAATGTAGGACAGAACAAAAAAAATGTCATTGAACAGTATAATACTATAATGAAAATGTTTGCCATCCTTTTCTACTTGTTTTTTTGCTTCTTTGGTTGAAGTTAAAGTTCATTTTCAACATTATTTCATTTATATTACGGTTTTGTTCATTCTTTTATTGACTGGTTCTTATCACTCATCATGTTTTACAAGCCACTGGCTGCTTACTCACATAATAAATATCGAAATAACCTTTTAAAATAAGAGAGGAATCAAATTTGTTACTTTGATTATCATCAATCTTCAGAAAGAGTTTTGCTGGAGTTCAGTCTTACCAACCCTTCAGTACTTACCGTACCTGGTATGTTACCAACAGAATTTCTGGATTTGGCCTGTTTACTTTACAGTCATTGAAACATGCTTAAGAAAAAAAATGTGAACCCATAATTGAGCTATGCTCTGTGAAAAAGGGGTTTTATGCATCTTCAAAAAAGTATCGACCTAGGTCAGACGGGCAGGCTTACAGGTGTCAAACTCTTTGCTATGCATATATTTTCTACATCTCCAAGAACACCATTCTACCTCATAATTCAGCTGGTTGTAAGACAAAATGGTTTTGATAGGTCCATGATTATGTGATGACTTGCTTGGTATAATACTTCACAGGGACACATTGAACCACGCTTTTGCCAGAGTCTCACATATACATAGTGCTAAACCAATGAAATGGGCTTTATTAGTCAATAAAGAATTGTATGAAAAGATTTTTTATGTCAAAAATCACATTAATATATTTAATTATATACAATAGTAAACATAAAAAGACTCACAGCCTGTGCACCAAAACATATGATACAACCCAAGATGGCCATAAAGGGACATACATATGATAAATACCTAGGGTTCCTGTGTTTTTTTAAAACCCAATGGATGATTAGGGCCTTGAAAACAGTGTGGGAAAAGAAAAAATGCTGATACTTATGTTTTGGAGCTTTTCAATAACTAATCTTATCCTTTATGCTAAATTTACCCAAAGGTTATTTTGCTAACCTTTACCGGAAAAAAAAGATGAATTAAAACCACCCATAGCAATTTAAAAAGAGCTGAAATAATTTTGGCACTTGAAAAACAGTCCAAATAATCAACTTATAATTGAGTGAAAGGAGACCGGCATCTTGTCAAAATTATGTCAAAAGTTAAAGGTAACCTGCTAAGTATATATGTGGCAATTGCTTCGACTGTTTTTAATTTTCATGTAAATCCCCCAAACATACTTGGTGGAACCAAGAATGTTACATACTAAGACAAGAATGCTAGATTCTATGAAATGCTTAGCTTGGCATGTCCAGAAGGAGCTTTCCTCTAATATCACTGTTTGAAAAGTCTTGTGGTACATGCTTGGCATTCCCATGGCCCTAACCTGAAGGGAAGAACTGTTTTCCCCCAAATTTGAAATTGTAAGAATTAAAATGTAAAAAAAACCACAGAAATACAGAATGAGATGGTTTTGACTTTGTTCTGAAATTGTTTAGCCTGAGAGATTTCTCATGAGGGTAGAAAACAATGAGTGAAAGGAGAAAAGGCTGATTACCAGCATATTCTCCTTTTCCCACAATGTTTTCAAAAGCTGTCTTTCTTTCCTGTGTTTTCACACACCCTGAGGAAGAGGCCTTTTGAAAAAATTGTAGGAAAAGTAGAACATGTTGATAACTACAATGTTTTTAACCCTGGTAAAAAACTTAGGTTCATTAGGACAACTTTCAAATTTGTTGTCTGCAGTTGCATTAACTCTTTCCCAGACGACAAATTTTAGACTCTTCCAAACTGAAAGAGTTTGCAGACAACAACGTTAAATTTGATAAAAATGGCAGAAAGTTCTCCAATAGGGTAGAAAACATTGTGAGAAAAGGAGAAATTACTTGTTACGAGCAATTTCTCCTTTCCCCACAATGTTTTCGAAAGAGTTGTACTGCAGACACGTAAAAATACGGGTTTGTTTGGGAAAGGGTTAACTTTGAAAGGGTCATAAAATTGTTATTTGGTAAAACTCAAATTGTGTGGTAAAGAGTTAAAAAACTTTTACCAAACAATCCTGAGCTTTAACCACCCTGACAGAAAAGGCTTCTGAAAACATTGTGGGAAAATGAGAAAATGCTGGTAACCAGCATTTCCTCATTTTCCCAATATGTTTTCAACCTGTCAAAGGAGGAATTTCAGTTTCGTAGTCATATTTAATACGTTATCTGCAGATGCTTTCGATCTTGATCAGTCTAAAATTTTTATGTTTGGTAAAGAGTTAAGTGACATTGCTGCAGGTATTTCTCCACATGCAGCCATCAGAAAAAGGGTTTTATTACCTATGGAAGCACATTTACCCTTTACCAGACGACAAAATTTTAGCCTTGTCCAAATTGAAAACATTTGCAGACGACAATTTCAATGTGGTTCAAATGGAGCAATTTTTCTTTTATAGTGTAGAAAACATTGTGGGAAAAGGAGAAAATGCTGATTACCAGCATTTTCTCCTTTTCCCACAATGTTTTCAGAAGGCAAATTTTCCCAGGGTCGTTGAAAGTGGGCATTGTGCGGTAAAGGGTTAAAGTGGTAGGCTTGACATTTTTTTATGCTTTGCATGGAAAGTCTCACCTACTTTGCCTTAATGCTTAGAATGGCAGTATAGATCAAGATCAGACTGGCAAAAAATGTGATCTTGAATCTGCTCAATAGAATAAATATTGTCCCGAGTGCTTTGAATTAGTGTTAGCAGTGTCTTACTGGCCTTTTCACTGACAAATTAATATCATATTCTGTTGCAGTTATACATCAGGGCAAAATTTGACCCTGTTGTGATGTTATTTTTTTCTTGAAATAATCAAAATATTTCTGTCATATGGTTTGACTTACTGTTCTGTGAAAGACTCTGTATAAATGAAGCTCCCATGGTTTGAGACCTGTTATGACCTCTCGGAAACCTGAATTAAAAAAAAAACATTACACACCGCATGGCAGGATAAATGCTTTCCTGCTTCCCACTGGTACACCATACACGGTTGCTCAGTATGAATAACTTGCATTTATCACAATGTTTACAGTGGCTATCACCTGGAGTTCTACTACCAGTCTGTTTTTGATGATGATGCCTGCATGGAATGGTTATTTTACTGTGTATGAAACTGTTTGCTTGCTACATATAAATAAGATATAGTTAATAGATTTGTTCAACCAGTAACATTATGCCTAACCTGCCTACTGCAGCTACACAGCTGTTTTGGCCAGAAAATCTCTCAAAGTATAAAACAGAGCAGATTTAAGATCAGACAGCTTTTGATTTGCAATTTGATCTTGATCTGCAATTTCGACAGAAAAACGACATGCAAGAAGTAAATGTCTAAGTAAAAGTGCTTGTGTATAACAAATTAGTGTAAGTGCTTGTAGTTGCAGGTGCCATAATACTTACAAATTATGTAATTATTACTCTTAAAACCCACCTGAGCCCTAATTTCAATAGGTAAAACAAGTAAAGTCTGAGTATTGGCATCTGGGCACCAGCTGTTCTAACCGAACATTTAGGCAGCTATTTAGCGGATAGAGTAGATCAAGATCAAAGAGCATATAATGAGCAGTGTGATCTTATGAGATCTTTTTTTGATAGCAAAAAGAACTTTGAATTTCCATTATTTGTCATTTGTAGGGCTGAAGGCCAGTGAGCTTTTGTCACAAGATTTTCATTTGTATTTCATGTGTTACTGGTAACCTTATCAAACGACCCCATGTTTTAACAACCAGTCATCAAGAAGATGACTTCTGAAAACTTGGTAGAGAAAGGAGAAAATGCTGGTAACCTCCCAAGACTGTTGAAGTTTCACTTTTGACTAGCATTTTTTTCCTCATCTGCAAATGTTCTCAATTTGGGCCAGTCTAATATTGTGTTGTTTGTTAAAGATTTATTCTCCCAAATGACAAAACAGTACACTTTTCCAAACTGAAAGTATTTGTAGACAGCCCAAAAAAAATGGGGCTCTTATGTTGGGATTTGTCTTTGAATGGATAAAAATCAATGGGAAAAGGAGAAAATGCTGGTCACCATGGAATACCGCAAAGTTTGCGGAATCTTCGTTCTTCAGGGTTGTTTGAACTTCCATAAAGGGTTGATTCATGTTGGATATCTCTATTTTATGAGGAAGTGTTTTTCAAAGTTGTCTGCCACACTGTTTTTATTTTGCAGGAGGTAATGAGTTTAAGAAAGATAGATAGCAGACATCATTTATCTTTAATTCTTTCCAAATGAAATCCTCATCTATTGACACATGCTTCTCATTACAGGGGAGGTATCAGTAAAAGATTGTAGACATAAGAAATATTTTTCATGCTGATTTTGTCCTTGTGTTAACTCATACTGTCTGAAATAATTTTACGGCAGACAGCTTTAAAAAGATCCCATTAAAACCCTTTACCAAACAATCCCGGGTTTTCACGGCCCCCAACAAAGAAGCCTTCTGAAAACATTGTGGGAAAAAAAGAAAATGCTGGTAACCAGCATTTTCTCTTTTTCCCACAATGTTTTCTACCCTTTCCAAAACAAATTTTAATTTTTGAGGTACATTAATTTTGTCGTCTGCAAATGCTTCCAATTTGGACTAGTCTAAAATTATGTTGTTTGGTAAAGAGTTAAAATATTGGTGTAGTCAGTTACTAATAGGAAATAAGTTTAACTCTTCACCAGCGGACAAAATTTAGATTGATTGAATGTATGGTGTTTAACGCCGTTTTCAACATTATCGCGGTGGCCAGTGCACCTATCCATGCTTTCCTGGAGTCTCTTTTTCCAGTACTCTGCACAATCTTCTTTCCAAGCCACTGGCTGCTTTCCCACTTAATCATTGTCGAAACAATGGTCAGCGGTGGGAGAGGAATGAATCCTGTCGCAGTGACTATCATCAATCCTCGGAAAAAAATTTGCCGAGCCAGGGGTGGTAACCAGGGATCGAACCCACGACCCCCTGTTATCAAGTCCTGCACACTACCGACTGAGCTACCGGGGCTCAACGGACAAAATTTAGAGGTCCAGATAGAACGATATCATGGACGACCAAAGTAAATTTGGCTCAGATGACAAACACTTGACTATGATTGGGTAAAGAAACATTGTGGGAACAGGAGAAATTGCTGGTTTCCAGCACTTTCTCCTTTTCCCACAATGGTTTCAAAAACCTTTTCCTTCGGGGTTGTTAAAAGTCTGGATTGTGTAAAGGGTTAAAGGGTTAAGATAGAAATCCACTTGAAAATAAAATGCAGAAATAGTTGAGGAAAAGCAATTTTTCTCATTGGCTCTGTCTAAAGGAAAAAAACCATAAACTGCTATTGCAATAATAAACATGTTATAATGTGGGAAAGTATTAAATCAAAGTCCCTGTATAAAAGAAATGGGTGGAGATTGGCAACTGATTTCTTCTTAATGAAGTTATATTGGCTTTCATGTAAAAAGCCAGGTTGAAAACAGTAAAATATTTGAAGCCCTGATATTCATTAGAGCATTTTTTCCCTCTTTCCTTTTCCCTTTTCTTCAATACCATGTAAAAAAGTGGGACATTGGAGTTTACTGGACAGAATACAGATTCAAGAATAATTATAGTCATCTTCCAATATTTTTAGCTCACCTGAGCACAAAGGGCTGATGGCAAGCTTTTGTGATTGTGCTGTGTCCATCGTAAGTTGTCTGTCATCAAGTTTTACCTTGTGTATGCACTAGAGGCTACATTTTTAGTCCGATACTCATGAAACTTGGTCAGAATGTTTGTCTTAATATCTCAGACAAGATCAAAAATGGGTCATGTTAGGTCAAAAACTAGGTCACCAGGTCAAATCTTAGAAAAACCTTGTGTACACTCTAGAGGCCACATTTTCAGTCCGATACTCATGAAACTTGGTCAGAATGGTTGTCTTGATAATATCTCGTACTAGTTCCAAAATGGGTCATGTTAGGTTAAAAACTAGGTCACTAGGTCAAATTTTCAAAAAGATTTGTGTTCGTTCTAGTGTCCACATTTTCAGTCCAAAACTCTTGAAAGATGGTCAGAATGTTTGTCTTGATAATATCTCAGACGACTTTGAAAATGGGTCATGTCAGGTCAAAAATAGGTCAAATCTTCCAAAAACCTTGTGTATGCTTTAGAGGCCACATTTTCAGTCTGATACGCATGAAATTTGGTCAGAATGTTTGTCTTGATAATATCTCGGACAAGTTCGAAAATGGGTCATGTTTGGTCAAAAACTAGGTCACTAGGTCAAATCTTAGAAAAACCTTGCGTACACATTTTCAGTCCAAAACTCTTGAAAGTTGGTCAGAATGTTTATCTTGGAAGAGTTTGAAAATGGGTCATGTTGGGTCAAAAACTAGTTCACTATGTCAAATCTTCAAAAAACCTTGTGTACCCTCTAGAGGCCACATTTTCAGTCCAAAACGCTTGAAGGTGGTCAGAATTTTTGTCTTGAAAATATCTCAGATGAGTTCGAAAATAGGTCATGTTGGGTCAAAAACTAGGTCACTAGGTCAATATTACAAAAACCTTGTTTACACTCTAGAGGCCACATTTTCCATCCAAAACTCTTAAAAGGTTGTCAGAATGTTTGTCATGATGTTATCTTGGATGAGTTTGAAAATGGGCCATGTTGGGTTAAAAACTAGGTCACTAGGTCAAATATTAGACAAACCTTGTGCATGCTGTGTAGGCCACATTTTTAGTGCAATACTCGTGAAATTTGGTCAGAATGTTTGTCTTTATGATATCTTATATGAGTTTGAAAATGGGTCATGTCGGGTCATAAACTAGGTCACTAGGTCAAATCTTACAAAAACCTTGTGTACTCTATAGAGGGCACATTTTCGGTCAAATGCTTATGAAAGTTGGTCAGAATGTTTGTCATAATGATTTCTTTACTGAGTTTGAAAATGGGTCATGTCGGGTCAAAAACTAGGTCACCAGGTTAAATCTTTAAAATAGCTTGTGTAGCTCTTGAGTCCTCATTTTCTGTCCAATTCTTATGAAAATTAGTTAGAATGTTTTTTCTTGGTGATCAATATGATGAAATTGAAAATGGATCTTATTGGGTAAAAAACTAGGTCGCCATGTTAAATCTTGGAAAAACCTTGTGTTCACTCTAGGGGCCACATTTTCTGTCCCATACTTATGAATGGTGGTCAGAATCTTTGTTTTGATAATATCTACAATGGGAAAATGGGCTATGTTTCGTTAAAAAGTAAGTCACTAAGAGAAATTCTTGAAAAAGCTTATGTACAAGCTAGAGGCCAAATTTTCAGTTCAGTAATTATGAAAGCTTGATAGAATGTTAGTTATAATATCCAGAGAGATTGAAAATTAGTCATGTTTGGTCAAAAGACTCAGGTGAGCCACTTCAGAGCCATCATGGCCCTCTTGTCATACTTTTTGTAGGGGGAAAAAAGTTGGGATAAATAAAATGTACAACTTAATTTATTCAATGGCAAGTTTATTTATAATTATTTACTATGACAGACAACTAAAGAATACCATCACAGTGAATGTGGGAAAACACTTGGTTTTTGTCATGATACACTGCATGGATTAATGGTCGAATTTTGATGAAACATTAAGGTACACAGCTTTTTCTGTCTCTTGTGGTTAATTTTATCATTATTCTATACATCATTTTCCATCAAACTTTTGTATGAATGTAATGATAATGGTGTGTTGAAAATTCATGTCCTCTACAAAAACCGAATCATGGTGATGAGTAGTCTAAGTGATGAGTATCAAAAGTAAAAATTTTATTAGTTTATTTCATGTTTTCTGGTACGTTATCAAGAAATATCTGAAGTATTTTTCGATATTTCATGGTAACGACCAGTGAAAAATACAGATTTTTATATTCTAACTCTTCAATTGAAGGCGGAAACAGTTGTTCCCGTGCACTAGTTATCTAGGTAAAATGTGTGTGCCTCTCAATCAGATGGAAATATGACATAATTTACCATACATTTCTCGTGCTTAACGTAATATTGTAATGTGTTGCTATGCAGAGGGGGTACGCCAGGGGGAATAACTGAAAAGAACTGTTCTGGATTTTGATGTAAGCTCTTCCCAAAAAGGCTTAAAAGCATGAAATAAATAGAATTTTTTTTTTTGGTGAAAGATCGAAATTTATTTCATCTTGTGAACATCATCAGTAATATTTTCACTTGTGGCACAGCCACTTGTGAAAATATTACGATGATGTTCACTAGATAAAATAAATTTCGATCTTTCACCAAAAAAAAAACCAAATATCCTCTACTTATTTTATTTAAAGTAACTATTTGCAAAGTTTATTTGTATTTTGTCCTTGGCTCAGCTGATGTTATTCCTTTGTGTTGTGCATCATGGAAATCCCATTTGATACGACAAAGTGTTACCTAAATATTAATTAAAATCTGAATTTTATCAACCAAGTTTCCTGAAAACTGTACTGGTGCAAGACAGAGAAACTATTATTCTTGTACATTTCAAATTAGTATCTCAATTTTTGAACTCAGCTAGGAGATTAATAATCACAATTTTATCATAACTTTGTCACATAACAATTAAAAAATATTCTGTTTTTATAACCGTTAACAGTAGAACAGTCAGAAGGTAACTTGATTAGATAAAAAAGCTTTTGAGGTAAACAGATCTCTTGAAGAAGGTCTGAGAAAATTCCAGGAAAGCACCTGCCCACTTTCTTAAAGAGTTTACAGTTTTCCGTACAATCCTGGCAGAGAAAACTTTTGGAAACATTGTCGGAAAGGGGAAATTTCTGGTTACCACCATTTTCTTCTTTTTCCATAATGTTTTTTTCCCTGTCACAGACAAATCCAATTTAAGCCAAATGTAATTTGTCATCTGCAAATGCATTCAATATGAGCAAGTCTAGGTATTTGATGTTTGTACACAGTTAAAGATCCAATTGTGGCTACAAGCAATTTAAGGGTCAAGTTAGTGGCAAATCTAAACCATTCCATTTAATAGTATGAATAGTATCAGAGGTCTGACAGTGTGTTGCAGAACTGCTTGTCAAAGTTCCATTTGCTGGCAGAAAAATTAATTGCGAATCTAGAATTAAAGTTGGCAACTTTAATTCCGGTTTTAAGATTCATGTTTCTGCCAGCAACATGAACTTTGATGACTGTGCTTTAACATATTGTAAGACTCTTAACAATATCCATACTTTTAAATGATACTATTTAGATTTGCTTGCAATTTTATATCCATCTTGTTTACTTTTGGCGGCTGGTGGGTCTTTAAAGATTGAGAAGCTGCAAGTGGCAAACATGTCCCCTTTGCAGTATTTTCATAGAATAGTGAAAGGCAGATTTTTGAGAAAAAAATGAAAAACAAGTTTAATGAAGGTGTGTGCTTAACAGAGTGTTTGAAGTACATAGATCATGTGAAAGTAACTGCCCACTTTCCAAGAGTAAAAATAGTCAAGTTACTCTTGATAAGCAAGACAAAAACTGAACTGTAGATAATCAAAATTAATGCAGCATAATGTGGAAATTGGTCTAATTAAAGTTTACAACATAATTTTCAGTTTTAATGACAATGGAGTTCTAAGAAAGCTTTTGAAATAATTGTGGGAAAAAGAGAAAATTCTGGTCACCAGCATTTTCTCCTGTTTGCAAAATATTTTCTAACATAACAATCAATTATTTCGATCTATAAGTATTCATTCCAAATTAAATGGAGTAGTGCGCAATCATGGGATGAACAAGCCATGGGACGAACTGGTTTTTGAACGAAAAAACCCAGGAGGAAGCAATCGGTAGACAAATTTTGTATCATTGCGCCAATAGAAGGCTATGAGCGAGTGAAGCTATTTTCAACCAAAAATTAGTATTTCCACGATCGATGGCCCTACCCAGTGTATTTTAACTTGCTATTTCCAATTACATATCTGAGTGCTACCGAAAAACTCATTTGCCTGAGAAAAACTGAGTTTAATTGGGTTTATTTCCTTCGGCTTTGCACAAAATACGATACATGGTCTTCAAAATTCAATATTGAACTCATAGTGGTATTGTCTTCGACAAATACCACAAAAATCGTCAAGCTACTATTGATAAGCAAGACAAAAAGTTAACTTTTGATAATCAAATGCAGCCTAATGTGGAAATTGGTCTAATTAAAGTTTACCACATAATTTTCAGTTTTAATGACACCGGAGAAGGAAAGCATTTGAAATAATTGTGGGAAAAAGAGAAAATGCTGGTGACCAGCATTTTCTCCTGTTTACAAAATGTTTTCTAACCTTTCAAAAACAAATAAAATAATTTGAGCTACATTTAATTTTTTTGTCTGCAGATGCTTGCAATATGGACAAATCTAAAATTTTGTTGTCTACTAAAGTGTTGAAGAAGCTTTTGAACTACTCAGATCACTAGAACTGAGGATTTCCAGGAAAGTTCCCGCCCACTTTCCATTGAAGTTACAAGTAGAGTAACTGCTTTTGGTAAGTACAAGTCCTCTTTTTTTTTCACAATACTTTTCTGTAAAAAACGGTAAATGATAGATTTATTGAAAGATTAAATGAATGTAAAACAGAGATTAATAAAGGAAGGGGTATAAAAAGCTTTTGAAGTACACGGATCACTCAGAAAGGGTGGATGAAATTCCAGGAGATTCCCCGCCCACTTTCTTAATCGATGATAGAAAACTATAAAGAATGGAAAGTGGTACAACCTCCTTACACCTTTACCAAACAATTCAGAGTTTCAACAAGACTTGGGAAAAAGGCTTTTGAAAGCATTGTGAGGAAATGAGTAAGTGTTGGTAGCCAGCATTTTCTCCTTTTCCCACTCTGTTGTCACCTTACATTTCAAGGCAGTGCAATCATTGTAGCCAGATTTAATTTTGTATTTTAAATATGTTTGCGAAATGGATGAACCTAGAATATTGTCAACTGATAAAGAGTCACGTCATATCACTGCAGCCACTGCACCTATTCATGTGTTCCTGAAATGTCGTTAGTCAGTGCCTGTATAACACAACAACCAGTGGCTGCTTTCTCACAAATATCCAAATATCCCATCACAACAACCATCATCAATGGAATTGTGAAGAGTTTTGAGTGTTGCCATTTAAGGACTCACAAAACCTGGGGCTGCATTCACTAACCATTCTTGAGAACATTCTTAGTCTATTTTTAAAAAAAAATTAAATTTGAAAGTAGCATAACTTCTGATTGGCTAAACCAACTGGTTTAGCAAATCAGAAGTTTAATGCTACTTTCAAGAATCTAGAATGAGACTCAGAAATGAAATTGAGAATAGTTGTTGAATAGGCCCTTTGCTTTCTCGCCCTTTACAGTGATATGGAGAGAAAGAGAGGACGAATGGTTCCAAAAGATATGGGTTTTGTTTTGCAATGATGGGTTTTGTTTTCATTGGGGTTGACCCTTCTACCACACAATCCTGGCTTTTAACGACCCTGAGACAGAAGGCTTTTGAAAACATTGTGGGAAAAGGAGAAAATGCTGGTAACCAGCATTTTCTCTTTTTCCCACAATGTTTTCTTATAATCCTTCCCAAATCAAATTTCAATTTTTGAGTCACATTTATTTTGTCGTCTCCAATTGCTTTCAATTTGGACAAGTATAAAATTTTGTCATTTGGTAAAGAGTTAAAGCATTTTGATTACAGTGGGATTACATGCAGTGTCATCCACTATTTACCTGCTAAATAAGTTAGGAATATGTATTTTTTCCATTTTTTTTTTTTCTTAGAGGGCTAAATGAAACTTTCCAGCAATAGTAAAAAAAAAAACCTAATTATTGCAATTTCAAACTTACTTGTTTATCAGACAGTCTAGATACAACATCAGACTGCATGTTCTGTGCAGTCTGATCTTAATCTACAATGGCCACTAAAGCACCATAAGTTGTTTAGGAGTTAATCATCCATGTGAATTCTATAAGTCAATTACTGATTGAAGTTTATGCATCTCCACCTGCAGACATTGTTTGATCCAGAAAATGTAGCAGACCATTTTTAAGAAATATATGGCAAATTTTGAAAAATGCTCATTAGAAGCAATTTCTGCTTTTGCAATTTTGTTTTCCTATGTAAACATGTTAAGACATTAATTTTGTGTCTATTTTGCATATCACGCAAAGATTTTTCAAAGTTTTCTGCTTCTAGGTTAAACTCATGGGTTATAGTTAATTCTTTCAGTGCAGAATATTCAGTCTTGTACAATCACTGCCTAAAATCAATCCACTGAACTCAGAAAAAAATCAACGAACATGCAGATTGTTTAGATCCAAGATCAGACTGCCTTTCCTGTGCAGTTTAATCTACGCCATATACACTTACTTTTATCCATTGCATTTTAAGGATATAAAAGCCAGGGCTTTTTGCCAGATCATACTTGTCAGTTTCAGGAAAAGTGGCTTACTTTAAATTACTTAGATTGATATTGTTGATTCATACTAAAGGTGCTTTTTCGACCATTAAGCAATAATAAACGTTAAGAACAGTTTAAATTTGATCTTTTCCCATCGCCAGTAAAATCTGGGATTTCAGAGATCAACACCAGAAATGGCTTGCAGATGTGAGTGTTATGTTAGGAAACCGGCATGTCTTTTAACACTCAATTCTGTACCAGCCGTCAAAATTTTAGACTCTTCAAAATCGAAAGCATTTGTAGACAACAAATGAAATGAGGCTCAAATGATAGGAGTTTGTCTTTCTAAAGGTTGAAACCATTGTGGGAAAAAAAGAAAATGCTGGTTACTGGCATTTTCTTATTTTCCCACAATGTTTTCAAAAGCCCTCTTCTTGGATTTTTTAAGCACTGGATTGTCTTGTAAAGGGTTTTGGAAATTGGAATGTATTTCAACACTTAAGAAACTAGGAATGATAGGCCCAGATGTGTTTTGGTAGACAGCTTACTTAGGCTTCAGAGTAACAATGTGCATTGCAGTGTTTTTCTTTGTTGTCTGTTATGCCCCAGGGTAGTATAATAGTTTAAGGCAAAATGTTGGTTGGTTATTTTGTTTGATGTGAGAAGCTGTTATGCCACACAAGTAATTTTTAGCTCCACTGGCCGAAGGCCAGCGAGCTATTGTCATGGCGTTGTGTCCGTCATGCGTCCGTCCGTCCGTTCGTCCGTGCGTGCGTCCGTAAACTTTTTCTTTAAAAAACTTCTCCTCAGAAACTATTGACTGGATTTTTACCAAATTTCACAGGAATGTTCCTTTGGTGGTCCTCTTTCAAATTCCTTCAAATAATTGTGTTCCATGAAGAATTCTGGTTGCCATGGCAACCAAAGTAAAAAACCTTTAAAAATCTTCTCCTCCCAAACCGCTATTTGGATAGCATTATTATTTTGCAGGAATGTTCCTTAGATACAGGTTTACAGAATTCCTAAAAAAATAAAAGATCTGTCAAAAAACATGGCTTTTATGGGAGACTCATTTTCCTTTTATGGTATAAAGTAAAATCTTTGAAAAATTTCTTCTCTAAAACTATTCATTGGATTTCATTATTGTTTTGCAGGTAAGTTCCTATGGTGGTTGGCTACCAAATTGTTTCTTCAGTGAGCTAAAATGCAGGATTGAATGATAATTGTTAAAAACTTCCTTTCGCCATTATAGAAATATCAGGCCTGTGGAGCGATACAGGCGCTCAAGCGCCTCTAGTTTGCTGTGGTCAGTGCGTTGTTTAGTCATCTTGTTCATTATCCTTAGTCATTCGATAGAATTTGTGGAACCAAGCTTGCAAGAGCAACATATTTTCATTTTCAATTATAAATACCTACAATGTGTTATAAATTAAGTGTTTTGTAGGTGTTTTCAGTGGTCCGCTGTTGGCAATGCTTCTTTAGTGTCCTTTGGTAAGGCACTGCAGATCCAATGCCCCATTCTGATAATACATAAGAGATACGTGCAAAAACAGAAGCAGCATAAAAACAGTTCACACAAACCAACATCATTATTTTCAGTTGAAAGGAGGAGCCTGTGATGTGAAGGCCAAACCCATTTCTGAAACTGCTGGTGTGTCACTCTAAACCTTTGAAACCAAAACAAAATTGTGAGAAAACATTTCCCTGTATGTGCTTAGTTGAAAAACAACAGCACATTAGATTATATTCAGTTCAAATGTAAAGATGGGTTCAGAAAATACTACAGATACAGAAAAATACTAGTGGTGAAAAAATTCTCTAGATTTATCCCAACTCTTGCTGGTTACCCCTCAAAGATATATCCAATAGAACATCTTTATGAAGAGAAAAAAAAAAAGGTTAAAGGAACATTAGATAGATTTTAGAAGAATTGATAATTGTTTAACCAGAGATGCAACAAGATAAGCATGTTTCAATTGAGAGGAGCATGAAACTATAATTAGAGAGATTTGAGTTCAAGTATATCCTTTGAGAACTGGTATACTGTCCTTTGAGACCAACAAAAGCAACATATTAGCTTTTTTATCAGGATATTTTATGTAACAAAGAACTAATTTATTTTTTTTCTGTCAGTTTTACTTGGTAAGTTTCAACTGTAAGAGAAGCAATATCTATAAACATAGATCAGTGTATGCAAAGAAAATGAGTCATTCTCTATGAAAAGAGGGTTCGATGCATCTACAAAAAGTGTTGACCTAGGTCAATCTGAGCAGTCAACACAGGCTGATGCTTTCGGTCAATTTTCTGCATGCCAAAGGACCTGAGTCTACCTGACAAGTCTGTCAATTGTTAGACAAAAATTCAGAGCTCCAGATAAGAGGGAGTGATGGTATTCTAAAGTCATTATTTCTCTTCGAAACCCTATGTTGTGGGTACTCATTAGCATCGTCTCGATGAGACGATGCTAATGAGTACCCACACCATAGGGTTAAGTGGAGAATAATTAGTATTTTCAATTTTGAAATCAAAATCACTCCCCTCTATCTGGAGCGCTGCAAAATGGATTATATGGATTCAAAATCATGTGGTGACTTGCTTGGTTGTAGTGCATCACAGAGGTGCACTGGATCCCCGTTTGCCAGAGCATGGCTAAAATCTGCACCAACAGCCTCAGTCATGATGTACATCATCTTGCCTTTTTCTCAACACCATCAACCTCTGGATGATAGCTGTGTACCTTTACCTTTGAACCACTGGGTCTCTGTGTCTTTGATTTTGAGCTGGGTACCTGCTCCTTTTTGTCTACAGGCTACTGGGTTCCTGCACCTTTCTGTCTTTGAGCTACTGGGTACCTTAACTTAAACCTTTTGCCTTTGAGCTGCTAGATCCCCGTGCCATTACCTTAGAGCCTCTTTGTCCCTGTGTATTATACTTTTAAGGCACTTGGTCTTGTGCTTAGTACTATGAGCTACATGGATCCAGCACCTATGCCTTTGATCAACTGGTTCCCTGCATCATATTCCTAGAGCTACTAGGCCACTTCAGCTTCCCCATTGAGTACCGGGTCCTTGCTCTTTTACCTTTCAGTCACTTGGTCCCCATGTCTTGTTAGCTATAGGGTCCCTGCACCATAACGGTTCCTGATCCTTATCCCTTGAGCTAGTTGGTTGGCACTTTAACCCTTTAATAGCTTCTTGGTTCAATTACTGTAGCATTAAGCTACTGGGTCTCTTGTGATTCTTAGTAACCTTGGTGCCCTGGGTCCTGGAATCTTTACCTTGGAGCTCTGGGTGGCTGCTTTTATAAACAAAAAACAGAATTAAAATAGAAAAAATCTTCCAAAAGGAAAGGGGAACCTGAATGCCAACAAACATTATCTCTGCACTAAAGGCCTCATTTATGATGTACATCATCATTTGCCGTCTTCTCAACACTCCCATGAATCAAGAATTACTTCTACAGATGGTTTGTATATTTTTAAAACTGAAGACAAATCATTGGTACATTCCATCAACAGACTCTTTGAGAAAAATGGAGAAAAAACACATTAATTAATTCTCTCCTGAATGAAAAACTTTAGACTCTTTCAGAACTGAAAGCATCTGCAGACCACAAATGTGCTGATGTTCTCCTTTTGAAAAGGAAACATTAAAGAAAAAGGGGAAAATGCTGATATACTTCTTTTTTTCAAAAGTCTACCTTCTGAAGGTTTTAGAATTTCAGATTTTATGTAAAGGCTTAACTCTTTACCAGCCGAAAAATTTTTTGTCCAAATTTAAATTAACTTATTTTAACCCTTAAAGCACCTAATGCTTTTGAGGCCATAGTACATCAAGATTAGACTGCACAAAACGTGCAGTCTGATCTTAGTCAACACAGTCCATCTTTGCTGAGACATTTTAATACTTTACAACACAATCACAATATTTAATGACCCAAAAGAAAAAGCCTTTTGAAAACATTGTGGAAAAAGGAAACAAATGCTGGTAACCAGCATTTTCTCCTTTTCCCACAATGTTTTCTACCTTTCCTAAAACAAATTTCAATTTTGAACTCCCGACTATTTTGTCGTCTACGAATGCTTTGAATTTGGACTAGTCTGAATTTTTGTCGTTTGGTAAAGAGTTAAACGAAATCTAACTTGATATTTCATTTATTTTGGTCTCAGAATACTTCTCGATTTGAAATGTCTATAGATTTATGTTGACCAATATTGGTTAAAGGTGAACTGTTGTGTTTGTTATGCCTCAGTGTTTTCAAAAGTAATCCTCCTGCAAGATCGTCATCACAAGATCTAGTGGGGACTCAAAAAAGACCCACAAGCGTTGATATTTCTGGACTCTGTAAGTTAATGGCAAACTAACACATATTTATGGGAATTACTTCCCAAGGTTTTATCGTTCTGAAATTACTGCTTGCATGTCCAGCTCATCACAATGGTCATTTTATTATCTATAGCACGCTTTCATTAACACTTTACCAAGAGATCTGTTTTCATGTCCCTGAGGAAGAGGCCCATGAAAACATGGTGGGAAAAGGTGAAAATGCTAGTAACCACTGTCTCCTTTTACCACAATTTTTTTCACTTTTCCAAAACTACAAGCCCATTCATTTGAGCCATATTTAATTCATTGCCTTCAAGTCTAAAATTTTGTGTCGAGGGAAAAAAGTTCAGTCTTTATACAATACTACAAAATTTTGGACTTTTCAAAAATTCTAAGCATTTGCAGACAACTATATAGATGCAGCTTAATTAATTAATTTTTTGTTAAAAGTGTAGAAAACACTGTGGAAAAAGGAGAAAATGCTGCTAACCAGCATATTCCCTATTACCCACAGTGCTGTCAAAAGTTCTCATCTAGCTGCCATTAAAACACAGGATTGTCTAGTAAAGGGTAAAAGGACTTGAATGACCACTCTGAGATTGACCATTCCACCATGTGACATTGGTTTCCGTAGCAACCCTTTAAACCAATCAGGATAATGCAGTCACATGATACTTACCGTGTTTGAACTAAAGTTGTTGATGAAGACATGCAATTAATTCTGACGGAAAAAGCATGGCAGCCCTTGCATTAATGAGATATTTATTTCATATTTATGTTTCCAAATAAGGCAAACTATAGAGTCAAGATTCTGCAAAATTGACCCTGTTACCCTAAGAGTGCCAAATAAATGGAGTTCATGCACTTTTGTTTGTATACAAAAAAATAGAGTTGAAAGTCTTGATCATAAAGACAACCACAACTAATTGATTTGTTCGACTTGTAAGCTTTTGCAGCCAACTTAACTGTCCCATAAATGATTGGATTTGTCTATGAAAAGGCAGAAAACATTGTGAACAGCATTTTCTCCTTTTCCCTCAGTATTTTCCAATGCCTTTTACCTCAGGGTAAAATATCACGAGACATGGGATTGTGTGTTGAATGGGTTTATGATATTACAGCGTTACCAGGTGGCTCAGTGGTTTACTTATCTGACTGGTTGGGGTTTCGATACACAATTGAGGTAAACTTTCTGTACGGGGATTTTTCACCTCTCTCCTCTGATGCACGTGAGAATTTAGTAGTCAGTGGCTTGGAAAGAAAGTTGTGCGAGTACTGATGTGAGAAAGCCAGGAAACATATGTGTAGGTGCATGTGATATGACTAGCTATTAAAATAGCATTGAACTCCAGTTATACAATTATAAACTGAACACACCTATAATAATAACAATTCATGACAGTTTTCACAACGTTTAACCCTTTACCACATGATCCCAACTTTGAACGAACCTGAGGAAAAAAGCTTTTGAAAACATTTTGGGAAGAGGAAAAGATCCTGGTAACCAGCATTTTCTCCTTTTTCCAAAATGTTTTCTCCCCATCCAAAAACAAATTTTAAGTTTCGTTTTAAAATTTTTGTCATCTGCAAATGCTTTCATTTTGGACAAGTCTAAGATTATGTTGTTTGGTGAAGGGTTAAGTCTAGAAATATACAATGTTGCAGTGTTCCCTGGCTGTTTCTTTTAACCATTTACCACACAATCCCGAGTTTTAATGACCCTGGGAAAGAAGCTTATTGAAAACATTGACGGAAAAGGAGAAAATGCTGGTAACCAGCATTTTCTCCTCTTCCCACAATGTTTTCTACTCTATCAAAGAAAAATTGCACCACCTGAACCACATTGAAATTGTTGTTTGCAAATGCTTTCAATTTGGATAAGGCTAAAATTTTGTTGTCTGGTAGAGCGTTAACCAGAATATCTATACAAACCACACATTGTGGATCTAACATTAGACTGCACATTCTGAGCAGTCTGATCTTGATCTACAGTCTGCAACAGTAACTTAGGCTATGTTTTTCACTGCAATGGTTTTACCACATTACAAAATTTTAGACTTGTCCAAATTGGTAACATTTGCAGACATTTGCAGACAACAAATGAAACATGGATCAAATGATGAACTGTGTCTTTGAAAGGGCAGAAAATATTGTGAGAAAAGGAGAAAATGCTGGCTACCAGCATCTCACTGTGTTTTTTAGCTCACCTGAGCACGAAGTGCTCAAGGTGAGCTTTTGTGATCGCCCAATGTCCATCGTCTGTCGTTCGTCCATCATCCGTCGTCCACAATTTCTTTAAACATCTTCTCCTCCTAAACCACTGGGCCAATCTTGATGAAACTTGGCAGGGATGTTCCTTGGGTGAAGCTCTACCAAAGTTGTTCAAGAGATTGAATTCCACCCATAACTCTGGTTGCCATGGCAACCAAAAGGAAAAAAATAGCAAAATCTTTGAAAATCTTCTTCTCTGAAACTAGAAGGTGTAGACCTTTGATATTTGGTATGTAGCATCTCCTAGTGGACCTCTACCAAGTTTGTTCATATGATGCCCCTGGGGTCAAAACTGGCCCCGCCCCTGGGGTCACAAGTTTGAACATTGGAACAAAGAAGGGAAACTTAAAAATTCTTCTTCTCTGAAACTGGAAGGCGTAGAGCTTTGATATTTCATATGTAGCATCTCCTAGTGGACCTCTACCAAGTTTGTTCATATGATGCCCCTGGGGTCAAAACTGGCCCCGCCCAAGGGGTCACAAGTTTGAAACATAGGAACAAAGAAAGGAAACTTTAAAAATCTTCTTCTCTGAAACTGGAAGGTGTAGAGCTTTGATATTTGGTATGTAGCATCTCCTAGTGGACATTTACCAAGCTTGTTCATATGATGCCCCTGGGGTCAAAACTGTCCCCGTCCCGGGGGTCACAAGTTTGAACATAGGAACAAAGAAGGGAAACTTTAAAATTCTTCTTCTCTGAAACTGGAAGGTGTAGAGCTTTGTTATTTGGTATGTAGCAGCTCCTAGTAGACCTTTACCAAGTTTGTTCATATGATGCGCCTGGGATCAAAACTGGCCCTGCTTCGGGGGTCACAATATCGAAACATAGGAACAAAGAATGAAAATTTAAAAATCTTCTTTTCTGAAACTGTAAGGTGTAGAGCTTTGATATTTGGTATGTAGCATTTTCTAGTGGACCTCTACCAAGTTTGTTCATATGATGCCCCTGGGGTCAAAACTGGCCCCGCCCCGGGGGTTACAATTTTGAACACGGGAACAAAAAAGGAAAACTTTAAAATTCTTCTTCTCTGAAACTAGAAGGTATAGAGCTTTGATTTTTAGTACGTGGCATCTCCTAGTGGACCTCTACCAAGTTTGTTCATATGATGCCCCTGGGGTTAAAACTGGCCCCCCACCCTGGGGGGGGGGTTGCAAGTTCGAAACATAGGAACAAAGAATGAAAACTTTAAAAAATCTTCTTCTCTAAAACTGGAAGGCGTAGAACTTTGATTTTTGGTATGTAGCATATCCTAGTGAACCTCTACCAAATTTGTTCATGCCCTGGGGGTCAAAACTGGCCCCGCCTCGGGGGTCACAAGTTCAAACATAGGAACAAAGAAGGAAAACTTTAAAAGTCTTCCTTGCTGAATCTGGAAGGCGGAGAGCTTTGATATTTGGTATGTAGTGAACCTGTTCTAAGTTTGTTAGCCCACCGGAGCACAACATGTTCAGTGAGTTCAAAATTGGGTCACCTGGGGTCGTAAACTAGGTCACTATGTTAAAGAAATACGTTGTGGGCACTCTAGAGGACACATTTTTTGCTCAACTGACTTGAAAATTGGTCAGAATGTTTGTCTTGATAAAATCTCACATGAGTCTGAATTTAGGTCAACTGGGGTCATAAACTAGGTCACTAGGTCAAATTAAAGAAATATAACTCTAGGGCTTTCTAGAGGCCACATTTATTGTTCAGTTGATTTGAGAATTGGGTAAAATGTTTCTCTTGAGGAAATCTAGGAATAGTTAAAATTGGGTCACCTGGGGTAAAAACTAGGTCACTATGTCAAATTAAAGAAATACCTTTAGGGCACTACAGAGGCCACATTTCTTGATCAACTGACTTGAAAATTGGTCAGAATGTTTGTCTTGATAAAATCTCACATGAGCCTGAATTTGGGTCAACTGGGGTCATAAACAAGGTCACTAGGTCAAATTAAAGAAATATAACTAGGGCTTTCTAGAAGCCACATTTATTGTTCAATTGATTTTAGAATTGGGTAAAATGTTTCTCTTGATGAAATCTAGGATTAGTTCAAAATTGGGTCACCTGGGGTCATAATCTAGGTCACTAGGTCAAATTAAAGATATACCTTTAGGGCACTACAGAGGCCACATTTCTCGCTCAATTGGCTTGAAAATTGGTCAGAATGTTTATCTTAATGAAATATCGGATGAGTATGAAATTGGGTCACCTGGGGTCATAATCTAGGTCACTAGGTCAAATTAAAGAAATACCTTGTGGGCACTCTAGAGGCCACATTTATTGCTCAATTAACTTGAAAACTGTTCAGAATGTTTGTCTTGATCAATTTGTGATGAGTTCTATATTGGGTCACCTATGGTGATAAAGTAGGTCTCTATGCCAACTTATGGAAATTCCATGTGGACTCTCTAGAGGCCACATTTTAAGCTCAATTGACCTATCTATTGGTTAGAAATTGAATTATGCACGTGGAGTGAAATTTTGCCTATTGACTCATGTGAGCGATCCAGGGCCATCATGGCCCTCTTGTTTACAAGTCTCCGGGGCGTTAAAACTGGGATTGTGTGGTATTGAAGGGTTACGTTGAAAATTGTTTTCTCTATTATGATGTATTATTTACAGCATGTTTCTGTGGCTCTAATGAATAATGCATAAAACCTTAGAAATAATGCATAAAACTTCAGACGCTGGTAAATTGTTTGCTGAACATTTTTTTTTTACATTTCAGAAAGTTGTGTGTTCAGTGTAGATAGTGCAAAATAATTATACCCTTATTATGCAGAATACAATTTAACCCTTTACCACACAATCCCGACTTTTAACATTACCCCTGATGGAGAAGACCTTTGAAAACATTGTTCGAAAAGAAGAAAATGCTGGTAAACAGCATTTTCCACTTTTCCAACAATGTTTCTTTAACCCTATCACGGACAAATTTCGTAATTTTAGCCACCTTTAATTTGTCATCTGCTTAGCTTTTAATTTGGACTAGCCAAATTTTGTGGCTTGGTAAGAAGGAAGAAAGCTGTTGAAAACATATTCCATAAAGGAGAAATTGCTGGTAACAAGCATTGTCTCCTTTTCCCACAATGTTTTTTTTTTTTTTTCCGGCCTTCCAGTGGCAAATTTCATCATTTAACCCTGTACCAAACGACAAGATGTTAGCTTTGCCCAAATTGAAAGCGTTTGCAGACGACAATTTTGTTGTGACTCAAATGGTGCAGTTATTCTTTGACAGGGTAGATAACACTGTGGGAAAAGGAGAAAATGCTGGTTACCAGCATTTTCTCCTTTTCCCACAATGTTTTCAAAAGGCTTCTTTCTCAGGGGCGTTAAAAGTAGGCATTGTGCGGTACAGAGTTAATCCATATTGGAGTCATTTTGTCTGCAAATGCTTTCAATTTGGATGTGGCCAACATTCTGTCGTTTGGTAGAAAGTAAAATTTCTTTTTTCTTTTGTGAACACTGGATATGAAGATTAGACTGCACCATACAGACAGTGTTTATTGTAACCATAACAGTCCACTCTGCTTGATAATTAGTGAGATTTGCCCAGTCAGGTAGCTCTGAATTTGCACTCTTTAAGGTATCCTAGCTGATGATGAAGTATGAATTACTAACTAAAGACATTTTAATTTTAAGTTTTATAAATCTTTTTTCTTCACCTCAAATTATTGCATTTCTTCCACTTCATTGTATAAATGCATTTTATTTTTAAGTCAATACCTGAGCCTAAAAGCTCAGTCTGTGATGTAGGGGCTGAGTAATAATCGAAGGTTGCTTGAAAAACATTTGAATTGTCAATTGCAAACTCCTTCATTATTGACAAATAAAAAATCTTGCTGTTTGGTATAGGGTTAAATTCAGTGCTGCAAATATATTTCAGGGGCTTTAGAATATTTTTTATGTACAACAGCTTTTACTCAGCAGTAAAATCTATATAAAAACAAACATTTCATTGCCTTTTTTTGCAAACAGTTTACATTTTCTAGACAAAGGTGGTTTCACCTTACAAGAAAAACACAAAGAGAGGTGGACACATGTTTTATGATAGAGTAGTTAGGCTCGAACAATGGCAAAAGGTGAACAAAAATTGATCACATTGATTTATTAACATTTTCTTCACTTTTTTTCATCAGGTAGACTGGTTTTGATATTTCGATTTCAGGAAACCCTTTTGAAGCACTTATTAATTACACAGGGATGAAATATTCAATATTATTATTTTCTTTATTCATTTTATTTCAATTATTTGGTCATTTTTGAATCTCAGACAGGATAGTTTTTGACTTTTTCCTAATATGGGGATGTTTTAACTCTTTACCAAACGAAATAATTTCCGATTAGTTGAAATTGGAAGCATTTGCAGACAACAAAATAAAAGTGATTGAAAATTTAAAATTTATTTTGGAAAGGGAAGAAAAAATTCTGGGAAAAGGAGAAAATGCTGGTAACCAGCATTTTCTCCTTTTCCCACAATGTTTTCAAAAGCCTTCCTTCCCAGAGTCATGAAAACCAGGGATTGTTTGGTAAAGGGTTAAAGAAATCACACTTGACAATTCTTTTTTCTGGAAAGAAATGAGGTAAAATCTGAACAAAACCAACATGGAGCCACAAAATTTTGGCTTTGTCCATCTTCAAATTACAGTGTATTTGCAGATAACATACCAAATGCTGCTCAGATGATGGGATCTGTATTTAAAATGATAGAAAACATAGCTTGAAAAGAAGAAAAAAAGTAGCTACAAATGTTGTCTCCTTTTCCCACTACATTTTCAAAAGCCTTCCACTTCAGTGTTTTCATAAAACTGGTTTTAGAGATACGTAGCTTGGTGAAGGGTTCCTGTTGATATTTAATGTTTTATTGATATGACTTTAATAACAGTTTATTTTCCTTGTTGAAATCTAATTGATAGGCAACATAAAAAGCCCTATGCTGAATTGTTTTTTGATGACCCACAATGACCAGACTGACCAAGTATTGATTTACCCACTTAGGGCGGATGAAGAATTAGAATTGATCTGAGGGTGGGCTCATCTGTAATGACCCTGACTTTGGTGTTGGGTTCCATCTTTTGATTGAATAAAGAACCCGAATTATTCATGAATGCAGTTATTAATGAGTGCTAAAAAGTCACAACTATCACAGGAACAACAAAGTTGGACATTTCAATTCTTATAACAACCCTGTAGATTATTTAATTACTGGTACTGACAGTGTAGATCAAGATCAGACTTCACAGAATTCATCCAAAGCCTAGAACATATTCTTCTTTGAAAAGATAAGAAAAAAAAAATCCATTTAGATAATGCTAGCCATGTTGCAATTTGTTTAACCCTAAACAGGCTGCTCAAGCACGACTCACTGACCTTCTGCTGACAGTGCAGATCAAGATCAGACTGCACAAAACGTGCAGTCTGATCTTGGATCTACACTGTCCAATAAGGCGATATCTTTCCTCCAAAAATACCTTTCAAACAGCAATATTTGGATTTTTAGTATCGGCCTGAAAGTTTCATTTCTTTTATTTAGCTGGATAAAGGTTTATCATGAAACATTTCGGCCTTGTATAAATTCAAATCAGCTGAGGATGAAAAATAGAATGCAGCTAAAATGTTATGATTCATGTTTGAGGGGATGGAAAACATTATGGGAAAAGGAGAAAATGCTGGTGACAAGCATTTTCTTCTTTCCCAACAATGTTTTCAAAAAGCGTTTTCTACAGGGTCATTAAAACTTGAGATTGTGTGGTAAATAGAAAAGCAGACATTGGGATGCAATACTGACATAATCTTTATAATGAAAAATGAAATGGACAATACCCGTCAGTGTACCAAAGATACAGAAGTAAGAAATTCAAGGGTGTTTTTAGTTAGACAGTGAGTATAATGGTACAGTTTGATCTTGATCTAGTCTATCTGCAAAAGCAACTTAATCTGATTTTAGCACTTTGAGGGTATAACAGAACGCATTACTGACTTAGAAGATATGCCCTGTACATGCGTCTATCCTTTAATGTCCTTTAAGCGCCTTTCACAACTATAGTTGCCTTTGCAGTCAGTGTAGATCAAGATCAGGCTGCACAAAACATGCAGTCTGATCTTTGATCTTCACTGTCTACTTTGCTGAAACACTGTATACAAAAGCAATCTTTAAATTGTGATTATTTGGAATCTGTTTCCAGTATCTTTTGGGTTTATTTGACACTCTAAGAGTTAACTTTGTGAACTGAACCTGAAAACAATATGTGGCAGATGACTGAAAATATTTTTCTAGATCAATTATCATAAGTTAAGAGAAACATTTTGGTAAAGAGAAAAAAAATTCTTGTTACAAGCAATTTCTTCTTATGCGACATTGGTTTCAAAAATGTATGCTGTGAGGGGGGAAAAAAAGCTGTCTACAGAATAATGTGTTTATGACTGCAGTTTACTAAGTGCATAACCATACAAAATACCGGTCCTAATCATAATTAAGTGCATTTACCAAGGTCACACAGTAGAACAATAATCGTAAAGACTGTAGACGTAATCTGAACATGAATATCTCGCACAAAAAAAAAAATGTGGTGCCAGTATGATAGTGAAGTTAACGATTATTATCACTTTCATCACAACTAAATTACGCCTTTGTACTGCACAACAGAACTGGTCTCAGAATTAACCCTTTTCCCAAACGTCGAATTTTGGACTCTTTCTTTTTCAAAACATCAGACAACATATTCATAATTATGCAAATGAACTTGATCTCTCTGATAGGGTGAAAAACATTGTGGGAAAAGGAGAAAATGCTGGTTACCAGCATTTTCTCCTTTTCCCACAATGTTTTCAAAAGCCTTGAACTTTCCCAGGGTCGTGTAAACAAGGGATTTTTGGGTAAAGAGTTAAAAACATTTTTAAATGACATAAATTGTGGCTCTAAAGATAGGATTTGTCTTCAGTAGGAAGAAAATATTGTGGGGAAAGGAAAATTGCTGGGAATCAGCATTTTCTTCTTTTACTATAATGTTTTAAAAAGCTTTCTTCCTCAGGGATATCAAAGCTTGGAACTGTATGGTAAAGGATAAACATGTATCCGTTAATTAAGTCTTTACCAAACAATCCCAGGTTTTCACGACACTCAGAAAGAGGCCTTTTGAAAACATTGTGGGAAAAAGGAGAAAATGCTGGTAACCAGCATTTTCTCCTTTTCCCACAATGTTTTCCACCCTTCCCAGAGCAAATTTCAATTTTTGAGTCACATTAATTTTGTCGTCTGCAAATGCTTTGAATTTGGACCAGTCTAAAATTTTGTTGTTTGATAAAGAGTTGAGTCTTTGACTAGACAACAAAGTTGTGAAGTCATCTTAAATGAAAAGGAATTTCAGAAGCCATCTTAGATATGGTTCAAATCAAAGGATTTTACTGCGAAAGAGTAGTAAACATTTCTAGCATTTTCTCTTTTTTCCACGATAGTTTTGAAGATATCTTTCCTAGGTTTGTAGTAATAGAGAGTTGTCATGTTTGAGATAGCTTTGGAAAATGCCTTTGGAAAAGGGATTATTAACATAACTTGATATTTAAGTCTTTACCAAACAAAAGAATTCCAGACTGGTCTGAACTAAAAGCATTGTAGACAATATAAATGTTGGTCTGAACTAAAAGCATTGTAGACAATATAAATGTGACTTAAAAATTAAAACTAGGTTTTTTAAGGGTAGAATAACATTGTGGGGGAATAGCATTTTCTCCTTTTTCCACAGTGTTTACAAAAGCTCACTCTTTTGGGTCATTAAAACTCAGGATTGTGTGGTAAAAGGTTAAAGTAAACATTATTAAATAGAACTATTGTGAAAATGGAGAAGTTGCTCATCCTTAGAGCACAATGTTTTCAAAAGTAATTTGCTAGATCTCCAAGACACAAAAGAAGCCACCCCTAGATACTGTATAAGTGGATATACATGCTTGTCCAAAAATTTGCGAATTACCGATTATGGACATTTTGCGTACAGAAAAGTTTGCAAGTTCAAGACACCCGTTATTTGTTGGTATACTTGTAGTAAAATACGCGCAAAAAAAGTTTGCAAATTTTTCAAATTCCCGAAATCGCAAACATTTCCATGTCGCAAAAATTTCCACTTGTACAGTAGCAGAATAAGCCAACAGACATTTTATGACCGTAACTAAGACCAAAATAATTACAATGTCAAGGTTATTCTTGTCTGGATTGTCTCAACAAAAAAGGCAATGTAGTCAAAGATAAGACTGCATGTTTTGTGCAGTCCGATCTTGATCTACACTGGCTATAAAGTTTCAAAATGCACTTATCTCTTTATAACACAACAAAATTTTGGACTCGTCCAAATCAAAAGCATGTACAGACAACAAACTAGATGTTGCTGAAACAGAGGGATTTGACAGGGAAAGGCTAGAAAACATTTTGGGAAAAGGAGAAAATGCTGGTCACCAGTATTTTCTCCTTTTTATACGCCCGTCGAAGACGGGACGTATTATGGGATCACCCGTGGCGGACGGGCGGGCGGCGTCCCCATTCTTTGTCCGGAGCATATCTCCAAAACTATACTAGCTACGGTTATGAAATTTCATGGGTGGATAGATCTCATCAAGGGGGAGTGCAGTGCACAGGAATCATAACTCTCGCTTGCTTAATTTTTGAGTTATTGCCCTTTGTTGTTTTTCATACTTGAATTTTGTCCAGAGCATATCTCCAAAACTATACTAGCTACGGTTATGAAACTTCATGGGTGGATAGATCTCATCAAGGAGGAGTGCAGTGCACAGGAATCATAACTCTTGCTTCCTTAATTTTTGAGTTATTGCCCTTTGTTGTTTTTCATACTTGAATTTTGTCTGGAGCATATCTCCAAGACTATACTAGCTAAGGTTATGAAACTTCATGGGTGGATGGATCTCATCAAGGAGGAGTGCAGTGCACAGGAATCATAACTCTTGCTTCCTTAATTTTTGACTTATTGCCCTTTGTTGTTTTTCATACTTGAATTTTGTCCGGAGCATATCTCCAAGACTATACTAGCTAAGGTTATGAAACTTCATGGGTGGATAGATCTTATCAAGGGGGAGTGCAGTGCACAGGAATCATAACTCTTGCTTACTTAATTTTTGAGTTATTTCCCTTTGTTTATATTCATACTTGAATTTTGTCCAAAGCATATCTCCAAAACTATGCTAGCTACGGTTATGAAACCTCATGGGTGGATAGATCTCATTAAGGGGGAGTGCAGTGCAAATGAATCATAACTCTTGCTTGCTTAACTTTTGAGTTATTATACGCCCGTCGAAGACGGGACGTATTATGGGATCACCCATGCTTAATGGGCAGGCGGGTGGGTTGGCAGGCGGCGTCCAGTTTTTGTCCGGAGCATAACTTTGTCATCTCCAGTCCGATTGACTTGAAACTTGGCATGTGTGTTTGTTGCAATAATACGGAGTGCAGTGCAAAAGAACCATAACTCTACCTCGTGCTGTCTTTGAGTTATTTCCCTTTGATCATCATTTTTACAGCATTTTTTGCTTGTCCGGAGCATAACTTTGTCATCTCCAGTCCGATTGACTTGAAACTTGGCATTTGTGTTTGTTGCAATAATATGGAGTGCAGTGCAAAAGAACCATAACTCTACCTCGTGCTGTCTTTGAGTTATTTCCCTTTGATCATCATATTTTTACAGCATTTTCTGCTTGTCCGGAGCATAATTTTGTCATCTCCAGTCCGATTGACTTGAAACTTGGCATGTGTGTTAGTTGCAATAATACGGAGTGCAGTGCAAAAGAACCATAACTCTACCTCATGCTGACTTTGAGTTATTTCCCTTTGAGTCATTTTTTACAGCATTTTCTGCTTGTCCGGAGCATAACTTTGTCATCTCCAGTCCAATTGACTTGAAACTTGGCATGTGTGTTTGTTGCAATAATACGGAGTGCAGTGTGAAAAAACCATAACTCTACCTCGTGCTGTCTTTGAGTTATTTCCCTTTGATCGTCATTTTTACAGCATTTTCTGCTTGTCCAGAATATAACTTTGTCATCTCCAGTCCGATTGACTTGAAACTTGGTATATGTGTTTGTTGCAATAATACAGAGTGCAATGCGAAAGAACCATAACTCTACCTCGTGCTGTCTTTGAGGTATTTCCCTTTGTCATTTTTACAGCATTTTCTGCTTGTCCGGAGCATAACTTTGTCATCTCCAGTCTGATCGACTTGAAACTTGACATGTGTGTTTGTTGCAATAATACGGAGTGCATTGCGAAAGAAACATAACTCTACCTCGTGCTGTCTTTGAGTTATTTCCCTTTGATCGTCATTTTTTCAGCATTTTCTGCTTGTCTGGAATATAACTGTCATCTCCAGTCTGATTGACTTGAAACTTGGTATTTGTGTTTGTTGCAATAATATGGAGTGCAGTGCGAAAGAACCATAACTCTATCTCGTGCTGTCTTGAGTTATTTCCCTTTGATAGTCATTTTTTACAGCATTTTCTGCTTGTCCAGAGCATAACTTTGTAATCTCCAGTCCGATTGACTTGAAACTTGACATGTGTGTTTGTTGCAATAATACGGAGTGCTGTGCGAAAGAACCATAACTCTATCTCATGCTGTCTGAGTTATTTCCCTTTGATCGTCATTTTTATAGCATTTTCTGCTTGTCCAGAATATAACTTTGTCATCTCAAGTCAGAGTGACTTGAATCTTGGTATGCATGTTTGTTGCAATATTACGGAGTACAGTGCACAAGAACAATAACTCTACCTAGTGCGGATTTCGAGTAATTCCACTTTGATCTTCATTTTTACAGTATTTCTTGCTTGTCTGGAACGGAACTTTGTCACCTCAAGTCAAATTGACTTGAGACTTGGTAAACATGTTTGTTGCATTACCTGCCCTTTACGATTATTATACCCCCTTGATAACTGGCGGTGGGACGGGCGTATCTTGCGACAATTTGCCGCTCTTGTTCCACAATGTTTTCAAAAGCTTTGTTCTCCAGTATTTTTAAAACTTGGGACTGTGTGATGAAGAGTTAAGGCTTTGTGTTATTATCTGTTTTAAAAAAGAAAGCACAAAATGATTTACTCACTTTATGAACTTCTTTGAACCAAATGTTTGTCTTTTAGATGCTTAATGAAGTAAATAACTCAGTCTAAGGGGATTAATGTTGTCAAAATTGTTTAGAATATTCAAGTCTGCGAATATATCATATACCCTTCCACATGTCATAATTGTTTAGAAAGAAACCCATTCAACTCTTAACAAACTATTCTGGTGGCTTGGTCGGCAACATACAGGCCTAGTAAATAGGTGGGCACTGGTTCTTAAATCTCGTGCCCAGCTGATTTATTTCTGAGGATTGACCTTGATCCTGAGGGCTGCCAGTTCACCTTTGCAGGCTTTCCTGTGGTTTGTTTAAGACTTCACACAGTATATTTCTCAAGTCACTGGCTGCTTTCCCACTTAACATTTGTCAAAATAATGGTCAGCCATGAGAGATCAGGAATTAATCCCCTGGCAATGACTGCTATATACTACTACCAATCTTTGAAAAGAAAATGGCCATGCTTGGGAATCAGACTGGTACCCCGTTGGTTTCAAACCTTGAAATGTTACCAACTGTCTTCTGGGCTTGGCCAGTGGTATTGTGAAATGTAAGAGAAGATAGTATTGAATTGCATGAGAGCATCTGTCTCTCTCATTAGTGCCACTTATTGAATTATAACAGTTTTTTAGACACCAAAATGTTTCCAAAGAATCCTTTGCTTTGGCAACTGTAAGGAAGAGGACATATGAAAACTTTGTAGGAAAAGGAGGAATTGCTGGTAACCAAGTGTTTTTACTCAGTATCAATGACAAGTTACATTATTTGTGTGACCTTCTATTTGTCGTCTGCAAATGCTTTCAAATTGAATAAATCTATGACTTTATTGTATGGTAAAGACCTAAAAAGCTCAGATTGCCTGACCTTATGCCTGATGATATCCAGATATGATGCTTAAGTCTTTACCAAATGAAAAAATTTTAGACTGGTCAAAAATGAAAGCATTTGCAGATAAGAATTGAAATGTGTTTCAAATGATGAAATATGTTATTAATGAGGAAGAAAACATAGTTGGAAAAGGAGAAAATGCTGGTTACCAGCATTTTCTCCTTTTCCCACTAAGTTTTTAAAAGCCTTCTTTGTTAGGGTAGTTAAAACTTGGGATTGTGTCGTAAAGAGTTTACCGTTTTAGCACTAAATGAATGCCTGTTACAGTCAAGGAAAGGGGAAATTCTATGATATTGCCTAGCTATGGCTTGAACCTGTGATCATCCAGCTTTCCAGAAAAGTCCTGTCTTGTAGCCACACCTGAGTGTATAGTCCAAAGCTGAAAAGACTGTGTAAGATAGGTTGTTATTGTGGATCCATGCACGGAAGTAGTGAGTACATGTACATAATGTACGATAGAAGTAAATAATAATCTTAGGTCTCTACCTACATCTTTCATTTGAGATGTAGAACGATTCTGAAGAAGACAGCAACCTGTATGGGCATTCAAAGCCTTTCCCAAAAACAAATTTTTGACTCATCCAAATCAAAAGCATCTGCAGAGGACAAATTAAATGCCTTTGAAGTGATGACTTGCTAATAATAAATGGTATCACAGTCAGTGATACATTAAATCCACTTTAGCCAGAGCATGGCACATGATTTTTTTTTTGTAAAAAAAAAAAAAGGTTTTCCATTTTATAAAAATAACCATATCCTGCCTGTATTTACCATTATTTAAATTATTCAGCATTGAGTTCAACACAAACCCTTTAATGCAAATGAAATTACAAAATAAAAAGGGAGGTAATTGATTAGGGAGTCTAATTATTGGTCACTCACTCTCAGTATAATGAATTATGTCCGAACAATTAAGTGACCGGAGACATCGCATGCCAGATGAAGAGAGGGACAGTGAGTAATTACAGGTTTCGGACACTTGGCCGATGAGAAAAGTGCCAGGATTGTCACGCACTTGGATGACAACCCGTCATTAAGTTGGTCACACTATGAAAGGAAGCAAAAAATATTGTACAAATGATCCTGCTTAAATCACCTTACCCTCAATATGGCTGAAATATCAACTGTCCAAGACAGTAAGTCAACTGACATTGGTGGGTCTCTGTTTATCATCATTTAAGCCCTTTACCAAACGATCCCGTCTTCCAATGACCCCTGAAGACAAAAAGCTTTTGAAAGCTAAGTGGAAAAAGCAGAAAATGTTGGTAACCAGCATTTTCTCTTTTTACTACAACACTTTCTTTCCTTTAACACATATCCTGGCTTTTGTGCCATATTTAATTTGCCTTTTGCAAATGCATTCAATTTTGACCAGCCTATAATTTTGACATTCAGGAAATGTTTAACAAAAGCTGATTACAAATGAATAAAACATACGATGCTTTTGTTGTTTGTATTCCGTTACAAAATGTTCTCTTCGTCGAACTTCTGCACTTTAGTACAGTAGCTGGTCAGTAGATTCACATCAGGCAGTGACTTGCATAGATAAATGCATTATGAAGAAGGTATAACTCTTTACACACAACCCGGGGTTTTAATGACTCTAAAAGAGAATGCTGTTGAAAACATAGTGGGAAAAGGAGAAAATGCTTGTAACCAGCATTTTTTCCTATTCTGACGATCTTTTCTACCCTATCATAAACAAAGATCATCATTTGAGCTGCATTGAATATGTCCAGTGTTTCTCCCAGCTTCAAATTCTTTAGGGTCACTTGAGACCCCTATTTCTAATTTTTAGGGGTCATACAAAACATTTGAGGGTCACTTTTGAATGCCTTTTTAAAACTACTTAAATTCACGTTTTTGAACCTTTCCCTGAGACTCTGCCAACTCGCCAACCGGAACTTAGTCTGCCAAGACCCTGATATTTGTTGCATTTGTTGATTTTTCTTTTTTCACATTTTTGAGGTGTTTACTTGCAAAACAGTCTGCAAGTCCTTTCTGTAGATCTATTTCTTTTTCGGTTTATCTGCTATTCTATTTCGGAAAGCGACTAGAACACAAAGACCATACACGTTTAAAGCGCAGCGACAAATTGACCTTCCTATAGTTATTCCGTATCTAGTTATTTGTTACTAAACAGAGCTTCAAATGTGTGACCGTGTCAGAAAGAGGCCGCTTGGTAGCAATTCGTGTTCTTTTATCCTTTTTTTATGCAGTACGGGCAGATACTTATCGGTAATTATTAATAAAATCAGTTTCAGACACTATGCACCCTATCATAACCTCTCACTATAAATAACCATAGCGTACAAAATCTTCTCTCTCTGCATATACGAACCTTATTTTGCCTTTTCGTATTTCAGCTCAGCATCATGGTGTGCATTATAAACTATTAATTTGATTGAACTGATACTTTTTGGTTGCGTCCGAAAAGACGCACACGAAGAATTTCATTGGGTCAGCAAAGAAATCATTGGGTCAAAAACGCCAAAAATGCGCTGTGGACGAAACGTTGTATGTTGTCTGCTTGTGCTTTGAATTTGGTCTAGTCCAGAATTTTGTCGTTTGGTACAGAGTTAACTCTTTACCAAACAACAAAATTTTAAACTTATCTCGAATGAAAGCATTTGCAGACAAGATTTAAAGACGATACAAAGAATCATCAGATTTTGTCTTTGAAAGGGTAGAAAATATTCTGGGAAAAGGAGAAAATGCTGGTTACCAGCATTTTCCTCTTTTCGGGCAATGTTTTACTTGCAAGCTTACCTTACGTCATGAAAACTAGAGATTGTCTGGTATAGGGTTAAATTTTAGATATCCTTAGTTAGCATCGTAGCATGATTTTTGAAATCTTTACAAGATTAGATCCTTCACATGATTCACAGAGATCAAAATTGGTCTTCTTGAAGACAAAGGTATCCAAAATACCTGCAGAGCACAAGAATGAATTCCCAGGAACAGCAAAGATGATGAAAAATTCTGAACAAAATTTCAGCCAACTTTTTCAATGCCAACAAAATAGATTAATCCTTTACAACACAATCCTGACTGTTAATTATTCCCTGAAAAAAAAAAGGGCTTTTTTAAAATACTGTGGGAAAAGAAGAAAATGCTGGTAACCAGCATTTTCTTTTTTTCCCATTCTCACTTTTTTCCATTTATCATTTTCTACACTATAAATGACAAATTCCACTGTTTGAGCCAAATTTAACCCTCAACCACACAATCCTGAGCCATAACAACCCTGAGAATGCAATTTGAAAACATTGTGGCAAAAGGGGGAAATGTTAGTAAATAGAATTTTCTTCTTATCCCACAATGTTTCCTACCCTATTACAGATGAATTCCATCATTTGCGTTGCATTTAATTTGATGTCTGCAAATGCTTTCAGTTTTGGGAAGCTTGACATTTTATTGTTTCCTAAAAGGTTAAATTAAATTGTTGGCTACAAAATAATGCTTTCAGTATGGGCAAGTCCACATTTCTGTAATGTGGTAAAGGCTTTACTCTTTACCAAATGACAAAATTGAAGACTGGTCCAAATTCAAAGCATTTGCAGACGACAAAATAAACATGACTCAAAAAATGAAATTTGTTTTGGGAAATGTAGAAAACATAGTGGGAAAAGGAGAAAATGCTGGTAACCAGCATTTTCTCCTTTTCCCACAATGTTTTCAAAACGCTTTTTCTTCAGGGTCGTTAAAACTGGGGATTGTGTGGTAAAGAGTTAAACTTTTTTTGATGTCTTGCAATACATTTTCATTGCAGTTGAAGATGATTTTGGTCAGAATTTACATGTAGCGTCAGGTTCATAATTTGTACCTTGTTTTGTGCAGCCCCATCATAATCTTTGCAGTCATCAGAGGCTAGTTGCACTGCAATTGGCAGTGAGAGTTGAATTTACTCTTTGCAAAGCAATCATGTATTTAAACAGCCCTGTGGTAAATGCTTTTTGAAAATAAAAAGAGAAAAAAGAGGAAATGCTTATAAGCAACATTGTCATTTTTCTGCACAATGATTTCTACCATGTCAAAGAATATAAGTTCATTTTGGACTAGTCCAAATCAGAAGCATTTGCAGACAACAAAATAAATGAGACTCAAAAATTGAAAGTTGATTTGGGACGGGTAGAAAACATTGTGGGAAAGAGAAAATGCTGGTGACCAGCATTTTCTCCTTTTCCTACAATGTTTTCAAAAGCTTTCTTTCTCAGGGTCATTAAAAGTCAGGATTGTGTGGTAAGATTTAAAAGGGTCTAAAATTTTTTATTTCGGAATGGTATAACTTGCTTCTTCAAGGAGACAAAAAATAATATAGATCACAATCAGCAATCATTATATTGAAAGTTTTTTGGCCATTGTCCGATGGGAAATGGCAAGAACAGCTCAGGAGCGCTATAATTATGTCCATGTAAACTACACACACATGAAAATTACACCCACCAATCGCAGATTTAACTGCCTATAAATAACAGTGACTTATAATTAGTATGATTTCTTTAATCAGACAACCTCAAGATTACAGAGGAAAAGTTTCTTGACTTTTCATGACTGTAATAAAGCCTGATACACTTCAGATTGTGTTTGTTTGGCCTCATGTCATGCAGCCAAGCATGGTCATTTTAAAACAAAAGATAAATTGAACAATCTGAAAACGAAAAACTTCCTTGTCCGAATTTGCAAAATTTTTAATTAATCATTAACTCTTGAATTTATTGCTTAACACTTTGCCAAATAATCCCAAGTTTTAAAGACCTTGTCAAAGAAAGCTCTTGAAAACTTTGTAGATGACCAGCATTTTCTCCCTTTCACACAATGTTTTGTATCCTTTCAAAGAGAACATTCATTATTTGCACCACATCTTATGTGTCGTCTGCTAGTGGTTTCAATTTGGACCAGCTTAGAACTTTGGTAGAGTTAATTTATTTAATATCATATATTGAATTTAGGCCTGTAGATTGCCTTTTCTATCTTGCAGTCGTCTCCTTTTACATGCTTAACAAAGGACAAATTGCTTGTTGTGAAAATGTTTGTCAAAATGTTTTCACGTTTCAGAATATTTTATATTCACCAATGCTGCAGATATGTTTTAGGGAGCCCAGGACTAAAAACCTTTCCAATTCACCAACTTTTGAATCAACACCAATCTAGTAATAAATCAAAATGTGAAATAATAGACTTGCTTGTGACAGGGAAACACTATTGTGAATTCCCTCCAAACATAGCTGGCAATAACACAAAAGGATGTCCAAATGCTTTGAAGGAAAACTGTTGATCAACAATTGACATGACATGGGTTTTGTTGCAAAATAAATAGGTTTATTTTGTTAAACAACAAAAGTGAAGCTGAGCCCTTAGTATCAAAATAAAATGATACTTCATTTGATAGAATTTAATCCTCTTTTTGCTGTAGGTATTTTGTGAATGTTTGTTGATAAAACATATGTTTATGGATCTATAACTATCTATTACATAGATTTCTGGAATCAGACACTTTGGATAAAAGAAACACATTTATTTAGATATCAATTTCAATGTTATATTGTGAAAATTTGAGAAAAATACATTTTAACTCTTTACTGATCATTCCCATGTTTGAACCCTTTACCACACAATCCTGACTTTTAATGACTCTGAAGTAAAAGCCTTTTGCAAACATTGTAGGAAAAGAAGAAAATGCTGGTAACCAGCATTTTCTCCTTTTCCAACAATGTTTTCTTCAATATCAAAGACTTTTGACACACTTTTCAAAGAACAATTTCTATATCATTTCTTAAGTTTTGATTCCATAGCCAAAAAACTTGTGACCTGGTGGTTGTACTGAATTGATATCCAGTTACTGCAAACTTTCTTTTTGACAATTTTTTTTGCATCTCACCTCTAGTGCATATGAGAAAAGTAGTCAGTGGCATGGCCAGAAAGTTGTGTCAATACCGATGTGATAAAACCAGGAAACACATGCATGCATAGGTGTACTGACGGTCATGATACGACCTAAGCATAAAAAATAGTGTTAAACTCCAATACAAACTAACTTTGTCAAAAAAGACTTGTAAACTTTAACCCCCTTCATGAAAAATAACATTTCAGTTATCAAATTTAAAGACTGATATGAAAGACTTTGACATGATGAACTGAAAAATTTTGAGTAAATTTTTGCCGAAGCTGCACATTGTACCTGTTTTTTTTTAGATATAAGGAAGTCTTTGGTCTCCTGAAAATTATAGAAACCATTGTAGGTATGTGTAATCTTTGACAAAGTACAAATGTAACAATTATGTGGTATTGGCTTTGCATTATGGTGCACAATGATTCATTTGACCTATTTAATAAAGTGTCAAGCTAGCTGATCATCTGTTCTGGTAGCCACTGGAAGGTAACACCATATTAAAATGTGATTAAAGATTGATTTATTACTATGTGATTACAGTCTTCATTGATGTTACCTTGATGTTAACCTGAGTGTCAATGTGTCCTCCATCTGTATGATTTAGCAAAGGTTTTGTTTGTTGTTTTTAATAATATTAAACTATATCACGGCAGCTGAGCCCATGAGCTGAATAGGTAATGTATAGGACTTGAAATCATGGGGGTTGCTCAGGTTCAAATCCCCAGCTCAACAAATTTCTTTCTGATTAATGATGATAGTCATTGCGAAAAGGATTCATTCCTCTCTCACCACTGATCATCTTTTTGACCTTAGGTATGTAGGAAAGCAGCCAGTAATTTTGAGAGATTACACTCATTATATGTCACTCTGACTACCTTCAATAAAGTCAAAAACAATGTTTAGCAACAAGATAGGAATGAATCATGATGCAACAATGACTTTAATCAGCCCTTGGCAAGAATTTCTGCTGGGTCAGGTTTTATAGAATTGTTAAAGATTAACCCTGTACTAAACAGTCCGGCCAGGAGGAAGTTCAAAACTTTTGAAAACATGGTGGGAAAAATTAAATTAAGGATAGGGCACCCTGATGAGATTGGTGTAACATCGCCTTTCATTGCCAAAAAAATCATACAGATTTAGCTAAGACTCGGGTAGTACGTAATTGATTGGCCAATAGACGCTGATTCCCTGCATTGATTACGGATTACCCAAGTCTTAGCCAAATACGATTTGTACATACGATTTTGGCGATGAAAGGTGATGTTGCATGAATCCTATTTGGGTGCCCTATCCTAAAAAGTAGTTACCATCATTTTACTCTTTTCCAACATTGTTTCCCACCTTTTTTTACGCAAATAGCCACGTTTGATATGTCTTATTAGCATTTCAACATGGATTAATGTAAAATTTTATCATCTGGTAAAGAGTCCAATAAAGAACTAAAAATGCTGTCTACTTTCTCCAGCCTACTCCTTGGTCTTGACCTGCACTGCATAAACACCTATAGTTCAACATAGCGTGCTTTAATTAATCCATAAAGCGCTGGAACCGATATAAATTGTTTTTGTGGACAGTGTAGATCAAGATCAGACTGCACAGAACGTGCAATCTGATCTTGGATCTACACTGTCTGCTACTTTGTTACTTGTTCTGTAACAACAATGAAAATTTGGTATTTCAGATATTTTTCGTAGTTGAAATGGTCCGTTATATTAATTCAGCGCTGTAAGTGTTAAGCTATCACTGTATACTGTCAGTGCGAAATTCTGCTCAATTGTGTAAAAGCCAGGGAAGCAATACAGGGCCAAAATGGCCCTCTTGCTTACATGCTCTGATTTAAAAACATGAACAGCTGATAATGGTCATTCCATGAGAGCACTTTATTCTTTCTGTTGCCCAGTAAATTATGCATGCAGATTTGTAGTGGATTTGAGAGATTTTCAATAGTGGATTTTATTGAAAATACAATGCAAGGGGAAAGTTTAATTATTTTTCAAGTGGCTCTACAGCCAAATGCTTTTTTCAAATAATAAAGTAATTTATGTCAGTTGGAGGACTTTATCAAGCTGGCAGTTGCTGGCAACTGGATCATGTCACCTTTATTTTGAACCCTTTTTTTCTGCTATCAAATTATTTGTCCTACTTGTTCATTTAATTCAAATAAAATAAAACATGTCTTAGTTGAAGTTTTTACCATATGGAAAAAAATGACTTTCCCCAAAATGGAAGCATTTGCAGAAAACAAAATAGATGTGAGGAAACAACTGAAATTTATTTTTTGAAAGGTAGAAAACACTTTTACCTACAATTTCTCCTTTTCCCACAGTGCTGTCAAAAGTCCTTTTTCCAGGGTTGTTATAACATTGGATCATGTTTGGTAAAGGGTTAAAGGGTGAATATTGAGAAATCCGACAAAAAATACTGGCCAAGACATGAAAACATATATATTGTACATGACTAACTGGAAAAATCACAGTGAATCAGACACTTTAAGCCATTAATGTTGCATTGCCTGTGTTTGGATTATTTATTGTGATTACCACTTCATCATGAAGTGAAATGAAACATTCCTTTTGTTACTTCCAGTATTTCTCCAACTGCATTTTTCTGCCACTGAGACTGGCCAACCACAGTATGTAGCTGGTAATTGTAACATGCATGGCTCACAGGGTTTTGCTGGATGCAGATTTCCACATCCACATTATGCCTGAATACTAAACTGTATGTATGTTTTTCAGCAGGATGCATATGATGGATGCATAGAAATCAATTCCAAATCTGAATAAAAAGTGTTGAATAAAACAAAAAATCTCTTGTTTATCCCCTTTTCTTCAAAAGTTTTCTCAACTGCAAGTGCAGTCAGCACAATGCAGTCAGTTTTTTTTTTTTACATTAGGGTCATACTTAATTTGTGACCTTTAAGTACATCAGGTATGTCACAAATAAAATGTGACGCACTATCATCAGTCACTTAAGACAGGAAAGCTATTATTTTCATGAATAATATTTTAAGTTATTAATGTTCGATTCTTTGGCACTCTTGTCTAGCTGCACAGATGTTACAGCGCACTTGATTTCAGAAAGCCCTTTGGAAAAAACAGAGTGGCAAATCAAGTCCGACCTGCATTTACACTCAGAGTTTTCACATTTCGTCCTAGCACACAATACTTGTTGGCAGATGCCGAAAAATCATGTCTGAACAATCTCACCTGACAAAAGTAATATAGGACCCCTAAAATTAGGGCTTGGACGGACCCCTTGTTTGTTCAAGGTTGCATCAAGTGGACCCCTAATTTTGAAAAGCTCTGTAAAACCCTACTCAGTATTCCAGGGTTTTGAGTTTGAATACCAGCACAGAAAAACATCATTTTTGGAGATAGACTGTGCAGTCTGATCTTGATATATTGATCTAGATCTACACTTTTTGCATAAGTATGATATCTGGCTTCTTTCTGTACTATACTGCATGGTTAACCCTAAATTACCACACAATGAAAATGTCGACTTGGTCACGTTGAAGGCATTTGCAGATGACATTTCAACCATGGTTCAAATGATGGAATTTGTTTTTGATAGGGTAGAAAACATTGTGGAAAAAGGAGAAAATGCTGGTTAACTCTTTACCACATAACAAAATTTTAGACAAAGCCAAATTGAAAGCATTTGGAGATAAATTGGATTTGGCTCCAAGAATAAAATTTGCCTTTGACGGAGAAGAAAACATTTTGGGAAAAGGAGAAAATGCTGGTTACCAGCATTTTCTCCTTTTCCCAAAATATTTTCAAAAGCCTTCTCCTTCAGGGTCGTTAAAACTTGGGATTGTGTGGTAAAGGGGAGGTTTAACAGCATTCTCTCCTTTTCCCACAATGTTATCAAAAGGCTTTTTTCTCAGGCTGGTTAAAACTTGAGAATGTTTGGTACTAAGGTGAAGTGAGAGGGGTCCCCAAGAGTCAACATTTTTTGAAGGGAACATAATAACCAATTAATCTGCGATGTTTACAAAAAGGGGAAAAAAATACATTAAAAGAACCACAGAAGTAACACACAAGAAAAGCATAGATTTTAAAAGAAGAAATGTTTATCTTATTGTACATGTGCTTTCTTTATTTTGTTTATAGTAGACATCTCTGGTAGAACTTTAAAAGAAGCTCTGGGAACTCATGGTTTATTGCGAATGCTTTAACCCTTTACCACACAATGACGACTTTTAACGACCCTAAGGAAGATGCCTTTTAAAAACATTGTGGGAAAAGGAGAAAATGCTGGTAACCAGCATTTTCTCCTTTTCCCACAATGTTTTCTACCCTAAAAATTGCGTCATTTGAGCCACTATAAAACTATCGTCTGCAAATGCTTTCAATTTGGATAGTTCTAAAATTTTGCAGTGTGATAAAGGGTTAAAACCATTTTCTTCATGTACTGTGTTCATGTGTGTCTATGTAAGAGTCTGTCCAAACATTCTAAATTGCATTCTAATAGTCTAATAATAGTTTAATCAACAAGTAGAAAGTAACACAGTTTCTGATTGAAATGGTTTAGCCAGTCAGCGATTGTGTTAATTTAAAACTTTAAAGAAGTTCTGGGAACTGAAACATGGTTTATTGCTCATACTATGAAATGTTTTCCTTCATGGGCTGTGTTCAGATAGTTCTATGTGATAGACATTTGAATCATTCTACATTGCTTTCTCAGTCTAATACTATAACTAGAAAGTAACATGATTTCTTATTGGCTGAACCATTTTGTTCAGCAAGTCATAATTCATGTTTTTTTTTAAACCTTAAAGAAGTTCTGGGAACTCAGAAAATGGTTAATTGTTATAAATGCTACAAAATGATTTTCTTTTTGTGCCGTATTCAGGTAAGTCCATGCACGAGACAGTTCATTTGAATTGCTTTTTAAGTTTAATGTTCTAGTTACTAGAAAATAACAGAGTTTCTGATTTGATTTGGTGTAGCCAATCAGAAATTGTGTCACTTTTGAATTTTGACAATTCTTGAGAATTAGAATTAAAATAATTAGAAGTAAAATAATTGGAGAATACAGCCCCCCATGATCACACTGGCAATGTTGGTCTTGTTGAAATGCCCTTTTGCAATTTTTATCGAATGCAAAGCCCCAGTTTTGTCCTAATGAAGTCCTTAGGGAAGGTAATTGAATATGTGTCCTGATTATGTTATATGACTGCCTTACTGTTGAAAGCTGTGCAAAAGCCCATTTTGAACAATTCAAGAAAAGAACTTAATACATTTAATCAAATTTTTAACGGAGAGATTACTCTAGGTGATGTTTTCACATGTATAAAACCTTAAATACCATTGTTAAAGTAACAATAAAGGCCAAATGTAAACAAAGTGGGTGTTTAAATGCATTTTAATCTATTTCACACCATTTAAAAGTATGGAAATTATAATGAAGATGTCATACTACAGTCGGTCCAAGTGTTAGTCGCTGACAGAGAAATTAATTTCAAAACTAGGTTAAAACATGCCAGGTAGCTGTGTCTTGTTTATTTTTTGCTTGATTTTAAAATACTTTTTTTCTGGCAGCAACTAACATACGGCCCGACCAACCTATAACAGACTGTTATCTCCACAATATTTTCCATACTTTTAAATGGTATGATTTAAATTTAAATGTATTATGACACCTGCTTTGATATTTTGGCCTTTACTGGGCCTTTAAGTTACAATTTTACCAAAATATTATCCGAGTTGCATGATATAAAACTTTGTCCTAATGGCTCAATCTTTGATGAGTTGACGCCAAGTTTACCTACAATCCCATGTTTTAATGACTGTTTGGTAAGAAACCTTTTGAAAATATTGTTGGAAAAGGAGAAAATGCTGGTAACCAGCATTTTCTCCATTTCCAACAATATTTCTACCCCTTTCAAAGGTAGAAATATTCACTTTGGCTACTATTAAGTTTATCTTCTGTAAATGCTTTTAATTTTAACAAGGCCAGAATTTTGTGATTTGGTAAAGAGTTATGCCAACCATTAGTGAATGATTCCAGCCATTATGCAATTACAGTGAAATTTATGTTTTAACGAGATGATTATATACAGATGTTAGACGTTTCCCATCATGTGTTAGGGGAAGGGAATTTGACAACTCCGATGTAATAAATACATATCAAATCCACCAGTCGAGAGTGAAGCATTTCATCCTTTACAAAACAACACACTTTGGACTCGTCTAAAGTAAAAGCTAGAGGTGTAGCTAGCTCAAAAAAAGCGCACACAGAAGTAATACATGTACTGAGGGTATTACCCTTGGTTCGAAGCCCCAAGAAGGGCAAGCTCAGGAGGGGAAGCTCAGGAGGGGGGGATTTCCCAGACTGTAAATATTTAAAAAAGAAACAAGATCATTGGAGAATGCAATCAGATTTTTTTTCTCTTAATAATGAAGTGTCTTACTTTTCATTATTTTTTTTCTTTTCTTTCTTAAAATTTTGCAAATAGAGCTCATTATTGTGTTTGTGTGCAGCTACGCCCCTGAAAGCATTTGCAGATAATGGATGAAATATGGCTAAAATTATGCCAGATTTGTCTTTGAAAACATTATTGGAAAAGGAGAAAATGCTGGTTACATCAGCATTTTCTCCTTTTTCAAGGTGTTTCAAAAGCCTTTTTCCTCAAAGTTGTTGAAACTTGGGATTGGGCACTTGGAGTGCTGAATCAATTCACAGGAAAGAAAGTTTTTGAAAACCTATTTGGAAAAGGAGAAAGTGCTGGTAACCAGCATTTTCTCCTTTTTCCTCAATGTATTGTACCATTTTCAAGACAAAAAAAATGTCATAACTGAGGTCTGCAATTGCTTTCAATTCAGACAAGTCTGAATTATTGTTGTCATTGATGAAGAATAACGAAAATTGGTAATTTCATGAATAGTGGCTTTAATGGTCCATCACAATTGTCCAAAAAAGTGACTGACCATTGGTTCCCCATCTGGGCCCAGTGTATTTCAGTATTAGCTCCTACTAAGGTCATGGGATTCATTATGCCCAAAGTTCATCAGTTTTGGAGGGTCAAGCTGACAGGGTCAAATGTCCTAAAATGACCAAAGGACTGAAGTATGCTAAGAAATAATGAGGAAGAATGTCTGAATAACTGACCAATGGCTCTAATCAAACTTGGGTAAAGAAGTTTTGAACTTGTAATTACACTCAACTGACAATCACCATAAAGTTTATGCTTCTATGGTTTCACACTGGAGTATGATTGGCATTGCCCAGATATGGGGAACAATCTGCAAAACGAAATGACTGGCACTCTGAGAAAAGGGTTTTAATGCATAATCATAACACATTATACCAACCAAGTCATCCCAGTCATAATTATGGATTTGTTTTATGTAAATTTGACTGAATCATGAGGTAGAACAGTTCTTTGACATGCAGAAAATTTACATGTAGCAAAAAGTTTTGGCACAGGCATGGACTTTGCAGGCTGACACTGGTCGATATTTTTTCTTAGAGCATGATGCAAATGTTTTTCAGTGTATACCGGAATCTATCTACTTGTCTGTCCATCTGCATGCCTGCCAGCCCACACGCTACTATGTCTTTCATTGTCCATGGACAAGTACATAGTTACTCATATTAATATTTCTGTCACAAACTCTATACTTGCTGTTAGTGTATTGAAACCTGAAAGTTTTGATGTGCACAAAGTTAAGGACTCATTCTCAAGATATCTGCTTATACACCTTAAACCTAAAAACCACACAATCTGTTGTTTTAAGGACCCTTAAATAGAGAATGTTTGAAATATTGTGTGAAAAGGAGAAAATGTTTGTAACCAGCATTTTATTCTTTTCCCTTAGTGTTTTCCACATTTCGAAAGGCCAGTTCCATCATTTGAACCATATTTAATTAATAAAATCATGTTGTCTGCAAATGCTTTCAGTTGGAACTATTCTAAAATTTTGTCAGTTGGCAAAATAGCCAATGTGCAGTTAGTTTAACCCTTTACCAAACAATCTCGGGTTTTCACACTTCTGAGAAAGAAACCCCCTGAAAGCATTGTGGGAAAAGGAGAAAATGCTGGTAACCAGCATTTTCACCTTTTCCCACAGTGTTCTCTACCCTTCCCAAAACAATTTGAATTTTTGAATCACATTAATTTTGTTGTCTGCAAATGCTTCCAATTTGGACTAGTCTAAAATTATGTCGTTTGATAAAGGGTTAAGCTGCATTCTAGGGATATCTGCTTATGAGCCTTAAAGACCTGTCTTCCCTTTTCCTTAAACCTAGATACTAAAATTTGTGACCTGATAAAGTGCAGTGATACAGTTGTTTTCGCTGAATGAAAACGTCTTGTTCAGTGGATTGCCACTGTGAGGAAGAACAGTAATTGCACAAAGTTGCAGCAGAGCGGAATGTTCCTGATATCTCCGAATAATTAATTAGCTGTCAATCAAATGGCCTCTTATGGCCAGCAAATGGTCTCCACTTGACCAACCCAAAACAATGACTTTGGGCCTCTTTGCACAAGTACTTTGGGCATGCGTTCAAAGAAATGAATACTGCTATACTTGTGACTTTTATTAGATAAATCATGCCGAGTGTTTGCTTTCTATTTCTTTGTTCAAACAACTGACTTTCACTTTTGTGTCTAAGTTAAAATTGGCAATTTGCACGCCTGTATGGTTCAGTTGCTTAAAAATTGGATTTGTGATAGGGAATTCCTGGTTAGCTTGGATATTTTCAAAGAAAATGTCAAGTTATGTGGTAGCCCTGCCTTGCCTGCGTTTTCATGCAAAAACTTTTTCACATTTTATATTATCTCTGTCATAACTGAAGATATTTACTGCAAACTGGGATTTGTTATCACCTATCATAAGGGGAACATACAACAAGGGCAGGTAACCATCAAAATGTTGACACATTTATATCCCTTTTTTGACTTAAAATTTTAACTGAAAATCAATCCACACTGTATTTCTAAAAGCGATAGTTACTGCAATCAAGCGTTGGGACCTGCATGCAATGCTCTTGTTTGACACTTGCTTGCAGTGCTGGCCATTGTTGCAGTTGACACCAGGACAGTACACTAAATTAGACACTGCTAGCCAAGGACTGATGAAAACTGAGAAAGAACTGTAACTTCATACCATTCTCTTTAACTCTTTACCAAAATCACAAAATTTTAGACTAAACTATTTTAACTAAAAGCAACTGCAGATGACAGGTGTAAATAAGGTGATCATGTCAAAGCTGCTAATTTTATCATCTTTAGACTCAAAACAAAATCATTAAAAAAAATTGCAAGTTTCGTTGGAGATATTTTTTGTCTGTAATGTGCCTGTCAAAAAAGTGAACAGGCTTCATGTTAATTTCAATACATATGTGCATGACATTGTAAGCCTATGTTTTAACACATTGTAAACTATACTTCTTGATACACAGTTATGTGGTAACAAGAATCTGACATTGATTGGCTTTTGAGGTAAAATTTTTAACTCACAGACATAAAAAAGTTATCAAGCTTGGCAAAGGCTTGCTAAGTAACATTTTTTCTAGACTTGTTTAAATAAAATTTTATCTCAAATGCCAACTCAGATCCTATATAATATGTCCTTTTACCACAAAATCACATTTTGGCTACTGCACAAGAGTTGGCACCAAAGGCTAATTTTGAGTCAAAGGCATGTCTAAAGTTTATGCGTGTATGTGGAAGTGATTTCGAAAAACAGAACAACCACAAGCCTTCTGGTTTACAGGAACTTCTGATCAAAACTTCCTCCACTGTTAAACTTCTGTTTGGATTATTCTAAGCACCTCTTTTGTCTGTTCTTCATAATTTGCAACCTTTTACCTTTGTGTCTTCATATGTACAAAGTTAGTTCCATCAAAAATGAGTAAAAAGAAGAGCCAAAACAGCTTTAAATTGCATTACCGCCAGTGTATATCAAACACAGACTGCACAAAATGTGCTGTCTGATTGTTGATCTATGGTCTGCTTAACTGGCATTCCGGACAAGAGCAAATCTTAAATTGAAAATTTATCTGGGCCTTAATTAGGTTCCGGGACGTTTCACCCCAAAACCATTTCCTCCCTTAGTCGTTTCGCCCCCAAGACCTTTCCCATCTGGTCGTTTCCCCCCTGGTTGTTTCGCCCCCACTGGTCATTTCGCCACCCTGGTTGTTTCCCCCCCTAGTTGTTTCGCCCCCTTTACAAGGTAAAACTGAATTGCACCTTAGAACTTTTATAAATCTTTATGGCAGGACAATGGTGATATATGGAAAAAAAAATCAGAATATTGTCACATATATTTTTTCAAACTTTAAACAGGTAAGTAAACATAGAGATATGTTTATCAAGCAAGCGACTTCATTTAAGTTTGCCGTGATAAGATTACAAGTATTAACCATGAAAACACAATCCAGGGTTTAACTTTATATGGATAAATTATCTGACTGTTGGATCAGGATCAGACGTCACATAAGTTGTAGTATGATCTTTGAACCACACCGATAGCCATAATTTCTGTGCTCACATTTAATGAAAAAGGCATGTAGTAAAACTGCTGCCGATGTTCTGCTACTTTCCTGCTTTGATTATGGATGCTATTGGAGACAAAACTAATCTCAGTCTTACCCCATACTGCACCTCACCCTCCCCCTTTTAAGCGCAACCACGTTTCAGGAAAAATGCAAAATCTGGATCAAAGTTCACAACTTTTCTGTCTGATATCAATCAAACCTTTTTCCGATGAACCTCAGAAGTATAAATGATAAATCAAGACAGTGAAATCTCTTTACACATTTGTATTTCTACATAAAGATATATTAACGCATCTATGCCTTTTGATAAAAATTGGTGTAGACATCAATGTTTTGTTTAAAAAAGAAACTGTTATATATCCTCAAAACACTGAAAGTAACGCATAATGTGACAAAGGGTTGCGTAATCAATTAAGGGGGTTTACAGTAGCATAGACAAAATGAAATAGATTGCGTAATACACAATTAACAAGTTGATAATCGGGCCTAATAGGATTATGACGGCACGTGATCTGAAGCCTTTTGACCAGCAACACGGTGGACTCTTTCAACCAGAAAACAATTTTGGATGGCATTAATCCTTTAAAAGATAACCTTGAAGGTGAAAGAGAGGTAAAGACCAAGATCAGATCGGCGTCATATGCTGTATCATCTTTGTCTACTATAGGTGATCAGCATCGTGACAACAAATACATTTCTAAATGATTCTTTTCCCTCAATGTTTTTTTTTTTTCGTTACTGAATTTTAATCTTAATCAAGGATTGACTAGATCTATAACTATAAAAAAACTATGGACGGATATTCACGTTTCCTTTGGATATACTGATTCTATTACATAACCACAACGGCAGTTATATCATTATATTTATCTAATACAGTTTAGTTTTCTTTTTTTTGCCATGATTTTTCATTTTACTTTTGGCAGGGATCGTATAACTCGATCTGCTTGAGGATTGTTCTTGAGGAAATAGTGTTTTGAGCTCTTCAAAATGGCAATTGCCGAAATATCGAAAAATGCAGTGTTGTTTTTCAAATCTTAGCTTTACGGGTACTTTGTTCGGTCGGTAAACATGCAATGCCTCAAGCAGAGAGTACAACGGCCAAAACAAGCTATCAAACTATAAAACACAAAAATAAAAGCTTACCTGTCTCACAAAACTAATGCTGCCATCCCTAACACCGATCATAAGAAATAGAATGACGGCGGCCATTACTTCTTCCTGACATGAAATGCACAAAACTGACATAATTCTGATGAATGATGATGAGCCCTTTCGTCGGTGTATAAAAGATTTTCTTGAAACTAAAGATATACCAATTATGAAAACTTTATCTTTTCCAAACATTGCTCATCGACGCTGGTACAGAACCAACCGACCAATTTAAAATACTTACCTGGTAAAGGTGCTAATGATATAATTAAAGACATTTAATTTTGCAAAAAGCATGCGTTTTCACACTTCAGCATTAATCGCATAATTTGCATGAACATTGTGTGATTAATAACTCAAACCAAATAAACAAGGTGATCAACGGTATCGATCATAAACCGCAATACTTCAGCTTATTATATTAAAAGACTACAAAGGACATTGACATCGGTAAACATACGAGGGTTGTTCGATATGTAATGTACTGTACGATATCTCAAAACCATTCGACTCAAATAGTGAAATGAATATTACATCCCTTCAAAATATTCTGCGCGGTTTGAAATACATAATTTCAATCTCTGAATCCATTTCTGAAATGCGTCACAGTACGCTGATTTAGGTAGACCTCTGAGGACTGACTGATGGCTGAGCCAAGGGCTAATCAGGACTTGTAACGACGACCAGATAAGAACTTTTTAAGTTTTGGAAAAAGGAAAAAGTCGCATGGGGCTAGATCTGGAGAGTATGGTGGGTGTGGCAAGACGGTAACCTTCTCCGACTTCAAAAATTGCTTCACAAGCTCAGATGTATGTGATGGAGCATTATCATGAAGTAGACGAACATGCCTAAATCCTGACACAGGGCGTCATTTAAGATAATATTTCTTGAGCTTTTTTAGTATAACATCTCGGTAATACCGACCTGTAACACTTTTGCCCTTCGGCACCGGAATTTGTACGGCTATACCATCACAACACATATCGAACAGCCCTCGTATATATATTTTTTCTTTCTTCTTCTTTTTAGAAAATTATAATTAAAATAATTGTAATAATTCTTAATATACACTGTCATTCAAGATTCTTTGAACCATTATTCTCTACAGGTACTCATTCTCTGTCTCTCTCTCTTAAATTGTTTGGGGGCGAAACGACTAGGGGAGGAAATGGTTTGGGGGCGAAACGACTAGGGTTTGGGGGCGAAACGACTAGGGGTGAAAAATACAGGCGAAACGACCAGGGGGGAAACGTCTTGGGGGCGAAACGTCTTGTTATCCCTTAATTATACCCCCGCAAAACAAATGTTTTTGGGGGTATACTGGAATCAGTCTGTCTGTCCGTGTGTCCGTCCATGTATCCATCCGTGTGTCTGTCTGTGTACAAAATACTAGTAATTGCCTGTTTCTGTCAATGCGCTGACGGGGGTATTAAGTCACATTCAGTGACAGCTCTAGTTATCTCTATAATGAAAATGCTTGGGAAGGGGGGGGGAAATGTGGAAAGCTATTTCGCACTTAAACTAAGAACTGAGAGGAAAAAAATGGACAGTTGTGGCCCAGGGCTAGAATTCCCTGGGTGTTGAGTTCAAAACCTAGCACAACCAAAGCTCTTTCCATACAAGGTTGATGTAAGGGACATCAAGACAGGATATCATTCTAGGCCGATTAGTGAATGCTTTGAGCAATTACTTGGTTTATGTGGAAAAGCAGCCATTTGCTTGAAAAATGAGTGAAAAAGACACATTGCTTCCTGCAACCTACTTTCACGTTGGAACAGCCATTTTTTGAAAGCATTAATGTGACAAAAGAAGAAACTGATTAAAAGAGAGAAGTTGTGTCAGGAAATAAGGAGCTGATAGAATATTATGAACAATAAATCTTGATTTCTACCATGAAATGGAAAGGATTAGAAATTCTCATAAAGTATTACAAACTCCCATAAAGGAGTACAAATTCTCACACAGGATTTCAAATTTTCTAAACCTTTACCAAACAGTTTTATTTTCATCAGCGTCAGCTGGAATACTAAGACTAAGCTCAAGTGGTAGGCACTGAGACTTGCAAGCAACAAATCTTGGCACAGCTGAGGGTGCGGGTTTGAGCTCCAGGGCTGGCCAACTGAAAGATTACTAATACCGTATTTTGTGTATGTTTTGGGACACCCAAAGAATTGGGACACCATCAAAAATCGCAAAAATAATTATTTTTCATGACCCAAAGATTTGGGACATAGTAAAAATTGCGAAGCAAGATCGGTATTTTTTTGTTCGAAAGAATTGGGACAGTGAATATCTATTTAAAAAAAAAAATCTTTCAATCCATTTGATACCCTTTGTTTGCAACTATTTATTTCGCACAGTTTTATTTCTACACACGTAACGTTGTAAGCATGCTTCCCAACCGTCCCGATTTTAATGGGAGTTTCCTGATTCAAGACAAAAAACTCGATCACCTGACAGTCTAATTTAAACCCCATTTCAAAAAGAAATCAGACGTAAGTGTAAAAAGGGTGTGATAAACTTGTATCCAAGATACATAACGTGTATATGTACATCCAAAGTTGACACAGTTGACACGCATGTATTTCACGGTCAATCGAGTTTGTTGTTTATAAATAGAAATCAAGGTACGTCATTCTAGTTTATAGATCGAAGATCGACGAACCAGTCAAATTTGAGAACGGTCCGAGCAGGTACTTGTCAGAGTGGAATTAATGTCGTTCACCTCACGTACATGTAAGCAGGTAAAATATGTTGCGAATTTATCTACAAACGCAAAATAACATCCTCATCACGATTGCAGGACGCAGACAATAATGAGTGACAAGTTAATCATCAACGACAACAATGATAAAAAGCGAAGTTTTAAGCTCTTAGTGCTCAAATTGATTGGTGAAATTCCAATCTGTCTAAAAATAGACCAATCTGCATATGATTGGATGTTTATCGACATCAATGACAGTGATATTTCAACGTCAGCAATATTCGACGGGTTAGCGGCCATTGACTTTCAGTATGACAGATTGTCTTGTTTGACCATAAGTTTTGGAACAGCTGACGAAATAATTATTCTTTTGTAGACCAAAGTATTGGGACACGAAAAAAATTAATTATTTTTTACTGTCCCAAAACTTAAGCAAATTACAGTAGTCTTTTGAATAAGACATCAAAGCTAGGTCCCATAATTATTATAATGGTGCTATACATCAAGCATGTTAAAGAACCAAGCATAACTTAGGATGGTTGTTATCCTGCATCTTGCAACATTCCTCCAATATAACTAACAAGTTTATGGGGTGTTGCCCATAGGAGCAACCAGGAACGATAAATAAAGGGAAAACTCAATAAACCAATCAGTCCTAAGTTTCCAAATGATCCACTGGAAAGTTTTTAGCAATTTGAAAAAGTTGTGACAAGAGGAGACAATACTGTTAACCATTATTTTCTCTTTTTCCCACCATTTTTTTTACACTTTCAAAAAAAAAACCTTGTTGTTTGAGCAACATTTGAATTACTGCTCTCAATTTGGACCAGGCTAAAATTTTGTTGTCTTGTGGAAAGCTAATGGCTAACAAAGTCTCATGTAAGGGAATAATGAAAAAACTTTTAATCCTTTACCACACAGTCCTGAGTTTTAATGACCTGATAGAAGATAACTTTTGAAAACATTTTGAAAAAAGGAAACCAGCATTTTCTTCGTTTCACACAATGTTTTCTATATTTATAATTCTAAACAATAAGAAAAAATTAAAATGGCACCTATTTGTGCTTATTTCATCAGAAAAACAAGGTTGAAGGTCACTGTGGAAGTTATTTTTTCAAGGCAAAAAATAGGATAAAAGCTAAGCAGACATGGTTGGAAAAGGAGAAATTGCTCCTATTGAGCAATTTCTCCTTTTCCAACAATAATTTTCAAAGTGGATACAGATATACTTCCACAGCTTTAAATTTCCTGCCTTTGTTTCTTTGTTTGGTGTGTAGTGCCGTGTCAGCAGCATTTTAATTATTTCACGGTGACAGTTCAAAGATCCATTTTTTCTCTTCACCAATACTACCCAAAGAAAGTGCTACTTGTTTCAGTGCACCAATAGTATTACCATTATGTGCAAAAAATACATAGGTGCACTTTTGATTCAATATCCACGAAAAAATAAATGCGCAGTAGGATGCACGGAAACATTTACATCGTTAAGTTATGGCATTTGTCTTAACCCTTTCCCACACAACAAATTTTAAGCCTATCGCAATTCAAATAATCTGAGGAGGAAAAATTCTAAACTGGTACATGCAAGCTAGTGTTCTCTGATAAGGTAGAAAACAATGTTGGGAAAGGAGAAAATGCTGGTTACCAGCATTTTCTCCTTTTCATACAATGTTTTCAAAAGGCTTCTTGCTCAGGGTTGTTAAAAGTGGGGATTATGTGGTAGAGAGTTAAAAGTATTGAAATTATTATGGAAATAGAAAGGATGGTAAAACAGAATGGGAAAAGGAGAAAATGCTGGCTACCCTCATTTCTTCTTTTCCCATAATGTTTCACTAAGTCTTCTGTTTCAGGGTTTTTTAAGAGTTGGGAATGTCTGGTATAATTGTCTAAATAATGGATAGAAAACATTATGAAATAGGGAGAAAATGTCAGTTACCAACATTTTCTCCTTTTCCCATAATGTTTTCAAAAGTGTTCTTTTTCAGGGACGTTAAAACTTGAGATTAATTGTTCAGGGGTTAAAGAAATACAAATTCTCCTAGTGAAAATAATATGATCTGTGCTCTATGGAAAGGGGGCATAATGCATCTGTGAAAAGTATCGACCAGGGTCAGCCTGCGCAGTCCGTGCAGGCTGACCTGGGCCGAAACTTTTCTCTCTTGGTCAATTTTCTGTTTGTCAAAGGACCAGTCTACCTCATGATTAAGTCGATTATTTAAAAAATTGGCTCTTATGGATCCATAATTATGTGATGACTTGGGCTGGTATCATGTATCGCGGAGATACATTAAGCCCCCTTTTGCCAGAGCATGGCTCATGCAGAACTGTGAATGGGAAATCTTTGAAAAAGAACCAAGATTGTTGGGTGCATTGTAGAATACTATTGTTCTCTCACCATCTGGTTTTCAAACCTTGTAATTATTATGATTAGTAATTATCATGGAACTTTCAATAGGTAGAAATTTACTATGAAATTATTTCAGCTCCCCCCCCCCCCCCCCCAATATTATACTGCTTTTTCATTTCATTCATTTTCCTCTTTAATAGCAGGTACAAAACACTTGGCCTCTTAATACAAAACTCGATAAGCTCTACTGAAGGCTTGATATCCAATTTCAATGCAGCACACTTCTACTACAGTAGTAAAATATTCATATCTTTCACGCTTTAATCCGTTACCACAGTCTCAGCCAATCAATTCAAATACTGCTAGGTCATGTGACCCTAATTGACATGTGATTAGCAGAGAGGAGGCGTGACTTAGATATGCAGATTCTCATTGATGTGGAAATGAGAATACAAACTTTCGCTCCAAAGTTTCAGTGAGTGTTTTTCTTTTATTTGGACAATAAATTTTTGGACATTTTTGTGGGATTGTTTTATTGTTTTTTAGTACTGTACTTCAAAATACTAATTGTGAATAACAGTTCTGTCTGTTTGAATTTCCTTGCTTGAATAACGGAAATTGACTCAATTAAGGTAAGTAAACATTTTTCTATCATATTCAATATTACATACTGTACAGACAACAATATTGATTTTTACCTGTATCTCCTTTTGATCCAGGGAATCTGCTAAAGGTGACAAATGCTGTTGTCACACACAATGCTCACGGTATAGATAACAAAGACCAACATAGTGATTGACTGATTCAGTGGTGTTTTATGCAGCTTTCAACATTATCTCAGTCATATCACGGCAACAACTCACATATTCATGTATTACCTAGGTTTCACCATTACTAGGCCTAAGGGCTCTGAAGTGTCTTGCCCAAAGAAACTCCCATGAAAAACCCAGTGGATCCAGTGAGGCTCGCACCCAGGGCCACTGGGTCATAAGTCCTACACTGAGCCATGCAGGACCCCATGAAGACCACTTTGCAGGTTCAATGAGTAATACCACCTTAACCCTTTACCAGACAACAAAATTTTAGCCACATCCAAATTGAAAGCATTTGCAGACGACAATTTCAGTGTGGCTCAAATGGTGCAGTTTTTCTTTCATAGGGTAGAAAACATTGTGGGAAAAGGAGAAAATGCTGGTAACCAGCATTTTCTCCTTTTCCCACAATGTTTTCAAAATGTTTCTTTCCCAGGGTCATTAAAAGTCGGTATCATGTGGTAAAGCGTTAACCCTTTACCACACTATCCCGGGTTTTAATGACCCTGAGAAAGAAGGCTTTTGAAAACAATTTCTGAAAAAGAGAAAATGCTGGTAACGTGAACCAGCTTTTTCTTCTTTCCCACCATGTTTTCTGCCCCTCCAAAGGCAAATTACATTGTTGGAATGAAATGAAATTTGTCATCTGCAAAATGCTTTCAATATAGACTGGTCTAATTAAGTTTTGTTATTTGGTTTTAACAGATAATTCCCCTTTAACTCTTTACCAAAGGACAAAATTTTCGACTTGTCCAAATTGAAAGCATTTGCAGGTGACAAATGTGACTAAAAAATTGAAACTTGACTTTAGAAGAGTAGAAAACATTGTGGGAAAAGGAGAAATGCTTACCAGCATTTTCTCCTTTTCCCACAATGTTTTCAGAAGGCTTCTTCCTCTCGGTCGTAAAAACCAGGGATTGTTTGGTAAAGGGTTAAGACATATGTTGTTGGTAGCTCATCAGAAATGTCTTGATATATTACCTTTGTTACCTACAAAGCCCTATCTTGTTGGTATTCATAAAAATTATCCTAATAATTCACCTCTCTTCTTCACAAAGGCCTGTGTTGTGGGTACTCATTAAAATACACTCAGTATAGGATTTTAATGCTTTACCAAACAATCTCTGGTTTTAACGACTCTGGGAAGGAAGGCTTTTGAAAACATTGTGGGAAAAGGAGAAAATGCTGGTAACCAGCATTTTCTCCTTTTCCCACAATGTTTTCTACCCTATCAAAGACAGAAATCATCATTTGAGCTACATTTTAAATTGTTGACTTCAAATGCTATCAGCTTGGTCCAGTCTAAAATTTTGTTGATTGGGAAAGGGTTAACTCTTGACCATTTGCTAAATTGTCCAAATTCAAAGAATTTGGTGATGACGATTTAACTGTGGCTCAAATTATGGAATTTTCCTTTGATAGGGTAGAAAACAATGTGGGAAAAGGAGAAAATGCTGGTTACCAGCAGTTTCTTCTTTTTCCCATGTTTTCAAAAGGGTTCTTTCTCAGGGTACTTAAAACTAGGGAGTGTGTGGTCAAGGTTTATTCTTCAAGAAAACCTATGTTGTTGGTAACTCATCAGAACTGTCTCGAATACATAACCTTCGTTATCTGACTTATGACCTGATGGATGTGGGTTTAGGCAAACTTTCTTTCCATTTCTGTTGCCTCTTGGCTCTGATACACTGGAGGAAAAAGCAGTCAGTGGCTTTGCAAGAAAGCTGTGTCAGTACTGGTGTGAGAAAGCCAGGAAACACATGTGTAGGTGCACTGACCGTCATGATATCGCCAAAGGTGTTAAATTGTTGTTAAACTCCAATACAAATCAAATCACATTCATTATCTACAAAAGCCTGTAATGTTGGTTACTCACTATTCCTTTACCACACAACACTTTCTGAATTTTTTTTTATAAAAACTGTTGGAAAAGGAGAACATGCTGGTAGACCTGTGTGAATAGCCCTGCAAGAATTATTTCAATACATCACCTCTCTTCTTTACAAAAGCGTATGTTATGGGTACTCATTAACCCTATACCATACAATCTGGAGTTTTAACAACACTTTCTGAAAGTTTCTTTATAAAAAACTGTGGGAAAAGGAGAAAATGCTGGTAAACTTCATGATTAGCCCTGCAAGCATTGGATTAGATCAGGGTTTCCTGATCACAGATCCAGGGCCTTAACTCTTTACCACACAGTCCTGACTTTTAACGACCCCGAGAGAGAAGCCTTTTGAAAACATCGTAGGAAAAGGAGAAAATGCTGGTAACCAGCATTTTCTCCTTTTACTACAATGTTTTCTTCCCTTCCTCTTTACCAGATGACAAAATTTTAGACATGTCAAAATTCAAAGCATTTATTTTGCGGAGGATGAATTAGCTGTGGGTTAAATGATGGAAGTTGTCCTTGAAAAGGTGGAAAACATTGTGGGAAAATTGAGAAAATGCTGGAAGGTCTGGGGTTATCATGGGGGTGTCCTTTGGCAAGACACATCAAAGACCTAGCCTTGTACTAGTGAAACCCAAGACATATATGAATATTTGAGCTGTTCGGAGACTAAGATAATGTTGAAAGTTGCATAAAACACTATTCAATCAGTCAGTCAACATCAGAAATGAAGCTTTTTGACTGTTTATCATGCAGTCCTGAGATTTAAAGATGGAACTGAGAAAAAGGCTTTTGAAAACATTTTAGGGAAAGGGGAAAATGCTGGTAACCAGCATTTTCTCCTTTTCCCACAGAATTTTCTACCCTTTTAAAGACAAATTCCATCATTGGAGCCACACCTAATTTGTCGTCTGCAAATTCTTTGAATTCATACAAATTGAAATGTTTGTGCTTTGGTAACTATTCAATTGTATTACACCTAGTATGTTCTTATGTGACTGATATGTAATTATTAGGATTAGAAAAGTTCTTCATAACACAGGCTGCTGTGTTTAGCCACAAAAGAGAAGTAACTATCTATTTGTTTTAGCGAAATGTATTCCAGAAATTGTAATTGAAAGTCAAATTTAATGCTTGACGACACAATCCCAAGTGTAAATGATGCTGCAGGAGATAGTTTGTGAAAACATTTTGGGAAAAGGAGAAAATGCTGGTAACCAGCATTTTCTCCTTTTCCCATAATGTTTTCTACCTTTTCAACAACAAATTCAAAAGTTTGAGCCACATTTAATTTGTTGTGTGGAAATGCTGTGGATTTAGACAAGTTCAAAATTTTGTGGCTTAGAAAAATTAACCCCTTTATCACACAATCCCAAGTTTTAACGACCCTGATATATAAGCCTTTTGAAAACATTGTGGGGAAAGGAGAAAATGCTGGTAACCAGCATTTTCTCCTTTTCTCACAATGTTTTCTATTTGTCTGAAGCTAAACTCTGTTTTTGAACTCAAGTGAAATTTGTCAGCTGGGAATGCTTTCAATACTGTATAAGTAGAAATTTTTGCAAGGTGGAAATTTTCACAATTACGCGAATTTGTAAAATTCACAAACTTTTTGAAACTTTTCTGGTCGTGTATTTTAAAACAAGTATACCAACAATTAACGAATGTCTTGAAGTCGGGATTGTGTGGCAAAGGGTTAATGCATAATATACAGTATTACTTATGTACATTAGAAAATAAAGTTTTTATTGTTTTTCCACCTACACTTATCCACATCTGATACATGAGTGAAATGACAGTTATGTCATGCTTTTAGTAAAGACTTTCATATCATACTTGGATAGTTTCGAGTCTGAGAAAAGATACAGACTAACAGTTTCAGACAAGTTGTTCAGGTTTTAACTTTTTTTTTTCATTATTTCCCTGGGTGTTTCTCAAAAGATCCATTTTGTGATTTATTCCATCTTGTTTTACATTGTATTGAAAAAAGTTCTTACATTGCCACATAATGTTTTCTTGACTGCTTCTGCAATTTTAATTTGCATAGTTTAATAATTTCACAACATGCCAGATTTATGCACCATGTTCTGATCAATACATGCCAAGCCCCAGTAGCTCAGTTGGTAGTGTGCAGGACTTGAGAACAGGGGGTCGTGGGTTTGATCCCAGGCTCAGCCAATTTCTTTCCGACGATTGATGATAGTCATTGCGACAGGATTCATTCCTCTCCCGCTGCTGACCATCGTCTCAACGATGGTTATGTGGGAAAGCAGCCAGTGGCTTGGAAAGAAAATTGTGCGGAGTACTGGTAAAAGAAACTCTAGGAAAGCATGGATAGGTGCACTGGCTGCCGTGATATAACTGAAATAATGTTGAAAATGGCGTTAAACACCATACAATCAATCAATCTGATCGATACATATCTTCACTTTGAATCAGTGCTTTATCATAAATTGTTACCTTCTTCAACAAATTTGTAGATGTCATCTCGGAACCCAGGTTTGAAGCATTACGTTACTCTCCATGCATCTACCCCTGGGATAATTGACTAGCAATTCGTCATTTCTTATGAATATTCATATGGTCGGGAAGTACCCTAATAGCCAATCGAAAGATCGATAACATTATGATACTCTCTTGTAGAGAGGGTAATTTCATTTCTTCCGTTATAAAAAATAACCCCACTATGGAAAAAACCCGAGGTTGTCAACAAATATGGCCCGTCAGCGTGCTTGTCTCCTGTGAGATATGCCATTCTGCAATACAGGGGCGACACTATCGATCTTCGTGTACGCCGAAAATCTCTTTTTTAAAAACGCTTCTCGAATGTGGTGTTGATGAGCGACGCCAGATTTAAAGTATCGCTAAGCTTGATTTGCAACGAATGATGTGATTAGATATCGACAAGTTAAAAATAGAAATGACGACGTATTTGTGATAAAAATAGTTTAAATTTTCTCAAGGAAAAACTGAGATCACCAATCAAAATGCTTCATGAATAATTCATGAGAACAAGGAAACGCCAGCGAAATAACCCAGGGTCGATTACAGAATGAATCTAAACTGGGTCAACGAGGATGGTAGATGTAAGCTTTGAAAAAAACAACCATTTAGATATTTTTAGATTATCAAACTTAATTTATGTTTGATACATGCATGCATAATTATGAAAACATTGTAGCAGAAGTTGAAATTACTCATTCTGAACAATCTATCCTCCTTTCATAATGCTGTTTAATGTAGACTGCTGCTAAATAAAAACATAAATTTGGCAGAGGATAAATGTTTCTAAACCTTTTCCAAACAACAAAATTTTAGACTTTTCCAAATTAACGCATGTACAGAGGACAAAATAAATGTAACTGAAAAATGGAAATTTGTCTTGGGAGGGTAGAAAAGATTGTGGGAAAAGGAGAAAATGCTGGTTACCAGCATTTTCTCCTTTTCCCACAATGTTTTCAAAATGCTTCTTTCACAGGGTCGTTAAAAGTCGGGATTGTGTGGTAAAGGGTTAAGGTAAAATAGATATACCCCCAATTTACAGTGTCACCTATTTTTTTCCAAAATTGGATAATTTATTTCAAATTATCTGTAGTTGGTGTGAGTTATTGAACGACCTTTTGCTTTCCTGAGGGCTTTTTTTATATGTTTTTTTCTCCAAAAAAATTTTTTGCTTACTTTGGGATACCAAATTAAAAGTATCTGCTGATGAAAAATCCAAAACAGAGGACAAATGAGCTGAAGTTTTCTGATAGAGGAGAAATCATTGTAGGGAAAGGAGAAATTTCTTTATAAAGATATTTTGCCCATGTTGAATATCCATATTTTGACACAAAGTTTCAAAGTTGTCTACTGCAGACTTTGTTCCTGTAGGAATTCTAGGGCATGGGAGAAGAGAGTGTTTGGAATTATTGTTGTAAAAGAAGAAAAGGATGGTACTTTGCCTTTTTTACTTTTCTCAAAATGATTTCATCCCTATCAAAGACAAATTCCTTCATTTTGAGTTACATTGAATTTGTTGTCTGCAAATGCTTTCAATTTTAACAAGTCTAAAGTGTTGTTTTTGTTTTGGCAAAGAGTTATTAAATGCCAAGAGTCTTCAATGAGTTGCAGAAGACCAGGTGAAAAATAGGAGCAATTATTTATTGATTGCATGGGTTTTCAATTTGTCCTTGACTTGCTTGGGTTTTTGTTGATATTGACATATGGAAAATTGAAACCAGATGAGTCAAAATATGATTATATGGTAATGAAATTATTATATTCTTGGGGTTATAAATTGAAGATTTTTTTTTTTTCTCAACTAAAAGTACATGCAGTACTATGCACTTTAATTGTTATAATATTTCATATATTTATATTTTATATTTAGGACATGCTCTGTGAAAAGGGGACTTAATTAAAGCATTTACAAAAAGTATCAACCCAGGTCAGCCTGCACAGTCTGTGTAGGTAAAAAGTTAAATGACCAGAAAACAGCAGTAGCATCTATCTCTTCTTCTCCCACAGTGTTCTCAACATTTTTCTTTCTTAAAGTCATAAAAACATTGGATCATTAAATTTCAGTAGAGACTTAAATTCATTGTGTGTGGGCAGTTTCCTATTTCAGCTATGTTGTTGACCCGAGCTGTTGAGGTTTGTCATCATTTGGAACACCACTGTTTTCATTGACTTGTCACTTTTATGTCCAAAATAAAAGACATAGAATTTGTTTTGTTGGTCATGCCAGTACACTGTTTTGACAAGTCGTAAAATTTCAACATATTTCTAAAAGACTCAGCCAGTTGAGGTAAGCTTCATTGGTATGCACTGGCTGCAGATCAAGATGAGACTACATGTAATCACTTTTTATATCAGAAGAAAAGGATTTGAAATTTTGTGTTCACCTTATCGTGCCATGTTGACATGCCATAAAATTTTAACCTATGGCCTCTTTTGCAAGTTTAACCCTTAGTACAGATAACTGTCCCCAAAGGCGATGTTACTTTTTGACTGGTCGCCTCTGGGTACAGAGACGATCAAGACAAAATCAGTTGAAAGCTCCGCACAGATTTTGTGCGCAAGTTTGAACTCTTATAATTTCGCAAATAGAGCACAAAACTAGGATTTAAACATACCTGTTGCTTGCGTATTTAATAATCTTTCGTTTGAAATACAAATATTTTCAATTTAAATGCTGAACATAAGAGAAAACCGTGCATTTCATCTGTTACTCGAGTTGTTTACGTTCCTGAAAACACTCAAAATGGCCGTTTCTTCAGTGCTTTTTCCGAAATTTACATGTTATAAACGACTTCTACAAGCTTTTACAGTGATGAAAGGTTTAATAATTTGTCTTTGGTCATCTTAGTTACTTAAATTTAATTGCATTTCGATGCAATACAGATTAAACCGACGAAACAGAAAGGCAGTATAGCGCTCTATCTTTGCTACCGGGAAATTTACGATGGACTTGAGACAGTACGGTGCACAATAAATGTCCAAATATGAAAAAAAATCACCGTAGCGTCTCTTTATTGAGACTAGTTTAACCCTGTACCACACAACCCTCGTTTTAACGACCCAAGAAAGAAGGCTTTTGAAAATGCTGTGGGAAAAGGTGAAAATGCTGGGAAACCAGCATTTTCACCTTTTCCCACATTGTTTTCAAACCTTTCAAGGACAAATCTTTTCTAGGGTCCTTGTGGCTCAGTTATGAGTGAAAGTGTCGGATTCAAAGACTTTAGGTCTAATTACAAAACCTTACTCTGTGGAAACTGATGTTGAGTCTACACTGTTTGATATTATGTTTGGGCACCCTTGAAAATTGTAGTACTTGAGCATTTTGGATATTTTCAATACTAATACATGCCCATTTGATTATTGAGTGGTTGAAGGGTTGGAAGTGCAGTCAGGATGCAGTAATGCATGTCTAAAATGCTATTGACAACAAGGCTAAACCACAAACAATGTCAGTGTATCATAAATAATGCATCCATTTCCCTTTTCTATTCTTTAGTTCTCCATAAACTATGTAGAAATGGTATAAGGAGGAAGGGGAATCCTGTTTGGCTCTTTAGATAAGGCAAATGATTTGTCAAGCAATCCAAGTTCAATCCCCACATGCAGAGCAAGTGAAATTGAAGTGCTCTTTGGCAAGGTACTGGGGAGGTCCAGCGCAGTGCTGGTACCAGGAAGAATATAGATAAGAGGATAGTTGCTGTAATGTATATAATGTAGCAGAGTTTAATCCTTTACCGCACAATCCTATTTTTTGAAGGACCTTGAAAGCTTTTGACAACATTGTAGAAAAAGCAGAAAATGCTGGTAACCCAGCATTTTCTGCTTTTCCCACAATGTTTTCTACCCCTTCAGAGACAAATCCCATCATTTGAGCCACAATAAATTTGTCATCTGCAAATGGTTTCATTTTGGACAAGTCTAAAATTTTCTTGTTTGGTAAAGGGTTAAAGAAATAGAGGATATTTGTTTTTTTACGGTGAAAGATCGAAATTTATTTCATTGAATGAACATCATCGGTAATATTTTCACGAATGGCACAGCCACGAGTGAAAGTATTACAGATGATGTTCACGAGATGAAATAAATTTCGATCTTTCACCGAAAAAAAACATCCAAATATTCTATTTATTTCATGCTTTTAACCGTTTCTGGGGGGAAATTAATCAAAATCCGGTACAGTTCTTTTCGGTTATTCCCCGTGGCATACCAGCCCGCGTAGCAGTGCATTACAGTATTACGTCAAGTGCGGGAAATGTAAGGTAAATTACGTCATATTTCCATCTGGTTGTGAGGCACGCACATTTTACCTAGGTTACTAATGCACGGAAACAACTGTTTCCGCCCTCAATTGAAAAGTTAGAATCAGTATTTTCACTGGTCGTAACCATGAAATATCGAAAAATATTTCTCCGATATTTCTCGATAACCTACCGGAAAGCATGAAATAAACTTCATTTAATCATTTTTTATTTACAGATTTTGTACTATCACAATTGTATGGAATGATTATCATATATATACCCACAGCACAAGAGCACTTAGATCTGAAATCAGTCTGTTTGATTTGTGGTGTCTGATCTTAATGCAGTCTTCTAAACCTGAGTTTACCAGGGCATTACAAATTTTAGTGATTGTGAAATTCCAAAAGGCATCATTCTAATCTTAAATTTTTCTTCCTAAGAATACTGCTATCGTCTCAGATCTTGATCTACCCAGCCCACAAAAAGCACCATATTTTGTTGTGAGGTAGTCTACCCACAATAAAGGTTTTCATTCAGAAATTGCTCTAGCTGGGAAAGGCATTAACCATTAGAGCACCAGATAAAACCAACATACATTTTCAGTCTAAAATTAAGACCTGAATAATTGTGGTTCCAAGGTTTTGAGACTTGCTGAGAATGTCTCAGCAAAGCAGACGGTAAAGATCAAAGATCAAACTGCATATTTTCTACAGTTTGACCTTGATCTACACTAGCATCAAAGGCAAGTTCTATAGTTGTGACAGTTGCTTCATTTAGGATTAACACTTTAACTCCAAGTTGACACACAATCCCGACTTTTAACGACCCTATGCTTTTGAAAACATGATTGGAAAAGGAAAAAATGCTGGTAACCAGCATTTTCTTCTTTTCCCACTATGTTTTCTACCCTTTCAAAGACAAGAGTTCATCATTTTGTCCACATTTCTTTGGTCATTTTCAAATGTGTTTAATTTGGACGAGTCTAAAATTTTGTTGTGTGGTAAAGGGTTAACACATGACAATATCTCAGACTTGTCCAAATTGAAAGTATTTTCTGATGACAATTTCAATGTGGCTAAAATTATGGAATTTGTGTTTGATAGGGTAGAAGACATTGTGGGGAAAGGAGAAAATGCTGGTTACCAGCATTTTCTCCTTTTCACACAATATTTTCAAAATGCTTAATCCTCAGATTCATCAAAACTCAGTATTGTGTGGTTGACGGGATAGGTCTTGTAAAATTGGTAGGTTTGTTGTATTCAGTGGATTGAATTTCTGACAATTTCACCATGAATTTTGATACATTTTTTGTATGACCATTTTATAGGCTTGAATACTACTAAAATTTTGAAACTGCTAATTTGTCCTTAAAATAATATGGTCACTTACCCTTCAGGTTTTAGAGAGAATGTTGACTCTTTCAACTTTCAACTGAGGATTTAAGATGAGAAAATGTTACAGACAGTCGCAATATGTGAATGTGGTGATATTGGCTAGAAAACAGTAAAACATTAAAGTTAATTGACAAAATTCCAACTGTAAGCTGCACATAATAATTACCACAGTGTTTCCGAAATTCACATATTGTAAATGAATTATTTTGACAACCATTCAAAATAACGATAATTGTATCATACCATAAGGACAACTGTTTAGCTAAATAGTTGCTTAAAGATTCTGGGATCCATGCCTTGGATGACTTTTTGAAATCCCGAGTTTTAACAATCCTTGGAAAGAGGCCTTTTGAAAACATTGTGGAAAAAGAAGAAAATGCTGGTAACTAGCATTTTCTCCTTTTTCCACAATGTTTTTTACTCTATGAAAGACAAATTCCAGCATTTGAGCCACCTTTAATTTGTCGTCTGCAAATGCTTTCAATTTGGACCAGTCTAAAATTTTGTCATTTGGTAAAGAATTAACTGTTCAAAGGCGTAGTACCCATAATGCACCATACACATGTGCTTAAGGTAGTAGACCCGTAATGATTCTGGTGCAACATGAAATAAAATTTCTTGATAGTTGATAAATAAGGATTTATACTGATATAATGCTTTTGCACATTTTTAACCGACCAGAAATTCCTTTGATGTCTATCTTGAAATTATTTGTTGATACTTTTGCTAGTTTCGAGAAAAGGGAGGTAATTATTATAATTATTATCTCCCTTCGTAATGAGAATACAGTGGTTTTAGATTTATAAATGATAATTCTAAGAAGGAAAACAAGGAAAAAGTGGCTTGGTTAAAGTAGTACAATAATACTCATTTTTAACCATAGCAAATTTTTTAAGATAATATTACAGTGGAAATAGCTGTTTTCCATTACAGGTCCACTACCTTAATGCAAAATCTCACTATTAGGTTTTTTGTGTTTTTCAATTAACGTTTTCTGTTTTCATTCTCATGAAATTGCTTCCAAAGCAAACCTGACTAGATCTGTGATTTCTCATACTTTGTACAACTGATTGCGCCAGGGATAGTCCCCTTGTATTTTTGAATTGCAATGATATCACTTATGGATTCAGGCGCTGATGCTCGTCTTTGGTGTGCGTAATACATGTACTTATAAATTCCTCGCTACGCCCCTCCTTTTGCTGTGATATATTTTGAAATGCTGTTCATAGAAGTTCAAAATACCATTCAGAGAGCCGAAACACACAAAGGCACATAATAACTACATTTGAAATAATCCTCAAAGTTGGTTGCTCCAGCCTCTGAAAAAATTGCAAGTTATGACATTGTGTGAAGAGTTAACAAGGTTGATGTCAAACTAATGTACTGAAAATTGTGAAACTCAATCTGGACATTAAAAAAGGGCATTAAAGGTAAGATGACAGATTTCAAACCCACCTGGATTGGCCATAAATCTGTACTAATCATCCCCCTGGTCTTGTCTTCTGTAAACAAACTGGGATGGGTGGGGTTACAGTGGATGCTTGTTGCTTTTACCCTGGGTGTACCAAAATGTTTGGGTTTTTGACTCTTTATCAAACAATCTCAGGTTTAACCCTTTACTGCACAATCCCTACTTTTAACAAACCTATGGAAGAAGACTATTGAAAACATGGTTGGAACAGGAGAAAATGCTGGTAACCAGCATTTTCTCCTTTTTCCACAAAGTTTTGTACCCTATCAAGATAAATTTTGACATTTTGGCCACCTTTGATTGTCATCTGGAAATGCTTTCATGTTGGAACAATCTAAAATTTTGGTGTTTGGTAAAGAGTTAAACGATCATGTAGAAGAACCCTTTTGAAAAAATTGTAGGAAAACATTGAGGTCAATTGCAGGGTCTTGGATCACATGTGTGTCTGTCTGAGGATTGAGGAACAGTCAGTGGGACAGGATTCACAGAATTAACCCTTGACCACACAATCCCAAGTTTAAATATGACCAGTATTTTCCAGCAATGTTTTCTACCCTCCTCAAAATAAATTTCAATATTTAAGGTTCATTTATTTTGCTGTCTGCAAATGCTTTCAGTTTGAAGGAGCCTTGAGTATGGAAGTTAAACTGATATAATTTTGTCATACTCTCTGGAAAAAAAAAAAGGGGGGGGGGGTATAATGCATCTGAAAAGGGGTTTTTCATACATCTGCAAAAAGTATCAACAAAGGTTAGTCTGCACAGTACATGCAGGCCGGCCTGGATCGGAACTTCTATTCTATTGGTAAATTTTCTGGGTGTCAAAGGACAGTCTACCTCATGTTTAAGTTGGTTGTTAGATAGGGGTGTAACGATACATCGATGCATCGATGCATTGCGATTGTGACTGTCCCGATAGCGATGCATCGATTGCTATGTCCAACATAGATAACAATCGCCGATAGTTTGTTCAACAATCGATAGTTTTGATAGTTAATCCATGAAGTTATCGTTAGTTTGCTAACTTGGCTTACTTGATCTAATCTACTGTTTTTTTTTTAAGAATAAAAGAGTGAATAAAGATTGATTCAGCGCTACTTTCATGTTTACTATAAGGCATGCTCGATTTCAGTTTTTGGTATATGCGTTTTCGACATTAAAAAATCGATTCCATATGTTTGAGAAGACATTAAAAATTTCTTTTTCTCGGGTATTAATTCGTCTTAAATATGAGTTAGTTTTCATATTTTCGTACTCAATAGCTGGAATAATCGACAAATGATCAGAAATGTTATTTATTGTTAATGATCGATTTTGCAAGACTTTTTCATACTTACTAATGGAGCGCGTCTATATACATATTTATGTCGTCTGTGATGGCTACTAATTTTGAGATCGTGAAAAACAAAGTTGGTAAGGCCAGTGTTTGGACCCATTTCAGATTTCTTAAGAGGGAGAGAATGGTGATAGAAAGCGGGTAGCATGTAGACTATGTTATATGATACTGAAACACAAATTTGCAGGGAAAACATCCGACATTTGCTGTCGAGCCCCCGCAAACTGCCGGAGACTGTGTATTTAAGGAAAATCTTACACAACCCGATAGTATTGTGATGCATCACGATATGGTTCTCACGATAGTGATAGTATCATGATATTAATCCTGCGATAGTAAAAATATCGTGATAGTCATTTTTCGGGCCGATAGTCAGCCCTATTGTTACACAAAATGGATTTTATGGATCCATAAATGCATGTACATGTTGACTTGCTTGGTGTAATGCATCACAGAAATGCATTAAACCCCATTTTGTAAGAGTATGGCTGTATTATTACTAAAATTAGCATGGAAGTTTTGTTACACAATAACATTATCCATACAAGACATGAAACAATAGGAAACAAGGGTTAACTCTTTACCAAACAACGGAATTTTGGACACCACCAAATTGAAAGCATTTGCAGACAACATATCAAATATTTTAGTTCAGATGATGATTTCTGTCTGCAATTGGGAAAAAAACATTATGGGAAAAGGAGAAAATGCTGGTTACCAGCATTTTCTTCTTTTCCCACAATGTTTTCAAAAGCAATCTTCTTCAGGGTCGTTAAAACTCGGGATTGTTCGGTAAAGCAGTTAAGCAGTAGAGGCATGTTGCCCTGTCGCATCAGAGCCTCCAGGCTTCAAGTCCTTGATAAGTGAGATCAGCCATAGGAAGTACCTCATCATGGTGCCAGCACTGGTTAGGTTTCCAGGATACAATCATTGAAAATGTTTTATATACTATTATAAAAATTCACATTTATACAATGACTCGATGTAAACCAAATACAAACCATATGTATCCCATGGTACATGTACATGTAATTCAATCATGTCATGATAAAATATGCAACAGCAGAATTATTTTTTAAGTCTGACTTCCATTATTAATTTGATCGCTGATAATTGGACCATCTGTGTTAATTGTAAATACATGGACTTGAATCCTAATGATTGGTGTGTCAGCTTTTATAAATAAAATATTATCTTGGAAAGGAAAGACACCTTCATCTTTCGCCGGAGTTTAATTTCAAATCAGAAAGATCATTATAAGAATTACAAAATGTAACAATTATAGCCTGTATAAAAATGAGTGACATCTCTTCCAGAAAATAAAAAATTTAAGTCTTCCTGATCCACAGTGAACACATTTATTTGTAGTTGACAGATTAGAAGTGGCTCAAATAACAGATTGTAAGGCTTTGAAATATTAGAAAAAAAATTCAGGGAAAGGAGAACATTCCCGTAAGAATTATTTTTCTCCTTTTCCCAGGATGTTCTCAAGATCCTTTTTCGTCAGGGACTTAAATACACTGAATTAGGTGATGGGGGAGGGGGGGGAGTAAATTTATACAGTAGAAGGAAACATATTTGCTTTTTTCCTGTAAAATTAATTTTCTCTACTGCCCCACATTAATAATTGACAGGCACTGTAGTTACAGGAATGCCTGTGAGAGACATTAACAGTTGTTTTTGTTCAGTCCTGCTTTGTCCAGATGTTTCAATGGTATACGTTTCAAGCAATCAACCTTAAACCTTTAGCACAAACTCCTGAACTTTTAAGACACTGACAGAGAAATTTATTAATAGTGGGAAAAGGTAACCAGCATTTTTCTCTTTTCCCACAATGTTTGCAACCCTTTCACAGACAAATTTCATCATTTGAGCCACATTGAATTTTTCGTATACCCATGCTTTCAATAGTCTTTTACTGTCATCTGGTAAAAAGTCCAGCATTCCAGTGGCAGCCAATAACAGCCGAGCTGCTTTAGCACACTGAAGACTGGAAAGGTCCATGTTGCGTGCCAAAGGTAAAGACTTAAGCTTTCTGGAATTTGAGTTGATTTTCTTTGAAGAATATTTCACTCTGAAACACTTGAACCATTTTAAAAAGGCACATGTTTAGTTTGTGATAATTTGAACAATAATCATGCTTTTGACTGTAGTGTGTCTGATTTTAGAAACAAGAACTGAAAACTGAACCTGTTTTGCAAAGTGTCTGAATAATATAAAACATTGCACACATTATCCTCTAAGAATGTGGACTAAAATCCAAATCTTTTAACATTGTCTTTAATAGAAAAAATTGAGTCTGACTCGTAGATGAAATCTAGTCTGGTTTACAATATTTTGTGCACAGAGTCCAGAAAAAAATGTATTCCTGCCATAAACCAGTCATTGTGGAGTAAATTAGCTTCCTGTTGATTTTAGAATGTCCTTAAGTGCCCTAACAATGTACCACACCTGACAGTTCAGATCTCTTCTAGTTATTCAATTATTTATGTATTAAAATAATGGACTACATATGTAACAAATTAACTTGGAAACTAGTTTCCTTTAGTAGATAGAGCACAAAAATTATTAAATCTTTACCAGACAACATTTGAGACTAATCCATATAGAAAGCATCAGTCTATTAGTGTACAATTGCAAATAAATGTACTAAAATAATCCTGCTAAGGATGATATACATTTGGGAGAGAAGAGAAAAAGGTGGGTATCAGCATCTTGTCCTTTGGCTACCATGTTTTCAAAAGTCTTCTCTTCATTAGGGTCATTAAATCAGGTAATTGCTTGGTAATGAGTTAAGTTTTGCACCAACTGGCATTTTTAACAGAATAATGAGGTAATGATATACAATTGAAGACAGAATTAACAGACAGAAAAGCATAACAATAAACCTGGGGAAGATACAACAATAACAAAGATGATGTCTTTATTACCAGTTAGCCCTTTACCAAACAATCCTGAGGAAACTGGCTTTTGAAACCATTGTAGGAAACGGAGGAAATGCTGGTAATTTGCATTTTATCAATTTCCTTCAATGTACATGTATTCTACCTGAACAAAGACAAACCCTGTCATCTGAGGAACATTTAGTATATGGTCAGTAAAATCATGCAATTTGGAGAAGTTTAAAAAATTTGTCATGGGATAAAGAGTTAACAGTTATACCACATTGCTGTAACTAATATTATTATTGTCTGCACATCTTGTTATTCCCAGACGACAAAATTTTAGACCCATTTATATTAAAAGCACATGTTGCAGAGTATAAGTAAAATGTTGGAAATGGAAAAAAGAAAATATGCTAATTTCCAGCATTTTCTTCTCTTTTTTTTTTGAAAAGTCTTAGTCAATAGGGTCATTAAAACTTGGGACTATTTAACAAGGGGTTAAAAGCATCTGTCATAAGGGCTACAGTGGTTACTGGTTGGATTCCTAGGTTGGCAATATTCTTTAGGATTGATGATTGTTCCACTAGTATGAATTTAGGTGCATCGAAGTACTGGTAAAAGAAACTCAAGGAAAGTGTGGCATGGTTGTACTTGAGTACTTTGATTCTCACATTCCTTCCATTCCTTTCATTTGATTTCCTTTGCCTTCTTTTTAAGTTGCGCTCATGCAGCCTTTGTGAATTTCGCAGTACGGCAATGATAGTCAAAGCAGACAGACATCTTGAATTCTCAATACTTTTCTCTTAATTTAAAACTTCTAATTTGTACATTCTGTTGCTTCTAGTAACAGCACAGAGTGGTTGACGGAGAGTAATTGTTCTCAGCATTATATTCAGTTCTTCACACTGAAACAACTTTGAGTTTGACGTATTTTCACCTCTCAGCTTTGGTAATAATTAAACAGTATAGTTCCCACTGTGAGTGTTGTTTGCTTCTGGTTTCCAGTCCAAGGACTAAACCTTACCTTGACAATTTTTACTGTAGAATCTAGTTGGAGCGTAGTGATCATCACTTTCATACAGTAACAAATTACTATTACAAAAGCATGGATAGGTGCACTGGCCACTGTAATCTAACTAAAATAATGTTGAAAATGGTGTTAAATGTCATTTAAGACCAAAAGAACAAACAAATTCTATATATGCAGAAGCACCTTGACCCTTTGCCACAGAATCCTGAGTTTTAATGACCCTGATAAAGAAAATTCTTTTAGAGGCACTGTGCAAATAGGAGAAAACACTAGTAACGTACAGCATTTTTTTTTTCTTTTTCCCCCACAATGTTGTCTACCTCTTCACAGTCAAAATACATAATTCCAATCAAAATTGTTCCAGCTGTACTTTCAGCTTAAATTGTTGTCTGCAAATACTTCCCGAAGTTGGCGAAGTTGGCGGACTCTAAATTTTTGTCATTTGGTAGAGTTAATCCTTTACCACACAGTTGTGAATTTTAATGACCTTGATGAGGAAGGTTTTTGAAAACATTGTGGGGAAAGGAGAAAATGCTGGTAACCAGCATTTTCTCCTTTTCCCACAATGTTTTCTACTCTCTCTGATAGCAATCCCGTCCTCTGTGCCACATTTAAAATGTCTAGTCTGCAAATGGTTTCAAATTTCAACCAGTCTAAAATTTTGTTGTTTGGTAGAGATTTAAGCTAACCTCCCTCTTCTAGGGATTAAGTAGCAAATCAATTTCCTTGGTAATTTCCTTTCCGAGGAGCTTGTCCAATAACAATTTACTGGATCACATGGTCAATTACTTTCCTGCAGTGCCCCAGGTGAGAACCTGATTGACCTCCGACCTTATTGTCCAGTTTAGCTGCAACCCCTGGTCACTTTGAAAGGATTTATGCTGTTTTCAATAATTACCCCTATAACTAAATAAATGACGATTAATTCAGCCTTGTTTCCTTCATAATTTTTGTCTCGCACAAACAGAGTAAATGAAATAAACTAGTGTAAACTTACGATGCAAATGAAATAGATTTGGAGAGAAGGAAAAACTTGTCTTTAAACTTTTACCACACAATACCAGATTTTTCAGGACCCTAAGAAAAAAGCCTTTTGAAAACATGGTGGGAAAAGGAGAAAATTCTGGTTACCACTGTTTCTCCTCTTTCCACAACTGGTTTTCCATTTTTATGAGAAAATGTCATTGTTTCAGCAGCATTTATTTCTTGTCTGCAAACGCTTTGATTTTAAACAAGTCTAGAATTTTATCGTCTGATATAGAATTAATTGAATAGAAACCACTGACAGAAAAGAAGCAATAAATCATTGCATCAAATTAGGCTATGAATGTTATTTTAGACAGGCTGCCTGGTATTGGAAAACAACCCTGGGGCAAGGTCTAAAAAGCTGGCAGAGTTTTTGGAATATGATCTAAACAATGTCATTTTCAGTGTGAAAGGTTGCACTGTGGTATTTTAATTGGATGCAAACTGATGTTTACCAGGAAATAAAAGTAAGAATTAGATTTTATTCAGTTGCATTACCCCTGAAACAAGTTGGCAGCTGATGGAATTCAAAAGCATTTCTGTAAAGTATCAAAAAAAACCAAAAACAATGTTAAAAAAAAATGTGACAAAAGATGAGATTGCATATTAACTTTCTAGCAGATGACAAAATTTTAGACTGGTCCAAAATTGAAAGCAGTTGCAGACAACAATTGAAACATGACTCAAACAAAACAACAGGATTTGTTCTGTAAAAGGTTCACAATAATCAGGGAAAACACTATGGTTACCAGCATTTATTCCTTTTCCCACAGTGTTTTAAGTCTTCTTACTCAGGATTGTTAAAACACAAGGTTATAAGGTAAACAGTAAGATGATTCAATGTCAAGTGTCAATTTGCAGTTTTCGATTCAATAAAATTGTTTTTTATCAATTTTTCTGTACTTCGATCAAAGCAGATAATTCTGAGAGAGAAAAAATATGAAAAAGGTGTATAATCTATACATATACTTTCTTCTTTGTTGTTTAGAATTAATGGAATCAGTGTATTTACTTAATGAAAAATATGATGAAAGAGTCCTCCATTTAACCCTGTACCACACAACCTCACGTTTTAATGACCCAGATGAAAGAGGCTTTTGAAAACATTGTGGGAAAAGCAGAAAATGCTGATTACCAGCATTTTCTCCTTTTCCCACCACATTTTTTTTTTTGTTACCTTTTCTAAAACAAATTTCATCATTAAAATCATACTCAGTTTCTTGTCTACAAATGCTTTCAATAACTGTGAGTCTAAAATTTTGTCCTGTTGTAAAGGATTAATTAAGTGCTTTGATTGTAATTAAAATCAAACGATGACAATATTGCATGAATTGGCAATGTTTTGTTAACTTTTCTGCTGATTTGTTACCAGCATTTTTTTTTCCTTTTCCTACAATGTTTTCTTCAGGATAGTTTCAAGTTAGGGTTGTGTGGTAAGGAATTCAGCAAACAGTAGACCCTCAAAAGGTAACAAAACAGTAACATCTATCAGTGTAAAATGCTCTATCCATCCAGGTGACTTATGGGATTGAGTCGGGAGGTTACTAAGAAAATGAAGATGTATTTTGTTGTCAATACTTGATGAAGCATAGCCATTAATTTTACATGTATAATGGGATCCGGCAGAATTCTTGATGTGAATTTTATTCCGCAGTCTGCCTTGAACAAGTGAGAAGATTGGCATATCTGGATATTTTTGAGTATCAGAGTTTATTCTTTTAGTCTTCACCACACATTGAAGTTCTAATCTTGTTCATTGATTGAATGGTGTTTTACGCCGCTCAATTTAACATCATTTCAGTCATATCATGGCAACAGCTCACATATTCATGTATATTCTGGGTTTCACCAGTACTATGCTAGGGCTCTGAGGTGTCTTGCCAAAGGACACTCCCATGAAAGGCCCAGTGGATCAAGTGAGGCTGGAACCTGGGGTCTTCAGTTACAAGTCCTACACTTTACCACTGAGCCAATTGCAGGACCCCTCTAATCTTGATCAACTTGAAAACATTTGCAGACAACAAATTAAAAATGTCTAACATGACAGGAATTACCTTTGAAGAGTGAAAACCATTTTGGAAAAAGGAGAAAATCCTGGTTATCAATCTTTTCAAAAACCTTCTCCTGCAGGGTTGTTTAAACTTAGGATTGTTTGTAAAGGGTCTTAAGCTTTTACCAAATGCATCTCGTTGTTTAACTATTTACCACACAGCCGAGGCCCGGTAGCTCAGTCGGTAGCGTACAGGACTTGAGAACAGGGGGTCGTGAATTCGATCCCCGGCTCGGCCAATTTCTTTCCGAGGATTGATAATAGTCATTGCGACAAGATTCATTCCTCTCTCACCACTGATCGTTGTTTCGATGATGGTTATGTGGGAAAGCAGCCAGTGGCTTGGAAAGAATATTGTGTGGAGTACTGGTAACAGAAACTCCAGGAAAGCATGGATAGGTGCACTGGCCGCCGCGATATAACTGGAATAATGTTGAAAACGGCATTAACACCATACAGTCAATCAATCTTTACCACACAATCCCTGAACTTTTAAAAACATTGTGGGAAGAGGAGAAAATGCTGGTGACCAGCATTTTCTCCTTTTCCCACAATGTTTTCTACTCTTCCTTAATCAAATTTCATTTTTGAGTTGCATTTATTTTTTTCCTCTACGATTGCTTTCAATTTGGACAGGTCTAGATCTGTATCGTTTGGTAAAGGAAAAAGCCTTCTCTAAATATTTGGGGAAGGGAGAAATGCTGGTTACCAGCATGTTCTTCTTTTCCCACATTGTTTTCAACTGTCAAAAAAAGAAGCCCAACATTTGAGTTTTAGATATTTTTTTTTATATAAATGCAAAATTCATGTTTTCAGTTTGGACAAGTCTGTAGGTGGTTGTTTGGTAGAGAGTAGAAACATGAAGAAATACCAACCGTGGTGTGTGATTTAAGTATGGGTTTAGTGAATTTTAACTCGTGTTTATTGCATGTAATAACAGTTTTAATTGAAATTAGTTGCTCAGAGCAGCTGAGTCAAAATTGCCAGGAATATTTCATTTTTCTATTGACTCTAATTTCGAGTTACTGGGCAAAATTTGAGCTGATTTTTTAAAACCCTTTGTCTCTGATCTAATTTCAGGTTAGTTTTGTTAAAATGGCACATTATTTGTTCTGTGTTTAACACCATTTTCAACACTGTTTAATAGATATGGTGGCCAATGCACCTGTCTGTGCTTTCTTGCAATTTCTTTTATAAGTACTTTACACAATGTCTTCCTTAGAACCACTGGCTGCTTTCCCATATAACCATCATTGAAACAGTGATAAGTGGCAGTGAGAGAGGAATAAATCGTTGCGCATTATGACAAGCATCATTGCTTGGAAAGATATTGCCAAAGCTCGGGATTCAAAACAGCAACCTCCAGTTTTAAAGCTCTGTATGTTACTGAGGTACCGTGCTCTTCTTTGTATAAATGAGATTCTGTAGGATCACATTCAGTAAGTATGATTATGGAATATTTGTGACTGTGCTTATAAAATTTTAGCCCATGCTCAACTGAGTTAGTGCTCAAGCTTTTATTCTAGTCTCATAATTATATGATTAAGATGGTCTGCAGAACTCCAGATAGAGGTCAGTGATTTTGATTTCAAAATTGAAAATTTTAAGTATTCTCCGCTAAACCCTATGTTGTGGGTACTCATTAGAATCGTCTCATCGAGACGATTCTAATGAGTACCCACAACATAGGGTTTCGAAGAGAAATAATGACTTTAGGATACCATCACTCCCTCTTATCTTGAGCTCTGGGTCTGAAATGAAAGGATTGAATAGGCAAAAACAAAGAAAAGCTCTAAAGTTCATATGTTACGCTATATGGTTTATCAAACTGAATTTTTGAATGTTTGAACTTTGAAATTTCATACTCAGCTGAGTTGGGCACAAAAGTTTTATATGCATTGATTGTGATCTCTTAAAAATAGAGTGAGTTACCGAAAGTTACTGTGAAGTGGAACCTGTTATTTCAGCGCCAACTGTGTGCCTTTTCACTGCATTTAATCGTCCCTTTTTTGCTGCATTTTTAGAGAAAAATATACTTTGTACAATTTTGAAATTTCATGCTCAGCTGAGTTGGCCACAAAAAAAAAAGTGTTATAAGCATTGACTTTGATCTCATAAAAGTAGACTGAGTTACCAACTGCAATGTGAATACTGTAACCTATTTTTTTAATGCCAAATGTGCACCTTTTTACTGCATGTAATTGTCCCTTTTTTGTTGCATGTGTAGAGAAAAGCTTACATGTATTTTGTATTATTTTTTAGTATTCAATCAACCCTTTACCAAACAATCCCAAGGTTCAATGACCCAAAGAAAGAAGGTTTTTGTAAACATTGTAGGAAAAAGGAGAAAATGCTGATAATCAGCATTTTCTCCTTTTCCCACAATGTTTCCTACCATTTCAAGGACAGGAATTATCTCTAATGAGCTACATTAAATCTGTTTTATGGAAATACTTTCAATTTGGGTCTAAAATTTTGTGTGGGAAAGATTCAGTTTACGAAAAAATAATTCACAGCAAAAGAGCTGAAAGGTCTCTTTGAAATTAAAAAATCCTTGCTCTATTCCAGTAACTTGCAATGTCCATTCCATTTATTCAGCTGAGCCCTGTTGCACAGTTAGCAGCATACAGGACTTAGGGACAGTGGGGGCCGTTGGTTCAAATCCCCCAGCCTGGCCATTTCTTTTTGAGGATTGATGATAGATATTGTGACAGGATTCGTTCCTCTCTCACCACTGATGATTGTTTTAATGATAATTATGTTGGAAAGCAGTCGGTGGCTAAAGTCTGTACCAAACAACAAAATTTTAAAACCAGTTCAAATTGAAAGCTTTCACAGATGACAAAATAAACATGACTCAAAAATTTAAACTTGTTTTTGGAAGGGTAGAAAACATTGTGGGAAAAGGAGAAAATGCTGGTAACCAGCATTTTCTCCTTTTCCCACAATGTTTTCAAAAGCTTTCTTTCTTAAGGTTGTTAAAACACAAGGTTAAGAAGATTTTATGCAAAGTACTGGTAAAAAATTTAAACTCCAGGAAAGCGTGTATAAGTGCCACCATGGTATAACTGAAATAACATTGAAAATGCCGTTAAACAACATACAATCAGTCAATACTGTTCATTTATTCAGACTCTCAGGATTTAAGGTTATCACATTTTATATCACAGAGAGTGACCCTTCGATAGCTAAACTAACAAAATAGACGTTTTCAGTGTAGGAAAAACAGATGTATACAACTGCAGTTTGAAGCCAGCTTTCAATGTGCCAGAATGTCTCACACAGCAGACAGTGTAGATTAAAGAATAGATTGAACATTTTGTGGAGTCCGATCTTGATCTACACTGACTGCAAAATCAACTGTATATGTGAAAAGCAGGGTTTATGGTGGCATGGTTGGCTGTTCATTTGATGTCATGTGACACGTTATCTTAATTACTATCTATTGGCAAAATGGAGAGAATTAGTGGCAAGAATCTAGTAATCTGTATTAGATAGACTGAAAACTCTTCATTTGTCAAGCTGTTAACTTATTACCAAAATGACAAAAAATTATGTTCTCTATCAAATTATCAGTATTAATTTTGCATACTATAAAATAAATGTAGCTCAAGTGAAGATGTCTGACTTTGATGGGGTAGAAAACATGGAGGGAAAAGGAGAAAATGCTGGGTACCAGCATTTTCTCCTTTTCCCTCCATGTTTTCAACACATTTTCTAAAGGTTTCTTTCTCAGGGTCCCCGGTGGGATTGCGTGGTAAAGGGTTTATAACTATCTATTGGCTTAATGGAGAGAATAAGTGACAAGAATCTAATCTGTATTAAATAGAGTGAAAACTCTATTTGTCTTCAGCTGTTAACTATTCACCTAATTATTCTAAGTTTTTATGGCCTTAGGGAAGAAGGCCTTTGAAAAAATTTTGTGAAAAGGAAAAAATGCTGGTAACCAGCTTTTTCTCCTTTTCCGACACTGTTTTTTACCTGTTTCAATACAAATTACTTTCTCATGGGTCACATTTAATTTGTGGTCTGAAAAGCTTCCAATATGGATGAAGATTTAGTTTCGCTGTCTAGGATTAGAGTTCACTCTTTCCCAAATGCCAATATATTAGACAGGTCCAGTTTTAAAGCACTTGCAGACAACCACATTTATATGGCACAAATGATGGGTTTGTATCAGATAGTGTAGTAAACATTGTGGGAAAAGGAGAAAATGCTGGTTACCAGCATTTTCTCCTTTTCCCACAATGTTTTCAAAAGGCCTACTTCGCAGGGTAGCTAAAACTTGGGATTGTAAAGAGTTAACCCTTTACTGTAGAATCCTTAAATTTAACAACTCTGAGGATTAAGGTCTTTGAAATCATTGTGGAAAAAGAAAATGCTGTTAACCAGCATTTTATTCCTTTCTAACAATGTTTTCTGCACAGTGAAAGTCAAACTCAAACTTGAGTAACTTTTGTTTAATACCCGGTTGTGAGTCAAAGTTTCTTTCAGGCGAAAGACATGGGTAGGTGCACTGACCGCCAAGATATGACCTAAGTTGTTAAAGTGGCACTTAAAACTCCAATTTAATCAATCAATCAATGAGTAATTTTCAATTTGTCAACTGCAAACGCTTTCAATTTGAACCTCAGTTGGTAGCGACTACAGGGCTTGAGAACGGGGTCACGGATTTGATCATATACTTGGCCAATTTCTTTCCGAGGATTGATGATAGTCATTGCGACAGGATTCATTCCTCTCTGACCGCTGACTGTTGTTTCGGCAATGTTTATGTGGGAAAGCAGCCAGTGGCTTGGAAAGAATATTGTGCTGAGCACTGGTAAAAGAAACTCTGGGAAAGCATGGATAGGTGCACTGGCCGCTGCAATATAACTGAAATAATGTAGAAAACACCGTTAAACATCATACAATCAATCAATCATTCAATTTGAACATATCTAAGATTTAGTTGTTAGGTAAAAAGTTAAATAGAGTTAGAACTAATCACCCCTAGGGCTATCAACATGAATGCTGATGTATGATGGGAAAGGCAAAATTGGGTTTTCATTGGCATTGTCAAAAGCTGTCCTAAATGCACAAACATTTTAAATGCACTGTTTAACAATCGATTATTATCCCCTGCCACAGGCAGAGGGATATATACTGAACCAAAAAAGAAACTTCCCCCGTGTTTAAGTGCAGATATACACAAATATGAAAATCAGGATTAAACTAGATTTATATGCATTGAAAGAGTATTTTATTGCGACTTTGTGTGAAAAAAATTATTGCTGAGGGTTTATCTAAAAGTAGTGAAATGGTAGTTAAAATGCGGAAGGGGTCGCTCACCAAAATCACAAATTAATACCGGGTATGACCACCTTCAGCATGAAGGACTGCTTGGCATCATTGGCGCATAGAACGGTTAAGTGTATTGATTTCGGCTTGTGGAATGTTGTTCCATTCCTGAATTAAGGCTTGTCTTAGCTGAATGACGTTTGACGGTGGAATAGGGCGACGTCTAACACGCTGGTCCAAATTATCCCAAAGGTGTTCAATGGGATTCAGATCAGGGCTTTTGGCAGGCCAGTCATTAATAAATGCAATGTTATTCGCCCTGAGGAAATTCACATTGTCCCTAGCTGTATGGCTTGTGGCATTATCATGCTGAAAAAGAGTGATATTGGCATTATTTTGAAACAGTGGGATAAAGTGCATCGCAAGAATTTCATCTCGGTAGCGTTGGGCATTCAAATTCCCTTTGATAACGACAAGATTAGTGCGAAAGCCATGTGCAATGCCCGCCCAGACCAAGACAGAACCCCCACCCCCAAAACGATCTCGTTCAAGTACGCAACAGTCTGCATAACGTTCATTTCTCCTACGGTATACTCGAACCCTGCCATCACCTCGATGAATGGAAAACCTCGACTCGTCAGAGAAAAGAACGCTATTCCATTGTTGTCTAAGCCAGCGTTGGCGTGTACATGCCCAATTAACATGATTTACGCGGTGACGTCGCGTCAAAACACAACCAACGTATGGACAACGTGCACGTAGCCCACCCTCGTGCAAGCCATTGCGCACAGTTTGGGCAGATTTACGGTTGTTATGTGTACCAGGGGTGTTAGCAGCAGTGGCTGTGGCAGTTTGGAAGCGATTGCGCAGGTGGGTGTTCCGAATATGGCGGTCTTGGCCGCGCGTCGTGACATGAGGACGTCTACTACGTGGTCGATCTTCCGTACGCCCTGTTGCTTGAAAACGTTGCCTAAGGTGTCGAATAGCACGAGTAGAACATCCAATATTCATAGCAACAGCATTCATCGTCATACCAGCATTAAGCATGCCAATGGCACGTTCGCGTAGATTTTGCGGAATTCTAGGCATATCAAAAATAAAGAAAACTAAAAAGATTTTAATTTTTTTCAACGTCTTTTTCTTATTGACATGAAAGTCTATAAAATTAGACTGAAAGGTTTAAAAAAATATACACGAATTATACTGGTCCATGCATGCACGTGAAAATCGCTTTCAGCGGGTTTCTTCTGCAAAATGCTTTCAATCGAGTTAAAATTTGTTTTATCGGACACATATATGTAGGTCATCTGACAATTTGATTTTTTTAAATAACATTGCATTTGCACTTAAACACAGGGGAAGTTTCTTTTTTGGTTCAGTATAGTTTTAGCCTTGTTCCTCCGTCCTTTCGTCTGTGTGTCCGTCCGGGACAATATTTCCAATGCCATTGGATGGAATTTCGTGAAACTTTATATGTGTGTACTGTGAATAACCTATTCCGCCGATATGCTTTTTTTTTTTTTTTTGATTCAATGCAAAATGGCTGACTGGGAGCGATTTTGAGTTACGCGGTTGCATAAATTTTTGAAAATGTCTTTTTTGGCGGGGGATGTCATTTCAACGAAATTGCTTGTTTTTTATGTATTGAGTATAAATTATCACAGTTTAATGCCAAACAAAACTTAAGTCATGTTATGTGCACATGCAATGACATGGACAAACCTACCATACTTCAGCTAGTTGACAGTGATGAGCTCACAAACTTTTGGGTATCTCTGTACCAAATGACAAAATTTTAGACCGGTCCAAATTGAAAGCATTTACAGATGACAAAGTTTATGTGACTGAAAAATTGAAATTTGTTTTGGGAAGGGTAGCAAACATTGTGGGAAAAGGAGAAAATGCTGGTTACTAGTATTTTCTCCTTTTCCCACAATGTTTTAAAAAGGCTTCTTTCTCAGGGTCATTAAAAGTTCGGATTGTGTGGTAAAGAGGTATACCAACTTATGTCTGCAAAATGCTAAAATATCACTGTACAAAGGCATGCATGGGGTCAATTCGTTTGAGTGGAAATGCACCGTTACCGGCATTTTCTCCTTTTAAAGGGGCCATTTTAGTTTTTATGCCTTAAATCAAGGCTTACCGGCATTTTCTCCTTTTAAAGGGGCCATTTTAGTTTTTTATGCATTAAATCAAGGCATCTGTCTTTCTTTATAACATCAGATATGACGTCATTGCCCTAACTTGAAGAAAAATCGTATTAACCAAAGAGTATATTAATGATGTGACATTCTCACTAGTTTTTTGGGAAACTGTGGCACAAAATCTGAAAACACATAAAAGAGACTACATAGCCTATTACATTATCTCTCGCTAGATGGCATTCTACAAATACACATCTATCTAATATGGGCATTCTGGGTACAGAACCGGACTACTTTTCAAAACAACAACCGTTACTTTGAAATTCAAAATGAAATAAACGTTTACTCAATAAAACGCTACCTACTGTGATTCATTCAGCTGTGATCAGCTAGCACGTAACCTATGCATCGGCCAATGATTAAAACAGCCCCTACATGCTTGGGTAATAGGCTAATAGCTTCAGTATAAGCACTACTTTTCCGAAGTATTTGGGGATGGGTGATGCGTCATAGCAGACAGGTCGAATCTTTAAAGAATATGACATGCACAGACAAAGAGCCTATTATGGAAATGCCATTTAAATTTTTTTTTTTCTTACTTTTGCCTCCCTTATTTACTGATGATTTATGGCAGCTATCGGCTTACTTAAATCATGTTTTATTACGTTTGATTAGATTATAAAAATTTGAATAGCTCCCTTTAACACAATGATTTCAAAAGACTTTTCTCAAGGTTGTTAAAGCAGATTCTAATATGACACGTGAATTCTGCTCTATAAACACAGTACAACGAAAGCGTAGTAAAATCTATGTCATTCTCTAAAGAGTGACGTCATTCTGTATAAAGTAAGTCGCCTGTGGCTGTTCCATGTCTTCGCCCTCCGATATTTTATCATTGAAAGTCACTTGACGTAAACAAATCATCATTTTCCGCTTTTTGACTAAGGAGGAAGGAAAATCCTCAAAGATTTACCTATATTAACTATTTTGATAAAAATTGACAATGATGGAACTACAGTATCTGAAATGTTAACAGTAAACGTATGTAATTCAAGTGTCTTTTCAAGTGGTAGGTTAGTTCAAAATTAACCGTTGGAAATAGGATTGGTGTGGGTGGAGTAATAATAAGAGATTTTGAAGCAACTATGGCTCCAAAGCTTGACAATACATTCATTCTTCTTTGTCATTTGAAAGGGAGAAAATATAACGGTAAAACAGTGTGGTTTTTTATGTTGTGTTTGATTACTAAGGTTTAACTGAAATTTTGATTCTTTTCATATTTACCAACTGGGCACTGGGGTTTTGTTTTGGTAAAAAAGTGGAACAGCCGTGGTTTATTCGCTGGAATATAATCCACATCTGCGTTTTTACACAAAGTATGATATTGTTTTCCTTTGATTAAGAGTTGGTCATGTTAGAATCGAAATAACCTTCTTTATATTGTGGCTTATTGTTCAATAAACTACATTGTGAGTTATGAGGTGCAATGAATAAAACACTCGGGCTATCGCCCTAGTGGATTATTTATTTGCCTCATAACTCACAACCGTAGTTTATTGAATGATAAACCATGATAGAAAGAAGATTATTTCCTAAGTATTCTATGGTAAGGGGGGTTGACATTTTCTTTCTCAGGAAAGTGATTATTCCTAGAAAAATCATGGGCTCTTAATCCCAGTGAAGCTCATCATGGAAGATGGATTTCATTTGAATGCACATAACTGTTTCTAAACAGGAAACAATTCGGGCCTGATTGGACAGAGATTTCCTGAGAAAAACCCCACGTCAGTGTTAATATTTACAACTCTGTAGAATTCTCCGGGGACGTGGAATGTCCTCAGACATGATCATGGACATCTTTCATGTTTAGACAGGAATGTGATTTATCCTGTCAACTTCGGACATTTTGAAATCCCAGGACATCAGGTTTGAAATCTGGGATTTGCTCTTTATCAGGCTGACAAAATTTTACACTCTATATGAAAAGCATTTGCATATGATATTTAATCTATTGTGGTTCAAACAATCAGATTTGTCTTTCAAAGGAATGAAAAGATTTTAGGAAAAGGAGAAAGCCATGGTTATTATCATTTTCTCCTTTTCCTACAATGGTTGAAGTCTTCTTTCTCAGGGTCTAAAATAAAGGGGTCATTTGGAAAAGGGTGAAACCCTGTCAATAGTTTGATAGACAAGAAGGCATTATGCACAGATTTCCACAAGTTCTGTTTTGAACAGATTTTTAGCTGGGCTGTTTTATAAGAACATGCTGAGTCATTGTTATAGCCCTGGCATTGTGGTGGTCATGTGAAAACTGACATTTTGTAATATCTCTGATATTACTGAAGATATTTACTTCACAAACTTGGACAAGATGTTAACTATCTAAAAGGGAATCCAAACAACAAGGGCAGATAACCATCAAAGTATTTTTGACACAGTTATGCCCCTTTTTCAACTTACAGTTTTCCACGAAAATTAAGCAACTGCAGAACAGTGTTGGCAACCACATGCAGTGGTCTTGTTTTTATTTGTTTTCAGAAACCAGCGGTTTCAAAAGTGAAGAACATTATTTATTGCTGTACATTGGTTTCAATTAGAATGTTTTCTTTGAATTTGTACATTGTTTCTGAAAAGAATACAGACGCTTATATGGATCTCAAGTAAATTGATAAAACTTTCAATCCAAGTATAGTGATTATGTTAGAGAATCTTGGACTGAATTCTAAATTCTAAACAGTGGCACTGGATCAATGCCGTGATGTTATAAAAGCAGAGATAAATCTAGTTTAACTCTTTACCAAACGACAAAATTCTAGACTGGTCCAAATTGACAGCATTTGCAGACGACAAAATAAATGTAAGACAAAGTTTATATTTGTTTTCAGAAGGATAAAAAACATTGTGGGAAAAAGGAGAAAATGCTGGTCGCCAGCATTTTCTCCTTTTTTCCACAGTGTTTTCAAAAGGCCTTTTCCTTTGGGTCGTTAAAAACCGGGATTAGTAGGTAAAGCGCCTTTCACAACCATGGTAGGTTTTTCACACAGTGTACATCAAAATCAGACTGCACAAAAATATGTAGTCTGATCTTCAATCTACACTGTCACCTTTGCTGAGATATTCTGGGTAGAATCAACCTTTTACCAAGGGACAAAGTTCTAGACCAGTCCAAATTGAAAGCATTTGCAGAGCTAGGACAAGGTAGAAAACATTGTGGGAAAAAGGGAAAATGCTGGTTACCTTCTCTTCAATATTGTGACAGATGGCCAAAACAACATTTTAACCCCTTAACTCTTTCCCACACAGTCCCGAGTTTTAACGACCCCGAGGAAAAAGCCTTTTGAAAACATTGTGGGAAGAAAAGGAGAAAATGCTGGTAATGAGAATTTTCTCCTTTTCCCACAATGTTTTCTACCGTTTCCAAAACAAATTTCATTTTTTGAGCCACGTTTATTTTGTCGTCTGCAAATGCTTTGAATTTGGACCAGTCTTAAATTTTATCGTTTTGGTAAAGAGTTAAAGCACCAGACTCATGGCACGTTCTTTATTAAAGTGATATTCAGGTTGTTTTTGTCCAGGATAACTCGATCAGCAAAGCAGACAGTTTAGGTCAAAGATCTGACTGCACATTTTTCACAGTCTGATCTTAATCTGCACTTGCCACAAAGGCAACAAAAGTAAGTGAAAGGCCCTCTCAGGATTTAAAACAATGGAGGGATTGAAATTGTTAAGAGAGAGAGGAATTAACTTCGGATTTTTTCTCCTCTTCCCATGAACTTTTGTGTTTTGTAATTAATTATAGATGGAAGCAGGGATCTAAGATGTTGTCTTAATTATCGCAAATGTTCATTATTATAGCTAGTTGTCCTATTGATTTTGGTATAAGTGCACAACTTTTACATGGGCACATCTCTAAAATGTTAACCCTTTACTAAACAGTCCGCTGTTTAACTCTTTACTAGATGACAAAATTTCAGCCTTGTCCAAATTGAAAGCATTTGCAGACGACAATTTCAGTGCGGCTTAACCCTTTACCACACAATCTGGACTTTTAACACCCCTGTGAAAGAAACCTTATGAAAATATTGTGGGAAAAGGAGAAAATGCTGGTAACCAGCATTTTCTCCTTTTCCCACGATGTTTTTTTCCCTTCCTAAAACAAATTTTAATTCTTTAGTCACATTCATTTTGTTGTCTGCAAACGCTTTCAATTTGGACCAGTCTAAAATTTTGTTGTTTGGTAAAGAGTTAAATGATGCAGTTTTTCTCTGATAGGGTAGAAAATATTGTGGGAAAAGGAGAAAATGCTGGTTACCAGCATTTTCTCCTTTTCCCACAATGTTTTCAGAAGGCTTCTTTTCCAGGGTCGTTAAAAGTCAGCATTGTGCGGTAGAATGTTACAGGATCCTGAAGTAGAAAGCTTTTGAAAACATTGTGGTTACAGGAGAATATGCTCATAACCAGCATTTTTTTCACCACCTACAATTTAGACAACAGTATCACATGGCTTGGTTGATCAATCAAATATTGTATTAAATTTTAAACATATTCTACAGAATTTTTGACAGCCGAGATGAAGGGTTTTAAAATTCTCTTGCGAAAAGGACAAAATGATCCAGAAACAAGCATTTTTTTTTCCTTTTCCCACAATCTTCTTAGCGCTTTCAAAGAAAGATACCTCCTTTCATTAAATTTGAGCCATTACTGACAATGTCATCTGTAATAAAAGTTATCGCTTTCCAAATGGATGAGTGTAACATTTTGTCTTGTCATTTCAACGAAAGAGCTAAAACCGCAGACACCCTTGAAAGACTAAAACCACAGAACACCAGGCCATATTTCACACTCTCTTTTCAAAGACCTTTTTTTTTTCAATACCTCTTTTTTAGTTAAAACTGAAAAATCGTAAGACTTGCCCCAAGCTGATTGAGGTAGAATTAATTAGTTCTTTCATGATTTTGTCTTTGAAATCTCTCCTTAATTCCCTGATTGAAGCACTGAACTGGATCCGGGAGGGATCCGGGATCCGTGTGTCTTTGTTAAACAGGCTGATAAATCAGTTAACACTTAACCACACAATGCCGACTTTTTTAACGACCCTGGGACAGAAACCTTTTGAAAACATTGTGGGGAAAAAGGAGAAAATGCTGGTAACCAGCATTTTCTCCTTTTCCCACAATGTTTTTACCCTATGAAAGAAACATTACACCATTTGAGCCACATTGAAATTGTCGTCTGCAAATGCTTTCAATTTGGACTAAGTTAAAATTTTGTCATCTGGTTAAGGGTTAAATTCTTTACCACACAATCCCGATTTTAACAACCCTAAGAAGAAAGCTTTTGAAAACTGCCAGTAACTACATTTTCTTCTTAACCTTAAGTACTGTGTAAAAATACAGCATTGTATGCCCCTTTTCAGTCGATAAGTTTTTAAATCATTGCAGAAAACACTGCAGTTAAGTAAATCCTACCAATATCTTCTTTCTTTTCTCTGGCAGTAAACCCCTTTTTGTAACATTGTGACTAAAGAATGAAATACTTGTAATATGTTTTTTGGTACTGAAACTTCATCTCATATTGTTCGTACCTTATTTTAAGCACAGGCTTTCAAAAATGTAGGCAGCAAGCGTCTTGCCCAAGAACGTGCCCAAGAAAAATCCAGCGTGTTTAGTGAGGCTCGAACCCAGGGTCTCCAGATTATGAGTCCAGTACCCTGCAAGTGGAGGAACTTGGCATTATAAAGAATTTTTTTCTTCATTTGTAGCAGTATTTTTTAAAAAAAAAATTCAAATAGCCCAAGCATTGTGAACAATGGATTAAAGGCCGGTTCCCAACAATAAATTATTCACAGTTCAGTGTGAAACATGGAGACGTTAGGGTGAAAATCTGTCAGCCCACAATCTAACCAAATTTCTCCCAAATTGACAGAAATGTGTCTCTCTTGTCTAACAATTGAAATTTAATGTTTACATTCATCAAATTAACACTTTATCAAACGATCCCAAAATTTTGAAGTAGAATCTAGAAAACATTGTGGGAAAAGGAGAAAATGCTGGTAACCAGCATTTTCTCCTTTTCCCACAATGTTTTTCAACTGTTTCGGTGATAAATCCCATCATTTTGAGCCTTATTTACTATTTCTTCTGCAGATTTCTTTCAATTTTAATTATTCTAAGGTTTTGTGGTACAGTAAAGAGTTGAAAACTCCCCGTTTTAATTAGTTTCCTTTGAGAAATTGAGAAATCTCGGAAATGAAATTTCATCAACCATTTCCAGTCTGTTCTCTGAAAAATGCTTGAAAGTCAAATCATTGTTTGAACTTTTTAACAGATGTCCAGTTAAGTGGATGTATTGTTTTAGTTCTTTAGCAAAGAATCCTGTGTTTTAATGACCCAGAGGAAGAAGCCTTTATATGAAAACATTGTGGGAAGAGAAGATAATGCTGGTAAGTAGCATTTTTCTCCTTTTTTCCACAGTTTAATCTTTCCAGTGAAAGTTGTAATCTCTACATTTGAGCAAATTTTGATAAGTGTCATCTGCAACATTTAATGCTTTAAATTTGCACCAGTTTAAACTTCTGTTGTTAGGTAGAGAATTAAGTAACGGAATTGGCAGAGTTGTAACAAGTGCAGGGTTTGAAATTCTCCTATATTTACTGGAAAAATGTGAGTCACAATTTGAAAATGCAGCTAAAATTTCAAGCACTCAAAAAAAAATGGGAGTGATTAAGGTCAACTACCAAAATGTACTTAATTTTACTTGTGAATATAGATAAGGTAATTCTTTTTGTTCTTGATAAACATCGGTCATGCGGCACTGAGAATACCCTTTGACGGCTGATTATGATTTTACATGTCGCTATTGAAACTTCCTAGTTGTCATTCATTATCCGAGTTTTGTGACCAAAGTGCATTTGTCTGCACTCATGGCCAACAACAATTTTTGCGTTTTTATACGAAAAAAACGACAGCGAATTCAATTTCTGATTATAACACAGAACTATTTGTCAATCTTTTCTGAAAAGATGATTATCATGCACAAATAACGAGAACCAAATCGGAAATGGTGGACTCGCTATAAATCGGTAATTCATTAACAAAATCGTCCACTATTGTTAATTTTATGGTAATTTAACTGGGTTTGAGAACAGATAGTAAACTGGAATCGATAGTTAAATCATTGTTTTAATATCAATTAAAGTTCTTCTCATATTGTCACTAGTCGACAGGTTAAGTAATAGAATAGAATTGAACAGTTTGTACTGGCACTCTGTTTTTTTTTTTAAACTTTATTGTCCACGTCTATATGGTACTGGCACTCTGTTCTCCACCATTGGTACGCAATCTTGCTAAAATTTGCCAGTGGATAAAAGAAACGAAATTCAAACCCTGAAGTGATTCCTTCAGGCACAGTCAATCAGTTAAGTGGCCATTTCTATGCCATTGATGAGAAAAATATTGTTGCAAAACGAGGAAACGAATGTCACAGTCAGTTCCAGTATTTTTTGAAGGGCAAGAAGTTGGACCAAACAGACACACTAGCTTTCTTATTTCATCCGATAGAATCAATTGATGGCAGCCATCTCTATGCCATTCATTTTATATATAGAGAAAATTATTGGAGCAAAGCAGTATTTAAAACATTACAGATAAATATAGAGAAAATTATTGGGGCGAAGGAGAATATTTAGTTAAAACATATTTTATTTCATAAGTTGAAATGGGGTTGGGCCACAAGTTCTCACAACTTAGGAGAATATTTAACGTTGACTTATCACAGATAAATGAAGAGAAAATTATTCAGGCAAAGGAGAATTTATAACACTGACTTATCACAGATAAATATAGAGAAAATATTATTGGCGCAAAGGAGAATTTATAATGTTGACTTATCACAGATGGGAAGAGTTGGACCTAACTGACATCAGCTTTCTTATCCCTTCAAATACAATCAGTCCACTGGCAGTAATTCCCAGCCCTTCGATGAGAGAGATATCACAGTTAGAGAAGAAATCTTTATGAAATGGATGTCATAGACAGTTCCAATATTTTTTGGAGGGCAAGTAGTCGGACCAAACTGACATATTAGCTTTCTTATTTCTTCAGACACAATCAATCAAGGGCGGCCATCTCTAACCCATTGTGTCTGCTGAGAGACGCATTTTCCCCCCAAAAATCATTACTTTCACACTTTCATTGACAGCTTATGACTTAACCCTTCTGTTTTTCCAGACCTTACAAAAAGTTTTCAAATGAATGAAGGACAACCCACTTGAAAGGAAAGAAAATTTGTCGATTTAACTGTGAGGTAAGACATTATGGAAAAAAGAGTATTTGCTTGTCACAATTAAATGCTGCTTGTCCCACAGTGTATTAAAAATATTGGTCAGTAAAATTTATTGTATCCTTCACACAGAATCCTTTCGAAAAAAAACATATCGATTTTCAAAAAGAAATTGTCACAATTTCATGACTTTACTCAACCCTTTACCACACAATCCCTAGGAAAGAAGGCTTTTTAAAACATTATGGGAAAAGGAGAGTATGTTGGTAACCAGTTTTTTCTCTTTTTTCCACAATGTTTTCTACCTTAAAAGAGACTTCAGATCATTTGTACCCATTTTCAAAGTGTTATCTACAGATGTTTTGAATTTTGCAATAGTCTAAAACTTGCTGTGTGGGAAAGGGAAAAATAGAATGTGTTCATTGCCACTAACATTTTTTCCTTTTTCCTTAATGTTTTTAAGGCCTTCTGTCTCAGGTTTGTTATGGCATTGAATTGTTTAGTGAAGGGTTAACCCTGTACCACAAAGAAAATTTTAGACCCATTAAAACCCGAAGGATGAGCAGCATCCAAATTAAATTTGACTAAAATTGAGGAAGTTGTCTTCGATAGGATAGAAAACACTGTGGGAAAAGGAGAAAATGCTGGTGACCAGCATTTTCTCCTTTTCCCCCAGTGTTTTCAAAAGTCTTCTTTCTCAAGGTCATTAAAAGTCTGTATTTTGTGGTAAAGGGTTAAAGGATTTTAACATTATTATTTATGCCTGACAACTGGAGCCAGAAAAAATCATTACCTTGTCATTATGACAATGATTGCCTAATGATTGCTTACCTCCCTTAGGGAGGGTGAGACATGGGGGGGGGGGTTGAAAGGTAACTATTGACACAAACTCTGCCTTCAGGATGCTGACTGATTAATTGATTGATTGATTTATGGTGTTAACGCCGTTTTCAACATTATTTCAGTTATATCCCGGCAGCCAGTGCACCTATCCATGCTTTCCTGGAGTCTCTTTTACCAGTACTCCGCACAATATTCTTTCCAAGCCACTGGCTGCTTTCCCACATAACCATCGTCGAAACAATGGTCAGCGGTGAAAGAGGAATGATTCCTGTTGCATTATGACTATCATCAAACTTTGGAAAGAAATTGGCCAAGTTGGGGGATCAAAACAGGGACCTCCTGTTCTCAATTCCTGTATGCTACCGACTGAGCTATCGGGACTCAGCTCAGGATGCTGAGAGCAGCTTGAGTCTTTCCCACAAAGCAAAATTTTAGACTCGTCCAGATTGAAAACACTTGCAGACAACAAATTTGATGTAGCTAAAAAGATAATCAGTGTCTTTGAAATGGTAGAAAACATTGTGGGAAAAGGAGAAAAAGGGGAAAACAACAAACTTATGGACTTGTCCAAATTGACAGTATTTGCACATGATAGCTCAAAAGGGAAAAGTTGTCTGAGAAAGAGTAGAAAACATTGTGGGAAATTGCTCAGGTTACCAGCGCTTTCTCCTTACAATGTTTGCAACAGCCTTCTTCCTCAGGGTAATTGAAACTCAGGATTATGTGGCAAAGGGTTAAACATGGCTCAAATGATGGAATCCATTTTTGATAGGATAGAAAATATTGTAGGTAAAGAAGAAGAGGCTAGTTATTGGCATTTTCTTGTTTTCCCACAATATTTTCCAATTTGGTGTTGCCTTTGTCCTCAAAGTCAGGGTACTGTTTTAGTTGACATAGAGAACTGCATTGTACTGGTACCAATTGATTTTGACCTTATTGGATATACTAACTTTTGGCGTTTTTCTAAAACAAAAGTTTTATGTGACCTGACACTAATAGGTACATTGAGTCTTATATCTCTGACCCCATTGTAGAAACTTTAAGCCAAGGGAGTTTAACGGAATTCAAGATATTATATTTGAGATGAGGCCACGGCAAGTGCTAACGTACAACATGTACAGAATATACTTGTTAATCACTCCTGAAATATGTTTGCAGTAGATAGCTTTGGATTTTCTCATGAAATACAGATAATCAACATAAATTGATATTTAATGGAAGAATACAGTGCACACAATGTTGCAAAATTGGAAATGGCTCAACATTACAAGCAATTTGACCTATTGCCAAAATGTTATAAAAAATTGTGTTGTGCAAGACATATAAAGTCTTTGATGAAGTCTCCTGTTATAACTGTAATTGCATAAATCTGATACTTACCACAGCAAAACAACAATAGACGATCACTTTACAGTGTTTCAATTTTCCGTCATTGTCAAGTTGTCATGGTAACCTAACATAGACATGTGATCACAATGGCACCATGTAACTGTCGCAAACCATCAGACAAAACACCTTGTTACCTGTATATTGATTGATTAGCGTGTTATGACTTGGAGACATGCAGGTAACATGCAGCGTGCAATGTATGTCATTGTTTTGATTGCATAAAACTCTTTACCAATCAATCCTGTGTTTAACTCTTTACTACACAATCCCAACTTTTGACGACCCTGAGAAAGAAAACTTTTGAAAACATAGTGGAAAAAGGAGAAAATGCTGGTAACCAGCATTTTCTCCTTTTCACCACAATGTTTTCTACCCTGCTGGAAACAAATTTCAATTTTTGAGTTATGTTTATTTTGTCGTCTGCAAGTGCTTTCAATTTGGACCAGTCTAAAATTTTGTAGTTTGATAAAGAGTTAAACACCCCTCAGGAAACTGCCTTTTGAAAACATGGCAAAAATAAGAGAAATTCCTGGTTATCTCCTTTTTCCACTATCATGTTTTTACCTTAATATAGGGGGAAAAAATCTATCTTGTCATCCACATTAAATTTGTTGTGTGCAAGTGTTTTCTATTTTTACTTAAATCTAAAATTTAGTCATGTGGTAAAATGAAAGCAACATATGATACCAAATATTTAATTAAACTTCTCAGTGGAAGGGGTTTGTTGTTGACGGGATAGAAAACATTGTGGAAAAAAGGAGAAAATCTGGGAAAACACAGATTTATCCACAATGTTTTCACAAGCCTTCTTTAACTCTTTACCAAACAATCCCCGGTGTTCATGACCCTGTAGAAGAGGCCTTTTAAAAACATGGTGGGAAAAGGAGAAAATGCTGGTAACCAGCATTTTCCCCTTTTTCCACAATGTTTTTTACTCTATCAAAACAAGATTGCACCATTTGAACCACACTGAAATTGTTGTCTGCAAATGCTTTCAATTTGGACAAGGTTAACATTTTGCAATTTGTTAATGGGTTAAATAATAAACCCACAGGAATGCTTTGTGGAGGATTTTTGTACATGAAAGAAATTAGTTGCAAAGGACTGTAAACACCCTAGTAAATTATGGATTGTCAATAAAATAAAACTTAAATGAATGAAATATAGTAGTAAATTTTAGATTCTAACATGACATTGGATTCGGCTCTATAAACACAGTGCAACGAAAGCTTGGTAAAATCTACGTTATTCTATGTACAGTGACGTCATTCTATATAGTCTCAGGTACATCATTCTGTATAAAGTAAGTAAGTAAGTTATTCAATGGAATATAATCTGCATCCGCGTTTTTACTCTAAGTACGAACTAATGTTTTCCTTTGATTAAGAGTTGGTCATGTTAGAATCGAAATAATCTTCTTTCTGTCGTGGTTTATCGTTCAATAAACCATGTTGTGAGTTATGAGGCGCAATGAATAAACCACTTGGGCTGTCGCCCTCGTGGATTATTTATTGTGCCTCATAACTCACAACTGTGGTTTATTGAACGATAAACCACGATAGAAAGAAGATTATTTCTTAAGAGCAGAATAAACCAACACATTCTCCAAATAATTACAGTGCCAATGTCGCTATTGTCCAGAATGTCTCGACAAAGCAGACAGTGTAAATCAAAAATCAGACTGCACATTTTTGCAGTCTGATCTTAATCTACACTGGCCGCAAATGCAACTATAAAGAGGCTTTAGGGGTTAAATGAAATCATTGGACAATTAAGAAATTGTTATAGAAAAGGATTAATTGCTGATCCAACTGGCAATTTTTCCATCTGACACAATGGACAGTGGTCTACCACAAGACTGAGTCCTTGGATTAATATTGGTGAAGATAAATGTTTGATGATTTTAGTCAGACAGTAATAAGTTTTGCAGTGAAATCATTTTAATCTTTTACCAAACATTTCAGAATTTAAACACAGCTGAGGTAAGATTTTTAAAAACATTGTTAAGAAAGGAGAAAATACTTGTAACTAGCATGTTCTCGTTTTCCTACAATGTTTTTCTACTATTTCTGTGACACACTTTATCATTTTAGCCTTATTTTGTTTGTTGTCTGTAAATGCTTGTAAAATTGATAAATCTAACATTTTGTTGTATAGCAAAAAGGTAAATTAAATCAGTAAAGACGAAAGTTCCATGATTTTCATTGGACAACAATCAGTTTTGCCGTAAAATCATTTTAACTGAAGAGCCTATTATTCGATGAATAGTTCTAAATTTGTACCGTTTTTCAAAAGACGTCAATTACTTCTGAAGTACATGAGCGTGCAGGCAAGTGGGTACTTCACCATGCAAGAACTTAAAAATCCTTTACCAGATATTTCCTTGTTTTAGCACATAGAAGAAGATGGAAAGCTTTTGAAAACATTCTGGGAAAAGGACAAAGTGCTGGCTACCAGCATTTTGTCCTTTTCCCAGAACGTTTTTTCTCCACCTTTTCAAAGACAAATACCATGATTAGAGTCAGTTTTTAACCCTTAGAGTGTCAATTAAACCTTAGACTTTTTTGGTCCAGAATTAAGACCATAAGAAATGCCATTTCAAAGCTGTTTTTGTCCGCAGTATTTCAGCAGTTTAAGTGGACTCTGGGTTGATCAAAGATCAGACTGCATAATTTGGGCAGTCTGATAATGATCTTCACAAGCCCCATAGAGAACTAAAGCTGCAAAATGCATTTTAAGTACTATTTTTTCATCTGAAAAATGCTTTTAGTATGGATGGACTGAAATTTTCATCATCTGGTAAAGAGTTGAATGGATGCTTTTCCATGTCGGAATTCCATAATTGTCCACTTTGCGTGTCTCTTGTTATTCAGAAGAAAAGTGACAGAGGATTTTCTGGGAGATTTCTGTATGGAAATGAGAAATTTGAGTAATTATGGATCACAATACATCAATCAGTTCTCATTATGCACTGACTAAATATTGACCATTGTGCTGGCCATTTCGACTCTTTTTACTAGACATGAAAATGTTGGATGTGTCAAAGTCGAAAGCATTCTGCAGACGTTAATTGCAAAATTAATACAAAATGAAGTTCTCAAATAGGGTAGAAAACTCTGTGAGAAATGATGGAATTCCTTGTTTCAAGCTATTTCTCCTTTTCCTACACTGTAAATTGCACCTTTGTTCTGAAAATATGTTTAAACATTGTATTATTTGTTAAAGAGTTAGGTCAGTGGCAGCTGACAGAACTTTAGATTTGTCCACGTTGAAATTTGGAAGGCAGTAAATTTAATGTAATTCAAACGTTATGATATATTAGAAGACATTGTGGAAAAAGGGGGAAAAAAATCAGGTTACCAGCATTTCTCCTTTTTCCACAGTGTTTTCAGAAACCTTTTATTTGTTGGTAAAAAGATAGAATCATTAGGTAAAGGGCAAACTGACCAAGACAGGAAGGGGTCAGTCTGATTAGATTAACAGGTTATTTCCCTTGGTATGGGTTAGAAATTAATGACAGTGGGACATAGCCCTGTCACCCTTTGGTTAGTTTGACACATGAGCAAGGAATTTTTTTTTGCTCTTTCTTCAATAGAAAACCTTTTATTGGAAGAGATATTATCTAAATTTAAATAGTTTCATCTTTTCCTTCAATGTAACTCCATCTTTAGTTTTCCTTGTAACCCTAATGTATTTACTAAGTAAATGAAAGGGACACTCAGAATTTGTAGTTTCAAAGGTGTTTTTTGTCTAAAGTTATAGCTAGGAAGCCAGTAATGTAGCTGTTAAGATCAGACTGCCTTTTCTGTTTAGTCTTATTTTAACCTGCACCCTATGCATACCCAACTAAACCCAGCTCTTCAAGGGTAAGCCCCCTAACTTATTGCCAAATAACAAAATTACAGACTCGTTGAAATCAAAAACATTTGCAAAATTAATTTGAACTCAAAAATTAAAATTTGCTTTGGTAGGGTAGGAAAAATTGTGGAAGGAGAAAGTGCTGGTTACCAGTATTTTCTCCTATTTGCACAGTGTTTTTAAACCCTTTACCAAACAATCCCTGGTTTTTACGACCCTGAGATAGAAGCCTATTGAAAACATTGTGGGAAAAGGAGAAAATGCTTGTTACCAGCATTTTCTCCTTTTCCCACAATGTTTTCTACCCTGCTGGAAACAAATTTCAATTTTTGAGTTGCGTTTATTTTGTTGTCTGCAAGTGCTTTCAATTTGGACCAGTTTAATTTTTGTCGTTTGGTAAAGAGTTAAAAGGCCTTTTCATTGGGTTGGTTAAAATTCCTGAATGGTAAAGGGTGAAGACCGGCTATTGGTGTTTGTTGATCAGTAGGATCAAGATGAGACTGCACAAAACATGCAGTCTGATCTGTTATCTCATGTTTCTCAGCATTTTTTCTAGATATTTTTAAGATATAGATGTGTGTTTTTTTTTATTCAAACTGAAAACTTATATGTTGTTTTATTGGCACTTACCACAGTGACTGTAAGTACCTCATCTTTTACGAACAGTTCCTTGTTTTTATGACCTTTAACCCTTTACTGCACAAAGCCGACTTTTAACGACCCTGGGAAAGAAGCCTTTTGAAAACATGGTGGGAAAAGGAGAAAATGCTGGTAACCAGCATTTTCTCCTTTTCCCACCATGTTTTCTACCCTTCCTAAAACAAATTTCAATTTCTGAGTTACTTTTATTTTGTAATCTGCAAATGCTTTCAATTTGAACAAGTCTAAATATTAGTCGTGTGGTAAAGAGTTAAGGAAGAGGGCATTTGCAAACATTGTAGCTAAAGGTGACATTGTTGGTAGCCAGCATTTTTTTCCTTTTTCCTCAGTGTTTTCTACCCTTTAAAGACCAAATCCTACATTTTTAGCCCCACTTAATTAGTCATCTGCAAAATTCATGTCTTTATTTTGGACAAGTCTAAGATTTATATCATCTGTTAACCCTTTACCACATGATGAAATTTTAGACCTGACCAAACTGAAAGCATTTGAAGTCAACAATTTAAATATAGTTCAAATGATTATTTCTGTCTTTGATAGGGTAGAAAACATTGTGGAAAAAGGAGAAAATGCTGGTTACCAGCATTTTCTCCTATTCCCACAATGTTTTCAAAAGCTTTCTTTCTCAGGGTCGTTAAAAGTCGGGATTGTATGGTAAAGAGTTAAAGAGTGAATTCATCGATGATTTCACAATGTTCGAAGATCAGCCGTCAGTTTCTGTGCATTTTGATCATGATCTACGTCCCTAAAAGCAACTTAGGTGTGTTTGGTGCAAGATTAGTAATGGATCTCAGACAACATAATTCACTTCGACAATGTCTTCTCTAAATTTGACACAAAAATTGGCCCATTTTAGTGATTACCTTGTCATGTAGTATGATAATAAAACCTCATCTTCCATTTTTAGTGCTCTTGTTTCAAACTTTTTATTCTGTTGAACAACAAAATTTGTGAGAAATGACAGAGTTCAAGACAAGTTGAGATTCTAAAATGTTTGAAAATAATAACCTCTTTAGCCAAAAACCCATGTTATGGCCATTATACATATGAATTCTTTAAATAAGAGAAAAAAATTAGAAGTGTTGACATGGTAATTGGCATCAGCTTTGTCTATGCAGGAAAGCAGCCATTAACTGAGCTCAACTATTTTCCAAATGACAAATTTTCCTTTCATGCGAAATAAAAGCATTCTGCAGATGTCAAATATAATTTTGGCTCAAACTCAGGGATTTGTCATACAAATGCTTGAAAATGCTTGAAAACATTGTGGGGAAAGGAGAGTATGCTGGTTACCAGCGACTTTTTTCCTACACAATGCTTGCATATACCTTAGGTAAGCTTAACATATTTATTTTACATGAATTGATTAACTAGTTCTTACAACCTATACCATTTTCTTTTATTATACTGCTACCTGGAAAGCACACCAGGACAGTCTAAAAGTTGACACCCAGTCCCTGGAATCAAACTCAGGACCTTATGGTTGTGATCAGGCGCTTTACCTCATGACCACAGACACCACCAACTACAGACACTATTAATTACCCTTTTCCTTCATTTATTTAAACCCACAAAACTGCTTGGCTAAAGGACTTAAAATAAGTTCATTTGGTACTATGAAACTAATGAATCACCAGAATATGCAAAGCATTATGAACTGTTTATTCTTGGTTTGATTGAATTTTTTTCAGTTTAAAAACATAGTATAGAATCACTGCACAAGGAAAGATAAAGATTGGTTACAAATCAATCACACCTGGAAGCACATAATGATGGTTATGATGACACTCATGGTGTGCGATAGGTGCAGATATACATCAAGACTGAAAATTACACTTATTGTAATTTTGTAGTAATTTTCTTTTAGATAATATTCTTTTTTGTAACCTCCCTTTAACCCTTTACAAAACAATCCCATGCTTCCATAATTTTGGGGAAGAGGCCTTTTGAAAACATTGTGGGAAAAGGAGAAAATGCTGGTTACCAGCATTTTCTCCTTTTCCCACAATGTTTTCTACCCTGTCAAAGAACTTCAGTTCTTTAGTACTGCTTGAGAGTTGTTGCCTGCAGATGCTCTCAATGTGAATGAGTCTAAACTTTGTTGTTTGGGAAAATGTTAACCCCTAATTTTAGCCAGATAATTGCAATTTCGTGGTTTAACTTTTTGTCTGTAGTGATTTTGCAATGTGGACAGTGTAGATCAAAGATCAGACTGTACCTTTTATGCAGTCTGATCTTCCAGCATTTTCTCCTTTTCCCACACTTTTTTCAAAAGTATTCTTTGTCAGGGTTGTTTTTGTGGAGTCATATTTGTATGGGAAAGAGTTATGATTAAACAGAAGAATTTGATGCTCATTCAGTCACTGTTGGAAATGTTTAGTTTTCAATATTCTTTTTTTATGTCCAAAATTGCATACTCAAGTTCACAATACAATGCAAATTTTGTTATCCTATTAATTAAACTTTTATCTGTAAGAAGTTCAATTAAGTGCTTTAAGAATTCAATTATGCCATATTCAATTATGGGTAGCCTGATGTGCTATATTTTGTTAGATTATTCTTTCCAACACTGCTATGAAACTTAACATGTTAGACTTTCTTTTAACTTGTTACAAAAAAAAATTTTCGACTTGACCAAATTTAACTCTTTTAACAAATGACAAAATTTTATACATGTCCAAATTGAAAGCTTTTGCAGACAACAAATTAAATATGACGGAAATAATGCAATTTGTCTGTGATAGGGAAGAAAACCTTGTGGGAAAAGGAGAAAATGCTGGTACCAGCATTTTCTCCTTTTCCCACAATGTTTTCAAAAGCTTTCTCCTCTGGGGTCGTTAAAAGTCTGGATTGTGTCTTAAAGGGTAATAGCATTTGAAGATGGCAAATGAGAAGTAGCTTAAATTGCTATTTCTGTCTTTTTTGGGTAGAAAACATTGCAGGAAAAGGAGAAAATGCTGGTTACCAGTTTCTTCAAGGTTTTTAAAACCTGGCTTTGTGTGGTATTTTTACTAGGCAAAAAATTCTTAACATGTTAGATTTGAAAGGATTGGCTGTTGAAAATTTAAAAGAGGTTCAAATGATGGCATTTTGTCCATGAAAGGAGAGAAACATTGTTGGAAAACCAGAAAGCAATGAGAAAAGGGCAATTATTGCTCATTACAGTCAACTGCTCCTTTTTACACGCCCGTTGAAGACGGGGCGTATTATGGGATCACCCATGGCGTACGGGCCGGCGGGCGAGTGGGCGGGTGGGCATCCATCCGGGCGGGGCGGTGTCCAGTTTTTTGTCCGGAGCATAACTTTGTCATCTCCAGTCCAATTGACTTGAAACTTGACATGTGTGTTTGTTGCGATAATATGGAGTGCAGTGCACAAGAACCATAACTCTACCTCGAGCTGTCTTGGAGTTATTTCCCTTTGATCGTCATTTTTACAGCATTTTCTGCTTGTCCTGAGCATAACTGTCATCTCTAGTCCGATTGACTTGAAACTTGGCATTTGTGTTTGTTGCAATAATACAGAGTGCAGTGCGAAAGAACCGTAACTCTACCTCGTGTTGTCTTTGAGTTATTTCCCTTTGATCGTCTTTTTTACAGCATTTTCTGCTTGTCCGGAGCATAACTTTGTCATCTCCAGTCCGATTGACTTGAAACTTGGCATTTGTGTTTGTTACAATAATACGGAGTGCAGTGCGAAAGAACCATAACTCTACCTCGTGCTTTCTTGAGTTATTCCCCCTTAGATCATCATTTTTATAGCATTTCTTGCTTGTCCGGAGCATAACTTTGTCATCTTAAGTAGGAATGACTTGAAATATGGTATGCTTATTTGATGCAATATTTGGAAGTGCAGTGCGCAAGAATTGTATCTCTACCTCGTACTGTCTTTGAGTTATTTTCCTTTGATTGTCATTTTTACAGCATTTAGTTCTTGTCCGGAATATAACTTTGTCATCTCAAGTCAGAACGACTGCAAACTTGGTATGCATGTCTGTTGCAATATTACAGAGTACGGTGGGCAAGAACAATAACTCTACCTAGCGCAGATTTCGAGTAATTCCACTTTGATCTTCATTTTTACAGACCAGTTCTTTGTCCGGAGCTTAACTTTGTCATCTCCTGTCCGATTGACTTGAAACTTGGCATTTGTGTTTGTTGCAATAATACGGAGTGCAGTGCGAAAGAACCATAACTCTACCTCGTGCTGTCTTCGAGTTATTTCCCTTTGATCATCATTTTTACAGCATTTTCTGCTTGTCCGGAATACAACTTTGTCATTTTTAGTCTGAACATCTTCAATTTTAGTATGCATGATTGTTGAAAAATTACAGAGTGCCGTGCACAAGAACCATAATTCTTCCTAGTACGAATTTTGAGTTATTCCCCCTTAGATCTTCATTTTTATAGCATTTCTTGCTTGTCCGGAGCATAACTTTGTCATCTTAAGTAGGAATGACTTGAAATATGGTATGCTTATCTGTTGCAATATTTGGAAGTGCATTGCACAAGAATTGTAACTCTACCTCGTGCTGTCTTTGAGTTATTTCCCTTTGATCATCATTTTTACAGCATTTAGTGCTTGTCCGGAATATAACTTTGTCATCTCAAGTCAGAACGACTTCAAACTTGATATGCATGTTTGTTGCAATATTATGGAGTACAGTGGGCAAGAACAATAACTCTACGTAGCGCGGATTTTGAATAATTCCACTTTGGTCTTCATTTTTACAGTATTTCTTGCTTGTCCGGAACGGAACTTTGTCACCTCAAGTCAAATTGACTTGAGACTTGGTAAACATGTTTGTTGCAGTTACGAAAAGTGCAATGCACTGGAGCCGTATCCTTACCTAATGCCCTTTTGGAATTATTCCCTATTCATTATTTTTTTTTTACAGCTTTTCATGCTTCTCTACAATATAACTTTGTCTTTTCATGTTGGAATGACCTGAAACTTTATATGCATGTTTCCTTAACATTAGAGGAGACATTCATGCCTATTTCAGTCACTAACATGATTTCTGCTGCGCTACTATTTTCCTCTACCTGCCCTTTACAATTATTATCCCCCCTCGACAACTGGCGGTGGGACGGGTGTATCTTGCAACAATTTGCCGCTCTTGTTTCACATTGCTTTCCAAAGTTTTGACCTGCAGAAAAGGAAAAAGATTTATTTGCACAATAAGGTGAAAACTTTCTTTTACCACAATGTTTTCTAACCTTTCTAAGAAAACCCAATCATTTGAGTTACTGATAATTTGATATTTCGGCTGCAAATGCCTTGAAATTGGACAAGTCTAAAATTTTAATTTTTGGTAGAGTTAACTCTTTACCAGATGCCAAAATTTCAGACTAGTCCAAATTGAAAGCATTGGCAGACGACAGAATAAACATGACTCAAATACTGAAATTTATTTTGAGAAGGGTAGAAAACATTGTGGGAAAGAAGAAAATGCTGGGTACCAGCATTTTCTTCTTTTCCAACAATGTTTTCAAAAGGCTTTTTCTTTTGGGTCGTTAGAAGTCGTGATTGTGTGGTAAAGGGTAACAAGCCCTTTTGTCATTTGCATTAACATTGTGTAAAATCTTTGAAATTTACTAAAATCTCTATCATTTATAAAAATAATTTACTTCAAATACAGGCCATTCACTAACCCTCATCCTGTTGAATAACAGAAATAAAACTTTTAAGCAGATAGTAAAAAATCAAATATTGATATTCTACAGGTATTTTTATGGGGAAAATATGCCCTTATCGGGCACTGTAGATCAAAGATCAGACTGCACATTTTTGTGCAGTCTGATCTTGATCTACACTGTCCGTAAAAGGTCAGCAAGGCGTGCCTAGCAGTCTAAGGATTAACTAATGAAAGTAAAAACCACACCTGACAGGCAGCTTACTCTCAGTGTATTTGTGGCATAGTTATGTCCCGTTTCCAACATGAAATTTTTGCTTTTTTAGGAACTACACAGACATGCTGTGCTGCTGTTTGTTAGTTTTATCATTATTTTCATTGCTCTATTTTCAGTGAAACTCTCACAGTATACGGACCAACAATATGTGCTGCATATGCCGCATGTCTGTTGACGAGAGAGTGTAATAGAAGAGCCTTCAGCAAGAACCACCGTTCCATGACCACCTCAGATATGGTGGAATGCATCCAAGAATCTTTCGAATTTTTGTTTGAATGAGCTCAATTTGCTGTATCTGTTAACATTTTAGGTAAGATTTTTAATATTTTCTGGAATGTTGGCACAGTTCAGGTATGCAACAAATACACTTTATTGAATGCTTCCATATTGTCTGAACTCTAAAGAAGAAAGCCTAAGAAAACATTGTAGGAAAATGAGAAAATGCATGTAACTAGCATATTCTCCTTTTTCCCCACAATGTTTAGTACCCTGCCCATCCAAATTTTATCTTTTGTCACACATAGAATTGGTAGCATACATTGCACACACTTTCACTGATCATTGTTTCGATGATGGTTTTGTGGGAAAGCAGCCATACATTCAATCAAGCACACACTTTAAATATGGTTAGTCTGGAATTATGGTGTCTGGTGAAGATTTAACGCTTTACCAAACGACAAAATTTTAGACTTGTTGAAATTGAAAGCTTTTGCAGACAACAAATTATGTGTGCCTGAAATTGCAGAATTTGTTTCTGAAAGGGTAGAAAACACTGTGGAAAAAGGAGAAAATGCTGGTTACCAGCATTTTCTCCTTTTCCCATGATGTGTTTTCAAAAGGCTTCTTCCTGAAGGTCGTTAAAACTTGAGATTGTGTGGTAAAGGGTTAACTCTGTACAGACAACAATGTTAGACTGGTTCAAATTAAAACCATTTGATGACGACAAATTAACTGCAGCATTTTCTCCTTTTTCCACAATCGTTTTTAAAGCCTGCTACCTCAGGGGTCATTAAAACTCGGAATTGTTTGGTGAAACCTTATAAGTAATTCTTCACGCTTAACCACACAATGAAGAGTTTTAACGACCCTGGAGCAGAAGCCTTCTGAAAACATTGTGAGAAAAGGAGCATTTTCTCCTTTTTCCCACAGTGTTTTCCACCCTATGAGAGACAGAAATCATCATTTAAACTACTTTTTATTTGTCGTCTGCAACTGCTATCAATTTGGTTGAGTACAAAATTTTGTTGTCTGGGGAAGAGTTAAAGAATGTACAATAGCTGTCTTTCTATTGAGTATAAACTATTCATGTTGGTCATGTAGTTGTAGACTGGAAGTTTTAAGGAATGTAACACAGTTTGACAACTTTATTAACATGGTGATCAACCAATTTTCTGTTGTGTTGACCTTTAACCTGGAAGTGATTAAATCTACCAATCAAACTGACCACACACTGCAGCTGTAGGTTTCATTGATATGCCTAACTTTTTTTCTGAGTTGCAAAACTGCTGGTATTTGAATGATTTGACAGCGTGATCGAAGTGTATGCCTTAACCCTTTACCACACAATCCCTACTTTTAACGACCCAGAGAAAGAAGCCTTTTGAAAACATTGTGGGAGAAGGAGAAAATGCTGGTAACCAGCATTTTCTTCTTTTCCCACAATGTTTTCTATCCTTTCCAAAACAAATTTCAAATTTTTAGTACCTTTGATTTTGTTGTCTGCAAATGCTTTCATTTATGACCAGTCTAAAATTTTGTCGTTCGGTTAAGAGTTAACCTCTTTTGTCTTGCAGCAAACATTTTTCAAAATATTTTGACAAAAGGAGGAACTGCTTGTAATGAACAGTTTTTCCTTTGTCACAATGTTTCCGGTATTATTGAACCTTGTTTGATCTTTATTATCTAGGTTTAACATTGATGTTTTTAAACCTTGCACAAGTTCAAAGACTACACTTCTACACAACATTCTTCCCAAGCCAGTGGCTGCTTGGGCACGTAACCATAGTCCAAACAATGATCAGACGTGAGAGAGGAATGAATGCTGTCCCAGTGGCTATCATCAATCCTCCGAAAAAAATTTGCTGACCAGCGACCCACTGGTCTCAAGTCCTGGGCACCACTGGGGGGCTGCTCCAGACAAATGTTATCTTGATTGATTGATTGATTGTTTGGTTGGTTGGTTGGTTGGTTGGTCGATCGATTGATTGATTGATCGATCGATCGATCAATTGATTGGTGTTTTACCGCTTTCTATATTATTTCAGTCATGTCACAGCAACTTCTCACATTTTTATGTATTTCCTAAGTTCCACCAGTACTAAGCTAGAGCTCTAAAATGTCTTGTCCAAGGACACTTCTACAAAAAACCCAGTGGATCCAGTAAGGCTTAAACCCGAGGCCTTCAGGTCACAAGTCTTACACTTTACCACTGAGCCATGCTATCTTGATTTTACCTCCAGTAAAGCATGGATACCTTCACCCCAAAATTGCTGAAATAATGCTAAACAAGTAAATAAACGCCATACAAACAAACAAATAAACACATCATTTTTTGTACGAAAATAGTCATTTAAATGGTAAAAAGGAGAAAGAGAGAAGTTTAAACAGAAAGTGTTTTAGACCCCTGCCATATTTGTTTTCAGTTTTTATCTTGTGATGATCTTTATGATAAGGGGCCACTGTACAGTTGATTTATATGTTGACAGCCCTTTTTGGGGATCAAAGGAGCATACATTTGGGCTCTGTGTCAGGGTGGCGGGAGAATGGAAAGTTATCTAATTGCCTTGTGACCATATAAATATGGTATTTTATACCTCTTCGCTGCTGAAGAGTGTGTGTGCGTGTGGGGGGGGGCTTTGTCAGACGTCTTTGCTCCTGTTTTCTCCATGTTGAACAGTTCAACACTATGACAGTTGATAAAGTCTTTACCACACAATGTCACGTTTTAACGACCCTCTGGATGAATGCATTCGAAAACATTGTGGAAAAAGGAGAAAATGCTGTTAAACAGCATTTTCTCCTTTTCCTGCAATGTTTTCTGCCATATCAAAAATAGAAATCATCAATTGAACTGCATTTTATTTGTCTGCATATGCTTTCAGTTTGGAATAGTCCAAAATTTTGTCATGTGGTCAAGAGTTAATAATCTTGCTTTCTTTGTTTCTCATAAGATTACTTTTTCTGCTAGTAGAGACATATAAATCTATTTTGTATACTGTAATATACTGTAAGCTGATGATGTTAGTTTGTTTAACCCATTACCACACATTCCCTACTTTTGATGACCCTGAGAAAGAAGCCTTTGGAAAACATTGTGGGAAAAGGAGAAAAACCAGCATTTTCTCCTTTTCCCACAATGTTTTCTACCCTTCATAAAACAAATCTCAAATTTTCAGTTACTTTTATTTTGTCGTCTGCAAATGCTTTCGATTTGGACAAACCTAAAATTTTGTCGTTTGGTAATGAATTAACCATTTAGCAACCTAAAAAAAAAAGTATACTTGTCCAAATTGAATGCATTTGCAGACGAAAAAGATAACCATAACTCAAGAATTGAAATTCGTTTTGGAAATGGTAGAAAAACATTGTGTGAAAAGGAGAAAATGCTGGTAACTAGCATTTTCTCCTTTTCCCACAATGTTTTCAAAACGCTTTTTCTTCAAGGTCATTAAAACTCATGACTTTGTGATAAAGGGTTAACCATTTAGCAACGAAAAAAATTTATACATGTCCAAATTGAAAGTATCAGCAGCCAACTAATTAAATGTGGCCGAAATGATGAAATTTCTTGTAAAATGGTAGAAAACATTGTGGGGGAAAGGAGAAAATGCCGGTTACCATCATTTTCTCCTTTTCCAACAATGTTTTCTACAGCCTTTTTTTTATCAGGGTTATTAAAACTCGGGATTGTTTGGTAAAGGGTTAATTATGTCCTGAAACTAATTGCTGCTGGCACCTTGAAAATATCTTTGTAAAATAAAGTTACCAATATTGATGAAATTTTAATATCCATCAATACTACTGAAAACAATGTAGTAAACTTAGAATGTGTTTTACCAGTATTTTTTCCTTTTGCAACACATGTTCTCAGAAGTGTTCTGCAAGATAAAGCTTGATTTCTCATTTTTCAAGCAATTTCTACTTTTGCATCAATGTTTTTAGAAGTGTTCTACAAGATAGGGAAAAAAAAAAAACTATCAGACCAGCATGTTGTCCTTCTCTTACTATGTTTTCTTCCGTTTGAAAGACAGATTCCCTCTTTTGAGCCAGTCATTAAATTTTTCTTCTGCAAATGCTTTCAATTTTGACAAAATTAAAGTGACAGCATTATAACTTGTTGAAATTAAAAAGGCTTGCATGTGAAAAATTACATGTGACCCACATGATGGGATTCATCTATGAAAAGCATAAAAATATGTTGGGAAAAGGAGAAAATGCTGGTAACCAGCATTTTCTCCTTTTCCCACCATGTTTTCAAAACCTTCTTTATCAGGATGGTTGAAACAGTGGTTTGTGTGGCAAAGATTTAATCTTTAACCAAACAATCCCAAATTCTAATGACCCTGAGATACAACTGAAACAGAGAAAATGCAGGTGCACATTACATTTTCTCTGTTTTTTGGCACTTTTTAATGTCCTTTCAAAGGAAATTCCTATTATTGAAAACACAGCTGAATGTTTTGGAATAGGACAATTCTATAATTTTGTCATCAAGTTAAGCGTTAAATGGAAAGTAACTTAATAACATACAAAGAAATATAAACAAACAGAGCAATAATATATATGGAAACCTTTGATTTTTATCTCATCAAAAGAGATAAATTGAAATTTTAGTAATTACCTTCTCCTTTTATCTCTGCTGGTATGACATAACATTGCATATTTATATCATTTCACAAAAAGATCCTAAAACAAAAGTCAATAATAAAAGAGTTATAAAACTGTCTTCTTCTTCAAAAACTTCAAAGAAAAGATTTAAATGCTTGGGGTAGGATTATAATATTTTTCCAATAACTTTTCAAAGTTTATAAATCAAGACCTGCCCAGGGCACTAGGGCAATAAACTGACCATTATTTCGATCTGTATTGTGGTGAACTATCAAAGACAAATTTATGACTTTAAATACTTATCATAAGATGTTCAGAGACTTATTACAAACCCTAACTCATTACCAAACGACAAAATTTTAGGTTTGTCCAAATCGAAAGCATTTGCAGACAACAAAATAAAAGTGACTGAAAATTTGAAATTTGTTTTGTGAAGGGTAGAAAACATTGTGGGAAAAGGAGAAAATGCTGGTTACCAGCATTTTCTCCTTTTCCCACAATGTTTTCTAAAGGCTTCTTTCCCAGGGTCGTCAAAAGTAGGGATTGTGTGGTAATGGGTTAACTTTTTACCAAAGGACAAAACTTTACACTGTCCAAAGGAAGTTGCAAGGGTAGATCTAGAGGGTCCAGGGTCCGGGAGGCTGGACACCCTCTGGAAAATACAAAAAACGGGGAAAGTAATGTCTTTAATAAGAGAACTTTCTTGTAGTTTTCATGGATAATTTTTACGAAGATACTGATTGATCAAACATGTTGAAAACCATCTAGATCGTAAGTACATAATACCCAAATGGAACAAACAAATACATTGCTGAACTTTACGTTTTCATTTAAGTTTAGAATGGTAATAAGCTCATATTAATCTCATATTGCTACTAAAGGTACCGGTATATATAAATTAAGGCTTAATTAAAATATCTAAGGCTAAATCTGATTTAAGGAGCCATAAATTTTCATGAAATGATGATTGACCAAAAAAGAAAATTTCACTCTGTGAACAGTTCCATTTGTTTTATATGTTTCTTTGTAGAGATATTCCTAGAACTATCAAAAAGTCCAACTGTTTACCGTATAAGAAAATGTGACTGTTGTATCTCCCTGTAATCTTAGTACGTCCTTTGATGAAAGACAATATTGACGCTTGTTCCAATGATTCTCACAGTTTCGAAAGGACTTTGGACAGTCAGGGATTGAACTCATGACCAGAAAATTACCAGCCAAGACGCTTACTGACGGAGATACTGCGACTCTGCTCTCTTTTTGTCAGGATAGGAGTTCGGTCAGACCTGACCCCCTGGGAAAAGCATGGATCCCAGCATGATTTGTTCGAAAAAAGAGAAAATGCTGGTTATCAGTATTTTCTCACACAATGTTTTCTACCCTTTCAAAGAAAATTTCTCTCATAATTTTTACTCACATTAGATTTGTTGAATTTTGGGACGCTTAAAATTTTATCATCTGCTCTTGTTAGTGAGCTGTCCAAGTTATAATTTGCCTCTGGGTCAAAAAGTGGTGGTGGATGGTTTCACACCTTTAGCAAAGATCAAAGAGGGATATCTTTGTGATGATTCTAGAAAATGATTTTCAAACATAAAAAACTGATCAATATAAATCCAATAAATCCATGACATTTTGATCTATCTTGGCGTCTCTGGAGAAATCATTCTTTCATAATTGTAGAAGATTATTATTTGCATCTGCCAAAAGTCAGTTTTGCCAAACACGTGCCTTCAAAGTAGTCTTTTGTCCCTTTACCAAATAATCCAGAGTTTTCACGACCTTGAGGAGGAATGCTTTTGAACATATTGTGGGAAAAGAAGAAAATTCTGATAACCAGCATTTTCTCCTTTTCCCACAATGTTTTCTATCCTTCCAAAAACAAATTTCAATGTTTGAGTCTCAATTTTTGTCATCTGCAAATTATACTTTGAATTTGGACTAGTCTAAAACTTTATTGTGTCATGAAGAGTCAAAGTATGACATCACTTGCTACAATATTTGCCAGTAATTCAGCCTGATCTTTGATTTACATCAATAGGTGCCATGGCTGCCGTGATTGAACTGAAATAATGTTGAAAATGAGACTATACAATCAAACAGTCAATCTACAACAAATCTGTACTGTAATCCTTTGAAGCAATGAGCACAGGCAAACAGTTTATACATATACTCTAGAAATCTAATAACATAATTACAAGTATTCCATAATACTTTCTCAGTTCTACAGATTGGTCTCTGAAATAGGAGCCAAAAAACTGATGCCTATGTTAGAGTTTAAGTCCTCCGATGGAAGGAAACACTGTACTTTGCCAAAAAACGTAACTCCAAGTTACTTTCAGAGGGCAGTCTGAAAAAAGATCAGTTTTCTCTCTACTAAAAGGTCCCTATTTCATTACCCCTGATGAAAAGCGCCTTTGAAAACATTGTTGGAAAAGGAAAATATGCCGATAGCCAGCATATTCTCCTTTTTCCCACAATGTTTTCTTCCTTTTCAAACATAAATATCATCAATTTGAGCGATATTGAATTTGTCGTCTGCAACTGCTAAATAATGACTGTGGTCCCAAGTTTTATCATTCTGGTCAAGAGTTTATTATTAGAATTAACCCCATCCTGTGCCAAAAAAGGAAATTACTGTTTTCTGAGAGTAGAAAACCATAAGTAACTGTTATTATCTGAAGGCTGCTTTGCCAGAAAATCTCACAAAATTTTGATAAGTGTAGATTCAAGGTCATATTGCTTGTTTAATGCAGCCAGATCTTGGTCTACAGCGGTTGCTTGAAGCAATTTTATTTTGCTCTGGGCATCAGATATGTTAATCCAACAGATGAATTTGACAATGTATGCATCAATAGAAAATGGTTATTTCATTCTTGACTGGGATCTTTGGATAGTTCATGGGCTTGTTTAACTCTTTACCAAACGACAAGATTTTACACTTGTCCAAATCCAAAGCATTATGACATACAACAATTTCATAGTGGCTGAAATGAGGAAAATTGTCTCAAAAATTGTAACAAAAAACATTGTGGGAAATGGAGAAAATGCTGGTTACCAGCATTTTCTCCTTTTCTCACAATGTTTTCAAAGGGCTTTCTTCTTTGGGGTCATTAAAACTTGGGATTGTGTGGTAAAGGGTTAACTTCTAACGACATGGCAAAATCTCAGACTTGTCCAAATCGAAAGCATTAAAAGCGGACAATTACAATGTTGTACAAATCATAAAATCTGTCTTTGAAAAGGTAGAAAACATTGTGGGAAAACAAGAAAATGCTTGTTACCAGCATTTTCTCCTTTTCCAACCGTGTTTTCAAAAGGCTTCTTCCACAGGGTCGTTAAAACTTGGAATTGTGTTGGAACGGGTTACCGGTAGCCCTTCCCAACACAATCCCAAGTTTTAATGACCCTGAGAAAGAAGTCAAAATATAAAACATTGTGGAATAAGGAGAAAATGCTGGTAACAATTGTTTTCTTACCTTTTAAAGATAAATCAGTCGTTGGAGCAACATTTTAGTTTTTTGTCTGCAAATGCTTTTAACTCTGTGCCAAATGACAAAATTTAGGACTTGACCAAATCGACAGCATTAAATTTTGCAGACGGCAAATTAAATGTAGCACAAATGATGATTTCTGTTTTTGATAGGGTAGAAAACATTTTAGGTGAAGGAGAAAATACTGGTTACCAATATTTTCTTCTTTTCTCACGATGTTTTCAGAGGCCTTCCTCTTTAGGGTTGTTAACCCTTTACCGCACAATGCTGACTTTTAACAGCCCTGGGAAAGAAGCCTTCTGAAAACATTGTGGGAAAAGGAGAAAATGCTGGTAACCAGCATTTTCTCCTTTTCCCACAATTTTTCTACCCTATCAAAGAAAAACTGCACATTTTAAGCCACATTGACATTGTCGTCTGCAAATGCTTCCAATTTGGACAAGGCTAAACTTTTGTCATCTGTTAAAGAGTGAAAGGTCAGGATTGTATGAAACAGAGTTGATTTGGACAGGTCTAAATTTTCTGGTCTGGTAAAGAGATATCGACTCAGAAACTGGTGTGAATACAAACCGAAATGGAAGGAATGACAGTCTTTTACAAGAATTTTGCCAGCAGGACAAGAAACTCTTGTTGTATAAAACACAAGTCCAACTTTTTGACAAGAACTGTGACAGAGATAAATTCTATTGATTCTAAGAAGATTTATGATTCTCAGGAACAGGAAGATGTATTATGTTTATTGAATAGTCAGAATGACTTGAATATTTTGGAAAATACCATATAGGGTGCGTTCTAGACATTTTTTAATGCTTCCTGAAAGAATTTGTGGTAGAGCATTTATAATATCCGTGGCATTGTTACTCCAGTTGTGTCTGTTCACTATTTTGTTTCTGCAAACGAAGGTGATATATGGGGGAACACCCATCTTGGTTACTGATATCTGAGTTTAACATTTTTCTCTTGCAGTCTTTATGGGGAAAAAATTCGATAGTAAACAAGTGAATTATCCCTCTGCCACATTGTTCTGAGATGTTATAATTTATTCAAGCTTTATTAAAGGTGGCCCTTCGGATCTTGGGACGAAAATTTTACAAAAGTACAAAAAAGTCATCCTTATACCCCCAAAGCCTTTTTAGTTTCATTCATAAAACCCTAGTAGTCGAAAACCATCCTACAACAAGAGAAATTAGAGATTTACTGCGGCCCAGGTCGACACCGATGGGAAACACGGTCTATTTTTACATGAGCAACTCGCTCATTTACATACCGGAAATACACCGACGAAGCTTCAAACATAGCGTCCGAAGAAAACATTGTGGAAAATAATTACATGTTTGTTATGTTATAGAATTTAAGCGTCATTAGTCACGTGCCAGTCACTTGACATTCCCACAATGCTTTTTTGATTTCTGGCACGAAATCTAAAAATACCTTTAAGAGGCTACGTAGCCTTTTAAGGGAACACCATCAAGGAAATTTTTTTTTGGAATTTTATGATTCTTAATTATTGATGATTTGTATTGTTTTTTCATATAAATTTCAGTGATATATATATTTTTTAATTTGGTGAGATGTGAAAAATCTAAATACCCACCTTTAATCCATCACCAAACATGTAAATTTTTTGCCCAAATTGAAGGCATCTGCAGACAACAAATTCAGTATTGCTGAAATGATGGTATTTGTTATTAAATGAGTAGTAAGCATTGAGGAAATAGGAGAAAATTCTGTTACCAGAATTTTCTTCTTTTCCCAAATTGTTTTTTAAAAGGCTTCTTCCTCCATATGGTTAAAACTTGTGATTGTGTAGTAAAGGGTTAAATGTTTTAAAGAAGTATGGGAAAGAAGCAGTATGACTTGAAATATCAGCATTAACCATCGCTCCTTTTCTCACAATGCTTTCAAAAACACCACAACAATGTACTAGAGTGTGGTATTCTTTAGATACCAGGGAAACACTATCTTTAACACCTATTCTTGAAACATGATTAAAAATACCATGGAAACTGCAATTTCTGGAACATTTTATATTAAACCTATAAAACATTTCTGATTGGAAGGAGCTGACAGTTTGTGGGTCAGGTTCTTACAAAAATAATTGACTCACTGGGATCAAATTTGCATCCTTGAGTTAGTCCAGCATTGAAATGCATGACCCTTAACCACACAGTCCAGACTTTTATAACCCTGAAAGAAAAGGTTTATGGAAACATTGTGGGAAAAGGAGAAAATGCTGGTAACCAGCATTTTCTCCTTTTCCTACAATGTTTTCGTCCCTATCAAAGACAAAAATCAACATTTTCGCAACGATTTGTTGTCTAGAAAATTAATGCTTTCAATCAGTCCAAAATTTTGTTGTATGGTACAAAGTTAGTTTACTCTCTGCAATACAGTCCAGACTTTTACGACCCTGAAAGAGAGGGCCTATGGAAACATTGTGGGAAAAGGAGAAAATGCTGGTTACCAATGTTTTCTTCCCTATCAATGACAGAAAGCACCATTTTTGCAACATTTCATAAAATTTAGTTGTCTGCAAATGCTTTCAATTTGTTCCAGTTCAAAATTTTGTCGTTGGGTAAAGAGTTATTTAGCCCTGCGAAAAGTTCAAGACATTTCCACGATGAAAGCTGAAATGTTGGAATTCATCTTTGAAAAGGTAGAAAACAAATTATTATGGGAAAAGGGGATGGTATTAGTTACCAGCATTTCTGCACAAATTCTTCAATACATTGGAATTTGTGCATTGTTAGCTCCCTTTGATTTCTGCATTAGTGGGGAAATATGAAATAGGATTAAAGAGGAATCGTGTTATAAACATGATAATGTTGTCTTTGATGAAGTAATCAGAAAATCCCTTTTTAAGCCTTATATCCATGTAAATATATTTTTATTTGTCTATCGCACATTTCTTTAATCCATTTTTACACAATCCTGAGTTTTAATGATCTTAATGAAAATACCTTTTGAAAACATTTTGGGAAAAGGAGAAAATGCTGGTTACCAGCATTTTCTCCTTTTCCCACAATGTTTTCTACCTTTCCAATGGTGAATTTCTATGTTCCATTCACAATTATTTTGTCCTCTGCAGAAGCTTTCAGTTTGAGCAAAATTTTGTTGGTTGGTAAAGGGTTAAAAAAAATAAAAAAAGTTGCAAAGAAAGTGTGGGAAGTTCAGCATACAGATCCTGCATATGTTGTGGTTTGGACTGGTTACCTTCAATATAGAAGTCTTGCTCTGTACAGCAACACAACTGTCTCTTTAGTAAGAGATGCAGAATTTTGTATTAATCCTAAATGGGGCGCTAATTTAACAACATGATCTTAGTCAGAAAAAAATGACCAAAATATTGCAATTTCACCACATATTGTGGTAAAAGGTGAAAAACAATCCTCAACTAATTGAACAGTGTTGATCCTAGATCAGACTGCATATTGCAGGCAGTCTGATCTTGATCTATATAGTCATTATAAAACATTATTATTAAACTTATGATAGGAGTTAATACTCGTAAAGTATCAAATATCAGTACATGTATATGTATAGCAAGCCTTAATTTTCAGTCTAGAAAAAATTACTCTAATTAGTGCAGACTATAAAGCTTGCTCTTGTCCAGAATGTCCCAGCAAAGTGGCCAATGTAGTTCAAAGATTAGATTGCACATTTTCTGTAGTCTGATCTTGATCTGCAATGGCTGCAACAGCAAATAATGTTGTGATAGGCATTTTAACCCTTTGCCACACAATCCAGAGTTATGACAGTCCTGAGATAAAAGGCATTTGAAAATATTGTGGGCAAAAGAAAAAAAGCTGGTAACAAGCATTTTCGCCTTTTTTCCCATGATCTTTCTACCCTGTCTGATATAAATCCCACTAGTTTAGTTTCAATTTATTTGTCATCTGCAAATGCTTTGAATTTGGACCAGTCTAAAATTTTGTTGTTAGGTAAAGGTTTAACTCTTTACCAAATGAAAAAATTTTTAGACTGGTCCAAATTGAAAGCATTTGCAGACGACAAAATAAACATAACTCAAAAATTGAAATTTGTTTCCAGCAGGGTAAAAAAACATTGTAGGAAAAGGAGAAAATGCTGGTTACCAGCATTTTCTCCTTTTCCCACGATGTTTTCAAAAGGCTTAAGTCTCAGGGTCATAAAAACTAGGGATTCTTTGGTAAAGGGTTAAGGGTTTTGGGTTTTAGTGCTGTGAATTTGTAATCCGTTTAGCCCTTATTACAGAGGCATTCTCATTTCATTCCCCCGCCTTCCCCATAATCCCCTAAAAACCCTAGCATCAGTCAAAGAGGGCTTAAGATCTGAGACATCAGTCTTCAGAAATGTCAGACATTCACAAGTTTGTGTTTTGTGACTTGGGCTGTATTGGCTCCTATTCTGTGTTTCACAAATTCACAGGAAGTATGCTGCAGGCGTTGTCTGCGCATGTCATATTCTTCGAAGATTCGACCTGTCTGCTATGATGCATAACTCATCCCCGTATACCTGGGATAAGTAGGGCTTATACCGAAGCTATTAGCCTATTACCCAAGCATGTAAGGGCTGCTTTAAATAAATGGCCGGTGCATGGGTGAAATGCTAGCTGATCACAGCTGAATGAATCGCACCAGGAAGCGTTTTATTGAGTAAACATTTATTGCATTTTGAAATTCAAAGTAACGGTTGTTGTTTTGAAAAGTAGTTCGGTTCTGTACCCAGAATGCCCAAATTAGATAGATGTGTATTTGTAGAATGCCATCTAGCGGGAGATAATGATACTGCAGGGAGATGTGGAGTAACTTGCCCTTTTCCAAGGGTACTCTTGTATGAGTAGTACCATCAGCAGGGTTTGAACCAGGGATTTTAGCTGGGCTGTTTAAAGAAAAAAGATGTGGTTTTGACACAGACCTGTCCTAGTCCGAGTGGTCTTTATGTTTGTCATGGGAAAACTTTGACATTTTCTAACAATCATCTCTCTCATTACTGAATATGTTAACTTCTAACTGGAAAATGTTTACCATCAAAAGGGCAACCTAAATCAAAAGGGCAGATAACCTTTAAAATATTTTTGACACGGTTATGTCCCTCTTTTGCGACCTTAAACTTTCACATGCAGTGCTCTCATATGCACTCACATAGGATTTATTGGATGAGGCAATAACGGGATTTGCGCACAAAAGGGATTACAGAATTGTGAGAAAGTGGGAAAAAAAAAACTTTTTTCTTATTCCCACAGATTTTTAAAAAAATTCTTTCTCGGGATTGTAAAAAATGTAGGATAGGATATGGTTGACCCTTTAGTAAGCAGTCCTGGGTTTTAATGACTCTAAGAGTTAAACCTTTTGAAAACATTGCAGGAAAAGGAGAAAATACTGGTAACAACAATATCCTCTTTTTCCTACAATTTTTTCTGCCCTTTCAGAGACAAGTTTATCATTTGTAAGCCACAATTCATTTGTTGTCTGTTTTACAGCTTTCAATTTTGAAATGTCCAAAATGTTGTCATTTTGTAAAGAGTTAACCCATTAGCAAACAACAAAATTTTAGACCATCCCAAGTTGAAAGCATTTGCAGACGACAAAATAAACCCCACAAAAAAATGAAATTTGTTTTGGGAAGGGGTGAAAACATTGTGGAAAAAGGAGAAAATGCTGGTTACCAGCATTTTCTCCTTTTCCCACAATGTTTTCAAAAGGCTTCTTTCTTGGGGTTGTTAAAAGTCAGGATTGTTTGGGAAAGAGTAATACAATTAAAGACTACTGGTACCCTACTATTTGTCTAAGAGCTCACAAAAAGTAGTACTTATCTTATGAAAGTTATAAGTGACTAATGTCACATAATATTGCACCAGAAGGAGTCACTGAAAGAATCTACCTTAAAAGCTTCAATTAGTGCAGCAAGAAGCCTTTTCATTTAGAAGTGCAGTAAATACAGGGTGTCCAAAAAGTCGTGCACCATCCTGAAAACACATTCATTGTTACAGATGCTCAAATTGAGCACCATTTTCAGTAATACAACGCTGTACTCTCCGCAAAAAGCTGTTTTGAACATTCCGTAGGGTATCTGGTGGGATGTTGTGACACTCAGTTACTGACCATTACTGAAAATGGTGCTCAATTTGAGCATCTGTAACAATGAATGTGTTTTCAGGATGGTGCACGACTTTTTGGACACCCTGTATAATGTGACCGAAACTCTTGTATTGTGTAGAATAATTCTGGCATGAATTTGTTTACACTTTTGATCAATTTACGGTTTCCACCAATTAACTTTTTACAAAGGTGTCCTGTGGTTTTAACAATCCTGAGAAAGAAGGCCTTTCCCCTGCGAAATGCTGTTCTTAAAATCATGAACACTTCAAACTTTTCAAGAATAATTCATGAAATGACCATCAACAATCCTTAAACTTGGTTCATGAACTACTGGACATGAAATGACCCTATAAAGGTGTTCATGAACAGTTCATGAACCAATGAAGGTTTACAAAAAATTCTTGAAAACCACATGATCTGACCATGAATTCATTGACGACATTTTATGAATTAATCATGAACCAATAGGTTCTTGAAGTATCCATGATGTAGTATTCAGTTAAATCAAGAAAGTTTCATGAATTTCTTGAGAACTATACGGTTCTTGAAACATTCATGATTCTGTATGGTTTTGTTGATCAGAAAATTCTACGATTTACATTAAATTTTACACATGCCTTCAGCTGTCCTCAACTCAGTTTCTTCTATAATATTGTAATCATACCACATAAATTGTAACCTTATTATTTTATTAAAATTTTGTCAGGCCTAACTTTGACTGTATCTTTATATCAACTATCACATGAAATGCTGAGCTTTAATAAAACATTCCCAACAAGCCACAAAGCTGCTTGCAACAGAACCAAGTTAAAAATAAGAGCACCATATGGGGGTGCCAACACTTGGCTGTGGGTGCTTGATTTTCAGTGAAAATTCCAAGTCAAAAAAAGAGACATAACTCTGTCAAAAATACTTTGTTACCTGCCCTTCTTGTATAGATTTCCATTTTGATAATGAACAACTTGCCCAAGTTTGAAGTAAGTATCTTCAGTAATAACAGAGATATTATAAAATGCTAAAAGTTGTGGCAAAATGACGTGAACGATGATGACACAGGAGCTACTACAATACCTCTGTCATTTTTCGAAAACTTCCAATCTAGTGTTGCTTAACCTCTAATGCCCTAGAACCAACTTAAGTTGCTTTAGAAGAAAGTGTAAACCAAGATCAGACTGCAAAAAACGTGCAGTATGATCTTAGATCTACAGTTTCCACTACTTAGTCCATATTCTTGCCAAAACAACCCTGAAATTGCAATAATTTACATGTTTGTCCTGACTAAAAATATCCATTTGAATATTTCAGTGCTTTTAGGGTTAAACACATTTATTTCAAAGTATACACATATCTAGTTGACCATTTCTGTCATAAAGAAAATTGTCTAAACGTCTCAACAAGGCACTTAACAAAATATTGGAGAAAACGCTCAATGAGCAATTTCTCTTTTTTCCAACAATGCATTTCAGTAAATTTTACCATCAGTGGTCAAGCCCTGAGATGCCTTTATTCAAAGTGTTTTCACTTGGAAAGGGTGAATACAAAAGTGGGACACAAAAGTATGAAAACTTGGGATAAGTAAACAAATACTATTTTACCCTTTACAACACAATCCTGACTTTTAACAACCCTGAGAAAGAAGCCTGTGGAAAACATTTGTGGGAAAAGAGAGAAAATGCGGAAATTAGCATTTTCTCCTTTTCCCACAAATGTTTTCTACTCTTCAAAGACAAGTTCTGCCATTTTGAACCACATTTAAATCATTGTTTGCAAATGCTTTCAACATAGGGAAGTCTATAACTTTGTAATTTGGTAAAAAGTTAAGTTATACTTCATAAACCATTGAAAAATCAGCAGTTTCTTTGTACAACACTAAGTGTTTCTCAATCACTATCCTTCACTTTGGTATTACGCTTGAATGGGTACTTAACCAGGATCAAGATCAGACTATATAAGAGGATACAGATCATGACCTACACTTCTTGCCATGGAATCCTTACATGTAAATTGCAGAATTGGAGTTTACTTTTCTACAACGAAATGAGAAGGAAAAAAGGTTGAATCTTTGTGGCAAAAAGTTCATTTCATGTTTGTTTTCATCCATACACACATGGATTGTACAAGCACTTTAGGAATCACCCAAAATGAAAAACCACATGTTAATTTTCAACATGAATTGTATTTCAGAATTCTCTTCTTCACCCTCAGAAGAAATTACACTGAATGAGTCTGTGGATGAAATGCAACGATCAACACTGCTTACAGATGAATCTGTTTCAAATCTTGATAGTTCATTCTCTTTGTCATTTGTGTTGTTAAAGTCACCATCACTGCTGTTGGTCGCATTGTTTGATGAAAGAACTATGCAATCTGAAAGAAATACAGCTAAATAATTGTCAAGCCATTGAAATCTCAATCTGATTGAACAGTGTTTAATCCTTTACCAGACAGCCAAATTATAGATTGGTTCCAACTGAAAGCATTTGCAGAAGACAAATGTGGCTCAAATGATAAAATGTTAATTTGAAAAGGTAGAAAACATAGAGGGGAAAGGGAAAAAAAATGCTGATTACAAGCATTTTCTCCTTTCCCCACTATGTCTTACAAAAGACTTTTTTCTTGGGGTCGTTTTTGCTTGGTAAAGGGTTAATGTTGCTTTTAACATTGTTCAAGTTATATCACGGCACCAGCTTTATTACTCATGCATATCCTGGATTTCACCAGTATTATTGCATAAAATGTGCGTTTCACGTGCCGTTAACGCCATGCTTTTTACTTTCAGTATCCTCGACCCGGGCCAACGTTGTAAACAATGGACACTGAACATTTCATTCATGTTCGACGTCACTGCGCGTAAGAAAAACATGTGCACCGAATTCCGATAAACGGTGGGTGCAGAACGTTTCATTCATACATGACGTCACAAAAAATATGTTTACCGAATTCCAGTTTTAATCAGTCTCGGTACATTTTAAGTCCGTTTTTCTTTTTTCAATTCTGTGGCAGTATGTTTCGTTTTTGTCACGACTTATTGATAAAGAAAACTTTTATTTTATGCAATAATAGCATTCTTTCAGGTTTTTGAGGTCGTTAACATTCGCAGAGGCCCTCAAAATGGCTTAACACCCAAGTGCTTTGAACTCGGGCATTTAACCATTTTGAGGACCTCTGCGAATGTTATCGACCTCAAAAACATGAATTAACCCTATATTAGACGAGGTACTGAAATGCCTTGATTAATAGAGTGTAAAAAGTCATATTTGGCATTTCAAGACAGTTCAAAGCACAAAAACTCCTGACATAATCAGCTGATTTCAACCACAATTAAATTCAACTGAGACTTTGTGGCTAAAAACAATTTCAGCAAGTTTGAAGACAACATTTTCTTCACAAATAGAGGATGAAAACTTCTGTTCGAAAGTGGCAATATCAGCCATAATCTGATCTTCCACAAAAGATTATGACAATAAAAATTGTGAGCAGGTTTGAAGAAAATTGTTAAAATAGAATTTAACCCTTTGGTTGCTATGGGCAACTCAAGGATCATTTGCAGACAGTGTAGATCAAGATCAGTTTGATGTTGGATCTACACTGTCCAATAAGGAGATATATTGCCCAACAAAATACCTTTGAAATAGCAAACTTGGGTTTAAACTACCTGCTTGAAAGTTTCAGTTCATTTATTTAGAAGAATAAGGGTTAAGATGTTAGGAATAAACAACCTAACAGTGATTTACCTTCAACTTGTTCATCCTGAAAAGTCAAAACCTTGTTGCATTTTTTCATATTCCATCTGTACAGTGTACTTTTAGGCACATTCCACTTTTCATCCAGTTTGTGTAACTTTTTGCTAGGCTTTAATGGAGCTGAAAGCATAGAAACCTCAGCTTTTAATTCCTATCTTCATGTACAGTCTACTCTGGTTATCTCGAATTCCTTTGGACAACAAATATTCTTTGACATAAAAGGAGCTCAATTTAAGAATTGGATGAGGACACCGAAAACCAGAAGTAAACATGAATTTGGACAGGGTTATCTTGTCATCCTTGCAAACCATTAAGTTGTATTTCTGGTGTCATTTTGAGCTTTTAAGAAATGCATGATCTGCCTTCCTACAGACTCTTTATACATGACCACACTGACATTGTGTTAACTCGAAAAATTGAGCAATTAGCAAGAGACACAAAACCAACAACCCTTGATATTCAGTGTATTTTTCACAATTTACTTAAGTTTTATATGTGAACCGTTGTTTACAAGGTAGCCACCAAATTCACACCAGTGACATGACTCCATAAAATGCAGAATAGATGCGTGGCTTTCGAAAATATGGGTGCCGACTAAGTTCTACATTTCTCGACCGGTTCGCAGTAGGTAGTATTGTATGCTTGATTGACAAGCGCTAAATGGTGTATGCATGTAGGGTGTGTAATTAGACAAATCCCAATTTACAATGTTACAAAATTATTCACACCTTACGAATCAATTCAGGTATTAACGTATTGTGTGAGTTACGACCCTTGTATCTACCAATGATGGCGAATATATGGACAAAAAAAAATATATCTGAGGTATGAAATTGTTCTCTAAATTCTTTCAACATAATGGTTTTTGGACATGATGGGTTGGAGATAAAAACAAAAATCAACATGAAATATAGAGACACGAAGTTCTGACATTGCTTTGACATAACTGGAGTTATGAGATAAGCGATTTTAACATAACGAGATTCGACTGCACAAGCATTTAAGAATAGGGAAGGGGTTTTTAGAGAACAAACACAGAGCACTCTATTTAAAAATCCGACACATTCTGTCACAGAAGACAATATCTAAATAATAACACTCTGATGCATGTATGACTAACACAGAACCATAACATATTCTTGCTGGACAAAGGCCGATGGATCCAAGAATTGTTCATTATCTATCAGATGTAGTGAAGTTCTGTTTGAAGTGGTAATCTGCAGATATGCTCTGAACATAAAAGTCTTGAGAAGGCTAATTTGGGAAAGAATTAACACTTCCCCTAATATGGCACATTTGGACTCTTTCAAATGGATAGGATTTTGTAGAAAAAGATATTCAACTATAACAAATGATTAAAAATATTTTCCGAGAGAGTAGTAAACATTTTTGGAATAGGAGAAATCATTTGTTATTATCTTTTTACCTGTTTATGGTCATTTACCTTGCAGTGTGCTTGCCTTAGAACTCTAAGTGACTCACAGGGTCTGAAGTTGCTTTCTGAAGATAAGGTATTGTACATGCCTGCTAGTAAAAGGATTTCTCCTTTTCCGTACAATGTTCATTCCTGATCAGAAAACTTTGCCCTATTTGAGGATTTTTTTTTAGAGGTTTTCAGTTGGGATTAGTCCCAAATTTTACTACATGAAAATAGATTAACTGAATACAGAATGTTCATATATTTAGTCTAGTCTATATGATTTGTACTTACAAAATCCATGTAAATTGAACAAATGGTTCAAGATCGAACGTTTCAAATTCACAGTGCAATTGCACAGGTGACGCTGAAATTTCTGTACACCATTAAGATGATATGCCAGGTAGTATTCTTTACTGCTTGAGGCATCAGACATAATAAATATCTGAAATAAGAAAAGAAAGCATCTGTCAAAGAGGAAAACATGAAAATTGTACAGCGTGTGTAACATACCTACATAAAAATAACGGCATAATACCTGCAAACGCCCCACCACTTTATCGCAAAAACCCATGAATTTTTGAAATTATGTAATTTTTGAAAGATGCATTTCGTACACATCATTTACAACATTGGTCAACAGATGAAGCTGAAAATTTCAATTTATCTTTTCACCCATAAAGCAATACCATGTATATGCATAAATCTATATAGTGGCAGGGGTTTGCAGGAATTATGCCAAAATATTAATTTACTGAAATATCCGATGCTTTTACCAATTTATCAAACTTGTCAGTTACCAATATTACAGTATCAAATGAACTAGAGGGCCATGATGGCCCTATATTGCTCCACTGGCTAATAAGTACCAACCATACATACCAAAAATTATAATTCCAGGCCAAATGGTGTCAAACAAGAAGACTTCAAAAATTTTTCTCTTCAAAAGCCCAAGTGAAAGTTGTGACCACAAGGCAAAGCTATGTGACCAAAGAGCTATAATTACTTGAATCCCGGTAGAGGAACTAAAGGATAAAGTACAGGATGAGGCCATAATTTGAACAATCTTAATAGAGGTTCATTACAAAAGTAAACATGCAAATTTTGGTAGCCAAAGGTCTTATGGTTAGGAATAAAGAGATTTTTGAAGTTAACACGATATAGGCTCATGTTAACTTGCAACCCCCACAGCAGGGCCAATTTTGACCCTAGCGCTGTAATTTGTGGTACTCTAGTAGAGGTTTATTAGATGAAGCTACATGCCAAATTTAGTAACTCTAGGCCTTATGATTTAGGATCAGAAAATTTTTTAAGTTTTCACTCTAGAAACCTATGTCAAACTTGTGACCCCTGGGGAAGGGCCAATTTTGATAACAACCCCCCCCCCCCCCCCCCCGGCTATAATATGAGAGATCTTAGTACAGGTCCATTATATGAAGCTATATGCCAAATTTGGTAGCTCTAGGCCTTAAGGTTTATGATCAAAAGATTTTTGAAGTTTTCACTATAGAAACCTATGTCAAACTTGTGACCACCGGGGAGGGGCCAACTTTAATCCAAAGGCTCACTTTGAGAGAATTTTGTAGAGCTCCATTAGATGAAGCTACATGCTGAACTTGGTAACTATAGGCTTTGTGATTTTGGAGATCAAAATTTTTTGAAGTTTTCACTACAGGAGTACAGGAGCCAATTTAAAACATGACCCCCTGGGGCAGGGCAAATTTTGATCCCAGGGCTAAAACTTGAAGGAACATGGTAGAGGTCTACTAGATAAAGCTACGTGCCAAATTTGGTAACCCAAGGCTTTACAGTTTTTGGAGAAGATTTTTTAAAGTTTTCACTGTAGAAGCCCATTTAAAATGTCTGACCCCCAGGGTGTGGCCAATTTTGAGTCCAGGCCTATAATGTGATACAACTTGGTAGAGTTCCATTTGGTAAGACTACATGCCAAATTTGGTAGCTCTAGGCCTTATGGTTTTGGAGAAGAAAATTTTCAAAGATTTCCAATATTTTTCAGTTTTGTGGCCATGGCAACCAGTCTTTTTAAAGGAATCAAATTCCTTTAAAGAATTTTGAAGAGGGCCATGGCAGGAACATTTCTGTGAAGTTTCGTCAAAATCGATAGGTAGTTTCAGAGATGACGTTTGAAATAAAAGTTAACACACGCACGACGGAAACCGGGCCATGACATAAGCCTTTGGCCAGTGGAGCTAAGAAATTATCTTATTGGTGCGAAACTGTGGTCCCCGAAACTGTTATGGTGCGAAAGTACTTCGTGTTTTTCTAGACATGCGAGAAATTTCCACTCGGTAACACTAGAAAAAAGATTGTTTAAGTAAATAAACAAAATAGTTACGTAATGATCGTACTAGAGTGAACATACGTACCAGGCTGATGCAAAAATGCGAGATAATCATCCGTCGATAGCCGAGTTGTCTGCGATCCAGGATTTGTACACATCGGTCGCTTACGTCATTGTTGTATATTAAAAGTTCTACTTGGGCCGGTTCATTTCGATAAAATTATATAATCTAATAAACGATATAATTATATATAATAAACGATGCATTAATCCTACATTGAAACAAAAAATAGGGAAGAAATCGGTAAATCTAGTTACCTAATACGTATTTATCTAATATCCGAATGGTGCTTAAACGGCCCAAAATTTCACCGCGATAGGTGGCGCGTTTTCGGCGGAAACGAGGACTGCATCGGAAGCGGAATCCCCGCAAAGTAACGTTACCGCGTGAAACTTGAAATCATGGCGGAGGAAAACTTTCTCGTTCAATGGGAAGATCGCTTTATGTCTGTTATTAAGAGGAAACAGATTGTCAGTCCAGTTAAAGATGGTTACAGGGAAGGAGATCTTACAAGAGCTGTATTCGAAAAGAAAGTTTATGAAGCAGTTACATGTGAAATGCATCGTAAGTAAATTTCTTAACCTCTATGACTTCTGGAAATTCACAGATATATCGTCGAGTGCCCTTATTCCGTGAGTGTCCTTGAACCGGTGATTTTTTGTTTACATCTCGTAAAGTACATAGTTTGATGGCGTCACAGGGTATTTCTGCTCGTAACCCTTACCAGTAATCGAACGTTTTATTGCCATTGGATTTCAGACAAATATCTGATTTAAAAGAAATTGACATCATTTTTCTTATATCATAATAGTGTTCCTTCACAAAAATTGCAAAGATCTACGACTTCATGCTATAAATACTACTGAGTTACCGGAATTAGGTCACGCCATGTTTGCTCAAGAAGGCCGACGGCATGTTTGTTTATTTATGCACATTGAACATGAGAATTGCTATCTAAGTTAATTTTTTTCATGAAAGTCATCAGAAATGATTTTTTTATGAAGGCAAGTAATTTCTAGCTGATGTTCATGTCTAAATTCTTCATTTCATTTTGTTGTTTCCTTATCATCAGTAGAATATATTGTGTCATGAGTTCAAATTTTGTTTTTTGAGTGATGGCACCCTGGGCAGTGGACACAACAGGTTTTTTGTATTTTTTCTTGGAATCTCAAGTTCTGGCAGAGTGTACTTACACACTTAATATTTTCAAGGTTGTGAAAGTGTCACAGCAGGCATTTAGCCCCTAACCACACAACAAAATCTGAACCTTGTCCAAAGTGTTTTAGCATTTGCATATGACAATTCCAATCTGGATCAAATGATACAATTTTTCAGGGGTAGAAAACATTGGGGGGAAAAAGGAGAAAATGCTAGTTACGAGCATTTTCTCCTTTTCTGACAGTGTTTTATAAAGGGCTTCTTTCCATGTTCATTAAACATCAGCACTGTGGAAAAGGATTAAATTCTATTCTGACCCTTTTTTCAGCAAACAAGAGACATTTACTTCAACAAGCAAAACTTCCACCAAAGTTTGAATACGTCGAGGCAAAGAAACAACAGTCTGATACTGGTAAGCTCTCTGCATGAGATCTTGACACCCCCCCACCCCCGGCTAATTTCTTTCTTAGGATTGATCATAATTATTGCAACAGGATTCATTCCTCTCACTGCTGATTATTGTTTCGATGATGGTTATGTTCATAAGCTTGTGAAGAATATTAGGCAAAGTACTGGTAAATGAAAGTCCAGGAAAAAGCATAGACAGGTGTTCTAGTTGCCGTGATATATAACTGAAATAATGTTGAAAATGGCGTTAAACACCATTCAATCTATAAATCCTGATTAATTGGACTTTGATTAGGAAAATGTACAAACGTTGTGTATTGTCCGTTTCATTTCTCTTCGCTTCTGCCTAGCAGAATCATTTATAATTCAGTATAAACATTGATAACATGAGTTGTAGGTTGTCTCCTATTTTCATATGAGCCATGCTCTGAAAAAGGGGCTTAACGCATCTGCAAAAAGTATTGACCCAGGTCAGTCTGCGCAGTCCACGCAGGCTGACCTGGGCCAACACTTTTCTCTATAGGTAAATATTCTGTATGTCAAAGAACCTGTCTACCTCATGATTAAGTCAGTTGTTTTAAAAAAAAAAAAGTGGATATTGATTCATAATTATGTGATGGCTTGCTTGGTACCATGGAGCACAGAGATGCATTAAGCCCCCTTTTGTCAGAGCGTGGTTTATATCTTTTTACCTCAATTTCCTGTATGACAAAAGTCTATCCATGACTGAACAATTTTTAGACACTTAACCCTTTCCCAAACAATCACGGGTTTTTACAACCCATGGGAAGAGGCCTTTTGAAAACATACTTCGTAAAAGAGAAAATGCTGGTAACCAGCATTTCTCCTTTTCCCACAATGTTTTTTACCCTATCAAAGACAGAAATCATCATTTTTGGTACATTTAATTTGTCGTCTGCAGACACTTTGAAGTTGGACTGGTTCAAAATTTTGTTTGGGAAACGGTCAAGTGAGTGGAGGTGGAGACTACAATCTCATCATTATTTTTTTTGTTTTGAATACTCTTCTGCAGATACTTCCACTTTTGACGAGTTTTAAAAGAGCTTATCAGGGAAAGGGTTAATTAGGACAGAGAAGCAAATTAATTCAAAATGTCATTGTGTCGGATGACAATGAGCAAAAAGCTTGAAAATTTTCCCTGGAACTCCTCCCATGTATACTTTTTTTTTCATATTGCTCAAGCTGTTAATCCGAAACGTAAATGAAAAGGAGCTTTCACCAACACCATATGTTACTACTGTACCTCTAAACCATGTCCTCATGTAGACACATTTTGCTGCAGACAAGTTTAAAAACATAATGTTAGAAAACCTAAAAGCTATATCAGTTGCTTTTAACACGCAATTGCTCCTTCTCCCAGTTTTCTACTCTGTTTCTGTTAGAAAACTTTAATATTTGTTTCAATTTTTGAACGCTCTGCAGATGCATTCAACTTTTCAGTGTAAAGTTAATAATCAAGGAAAGGTTTAAACCAATTTTTGCTTTTGATAATTTGTCAGTTATTCACAACTGTATTCCATCAGCTCCACTTAGGTCAGAAGATTACCAAGTTGTAGTTCCTGGCAGGCATTGCAAGTTCAGATTTGGAGTTATTTGTCACCATTTACTGAGTATTGCTGTAGCAGTTTAATATGAGAAAACAGCCAATGGCTTGGAAAAAATGTTATGCAGTGCACTGGTGTGGAAACAGGAACACACAGACGGACAAATGCTCTGAGCCATAATGTAACTGGTAACACTTCACTCTTTACCAAACGACAAAATTTTGATCGGTCCAAATTGAAAGCATTTACAGACAAGTTAAATCTTGTTCAAATGATGGTTTTTGTCTGTGATAGAATAGAGAAAAATTGTGGGAAAAGGAGAAAATGCTGGCTACCAGCACTTTCTCCTTTTCCCACAATGTTTTCAAAAGGCCTCTTCCCTAGGGTCGTAAAAACCAGGGATTGTTTGGGAAAGAGTTGAAGAACTGAATTAATGAGTTGAACTTTTTCAAGTAGGAAAAGCACCCCAAACATCGTTATGTCATGGTTGTTTTAACCATAAAATGTAACTAGGTAGCAAACAGTGTAGGTCAAAGTTCAGACTGCACATTCTATGCAGTCTAATCTAAATCTACACTGTCCACAAAAGCAAGTTCACTCTTCCAGCACTGTAAGGGTTAAAAATGGTGTTTCAATCTTTTCCATGGAAGTAGTTATAATTCTAGGTGTTCTTCTTTCAGGTGGGAGGAGGAAGGTAGCATCCTCAGAAAGAAAATTAAAAGATTAGACAGTAGAATCACAGCAGTGGAGGCTGTACTTAAAAATGGAAACCCTAAGTCAGAGGATGAATATGCACTGGATTTAGTCAAACATTTAGATAATGAGCAAGATGTTGTTTCTTCCTTGGCTAAACATATTTTCACTGAAAACGAACTTATTAATTATTCCAGAACAGGAACAAACACGGTTAAGTGTAGGGCATCTCCAAGGCCACCATTGGACCAGCACAAGTTGGAACGTCTACAGAGGCTTGCATTACAGAAAACCGGAATGAAGAAAGATTTATTCATTAAGAAGTTTGAGAACCTGCAAAAGGTTTTGTGCAGGTCAAAGAAAGATATGAGAAAAATGTCAGAGGCCGAAGTTCTAAAATTTAAACTGTTTTTAGTTGAGAGCATCTGAAAATAACAAAGAGCTCCAGATAAAGAGGGAGTTATGTCATTCTAAATCCATTAAATCTCCTCCAAACCCCTTTTTTGTGGGTATTCATTAGAACTGTATCGAGACAATTCTAATGAGTACTCATAAAATAGGATTTGATTATCACAATTTCTGATATTCTGCATTTTGAAATTATGTCGCTCCCTCATATCTGATACCATTTTTTTCTTTTTCCCAAAGAGTTTTTGTTATTATGAAATTGGTAAATTTTAAAGTACTGAGACATTTGAAAGCTCAAACATTTCTAGTTATTCTATACCATTGAATCCATGGGACATCTTAAATGCTATTGCAAACTGCAGATTTAAATCAGATGCTACTGAATGTGTCCAACAATGTTTTCTACTGTTTAAATAAATGGCTTTCTTTTTTACCAGGAATTTTTGCCACTGAATGACACTACTTTGTAGGTCAGCCTTTTAACATCTTTTCATTATTATGAATTGCCTGTTGCATTTCTGTATTTTAGTGCTGTTACCTGCATTTGTAATTGATAGTACCAGTAACAAACATTGATTACAATCAGTAGTAATACACAATTTTAATGCTTTATTGCAGAATCCCGACTTAACAACCCTAGGAAAGAAGGCAGCTTTAAAGCATTGAGGGAAAATAAGAAAATGCTGGTAAACAGCATTTTCTCCTTTTCCCATGATGTTTTATTCACTACCTAAAATGGAATTCATTTTTCAAGTCACATTTAGTGTTGTCTGCAAATGCTTTCAAAAAGGAAAAATCCAGAATTTATAATCTGGTAAAGGGTGAATAAAGGACGTCTTTGGTGCAAAAGCCCAAGGTCGGTTCAAGGTCACAATTTAGTTCTTCATCTGTTCATGAATCTATGGCCATGAAATACTCTTAATAACTTAGTTCTTCATCTGTTCATGAATCTATGGCCATGAAATACTCTTAATAACTTAGTTCTTCATCTTTTCATGAATTTATGACCATGAAATACTCTTAAAAGTCCCTGAAGTGCAAATGAGACATTGAAATTCTGATGGAGAAAGTTCATGAACAGTTCATGAATATTTGAACCATCATCTGTTCATGAACTGGCAGTGTACATTTCAGGAACTATAAAAGAACTAAAATCCTAGAACTGGTATGACCCGGTAATGAACTATTCAAGAACATTTCACTGTTTTTCTGTCTGTAATAAGTTCTTGAATGATTCATGGACACCTGTCCTTGAAAGGTTCTTCAAAAACCTTAGGGTAATTTTAAAGACTGTTCATGAACTTTGTTTTTATGACGTAATCAAGGACTCTTCAAGAATTTGTCTCATTTGCACTTTAAGGAATTTTAAGAGCATTTCATGAACTTGGGTAATGAACAATTCATGAATAATTCATGAATAATTCATGAACTGTAACTCCTCAGTTTGCAGGGGTTGTAAACATTCCAGGAGAAAATACTGACAACCAGCATTTTCTCATTTTTCCCACAATGTTTTTTACTCCTTCCAAGGCATTTTTTTCAAATTTTGATTTGTTTTCAGCAGGTGCTGTTTAAATTTCGACAGGTCTAAAATTTTGTTGTCTGGAAAAGAGTTGAAGAAACTGAAACAGCTGATTGCAGGCCTGTGCGCTATCCTTAGCAATAGCTCATCTTAAAGGTAAGGTTATGACTACCTGTATGTCCTTGATTAAGGTTACTTAACCCTTTATGGACAAAATTTCAGACTGGTTGAGATCAACAGCATTTTCAGATGACAATTAAATAGTGTCCTAAATGATAAGATTTGTCTTTGAAAGGTTGGAAAATGTTTACCAGCATTTTCTCCTCTTTCCCCCCCCCCTTTTCCAAAGGCCTTTTTCACAGGGTTGTTAAAACACAGGATTGCTGGATAAAAGGCTAAATTACAATGTAACTTTGTGGGAAAAGGAGCTATTTACTTGTTTCTCAACTCTAACAACTCTAAAATCATTTTTCCAGACCTCTTGTCCATTCCTATTGTGTCATTTCAGTTCAGATTTACTTAGGTGCCCCATAGTAAAGTATCTAAGGACAATTGCTGACTGTAAACAAGATTAATTTGGATTATCCTTTCACTACTCTAATGTTACATGAATTTGATAGAAGAATGGATAACCTAAGAAAAACTTGTTACTTAAAGTATGTACCAAGTTTGGTAATATTACCTATTGAAAAAATATAATTGTAATTCTATTTGTGTACAAAATATAATTGTAATTCTATTTGTGTACAAGTTCAATCCTGTACAAGTCCTGTCTTGATTCATGAAGGAATGTAAGCTATTTAGGGCAGATGCTTTAGCGAACAGTGTAGATCAACAGTACCAAACATTAGAGAAAGAAGAATAAAATGCTGGTTATCTACATTTTTAGCTTTCTCCATGTTTTCAGAAGCTATCTTCTGGGCAGAGATAGAGAAGAAAAGAACAATGAATTTTTGTTAAAAATTTGAGTGTAAATAGTGATAGTACTGTAATTAGTCCCAAAGCAGGCAACAAATGAGGAGTATTTGATAATGTGGGGAAATGTATTTGTTATACTAAGTTGTCTGTTTTACTCATATAAACTTGATTGACCCTTTACCACACAATTCCGCCTTGAGACCCTGAGACACAAAGCCTTTGAAAACATTGTGGGAAAAGGAGAAAATGCTGGTAACCAGCATTTTCTCCTCTTCCCACAATGTTTTCCTACCCTTTCAGAAACAAATTCTATCATTGTGACCAAATTTAAATTGTTGTGTTTAATTGCTGTCAAATTGGACTAGCTTAAAATTTTGTAGATATAGAGATATCCCTCAGGTACCAAGTGAATGAAATAGAAATAGACAATGAAAAAGGCCCAGAATATGTCTGCATTGTAAACGCCAGTGTGGATTAAGATCAGGCTTTTAGATTTAATTTGGGAGAAATTATTGTAAGTTGTAAAATTGAGTAACATTATAATAAAAAATTATCAGACAATCCCAATTTTTAACAATCCCAAGGAAAACATCCTCGGAACCCAGGTTTGAAAAGCATTACGTTACTCTCCATGCATCACTCCTGGGAAAATTGACTAGCAAATCGTCGTTTCTTATGAATATTCATATGGTCAGGAAGTACCCTAATAGCCGATCGAAAGATCGATAACATAATGATACTCTCTTGTAGAGAGGATAATTTCATTTCTTTCGTTACTAAAAATAACCCTAGAAAAACCTTTGGTTTGCTTGATTTGCAACGAATGATGTGATTGGATATCGACAAGTAAAAAATAGAAATGACGGCGTATTTGTGATAAAAATAGTATATATTTTCTCAAAGTAAAACTGAGATCACCAATCGAAATGCTTCATGAATAATTCATGAGAACGAGAAAACTCCAGGGAAATAACCCAGGGGCGATTACAGAATGAATCAAAACTGGGTCACGGAGGATGAAGGAAAAGGACTTGAAAATGTGAGAAAATGCAGGAAACCAGTATTTTTCTGGTTTTCTTGCAATATTTCTATCCTTTCAAAGACAGTTTCATGTATTTGAACCACATTTAATTTGTCTGTCAGCAAATGCTTGGTTTTGCCAATGTCTAAAATTTTATGGTCTATTAAAGACTCAAGAAAGCATAGTGGGAATCTGTATAACGGAGCAATTCCTAGAATTGTCTAGCAAAAAGTGTTGATCTATGATCAGACTGCACATTCTGATCTACTTGGTTAAAAAAAAAAGTCGCATGATTGTCTATCGTGTTAAAAGTGTGCAACCCGTTATCTTTAGCCTAAAGAATTGTAATTATCGGTTTTGTCGCGACCTTCTTGTTCCTTTATGATTGTTCGACCACCAGATAACTAACACTCTGTCATTGTCGTCACTTTTTTACTATAATCAAGTGGCCGCTAATATTTTTACCCTTTCATTAGATGTTGAATATTTAGGGAGTTTTGCTGGTTCATTGGGAGGAACAGCTGAAGTTCTATATCTAAACCCATGTTGTGGGTACTCAATTATTAAAACTGTTTTGTCGAAAGGTAATAATGAACTGGTTTATCCTCTTTGATTCATTTTGTAAACCTGTATAGGAGGTAATCAAGGCGATTGTAGTGACAGCCAACAGCATAGGTTTTTGTCTCGAAAAAAAAGTTTTTAAATGGGTATTATACAATTCATTTAGACAAAAGCTCTGCTTTTCAAGTTATCTCAGGAGTAGCTGCATTAACGTCAATGACAAACAAATTGTCACATTAATTTCCATATTTGATTCTATGCATTTAATTGTGGTGAAAGGGGGAAGATGAGTCACTAACACTTTAGTCCGCTAGCCACAATGTATGTGTACTTTAGTGCTTGTGTAGGAAGACAGTATAGAGTGAGATCAGCGCCTGGAATGGGCAGTAATGAGCATCAGTGGAAACTTAACTGTCCAGTATTACAGTAGAATCTCCAGCCAGTCTCAGGCCTTGTTTAATTGCTACACGTATATGTCCTTTCGCCCATATGAAAATGCCTGTTTCATTTAAATGTACTTTGTCCTATAAGGTTCAAAGTTTCAAAGAATTTGAAAAAAACAACTCGTTACCAGATGACAAATTCATAGCTTTGTCTATTTTGAAAGAATCTGCAGACAGAAATTTACATGTAGCTTAAATTATATGATTTATCTTTGAAACGGTAGAAAATACTATGGGTAAAGGGGAAAATGCTGGTTACTAGCATTTTCTCCTTTTCCCACAATGTTTTCGAGAGCCTTCTTTCTCAGGGTTGTTAAAATACAAGATTGTATGGTAAAGGTTTGAAGATTAGAGATGGCAACTTTGCACCTATATGATAATGACAAGTCACTAATGACTAAGGTAATGATAGTAATTTCAGCATAATTTATCTAATTAGCATAACTCAAATAGGTATTACTTGGGGTTTTTTACCAAAAGGTTTGACCCATGGTCGTGACATTCTGATGATTCAAACTTAGTTATGTAATATGTAAATGTGGCAGGCTGCTTTTTTAGGATGCAATTGATCAATTTAAGGCACTTTGTGAATGCATTGTGGAGATAAAGTAGTCATAAATACATTGACTGTGTACAAGACAATCCCAGGAATTTCATTGACTTTGAAAAAGAATGCTTCACAAAACATTATGGGGAAAAGAAGAACATGCTGGTAATCAGCATTTTCTTCTTTTTCCACAATGTTTTTATATCTTTCAAAAACAAATCACACTATTTAAGCCACATAGAGTTTGCAGTCTGCCACTGCTGTCAGTTTGGTAGCTCTGTAGTTAGCCTATGTGACTCGTCACCTGGTGATTGCTAGTTCGATACCTGGTTGAGGGAAACTTTCTTTCTGGCGATAGTTTGCCTGTCACATTGAATGCATGTGACTTGGAAAGGAAGTTGTGTCAGCACTGGTATGAGAAAACCAGGAAACACATGCGTAGGTGCAGTCTGACCACCATGATATGACCTAAGTTGTTTAAATGTCGTTAAACAAACAATAGATATGATTTAATGAGTCTTTTCCGAAAGCTTTTACAAGCACATGTACATACAAGACTTTATTTTGCAATTATCAGTTATTACATATATTTTCCTCTTCTCCCACGATGTTTTCCAAAGTTGCCAAGCTTATATATAACAGGGTTATAACAAGTACATTGCTGGGTAAAAAGACATCAAAAATGCAATTAGTGAGTTGACGCCAGCATAACGGTAAAACAAGAAGGTTGACAGCGGACAATAGCCCACATTTTCTCCTTGACTGCAGAAGTTTGTAGACTAGAGTCTTTATTTACATTCATACCCACTCATTTATAAAAAACAATAAGTTCACTGTAAATTGATCACTTTCCTCTCTTTTTTTCCGTTTCTTTTTTAAGCGGGAGGACTGGTAAAGAGCCCAATGACTCAATGCTTTAACCCTATACCATATAATCCCGACTTTTAACGACCCTGAGAAAGAAGCCTATTGAAAACTTTGTGGGAAAAGAAGAAAATGCTGGTAACCAGCATTTTCTCCTTTTCCCACAATGTTTTCTACCCTTCCCAAAACAAATTTCGATTTTTCAGTTACATTTATTTTGTCGTCTGCAAATGCTTTCAATTTCAACTACATGTAGTATAAATTTTTGTCGTTTGGTATATGATTAAGTCTTTACCAGACTACAAAACTTTAGACCTGTCCTTACTGAAAAACAATTTGCCAAAGAAAAATTAAAATGTGGCTTAGATCAGTCTTTTTTTTTTCATTGCAAGGGTAGAGAGCAATGTGGGAAAAGGAGAAAATACAAGCATTTTTCTCTCAATGTTTTCAAAAGAGTTTTTCGGCTTGGTTGTTAAACCACCGCACCAAACAATCCTGATTTTCATCAGTCATACATGTGAAAGCTTTTGAAACAATTGTGTATATAGGAGAAAATGCTGGTAACCAACATTTTCTCCTTTTCCAACAATGTTTTCTACCCTATAGGAGAACTTTGGCTTATTTGTACCAAATTCTAGTTTGTCATCTGAGCACCTTATAAATTGGAAGTCTAAAATTGGTCTGTCGGGAAGGGGGATACAAGACGGAGTCATTCTGTAAAGGAATAACAAAGAATTTGTGTACAAGGTCTATCGATGATTGGTTTTTTTGGGGACTGTATTCCAAAGCCGCGGCAATTATCTTAATGACTGACTTTCCTTTGGTCTTTTGAACAAATAATAGAAAAGAAACCAATCCGAAAATGTAAAAAAGTGCAAAAATGCTTTAGTTTTGGGCATTAAAAACAGTTTAAAAATGCCTTGAATGGAGCCAAGGAACTTTTTAAGTAACACAAAGAATTGTTTATAATGAAAAGGAAGTGAAATTATTTTTGAACTAATTACATTCAAAATACAATTGAGAGTTAGATTGAAAGAATTTGAGGATTAATTATGTTGGAAGATTTTCTTGTTTTGACGAGTTATTTCTGATGGATTATTTCATAGAATGAGATGTACAGAAGATTTTAGGTGCATTCTTCATTATCATCAAGGTAAAATTTTGTAACATTTTATGTTGTTTTACGGTTTTAGATAGCCCAGGTTGTCTGATTATCCTATTATTTTGTTAGATTTTGGGTTCCTGTGTGGCTCAGTGGTAAAGTGTAGGACTTCTGATCTGAAGGCCCTAGGCTTGAGCCTCACTGGATTCACTGGTTTTCGGTAGAGGGTTTAAAAGAAAAAAAGGTTTGGTATCTGGATGGAGAGAGATGGATGAGAAAGTAAGTGTGGTTAACTCTTTACCACACAATCCCGTGTTTTAACGACCCTAAAGGAGAAGTCTTTTGAAAACATTGTTGGAAAAGGAGAAAATGCTGGTAACCAGCATTTTCTCCTTTTCCCACAATTTTTTCAACCCTATCAAAGAAGTCAGGCTAATTTCAATCATGTTTAAAATTTGTTGGCTGCAAATGCTTTCAATTTAGAAGAGTCAAGAATTTGTTGTTTGGTAAAGAGTTAAACCATTCATCACACTATCCCCAGTTTTAATGACCTGGAAGAAAAAGACTTTTGAAAACATTGTGGGAAAAGGAGAAAACGATTCTCAACATTTGATCAGAACAGATCAATAGATCTGCATTAAATTTCTCAATTTGAACAAATCTAAAATGTAATTTGGTAAAGAGTTAAACTTTTACCTTTTGTTCCAAAGTTTCCCAGCATATTCTCCTCTTGCCACAATATTTTCAAGAGCCAATCTTCTTTGAGTTGTTACAAAATAGATTTCTATGATAAAGGGTTAAGTTATGATAATAATGCTTACAAACTGAAAGTCAAACAACACGTACATGTCTATTGTCATCAGATGAGATTGATCTGGGTTTTATTGTAGTCTTACCTAGAATCTCAATATTTTCTTTTGCCTCAATGTTTTCAAACATAGTCTGCTGCAAGATCAAAAAACTGAGTTTGTAGAGAGGATCATGTTAAGATAGATGATGATTATGATGACAATGATTATGATGACAATGATTATGATGATGATGTAGCTGTCAAACAACTAATATGTAGGTACAAGGTTACAAAGGGAAATTGATCTTTGAGTTTTTAGCTCCACTGGCCGAAGGCCAGCGAGCTATTGTCATGGCGTTGTGTCCGTCCGTCCGTCCGTCCGTTCGTCCGTGCGTGCATCCGTAAACTTTTTCTTTAAAAAACTTCTCCTCAGAAACTATTGACTGGATTTTTACCAAATTTCACAGGAATATTCCTTTGGTGGTCCTCTTTCAAATTCCTTCAAATAATTGTGTTCCATGAAGAATTCTGGTTGCCATGGCAACCAAAGTAAAAAACCTTTAAAAATCTTCTCCTCCCAAACCGCTATTTGGATAGCATTATTATTTTGCAGGAATGTTCCTTAGATACAGGTTTACAGAATTCCTTAAAAAAAAAAAATGATCTGTCAAAAAACATGGCTTTTATGGGAGACTCATTTTCCTTTTATGGTATAAAGTAAAATCTTTGAAAAATTTCTTCTCTAAAACTATTCATTGGATTTCATTGTTGTTTTGCAGGTAAGTTCCTATGGTGGTTGTCTACCAAATTGTTTCTTCAGTGAGCTAAAATGCAGGATTGAATGATAATTGTTAAAAACTTCCTTTCGCCATTATAGAAATATCAGGCCTGTGGAGCGATACAGGCGCTCAAGCGCCTCTAGTGTTATATAGTCATACTTTACCTTTGTAGTACCATGAAAAATTTGCTTAGATATCTGAAATGTTGCCATATACTACAATATTTTCAAGATTTGCCTACTGAACGACGAAGAAAATCAACTGTAGGTGGGATATTTTAACCTTAAGATTGCCAATTAACCCAAGGAATACTTTCATTCTCCAAACAAGACCCTTTTAAGTGCCATGCCAAGGTTGTTACTGTCCAAAATGTCTCAACAAAGCGGACAGTGTAGATCAAAGATCAGACTGCACGTTTTGTGCAGTCTGATCTTGATCTACACTGGCTGCAAAGGCAACAATAGTCATAAGAGGCGCTCAGTGGGTTAAGATAGATAATGATGATGATTGTAGCTGTCAAACAACTTGTACAACGTTTGTCACTGGAGGAGATTGATCTTATGTTTATAGTCGGTCATACCTCACCCAAAGTATTCCATGAAAAAGTATTGCCTCTGAATGTTTGAACAAAAAGCTATATTGTGCACAGGGACTCAAAGCTAATATACTTATGGGGTTTCAACAAGATTAGATGCTTTTCTCTCATTACTGTCCTTTTTTTCAATCACTTTTCTCGAATTTAGGCTTTATGAAGAAATGCTAGATAAAATGGTGGGGAAAGGAGAAAATGATGTTATTAGAATTTCCTCCCTTTCCCATATTGTTTTTAAATGCCAATTCCTACTCAGGGTTGCAACTGTTTACACAAGATCGCTTGTATAAGTTGATAATTTCATGTTGTCCCTGTACCAAACAATCTCGATTTTTAACAACCCTTGGAAAAGAAGGCTTTTGAAAAAGAGAAAATGCCAGAAACCAGCATTTTGTCCTTGTCCCACAATGTTTTCTGCCCTCTGAAAGACAAATTTCATGTGCTTGAGTGACATTTAACTTGCCATCTACATAATTCTGTCAATTTGGAATGGTACAAAATTTTGTGTTGTCTGCTAAAGGGTTAACTCTTCACCAAACGACAAATATGTAGACCTGTCCTAACTGAAATTTGTTTCAGATGACAAATCAGTTGTTGCAAAAATGTTGAAATTTGACTTGAAAAGGGTAGAAAACATTGTGGGGAAAAGAGAAAATGCTGGTTACCAGCATTTTCTCTTTTTCCCACAGTGTTTTCAAAAGACATCTTCCAAGGATTGTTAATACGAAGGATTGTCTCTTAAAAGGTTATATAATGGCCGCAGGGGACAAGACCAGTAATGAATATCAATAATGTTCCTGTCAGAGGTTAGATAGATAATGAACAATTAATTTTTTACTTGATTGAATATTAACACATGTAACTTACATTGTGCTGTTGTCTGCACGTTAGGTCATCATGCTCAAGTCTTTACCAAATGACAAATATTTAGTTGATCCAAATTCAAAGCATCTGCAGACGACAAATTAAATATAGCTGAAATGATAAAATCAGTCTTTGGTCAGTAAGAAAGCATTGTTTGAAAAGAATAAAATAATAGACTATAGCATTTTCTTTTTCCCATAATATTTTCAAAGCATATAATTTCCCAAGATCGTTTAACCTTTTACCACACAATCCTTAGTGTTAATGTCCCCAAAGGAAAAGGACTTTTGAAAATATAGTGGGAAAAGGAGAAAATGTCTGTAGCTGACACTTGCTCCTTTTTTTCACAATGTTTTCTACCCTTTCGAAGGCAAACGAACAACTCTTTTACAGAGGACAAATTTTTTGACTTCTCTAAATTGAAAAAAATTGCAGAAAGCAAATTAAATGTGGTTTGAATGGTTGAATTTCACCATTTGATAGGGTGGAAAACATGTGTTAACCCATTACCACACAATCCCTACTTTTGATGACCCTGAGAAAGAAGCCTTTGGAAAACATTGTGGGAAAAGGAGAAAATGCTGTTAACCAGCATTTTCTCCTTTTCCCACAATGTTTTCTACCCTTCACAAAACAAATTTCAAATTTTCAGTCACTTTTATTTTGTCGTGTGCAAATGCTTTCGAATTGGACAAACCTAAAATTTTGTCGTTTGGTAATGAGTTAGGAGGAGAAAATGCTGGTTACCAACATTTTATACCTTGGGCACAATGTTTCAAATGACTTCTTCAGCAGGGTCGTTAACTTTTAAGCTGCTAAGTGCAACTCACTGACCTTTTGCGGACAGTCAAGATCTTGGATTTACATTGTCCAATACAGTATTTTCTATCCTATGAAATCAAGTTCGAAGTCACAATATTTAGGTTTTTTACTATAATTTTTGTTGCATTATACCCCCACAAAACGAATGTTTTCAGGGGTATACTGGAATCAGCCTGTCTGTCTGTGTGTCCGTGTTTCCGTCTGTGTACAAAATACTAGTAATTTTGTGTCGCAAAGTCCTCCTACAGTTTTCCTTCAATTGTATTGAAACTTTGCACATATATTGATCATATATTGAAGATTTGCAAGACGCAATTTTCAAGTGTCAACTCCTCCTGGTTGAGGAATTATTTCCCCTTGAACTTGACACTTTTTTCTGTCAAAGTGCTGGTGGGGGTATTAAGTCACATTCAGTGACAGCTGTAGTTTGTTAAGCAGCTGAAGGGTTAAAACACAACATTGTTACGTTAAGCGTTAGAATGGCAGATTCTTTATTATTAGACTAAAGAAGCCATGTATCTTGATAAGATGGAAGATTTAATTTCTTTGCCACATGGAAAACACATCAAAGCAAAATTTGAATAAATCATAATTCCCTGGGCTGACAGTTTCGAGATGGGATTTGACAGATTTGAAAAATAACTGACCAATTAGAGTGGACCAGACTTTTGCTTCAGCACACATCAAATGAGGTAGAAATACTAATAATGGTTTGTTTTGTCAGTGTTTCAATTTATTGTTATCTGAAATCAAACATGGTTGCATTTGACTTTACCAAACGACAAAATTTAAGACTTGTCCAAATTAAAGGAATTTGTGAATGTGGTTCACATGATTTGATTTGTCTTTGGAGCGGTGGAAAACATTGTGGGAAAAGAGGGGAGGAAAATATGCCCTTTTTTTAGGTCATTAAAACTTGTTTTGTAGTAAAGGGTTGACTTTTGCAAGATAGCAACATTTTAGGGTTGTCCAGTTTGATAGGATTTGCAGACAACAAATGTAGTTGCAGTGGTGATTTTTTAAGTAAAGAAAACATCATGGTTATCTGTATTTTCTCCTTTTTCAACAATGCTTTTAAGAGCTTTCTTCCCCAGCGTAAAAAAAAAATGCTGTAAAAGGTAAAACATTGACAACAAAATTTGGAATTGTAACAACTGTATTTTTGCTGTCAGTTGTCATGATACTACAAAAGCTAAACTCAATTTGGGCAAGTCTAGAATTGTGTCTTGTAGGAGATGGTTACCTCTAAACCAAACAACAAGATTTAGAACTTGTCCAAGTTTTCAAACCATTTGCAGAAGAAATTAAAAGGAATTCAAAACATAAAACATGCCTTTCATAGAGAAGAAAACATTGTGGGAAAAGGAGAAAATGCTGGTTACCAGCATTTTCTCCTTTTCTCACAATGTTTTCAAAAGCCTTCTTTCTCAGGGTTGTTAAAATTCAGGTTTGTGTGGTAGAGGGTTAAACATATGGATAAATTACATTTCTTTATGCATTTATGCTAATAAAAAAACCCCAGACAAAGAATAAGAAATTGCTTTTTCTTTGTAAGCAGTTGAGCTTATTTTCGGTCTTTTTTTTCTTACCAATTATCAAACAAACCTGTACATGTTTTCATGATCTGGAGGAAAAAGGCTTTTTGAAACACGGGAAAAGGAGAAAATGCTTGTAACCAGCATTTTCACCCCCTCCCACAATGTTTCAAAAAGGCTTCTTCCTATGGTCCGTAAATATATGGGGATTAAGTAAAGAGTTAGCTACAAGGGTTAATTCATATGACATAAAAAGCTGAAGAATTATGAGAAAGTGAAATATTGCATATTCACATATATAACCTTTATCAAATAATCCTTTCCCCCCCCCCCCCCCCCCCCCCCCCCCAGGAAGACTTGAAAATGTCAAGGAAAGAGGAGAATGCTCGTAACTAATATTTTTTCCTTTGCCCACAATGTCCACTGGCCACATTAATTTCTTGTCTGCTGTAATAATAACTCCTGTGTCCCACTAAGCTAAATTTGGACTTGCAAAATAAGAAAACTTCCAGGAAAAAGCGGGCAGAATTTATAGTGGAAACAGTACTGATAGATCTACAATCATAACAAAGATACAGTTAGTAAGAATAATATATTTGATAGCAAAAATGGGAAGTTGGACATTTTGAGTTATTTCTTACTGATAATTTATTTCAATGTTTGTGAATTGTCTGTAACTGAAGGCACTTACAAAGGAGCCCCCAGTTGGCCCGTTCGACTAAGGATTTTAAAAAATGTGTGTATAAGGCTATAAAAAAGATGTGAAAATTTAATCTTGCACTGTCATTCAATTAGTTTCGATAAAAAACTTGAAATAATCACAATGCAATGTGGGTAACTTTATTTATATCCTAATTACTGCAATAAAACTTTTACGTAACCCTTTACCACACGACCAATTTTAGACCTGTCCGAATTGAAAGCATTTGCAGAGGACAGTTTCAATGTGGATCATATTAAATGATTTTTCTTTGATAGGGTAGAAAACATTGTGGGAAAAGGAGAAAATGCTTGTTACCAGCATTTTCTCCTTTTCCCACAATGTTTTCAAAAGCCTTCTCTATCAGGGGTGTCAAAAGTCGTCATTGTGTGGTAAAGGGTTAATCCATCACCAAAAAGTACCATCTCTTGTTAATTCTGTCAGAAAGGGCCTCTGAAAACATTGTTGGAATTGAAGAAAATGCTGGTCATCAGCATTTTCTCCTTTTCCTACATTTTCTCCTTTTCCTACAATGTTTTCTACTCTTTCAATTATGGTTTGGGTCACCTTTGATTTGTTGTCTACAAAAATTTAATGCTTTCAATATGGAGAAGTAGAAAATTTGTCATTTGGAAAATGGTTTTTCCATGTCTATACAAACACAGCTTTATACAGCCTTTTAGTTTTTTTTGCTTTCTGTTTCCAATCTGCACTTAATGCGAAATAAACTAGTTGAACATTGCAAGCAGTTGCTTCTTTTCCATTAGTTTTCCATGAAGGTATTTGCAGCAGGAGAGCAAAATGTATATGTATGATATTTTGGGGGGGGGGGGGCTGATAAAGTTAAAGAAGGAATAAACTTTCAATCCGGTTTAAATGTGTTTTAAATCTGATTATGGAGTTTTTGCACGAATTTATAATCAAACTTTTGTCTTTTAAATTCAAAAATCCCTTTGTTATGAAGTACAGATTTTGCATCTTCAATTGCATTCTTATTGTAACGCTCAATAAATTTTAAAGTAACATAATTTTTTATTGGCAGAACAAAATGGTAAAGCCTATGAGGTGCTGTGTTATTTTCTTAACCCTTCACCAAACCGGGTTTTAACTCTTTACCACACGAGAAAATTTTAGACTGGTCCAGATTGAAAGCATTTGCAGACGACAAAATAAATATGACTGAAAAATTGAAATTTGGTTTGGGAAGGGTAGAAAACAGTGGGAAAAGGAGAAAATGCTGGTTACTAGGCTTCTTTCTCAGGGTCGTTAAAAGTCGGGATTGTGTGGTAAAGAGTTAAAGATCCGTGGAAAGAAGCCTTTTGAAAACATTGTGGAAAAGGGAGAAAATGCTGGTAACCAGCATTTTCTCCTTTTTTTCCCACAATGTTTTCTACTTTATACAGGACACATTCCAGCATATGAGCCAACCTTAATTTGTTGTCTGCAAATGCTTTCAATTTTGGCAAGTCTAAAATTTTGTCGTTTGGTAAAAAGTTAAACAAAAATGAGAATGAGACCGAGAATGCAATGAAGAGCATTTAGTGAATATAGGACCAGGCCCAAAATGTGCACTTTGGTCTTGAATCTACACCGCCTGCGATCCAACTCGTTGAAATTTATGTAACCAAGCAGTCAGATCCAATTCGTTGAAATTCATGTAACCTTAAGCAGTAAAATCATCTAGAGGGGAATTGTATTTCAGTTTGAATTTATGGATCAGTGACTAAATTAATAGATATGACATCGAAAAGATTTGAGGGAAAAAAACTGAGACCTTTGGGGCATAAGGTTGAAGACATTAAGTTGTAATTTCTGATATCTCAATTAAAGTTGACATTAACAGCCATATTTATCACCATAGAAAACTTGCTTGGATAAAATTGAACAATTTTACTGTAAGAAAAAAAATTGATAATACTGTAAATATTTTTAGCTGCTTTGCAAATTGATATATTAACTTTTTCAGCCTTCACTAAATAATCTGGTATTTTAACAAATCCTTGGGAAAAAGCCTTTTGAAAACATTGCTTGCAAAATACCTTTCATGTTGAATATTTTGTGTCTTCTTCTGCTGACTGGTTGAAGTTCATTTGATTTATTCAGCTCTCTAAAGGTTACTGAAGATCAGATAGAGATAAGATTAGTGAAAAGGAAATAGGGATAAGGTTAGTGAAAATGAGATAGGGATAAAATTAGTGAAATGAGAGAAATAAGGTTAGTGAAAAAGAGATAGAAATAAAGAAAATAAGATAGGGAGAAGATTTGTGAAAATGATATAGGATTAAGATTAGTGAAAATGAGATAGGGATAAGGTTAGCAAAAAATGAGATAGGGATAGGATGAGTGAAAATGAGATCGGGATAAGGTTAGAGAAAATGAGATAGGAACAAAACTGTTAACCTGAAAAGTGCCAGACAGAACAACAGTTGCTTTTGAATTCTACAAGCCACTGTAGATCAAGATGAAACATCATAAAACACATGGTCTAGTCTAGAATCTACACTTATTTCTCTGAAACATTAGGGGACAAAAGAGAAATTGAAATAACACTTTTTTGGGTGTTTTTTCCTCACTGAATATTTCTTTTTTTGTATATTTCATGCTCTGATCTGGGATGATAATCAGAAAAAAGTAATTTAAGTCCCAATCATCAAGATGGTAATTTCACTTTTTGAGAATTGTGTATATTGAAAAAGCATATATCATACGGTAACATCAAGAAAGATTCCATGATAAAATTTCTCAATTATTGTTATACAAAACATAAAGGCAACAGCTTGAGTATTGTTATCTGATAAAATTTGGGGATGAACAAGCCAATAAGCCCACTATGATAATCATCCTTATTAACCCTTTACAAAACAATGCCAGGTAGAAGCAGGCTTTTGAAAACTTTGTGGGAAAAGGAAAAAATGCTGGTTAGCAGCATTTTCTCCTTTTCCTACAATGTTTTCAAAAGCCTTCTTTCTCAGGGTCATGAAAACTCAGGATCGTTTGTGAAAGGGTTAAGTCACTATTTGTCTGTTATCCAGGGCTCTGATGTTGAATTTTTTTATGCAGAAATTTGTGTTCCATCCTTACCTGAGTTGTGTTGACCCTGTCCTCTGGCAAGGCACTTCAGACCCCCGGACTATGATAAGCGTTGTTATAATATTAAAACATATTATGGCAACAGCTTGAGTATCAGATAAAACTAGTGGATGAGTCTGTGAACCCAAAATTCAGCCATCTTTGATTCAATGACTATAATTTTATTTCTGTAACCCTTTATCAAACAACAAAATATTACACTTGTCCAAATTGAAGGCATTTGCAGACAAGAAATTACATGTGAATCACTGGATGGAACTTGACATTAAATTAGGATGGAAAAGATTGCAGGAAAAGAAGAAAATGCTAATTACCAGCATTTTCTACTTTTCCCAAAATCTTTCCAAAAAGTCTTCTTTCTTAGGGCCCCCGTTGTTAAAACTGGGGATTGTATGATGAAGGGTTAACACTGCTGAAGAATGAAATATATGTAGACATTTGAGGAGATGAAAAAAGCCTTAATCATGCAGTATTACAATTTACCACACAATCCTGACATTTAACAAGCATGAGGAAGATGCCTTCGAACCAGCATTCACTCCTTTTTCAACAATGTTTTCACTACAATCAAAAGCAAATCCAATCATTATTCATATTTACTTTGTCGTGTTCAAGTGCGCTTTCAATTTGGACATGTGTACAGAGCTTCAGGTAAGAGGGAGTGATGGTATTCCAAAGTCATTATTTCTCTTAAAAACCCTATGTTGTGGGTACTCATTAGAATCGTCTCATCAAGATGATTCTAATGAGTACCCACAACATAGGGTTTCGAAGAGAATAATTAATATTGTCAATTTTGAAATCAAAATCACTCCCTCTATCTGGAGCTCTGTGTGTAAGATTTAGTTTTATGGTAAAGAGTAAGAACAGTTTGGTGATGATGATAATGTGGCTGTATGCAAATAAGGCAGATGATGTCATGAGTCTATTGACCATGTAAAGTCTTCTTCATGGCAATTTCAACCCTTTACCACACAATTCCGAGTTTTAACGACCTTGAAGAAGAAGACTTTGGAAAACATTGTGGGAAAAGGAGAAAATGCTGGTTACCAGCATTTTCTCCTTTTTCCACAGTGTTTTCTATCCTATCAGAGAAAGAAATTGTCATTTGAGTTGCATTAAATTTGTTGTCTGCAAATGCTTTCAATTTGGTTGAGTCCAAAATTTTGTCCTTTGGTAAAGAGTTAAGACTAACTTTCAGCAAATTATTTACGTGTTCATGCCCAGATCCTTTAAATGTGCAAAGATAAATTGCATTTAGAGCACAACTATCAGATTTCATCATAGAAGTTTAATTCACAACACTAAATCTCATAATATACTTCTTTCCATGACTGACAAAAAATGGGCCATGTTCTGACAAAAGGAGGTTTAACACTTATGGCACCATAGGCGAAAACAGGGACTTTTGCGAATGGCATAGGTCAAGATCAGACTGCACAGAACATGCAGTCTGATCTTTGATCTATACCATCCGCTTGTGTAGTGAAACCTATACAATCAAAATTTTTTAAGTTTCAATGGATCGTATTTAGAGCCAATTAGAAAGAGGTCGAGTTTATTTATTTGGGGCTGAAAGAGTTAATGTATCACCATGTTGCTCAATACAAAGTAGGTCACCACATAAATATAGATCTATAGAATCATTTTGTCAAATAACCAGCTTAGTCCTGAGATAGAATGGTACTTGGACATGTAGAAGATTGATTCTTTTTGCAAATGCATAAAACCTCCTCTTCACAGAGTTCAAATAGTGAGGAGACTTGTATTCACTGCCCACTCTTAATCGAAGGAGTTTCTTAAGTTTTCGAGTAGCACACTTTCTGATTGGCTAAACTGAATAGTTCAGCCAATCAAAATATTGTGTTACTTTCTAAATTTATAATAAGACTAGAAATACAATTAAATCTTTACCAAACGAATTTTGGACTAGTCCAAATTGAAAGCATTTGCAGACGACAAAATAAATGTGAATCAAAAATTGAAATTCGACTTGGGAAGGGTAGAAAACAATGTGGGAAAAAGAGAAAATGATGGTATCCAGCATTTTCTCCTTTTTCCACAATGTTTTCAAAAGCATATTTTCTCAAGGTCGTTTAAAGGCGGGATTGTGTGGTTAAGACTTAAGAAAGGTTTATGAATAGCAAGAGCAGAAATTGCTTAATTTTATGGAAACAATTGGCAACAGATGACTTTGCAAACATCAAAATTAAATACATGTATGAATTAATGTCAAATTGGTTTTACAAGTAGTCTGCTGCAGTCACATAGTTGTCATGTAAGAGGTAAAAAATTCAGGTCTCCAATGGGTCTGACCACTTGTCACAGCTTTCCAATGTGTATTGGTCAGTTTTGGATACTGATGGTTACCATGGTGACAAAGATGTCACCAAGGTGAAAAAAAGACAAATCAGAGGCCATGGTCTTGTCTCCCGATGTTGTCAAGGTCGGCTGTTGTGGACAAGTGATTACGCAGTAAGAATGTCTACGTAATGATTACGTTTTGTTTCTGCTAATTGATTGTTTGTTTTAGTATGACAGGATCGTTAATCAACCCACTTCGGTAAAATACGAAGCTTTTAGAAATATTTATAACTCTTTCATTATTAATCTCAGAAATTCCACTGTTTCAGAAGGTAACTGAAATAAATTTCTCTTGAAATGATCATGTTTACAGTTTAGTATCAGGTATCAGTCCATGTACATCCAAGATCAGACTGCATGTTATGTGCAATCTGATTTGAAGCCACACTGTCAGCAAAAGTTGTCAATGGCAAGGAAAGAGTTAACCTTTGTGGTGCTAAAAGCATTGCTTGTATGTATGTCTAAACAGCATTTTATTCCGACCATAGCAATAGCTAACTTATTCATGAATGTCTTAGGTCTTACCTGTACTATGCCTATGCTTTGCAATGCCTAGACCAAGGACAGATCCATGCAATGAAAGCAATCATTTGGGGATCAAACAAGGGTTTTTAGATTTAAACACATAGTCCACATAGGACCCTGCAAAATAAATGATCCCCTAAAGTGCTAAGCACAACTCAGATATTTTGAGAAAATAAATTCAGATCAGACTGCCTGCTGCAGACAGAATAGATTAAGACCAGCATTTTCTCCTTTTTCCACTATGTTGTAAAATTAGGTCTTTTTCCTCAAGGTCATTAAAACTTGGGATTTTGTTGCACAGGCTTACATTTCATGATTTGGGTTAAAGTTTTCCTGATTGACAATGTCCATTTTATATTACTCAATACTGTAAGAGTTTTAAATAGACATTTTCAGTCATGAAGAAATGCTATTTCAAATTTGCTCATTGTGTGATTTGAATTAAGTTCAAAGGCATAATAAGGTTCAAAACAACAGAAAATTGGGGACAAGCGCAAGCAAGGCAAAAATTATCACCTTTTTACCGGTGTATCAGCATAAAAAGAAAGCAAAGGCAGTGTGTAGGGCAATCATAAACTTACCCAACATTTATGATACCTTTGGTGCAGAATTTATTGGAACCAGCTCCATGCAAGGCATAATTTTGACAAGTTGTTCTGTAATGTCTGAGTACACTGGCACACAGGGGACCAATAATTAACCACCTAATAAGATCACATGACCTTCCATTGGGGACCAGCTGTTATATTATCTGATTGAATATAACAACAATCATGTTACAAAATTAGCCATGCCTGTAAGATGAACCATACTGTGATCTTAAAAGTGATTTGTCTTCCATTTCTGAAATGTTCATAACTTTCAGAATTTGTTCTGGTCTTTGTCTCAGCCAGATTTGATTATGAAAGCAATTTTTTTTTTAATCTTTTCCTTTTGATTTATTTTTGAGCTTCTTCCATTTCGTTGGCAGCAAAAGAGTTAGATAATACATTATCATGTCAGTCAGCCATATTAGCTCAAGTGGTTGAACACAGAATTTGTAATATTGGGCTACTTGAGGTTGTAGGTTTAATTCCCACATGTGTTCAACTAATATCACTAATTGTTTTTTTTTTTTCAATTGAGACTTAAAATGGTAGACCTACATGATGAAGCTAATTTCACCTAACATGTTAAAGAACCTCAGGTATTACTTAGGATGGATTTTGTCCTGTTTCTTGCACTATCCCCCACAACATGAAATGACTTGGGGAGTTGCCCATAGTAAATAAACAACAGTAAATAAACTCAAACATACAACATTGAAAATATTGTTATTGTCATACTCAGATGCTGTGTCTACAAGCAAAACCCAACACATGGCATGTTTGAGGGACTTATTAGTTTAACTTTGATTTAAGCTCTGGCTGAATTAATTATGCAGACAGTATAGATTAAGATCAGACTACACACAATTTGCAGTCTGATCTTAGATGTACACTGTCCACTCTCTTGCCAGACATACTGAGAGAAACAGCTTAGAAACATGCTATATCTATATCAAAATTTTAGAATGGTCCAAATTGAAAGCATTTGCAGAATGAAAATGTAAATTTTTTTTTTGGTGAAGGGAAGAAAACACTGTGGGAAAAGGAGAAAATGCTGGTTACCAGCATTTTCTCCTTTTTCCACAATGTTTTCAAAAGGCTTCTTTCTCAGGGTCGTTAAAACTCGGGCTTGTGTGATAAAGAGTTAAGGGCTTATAGCAGTACAGGGGTTAACATAAGATTCGGAGCAGATTTATCTAGATTGCTTGGCTAGTTCAGCTTTCATATTGGACAATCCTGCTTTAATTTTATATTAATTATTCACAGTTCACAAGTTATGGTGTTCCAAGCAGACCCTGACTCCATTACTTATTGATGGCCTATACTGGGAGCGTAATTATGATTTCTAACGCTGAAGCTTTGCCCAAGCATAACTAATACTTCTTACTTCATGTGTTGAAATATCGTCCTGTCTATCACGACATTTTGTTACATGGTGACCAAAACACAAATAACTTTATCTATACCTCTGCTTTATATCTACGAGTAATTTTAATATTCACTTGTTGTTATGTTCTGAGCAGTCCCTGACACCATTATACTTATTGATGGCTTCTATTGGGAAGTTATTTTTATATCTAAGGCTGAGTGTTAACCAAGCATAACTTAGATATATTGCATCACATGAAAAGGGGTATTCGGATATTTCTGTAAAGTGTAGTCTCGGATCAGCCTGCGCAGTCAGCCTAGGCTAATCTGAGACTACACTTTCTGTTCTTATATAATTTTCTGTTTGGCACAAGTCTACTGTAGGACACAATCGAATGTAGTTGGAAAGTGTTGTCTCGGATCAGCCTGCGCAGACTGCGCAGGCTGATCCAAGACAACACTTTACGCAAATGTCTGAATGCCCCTTTTCACGTTTGCAGGCCATATATTGCTTCATATGGAGCCCTGGTAGAGCAGTCTGTAGCTTGTGTGATTTAAGACCCAGGGATTGCCGGTTTCAGTCTTCAGCTGGCCCAATTTCTTTCAGTGGATTGAAATGATAATCATGGCGACAGGATTCATTTCTCTCTCAGTGCTGATCATTGTTTCGACAATGGTTTATGTCGGAAAGCAGCTAGTTGCTTGGGAAGAATATTGTGGGAAGTACTAAGTAAAAAAAAAAACTCCAGGAAAGCATGGATAGATGCACTGGCTATGGTGATATAACTGAAATAATGTTGAAAATAGCATTAAACACCATACAGTCAATCATTTCTATTACCACACAACATTTGGAAACATCAAGACCAAAGGATGAATAATTTTGTATCCATACCCTTGCTTTAATCCTGTACCAAACAATGCCTGGTTTTTACGATAATGAGATAAAAGCCTTTTGAAAACATTGTGGGAAAAGGAGAAAATGCTGGTATAGTGTTTTCTACAAATTCAAAGACAGATCCCACCATTTGACTGATAGGTTATTTGATGTCTGCAAAAAGCTCTCAATCTGTGAATTTGTTGTGTGGTAGGTAAGTATTAACTCAATACCACAGGACAAAATTTTAGCCTGATCCAAATTGAAAGCATTTGCAGACGACAAATCAAATATTACTAAAAAATACAATTTGTATTTCAAATGGTAGACTACATTGTGGGAAAAGAAGAATATGGCCCTTCCAAAGGAATTGGTTAAAACCCAGGTTTATGTGGTAAAGAGTTAAACTGTATGATCATTAAGTATGAAAATTGGGATCTTGTTTAATCCCCTTGATCGGGAGAGGGCAGCATTTAAGTTCCTGACACAAACAATTAAGATCAAGAGCAGGCTGCTTTAAGTCTGTACAGACTGATCATAGATCTACACTCTTTCAATATCTGTATTGAAGATATTTTTTTTCTCTCGTGCAGAAAAACCCTCGAAATTTTATCAATTATGATAATATGTTACTTACTGAAATTGACCATTTCATTTAGCTTAACTCTTTACCACACAATCCTGACTTTTAACGATCCGGAGAAAGAAGCCTTTTGAAAACATTGTGGAAAAAGGAGAAAATGCTGGTTACCAGCATTTTCTCCTCTTCCCACAATATTTTCTACCCTTCCCCAAACGAATTTTTAATATTTCAGTCACTTTTAATTTGTCGTCTGGTTAAATGCTTTCAATTTCGACTAGTCTAAATTTTGTCATCTGGTAAAGGGTTAACGATCAAAGGATAAATATTTGATACCTGGTTCAACAAAATCAAATTCCCATTAACCCTTCACCACACAATCCCGACTTTTAACAACCCTGAGAAAGAAGCCTATAGAAAACATTGTGGAAAATGGAGAAAATGCTGGTAACCAGCATTTTCTCCTTTTCCCACAATATTTTCTACCTTATCAAATCAGAAATCATCATATTACCAAGATTTAAATTGTTGTCTGCAGATGTTTTGAATTTGGTCCAGTCCAAAAATTTGTTGTTTGGTAAAGAGTTAACTCTTTACCTGCTTTTACACAATTCAGACTTTTAAAGGTCCTATAAGGGAGAAGCCTTTTGAAAACATTGTGGGAGACAGAGAAAATACTGGTAACCCGAGCATTTTTTCAATCTCCCCAAAGGTTCTCCATCCTTTCAGAGACTAACACAACCATCGGAGTCACATTTGATTTCTCATCTGCGAATTCTTTAACACTCTTTATCAAATGACATAATTTTAGACAAGTCCAAATTGGAAGCATTTGCAGACGACAAAATTAATGTGACTCAAACACTGAAATTTGTTTTGGGAAGGGTAGAAAACTTTGTGGAGAAAATGCTGGTTACCAGCATTTTCTCCTTTTTCCCACAAAGTTTTCAGAAGGCTTCTTTTCTTAGAGTGGTGAAAACCTGGGATTGTTTGGTAAAGGGTTAAATTTGGAGCAGTCTGAAATATTGTTGTTTGGTAAAGTGTTCATCCTTTACTGGATGGTCCAACCCTGATAAAGAAAGCTTTTGAAAACACTGTGGAAAAAGGAGGAAATGCTGGTGCCCCTCTTTCTACTTTTTGATAGGTGAGTCCTGCAAATTCCGAGCTACATTTTATTGCTTTTCTGCAAGTTCTTCAAATTTTAGCAAAATCTGAAATTTTTGTTGTTTCACATAAAGAGTGAACTTTTATGGTTATTTGTTAAAAATTGTTCTGTATTTTAAATCTGGATAATTTGGTATGGTGTAATTTGATGGGAAAACGTTACCACATTAGAAAAATAAAAAAGAAAAAGATTTTCATAATTCTTGTCGCCATGCTCCTGTCCAGTTTCACTTTCAGTTTATTCAGAATTAAATTACTCAAACTTTTAGCTGACAGTATGTAAAACTTAATACAAACAACATTTGCACATGCATAAAAAAAAACATAAGGGAATAAATAATGCAAACTGTAAAGACCCGTTTACACATTCACGATTTTCTCTACGATTCACCACGATTCACCCAGATTTCTCATGGTCAGAAAAATCGGGATGGATCGGGATGAATCGTGGCGAAAAGTAGAAATATTCAGTGTCACTACGATTCCAGTAAGAATGTCCACGATATTAGTACGGTGTCTGTAAGGTATCGCTACGAATCAATGACGATTCATGACGGCAACGCTACGGTCAATGAGGATTGACCACGGTGGCACAACGAATGCTCACGGTGCTTGTACGGTTCGATACGGTACTAGTACGATTCAAAGCGGTAGCGACACGAGCTCCCACGACTGACCACGATTTAACGGTTTTCACGTGACAAGTTCTCAAAGTATGACATCAGAAAATCATTATCTCCTCAACTGTTGACGAGGTCAGACATGCCACCAAGAAAGAAGGCAACTGCGGCCAAGGGAAAAAAGTCATCTGACCCACCGGCAAGGGTTAGTCCTGACCCGCCGGCGAGGCTCAGTCTTGCCTACCGGCCTTGGTCGTGGCCAATCGTGGAGCTCCGTAGCGAAACCGTGGATGATTCGTAGGACAACCGTACACAATTCGTGGTGAATCGTGAGAATTCGTGGTGTCAAAGATTCCACGACTGGCTACGATCTCTCACGAATAGCCGCGAATATAGCTACGGTGTCAGTACGAATAAGCACGATTCCGCTACGGTTGCGCTACGAATTAGGCCACGCCCAATAACCACCACGATTCGCCACGAATGTTTTAAACAGTTTAAAACTTCCGTAGCGCTACCGTGGAGTTTCCCGAATCATCACGATTCATCACAATTCACCACGATTCACCACGGTTCTACTACGAATCACCACGGTACACGACGATTTTACAAATCGTGGCGAATCGTAGCGGCACCGTAGCCAAAAATCGTGAATGTGTAAACAGGCCTTAAGATTGACATATATCAAATGGAGGTGGGAATGGAGGAGTTTCTTGAGTGCAGACTTAAATGGTGATTGGGAAGGCTTTGTAATCTTGTGCTCAAAGATTTATACCAGGTTTCAGATTGGAGTGTCCTTGGACAAGGTGCTTCAGAATCTTGGCCTGGTATCGTTGAAACCAGAAACACATTTGAATTTATGAGCTGTTGCGATGATAGGTCCCTTATATCGCTGGCCATCTTCATAATGGTGTTCATCTGTACTATTTTTCTAGCTAGCCCCTTGTTCAAAACGATTATATCTTTTCAGTCCTATATTATGATACAAGAAAATGTGCCCACTGGTTAAAATACTGACTTATATGAATAAGCCAATAAAAAGTCAGCCATTGATACAGATTTTCTATTGTCAAGCTTGTGTATCACAAAGACTTTGCAGATCATTTTCATATTTTTCATATTTTTCTCACTAACTGATACAATAATTTCACAGATGTTGTAGAAATATATTAAAAGTTATTAAAGATAATCTTCAGGTTTGAAGTACATCATATTGTGGGTAAATTAATCAAAATGGGAACACCTGGGATTGGGACTTAGCCCTTTACCAGACGACAAAATTTTAGACTTGTCCAAATTGAAAGCAGTTGCAGACGACAATTTTGATGGTTCAAATTTTGATCTTAGGGTAGAAAACATTGTTGGAAAAGGAGAAAATGCTGGTTACCAGCATTTTCTCCTTTTCCAACAATGTTTTCAAAAGGTTATTTTCTCAGGGTCGTTAAAATTTGGGATTGTGTGATAAAGGGTTAACCCTTGACCTAAAAACCACTCTTGGACAGAAGCTTTTTGGACTGATCATTGAGGGAAAAGGAGAAAATGCTGGTAACCATTATTTTCTCAATTTTCCACAGTGTATTCAACCCTTTTAAAGGCAAATTCATAACTTTAGCCATCAATTGTTTTGTCATGTGCAAAAAAAAGTTGAAAAGTTTTGTCTGGTCCTTTGATAAAGAGGTTAGGTCTTTTCAGTGATGTAGATCTAGGCTTGGATATATCGGTGCAACCGTTGACCATTTTAGGATTACAATTTACATGTTGCATATGCTCAGGATTTTTTTCCCATGATATTTTTTATGTTGTCTTTTTAACTCTTTCACAACTAAATGAGTCATGCTCTGTGAAAAAGGGGCTTAATGCATCTGCGAAAAGTATCGACCCAGGTCAGCCTGCGCAGTCCGCGCAGGCTGACCTGGGTCGAACCTTTTCGCTATTCATCAATTTCTGTATGTCCAAGAACTAGTCTACCGCATGATAAAGTCGGTTCTTGACATAAGTGGATATGATGGATCCATGATTATGTGATGGCTTGCTTGGTACCATGCATCACGGATATGCATTAAGCCCCCTTTTGCCAGAGCATGGCTCAAATAAATAAGTCACACTTTTTCCAACGGCCACTAGTACACCTTTGCTGGAGAACCACTTTGTTCATAAGCTAGCATAAGGGAGTGGACAGTGCAGATCAGAGATCAGACTGCATCTTCTGTGCCATCTGATCTTGATTTACACTGTCCACAAAAGCTTTTTGTGTCGTCTACAGTAAGGAAAGAGTTAATAACAGTGTTTACATGTGCAATATTTTAGTAAAATTTATAACCGCCTTGAAATTGAAAATTTTTAGGGGGAAAAAAATTACATTTTAGAATTATGCTCTTTTAAATATTTAACAAAAACAAGTTTTTTTTTAGTTTTGTAAATCTTTTACCCATTTGGGTGTCAGTCGTGTTTTGTTGAGAAATTTCAAAGAAAAAGTTTACATTTAAAAGAAAAAGTTGTATATTTTTCTTTTACCAAATACAATGACTTAGGAGTTTGATATGTTAGTAACTTACAATGGGTCGAGTCCCATTAGCACAGTAGGTAGTATACAGGACTTTTTCTTATATTTTCCACCCTATCAAAGACAGAAATCATCATTTGAGCTACATTTGTCATGTGCACATCTTTTCAATTTGGTATAGTCCAATATTTGGGAGTTTGGTACAGTGTTAAAGCCAAATTTAGCATGATTCCATTTAGGGATCATTAAGCATATGTTAAAAGGGCAATTGGTTTCTAATTACTCATCAGGACACTAAGGGCAAATATGTTTTTAACAAAAATCAGAATTTTGGATTTTTGTGATTAAGCAAACAACCTAACGGAAAAGTAACAGAGTGGAAAAAATTTGGGGGTTTGATCTGTCGTTTGAAGTCCAGTCTGGTTTCCGCTTCATTTACGATAAAAATCATTCTCCCTCTTTTGGGTTTGACAAAAATTTTGATACTTACTGTTTTGTATTAGTAATTTCTCAGATAGGTTTATAGTTATTTGACCTTTTTTTGTCCTTATAAAATGTGATTTGACCCTTATTTCTTTAACTCTTTACAACACAAGTAAATCATAGACCGGTTTTAGGCCTTGTCCAGTGAAAATGTATTGCAAATGAAAAATTCAGTGCTGCTGAAATGATGGAATTTGTCTTTCCAAGGTCAGAAAACATCGTGGGAAAAAGAGGAAAATCTGGTTAGCAGCATTTTCTCCATTTTTCACTTTAGATTATGTTAAACTGCTACATCATTTAGAATAAAACATTTCAAACCAGCAGAACAAATGAATTGAGATTTCAAAACTTATATTACTATAAAACTCACCATCTTGGTCATTGTAGATCCATGATCAGACTACATGATTTATACAGTTTGATCTCAATCTACGTTTTCCACAAAAGTAGTGGAAGCCACTCACGGTGACCTGGCACTAAAAAATATTAATCTATTTCTATACAGGCTATAACTACTTTGGACCAAGCCTATGACACAAGTGAGAACTTTATGAAGTAAACAGGAAATTTCTTAACTTTTTACCGCATGAAAAATATTTAGACCTGTCCAAATTGAAAGCATGTGCAGATGCCAATTTAAATGTGACTCAAATGATGGCATTGTTTTTCAAAAACATAGTCAAAAAAGGATAAAATGGTGGTTACCAGCATTTTTGCCTATTCCCACAATGTTTTAAAAAGGCTTTTTAGGGTCACTAAAAGTTGGGATTGTGTGGTAAAGGGTTAATTGGAATATGGAACATATTGTAGAAAAAATTATTGATTGATTGATTGTATGGTGTTTAAGGCCGTTTTCAACATTATTTCAGTTATATTGTGGCGGCCAGTGCACCTATCCATGCTTTTCTGGAGTCTCTTTAACCAGTACTCTGCACAATTTTCTTTCCAAGCCACTGGCTGGGTTCCCAAATAACCATTGTCAAAACAATGGTCAGCTGTGAGAGGGGAATGAATCCTGTCACAATGACTATCATCAGTCCTCGGAAAGAAATTGGTAGAGCCAGGGATTGAACCCACAGCCCCCTGTTCTCAAGTCCTGCACGCTACCGACTGAGCTACAGGGACTCAGCTTGTAGAAAAAAGAGTAATTGCTGTAGAGTGCCAAATAAAAAAAATTATAAGACACTTTGAGTCAGTCAGCAAGAAACTTTTACAAAGGTCCTGTTGAATCAGAATATTTCATCAAATATTGGACAATGTAAATCAAAGATCAGACTGCTCATTCTGTGCAGTCTGATCTTGATCTAAATTTTTATCATCAGTAACTCAGTAATGTTCTTATGAGCACTTTTAGGGTGAACACATCAACAAAAAAAATCTTATGTGAACACTGACAAAAAACAAGAAATTCCACCGTTTGCCAAATACTAATTTGAATTGATCTTTTGTTACAATAGTTTGAAATTTACATATTAAGAATATCATTTCTGATGTTGCTTTTAGAGTGGAATGTGTGACAAGAATTTTCATGTTCAAGAGCATGATCGTAAATATCAATTTAGGATTATAGAAATGCGAAGTGTATCGAAACTCCATTCTTTTTTAACAGTATGAATCCTTTGAGCTTTTACTCTACAAGCTTTTATTTTCAGGACCCTTAACTCTTTCCTTACTGTTGACATCACCAGAAGCTTTTGTGGACAGTGCAGATCAAGATCAGACTGCACAGAACGGGCAGTCTGATCTCTGATCTACATTGCCCATTGTTTTATTTTAGATTTAAGGCCAAACTGTCTCTTCATCTTGCAGTGGAACTATATTTATAGCCAATGAAAAAGTGTAAATTGTTTATTTGCTAGTAAAAGAGTTAAGGGAATCACTTTTGAAAACATTGTGAGAAAAAGAGAAAATGCTGGTAACCATTATTTTCTCATTTTCTTACAATGTTTTCTACTCTTCCATTGACAGATCCCACCATTTAGAGCACATTTAATTTGTTGTCTGCAAAATTTTAATGCTTTCAGTTTGGATGAGTCTTAAATTTTGTCATCTAGTAAAGAGTTATAAGAAATAAATTTACTTTTATTTGTTCTTGTACTTGACGCGACTTCATGAAGAGTGAATGAATGGGAAATGATCGGAAATTGAATTAACATTTTTTGTGATGGAATATTATTCAGATTATTTCTTTATTTGCCTCTGTGTGTGACTGCAGAGTGGAGGTTCGTATTCAAAGTAAACATGATTGTTTGCACGGAGCATGGTACGCCACTGCTCTGTCAAAAATCATTCTTTAAACCCATTATCATCTTTAGACGACATTTTTCGTTCTCCAGCAGACCAAAATAATGAACAAATAGGAATAGCTCAGATGAGAAATTTCTCCTTTCACATTGTTTTTCCAGATCATGAAACCGCCCTAATAAAAACAAGAATTGCATTTGAAGTCTTAGAATTGGTCCTGAGCAACAGATTGTTGCATAGTGTTGAAGTAAATTGCAGACAACAAATGTTGTTCGAATGATGGAATTTATCTTTGAAAGGGCAGAAAACATTGCTGGAAAAGGCAAAAATGGTGGTTGCCAGCATTTCTCACTTTCCCATGAATTTATCAAGAGCTTTCTTCTTGAGGGTTCTTAAAAGAGAACTAATATGACTGAAAGTAGCATAAAAACACCATGCAGTGGTCCAGAGAAGCCTGACAATCCATTACCATTGACAAAGGTCAAATCAATTAAGTAATAAAGTCGTGTTCATTATCTTGTCATCTAGAAGATGTCACAGCTCTAACTATATATGTAGGCTTGACATCTCATAATGTCAGCCGACAGAATTTTTTTTTAACATAGTTAACTCATTTTTTCCATTACAGTGGCATCTTATGATATACCGGTACTTGGAGCCAGTTGCTAAAGTTTCCTCACCATTTATTGCTACAAATACAGTGAAATATTTGTAGAAGGTATTTTGGTATGGGGCAAAAACCAATATTGAACCATGAAAAATTTATTATTACAACCATTTTTTTGCTTGTACATGACTTTGTCATATATACCTTTTACCAAACAAACTTCAAACTTGTGCAGTTAAAATATCCCTAAGGTAGAAGGTTTTTGAAAACTTTGATGAACAAGAAGAAAATGCTGATAACTAGCACTTTGTTTCTTTATCCCACAATACTTTCTACCTTTTTAAAAACAAATACCAGCAGCTAGTTTGATTTTGTCTGCAAGTGCTTTCAAGATGGAAAATCCAAAATTTTGTTGTCTGGTTAAGAGTTTTGAAAAGCACTGAATGTGTTATGAGGAATCTCTGCTTGTCATTAGGGTCAAGTTGGATGTTCTTGGGGAAGGCATGGCATTGCCCTAACCTTGTACACGCTAATATCAAGAAAGATGCTTTAAATAAGAGAGCTGTTGCCATGAAATATCTATGATAATGGCATAAAACAGTGTATTATACAAAAAAATAATATCATCCTTCTGAAAACATTGTTGGAAAAAGAACAATTGTTGCTCTTCTTTCAAAGAAACAATTAGGTATTGGCATGACCATGTTACTGTCTGCATCATGGTTGCGTTAAAACTTCTTAAGAATCCATATATTTCTGTAATTACAGAAAATGTTTACAACAAACTCAGGCTGATTATTTACTTTTAGTAGGGGAGGTAATGCTCAAAATATTTTGGATAGTTATGCCCCTTTTGAATTTATTATAATTTTGATAGAAAAAGCACCTACATACAAGTATTGGTACCCGCTCGAAGATGCTCTTGATACCTTAATGTTTTTCACATGGAGATTAAGTCTATACCAAACAACAAAATTTTGGTCTCGCCCAACTTGAAAGCATTTGCAGACAACAAAATGTAGCTCAAGTGATGATTTCTGTCTTTGATTAAGCTTAACATTTTACTTTTCACAAATCTTTATTGGCCAGGCTGGGTAGCTCTGTGGATTGACTTCTGACTTGTGACCTGGTGGTTGCAAGTTTGATATTCTGTACGAGGCAAACTTTCTGTCCGGCCATTTTTTGCCTGTCACCTCTGATGTATGTGAGAAAAGTTGTCAGTGGCTTGGAAAGGAAATTTTGTCAGTATTGGTGTGAGAAAGCCAGGAAACACATTTGTGTAGGTGTACTGACCGCCATGATATGACCTAAGCAATTGAAACAGCTTCAAACTCCCAAGACAAACAAACAAAAATAAATCCTTACTCGTAATGTGTCACTTTGAACTAATTGTTGGAATGTACAAAAATTTAAAAAGGTTTTGAATACTTGTTAAGAGTCAAAAGTTTATCTATTTTGATTACTCAAGTCAGCCTGGCGTCCAGCCATTATCAAGTACCCAAATGGCTTTTGGCCCAATTCAGGGTGTTTGGCGAACGAGACAACCTAATCAGTATTTATGGCTGGCTGGTTGACAATATCAGACTCATCTTGAAAAATGGGCAAAAATGATTTTGTAATATTTCTTGTCGCTGTCATTTTGAGGTTTGTATATCAATGAAAATGTGTAGGTCAGTCTATTGTCCAGGGGTCAGCTCTGTACCCTTTACCAAGTGGTCCTGTGACATAGTTACTCTTAGGAAAGTGGGCTATTGAAAACATTGTGGGAAAAGGAGAAAATGCTGGTCACCAGCATTTTCTCTTTTTATCACAATGTTTTCTACCCTTTTTATCACAAATTCCAGCATCTGAGCCTCAATTGATTTGTCGTCTGCAAAGGCTTTCAATTTTGGCAAGTCTAAGATTTTGACGTCTGGTGAAGAGATAATGTTCACTTTCAGTCCAAGTTTGAAACTCTCTAACAATAAGTTAGGGACACATGTCAACTCTTCACCAGACAAAAAGAATTTTAGACTTTTTTTTCACACTGAACGCATTTTGAAACAACACATTAACCCAATACCACACAATCCTGAGTTTTCACAACCGCAAGGTCAAGAAACCTTTTTGAAAACATTATGGGAAAAGTAAGAAAATGCTTATAATTTTCTCCTTTTCTAACAATTTGTTTGACCCTTTTAAGAGACAATTTCCACTGTATAATAGCTATATTAATTTGTTGTCTGCGAATGGTTTGGGTTTGGAAAAGAACAATATTTTGTCGTTTGGTAAAGAGTTAAATGTGACTCAAACGATGGAATTACCTTTTGAAAGTTAGAAAACATACCTGGTTACCAACATGTTCTCCTTTTTCCCATACTGTTTTCTAAATTGTACCACCAAAATACAAAATTTCTAGGTTAAGGGTCACCCAGTTGACATATGGGTTCTAATAGTTTGACCAGACGGACCATGTTAGTGACCAGCTCTGTTGAATACGGACACAGGACATTTTTTTGTGAAAGTGCTAATTTTTGCTCACCTTGTGTGCAGTGCAGAACAAAAAGTTGAAAACTTGATTGGCTGATTTTTGAAAATAAATGACCTATAATTGGTGGTGAAATTAACAGGTAGATTCAAAATGGCCCCCAGACAGAATTATAGGGTATATTTTATTGGCTGCTGCTTTAGAATTTAGGAATTGGGAATTATTTACAAATTTTTGCAAGGTTTCTCCCCCCAAAATTGTTACAGAAAAACAACTAGAGGGTTTCAGAGTCATATGTTGTGAAAAAATCCACAATTTGATTGTGGCAAAATGAGGAATTAGTCATAATATGCATGTCCTAGGTGTGTGTTTTAAAGATGAAGTAGGTAATCCTTATTTCTTTTGTTTGGAGACAACCAAATTTTAAGAGACTCCTCAACATTCAAAGCATTTGCTGACAACAAAAATCATTGTGGCTCAAATGATAGGATTTGCATCTGAAGAGGTAGAAAACATTGTGGGGAAAAAAGGAGAAAATGCTGCTATTAATACCGGCAGTTTCTGCTGCTCCCAGAATATTTTCAAAAGCCCTCTCTTCAGGATCCGTCATAATGCAGGATTGTTTCAGTGAAAGGTTTAGAATTGTTCACTGGTACTTGTATTTTTCTTTACAATTGGCTGCATGTCATTGAAAGGTTGGTGTATTTATATGCTTTTCATGTTTTATCAGAAAATATAGTTATATATCTAAGTTTCATTGAAAGTGATTTTAGCAGGGGCATTTTTGATTGTCTTAATTAAAATAGAATTTTACACATTAGTTTTGATACAGAATGTAGTTTTTTCTCATACACAAATGTAGCATTTGGAGAAGGTGCTTATATTTTTTTATGGTCCCTGATGAAAAAGACATGTAAGAACATTGTTGGAAAAGTTGAAACTCTTGTTAACCAGTGTTTTCTGCCTTTCCCCACAATTTTCTATTATTTCAAAGTTGATTCCATGTCATCCCTAGCATTTTAAGGGTAACCCATCCCTATACATAATTATTCCTTTCCCACACTACAAAATTTTGGACTTATCTAAACCAAAAGCATAGGCAGACGCAGAAATAGATGTGGTTAAGAATGTGGAAGTTGTGTTTGATAAGGTAGAAAACGTCATTGGAAAAGAAGAAACTGTATGGCAAAGAGTTAAAGTACCTTTCCAACTTCAGCCATCCTAGTAACAAGTGTAGATCAAGATCAGACAGTACAAAATGTGCAGCCTGATCCTTGATCACCATCCACTATGCTGAGATATTTTGGACAAGAGTGACCGTGATAATTGTAATCGCTTTATTGCTTTAATCTTACTTCTAAACTGAAAATATCCGTTGGGTTTATTCAACCATCAGTGGGTAGTCCCATTGCCACACAATCCCAATTTTAAAGTACAGTTAGGAAAAATGCTTTTGAAAACATTGTGGGAAAAGGAAAAGAAATGCTGGCAACCAGCATTTTGTCCATTTTCAACAATGTTTTCTACCCTTTCTTAGACAACTTTTCCCTTTTGAGCTACTTTTATTTGTCGCCTGCAATTGCTTTCAGCTTGGACCAGTCCAAAAATTTGTTGTTTGGTATGGGAGTTAAGTAGGTTTTGGTTTAAAGACCTTTAAGTATAAGCTTTGATGCCTCTATTTTATCTATAAATTTGACTCTTGAAGAAGCCTGGAGTCAGTTCAAGTGTCCCTATAATCCTGGTAACAAATCCTTAAGTTTTACTCTCTATACCATGTGTAACATTTCTACCAGGTTTGATCTATCCTTGTCTGACATGACACAGAAGCTTTTGTTAGACCAAGATCAGACTGGATAGAACATGCAGTCTGAACTCTGATCTGCACCTTCCACTACCAATTATTCCAGGTTATAACCAACCATCTCACCATCTTATAGCAAAACTGTATTGCTGTTAACTAGCATCTTGCAGCAAAACTATGTTTGTAGCTGGTAACCTGCACTTCCTCCTTTCCCAAAGTTCTCAGCTTGGCTGTTTTTGAAGAAAATGTCCAGGTATTGTTGTAATCACCTGGCGTCAACTGCATCATCATGCATGAACTTGATAATATCTTTGTTATTACTGAAGATATTCACTTCAGACTTTAAGAAGTTATTAACTATCAAAAGGGGAACCTATACATTAGGGGCCTGCAACCATCAAAGTCCTTTTTACAGTTATCCCCCTTCTTTGACATAAAAATTTTAAAGAATGTGACATTATAATTATATTTCTATTATTACTGAATATTTTTACTATTAACTCGGATAAGTTAATAACTATTAAAAGTGAAACCCATACAACAAGGGTTGATAACCATCAAAATATTTTTGACACAGTTATGCTCTTTCTGGACTTAAAATTTTCACTGATAATCAAGCAACTGTAGCCGAGCGTTGGGACCCATATGCAGTGCTCTTTCTTCTACTCTATTAAAACAAAATCCATCGCTGCAGTTGAATTTTATTTATTAATTGTCCACAATGCTTTAAATCTTGTCTATTCTAAAATTCAGTCATCAGATAAAAGATTAACCCTTTACCACACAATCCAGACTTTTAATGGCCCTGAGGGAAAGAAGCTTTTAAAAATATTGTGGGAAAAGTTTTCTATCCTATCAAGATCAAATCTTGTCATTTTGACCACCTCTAATTTGTCGTCCGAATATGCTTTCAGTTTGAACCAGTCTAAGCTTTTGTCGCCTTAGGTGAAGAGTTAATAGGTGATATTTACAAATGCTTTCATTCTGGAGGTGACTAAAATTTTCGTCGTCAGGTAGAGAATTAAAATGGGTGATTTAAATACATTCCAAACAGTGCAAAATAAGTGGATTTGGATGCCAAAGCAGTATCTCTTTAACTTGGAGAGTAATGGTAACTAATCTGATTGTATATAATATAATGATATTAGTACTGCTTCTTCAAAACCCTTGTAATCCTTCGCTATTATGCATCTTACATTTTTATAACTCCTGAGAGAGATGGTTTTAGAAAACATAGTGGTAAAAGGAGAAAATGCTGGTTACCAGCATTTTCTCCTTTTCCCACAATGTTTTCAAAAGCATACATTTTTGCCGATGATGGTTTTGGCCACTTGATTTTTCATCTGCGAATGCTTTCAATTTTGATAAGTCTATTTATCTTGTCATCTTGTAAAGCAACTTAAAGTTCATGTAATTTGCTTTAAAATGCCTATTAGATCTAATTTAGGTTTGAACATCAAACAAATACTTGAACTGAGGTAAGAATAAGGGAACCAAAACATTTTGACAAATGTATAAACTGTTCATCATAAAAGTTAGTGAAGGAAGGGATTAGATAGGATGATATTGATCCCTGATAGTGCCTGTTTGATCTCCTCTAAACCGGGACCATTTAATTGGATTTGACTGTTTAAATACTGTAGTCTGCCTTCGATACACTTGTCCATTAAATTCAAGACCAATTTTGAAGTCCTGTGACTGATATAATGTTGTCTGTCTTAGAAGATACTTGTCCATTTAATTGATGAAGAATTTTGAAATCCTGTGTTGAAGTACAATGCAACCTATGTAAACTCTTTTCCAAACAAAAAAATCATAGACTCGGTGGTGACAGATGAATGAATCCTGTGGCATTATGACTATCATCAGTCCTCTGAAAGATGCTGGCTGAGCTTGTGTATCAAACCAGTGAACCTCTGTTCATATGTCTTACATGCTACCGATGGAGCTACTGAGGCTCGGCTTTGCTTATCATAAACCTGTTTCCTAGTATTTCTGAAGCAACAGGATTCACCATATGTTGTCTTTGCATACAAATCTAGGGTTCATGTAGTTTCTTTTTGCCCGGCTTGGTAGCTCAGTGGTTAGCCTATATGACTTGTGACCTGGTGGTTGTGGGTTTGATACGTGGTTGAGGCACAGTCTCTTTTCAGGGATTTTTCGCTTCTCTCCTCTAATGCATGCAGGAAAAGCAGCCATTAGCTTGGAAAGAGAGTTGTGTTAGTACTGGTGTGAGAAAGCCAGGAAACACATGCATAGGTGCTTTGGTCACCTTGATAATAGACCTAAGCTGTTAAAACAGCATTAAACTCCAATACAAAAAAAAAAAATGTTTCTTCTTTGTTATTTGTGGAATGCAGCTGGTGGCTTGCAAGGGGATTTTTGTGTGACACACGATAGCCTGAATAAGAAAATATCCAGAAATATGTTGATAGGTGCACTGATCGCCATGATAAAAATAACTTACTGTAACAGTTGAAAGCCAAACAAACAACCTGATCTTGATCTATGCTGATTGCAGTAAAGAAGATAAGTAATAATGACAATATTATTTTTCCTTAATGGTAATTACTGTATATTGTCACATAATCATAATATTGTTATTATTGAACCCTTTACCAAACAGTCTGGAGTTTTAACTAGTCTGGGGAAAAAAGCATTTAAAAAAACATTGTAGGAAAAGGAGAAAATGCTGGTTTACCAGCATTTTGTCCTTTTCCTACAATGTTTTCTTCTGCATCAAAGAAAAATTCCATCCTTTATGTCACATTTAAATCTGTCATCTGTAAATTTTTTGAATTGGGGCATGTCTAAAATTTTCTCATGTGATAAAAGGGTTTAATCATTATTGACATTGAGCCATAAGTAAATTATTACCATCAATATTTGTTGACCATTCTATCTGTCACATTTCACTATCTAGCTGTCATGTTCTGTATGTCTGCACAATGTGACAGTACTATTATTGCAACTGTCCCTTGTACATAAGTTGGCATGGGACAGATTTCTGCCTTGGTTATGGTGATGGTTGATTGATTGGATATTATTGCAACTACCCCTTGTACATAAGTTGGCATGGGACATATTTCTGTCTTAGTTATGGTGATGGTTGATTGATTGGATATTATTGCAACTACCCCTTGTACTTAAGTTGGCATGGGACAGATTTCTGTCTTGGTTATGGTGATGGTTGATTGATTGGATATTATTGCACTATCCCTTGTACATAAGTTGGCATGGGACAGATTTCTGTCTTGGTTATGGTGATGGTTGATTGATTGGATATTATTGCAAAAATCCTTTGTACATAAGATGGCATGGGATAGTTCTCTGCCTTATCCACCTTGATTGTTGATTGATTGGATATTAATACAACTATCCTTGTACATAGGTTGGCATGAGACAGTTCTCTGCCTTATCTATTTTGATTGTTGATTGAGTGAGTGGTGTTTTACTCTGGTTTCAATATTATTTCAGTTAATGTTACACAAACAGCTCACATATTCATGTATGTCCTAGTTTAGTACATTTTACTAAGCTAGGGCTCTGAAGTATCATGCCGAAGGACTCTCCCAGAAAAAGGCCAGTACTTCCAGTGAGGCTCAAACTTGGTGCCTCTAGGTTTTGAGTACTGCACTTTACCAAACAGGACCTCCCTTTTATCTTTTTTGAAGATGTCACTTGATAACATGGTTTTTAGGGTAAAAAAAACATGAAGTTAGTCTTTAGAGCGCTAGATAAGCCCAACAGGCATTTCTATTCTAGATATTATTATACCCCCGCAAAACGAATGTTTTCAGGGGTATACTGGAATCAGCCTGTTTGTCCGTCCGTGTGTCCGTCTGTGTGTCCGTCCGTGTGTCAGTCTGTGTACAAATAATTGCCTGTTTCTGTCAAAGCACTGACAGGGGTATTAAGTCACATTCAGTGACAGCTCTAGTTATACCCCCGTAAAACGAATGTTTCCGGGGGTATACTGGAATCAGCCTGTCCGTCCATGTGTCGTCTGTGTACAAATAATTGCCTGTTTCTGTCAAAGCGCTGACGGGGGTATTAAGTCACATTCAGTGACAGCTCTAGTTAGACCCTAGTGAGAGCAGATTCAAGGTTGGTCTTGTCCAGTGCTCTTACTCTTGGTCCTTGTGTCTCACCGCAGCAGACAGTGTGGATGTAAGACCAGAGTGCATGTTTTATGCAGTCTAATCTTGATTTACAGTGGCCGCAAAGGCATCTAAAGTACTAAAAGGTGCTTGAACTCGTTACCACACAATCCCAACATTTAATGTCCTTGAGAAAGAAAGCTGGAAACCAGCATTTTCTCCTTTTCCCACAATGTTTTATACCCTTCCAAAAAACAAATTTCAAGTTTTGAAGCACATTGAATTCGTCATCTTCAAATACTTTCAATTTGGACTGGTATAAAAATTTCATGTTTGTTGAAGAGTTAAAGATGCATCCTTACAGCCAGAGAGTAAAGAAACGCTGTTTAACTTTACAATGTGTGGAATCTAGATAGCCGTGTAAACGTAGATAAAAAGTCGATATAATGTGTAGGGGATAAAGAGACGCCAGGGATTTGTCTTCGATTTAAACCAGAAACTGTGGTTGTTATGTCAATGGCTAGCCGCAATAGGACAATTTGTATTTACTATCCGTCGTAAATCTGTGCAACCTTGCAACCATCAGGGCAACATTTGGCATGAAGGTACAAGAAGCGTTATAATTTCATAAAATAAAGATAAAATTGGATACAAAACTGGATGAAAACGAGTAAGGATGCATCTTTAACTCTTATACCTAACAACAAATTTTTAGACAAGTCCAGATTGAAAGGCCTTGCAGAAAAAACTAGAAAACATTTAAGGAAAAGGAGAAAATGCTGTTTATTAGCATTGTCACCTTTTCCTGCAATGATTTCTAAACTTGCAATGGATTGTAAAGGGTGAAATTTGATATATGAATACATGGAAAAAGTGTGGCAAAAGGAGTAATTGCCATGAATACATGGAAAAAGTGTGGCAAAAGGAGTAATTGCCCATTGTTAGTATTATTATCCTTTGGCAGCAATGTTTTCAATGATGCTCTCAGTGGCAAAGAAAAAAACTTTTAACACCAAAGATAACTAGTAAAGACTCTTAACAAAAGAAATTCTGATTAGCTTTGTTAGCAACCGGTGGGTCTGTTTACCCAGCACATCTTTTAACCCTATACTCCACAGATACTCATTTTGACACATCAAGAACAGATAGCTTTTGAAAACATTGTGGGAAAAGGAGAAACTGCTCGTAACGAGCAGTTTCTCCTTTTCCCACAATGTTTTCTACTCTATCAGATATCTGTATCTCCATTTGTCCACATTTTTGACATCATATCTTTATTTGCTGTTGAACTGGAAGAGTCTAAAATTGGCATATCAGGTAAAGGGTTAAAGTGGTGTTTAATTCTTCACCAAATGACAAAATTTTGGATTGTTTGAAATTAAAGGCATTTGCAAGCAACAAATTAAACTCAACTCAAATATTGAGATTTTGTCTTGGAAAATTTAGAAAACAGTGTGGGAAAAGGAGAAAATGCTGGTTACCAGCATTTTCTCCTTTTCCTACAATGTTTTCTAAAGTCTTTTTTTCTCCAGGGTCTTTAACTAGGGATTGTGGGGTGAAGGGACAATCCTTTAACACCTAAATAAATGAAATACTGCAGACATTTTCTGCAGATAGAGAACGATACATCCATGGCATGTGCCAGGCTGACCGTTGTGGATAAATAACACAATATTGGACAGTGTTTATCAAAGATCAGCCTGCATGTTATGTGCCAATCTGATCTTGATCTACATGGTCCCAGAATGCATGCAGTGCAAAAAATTACTGATACTCTGTACCACACCTCAAAATTTTAGACTTTTCAAAAACTGAAAGCTTTAAAAATTTTGCTGACAAAAAAATTAAGTGTAGCTGAAATGTTAAAGTTACGTTAGAAAGGATTAAAAACATTGTGGGAAAAGAAGAAATTGCTGATTTCCAGCATTTTCTCTTTTTTCCACAGTGTTTTCAAAAGCCATCTTCTTGAGGCTCATTAAAACACAGGATTGTTTAGTAAAGGGAGAAATTTCAATTTATTCAGTATTAATAAGTCATTGGTCACGCTTGTCAAATTCTACTTAAAAACTTCTGCTCTAGCGATGTTTCTAAATGCTGCCGCATCTGACTTTAGAAAGCACCAACAATGAGAAACCGTTGGACACCACTTTCGTGAAAAGTCCCCATGTGAAGAAGTGCTTGTAAGAAGATTTTGGCCATATAAGGACGTGTCCAGTTTTGGGCTTAAGGTGTTGAAATCTCAGTTGGCCAAGCGCTGGGTAAATAGACCGAAAGTAAATGCATTCATCGTTCCCAGCAGGAATGACACACCGTTTCAATAATTCGTCCAAACTGTTTTTATGAAAATTAAATTTTCTGTACAGTTGGATACAAGGTAAAAATTGTTAAAGTACAGATGTGGGGTTAACAAGGGTCAGGCCCCAAAGCTGGGAATTAGGGGTCAAACTGGCAATGGACAATAAGGAGCTTGTTTGGGTAGTTCAAGGATGAAATTGAACAAATTGCCTGTGTTTTGAAAATGCTATAAAATAGGATACATGGACAAATGTAGTGTACAGCGTGTTAGAATATGGCTTATTGTACTTTTTGCCAGAAGTGGGGGATTGGAATAAATAAAAAAATCTGGTATGTTTTTTTGCTGACTCTTTAGTGGATGACAAAACTTTAGACTCATCCCTATTTAAAGCCTTTAACCCCTTACCATACAACAAAAATGTGGGCATGTCCAAATTGAAAGCATTTGCAGATGACAATTCAAATTTTGTTCAAACAATGGAACTTGTTTTTGATAGGGTAGAAAACATTGCGGGAAAAGGAGAAAATGCTGGTTACCAGCATTTTCTCCTTTTCCCACAATATTTTCAAAAAGGCTCCTTCCTAGGGGTCGTTTAAAGTCGGGATTGTGTGGTAAAGGGTTAACTTGTTACCAAACGACAAAGTTTAAGACTGGAACAAATTGGGAGCATTGGCAGACGACAAAATAAATGTGACTAAAAAATTAAAATTTGTTTTAGGATGGGAAAAAAACATTGTAGGAAAAGGAGAAAATGCTGGTTCCCAGCATTTTCTCCTTTTCCCATAATGTTTTCAAAGGGCTTCTTTCAGAGGGTCGTTAAAAGTTGGGATTGTGTGGTAAATGGTTAAAGACCACAATTTAAAAGTGGCTCAAATTATGGCATTTGTCTTTGATAGGGTAGAAAACATTGTGGGAAAAAGAGGAAATGCTCGTTACATTTTCTACTGTTCCTACAATGTTTTCAAAAGCTGTCTCTTTCAGGATTGTTAAAACTTGTCTTCTTGCTGAATAATTTTAGAATCCTTGTGACAAAAGGCAAAAATGCTGACAGCAATTTCTTTTGTTTCCTCAGTAAGAGATTGCGATCTGCCTTTTTTGCAGAGAATTTGCGAGCATTTCTCAAAGTTGTCTATTGCAGATTTGGTTCAAAGTCAAATTGAGGCAAATATGTGTATCATAGACTCGAGCCCAACAATCGTAGATAGGTTACTTATCGACATACGTAAATCTGTAATATTTGCTTGCAGATTAAATTGTGATTATTGACAACTAGAATCAGAGATCATTTAATGTACTGGTCAATGTGCCACAAGTTCGACAAATACTGACCCAACATAAATATTGACAAAACTGACCACTGACTCTATTTGCAAGTTAAGAAATGCTAACAGACAGTTGACTAATATTTTGATAAATTTCTTGACCCTTTACCAAACAATCCAATGATTTGATGACCCAAAGGAAAGAGACTCTTTAAAACATGGTTGGAAAAGGAGAAAATGCTGGTAACCAGTATTTTCTCCTTTTCCTACAATGTTTTCTACCCTTCCCAAAACAAATTTCTACCTTTTTAGACCTATTGATTTTGTCGTCTGCAAATGCTTTGAATTTGGGCAAGTCTTGAATTTTGTTGTTGGGTAAAGAGTTAAACAGGGGATTGTTTTATTGCTATTGTGAATAATTCCAATGCAAGTGCAAGAAATATGCAGGTACATGTACATATGGGATCGCTTTTGTGCCGACATATACTTTGTACGATATTCTGATATTGCTATATCTTGGGGGTTTTTTACGTTTTTACGAAGTCCATTATTTTGTTGACACCCCTAGGAGCAACCACTGGGTGGCAACGTATAGTAGCAACTCAGGATTTTCTCTTGTGACTGAATATAGATGAAGTAGTAAGTAACAGTTTCTTATTACTCAACATCTGTCAAAGGGAGGTGATTTATCACTGATAATGTAAACTTGTTCCTCATTTCTACTATCAGTATTTTTTCTGACACTGGTATCTAAAGTCATTATCAGACAACAAAATTTAAGACCTGTCCATGTTGAAAGCATTTGCAGATGAAAAATTCGATGTGATTCATTGACATGAATTGTCTTTGAACTAGTGGAAAACATTATGGAGAAGAAGAAAATACTGGAATTAGCCTTTTAATGTTATTGCTTCAACCTTTTTTGTCAGAAGCACTGAAATAGTCAACACTTTACCTAAGATTCACTTGTTATAACAACCCTGAGAAAGAAGGCTTTGGAAAACATTGTTGGAAAAAGGGAAAATGCTGGTATACAGCATTGTCTCCTTTTTTCCCCAGTTTTTTCTGTCTTTTAAAGCATGAGTCCTAATTTTTGAACCACATCAAATATCAAAGAATCATAAACCCTTTCCAACACAGTCCTGACTTTTAATGATTCTGACAAAGGAAGCTTTTGAAAAAATAATTGGAAATGGAGAAAATGCAGGTAACCAGCATTTCTTGTTTTCCCACAATGTTTTATAACCTTTCAAAGAAAAAGTCATCATTTGTGCTATATTTAAATTGTGGTCAGCAAATGCTTTCAATTTTGACATGTCTAGAATGTTGTTGTTAGGTAAAGAGTTAAACTGAAGGCTTACGTTTCTGTATTCCATTACAAATAAGGAAACAAGAATAATTTGTGTTTCTATAAGCCGCTGGCAGTGTTTCTCCTCCATAAATCTCCAGGATACATACAACTGTAATTAATCCATAGAGCCCTGAATTAATGAAATGGACATTTCAGATTAGGAAAAACTGCTGTAACATTGCAATGTCAAGGCTGGTTAGGCCAGAATATACTACTAAGTATCACCAAGATACATAAAATTGCAATTCTGTGTAATACATGTACATATTGCTTAACTCTTTACCACATGATCCCAAGTTTTAATTATCTTGATGAGGAAAATCTTTTGAAGTTTGGAAAAAGTGCTGGCAATCAGCATTTTCTCCTTTTCCCAAAGTGTTTTCTACCCAATTATAGAAAGTCTCATCATTTGAGCCACAATAGTATTGTTGTCTTAAAATGCTTTGAATTTGGACAAGTATTTTTATATTTTACACTTATTGAAAGATGTTAGAGATGGCATATTAACTGATACCACAATGATGGGATTTATCTTTGATTGGGTCAAAAATGTTGTGGGAAAAGAAGAAATATCAGTTACTAACATTTCTCCTTCTCCGAAATTGCTTTTGAAAGCTTTCTGTTTCGGCGTTGTTAAAACTTGAGATTGTGTGCTAAACCATTAAACCCCTGTAAAATGAAATTGTACCTTTTCAATGAGTAAATAACAGCCTCTTTTCAATGAGTAAATAACAGCCAAAACATTAAAATTTTGAAATTATTTTGACCAAAATAAGTTACAAAGGAGGGGACAGTGTAGCTCCAAGATCAGACTGTACATTCTGTGCAGTGAGTCTGATCTTGATCCACACTGTCTGTGATAGCAACATAAATTGTGAAGCACTGTAAAGGTTAACCTGACACATAAAAAAAATCGAAAGTTGATCCTCCTGTTCATTATAGATATAAGGAACTTCATTGCCACATGTAATTGCCCATTTATGTTTTTCTAGGGATTGATTTAAAGTAATTTCTAATTAGATATTTATAAGATAATCATTGAACTAGAGCACATAAACAAGGGCTCCATTGTCTTGATGTTCTTCAGGGCAATTCTTACTACCATACTCTTTCAGCTTTATACTGAGATTGCTGCTGAAGGCTATAGCTGAAGACATTTTAATAAATGGAAAAATGCTCAAATTTAGCTTTGTTGAAAACATTTGTGATGTTGTCTGATATTTTTCTTTTCCCTAACTCTTTACCAAATGGCAAAATTTTAGTCTTGTCCAAATTTAACCCTGTACCATGCAATCCTGAGTTTTAACAACCCTGAGCAAGAGGCCATTTGAAACCTTGTGGGAAAAGGAGAAATTGCTGGTAACCAGCATTTTCTCCTTTTCCCACAAGGTTAAATCTACACATTTAGATTCAACTCCCAGCATGTAAGCTATATTGCTTTTTTCATCTGCATAGCCTTTCAAATTGGACAAAGGTAAAATTTTATCGGGTTGTAAAGTGTTAAAGCATTTGCAGACTACAAATAAAAAATGGCTGGAATGATGGTTACGAAATTGTCTGTGAAAACGTAGAAAACCTTATGGGAAATGGAGAAAATTCTGGCTACCAGCATTTTTTCCTTTTCCCACAAGGTTTTCAGCAGCGTTTTCCTGTAAGGTTGTTAAAACTCAAGATTGTGTGGTAAAGAGGTCAGACACAATTTATTGAATTAAACCTGTGAAGAGTTTCTGTATCGGGAAATAAAAACTAGTTGTATAGAATATTTTCTACCATGCAAAAGCTCCCAACAGTTTTGCCAGAAACAAATCGGGGCTTATCATCAATACCTGAGCCTTGATTAGACAATTCATGAGTACCCCCAATATGGGTTTAGATAATGTACCATGTACCTCATAAAAGTACATGTACTATGCACGGTACTACCCTCCCACACACAACCACTTACTTGGAACTCTGAATAAGCCAGGTAAATGTAGAGCAAACACATAATGTATCAGATGATAATTGAATTAATTAATCTGGTTACATCCATACATAGAAATGATTAATTAAGTAACCTTGCATAGACCATTGGGGATTTTGTCACCAACTCTATGTATAATTCAATGCAAACCATGGCAACCACAAGTCTTTGACATACTTATCTATTACTGGTATCAAAACATGTTGGATTGTGATGAAAAATCTTGTCAAGCCTTGCATGGTCTACATTTTTGAAGAAGCACTGTGGTTTTGTTTATAGCCCCAAAATATCTTGCAAGTCATGCTATGGTTGGTCTACGGTCTTCGCAACTTTGGCCTCTATTCACTGGTCATTGTAAATGTTGTTCTTCTGTCTCAGCCAATCAGATTATAGTTGTTGCAATTAAACATTATTTTGCTTTGAATTCAGAATGTTTGGACCAAACCTGATGTTCAAAGTTAGTTGCTAAACCCTTTACCAAACAATACGACTCTGAGGTTTAAATACTTTACGGGAAAAGGAGAAAATGCTGGGATTAACAGCATTACCAGCATTTCCTCCTCTTTCCCTAATATTTCCTAGCCTTTCAAAGAAAAATTACGTCAAAAATAAAGCATGTCATTAACTCTTTACCAAGCAACAAATTTTATCCTCATTCAAATTCAAGACATCTGCAGACGATAATCAAAATTGGTACATATGAAATTAAGCTTTGTGATAGGGTTGAAAACATTGTGGGAAGAGGAGAAAATGCTGGTAACCAGCATTTTCTCCATTTCCCACTATGTTTTCAAAAGGCTTCTTCCATCGTTGTCTGCGCATGTCATATTCTTCGAAGATTTGACCTGTCTGCTATGACGCATCACCGATCCCATATACTAGGGAAAAGTAGGGCTTATACCGAAGCTATTACCCAAGCCTGTAGGGGCTGTTTTAATAAATGGCCGGTGCATAGATTACATGCAAGCTGATCATAGCTAAATGCATCGCACCAGGTAGCGTTTCATTGAGTATACGTTTACTTTATTTTGAAACTCAAAGTATCGGTTGTCGTTTTGAAAAATTAGTCCGCTTCTGTACCCAGAATGCCCAAATTAGATAGATGTGTATTTGTAGAATGCCATCTAGCGGAAGATAATGCTTCTTCCATGGGATTGTGTGGTAAAGGGGTAAATTTGTTAAAAAAAAGTTCTGCCTTCATCAAAGAGTTAAATATTTTGTTTGGGTGGCACAAGAAGCATGTTATCTTAAAGTATCTTACAGCAAAGCGGATAGGCCAAATTTGTTGTTATACTTTGTATCATTAGTCATTCTTGCAGCACAAGCTGGCTGCCTTCGTTGACATGAATCATTTCGGCTCAGACAGTTTATTAAAGTCTAGGGGTGATAGAATTCCTGTGTATTACCTGAGGGTGTTTTGTGACAGCCCGTAATTGTTTGGATACCCAGGAATTCACTTTTCCCTTTTACAAGCGGAAGCCCAAAGATTTTCTATGATATCTGTCTAGATATCTGGTTGGATTGCAGTCCTCCTTGCTTTCATCCAATGTCAGTAAACAAAATATATGGATGTCTCCATAACCCTTTATGAAATAATCCAATGTTTTAATGACTCTGAAGAAGATGGTCTTTTAAAACATGGTGGGTATAGGAGAAGATGCTGGTGACAAGCATTTTCTCCTTTTCCCACAACATTTTCTTTGAAAAGAAAAATCCCATTATTTTGTCCATATTTGATTTATTGTCTGCAAATGCTTTAAATATGGAGTCTAAGATTTTGCTCTGTGGTGAAGACCTGACTCTAAACCAGATGACAATGGTTTAGACTTGTCAGAAGTGATAAAACTGTATGCAGCAAAAATCTAGAATTCATTTGATTGGATCGGTCTTTGAAATGGTAAAAACCACTGTATCAGAGGGGAAAAAAATGCTCATTGTTAGCATTTTCGGCTTACTACAATGTTTCGAAAGGTAGCCTGCTGCAAAATAAAAAATTGTCTATGGGAGGAAATATGTGTAAGTTTACTTGACAGGAGCTTTACGTTTACGTGTAAGATTCTGATCTGTCAAAGTTCAGGAACACTGGTGGAACAGCGAAAGAAATTATTTGTTCACTTTACGTCATTGACTTAAAATCAGATGATCATGTACAGGCAAGCTTGCACTGAAGTAAATATGGCATCTAATTATCGGTCTTTTTTACCTTCTGAGATGAAGAGTATTCAAGAAATATTACAGAGGGATAGGAATAATAAACAGCTGTAATAGCTGCCCTGTTCACAGGTAGAGGTTAATTGCCGTTTGAATTGTGCGGATTACGGATAAATCCCTCCTACAGTCCATGCTTTAGAAATTGTAAGATAGACATCTATTGGTAATAGCTCTTCTACAATATACTGAAGAGGTTTCCCTTTCATGGTGAAATAACCTGTATCAAAAATTTATTAAATTCTATGCAGTGAACATGAGCATGGCATAACAAAAAGGGATGTTTGCCAGAATAGCTTATTAATCCTTTACCACACAATCCCAAGTTTTCACAACCCAGCATTTTCTGCTTTTCTCACAATGTTTTCTACCCATTTAAAGACCATTTGTCATTTGAGCCATATTAAAATTGTAGTGTGTAGTTAATGCTTTAAATTTGGACAAGTCTAAAATTTTGTTGTTTGGTGAAGAGTTAATCGGGAGAGCACAAGTTTGGCCAGTGACAATTCTTAGGACATTTTGTAGGTCTGGGTTTGGTTCCAACAGGGGTCAAAATTAAGAATTTTCTTTATAGTCTTTTGGATGAAACATTAAACATAAGTCTCATAAGTCTTGTGTGATGATGATGCTATACATGGAGCATGTTTAAGAACCAGAATGGACAACAGTATGTCAATTTACAAGGACTCTGCAAGTTAACATGTGCAGTATTGGGTATTTAACCAATGTCAAATATTTACAAGTCAAACAAGTAACAAACTTTGCATTGTCATCATGAATACAAACGCAACCAGTTAAAGTATTAGTATTGTTATGATTTCCTTTTACAACTATAACTGTTTCTCTATTTGGTTTGTACACCATTTGGACTCCTTGGCTTTGATAACATTGCATCATCTCCTAAAATCAGAAATTCAAATAGATCAGTGTCAAAAAATTTTAATTTTATCAGGAAAACTGATGAAGATCTTGTATTGTAATCATTTACTTCGTGATAGTTTTTTTTAAAACCTTTTACTCAATAATTCTATGTCTGAATGACTCTTCTTTTCCCACAATGTTTTCTACTATATTAAAGACAGGTCTTTTGATTTTAGACACAACAAATATGTTGTCTTCAAATACTTTCAATTTGTCTGCAATTTTCTTGTTTGGGAAAGACATAAGTATTTTCTCTTTTCCTTTAATGTTGCAAACGATTCCCTGCATTATGGCAACATTTCATTTGTCAATTCATCAAATGGATAAAAATTTGTAGACTTCTAAAAGTTTGGTGTCTGTCAACCTTTAGCATACAATCCCGAATTTTAATGACCTTGGGTAGAAAGGCTTTTGAAAACATAGTGGGAAAAGGAGAAAATGCTGGTAACCAGCATTTTCTCCTTTTCCCACATTGTTTTCTATCCTATTAAAGACAGAAATCATCATATAAGCTACATTTAAGTTGTTGTCTGTAGGTGCTTTGAATTTGGTCTAGTCAAAAATATCACCCTTTGGTGAAGAGTTACAGGAAAAAAGCTACAGGATCATTCAGATATGTACACACTTTCTCACTTTTCTTAAGCATCAATTTTTTTAACAATGGTACTTAAATCTACAACCTTCACACTCTTGTCAATTTGTTGGCATGCTTGTATACAGGACTTATCAGTTCATCAATGGATCAATCACTGATTTCTAACCATATTGATCATGAAGATTATTGACAGAAGTTGACAGATAGACATGTTAATTATCAAAACAGTTTCACTTTCTGTTGATAGAAATACAATGTATGCAGTTTGTATAAGCACAAAATAATAACTTTTGTTTTGTATTTTGTTTCATTAGATTGAAATAAACAAATGTCTGATACTATCAGATCATGAAACACGGTAAACTCTTTGCCACATGATATTTCAGAATGGTCCAAGCATTTGTAGACAATAAGTTATATTTGGATGATACGATTGGATTTTTTCTGAAGTTAGAAAACAAAGAAAAACTGCTAGTTTCCAGCATTTTCTCCTTTTCCCACAATGTTTTCAAAATTTTGAATCTCAGCATTGTTAAAACTCGGGAATATGTGGTAATGGGTTAACTCTTTACCTCATGACAACTTTTTTGACTTTTTCAACTTAGAAGCATGTGCAGTTGACAACTTAGAGGTGGCTCAAATTGGTTAGCAGAGTTTTTCCTTTTTCCACATTTTTTTTCTAGGTTTTTAAAGACAAATACAATCATTTGAATAAAAAATTCAATCTGCGTATGATTTAAATTTGGGCAAGTAGAGAAATCCTTTATGGTCTGCAATTATTGGCTCCTTTTGCTATTTGCTTTACCAGTGTATCTCTCTGTATTTAACCCTTTACCACACGGCAAAATTTAAGACTTATCCAAATTGAAAGCATTTGCAGACGACAATTTCATAGTGGCTCAAATGACGCAACTTTTCTTTGATAGGGTAGAAAACTGTGGGAAAAGGCGAAAATGCTGGTTACCAGCATTTTCTCCTTTTCCCACAATGTTTTCAACAGGCCTCTTCTTCAGGGGCGTTAAAAGGTGTCATTGTGTGGTAAAGGGTTAAATGAATGGCAATCTGGCAAAGGGGGGTTATTCCATCTCTTTGGTGCATTATACCGAGCAAGTTATCACATGATTCATTAGATCTCTAAAATCTATAATGTCAAAAGACTGGCTGATTGTTGAGAGGAAGGATGGTCCTTTGACATGTAGAAAATTTACCAAAGCAAGAGATTCTAAGCCAGGTTAGCCTGCATGGACTACACAGGCTGACACATACCAATACTTTCTGCAGATCCATTAAATCCCCTTTTCACGGAGCATGGTTAAATAAATGATATATGCTATTTCACAAAGTGATCTGCTTGACAATGTATGAACTAAATGTGCTTCAAACTTGTGTTTCATGTTGTAAATTTATGGTGAACATATGTAACACAGAAACAGATCAATAGGCCACAAAACATCAAGTTTTTCAAAAACAGTATAACATTTTGATACTTGCTCACCTTTGTTTGCTAGCTGTTTGTACCAGTTTTAAATGTGATTTGGCTGTACAGTTTCGATTGGGTTTTAGTACAAATGGTAATCTTGGTGTTCCAACTGGAAAAAACTGTGAAAAACTTTAGAAATGTCCATATTGTAGGAAACACTTTCTGATCTAGACTTTTTCTGTACTTGTCAGACAGAAACACCTGTAGACTTTTGCAGTACATAATTTTTTTTGTTTAAACAAAGTCTTCTCCAAAAAGCTTGATAATGAAATAGTTCAAGTACAAGATTTTGGATAAATGTTTTCTGTCTTAAAGTAAGTAAATGTTATTCATGAATATGTATTCTTGTACTGGCTGTAAAATACCTTTCTTTGCCAGGTGTTTTGCTACCTTAACCAAAAAAGATTGCAGAAATTACAAATGTTGGGTTGGAAATTACAACAGCATGAAAACATTCAAGAAAAAAAGAATAATTGCTGGTTTCAAGCAGTGTCTTTATTCATACAGTATGTTTTCCAATATAGGAATTCAATTTACAGCTTTCAAGGAACATACCAACAATTTGAACATAGGCTAGTTGCCTTTTATTATGGAATAAAACATGTATGGAAAAAACATTTGAAGACATATGTTTAATTGATGAGGTTATTACCATCTGAAAGTATTTAATTAAGTATAATAATAGCTCCACCATATGACAAAATTTAAGACTTGTCTGTAACTGAAAGCATTCAAGGAGAAGTAAGTTAGTCTGGCTGAAAGTTTAATGATCGAATGTAGAGCATTGAACACTGGTAGAAAACATTTTGTGGACAGGAGAAGATGCGCGCACCATGTTTCCTCAGGACAATCGAAACATAGAATCATTTCAGAAGGGGTTTGAACTCTTTACTGTATAGAAAAATGTTAGACTCGTCCACATCCAAAGCATAATATCATGCAGAAGACAAAAGCAGCTCAAATGATGAAACTTGCCTTTAATTTCGTAGAAAACATTTTGTGAAAAAGGAGAAAATGCTGGTTACCAGCATTTTCTCCTTTTCCCACAATGTTTTCTAATGCTTTCTGTCTCAAGGTCTTTTAAAACTTGGGATTGTGTAGTGAAGGTATTATAAAAGTGAAAGAAAGTCAGCAAGGGAGACTGTGTGTTGGTCTAACATAATGGGATTACAACCATTAAATGGACAGGTTTATTTTTGCATACATGATTGACTACCTACACAAAATAATTATTATCTGCACATGAAAATCACTGATTTTCATTGTCTCATAATGTTCTCACTACATGCCCACTTTACCTTGTGTCCAGTACTGCAGTCCGATTGGTCAGCTATTGTCCATGTACCTGTCAGTATTGGAAAAGTGACCAGTGTTACACCTGGTGAGAGGTCAGTTATCAGTTTTAAGGCAGGCCTGCTGTGGATGAGGGGTGTTAACTAAAACTACAGGTGAAAATTGTGAAGGTTTTTAATTTTGGGGCATAAATATTTTATCTTGATGCACTTGAATTGAAGGGGATATACATCTTACTGGGGATTTTGGATTTTTGCTTCTGATATAATGTCATGATAACATCATGGACCAACTGTGGTCACTGTTTTTCTCTAGGAAGTGGACAGTTGTGATTTTTGTATGATAACAAGTTAAATGTTTGAATTTGTTTCAAGTGGATAGTTATTAATATCAGGAGTGGTAGTATTTAATTTTATTTTATCATCAAGGCAAATTGGAGAAATTGATCATTATGAGCAGTTTGTTCTTTTGCCACATCATTTTCCAAATTTTTTTGATGCAGGACAAATGAAGTTTTCAGGTTCAAATGTGCAAATTCGAAAAGAAAATTGTGCACAGTACTGGTAAAAGAGACTCCAGGAAAGCATAGATAGGTGCACAGGCCTCCACAATATAACTGAAAGTGTTGAAAACGTTGTTAACCCATTACCACATAATAACGACTTTAAACGACCCTGAGAAAGATGCCTTTTGAAAGCATCCTGGGAAAAGGAGAAAATGCTGGTAACCAGCATTTTCTCCTTTTCCCACAAAGTTTTCTGCCCTTTCCAAAACAAATTTCAATTTTTCAGTCACATTTATTTTGTCACCTGCAAATGCTTTCAATTTGGACCAGTATAAAATTTTGTCATTTGACAAAGAGTTAAAGCACATTGAGGTACATTGCTGTTGCCATTCTTTAATACTTTTCCATTTAACAAAATGTTAGACTGGTCCAAATTCAACGCATTTGCAGAAGATATATAAGATGTGGCTCAAATGAGGGAATTTTTCTTGGATCTCAGGAAGGGAAAAAGCATTGTAGGAAAAGGAGAAAATGCTGTTTACCAGCATTTTCTCCTTTTTTCTATGATGTTTTCAGCAGACCTCTTTCCAAGGTAATTAAAAATTCAGGATTGTGTGGTGGAGGAGAAAGCATTTGCAATCCTGAAAAAAATGAGACTCAGTCGATGGTACATGTATTTGTCTTTAAAACTCTTCATGGCATAACAGTATTTTACACTTGTCTGAATTGAAAGCACTTGCTGACGACAAAATAAATACACTTTGGAAATTGAAGTTTGTTTTTGCTCAGGTAGAAAACATAGAGGAAAAAGGAGAAAATGCTGGTAACCAGCATTTTCTCCTTTTCCCACAATGTTTCCAAGAGCTTTCTTTCTGAGGGTCGTTTAAAATCTGGATTGTGTGGTAAAGGGGTAGGAACCATTGTTTGAAAATGGAAGAAATGCTGGTTGGCAACATTTTCTCCTTTTTTCACAATGTTTTTCATAGGGCTTCTTTTTCAGCTTTGTTAAAACTTTGGATTTGGTGGTATATAATTAATTATTTGTAACAGCCTGCAAAGTATTCAAGCTACATTAACCTATTACCAAACAGTGCCAAGTTACAAAAACCCTGTAGGAATCATGCTTCTGAAATCTTTGTGGGAAAAGAAGAAAATGCTAGTATTTAGCGTTTTCTCATTTTGCCACATTTCCTACTCTGTCAAAGAAAGAAGTCATCTTTTAAGCTATGTTTAACTTGTCATCTGCAAACGCTGTGAGTTTGGTCAAGTTCATAATTTTGAAACTAACCAACACAATACAATGAGTGTGTGCAAAAATATAATGGAAAAACAGAAAAATTGTTCAATACTTAGCACCTAACCAACATAATTCACGAGTGTATGCAAAAACATAATGGCGAAAGGGAGAAATTATTCATTACTCAACATGAGGATCTTCTCCTTTGCCACAATGTTTTTTAAAGTCGTCTACTGCTGAAAACAGTTGAAAAGAGGAGATAAACAAGTTAGGTAAACAGTAAATACCTATGTTGACATTTTATACATGACATACTGTCAGATGGAAAATGTTGAAATATAAACATTGACTCATGACTGAAATGTTAACATGATGTATCAGTGCAACTTACTGCTTCATTCTTTACGTCATTTTCCATCATTTCTATTTAAGTTTTTCATTGATTGAATAGTGTGAATGGTGTTTAACCTTATTACCAATTCATACCATGTGTTAAAGACCTCAAGGAAAAAAGCTTTCGAAAGCATTAAGGGAAAAAGTAACTAGCATTTTCTCCTTTTTCCCATAATGTTTGCTACTCATTTAAAGAGAAATTCCATCGTATAAGCCATACTATTTACTATCTCTTCTGCAAATAGTAACCTAGAATTTTGTGGTCTGGTATAGAGTTAAGCCTATACTATACAATCTCTTGCAAAAGAATGCTTTTGAAAACATTGTGGAAAAAAAAGAAAATGCTGGTAACCAGCATTTTCTCCTTTTCCCACAATGTTTTTTACCCAATCAAAGAAAAATTGCACCATTTGAGCCACCCTGACATTGTCATCTGCAAATGCTTTCAATTTGGACATGGCTAAAATTTTGTCGTCTGGTAAAGAGTTAACTCTGTTTTCAACTTTAAGTATGTCATAGTCAAAGCTTATTTCATTATGTATGTCCCAAGTTTCACCAGTACTAGCGTACAGTTATGAAGTGTCTTGCTCAAGGACAATTCAATGGAAAAGCCATTGCTTCGAGTAAGGATCAAACTCGGAGCCTTCTCCTTTTCCCACAATGCTTTCAAAAGCCTTCATCAGGATTTTTAAAACTTGAAATTCTCTTGTTAAGGATAAAAACAGTTATTTCAATTATCTCTGTTATTTTGCATTGGTTTAGTTTCTGATTGCATTAAGGTCAGCCGTATGGTAATAAAATACAGTATTGTTTGTAAGATCAAAGATACATGCCAATTTAGTGACAACTGCTATTTTCTGTAAAGAAAAAGAATAGGTCCTGAAAATTTAAGGACATTATTGTTGAAATGGTATTAATGGATATTTTTGTGCATTTTTATTTTATAAATCAAGTTCAACTCTACCATACAACAAAATTTTATACTAGTCCAAATTGAAAGTATTAATGTTGCAGTTGACAAAATAAATGTTGCTCACAAGATGCAGTGTCTTTCAAAAAGTGTAAAACATTGTGGGAAAATGAGAAAACAAGCATTTTCTTCCTGGGGAAGGTCATGCATGGCTCAGTGGTAAAGTTGGGACTCGTAAGCTGGAGGCTCTTGGTTCGAGCCTGGGTCTTTTGTGGGAGTGTCCTTTGGCAAGACACTTAAGAGCCCTTGCCTAGTACTGGTAAAACCCAGAAAAACATGAATGTATGAGTTTTTTGCTGTGATATGACTAATGTTGAAAGTGGTGTAAAACACCATTCAGTCTTCCTCAGGGTCGTTAAAAGTTGGGATTGTTTGGAAAAAGGTTAAACTTAACATTCTATGACTGTGGTCTTCTCTTAATCTATAATATGTGTTTCCAAAAGTAATATAGTCTTCATAAATTGGGAGCATAGGTAGAGTTAAATACTGACATGGCCTTCGATTTTATGTTTGGATGGAATTTTTTTTTAAATCTACATCCAATGTTTTTTTGTCTTTTTCAGATTTTTTATGCCTGGATCTGTAAATGTGGATAAATGAAAGAAGAGGAATAGAGGAAGGACGACAGTGCAACTTCAGTCAGAAATTTTTCGTTTTTTGCTCATAAGAACAGATATGATTGGCCAATGCAAACATTTATAACTTCATATTTGAGATAGATAACATCATAGTGTTCCAAGATGAGACCAGTTTCAAGTGTACTATTGGTTCCACTTTCCATTGTTTTGTTCTTCACCAGTGATAGTTCAGGACAGGAAGCCGTTGTGAGATACAATGTTCGAGAAGAACAAGATGCTTTGACATTAGTTGGAAATGTGGCCAGAGATAGTCTATTATATGCAAATGTGACAATGAACCAATTCCAGCGAATGAAATTCCAGATTCTTGTACAGGGAAATCAATATGCATCACTTTTCACAATTGATGAAAGTGCAAGTACGTTGCATACTAAGAGTGTGTTAGATCGTGAGGCCATTTGTCCTGATGACCTCACATGCCTCCTGACGTTCAATGTAGCCGTATACCTCAAAGATAACGTGACAGATGTTCTAGACTTGTTTAGGCTCATCGAAATCATCATCAACCTTGAAGATATCAATGACAACTCTCCACAATTTCCAAATGATGAAATTACCATTCCTATCTCAGAAAACTCAGCAGTTAATGCGGAGTATTTCACACATGGTGCTACTGACAAAGATACAGGGGCAAATAACTCTGTCCAGAGTTACAAAATGGAGCCAGACAATGAAATGTTTGGACTGAATGTGTTGCACAACCCAGATGGAACTTCAGATCTTAACATTGTTGTCAATTACCCACTAGATAGAGAGAGCCGCAGTTTTTATCAGCTTGTGATTTATGCCTTGGATGGAGGTTTCCCCATAAGAACTGGATCTGTAAAAATTAACATTACAATCACAGACCAAAATGACAATGCGCCAGTATTTTCGGAAAAAGAATACAATGTTACAGTGGAAGAAAATAGCCCAAGATTTTCCACCATACTGCTTGTCACAGCAACAGACACTGACTTTGGTGATAACGGACTTGTGAGATACCAATTCAACACCAGAACATCCAGCAAAGTCACTGATCTGTTTGCTATTAATGGCACAACAGGGGAGATAACTTGTAAAAGTGTTTTGGACTATGAGGATTTCACCAATAAATGGGCTTTTAAGATTGAGGCCTATGACAATGGAAATCCATCTAGGACTACAACAGTCAGTGTAACTATTAATATTGCCGACATAAATGACAATTATCCTCAAATAAATATCAATCTCCCACCAGGTGGCACTAAAATTTCAGAAGCAGCTGATACAGGAAGCTTTGTTGCTCATGTTGCAGTATTTGATCTTGATGCTGGTGTGAACGGGGAAGTCAAATGTAAAGTTCTTGGTCAAGATTTTCTTCTTGAAGACTTTAAAATTAAGGACAATTACAAAGTTGTGTTAAATAAGCCACTAGACTATGAAAGTACAGATAAATATGAGGTCAGTATACAGTGTGAAGATGGAGGCAATCCTCCTAAAACCAATGCGACCAGCTTCAGTGTTATTGTTGAGGATATCAACGATAATTTCCCAGAATTCACACCATCCCTGTATGAAATGACAGTGCAAGAAGAGGTCTTACAAACAACTTATATCCAAGTGTCAGCAGAAGATGCTGACAGTGGTGAAAATGGTCATGTGACATATGGTCTTCCTAGCAATGCACCAGATGGCTTTTACATTAATAGCAATTCTGGTCTCATTACCGTCAATAAAAAGTTTGATCATGAAGAGGAACCATTTATAAGATTCTATGTTCTTGCATGGGACAAAGGGGAACCAGCTTTAACATCTACAGCTACAGTTGTAATTAACATCACAGACATTAATGATAACCCTCCAATTTTTCCATCAGATCCTGTTGAACTTCACATAACAGAAAGTGAGCAACCACAAGCAATTATGTTAGGGGTCAGTGACCCAGATTTTGGACTCAATGGTGAGTTCATCTTGACTTTCCCACAAAACAATTATCTCAAGGAATATTTTTCGTTTAATTCAACAACAGGTGAAATACTCACACTGAGAAGTATTGATAGGGAAGAGATACCTTATTTTAAGTTTCGGGTATCGGCAGTTGATCGTGGTATTCCACAGAGGTCCAGCTCAGCTGAAGTGATTATTCTTATCGACGACATAAATGATAACATTCCTGCTATCACTTATCCAAACAACTCGAACAAAACAAAACATGTGATTATGACGGTTCCTGTGGGGTTTGTTGTTGCAACTGTCGAAGCTTCTGATAAAGATGATGGTTTGAATTCCCAGTTGTTGTACTTTATAGATAGTGGAGATACCAGAGAGCTATTTAAAATGGATGTAAACACAGGCCAGATCACAACTGCAAGAGAAATGACGGAACAGGACGTGGATAAATACGAGTTAGAAATTGCTGTAAGGGATAATGGAAAAGATCAGCGTACATCATATGCAGATCTGATTGTCTATATAGATCCAAGCAATGACACAAGCTTGTTGGAACATGAGGAGGAACAGAAACAGAACTTGACGATTGTGGGTATATTTGTGGGCATTACAGTGATACTATCAGTTGCCATCATTGTCACCATTTTCATTATACGTCATATTGATAAACGGAATAGGAGACGGCCTGCATCTAAAGTGACTGAGAATAAGTATTATGAGACGGCCAGACCCGATGAAAGCATGTCAGCGTCATCAAATCTCTCAAGAGATTCAGATGCCGAATTACTAAAGAAGCGAGGGAAGAAAGAGGTCAGTTTTTCCATCGATGAAGACAGCGATGCTGGTAATAACTCGACGCTGACAAACGTGACATCTTTTACAACAACAAAAACTCTGCCTTCCTATCTATCCATGGATTATAAACCAAATGTAAGTACATGTATGACTACCTTGTCTGTAACTATTTACCAAATGACCAGGTTATGGGCTTATCCAAATTAAAAGCGCATGTGGATGACAGATAATATGTACATCAATTGGTGTGATTTATTTTAATGGGATAAAACATTGTGGGAAAAGTAGAAAATGCTGGTCACATGTATTTGAGCCGTGCTCTGTGAAAAGGGGGCTTAATGCATCTGCAAAAAGTATCGACCCAGGTCAGCCTGTGCAGTCTGCGCAGGCTGACCTGGGCTGAAACTTTTCACTGTTGGTCAATTTTCTGTATATCAAAGGACCAGTCTATCTCATGATTAAGTCGGTTGTTTAAAAAAGTGGCTGTTATAGATCTATAATTAGGTGAAGACTTGGGCTGGTATCATGGAGATGCATTAAGCCCCCTTTTGCTAGAGCATGGCTCATTTTCTTGTTTTCCCATGAAGTTTTTAAAAGCCTTCTTACTGTGGGATTGTGTTGTCAAGGGCTTAATACTAAAACGATAGCATTGATATATTGAAGAAAAGAGCTTATCACTAGTGTATTCCCTTTTTCCTACAACATTCTCAAAAGCCTTCTTTCTTTGGGATAATCATAACATGGAATCATTTTATAAAGGCTCAAAGCTCTGAAAAAGTGCAATTGAAGTTTTCAGTAAGAAACAAAACAAACCTTAACCCTTTAGCAAACAGTCCCAAGGTTTATCAAACATAAAGAAGACTGGAAAATATTGTAGAAAAGGAGAAGATGCAGGTTTTCAGCATTTTCTTCTTTTTTCCACAATGTTTTCTAACCTTCCAAACAGAAATTTGGATGTATAAGATGCATTTATTTTGTTGTCTGCGAACACTTTCCATTGGGACGCTGGTCTAAAGGTTTTTCATTTGATAAAGAGCTAAACATTGCCTCTCCAAGACTGCTTTTGCAAATGTATCCCTGAAATGAACTTGCATTGTGTATCAGAGAACAGCTTATGTTTAGTCCGATCTTTCATTTACTGGTACATAATGGGGCAACAAAACGAACAAAAAATTTGCTTCTAGTGCTCTAAGTCTTAAAAATTTAGTTTTGTAAGTTCTCTGATTGTCTTTATTCAAAATATTTTCTTTTAAGACTAAAGACGTCATCAATTACTAAACTGCAAAGGTTTAAAATGCTCTCTTTTAATTAAAAAAATAGTTGACCATGTTTTTTTTTTACTTTGGTCTATTTATCTTAAAACTTCAACTCCTGGGAATGGATTTAAAATCCGTCGATAATCTTGTCAGGGGTAAAACGCCATTTCTTTCTTCAGTTTGTGTTTTTTTTTCCTCTCCACAGCTGTCGTTACTATATATTCAAAGAAAACAGGCAAAATTTTACTATTTGTAGCAAAACATTGAAACAATCAAATTGTACTTTTTCAGTAATATTTTGTTTTTGCAATGATGACAGGTTTTTGCTCTTTGCATAACCTGTTGAGCTTTGAGAAACTTCATGCATACAAAGTACCAATGTGCAGTAATTTCCCCCACCAACAATCCCTGGTTTTTACGACCCAGAGGAAGAAGCCTTCTGAAAACATTGTGGGAAAAGGAGAAAATGCTGGTAACCAGCATTTTCTCCTTTTCCCACAATGTTTTCTACTCTTCTAAAGTCAAATTTCGATTTTTGAGTCGCATTTATTTTGTCACCTGCAAATGTTTTCAGTTTGGACAAGTCTAAAATTTTGTCCTTTGGTAAAGAGTTAAGGCTGAATGTAGAATGAGATAGCTGCACAAACATTGTCTGATTCTGAATCTCCATTCTGATGATACGATGAACTGCATGTAGATTGAAATTTGAATGTAGGCTTAATACTGTTGGTTGAAAACATCCATTTAATTCGTAGGTCATGGAAAGGGTCAGTGAAAGGAAATGGAAAAAAACTGTTTTATTCTTTTGTTATAAACAGTGAAAGTTTTTATTTAGGATTATTCATAGACCACCAAGTTCCTGGACTCTTGAAATGCTCTTGAAATGATACTCTATTGTAAAGTTCATTAATTTGACCCTTCCCAAAAGCAAAGACCTTTCTGAAACATGAGTTGATAGACAATTTTGGAGAAACTTCCCAATAATCAATATTTTCCACTGGTCATGATGGTATCTTATCTTTCTATGTATCAAACATCTAAACTATTTTTTGTTGCAATACTCTCATTTTTTTTTCATGAAAAAAATAAGAATAGAGTAAAAAGACAGAATGAAATAATTCAATATAGGCCTCCATTTTAGAATGTTGATTTAAGTACTTATTTTAGGCTAGAGACAAAATGTTTGCATTAGCGGCTTTACAGGATTGTACCTTTAGTCACTGGCTTAGACTTTCTAACAATATTTTCTTATGTAAAATTGTTTAGAAAAAATATTTTCCACACGACATGTGAAGTTTTTTTGTGACTACTCTGTGCAAATAGCCTTTTTGGCTAAAATCTGATACGTCCCATATCTTTAACCAACATCTTAAACTCTTCACCAGACGAACATGTCCATATTTGAAAGCATTAATAGACAAGTGTGGCCTACTCTTTTAAATCAATAACATTCTGGACCCAACCAAATTGAAAGCTTTAGCATATATATGACAAATTAAATGCAGCTCAGGTGAATAGAATAGATTTCTGACCATGATAGTGTAGAAAACATTGTAGGGAAAAAAGAGGAGAAAATGCTCGTTACCAAGGTTTATTTCTCCTTTTCCCCATGTTTTCAAAAGCCTCCTCTTTCAGGGTCATTAACCCTTTATCAGATGACAAAATTTTAGCCTTGTACAAATTGAAAGCATTTGCAGACCACAATTACAATGTGGCTCAAATGGTGCAATTTTTCTTGATAGGGTAGAAAACATTGTGGGAAAAGGAGAAAATGCTGGTTACCAGTATTTTCTCCTTTTCCCACAATGTTTTCAAAAGGCATCTTTCCCAGGGTTATTAAAAGTTGGCCTTGGGCAGTAAAGGGTTAATAATTGGGATTGTGTAGTAAAGGGTGAAATGATAGGAATCAGATTATGGTAATTATGTTTGAAAGGTTAGAAAACATTGAGGTAGAAGGAGAAAATGCTGGTTTCTCACTAGGGTTGTTAAAGTACAGATTGTTTGGTGAAATGGGAACTCTATACTACATGACAAAATTTTTGACAGATCCAAATTGGAAGCATTTCCAAAGAACATGGTAAATGTGGCACAAGTAATGGGATTTGTCTGTAAACAATAAGAAAACATTGTGGGAAAAGAAGAAAATGCTGGTCACCAGCATTTTCTCCTTTTCACACAATGTTTCGAAAGCTTTCTTTCTCAGGGTCGTTAAAACTTGGGATTGTGTGGTAAAAGGTTGATTAAATAGCCAAACTAAAAAGGTCAAAGCTTTTTGTTGTTAAATTTTGCTCTTCATATTTTGCCCTAAATTTCAGTCAAACAATTTTTTTAGCTGTTTTTAAAATTGTTTATACCTGGTGGTGACCTGGTCACTTACGAACATGTGAAAAGTCAAAGTTTGGTCAAGGAAAAAGAAGACCCTTTTTATATTGCACAAATTTTTACTACATTTTCAGACTAAACAAACACCTGAAAATATATAATAGGATAAATGGGTGAATGATGGAAGTCCTTATTTTCAGCAATTTCTTCTTTTCTCCCAAGAATAGCCTGTCCATCACCAAATCTGTCTCTTTTGTACAATTAACTTTTAAAACTGTATTTAGTTGCAAAAATTCTGAAATTTGAATTGATAATTTATAAGGTTAACAGGATTATAGATATTTGCCCTAGGATGTTTCTTTTAAAATTAATACACATTTCCTGGCTTTGTTAAGAAAAAACTGGTATAAAACTGAATTTCTAACAATAAGGCTATTGCAGACTGCATACAGTAAAATGTTATGTTTGTTTATTTCAAAATTCAGTATGGACAAAGACTTAGATAGAGATCATGACCTTAGGTAAATCAGATTTTGTTAATTGACTGAAATTTTGATATGGACATAAAATGATATAAGAGTTGACTGGTCTAACGATTGCAATATCCTTTGCCAAGCCTGTTTAGCTCAGGTGGTAAACTTATAGGGCTTTTCATCCAGCAGTTGTAAGTTTGATTCCCAGCTCAGCAAAATTCTTTCTGAGAATTGATGATAGTCATTGTGCAGAACAGATATTCATTAACCTTCTTCCACATAATCTCGGCTTTAAACGACCATGAGACAGAAGGCTTTTGAAAACACTGTGGGAAAAGGAGAAAATGCTCATAACCAGCATTTTCTCCTATTCCCACAATGTTTTCTATCCTTCCCAAATCAAATTTCAATTTTTGAGTCACATTTTTTTCGTCATCTGCAACTGCTTTCAATTTGGACAAGTCTAAAATTTAACGACCCTGAGACAGAAGGCTTTTGAAAACATTGTGGGAATAGGAGAAAATGCTGGTAACCAGCATTTTCTCCTTTCTCCACTATGTTTTCTATCCTTTCCAAATCAAATTCAAATTTTTGAGTCACAATTATTTTGTTGTCTGCAATTGCTCTCAATTTGGACAAGTTTAAAATTCTGTCATTTGCTAAAGAGTTAATGTTTATGTTGGGAAGCAGCAACTGGAATCAAAATAGTGTAGTTCTGGTTATCAGGCTGTTCCTGCAATTTTCCGTATTTTTGTAACGGTTTACTAGGATGGTTAAAAAAAGGATTGCCTGATAAAGGATTATAAATCGTCAGAAGCATTGATTAACCCTTCACCAGATGACACAATTTCAGTCTTGTCCAAATTGAAAGCATTTGCAGGCGATAATTTCAGTGTCGCTCGAATGGTGCAATTTTTCTTTGAATTGGTAGAAAATGTGGGAAAAAGGAGAAAATGCTGGTTACCAGCATTTTCTCCTTTTCCCACAATGTTTTTAAAAAGCTTCTCTCCAAGGGTCGTTAAAAGTCGGCATTGTGCGGTAAAGGATTAAGTAACAAATGTTGCACAGCCATGCAAACCCACTGTTCACTTCTCATGTTGATGAATATTAATGTAAATTAATGGGAGGGTGACTTGACTTTGTGATAACTATATAAACACTTACATGAAATATCCAACTGTTAAATAATGAAGAAATATCAAAAAAAGTCGTTTATTTCAATTACTTTTTAGTATTGATGAAGTGTTCTGACATACCCTGGCACATTGTTACATTTTCTTGTGTTAGTTTGATAATTTACTCTTGGGCGATTAGGAAATGGCATGAATTTCCTAAAATATGAAGTCAGAGAAAAGTTTTGTTAAAATACTCTACTCTATCAGCTTATTATTGTCAGGTTCTATAGTCCATAAAATAAATTTAAAGAAAAGTGTTGCTAAAATATTCCTCTCTTGGAGTTTATTAATGTCAGTTTAATGTTCAATAATAAATATAAAAATTAAGATTCAACTGTTTAAACGTACTCATAGGTCAATCTGTTCAGATGTTCAGCTTTCAATTTTACAGTTTATGATACTATGATTGTTATTTATTGATAATAAATGTCTGTATGATAGTCATGAAGAAGTATAATATTTGATGTATCATAAATTAAATGCTATCAAAACCTTTAAGACATTAAGAATATATTTATAATAGTAGTTATCAAAATGTTTACTCTTTCAACTCCAGATACATGTATCTCATATTTTCTCTTTAAACTTTAGATATCTCAATTATTGTTGATTGCTATAAAAGTGGTCATCGGCATACCATCCTCTCTTTTGTTCACCAAGTATTTGATTTCTTCAACATTTTGAGAGTAATTTCTGTCCTTTGGACAGGGAGAAAAATAGCCTATTTTAATCCTTTAAGTGCCTTTCACAACTAAGGTTGCCTTTGCAATGTGCAGTCTGATCTTTGATCTTTTCTGTCTGCTTTTCTGAAATACATAATGAAATATGAAATTGCAAATACATGATTGTATCTAGTCTTATTTTAAGGCTGAAAAATGTCTGTTGGGCTTATTCTGCACTCTAAGGGTTTATCTTTGTTTATTTGCATTAACAACTGCTTCAGATAAGATTTCTTCTTTTCTTTAGATATTGATGGTGAATTTCATTCTGCAAAACACACATTGTAAATGTTTTCCATAACATTTTAATCTAAATTCTCGGAAAGTTTGGTCTTAAACATTAGAGCTTGATACTAACAGGTTCTTTTAATTCCAAGTACATCAAAATTTGGAATGGACTTTAATAGCATCTTGTAGAGTGAGATCAACCAAACTCCGAAAAATAAGTGTATCAGAATACCTGTCCCAAAAGATAGTGGCTAAATAAAATCAAATTTACTTATAAATAAACTAAAAAGAAAATAATAGGTTTATTGAATAGCCTTTTGAATTGAACTGTTATGATATGATACTAAAACAGACCAAATAGTACAAGATAAGAAAAATGTTAACACACACTTGTAAGGTTGACGTATGAGGGGGCTTGTATAAATCATCTCTGTTGAGAATTGACAATGTTGCTCATAAAACAAGGGAAAGACAGTAGAAGATTTACAATGTTACTGAGTCGATGCTATAAAACAAAGATGTCTGATGTCTATGCTTCCCTGTAACCCTTTTCAAAACAATCTGATGTTTTTTATCATTCAATGGTAGAAAGACTTTAGAAAACATAGTGAGAAAAGGAGAAAATGCTGGTAACCAGCATTTTCTCCATTTCTCACAAATGTTTTCAACCCTTTCAAAGACAAATTTGATCATTCAGTCACATTAAGATAGGCGTCTGCAAATGCCTTCAAAATGGACATGTTAAAAATTTGGTTGTCTGATAAAGAGTCAAAATATAGATGTCTACAATGATATTCATAAATCAATTTTCTTACATAACAATGCTATTGTACTGTCGTCTGATATAGGAAACTGTGTGCAGGTGTTGGTTGAGAGAAACATTTGAGTTTAAGAATGAAATTTCCAAGAAAATACAGTTTTAATTTTGCTCTGTACCATACAAATGTTGTAGTTTTTTTTTTCCCTGTCCTGAAAGTAGACAGATTGAATACAATATTGAAGTTTTTCCATCTTTTCCCTTTACATTTCATTCGAGAAAGCAGTCTTCATTGCCCTTAAATTTTGTGCTCAATGTTGTACTTACTTTGTGCCAGTTTTTCAATGGTCCAAAACTATCTTGCTCAGTAAAATAGTTAACCAAGTTGTATGCACAAAGACATTTCTATTCAAATTTTTTCCCCTCCATTACAGGAGAGTCAATCTACATGGCTATGCAACAATACATTAACATGTTCGGACATCAGCAAGTCAGATCTCTACAACGAGAAAGAGTTACCCAGTCTAACACAAAGTCAGTTACAGTTAGCTCTTCAACAAATGGAGAATTGTAGATCAGACAGACTATGGCTACAACCAGTCCAGGAAGAAGAGGTAGGGTGCATTGTGGGATACTTGAATTTTTTTTTAAACTATTTACCAATCAACAAATTCTACACTCATCCAAAATGAAAGCTTCTGCAAGTGACAAATTCGAAAGTGGACAAATGAACCAAAGTTACTTGACAGGGTAGAAAACATTGTGGGTAAAGGAGAAAATGCTGGTAACCAGCATTTTCTCCTTTTCCCACAATGTTTTCAAAAGCTTCTCCTTCAGGGTCGTTAAAACTTGTGATTGCGTGGTAAAGAGTAACATGATTCCATGTTTTGACTACCCTGAGACAGCCTGCTTTTGAAAACATTGTGGTAAAAGAAAAAAATGCTTGTAACTACATTCCCAGCTTTCCACAGTATTTTCTACCTGTTCTAAGAAAATTCTCCTTCATTTGAATCTCAATTAATCCACTGTCTGCAGATGCTTTAAACATGGGGAAACCTTCAGATTGAAGTTGTCTGTAAAAGAGGAGATGACATTTTTGGAACAGAAGAACTATCCTATGTTGACAGATCTTTGAAAACAATGTGGGAAGAAGAAAAGTGCTTGTAAATCCTGTCACTTGAGGCACATTTCATTTGTTGTCTGCATATTATGCTTTCAGTTTGAAGGAATCTTAACTTTTGTCAGCTAGTAAAGTGTTAATTTGGTTGATCAGCACCAAAGCCACAATGTCATAAAACAATGTATCTTAATTCTTTACTAAACAACAAAAATTTAGATTTGTTGAATTTTGAAAGCACATGCAGAGAACAAAAATGTGGCCCAAACGAAGAAACTTCTCTGTAAAAGAGTAGAAAATATTGTGAGAAGCAGAGAAAATGCTGGTTGCCAGCATTTTCTCAGTTTCTCACAATACATGTACTTTCAAAGCCTCTGTCCCCCATCAGTAAAAAGACTGGATTATTTGGTAAAGGGTTATAGGCTTTGAAATGAGACTTTGTTTGGTTATTGTAATTCCTAGTACCCCCATTGAGTTTTTTCCGGTCTAAAGTCGAAGAGTAAAGAGAAACGTTAGGGAGATGTTTGCTGAATGTGATTTGGAACAGGTCATGTGACTTTGTGAAAATGAATTATTCATTAGGGAAGTCAATAAAAACAAGACAGAGGGAAAGGTGGAGTCTTAAGCAAACAGCTCTAACTCTTTGCCAGATGTCTAAAATAGACTTGTTCAAACTGAAAGCATTTACTGATGACAAAATAAATTGCCAGAAATGTAAAAAGTATCTTTTGAAAGAGTGGAAAACATTGTTGATGAAGGAGGAAATGCTGGTCACCAGCATTTTCTCCTTTTCTCACAATGTTTTCCAAAGTCTTCATCCTCAGAGTTGTTAAATATCAAGATGTTTGGTAATGCATCAACTCTTTGTCACATGACAAACTTTAAAACTTGTCTAAACTGAAAACAGTTGCAGACGACAAAATAAGTGTGGCTCATACAATGGGACTTGTATTTATAAGGGTAGGAAACAGTTTGGGAAAAGGAGAAAATGCTGGTTACCAGTATATTCTCCTTTGCTCATGATGTTTTCAAAAGCCTTTTTCTGTCAGGTGGTAAACCCACAATGATAAAGTAAAAGGATCAAAGATGGTCACATGTTTATTTTAAATAATTTCAAGCAATCGGCAATCAAATCGCCATCAATCTTGAGTGTTGTCACTGACAGGAATTAAGCTTGAAATAATGGCAATAATGAAGTTAGATTGACATCTCTTCATGACAAAAAAATGGTGTTTACCCTTGTGAAAAAATGAACTTTACCAACCTGAAATTGCTTGGTAAATTATAATGAACGAAAAGGCATACAAGATAATGGAACCAATATAGACCATAGAGAATTGTGATTGGTTAAAGAGAGTATCAATTTCAGCAATTTTCTTCATTTATGACTGGTTTTCAAGGCTCTAAAAGGTTGTGTCAAGATATTTTATGGGCAGAAAAGGGTTACAGAGATATTCTGTTTGAAGAGAGTTGTTAAGAAGGGATTGTTTCCAGATACTAGAGGGTCATTAATCATCTTACCATGTAACTTTCAAAGTAGCAAAAAATATCTGAGTGGACCCTTTACATCCTGTAGACGATGTTTTTTTTGTTTTGCAGCAGACCTTTTTTTTTAAAACATCAGCCCGCCTGGGTAGCTCAGTGGTTAGCATATTGGACTCGTGACCTGGTGGTTGTGAGTTTTTTCGCTTCTAATCTCTGATGCAAGTGAGAAAGTAAACAGTGACTTAGAAAGAAAGTTGTGATAGTACTAGTGTGAGAAAGCAGGAAACACATGCATAGGTGCTATGACGGCTGTGATATGACCTAAACTCTTTAAACAGGGTTTAACTCCATCTCAACCAATGATTCGTAATTATGGCTAAAGGAGACATTGCCTGTAGCAGTTTTGCACATTGAAATGGTTTATGTTGGTTTTATGTACAATAGAAAGGTTTGTCGGCTATGAATCTGTTTCAAGAGATAGGTAATTGCGATGAAAAGTGGTGCTGTACACCCTCTTTAAATCTTTGAACTAGGATTTCAGTATTTAAGAGACATGAATTGTCAACAGTGGTAAGTTAACTTCAACTGATTCCATTCTGTTGTTTTTTCAGAATAAAAAAGTCATGATGGCAGTGTATAAGAAGGCAGATGACAATCATAGTGAGACGTCACACGAGACAACCAGTGACAGTGGGCGGGGCGGTAGTGAAGAAGATATCCATAGTAACAGAGGCCATCCCCTTAGCGACAATGGTGGGTATTTGTTCTAGTCCTTGTAGGCTTCATGACATAAATTTGATACGTATGTTATATTTTATACATTCCGATATGCTTCCAAGAATAAAACATTTAGCTGTTTATCGAATGATAAATTTTTAAATTTGTCCCCACTAAATGCATTTGCAGACAACAAATTAGCTCAGTCCCGAGTTTTGACGACCCGGACCAAGAAGCCTTTTGAAAACATTATGGGAAAAGGAGAAAATGCTGGTAATCAGCATTTTCTCCTTTTCCCACAAGGTTTTCTACCATATTAAAGAAATCATCATTTGAGCTACCTTCATTTTTTCGTCTGCAAATGCTTTCAGTTTGGTCTGAGACAAAATGGTCTGGGCCAAAATGTTGTCGTTTGGTAAAGAGTTAAATTCGGCTCAAATGATGACACTTGTCTTTGAGAGGGTAGAAAACATCGACTCAGATTGGCTCATGCAAAAAATTTATTGATGTAAAAGATATATATTCTGTTTATACTCTTGGGTCTTTCATAGCCCATTTCTGATTAAAATAATGTTTAACGTGGTGTAAAACACCATGCAATCAATCAATCAATTATAGCTTAGTTATGATGGTGATAGATTTATCAGAAAACCTGTTTCTTCCTTTTTTAAATTCTTTGAAAATGAAACTGCTGAAATTGGCATAAAGCCATCTTAGTATTAACAACAAACGATTTATCTAGTATATTGAAACGATAAGTACCAGAAGTACTTTGATTTTGTTTCAGCCATTTTCTATCAGTGCTATGTATAGTGTTCACAGATCTTTTCTTTGATAATTCCAAAAAAAAGGGGGTAAGTCCTAAAGGGCTGCATGTTCCCTAAAATCCTGCTTTAGATGTCAAAGTGAACTCACAAAACAAACCCATCTGTCAACTCACATATTTTTTTTCTTCTTTAGTTTTGTTTTAGTTTTCTTTGCATGGATTCATGATGCTTTAACCTTTTGCTGAACAACCTTCGGAATTTTTACGATCCTTAAGGAGAAGCTTTTTGGTAACATTGTAGGAAAAGAAGGCTGGAAACCAGTTATATCTTCTTTTTCGACAAGGTTTTCAGCCCTTTCATATGGAAATCCCATCATTTGGGCCACAATTGAATTGTCACCTGCGAGTGTGTTCTTTTTCAATAAATCTAAAATTTTGCTGTTTAGTGAAGAAATGAGTCTTAACCCTTTACCACACGACATAAACGTAGACTTGTCCAAATTGAAAGCATTTTCTGAGGAGTATTTAAATGTGGCTGAAATTGTGGAGTTTGTCTTTGATAGGAAAGAAAACATTGTGGGAAAAGGAGAAAATGCTGGTTACCAGTTAAAAATACTGAGAACTTCTGTTAAACTATATTAGACTTGTCCAAATTGAAAGCATTTGCAGACAACAATTTCAGTGTCGCTCATTTGGTGTAATTTTTCTTTGATAGGGTAGAAAACATTGTGAGGAAAGGAGGAAATGCTGGTTACCAGCATTTTCTCCTTTTCCCACAATGTTTTCAAAAGCCTTCTTCTTCAAGGTGGTTAAAATTTGGGATTGTGTGATAAAGGGTTAACTAACAGAGTACGTTAACTCTTTACCAAATGACAAAATTTTAGATTTGTCCAAATTCAGTGGCTAATCAGACATCAAATTAAATGCCGGTCAAATGATGAAGTTAATCTTTGAGAGAGACGAAAACAATGTGCTGTTAACTGTTTCCCACACAGTCTCGTGTTTTGACGACCCTGAAGAAGACAGCTTTTGAAAACATTGTAGGAAAAGGAGAAAATGCTGGTAACCAGCATTTTCTCCTCTTTCCACAATGCTTTCTGCCCTAAAAAAGACAAAAATCATCACTTAGCTCACTTATTTTGTCGTCTGCAATTGCTTTCAGTTTGGTCAAGTCCAAAATTTTGTCGTTTGGTAAAAGAGTTAACCAGCTTTTTCTCACTTTCTTACATTTTTTTCATGAGCTTGTGTCCTAAGGGTACCTAAAACTGGATTGTTCAGTAAAGGGTTAATTTTAGAATATTGATATTCAGTTAGAAACTTATTCTGCAGTAAACGTGATTTTCCTTTTGTTTTAATTGTACGTTTTACTGAGTGAATCGGTATTATCTAGAAAACTACATTACACTGTGGAAATGCATGGTTTTTGTAACGTTAGATCAAATGGCTGTCTGCACAATTTGTACCCCAACATTTTGGTTGATAGAAAGTAGTGGTTAAAATTCATTTAACCCTTGACCTAACCATCCTGACTTTTAACAAACCTGAGAAATACCATAAGCTTTCTGAAAACATTATTGGAAAAGGAGAAAATGCTGGTAATCAGCATTTTCTCCTTTTCCAACAGTGCTTTCAACCCTTCCCAAAACAAATTTCAATTTTTCAGTCACAATTATTTTGCTATCTGCAGATGCTTTCAGTTTGGACCAGCCTAAATTTTTTTCAGTTAATAGAGAGTTAGGTGTATTAGTTTTGAAATGTCTTGTCAAGGAAACCAGTAGGCTCAAGAGATAAGTAATTTGAAATTTTCAAGAATAAGATTTAATAAATTCACATACAAAAGTTACATTGATTTTTAATCATTGTACTTTGTCGAGTGGCAGTTACAAATTGAGAGTGAAGATAAATTGTGCCACTTAACTGTTTCAAAAATGGCCCTAAAACCTTGTTTTCTGATATATCTTCAAAGTTTAGCGTAAATAGATAAAAGCGCTGTAGCCTGGTAGCTCAGTAGAGTTTTATTGAACCGGAGATTGCTGGTTAGAATTTTGAGTTTAGCTAATTTCATTCTGGGGAATGTTAGGTTGATATTCTGTGTGACAGGATTCTTTCCTCTCTCACTGCTGAACATTGTTTCAAAGATAATTATACGGAGAAAACATCCCGTGGCTTGGGAAGACTCGAAACTGTACAGGCTACTTTTAGGGTCTGAAAAATATTGATAACTTACTCAATGTATGAACATACAGAGGAAAGGAAGAATGCTGTTTTTCAAAAGCAAGGAAACATTGTAGGAAAAGTAGAAATGGCTTGTTCCAAGCAATTGCTTCTTTTACTACAATATTTTTCATGCTAATAAGTAATTAATACTTCTTCTATGAAGTTTTCAGAAGAATATGAAGGGACATACTAGAACAGTAATGCAGATTAAAACAGGATGAATTGATGATTGGAAGAGGTGTTAATCTTTATTTGTGTAACAGTTCTAACATAACCTACCAAGGTGGGGATTGAACCCAGGATTTCTGGCCCCCTAGGCAAACACTCTACAACCTTGCTACAAAAGCTAGCTCTAGAGCAAGGCAGTATAAGTGTGTCCAAACACAAACTATACATTTATATCTACCTGTGGGATAGACCAGCATACTACAGTACATTCATATGAACTAATTCTTAATGATATTATTTTGGTTATTTCAGAAGATAGGAAACTATATTACCCACAGAGAAACCCCAAAGGTCAAGGTCACACACCTCAGCAAAAGTTGTTACCACGGCGACCACCTCCTCCAATACCTGTGGACAGTTATCCAAGAAACATAAGTTTTAGTGATGATAGTGTGACTGCTAATACAACAGTGACCAGTGTGAAATTACCGCATCTTAGTTCTAGTGTTGTGTCCTCCATAAGTAAAACTCCGAGTAGACAACATGAATTGTTCACAATCAGTGGTACTTCACAAAGCATGTATTTAGACTCACAGATGACGACTCCGGGTTTACCATATTCTGTAGCGGACATTGAAGATGTTAGTGAAATGGCTACAGTATGTCGGGATGATGCAAGTACAACCACATCAGGCAGCTATACCATCAATCCAGACGATTTGTGCAATGAAATCGATGAATTGTTCTTTAAGGATGTGATTGTATAGCATTTCGTACTGGGACACTTTCGATAGAAAAGTGTGAAACCTAAGGAATTCAAATGTGCCAACTGTTTTAATTTATTCAAATGCATTGAGAATGTTTCAACTGTTTTTGTAAACCCTGTAGGAAACAATTCCATATTTTAGAATAAAGGCCATGAAGAAAGGGCTTTTGAAAACATTTCTGGGAAAAGGATAAAATGCTGGTAACTAGCATTTTCTCCTTTTCCCACAAATTTTCAAATGTCTTATTTTTCAGGGCCTTTCAAAGTTGGAATTGTTTGATAAAAGGTAAAAGGAACAATTTGGTGCTATTGAAATTATAATCAGTTTGATGCGAAAATCCCTTCATGGTGATGACCTAAAATTTTCGGCTAGAATTTTGTACTCATTAGATTTAAGTTTTAAACATTGTTGGCTGGAATTTCGTCACCAGTGGACTTGAAGATGGTCTCAGGAACAAATGATGTGTTCTAGATTCTCAATCATGTCGAACAAATTATGTTAAAATTTGTCATGTTTATGCAAAAAATGACAACATGAACTGTGTCAGCTTACTAAGAAAATTGGTGATTATGAAAATTGATGATGCCTATCCCAACATTCATGCTCATACAAAATGTGTTTTAATGCAAAATCTTTTATGTATCCTACACACTATTTTAAATAACTCTGTCGTTCTTAACTGGAAAAAAAAAATGCCATAACTAATTTCGATATTACACACAGAAAAGAAAACGAAATACAAAAAAAAAAAAATTATTTATGGATGTTTTCCCAAAATATGAATTACTAATAGACGATGACTGTGGGAGTAATTATTAGTATGAATGTTGGCGAAATGGCATCTTGCGGTTGTATTTACTAACATTCCATATTTTGATCCTATTCATATTTACAAGGCTAGCCATCTTGGTCTGTACATGGATTTGGATTCCAAGGTCTATATTCACTAAACATGCTTAAGAACATTTTTCACTCCGATTACAGATTTAGAAAGTAACACAATTTCTGATTGGCTAAACAATTTGGTTTAGCCAATCAGAAGTTGTGTTACTTTCAAATTTATATAATCTTGGAGAATAAGACTAAACATGTTCTTAAGAATGGTTAATGAATATAGACCTTGAATTCCCAAGACATTTAGTCTTAACCAATCACATACCTGTAGCTTTGAATTAGGAGTTGGATCGAAATTTAGGATAGTTGGTTAAATATAGCACCATTCTAAATTGCATTTGCTGACCGTAGCTTGCAAGAAATTTCTCAATTTCAAAGAAACACAATTTCTGATTGGCTAAACCAATTGGTTTAGCCAATCAGAAATTGTGTTACTTTCTAAATTGAAAATTAGACTAGTGCAATTTAGAATGGTTGATGAATGTTGCACCAGACACATGTAGGATGACTTCATTTGTCATTTTTGGCTACTTTCTCATTGCATTGTGCCAGTATTTTGTATATGAAAGTGATGACTCAATAATGTGCTAGTCTGTTATTGTACTTTTGTCTTTAAAGGTGTACTTACTTGGAATTTTAAATTTTGTGATAGTTGGAATAGAAAAATATAAAATCAATTAAAAGGAGAATATATGAAGTTGTAAAGTTGCTATTTACCTCAAATGGCAAAACACTTTTTAATAGATGAAGTAATGAATTATTGTACTTCAAAAGACCATTAAAAAAAGGCTATGATCTTTATTTAGAAAAGAATATTGATATTTTTTTTTTTTAATTTTTTTTTTTTTTTAAGACTTTTTCTGTGTTTTTTAATCCTTAATTCTTTTAAATTACAAAGTAAGTGCATTTTTAAAGCTTCATGATACTTTTCTATTCCTCTTTCTTTCTCTCTAAAATAATTATGAATGTTAGTGAATTTGTATAGAAAAATAATTGTGAATATTGCATGAATGTTCAGAGATGTTAATTCAAATAAGAAATAAAAAATACATGTATATATAGACAGCAGGTCCCTAAATATTTTTCTCCCAATCTTCAATGTGATTAGATACATATAACTTTTGTAAGCAATAACACACTGCTCAAAAGAATGAAAGGAACATGATTTTGATCACAAGATAATTCTTTCAGAAGAAGACAATGCAAATAATTTTCTGCTTGTGAGTTCATTCAGTCCTAACACTAAAAAATCCCAGAACACGTAAAACAATTTTGTTTGCACAAAAGATGTATGAGCTATGCCTGTAAAAGCCATAAGGCTCTTAAGAGAATTGAAGATTTCATTTTTTATTCTCATTTCTTCTTTCATATGATTTTACAAAAATATCAACTCAAGATTGGAAAAATATGAATTGTTTAACAAAAGAACAAGGAAAACAATTTTTTTGATTTTCTTCTTTACATGGCTTATCAGCATTTAAAATCAAACAAACAAGAAAACATTTTGTGTGGTAAGAATGTAAGTTGGTTGTTTTCAGAGCACAAAAACTGAGCAAAGTAAAAGATTAGAATTTCTGCATTTGTGTGTTCCTTTAATTCTTTTGAGCAGTGTATTTTGCAGTTGCTTTATGAGTAACACAAAGAAAGGCAAAGACAATCAAGGAAACATTGTTGCAAATGAAAAAAAAATCCCTCTCAATTTGTCAAAATGTTTTCATAGGGTCCCCTTTACTAACTGCAACAAAATAAACCTGTAGGACAAACAGCATTCATATCATTAGTCCAGTTTTGTTTTGTAAAAATTGAAACTATTCAAATTTTTGCTTTGTAATTCATACTTTTAGCACTATAGAAAAATTGAGAGCTTCTGCTAAACTCTGGTATTTCAATTGTACAGGATTCAAAACTTTGACTTCCTCCTACAGTAATGACCATTCAATATATTTTGATTGTTTTCAAATGACAAAATCAACATTTGACTTTTTATTATCTGTCTGATGAAACTTCTGTAATAAAAGAGAAAATCCTCTTTTTTTGACATAGCACTTAAAATGAAGGAGCTGTTTTTGTGACAAAACCAAGTACTGTATATGTGACCTAAAATGTCATTCAAACATGGAGAAGGAAGGTAAATGTGAAATGACTTTCTGTTTATTAAAAAAAAAGAGTTAGTTTATTAGTTTTCTTGGGAAAAATTATTTGCCTATAAAATCCCCATCACAGAATCATAGAAGTTTTATTTAAATCTCATTTTAAACTGTTTTTAAATAAATCTTTCTATCATGAATTGTCTAAGTCGTATGACAGCTAGTAGCAAATCTGTTGCTTTATGGTTTTGTTGTATGCTAATGAAAGACTATAAACTGATACTTATGTTATTCTAGAATGACAAAAAGACAACCAAAGTTATGCAATATATCACAAAAATTCGTTGATTTATTGATAATAAAAGGAAGGAATCTACCAACAAATTGAAATTACATATATAAAACTGCCTTTGTTTTTTTCATTCAGCAACTTGGAGAGTACAGGTAAAAGAGGATTAAAAAAAAATGCCTTCTATATTGGTAATGCCAACTTTTGCCTGTAACCCTTCAAATATTAGATATTTTATGGATAAAGAAATAAAATCTTTAAGACCTGCTTTTTTGTTCAAGTTATTTACCAATGTTTTAGTTCACCTGTATACATATTTCAATTCACATGTTCTTCTAATAAATAAATTGGCATCACACAGTTCTTGAAGTAATATGTTTCCTACGAAAGTAACATTCTTTTTTCTATGTAGAATTTTTTTCTGTATATTTTCTATTTTCAGGCAAAGTTTTTTAAGTTAAAAAAATGAAATGATAAATTTGGAAAATTGGTCTTCATTAAGCTTGATTTTTTTTTTCCGTCTTATTTTTCATGTAACTTTGCTGAAAAGTTTCTAAATGGAAGTAAGTTACTTGTGAAAGGAAGAATCTTTAATTAGAAACAGTATTCATAGACCATGTTTTTGCCTGGAAAAAAAAAACCACTGGTCATTAGTATGAAGTAAAAGAATGTGTGACGTTAATGTAAAATGTTGTTTTGTCAAATTGTTGAAAATATCTGTACTCAATTGTTTTATAAATATTTGTACATGAGTGAGTGTATTTACTCAATAAATCAGAGGGAATCAAAATAGAATTCCCTCAGAAGAGATAATATTAAAAAAATATTCAACAATGAAGTTGTCTTTATTTGTAGTCATTTTTGCCAATTTGTTTCTTTTCATGTGCATTGACCACATATGCTTGTTAGCTCCACTGGCCGAAGGCCAGCGGGCTTATGTCATGGCCTGTTGTCCGTCGTCCGTCCGTCCGTCCGTCCGTCCGTTCGTGCGTCCGTCCATCCGTCCGTCCGTGCGTTAACTTTTTTTTTAAAACGTCTTCTTCTCTGAAACTACCCATCCAATTTTGATGAAACTTCACAGAAATGATCCTGCCATGGTCCTCTTCAGAATTTCTTGAAAGAATTTAATTCCTTCAAAAACTCTGGTTGCCATGGCAACAAAACTGAAAAATTTTGAAAATCTTTGAAAATCTTCTTGTCTGAAACCGTAAGGCCAAGGGCTACCAAATTTGGCATGTAGCTTTATCTAGTGGACCTCTACCAAGTTTCTTCAATTTATAGCCCTGGGGTCAAAATTGGCCCCGCCCCGGGGGTTACAAGTTATACATGGGCTTATTTAGGGAGAACTTTAAAATTCCTCTTCTACCTAGCCATAGGGCCTAGAGCTACCAAATTTGGCATGTAGCTTTATCTAGTGAACCTTTGCCAAGATTGTTCAAATTATAGCCCTGGGGTCAAATTAGGCCCTCCCCGGGGGTAACAAGTTTTACATGGGCTTATATAACAAGTTTTACATGGGCTTATATAGGGAGAACTTTAAAATTCTTCTTTGACCTAGCCATGGGGCCTAGGGCGACCAAATTTGGCATGTAGCTTTATGAAATGGCAATATTTAGGTTTTTATTATTTACATGAAAGTTTCATTTAATTTATTTAGCAGAATAAGGATTCAGAGGTCTGCTACATAACAAACAAAGATACTGCCCTTAAAAATACAATGATATGCTCAGTCACAAAAAGAAATTCAAAATGAAAGCACAGCTCCAGATAAGAGAGAGTGATCATATTCTAAATCCATTATTTCTCGTTCAAACCCTATGTTGTGGGTTACATATTTCAGATTCTTTGCTAAAAATTTGATCTGGCAATGGATGTGGCTGCTGTGGGCTTGGCTTTATTAAAGATTATAACTGGTTATATGATTTAAGTTTACATACTGATAAAAGGAAATAACTCTTGTTCTGTCCATGCAAATATAAATGCACTCAAAACATTGCTGTTCCAGTACATTATAATTTATAGTCTACATCTTTTTTCCTTGCTTCAAAGTATGGTGGAGAATTTTAAAATCTTCTTGTCTGAAACCATAAGGCCCAGGGCTACCAAATTTGGCATGTAGCTTTATCTAATGGTCCTCTATCAAATTCCTTCATATTATAGCCCTGGGGTCAAAATTGGCTCTGCCTTGGAGATCACAAGTTTAACATGGGCTTATAGGGTGACTGTAATTTAGAATAGTAATCAAGGGAAATAACTCCTGTTATACAAGATAAAGTTTGTTACTATTTACCTCCCTTGATTATCAAACTGCAGTTATACGTTATTGGAGTTTGGTATTCAAGTTTTTTGGAGAGGAAATGTTCTGTTTTAAGAGAGAGTTTTTTTTAACTGTATTTTTTTTTACTGTACCAAGTTTAAAGCCATTGCAAAAAGACAAATTGAATGTAGCTTAAATGACTATTTCTGTCCTTGATAGTTAGGAAACGTTGTGGGAAAAGGAGTAAATACTGGATGACAACATGTCCTATTCTTACGATGTTTTTGAAAGCCATCTCTTTCAGGGTCATTAACACTTTGATTTGTGTAGTAAAGGGTTAAAAAGCCAGTGGAGCGATACAGGGCCATCATGGCCCTCTTGTTTTTTGACAAACTTTGCCATTCGCATTTATTATAATGTTACATACAAGACATAGAGGATATTTTTTTTTACGGTTAAAAAATCGAAATTTGCTGAAATTTATTTGAAAATATTACCAGTGGTGTTCACAAGATGAAATAAATTTCGATCTTTCACCAAAAAAGAGAAAAAATTCCATTTATTTCATGCGTATAACCCTGTGTTTTTTTTATGGTGGGGGGACTTGCATCAAAATCCGGTACAGTTGTTTTCAGTAATTTCCTGTCACAGAATGTCCATTCTGAATTTCAAAGTTGGAGAAACACTGTCTTCATGTTATTACCTCTTAACAAAAACAGTCCCATGTTTTAAACCCATAAAACGCCTTTCATGACTATTGTTGCTATTGCGGTCAGTGTAGATCAAGATCAGACAGCACATATTGTGCAGTCTGATCTTTGATCTACGTTGTCTGCTTTGCGGAGACAAAATTGACTTGATTGCTATTGCATTTATTAGTGTCTTATTTCTAGATTTTCAATGTCTGGGGGATTTATTCTGCACTTCAACTCTTTACCGCACAATGCGGAATTTTAAGGACCATGGGAAAGAAGCCTTTTGAAAACATTGTGGGAAAAGGAGAAAATGCTGGTAACCAGCATTTTCTCCTTTGCCCACAGTGTTTTCTACCCTGTAAAGGAAAAATTGCACCATTTAAGCCACACTGAAATTGTTGTCTGCAAATACTTTCAATTTGAACAAGGCTAAAATTTTGTCGTCTGCTAAAGGGGTTAAGGGCTAACTCTTTACCAAATGACAAAATTTTAGACTCATCCAAATTGAAGCATTTTCATACAACTAATAAATGTTGATCAAAAGATTAAATTTGTCTCCAAAGAGTTGGAAAATATAGGGGGAAACAAGAAAATACTGGAACATGGAAAACATTTGGAAAAGAGACAAGGAAAGCATTGTACTGACCAGCATTTTCTCCTTTTCTCAAAGTGGTTTCCATTTTCTCAAAGACAAGTCCTATCATCTGAGTCACATTATAATTTCCCTCTGCAAATACTGTACTTCTCTAAATGGTAGTGTCATCTGGTAAAGACTTGGTCTTTAAAAAATAATCCTCTGCTTTCCAATGATCCATAGTTTTCAGAATTTGTAAGATAGCATTCCTTTTCCCTCAATGTATTCATTACTTTTCTTGTCGGTTGTAGTGTTAGGTATGAATTCAAGATTTAGTTGAATTAACTGGCGAAAACAAATTTTGTTAAAGGAATTCAAATATTGTTTACTCCCTACTTCCTTGGTCCCCACACCCCCACCCTCATTCTAGGGGAGGTAACCTGTGCAGTCTTATTTGGCAATACATACAGATTTGTCTTTCTTGCTACAATGCCAATGGTGTGCATGGAGTTATGATCAACCTACATTTACCCAAATGCGGCTAAACATTACAGCGAATGCTTTTAATAACAGTGTAGATCAAGATCAGAATGCACAGAACAAGAACAATGTTGTGAAATATTCCAGGTGAAAAAGCACCCCAAAATAGCAACATTATATTTTGGCACAGTTGAAAATCTTATGTTTATTTAAGGTCTACAGCCCCTGACTTTCATATAAAAAGACGGAAGCTGCCGAGACTGGGCAAATAGCCTTTACGAAAGCGTCGATGTTACAAGATATTTACCAATAAGTTAGTCTATGCTTTATTAAAAGATGGAAGCTGCCGAGATTAGCCTAATAGCCTTTACGAAAATGTCGATTTTTACCGATGAGTCAGAGGCAGTAGACCTTAACCGTTTGCTACACACTCCCAAGTTTAATGACACTGAGAAAGCTTTTGAAAACATTGTGGGAAAAAGAGAAAATGCTAGTAACCAGCACTTTTTCCTTTTCCAACAGTGTTTTCTGAATTTTTTACAAATATATCTCATAATTTGAGCCACATTTCATTTGTGGTCTGCAAGTGCTTTCACAAATTTTACAAAATGCTGTTTGGTGGTCTAACTGATTTTACCTAACTTTATAGTTGAATGACGTAGGTTTTGTCTGGATGTTTTAATACTGGATTTCCAAAAAAGTGAGATTTTTTGCTGCTATGAATTTTTGACCCACCGAACTGCCCGTATTTAGAAGGGAGATAACCAGTACAGTCTAATCAGATAGTATATACAGATTTATTTCCCTTGCTGCATTTAAGTTGTGTACATTATGTAACTTCCAACTTGGTTAGAAACTACTGTCAGTTTAAATGAATTTTGCATTTGTAGGGACTAGAATATAAACCATCTTATGATGATTTTAATTTATCTGATTTGTTATGAAGTTACATCTGAATTTAATTTCAAAATCAAATGTATTTAAAGCGACAAACAATGGCTCCAATTTTACATCTCCTTTTTCACTGATACAGCATGTATCTGTTTATCTTTTCATGAATTTCAGATCTTTGTGTTCATCAGTACTACTCATAACTCTGAGGCGACCCCCAGCAGCCTGCAGGACTTGATAACAGGGGGTCACTTGTTTGAATCTGCAGCTAATTTTTTCTGAGTATTAACCCTTAGGCTGCTAAGCACGACTCACTGACCTTTTGCAGACAGTGTAGATCAAGATCAGACTGCACAGAACGTGCAGTCTGATCTCGGATCTACACTGTCCGGTAAGGAGATACTTTCCCCCAAAAAATAATTGGAAATAACATTGTTTGGGTTTTTATCATCGGTTTAAAAGTGTCATTTCATTTACTTAGCAGGTTTTTACTTATGGTTTCAATGATGGTTATGTGGGAAAGCAGCCAGTGGCTTGAGAAGAATATTATGCTGTTACTGAAGATCACTCCTTCCTTACTGCATAGCTTCTTCACGTATAAAATCAATACCTGACAGCTGCGTTACGGAGAATTCTATTTAGCTCAGTGGTTAGTGTATTTATCTTTTTAACCTCAAAAAGTGAGGATCTTTGGTTTGAATCCCAGGTAGGGCAGTTTGTATTTCAGCTGTGCATTTGTTGCAAACTTTATGTTCCTAAGAATGCAAAGTATTATGCTAAGTACTGGTTACAGAAACTGCAAGAAAGCATGGATTGGAGCACTGGCTGCCGCAATATAACTGAGATAACGTTGATAGTGGTGTTAACTCTTAACCAAACGACAAAATTTTAGACTTTTCCAAATTGAAAGCATTTGCAGACTACAAGATGAATGTGACTATAAACTTGAAATTTGTTCTGGATAGGGTAGAAAATATATTGTGGGAAAAGGAGAAAATGCTGGTTACCAGCATTTTCTCCTTTTCCCACAATGTTTTCAAAAGCTTTCTTTGTCAGGGCCGAGCCCCGATAGCTCAGTCGGTAGCGTACAGGACTTGAGAACAGGGGGTCGTGAGTTGGAACCCCGGCTCGGCCAATTTCTTTCCGAGGATTGATGATAGTCATTGCGACAGGATTCATTCCTCTCTCACCGCTGATCATTGTTTCGACAATGGTTATGTGGGAAAGCAGCCAGTGGCTTGGAAAGAATATTGTGCGGAGTACTGGTAAAAGAAACTACAGGAAAGCATGGATAGGTGCACTGGCCGCCGCAATGTAACTGAAATAATGTTGAAAACGGCGTTAAACACCATACAATCATACAACCAAATTTCTTTGTCAGGGGTCGTTAAAAGTCAGGATTGCGTGGGAAAGGGTTTTTAAACATACAATCAGTCAGTCCTAACTCTCTCTGTGGCCTCTTGCTCCTTATTAGGTACTCCTTAACAATATTTAGCTGTAAGGCAGGCATGAATCCTATTGCAATGACTTTCATCAAATGGCAGAAAAAAATAAGAATCGAAGGTTTTGGAAAGTTGTACAAATAGTAATGTGTATCAAGTATTAAATCTTTAACCTTTTACCATACAAATTAACATTGTGGAAAAAAGAGAAAAAGTTGGTAACCAGTATTTTCTCCTTTTCCCACAATGTTTTCAAGCCATCAAAGACAAATTCTATCATTAAAATTGTTTTCTTCAAATTCTTTAAATTTAGACAAGTATACATATTTCTGTATTGTGGTAAAGGGTTAAATCCCGTTTTACAGGTAGTTGTCTTGACATCCCGTGTTGATCAGGATCAGACTGCACTAAATATGCCATGTGATCATTGATCTATGCTGTCCTCCTTGCTAAAAAGTCACTTAAAAAGTCAACCTTGATGTTGCAGTCATTTGGGTCTTATTTCACAATGTCTGAGATTAATTTGGAGCTCCAAGCATCATTAAAACTAACAAACAAACAAAATATGATTAATTTTATCCATATTCCCACTGTATCTTATTTCTTTAAATATGTACAAATATGTCTATAAAAAAAGTTTCTTATATATTACATATCACAGGATTCTTATAGATTTATACAATCATTAACCTTTCACCAAACAACAAAATTTTAGACTCATCCAAATTAGAAGCATTAGCAGACAACAAGATAAATTATGTCATTAAATTATTGGAATTTTTCTCTGATTTGGTAGAAAACATTGTGGGAAAAAGGAGAAAATGCTGGTTACCAGCATTTTCTCCTTTTCCCAACAATGTTTTCAAAAACTATTCCTCGGGTATAGGGTAAATCTATCAAATCGCAAAACAAAAAGAAAGTCCAAAAGGACCTAGCAAACCTTTGTTTTTCATGGTGAAAAGGCTAAATGCTTGTAATTGTTATTGTTTTCCAAATACATGTATCTCAACTGAAAGGATGCTAAATACATACTGTGAACCTATTATCACACAATCCTGGCTTTTAACAACACTAAAAGAGAAGGCTTTTGCACACATACAATGTAGTTGGAGAAGGAAAAAATGCTGGCAACAAGTATTTTTAACTTTTCCAACAATCTTTTCTACCCTATGAGAGACAGAAATCATTATTTTTGCAACACTTAATTTGTCGTCTGCATATTCTTTCAATTTGGTCCATCAAAAATTTTGTCGTTTGGTACAGAGTTCATATGTTCATTAGTTAGCTCTTCACTACACAACAAAATTTTAAACTTGTCCAAATGAAAGCATCTGCAGACAACAAATTAATTGCTGCTAAAATTGGCTCTAGAAAATGAAGAAAATGGAGAAAACATTGTGGGTAAAGGAGAAAATGCTAGTTTCCAGCATTTTCTCCTATTCCCACAATGTTTTTAAAGGGCTGTTTTCTTAGGGTCATTAAAACTCAAGATTGTGTGTGAAAGGGTTAAACATATTTTACTCACAAAAGCAGGGTGAGTTTTCGATTTTCACAAGTGTAAATTGGTCATTTTCTTGCTGTGAATCATAAGTTCTCATGAAACACTGTCAGATGTTGCAAAATATATCTTTCTCTGGAGCAAAAAAATTCCTGGCAAATAAATGTATGTGCAATTTTCGCTTTTAACCTGTTATCAAACAATAAAATTTCAGACTTTTCCAGGTAATACATATTTGCAGATGACAAGTTAATCATTTCTCAAATGATGGAATTTGATTTGAAATGGTTAAAAGCATTGTTGGAAGAGGAGCAAATGCTGGCTACCAGCATTTTCTCCTTTTCCCACCAATCTTTAAAAAGCTCAATTTCTCTGGGTTGTTTTAAACATTGGCCTAGAATCATGGAAAAAGAAGTAAACTGATTGCAAAAATCAGTTTATTCTTTTTTCCAACAAGATACATTTATATCTTATAGAATTAAGAGTCGAAATTGGCCTCTATTTCAAAACTTGGAGGGTGGGTTATGGTAGGTTATGGTAGCCCTGAAAGGTTATGACATCTATTTGCCAGACGACAAAAAAATTAGAGAACTTTGTGGAAAAAGGAGAAAATATTGGATTCCAGCATTTTCTGCTTTTCCCATAATGTTTTTTAAAGCCTTCATCTTTAAGTGCGGAGAATCCCCACATTGTTTGTCTGCTGCAGTCAACATTAAAATGGGCCTCATGAGTTACAATAATTAAACATAAACGTTTTTTTTTTAATGTGTAATTTCTCCGTTTCTTGCAATGTGTTTAAAAGTTATCTGAGTGGCATAATGTGTTTACTCTTAACCAAACAATCCCAGGTTTTAATGAGCCCCGGAAAGAAGCCTTTTGAAAACATTGTAGGAAAAGGAGAAAATGCTGGTAACCAGCATTTTCTCCTCTTCCCACAATGTTTTCTACCCCTTCTAAAGACAAATTCAACCGTTTGAGCTAATTTCAATTTCTTATCTGCATATGCTTTTTTATTTTGTTGAGTTGAAAATGTTGTAGTTTGATAAAGACTTAAACACAAAGTTCACTAGGTATTGTGTTGTCAGTTCCCGAAGGACTGGATGGAAAGTCTGTAAGATGAACACTATAACTGTTTGGAAAAGAAGCCTTATTATTTGAGATATCTAAATTACTAGGTAAGTTATGTGTCAATGAAAACACTGGAGCATTGGTGTCTGAAGTATAGTCTAACCAGTTTTTCGATGGCAAGTTCGGTTTTTCACTTAAAGATGGCAAGTTTTTACTGTCTATTCTATTTTCTCTAGCGTATCGATTGTTCCGAGTTAATAAAAGATGATCTGCTGATCTTCGCAAAGGACCCCTCGGATCAAAATTATTTCTTGAAGATGTTACCCCTGTGCTGTCAAAACTGTGCAATCTGATGTAAGTTGTTGGTCTCGAACTCGGGACTTTTGTATCCTGGTCTGAGAAAGTCACAGATGAAAGAGTATTTGAGGTCGCACTTGAGCTTTCAAGGTCGTCACTGAACATGACCCGCTTTGGATTCTTTCTCCCTTTAGAGATTTCTTTCCTTTCTGCTGTTTTGGAATAATTCTGAACACAATTATTTAGAGAGTTATGTGCCCTTGAGCTATCATGTATGAAGTTTCTGTCTTTGTTGTCACTGATATTTTTTCTGCTGTCATGGTAACCGAAATATTCATTTCTTGGACTTGGATACATAGTGTTTGATGGTGGCTTAGTTCCAAAAGGGCTATCTGTAAAGAAAAAAATTACTGAAAACAAAAAGTCATGAAATCATGAGAAAACATGGTAATCTTCTTAAACAAACAAACCCTGAATATTTTAAGTTTATATTCAAAGTCTAGCACTCTGACTGGCTGAGACAGAATGTCTCACACCATCAGTGGTAAGTCTTGGAATGTCACCTACTGGTATTCATCTTTAGAGCTTTTCTTCCTTTCCCTTCAGGACACCCTACCACCTGGAGATTACTAGTAATATCCATTTTCCCATAATGCTTTTTAAAAGGCATCTTCCCAAGTTGGTCAATCCTTTATCACACAATCACGAGTTTTAACGACCCTGAGGATAACAGCCTTTTAAAAAACCTTGTGGGAAAAGGAGAAAATGCTGGTAACCAGCATTTTTCTCCTTTTCCCAAAAGGTTTTCTACACTTTCACAGTCAATGACCAGTATTTCAGCTTAATTAAATTTGTCTTCTGCAAATGCTTTCAATTTGGTCCACTCCAATATTTTGTTGTTTGGTAAAGAGTTAAAAATCTTGATGGTTTGGTATAGGGTTTAAACAGGTCTGCCTGTACCATCTTCCTAAGCTTGGCTGTTTTCAAAGAAAATGTTGATGTTATCTGTCATCGTTTGAGTTGTCATCTAAGTTGTCGTCATCCAAAGACTGATATTTTCAAATATCTCTGTCATTACTACAGATACTTACTTCAAACTCCACCTAGTTGTTAACTATCAAAAGGAGAACCCATACTAGTATGGTACGTAACAATTAAATTTTTTTTGACAGTTACGCCCCTTTTCAACTTAGAATTTTCACAGAAAATCAATCTATTTCTTACAGCAACTGCAGCTGGGTACTAGCACCCCCATGCTGCGCTCATGTTTTTTGAAGTCCCAATTTCTGTTCTGCACAAGACTAAACAGATGTATCAGGCGCTGCCTGGCTGCTATCAAGGATGGGCTACTAGGCTCTGACAGATTTTTCAGTATCTAAACCTTTACTTTCATGCATGCTTTCCCCAGGTCTCTATCTCAACCGAGTTGTCACTCATTTCCACAAACAAACAAACAAACAGACAAATATACATTACCTGGTATATCAAGGACAGGTAACTCTGACAGACTGTTCATATCTAGGTCACTGCCTCCCTGTCCACTGTCCCTGGTCTCCATCTCACCCGAGTTATCACTGTTTGTTTCATCTATCTTCTTACTCATCTCGTAACCAAACTGAAAAAAAATAGCAGAGGAAAAATCAAACTAGCGAAACTTGTAATCCATTGCGATATTTTGTGACAAGTTCTTTTATTCTATCATTCTAAGATAAACTCATTTCATTTCTTAACTATTTACCCAACAAAGAAATTTTAGACTTGTTGAAATTCACAGCTTTTGGATCTGTCTGTTTGAGACAATCGTAGTCGGTAAAGCAATACTGGTTTAACTCTTTACCAAGAGACAAAACTCTAGGCTGGTTCAAATTGATAGCAGTTGCAAACGACAACTTAGATGTGGCTCAAATGATGATTTCTGTCTTTAATAGCAAAGGAAACATTGTGGGAAAAGGAGAAAATGCTGGTTACCAGCATTTTCTCCTTTTTCCACAATGTTTTCAAAAGCTTTCTCTCTCAGGGTCGTTAAAACTTGTGATTGTGTGATAAAAGGTTATAGAGAATAACTATCAGTATGTGGAGATACTATTACTTGGATCTTATAATGTTAGCTGATCTGAACAGACAGCCAAGGCACCAGAAAACTTCACAAAAGAAAAGTTAATTATAATTACCATATTGTAGTTGGAGCATTGATTATGGTAATTAACACTCAGAAAATAAGTTAATTATTGAAACAGTTTATCTCAAAATTACAGGTTTGACACTTTCTTAAATGTAGAAAGTTTTTCTTCTAGTTCTTTAGAAATTCATCGAAAAGAATATCCTGTTATCCTCATCCCTAAGGAACAGAAGTTCCTTATGAATGTCACAACTTAGTGCCTATGGTGTCTACAAATACGGGTGAGGCCTAACAAAAAAATATCAGTGTTAAGGGTTTCGGTCTGAGATGCTGTAGGTAGTGTAGGTAGGGATTTCTTCTTTTTTTTTTCAGAATTGTTTTACATGGACCATGTATTGAAATCACACCCGAAAAAAAAATTTTTTTTTAAACCGTAGGGTAAAAAGTTTAGGGTCGGCAGCATTTTTTAGGTAGGGTCGGGAAACCCTAAACACAGATAAATTTTTTTTTTAGGCCTAAGTAAACAATGCCATAAAAAAGTAAACGATAACAACATAAAATGTGATACAAAATTTGATTGGTCGATCCATCGTCTCATTGTTTCAAAATACACACAACTTAAACAGGCAGGCTCTTAGTGATCTTTGTATCAACAACAGGTTACACCCAATGCTACAAGGCAGATATCTGCCTGGTTCAAGACTTCATGAGATACCAAGAGACTTGGAAATCTAAACTGCAATGTGATTTATGCACAAAAATAGTCCTGTCTGATTAGGTAACTGTTTACCAAAAATCCTGAGTTTTAATGACCTAAAGAAAGGCTGCTTTTGAAAACACTATGGGAAAAGGAGAAAATGCTGGTACCCAGCATTTTCTCCTTTTCCCACAATGTTTTCTATCCTTACAAGGAGCAGTTTAAAATTCTGAGTTGCATTTATTCTTTTGTCTGCAATTGCTATCAGTTTGAAAAAGTTTAAAATTTTGTCATTTGGTAATTTAGGAGTTAAATTTTGTTTGGCTGGTATAGAGTGAAAGCAACAACTGATCTTTTGAGTTTACTTGTTTCACTGCTAAAAGAAAATTACTAATTGCTCAGATAAACATAATGAGTGTCCAATTAAAATAAAATTTACTTTCAAACAAATTACCAAGGATGTCTTTTGTACTTGTAATTATGTAGTTCCTCTCTAATCCTTTTCTAATTATAGTTACCTTGTACAATTATAAGCAGCAGACGGCTTTGAAAAAAAAGGCACTGGTAAACTGGCTTTGTAATAAGTGAATTCTCCATTTCAAATTATGAGCATTCCCCTTCTTTGTCAGTATATACCAGAGTTCCAGATAGAGGTACTTGATTTTGATTTCAAAATTGAAAATATTAATTATTAACCACTGAACCCTATGTTGTGGATACTCATTAGATTCTAACAAGTACCCACAACATAGGGTTTGGAATAGAAATAATGACTTCAGAATAAATCACTCCCTCTTATCTGGAGCTCTGTATACTAACATGTTATGTAAATCTTTTACCAAATGAACTCATGTGAGATGACCTTGAGGAAGAAAGCTTTTATAAAAATCGTGGAATAAGCAACATGTCCTTTTCTAAGACAAATCTCATCATCTGAGTCAAGTTGAATTGTCATCTGCAAACAGTTTCTACATAAACAAGTCTTAAATTTTGTATTTTGGTGAAGACTTTACCAGAAAATCCCCGATTTTAAAGATCCTAAGGAAAGAGTCTTTTAAAATCAATTTCAGAAAAGGAGAAAATACTGATAACCAGCATTTTCTCCTTTTTCCACGACTATTTCCTACATTGCCAAAAGCCAATATCTATTTTTGACTCACAATTGTTTTGTCGTCTGCAAAAGTTTTCAATTTGAGCAAGTCTAAAATTTTGTTGTTTAGTAAAGGATTAACCATTTACCACGCAATCCCAACTTTTAACAACCTTGAGAAAAGAGCCTTTTGAAAACATTGTGGGAAAAGGAGAAAATGCTGGTTACCAGCATTTTCTCCTTTTTCCACAATGTTTTCTACCCTATCATTGACAGAAATCATCATCTGAGCCACATTTAAATTGTCGTCTGCAAATACTTTCAATTTGGGCAAGTCAAAATTTTGTCGTCTGGTAAAGGGTTAAAGATTTTTGCCTCAGAAGACTCAAAATATATAAAACTCTTTACCAGACGACAAAATTTTAGACTTATTCAATTCCAAAGCATTTGCAGATGACAAATCGAATGTGTTTTAGATTGTAAGATGTGTCTTTTTTGAAAAGGGTAAAAAACATGCCGGTTACCAGCATTTTCTTCTCTTCACACCATGGATTAAATTCCATCTTCATCAAGATTGATTAAAATGAGATTTTTCAGTAATGACTTTAATTCAAAACTTTAGACTCTCTCTCATACTGAAAGCATTTTGTAAGAAGCAAATCAAAATGTTGCTCAAATAATGACAGTTCTGTTTGGAAGAGTAGAAAACAATGTCAAGGGACAAAAAAGACGACAGATTAAATGGTCTGCAACACGCGAAAAGGGACTTTTGGACATTTGCATCTTGGATCAGCCTGCGCAGTCCGCGCAGTCTGATCCAAGATGACACGTTCAGATCGTATGTGATTTTCTGTTTCACGCAAGTCTACTGTTGGACAAAATCTAATGTAGTTGTAAAGTGCCGTCTCGAATTAGCCTGTACGGACTGCACACTGATCCAAGACAACACTTTACCCAAATGTCCAAATGCCCTTTTTCGCATGTTGCAGGCCACATGTGGCTGAAACGATGAAATTTGAATTTGACGGGGTGAAAAACTTTGAAGGAAAAGGAGTACTGCTGTTTACCAGCATACTCTCCTTTTCCCACTATCTTTTCAAAAGCTTTTCCTTTTTCTAGAGTCCTTAAAACTTGGGATTGAGTGGTAAAGTGATGATCAGTTGAAAATTGGATATCCTTCAATTTTAATCCTTATCCTGCTAAATAACTAAAATGAAATTTTTAATTCAATAGTAAAACCTAAATATTGCAATTTCAAATTTATGTTTTGGGGATTAATACCTCCTTATCGGAAAGTGTAGATCAAAGATCAGACTGCATGTTCTGTGCAGTCTGATCTTGATCTACACTGTCTGCTAAAGGTTAGTGAGTCGTGCTTAGCAGCCTAGGGGATAAACCCCTATGCTGCTAAGAAAATGAAATGAAAATTTCTACTAAATAGTATAAACCCAAATATTGCGATTTCAAAGTTGACTTTGCCAGGAAGTATTGGACACTGTAGATCCAAGATCAGGCGGCAAGTTTTGTGCAGTCTGATCTTGATCTACACTGTCCGTAAAAGTGTCTCAAGTTGCTCTAAGCAGACTAGGGGTTAAAAACAGAGACACTAGAATGGTCTGCAGTTAATTAACCCTGAGAGTGCCAAGCACAATATTGTTGCTTTTGCAGACAGTGTAGATCAAGATAAGATTGCATAAAAACATACAGTCTGATCTAAGATCTACACTTCTGCCTACTTAGAACCATATTCTTATCAAAATTACCTTAAAATTGATATATTTTTGGTCTGGTCTTTTTTTTTTCCAAAATTCAAAAGGATCCTATCATTAAACCAGTGCTTTGTAATTAATTACTTGGTATGAATAGCCCAAACTTTTTAATTTAAGGGTAAAAACTGAAAATTAAGTTTCAAAATGAGCTGTTTTTTTCCTTTTTCCCTTTTGCTTGTAAAAATCATTTCACTGACAAGATTCCCATGATCAGAGGAAGTTACAGGTTAGATAGTTGTTCATAACTTCAGTGAAGGCAGTTGAATGTGGCTAAGAAGAGAATACAAAAACCTAAACAAATTTTATTAAGACGATAATTGTTGAATAAAGATGTTCTCAGTAAGCCATTTACCAATTAATCCGAAGTTTTAACGAGCTTGATAAACAAGGCTTTTGAAAACATCATAGGAAGAGGAGAAAACGCTGGTGACTGGCATTTTTTTTCTTTTCCAAAATTATGTTTTTGTGCTTTCCAAGAGAAATGTACACATTTGAACCATATTAAGTTTGTCATGTGCACACGCTTTGAAATCCGATCAGTTAACTCTTTACAAAACAACAAAATTTTAGACTTGTCCAAATTGAAAGCATTAGCAGACAACAATTTCACTGTGGTTCAAATAATACAATTTTTCTTTGATAGGGTAGAAAACATTGTGGGAAAAGGAGAAAATGCTGGTTACCAGCATTTTCTCCTTTTCCCACAATGTTTTCTAAAGGCTTCTTCCAACAGGTCGTTAAAAGTCGGGATTGTGTGGTAAAGGCTTAACCCTTTCCCAAGCGACAAATTTTAGACTCTTCCAAATTAAGACCATCTGCCCGCAACAAATCTCAAACAGGTACAACTGAACTGAAGTTTTTTGACAGGATAGAAAACACTGGTGGGAAAAGGAGAAAATGCTGGTTACCAGCTTTCAAAAGGCCTTTTCCCCAGAGTCATGAAAACATGGGATTGTTTGGTAAAGGGTTAAATAGAATAGCAATAATCAAATAAAGTTTACCTGCTTAGCTTTTTCGATATACATCTGATCATTTAGATCTTTGTCGACTGTTGATAAGTTAGAGAATGGGACGGAACTATTTTCTTTCTCTGGTTGTAGATAACTGTTAGGAAAATCACTCCTCAGTTTCTCATTTCCATTGGAATCTTTAGATGAGGTTGATGACATGGAAGAGTCCAGTAACCTTGGATCTAATTCTTTTGATTCAATTATTATCTCAGAAGATGCTGTGCTTCCATTTTTACGGCGTCCACCTACACAGATACGGATCATTATTGTTATCATGATCAATGATAATACCAATGTCACTGATACTACAACTACTACTACTATTATGAGGTTTGTTTTAGCTTGAGTGGTGTCCACAGTCCTTTGGGTTTCACCTTCAACAATTCTGATATATAATGTTGTATTGGTAGACAGTCTTGGGTTCCCTCCATCCATTACACGAATAGTAAATCTATACACATCATTTATGTCACTTGCATGCATTGTGTTATTGATGTACATAACTCCTGTGTGTAAGTTCATAGAGAATGTGTAACTTGCATTGTTACTGTCTATGTAATAGTACAGTTGTGCATTTTCACCTTCGTCATAATCTCTTGCACTCACTTGAAGTAATGAAGATCCTGGCAATGTAGACGCAGGTATGTTATTCATGTTGTCTTCACTGTTTGGATAGGTAATATGTGGAATGTTGTCGTTTTCATCCTTGACAGAAACAACAACCAGAGCTGAGCTAGTCCTTCCCCCATAGTCAACAGCATGTACATAAAACATGTGGGTGGACTGTAGTTCTCTATCTAATGGCTGGATTGTTGTTATTATACCATTGTCAGAAAATGTAAAATATTCCAGAACATCAGGACTTGTCGGATATTTCATGTAAAAGGTACCATTTAGACCCTTATCTGGGTCACTTACAGTTATGTTCCCTACTTGTGTGCTGTTTGGTTGATTTTCATACACATGGAATTCAAATGGATCTGAGGCAAATATTGGTGCATTGTCATTTAAATCCATCACCCTGACAACAACAGTTCCTGTGGAAACATTTTCTGGATCCCCGCCATCTGTAGCAAGAACTCTGAAGATGATTTCATCACCATGTGTTTCCCTGTCCAAACTCACATTTGTAGTTATAACACCTGTGAGAGGATCAATAACAAACAGTTCAGCTGATTCTGCTTGAAGAGAATATCTGACTTCACCATTCACACCACTGTCCTCATCTCTTGCAGATACTTGTAGAATATAAACTCCTTTTTCATTATTTTCAGTAACTGTAGCAGTGTATTTTTCTAGTATAAATTCAGGAGGGTTGTCATTTCTGTCAGATACATGTACAATAAAATGAGCCTTGTTTTGTTTTGGAAGATCACCTTTATCTTGGCAAATTACTGAAACATTATGTTCGGGTTTTGTATCATGATCAAGACTTTGATCTAGAACTATCCTGTAGTTGTTTTCAATTCCAAAATCATCCAGTCTGAAATGTGGATCTAGAATGTTACATGTCACCATTCCATTGTTTCCACTGTCTTTATCTATCACTTCAACATGTGCTACAAAACTATCAACATCTGCATGTTCAGATAGGACAGTTCCACCAGGGGGTTGAAATATGTTGATTTGTGGGAAATTATCATTTACATCTTCAATCTTAACATAGACATCAACTGCTGCAGATTTCTGTGGTGAGCCATGGTCTATTGCAAGAATTTGAAAGTCAAATTCTTTTTCTTTTTCCTCATCATAATCAATAGCATGTGAGACTGTTAGTTCTCCTGATGTAGAATTAATACTGAAATGTTTCAAAACCCTGTCTGGTACTCGATTGCTGAACATGTAAGTAATTTTAGCATTATCTCCTTGATCTATATCAGATGCCTCAACCACTAAAATTGTTGAATTAACTGTCACATTTTCTGCAATAGAAGCATTGTACATTTTCTTGGTGAATTCTGGGAAATTATCATTATCATCAGTAACTAGAATATCCAACATCAGAGTTCCTGTATTCCTAAAGGAAGAACCACCATCTACAGCAATAACAACAATTTTATACAAAGGTGCTGTTTCTCTGTCAAGTTTCTGCTTTAAGAGAATTTCAAAGGCAAGTTCTTCTCCTTCGACAGTTTTTAGTTCAAAGTTCTCTGTTTGTGGAAGTAAGGTATACGTCTGCACTGCAAGGCGTGGATCGCCGTCCAGGTCCATGGCTGATTCCCGTATAATCACCTCACCAACATCTGTAGCCTCAGATACCCTCAGCTCTTGCTGTGAGAATAGAAACTCTGGACTGTGGTCATTGTAATCATCAATGTTAATCACTGTCTTTATTATCTTTGGTACAACTGTTAGATCAGTATCATATACCCCTACGTTGAAATCAATTTCACATGTTTCAAAACAGTCCAGGAACTCCTCTCTATCAATCACCTCATTGGTCCAAAGTAATCCTGTATCATTTCCAATGTAAAACATATTCACATATTTGTTTCCTAGTGTAAGAATTTGAAAAGTCAGCTGTTGAAATTCTTCATTACTCATATTGGTAAATAAAAGACTTTCCACTGCTACACTTCCAACAAGGGTGTTGATTGGTCTTTCTTCTCTGACTGTGAACTTGACAGTTGCATCTTGGGTAAGAACACAACCAATCAACAGTGAAGTAACAGTTATGATTGTAGCATAATCAAGGACAGCCATCTTCTTTCTAAGTAACAAGAAATGTAGTTGTAACCATTATCATGAGGATGTTCTGCAGACATCTATCTACAAGGTCATTCTGAAAGTAAAGCAAAAAATGTTTCCAGTCATTTTATTATCAAATTCATGTGTACAGCATTCACATTACTAAAAACAATGTAACTGTGCCTTTTTGTATCTTTATTTGATGATTATACAACCATGTTAGGCTTACAGTTAGATACTACTTTACAACTGGGTATTTCCCAATTATGATATCTATACACAGAGCTCCAGATAAGAGGAAATGATGGTATTCTAAATCCATTATTTCTCTTCCAAACCCTATGTTGCGGGTATTCATTAGAATCATCTCATTGAGACGATTCTAATGAGTATCCACAACATAGGGTTTAGTGGAGAATAATAATATTTTTAATTTTGAAATTAAAATCACTACCTCTGTCTGGAGCTCTGTTAACATACTAATGAGAAACTTTTACAAGTAATTTTGTCAATGATATTACATAAAGACAAAAGAAACTAACCTGAAACACATTGCAGCAGACTTTGAGGAAACATTCTAACAAATAAAGATATTGTTTGCACTTTAGCAGTTTCTCCTTTTCTCGCTGCAGCTTATATGTATGACAATTTATCAAATGTCCTTAAGTATTAACTCTTTGCAACAAAATTTATGACCACCTAAATTGAAAGCATTTGCAGACGAAAATGTAAATGTAACTCAAAAATTGAAACTGGATTTGGGAAGGGCAGAAAACTTTGTGGGAAAAGGAGAAAATGCTGGTTACCAGCATTTTCTCCTTTTCCCACAATGTTTTCAAAAAGCTTTTATCTCAGGGTCGTTAAACGTCGGGATTGTGTCGTAGAGGGTTAAACCTTGAATTTTAAAATGAGCCTGCTCCGACAAAAAGGGGTTTCAATGCATCTCCTTAATGCACCATACCACACAAGTTACCATATAATTCTAGATTCATAAAATTTGTTTTATATAATAGCTGACTGAATCATGAGGTAGTAATATGGTCCTTTGACATGCAGAAAATTGATCAAAAGCAAAAAGTTACGACTCCTGTTAGCCTGCGTGGACTGCGCAGGCTAGCATGGGTCGACAGTTTTTGCAGATGCATCAAACCTCCTTTTCATTGAGTGTGTGTAGAATATATTTTCAGACTCCACCAGGAACCATTAAAGGTGGGTATTTAGATTTTTCACATCTCACCAAATTAAAAAATATATATATCACTGAAATTTATATGAAAAAACAACACAAACCATCAACAATTAAGAATCGTAAAATTACAAAAAAATTTTTTTTTGATGGTGTTCCCTTAAAAGGCTACGTAGCCTCTTAAGGTATTTTTAGATTTCGCGCCAAAAATCAAAAAAAGCATTGTGGGAATGTCAAGTGACTGGCACGTGACTAATGACGCTTAAATTCCATAACATAACAAACATGTAATTATTTTCCATAATGTCTTCTTCGGATGCTATGTTTGAAGCTCCGTCTGTGTATTTCCGGTATGTAAATGAGCGAGTTGCTCATGTAAAAATAGACCGTGTTTCCCGTCTGTGTCGACCTGGGCCGTAGTAAATCTCTAATTTCTCTTGTTGTCGGATGGTTTTCGACTACTGGGGTTTTATGAATGAAAATTAAAAGGCTTTGTGAGTATAAGGATGATTTTTTTTGTATTTTTGTAAAATTTCCGTCCCAAAATCTGAAAGGCCACCTTTAAAGCATACAGAGAAATTGTTCCTAAATTGCAGTTTCTCCTTATACAAAAAATTTTCAATCGTATTAATGTATCAAACCATAAGACTGTAAAGTTTTTGGCCAGTCCAAATTCAAAGCAAATGCAGATGACAAATCAAATATACCTTAACTGATGGAAAATGTATTTGAAAGGGTGCAAAACATTGTGGGAAAAGAAGAAAATGCTGGTTACAAGCATTTTCTCCTGTTCCTATGATGTTTTCAAAAGCTGCCTTTGTTATGGTTGTAAAAACTTGGGATTATGTGGTACAGGATTAATTTTACAAATACATGTATATTTTCAAATTTGTCTGCTGCAATGTGTTTCAGGATAAAATGAACTGCCTAAAAAGTTGCAGAAGGAACACCTCATTTATTTCATGCTTTCTGGTAGGTTATCAAGAAATATCAGTGAAATATTTTTCGATATTTCATGGTTACGACCAGTGAAAAATACAGATTTTTTCTCACTCTTCAATTGAAGGCAGAAACAGTTGTTCCTGTGCACTAATTTCCTAGGTAAAATGCGCGTGCCTCTCAACGAAATGGAAATATGACGTAATTTACCCTACATTTCTCGCGCTTGACGTAATATTGTAATGCGTTGCTATGTGGAGGGGGTACGCCATGGGAATAACCGAAAAGAACTTTAATGGATTTTGATTAAGTTCCTTCCCAAAAAGGGTTAAAAGCATGAAATAAATAGAATGTTTGTTTTTTTTTCGGTGAAAGATGGAAATTTATTTCATCGAGTTAACATCGGTAATATTTTCACGAGTGGCAGCCACTTGTGAAAGTATTACCTATGATGTTCACTCGAAATCAGTTTCGATCTTTCACCGAAAAAAATGAATATCCTCTATGTATTAGTATTGCACAGATGCCACTGCAGCTATGTGTTAAAAAAAATTACCAGTACAACCAAACAATGTAGAATATGGATAAGAAAATTTGAATACAGGTTAACCCCCTTTATCAAGTGATAAAATTTTAGACTTGGTCTGAATTGAAAACATTTGCAAGACAACAAAATAAATGAAACTCGAATTATAAGCTTTGTCTTTGAAAGACATGAAAACATTGTGGGAAAAGGAGAAAATGCTGGTTACCAGTATTTTCTCCTTTTCCTACAATGTTTTTTGAAGTTGTCATCTTCAGGAAAAATAAAACTCCGAATTGTTCAGACAAATTGGCAAACTGGCAAGTGTTGCTCAAATTATGTGATATGTCTCCAAAAGCTTAGAAAAACATTGTGTAGGAGAAAGTGCTGGCAATCAGCATTTTCTCTTTCTCCCACAATGTTTTCAAAAGCTTTTTCTCTCAGGGTCGTCAAAACATAGGAAATGGGTCAAGCAAAAAACCATACCTGTCTAACCAAAAATAACAGTGCCACTACTACTACAAAGCAACAAAATAACAACAACAACAATCATCATCATCATCATCATCATCATCATCATGAAATTTCACTAATTGAACATCTATCTGTGAAATTTCATTTCATTAAACTGTTCAAGATAACTTTCTATGGGAGTCAACCTTCATTCCAAAATAATTTTACACAAATATTGCCTCTAAAATATCAAACAACAAAAGTTTATGTAAAAAACAAATAACCAATATTTTCTTTAAAATAAATGCATTTACCAAATAAATCCAATAATCATAAAAAATAAATTTTCTCAAATTCCCATTTCAAAATAATTTAACTCAACATAAAACCATCTAAAACATCACACAACAAATGTCTACCTATTGCTCATCTAACAAATGAGCTAACATTTACTCCTCTGATAGTTATTTTGGCAAACATGGGTATTTTAATGTAACAGTATTGTGTTCCAATTTCTATTTGAACAAGTTGATAGTTAAGCTTCAGCGCAAATTTACACTAAGTAGAAACCCCAGATGTATTGGGTACTTAAGACCTGTACTCTTTCTTGACCCTTTACCATACAATGAAATTTTAGACTGGACCAAATTCAATGTGTTTGTGGGCCCCAAGTTAACGCTAATCCTGTTAAATAGATTATATAAAACTTTTAAGCTATTAGTAAAATGCCAAACAATGCTATTTCAAACTTTTTTTGCTTTGAAAAAAATATCTCCTTATTGGACAGTGTAGATCCAAGATCAGACTGTACATTCTGTGCAGTCTGATCTTGATCTACACTGTCTGCAAAAGGTCTACGAGTTGCCCTCAGCCTAAGGGTTAAATCTGCTGAAATGATCAAATTTGTATGAAATGATGTTTTTGATAGGGTAGAAAACTTTATTCACAATTTTTTCAAAAGCTTTATTTTCAAGGTTTGTTAAGCCATGGAATTATTTGGAAAAGGGTTAACCTGCATTGTGCTTTTTTGCAGACTATGCAGATCAAGATCAGACTGCACAAAATGTGCATTTTGATATTTTGATCTTTATTTACATTGTCTGCTATCTCATGGAAAACTTATGTCCAGTCTCACTGACTCAAAATTTTTGGCACTCTCAAGGTTAACAATTTTCCAGCTGCAGACAGTTTTCCATCACTTTTAAAACCATTGTGGCAGAAGGAGATATTGCTGTTAATCTGCAATTCCTCCTTGTTCCACATTGTTTTTTTTTTTACTTTCATTTTGGTTTTGGAAGACACAAGAAGTTACTAATTTTTCCATAATATTTCATTAATGTATAGATCTACATAATTTTTACGCAAACAGAAAATATATACTTTTCAAGGCAAAGTGTTAAATACATATACAAATGATTTGACCCTTTACCAGACAACAAAATCTTAGACTAGCCCAAATTCAGAGAATTAACAGACAACAAATCAAATATGACTTAAATGATGGATTTATCTCTCAAAGGATGGAAAAACGTTGTGGGGAAAAGGAGAAAATGCTGGTGTAACCAGCATTTTCTCCTTTTCCCCACAATGTTTTCAAAAGCCTTTTTTTCTATGGATCTAATTGGTAAAGGATTTATAAAAATATTTCCTTTTCCCATAAATTGATACAGCTGTCCACCATTGTTACATGTTATTGAAATGGGGCACTTTTCGACACCTGGGTTTGAGGTAGAGATTAGGCGGCCAATCAGTGAGCCTTTATGCAAATATTGGATTTTTTTTCTTTTTTATGAAATTATAGAAACCAATTACTCCATTTTACGGGTTTATCTAATGGACACAACATAAAGTATCTTAATGCAAAGACAGCTATTTGATGTAAACCCCCCGCCCCCTGCAAATGTATTAAATGGTCTTGCAGTATACCACATTGAGCAGTTGAACATAAGGAGTTATAACTCCTACATGTAATGTCTCTTTTTGCCACAATGTTTTCACATGTGCTCATGCATTATACCTTAACCCATTACAAAAGGACAAAATTTTAGATGACAAATATGACTCAAACCTCCAGGACTTAGACAATGAAAGGTAAGAAAACATTGTGGGAAAAGGGGAAAATGGTGGTAACCAGTATTTTCTCTTTTTCCTGCAATGCTTTCCAAGCCTATTCTATCAGGGTTGTTAAAACTTGAGACTGTGTGGTAAAAAGTTTGATTTATGTTGCCTATTTCTATTTCACAAAAAATATGGATTAAAGTAGGAAAGGAAGCCAACCTTATTCTAGTCATAAAGACCAAAGAACTTGGAGCCAATATTGTCCTGAGCAATTGCTCCATTTGCATATATTTTCCTTCATTATAAATACTTTTGGTGGCAAAATTGGTAATAATTGGGAAAAAGGTTGCATGCCATCTGTTGTATTTTTAAGAACAAGGAATTAAAATCACTGATTGGTAAGAGCAGATTATCTTGATATGAGAATAAAAATGAAAGTATGTCAATTTTTTCATCTATGGATTTCAGTAAATTGAAAACCCCAAGCTGTATGCATAAACCAGTGCACACATGCAGCATAGCCTTGCAAAGAGCAATCATTATACTTCTCATTACATGATTGTCTTAACAATTTCTTTGAAAAGTTTTAAAGAATCGGGCAAATAGTAGAGTGTATGGATGTTTACCTGTAGATCAAATGAACGACTTAAGTTAATTTAAGACAGTGTAGATCTAGGATCAAGACTGGACTGCACAGAAAGTGCATTTTGCCTATATATCTATGTAACATCGTCCAAATTTTTATGTGAGAGACCAAAACTGACACAGAAAAAACAATAACTACTGTATATGGGTATATTTTTTACCCACCTGAAAAAGTTTAATGCTGTATACTCTATGATCTAGAAAATACAAGTATTAATAGCAAGTAAAAGTGGTCATCAAATCTGTCTCTTTTGTTCATTTGGGAAAGCAGCCAGTGGCTGTTGTTCAGAGTACCATGGTACCAAGACTCCAGGCTGGCAGTAAATCTTATTTTGCAACACTTTTATTCATGACAGGCTTCTTTGCTGGATGCTTGCTATTACCAATACATAACTATTTTTCTTTTGTATTCTATTTTTTTTATTTTTCAATGGTTTTGTATGCCACCTTTTAAACGATATTTCTTCATGAAATGGCAACAGCCCAGTTATGCATGTATTTCCTGGGTTCTAGCAGTACTAAGCTTGGACTCAGCTTTCTAAAGAGTAACCAACAAACATAAAATTGTGGTCCTCAGTACTTAATGGGATAAATGAGAGTCCTAAAGTAAATAAAATGAATAGATGGAAGCTTGTTTGAGGACAAAGATTATCTTGTTGACCCAATATTGGATCACACTAATGTAAAATTATGTAACAGAAGTTTTACTGAATAAATACTTGAGTTCTGAATTGTTGTATGACAATCATAGAAGCAGAAATAATGTCAAATACCATGAGAAAACAAATATGTAACAAGTAATCCTTGTACTTTGATGATTCATTTATTGCAAATAAGCTCTACACTTGATGGTAACCCAGAAACAAGAATATGGTCTACCCTATTTGTTTGTTTCATGTTAAATGTGGTATTCAACAACATTTGATTTATATTACGATGGCTTGGGTATCTATCCTTGCTTTACTTAAGTTTTGTTTACCAGTTCTTTGCAAAACACATGAGCCATGCTCTGGCCAAAAGGGGTTAAAGCATCTCCATGGTTTATACCAAGCCAGTCATCACATAATTATGGATCCATAAAATCCATTTTGTCTAACAAGCCGCTGAATCCTGAGGTAGTATGGTGCTTGTGTTGAAAAAGGATAAAAAACAATACAAATTCCAATCAAAATAATGAAATTCAGTTTGTCATCTGAAAACAAGTTTGGATATGGATGAGTCTAAAAGATTGTTTGGTAAAGATTTAAATAAATGAAGTAGCTTTTGAGTTTAAAAGCCATCGTTTCTCACTTCCCTTACTCAGAATCACAATTTGATATTATGTATTTGATCTTTGTATTTATCAAGACGTGGGGGGGGGGGACAATGGAGACAATAGGTACCAGTTTGCTATAACTAGTGGAAAATCTAATGCAAAATTCAGTTGGTCAGCCATGTCATGTAAATTTTTTGCCCAGTTACAGACATGGAAAAGGGTTATCAGCATTTGCTACTTCTCCCACAAAGTTTTCTAAGGGTTTTCTTTTTTTCCTCAGCATCATAAAAACATAGGATTGAATCAGAATTTTTTTTTTCTAAAAATTGCATAGATTGCAAAATCATAGAAAGGGAAAGTTGACTCTAGTGATTATAATGCATAATTTAGTTAATTCTTTACAAGATAAAACGTCATTTATCACACCTGAGTTAACTCTGTGTCAGACAACTATTTAGACTTATCGAAATTAAAAGCATTTGAAGAGAACAAATTAAATGTGGCTAAAATGACATCTCAGAAAAGGTAGAAATTTATCTCAGGAAGGGTAAAAAACATGGTGGGAAAAGTAAAAAATGCTGGTAACCAGCATTTTTTACTTTTCCCACAATGTTTTCAAAAGCCATGTTCCTCAAGGTAGTTCAAACATGGGATAGTGTGGTAAAGGTTTAATGTGTTTGTTGTTACATAAATGTGTTTCTACTTGTCACAATATATGTATTCTGGTGACAAAATAAGTTTATGTCAAATTAAAAGATGAACGACGGGATTTAGATTTTTATCAAGGGTGACGAGTAATCTTGGTCGGTAACATTAAAGTTTGTTTGTAAAGTAAGATATGACTTGCTTGTAAACTTATAACCATGACCCCTTGAAAAAACACGCATAGAAACAATTATAATAGATTGATGGAATAGTATTTTATGTTTTGTGCTGCTTTCAACATTATTTCGGTCATATCAGGGTGACAGCTCACTTATTCACATATGTCATGAATTTTACTAAGACTAGGCTAGGGCTCTGAAGTGTCTTGCCCACAGACACTCCAACACAGAACCCAGTGATTGGGATGAGGCTCAAACCCAGGGTCTGACAGTCATGAGTCCCATACTTCACTTCTGAGCCACTCAAGACCCCAAAGATGACTTATGAAGCATTTGCGTATATCTAGCACATGAATATAAGTATGAATTTTGGTTTCACACAAATATAAATGTGAAATCATTGCAGCAAAATGAACTGGTTTTTTATTTTGTTTTTTTTTTAACCCTTTACCACACAATGCCGACTTTTAACGGCCCTGAAAAAGAAAGCTTTTGAAAACATTGTGGGAAAAGGAGAAAATGCTGGTAAACAGCATTTTCTTCTTTTCCCATAATGTTTTCTACCCTATCAAGGGCAAATTTTGTAATTTGGGCCACCTTGAATTTGTTGTCTGCAAATGCTTTCAATTTGGACAAGTCTGAAATTTTGTCGTGTAGTAAAGAGTTAAGCAATTTCTCCTTTGATCACAATGTTTGAAACGGTGGTCTGCTAGAAGACAGCAAAAGACGCAATGTAAACTGAGCCTTGCAGTGCAATCTATAGGCAAAAAAATGGGGAGTTCGTGAGAGGCATAGATCAGGCTGAACCAAACATGCTGTTTCATCTTGGATCAATTTCATCAGCTTCTTTTGTCAAACTTGCAAGATGAAACCATGTCAGCGTTTCAGTTGATTCTATAATGCTTGAAACTGGTTAAGAAAATATAACTGATGCTGATTTGGTTCAAGTATCTTTATGTTAGGAAATACTAGATCTATCATTTTTTTTTTTTTTTTGCTGTCTGATCTTGATCTATACTGGCAGGAAAGGACCTAATAATTACAGCTGATGATTTCAAAGCGGGCTTGCAAAAAGATTGGCAAAGAAAGGTAGGAACACTTGACGCCTTGTTATAGCTCTTTAAATAGCAAATAATGTTTATCTCCGTAACCCTTGCATCGCCAACAATATAAACTCGACCACTTTTGACAGCTACCAATATTACATGTATCTACTGATACTCAAAAAGATTCTTTTTATTTTAACAGCTGTCACTGTACAAGCGGACGGTACAGATCCAAGATCAGACTGCAGTCTGATCTTGATCTATGCGACTCGTAAAAAGTCCTTGTTTTCGCCTGTAGCGCTCATATTGTAATAAAGTACCTTTTATGGTTGAGAGCACTATAATTGCCACTGCAGAAACCCTTATTTCAATTCTTACATTTTATCAATGAATATATATAGTGTATGTAGTTCTGTTTTGATTTGGGATACTTTTTTTGTCAGCATTATCACTTTGATCTTTTTTTCTTAAACGGGCCCCGCTTTCATTGGCGCGCAAAGAAAAGCCGGTAACCTGTGATACTCTCTACAAAGGAGAACCTCGTAAAATTACAAATGTGAGTTTTACTCGAATTTTGAAGCAAATTTCGTACGATTTCTCGAATTCTTGTACATTATTTTGTATGAGTATTACAGATATACATAGAGGTTTTATTCGCCCTACTGACAGATAAAAAAAGAATCGTCAGTTCACACGATAAAGGCCGCCATTTTGCCCAAGTTCGAAACAGTCTGTAGTTAAAAACAATGGAGTAAAATCCGGACGAAAACGATCACATGATCAAAGTAATCAAAGTGCTGCAAGGAATCGCTTCGACGTTCGAGAATCCCATTATCTCCCGCTAGATGGCATTCTACAAATACACATCTACCTAATATGGACATGTTGGGTACAGAAGCGAACTAATTTTTCAAAACGACAACCATTACTTTGAATTTCAAAATAAAATAAACGTTTATTCAATAAAACGCTACCTGGTGCGATTCATTCAGCTGTGATCGGCTAGCATGTAACCTATGCATCGGCCATTTATTAAAACAGCCCCTACATGCTTGGGTAATAGGCTAATAGCTTCGCTGTAAGCCCTACTTTTCCCGAATATTCGGGGGATGGGTGATGCGTCATAGCAGACAGGTCGAATCTTCGAAGAATATGACATGCGCAGACAACGTCGAGAAGCCCTGCATCGGTATAGTCAATAGGCGAAATTTAGATCAAAATCAGACTGCAACGCAACTGCGACTTTGTGAGAACTGTCTGATTTTTTCCCTGTTTTTCTGTAATTAAATCCAGCAAAATATTTGGGCAATGGCCGCCGCCCGAGCCGTTCCTTCTCTAACTCGCATGCTTTCATCAGGCCTCTGCAATAATTTTGCTCCCTTTGGATACTAACTGGATACAATTTTGTTTTACTAATTGGCAGAATAATTTTATAGGATGCAGGTTTGTAGTTGCCTAAATAAGAGAGTACGTAGCTAAACCCACATTGATAATTCCGAATATATAAAGAAGTGAAAACTGAAGTAGATCTGGATCTATTCAGCTGATTTTGCGTCAGTGCTTAAATGTATAAACTTAACATGTTACCAAAGAAGAGCTATGCATGTAGGGTCATCGAAACGTCCTAAGAACTCAAAGAACAAGAATGTTTTCAAAATGTTTGTATGGGCACGCCACCTAGACCTCCATCCTTCCTCCCCCACCTCATCCAAATGGAGAAGGCTATCTACGCCCCTGGGAGGACGGGGCATATGAAGCATACTTTACAAGAGCAAACCTAATCTAGAAAAGAACATTAGCACAATCACAAGCAGACGATTTTAAATCGTATCTTTTTAAGTCTTGCTGTAGACCCCTTCTAAAATATTTTTGCGAAAGAAAAAATTGCTGGTGACACAATTACACAGTCTAATAAAAGATTTTTATTCATGTGTTAACTTTGCGTAGCAAAATTTCGGACTAGTCTACATTAACTGAGGCCGAAAGAGTGACCTGGAGGTTGTGAGTTCGAAACCCGGTGGAGGCAAACTTTCTTTCCGGCGATTTTTCGCCTGTCAGCTGTGATGTATGTGAAAAAAGTAGACTAGTCAGTGTCTCGGAAAGAAAGTTGTGTTGATACTGGTGTGAGAAAGCCAGGAAGCACAGATGTAGGTGCACAGACCACCGTGATATGACATAAGCTGTTAACTGTACGGCGTTAAACCAATACAAACAAACTAATTTCGGTTGAAAGAAAAAGAGAACGAACCTAACTATTTCTGCTTGAATATTCATACGGATACGTCATTTAAGTAAAAATAAAAAGATTTGAAATCAAGAACAAACTCTGTGATAGTTTAGAACGAAACCAACAATTTCCTGGGTGAATTTTTAGAGAGCCATAAAAGTCAACCCAGATTTGAAATCGAAAGCAAAATACTTACTTAAATGCGAATAAAAGTCCAAAACTATTGTATAAGATAGCTACTCAAGGCTATGATTAAAATTTCAGTGGCCACAATCTTTGTCGAAACTTTTATGGCTATTGTCAAATCATCAGTAATTTATGTACGCCTCGAATGCAATCAAATCCGTCAATGCTTTAACCAACGAGTAAAAGTTTAAATTTTGCCCTCTCTCTGTTCAAACCGATTCTTAACCGTTGTAAAGCTGAACCGGGATAAAAATTACTCATGCGGACAGTGTAGATCAAGATCAGACTGCACATTCTGTGCAGTCTGATCTTGGATCTATACTATCCGCAAGTTTGCCAGATATTTTGACAAAAACAGCCGTGAAATTGCAACAATTGTATCTTTATTGGTGAGATTTGGTGAATTGGTGAAATGTAATGGACACATTTGTTTACCACTACAAAGTTAGCACTCTGTCATACAATTCTGAGTTTTAACACTTCACCAAACGACGAAATTTTGGACTCGTCTTAATTCAAGGCATTTGCAGACGAAAAATCACACATGACTCAAAAACTAAAATTTATTTTTTTTTTGAAGTGTAGAAAACAATGTGGTTTTCCAGAGTTTTATCCTTTTCCCGGAATGTTTTCAAGAGCATTCTTCCGTAGGGCCGTCAAAACTCGGGATTGTGTGGTAAAGGGTTAACGTATCTGAGGAAGTGTGAAAAGGAGAAAATTCTGGTAAACAGCATTTTTTTTTTTCTCTCTCTCTCTTTTACCTCAATGTTTTTTGCTGTTTGAAAGACAGATCGAGATCATTGTTTAGATCACGTTTTATTTGGTCGTGTGCAACTCCTCTCAATTTGGACAAATCACTTAAATGTCTGCCGTCTGGTATAGAATGAATAAATTGTTTAACGGCCTTCAAATGACTTTTTTTGTATAAATGGCTTGTCAACATAGCAAACAAATTCTGAAAACTTTGTTGCAAAGGGAAAAATTGCTCGTAATGAGCAATTTCTCCTTTTTGCCACAATATATTAATCTCGTGTATTAATGTATCAAGCCTTGACTTGTGTTGTCCAATATAAGGATCTTTTTTAAAAGTCGCCTGCTGCAAATTCAGGCCTTTTTAGGGGTGTAAATGAGTCAAGTAACCTTAAAGAGCATTCACACGTTTGACTCCTGTGAATAAATATTGTGAAAGATAAATTGTCGTTGCTTTTTTCCACACCGGCATGAGGTCCATTGTCGCGATGGTCGGATAAGATAGATCGACGCGTAAATTATTACCTCCCCTCTTTTCTTCTTTAACATTTTCCCAAACCATCCGGAATTTTAACGACCACAAGGACAAATTCGTTTGCAAAAATTATTTTGAAAAAATTGTTGGAAATGGGGAAAATGCTGATAACCAGCATTTTCCCCATTCCCACAATATTTTCTTCCCTTACAAAGATAAATTTCATAATTGAGCCATATTTAATTTATCGTCTAATGTTTTCAATCTGGAGAAATTTTATGTCTTGTTATCTGGTAAAGTGTTAACTCTTTATAAGACGAGAAAAATTCTAGACTTTTCCGAAACTGAAAACATTAAAACTTGCAGACGACAAATCAAAATTACCTTAACGATAGAATTTGTCGATGAAAGGGTAACAAGACATAAAAAGGTAAAAGAAGAAAATGCTCGTTACCACAATTTCTTACTTTTTATCAACATCGATTTTTTTCCTCGCTTCCTATGCGTCGTAAATACAAAGTAACTCGGTAAAGGGCTAACAATTGAAACCCCGGAGAAAGCTTTTGTCACACTGAAGCTTATCTCATTTTACGACATACTGCTCGAACAAATTGGTCAATGGACGCTTTTTTCAACCCTTCATTACGAACTGTCCCCTTCTTAAGACCCTACAGAGGCATGATACCCTGTCAGAAATACTGTGAGATAGATTGGCGCAAAGCCCTGACTTTGTGATATTTGAGTCTTATGTATAAACTGAAAGATGTAATTTCATTAAGTTAATGAAATTTATGCGTAAAGTTGGCTTCTAAAAGTGACAAAATTCGCAATCATTATGCGAACGGTATAGATCTAGATCAGACTGCACATCAGGTGCAGTTTTATCTCAGATCTACACTATCAGAGATTTTTTTTTGTAAAGCATAATTAATCTTGACATCACTAAGTTTTAAGCCATGTTCTGTGAAAAGACGGTTTAATGCACTTGCAAAAAATATCTATTCAGGTCAGCCTGCGCAGTCCGTGCAGGCTGACCTGTATCGAAACTATTTGCTATCGATCAGTGTTCTGCATGTCTCAGGACCAGTCCACCTGGTGATTCAGTCGGTTGTTACACAAAATGTATTATATGGATCCATCATTATGAAATGACTTTCTTGGTATAATACATCATGAAGATGCATTAACCCCCCTTTTGCCAGATCATGGTTTATTTGGTTTTTTTTCCCCCTTTTTGGCAGGAAGGTAACTTTGTATCAGTTTTAGTGTTACTACATTACTAACTAAAAACATATTGAGATGGGAAAAAGCATTGTGTTGAAGGGAAAAAATTTATAGGTTTTCAAGTTTTATTGTGGAAGACGAAAATGAAAAGTTGTGAATAAGAGGTAACGAGTTCAAATCAAAGGGAAGTAAAAGGTTAAAAACGAATCAGGATCGTCAAAGATGACACAGTGCATAGTAATGATAAAATCGTAAACTAAGGATAGAGAGTAGGCCTATTACCTCTTCTTTTGTCGCAATGTTTTAAAGTACTCTCATTACTGCAAAACGACAGAACTCTCTGCAAAGGTTAAATGTTAACTCTTATCCTCCAAAAGAACTAAAATGAAAATTTTTAATTCGATGGTAAAAACCCAAATATTGCTATTTCAAAGTTACCTTTTAGGGGATAATATCTCTATATCGGACAGTGTAGATTCAAGATCAGACTGCACGTTCTGTGCAGTCTGATCTTGATCTACACTGTCCGCAAAAGGTCAGTGAGTCGTGCTAAGCTGCCTCAGAGTTAAGGGTCGGACAAAAGAAGGAAGATTAGACCATGCACAGTAATGATAAAATCATAAACCAAGGATGGGGTTTCTTGTCTTGAAAGAATGTCGTGAGCGATGAAAAGTATCTTTTTATCGTTTTGTTGTAACTTTTACAAAAAACAAAATTACAATTGAAAAAGATCTAACTTGTGGTAAAATCTCCTGTAAAGAATCCGAGAGCTCAATTTCTGTTTTATTTGGACAAGTGATACACATGCTCTTATTGTTTCATTTCTGATTTATAGGCAGAGATGAGCACGACAAAAAGTGTGTGTTTTTTTTTTTCTTTCTTTCTTCGGACAATAAAGATCAAGATTAGAATGCACCGAACAATATTCCTGTCACGATGTGGAAGCCAGTCCTTCTGTTAATACATACTGGTTTTAGTATACCAGTGCTATACACAAACGCCCTTTCAAAACCACCGGCTGCTTTCCCATATACCGGTATGACCCAAGCCGTCGTCGACTTTTGAAAAAAGGTATGGCCATAGAACGCTTCCGGTGTACCTCGAGTACCGAAGACACGCGTGGGAGTCATGTCCCGCTTCTAGTAAGAGGGGTTAGGAACTTCCCCAAGAATTTTTTTAGGCTAATATAAGATGTCTCTAAAAGCTCTTCTGGTGAGTGCAATTTGAGACCATATTTGCTTTTTAAAAGCAAAAAAGAAAAAGTAAAAACCATGGTATAGCCACTAATATATTCGCCGAAAAAGTTGTCGGGCCATACCCTGATCGGCCGGTACGGTGACGGTGGGTTTGCTAGCGACAATCATCAATCCTCTAAAAAAGCATGACTGAGCTACGATTAAAAGCCCTGTGCGTTACCGACTCCGAATTGAAATTGTATCAGATTTGCAAGTATCTAAAGTGTGTAAGGTTAAAATCGGCTAATTCTATCTTTTTAATTTATGCTAATGACAGTATAGATTATGTGTTGCTTGTTACTTGTAGAAAACTTGATGATTCACTGTAAAATAGAATGTGCTTAAAGAAAAGACTGTCTCCCCCAAAAGAATGGAGCCAACAAGAAAAGAGATAATCAAACCTTCCCTTTATGCAAATGAACTTTAGAATAGAACTAGATTTTTAAACATCTGATCAATATGACATGCCCCACTTCGAAAAAATCTGACACAACAGATAAATTCCTAATAATCGTTTCTGCGATCAAATTGAACAAAAAAAAAAAAATGTCCGTTAAAAAGTAATTTATGAGCCATGTTTTGGCAAAAGGTCGTTCAATGCATCTCAGTGATGCATTATACTAAACAAGTCTAATAATTGACTGAATCTGGAAGTAGAATGATCCTTGGACATGCAGCAAATTGACAAACAGCAAAAAGTTTTGACTCATGTCAGCCTGCGCGCACTGCGCAGGCTGACATGGGTAGATCTATACTTTTTTTCAAATGCATTAAACCCCTTTTTCACGGAGCATGGTTCAAATGTTTGAACCACCAAAAGAAAGTAAAATCAGATCTTTACCTGCTTTTAGCATAATCTCCATTCTCCACAGTATTTAAAAAAAAGAACCTACAACATATGCGCCAAAATGTTTCACAGTACACAGACAGGGAGTTAAGTGTCACGACACTGTTGAATAGATTTCTGTTTCAAACGAACGCCAAGAACTTTACAAAAATTCTAAATACATTAATGAAATTGGCATTTCCAAAGAGCAGGAAAAAATCCGAGATATTTCAACTTCACTGCTGTTTCTGCCGACGCATTGGGTACTCAGACATCGTAGATTCAAGATCAGATCGAGCTTCTTCTATCTTGTCCCCTCACTTAAAATCTTTTGTAATAGATCTTGTGATATTTTGATTACGTGGTTGTAACCCTCATAGGCCAAATAGACACGACTAAAGTTGCTTTTGTACGTAGTGTAGATCCAAGAAAAACCTGCACAGACTGTACTGTCTGATACTGGGTCTGCGCTGTACTTTACGATTTGTTAAGATATTCTCAAGACAAAAAAGTCTTGCAATTAAAATTACTGCATTGTTTTTACTTACCGAAAATCTTAATTTCATTTATCATGTGGTCCAAATGTTAAAGCACTTTAACAACCGACGAAATTGCGACTAGTCCGAATTGAAAAAAAAAATGTAGACAGTAAACTATTTGCTTAGATGGTTTAATTTGTCCTTGAACACATTGTGGGAAAAAGGAGAAAATGCTGGTTCCCAGCACTTTTTCTAATTCTCACAGTGTTTTCAAACGCCTTCTTTTTCAAGATTATTAAAACACTGGATTGTTTTGTAAAAGGGTTTGAGAGAAACTGTTGTCATATTTTGACAAACTGGTTGTTAATGGTACAACGAAATTATCACAGAAATCTGCGTGTTTGTGCACATAAATCCATGACAACAGAGTTATGGAAAACTTGGGTATTAAACCCAGATTCTGGTTGTCTGTGCCAGTCTCCAAGTAAATCCTTTTGATATGACCAATGAAAGTGGTTGTTGTCAGATTGAAATCCTAGACCCCAACTGTTTCCCTTCTGACCCCTTTCTTTTGGACCTAGTTGTTTCATTTTTGATCCCTTTTGTTACCATAGACATAGAATACTTTATTGATTTAAACTATAGTGTCTTCCTTTTTTTGTAATAAACAAAAAAATTATATCTGGGGTATGCTCTATGAAAAGGGGGCTTATTGCAAATGCAAAAAGTATCAACCCAGGTCAGCCTGCGCAGTGCGCGCAGGCTGACCTGGGTTGATACTTTTTGCAATTGGTCAATTTTCTGCATGTCCAAGGACCTGTTTACCTCATGATTCAGTCGTCTGTTAGACAGAATGGATTCTATGGATCCTTGATCATATGATGACGTGCTTGGTATCATGTATCACGGAGATACATTAAGCCACATTTTCCCATAGCATATACTCGTACATCTATATAAAAGTATGGGTCAGTGACACATAGACACAGGTTTATCACGTAGACAACAGAGCCGTTGTAGAAAATCTTACAAGTTGGGGGGAAAAGAGAAAAGAAAAGGGAAAATAAATTAATACATTGGAAAAAGTAGGCTATAGACATTCTCACATGGGAAAAGTTGGTAAAAGGAGGAAGAAGATAATGTTATTTCTTCTGGACAAGGGCATCAGTACTGCTGATCAGGGAAACAAATTTGTAAAAACTTGGCCTGACGAAACAGAACTTGCTAATATATGTATATTTCTTCCTTATGTCTGTGGACATTACACAAATAGATAAAAAGTGGTATTCATCTTCCAAATCTTAGAAATTACGTAAGTGGCACTTCCCCAGAGATCTTTCAATTTTTTGTTAACTTATACAAGTTTTTCAGGCTCAAATAAATCGTGCAGTTTCTCCATTCGGCTAAATAATTCACAGGTGGCTTGTTGCAAATTAATCCACATGTTACTCTATTCAAAGCAAGGAAATACGTAAAACCAGCACGGTATGATTTAATACAAAAACGTACTTCCGGTTTGTATCTTGTGGGGGATGGAGAAAGATGATTTATCCAAAAGTTGCCCGTGTTTGCAAAATACCCCAAACGGATACATTTTGTACATGACCATATGGCAGTAAAAAACAAAATGTTTCAAACTGCATTTTAGATTATCAACTAGTTTTTTCATGACTGAAAACTTCGATTATGAGTACGTGTATTTTACGTGCAAAATAACGTTAGTAAATACATGTATTAAATCTTGGAAGACTGCTTGCGTGACTGGCATTTTTGAGAAAATGTAAAACGTTTCTATATTGCGCAAGTTCAAGAGATAATAACATGGCCATAGCGGAAGGTTTTGAATGACAGGTGCTTTGATGTACACATAAAGATTGTACCTTTTTGTGTCCTGCTAATTCAATAATCGATGAAAAATAATTAAATTACATAACCCCGGCTTGTTTTGTATTAAGGTTACAGAGACGATAATCAAATAAGATTGACCAGTCACAGATTTCTATTAATTAATTATGCATCGGAAAATCATATCAACCCTTGTAGCGGTGAAACCCGGATTAAATGGCTTATGCGGACAGTGTAGATCAAGATCTGACTGCACAGAATGTGTAGTCTGATCTTGATCTGCACTGTCCGCTTCTTCATCAAATATGCTGATAAAACCAGCTTTTAAACTGAAATATGAAATATCTGCGCCTTTAGTTCTGTCAGAGAATGTCAACCTCACTAGTTAACTCTATCAGACGACACTTTAGACTTGCTCACTGAATGCATTTACAGACGACAAATTATATATCGCACAAGTTATGAAATTTGTCTTTAAAAGGATAGAAAACAATGTGGGAGCATTGTACCAGCATTTTCTCCTTTTCCCACATTGTTTTCAAAAGTCATTTTCCTTAGGATCGTTAAAACTCGAGATTGTGTAGTAAAGGTTATGCGCTAACAAGGGTTAGGACGAGGCATACAGAAAGAGGTGAGAGAATATTGGAAACATTCATAATTATTGTTTGAAAAGCTGGTTTGTAAACTTATTTGCATTGTGTGGGAACTGAATCCTCGAAATGATAATGGTAGAAAATTTAACCCGTTTCCTCGCATATAATTTTAGATCGACTCTGATTTATAAAGAAAAAGGGATGAAATACAGAACAGAACAGAACAGATATTTCATTGGACGAGTACAAGTGTACATAGTCAATATTGCATGATATATATAACAAAGCATTTGTCAAGACCTCTCTCTCTCTCTCTCTCTCTCTCTCTCAGTCTCTCTCTATCACACCATTTCTCTATTACACCATCTCTCTCTTTCTCTCTCTCTCTCTCTCCATCTCTCTCTCTCTCCTAAACAGAGGAAAAAAAAAAAAAAAAAACATTTACTTAAGTGAGGATGACATACGAAAGGATTTGCACTTAATTTGTAAAAAGATGATGATTTATATGTTGATATAAAGCTTACATTATACTAGTAACAATGATGACAAAACCATTAGTTATACAAAATATGAAATCGCACTGATAATGCATATTTGATATAAAGTGCTACATGTATATTTGAAATTATTCTTTTTTCTTGTTTGCTGAAAAGTTCAACCAACTTATACATGCTTGGACTTCTAAGATAGAAATTATCTATGTACTGCCTACGTAGAAGATTATACATTGGACAGGTAAACATAAAGTGGAATTCGTCCTCCACCTCGTTCATATTGCATAATAAACATATTCTTTCATTTCGCGGTGTTCTGTTGTTAGAAAATCTGCCTGTTTGAATCCGAAGAGAAAGTGCAGAGATTCTAACTCGACAAAGATGGGAACGAAGTGAAAGAGGCAAAATATTTAAATACTCTTCGAAACAAAAAGACGATTTTATTAATACACATGATACTCTTTTACTGTTGAATACTGTAAGCTAAATAAGCATTCTCAGCCCGTTATAATTTATCACATTCTGGAGCAAGCTTTCAGAAAACGATCATTTTCAAATAATCAACAAGAATCAAGGCTTTGCTACATGGATAACATTGCAACAAAAGAAAGATATTACCTGTTATGGGCATTTTTTTTTTTTTTTTTGTATCCATTTCTTACATAAAAGTCGGTTGCTACAATACGAAAAAATACAATTTCAGTAGATGACGCCTAATGTGAAGATTTTCAGAGAGAAAAGGAAAGGAAATGTATTTAAAAACCTCATTATTTTTTTTTTTCATCCGAGTAATAATTATTAAGTCTATTGGTTAGTAACCTTACACCTTGTTTTTCATTTATATCATGACTTACGTACCTTATGAAAAAAATATTGACAGAATATTTATGAAATTAAGCCTGCGTGAAGCTCGGAATTTTTTTCATTTTCTTTTAATCAACATGTTGCCACCTTCAAACAACTTTATTCGTCTTGCTGTGCAGACCAGTTTTGAAATAATAGTGGAAAAAAGGAAAATTTACTCATATTGAGTAATTTCTCCTCTTGTCACAATATTTTATTTAGTATGCATATTATATGCAATTGGAAAACCTAAATTTATGCATAGTCTCATTTTTTTTTTTTACAAAATTGATTTTTTATTCTAGTAAACTTCAAATTTCTTTCGGGAGGTAAACGAATAAAGACCGACGGTTTAATCCTTTACCAAACAGTCCGGAATTATAACGGCCCTTGGGAAAAGAGATTTTGAAAACATTGTGGAAAAAGGAGAAAATGCTGGTAACCAGCATTTTCTCCTTTTTCCACAATGTTTTCTACCCTTTCAAAATACGATTTCCATCCTTTGAACCCGTTTTCATTTCTCGTCTACAAATTCTTTCAAAATGAATGGGTCTAAAATTTTGCCACCTGTAAAGGAGTTAAGACCAAGGGTTAACTTTCGGTTGAATGGCATATTGACTTGATGTTATTCATGTTTACATTTTATAGTTAATCAAACAGATTTTTAAGTTATTAAAAAAAATTAATTGATTTTTCAAGCTTTTGTTGCAGAGATGTCAAGATTTTTTTAACCTTTTTATTATTATTTTTTTTTTATAAATCGATGTCAAAAACGAATGTAAACAAGAAAAAAATTCCCTCTGGTTTCAAGTTAGTTTTAGACTAATCAGAGCCTGGCCGGGTAGCTCAGTGGTTAGCATATCTGACTCGTGACCTGGAGGTTGCGGTGAACTTTCTTTCCGTCGATTTTTCGCCTCTCACCTCTTATACATGTGAGAACATTATCTCCCGCTAGATGGCATTCTACAAATACACATCTATCTAATATGGGCATTATGGGTACAGAACCGGACTACTTTTCAAAACAACAACCGTTACTTTGAATTTCAAAATGAAATAAACGTTTACTCAATAAAACGCTACCTGGTGCGATTCATTCAGCTGTGATCGGATAGCATGTAACCTATGCATCGGTCATTTGTTAAAACAGCCCCTACATGCTTGGGTAATAGGCTAATAGCTTCGCTGTAAGCCCTACTTTTCCCGAATATTCGGGGGATGGGTGATGTGTCATAGCAGACGGGTCGAATCTTCGAAGAATATGACATGCGCAGACAACGCATGTGAGAAAAGTTGTCAGTGGCTATTGAAAGAAAGTTGTGTCAGTACTGGTGTAAGAAAGCCAGGAAACACATGGGTGCGTCACTGACCGCCATGATATGACCTAAGCTGTTAAAATGGCGTTAAACTCCAATACGATCTAAAACAACTTTAGACTAATTAAAAATAAAAGCATAGGCAGACGACAAATTTAATACGGCTGGAATGATAGAATTTGTTTCTGAAAACATTCAAGAAAAGGACAAAAAATGTTGGTAACGCATTTTCTCCTTTTTCTACGATGCTTTCAGATTCTCACTTAGGATCATTGAACAAATCAAATACAGCTTAAATGATTCATCCTGATTTTAAGATATTGAAATCATTCGAGAAAAGGATAAAATGGCGGTTACCAACATTTTATCTTTTTTCCACGATGTTTTCAAAGGTTTTCTATTTCAGGTATGCTTAACCCTTTACAACACCACAAAAAATTTTAGATCTGTCCAAACTTAAAGTATTTGAAGACTTCAAATTCAGAGTATCTCTAATGATGATTTCTGTCATTGAAAGGGAAGAAAACATTGTGGGAAACGGAGAAAATGCTGGTGACCAGCATTTTCTCCGTTTCCCACAATGTTTTCAAAAGTCATGTCTAACAGGGTCGTTAGAATTTGGCGTTGTGTGGCAAAGGGTTAAAGAAGATGCAGTCAAATCTTTGTCTCTGTCTCTGTCCAGTTTTTCGGAGACGAGAGCTAATAAAATCGCAATATCTTGGCCTTTACTATTGGCTGAAAATTTTTCGTCTAATCTATTTAGCACTTACAGGGTCTAATCCTTTACTAAACAGTTCCCTAATTTGAACGACCTTAAAAAGAAAAGCTTTTAGAAAACATTGTGAACAAAGGAAAAAATGCTGGTAACCAGCATTTTCTCCTTTTTCCACAATGTCTTCAAATTGATCTAAGACAGATTTCTTCATTTCACTAATATTTTATTTGTCTTCTGAAAATGCTTTCAATTTAGTCGAGTCCAAAATTTTTATCATTTTGTAAAGGGTTAAAATATTTTACCAAAAACTTAAAGACACATGTACACAAACAGAGAAAAGATGATAAAAGTTACTTTTCGACATCAAAGAGAACCAACAAGTTTTATCTCATTATCACAGGTACAGAATGGAACGAATTATGTATGTTGTATCATATCTGACTAAAAAAATTAATTGAAATGTTAACGTTTTGTCAGGCTCCAAAATCCATAGATTTAGGATTACTTCACAATTGTAAAGAAGTCCTTTTGAAGTCATACGCGCATTTGTAACCGTCTGTTTAGATAATAACTAGAGAGAGAGAGAGAGAGAGAGAGAGAGAGAGAGAGACAGACAGACAGACAGACAGACAGACAGACAGACAGACAGACAGACAGACAGACAGACAGACAGACAGACAGACAGGGACAGAGACAGAGACACAGAGAGAGACAGAGACAGAGACAGAGAGAGAAAGAGAGAGAGAGACAGAGACACAGAGACAGACAGTGACAGAGACAGAGACAGAGACAGAGAGAGACGGGGGGAGAGAGAGAGAGAGAGGGAGAGGGAGAGAGACAGAGAGAGAGAGAGAGAGAGAGAGAGAGACACACACAGAGAAAGAGAGAGAGAGACAGAGACACAGAGATGGACAGAGACAGAGAGAGGCAGAGAGAGACAGAGAGACAGAGAGAGACAGAGACAGACACACAGACACACAGACAGATTCACAAAAGTAAACAAACAGATAAATTTACAAAAAAAAAAGTTACATACTCGACATCAAAGAATCCCACTGTGCTTGTATCTATTTTCACAAGAGAAGAAGTAAACGAGAAATGTCAGAGTATTGGTATACTGAGGCAATAAATATTAGTCAGTGTGGACGATGTGCGAAAGGCTATTAGCACCAATTTTCTAAAGCAGATTGTCTAGTACCCTTAGTCAAAATAACTCTATAGCAAACGATCCCACGATACGGAAGGAGCTTTGGAAAACATCGTGGGAAAAGGAGAAAATGCTGGTGACCAGCATTTTCTCCTTTTCCCACAATGTTTTCTTTCGTTTCAGAAGAGAGAAATAATCTTTTCAGCTACATCTGTCGTTTGTAATTTTTCGTTTGCAAATACTTTCTATTTTAGTCACATCTAAAATTTTGTTGTTTGGTAAAGAGTTAACTCTTTACAAGAAGAAGTAATTTTGGATATGTCCATATTTAGAGCATCTGCAGACGTTAAATCAAATACGGCTCAAACAGTAGAATTGGTTTCTGGAAATCGGACACGTACTGTGGGAAAAGGAAGATGTACTGGTTACAAGCATTTTCTACTGTTCCCACGATGTTTTGGATAAAGCCTTCTATCTCAAGAGCGTTATAAAATGGGATTGTTTTTGTAAAGGGCTATGATCAGATAAAATACACATTTTGACACTTATTTTTTTCAAACCTTTTAAGACATTTTGGGGAAAAAAAAAAGAATAGCGGGGGAAAAGTGGATTCATCTTTTTTTTTTTAAAAAAAAAAAGGATATTATCAGCGAGTCAGTTGATCGTTTTTTTCTTTATTTGTCTGTTAGGTTTTCAAAATTCCGGAACTAAGTATCACTAACGTAGACCATGGTGTAGGTGTAGGTGTATGGCGTGGCAGGTAGGCCTGTCGCCATTGAGGTTCTAGGATCGAATCTCGTGATGATTCGTGGATCAATTTTTCGAGCCACTCACATCACCAGGCGAGAACTGGTTAAGGTTCCCAGAAAGCAATCACTGACTGAGTGTGATGACTATAATCTGTATGAAATTGTTTCATAGTCCAGTTCTAATTTTTTTTTTTTTAATTGGGTAAAAAGTTGACAAGTCGCTCTATCTTTTGTTTTGATTTTTCACCTAGTTTTGAAAAACATTTTCTGCCAGTGTCTAATACTTGGACCAACCGTACTGTCACAGATTGTCATCTTAACAATAATTTCCATACTTTTTAATGTAATGATTTAAATGAGCCACGCTCTGGCAAAAAGGGGGCTTAATGCATTTTCGTGATACATCATACCTAGCAAGTCATCATATAATTATGGATCCATATGATAATATTTATTTTGTCTGAAGACCGACTGAATCATAAGGTATACTGGTCGTTGTGCATACAGAAAACTGACCAATAGCGAAAAGTTTCGGCTCAGGTCAGCCTGCGCGGACTGCGCAGGCTGACCTGAATCAATACTTTTCGCAAATGCACTAAGCCCCCTTTTCACAGACCATGGCTCAAATGCATTTAACATTCGTATTGTTTTCTTTTGGCCGCCACTGCGCCTTTAACCATTTGATTGGATGATTCATTCTGGGAACAGTAAGTCCATGAATTGTCTAGTTCGGTTACCACGAAGCAATCATCGAATGTGATTCTAAATAAACGTTGTACAACTTGTTTCAATGTTGATCTACCTAGTGACATAAACTGTTTCATAATTATTTCTAATTTCAATGTCTGCATACAGTTTAACTTTCAGACAGGCAGACTTTTAACCGAAAGATGCGAAAATATTTAGTAGTGTCAATGAAAATGAATTACATCCATTAGCGATGTTTCGAGAACCAGTCTGCGGGATATGTATGACGTAATAATAACCATTAGGTAATAGCCAATCAAAATACCTGATACCAAATTAAACTGTCACCAGACTCCGAGGTATGAAAAACTCAGTTATGTCAACAAAATTACCCTTGGGTACCCGCAGTAATTGCCGAACCAGTCTGATTTCAAAATGGCTGCATTTTAAATCCAGACCAAGGTTGTATTCACATGTTTCAATCAACCGTATTTAAAGTGTTACTGTTAAAAAAAAGTTCAATTTTTCTCAAGAACAGCTGTCGCAACGAAAACATGTGTGAGTAATTTGTTTTGTTCGGCGTAGCTGAATGCGCTGGCTTTTGACATACTTTTTCGTATGATATTCGAATGAATACATAAAAATTTGTGACTGGTCAAAAATAAAGACATGTTTATTCTGCGGGCTCCTGCAGACCAAGTGGCTTGCAAATTTGAGCCGTCTATCTTTTTCAAAGATATTTCTGGTTTGTACAGTGTTTCAACGCAGCTTTAAATATTGATTCAGCATTACTGCGGTGGCGAGGGTACCTATCAATTTTTTGTTGGAGTTACGCCATAACATTTTCTCCAAGCGCTGGCTACTTTCTCATACAACCATCGTGGAAACAATGAAAAGCGATGAAAGAGAGAATAGTCCTGTCACAATCCACGGAAAGACGATGATTTGACAGAGCTGGGGAATCGAACCAGCGACCCGGGGGTTTCAAGCCGTGTACGTTGCCAACTGAGATACCGGGTTCGGCAGATTACAAACTTATGAGTCCGACATTTTAGAAGAATGTTGCCAAAAACCCAAGCTTAAACTACATTCATTTGAATTTTCAATAGAATATAAATAGTCACTTGTCATTCTCTCACCAACACCACAAAAAATCTCCTGGCATAAAGTCTACAAGCAAACGTGTCATGATTGTGTCTGCGGCGAGATGCCACCACTGTGAGCAAGAGCCCCTACTCCTGTCGTCTTGGGGGTCAACCCCTCCCAACAACGTAGACAATGCTACGTCAGCCACAAAAATTTTAATCAGTTACGGTGGTAGAGTAAAACTGGGTTTTAGTAGGTAATTGACCAATAATTCAAATAATCCTGAGTTTTTAGGACCGTACAGAAGGTTTTTGAAAACATTATGGGAAAAGAAGAAAATGCTGGTAACCAGCATTTTATTCATTTCCCGCAATGTTTTCTACTCTTTCAAAATCTTATTTCAGTTCTTGAGTCACATTTATGCTGTCGTTCGCAAACGATTTCACTTTTGGCAACTACAAACTTTTGTAGTTTGATAAAGAGTTACTACGTAACCACTCAAGTACACATTTTGAAGGAAATGAAATCTGAGCCATGCCCTGTGAAAAGGGGGCTTAATGCATCCCCGTGATCCATGATGCCAAGCAAGTTACCACATAATTATGGAGCCATAAAAACCATTATGTTAAGCAACCGACTGAATTATAGGGTACACTGGTCATATGAGCATCAGAAAATTGACCAGTAGCAAAAGGCTTCGGTCCAGGTCAGCCTGCGCAGACTGCGCAGGCTGACCTGGTTCGATACTTTTTGCAGACATGGTCATTAAGCCCCCTTTTCATAGAGCATGGCCCACTTAATACATATATCGCTTTTTTTTTTTTTAAATGAAATTAGAAATAAAGTGACAAAAGAAGCACTCTCTTGTTACAAGCAATTGCGTCTGTTTCCCGCAATATTTCTTTAACCTGCTTATGCTTCAGAATATGGAACTTGATGATATTATTAGAAAAAATAAGCATTTTTTTTCCTCAAAGTATTGCTCCTTTTAAGCCACTGTTTTCAAAGTCCATATACCGCAAGGCTATAAAACGGGGCTCAAATAGTCTCTGTCTACAGCAAAGTCTATGCTGCTCCATCTAAATGAAGCGTCATGCATGAGTCACTGGTTAATACGTTTGAGTTGTATACGGGTAATCCTGGTTCGAACACTGCAGACAAGCCTTTGGTTTTAACAACCTTAAAGTTTAAGTCCCGAAAAAAACATCGCGGGGGAAAAAGCAAACGCTGAAACCAGAATTTTCTTTTTTCCCCAAAATGTTCACCACCAAATTTAAAGGCAAATTCCACCGAAACCATGCGGGACGAATCGAATGAGACGTTAGCTACTGCAGTACATCAATCACACAGACCGGGTACCATCTTTCACCAATATCGTAAATCAGTGACCGCTGACCAAACACCATAAAATTCAAGCCGGTTTGTAGAATGAAAATGTCCATTAAACTTGAAATATTACAACGAATTAAACTCGCATTTATTTTGACTTCTTTTCAGTAACAGAATAAGTATTTTATCCTTTCCCGAAACGACCCTGCATATTTGCTCGACATCGATAAGGAAATCCTGAATTGCAAACGTTCTGGGGGGAAAAAAATGAAATTTTTTACTTTCACCACGATTTTTCCAACTGTTTTAAATCTTAGGTTGCTAAGCACTGACCTTTTGCGGACAGTGTAGATCAAGATCAGACTGCACAGAACGTGCAGTCTGATGTTGGATCTACACTGTCCGATAAGGAGATACTGTTCCCCAAAATATAGCTTTAAAATAGCAATATTTAGGTTTTTTACTATCTAATTGAAAATTTTATTTTTGTTAATTATCAGGAAAAGGGTTAATTAAGAATATCAACGTTTCAGCCATTCTGATTTTTTGTCTGCAAGAGTTTTTAACATGGACTGATCTAAAATTTTGTCTCCAGGTGTATAGTAAAAATTAAATAAAACAGTAAGGCACTATTGACCTTTATCTCATGGTCAAAGCTTTACTTGATTTTCATTTTAAGCCTTTACCAAGAGACAAAATTTTGGACGAGTCCAAATTGAAATGCTTTTGCAGACGAAAGATTAGTTGTGGCCCAATTAAAGGGAATTTTTTCTTTGGTAACCAGCAATCTCTTCTTCTGTCACAGTGTTTTTAAGAGACTTACTCCTCATGGTCGTCAAAAGACAGAGTTGCTTGGGAGAGGGGCAACGCACAGCATTCATTGAGCCAGATTTGAAGAGTTTCAGACTGCATGAAAAAAGCCACTTGTGGCTATTCCAATGACTTGTCCCCCTCCGCCAAAGAAAATGGAATGATAAAGACCGAAGATCAGGCTGCATAGAATGTACAGTTCAATCTTGATCTTCATTGCTCTTGGCATTCTGAGCGATAAGTAGGAATTTGAATGTTTGTAGCATACATTAGCGTAGCTCATACGTTTTCGGATGAAAGGAACTTACAATATTTAAAATTTGATATATTGCCAAGTCAATATATATTTGAATGACAATATATGCTGGACTTTACCAAATTGGTAACAGGTCTTTCAGAGCTAATTTTCAGGCGTTGAAAAACAGGCACACTGGCAACTCATACATTAAAGGGAAAAATGTATTTAGGTTGTGAGTATTTTCCTTCTGGCTTAAGTTTTTATTTTCCAATAATCTGAAAACACAAATAGACTGATTGATCAACATGTTTCTGAAAATATGCATCATGATATCCCCTCCTTTTAACTTGGTGGTATGTAGGCTAAACAGCAAATAAGATAAGAATACAAATAATGTACAAACTTTAATTAATCCTTTCATGCTAAATAACTAAAATGAAATTTTCAGTTCGGTAGTAAAGACCCTAATATTTCTATTTAGAAAATATGTTTTTGAGAGTAATATCTCCTTCTCGGACAGTGTAGATCTAAGATCAGACTGCACGTTTAGCGAAGAAATATTCGGATGAAATTGGCAAAAAGTTATTCAATGGAGTAAACGATTTACTTTTCGCGCTTTTACAGTTTCTTGACGGTAATGCGCCCGAACTTCCGGTTGAAGATCGTTATGCTGCAACTCAGCTATAGTCCCTACAACGAGAAGCCTTTTAAAATAAATGCCAGTCACTTACAGTCGCAGGCTATCGCACGACTCAGAACTACATTTAATTACGCCTTCGCACAAGTACCGGGGACGTGTCGAATTCACAACTATTCTAAATAGCATTAGTTTAAGTTTAGTTTAAATTTCTTTATTTTACATCAATTGAGAAATAAGTTTTTTCAACTTATGCAAATCTCTCTCGATTCTGCTTCCTGGGAGCTACACCAGTATATCGCGTCCAATGTGTGGGCCAATGAAAAATCCGGAAGTTGACACCCGGGTATCGACACTCGGGACCTCATGGTTATGAGACTGACGCTCTACCTCACAACCACGGACACAACATAAATAGCATTCTTAACATGCTTAGTCTAATTCTAAATTTTGGAGAGTAACACAGATTGGTTATACCATTTGGCCTGCAACACGCGAAAAGGGGCATTCGGACATTTGCGTAAAGTGTCGTCCCGGATCAACCTGCGCAGTCCGCGCAGGCTGATCCGAGACGACACTTTCCGATCGTGTGTAATTTTCTGTTTCAAGCAAGTCTACTGTAGGACAAAATATAATGTTGACGTAAAGTGCCGTCTCGCATTAGCCTGCGCGGACTGCGCAGGCTGATCCGAGACGACACTTTACGCAAATATCCGAGAGCTCCGTTTCGCATGTTGCAGACCATTTGGTTTAGTCAATCAGTAAGTGTTTTCCTCCGACATTTAGAAACTACTTGAAAATTAGAATTTGAATGCATTTTAGAATGGCAGTTGAACACGGTTATGTTACATGGAAGCAATCTTCAAGAGTGATTGATAGAAGCTTTACAAATCTTACGAAGAGAGCTGACCCAGACATGACCCTGGGGTAGGGTGGGGTGAAATACCGAAATTCTCTTTTACCTGATGTTACAACCATGATCAGATTAGAAGGCCGTTGTGAACGGATTGTAATAGGTTTTTGGGGAGTTCCTGATGAAAAATGTGTGAAACTCGAGAAGATTAGATAAAAGCAGTGGAAAACTGATTGACAGTTTTGTAGCCAGTTTGATCAAGATAAAGAGGGCCATTGAAAATAACCCTTGGCGGAGATATTGGGTTTTCTGGTTTTGACAATGGTATTGTGATTGATCGTTAGTTGTAGAAAATATGCTTCTGTTCATCAAATGGTGTTTTACGCCGTTTTCAGCAATATTTCAGTCATACCACGGCGACGGTTTCCGCAGGATTAGGCTAGGGATTTTACCCAAGGACACTTCCACGAAAATCCCAGCGCCTCAAGTTTCGAGTCCCACATGTTCACTACTAAGCTACATGTATGTAGGACACAGTTTCTGGTGTGTCCAGAAAAATGACGTATAAAACGTTTTAACGACACAAAAGATCAAAATGTGCCAATAGGTCACACATGACTACATAATAAGCCGGACTAGTTCTAGTGGTTGAGCAGGACAATGGGAATCCATAAATCTGAAGATACCTTAGGATGCGGGTTCGATTCCCATAGATGGCCAACTAAAATTACTAATGGTCTTTAAGGTGAGAATTTAAAACCAATGGTCCTGTGTGACGGTGCTATACACCGAAAACGTTAAAGAACCGGGCGTACCTTAGGATTGGTTTCGTCCTGTATCTTGCACCCGTAACTACATGTAAAACCCTGATGGGGCGTCGCTTGTATGGGTAACAGGTTGCAACGATAAAAACACAAAATCAAATGAAATCAAGTCACATGACGACATTGAACAACAAGAGCTCTGAACGAAGACTACATACTGGGACAACCAACCTTTCGAAATAAATGCTTCAGCCCAAATTGTATGATATCTACAGCAAAGTTGATAAGTCTATTCTCATTTGAACGCAGCCAAGCTTCGCATTATATAGGGGATACGAATGTGGCCCATTGCATTTTATTGTCATTGGTCATAACTGCTGTACTAAAATAAGTGTAATGAAAAATTCTAATGACATATTTTCGTTGTTGTCATTATTGCTATCATCATCATCATCATCATTATCATCAACAACAACAACAACAACAACAACAACAACAACAACAACAACAACATTATCATCGTCGAGGTGGTCGTTCTTTCGTCGTCATCATCGTCCTTATCATCATGATGATGGTCGTTGTCATCATCATCATCATCAGCAGCAGCAGTAGCAGCAGCAGCACTAGCACCAGCATCAGCAGCAGTATAAAACAGCAGTAGCATCTTAATTTTTTTTCGCTTAATCTAGTCAAAAAGCAAATCGTTAGCAATGGCAGACATGAAGTAGAAAATGACTTATCAAAACCCACCCCATTCATGACAGAGTCAAGGTCCTAAAAATCATAAATGCGTGAAGTTAAAACAAAAGTGGAAATCCGACCCTGCATTTCTATCCCCTTGTATCATTCATTCCATCTTGTTAATGGATACATTTTAAGTATTTCTAACCCTTAGGGTGCCTTTCACAACTATAGTTACCTTTGCGGCCAGTGTAGGTCAAGATCAGACTGCACAAAACGTGCATTCTGATCTTTGATCTACACTGTCCGCTATGCTGAGTCATTCTGAATAAGAACAACCTTTCAATTGTACTTATTTGGATCTTATTTCCAGACTGAAACTGTCTGTTGGGTTGATTGGACGCTCTGTGGGTGAAGAAGGGACTATGATCCGTGCTTTAACGTCTAACTTCCCGCAGATGAAGTTGATTAATCAATCACAGATGTTTGAAAACAGTGAGGGAGGTGGAGAAATTGGCTCGGTACAACTTTTATTCAGTCTCTCTATATCAAGCATTACTACCAGTTTGTTATGAGGTGGCTAGATAAGTAGGAGGTCGTCCAATTAAAAAGAAATAAACGAAAACCTCCTTCGAAATCTGAGAAGCTGTATACGTATTATCTGACACGCGCTACTTAAACCGGAGGTTCTTGGCGGCGCATTACCTCTAAAACGTGTATACATACGCGTTGAAAAGTAGATCACTTACGCCATTGGTAAAACTGAAAAAACTTTGGAGAGAGAGAGAGAGAGAGAGAGAGAGAGAGAGAGAGAGAAAGAGATCATTTTGATATACTAATTAGTTCAGGCAACAACCCAGTGGCATACATTGAAGTGGTTTAAGATATGTGTGACTAAAGTCCATTTCATGGTTTCATGGAATATTGATGAACCCTACCCCACCTTTTTCCTTCGCAATTAGTGTGCTTTTCTGGATCAAAGATATATTTTATTCTCTGTCCATCCATATTTGATCATGGATATACTAGTACGAGCATATTAAGAAAAATGGAGAATGTAGGCCAAGATAAGTCAGCAAATCAAAACAACGTAATCTTAACAAACTCTGCTTCCTTGTAAATGGTCTCTGTCAAATGATACTCAAGTGAAGGCAAAACAATCGGTTGAAATGAATTTTGTAAATGATAGAACTTTCGCTGGATATGTGTTGAATAAACTTAAGTTGGTTAAAGGGAAATATCCTATAAATTTTTTGTCAAAAGAATTTTTTTTACAATGTGTATGCTACAATTTGATCCGTATATACCAAAGTTAATCACTGAATACTGCTCTGTCAGTATCTGTTTAAAGTGAGTATGTAGTCACACAGACTCTATGCGTTGATTTTCATAGGAAAATATTAAAAGGCTACGTAACCCTTTCAGGTTTCTTTAATATTCCATACAACTGAGAAAACAATAAACATGTAACGTTTATCCCCAAAAGGCAGTGGCTGGAAGCTTTTGTCATGTGGATCTAAAACACGAACAAAGATTGCGTAGAGTTTAAGTATGACCAAAACAAAAGTCAATTTTCTCCCTTTAACCATTTACTTCACAATCCCCACTTTTGACGACCCTGAGAAAACAGGCTTTGTAAAACATTGTGGGAAAAGGAGAAAATGCTGGTAACCAGCATTTTCTCCTTTTCCCACAATATTTTCTAACCTTTCAGATACAAAATCAATCATTTGAACCACATTCAATTTGGCGTCCATATAATGCTTTCAATTTGGACCAGTCTAAAATATTGTCAAGTGGTAAAGAGTTAAAGCACTAAAGCGACACATACGACACATACTTGGTTGTACAAAAACTATCTTCACATACAAGAACATGGCCTTTATATCCGTTATCGACCTTATTATTATTTCTGTTACAACTGTTGATTTCATTTTCCACAGTATTTCTGTTGATTTCTCTTTTGATACGAATAGGGCAGAAACAATTTTGACGTGATGAGAAAAGCATGGGTCCTGGCCTGGTAGGCCTCGTGATATCCTGTCTATAATGAGCCATAGCGCGGTTCTTTTTCCTTCTGGCGCCGCATGAGCGGCGGCACTATATTTTTTATTCGCTTTTGAAAAGTGCCTGTGGAGGTAGCCATATTGGATTCCGGGACATTTCAGCCCATAACAATTTCGGCCCATTACAATTCGATAGATCGATAAAAACCAGATCGTATCCTAGATGGCCAAGAGTTTAAATATTTGTCATGTAGTATCACCACATGGACCTCTACGAAGTTTGTTCAAGTGATGCCCTTGGCGTATAAAATTAACCCGCTGTAATGTGCCCTATTTCAGAAACAAATGATTTGCGGCGGCATTGATGTTATGCATCAATATTTTCATGTTACCAGTTTTACTAACTCTCTCGGCACATTTACACATTATGTGATATGAGGTAACAACAAAACCTGTATTTAAGGCTGGCTTTGTGAAAAAGGGGCTTAACGCATTTGCAAAAAAGTATCGACTCAGGTCAGCAGGCTGATCCGAGTCGAAACCTGATGTGGATTCGGACATTTGCGTAAAGTGTCGTCTCGGATCAGCCTGCGCAGTCCGCGCAGGCTAATCCGAAACGACACTTTCCGTTTTTATGCAATTTTTCTGTTTTGTGCAAGTCTTCTATAGCACAAAATCTAATGTAGTCGTAAAGTGCCGTCTCGGATTAGCCTGCGCGGACTGCGCAGGCTGATCCGAGGCGACACTTTACGCAAATGTCCGAATGCCTCTTGTTGGCGTATTGCAAGCCATATAAACTACAAGATATTTTTGAAAAATGTATTCGAGTCATGCTCTGTGAAAAGGGGGCTTAATGCATCTGCAAAAAAGTATCGACACAGGTCAGCCTGCGCAGTACACGCAGGCTGACCTTGGTCTAGACTATTTGCCTTTAGTCAGTTTTCTGCATGTCAAAGGACCAGTGTATCTCATGATTCAGCCAGTTGTTGGACAAAATAGATTTTATGGATCTGTAATTACATGTATGTGATGACTTACTTGGTATCATGCATTACTAAGATGCATTAAACACCCGTTTGCCAGAGCATGGCTAATTTTCTTCTTGATGCAATCCGTTAGGGTCAAGGTCACTTGACCACTTCCTAACCCAAACCCCGAGCCCGACCACACACAAACCCATCTATCCTGTTACATTAAAGATGAGTCAATCGCTATCTCTCTCTATCTATCATCTCTTAGACTGTCTTATCTCATAATGACAGGGCGATAATGGACAGTTCATCAACTCATGAACCCCCGTAGACCGCTTTGGTACGTCTTATAGCAGGCCGCATTTGAAAACATTGCGACAGAATGAGAAATTGCTCGTTACGAGCAATTTCTCATTTTTTCACAATGTTTTTTTCGTGTGTATTTAAACTGTATTTTGCTTCAAATTTGTTTCAAGTGTGAATCAGTGACTACGCTTTTCCCTCCCCGTTTTAGTAAATCGAGAATATCATTCAAAGTACTGCAAATAATTAGATTTGTTTTTTCTTATGATGCATAATGATTTTTTTTTTTTGTCAAGATTTTACCAGTTATATCGTGGCAGCCAGTGCACTTATCCATGCCTTTCCTGGAGTTTCCATTACCAGTATTTCGCACACTATCCTTCCAATTGCCCAAGCCACTGACTGCTTTCCAACATAACCATCGTCGAAATAATGATCGGCAGTGAGGAAGGAAGGAATTCTGTTGCAATGACTATAATCAATTCTCGGAAAGATAACAACCCCGTTCGGGATTCGAACAAGCGACACCCTGGTTTCAGGCCCTGTACCTTATGGTTTAGCTACTAGGTTTTGAAGGTCATAACAACGGCATCTATTGGTCTCGTTAACTGGAATGTGCATGGCATTATTTTCAAGCTATTTGACGCCTTTTCACAAAAACAGTGTGGGTCTGCAGCTGATCTTCGTCTACTCCCTTCGATACCTTCGATACCAATTCCAAATCGAAAGTGCCCGCCCGGGTGGCTCAGTGATTAGAATATCGGACTTGTGATCTGGTGGTTATGAGTTCGATACTCTGCTGAAGCAAACTTTCTTTCCTGCGATTTTTCGCCTCTCACCTCTGATGCATGTGAGAAAGTAGTCAGTGACCTGGAAAGAAAGTTGTGTCAATACAGGTGTGAGAAAGCCAGGAAACATGCGCAGGTGCACTGACCGCTGTGATATGACCTAAGCTGTTAAAACGGCGTTTAACTCCAACGCAATCAATCATTCAATCCAAAAGTTCGAGTCTTGAAAATGGTTATCTCTCTTGATGATTTCAGATGGACATGAAATAAACTTGTCCCCCAATCTGATATCAAGAGTTATACAACCCATTTGACACCTAATACGAAAATTAAACAACATTATCACCCGAAATTTTATGACCCCGATGTCATATTGGCCACCGATCAATTAGGAAACCCATTGTGGTCTCTCGGCGAGGGGATAAGTAAGTTAACGACTGACCGGGTGTAACTTCACACACGGTCATAAAAATCGCAAATGATTCAAAGAACGGAAATTTCAGCTGTTAAGATCTAGCAGAATAGTACAATTACTGCAATATTAAGCCGTAGCGCCTTTCAAGACTTTAGTTGCTTTTGCAGCCAGTGTTGATCAAGATCAGACTGCACTAAACGTGCAGTCTGATCTTTGATCTACACTGTCTACTTTCCTGAAACACTACGGATAAAAGCAAACGTTAATATCGCAATTATTTTGGTCTTATTTGTAGACTTACAAAGTCTATAAGGATTATTCGGCGCTTTTAGGGTTAGTTGTAATATTCTGGGTTTTTCGTGTCTATATTTAGACACAAATATCACATGACTGGATTGACTAATAGAAATTTGTATTAGATTTTTACTTGTTTCTGGTGATTTCCTCATTTCTCTGGTTCCTCACGTTCAGCTTTTTACACTGATTTAGTCTTGATTAAAAGTCCAGGGTCTGACAATACCGTAATTTCTATATATTTGTGAAACGAGAGAAGGAAAAGGAGCAATCGATTGTCACATGGAGCAGCTCCTTTTCTCACAATGTTTATTATCATTAAAGTAAATGGTATTCAAGTTTCCGAGCTTCAGATGATAAAATGTTTTACAAAAAGCCTTTACTCGTTTTTTTTTTCAAAATATTTACAAAAATATCACGAGTGTACGACCTTTAATAAATGACCTTTAGTAGAAGCAGCTTTTGTATGGTATTTGACACAGTTTTCAACATTTTTTCAATTATATTGTTGCGGCCAGTGAATCTATCCTTGCTTTCCTGGAGTTTCTTTTACCAGTACTTCGCACAATATTCTTCCCATAATCGCAGGCTGATTTCCCACACAACCATCGTCGAAACAATTATCAACTGTGATAGATGAATGAATCCTGTCCCCATGACTATCATCAATCATCGGAAAGAAATTCGCCGTGCTGGGGTATCGAACCAAGGACTGCCTGGTATCAAGTCCTGTACGCTACCGACTGAGCTACCTGGCCAGTCGACCTTGCTGAAGAAGGCTTTTGAAAACATTATGTTTTGAGTAACACTGTAATTGTCGTCTGCAAATGGTTGCAATATGGTCCAGTCTAATATAGTAAAATAACCAAATGTGGCTTTTTCAAAGTTATTTTTTGGGGTAAAAATATCTCCTTATCAGACAAGTTTGATCCAAGATCGGACTGCACGTTCTGTGCAGTCCGATCTTGATCTACACTGTCTGCAAAAGGTCCTTAAGTCGCACCAAGCAGCCTAAGGGTACATGAATTAATTTCAAAACGAGATGGGGATCTATACTCACCTATTATCCTTAAGAATATACTGAGTGTTATTCTCAAGAACTTTCTAAATTTGAAAGTAACACTATTTTTGATTGGCTACACCAAATGGCTCGCCCAATTAGAATTTGGTTTTCTTTCAAAATTTGAGAAAATTTCGACAATTAGACTTGAAATGTTATAAAGAAAGGTTGGTGACAACGGGTCCGGATTTATCTCATCACCAAACGACAAAAATTTGGACTGGTCCAAATTGACAGCATTTGCAATCGACAATTAAAATGTGGCTGGAATAATACTTTTATGCAGTGAAAACGTAGAAAACATTGTGGGAAAAGGAGAAAATGCTGGTTACCAGCATTTTCTCCTTTCCCACAGTGTTTTCAAAAGCTTTCTTTATCAGTGTCTTTAAAATTCGGGAACGTGTGGTGCAGAGTTAGTCAAAAAACCTTATGGGGAAATAGACATAGAAAAAGCTTACAATAACTCAAACCCTCGGCGGTAACCCAGATTTAACGTACATGGCCGAAAATGATGACTGGACATTAACTTGTTACAGGATTAACTTTGGATAGATTTATTACTGTCAATATAGGTAGATAGGTACTCTAATGGCGTATCGAAATGTTTATTTTAGACCTTTACCAACCGACAAAAAATGTAAACTTGCCCAAAATTCAAAGCATTTGCACAGAACAATTTAAATTTAGTTTAAATGATGGAATTTGTCTTTGATAGAGTAGAAAACATTGAGGGAAAAGGAGAAAATGCTGGTTACCAGCATTTTCTCCTTTTTCCACAATATTTTCAAGATTCTTCTTCGTCAGGGTCGCTAAAACTCGGGATTGTTTAGTAAAGGGATAAATCTTTACAATCCAAAAGTTGTAAGGACCTTAAAGAAGATGACATTTGAAAAACTTTGTGGTAAAAGGAGAAAAAGCTGGTACCTTTACAAAATAAAATTTCAGTTTTTCAGTAACACTTGTTTTGTCGTCGGTAAATAGGCCTAATTCCAATTTGGATATTATTAGTTGTACGGTCAGGTGGCAGGGGACTTGGAAACTTGTTCACGGCTGTGGTTAATCATGTCGCCCCGAGCCGAAGGCGAAATCGAGTACGCTGACGAAGTAGAACTTTCCTTCTGAGTGCCTCAATTCAATGAAAACTGACGTCACTGGGAACTGACGTCACTGAAACCTTATTAAAACGTGCAGTTTGGCGCATAATCTTGATGTTAATCTTGATCGACGCCGCCATTTTGGATGTTGTGTTGAAAGTGTAGTCATGTATACGGGGCTCCCGAAAGGGAAAATGCTTTTACCTTGGTTTTGCCAGTGTATATGATCTATATGTTCGGGGCATATTATCCAATCAGATCACGAGAAATTTTTTTGCAGTATTATAAGTCTATTTGTTCCGAGTTTAAAAGTTGACTCTTTACCGAATGAAAAAGTTTTAAAAATGTCCATTTTGGAAGCATCTGAAGACAACATTTTGAATGTGACTTAAACGATGTGATTCGTCTTTGAAAAGGTGGAGAATATTGAAAAAAAAAAAGAGAAGAAAATTCTGTTTAGATTGGTAACCAACATTTAATCCTTTTTCACGATGTTTTCCACTCTTTCCAAGTCGAATTTCTTCATTCCAGTCACAATGAATGTGTCGTCTGCAGATGCTTTCAATTTGGCAAAGACGAAAATTGTGTCGTTTGGTAAGACATAAACTCTTACCAAACGACAAAATTTTAGACTAAACCAAATTCAAAGCATTTACAGACGACAAAATAAAAGTGACACAAAAAATTGAAATTCATTATGGGAAGGGTAGAAAACATTGTGGGAAAAGGAGAAAATGCTGGTTACCAGCATTTTCTCCCTTTCCCACAAGGTTTTCAAACGGCTTTTTCTTCAAGGCCCGGTTATAACTCGAGATTATGAGGCAAAAGTTTAATATATGTTTCTTATTTACAAGCGATCAACCACCGTATGTAAATGAGATGTTCTTTGGCATGAAAATTCGACAAAAATTACATTGAAATTTTCAATAAATACTCACAAATAGGTTTATGCACGCTGATAGAAACTTATCAAAAGGCTCTCGGGATTAGAAATGTTTGCCATTAGAAATGGTAATTTAGTTACCACAAAAAATCATATTCATGAATTCAGAAAAAGAGGGCAGGTCAAAGTGATTGAAAACCGTCCCTTATTTCCGACGCTCTTCAAACAAAGAGGGACAAAAAAGCCCCATCAACAATATTCGCTCTTCAAATATGGAGACACAAAAAGGTGCCCTGCAATTAATTCGGATGCACACAATCAACACGAAAAAAATATTAATGTACGTACATGGAATTGATTTTCAGTTTTAAATAGGCAGGTGACACTGCGAATAATAGGCGGAAACATTTTTTTGTGTGTACTTTTCTTTAAATTTTTACGCCTTACCTCAGTTCATACTTTTTCTTTAGACGTTTCAAGTTTAAGGGATCTCTCTAAGAAAAGGACTTACTGTGTGACGTTCAGAAAAGGTAAATTTAGGGTTTTACGGACAAATTAGGCCATGATCAAACTACTCGTACATAAACATGCGGTCTGATCGTTGCACCACTCGTGAAAATATTATTTATGATGTTCACTCGATGAAATGAATTTCGATCTTTAAAAAAAACAAACAAATAGCCTATAAACGCAGACTTCATAAGAATTAACTTCCCTCGAATAAAAAAAAAAAACCTTTGGTGGACAGATGTAACTAGTTGGTACCGGGTAGATAATGGCACCACTTGAACAACGCATGTTGCATTTTAATTATTCAATAGAATGTTGATAAAAGTTCAGGCATTGATGAAAAAATACACTCGTCAACCTGTCACATCATTTCTGGCCCTCCCATAATTATTTGATTATACGTTCAGTCTATAACTCATAAAGAATACTCTTAGACACCCCACTACAATAGCAAGACATAGTAAAAACCCAAAATTTCCTATTTCAAGGGTATTGTTTGATGGACAACATCTCCTTATCGGACAGTGTAGATCAAAGATCAGATTGCATGTTCTGTGCAGTCTGATCTTTGATCTACACTGTCCGCAAAAGGTCAGTGAGTCGAGGTTAGTAACCAAAGGGTTAACGACTCCCCAGGAAGACGGCTTTTGAAAACATTGTAAGAAAAGGAGAATATGCTGGCTAGCAGCATCTCATTCTGTTTCCAAGCATGATATTTTTTATCCTTTCAGAGACATACAAGCTCGTATCTCATGATTTGAACCATATTTATTGTGTGGTCTGCAAATACTCTAAATTTGGACATGTCTGAAATACATACTCTCGTTAACCCTTCACCACACAATCCCGAGTTTTAACAACTTTGAGGAAGAGGGCATTTGAAAAACTTTTGTAGGAAAAGAAGAAAATGCTGGTAATCAGTATTTTCTCCTTTTCCCGTATTCTAGCCTTTCAAAGATACAATCCCTGCATTTGAGACGCAGTTAAAGTAACAATAAAGCCCAAAAGTAAACAAAGCGGGAGTTCAAATGCATTTGAATTTATATTATACCATTTAAAAGTATGGAAATTATTGTGAAGATGACAATCTGTCATTGTATGGTCGGTCCAAGTGTTAGTTGCTGACAAAGAAATTAATTTCAAGACTAGGTTAAAATCTGCCAGGTAGCTGTGTCTTTTGTTTACTTTTTGCCTGATTTTAAAATTCTTTTTTTCTGCCAGCGACTAACATATGGCCCCACCACACGATAACAGACTGTCATCTCCACGATATTCTTCATACTTTTAAATGGTATGATTTAGATTTAAATGTATTATGACACTCGCTTTGATATTCTAGCCTTTACTGAGCCTTTAATTTGTCGTCTGCAAATTTTTTTTGCTTGGACCAATTTGAAATTGTGTATCATTCTTTACAGTCATGATGCCAAGTGGTACCAAGTGGCCATACTCTGTGAAAAGGGCGCTTAATGCATATGCAGTAGATAGCGACGCAGAAAAACTCACATGACCAGTGTCGAAACTTTTTGCTTTTAGTAAATTTTTGTGCATGTCCAGTGACCATTCTATCTTTTTATTCAGCAGGTTATCAGACAAACTGGATTTTGCCGAGTCCCGGTAGCTCAGTCGGTAGCGTGCAGGACTTGAGAACAGGGGGTCATGTGTTCGATTCCTGGCTCAGCCAATTTCTTTTCGAGGATTGATGATAGTCATTGCGACAGGGTTCATTCCTCTCCCACCCCTGACCATTGTCTCGACGATAGTTTTGTGGGAAAGCAGCCAGCGGCTTGGAAAGAAAATTGTGCGGAGTAGTGGTAAAAGAGTCTCCAGGAAAGCATGGATAGGTGCACTGGCCGCCGCGATATAACTGAAATAATGTTGAAAACGGCGTTAAACACCATACAATCAATCAATCAATCAAAATGGATTTTATAGATCGATAATTATGTAATGGGTTTACAGGTATCACGCATCACGTAGATGCATTAAGCCCCCTTTTGCCAAGGCGTGGCTCACATAGATTACACAATACAACAAACTTTAATATTGAGATATTTAACTCTTTACCAAACGACAAAAATCTTAGACTGGTCCAAATCGAGAGCATTTGCAGTCGACATTATCAAATGTATCACATGAAATGATAATAATTGTCAGTGAAATTGTAGAAAACCTTGCGGGAAAAGGAGAAAATGCTGGTAACCAGCATTTTCTCCTTTTCCCACAAGGTTTTCGAAAGACTCCATCTTCAGGGTCGTTAAAACCAGGGATTGTTTGGTACAGGGTTAACCTGACCAGGCATGCTCTTTCAAAAACTTTCTAACATTGAAAAGGATCTATTTAGACTACGACGACAACAACAACAACAAAAACATCAACAACAACAACAAAAATAACAACAACAACAGCAGCAGCCCAGCCGGGTAATAAATAAGCAATAAAGATACTACATATATGTATATTTTAAAATGTATTTATGAAAGTCATTCATTTTACTCACGTGTTGAAAACATTATGTTGACTTCTCTACATTTCTTTTGCTTTATTTCCTGTGAGGTGAGTTCGCAAGTTTGTGAATATTGAAGCTAAAAAGAAAATAGGTAAATAAATTTAAAAGAAGAAGAAACTTGCAGAGAGAGAGAGAGAGAGAGAGAGAGAGAGAGAGAGACAGACAGACAGACAGACAGACAGACAGACAGACAGACAGAGCATTTGAACACTCAGTTGCTTCAAACTGTTCTACTTTGGAGTACTTAAGCTCCACCAAACAGTTCCTAGTTTTAACAACCCTTTGGAACAAGCCTCTAGAAAGTATTGTGGGAAAAGGAGAAAATGCTGGTAACCAGCATTTTCTCCTTTACCCAAAATGATTTCTACCCTTACCCTTTCAAAGACAAATTTCAACATCTGAACCAAAGTTATTATTTCCCTTGCAAATACTTTCAGTTTGGAGAAATACAAAAATTTACCGTATCGTTAAGGGTGAATGAGTAATAAATTCGATTTTTATTAAAACAGTCATCCGTCTAAATCTCATTTAGAAGTTAGTAAAACGGAAAATTTAGATAATACTTAAACGATAATACTTAAATAGGAAAAATTAAAAAAAAAAACATAGAAAAATTGATAAACATAATGTAAAACAATGTAGATTTAGCAAAATAAGTTTAGTAAAGGAAAAAAAAAATCTTAATAAAATTGAAACTTTTAGCCCTGCTGACATTTTTTTTCGATTTGCAGTAAATTACTTTTAAAAAACAATATGGCAAAAGGAATAAATGCTCGTATCCAGCGATTACTCCTTTTGCCGCGATATTTGCACATTAACCATTTACCACTCAAGCCTGACTCTCAATGACCCTGGAAAAGAAAGCTTTTGAAAACATCGTGGGAAAAGGAGAAATGCTCATAACCAGCATTTTCTACTTTAACACAATACTTTCTACCCTTCCCAAAACGAATTTCAACTTTTGATTCCCATTGATTTTGTCGTCTGCAAATGCTTTCAATATGGATTAGTGTAAAATTTTATCGTTTGATAAAGGGTTAATCTTAATTTTACATGTATATTGATTTTCAAACTTTACAAAGATATTTTCAAAATCGTTTGCCTAATTTCGTATCAGAATGACATGAATTAATTTTGGAATTTTGCTATGTAAAAAGAAAAAAACAAACATACTTATTCTCGAGCTTTCCTTTTCCCCTATTTAACGTTCCAAGAATCAAGAAAGAAGAACCAGATATATACAGAAAGATTTAAAACCATCATAAAAATTAAATCTCGATTTTTTACGGATCGGTGAAGCGGGTAATTCTCACGCTGAGGTAGTTATCCCACGATAAACAAAGTGCGTATAAGAGAGAAACACGCAACTTTCATCGAAGCTTAATTCCCCACGTCAAAGTTTTAGAATCATCTAAATTCAAAGATCTTGCAGACGAGAAAGTAAACATAGGTTAAATGGTAGAAATGACAGCATTTTTTATAATAGAGTAAAAACATTGCGGGAAAAGGAGAAAATGCTGTTTATCAGCATTTTCTCCTTTTTCCACAATGTTTTCAACAGATTTCTTCCTCGGTGTCGACAATAACACTGGATAGATTGATAAGGGTCAAATCAAATCGATTTTCTCTTTTTACTTTTACTGTCTCACACCCTAAGGTTACAGTATCAGCCTTTACTGACGGTGTAGCACGGGATCAGACTGCAGACATTGTGATCTTGAAAGTAGATCCAGGTCTGTATTTACCGACCATTCTTGAAGACATTCTTCGTCTTTTTATCAAGAAGTTTATGAATTTGAAAATAACACAACTTCCGATTGGCTAAATGCAATGGTTTAGCCAATTAGAAATTGCGTTACTTTCGAAGTCTATATAATAGGCTAAGAATCCAAATGAGAATATTTGGTGACAGCGGACTCTAATGATAGATCAATCCTCGTCCGATCCTCGGTGCTATGAGAGAGAGAGAGAGAGAGAGAGAGGGAGAGAGAGAGAGAGAGAGAGAGAGAGAGGGAGGGGGGGTTAAGTAGTATCAGTTTTGAAACTGCTTTGAGTAAGTTCGATTTAATGACTGAATTTTTCCACCCTTTTTTCCCTTCTTGTTAAACTTTACCGAACAGCAAAATTTTAGACCTGCCCACATTGAAAGCATCAGGAAGCGACAAAATAAATTTGACTCAAAAAATGAAATTTGTCCTTAGAAAAGTAGAAAAGATCGTGGGAAAAGGAGAAAATGCTGGTTTCGAGTATTTTCTTCTATTCCCACAATATTGCCAAAAGTGTTTCTCCGCAGGTTCGTTAAAACTCGGAATTGTGTGGTGAATAAATCTGTAAAAAGATCAAGCCAATTTAAAGAATTCATTTATCTTTATTTCAAAGTCTTTTTTCGCTTGGAAAAAAAAATCTCATCATATCGGACAGTGTAGATCCAAGATCATACAGCTTGTTCTGTGCAGTCTGATCTTAATCTACAGTGACTGCTAAAAGCGTATTTTGTCGCACTTATAGGCTAAAAGTGTTACTTGACACTGAAAGGGCTTGAATAGACCATTAGAAGTAGGATAAATGAGGAAATAAATAATTCACCGAATACACTTTGTGAAGACGCTGGCAAGTGTAAGTTTTATGACCAAGACAATGCGATTGGGGGGAAACATAAAAGTTGGCAAGATTTGCCAATACAAAACTCAGGTAAACCCATCGGAAATTCATCGATAATTGAACTCTTTGGTAGACGACAAAGTTTTAGACTGGTTAAAATTAAAAGCATTTTCAAAAAAAAAAACCCATAAAGACCCAAATTTGCAATTTCAGAGCTGTTTTCTCCTTGAGAGTCTCGCCTTATCAGACAGCTTAGATTCAGGCCAGAGTGCACGTTCTGTGCTTTCTTAATCTTGACTTAAAGTTGCGCTTAGCAGTCTAAAACCTAAGTCATATTGGACTTAAAAATAATTTACTTCAACGTGCGTTAACGTATCTTAACTTACTCTTGTAGTTTTCGATGTTTAAACTTCAAACAACTTCTGAATTCCATGTTAGGACCATGAGAGCCGATTTAACTTTTATACTTACTCAAAGGATAACTACAGCAAGTAAGAAAATGATTATACGTCTAAGAATATTCTAAAACGTACCTTGGCTGAACGTGGTTTGACGTAATTAAGCCTACTTTTGTAACGTGTTTTACGTACATCGGCGTACTTGAACCTGCACCAGTTTAGACCAGAATAACCACTAGGCAATGAATAACGGCAGAGCATGTAACCGCAGAAGAGCCGTGACGCCGCCAACTTGTTTAACCCTTTCCCAAACACTCCCTGGTTTTCACGGCCCTGAAAAAGAAACCTTTTGAAAACATCGTCGGAAAAGGAGAAAATGCTGGTAACCAGCATTTTCTCCTTTTCCCACAATGTTTTCTACCCTCCCAAGAACAAATTTCAATTTTTCAGTCACATTAATTTTGTCATCTGCAAATGCTTTCAATTTGGACCAGTCTAAAATTTTGTCGTTTGGTAAAGAGTTAATATGTCGTAAGTGTAATGCGCAGCGACGGTTCTGTACCGCAGATTAACGTACTTTGTTGTAGTTTTGCGTACTTCAGCGTAACTAAACGTCCTTCCTGGCTTTCTTTATCGTTGTTTATCGGGGTCTAACGTACAATTAATCCTTCAAATTATCTTACGGACACGTTATTTAACATTCTATACTCTCGCATACTTCTACGGACTTAAACAAATAATTTCGTGCATTATTTGCACGAGTCTAACCTTATTTCACTGTCTTTAATGTACATTAATGTGCAGGTGCCTTTTTCTAAATACATTAATCTGAGTTTGTTAATATGTTCTATCGAGGCTGCAGGATTTATACCAATGTTCTGCACTCGCATACGTTCACGGTTCGCATGATGTGAAAATGTAGAGGAGTTGTTGCATGAAGATTTTATCACAAAGATACTTATAAATAAGAATGCATTTAACGTTTTCCTTACAAAACTGTCGTATTGACACTATCATTTCAGTCATTAAACCTTGTGATTAATAAAAAGGCTAAAAGAGTTTTGTTTAATGTTTAATGTTGAAATTTACCAACATGAGCTTGATCTTATCAAAATAATGCTTTCTTAAAACAACCCTAGCGCATTATAGATTTTGATTATTGTTACAAAATCGAATGAAATCGGTTGTTCTTAAATAAGATATTTTCACACTACTTTAAGTACTTTCAACAGTATATGTATTTCATTTGAGACAACTGATTATTTCTTACCTTTTCCCGATTCTACCCTTAACTACAAAATGCCGGGTTTTAACAACCACGAGGAAGAAGCCTTTTGAAAACGTTGTGGGAAAAGGAGAAAATGCTGGTAACCAGCATTTTCTCCTTTTCCCACAATGTTTTCTATCGTATCAAAGACGAAGGTCTTCATTTAAATTGCTATCTGCAAATGCTTTCAATTGGGACAAGTCTACATTTTTGTCATGTGGTAAAGAGTAAAGCTGGATATCGGCAATTCCTTGCCCAATAAAGACAGACAATATGCATGTATCGACTCTCCTTTAATCACTTAGAGGCATACAAAAATCGTTTGTTAGTCTTTGTTAATTTTTTCTTTCTTTCACACAAATTAATTTTCTCCCTTACAAATCTATCCTTTGTTCCACAACCCCCAGGAAAATGATTAAAAAAACATTGTGGGAAAAGGAGAAAATGCAGTAGACATGATTTTTTTGTCCTTTTTTTTTACTCTAACCACAATATTTTCTACTTATTCTCCTATTCCCACACTGTTTTGTGTGACTCTAGAGACTAATCAAGATAATTTGACCACATTCAGTTTGTCGTCATAGCTGCTTTCAAAATATACGTGTTTGAAGCTGTCGTTTAGTAAAGCGTTTTAATAGAGACGCTACAACAACAAATATTTACTTAAGAAATAATCACAGATTGACGTATTGTAAAATTTTCAATGGCTTTACCCCTCTGAAACACTAACCTTTTAACACTTTTGCAGAAGACAAAACTTTGGACTGTTCCATATTGAAAGCATTTGTAGATGACACATTATTGTTAAAGTAAATTAATCTCCGTGTAACTGATTAATCTTTATTAACTTACAAATTGAATACTGACTTACGTATTTATTCATTTTCTGTTGTTGCATATAAATTTCTGTACACTGAGTCCTGCCCTATGAATGCATCTACAAAAAGTATTGACTCAGGTCAGCCTGCGCAGTCAGCGCAGGCTGACCTGAGCCGAAACTTTTTGCTATTGGTCGATTTTTTGCAAGTCCAAGGACCAGTTTACATCATGATTCAGTCGGTTTTTAGACAAAATAGACTTTATGGATCCATGATCATGTGATGACTCGATAAGTATCATGCATCACGGAGATCCATTTAGCTCCCTTTTGCCAGAGCATTCTTCCTATGTTTTTGAATGATGATGTACTTTGTACCAGTCTGTCTGTCTGTCTGTCTGTCTCGCTAGCTGTCTGGCTGTCTTGCTGTCTGTCTGTCTGTGACTTAGGTGGTGGGAGTTGTCTTAGTAGGGTAGAAAATGTTGTGAGAAAGGGAGAAAACGCCGGTGTACATGCATTTTCTGCTTTTCCCACAATGCTTTCAAAAGTGTTTCCCTAATGGTCGTTAAAGCAAGTAAAGATTGCAAAAAAAACGAGCTGTCTGATCGTAGATCTACTCTTTCTAAAATTGTGCGAGACAATCAGCCGTAAACGACATTGGATCTGCTGTAGTTTATTTATTTTTTGAAATACTAGTAAATTATGAGTACCTTAATAAAGTGTTGTCGGTTGCTACAGTTAGTGGCCATAAATATTTCATCAAATCAGGTGTCCCTTGTACCAACATGTATTTTTCAGAAAACTTTTAAATTAACCTTTAAATTCATTGTGGTTTGAATGATATTCAGCAATCATTGAGAAACTTTTATGCAAATATAGCAAAATAACATTGACATTTAATATATGTTTAGACTTAGTACAATACATTATCATAAGAATGTAGGTGTGACTTGGTACAATACATCGTCACGATGGAGCTGTTCAAATTGATCAGTTGATAAAAAAAGACACATTTTTACAGAAATGGCAACGTTGGCAAAACTTTACAGAATAATGACACCACTAGGTTTTGATAAAGAGCTGCAACTCCGATGTCAGACGTGGAACAGTAATTGGAACTGGTGTAAATAGCCATAGTAACCTCAATTTCTACTTGTGATTATCATACCACAATCAGAAGTTCCATAACTCATTTTCTCTCATGTAAGTCGATGGGAATATGGAATTTAGTCAAATACTTATGGCCACTAACTGTAATTTTGTCATTTGAAAGCGAAGAAAGCGTATATATGTGGTTTCGACTGTGAATGTCTTTTTCCATTGTGTTTTCAAATATTTCAATATTGAGGGTCTTTTAAACAGGACAGCAGTAATTATGCACAATCACCGATCAAAATCAAAGCGTTGAGAACCCTGAAGTGGTATTTGTCAAGGAAGCCATTGTGTGGAATTAATAATTTGAAAGAAAAAGAAAAATATTATTCAAATATTGACTTGAAAGTCAACCTACTAAGCAAATTAATACCTTTTTTTGTTGAAGGGAGAGTACTCATGACAAAGTTAGGATTATTTGTGTATTGGTGGTCTCCCTTTGATCATTAGGAGTAGCGTCCCTTGACAGTAGGATGCATGATGGATAGAGAAAGAAACCATGTGAATATATCGAATAAAATTAAGTTTGTACCTGAAAACTATGATTTTGAAATATCTTTGGCCGTTAATATTTAATTCCCAACATTACAATCAATTATTTCGATCTATAAATATTCATGCCCAATCAAATAGAGTAGCGCGCAATCATTGGATGAACAAGCCATGGGACGAACTGGTTTTGGAACGAAAAAGCCCACGACCAAGTGATCGGTAGACAAATTTTGTATCATTGCGCCAATAGAAGGCTATGAGTGAGTGAAGCTATTTTCAATCAAAAGTTAGTATTTCCACAATCGATGGCCTCACCTAGTGTATTTTAACATGCCATTTCCAATTACATATCTGAGTGCTACCGAAAAACTCATTCGCCTGAGAAAAATTGAGTTTAATTGGGTTTATTTCCTTCGGCTTTGCACAAAATACGATACATGGTCTTCAAAATTCAATATTGAACTCATAGTGGTATTGTCTTCGACAAATACCACAAAAATACTGTTCTGAGGCTTTCGTCTGGTCAAATCAAAGAGTCGTAACGTAACGTATGGTAACGACACATAACGTAACGTAACATAACGCAAGCTCATTGACAATATGTATTGTACAGAAAGATATTAATACATGCATGGAAATACTAGATCTATAAACTTTATAATTAAAGTCATGGACAAAATAGATAAATGAAGAAATCGTACGAGTTTTACTAATTTTTCTATTCTTTTTGAAAACAAGCAGAAAATTTCGAGAACTGTTCAATCAGGTAGTGATTGGTAAAAGATGTGAGAATATTTCACATCATTTTGAAATACAAAAATGAGAAAGGGTAGTATCAGAAGGTAAAGTGCACTTCTCACTTCTCCCCCACATTGCTCGATGGGTAAAACGGAAGTTTCAAGCCAGAACTAGGACCGTATTACACCGTAAAAATAGTTATGTTCAATGTTTGACCACTATGTTGTGTTTCTAGTTCATGTTGTAAAGGTATTGCTTTTGCCTATATCATGCACGATCGTAAGATGTTTTTTTTTCTTTTCACGAAATGTTACTCTAAGGCTCTTTGCTGGTCAAATTCAAAGTCAATGATAATGAATTTTTCTGACACAATGTTTTCGATAGTGGTCTACGGCAGGACGCAAGATTGTCGTCTGCGAAAGATAATGTATTGACATGACGCCAACAATCATCTGCAATTATCAGATCTTTAAAAATTCTTTTTACTCTTTCAGCACCAAATATATAAACTGGACCTCTTTCGACGCTTGAAAATGTAATCCACTAAAACTCAGAACCATTGCCTTTATAAACGACTAAACAAGCGGACGGTATATATCCAAGATCAGACTGCACAGAATGTGCAGTCTGATCTTGATATATGCCGTCCGCAAAAGCCCCCTCTTTTTAACCTATGGCCCTGGGAAAGGGTTAAAAATAGGGAACACTGTTTTAGGGCTCTCTTCGGGCCAAAATCAAAGGAAATAATAACGTTTGACCACACGTTATGTTCTCTTTCATATTGTGAATTTATTACTTTTCACAATGTGTTGATTTATTATTCCTGTCAATAAGGTTTTGTTTTCAATCAGTTTAGTGTCTTCTTCCCTTATCCTTTCTGTTGATTTAAACCTTTATCTGAGAGTCCCACATGTTCACCATCCTTTTGATAATTGTTCTAAAAAATTGCGGCAAAAGGATAAACCTGTATTGTTAATTAGCACCTTTTTTAGCTTTCTATAACGTCCCTTTCCTGAACAAACCCCATTCATTTGAGTCATATTTGAATTACTGACAGCAACTGCTTTCAATACGCACATGTTTAAAAGCTTCTCGTATGGTAAAATGTTCCAAAAGAAGCTAGTGTTTGAAAACATCGCGGGAAAAGCATTTCTAAATGTCGGTTACCAACATTTCCTCACAATATTTTCTGGCTTTTCAATGACAAATCTTATGATTTCAGCCAGTTTTGTTGTTGTCTGCCGCAAAATCCCTCACCATGGACGAGTCTGAAATTATGTTATCTGGTCAAGGGGGCTACAACTGGGGCCAAGAAGGACCCCGTGAACACCTATGGACTCCCACGTTGAAGGTAGAAAAATATACTCTTAGCTTCCTTCTGGACAATTGATCTTTCTTTTTTCTCCGTACATAAATGTTTTTTTTTTTTCATCTTTCAATCTTTACCTAGACGACAGATTTTGGACTCTCCTATATTCAAAATATCTGCTGATGACAAAATTTGAAATTGGTGCCAATGAGCTGAAGTTCTCTAACAGAGTAGAAAACATCGTGGGAAAAGGAGAAATTGCTTGTTACAAGCAATTTCTCCTTTTTCCACTATGTTTTCAAAAGCTTTCTACCTTTAGTCGTGAACAAGGGATTGTTTGGTACAGTGTATTTGTTTTGGTTTATGCAGCGCTGGTTAACTCATTACCAAATTTTAGACTTGTCCATAATAAAAGTATTTTCAGATGATAAACTGAATATGATCCTACAATGGAATTCATCTTTGAGAGGGTAGGAAACATTATCGAGGAAAGACTGAAAATATTTTGTAGAAGCATTTCCCACCCTTTCCTAACAATGCTTTCAAAAACATTTTCTTCCGGGCCAATGAACCATGGGAATATTGCGTAAATGGTCGTACATAATTGATTGATTGTATGATATTTAACGCCGTTTTCAATATCATTTCAGTTATATCGCAGCGGCCAGTGCACCTATCAATGCTTTCCTGGATTCTCTTTTACCAGTACTCCGCACAATTTTCTTTCCAAGCCACTGGCTGCTTTCCCACATGACCATCGTCGAGACAATGGTCAGGGGTGGTAGAGGAATCCTGTCCAAGTGACCATCATCAATCCTCGGAAAGAAATTGGGCGAGGCAGGGATCGAACCCACGATCCCCTGTTCTTAAGTCCTGCACGCTGCCGACTGAGCTACCGGGGCTCGGTCATACATAATTAGAACTAGTACAAAAACGTCATCATAAATCCTAAAGGAAAAAGCCGTGTTCGGTGAAAGGGGGGGGGGGGGGGCGGGAATTGATACATCTTCAAAAAGTTTCGACCAAGGTCAGCCTGCGCAGTCCCGCGCAGGCTAACCTCGGTCGAAACTTTTTGCTATTTGTCATTTTTCTGCATGTCAAAGGACCAGTCTACATCACAAGTCAGTCGATTGTCAAACAAAGTGGATTTTTTTAATTCATAGTTATGCGATGTCTCGCTAGGTATAATTCATCACGGAGATGCATTTCACAGTATTTTGCTAAGCCATTGCTCATTTCAGCTATTGTATCACAGCAAAACTCCTTCTGAAAAAAAAAAAGAAAAAGTCTCACACTGAGAAATAATTTTAAAAGTGTTTTGCCGCTTTCAACGCCAATTCAATAATATTACAGCGTCACCTCACCTACTCATATCCTTTCTTGATTTCACCAGTACCTTATTGGGATTCTGCAGTGCCTTACCCTAGGGCACTCTGTCATGTCTCGTATCGTCAATGGGGATCGTACCAGGACGACCTGACTGCAGGTCCAACACCTTTGCCATCGATGATTCCTCCTATGTAGAGATAAGATGATAAGGGTGGGACAGGAGGGACACTGAAACCACCAACCGTGGTAGGAAGATAGACTAATTGATACAAAATTGCCCATAATTAAGTTTTTTGAAAGTGACATGTTCCCCTTGTAATGAAAACGGACTAATAAGTTAACTTCTTTTTAAGCTTTAACCCTTTAGCTGTTTAATCATTCAAATGAAATTTTCAAGCCGATAACGTTCGTAAAAAAACGTGTTTTTCTTTTTCAAACTTTTTTTTGTGCGGAATAATCATCTCTTTATCGGACAGTGTAGATCCAAGATCAGACTGCACATTTTGTGCAGTCTGATCTTGATCTACACTGTCCACAAAAGGTCAGTGAGTCGTGCTTATCAGCCAAAGGGTGAAGCTTCGTCTAGTTTGTTTGTAGTCCTATCTTTTGACAGAAGGACAAAGCTATAATTTTGTCCGCCTTATTATTCTTTGTGGTATGTTTAGCCACTGAAGCTTGGTGGCTTGTATTCTAGGTGTTTGAAACTGAACTCGTGGTTTAGCCAAACTTTTTCCGAGGATTGATGAAAGTCATCACACGATATGGTTTATTTCCCTCCCTCGCCATAGAACTTGGTTTCGAGTGTTCTTATGTTTGATAGTAACAAGTGGCTTGACAAAAGTGGTATAAATAAATGTGGTTAGAGAAACTGCAAGGACACAAGAATTGCTGGTGCACCAGTCGCCGTGACATATCCTAAATACTATTCAAAGCGGCCTGGCGTTATCAACAACAACAAAATGGGTCTATACCACATTTTCTTTATCAGGCATGGTCTCAAAAAGCATTTAACAACTCAGGATCTGAAACGACAACAACAACAGCAACAACACTGGATTCTGAAGCACTCGCACAATACCTACCTAACCATTTACCTAACGAAGAAATTCTAGACTTGACTATACCCAAAGTAATTGCAGACTACAATTTTGGTGTGGCTAAATTGGAGAAAAGTGTCTTAGATAAGGTAGAAAACATTGTGGGAAAAAGAGAAAATTATGGTTACCAGAATTTATTCCTTTTCCCACAGTGTTTTCAAAAGGCTTTCTTAATCAGGGTCGTTGAAACTCGGATTGTGTAGTAAAGGGTTAAACCTTCCTACACTATCGGCGAAATCAGAGGTTTTCTTGGACGAAATAAATCAAGATCAGACTGCACACAAAGTGCAGTCTGATCTTTGATCTATTCCGTCCTCTTACTTGTCCAGTCTGTAAGATAACAATCTTTCAGAGTTTCTCAGTGGATTGCCTTTTTAGCTATCGAAAGAGGTTGATGTTATATTCGTTCTTCTGAAAATGTTAAAGATAGATTCAAATGGCTTTGCATGATGGATATGTTGTTATATGAAGGAGCTTTATATAGCGTTTTGCGGGTAAGAGCAAGAGCTGTACCTTTTATTTATAAAACAAGAAATTAGGGGGACAAAGTCATTGCTCTGAAAACGACTGAATAGCTAGTCATTTTGGTACCATTCAAGTCTTTCGACAATAAAGATGACGGTATTATCATAATCTATCATTTTTGTATGACTCATCCTCGAAAGATCCCTATAGATCCCTGTGGAAGCTCCGCCATGATTTGTCAGTTACTAGTAATATCTCCTGGAGTAACCTATCTGGAATGCTTTATGATATTTTTATGATATTTTGTCAAGAGTGCTTCTACGAATCGAATTCTGTTTTGGCAATACATGCTTTGGTAATACATGTTTGACTAACTTATATTTCACTAATTTATTTTTCTACCATGTACAGTTCCAGCTGCATTTTGCCATAGTGCACAGTCTGAGCTATACCATATTAACTTGCCCGCTCTATGACGGAAAAAAGTTATTTGAACTTAGTCATAGAGGTCTCTTTCAAGCACAAGTGTTAATTTTAACATGTTAATAATATCTAGTCATAGTATAAACAAGAGCAGAATAATTATTTACAATTATATCATTATCGTCTTCATTAGCAAAAATTACATTGAAATGACAAAAAAGGGGAAATCCGACGTTTTTACAACAGTCTTAATCGTTACATCTACCGAGACAAGAGTTTTTAATTATTTTTCTTTTAGCCCTTTCCCACATTGTACCACGTTTTATGGATCGGTGAAAGGAAGGCTTTTGAAGACATTGTGGAAAAAAGGAGAAAATGCTGGTAATGTTTTCTCTGCTTTCACAGATCAATCTATTTATTTAAGCTGCTTTTCATTTGTCGTCTGCCAATACTTTCAATTCAGAAAAGTGAAAATTTTGATGGTTGGTAAAGAGTTAAAAAAAAGGAAAACCGAGTCATCTCATTTGAAACACCTTGTCATTAACTCATTTGCTCATTTCTTTTTCTTTTAAAATTTTCGGTCGAAAATTTCCACATTATCATTTGACGAGTCACCCCGTTGGAGACGTCTTCTTAATAACTCATTTGATTATTTTCTATTTCCTCCCCGTCCCCACCCCCCCTCCCCCCCCCAAAAAAAAAACATCACATTATCATTTGTCGACGACAGTTTGTTTTCGTAATGCAACGAACCATTTCAGAAAACCTTGTCATAAGAGAAAAAAATTTTCGTGAAGATCGTTTCCTTCTTTTGCAACAATGTTTTTATTGTATTCATGAACCAAACTTTACTTTAGCATTGATTATCCATTTTTTTACGTCGATTTTTTTAACCCTTTATCATACAATCTAGAGCTTTAACTATGCAGGAAGAGATGCCTTTTAAAAACATTGTGTGAAAAGAAGAAAATGCTGGTTACCAGCATTTTCTTCTTTTCCCACAATGTTTTCTACCCTATCAAAGACTGAAATCATCATATGAGCTACATTTAGTTTTTCGTCTGCAGATGCTTTCAATTTCGTCCGGTGCAAAGTTATGTCGTCTGCAAATGCTTTCAATTTGGTCCGATGCAAAGTTATGTCGTCTGCTAGAGGATTAAGCCGTTCTCCTGTAAACTTCTTTCCGGAAAGAAATGGTTTATAAAAGAAGTTTGAAAGGAAAGAGCAAAATTTGAACACAGAGATAATTATATATAAATTGAAATGAATTTAATTTGTGTGATAACTTTAATAAGAAGCCATTTAAGCAAACAGAGAAATCGCTTATCATCAAAAAATTCTGAAATTTTCCATTCTTTTTTTTTAAATAACTGGCGACAAAGGTATCGGAATACGTTCGTGTGACAAAAAAAAAAAAGACAAAGTGTTGATTTTTTTTACTTGCTAGTAATTCTTTACCTGGAGACAAAATTTTAGACTTTTCTTAAATGAAAGCATTCTTGTAGATGACAAACTTAACATGGCCCAAATGACAAAATTTGCGTTTGAGATGGTCGGGAAAAAATTGTGGAAAAAGGAGAAAAATGCTGGCCCACAAGCATCCTCTCCTTTTCCCCACAATGATTTCAAAAGCCATCCTTCCGAGGGTCGTTAAAACACGAGGTTTTTTAGTAAAGGGCTAAATTAAGGTCCATTTTGCACGCGAAAGGGTCTGGTAAATGCACAAAGTAGGGGACTATTTCGTACATTCCTTATTGGAGGTTATTGAGTCAGAGTGGATTCTATTACAATCTACTGTTTTCTAATAATAACAACGAAAATTACTGTCTAAGATCACGTTACATGTACCTCCTGGTTACGTTCATGTAAACTCTTGAAAGCATTGTGGAAAAGGGAAAAAATGCTCATTACGAAGGATTATTTAGTCTTTAGGGTACTATTCTAGTTTGTTCAGTTTCAGATGTGATGAAAAGAGTTACAAATATACTGTTTGTAAAATGACTAAATTTTCTTCTTTAAAGAAAGAAAAGAAAAATTCCCACTCAATCGACGATTCCTCTGTGCATAGCGCATAATTAGAAAATCCTGGTTTTCCTCCTGTTGGAGATGGTTATTACCGAGGAATGTCCTTTGAGCATGGCACTGCAAAGCTCCAACTAGGCACTTTAAGTGATACTCAGTTTCATGGAGGATCGAACTTGAAAGCGGAGTAAATACCAAATATACCTCCTGTACCAAACAACTCGTGTTTTCACGATCTTTACGAAAAAGCCTTTTGAAAACATTTTGAGAAAAAGAGAAAATACTGGTGACCAGCTTTTTATCCTTCTCCTACGATGTTTTTAACCCTTTCCAAGACTTACCTCTGTGTTTGGTTCATATTTAATTTCTGGAATTTCTGTCAATTTTGACAAGTGTAAGATTTTGTCTTCTATTATAGTACTCAAAGACATATCCACCCCATTCTCTGTTTATGACAGGGATTTCTTGGCCAGTTTTCTTTTCCAAGCCTGGTTAAACCATTAACCTTTTCGGCTTTCGAAGGGAAAAGGCCGTCCAAGAATCAAGCAATATGCAACCGTGATAGTTTTGTCTTGAAAAACATACTCTGCTTCTTTGGTTAGATAGGTGTTAGTTGGATTTATGATCAAGAAATCTTATTTCGATCCCTGATTGCGACTGGTCACATATCAGAGAGCTTGTGGGCGAGGCAATTCAGAGCCCAAGCCTAGTACACGTGAAACCCTACACGGACATCAGTTTGAACCATGCTCTGGCAAAAGGGGGTTTAATGCATTTCCGTGATGTATTATATAAAGCAAGTCATCACATAATTATGGATCCTAAAAATCTATTTTGTCTTGCAACCGATTGTATAATGAGGTAGACTGGTCTTTTGAAATTAAGAATATTGACCAGTATCAAATGGTTTTCGACCCAGGTCAGACTGCGCGGATAGCACAGGCTGACCTGGGTCGAAACCTTTTGCAAATGCATTAGACCCCTTCTAACAAAGCACGGTTCATGTTTAAACTTCTCTAGTTAGTAGTGATCGTGGAATAAACTCTACAACTTATATTGGCCCTTGGGCTGCTAGGCGCGACTCACTGACCTTTTGCGGACAGTGTAGATCAAGATCAGACTGCACAGAACGTGCAGTCTGATCTTGGATCTACACTGTCCGATAAAAAGATATCCTTCCCCCCCAAAAAAAACCTTTGAAATAGCAAAATTTTTGGGCTTTACTATCGGCTTTGAAGTTTTATTTCACTTATTTAGTAGGATGGGGTTAATTAGTGTCGATGACTACATCCGGGAGACACAACTAGGTATCGCGAAAGGATGACCATAATCGTCAAGAGGTTCGAACCACGAAATTTTGATGAGACAGGCTGACATCCCCCACTCTGTTGTCTCCGACTATAAATTCATGTGCTATTGTCGGTATATGAATGAAATATTGTTGAAAAACAACCTTAAAAACGCACGTCAAACAAACGAGCCACGCTTTGTTAAGAGAGGGTTTAATACATCTGCCTAAAGTATAGAACCATGCCAGCCTGCGAGGTCCACGACTGCCGACATAGGTCGAAACCTTTTGCTTTTGGTAAATTTTCTACTTGTCACAGGACCATTCTACCTCAGGATTCAGTCAGTTGTGGGACAAAATGGATTTTTTTGATCCGTAATTATATGATGGGTGCTTGGTACCACGCAGCAGCATTAAATTCACTGTTGCAGGAGCACGGCTCAAATGTATAGTTCGGCCCATGTCAAGCAAGCACAAAAGGAACACTTCAACTGCGCTTTATTATGACAGGTGCTTGCTTTTTATAGGTACCTTTCCAACATATACCTGACTTCTTTTCCTGCTAAATAAATGAAATAAAATTTTTAAGCCGATAGTAAAAACCCGAGTATTGCTATTTAAAACTTATATTTTGCTGAAAAATAGCTCCTTATCGGACAGTGTGGATCCAAGATCAGACTGCACGTTTGATGCACGTCTGATTCTGTGCAGTCTGATCTTGATCGACACTGTCCGCAAAAGGTTAGTGGGTCGCGCTAAAAGCAGCCTGAGGGTTGATACATGCTGCTTACCTAATACGGAAGGCTACTATTCGTGCTAACTGATCCCACGGATCTGTAATCCTCTACCCTACTATCCAGAATTTTAACGACCCTGCGGAAGAGGATATTTGAAAACATTGTGAGAAAAGTACAGAATGCTGGTAACTAGCATTTTCTCTTTTTTTTCCACAATATTTTTCATCTTTTCAAAGCCAACTCTAGTAACTTAAGTCACCTCAAATTTGTCCACTGTAAATGAATCCAGGTCGGGGGAGTCTTAAACTTTGTCATCTGTTAAAATGTTGGAAAAAAGTAAAGGTAATCCAAGGATGTCAATTATAAGGCAATAAAACGTTTCAAATGTCCACAGTAAAACCAGAACTTCACCATAAAGCGATCAGAGCATGCTAATTTGATTGAGAACTTCGTCGTAATAAATCAGGTAATAACAAGCCCCTGTGTATTTTCATGAACGCCATGTGTTCTTATGGTGTTCTACAGAGAGAGACGTAGTGACCCAATCTCTTTCCGGCTCATATTACATCGGAAACCATCTACATGTACATTTAGACAATCATTATGAAATTTCTTTTCCCACCTGCGATTCTGCGAATATTTTTTTCTCATCGTATTGTAGCAGACAACTTTTAAAATCATTGTGGCTAAGGGAGAAATTGTTCGTTACAAGCAATTTTCCACTTAGCCGCCGCTGACTGTTTTTCTATGCATTCATGTGAAATATTTTGATCTATGTAGATTATGAACATTTTATAAAGATCTGTTCACAGTAGTCTGCAACGACTTGTTTCATAAGAAGATAAAGTTACTTTGATTTCTCCCGATAAGATTTTCTGGTGACCAGATCCAGATGTACTTTCAAGTTGTGGCGGTGCCAATAATTGTCATTTTGTGGAGAAGAAAAATTATTACTGCCTCCTTCAAAAGAGCATTTGTGTTTTTTTTGTAATTTCATAAAATCCATTTTGTTAAACAACCGACTGAATCACGTGGTAGAATAAGCCTTAGCGCCTAGGTCGATACTTTTTTGCAGATGCATCAAACCTCCTTTTCACTGAGCATGACCCAAATTTAACGTAGTTTTCAACACTGTTTCAGCTATAAATGAGGCCAATGGACCTGCCCATGCATTCCCTAAGTTTCCTTACCAGCAATTTGCACAACGCTCTTTCTCAAAGCCGCTGGCTGGTGTCTCACATTCGCAAAGTCCAAACAATGCCTGGTTTAGTTTAGTTTAAACATATTTATTTTACATCGATTGAGAAACAAGTTCTTACAACTTATACTGATCTCTCTCGATTCTGCTTCCTGGGAACTACACCAGTACTCGCGCCGAATGTGTGGGCCATTGAAAAATCCCAAAGTTCACACCCGCTCCCGTGTATCGAACTCGGGACCCTATGATTGCAAGGCCGACGCTCTACCTCACAACCACGCCTGGTAGGTCCCTCAACAAATAAAAGATTTACTTTATAGGGTATCCATAAATTTATTGAGGTACTAATCAAAATCCAAGTCTGTACCACTCTCGCTGAGCGTGGTAGCTCAGTCGGTACCGTTCAAGGATTGAAACAAGGGGGTTGCTGATTGATTCCCCAGCTCGGCCACTTTCCTTCTGAGAATTGACGAAACTCAGTGCAACAAGATTCATTCCTCTCTCACCACTGATCGTTGTTTCTACGACGGTTATGTGGGAAAGCAGCTAGGGGCTCGGGATGAATATTGTCTGAAGCAGTGGTATAAGAAAACATGGATAGTGGCACTCGCAGGCACGATATAACTGGAATTTGCTAAAAAGGTGTCAAAATCACAATACATTAAAAAAAAAAACCCTAGTAACAACACGCCCCAGTGGACCTACAGGCTTGTTGCCAAAAGCCAAAATGATCAGTGTACAGACTAGGCTGTACAATTGAAGACGTAATATGCTGCAGTAGGTTACACTTGACGTAACGACGTCTACGCATGTGCATTTTTGCGACATTTTGCCACAGTGTCTTCCAAAGATGGTCTGCTTCACGACAGAACTGTGTTCAGCAGGAAGCAAGGACGTTACCCTTTACCAAAACCCCATGGAAAAAGTCTTTTAAAAACACCATGAGAACAGGAGAAAATGCTGGTAACCAGCATTTTCTCCTTTTTACATGGTGTTTTCTACCTTTTGAATGACAAATCCAATTATTTCAGCAACACTGTATTCGTCGCCTGCAAGTGCTTCCAATATGGACGAGTCTTCTGTCATTTCTCTCATCTGGTAAAGAGTTCAGACCAGCCGTTTGATTTTTATTGACAATAAGTATCGCACACAGGCGATCTTTTGTACAAATATAACATAACATTAGAACAAACTCTCCCGTCCCTAAATAGGCGATTTGCATAAAATCTGTTTGCACGTCTTCTTAAGGTTGTCCCAATTGTTTTCCATGTTGAAGAGGGCCTGTCCAAAAAGGTGCCAAACACTGGAATAATCTTGTCTGATTGTGAATTAAGTTGTTTTCAATCCTGAAGTGGCGCGACCGGAAATGTTCCGTCTTGGCTTAAGAGTAGTTGTCAAAACCTTACCACCAATTTGTGACGTAATGGTGACGTAACCAATAGTTGAAATTTTTGACAGGTTCTTATGAGATAATAGATAAGTTACGTTTTGTTTTCTATAATAAGTATTATTCCAATGGCTTATTTTGATTTTTGATGCAATCTCCTGCAGTACACCAATTTGGAACCATCATGGTAGTTCTAACATAGACATAGGAGCAGGTGGAGCATAAAGGATCAGCTCCACCCATTTATTTTGTTTAGGGAGGGACAAAGTCGTTTTTACCCACCACCTTGACTATTTTCCATTTCTTTACAAAGAAAAAAAATACTGTCTTTTTTCTTGCAAGGATATGCTGGTAAGTTTAACTCATTACAAAATTTGTCCATAATGAAAGCACCAGTAGACAATAATTTCAGTGCCACTCAAATGATAAGAGACTCAAATGAAAGAGTAGAAAAGATTGTGGAGAAATGATAAAATGCAAGCTACTAGCACCAAAAATGTTTTCAGAGGAAGCCTTCATCAAGATCGTTTGTTAAGTGGTAAAAAATAATTAAGCTAGGGGCCTTAATGCATCTCCGTGATTCATGGTAATATGCAACCCATCACATTCTTATGAATCGATAATAGCCACTTCTGTAACAACCGACTTAGTCATCAGGTGGACTGGTCCGTGTATATACAGAAAATTGACCAATGGCGAAAAGTTTCGGCTCATGTCAGCCTGCGAGGACTGCGCAGGCTGACCTGAATCGATACTTTTCGCAGATGCAGTAAGCCCCCATTTCACAGGGCATGGCTAAATTACATGTACCGTCTCGTGCAAACCTTTAGGAATACGGCTACTCTTTGACCCCCCTTACTACACAATCCCATGTTTAAACGACTCCGGGGAAATAGGCTTTTGAAACATTGTGTGAAAAAGAGAAAATGCTAATTACGAGCATTTTCTCCTTTTTCCACACTAGTTAAAACCATTTCAAAGACAAATCGCATTAAGACCACATGTAATATGGTCGTCTGCAAATGCTTTAGAATTGGAAAGTTTACAATTTTGTTGTCTGGTTATAGTTATTCGTTACTTTTTGCTTCCCGAAACATTCATTCAATGTCAAAAAATGACATTTTCCCACCGTCAGGAAGTCTTCATGCTTTATGGGTCGTATCGTAAGATCAAAATTAATGACCTTTAAAATGATGACAAAATGCAAACAGTCTACAGTATATCGGAAGATCAGCCTGCACAGAACGTGAAAATCTCTGAGTTTGATCGAAATGTGTAGTCGACATCATTTCTGTCGTAGAATGAGAAAAGCTTATTTATATTTTCACTCAGTTTACTTGTCTGCAATGCTTTGTCAAAGGACAAAATTATCCATTGTGGTTATCACATCATCTAAATTTGACTCATGCATCTTCTCTATTTTCATTCTAAAATTTTTATGCTTAAAAAGCATTAAATTACATACAATAAAATAAATTTACAGCAAAGTTTACTGAAGCGACTCAAAATATAGAAGAAATAAAATTGAATATTGACTAAAATTCGTTTGTTTCCCACGGATTAACCCCTAGGCAGCTAAGCGCGACTCACTGACCTTTTGCGTACAGTGTAGATCAAGATCAGACTGCACAGAACGTGCAGTCTGATCTTGGATCTACACTGTCCGATAAGATGATATTATTTCCAAAAACAGAACTTTGAAATAGCAATCTTTGGGTTTTTAGTATCGAATTGAAAATTTGATTTCAGTTATTTAGCAAGATCCTGCTAAATAACTAACATGAAACTTTCAAGTCGATAGTAGAAACCAAAATGTTGCTATTTCAAACAAATTTTTTTAAGGGGAAATAACTCTTTATCGGACAGTGTAGATCCAAGGTCAGACTGCACAAAACGTGCAGTCTGATCTTGATCTACACTGTCCACAAAAGGTCAGTGAGTCGCGCTTAACAGCCTAAGGGTTAATAAGGACCTGTATTACCCCTCCTATTACTTTTACCAAGACTCTCCTATCGAAAACTTACGCCCCTATAGGCCTTCTGAGCTAGAAATTTGAGGAAGGCTGAAGAGCCGAAGATGCGAATGTCAGTTTGTTCATTATTTTCTTTTCATTTTTTCAATTTTTAAAGTGACAATAAAGCCCAAAAGTAAACAAAGTGGGTGTTTAAATGCATTTGAAATTATATTATACCATTTAAAAGCATGTAAATTATTGTGAAGATGACAACCTGTCATTTTACGGTCGGTCCAAGTGTTACTTGCCGATAGAGAAATTAATTTCAAAACTAGGTTAAAACCTGCCAGGTAGCTGTGTCTTTTGTTTACTTTTTGCCTGATTTTAAAATTCCTTTTTCTGCCAGCGACTAACATGGTATTATTTAAATTTAAATGTATTATGACACCTGCTTTGATATTTTGGCCTTTACTGGGCCTTTAAAGGTTGAATTTCATATTAATCCTTACGTTTTGAAAATCCCTGTATGTATCAGCTTTTATTTTTGAGAGAGAAATGTAACATGGATTAAAGAGACAAGTTTAAAAAGAAAAAAACATTTTAATACAATTTAGATTCTTAGCCTTCAGCCTGATAAATAAGTTATGTGTACATGAAGCTTTCTTGTAAATAGTAAAAAAAAAAACAACAAATATTGCTATTTCAAAGTTGTTTTTTGCGGGCAAAATATCTCCATATCGGACAGTATGGATTCAAGATCAGACTGCACGTTCTGTGCAGTCTGATCTTGATCTATACTGGCCGCAAAAGCGCCCTGAGTCGCGCATAGCAAACTAAGAGTAAACTTACTATGGGTACTTTAACATTTTTTGAAGACAATATAGATCAAGATCAGACTGCACAGAACGTGATCTACATTAACCGATTTTTTCCCCACGAAATTTTGATTAAAAAAACAGCCTTGGATTTGCTTTAATAATTTTCCGTTATACTAGAAACCATCGCCTATGAATCTGTTGATTTTAAATGCGATGCTCAATAGTACGATGGCGATAACGCGATAGTACGATGGTGATAACGCGATAGTACGATGATGATAACGCGATAGTACGTTGATGATAACGCGATAGTACGATGATGATAGAATACCGTTAGGGCCATCGCCTATGAATTGGTTGATTTTAAACGCGATGCTCGATGGTACGATGATGATAACGCGATAGTACGATGACGATAATGCGATGGTACGATGATGATAACCCGATAGTACGATGGTGATAACGCGATATTATATCGCACTATCATCAGCGTACTATTGCGTTATCACCATCGTAGTATTGTGATTTCGCGTTATCACCATCGTACTATCGAGCATCGCGTTTAAAATCAACAAATTCATGGGCGATTGGCCTTAACGGTATTCCGTAACCGAAAGCGTACATATAACATTTTTTTTCAGGATTGAAGGGTTTATGTATTTCATTGATGCATGTCACGATTAATGTATTAACTTTATAGATTTAACTTATTTCTCATTTAAAGCTGCAATAGAGCGAAACCACCATAAAGTGTTTCAGTCATGGATGATTTGATATTATTTTGTTGGCTTAACCCCTTGCAGATGACGATAAATTTTCAGATCGTAGTTGAAACATGAAGTAGACTGATTTTTGGTCCATTGTGGCAAAAGGAAAAGCTGCTTTTGATGCGCAGGCAATTCCTCATTTTGATTTTTTATGTATACATGTGCATGTATTGAAAGCATAATATAAATTCAAATATGTAGTACAATTTAGTCTACCTAAGCTGAAATATGGGTTTACAGAAAAAGTTGTGTTTATGAAATAAAATTTTGTTACCATATGGCTTGCAACACGCGAAAAGGGGCATTCGGACATTTGCGTAAAGTGTCGTCTCGGATCAGCCTGCGCAGTCCGCGCAGTCCGCGCAGGCTAATCCGCGACGGCACTTTACGACTACATTGTGTTTTGTCCTACAGCAGACTTGCGCAAAACAGAATATTACATAAAAACGGAAAGTGTTGTTTCGGATTAGACTGCGCAGGCTGATCCGAGACGACACTTTACGCACATGTCCGAATTTCTCTTTTCGCGTGTTGCTGGCTATATATACATGTGCAGTCAAAATCATTTTCAGTGACTACCCAAGGGAAGTAAGAAATTTGGTCTCTTACGGCAGGTGGTCTTACAGTGCAAGGTTAGATAAGCTGTTTTAACCATTTACCACGCCACTCCGTGTTCGAACGACCCTGGGGAGGAAGGATTTTGAAAACTATATGGGAAAATGAGAAAATGCTGGTAACCAGTATTTCCTCCTTTTCCCACAATGTTTCTACCCTTTCAATGACAACTTCCATTAATTTAGTCATGTTTAGTTTATCATCTGCAACGGTTTCAAATTGGCCCAATCTAAAATTTTGTTTTCTGATATTTAAAACTTAAGACCAACCATATTGATTGTTGGTTTTTAACCGACGTATTGTTTTCTATCCTAACAAAATCAAGACCACTAATCCAGAGGTATCCTAAAAACAAACATATTTATAAGAGTCTAAACTTCAAAATGGGTTAATTTGTTTATCTGAGAACAATCAAAATTATGAACTGACATTGTGTTTACTTTCTAGAGTTAGTTACTACGATATACACCTATGTTTAGCAACGGTATAAATCTAGACTATTACTAGTACTATGTTCAGTACAGACACAAACAGAGAGAGAGAGCGAGCGAGAGAGAGAGAGAGAGAGAGAGAGAGAGAGAGAGAGAGAGAGAGAGAGAGAGAGAGAGAGAGAGAGAGAGAGAGAGAGAGGGGACAGACGGACGGACGGACAGACAGATAGGTGAAGTGAGGAAGGGAAAAAAATCCAAGTGCCAGCGAAACTAAACGTAGTTCTAAGTACAGCTTCACCTATAGTCAGTAACTACTTGTACTAGCGGGAAATAAGAAAAGTGGTACTGTAGTGCACGATTTTCCTTACTTCCCCTTTTTTGTTTTTCGATTAAAAATTTGATTTTGTATCTTTTTATTTTCCCACTAGAAAATCTCAAATATTTGTCACTAATATGAAATACAGGTGACATAATCTTGACTCAAGATTTTGTCACTAATTGCAATAGTTTGTGTAAGAAAAATTTTCAAAAATCTTGCCTCTAATGTGATGTATTATCTCAAGATTATGTCGTTAAAATTGCGTTTTCAGAGAAAATCTCAAAATTTTTTCAGTACTTGACTAAAGATTTTGTCACAAACATTCTGTTTTCAGAGAAAATCTCAAGATTTTATATTGGTAACAAAAACTTAAGTCAAGATTTTATCCCAAATACATTGTATCAGTGACGAAATGTTGATATTTTCTCTCAAAAACAATCGTACATAAGATTTTGCCACTGCAAATTTTTTTTTAGATTTTCTCTGAAACAAAATCGATACAGAGTCTCTTTCCCCTTTCAAATGAGCCATGCTCTGTGAAAAGGGGGCTTAATGCATCTGCGAAAAGTATCGACCCAGGTCAGCTTGCGCACTCCGCGCAGGCTGACCTGGGCCGAAACTTTTCGCTATCGGTCAATTTCCTGTTTATCAAAGGACCAGTCTATCTCATCATTAAGTCGGTTATTTAAAAAAAGTAGCTATTAAGGATCCATAATTATGTGATGATTGGGCAGGTATCATGTATCACGGAGATGCATTAAGCCCCCTTATGCCAGAGCATGGCTCAAATATATATGAACCATGCTCTTGCAAATGGGGTTTTATGCATTTATGTGATGCATAATACCACGCAAGTCATCACATGACTATGGTTTCATAAAATCCATTTTGTCTCACAGATGACTGGGTCTAGAGGTAGAACAGTCTTTGGACACGCAGGAAATTTTCCAAAAGCAAAAAATTTCGACTCAGGTCAGCCTACGTGGATAGCGGATATCCGCGGAGGCCGATCTGGATCGATACTTTTTTTTGCAAATGCATTAAGTCCCCTTTATTCAGAGCATGACTCATATATATATGTGTGTATGTGGGTGTGTGTGGGTGTGTGTGGGATGTTGTGTGGATGGGTGTGGGTGTGTGTGTGTGTGTGTGACAAATTTTCTAATTTCTCTCTTGAAACACAATCTATGACCAATCTCCTGAACCCTACCAGATATATATGAAGACATCAAAAATACACTCGCTGTTTTTGGACGTTAAGTTTAATTTATGATAGCAGTTCTCTACCGATATGGACCATAAAATCAAACAAATTATAGGTGGTTAACGTCACGTGATAAATATCAGCTATCCATCGGAGTCTGACACACGACCTCTTTTTCTTCACTCATTACCAAACGACAAAATGTTAGACCTTCCGACATTCAAAGCATTTTGCAGGCGACAAATTGATATGGGTCAAATGATGGAATTTTTTTATTCTAAAGGGTAGAAAAGATTATTGTGTGAAAAGGGAAAAAATGCTATTTACCAGAATGCTTTTCCTTTTTTCTACGATTTTATCACAAATCTTTTTTTTAGGTGTGTTATAACTAGGGAATATGTGAGGTAAAGGGATGTAACTCTGTTAGCAGAAGACAAATTGTGAACTCATTCAAATTGAAAGAATGTGCAGACGACAGAAAAGAACAGAACAGAACAGAAATTTATTGCGACACATAAGAATACCAATTCATTGGTCATAACAATTAATTACAAAGCATGCAATATATATATGTATGACATATTTCAATATACAAATATTGAAGAAAATGAATTATTTGAGTGATAAAGTGGACTTTATTCCTACGTATCTTAAAATGTGGGAGTGCTTTAAAAACTATAAAATTATATACCGTTCAACTGTTTTTTTTTTACCTTAAAAGTGTCGAAAAATGGTGGGAGATGGACAAAGTGTTGATTACTCCTTATCACACAATATCTAAAAATAACCGTCTCCTTTTTCGAGGGAGTTAACCCTTTACAACACAATCCCAAGTTTTAACGACTCTGAGGAAATTGCCTTTTGAAAACCTTGTGGGAAAAGGAGAAAATGCTCGTAACCAGCATTTTCTCCTTTTCCCACAAAGTTTTCTACACTTTCTCAGATAATTATCATCAATTCAGCTAATCTTGATATCTCGTCTGTAAATGTTTTCAATTTGGACCGGCGCATTGGTTTGGTTTGAATTGGAGTTTAACGCTATTTTAACAGTCTAGGTCATATCATGGCGGTAAGTGACGCACCCATGTGTTTCCTGGCTTTCTCACACCAGTACTGACACAACTTTCTTTCCAAAGCCACTGACTGCTTTTCTCACATGCATCAGAGGTGAGAGGCGAAAAATCGCCGGAAAGAGAGGTCGCCGCAACCGGGTATCGAACCCGCCACCTCCAGGTCACGGGTTAGATACGCTAACCACTGAGCTACCCGGCCGGGCTGGACCGGCCCAAAATATTGTCATTTGATGAAGAGTTTAAAGCACAGGATTGTTTAGAAAGGTTGTCTTGATTTGTGTTGTTTGGTGTATAGCGCCATATTTATTATTGCCGTACACATACACGTATTATTGTGCGCAGTGCACCTTTCCTCGCTTTCCTAGATTTTCTTTTACCGATACTTTTCACAATCAATGCTTTTTTCAAGCCATTGGCTGCTATCCCACGTAAGGATAGCTAAACGTAGTGTCTAGTGGCTAGAGAGATATGAAACCTATCGCAGCGACTACAACAAATATTCGAAAAAAGCTGGGACGAGCTTAGATTCGAGCTCAGGACTTCTGGTTTACAAGGCCAGTACCTGGCCGTAGAAAAACCTGAGTATTTAATTTAATTCGTCCTTCGTTTATACAATATAGAAGCATTGTGTAGTCATGATCATTATCATCATCACTATTATTATCATCATCACTATTATTATCATCATCAATATAATAATAATAATAATAATAATAATAATAATAATAATAATAATAATAATAATGATGATAATAATAATAATTATTTTTATAATCGACTGGGATACCTGGGCTGGAAGAATCAGAGCAAAAAAGATCCGATTTAACGACCCAATGCGTTATGAAATTACATTTTTTGTATAATAACGATAAATGACATTTTAAACCACACGTTGTTCTATTTATCCAAAAGCCGGTAGATCACAAACACACATACTTAGTGGAGAAATAACCTATACATGTGTACATCAATATGAAGCATGCTTTGTGAAAAGGGAGCTTAAAACATCTACAAAAAGTATCGACCCAGGTCAGCCTGCGCAGTCCGCGCAGGCTGACCTGGGTCGAAACTTTTTGTTATTGGTCAATTTTCTGCATGTCAAAGGACCAGTCTACCTAATGTTTCAGTCGGTTTTTAGACGAAATGGATTTTTCTATCCATAATTATTTGATGACTTTCTCAATATCAAGCATCGCCGCGATGCATTAAATTCCCTTTTGCCAGACCATGGCTAATCTATTAGTTGTAAAAGGATCGAAACAATTTGAAATCTATGACGAGGCTGTTTTAAGCCTCAGGCTGCTAAGCGCGACTCAATGACCTTTTTGCTGACAGTGTAGATCAAGATCAGACTGCACGGAACCTGCAGTCTGATCTTGGATCTACACTGTCCGATAAAGAGATATATTTTCCCCCAAAAAATACCTCTGAAAAAGCAAAATTTGGGTTTGTACTGTCGGCTTGAAAGTTTTAATTTCACTTATCTTACAGGATTAGGGTTTATGAAAATGCCTCAAAAATAATAGTCATTATCTCCCGCTAGATGGCATTCTACAAATACACATCTATCTAATTTGGGCATTCTGGGTACAGAACCGGACTACTTTTCAAAACAACCGTTACTGTGAATTTCAAAATGAAATAAACGTTTACTCAAAAAAAAAAAACGCTACCTGGTGCGATTCATTCAGCTATGATCGGCTTGCATGTAACCTATGCACCGGCCATTTATTAAAACAGCCCCTACGTGCTTGGGTGATAGACTGATAGCTTCGATATAAGCCCTACTTTTCCCAGGTATTCGGGGGTGGGTGATGCGTCATAGCAGACAGGTCGAATCTTCGAAGAATATGACATGCGCAGACAACGAAATAATAGTTACTCAGTGAAAAAAAAAAACTTATCAAGGGAACTAATGTTTTTATACGCGTATGATCATGGTAATAAGTTATCTCCCTTTGATTTCGGTGAGAGACATTTAAAGACCCAGCAGAGGCCAAACTATCAAAGCAGGTGCCATAATACATTTAAATTTAAATCATACCATTTAAAAGTATGGAAAATATTGTGGAGATGACAGTCTGTTATTGCGTGGTCGGGCCATGTGTTAGTCGCTGGCAGAAACAAGAATATTAAAACCAGACAAAAAGTAAACAAAAGACACAGCTACCTGGCAGGTTTTAACCTAGTTTTGATATTAATTTCTCTGTCAGCGACTAACACTTGGACCGACCGGACAATGACAGATTGTCATCTTCACAATAATTTCCATACTTTTAAATGGTATGACATAAATTTAAATGCATTTAAACACCTACTTTGTTTACTTTTGGCCTTTATTGTTACTTTATATATTTTACATGAAATGAGCGGCGCCCTGTGAAAATGGGGGTTTCAATACATCCTCTTTATGCTTTATACCAAGAAAGATGTCGCATTATATCGATCCATTTTGCCAAAAAATCGACTGAATCATGAGGTACAATGGTTCTCTGACATGTACAAAAAATTGCCAATACCAAACATTTCCGACGCAGGTCAACCTGCACAAACTGTGCAGGCTGATATGAGTCGATATTTTCTACAGAGGCATCAAACCTGCTTTTCAAAGATCAGCATGATTTGTTTTTTTTTTTCTTATATTATTTATCGCCGTTTTCGACATTGTTTAATTAACATCTTAGCTGCCAATGCACCTATCCATGCTTTCCTGAAGATGTTTGTTACCAATACTTTACACAATATTACTCCTAAGCCACTGGCTGCTTTCCCGCATAAACATCGTCGAAACAATGAGGCTACATATGAACTTGTTTTCACCGACTGAACTTTCATCGACACTAACAACAAGTCTCCTTTATATTATATATACTCTGTGAAAAGGGGGTTTAATGCATCTGTTAAAAAAGTATCGACCAATGTCAGCCTGCGCAATCTGCGCAGGCTGACATGGATCGATACTTTTTTGAAAATTTGTAAATTTTCTGAAAGTCAAAGGACCACTCTATCCCCTGATTCAGCCTCGGTTGTTCAACTAAATGGATTTTATGTATCCTTAACTATGTACTGACTTGCTTGGTATAATCAATCACGGGGATGTATCAAGCTCCTTTTTGTTAATTTTTGCAACACGCGAAAAGGGGCATTCGGACATTTGCGTAAAGTGTCGTTTCGGATCAGCCTGCGCAGTCCGCACAGGCTAATCCGAAACGACGCTTTCCGTTTTCATGTAATTTTCTGTTTTGCGCAAGTCTACTGTAGCACAAAATCTAATGTAGTCGTAAAATGCCGTCTCGGATTGGCCTGCGTGGACTGCGCCGGCTGATCCGGGACGACACTTTACGCAAATGTCCAAATGCCCCTATTCGCGTGTTGCAAGCTATATAATTGAGCCATGGTCTGTGAAAAGGGGGCTTAATGCATCTGCGAAAAGTATCGACCCAGATCAGCCTGCGCAGTCCGCGCAGGCTGACCTGGGCCGAAACTTTTCGCTATTGGTCAATTTTCTGTATGTCCTAGGACCAGTCTATCTCATGATTAGATCGGTTGTTAAAAAAAGTAGCTACTATGGATCCATAATACTGTGATAGCTCGCTTGACATCATGCATCAAGGGGGTGCATTAGGCCCCCTTTTGCCAGAAAACGGCTCAATTACGAGAGTAGGAAAGCCTTGAAACAAGAAAACAATTCATTATAAGAATATCTCAAAGTAAAGTCCAAGTAGATACATAGGTCAAGTACTTGTGAAACCTTTTAGTACCAATTAACCGATAGAGTTCAGTCGGTTAGGTGCGGAGCTGAAAAGCCAAGAGGTCGTTGGTTCGAATCCCCAGTCTGGCAAAAATTCTTTCACAGGATTAATGATAGTCATTGCGACAGCATTCATTCCTCTCTAACCGCTGATCATTGTTTCGACGATGGATATGCGGGAAGCAGATAGTAGATTTGGGAAGAACAATGTATGAAACACTGGCGATTTCTGCCGCTGAAATATTTTCCTGAAAACGGCGCTTAACACCATGCAATCAACAACTTAACTCTTTAGAAAAAAAAAAGAAAAATCGACTCTTACAAATTGAAATCAGATAGAAGATGTTGTCTTTAAAAGTGGAAAATCATGGTGGAAAATACGGTATGCTGATTACCAGCACTTCCTCGTTTTTCAGCAATATTTTCAAGAGCCGTCTACTTAAAGGGCATATGAAGAAAAATAGGACATTGCTGTTGTTGTTTTTCGACAGTATGGTATATATAAAAGGAATATAAAGTTGTTGTCACTTTCCCTGGACTTACACTTGTGTCAAGTCGAGCCTAAGCAGGAAAACTTGACGCAGCTCGATGCAAATACAAGTCTCCTAAAAAATGTAAGTACAATGTATACCTTCTCATTCGCCAAACGGTCTACTGGAGTTTACGGCCCTTTAAAGATTGTGCTTAAAGAAATGCGGGGGTCTGTCTTGGCTAAATGGTTCAGGCTAAAGTCTAGTAATCGAGGGGTCTTGGCGTCAATTCTTTGCCTGGACGCTGGGTTTTCATTATGGGCGTCATTGGGTAAGGCACGTCGCATCCTAAACCAAGGACTCGTGAAACTAAGGTAATACCGATAATTGGCTTGCAACACGCGAAAAGAGGCATTCGGACATTTGCGTAAAGTGTCGTCTCAGATCAGCCTGTGCTGGCTACATTAGATTTTGTGCTACAGTAGACTTGCGCAAAACAGAAAATTGCATAAAAACGGAAAGTGTCTGTTATGTAAATTACCCTACACCTCATTACCATATTTCGGGTCTGGCCTCAAAATATGCATAAAAGGGGTTTCCGTAATTCTCCTATTAATAAAAGCTTCAGTGCTATTAATTAAAGCTTCAGTGCTATTAATTAAAGCTTCAGTGAAGTAAACAACGTTCTGCTAACTTTTTCTGAAATAACTGGCCACCTATTTAAAGGGTTGCTTTATTTTTCCCCCCATTTTTTCCCATCGAAGCGGATATAGCGCTTTAACAAAAAATCGAGAGAAATTAGTGTAATTTGCAAGAACTTGTTTCTCAATCGATGTAAAATGTACTCCTCACAAAAAGTTAAGCAACAATGAATTACCGCTGCACCAGAATTTTATTATTACGCATATAGACAATATTATTGTATAAATATAATGAGTATTGAGTTACAAATCAGTTTAAGCAATTCTGTACTTCTATCAGATAATGTTTCTCACTTTCAAGCTTTTGAAGTAAGGCACTGTCTAAATTCACATGCAAAAAAGTGGTTCCACACTACCCAGATGTTTAAAATCCCAAAATCCGTTCAATCTGCAACCGGAACACAGTCAGTACACTGTATTTCCACTATTAGCACGAATGCAAGCTTGAACTCTTCTGGGCAATTTGAGTGGCCAGCAAAATCTCCAGATCTCAATCCCATTAAGCACGCGTGGGACATTCTGGGTAGACGTGCCAACGATGGAAATTACAGACCTCAGAGCCTCCAACACCTTGAGCAACTTTTGAGACAGGAATGGCAGGATATTCCACAACAACAGCTGGACGGCTTGATCTGGTCAATGAAACATTATCTGATAGAAGTACAGAATTGCTTAGACTGATTTGTTATATTTATACAATGAAATTGTCTATATGTGTAATAATAAAATTCTGGTGCAGCGGTAATTCATTGTTGCTTAACTTTTTGTGAAGAGTATATATAAATTTAAACCAAATCATAGAAAAAAAAAAAGTTCTGCAACTTATCAAATGCCTCATTGAGCACTAGGTAAACCATTTCCTGGCGACTGTAAAAAAAAAATGTTTGCGTCAATAATTAAGCCGTGCTCTGGCAAAGGAGGGGAGGGGCTTAATGCATCTGCGAAAGGTATCGACCCAGGTTTGTCAGCAGGCTGACCTGGGCCGAAACTTTTCTCTATTGGTCAATTTTCTGCATGTCCAAGGACCAGTCTACCTAAAGATTAAGTTGGTTGTTAACAAAAAGAATAATGTGATGGCTTAAAATGTCACCAAAAAGGAATACTGTAGACTAAAATCAGCCTGCACGGTCCTACATTGGTAAACATTTATCCACAGTCAGTCTTCCCCCCCCCCCCCTTTCCCGTTTCAACCGCCATATTTGCAGACTTTCCACGTGCGTAATCTGGGCGTGTTTTGTATTCACAGTTTAGTGTTAGTCTCTTGTGTAAAATTCTTATTAAGATGAGACAATGTTTGATTTTTTTAAAGATGGATTACTAGTATTTAATCAATAGATAAAGTCTGGAATTAATAAACATCGAGGTGGGTGAATTTATTGCTGTGGTCTCTCTTTTTTTTCCTTTTTCATCGTCACTGTTTGGTCAAATCATCATCATACTCTCTGTCGTTGTCTATGTCACCTATTTTACCCCACCCCATCCCTAACAAGGTTAAATGATGGTCGTCGTGATGAACTCAGTTGGTAATGTGCGGCGCTAGAAAATTTAGGGGTTGTGGGTTTGATACCGAGCCTAGTAGCTCAGTTGGTGACAGCCGGGATTGAAAATAGGAGTTGTAGGTTTGATGTCGAGCCCTGTGGTTCAGTTGGTGACGTGAAGTCGGTGTGAAAAGCTCAAAAAGAGCTTGCGTTTCTCGTTATATGTTCCCGACTATGTAAATAAAATTTACTTGACTTGAAAATATGTGAGTTCCATATCTGGCTTGGCCAAAGGGTGTCAGCTTGGCTAATTAGTTTAGGCGTAGGATCCATAGTCCGCCAGTCATCGGTTCGATCTCTAGGAGAGAATTTTGGGTTTTGCGAGAGTTCCCTAGGGCAAAACACTTCAAAAATCTGTCCTAGTACCTGTGAGACGAAGGAAGTTATGAAACACAGGAATAACTGATCAGCTGTCGCCGTGATATGACTAAAATGTAACCTCAAGTTCGAGCCTTACTGAGAACACTGTATTTTCGTGTGAGTGTCCCAGAGCAAGACAATCTAGAGCTCCAGCCTAGTACTGGTGGAATCCAGGAAATACATGAATATGTAGGCTGTCGCTGTGATATGACTCAAATAATTTAGAAAGCGGTATCAAAACACAATCAATCACCCTCAAAGTTAAATAATTGCCATTGTGACAGAAATCATTTCTCGGAAAGCAGCCGATAACTTCATCACCATAGACATCATTTCAAACTCTGTATCAGACGGCAAAATATTAGATTTGCCCAAATTGAAAGCTTTTGAGACGATTAAATTTTTGAGATTTATCTAAGAAAGAACGGTAAATATTTTGGACAAAGGTGAAAATGCTTTTCACCAGTACTAGAATGGGGCTTTGCAGTGCCTTGCCCAGGAACACTTCAACAAGAACAACCTTGTAAGCGTGGATCGTTCAAGAATTTGATTGTTACAAATCCTACACCGTAACCTTTTACCAAACAATCTAGTGTTTGAACGACCACGAGAAAGAAAGCTTTGGGAAAATATTGCGGTGAAAGCAGAAAATGCTTTTCCCACAATATTTTCAGAGTTCCCGATCACACAAGATCGTGCGTGAATCACGTATAAATAAGATAAAACACGTACAAACTGACAAACCCTTACGTGAATTCACGTACAAAAAATCACCGAAAAAAAAGACTAAGGCCAGACAGATGAAGTCGAGAAGTTCATGGATAACGATGCTCGGAAAATGCATATGAGTGACAATATTCGGTTTTCCAGATATCTATTTTTAGAACATTTACATAATCAGAGTTCTCGTTCTTTATCCATGTACAAAGAAGAACAAGACAAATTTATGATGCATGGCATCATAGAAGCCGCAATCTTTTGGTGGACAATTTCAGAAATATTGACTTTCTAGAAAAAATGTGATGACATTTTTGTATCTCTTCCCCCCCCCCCCCCACACACACACACAAACGGAAGATCATGACAAATGATACTAAAATGCAGGATAAAAAAGGCAGAAGTTAAGAGAGGAATCTTAAATTATCTTGTACCATTATTATCATCATAATCATCATTATCGTTTAAAGTGATGATGCGTATGTGAGAAAACATGTAAAAGCATTGAAATTTTCAAAATTCTACTCAAAGTTTGAAAATGGAGAAATTGCGCATGAATTCAAGTACAGAATTTTTCATTATTAAATGATTTTAAAAAGCAAACTTCTGTAGGGGCATCAAGACGACACTGCGGAATTATGTAAGTTAGTGATCATTGAAAGTGATATTGAGATCGTTATTCACGTAGATCTACATGCATTTACAATTTTTTAGTGATATTTTCTTTGAGTTTCATTTTTTTTGCAAATAGAAAAAAAAAAAAAAAAAAATATTCAACAACTTTCTTCTAAAACATTATCATTTTGCTTGTCAAAAAAAAATCTTAGCCTGCTTGTAACAAAGTGAATCTTTACATTTCTACACCAGAATTAGTGACTTTTGCATAGTATTTCCAAAATTCTTCTGATCATAGCCTTCACAGTTGGCGCAAAAAAAAAATTTTTTTTTAAGCCTTTAAGGATCTGGATATATTCGACTGCAACATAGTAACTATTACTCTCTATATATATCGTTTAATAAATATTAGTTTGAACTAATTTCTGCAATTGCCTTGTACAAACCTATAAAACTTCTAATGTAAACTTCAAGAGCCATTCCAAAGCCTTGACCAGCAGCGACATAAAAAGTTGTATATGCACAGTGATAGGTTTGGTAGTAACTTTATCCTTTCAACTACACCGAATGAAATTAATATACTGAGTAAGGAAAATGAAACAAAAATTTTTTACGTTTACAATATCTTATAAAATATTTAAAAAAAATATTACACAGGCTGATGTACTGTCTGATCTTGATCTATTTCTGTCATTTTCGAACAGTTTCAACCCTTAGAGCGCTATGCACCACTTTGGTATTTTTTGTGGACAATGTACATCACGATCCATACATTTTTCACGGGTATTGTAGATCAGAACCTTACTGTACAGAACTTACAGTCTGATCATAACAGCTTCGACACACACAATACACTAAATGATAAAAATTTTACAGGGCTCATAAGGTAGCTCGTCCATGTTACAAAATTCGATGAGGCTAAAGTGTCGACGAAGGGAAGAAAAAGTGTTATCTCTTCACAAGTAGGCCTATTCTATAAATAGCTGATGTCAGCTCTTACTGTGTAGGGAGGTAACCAATCTATACCTTGATCAAAGGTTAACCGCCCTATTATCGTTACAGATTAAAAATGGACGAAACACTTGTACATAAAACTGCTTCTGATTATCATATTCTAAGATGCTCTCCATCTCATAATTGTTATTAGTTTGTTTTTCAAAAAAGTAGACAAATGCGAAAACGGTTTAGAGGTGGGAGAGCCTATGATAAACGGAAAGCATTATAATTTCGTTTGGGAACAAAGAAGGAATCCTTTAAGTTGGAAAAGTTCGAGGGACAAGCCAATAAAAGGAAGTTTATTTCTCTGTATTTTCATTGTTATTTGAGAATGAACATGTATTGCAAGAAAACCAGACTTGATGTTCATGTAGGTCTGATTGAATATTTGAGAAAGAGTCATGTGGAGTAATTTTGTAACACTAACACGACATTATTAGAAAATTTCCAAAAATAATAACCAGTCGAATAATTACTGATCATCTACATGGTAAATAGTTTAGGTACATTCCTACAGGAAGCCGCTTTCGAGCGGCTTCCAATGACAGACTGCGTCTCGATTCTTTCCACAAAATATCGGTATTTCAACAGCGTAATTTAAACTTAATCCAGTCCGGTTTCGTAGTTTGTGCATTTTTAGTGGCGGTTTTAGACCAGGAGCCTAAGAATGTCTGAGAAACGTGGTACATTAGAAGCCTTTGGTTTTAAGAAAGCGAGGCCGATTGATGACGCAAAGCTTTGAAAAAAACATTGAGAGAAAGGAAGAAAATGCTGTTAACCAGCAATTTTCCCTTTTTCTTCAATATTTTCTGTCTTATGAAAGAAAACAGCTCGTGTTTTAGATTACATTTATATCTAGATCTATTTTTCTTCTGCAAATGCTTCCACTTTGGACCTGCCTAAAATTTTATCATTTGGGAAGGGTTGTAAAATTGTTAGAAAAGAAGAAATGACTCGTCATGAGCAATTTCACCCTTTACCACAATTTTTAAGATACATATGTTATCAGGCCATGTAAAATCATGATTGTCTGCAAACTCTTTCAGAAAGTAAAAGAGGGTTGTTTAAATTTATTCATTGTGGATTTCGATTCTCATTATAATTTAATAACTCTTTATTTTCTGATGTTATACTAGTTCTTCTGTTTTGTACCCCTATTTTATTTCCTATACCCCTATTTTTCAGTAGTAAGGGGTACAAAAAACCCCTAAATGGAAATTTCACTGGGAACACTGGTTTTCAAGTCTACCATGGACAAATACTATAATGTTAGCCATATCTGAATTGTCGTCTTCCAATAGTTCCAATTTGGGCAAGTCTACAATTTTGTCATCTGGTAAAGAGTATGTTAAGGGGAGCGATATTGGCCTGCAATACGCGAAAAGGTGCATTCGGACATTCGCGTAAAGTGTCGTGTCGGATTAGCCTGCGCGGAATGCGCAGGCTGATCCGAAACGACACTTTCCGTTTTTATGTAATTTTCTGTTTTGCGCAAGTCTACTGTAGCACAAAATCTTATGTAGTCGTAAAGTGCCGTCTCGGATTAGCCTGCGTGCACTGCGCCGGCTGATCCGAGACGACACTTTACGCAAATGTCCGAATGCCCCTTTTCGCGTGTTGCAAGCCATATAATTTAGAGATTCTGGGGTCGGTCCTTACCGGCCACACTGGGTTTTCGTGGGAGTGTCCTTTAGCAACACGGAGTACTGGTCAGCCTATTAGTCAAAATGTTCAGGAAACACGTAGCATACAGGATGGATCAAGATCGGACTGCACATGACAGCTAGTCTGATTATAGTCTTGAAAAATCTCATATTCTAGTTTTCTTTTTTTCTTTGGTTTTAGTTGGCGCTCTAAGTTTTGATTAACTAAATTGCTACATGTAATTTCTTTAATCGCGTTTTTTTTCATACTTCTCAGATAATGAAAATCTATGTAAGTCATTGTTTTCCATGCATATGACCTCGTAATTGTCGTTCACATTGCAAGCTATAAACATGCAAGTGCAGTTTTATGCCGAATAAAAAAAGTTATGACTAAGTACATGTAACTTGTACTTTTGAAAACGGCATAACGACAGCCTGGGTTCCAGGCTGATAATTTTTCTCCTACGTATTTCACGTTACTTTGTCAGAAATGACCAGAAAAAATGGTATAGATACATGTATGCAGATTATGTTTAGAGATCTATGTAGACCGTGATAAGGACTCAGAAATTGTTAAAGCCAGGTCCGAACTGAACAGCACCTTTTGTTACAATCTTTTCACGTTTGTTCATATTTTGTATCATCACCATCAGTACTTCACAGGGATATTTTCCGTTATCTCCTGCGTAAGTGTTTGATTGTAGCAGACGACAAAAATTAAGAATCGTCCATCATAACCGCCAGACGAAAGATCAAATGAAGCTTAAAAAATTGGATTTTTCTTTGAAACTGAAGAAAACATTGCGGGGACAGAAAAAATGTTGATTATCATAATTTTCTCCTTTTTCAACAATGTTTTCATAGTCTTCTGTCAGTGGTTGTTTAAACACGGACTAGTTTGATAGGAAGTTTTGCGTGCAGAACTGAACCCACCTGGCGTTGATAGCGAGACTTCCGTTTGAATTTTTTTTTCTATGTTTTTACAAGCCATTGTATTCAAATATAAACTACAACCTTAATCCTATAGGCTCCAAATTGGCCTAATGGTCAGGGGAGTCGACTTGGGAACCCGGGGACCCGAGATCGAGACGCAACCGAAACCCAGAAAAAAAAAAAACGCAGAGAGACAGGGGGCGAAAACAGAAAGACAGCCCGACAGAGAACGGGCAAGAAAGACACTTCGGTAGGCGATGGTGGGACACAGGGAAATTACCTTTTACTACTCTGTATTTTGAAATTATCATTTCTAATACAGAGGTGTTTAAAATATGAATATTATTTGAATTTTTGTCATTAATTTATAGAACCTGTTTTCTCTGTACAGAGATCAAGTTTAAATAAGAACAACTAAATATAAAAAGAAAATATTTTAATACTCAAAATGAAAAGTTCATGTATACAACATATTACCCAAAGATCAAATTCATCAATCTTAACTCTTTACCAAACATCAAAATTTTAGACTGGTCCAAATTGAAAGCATTTGCAGATGACAATGTGACTCAAAAATTGAAATTTGTTCTAGGAGGGTAGAAAAAATTGTGGGAAAAGGAGAAAATGCTGGTTACCAGCATTTTCTTCTTTTCCCACAATGTTTTCAAAGGGTTTCTTTTTCAGGGTCGTGAAACCTTGGGATTGTTTGGGAAAGGGTTAAATTAAAATGGCTATAAAAACAATGTGGAAGAAGGAGAAAATGCTGGATACCAGCATTCTTAGACTGGTCCAAAGTCAAATAAGACAAATTGAATATAGCTATGACCATGGAATTTGTCTTTCAAGGGGTAGAAAACAATGCTGAAAAGAGAAAATGCAGGTTACAAGCACATTCACCATTATCCATAATGTTTTAAAAAACCCTTTACATCTTTTTGTTTAACTCTTTTAACAAAAGACAAACTTTTAGACAGGTCCAAATTGAAAGCAATTGCAGATGACATACTTAATTTAGCTGAAATGATGGTAACTATCCATGAAAGTGCAGAAAATCTGTGGGAAAAGGAAAAAATGCTGGTAACCAGCATTTTTCTCCTTTTCTCACCGTAATTTCAAAAGCTGCCTTCTGTGACAGGGTTGTTAAAACTCAGGATTGTGTGGTAAAGGGTTAACAACAATGGCTGGTATGAGAAAAAGTTAAAATAAAGACAATAAACCTCATTACAATACAGAATATTTCAACACTTTACCAAACAAACAAAATTTTAGATTTGCACATGTTGCAAGTACCAGTATTTGCAGCTGACTGATTATATGTGGTATAAATGCTGTGATTTGTCTATGATTGGGTAGAAAACATGGAGGAAAAGGAGTAATTATTACTTACCAGCAGTTTCATCATTTTCCACAATGTTTTCAAGAACCTATTCAATCATAATTTTTTAAACAATGGCTGGTTTGATACAGGATTAACTGTTTACCACATAGTTCCGACTTTTAACAAGCCTGAGAAAGAATGCATTTGAAAAAATTGTGAAAAAAGGAGAAAATGCTGGTAACCAGCATTTTCTCCTTTTCCCACAATGTTTTCTAACCTTTCAAAGACAAATCCAATCATTTGATCCACTTGTAACTTTTGTTTAAAAACACTTTCAATTTGGGCAAGTCTAAAATGTTGCCATGTGATAAAGGGAAAGGCTAAACACCAACTCATCAAACTAAACACTATTGTAACTTTTTACAAAAAAAAAGTGACAAAATTTTACAACTTTCCAATTTGAAAGCATCTGCAGACAACAATTTCAATGTGGCTCAAATGGTGCAATTTTCCTTTGATAAGGTAGAAAACATTATGGGGAAAGGAGAAAATACTGGTTACCAGCATTTTCTCCTTTTGCCACAATGTTTTCAATAGGCTTCTTCCCCAGGGTTGTAAAAAGTGGGTATTGTGTGGTAAAAGGTTAAAGTGCCTGAACAAACCCAACAGACTCTTCCAGTCTAGAAATAAAACCCAACTAATTGCAGTGTCAAGGTTGCTTTTGTCAGCAAAGTGGACAGAGTAGATCAAAGATCAGACGGAATGTGTCTGATCTTGATCTAAACTGGCCACAAAGGCAACTGTGGTTGTGAAAGGCCATTTAAAGATTAACTTTTTACAAAACGACAAAATTTTAGTATTGTCCAATTTGAAAGCATCTGCAGAGGACATATGAAGTGTTGCTCAAGTGATAGAATTTGTCATCCAGGAGATACGAAACACAGTGTAAAAGGAGAAAATTAATGCTGGTTTTAAGCACTTCCACCATTTTCCACAATGATCTCAAACACCTACTACATACAGTTTTAAAAACAAAATGGTTTGATAAAGGGTTAAAATCAATACACAGAGCCCCAGTAGCTCAGTTGGTAGCGTTCAGGACTTCAGAACACGGGGTCCAGGGTTTGATCCCTGGCTACGACCCCTGGCTCGGCAAATTTCTTTCCGAGGATTGATGATCGTCAATGCGACAGGATTTATTCCTCTCCCACCGCTGACCATTGTTTCGACAATGATTATGTGGGAAAGCAGCCAGTGGCTTGGAAAGAAAATTGTGCGGAGTACTGGTAAAAGAGACTCCAGGAAAGCATGGATAGGTGCACTGGCCGCCGCGATATAACTGAAATAATGTTGAAAACGGCGTTAAACACCATACAATCAATCAATCAATAAAATCAATACAATAAACTCATCACAATACAAACTGTTTTAACCCTTTACCACACAATCCCGACTTTCAACGACACTGAGGAAGAAGCCTTTTGAAAACATTGTGAGAAAAGGAGAAAATGCTGAACCAGCATTTTCTCCTTTTCTAACAATGTTTTCTATCCTTCTCAAAACAGATTTCAATTTCTAAGTCACATTTTTTGTGTCATCTGCGAATGCTTTGAATTTGGACCAGTCTAAAATTTTGTCGTTTGGTAAAAAGTTAACTTGCAACCAAATGACAATATTTTTGACTATGCCAAATTGAAAGCTTTTGCATGACAGTTTAGCTGTGGCTTAAACAAAAGACAGCTTAAACAAATGGATTGGTCTTTGGCACACTTAAACAAGTATTGTCAGACTAACAGAAAATGCTGGTTACAAGGAACTACCATATTCTCCTTTTACCCACAAATAAATGTGGCTCAAATGTTGGGAGATGACTTTGAAAGTCTAGAATACATACTGGAAAAAGAAGAAAAATGCTGAATATTGTTATTTTCTCCTTTTCCCACTTTGTTTTCAAGAGTCTTTTTCCTCAAAGTAGGGTGGCCGTAAACACCACAGACCACCACAGACTACCACAGACTACCACAGACCACCACAGACTACCACAGACTACCACAGACCCTACCACAGACCCTACCACAGACCCCCGGGCAGACTATCTTTGACCCATAGAAATAAAATTTAATTGTGTTTGAAGTAAAAAAAATATGAAATTTTCCAACAGATTAGACACTTCAGTAGTATTTGTTCATATGTTTTGAATTTTTCAGTCAAGATTAAATAATCAGATTCTATATTAATATGACTTAAATAAAGTTTTTTCATTAGTTCTTTTTAATAATAATAAAGTTTTGATGTGTACAATGTAAATCATTACCAAAAATTTTAATTTTGACTGATTATTAAGCATCATTATTGAAATCAAAATGTTCTAATAAAATATTTAAATTTGAAATTTACCACTCTAAACAGAGACTAGAGTAAAATTCTAATGTGTATAAAGAACAAATTAAACAATAAAGAAGCTAATTTATGCAGTTTAAAAAGCAAAAAATATTTGTAATTAAAAAGATTTTAAGTCTTACTGTTCCATTATGATGTCAAAGAAGGTAAAATGAATATAAATGAGGCAGACTGGAATCATTCCTCTTCAGTGACAAATGTCAAATCACAATATTTCAGTAACTTGATGTAGTGTTTGGCAATCATGCCCTTAAACCTTTAAGATAATTTAATCTTTGATATTTGCCCTTTAAACAAGAAAATGAAAAAACCTTCCGTGCATAAAGAAAGGGTCCCTGTCTAAATATTAAATTTGTTGATTTCTGCATTTTACATTGGCTTTCCATTTTTAAATCAACATAAGGGTATTCATAATTTTGTTTTTAGATTTAATAATATTATTCATTTTAATATCAGATTATTTTCTACTCTGAAACAATTTTACTAACATTTAAAGACCAAGTTTACACTAACTCATTAAATATGTAAAATATGCAGTTACCAGTTAACTCATTAAATATGTAAAATATACGGTTGACCACAAACATTTTAACTTCTAAGCTTATTGTTTTTATTTTATCTTTAACAGTAGTAAGCTGTATTTACTGTAAATATATTCATTATGTAATTACCCTCCTAAATGTAAATTCCATAAATTTTGATTGAACTTTTTCTCATTAAATATTAACTTTATATGCTTGTGTCATTTTGAGACAATTTGCATGGATCTTTGGAGGCTCCTGCAGTGGTTTAAAACTATTTTGTACATTTTGTTTTATTCCCTTTTATACTTAACTTGTACCAATTTAAATGTATGAATATATTATTTTTCAAAGTTTGAACATTTATATTTAATTTCTATTGGTCTCAGACAGTCTGTATGGGGGTCTGTGGTGGTGGTCTGTGGTGGTCTGCAGTGGTCTGTGGTGGTCTGTGGTAGTCTGTGGTGGTCTGTGGTGTTTACGGCCACCCCTCAAAGTACACAGAGTTGAGTCTCAAGTCATATAGCAACAAAATGTGCAAGTGCAAAAAAGGATAAATTTTGTAAGGAAACTACATGTAATAGTTTAAAGCCAAATATTGTGATTTCCTCCTTTTCCTTTTCGATAGAATATCCCACTGTACAGCTTGATCAAGATTAGACTGCCCGTCCTTAGCAGTCTGGTCTGTGATTTACACTGCCACAAAAGTGCGTGATACTTATCAGCCAAAGGGTGAAATAGCACTCTTGATTCGGAGTGTGTAATGATTCTGAACCCCTGATACGTCACCTGCAATACCTATTATCACCATTCCAATAGATTTATCTCTTTTTTGGCACTCTTGTTCATACATAAAATATTTTTTTTGGTGAAAGGTCAAAATTTACTTCACTGAGTGAACATTCTCCATATTTTTAATGAGTGGCTGCCACTCATGAAAATATTACCAATGATGTTCACTTGATGAAATAAATTTCTCTTTCACTGGAAAAAAAACCCCACAAATATTCTATTTACGCCATGGGAAATGACCAAAAAACAACTGTACTGGATCTTGATTAAAGTCCTATGAAAAAAAGGGGTTAGAGGCATGAAAAAAATAGAATATATGTTTTTTTTTTTAATGACTGAAATTCATTTCATCGAGTGATACATCATTGCTAATATTTTCACAAGTGACACCACCACTTCTGAAAATATTACTGATGATGTTTACTTGATGAAATAAATTTTGATCTTTCACCAATAAAAAACAAGAGCGGCAAATTTTGTCGCAAGATACGCCCGTCCCACTGCCAGAGGGGGTATAATAAGCGTAAAGGGCAGGCAATGCAACAAACATGTTTACCAAGTCTCAAGTCAATTCGACTTGAGGTGACAAAGTTCCGTTCCCGGACAAGCAAGAAATACTGTAAAAATGAAGATCAAAGTGGAATTACTCAAAATCCGCGCTAGGTAGAGTTATTGTTCTTGTGCACTGTACTCCGTAATATTGCAACAAACATGCATACCGAGTTTGAAGTCGTTCTGACTTGAGATGACAAAGTTATATTCCGGACAAGCACTAAATGCTGTAAAAATGACGATCAAAGGGAAATAATTCAAAGACAGCACGAGGTAGAGTTACAATTCTTTCGCACTGCACTTCCAAATATTGCAACAAATAAGCATACAATACTTCAAGTCATTCCTACTTAAGATGACAAAGTTTTGATCCGGACAAGCAAGAAATGCTATAAAAATGAAGATCAAAGGGGAAATAACTCAAAATTCGTGCTAGGAAGAGTTATGGTTCTTGTGCACTGCACTCTGTAATTTTTCAACAATCATGCATACCAAATTTGAAGATGTTCAGACTAGAGATGACAAAGTTATACTCCGGACAAGCAGTTAAAATGTTAAAAAGGGATATAACTCAAAGACAGCACAAGGTAGAGTTATGGTTCTTTTGCACTGCACTCCGTATTATTGCAACAAACACAAATGCCAAGTTTCAAGTCAATCAGACTGGAGATGACAAAGTTATGCTCCGGACAAAGAAATGGACGCCGCCCGCCCGCCCGGATGCAAGCACGTACGCCATGGGTGATCCCATAATACGTCCTGTCTTCGACGGGCGTATAAAAAACATCATCTTTGTATACCAAAATTTTGTAGGCTTAAGCCCTGTTGTTTAACTCTTTACCAGACAACCAAATTTTAGACTTGCTCAAATTTAAAGCATTTGCAGACAACAACTCAAATATGGCTAAAATGATGAAATTTGTCTTTGAAAGGAAAAATAATGCTGGAAAACCAGCTTTTTCTCCTTTTCCCACAGTGTTTTCAAAAGCTCTCTTCTTCAGGGTTGTTAAAAGTCAGGAATGTTTGGTAAAGGGTTAAGAATAGACAATTCTTAAAGATCTGCTAAATTTCAAATTACAAGTCCATTTTTTTTTCTGGCAGTAACAGGTTTAACTCTTCACTCCAAGGTCCAATACTCCTTGCTGAAAGGATTCAGTCTGATACTCATGTCTACATCACATTGTCTTCCTGAAAATAGAAAGCAAAATTTATATTGATTTCAGCTCTTCTTAAAAACCCTTCAAGTGCCTTTCAAACAATAGTTGCCATTTGCAGTCAGTGAAGATCCAAGATCACACTGCATGTTTACTGCAGACTGACCTGGTATCTACACCAAACATCATGTTCGTTCTATAAGCAGTTTCACAACTATAGTTACAGATAGGCAGTTTCACAACTACAGTTACCTTTCCAGACAGAGAAGATCCAAGATCACACTGCATGTTTACTGCAAACTGATCTGGGATCTAAACTGACCACTATGCAGAGACATTCTCTCCCATGGCAGTTTTAAAATGGCAATTTGTTGACTTACTTTCCAAACTGAAAATCTCAATTTTGTTTACTTCGCACTTGCAGGGTAAATGCTTTACCAGTATTTACAAGGTAAACATACCTGTAACATGGGTAGGAAACTTCATATTCAGAGCCAATGGCTCCGACGAGAATATGGGGTCATACTAAAATACGCCACTGAGAATTTATACGCCATGGATACGCCATAGGAGTTTTTGCATGCCACAGCTGTTTTATAGAAGTGGAATATGTTAGCTAGTGAAATATATCAAGATATGCATTTTACATCATATCCACATGTTTCAGTTTGAGGAAAATCGTACTTTGCAAGATATTTGCATTCAAAATTTATCAAATTACAAAGGGAAGCAACTCATCTGTCATAAGTATGCCATACCAAAACATGCTCGACAAAGCAATAATAAGCCCATTAAAATGGACAAAAACTTGTTAATACTGTTTAAATATGTTTTATAAGCACTCTGGTTCCATTTAAATACAAAATGTATCATACTTACTGAGAAATTTGTTCTTCTAGAAAGACTAAGATTGGGAAGTTATGTATTTTCAATACGCCATGTGAAAATTTCCTCGCCACAGCATTTATACGAGAAAACAGCGAGTAAATAACCCTAAATACCTGTTTTATTGTTAATATATTACTACATGCTTAATTTTCAGTAAGATTTATTTTGTATTTTGTAAGAAATTTGGTATTATAACTTGGCCAACTTGACAAGTGTAACAAGGGAAGTAATATTTTCAAGGGAAACAATCCACGAGTTTCATATTATGTATTATAGATGTAATAATATGAAATAAAGATTAAACAGACATTGTCTTATGTTTGTTATATACACGTATGTATTACCTTATATATGTACGCGAAAATTATTATAGTCTCAATATATTCCTATGATAGAAGACGAAATCGTTTATTAAACAGTTAACCCTGCTAAATAACTAAAATGAAACTCTTAAGTCAATAGAACAAACCCAAATATTGCTTTTTCAATTTTCGGGGGTTGGGGGATATATCCTGAACTAACAGTTTAGATCAAAGATCACACTGCATGTTCTGTGCAGTATGATCTTGATCTAAACTGTCTGCAATGGGTCCTTGAGTTGGGCTCAGCAGCCTCAGGATTAAACAGTCAAGTTAATGTAGATCTATTAGAACTTTGAATGTGATTTAGAAGATGGTTGTATAAAAAAATTTACTACAGGCTGTATTTCAATTCTATTCAACAACAATTACTTGTCTCTGAGTATACTCTTTGTTTGCTACCTTTTCTGCATTGTTTGCAATAATTCATAATATACAATATGGTTATCTGTGATAATATAAGAGATTAAGACTTCTCTGTCATCTTGTTCTATACACAACAAAATATTACGCATGTACAAAAAATACAAGATGAATATGGCTTAAAAGTTGAAATTTGCTTTGGGAATATTAGAAAACAGTGTGGATAAAGGAAAAAATGCTGGTTACCAAAAGTGTTTTTCTACTATGTTTTCAAAAGTTTTCATTCTTAGGGTAGGAATTGTGTGGTACAGAGTAAACCCGGCTGCCAGAATCAAAGATGATTTCAGTTGTTGTTTCAGAATGTGTAGGTCAAAATCAGATTGTATAGAAGAAGCAATTTTCTCTTAGATCAGGACCATATGAATTAAGTGATAAAAAATTAAAACTTGCAAATTTGTGATTTTCTTTTTTTATTTATTTCACCTTGTAACATCCACATTATCTACGCCTTCAGTAGATGCCCAATAAGGCGTTTGGGAGTATTGCATTGAATATGAAGTGAAATATTGACTTATGTGTCCGTCAATCATGGATTGTTTCCTTTGTTAATATGACTTCCCTTGTTTCACTTGTCAAGTTGGCCAAGTTATAATACCAACTTTTCTACAAAATACAAAATAAATCTTATTGAAAATTAAACATGTAGTAATAAATAACAACTAAAACATGTATTTATGGTTGTTTACTCGCTGTTTTCTAGTATAAATGCTGTGGCGAGGAAATACTTCCACGGCGTATCGAAAATACATGACCTCCCGATCTTCGTCTTTTTAGAAGAAGACATCTTATGATAAATATGACATATAATATATTGAAATTGAAACATAGTGGTAATTAAACATATTTAAACAGTATTACCAAGTTTTTGTCCTTTTTAATGGGTTTATTATTGTTTTGGCGAGCAGATTTTGATATGACATACTTATGTCAGATGAGTTGCCTCCCTTCATAATTTGGTATTTTTTTATGCAAATATCTTGCAAAGTACAATTTTTTCCGCATTGAAACATAGAGATATGGTGTAAAATGCATATCTCTATATATTTCACTAGATAATACATAATTCCACTGCTATTAAACAGATGTGGCGTGCAAAAAGTCCCATGGCCTATCCATGACGTATAAATCTTCCATGGCGTATTTTAGTATGACCGAGAAAATGTTGTGTTGGTCTTCCGTTTATGAAAATGTCGGCTGAAAAACAACCAAAAAACAAGTAAGCTTGTCATTATTTGTAATCATGTGTTCTTGTCTTTGAAATTCCAAAAAAGGTGAATGTCATGCAATGCTCTGGTCTTTCAATGTGTTTTCTACACTACGGAAATTTGTCACAAGTGTACGATGTTGTCCGAATCATTTGTGGCGTGGGTTGACCGTAGCCGAAATAATAAGTCATGGACCTAAATTCATTCCATTATTGCCATTTAACTGGCAAGTAAGAGAGAGTCTTGCTGTCTCAAAAGCGTGAATTAATGTCTTGAAATGTTACATTCACTGCTGGTAAAGAATTGAATTGAAATAGCACAAAAATTGTTAAAAATAAAGAAGGCAGGGTTTTCCATGACACACAAATCCTGCGTCAATGACGCGATTTTAACTCAAATGACCCCCAAAATAAATAACTGTACGTCACCAGTGACGCAACTTTCCAAAATCCAAATTATCTGGGAAATTGAATAAATCGTCAAAAATCCAAGTCTGTTCTTGCTTCACTATCAGACAAACACCGTTCCATTTTTGGCTAGGGGCCAACGGCGCCTAGCCTTAGTAACCACGTTTCAGACTTTTGCATGAAAGCTGCAACCACTCTCAACATCATGTATAAATGCGTGCTATTCGCTGTCTCTGATTTGCTGGAACTGCAGCTGCTGTTTCTAATTAGCTTGAAATGACACACCCCTCAAAACCGCCTTTCACTTTACGAGTTATTCATCCGTGATGTAAAATAGAAAGTGAAAGAGGGGTCGGTGTGTACATTTACCGAGAAAATGCCAAAGAAAATATATTCAAAGCAAAAATTTTTAATGGTGTTTGTTGGCGTGATGAATTTTAAATGAGAACGCTTAAAACAGAAAGAAATTCTCCTGTTAATTTCACCAAATACTCATGCAAAGCATGACACAACCAACACCCGCGTTTACCTTGGGTCGTTGCTGCATGCACACCTTTGGATCCAGATTGAACGTGGCGAAATTGACATTTGATTGATAAGTCTTGTATGGTGTGTATCCACGTATGATGTGTAAACAGACAAAACCCTTTCACTTGTCAGCCGTAATACATGTACAAATTGGGCAGTTGATGAGTCGGTGTTTTCCTGGTGCATGGAAATACCGGAATGGACCGGAACAGACTTGATTGGACCGGAATGGACTTCAAGATACGATGTGAACTCTTGTAGCAACAATTTACTTATTTGACTATGGAATGGGGGAAAACCTGAAAATACTCATGTAAGGGAAAATAGGAACTTACAAGAGGTAAGGCTATAATATCTCTGTCATTACTGAAGATATTTATTTCAAACTCGGACTGATGTTAGTTATCAAAAGGGAAACTCATACAAAAGGGACAGGTATCCATCAAAGTATTTTTCAAACAGTTATAAATGCCCCTTCTTGACTTTGAATGTTCAAATATTCTGATATTTTACAAAATCTTTGTCATTACTGAAGACATTTACTTCAAGCTTGAAGTAGTTGCTAACAATCATATTTACTTCAAACTTGGACTAGTTGTTAACTATCATAAGGGGCAGGTAAACATCTAAATATTTTTGACACAGTAATGCCCGGCTTTTCGACTTACAATTTTGCACTTAAAGCAACTGCAGCCAAGCATAGGAATCCATATTTTTGTTTGTTTGTTTTTCTTTTACTTTTTAACTGGACATTTCATGATTGAACGCAAATTGCTTTATGCATATATGCACTTATCACTTGCCCCTAGCCATCAGTGCTTTCAAGCGCTTTGATTTAACTACAGAGTCTATTTTAGATACAAGTGGTTTTTCGGTAATTCATTTATAGAATAAGACAGGTTTACACACTATTACCATAAAGTACGGTGGACAGTTGTCGTAAACACAGGCCCAGTCAAAGTCTTAGTTGGATTCTCTGTAATTTATAGCTTATTTACGTGACTTCCGGTATATAAAAGTACACATTACCAGTCTGTTCTGTTCACGGAAAATAATGTCACGACGACGTAAACTGTAGCATTCTTCTTAATCGTCTGCTTCCTACAGCTGCTGATCAAGCCACATTAAGCAGCCATTCGGACGAGAATGTATTGTCTGTCAAAAATTGAAGTCGAGCTTTCCGTCAGAAATGACTTTACTTTCTTGGAGTTTAAAGGTGAAATGTACTGTAATCTGTGCTTGAGACAAAGAGATCCATTTGTTTTGACCCCCAAAGTTAAAGGAATGACCCGCAACTACAGAGGCAGGGGGTCACAATGACCCCCAAATTTTAATGCTGAGTGAAAACCCTGAGAAGGGCTCCGATTATGTGGACCAGCTCAGAATATGTAAGTCGGCACCAATTGATGAGGGCTTCATTTCAAAAATATAGTTTTCTTTAAAAAGTTACTAAGGAAGTAGGCTTTGTTTTTCGTTAATACCTTTCAGTCCAAAATGTAGTAAATTAGTCTGATAGAACATGACCGAATTTATGAAAATACAAAGGACTGGTATTGTCACGATTGAAAAATGTTGTCGAACGTTAGTCTATCTTTATTTTGAAAATACTTTAGTGTAGTTTTTGATTAACAGAATGGTCTATACATGTATATAGCATCTGTCATACTTTCGTCGTAAGTGCAACCCACACGTAAGCAAAAATCATGAAAAACATTTGGCATCTTCAGAAGGCTATTTGGTCTTGAAACAGTCATCAAAAAGCTAAATGGAAAATGTATCGACTGTAGCAGAGATATTGAATAGAAAAACAAAACTTTTACAAAGCGTGAGAAATATAATCGACCTATTCGCAATACACGCCTCAGGGTATATGTGTGAACACTCTTAACTCTTTTTTAACAATTAACACATCACAACAGTATGTCAGGTGGGTGCGGTATATACAAGTCTTTAACAGTGAAACAGAATCAATTTCACAAGCACGTCAAGACCAAAAAATGTTCACAGATTCCTGATTCTCATTGTTCTCACTCAGATCTTTCAATGTTCAATTAACCAAATGCATATTAGATCAGAATATGTTACATATCAGTTATTTTTTAAGCCGATGATAAACGAACATCCATCCAAAGGAACGTTTACGCTTTGTGCAGTCTAATCTTGATTTGCACTGGCTGCAGAAGCAACTAAAGTTGTGACAGGCACTTTAAAGGTTCAAAATGAATAGCTTCACGGCGTATTTTAGTATGACCCCATATTCTTGTCGGAGCCATTGGCTCTGAATATGAAGTTTCCCACCCGTGTTACAGGTACATGTATGTTGACCTTGTAAATACTAGTAAAGCATTTGCCCTGCAAGTGCGAAGTAAACAAAATTGAGATTTTCAGTTTGGAAAGTAAGTGCATGGCAGAAATATAGGGACCGGGCAGGATTTGAACCTAGAACGCCCGGACGAAAGGCCAGTACCATAACCACTGAGCTAAAGAGAATTCTCCCTAACACAGTTGTTAGGTATTGTATTTAAATCGGGATGAAGCCATGCATGAAGGAGTGGTCTCCTGTAACAAAATGAAGTTGAAAAATGGTCATAACTCATTTAATAATAGACCACTATGACTTTTAAAATGAATTCTAAAACCAGGTGAATTGTAAACAAAACACAGTGACCAGGCAACTTTTGACCTAGTTTTAACAGTGCTCCAGATAGTGTCCGTACAGACGTAATTTACGGACTGCATTTCCGCTAATACGACTAATGTGAAATTTTGTCAGTACCAAATACCGAAACGTTTTGTCCGATACGGTTCGGTTTCTTTGGTAGTCCGTAATTACACAAACGGATTTTGTACCATAGTCATGTTGACTGGTTTAACAAACTTGCTTTTTATACGCCATTCTTATGATCGCTGTGGGATAATATTCGTAAACTAGTCAATGCGGAATCGGAACTGAAAGCAGAAACCACAATGGCTAAGCAATCATCTCTCCTGGGCTTTTTTTGGTCAGAAAATGAGCCCAAATAGATGATCGCGGCATTTCTCAACAACATTATTGACACAGTCATACAGCAAGCGATCAAGAAACAGAAGAGGCACACACTGGCAAGTACTGACCAAATCGTCTATCCGTCTATAAATAGAACCTTCTCATTCCTGATCGAGTCACTCTCCAAGATATCGATACTGACTGGCTTCAATTTTGACCAGTACTGGTACTGACTGAGAAAAAAATTATCTGGAGCACTGTTTAAAATTCATTTTTCTGCTCTTAGACCAACCGTACAATAACAAATTGTCCTCTTCACAATAATTTTCATACTTTTAAATGGTATTATTTGAAGATGCATCTTATCTTTATTTCATGAAACAATATATTATCATTTTTGTATCTTCATGCCAAATGATGCCCCTGATGACTGCAAGGCAGCACAGATTACAACCGACAGTAAATGCATGTTGGAGGCCTTCAAAGCAATCACTGTTTTCACAGAATTTCTGGTTTTTAATGACGATGATCGCCCCGAGTTTTTTTTTTATCCCTTACACAATATATATTGGTAATTTATCTATGTTTATACAGCTGAGCCATTCTACACACTTTCAAGTTTTAACCCTTCACCACGAAATCCTGAGAATTAACAACCCTGAAGTAAGAGGCTTTTGAATACATAGTAGGAAAAGGAGAAAATGCTGGTAACCAGCATTTTCTCCTTTTCCTATAATGTTTTCTACCCTTCCAAAAACATTATTTTAAATTTTGAGTCACATTTGTCATCTGCAAATGCTTTCAGTTTCAACCAGTCTAAAATTTTGTCATTTGATAAGAAATGAGAGCATTTTTTTCTCTCTAGCTGTAAAGATATATCTGTAAATTCATATGGTTTCAATTCTCATCAAAATATATACAAAGAAAAGAAGTTATTTTCCTTACTGTTAACAGAATGTCCATGACATACTGTATGCGTGGATATAAACGCATGTCGAAAAATTTGGGAATTACCGATGATGGGACATTTGGCGTACAGAAATGTTTGCAAAATCAAGATACTCGTTATTTTTTGGTACACTTGTGATAAAAATATGTGAAAAGAAAAGGTTGCGAATTTTTTGAATTTATGAAATTGCAAGAATTTCCACATAGCAAAAATTTCCACTTATACAGTATTCACAGACAGCAGGGATACTATATGCCACCTGCATTTAACCCATTAGATTAACCACACAACTTTTAACGACCCTGTTGGAGACAACTTTTAGTTAAGAAGTTGTGGGTACTGAAGAAAATGCTGGCTCCTTTTCTCACAATGTTTTCTACCCTGTCAAAGAACTTCAGGTTATTCATATCACTTTTGAAATTGTTGTCTCCATTTGGATGAGTCTAGAATTTGTTGTTCGGTAAAGATTTCGAATGGCAAGAGCATCACTAGCACTTTGATTATTTAGAACAAAATTTGTAGATGTAAATGTACCTCTATCTATCGTTCATCTCCAACCAGTCACAGATTTAACCCCATCTGGTGTATTACGCTACTTTCAGCTATATATCAGTAACACCATGGCAACAGCAAACTTGTTCATCTATTTTCACTGTTTCATCAAGCTTAGACTAGGGCTCTTCAGTGTCATTCCCCAGGGTACACCCATCAAAACCATCACTGAAAGTGAGGAACAACCCAGGACCTGAAATTTACAAATCTGGAAATATGTTCACACTGTCACCTGTAAGTAAGTAAGATATATAACAGTAAATAAACTCTCTACTAAACAACAATTAACCTTTAAAGTGCCTTTCACGACTATGTTGCCTATGCGGCCTGTGCAGATCAAGATCAGGCTGCACAAAACATGCAGCCTGATCTTTGATCTACACTGTCCACTTTGCTGAAATACTGTAGACAAAAGCAAGCATGAAATTGCAACTATTTGGGCCATATTTCTAGGATGAAAATGTCTGATATGTTTTTATCACATAACCTCCCATGTTTTCAGTGTAATAGATCAGTTACAGATTTTCTTATCTTATACATGTTTGATATCACAATAATTAGCGTGTGACATCATTTTTAACCTCATTTTGTGTGTATTTCATTGTAGTGAATAGATTTTATGAATATTACCACAGGTGCATCTGTAGATAGTTTTGCATGTTCTGATCTATAATTTGTGAAACAGTGTTATGTGTTAAAAAGAATCCAACATTCGTTTGCATTTGCGATAAAACTTTATTAAACTCGTCAAGAAAAAATGTGATTAAGCTCAGCAAACGTCCCCTTAATAACATTTTCCCTAGACTCGTTTAATAATATTTTATCTCAAACCCCAACTAATGTCAGATCCTATAAATTTGGAACACTAAGAGGTTAATGATGTTACAATTATTAGAATAGAAAGAATTTGTAAACAGAATGCTGATCAAATGTGGGTTTGCTTCTTAAAGAGTCAAAAAAAAAACCAATTGCAGGAAAAAGAGAAAAATTGGTTATGCTAATTGTTTTTTCCACAATATGTTATTAACCCTTTACCACACAATGTTCCCACTAGCTTTTTATTTCAAGGGTACACTTATCCCCTGAGCTGTAACACTGGGGTTAAGATTTCATATTACAGGGTATGACAATAATGGTTCCCAGCTAGAGGTAAAGCAATCCATATTGATGATTTAGAGCAAAAACGTCTTCTATATCAAGATATTTAAGTAAATCTACTGCTAAAAGTCATTAAAAAGCTGAAAAGGCAGTCTGAAGTGACTCTGATCGGACAATGTCGAAGAGACATTTTGTTGTGTCATGGGTTTCTGTGTATTTTGCATCGATCAATTTTTCATGTCTGTTAATTTCTGGATAGGTATTTCTGCATGATCTGACAAAAGATTGTCAATAAGGGTAACAGGTTACTTCAAAACTTGTCATTTTACACAAAATAAGCAAATAAATGTATATAAATGTATACCAATATTTGTTACGTGAATTTCAATTCCATAATGTGATTCACGCAAGAGTTTGCGCAAGTGGGAACACTGCCACACAATCCCGAGTTTTAACGACCTTGAGGAAGAAGCCCTTTGAAAACATTGTGGGGAAAAGAGAAAATGCTGGTAACCAGCATTTTCTCCATTTCCCCCCCTTTTTTTCTTCCCTATTAAAGACAAATTCCATCGTTTAAGTCACAAACATATTGTCGTCTGCAAATTATTTCAATGTTGCCTTGTGGTAAAGAGAAACATCCTCTTTCAAAGGTTCTTAAAACAGAGAACCACCTAATAAATGGTAATTACTGGTAAGTTTCACTAGATTTGCACAAAGCACAACTTTTGAACGAAACTATGGCAGCCTATGTAAACATTCTGGAGAAATTTGTGGTCCTCATTCCACTACTCAATAAGTACATGTGACGAAAATGTATTTGATGTACCCTTCACCATACAAGTCCATGCTATCCTGCTGTAAAACTTTTGAACACATAACAGGGAGAGAAGAAACTGGCTTGCATTTTCTCCTTTCCCACAATGTGTTAAACTCTTTCTAAGACAAACTTCATCTTTTGTATCACAATTTTTCATCTAAAATTACTTTGAACGTGGATAAGTTTATGATTATTTATGAAAAGCAATACTTCCAACCACCCATGGGACTCGGCCCACATGATGAAGATGTGTTTACTTGCTACAGGAATTTTCAGCTGTAACCTTCATTTGCTCACTCAACCCTCAGGCTGGTAAGCGCAACTTACTGACTTTTTGCGGACAGTGTCACAATTTTTCATCTAAAATTACTTTAAATGTGGATAAGTTTATGATTATTTATGACGAGCAATACCTCCAACCACCCATGGGACTCGGCCCACATGATGAAGATGTGTTCACTTGCTACAGGAATTTTCAACTGTAACCTTCATTTGCTCACTTAACCCTCAGGCTGGTAAGCGCAACTTACTAACTTTTTGTGGACACTGGAGATCAAGATCAGACTGCACAGTTTGGGTTTTTACTATCACTTTGAAAGTTCATTTCACTTTTTTAGCAGGATAAGGGTTAAGTTCATCAATTGATTATCATACAAGATCAATAGATCCAGACATTAACCCTTTACCACACAGCAAAAATTTAGACCTATCCAAATAGAAAGCATTTGCAGAAGATAATTTCATAGTGGCTCAAATGACGCAACTTTTCTTTGATAGGGTAGAAAACTTTGTGGGAAAAGGAGAAAATGCTGGTTACCAGCATTTTCTCCTTTTCCCACAATGTTTTCAAAAGGCCTCTTCTTCAGGGGCGTCAAAAGGCGTCATTGTGTGGTAAAGGGTTAAAATGTTGAGCTATCATTATTCAGACAAAGATAGGTTGAAGAATTCTCATGCTGGAATGAAAAGTCTTTTTGGTCCCTGGGCTTGTTTTGCCTGGGCCTGTTCTTCCAGGCTTGTTCTTCCCAACTCAGAGGATTTTCTGCCTTTCTCTTGGGACCGAAATATGGCTCCATTCCCAATTCAAAAATGGCATAAGTTTTCCCCAATTCCAGGATTTTATCCCAAACAAAACAAATTCACCTCGCATACTGATGCATTGGTCAGTGCTTTTATGAAGCAGATGTAGGTGTAATATATCTACTTTCTGAAAAATCCCCAAAATGTAAAAAAAAAAAGGAAGCTTTCAGGATTCGAATTTCATTTTTTTATCCACTGGCAAATTTTTGCAAGTGGCTTTTTTTCTCACTTGCAAAATCAAAATTGGACTCCCATTTTCCTTCTTTTTTTTGAAGCCCAGCATGCCTACCAATAGTAAAGAACTAACGGCCAGTACAATCTGTTCAATTCTGTTCTTTACGTAACCTGTCGACTAGAGACAACACCCAAACAAAAAAGGAACGTTAATTAATATCAAAACCATCATTTAACTATCGGTTCAATTCCAGTTGAATATCTGTTCTCAAACCTTGTTAAATTTCTATAAAATTTACAATGGTGGACGATTTTGTAAATGAATTATAGACGTGTCACATCCGAACATCTGCATGTCCGATAACTGGTTTATCAAGTCCACCACGTCTGACTTACTTCTCGTTGTTATTTGTGCATGATAATTATCTTTTCATGAAAGATTGACAAATATTTCCGTATTATAATCAGAGATTGAATTCGCCTACCGTTTTTTCCATATAAAAAACACAAAATCGTAGTATTGGCCATGAGTGCAGATGAACAAACTTGGCTCACGAAACTTGGATAACGAATGACAACTCGGAGGCTTCAATGGCGACATGTAAAATTATCAACAGCGGTCAAAGGGTATTCTCAGTGCAACATGTCCGATGTTTATCCACAGCGAAACGAATTACCTTATTTTTATTCACATATGAAATTGAGTACATTTTGGTAATTGTTCTTCAATAATTTACACTCGCATTTCTTATCAAGTGCTTGAAATTTCAACTCTCATTTTCCAATTCTGACTCGCATTTTGCAAGTAAATATGTGGGAATTTTAAACTCTGGTTTTCCGTACATCCCCAAAATTTAACAAATAGAATCAAATATGTTGATGAAAAACTATCACTGATTGTGGCAAGTGTGCGAAGGTCTTTACAACAATAATATTCCAAACTACATGTATGTCATAAACAAGAGCCTTTAATTGTTGAAATATTGAGTATTTGTTCATATTTCTTGAGCCAGGGTTGATTTAAAAACGAAAACATCCCAGGTAAACGAGCTCAGGGACGAATAAGGTCAGGGCCGAATGAGCTAAGGGACGAAGAAGCCCGGGATCGAATAGAAAAAGGAGTGGGTCTGGGATGAAAGCTTGTTCCTTTCTATTTCAAATCGTTAGTCATCTTTAATTTATTATCGATTCATCAATAGGATTTGCATACCTTTCGGACTGTCTCAATTTGATCGTGTGGGTCTTTTTTTTTTTTGACTTTAGAAACTTTTTAAAGGGCAGGATTCTGCACGTGTAGCCTAGAACGTTTCCGCCAGGGTCATTTCCGTTTTAGCTGGTGCCTGGTTTAGGTGCCGCACGAAATTCCGTTATTTCCCTTATCTATCCAAATCTTTCCCAAATCTTCCAAAAAAGATCAGAATGCATATATTTGTGCAGTCTGATCTTCATCTACACCATTTGCAAAAGCTACCTGGGTAATTCTACGGAAAACGGATAGATCTATATCGCGTCCCGTGCATTTTCCCTCAATAGAAACTGTTATTCTTGGAACTTATTCCACCTGCTGACCTGGGTCAGGGATCGTATATACACATATATAAGATCCCTGCCTGGGTCGATACTTTTAACAGATGCATTAAGCCACCTTTTTACACAGCATGGCTTATAAGTATATGCAGGGATCGTATATACGATCCCTGGTATATGATTGTATTTAACATTTAAAAACTGTATTTAAGTTTTTTATTTCATGCTTTCCGGTAGGTTATCGAGAAATATCGGTGAAATATTTTTCGATATTTCATGGTTACGACCAGTGAAAATACCGATTTTTATATTCTAACTCTTCAATTGAAGGCGGAAACAGTTGTTCCCGCGCACTAGTTACCAAGGTAAAATGCGCGTGCCTCACAACCAGATGGAAATATGACGTAATTTACCTTACATTTCTCGCGCTTGACGTAATATTGTAATGCGTTGCTATGCGGATAGGGGTACGCCACGGGGAATAACCGAAAAGAACTGTACTAGATTTTGATTAAGTTCCTCCCAGAAAGGGTTAAAAGCATGAAATAAATAGAACACTTGTTTTTTTCCGTGAAAGATCGAAATATCCTCTATTTCTTTACAGATTTAGATCTTCTGTAAGAACATTTGGTAATAAGTTTTACCACATGCCGATAGAAGGGTGAAAAAGCTAAAGAAGTCAAATGTTACCTTTTTCTTGCCGCGAAATCACGCGAAATGGCTGCATGTGCCTAAGGTAAAGGTGGGTTTGCTTTCAAACGCCATGATCAACTGGAATCATAATTTTTGTGAAAATGACTTAAAGATAAAAGAAATAAATAGTTTTATTTTTCGTTTCATTTATTGTCATTTCTTTGTTTTATTTTTTGTTATTTGATGGTAAGAACATGTCACAACCTATATGGCCTGACGGAAATGCATAGCAAACAGATGGGACAAATAATCGTTACCGTAATGTTTTCTTACCTTTCATTCATAGACCAAATAAGCTCAAGTCATTCACTTAATTATGGATTCGAAAAGTTCGTGTAGTCTATTAACAGACTGGATCTAGAGGTAGAATGGTCCTTTGTTATGCATAAATTTTACAAATAGCAAAAAGTTCCGACCCAGGTCAGCCTGCACGCAGTGTGCAGGCTGACATTGGTCGATATTTTTTTCAAGATGCATTAAGCCTCCTTTTCACAGAGCATGGCTTAAATTGTTTAACCACCCTTTAATTTAATTTTGTCGTTTGCGAATTGTATCAATTTGGACTAGTCTTGAATTATTTGATCTAGTAAAGAGTTAGTGGTAAAGCGCACTTTATGTTACAGCCGATATATATAGGTAATCAGTCGTGCGCATAACTTTACTAGATATAGGACATGGACATAGTAAAATCAGCTGATTCGGGCCTCGATAAGAAAGGTAATACTTATGATATTTGCACGTTTAACTTTTTTCCAAACGAAGAAATTTTGAAAGCACTTGCGGACGGCAAATGAAATATGACTGAAATGATGGGATTTGTGTTAGAAAACATTGTGGGAAAGGATGAAAATGCTGGTTACCAGCATTTTCTTCTTTTCCCACCATGTTTTGAGAAGGCGTATTTTCTCTTCAGTGTCGTTAAAGCAGGGGATTGCTTGATAAAGAATAAAAGGAAGATTTACTTTTTTGTTGTCAAACTACGATTCTTTAAAACTGAGTTAATTTCAAACCGCAGTCCGAATAACAATATTTAAAGTCGCTATGAAGTTCTTCACATTTTTATGTGCTAAATTTTTGTTCAATGTAAAAAAAAAATCAGAGGTTACGTATCTGTTTTAAAGTTGCATTAAAGTCCTTTAATAGACGATCTTTTCCATTAATTTCGTCAGCGCAAGATAAATGAACGACACTCTGGCAAAAGGGAATTTATTATATGTGATGCATTATACTAAGCAAATCATTATATAGCTCGCAACACGCGAAAAGGGGCATTCGGAGATTTGCGTAAAGTGTCGTCTCGGGTCAGCCTGCGCAGTCCGCGCAGTCTAATCCAAGACGGCCATTTATGACTACATTAGATTTTGTGCCGCAGTAGACTTGCGCAAAACAGAAAATTATATAAAAAACGGAAAGTGTCGTTTCGGATTAGCCTGCGCGAACTGCGCAGGCTAATCCGAGATGACACTTTACGCAAATGTCCGAATGCCCCTTTTCGCGTGTTGCAGGCCAATTATAACAATGGATCTATAAAATTCATTTTGTCTGACAATTAAATCATGGAGTACCTGGTCCTTTGCCATGCAGAAAATTGACGGATATCAAAAAGTTTCGACAAAGGTTAGCCTGCGGGGACCGCACAGGCTGACATGAGTCGATACTTTTCGCAGATGTATTTAAACCCCTTTTCACACAGAAAGGCTCATATAAATTAGACGGCTGAAAAAACAATCCCCTGATACTCAAAAAATGTTTTATCTCATTGCGGATGGTACAGATCTAAGATCAGACTGCACGTTCTGTGCAATCTGATCTTGATTAATGCCTTCAGCAAAAATGTTCTCGCCTATGGTGGTGAAAGCATTAATTATGCGTACAAACTGGTAACAACAAAGGGGATGTATTATAACTTTTACGAAATTATTTCGATTAGGCTCTTAAAGTATCTTTATTAATCATCATCGTCATCATCATCATCATCATCATCATTACAATCATCATATTCTTCTTCTTTTTCTTCTTCTTCTTTAACACCACCACCACCACCACCATCATCACCACCACTTATATCTTTTACAAAATCATTTCGGGTAGGCTCTTACAGTATGTTTATTCATCATCATCATCATCATCATCATGGTCATCATCATCATCATGGTCACCATCATCATCATCATCATCACTACCACTACCTCCATCATCACCTCCATCATCACCACCACCATAATAGTCGTCGTCGTCTTCTTCTTAATCATCATCATTGTCTTTATTGTCAATTTTGTCGTTATCATTGTCACCCTCATGATCGTAATCGTTGTTCTTCCCGTTTCCCTTGTCTTCCCCCTCCTCGTTTCGAGCTATTATCATTTCGGTTGTCCTCTCTGTGCTGTTTTTTATTACTTTTTTACGAATTTTCTTATCTTACACGCGTTTTAGATAAACATTGTGTGACGTCATATGTGGCGTCATTTTACTCGTAGGCTACACGTGTTTTAGAGAAGCTAATATGGTCTTATTCATGGAAATTTTTAACTGTGCATGTATGGATTTATATATTCTGACCTATAATTCAGGAGGTAGCGTTATGTGATTAAAAAAAAAATGACATTCTTTCGCTTTTGAGATAACAATGTTATTAAACTCGTCTACAGGCATGTTATTAAGCTCACCAGAGACTCGTTTATTACATTTTGATCTCAAGTGTTAACTTATTTCAGATACTCTATCTCTTATGATATTTCGAGAAAAATAAATGCAGATGTAGAAAGGTTTTTTAATTTGAAGTCGGTGGGGGTGAGTTTACGGTTTCAGGTTCAGTAACAAGTTAATCTGAAATAGATTTATAAGAACAGAATTGAGTCATACTCTGTGAAAAGGGGGCTTAATACATCTGCAAAAAGTATCGACCCAGTTCAGCCTACACAGTGCGCGCAGGCTGATCTGGTCCGAAACCTTTTGCCTTTGGTAAATTTTCTGCATGTCAAAGAACCAATGTACTTCATCAATCAGTTGGTTCTTCGAGAAAACGGATTTTATGGATCTATAAATATGCAATGACTTGCTTGCTTTGTATGATGGATTATGCAGATGTATTTAGCCCCCTTTTGCCAGAACATGGCTAAAATAATATTGAGTTTGTTAATAAACATTATACATAATTACTATCGTTTCGTAAGTGTTTTTTTCTCCCACTGAACCTTTTTGAATGCTAAGGACAACTTAACCATTAGGCTGTTAAGCGCGACTCAAGGACGTTTTGCGGACAGTATAGACCAAGATCAGACTGCACAGAATGTGCAGTCTGATCTTGGATCTACACTGTCCGATAATAAGATTTTTTTCAAAATAAATAAACAAATGAATAAGTTAATCAATCAATCAATCAATCAATCAATCAATCAATCTGAAAAAAGCAAAGTTGTAGTTCATGCTATCGACTTGTAAGTTTCATTTCAATATAGCAGGTTATGGGTTAATCTGCTTACCTCTTTATCAGACGACAAAATTTTAGACTTGCCTAAACTGAAAGCATTTCCAGACGACAATTTCATTGACGCTGAAAAGTTTGAATTTGCTTCAGAAAGGGTATACAACATAGCGGAAAAACGAGAAAAGCTTGTTACCGAACGTTTAATACCTTCACTTCTGTAATGCTGTATTGTGGGTCTGAGGTCTATATTTACTATAACAATATGGCCTGCAACACGCGAAAAGGGGCATTCGGATATATGCGTAAAGTGTCGTCTCGGATCAGCCTACGCAGTCGGCGCAGGCTAATTCGAGACGAAACTTTACGACTACATTAGATTTTGTGCTACATTAGACTTGCGTAAAACAAGAAATTACATAAAAACGGAAAGTGTCGTTTCGGATCAGCCTGCGCGGACAGGGCAGGCTGATCCAAGACAACACTTTACGCATGCCCCTTTTCGCTTGTTGCATTACATATTGTACAATGTACATGTATATGTATTGTATTGTAGTTTACAAGCTTTATATCCTTTTTCGGCAATGATCTAAAATATCTTTTCAGTCTAAATGGTCGTTAAAACATTGAGTCGTTTTGTAAAGTGTTAAGCGGATAAATTGGATCAAGATCACACTGCACAGAGCGTAGTCTGATCTCGGAATTATCGTGCGTTATTCGTTTGAAAAATTCTGGTCAGAAACAGCATTTTTATTGTAATATTGAAAACTGAAAACGTCGATTTAATTTACGTACTAGCAGTCGCGGGGTCAACCATTTATAACACAACCCGGCGAGCTTTAACGACCCTGGGGTAGACAGCTTTTGAAAATACATGTATTGTGTAAAACTGAGAAAATGCTGGCAACCGTCATTTTCTCCATTTCCCACAATGTTTTCTACTCTAACAAAGGACTTTATTTTATCATTTGTCATTTCGTCAATCCTTTCTGAAAATGCTTTCAATATAAAGGCGTAAAAAACTTTCTTATCTTGGGTTAAGGGTCAACCCTTACACAGCAACGAAAAGGAAAATCAACATTTCGGTTTCCGAATAGTCACAAACCAATTTGGATTGAAATGTCTGATAAAAAGATCAAACTGCACGTTATGTGCAGTCTGATCTTAATCTTCACTATCCGCAAAAGTGGATGAGATTTTGCCATAGATCCTATGGCTGTTTTATAAATGAACAATGTTCGGTTGGTGACAGCTGTTACACTATAGTGTTATTGATTTGACCATTTTGTACATATCCATCGTTGGTCGCTGGCTACCTAGTTCTTGACCTTTGCCATTTCCAACTACATATTTCTGACCAGTGCTCCGACCTCCAAACAGTTTAGTAGTAAGAAATTGTTTTACTCATTGTCTAACCGTGTGAGACAAGCCAAGCGAAAGCGGCGAAGGCACCTTTAATGGGCGTTGTTTTGATTGAATTTGCGTTTATTTATCGTCGCCACCGGTTGCCCATATGGGTGACGCCCCCTGAAGGCTGTTGGTATTGTTACGGGGGATAGTGCAGATACAGGACGAAACCCATCTTAAGTTACGCCTGGTTCTTTTACGTGCTCGGTGTATAGCACCGTCACACGGGACTTCGGTTTAAAGTCTCATCCGAAAGAGTATTAGTAATTTTAGATGGCCAGCCGTGGGGATCGAACCCACACCCTCAAATGACTCGAAACATCATGTTCACGAGTCTTACGTTCTACCTATTGAGCTATGCGGGCTGGTCAATGGGTCTTGTACCGTCTGCCTCAGCTAATGTACTTGCACGCCAACACTCTGTGTAGCTTATCTAATTTGCATTAATTAAAGGGAGTTAATTATGCTAGCCACAGCAGTTATCAATTTTAATCGAGGCAATTTTGAAAACCACTGCTATACTGGTTTTGAAAACGAAAGCGAAAACGAAACGAAAAAAAAAAAGCCGATAGCAAAACCTGTTTACCAAATTAATTGACACTGGTACGAAATGACGTGGGTACGGAAAAAAATAGGCTGATGAAATTAACTGACACCGGTTAAAAATGAGATGGGTACGAAAAGACCGGTCACCAAAATGATAGGGTCAAGATCCCGTAACCTACTTTTGAGAATTTGTTCATAAGTATGCGAAACAGCTTCACTTCATTGTAAATTCTCCTCACGCTTTCATATCACAAACCAATTATCAAATCTCAAGGTTTTTTCACAGATGATAGGACCCCCCCCCCTTTCCCCTCGTTTAAGGATGACATCCTACATTATAATGAGTAACAGTGACCTACATATAAGGCAATTTTCTTATCTACAGGTGTTTTTTTTTTCTGTTTGCAATCAGCCTACTTCAATACTTTTCCAGTGAGTTAACTCTATCAGACAACTGTTGAAAAAGGTGAAAGTGCTGGTTATCAGTATTTTCTCCTTTTCCCACAATGTTTTACAAAAAGATTCGTTCTTTGATTGCTAAAAAATGGCATTTCCATCGTATTTAATCTAAATTTGCTGACAAAATCTCTGTATCATGAATTAGGCCTGAAGACTTTCATTGGTCCCATAGTGACTTTTTGCGGAATGCGGACCAATGAATTGAAACGTTTCATTTTAAGTGCTACGGAGGGATTTTCCTGCTCTTAATTTAGCAATGAAATCCCCTGTGTCATAAACAAAATCTGTATTTTTTTCGTCGTAGAATATTTTAACGAGTTTTCAGCTGAAACGTGATATAAATGATTTGAACAGTCACTGTTGTAGCATTGATAAAAACGGCAGTTACATTTCCAAATACTACAAATAGAGTGTAAAGGGAGATAACCGGGAGCGTGGTGAGGGTGGACCACAACAGACCATATGGTTATTTGTACAAGCGTATGCATTTTGATATTGTATTCGAACTTCAACCCACATTGTACAGTAATGATAGTTGTTGTCCTCAATGATCTTACTTTTCATTTCCCTATGTGAGAATTCATTTGCTTCCACTGGTTCAGTTTGAACTGTTAACTCCATTTTGTTTAAGATGTACGTAATTGTGTTGCGCTTATTGAAAATAATTAAACACTATACTAAAAAAAAAATCGAGTCATGCTTTGACAAAAGGGGGTATAATGCATCTCAGTGATGCATTATACCAAGCAAGTCATTACATAATCATGTATCCAAAAATCTATTTTGTCCTAACAACCGGCTGATTCCTGAGGTAGACTGGTCCTTGGACATGCAGAAAAAAATGCTAAAAGCAAAAAACTTTAGACCAAGACTGCGCGGACTGCATTGGCTGACCCGAGTCGTTACTCTTTGCAAATGCAATAAAGTGATAAACTGACTTTTTATAGAGCGTAACCTAAATGTTTTTGGCACTATAAATTACTTTGACTTGATTTGACTTTTGTAACGTGAAAATGATTTTCATGAGACGATATGGCTTGCAACACACGACAAGGTGCATTCGGACATTTGCGTAAAGTGTCTTCTGGGATCAGCCTGCGCAGACTAATCCGAAACGAAACTTACCGTTTTTATGTAATTTTCTATTTTGCGCAAGTCTATTGTAGGACAAAATCTAATTTAGAATGTAGTCGTAAAGTGCCGTCTCGGATTAGCCTGCGCGGACTGCGCAGGCTGATCCGAGACGACACTTTACGCAAATGTCCGAATGCCCCTTTTCGCGTGTTGCAAGCCATATAGTATAGAAAATTGAACAAATTTCGGTACAGATTGATTAAATCTAAAAAGATGGATAATAATAATTGAGAATGATAAAGTACACGTAAGTGTGATTTCATCGGAATTCGAACATCGCAAAAAGTGCTTATTCAGGCGTATTTGAAATATTTTCTCTTACATCAAAGAGGTGATCTACTTAATTATGCCCCCTAACTCTTTACGAAACTACATACTTTGTAATTTCAAACTTGTCCAAATTAAATGATTGATTGATTGTATGGTGTTTAACGCCGTTTTCAACATTATTTCAGTTATATCGCGGCGGCCAGTGCACCTATCCATGCGTTCCTGGAGTCTCTTTTTACCAGTACTTCGCACAATTTTCTTTTCAAGCCACTGGCTGCTTTCCCACATAATCATCGTCGAAACAATGGTCAGCGGTGGGAGAGGAATGAATCCTGTCGCAGTGACTATCATCAATCTTCGGAAAGAAATTGGCCCAGCCAGGGATCGAACCCTGGACCCCGTGTTCTCAAGTCCTGCACGCTACCGACTGAGCTACCGGGGCTCGGCTTGTCCCAATTAAAAGCATTCCCAGATGAGAATATAAACACGACTAAAACAAATATATTTTGACCGGATAGAAGAAGTTGAGGCAAAAGGAAAAAAAATGCTGGTAAGCGCTATTCTTTCTCTTTTTTACCAAAATGTTTTCGAAAAGTTTTCTTCTTTAGCGTCGTTTAAACTGAGGATCGTTTGGTAAACAGTAAAAACTTAACCCAGCCATTCCATCTTGTAACGGTGCGGAGGAATAAAGCTTTTGAAAATATTGTGGGAAAAGGAGAAAATGCTGGTAAGCAGCATTTTCTCCTTTTCTCACAAATTTTTTATCATTCTAACGGCATGTTCCGTTATTTCAGCCACATTTAATTTGTCGTCTGCAAAAGCTTTCAATTTCGACGAGTCTAAAATTAAATCGTCTGGTACAGGTTTAAGGCTCACAATTTGAATACACTATGAGAAATTAAAGTAACAATAAAGCCCAAAAGTAAACAAAGCGGGCGTTTAAATGCATTTGAATTTATACCATACCATTTAAAAGTATGGAAATTATTGTGAAGATGACAATCTGTCATTGTACGGTTGGTCCAAGTGTTAGTTGCTGAGAAATTAATTTCAAAACTAGGTTAAAACCTGCCAGGTAGCTGTGTCATTTGTTTATCTTTTGCCTGATTATGAAATTCATTTTTCTGCCTGCGACTAACATATGGCCCGACCAGACGATAACAGACTGTCATCTCTACAATATTTTTCATAATTTTGAATGGTATATATGATTTAAATTTAATGTATTACGACACCTGCTTTGATATTTTGGCCTTTACTGGGTCTTTAATAACAACATGAAGAATTACTCGTTACTAGAGCAGTTAGGATTTTCTACTCTCTCCTAAATGTTTTCAATGGCCGATTGCTGCATGACAGGGAAAAAAACCCACTTGTCTGCGAGGTTTTTAGTCTCTTTTTCTTTTTGTCGCGATGCAAAAGGGATATATGAGACGTTCTGTAAATTGGATCATTAATTCGAGAAATATCGTAACCATAGTAATTTTTTGGGGGACCATTATGAAGATAGTTATTGAGGTTTGTTGTTATTGCAGTTGAATATGTCGATGAACCGTGCTCTGTGAAAAAGGGGACTTAATGAATTTGCGAAAGGTATCGACCCATGTCAGCCTGCGCAGTCCGCGCAGGCTGACACGGGCCGACACCTTTCGGTATCTTCAAATTTCTGCATATCAAAGGACCATTCAATCTAATGATTCATGGTGTTGTTTGACATAAATGGAGGCTATGGATCTGTGATAAGGTGATGTCTTGCTTGGTATAATGCATCACGGAGATGCATTAAGCCCGCTTTTTCGAGAGCAATGTGCTGAAAACTGACATCATTTACAAAATGATCCTGGGGTCCTGCTTGACTAAGTGGTAAAGTGTATGACTCGTAACCTGAAGGCCCAGGGCTCGAGTCATACTGGATCCACTGGGTTTTTCGTGGGCGTGTCCTTGGGCAAGACACCTCAGTGCCCTAGCCTAGTACTAGTGAAACCCAGGAAATACATGAATATGTAAGCTGTCGCCGTGATATGAATGAAATAATTTTGAAAGCGACGTAAAACACCAATCAACAAAACAATCCTATGTTTAACGACCCGGAGTAAGCTGGCTATCGGAAACGTTGTGAGTGAAGGTTGGTGATAACCAGCTTTTCTCCTTTTCTCGCATTGATTCTACCTTTTCAAAGACAATTTACGAATTTCAGCCTTTTACCACACATTCCCGAGTTTTAACGACCCTGAGTAGAAAACCTTTGAAAACATTGTTGGAAACGGAGAAAATAGTGGTAACCAAGGGGCTTAATACATCTGCGAAAAGTATCGACTCAGGTCAGCCTGCGCAGTCGGCGCAGGCTGACCTGAGTCGAAACTTTTCGATATCGGTCAATTTTCTGTATGTCAAAGGACCAGTCTACTTCGTTCTCCAGCCGGTTGTCAGAAAAAAATAGATTTTATGGATCCATAATTATGTGATGACTTGCTTGGTATCCCGTTTCACGGAGATGTATTAAGCTCCCTTGCTGGAGCATGGCCAATTAATTTGTTTCACTTGACTGCTTTTTCGAGCCATTTAATATGAAAATTTTTGGACAATCTTTACATCATATATATTGGCACCTTTATCTATGTACATATATTTGGTTTCTGAATTTCACCTGTACTTGAGTAATGTTCTGTAGTGCCACGCCCAAGGAAACTCCAGAGAGGCCTTTACTCGCGGAAATACAGTAAGATAAATGCTTGTGTGGCCGAGTAACATGTATTTGGCGGCCAGATTTCACGTATACAATTTTCCTGTACAAATATGTACCAGAAATGCTCAATTCGTATTGACTGGAACTTGTTAAAGGAAAGCATAAAAACGTTTGAGACAAGTGGCTGTTTAACTCAGACTTTTTCGATTCCTGATTTTGAAACTGCAGGCTGACCTAAATCGATTATTTTGCTAATGGTCAATTTTCTGCATGTCAAAGGACCCGTTTATTTCATGATTCAATTGGTTGTCAGATAAAATTCATTACATGGATCCACAATTTTGTTATGACATTCCTTGGTACAATGATTACTAAGATGAATTTAACCCCCTTTTTTTAGAGCGGGGCTCAACTATTGTTCCACTGTAAGACATAGAGACAGTTCGGGCATAATTCAGAGTAAAATAGCTGACAGTGTAAATCAGAAATTAATCTGTTTGATCGTGTGTTTGTATGATGCTTAACATACGTGAGTTATATTGCAGCGGCCAGTGCAACTATCCCTCCTTTCCTTGAGTTTCTTTTTACCAGTATTTCGCACTATCGTCTCCCCAGGCCACTGGCTGTTTTGTCACATAACCATCGTCGAAACAACCATCGGTAGTGAGAGATGAATGAATGCCATCACGATTACTATCGTCAATTGTTGGAAAGAAATTTGCTGAGCTGGGAATTCGAACCAGCGTGCCCGAGGTTTCAAGTCTTGTACGCTACCGACTGGACCCGAGATCACAGTTCAGACTGCAAATTCTGTGCAGTCTGATTTCTGATCTACCCTGTCCACAAAATCTTCTGGTGACGTCTATGATAAAGAAAGAGGTAACATTAGTGGGTTAAAACATGCGTTTAACCCTTTACCAGACAACAAAATTTTAGCCGTGTCCAAATTGAAGGCATTTGCAGACGACAATTTCAAAGTGGCTCAAATGGTGCAAGTTTCCTCTGATAGGGTAGAAAACCTTGTGGGAAAAGGAGAAAATGCTGGTTACCAGCATTTTCTCCTTTTCCCACAATGTTTTCTAAAGGCTTCTTTCCCATGGTCGTTAAAAGTCGGCAATGTTTGGTAAAGCGTTAATAGAACCTTTACCAAACCATCGCGTGTTTTACCGTTTACCTGTTAAAGTAACAATAAAGGCCAAAAGTAAACAAAGCGGGTGTTTAACTGCATTTGAATTGATATCATACCATTTAAAAGAATGGAAATTGGTGTGAAGATGACAATTAGTAATTGTGCGGTCGGTCCAAGTGTTAGCCGCTGACAGAGAAAATAATTTCAAAACTAGGTTGAAACCTGCCAGGTAGCTGTGTCTTTTGTTTACTTTTTTCCTGATTTTAAAATTCTTGTTTCTGCCAGCGACTATAATATGGCCCGACCACACTATAACGGACTGTCATCTCCACAATATTTTCCATACTTTTGAATGGTATGACTTAAATTTAAATGTATTATGACACCCTGCTTTGATATTTTGGCCTTTACTGGGCCTTTAATGAAATTTTAATAATTCCATTTCGAAAGCATTCGCAAATGACAAAGTTTAATGTGGCTCCAAGTAATAAGTTTTTGTCTCTGGAAGAACGACAAAGCCGATCTTTTCAGTCATATTTAATTTGTCGTCTGCATAAGCCTTCCATATGGACAAATCTAGAGATTTTGTCGTCTGATAAAGGGTAAAACGTGAAACAAACACACGATCTACTTGTCGTCTGCCCGCCAAATTATGTCAATAGAGGGAGCAGCCGACGCTAAATGCAGACATGAAATATCGCTGAATTAGCAGTCCTTTGACTTAACTCTTAGGCTGACGAGCACAGCCCAGGGACCTTTTGCGGACAGTGTAGATCAAGATCAGACTGCACAGAACATGCAGTCTGATCTTGGATCTACTCTGTCCGATAAGGAGATACTTTCCTCCAAAAATACCTTTGAAATAGCAAAATTCGGGGTTTTTACTATCAGGTCGAAATTATCAGTTCACTTATATACCAGGCTAAAGGGATAAAAAGAGCATAGTCTCTGACCCTTTATAAACCCTTTACCACACAATCCCGATTTTTAACGATCTTAAGGAAGAAGCCTTTTGAAAACATTGTGGGAAAAGAAGAAAATGCTGGTAACCAGCATTTTCTTCTTTTCCCACAATGTTTTTTACCCTTCGGCAACGAATTTCAATTTTGGAGTCACAATTAATTGTCGTCTTCAAAAGCTTTGAATTTGGGCAAGTCTAAAATTTTGTCACGTTAAACGGCAAAATTTTAAAGATGCACCCTTACAGCCAGAGTGTAAACAAACGCTGCTAAAACTTTACAGTGTGTAGAATCTAGTTCGCCGTGTAAACGTAGATAAAAAATCGATATTAGGTGTATAGGATAAAGAAACGCCAGGGATTTGTCTTCGATTTAAACCAGAAACTGAAGTTGTAATGTCTAGTGATAGCCTCCATAGAACGAATTGTATTTTCTATCCGTTGTAATCTGTGCAACCTTGCAACTGTCAGGGGCAATATTTGGCATAAAGATACAAGAATGATTATAACGAGCGACAGCGAGTTACTGGCGAAGCCCGTAACGAGCGAAGCTCGTTTTGCGGTAACACCGTTCTAGATTTTTGAAAATAAAATTCCGACTTCGTTCTGGGTTTTAGTCTAAATCTAGAAGGGGATGACTAAAAATTGAGTGTCTTCCGGTTGATCGCACAGCGTCACACGTATCACAATCTTTCGCACAAGTACCTGATTGGTCAAAAATAACAATAATCATCTACCGATCGGATGATTACTTAAAAATCATCGTCAGTGTAATGAGTACAGATTATCTAATTTCCTCCTTACTTCCAGCGAATTAAACATCTATATTTGTTTAAATGTACGTAACAATCTATGCTAGCAAATGATGACGTCATTAATCATACTATTTTTACGTCATGCACGAGCCGGTTTTTCGCGGAAAAAATTGTGTCGAAGAAATCATGACTAAATTAGTTTTTTGATTGATGATTGATTGATTTTGTGTTGTTTAACGCCGTTTTCAACGTTATTACAGTTACATGTATATCACAGCGGCCAGTGCACCTATGCATTCTTTCCTGGAATTTCTTTTACTAGTACTCTGCACAATTTTCTTTCCATGCCACTGGCTTATTTCCCACATAACCATCGTCGATACAATGATCAGGGGTGAGAGGGGAATGAATCCTGTCGCAATAAATATCATCAATCCCCGGAAAGAAATTTGCTGAACCAGCGATCCCCTGTTCTTGAGTCCTATACGCTACCGACTTCGCTACCGTGGCTCGGCAGCTAGTTTTTTGACTGTTTCAAAATACCATTTACAGAGAAAGTCGGATTTATGATCCGTGAAAAGGGGGCTTAATGCATCTGTAAAAACTATCGACCCAGGTCTACCTGTGCAGTCCGCGCAAGCTGACCTTGACCAAAACTCTATGCTAGATCTATTGATCAATTTTCTGCATGTCAAAGGACCAGTATGCATGCCTCGTGATTCAGTCAGTTATCATACAATATAGATTAGATCTATATGGATCTATAATTATGTGATGACTTGCTTGGTATCATGGGCCACGAAGATGCATTAAACCCTCTTTTACCACAACATGGCTCCAATATATTTATTTAAATGTTATAGAAGCTTGTTGATAGATCTAAAAGTTTGTTTTTTTTTTACCATAAGTTGGATATCTATCCGATAACTCAGCAAATTTCTATCCTAGGATTAATGATTGATCTGGTTATTGCGACAGAATTCATTTCTCTTTCTACACTGATCACTGTGTCATCGATGGACGTGTAGGAAAGCAGACAGTGTTCAATCTAGAGCGCGCCATTGCGCCATGGGCCCCCTAAAATCCCAGATGGCGCAATTCTAAACCAACCTCGGGCCCGTCGGGCGCACTCGATCAGAAAGTGCTATTGAACGTCTTTTCGTCTGTTTCTGTTTTTTCCGCTCAATAATGCTGAGCTTTCTAGTGAGAACTTATCGATAACCCGACAGGTAGACTGTTACCGATCTTCGTGTCGGTCGCTGTTGGCAGAATAACAGGTACCAGAGGTTACGATTCTGAGCATCTGATCATTCAATATCGCAAAGAAGCAATTTTCTGAGTATTTTGGAATCCTTAATGGGGCGAAAAAAGGCAAAAACTGTTTAAGATATTACTTCAGAAAGCACATTCGGGCCAGTACCCAGTTTTCCACTTGCACAAAATTTTGCGTAAATCACGGTATAGAATTGAAATTCACGTAACAAATATTGGTTACACGCAAGACGTAAGAAAATACATAGATAAAAAAGCCATTATCTGCTTATCTTGTATAAAATGGTAGGTTTTGAAGTTACTTGTTATCCTTAATGACAAATTTATGTCAAATCATGCAGAAATACCTATCCAGAAATTAACAGACATGAAAAATCGATCGGCGCAAAAAACGCGGAAACCCATGACACAACAAAATGTCTCTTATACATTGTCCGATCAGAGTCACTTCAGACTGCCTTTTTGGCTTTTTAATGACTTTGAACAGCAAATTTACACAGATATCTTAATATAACAGATTTTTGCTTTCCTTCTGGTTGCGGACCATCACTGTCACACCCTCTAATATGAATTTTTACCCCCAGATTTTCAGGAAAGTTTAGTCCCCTGTGACGGAATATCAGAATTTTCAAAAGTTTATCATTGACAGATATATTTCATCATTTTTCTTTTCTTTAGGATTAAATTAACGGTAGAGATAGGGTTGCATCAATATCAATAACAGTTTCTGCATAGTTGCAGTTTTAGCTTATTAGCATGGAATTCATAGATAAATGAATGAGAGTATACTTTTTAAATAAAAAGGCAACACTTGTTTAATAAAAAGGTTAACATTATGGTAACAAACTATGATTTTTTATGTGCGGCCCCCAGTTTTCCAAAATGGCCCCCTATTTCGAAGTCTGTGGGCCCGATTGGCCCCCTTACAAGCAAAGCTAGATTGAACACTGAGCAGATATGATGAAAAAGGAAAGCTACAAATAATCTGATTTTGGCGATCTACGCACTTTCATTTCAAAGAAACTCAAGGAAAAACATGCCACCATTGACAGATCTACAAGTGAAATAATGTCGAAGTGTTAAAGTGTTAAAAATCATAGCCGGAAAAAAAAACGTCATAATTTTCCAAAGATGAAGAGATAATGACGTGAATCAGGTCTGAGAATGATCAGATGTCGCCGCAGTAGCGCCCGGGTAGCGGTGGAAACAATCCAGTCGACCTTAATCACCAACTAAACCCTTCAAAATGTGGCGGTCAGATATGATTCCCTGGCGATCAAAGCCACTGGTGGTATTGCAGAAAGACAGCAGCGTTCCATGGAACTATATGGACCTATAAAAAGTGAAGGTTTTTTTCCCTTCTCCTTTTTACATGCACTGTTAAAATGTGACCGTGAATTTCTTCCTTTCTGTCTTTTCTTTTTTTCTATCTCTTATAGATCTAGATCTACGTGCAGTGAAGAAATGTTCTTTAAAAGTAAGTGAACCAATAATCACTCCAAGTTATTTTTTTCTAGATATGAATTAACAAAATTGCCGAGGAACTGTCTTAATTTTGTTGAGGGAATCCGGGACCGTTCTCCCTTTTTCACATGTGTACATTCACGAAAGAAGCATACTTTCTACTTTTCGCAACGCTCAAAATTAAAGGCTTGGTCAGACCGGCTAACGGATATGTAACGGGGGGGAAACGGACAAAAATATGCAGAATTTGGTTATCCGGTGACGAAATTCATCTCCTCTGCCGCTCGAGGCTCACGCGATCGGTGTGTGGAGCGAAGAAGCCACACAATGACCGCACGAGTACCGCACATGTAACGGGAAAAAACGCACGTTTAACGGATATGTACAGGATAATAAACGGTCTATTAACGGATATCACCGTACGAGTAAGGGACTTGTACCGGATAAAACGGAACTGCAACGCATGAGAACCGGACAAAACGTACGATAAACGGAAATGTACCGAATACCAACGTACGAGGAACGTACCGGTCACGTGACATGCCGAGAGTATAAATTGTCAGATGCATCCAAAGTCTATCATTTGCATGTCTCTGTCCGTTTTGTCCGGTGGAAAGTTTTGAACATGCTCAAAACTTCCCACCGGACGGAACGGACATCGCCGAACATCGCCGGACAAGTAGCGGATTCACCGGATAAGAAACGGACATAAAACGGATACGAACGGACACGAACGGATGAAATGATTTTTTATCCGTTACTCGTCCGTTAGCTCGGTGTGACCAAGGCTTAAGGCTTGGTCACACCGTGCTAACGGAAGAGTAACGGATAAAAAATCATTTTATCCGTTGGTGTCCGTTCGTATGATCCGTTTTATGTCCGTTTCTTATCTGATGAATCTCTACTTGTCCGGCGACGTCCTGTGATGTCCGTTCCGTCCGGTGGGAAGTTTTGAGCGTGTTCAAAATTTCCACCGGACAAAACGGACAGAGACGTGCAAATGACTGACTTTGGATGCATCTGATTATTTATACCCTCGGCATGTCACTTGACCGGTACGTTCCTCGTACGTTGACCAGTGTTCGGTACATTTCCGTTCATCGTACGTTGGAAGAACGTTTTGTCCGGTTCTCATGCGTTGTACTTCCGTTTTATCCGGTACAAGTCCGTTAGTCGTACGGTGATATCCGTTAATAGACCGTTTATTATCCGGTACACATCCGGTAAACTTAAGTTTTTTCCGTTACATGTGCGGTACTCGTGCGGTCATTGTGTGGCTTTTCTCCACACACCGATCGCGTGAGCCTCGAGCGGCAGAGGAAATGAATTTTGTCACCGAATAACCAAATTCTGCATGTTTTTGTCCGTTTTCCCTCCGTTACATATCCGTTAGCCGGTCTGACCAAGCCTTTAGCTTTGGTTAAGCCGGAATTCGAACTCAAGACCCCTTGATTTCAAGATCTAGAATCTAGGTCGTCATTCGAATTAATAGATAAAATTATTTGTTCCACAAATCATTCATGTCGCTCGTATTGAGGCTTTGCCTTTTTCATATTAGTTTCATAAAAGAAAGATAAAACTGGTTACAAAACTGGATGAAAACGAGTAAAGATACATCTGTAACCCTTACAGCGCCGAATAAACACAACAGACACTTTCAGTCCAGAAATAAGACCAAAATGACTGCAATTTAAAGGTAGCTTTTACCATAATGTCTCAGCTAAGCGGACAGTGTAGATCAAAGATCAGACTGCACGTTTTGTGCAGTCTGATCTTGATCCACACTGGCCGCAAAAACAACTTTAGTTGTGAAAGGCGCTTAAACCCATAACCACACAACCCCGAATTTTAACGACTCTGGAAGATCAGACTTTAGAAAACATTGTGGGAAAAAGAGAAAATGCTGGTAACCAGCATTTTCTCCTTTTCTCACAAAATTTTTCTAATTTGTCGTCTGCAAATGCTTTTAATTTGGACCAGCCTTAAACTTTATCGTGTGGTCAAGAGTTGGGGCTTGAAAACAGTGCAGGCGACAAATTAAATACGATCGAACTGATAAAAAATTTCTCTATCCAAAGGCTGATAACAACACATGGAATACACGCCGGTAACCGGTATTTTCACCTTTTCCAATAATGTTTTCAAAAGTCTTCTTCATTTCAGCTGTGAATTGATGATAGTCATTACGACAGGATTCATTCATCTCCCACCGCTGACCATTGTTTCGACAATGGTTATGTGGGGAAGCAGCCAGTGGCTTGGAAAGAATATTGTGCGATGTACTGGTAAAAGAAACTCCAGGAAAGCATGGATAGGTGAACTGGCCGCTGCGATATAACTGAAATAATGTTGAAAACGGCTTTAAAAACCACACAATCAATCAATCAATCAATCAATCAATCAATTCAGCTAAAAAAGGCTAAAGAGTTAATCTTTTACCAAATAATCCCGTTTGAAGAGAACGGTTTTGAAAACACTGTTAGAATAGGAGAAATGATGGTAATTAGCATTTTCTCATATTTCTACATTGTTTTTGAACATATCAAAATACAGAAATCATCTTATAAGCTACACTGGATTTGTCGTCTGCAAATGGTTTCAATTTGGTTGAGTTTAAATTTTGTCGTTTGGTTAACCCTTTACCCAGACGACAAAATTTCAGCCACGTCCAAATTGAAAGCAATTGCAGACGACAATTTCAACGTGGCTCAAATGGTGCAATTTTTATTTGATAGGGTAGAAAACCTTGTGGGGAAAAGGAGAAAATGCTGGTTCCCAGCATTTTCTCCTTTTCCCACAATGTTTTTAAACGGCCTCTTTCCCTGGGTCGTTAAAAGTCGGCATATTGTGGTAAAGGATTAAGATTTAAGAGGTCAAAGTAACAGTATGCAGTGGTAACATTACACGCAATCAAAGATATAAGATAAACATGCACAGTATATGGTGGCATATTTCTGCCACAAGATACGAGATAGCTGTCATGATAATTTTAGAAAACTATCGCGATAAATTAAAGTTTCCTGGAAACTTTATCGAGATAGTGAAAAGTTTCCTGAAAAAATATCACGATAAACTTAATATTTTATTGCAAAATTTCTCAATCGTGCACGGAGCTGACATTCGAGATAAAATTATCGTGATAGCTCTATCTGCTTCTCGATATCTATAAATAGCAAATTTCATCATTTTGGTGAACTCGGTAGTTTTTGACTTCACAAGATTGCAGTAAGTAAAAATTCGAATCATTAACAATTGTACCTTAATTGGTAAATTTTGACAAGACTGGAAATGAACAGAAGTCTGTAAAATCACAAAGACGACTGAAAATGCCTCCTACGAACAACTAAAACCATTTAGGGAAAAGTAGAATTCATAAGGTTGAAGACGAAGATGTTCCGAAACAGTATCTAATTATAGATACCGTGAATGTCAGTTATGGGCACGAAAGCAAAAATAATCATGATAACAGTTAGAATTATCGCGATATTTTTATCGTGAAAAGTTTTGTTACCTAGATAATATTTCCAGGAAACTTTGTTTTATCACGATAATTCTCTTAAATTATCGCAATAGCTATCTCGTATCTCGCTGCAGAAATATGCCACCATAACAGTATACCTTGTTCTACTGACACATTTATACGTGGTTATATCTCTTGAATCTATCAAATGTTAACCCTGTTTTCAACATTATTATACCCCCGCAAAACGAATGTTTTCGCTGGTATACTGGAATCAGCCTGTCTGTCCGTCCGTGTGTCCGTCTGTGTACAAAATACTAGTAATTGCCTGTTTCTGTCAAAGCGCTGGCGGGGGTATTAAGTCACATTCAGTGGCAGTTCTAGTTCTTATTACATCTCGTCCTCTAGGGTACCTAGATGCAAGTGGCGTCCTGGGAAAGGGGTGCAGTGGCAGCTCTAGTTCTTATTACATCTCGTCCTCTAGGGTACCTAGATGCAAGTGGCGTCCTGGGAAAGGGGTGCAGTGGCAGCTCTAGTTCTTATTACATCTCGTCCTCTAGGGTACCTAGATGCAAGTGGCGTCCTGGGAAAGGGGTGTAACGCACTGTAGTAAAGCATTATGCCTTTTCATGCCTAAATCTTGAGAACCGTCTGATCATACGGTAGAATATTGCTTTGACATGCAGGAAATTTACCAATTGAAAAGAGTTTCGATCCAAGTCAGCATATGCAGAGTGCGCAGGCTGAACTGGACAATACTTTCTGTAGTTACATTAACTCTACTTGACGACAAAATTTTTAGACTTGCCCAAACTCAAAGCACTTACAGGCGACAAAATAAATGTGACTCAAAAATGAAACTTTGTTTTGGAAGGGTAGAAAATATTGTGGGGAGAAGATAAAATGCTCTCTTTTCCCTCAATGTTTTCAAAGACTTTCTTTCTAAATGTAGTTAAAACTCTGGGTAGTTTTGTAAAGAATCAAACTACTTTTCAGGGGGATTGACTCATGTACATGTATATCCATGCGTTAGTAATCCTGTTTTTTGCCTAGTACCTCGCACAACACTCTGTCCAATCAACTGGCTGCTTTCCCACGTGAAGATCATCGGTAAAATGAAAAGCGTGGACAGCGGAATTCATCCTGTAGTAATGACTGTTACCGACAGGATCTAGGCTTAGCTAGGACTCAAACTTGAGACTCCTGTTTTATTGGACCTTTACGATACGGTCTGAGCTTCCGGACTGGGTGGTTCTTAAACTCTTTACCAAACGACAGAATTTTTAGACGCGCCCAAATTGAAAGCACTTGCAGACGACAATCTGAAGGTGGTTCGAATGGCGGAATTCGTCGTTGATACAGTAGAAAACATTGTGGATAAAGGAGAAAATGCTGGTGTTACCAGCATTTTCTCCTTTTCCCACAATGTTTTCAAAAGGCTTCTTTCCCAGGGTCGTTAAAATCCGGGATTGTTTAGCAAAGAGTTAAGGGGGCTGGTGCAATGTTTACCAAGTAAGAGCAATTGTTTATAAAATCTGTTCGTACCCAACTCAGCTTAGCACGAAAGTTCAAAGGTTGATACAATTAACAGATTTAAAGTCTTTTTGTATCTTTGTTCTCATTGTTTGAAATTCTTGATTTCAACATTTCTTTCTACCTGAAGCATAGATGAAACATTACTCCCTGGGCTGTTAAGGGCCGACCAACTGCGGACAGTGTAGATCAAGATCAGACTGCACAGAACTTGCAGTCTGATCTTGGATCTACATTGTCCGATACAGTAAACTTTATCTTGGGAAAAGGACTTTGAGTTCGCAATATTTTCGGTTTTACGATTGGCATGAAATTTTTTATATATTTACTTATTTAGAAGTTTAGGCGTTGAATTCACGTTTTAAAGCTTTTATCTATCTGAATAATTTTTTTTTATGTTGATGTTGTTCATTATGTTTACTCACTTAGCCGAATGATATATAGAATGTATACAGCAAAATAAGGTGATTCTATGGTATTCACCTAAAATGACCTTAATCTGCAACAGATCTTCTGTACCAATCAACTGTAAAGGTTAACAAAATTTGCGGTATAAAACTAACATTTGAGAAATAATTCAGTTAAGCATGAACTGCAGTTTTATAAACACTGATAAAATGGGTCGAGTAAGGTACGGGTCGAGGTAACCGATACTGTTGCTAATGATAATCGTGTCGCACCAAGCCGAATTTCGGCTTGGTGCGACACCGTTATCATTAGCAGAACAGTAGTGCGATTTTAAAATTTGACACCAGCGCTTCTGCTCCTTGTATCAAAGGACAAATACAAAAACAAGTCTACAGTTAATATCTTGTGCCGAGGTGATGATTTCCCATGGGAAGTGGTGAAAGTTTGTCTTTATTTGAGGAACTATTTTGTGGATGTGACCACGTGAAGGAACATAGTCAACAATCAGTGAGGGTCCTTTTTCATACGATCAAATGTTTGTGTTCGAAGTAGAATATCAAGAAAACGCAGCCTATTGATGTGCCATTTTTACCTTCTTGTGTAGGCCATTTCCCGTACAGCTGATAAAAAACAAACAGAAAAAATATGGGATTTCTAAGAAAAGTACAACAGAAAATCTAATTTAGTTAAGGAATGAAGATTTTTGTTTTTGTTTTCATGAGGTATAAAAACACAATTGATATTGTATTATTACCCTATTAAGAAACACAGGCCAATTTACAGCTCGAACGATGGATAGGACCAGAGGACAAAGCTTTGTCAACAACAAATGTGCAAATCATGCAATGTAATATTGCTAACCCAAATACCTCCCACACTGGGCACGCAAAAATCCATGCAGTACAAATACTTGACAAGCTTAGAAACACAGACAGGTCTCGCGCCGACGTATCAGTAAACTGCAGTAACCGTGCAGTACTGATGTAATAATTCGAGCAATATCTCGGTCAAACCGATGCATCTTGTTGTAAAGGGTATAAACCTTGAACAGATTGTTGCAGCATTGATCTTAGCAGTAACCGACCTGCCACGAAAATATTTTGAAGGGGAGGGGTCACTGATATGTTCGTGAATTCCTCATCGAATGGTATTGCGTTTATGAACTGGTGTTGGCGAAGTTTATATTTGAGATGCGAGAAAGTAGACCTGCCGCTGTGATCGTATAGGTAGTTTGCAGTTCAAAGGGACCCCCTGAATTTTGAAATAGATCTATCTTGAAAAATCCCATATCAGTTTTTATGAAACATTTCAACGTCTTTTAAAATGACCTTACCAACTCTCACAGTGAAAATTAGAATTTTTCATCTGCAAGAAAGAACATTTTGCCTATTTCAGTGGTGTTAAATTTTTGCTCTGAAGCTTAACATTCTCCGACGGTTTCGCACAGTGACCAGAACAGCAAACGTAACTGGACAAATGCATAACTTCAGTACCTCACTTCAGTTAAATATGAGGCCCTGAAATTGTTTTTTTTAAATACAAATAATATAGTTCTGTAGATTTGTATTTTTTGCACTTAAATTGTAGTGTTTATGATTCGCTGAGAAATGTCTATCATCCAACCTATAGTTCAAGCATGTACATTTTATGTTTAGTGTACCATTTTTCAGAGATTCCATGCCTGTGCTCCCAGCGATGGATACTAGGTTACCTAGGGTTTCTACTGGGTGCTGTGTTCAATATCCAGAGGACAGATATCAACATTGCTATTGTCTGTATGGCCGCGGACGTGCACATTAACGTCACAAAGAACGGGAACAGTTCTTCAATGCTAGGTGGACAACTTGATAAGGCTTTTACTGTGCCATTTAGATCTACTACTGGTTGCTCTGAGGAAGTTGAGGATACAGTCAACGCAATAGCAAGTTGTATTTAATGTTGATTTTTGAACATTTGTTGTGTATAGTTACTTGAATATAAAAGATCTACACTAGATTTGAATTACTACAAAATACTTATAATATAGTCTCGAGGGTCCGTATTCCGTCACGATAGGGGAGGAACATAACAGAATCAAAATTTTGGGAAAGAAAATGAACTAAAAAGTACTTTTTTTCACAAAAGCTTCGTTTCTTACAACTTTCATGCAAAGATTATGACTTTTACATTACTTTAAATGTTCTGGTGCGTAAAAAAAAACATGCTATCGGCCTTTTTGGACAAATATGGTGTGACCTTATTATGATAGCTGTGTATTATTTACTGCAAATAGTAGTAAACCCCTGTAGTTTTTAAGCTACAGATACAGAAAAGAAAAAAAATAATTTTAACAGATAAAAAATTTGCTTGGCTAAAAGATCTTGATAACGGTTATCGAAATCTTTCAGCCAAGACAACTGATTATTTTTTACATGTTTTTATCTCAAATTTGGATGATGTTTCCTTGTAACAAATTGTCCGAATATTGGTAAAGGTTAGGAGTAGGACTGGAAACTATATCAGCTTTTATGCTTCCGTTCCAAACCTTTTCTTAAATGCTTTAGTGTACTTGATATAATGCAAATATACTGAATAAAATACCTGAATGTTTAAACTAAGAGTTAAGAGCTGAAATGTTGTGTGACGTCATCAGACTACGTACGGTACGTGATATAAACAAAATCACCTTGTCAAGGACACCCTTGGAGTAAGAATACTCGACAACAGAATAAGAACCATACTAATAATGCCACTATGCTTTAGTAATTTTAGTAAATTCATAGTAGATATCCAAACTCAACCTGTTGTGTTTTCGAATCAGAAACCAGAGTTCACATGGGACAGAGGAATCCAGTCACATATACTATCGGCATACTTCTACGGATTTGTTATCTCACAAATACCCGGAAGTTGGTTCACGGGAAAATTTGGCGGGAAAAATGTGATTGCCGTGTTCACTGCAGCGTCTTCAATTACGACATTATTAATTCCAGTATTGGCGAGAAGTCACGTATACGCTGTGATGGTTGCAAGAGTGCTGGTTGGAATTACGTCGGTAAATCTACAAGTTTTGTTTTAGTTGTTGGTTATAAAACTAATTATAATTTGCATTGAGCTCAGATCGAGACGTTTTTTTTTTTTTAATTCGGCACACTTAAGGCATCAAAATGGCATTTATATTTAGCCGAAATAGGAAAAATAAATGTGACTCAATAAAACAAAAAAATGTACACTTATTCTGGCAAGAAAAAGGCCGAGCCCCAGTAAAGCAGTCGGCAGGGTACAGGACGCCAGAACAGAGCTCGCTGGTTCGATCGCCGGCTCGGCCAATTTCTTTCCGAGGACTGATAATAGTCATTGCGACAGGATTCATTCCTCTCTCACAGCTGATCATTGTTTCGACGATGGTTATGTGGGAAAGCAGCCAGTGGCTTGGAAAGAATATTGTGCGGAGTACTGGTTAAAGGAAACTCCATGAAAGCATGGATAGGTTCACTGGCAGCCGTGATATAACTGAAATGATGTTGAAAACGGCGTTAAACATCATACAATCGATACAATCAATTAGGCTAGGAAAAAAAAAATCACTAACATAGAATTGTCTGTCAACACTTATAATGTCCCGCGTATGTGATAACTAGATCTACTTGCATTTACAATGTATTCACGTGATAGCGGCTACTCCGTAAATAGAAACAATAAGAACAACGAAAAAGAAGGGAAAGATTCGTCGAGTTTTTCCCTTTTTTTGTCAGAGTGTGCAGGACAAAATTTTGGCGCATCATATTTTTTTAATTCAAATATTCTTTGTAGCCTACAGAAAACTTGCCGAAGCAGAGACTTTCGTAAGTGGCCGTAAATGTTTAATCAAATTTCATCCCGTTGACTTAGATGTATTTCTTGTTTACTTTTTAATTGGTTGCGGGTAACACGACAAAGCTATCACTGTAAAACTTGCATGGAAATGAAACAAAGTAAATTTCACATTCAAATACTTATTTTTAGATTTGATACACTAGATCTATGATGTGATAAAAATGCAGCTGTTTAAATGTGATCAATATTTTCAAACCCCTTTTTAACCCTTAATTTGCTAAATAACTGAAACGACACTTTGAAGTCGATAATTAGAACTCAACTTTTGCTATTTCACCGGTATTTTTTGCGGAAAAAAAATCTCCATATCGGACAGTGTAGATCTATGATCAGACTGCACGTTCTGTGCAGTCTGATCTTGATCTACGCTGTTCGCAAAAGGTCTTTGAGCCATGCTCAGCAGCCTAAAGGTTAACACTGACATCAATAGCGACTTCGGCAAAATTTAGTGGAATAATAACACAACTATGTTTCAGAGAGCTATGTACAACATTTGATGTCAGGTGTCGAACATTGACAACAAATTAGTGTAAAAGGCTCCATTAGCCGCGCTTTCTACCATTATAGTTTTTGTTACTATAGCAAAACCAAATGGGGCGTAATTAACTTTTTCGCACACTAAAATATAGATATAGGTCAATGGGAATTTTGAATTTGATGAAATACCTAACTTATGAACACTAAATGAAGTTGCGAGCCGCTTTAAGAAGTGTTGAACCGTACTGGAACAAGCATGACTGAAACACATCTCGTTTACTTGATGTTCCAACGTTAGTAGGTAAACGTTAGCCCGTAAATCGCTTACATGTAACTCGGCTTGAGTTGCTTATGTGGCCAGTAAAGAATCAAGATCAGACTGCGAATAACGTGCAGTCCGATCTTAGATCTGGGTGGTCCGCTCTCCTGTGAAATAGTCTTACAAAAACAGCCTCAAAATAGTTTCGGTCTGATTTCCTTACCGAGAAAGTTCATTTCATTTATTGCGTAATATAAGGTTAATTATAAAAAAAAAACAATTAACAAATAAATCTATATACAGCCTGTAGAGACATTATTAACCTTTACAATTCGAGCCATGCTCTGTGAAAAGGGGGTTTAATGCATCTGCAAAAGGTATCGACCCAGGTCAGCCTGCGCAGTCAGCGCAGGCTGACCTGAGTCGAAACATTTTGCTGACGTTAAATTTCCCGCATGCCAAAGGACTATTCTATAGATATCTCAGCATTCGGCCGTTTGTTATACAAAATAGATTTTATGGGTCAACAATCATGTGATGACTGGGTATAATGGATCACGGAGATGCATTAAACACCATTTTGCTAGAGCATGACCCATTTCCATGAAGTAATTAAAACTCCAGCTGTATGCAGAAAACGACTGATTGATTGATTGTTTGGTGTTTAACGCCGTTTTCAACATTATTTCAGTTATATCGCGGCAGGCAGTGCACCTATCCATGCTTTCCTGGAGTCTCTTTTACCAGTACTCCGCACAGTTTTCTTTCCAAGCCACTGGCTGCTTTCCCACATAACCATCGTCGAAACAATGGTCAGCGGTGAGAGAGGAATGAATCCTGTCGCAATGACTATCATCAATCCTCGGAAAGAAATTGGCCGAGCCAGGGATTGAACCCACGACCCCCTGTTCTCAAGTCCTGAACGCTACCGACTGAGCTGCCGGGGTTCGGCGAAAAACGACTGAATGGTGGTCATAGGTTATAACATGTATACAGGACATTTTAGTCTAATCCACAAGCTGTGTAACGTAACTCAATGCGCTTTGGCAGATGGTGAAGATTAAAGGTCCAGTAAAGGCCGTAATATCAAAGTAGGTGTCATAATACATTTAAATCTAAATCATACCATTTAAAAGTGTGGAAAAATTTTGTGAAGATGACAATCTGTTATTGTGTGGTTGGGCCATATGTTAGTCGCTGGTAGGAAAGAATGTTAAAATCAGGCAAAAAGTAAATAAAAGACACAGCTACCTGGCAGGTTTTAACCTAGTTTTGAAATTAATTTCTCTGTCAGCGACTAACACTATGACCGACCGGACAATGACAGATTGTTATCTTCACAATAATTTCCATACTTTTAAATGGTATGATATGAATTCAAATGAATTTAAACACCTGCTTTGTTTACATTTGGCCTTTATGGTTACTTTAAGGTCAGACTGCACAGAACGTGCTCTTGGATCTACACTGTTCGATACGGGAAAAACTTTCGATATTATTTTTTCACCGTTTTTTAGAAATTTTCATTTGATTTGCCGATAGCATTCTAAGCCTTGACCAAATAAACTAGAGTTATAACAGCTTTGAGAAAGACGGTATTGGAAATCATCCTGGGAAAAAAGGAGAAAATGTCGGTAACCTATGTTTTTGACTCTTCCAAAGACAAATTTCTCATTTTAATATGTCGTCTGTAAACTCTTTGAATTCGGACTATTTTAACACTGTGTTGTCTGGTACAGAGTGAAGGACTCGTTATAACTCTGCCAATCTATTTCATATGACTTTGGTCACAACGCGTTTACCTCCCTTGTATGCGCTGGAAATATGAAAGTCCATTACCCGAGTAAATATTTTTCAACTTCTAGTGCCAAACCTTTACCAAACAATACCTGGTTTTTACGACCCAGAGGAAGAAGCCTTCTGAAAACATTGTGGGAAAAGGAGAAAATGCTGGTTACCAGCATTTTCTCCTTTTCCCACAATGTTTTCTACTCTTCTAAAGTCAAGTTTCAATTTTTGAGTCACATTTATTTTGTCGTCTGCAAATGCTTTCAATTTGGACAAGTCTAAAATTTTGTCGTTTGGTAAAGAGTTAAAAAATTAGCCAAGATAAATTCAGTCAAGGTCAAATAAAACTCTGGTAGTTCATTTTTTTCTCTTACAGGCCCCACTTCCGGCAGCCTGGATGTCTCTGGTTGGTAAATGGGCTCTGTCCAATGAGAGAAGTAGAATGATGATGGTGTTTTGGTGTGGTACGTTAATCTCTTTTTGTTTTATTTGCAGTACAAGGAAACCGTACCAAATAAAATTTTAGCTGTTAGCTGCCAAACATCTGATTATTGGCTCTACACTGTTTTCTATTTTGTAAGATTTTCGGCATGAGAGGCGATCTGGGAGAAAGGCGATCAATGCATCCTTGTCAGTAATAATATGAAGCAAATCGTCGCAAAATTTGGATCAATTTTGTCTTGAATCAGGATGAATCATGAGGTAGAACGGTCCGTTGTCATGCCAGAAGATTTACAGCAAAAAGTTTTGACCCAGGTCAGCCTGTTCATTTTTCGATATTCTGACCTATTGTTCGCTAGATATTGTTATGTGATAAAAAGTATCGGACATTTGTTGGCTTTTTAGATGAGGTTTATAAAACTCGTCAACAAAAATGTTATTTGGCTCGCCATAGGGTTTACATAGAGGATTTTTTTATTTCGGTGAAAGATCGAAATTTTTTTCGTCGGGTGAACATCATCGATAATATTTTCACGAGTGGCGCGCAGCCACTAGTGAAAATATTACCAATGATGTTTGCTCGACGAAGTAAATTTCCGTCATGCAGAAATTTTAAAGTAGCGAAAAGTTTTGACCGAGGTCAGCCTGTCGTCGAGTGAACATCATCGGTAATATTTTTAAGAGTGGTGCGCCACTCTTGAAAATATTACCGGCAATGTTCACTCGACGAAATAAATTTCGATCTTTCACTGAAAAAGAAAACAAATATTCTCTTATTTATTTCATGCTTCTAAACCCTTTTTGTTAGTACTTTCATAAAAATCCAGTACAGTTATTTTCATGTAATTTCCCGTGTTGTACCCCCTCTCATAACAACGCATTACAATATTACGTAAAGCGCGAGAAATGTAGGGTAAATGCCCGTAAATTACGTCATATTTCCGTCTGGTTGAATGACACTTTTTACGTATAGGTATCTAGTGCGCTGAAACTACTGTTTCCACCTTTAATTGAAAACTTACGGAAATATTCACGATAAATTTCACTGGTCGTAACCATGAATTATCAAACCTTATATTCCACCATTATTTCCCGGTAAACTACCTAAAAGCATGATATATAACAATTCTCTAGACTCGTGTATTAAATATATCTCAAAAGCCAGCTTATGTCAGATCCTCCATATCCTCTTCATATGTGAAGTTTTTCCTCAATACATCAGACCACAGGCACTTGAAGCTCCATTGGTCCATGCATATCGGAACTATAAAATTTTCCTTGGTCGATCATCGAACACTTGTAGCACATTGTTGTATTGCCTGTATATTCACGGAATCAACTCAAATTTTCATTTTCACCGTTACCATAAATAGCACATCGGCGACTCCCCCTATACAATGTAGAGGGAGTCGCTAATGTGTTATTTATAGTAACGGTGTCCGATAGTGAAAATTTCGTTATCCTGTGATAGACCGATGGAGTTTCAAAGGCCTATGATCAGACAATAAATGATCTATACGTCTTGCGAATTTAAATTGACTGGATATTGATTAAACACTTTATAATGAAATGAGGTTAAATACCCATTTGAATAATTTACGATGTATCTTTTGTATGTTACATTTCAATCGTTTATTTCTTTCAAGGGAAGACTATCGGTGCCATCTTTGGATACGCAACGTCAGGTTTCCTTTGTGCACATGGGTTCGATAACGGCTGGCCGTCGATTTTCTACCTCCACGGTATTTTTCCTGCAGAGTTTATTTTAGAGATCTAAAATAGAAGTAAAAGTACACGGATGCTTTACAGTTGTGTTACTCAAACGAAACATTTCAGAAATTTAGTGACACAGTATTGAAAAGCCCAGGCTCACATTTACATGTATTATTATTATGAGTACGTCATGTATAATTTTGACATGTACACTTAAGTTCAAATTAATCGAACTCTTTTTGAATGAAGCATTTGGAGTCGAACTATACTTATAAAAAATTCATAATGTCTTCTAAAGATCAAAAAGGGTTCAAGTGTGAAAACCAAATAATTGTTGTGGTAGCTTTGTGTATCGTTCAACATTTAGCTTCATATAAATGACCAATAATAAAAACATCTCCGTGATGCATGATACCTAGTAAGTCATTACACAATTATGGATCCATAAATTTTATTTTGGGTTAATAACAAACTGAATCATGAGGTAGACCGGTCTTTTTTGACATGAAGAAAATTGCGCAATAGCAAGAAGTTTCGACTCGGGTCAATCTGCGCAGACTGCGCAGTCTGACCTGGATCGAAAATTTTTGCAGATGCATTAAGCCCGCTTTTTACAGAGCATGGCTCAAAAATGTTTTTTTTTTTAAATGTGTGGGTTTGTTTGTTTGTTTACAATTTTGGCATTGCTGTTTTCAACTGTAATTCATCTATATCACGGACAAAGCACTTCTCCATTCATTCCAATTGTTTTCTCTTACCAATGCCTTATACATCACGCTTTCTGGGTAACTCAATGCTTTCTAATACTAGCGAGTTCAGTAGAATCAGCAAGGCATTTTCCTATCGCGATGACTATCATCGATCCACGAAAAGAGTTTGGCAGATTGGCCCATTCGCTTTTTTTGTCTCACAACCAATGGGCTACAAAAATAGCAATGTCTAGTACGATTTAGTTTAAACGTATTTATTTTACATCGATTGAGAAACAAGTTCTTACAACTTATACTAATCTCTCTCGATTCTGCTTCCTGGGAACTACACCAGTACTCGCGTCGAATGTGTGAGCCAATGAACAGTCCCAAAGATGACATTCGCTGCCGGGTATTGGGCTCGGGACCTTATGGTTACGAGGCCGACGCTGTACCTCACAACCACGGACACCACACACAGTAATATTTGGCGGCTGTACTGTTTAACTGTAGCTGTCTTTCGTAGGGACATAGTATTGTTCGATCCTCGCCCTGGGAAGGTTTTTATCGACCTGTACACTTACAATGCACCTTATCAATGCAGAGAGAGAGAGCAGAGCCGTGATCGATCCGAGATTAACCAAGATTTTATGCATCCATTATATGGCCTGCATCACGCGAAAAGGGGCATTCGGACATTTGCGTAAAGTGTCGTCTCGGATCTGCCTGCGCACTCCGCGCAGGCTAATCCGAGACGGCACTTTCCGTTTTTATGTAATTTTCTGTTTTGCGCAAGTCTTCTGTGGCACAAAATCTAACGTAGTCATAAAGTGCCGTCTCGGATTAGCCTGCGTGGACTGCGCAGGCTGATCCGATACGACACTTTACGCAAATGTCGGAATGCCCCTTTTCGGGTGTTGCAAGCCATATTATCAAAATATGGGTTTTCAGAGGGGTTGCAAAACGAAAGTTACAGCTGACATGTCCATTTCAGGAATTATAGGTATAGTGTTCATCCTGTTGTGGATCTACTTTACCTCGAACTCACCAGAAACACATCCGAGAATTTCTGTAGAAGAACGAAAAGCTTTGGCAAAACATCTTCGCCCATCATCTCCGAAACAGCTAACGGTATGTGGGAAAAGGAAAGGTTTTTAAGTTTTGATGCATACGCGATGTTGTTGTAATCTTTACTTACTCGTATTTATGAAACACGACTTTTCATTTATCAGCAAACAGCTTGCAACGTCTTCATTTGAAATAATCACTCGGCTTGTTGCTGGTAATTGTGGCATTTGTCGAAGACAATGCCACTATGAGATCAATAATAAATATTCAATATTGAATTTTGAAGACCATGTATGGTATTTTGTCCAAAACCGAAGGAAGTAAACCCAATTAAACTCAATTTTTCAAGACAAATGAGTTTTTCAATAGCACTCAGATATATAATTGGAAATGGCGTATTGAAATAAACTGCAAAAGGCTATCGATCGTGGAAATACTTCTTTTTGAGTAAAAATAGCTTCACCTCTTCATAGCCTTCTATTGGCGCAATGATATGCACAAAATTTGTCTTCTGACCGCTTTGCTTCCGGGGTTGTTCGTTCCAAAACCAGTTCGTCCCTGGGCTTGTTCGTCAAATGATTGCACGCTACTCATTTGATTGTGCATGAATATTTACAGGAAGAAAACTTTATTGTAATGTTGGGAATTAGGTCCTGACGGCCAAAGATATCTCAAAATCATAGTATTCAGGTATAAACTTAATTGAATTCAATATTTATATGGCTTCTCTCTCTACCCATCGTGCATCCTTCCGTCAAGGGACGTTACTCCTGACTCCTCTTGAAAGATCAAAGGGAGACCACCAATAAACAAATAACGCAAACTTAGGCACCAGTAATCTCCCTTTAACCAAAGAGACGTATTAATTTGCTTAGGAGGTTGATTTTCAAGTTAATATTTAAATAATATTTCTCTTTTTTTTTTCAGCTCACCTGAGCACGAAGTGCTAAGGTGAGGTATTGTGATCGGTCATTGTCCGGCGTCCATCTGTCCGTCTGTCCACAATTCCTTTAAACATCTCCTCCTCCTAAACCGCTAGGCCAATCTTGGTGAAATTTGGCAGGGATATTCCTTGGGTGAAGCTCTACCAAAGTTGTTCAAGAGATTGAATTCCACCCTTAACTCTGGTTGCTATGGCAACAGAAAGGAAAAAAATAGCAAAATCTTTGAAAATCTTCTTATCTGACATTAGAAGGCATAGAGCTTTGATATTTGGCATGTAGCATCTCCTAGTGGACCTCTACCAAGTTTGTTCATATGATGCCCCTGGGGTTAAAACTGGCACCGCCCCGGGGGTCACAAGTTCGAACATAGGAACAAAGAAAGAAAACTTTAAAATTCTTCCTCTCTGAAACTGGAAGGCATGGAGCTGTGATATTTGGCATCTAGCATCTCCTAGTGGACCTCTACCAATTTTGTTCATATGATGCCCCTGGGGTCAAAACTGGCCCCGCCCCAGGGGTCACAATTTCGAACATAGGAACAAAGAAGGAAAACTTCTTCTTCCCTAAAACTGGAAGGTGTGGAGCTTTGATATTTGGTATGTAGCAATTCCTAGTGGACCTCTACCAAGTTTGTTCAATAATGCCGCTGGGGTCAAAACTGGCCCTGCCCCGGGGGGTCACAAGTTCGAACAAAGGAACAAAGAAGGAAAACTTTAAAATTCTTCTTTTCTAAAACTGGAAAGCATAGAGCTTTGTTATTTGGTATGTAGTGAACCTGTTCTAAGTTTGTTAGCCCACCTGAGCACAACGTGTTCAGTCAGTTCAAAATTGGGTCACCTGGGGTCATAAACTATGTCTCAAGGTTAAATTAAACTAATACTTTGTGGGCACTCTAGAGGCCATATTTTTTGCTCAGTTGACTTGAAAATTGGTCAGAATGTTTGTCTTGATGAAATATTGGGTGAGTTTGGAATTGGGTCACCTGGGGTCATGAACTAGGTCACTTGGTAAATTTAAGAAATACTTTGTGGGCACTCTAGAGGCCACATTTATTGCTGAATTAACTTGAAAACTATTCAGAATGTTTGTCTTGATAAATGTTTTGACGAGTTCTAAATTGGGTCACATCGGGTGATAAATTAGGTCACTAGGTCAACTTCAGGAAATTCCTTGTGGACGCTCCAGAGGCCACATTTTAAGCTCAATTGACCAGACAATTGGTCAGAAATTGAATTACGCACGTGGAGTGAATTTCGCCTATTGACTCAGGTGAGCGATCCAGAGCCATCGTGGCCCTCCTGTTTTCAAATTATTAAATCTACACAGTGGCTTCCTTGACAAATGCCACATCAGCGTTCTCAACGCTTTGATTTTTTTAAAAACTTTATTAGCCACGTATATTGGATAGGGGAGGTCGTGGCAATCCTCCCTCTATCCTTACATTAGCCGTTATTTTCATCATTCATGGAGTTCTTATCCCGCTGATTAAAAGTCTAAAACAGTCTTTCTCTCTATTTGAAGTATTTTTTTTTTTCTTTTCAAATGCGAATAAAAGTGTAGTATATCTAATACCATTTGTGACTTTGCAAACAGTGCAGACCAAGATTCGAGTGTACTGATGTGTACACTAATTTTGGATTCCACTGTTTGCTATGATGACAAGTTGCAGTATAATAGTTAATCAAATACATGAACTATTCAGAGATCCAGATAAGGTTATGTGGTTCAATCTTATGTGCAGCCCTAGGTTGTGAGTGTTTAAACCCATCAATTGTCTATGACATACTATTTTGAGACAGTCTGAAACTGAAAGAAGCTGTAGACGACAATTCCAAACTAGCTGAAATATGAGTATGAATTATTGATTATTCTTCGTATTTTTTTAGATCTGGAAGTGTTCATTTCAAAAAGATCTTAACACGTTGTCCTGTGTCGGTTACATTTAAAACATAACTGTATGCAAGCTTCACTTATCTCTGAATCTCTAAGTACTTTTCATTAACTTCGAATGCTATTGCTAACTTATTTTCAGTTCGAGAATGTACCTTGGAAAAAGATCTTAACCTCACTATCTGTATGGTCTATATTCATAACACAGTTATGTGATAACTCCACATATTTTCTGATAGTGATTTGTCTGCCCTTATTTGCCAAAGAGGTACTCAAATTCGACGTGGAAAGCGTAAGTACAACAAAAGTATCAAGCTCTTTCTACGAATTAATAATCATTTCAGAGATACATGTAGATACTCATCATCGTAATTAAACAAATAGATCATCATGTTTATTGAAAATGATTCAGTGATGTAGTACAAAAATATTCTAGGTCTCAGACCTCTTTTAAATGAAAGATCAATAAGCACAGACTGTCTTTCAATATCGAAGAGTGACAATCGAAGATCATAAAACATATTCTGTGCAGTCTTGCCTTGGTTCACAATGTCCGCAAATGCAATCTGTTTGTTTCTTTGCATTCTTAGTCTCATTTTACACTTAGAAAGTAACACAAATTCAAGTAGATTTAGTTTGAAATGTAGAAAATTATTGAAAAGATTGCTTTTAAGAATGAGTGGTGAAGACGGGCTCTAATTGTTTCCTTGCAGAATGGCGTTTACACATCATTGCCCTTTCTGACTCGATCTGCTAGTTTGATTTGTGCAGCTGTTTTAGCAGACTACCTCAACTCCAAAAGATTGGTAAGCCGTACATGTAACAGGAAAATATTCCAGTTAACATGTACGTTATACACTAAGTAAAATTGTTAATTTTACTCTTTTCCACAGTCACTTTGTCCTGAACCGCTAGTATTGACGTACATGTACTTAGGACAACTCGTGCTAACACTGCAGATCAGGAATAAACGACAGAAAACATACATCCTGATATTTTATCTTCAATGTCTGAGATACAGCAAGATATCTGTGCAGGTCGCCAATGAAAATGAAATAATTGGTGTCACTTGTTGAAAATGATATGACGATAATATCCATTTGAGCATTTTAGCAAAGATAAATAAATAGATTTAAGGTATTCTGTGGCTTTTTATGGATGTTTCACATACCATGAGAAACCATAAGAAACTGAATATCACTTGTTTTTAGTTTCGTCAAACTGTTTTCAAAAGTCTTATACAAGGCTTCAAATACTTTTGTTTTAAACAGGTACCTATCACATTATATGAAGAATGGTAAATATAAAACTTTAATGATCTGTACACATACAAATTCCTACGAGAAAAAGCGCACGTAGTTTTCTTGGGCTACTGATGTGGAAATAACAGAAAGGAGAAAGTTTATGCTCTTGTTTTGACAAGCACTTCTACTGTCACTCGCAGATTTTGAAAAAAAAAAAGAAGAGTTTTAGATTTGCATAATTAGATAGTACGGATAACGTGTTGGTAGGTACCGATTTACCTACCTCCGTCTATTTGCAAGACCACCATTTACCCGCAGAAAATGTTTCATGGTAAACTATCAACCATAACCAAGTGTTTTTTTTTTTCTTTTAAATCCGATTGCACTATTACATTGTTAGTTTGACATTAAACTTAACGGACTTAGGGTAAACAACACGTGGTTGTCTATTGGTCAGTTTCTCGTGTGTTCGAACGTTTGAAAACAACCTGCAGATTTAAATCGTCCATTTTATTTATAAAATCATCAAATATTAAAAGACTAATCTTAATCATCGTCCGATTTTCCGTCAATGTAATCCATTTTTTTCTATCATTTCTTCTTCCAGCATTCCTCTGTTCGGCTGTATTACTCGTTGTGGCCAGTTATGTCCCTTGTGATAAACGACAACTCGTGATATTGATTATCTGCTGTAGCACGTTTTTCCAGAGTATAGCATTGTCCTCGGGTTTTCCGTGTAATCTAGTGGACATGACTCCAAGGTATACTTTTTTTTGTACACATTTAAAAAAAAAATCACTTTCATCCGTTTCAGTTCTTTTGCTTCCATAATCAATGTATGAAATTTGTGTTATAAACTTCGGCTCACGTGTAAGCTTGGAGTCTGTAGTGCAAAGTTGCTGGTAAAAACTCAGGAAATTAAACAGTATAGATTTTGTAATTTTTCTTCCTTTACTGTTACAGCCAGGTTTGAAAGCACATAATCAGTTGAATCTCGAAAGATTGCCTGCGCGTTAATTAGCTCGGAAACCATGACAGTAAAATGTAACCGTCCGCAATCGCACATGAAAGCAGTCTTTCCGAACGGTGCTTTCCATTAATACCTGCAATTGCTCTGGTTTTGAAACCACTGAAATGGAGAACTAAGCTTTACCTGATAAGACTAAAATGCAGTATTGTACTATAATGGGATAGAAAGTTTTGATTTTTCAGTTAGACACAAAAAGTTTTACACATCTTTTTGGCTACATTTTACATGTCACAATGATCTTTGAATCTTAAATTTCCCACGATGACAGTACACTTTTTTGATCACTGTCATCGTCAAGTGGCCTATCTTGTAGTCAACATGTTTGACCAAATTGATAAAGGCCTGTTTTGGCAACATAAACACACAGAGAAAACACACACACACAGAGCTAAAAGATACATAACGTTGGCTTGCATCCGCAATGTTTGTATCCTCATATTAGTTTATGGCTTTTACAAAAGTACAATTACCAGACTTGATCATGTTAAATGTTAGGAATTAACCTTTTTGCATGATACATTTATCAAACCAAAAATGGGCAAACTAGTAAATTTCCAGCTGAAATGTTTCGTTTACATTGAAAATTTGCTACGAACTCCGTCTTCTATGGCTCTGGTATTTACATTCCGGGAACAGAGGCTGCGGTTGTAGTAGAGGTGGTCAGTGTAACTTTTCATCCTGTCTCCGAAGTTTTTGGCGGAAATGTGTTTCTAAGACAATTGTTATTTACCACCAGAAGAGAAGTCAAACTTCAGGTGTAAAATTTTTTAGCGCATGATTCTAGCCTGCAATATTCGACAAGTTGCCTCGGTTAAAGTTCTGTTTCCATGGCAACCGGCTACTTTTCTGAATAAGAATTATTTTAGTGTGAAAAAAATGACATCTGTATTTCTTAAATTTATTTAGAAACCACAAACCACTTGGAATATTCTTTCGCTATAACCTTCAGGACTACCTATCTGAGAGGTTGAGATGCTCTGTGTCCGTTAAACAGATAGGTAGCCCCGGAAATTAGCACCAGACACTATATATTGTTAAAATTAGTGAATACGACCCAAGATAAGAGATACGTAGGCTTCTTCTGCTCACAAGTGTATTTTATTTTTTCAAGGTATGCATCCTTTATATATAGTATATCAAACACAATTGGGTCATCTGGTGGTTTCCTGGTACCTTTAGCAGTAGCATACCTCACTCAACATGTACGTACATTCCCTTATTTCTCTTTGTTAGGGCAATATTCGCATCTCCTGTGTATACTTACCTCCGAATTATTTAGGAGGCATATGACGGTTCAAAATGCTTAAGTATTTGGAAACAGAAATACTGCATGGTTTGAAGCACCTTTTTTGAAATGTGGAATACGAAACTTTCAACAACCTAGATTTTTGAAACATTGCTCATCATAAAAATATATAACTGTATATTGTGACGAGAAATTAAGAAATAAATGTCGTGGAGAAAGCAGGATAATAAATATACTTTGAATCGAATTGAAAATCTAAGCGGTTGTCATCAGAGGTCCGTTTAAGAAATCAAGTGCAGAAAACAGTTGTTGCGTTAGAAATAGGACAAACTTTAAAACAAAGGGAGCATGTAGGGCTTTAAATAACATATGTATAAGCCATGCTCTGGCAAAATGGGTTTTACTGTATCCCCGTGATGCATTACACCAAGCAAGTAATAACGTAACTATAGATTCATAATATTCATTTTTTCTAATAACCGGCTGAATCCGAAGGAAGAATGGTCCTTGGATATGCAGAAAATTTACAGATAGCAAAAAGCTTTCGACCCAGGTCAGCCTGCGCGGATCGCGCAGGCTGACCTGAGTCGATACTTTTTGCTGATCCATTAAACCCCTTTTTCACAGAGCATGGCTCATTTGTATTTTCCTATTCAGAAAACAATGGAGGAATGGCGGTTTGTGTTCTGGTCGACTGCTGGTGTTGCAGTACTGGGTTCAATAACTTACGGACTCTTTTCTAGCAGCGAATTAGTGTCCTGGGATACTATACCGTCCCAAGAAATTGAAATTAGAGTACGAGAAAAACATATACTTATAGTTAATGGAACTGAGTTACAGAAGGTAGAATGCGACAAAGAAGCAAGTGCTGAAGACGCTTTATTGTCTGCAAGAGACAAAAAAGAACTGATATGACAACTGATTGCAACGTGGAATAGTTTATGTTACAACAGTGTTTAGCTAGGTCAGGGTGGTCAGTACATCTTTCTGTGCGTTATAGATATTTTAAAGATCAGGATAAAGTACAGTATTTTCTTTGATAGTTACTAGCTGTTTTTCCTACATAAATAGTGACTTTCATCGATGTTCGGGCGTGATTTAAGTCGCAGCCTCTGATGATATGACTAAACTGTTGGGGTTCGATTTTGATTGCACTTTGAACTTACTCATGTATGTACAGAATTGCGTTATACATTGCCTTCACCCTTTACCAAACAATCCCTGGTTTTTACGACCCTGAGATAGAAGCCTTTTGAAAACATTGTGGGAAAAGGAGAAAATGCTGGTAATGCCTTTTGAAAACATTGTGGGAAAAGGAGAAAATGCTGGTAACCAGCATTTTCTCCTTTTCCCACAATGTTTTCTACCCTGCTGGAAACAAATTTCAATTTTTGAGTTACGTTTATTTTGTCGTCTGCAAGTGCTTTCAATTTGAACCAGTCTAAAATTTTGTCGTTTGGTAAATAGTTAATAGATCTACATTTAACTCTTTTATTGACAAGGACAACATAATTACCTTTTGCAGACGGTGTAGACCAAGATCTACCACAAAGGACTTACCGTCTAAACTACTATGTAACACCTTGCGCCACAAATGATTTTCACTTGCAGTGAATTTTATAGACCTCGAAAACAATCGTTTTCATACGAGTCAGGCTTTTTCAAAAGACTCATATATAAACGAACGATGTAGATCAAACACAGATTACACGTTCTGTACAGTCTGATGTTGATCTACGCTTTTATGATAGTTTAAACATATTTATTTTCCCTCAAGTTTACATGGAAATGGGGTTGGGTCACAAGTTATAACAACTTAGAGATCGACCCTTCCCCTACAATATAAATATACAAGTGTTCACACAACTAATTACAATGCACAAGAGAGAGAGAGAGAGAGACACAGAGAGAGAGAGAGAGTGAGAGAGAGAGAGAGAGACAGAGACAGAGACAGAGAGAGAGAGAGAGGGGGGGAGAGAGAGAGAGAGAGAGAGAGAGAGAGAGAGAGAGAGAGAGAGAGAGAGAGAGAGAGAGAGAGAGAGAAATAGATAGATAGAATTTGTCCATTTACTCCTGCATAATAAAAAAGAAACATTAGATCGTTCCAAAATATATCAAGCTTTTATGATATGCAATGTAAGGGTAAGTTTGGCGTAAATATTGCAAAGGTCATTCACTGTTTTTGTATATCAAGTTTTGAAATAAACAGATGAACAACTTATTAAAATAGTGTTTAGATTTTTTGAAATAAACAGATAAACAGCTTATTAAAATATTGTTTAAATAGTATAATACAACGGCAACAGTGTATTAGTAAAGCTTGAACCAAATGGATTTTCGATAGAAATATATGAAGACGACTGAAATAATCTTACAAATGATTAAGTACATTTCTAAATATACGTATACAATTTTTCAAAATTTATTATTCCCTTTCGGTGTTGTTGGAATATTTCATTTGTATACCAGTGACATAATATCGATGTCTAAGTAAAATACCTCACTACATAGATGGCCGAGCCCCGGTAGCTCAGTCGGTAGCGTAAAGGACTTGAGAACATGCGGTTGCGGGTTCGATCCGTGACTCGGTCAATTTCCTTCCGAGGACTGGTGATAGTCATTGCGACAGAATTCATTCCTCTCTCACCGCTGACCGTGTTTCGACAATGGTTATGTGGGAAAGCAGCCAGTAGCTTGGAGAGAATATTGTGCGGAGTACTGGTATAAAAAAAAAAAAAAAACACTGGATAGGTACACTGGCCGCCGCGATATGACTGAAATAATGTTGAAAACGGCGTTAAACACTATACAATCAATCAATTACTATATACATGTAGTATTTTTCTTTGTCTGGCGTGTAACTCCTTGCTGTAAATATTTAAGTTACCCCAGTCCAAGACCCACAGGCGACATCTTTGTTTAATTGCGGATGACTTTGAAACTGGCTGTTGACGAGAAATTTCTCCATAAGATACAATGTTTCTTTTTTGGTATCAAACCATCCAGTCTCAATGTATGTTCATAATCTCTTTATGGGCCATGATCTAGAAAAAGATGGTTTTCATACATGGCCGTGATGCATTGTGCCATGCAAGTCATCACACAGAAGTTGATCCAAATGTAAATCCTCTAAGCTAACCGTCCTCCAGAAAAGAGTCGCTCGGATTGTACTAGGGGTTACCCCAAGAACACCGTTGAAAAATCTTTTTTCTCAACTGGTTATCGTACGCATAATAGATGTAAGTATCACAGCGGCGTTTTGATTTACAGATGTCGTAATAACCTATCGCCTAGATACATGAGTGACATTATTTCGTTTTCGAGTAACATAAATTATAATTTAAGGTCATCTGCTCGTAGTGACATCGTACACTCGAGATTCAATACATCGCACAAGAAACGAGCATTCTCGTATTTCAGCATGGATGTGTGGAATGAAATTCCTACTTCCATCAGAAATGCGAAATCATTACCTATCTTTAACAAACAGTTCAAACAACATTTATTGAACGTTCAATCCTCATTATAGTTACGGAATTATACATCTAAACAGAAAAACGTGTGTCTGTCCGTATAACTCATATTCCAACATTATTTCTGCCATTAATTCATCTTCTTCATTTTCAAACATCACAATCATCAGTATCACCAATCATCATCATCATCATTACTATTATTATTGTTATTATTATTCTCCTAATTATTATTGTTATTATTGTTGTTCTACTCATTTTGAAGGCAACATTGTAAAAAAAGACTTTGAAATATGTCTTGATGTTTTAACCTTCACTAAATAAAGATGTTATTATTATTATTATTATTATTATTATCCATATAATCTATTTTGTCTAACAACCTACTGAATTATTAGGTAGAATGGGCCTTTGACATGCAGAAGATTGAACAATAGCAAAAGGTTTCGGCCCAGGTCAGCCTGCGCGAACTGCGCAGGCTGACCTGGGTCGATACTTTTTGCAAATACATAAAAAACAACCTTTTCTCAGTGCTTGGCTCATGCATGTATATATATATATCAATGTCCGCTGACAGTTACTTTTATGGAATGAATTGGTCACTTAAATAAGGTGACTAGGAGCTGGAACGAGAAATTAGTTCACGTGTTAGTTTAAAGTTGGCAACAGCGTTCTCATAAGTATTTCAGTTATTCCCGGCAGCCAAAGTCTTGAACCAACGCACTTCTTTATTTTAATTGTTCCTTTGAATTGCAGGGCAATCGGTCTCTTTACATTTACATTTTCCTCTATCTCATGGGAGCTCAAGACGATTTTTTCACTGATCGAAAATAGTCCGTAACACGATAGGACCAAGTATGGAAATACCGGTAGATAACACAAAAAAGTAAATAGAGGGTATTTGTTTTTTTTTTTCGGTAAAAGATCGAAATTTAATTTCATCGAGTGAACATCGTCGGTAATATTTTCACGAGTGGCTGCACTCGTGAAAATATTACCGATGATGTTCACTCGATGAAATAAATTTCGATCTTTTACCGAAAAAACCCCCCCAAATATTCTAGTTATTTCATGCTTTTAACCCTTTTTGGGAGGAACTTACATCAAAATCCAGAACAGTTCTTTTCGGTTATTCCCCATGGCGTACCCCCTCCGCATAGCAACGCATTACAATATTACATCAAGCGCGAGAAATGTAGGGTAAATTACGTCATATTTCCATCTGGTTGAGAGGCACGCGCATTTTACCCAGGAAACTAGTGCGCGGGAACAACTGTTTCCGCCTTCAATTGAAGAGAATATAAAAATCAGTATTTTTCACTGGTCGTAACCATGAAATATCGAAAAATATTTCACTGATATTTCTCGATAACCTACCGGAAAGCATGAAATAAATTATTTTCTGTACTCTTTAGTTGTAATTGCTATAGAGTTGTCTTCAGATATTTTACAATCTTTTGATATCCTCATTTCTTTCTCCGTTTCATTAAGTTGTTGCATAAAAGGTTTATTTTCAGCACTATTTATTTCTATCTCCTGAGGGACAGGTGCGTCCCACGTGACTGGTTCGCTGGTCGAAAATAGTCCGTACACAATAGAACCGAATATAGAAATCCCGGCTGTTATCCAAAAGACGAATCTCCATTCTTGTATGTTTTTCTGTAAATAGATATAGGATATCATATTTTCATATATGGACCTAAGTAATGCTGTATATGCAAGTTGTTGCATAAAATGACTCCCTTTGTCTAAAACATGAGTTAGAGTGGTTCTTTGACATTTAACAATGGCAAAAAGTGTCGACATGGGGTCAGCCAGTGCCGACTGCGCAGGTTGACATGGGTCATTTTTTTTTTAAATACAGTAAATCCCTTTTTCACTGAGCATGACTCATAAAAGAGATCATTTTCGGTTATTTTTAAAGGTATTTTTCCAGTATTTTTTTAACTAGGCTAAAACTATTTAATACTAAAATTATCTGGATCCAAAATAAGAAAGAAAATGTTTATTTATCAATCTGCAAGCCAAAGAACACAAAGGGGGAACATTTAAAGGAAAGGAAAGTGTACTGTCCACGAGTTTTAGCAATGAGAGAAAGGGAACAATGGCTTGATTTCTTTTGAACTCTTAGGCTGCTAAGCGCGACTCAACGACCTTTTGCGGACAGTGTAGATCAAGATCAGACTGCACAGAACGTGCAGTCTGATCTTGGATCTACACTGTCCGGTAAGGAGATATTTTTACCCCCATATAACTTTGAAATAGCAACATTTGTTTTTTTATTATCTGTCTGAAAGTTTTATTTTCTTATATAGCAGGATAAAAGTTAAGTCTGATCATATTCAAGTAATGAAAGATCGAGTTGATACCTACATTTCGTGTTAAAACTCCAACGACTAACGGTACCATTATACCAGAGGTTGCTCCGATCGTATTAGAGACGCTATAGATGTATGGAGCATATCTGAAACATTAGGGAGGTATCAAAGTGAACGATGGCTATGCCAATAGTTTTTCAAAATGTGACAATGACTTAAAAATGCATTTGCTGTCTAGAAATACCTAATTCATCAAAGTGACATTAGTTACTGTTTTGCTTAACACAGCTTTAACTGATTATAGATCATTAATTCCCGTTAGAGATTATGTGGATCGATAATATTTGAAGAGAAGAGAGATTCCGTCAAAATAACTTGAAAAAGTGTATAAATCGTCAAAAAAAGAGGTAAAAAGAGATTTTAGATGGGGGAGGGCATCGCCATGTTGAATCTAAGCCCTAATCCTACCATTATCTCCCGCTAGATGGCATTCTACAAATACACATCTATATAATTTGGGCATTCTGGGTACAGAACCGGACTACTTTTCCAAACAACAACCGTTACTTTGTATTTCAAAATGAAATAAACGTTTACTCAATAAAACGCTACCTGGTGCGATTCATTCTGCTATGTTCGGCTAGCATGTAACCTAAGCACCGGCCATTTACTAAAACAGCCCCTACATGCTTGGGTAATAGGCTAATAGCTTCTGTATAAGCCTTACTTTTCCCAGGTATACGGGGATGGGCGATGCGTCATAGCAGACAGGTCGAATCTTCGAAGAATATGACATGCGCAGACAACGCTAATCCTACCTAGATTTCTGACGAAGCAGTTCTCCTAAAATCCAGATTAAGGGATCGCTATTCTGAAAATGTTTAAGTCTGCTGAAACTGATCGAGAGCTTCATACGATTTTATTAAGTTTCCCTGGTACGCCCATCTTCCGCTAGCCAAGGGTGACCACCACTACGTTGCTGTGAATAGAGCAACGTAATGACCGTCGCTTTTGGCTTGCGAAGGTGAGGTACATTTATGCTAGAAACAGTTATTTGATTACATACTGGCCGCTTTTCGACTACTTTCAAAGTCAGAGGCCTTGCACCAATATTGTAAGACTTTGACGTGAGTTTAAAGATAGCGAAAACAAAATTTCATAAAGAATACCTTGGAGTCATGTCGACAAGGTTACACGGGAAGGCAGCTGATATGGCAATACTCTGGAAAAATGTACATATACAAAACAAAAGTATCACTAGCTGTCGCTGGTCACATGACATGTAGCTGGACAAAACGAGAAATGCGGCGGCCATCAAAAATCCTACAAAAGATGTAGACAGAAACCCTGAACCCTAAACAAAACAGTTGCGTGCTCTAACGACGCTCAAGAAAAAAACGATCATGAAACCATTGATGGAAAAGCAATGTTTTCAGTCCTTTTCAAGACAACTCCAATGTTTTTAACCAGATTTACTTTATCGACCATGTAAAATACTTTCATTTTAAACAAGTCGAAAATTTTGTCCTCTGGTAAATATTGAGTCGAAAAAATTCCAATGAAAACAACAAAACTAATAAGCGCTTAAAAAAGTACACAGTCAGGCCCGTTTTTCCATGAAAAAAATGTGTTTAAGAATTCAAAGTACTGATAGTGCGGAAAAACATGATTTCGGCTATGCTAGACAATTTTGTTTCTTTGCTTTAAAAGAAAGAAGAAGAAGAAGAAAAAAAAAAAAAAAACAATATAATCTAATTCTTTGAACGGGGTTACAGATTTAGCATCAATTGCTTCAGTAATTGTTGGAGTGCACATGGCTGAGTGCCTAGTTTGTAATCCAAAGGTTTAAGGTTAGATCCTTATCTGCGGCGCTGGTTTTCGTAGGAGTGTCCTTTGGTAGGACGCTTTTGACTCCGAGACTCATACCAGTAAAACTCAACAAGCACCCCAGTAAGCGAGCTATCGTAAAGATGTGACAGGTCGTCAAAATACAATTGAAAGCGACCTAAAACATCAAAAAGATAAACTTCAATATTCTGTTTTATTTTGACATAATTCAGGAGTGCACTTTTGCTTGAGCACAATTTCAAATTCAGGCTAAATGACATCAATTCATAGATAACGACCTGTCATTTGGAATATTTTTGTCGGTATCTGGATCATTACAAATTGAGGCTAAAAAAGGTAGCCTGTCTGTTACTTGGAGTATTTTATACTTGTACATTATTTCAGTTTCGGGTTACAGGACTGCTAGAAATATATAATCTGCCTGTTATTTGGAAGATCCTCCTGTTTGCCCATCGTTACAAATTTTGGCCAAAGGACAATAGAAAACAGATAATATACTACCTGTAATTTGGAAGATCTTTCTATTTGTTGTCCGGCTTACAAAACGCTTTGTGTTTATATAGTCTGCCAAAACGGCTGCAGACACTAAACTCACTGCCATGGATAAAACAGGTAAAGACGAATATAAACCGTTCTGTAAAAAAGAAGCGATAATCCAAAGCCAAATGAATACAAAAAGGGAATAGTTTGGCAAAAGAAAAAAACTTTCTCAACGATGTTTGTTATATGTTCTACTTCGTTGAATATTTACTCAAGTTTCCTTACCGTCTGATACAAACTTGAGATAACTTGTATCTCGCAATGACCAATTCCTTCTTTTGCACCCTATATGAACCTACGAGTAAGTATGCATTTTTGGTGCAAATTTTATGTCAGTAATCCTGCATTTCTGGTTGAATTCTGAAACAAAAAAATAAAATCTGTCTATAAACTACTGGGGCTGAGGAAATGCTACTAGAATTTTTGAGGTCAAACCATGACACTTCCCTTGCGAACGGCATTAGAGATTTACTTTTCATTTTGCAAGTACATGTAATTGTTTTGAGTCGGTAATTCATCCTTCTGGATAAAATCCGCAGTAAAAGCAGTCTCAAACCTTTATAAAATCTCTCAGAACTAGACAGGGAGTTTGAGAGGGTACCTACAGTTTTGATGTCAAACCTTTAAAAATCTTTTTAGGTCATTTACTTTTTAACCCGTGCGTAGATCCACAAGCTTTGTGACCTTAATTGGTGCAGCACTCCCTTAACCCTTAGGTTACTTAGCACGATTTTTGCGGACAGTGTAGATCAAGATCAGACTGCACAGAAAGTGCAGTCTGATCTTGGATCTACACTGTCCGATAAGGAGATATTTTACCCAAAAAGTAACCTTGAAATAACCAAATTCATTTTTTTTTACAATCGACTTGAGAGTTTCATCTTAAGTTATTTAGCATTTTAAGTGTTAAACTCATATCAATGCTAAAGATATAATTTGAGTGATAATTTGAGTAAAACTTACGCTTTTAATGTCGAACTTTAATATTTCCTTTACGAACAATGGCAGACAGATCATAATGAGGTAGAACACAGTGTTGTCACAAAGTTGTGTCACGAATATTGCACACACAGGTATGCTTGTGAAAACCTTCTTCCAGGGAATATTGAAAAACTACAATGTAACATAAATGAGTTAAACCAGTATTCAATTCTATAAGGAATGAAATAAATGCTAAAAAGGAGCCTGCATCGCTAATCTATCAAATTTATGACAATAATACGCTTCATGTTGCATTGAAACATCAGGATCATATTAGAAAACAGCAACATCAAATCAAGGAAAATTATAGTTATTAAAATATACAACATTGTTTAGTAAGAGCATCCTTATTGATTTCCCTTGAATGGCTTGATTTTTTTTTTCATCATAAAGTTAACAACACCGTTCGACGTGTGCCGGATAATGCCGGGCGCTATATAAAAACATAGTTCAACATGACCTACAGGTCAATACCTCAAGATAAAACTAAAATATACTGAAAGTGACCTTGCATGAATCCGCATATCTGAGCAAGCCGAAATGATTTCACTATCAAATACTCATTCGATTTATAAAAGATTTTTATTTATTGATCAGATATCCACTTACTCGTTCACGTTTTGTCAGTGCTGTGTGACAGTATTTGATCAACAGCCTTCTTTCAGCATCTGTGATTCTTGGGTGTGTTTCGGGTGAATTTGATGTAAAGTATACCCACAGCAGAATGAAGACTATGCCAATAATGCCTTATAAATAAAAAGCAACATAAGAATGAGTGGGAATAATAAATCAAAAAGGACTGACAACCAAAGACATGCATGGAAAGAGAGTTTAGATCAAAGACCCTTCACCTTACTTTTTTCATTGATTTTCTTAAACTTGAAATGGAACCGTACGCGTTGCCTTCGAAAAAGGTAAGAGGGTTGGAAAGACGATCTGAAAGGCACAAAAATGTGAACTATCGCTTGCATAGAGAGAAAAAAGGTAAAAGAATCACTCCTAGAAAATGACCGATATATGATGTTAATTAAAGGAACAATAAAGCCCAAAAGTAAACAAAGCGGGTGTTTAAATGCATTTGAATTTATATCATACCATTTAAAAGTATGGAAATTATTGTGAACATGACAATCTATCATTATACGGTCGGTCCAAGTGTTAGTTACTGACAGAGAAATTAATTTCAAAACTAGGTCAAAACCTGCCAGGTAGCTGTGTCTTTTGTTTACTTTTTTGCCTGATTTTAAAATTCTTTTTTCTGCCAGCGACTAACATATGGCCCGACCACACGATAACAGACTGTCATCTCCACAATATTTTTCATACTTTTACATGGTATGACTTAAATTTAAATGTATTGACACCTGCTTTGATAATTTGGCCTTTACTGGGCCTTTAAGCAACGAGATCTACCTATTAATAATCGCTTTAATTCAAATAAGCAATTATCGCCGAACTGATATCCTAAACGAAAACAATCCCGAATATCGATATACTCAGGACAGTGTTATTTTCAGTGGTCCATGTCATACAAATTCAAGCTGCAAGTCACAATTTATGCAGTTGGAACACTCCTAATGGTTTGCTAAATGTATACATACATGTACATGTATAAAACTCATTTGGAATATGTGCAATCTTTTTAACATGTCGATGCCCGGCTATTTGATAATAATCGATGGGTTAAAAGTGTGATTCCCAACTCGATCTAAGTTATTTCTAATAACTGCTTCATTACGACAAATGTCAACTCTCGCCACAAAACTAGTGTTTGGCTAATAGTCATCTAGGATCACCCGGGGTCTCGGAAAAAAAAAAGTATTGCGTGAAGATCGGCTAGAGAAACTCCAGAAAAACATTGGAAAGTCCTTTGGCCGCCGTGATATAAACGAAATACTGCAGAAAATGGTTCAAAACACTAAGCAAACAATTAAAAAATAAGAGAGAGAATTTCTTCAACATTGTTACATGTATATGCTCAATAATTCAGTTATTTCAGTCCTTTGATTCTGAAATCAAAGTACTGAAATAGACGAAACCGTAAATTATGTGCAATAGAAAAATGATGCCGTACCGTGAACATAGAAGATTGAACCCCAACCATTGTCAAAACCGTATGCACAGAGAAATGCAGACGTTGTGTAACCAAATGCAGATCCCAGTGTCTGACCTGTGAAATAAATATAAGACAACACTTAAAAAAGTTTTTGATTTCATATCTTCTATTCACTTTGTTCAATCACCAATTTCACACATTACTTCCTTGACAGACTATAACATCCTTGTAGAATATGTTATATCGACTAGAGTTACTAACTGGTTTCTGAAATCATATTGAGACATTAGGGCAAAGAAAGAAGTTGCTTATTACATACAATTTCTCGTTTTGCTAAAATATAAAAAAGTGACCCCCCTGCAAGACATCACAGAAGCATACTTTGCAGCTTGTGCGGCCAGAACCTCCGATTTAGCATAATAACAAAAGAAAATTAAACCCTGGATAAAAACAAAACAAAAAACAGAAATACAGATGGTGAATGGAACCAAGTAGTAAAACCGTGTAGTTAGTTTATATAACAATCCTTTCAAGGCATAATGTTAAAGTTATTTATGATTTAATGTACAATAACATATGTAAAATGTATGTAAAATGATACACGAAACTACCAGATAACTAATACTAAAAGTGTACATGAAATAAACAAAGTACACATGGATATACCTATCTACCTAGCCAAAACACCATCATCATTCTACTTCTCTCATTGGACAAAGCCCATTTACCAACCAGGGACATCCAAGCAGCTGGAAGTGGGGCCTGTAAGAAAATATATACTTCATACAGAAACGTCCTTGGTCTTGGCTAAAGGGACAGGATTTATAGAAATATGAGTCTTCAGATAAGCAAGAACTCCGCAATCATTTATGCATCTTTTCTCATTGCCCATTTACCAAGGTGTGACATCCAATAGCTTCACGACGGGGTGTCAGTAATTTAATTAATGCATGAACTGAGTCCGAATTTATCAACCATTCTGAACTGCATTCTTAGTTATATTCTAGATCTAGAAAGTTATGCAATTTCTGATGGGCTAAACCTACTCATTTGGTGAAGCCAATCAGAGCTTGTGTTACTCTAATATCTGGGAAATTCTTACATATAGGCGTTGGATATCCAGTCAGAAAAATCAGGTCCAAACAAGGCTGGCGTCGCTGATGATGCTAAAGTATATTTTAGAAAGACGCTGAAATGCCCCCAGGACTAATACAAGTAAAATACGAAAGGGATTGATAAGTTACGATAAAGCCGACAGACATGTCAGAGCTTTTTTTGGGGGGTGGGAGGGGTGGGGGGGGAAGGGGTTGGGGGTGGGGGGGGGGCTGGGGTGGGGAAGGACTACAATTTAGGCTTGTCTTACCGAGTTGAAATAATCCACGAGCCCGAACAACTGAGTGTTGTGCACAAATAAAAAGAAAACTCTTCCACTGAATGTCAAAGTAGATTTGATAACTTACAGAAGATGCTCCAATTATAACTCTAGCTGCCACGACGGCGTACACATGAGTCCGTGCTAACACTGGGATCAAAATAGTCATTAAAGAAGCCACTCCCATGAACGCTGTCGTCACAGCTTTCCCGCCAAATCTACTAATAAACGAGCCAAACGGTATCTGTGCAGCAACAAATCCATAGTAGTAGGCTGACAGTACGTGTGACTGAACACTTCTCTCCCAAATGAACTCCGGGGTCTGTTAGACAAAAACATAGAGCACTTATAGTCAAAGAAAGCACCTGATGGTTCTTAAGATCAATAGACATTATGCTGCCAATGATTATTGAATCTGACAAATTCTGTGCCAAGCATGAGTAGCTAACAAGTTATCAAAGGGTTACAAGACCGAATCCAAACCCGACCACTGTTATTCTGTAAGTTTCCTAACAAATGTTTTTTAAAATGTTTCTGTGAGAAAGTGGTCCATTAATTGAAATGGGTATTTTAATGCGACAACGGGGTATCATGATTCAGCTTGGTAGAAATTAGGTATTACAAAGTAAATATATACTTTAGATTTGACTTACAAAGTCATCAACTGTTTCTGACCTATCGAACATACAGCGACTGTCATATGATACATTAGGCAACTCAATTCGCATTCCATGGTACTCTCTCGAGGTGTTGAAGTTATCAGTGACGTTAACTTCGACATCACTCGCCATGCACACGATAGCCATATTGATGTCGACTCTAAAATTAGCTAACACCATTCCGAACAGAAATCCAAGGTAACCAAGAATCCATCTCTGGGAACAGAGACAGTGAGAACCTGAAAAGGACGATAACCATATTTCACTGTCAGCACTCTTGCATCCCTTTGTGCATGGCCCATAGTATGCAAAGAAATTCAGCCGATTCACAGTACTTTTGTAGATCTACTTGGATGCGACTCGTATCTGAAGGTTTAAACAGGGCTTGGTGGAATCTGATGATTTAACAGCAGCAGAAAATTGCAGCACTGACCATTAATTCACTAAATGCATGAAACTGGAATATAATGTATAAACACACTTAAGTGTTGTTTCATGTTTTGCTTCTTTTTTAGGGCCAGGTTACGATTTATCTGTCCGCGAAATTCAAAGGTTAAACCTCTCTTTCTGTGTTGTCTGATTTTTGATCTTCACGGCCCATAAACGTATACATGTAACGATACATTATTAGTTGTACGGTCAGGTGGCAGGGGACTTGGAAACTTGTTCACGGCTGTGGTGAATCATGTCGTCCCGAGCCGAAGGCGAGGTGGCGACATGATTCACCACAGCCGTGAACAAGTTTCCAAGTCCCCTGCCACCTGACCGTACAACGAATTTATTATACTGCAAAGTTTTACCATTCCAACGTGTGTTAAGCGAATTTTACCTGTTTTTCGGTTTCAAAAATTGAGTTCGCTGACGAAGTAGGATTTCCCTTCTGAGTGTCCCAATTCAATAAAAACTGACGTCATTGGGAACTGACGTCACTGAAACCTTGGTAAAACGTGCTAAAACGTGCAGTTTGGCGCATAATCTTGATGTTAATCTTGATCGTCGCCGCCATTTTGGATGTTGTGTTGAAAGTGTAGTCATGTATACGGGGCTCCCGAAAGGGAAACTGCTTTTACGTTGGTTTTGCCAGTGTACATGATATATATGTTCAGGGCATATTATCCAATCAGATCACGAGAAATTTCTTTGCAGTATAATAAAATTATATGTCACGCTCTATGAAAAGAAGGTTCAAATCATCTACAACATGTATCGATTTATGGGTAGAAACTTTGTGCGTTTTGTAAATTTTTTGCATGTTTAAGGATCGCATAACTCAGTCCAAGGACCATTCTACCTCATGATTTACCTCATGATTTACTTGGTTGTTAGACAAAATGAATTTTTATGGATGCATAAAAGTGTGATGACTTGATTGGTAAAATACATCACAACGATGAATTAAACCGTTTTTTTTCTCAGAGTGTAGTCCTGAGACTGGAAAGCCAGGGTCAGTATTTACCAACCATTCTCAAAGACATACTTAGTCTTCTTCTCCAAGATTTTCTAAATTTGAAAGTAACACAACTTCTGATTGGCTAAACCAAATGGTTTAGCCAATTAGAAGTTGTGTTGCTTTCAAATCCAGAAAATTGTAGAGAATAAATACGGAATATTATGCTGTAGTGACTTTCCTGGTGCTTGTAATTGCTTCGAGCAGCGTGAGAAAATTTCGTATCGCGCGAGACCGAAGGTCGAGCGAAATGCCAAAATTTTCTTACGCCGCGAGAAGTAAATACAAGCACCATGAAATTCACTGCAGCATAATATTCCTTTTATTATACACCCACATATTTTCAACGACAAAATATTGCAAATTATTGACATTTTATTCGAAAAAGGGTAAAAAAAAAAATAAAACAAATAATGGTGTAGTAGCCAGTAACTTCCTTTTTATGAATGGCGGATGAATATGACAACGTATAATTTTGACCAATCAAATCCAATTGAATGCATACCTATACCGCTCGTGAGTTATGTCACCATGACGTCATCATACCATATTTGGAAAAGTATTTCACAGTGTGCAGATACGGATTTTTTTTTCTGTCCTGTGTGATATTTTATCTGCGTGCGACGCATGCATATCCTCCGGAAAACTTTCAGGTATATAATAAGACTAAGTAGCCTACGTTGTTAAGAACAGTTAGTGAATACGGGCCCTTAACTCTTTACCAGATGACAAAATTTTAGATTCGTCCACAAAAAAAAAGCATGTACAGACGACAAATGAAACGAGGCTCAATCGATTGGTAATATCTTTGATAAATTAGAAAACTTTACAGGGAAACTGGTAATTACTGGATAGTCTACTAGTAGTTTCGCCTTTTACCACAATGTTTTCAAAACCATCGTCAGCTCAGAATTTGGGAAAAGTTGGATTGCACTGTAAAGGATAATAACACTCTAAACAAAAACCAGCCATGCTCTGGCAAAATGGGGCTTAACGTATCTCCGTAACGCATTGTTCCAAGCAAGACATCTCATAAGTATGGATCCTTAAAATCTACATCGTCTACCAACCAACCAAATCATGAGGTAGACAGGTCCTTTGACATGCAGAAAAGTGATTTATAGCAAAAAGTTTTTTCCCAGGTCAGCCTGCGCGGACCGTGCAGGCTGACCTTGGTCGAAGCTTTTTGCAGGTGCATTAAGCCCCATTTTCTCAGATCAAGGCTCAAGTATTATTTTAAATCCTTCATTTGAAATATATAGTCTAAAACAATTGAACTAGGCTCTGTTAAAAAAGGGGCTTAATGCATCCCCGTGATGCATGACACCAGGCAAGTGATAACATTAGTGCAGATAACTGTCCCCAAAGGCGATGTTACTTTTTGACGGGTCGCCTCTGGGTACAGAGACGATCAAGACAAAAACAGTTGAAATCTCCACACAGATTTTGTGCGCAAGTTTGAACTCTCATAATTTCGCAAACAGAGCACACAACTAGGATTTGAATATATCTGTTGCGTGCGTATTCAATAATCCTTCCTATGAAATACAAATATTTTCAATTTAAACGCTGAACAGTAAGAAAAAACAGTTCATTTCATCTGGTACTCGAGTAAATTACGTCACCGAAAACACACAAAATGGCCGCCACTCACGCTAGATTTCGTCAGTTTTTTTCCGAGATTTACAAGTTACAAACGACTTCTTGAAGCTCTTAAGGTAATGAAAGGTTTAATAATTTATCTTTGGTCATGTTTGTTACTAAAAGTTAATCGCATTTCGCTGCGTTACAGATTAAACCGACGAAACAGAAAGTCAGTATAGCGCTCTATCTTTACTACCGGAAAATTTACCATAGACTTGAGACGGTACGGTGCACAATGAATGTCTAAATATGAAAAAAAAAAGTCACCGTAGCGTCTCATTATTGAGACAAGTGATTACAAAACTACGTAAAATCCATTTTGCCTATCAATCGACTGATTCTAGAGGTCCTTAAATTATATAGAAAATTACCGAAAGCAAAAAGTTTCGATCCAGGTAAGCCTGCACGGACTGCGCAGGCTGACCTGGGTGGATACTTTGTGCAGATGCATTGAGCTTCCTTGTCAAAGAGAATAGCTCAATTATATCATTAAATCCCCTTTTGACATAGCATGGCCCAATCATATCTTAAAATATACAATGAATGTTTCGCAATCAGCTATTCAAAATAAGTGCAGGCTTTGTCTACCGTTACCTGCAAAAAATATATAAGCCATGCTCTGTGAAAAAGGGGCTTAATGCAACTGCAAAAAGTATCGACCCAGGTCAGCCTGCGCAGTCCGCGCAGGCTGACCTGGGCCGAAACTTTTTGCTATCAGTTAATTTCCGGCACATCAAAGGACCGGTGTACCTCCATGATACAATTGGATGTTTGATAAAATGCATTTTATGGATCCATAATTATGTGATGACTTGCTCGGTATAATACATCAAGGAGATGCATTAAGCCCTCTTTTGCCAGAACATAGCTCATATTAAATCGATCGTTACAGTCAGTTGCATATCGATTCGCACATGCATTCACATTGGTCTAATTCTTATTCAGACAGGTACCGGTAAGCAACTCCGAGTATGGGCTGCAACACGCGAAACTGGGCATTGGGACATTTACGTAAAGTGTCGTCTCGGATCAGCCTGCGCAGTCTAATCCGAGACGGCATTTTACGACTGCATTAGATTTTCTGCTACAGTAGACTTGCATAAAACAGAAAATTACATAAAAACGGAAAGTGTCGTCTCGGATTAGCCTGCGCGGACTGCACAGGCTGATCCGAGACGACACTTTACGCAAATGTTCGAGTGCCCCTTTTCGCGTGTTGCAGGCAAGACACTTATGCAATTAGTGTTTTCTTGGACCATGCATACGCACAGAACGTGCAGCGTGATTTTGGAAGAGCATGGAAATTTTTACGCCGCTTCAACATTATTTCAGTCACATCACGGCGATAACTTACATATTTATGTATCTCCTTGGTTACACTAATCTAGGGCTCTGAAGTGTCTTGCCTAAGGAAATTTCCACAAAAAATCCCGTGATTCCACTGAGGCTCGAACCCGGGGCCTCCAGGTTATGAGTTCCACATTTCATCACCTGGTCACCCAAGATCCCCAGGGAATCAAAAGGACATCAACTACAGCCAATAACAAACATCTGCAGTTTTATTAGACCAGCCCCAAAAGCTCAGGTAGAGCATGAGATATGTGAACATCAAATCTCGGGCCACATTTAGGGTGTGCCTTCGATCCCCACGGCTGGCCACCTAGAATTACTAATAGTCTGTCGGATGAGACGTTACGTAGGTCTCGGGGTGAGACGTTTAACCTAGGTCCCGTGTGACGGTGCAATACGTATCATGCACTAGGCCTATGCCCAGTAACAAAACTAAGTCTTCTGGGGGCGTCGCCCATATGGGCAACCGGTGGCGACAATAAATAAGCGAAAACCAGTAAGAAAAAACTTGCTGATTTCTCGTTTACTGCGCACATGGAGGTAAATTAGTGATCGATATACATTATTTTAGTAAGTACAGTGCCAGTTGGGGGTAGGTGGGCTGTTTCCCCTTCCCCTATGGCATTCGAAAATATCATTGTAAGGTAAAATATTGGGTCTTTGTATAAAAGAACTTACCTTGTGCATCGGTTTCCAAGTTCGCCTGTTCAGTTTTGCCATCCATTGCACAAAAATTATAAACTTTATTATTCCACTCTTTCCTTCTAACCGACTGCGGGAATGTATTCGACTTTTACCCCGCCTTCTTGTTACACGGTCCCGAATATATATATACGTTATCGATCTACTCGTTCTAAAAAAAGCTCTTACATAATTATGTCTCTCATTTGTCGAGCTCACATAAAATCCGGAACTTTTTACCATAACCTAGTGTTTTAACGACCACAAGATACAAATGGAGAAAATGCTGGTAACCAGCATTTTTCTCCTTTTCCGACAATGTTTTGTATCAATCCAACGACAAATTCTATCATTTCAGCGATATTTAATTTGTCGTCTGCAAAAACTTTTAAATTTGGACATATGTCTAGATTTCTGTCGTCTGCTTAACAACGATCCGTAATTCGAGACTGTAATTCAATGTCATTTGCTATAAATAAACAACTTAACTTTAACCAAACGACAAAGTTTTGCAATAGATCAAATTCAAAGAATGCAGACGACAAATCAAATGGTGCCAAAATGAATGTTTCTGCTAATAATAGGGTAGAAAACATCGTGGGAAAATGAGAAAATGCTGGTTACCAGCATTTTCTCTTTTTCCCACAATGTTTTCAAAAGCATTCTCTTTCAAGGTATTTAAAACTCGGCATTATTTGGTAAAGGGTCACCCCGAATGTCTCTCTAGATTTAGATTAAACACTGGCCTATATCAGGATATCCTAGTCACACATTTATTCATGAAACCTTGTGTTACCAAGATTTTATTTGCCCTTGCATACGTAGTCAGTTAATGTTACTGTTCTAGCCGGATTTGACCGTAGGAAAATCTGACCCTTAACTCTAAGGATGCTAAGCGCGACTCACTGACCTTTTGTGGGCCTTGTAGATCAAGATCAGACTGCACAGATTGCACAGAACGTGCAGTCTGATCTTGGATCTACACTGTCCGATAGGGGAGATATCATTCCCCAAGACATACAGGTTTTTTGAAATAGCAATATTAAATTAGGGTTTTTACTATCGATTTGAAAATTTCATTTTAGTTATTAAGCAGAAAAAGGGTCGAACCTTTACCAAAAGATCCTTTGTTCTTACGACAGTAGTAAAGGAGGGGAGCATGGGAACTACCCAGGCCGGGGGTAGTTCCCATGCTCCCCTCCCTGAGCGCCCTATATCACCGTCCCTGACAAAAAATGTGTCCCTATATGCTGTCCCCGAAAGATTTTTTTAAAAAAATATCCCATACTCTCTACCCTGAGAGGGATTTAGCATTCAAAATGGCGGCCGTGTGGATGGCAGTCTGGGGACAAAAATGCCCCAGGCTCCCGTCCCTGAGCGGAATTTTTTGCAAAAAAGCGAAAGGGGGGGGAGTTTTTCCCAGGCTCTCTACCCTGAGAGGGAATTAGCATTCAAAGTGCAGATCTTATGACTGGTAGGTTGGGTAAAAAATGGTCAGATCACTGAGTTGGACTTAGTTTTTTCACCCTATGGATGATTTTTTTCTTTCTAATTGCCTGACCATTGAGTTGGACTTAGACTTTTTCTTATCTATGATTGATTTCTTCTCTCTAAATGGAATTTGTCCCTATATCGCTGAGTTGTACTTAGACTTTTTTTTACCCTATGTATGATTTCTAAATGTCTGAGCACTGAGTTGAACTTAGACTTTTTTCTTTCTAAATGTCTGACCATTGAGTTGGACTTAGACTTTTTTCCCCTATGAATGATTTTTCTCTTTCTAAAAGGAATTTGTCCCTATATCACTGAGTTGGACTTAGACTTTTTTCTGCATCTCTATGAATGATTTCTAAATGTTTGAGCACTGGGTTGGACTTAGTCTTTCTGATTTTTCTGCATCTATGAATGATTTTCTCTCTTTTAAAAAGGTTGACCATTGAGTTGGACTTAGTCTTTTTTCTACACCTATGTATGATTCTTACTCTTTGCAGTATAACTCTCTGGAGTGTATCTCTTCTAAAAGAAAGATAGAACTTTCGTGGTAGATGGTTAGTCCTGAAAAGGACTGTTGGGTTAGCTCTGAAAAGAGCTGTGACAATTTGAAGAAATGACAATTTGAAGATAGAACTTTCGTCTGACAGCTTGAAGATAGAACTTTCGTCTGGCAGCTTGAAGATAGAACTTTCGTCTGACATCTTGAAGATAGATCTTTCGTGGTAGATGGTTAGTCCTGAAAAGGACTGTTGGGGTTAGCTCTGAAAAGAGCTGTGACAATTTGAAGAAATGACAATTTGAAGATAGAACTTTCGTCTAACAGCTTGAAGGTAGAACTTTCGTCTGACAATTTGAAGAAATGACAATTTGAAGAAAAGATAGAACTTACGTCTGACAATTTGAAGAAAGGTAGATCTTCCGTGGTAGATGGTTAGCCCTGAAAAGGGCTGTTTGGGGTGTCCCTAAAAGGGAGCTGGTTTTGGAGGTTGTGTTTTTAAGCACAACCTCCAACCTTTCTGCAGGCTGGACAGCTACTTGCTGCCCGCCTCTTTACCCTCTTCAACTCCCGTTCATCCAGGTTGAAGTTTAGCGAGAACGCTGGCTTGTTGTCATCATCCCAGCACTCGGTCTGGGGTACGACGAACTCCTTCTTCTTGTCGTCCATCTTTTTTCTGGATGATAGCTGGGCAAGGTCCCAAAAATCCATGTCTCTTAAACCACACTCCATGTTGTCTACAAGTCGAAGAGAATGAACGATGTGCGGGAAATGACACTGGGTTTTATAGGTTTTCAGACGGATTGAACTAGTTGACCCATGACGTCATTTTCTCCTATGTTTTTCCCGCGTCGGCGTTTCATGCTGTTTTGGCTCCAAAAATTAATGTTATCCAATCAGAATCAGCGTTTTATTTCTAATACTAAATGTTTTATTGATGACCAACCCGTGGGTTTGTTACATTTTCTTGTTCGGGGATTTTATTGTTGACCAATCCGTGGGGTTGTTACATTTTCTTGATCGGGTTAGAAAAACTAGAGTTTAACTAACCTATGACTTTTTTTGATTATGAGTCTTCTGATAAAATGAAAAGAAAGATGATTATTTAAGATAGCTAACCCTGAAAAGAGTTGCTTTTTGTACAGAATGCACTTTTTTATACCCCTCTCTTTCTTTTGATTGATTCCATTTTATCTAGCATTTGCATCAGATGTTCAATTTCATGTCTGATATATCTGAAACGTTCTCTTTCTTCTAACCAGAAGAGCAATAAGAGAAAAAATGTTAATCCAAACATTGTACGATACTGGCTCAGGTTTTACAAAAAGTTAATGGTGAATGAGAAAAATAATCAAGAGTTTAGTGTTTTATATGTGTAATGGATCACTTTTTAGTTTTTTCATCCTATGAATGATTTTTTCTCTCTAAATGGAATTTGTCCCTATATCGCTGAGTTGAACTTAGATTTTTTTACACTATAAATGATTTCTAAATGTCTGAGCACTGAGTTGAACTTAGACTTTTTTTTACCCTATGTATGATTTCTAAATGTCTGACCATTGAGTTGAACTTAGTCTTTTTTACATCTATGAATGATTTTTTCTCTTTCTAAAAGCCTGATCATTGAGTTGGACTTAGTTTTTTCTTCACCTATGTATGATTTTTTCTCTCTAAAAGACTGAACACTGGGTTGGACTTAGCTTTTTTTATTCTATGAATGAATTTTTTTCTAAATGTCTGGACATTGAGTTGGGCTTAGTCTTTTTCTGCATCTATGAATGATTTTTTACTCTTTGGAGTGTAACTCTCTGGAGTGTGAGTCTTTGCAGTGTAACTCTTCTAAAAGAAAGAAGATTGACAATTTGAAGAAATGACAATTTGAAGAAAGATAGAACTTTCGTGGTAGATGGTTAGCCCTGAAAAGGGCTGTTTTGAGAAGAGCTGATTTTATGAAAATGTTTATTCAGTATCAGCATCAGTTGATTCACTGTCTGACTCACTCCTTTCAGTGGCGATTTGCGCACGGAAAAGACGGGTCACCTGCTCAGTTTTTAAAATAACATACTGAAAATACATCTCAAGCATGCCCTCAATAATGAGTTCCTTCATCCGAAGGTTATAACAGAACAGCCTGTTATTAGCAAGCTCAGCCCTCTCGTATCGTCTTCTCACTGCAGCTAGGCGTTGTTTAAGTAAGACGATTTGTCTCCTTGCTCTTATTAACTTTCGCTCAGTATCCATCCAAGTGACGACTGGTGATTGTCTTGAAGCCATTGTGAAAAATGAAATGCTTGGAAAATAAATCACCGAGATTTATAGCTTTTCAGACGGATTGAACTAGTTGACCCATGACGTCATTTTCTCCTATGTTTTTCCCGCGTCGGCGTTTCATGCTGTTTTGGCTCCAAAAATTAATGTTATCCAATCAGATTCAGCGTTTTATTTCTAATACTAAATGTTTTATTGATGACCAACCCGTGGGTTTGTTACATTTTCTTGTTCGGGGATTTTATTGTTGACCAATCCGTGGGGTTGTTACATTTTCTTGATCGGGTTAGAAAAAACTAGAGTTTGGCTAATCTATGACTTTTTTGATTGTGAATCTTTGCAGTGTAACTCTTCTAAAAGAAAGAAGTTTGACAATTTGAAGAAATGACAATTTAAAGAAAGATAGAACTTTCGTGGTAGATGGGTAGCCCTGAAAAGGGCTGTTTTGTTTTGGAGGCTGTGTTTTTTCCAGTTCTAATGGCAACACCCGAAATTCGCTTGGCAAATGGGGCATGCTGTAATCTTCCTCCCGAACTCGATATCAACCAAAATGATATCCGGTGTTGTCTTTAATAATAGCTGAACTAATCTTTCGCCGAGATCTTTGTATGGCTGTGTTATACGTTGCAGTTGGTTTTGTTCCTCCTCTCCTACGAGACGAGTGGTTAGTTGCAATAACTGCTGCCCTGCATTTAGATACTCTCGGAGAGCCTCACGTAGTTGATGATTTACCTCCTCCATATTGATAATGTTTCCTAATATTGACACTGCTTTCGAAGTGATCGTTAGCTGAGAATCAAAGAAATGGTGAATGTATGAAAATAACGCTGGACTTTATACGTTTAAGGAGGATTGAAATTTTTAAAGAGTTCGGACCTGGCAGAAAGCACATACATTTTTTCCATGCTACGTTTCATGCTGTTTTGGTTCCAAATTAATGTTATCCAATCAGATTCACCGTTGTTTTTTCTAATACTAATTGTTTTATTGTTGACCAACCCGTGGGTTTGTTACATTTTCTTGTTCGGGGGGGATTTATTGTTACCCAATCCATAGGTTTGTTACATTTTCTTTTTTCGGGTAAGAAAAACTAGAGTTTAACTAACAGTCATGAGACGTTGTATGGAAAAATGTAACCAGAACAAGTCTTTTGGGGAAAACAGAATGAAGAACTCTATTGTTTTTGAACTTTTATTTATTGAACTTTTATTTACTGAACAGAACTAAACATTGAAACATTTTTTTGCAATGCATCATAAAAAATTTCTTGACAATGAAAAAAATTTCTTGACAATGAAAAAAATCACAAGCAAACATTTTTTTGCAATGCATCATAAAAAAATTTCTTGACAATGAAAAAAATTTCTTAACAACTAAAAAAATCACAAGCAATCATTTTTTGCAATGCATCATAAAAAATTTCTTGACAATGAAAAAACATTTTCTTAACAATGAAAAAATCGCACTGAAATATTTTTTCACAATGAATTATTCACAACGATTTGATAACAATGAAAAAATCGCACTGAAATATTTTTTTCACAATGAATTATTCACAACGATTTGATCACGATGAAAAAAAAACACACTGAATTATTTTTTCGCAATGAATTATTCACAACGATTTGATCACGATGAAAAAACACACTGAATTATTTTTTGCAATGAATTATTTTACAATGAATTAATCGCAAAAAACAGTATATAACAAATTTTTATAATGCAAATTCGCAAATACCACGAGTTTCACGTTTGTTTTCATATTCCGTAATGTCTTTATGTAATTGGTCATACCCAAAAAACATTCTATACTCACTGTCCATATCGTCGAAATCTCGTAGTCCTATGAATGGAGCAACATGTCTATAAGCGTCTTTTGTTGAAAGAGTTGAATTCACTACTTCTTCTGTAACATCTCTATCAAATAGAATATACCCTGACATGGTTTCCTTTGATTCTCCGTAGGAATCATGAACAGATCCTTTTTTGTAGCGTAAGTAAAAGTCAAATAGAACTGATTTCATTTTCACAACGTTAAGAAAACTTTCTTCTGGTGTTCCTATGATAAAAAATGTCCATCGGCTTGTGGATCTAAACAGCTTACTAATAACATTGTCTTTCATACAGCTATCTGCTAAATAAGTCTTGAGAACGAGATCCAGCCCCGAATCGTCCACCATCGTTGCAATAAAGTTGAATATAGCATACACTTTGTAGGACTTTTCTCCTTTTGCAATCCACTTAAACAATTTTCCGATCCAAATTTTCACACAGAAAAATTTAATGTTAAGCTGTGTTCGTTCATCAAGCGTATGCTGTCGAACAAATTCTCCATAAATTTTTTCACGTAGTTCTATTGGTAGCGGCAACATGATTGTTATTTTTTGACCAGCGGCTAATATTTTTCCCCGACTTACTTTGAGTGATTGGTACACAACAATGTGATATGAAATTATTTTCTCAAGCTTTTATAACCATAGGGTACAGTATCAGTACCATTTACAATGACTCTCTTGGTGTATACAGAACGAAACGTTTTTGTTTGTGGTTCACTGGTAACCGTTCTATCTCTGTGTCTTTTAATTCTACAATCATACTGAATTTTGATTTCTACTGTACGATCCAAAGCACATTTCGAATATGTATCGAAATTTACCACCTGTTTTGTATTGTAATCCAGAGTAACCCCCTTTACTTTACATTTGCTTATCTCTTTTCCATCTTTTGTTTTCATTTTGTAAGCATAATTCTTAGGTCCAAGTCCTCTGAATTGAGTAATTTTACAAGCAGGCTCTTCATCACTCCATTTTCCTAACCGGCTGTTAATAATAGGGGGATTCCATAATTCAGGGTCGTGAATGTACATACAACTATCTGTATCGAAATACAGAACTCTATCTTTTAACTTTTCAAGAACACTGTACAATTCCAACCTTGCATAAGCTGTTACGTAAGAACCTACTATCACATTGGCTGTAGCATGGGTGTCAATATGTTCCAACTTTGATTCATAGTTAACCAAGATGAATGAACAGTCCTCGTCAAAGATTTCTACATGCTTTACAATGAAATTGGGATTGGTGACTAATTCGAAATATTTAGACGGATCACTGATGTATTCCGTCTGGGTCATTTTTTCACGCTGAGCTAATTTTCCCCAAAGGCAGTTCAACATAATCTTAGCAAATGATCTTCTCCCAGGATTTTTTTGAATACAACTTGGATCAAGACGAACACCTTCTGCCTTCTCATATTCACAAACGAACTGATCTTTTTCTGAGTCTGATTGACAGCTATCTGGATAACCACTGGCTTCTTGCTTAATTTTCAAGAAATTGTCCACATAATGTTTAAAGAACTGATCTGACACAGAGTTGAAATGCCAAATTTCATACACTTGCAATAATCGATAACCGCAGTCAAGAGCCTTGAATAATTCAAAAGTAACCCAAGTTCCGACCAAAGCCCTCTCTTCTTTACCATGTCTACAAATGTTTGAACTTTCTTCTGCACATTTCATACAGAGGGGAAACATCATTTTGTTGTTACAGTGAACTGGGAGAACGGGGTGAAACAAATCAGTTGGAGGTAAAACTTTACACTTGATTAATCCCTCATATTGGCGAATATTGTTCATATCAATATTCTCAGTAGACAAAATTTCTGGATGACCTACAGGGTAGGATTTGTGTTTACAAACATAAGGGTATAGAGAACAGATATCGATGTACTTGATTTCCTTTTTGGTTTTTTCATCAACATCATATCCAATTTTTATTGCATTACATCTTCCTCCGGACAAACCATCCCTCGGATCGATAGGGTCCCAATGTGGATATAACTTTTCAATGAGTTTTTTGTACTCTTTATCCTTCATCTTAGCATCAAATTCGTGTTCCCAAATGTACACTACATTATATCCCATGTCTTCGATATCTGCTATACGTTCAAAAGTACATTTGAACAATTCAGACATGGGTTTTCCATTAATAGGATTGATCTGTTTTCGATCTGTATAGCATACAGGACAACCATGATAAAAATCTCCAAGAAATTCATAAACAGTGTTTGTTTGATGGTGAAAACCATCTACACTATATTTCCCGATTTGAGCTTCACCACCATTTTTTGCATGCTGAATATTAATACCTTTTTCCTGGGCAACGCTTTGAACCCATCGTATCGCTTTCATAGAAAAGCGACGTCTGGATGAGTCTTTACTTGAAATGATAGCTATTTGATTTTCTGGTAAATATTTGCTTCGCCACACCTTGTTACAGGCATCTGCGATGGTAATCGCCTCTAAAAATGGACAAATACCACCCTGTTCGATAAACAGCTTTCTGAATTCAGCACATCCTCGTCTGAGGATATCAACATCTGACCTACAGTACATTTCCATCTCCTTCTGAAAATTGAATTCCTCACCATTTCGAACTTTGTCATTATACCAAACTATAAATTTTGACCTAGCCTCTTCAGACATTGAATCGGGTTTGTAATAAGACATATCCAAGTAGGGTCCGATGTAACTCCAAAATTCATCTGTATTTGCCCAGTGAGGAAAGTAACCTTTTTTCATTTCTTGAAGGTCAAAGGTGGATGGAAATTTTGCCAAACCAAAACTCATGAAATTGAAAGAATCGATCAGACGTACACCGTTCAGTTCTAACTTCATAATATTGTTTCCATTCATGATCACTTTTGGAAGTTTTAACCCAACTTTGACAATATAGTCAAGAATGAACTGACCGTCATAACCTTTGAAATTATGGGCAATAGCCGTAACCCCTTTATGATGTTTTGAAAAGAGCCAGTTGCAAAATTGACTCAAAGTTTCTTCACCTTGAAAAATAACTTCCCTACCCTCTTCAAATTCACTGCATGTAGAACAATGAAAATCAAGTGATTTATCGATACATTCATCACACGCTCTGTGTGCAATACAATAATTCGGGATGTGCACACCTGTGTCTTGTTTGCATTCAAAATCAAAGAAAATAAACTGTGTTTTTTTGACTACAGAAGAACTCGTCTCGTCATCGCTGTCATGGTTTAACTTACTTTGGTAAGGCTGAATATAGCATTGATGAGAAAAGTTAACAATTCTCTTACAGATATGACACCTTTTCTTTCCATTGCAAACATGATTTTTCTTTCTGACATGATATTGTGCACCGCATTTCGAGCAGAGTTTCACTAATTCACAAATGGATTTCTTTTCTTTACCTTGAACATTTCTGTGATTTTCAAAGCATTCAGCACTAAAAAAACGTCTACTGCAAACACTGCAAACATATTCTTTTGATTCTGATGGACATTTTCCTTTGCGGTAACAACCTTTACAGATATTTGAACAAGCATGACTTTCCCGGTTAGAGTAACCCACATCACAGAACTCACAATAATATGCACAACTAAGAAAACCTTTGATAGATTTGATGTAGTCATAATGGTTTTGATGAAAGTACAAATGTATGATCTTACTATTGGCTTTCACTTCTGGATGTTTAAATATTTTTTCCACTTTTGAATGCTGTTGGTGAACTTTAATGACATAGCCTTTTTCATACAAGAATGTTTGAATTTTTTTGTATTCATCAATTCCTACAGACTGTGTTGGTGAAACTCCAACTTCATGTAACAATTTCTCAGCTTCAGTCTTTTGAAGAGAACATTTTGAATGACGAATATGATCCCATTTTCTATTCCATGCCTCGGTGTTTTCACGCTCACTGTAGCAAATTCCCACAACAACAGCTCTTGCGAAACATAGTTGGTCATGATTGTCAATTTGAATAATAGATCGCTTCTTCTGGGTAAAAAACTTTGAATCTAATTCTGACGATCTATATTTTGGTTTTCCGCTACCACTTGGTGGTATTGTATGTGTGATGTCAAATGTCATGAATCCATCGTTCAAGACGAAATCTGTATTCGATTGTAAAACTCGTTCAATTTCATTCAGCATAGTTTCACCTTGTAACTGACCTGCAGCTAAAAAAGGAATATGGATTCCCATTTCCAACGAAGGATGATTGATGGTAATTCTAATCATGTCCGTCGGGTTGGCATTTAACTTTCGAATGATTTCACGGGTAACATCGTCAAATAATCCAAGGAGTCTCTGAGGTGTTAATTCTTCAAATTTCTTAAAACTCATCATCAGCACATGTGATTCTGTTTTAAATTTTCTTGACCTCTTATTACCCTTTTCTGTTAAATCATATAGACTTTTCATGTCTAAGTTAGAGTTGGTACTTTCATCGTTGCTATCATTTTCTTCTTTCAACGGTTTAGTTTTTTTCTTTTTTGTTGGTGGAAGCACCTCATCGTCACTTTCTTCTTTCAACGGTTTAGTTTTTTTCTTTTTTGTTGGTGGAAACACCTCATCGTCACTTTCTTCTTTCAACGGTTTAGTTTTTTTCTTTTTTATTGATGGAAATACCTCATCGTCACTTTCTTCTTTCAAAGGTCTAGTTTTTTTCTTTTTTATTGGTGGAAACACCTCATCGTCACTTTCACTGTCTGAATAGGTTATTATTCTTTTTCTTTTACCCATCGTTTTAGCTCTGAGTGAAAAGACAATAATGCAGAAGTGAGAAAAAACCGGCAATTTATATACCCTCTCCGTTGTAACAGTGTATAAATAAGCCGTTAGTTGTGAAAATCTATTCATTCTCCTACTCGATCTCAGTCAGTACAGCTGATAAAAAATATGAGTGAGTTAAAGCTGCAAAATACATCACCACTTAAAAACAGGGTGTATCTGTATGTTAATCCATACACCCACGATTATGAGATCAGCAATATACCATCAAAGTATAATGTTAAACATATCGGAAACTATGTGGGATCATTTTTTTCCCAGCAACATTTAGAAGAAAAAGATGTTTACCGTACTACCAGGTACAGAGTTTTGGATCAAGCGACGCTCGACAAACGATATGGTGCGAATGGTGTGAGAACAAATATTTGTTTCACATGCAACGAAGTAGGACATTGGGCCAAAGAATGTCCAGAAAAAGAAAATCAGCTAGGAACATTTGTTTTTGTCTACGTGAACCCACACAGTCACGACATTGAGATTTCACCATCATTTTACAACGTTGGTGGATTCAAAGATATGAAATTCGTCGGCACACTAAATTCATTCTGCAGTGAAAATACATGGAAAAAAAGTTCACTACAAGCTATATCCTCATCGGCTGAAACTCAGATCGTAGACATGCAGAGCGATACAGCGGCTAACAACGATTCAGAAATCTGCAAAATAACAGAACAGACAGAGAAAAAAATATCTACAAACGATAATCTAAGAAAACAACAAACTTTGGATCTAAAAAACGAATTTTCTGCAGAACCGGGTTGTTCGTACGGAAAGGAAAAACAGCAAAACATCGAAAAGAAGAAAAAACGAGTAACAAAGAACTATTTCTTTTACAAATCAACAAAACATGAGGACAAAATCTGTCCAGATGTGGAATTAAAAACCAACGATCAGAAAAGAAAACGTAAAACCAAATGTGAATCTGGCATCTCAAAGAAAAAGAAAAAACATACTGAGTGAAAAAAAGATTTCAATACAATATTGATTATAAACAAAAAAGACTGACTTGATTTTTCATTCATTTTTGTCTTTTACAGTTCATTCATTTTTTGTCTTTACAGTTCATGATTTGATTTTTTTCATTGTACATAAGTTCTTTTTGAAATAAAAAATATAAAAATAATTACTTCTTACTTTTGACTTTTTTCTAGTTATGACTGTAAGTCTTTTTTTTTACTTTTGACAATTTGAGAAGAAAGATCTTTCGTGCTAAATGGTTAGCCCTGAAAAGGGCTTTTTTTGAAGGATCTCACATTGACATTCAGCTCTACGATTCTTCCACCCGATCCACTGGGATGATTTCGCATCCACAGTGTTCGCAGCAAATCGCCGAAGCTTCATCGTCATCATAAAATCCTTCATCTGTATCTGGACAGTTATGCTTCTGTCCAAGATACTCGAGTATGGAAAAACATTTCCCACACTCTATCAGACATCTGTTTGCACAGTGAGGACATACAAGAATTCGAACCATTCTGGAACAAATATGATTTTTTATGTAAAATATCACTGGGCTTTATAGCTTTACAGGAGGATTGAACTAACTGACCTATGACGTCATTTTCTCCTATATTTTTTCCCGCGTCGGCGTTTCATTAACATTGCGCAATCAAATCGATGGTTATATCGGTGTTTTTTACCACTCCTAATTCGGTGTCACACAGTACAATACCGGTGCTTTCCGCCAGGTCCGCCCTCTTTAAAAATTTCAATCCTCTGTAAACGTATAAAGCTCAGTGTTATTTTCATACATTCACCATTTCTTTGATTCACAGCTAACGATCACTTTGGAAGCAGTATCAATATTCAGAGTCAGTTACAATATGAAGCACAACTTAGATGAAATCAGCTTGGACGATTTTCCATCAGTGGAAAACAATGGAGACGTTCTTTCATCAGTTATGAATTCGACAATTATCAATCCACCACCGGAGTTAAATCCGACAACCATCATTCCAGCGATAGTGTTTGACAACATTTATGAAGAGGTAAAGCAGCTAAATTTGAAACAAGATAGCATGATGATCCGAATCATAGATCAGCTGGAGACTTTAAACAGGCATTTGGAGGAAATTAAAACTTTAACCGTAAGTACTGATCAGCTCAGTAGTAATATCGAGGTACTACGTCAACAAGATCAGCGCATTTCAACACCTCCTGTAAAGATTCCTGTGGAGTTCGAGTTTGATAAATCCAATCTTCACAACTTAGTGGACTCTATCGTAAGTGTTGTGAAGAAAAATCAACCAAAGAAAAATCAGCCAAAGGAAAAACAACCAAGAAAAACAACAAAGCGGAAATCTGAGGAAGATGGTAACCATATCCACAAGAAGCAGCGAATTGATCAAAAACCAACTATACCAATATTGACAGGACAGGGTAAATACGGGAAAAACATTGACAATCACGTTGATTTCAAGATACCGAAAAAAACAAAGACAGAACGAAAACAACCAAGAAAAAACAACAAAACGGTAGGAATATGAAAAACAAACGTGAAACTCGTGGTATTTGCGAATTTGCATTATAAAAATTTGTTATATACTGTTTTTGCGATTAATTCATTGTAAAATAATTCATTGCAAAAAATAATTCAGTGTGTTTTTTCATCGTGATCAAATCGTTGTGAATAATTCATTGCGAAAAAATAATTCAGTGTGTTTTTTTTCATCGTGATCAAATCGTTGTGAATAATTCATTGTGAAAAAAATATTTCAGTGCGATTTTTTCATTGTTATCAAATCGTTGTGAATAATTCATTGTGAAAAAATATTTCAGTGCGATTTTTTCATTGTTAAGAAAATGTTTTTTCATTGTCAAGAAATTTTTTATGATGCATTGCAAAAAATGATTGCTTGTGATTTTTTTAGTTGTTAAGAAATTTTTTTCATTGTCAAGAAATTTTTTTATGATGCATTGCAAAAAAATGTTTGCTTGTGATTTTTTTCATTGTCAAGAAATTTTTTTCATTGTCAAGAAATTTTTTATGATGCATTGCAAAAAAATGTTTCAATGTTTAGTTCTGTTCAGTAAATAAAAGTTCAATAAATAAAAGTTCAAAAACAATAGAGTTCTTCATTCTGTTTTCCCCAAAAGACTTGTTCTGGTTACATTTTTCCATACAACGTCTCATGACTGTTAGTTAAACTCTAGTTTTTCTTACCCGAAAAAAGAAAATGTAACAAACCTATGGATTGGGTAACAATAAATCCCCCCCCCCCCCGAACAAGAAAATGTAACAAACCCACGGGTTGGTCAACAATAAAACAATTAGTATTAGAAAAAACAACGGTGAATCTGATTGGATAACATTAATTTGGAACCAAAACAGCATGAAACGTAGCATGGAAAAAATGTATGTGCTTTCTGCCAGGTCCGAACTCTTTAAAAATTTCAATCCTCCTTAAACGTATAAAGTCCAGCGTTATTTTCATACATTCACCATTTCTTTGATTCTCAGCTAACGATCACTTCGAAAGCAGTGTCAATATTAGGAAACATTATCAATATGGAGGAGGTAAATCATCAACTACGTGAGGCTCTCCGAGAGTATCTAAATGCAGGGCAGCAGTTATTGCAACTAACCACTCGTCTCGTAGGAGAGGAGGAACAAAACCAACTGCAACGTATAACACAGCCATACAAAGATCTCGGCGAAAGATTAGTTCAGCTATTATTAAAGACAACACCGGATATCATTTTGGTTGATATCGAGTTCGGGAGGAAGATTACAGCATGCCCCATTTGCCAAGCGAATTTCGGGTGTTGCCATTAGAACTGGAAAAAACACAGCCTCCAAAACAAAACAGCCCTTTTCAGGGCTACCCATCTACCACGAAAGTTCTATCTTTCTTTAAATTGTCATTTCTTCAAATTGTCAAACTTCTTTCTTTTAGAAGAGTTACACTGCAAAGATTCACAATCAAAAAAGTCATAGATTAGCCAAACTCTAGTTTTTCTAACCCGATCAAGAAAATGTAACAACCCCACGGATTGGTCAACAATAAAATCCCCGAACAAGAAAATGTAACAAACCCACGGATTGGACAACAATAAAACATTTAGTATTAGAAATAAAACGCTGATTCTGATTGGATAACATTAATTTTTGGAGCCAAAACAGCATGAAACGCCGACGCGGGAAAAACATAGGAGAAAATGACGTCATGGGTCAACTAGTTCAATCCGTCTGAAAACCTATAAAACCCAGTGTCATTTCCCGCACATCGTTCATTCTCTTCGACTTGTAGACAACATGGAGTGTGGTTTAAGAGACATGGATTTTTGGGACCTTGCCCAGCTATCATCCAGAAAAAAGATGGACGACAAGAAGAAGGAGTTCGTCGTACCCCAGACCGAGTGCTGGGATGATGACAACAAGCCAGCGTTCTCGCTAAACTTCAACCTGGATGAACGGGAGTTGAAGAGGGTAAAGAGGCGGGCAGCAAGTAGCTGTCCAGCCTGCAGAAAGGTTGGAGGTTGTGCTTAAAAACACAACCTCCAAAACCAGCTCCCTTTTAGGGACACCCCAAACAGCCCTTTTCAGGGCTAACCATCTACCACGGAAGATCTACCTTTCTTCAAATTGTCAGACGTAAGTTCTATCTTTTCTTCAAATTGTCATTTCTTCAAATTGTCAGACGAAAGTTCTACCTTCAAGCTGTTAGACGAAAGTTCTATCTTCAAATTGTCATTTCTTCAAATTGTCACAGCTCTTTTCAGAGCTAACCCCAACAGTCCTTTTCAGGACTAACCATCTACCACGAAAGATCTATCTTCAAGATGTCAGACGAAAGTTCTATCTTCAAGCTGCCAGACGAAAGTTCTATCTTCAAGCTGTCAGACGAAAGTTCTATCTTCAAATTGTCATTTCTTCAAATTGTCACAGCTCTTTTCAGAGCTAACCCAACAGTCCTTTTCAGGACTAACCATCTACCACGAAAGTTCTATCTTTCTTTTAGAAGAGATACACTCCAGAGAGTTATACTGCAAAGAGTAAGAATCATACATAGGTGTAGAAAAAAGACTAAGTCCAACTCAATGGTCAACCTTTTTAAAAGAGAGAAAATCATTCATAGATGCAGAAAAATCAGAAAGACTAAGTCCAACCCAGTGCTCAAACATTTAGAAATCATTCATAGAGATGCAGAAAAAAGTCTAAGTCCAACTCAGTGATATAGGGACAAATTCCTTTTAGAAAGAGAAAAATCATTCATAGGGGAAAAAAGTCTAAGTCCAACTCAATGCTTAGGCAATTAAAAAGAGAATTCATAGTTGAAAAAAGACTAAGTCCAACTCAATGGTTAGACATTTAGAAATCATACATAGGGTAAAAAAAAGTCTAAGTGCAACTCAGCGATATAGGGACAAATTCCATTTAGAGAGAAGAAATCAATCATAGATAAGAAAAAGTCTAAGTCCAACTCAATGGTCAGGCAATTAGAAAGAAAAAAATCATCCATAGGGTGAAAAAACTAAGTCCAACTCAGTGATCTGACCATTTTTTACCCAACCTACCAGTCATAAGATCTGCACTTTGAATGCTAATTCCCTCTCAGGGTAGAGAGCCTGGGAAAAACTCCCCCCCCTTTCGCTTTTTTGCAAAAAATTCCGCTCAGGGACGGGAGCCTGGGGCATTTTTGTCCCCAGACTGCCATCCACACGGCCGCCATTTTGAATGCTAAATCCCTCTCAGGGTAGAGAGTATGGGATATTTTTTTAAAAAAATCTTTCGGGGACAGCATATAGGGACACATTTTTTGTCAGGGACGGTGATATAGGGCGCTCAGGGAGGGGAGCATGGGAACTACCCCCGGCCTGGGTAGTTCCCATGCTCCCCTCCTTTACTACTTACGACACTGAGTAAAAAAGGACTTTAAAAAATTGCGGAAAAGAACAAAATGCTGGTAACCTACACTTTCCTTATTTCCCACAATGTTTTCTACCTTTTCTTAGACAAATCGTATCATTTTAATCACACATATTTTATCGTCTGCAAATGCTTTCAATTTGGACAAGTCTAAAATTTTAGTTTAAGACTGGTTAAGGGTTAACGACTCTGAAGAAAAGAAATGGCTTTTGAAAACATTGTGGGAATAGGAGAAAATGCTGGAAATTCGCATTTTCTCCTATTCCCACAATGTTTTCTACCCGTCCTGAGAAAAATCCTACCGGTTGAAAAACACAAAGTAGTATAATATCGTCTGCAAATGCTTTCATTCTGGACAAGTCTATAGTTTTGCCGTCTGGTAAAGGATTGAATTGCTAAATAATTGAAACAGATAGTCCAAGCCGAAAGGAAATCGTCAAAATATTAAGATTTCAAAATTCCGTTCACCGGAAAGATCTCATCGTATCAGACAGAATAGATCCTAGATAAAACTGCACGTTCATTCATGAAGAAATCAAAGTGCTGTCAGCACTGTAATCGGTCGACACTGAATAACCACACTGTTTTTGAAAATCACATATCAAATGGTAGTTGTTTGAACTGTGTATGGGAGTAAGAACCCCATGTTATATTGCCTTTTATACTGAATTAGAACCTTGACAATGGATAAAGAAATCCATTCTTATTCTTGCAAAGGACTATGTGGAAATCATCTAATTTAGTAATAAACTGGTTGAGTAATTGGTTGTTTTGTGTTTTTGGTCGCTTTAGACATTATTTCAGTCATATCGCGGCGACAGCCTTCTTATTCATATTTGTCAAGGATTTCACTAGTACTAGGCAAGGGCTCTGAAGTATCCTACCTGATGACACTCCCACGAAAAACACAAGTGTCGAATCCTACACCATACAACTGAACCACCTAGGAACCTTTTTTTTTCAACCTGTCTTTTACAAATTAGTAGTTTAACGGAATGGTCTAAGTAGAGATTTGCCAGCCGTCAGCAATAGAACGTAAAAGATACGGAATTCTAATCAGCAATTCTTATTATCAAGCTTTAGACATCACTCTTACAAGATTAACAGTACCTACCAGCCTTTTACTAAAAAGAAAAAAAAAAAAAAAAAACACACACACACACACAAAATTTGATATTCTTTATTATTCTAACTTTAGCAACTTTGGTAACTTTAATATAGTTACAAGACTCACTTTTCTACCAACTATTGGAACACAGACAGAGTGTACTGTAGCACATTGCCAGACTCTTAATAATATCCTTAGTTTTTTACTTTTAAATAATTTGAATAAATCGTATAAAATGTGTTTGCATTTTGACTCCCGAATTGTTTATTTTTGGCCGCTAGTGGGCTATCTATTTCTCCATTTTAATAAGCCATCGTATCTATCGAGATAAATTGTCCTCTCTAATATTTTTGGCTTGCTAAATCTTCCTGGGCCGAATCACCCTGGCCACAACGTCTGCTTGCCAAATTTTCCAACCGTACTTCTAAAGAATGTAGCTAATATCTACGTAACCGTCATCTCTTCACCAACCAACGAAATTTTAGACTTGTCAAAATCGAAAGCATTTGGACATTACGAATCGAATTTGACTGTAGCCCAAATGATGAGTTGAATCGTTGAAAAGGTAGATAACATCGTGGTAAAAGGAGAAAATGATGGATCAGCATTTCCCCCTTTTCTGCAATGTTTTCAACAGCCTTTTCCCTCAAGGTTGTTAAAACTGGGATTGTGTGGTAAAGAGTTAAAACTCCGAGTTAATCTACTGGCCGTTTTCAGTCAGAAACCACTGTACAAATATTACAGTTTCATTTACAGATCTATATCCTACGCGAACATCCAATTATGATCTAAGATATATACGTGTGTAATATTGATCTGCACTGCACTCAAATGACAGTCTAATCTCGATATTTTATTGTCTGCAAAAGCAACTTTTCTTAACCTTGACCAATACAGGTTATGTATTTGATTCATTCTAATAAGCGAGGAGCATAGCTACAGTAAACCTTGTGCTCTTTATCTGAAAAACTGGACCTTGTGGAAAGGATGAGAATCAACTAATATAAAGCAGCCTATTTATTGAAGGGCCATTGCTGTCTTGACTAGAATATCTCATATAAAAAAAGTTACGACAGATCCAAGATCTGACTGCATGTTCTATACAGTCTGGTCTGAATCTGCACTCTCTGCAAAGGCAACATGTTTTGCTTAGCCCTCTAAAGAAAAATACCTTGGAAAAAATACATGCTCCTAAACTTTTCCCTGGTCCGTTGATTCAGACATGGAGAATTATATCTTAAGTGAGAGTATTTATGTTGCAGTTTCACCCCCCCCCCTCCGGAGAAAATGCTCTATTTAACTCAACCAAATGACAAAATTTTATTTTGAAAATCGTTCATATGGTGAAGAAAATGCTGTTGGAAAAAGAGATGATGGTGGTTACAAGCATTTCTCTCTCTTTCCCACTATATTTTCAATGCCCCACAGGATTGTTTTGTCAAGGGTCAGCAGACTGACAGACTGATTCAAATCTAAGCTCATCAAGAAGAAACATGTCAGTGACCGTACAAAATGGTAGTGCCGTGTCTGTAAGGGGTTATGAAAATTTAACACATCTGACGCTAAAAAAATGCGTAATCAGATACTGCTGGTCAGTACTGTGAATGGACAGTCTGGCTTGTAAAGTTGTAGGCGTGGGATCACCAGTCCATTCTGAAAATGCTTACGTAATGACCTCTCCGCTACTTAGAAGTTAGAGGTCATAACCCTTACACAAGTTTACATCCCTTTCCCTCACAGCTTCACACTTTTTTGCCTCACTAGCGTTAAACAACCCACGGCCAATCACTATTTTAAACCTACGCCTGTTACGAGTTGCAAGTAGTAAAGGAAGAGAGACCGCGGACACACCCAGGGCTTGGGTGTGTCCGCGGTCTCTCTTCCCTGAGTGCCCTACATCACCGTCCCTGACAAAAATGTGTCCCTAGTTGCTGTCCCCGAAAGATTTTTTTTTATTTTGTCCCTAGGCTCTCTTCCCTGAGAGGGATTTAGCATTCAAAATGGCGGCCGTGTGGGTGGTACTCTGGGGCAAAAAATGCCCCAGGCTCTCGTCCCTGAGCGGAATTTTTTGCAAAAAAGGGAAAAGGGGGGGAGTTTTTCCTAGGCTCTCTACCCTGAGAGGGATTTAGCATTCAAAGTGCAGGCCTTATGACTGACAGGTTGGGTAAAAATGGTCAGATCACTGAGTTGGACTTAGTTTTTTTCACCCTATGGATGATTTTTTCTCTTTCTAATTGCCTGACCATTGAGTTGGACTTAGACTTTTTTTCTGCATCTCTATGAATGATTTCTCTTTTCTAAAAGGAAATTTATCTTATATCACTGAGTTGGTCTTAGCTTTTTTCCCCTATGAATGATTTTCTCTCTTTCTAAAAGGTTGACCATTGAGTTGGACTTAGTCTTTTTACATCTCTATGAATGATTTTTTCTTTCTAAAAGACTGAGCACTGGGTTGGACTTAGACTTTTTTCTGCATCTCTATGATTGATTTCTCTTTTCTAAAAGGAAATTTATCTTATATCACTGAGTTGGTCTTAGCTTTTTTTCCCTATGAATGATTTTCTCTCTTTCTAAAAGGTTGACCATTGAGTTGGACTTAGTCTTTTTACATCTCTATGAATGATTTTTTCTTTCTAAAAGACTGAGCACTGGGTTGGATTTAGTCTTTTTCTGCATCTATGAATGATTCTTACTCTTTGCAGTATAACTCTCTGGAGTATAACTCTTTTGGAACGCGTCTCTTCTAAAAGAAAGATAGAACTTTCGTGGTAGATGGTTAGTCCTGAAAAGGACTGTTGGGTTAGCTCTGAAAAGAGCTGTGACAATTTGAAGAAATGACAACTTGAAGATAGAACTTTCGTCTGACAGCTTGAAGATAGAACTTTCGTCTGACATCTTGAAGATAGAACTTTCGTGGTAGATGGTTAGTCCTGAAAAGGACTGTTGGGTTAGCTCTGAAAAGAGCTGTGACAATTTGAAGAAATGACAACTTGAAGATAGAACTTTCGTCTAACAGCTTGAAGGTAGAACTTTCGTCTGACAATTTGAAGAAATGACAATTTGAAGAAAAGATAGAACTTACGTCTGACAATTTGAAGAAAGGTAGATCTTCCGTGGTAGATGGTTAGCCCTGAAAAGGGCTGTTGGGGTGTCCCTAAAAGGGACCTGGTTTTGGAGGTTGTGTTTTTAAGCACAACCTCCAACCTTTCCGCAGGCTGGGCAGCTACTATCCATCCGTCTCTTTAGCCTTTTTAACTGCTGGGCACTCAGGTTGTACTTCAGCGAAAATGGTGGTTCGTTATCGCTGCTCCAATCTTCGGTAGAAGGCACTACGAACTCCTTTTTCTCCTTCTTGCTTTGTGGTAATTGGGCAAAGTCCCAAAAGTCCCACCCGGTAAATAGCAGTTTCTCTTCGAAGCCATATCTCTGTCTCCTCGCTGCCTCAGCTTCAAACTTTTCTAGCTGCCGATCTGCCTCTCCCACAGTCTTTCTTAGCTCTTCCACCGTCTTTCTTAGCTCTTCCACCGTCTTTCTTAGCTCTTCCATCGTGAAAATGAAAATGAACAATGTGCGGGAAATGTCGCTGGGTTTTATAGCTTTTCAGACGGATTGAACTAATTGACCCATGACGTCATTTTCTCCTATGTTTTTCCCGCGTCGGCGTTTCATGCTGTTTTGGCTCCAAATTAATGTTATCCAATCAGAATCAGCGTTTTATTTCTAATACTAAATGTTTTATTGTTGACCAATCCGTGGGTTTGTTACATTTTCTTGTTCGGGTTAGAAAAACTAGAGTTTAACTAACCTATGACTTTTTTGATTATGAGTCTTCTGACAAAATGAAAAGAAAGATGATTATTTAAGATAGCTAGCCCTGAAAAGAGTTGCTTTTTTTGTACAGAATGCACTTTTTTATACCCCTCTCTTTCTTTTGATTGATTCCATTTTATCTAGCATTTGCATCAGATGTTCAATTTCATGTCTGATATATCTGAAACGTTCTCTTTCTTCTAACCAGAAGAGCAATAAGAGAAAAAAATGTTAATCCAAACATTGTACGATACTGGCTCAGGTTTTACAAAAAGTTAATGGTGAATGAGAAAAAAATAATCAAGAGTTTAGTGTTTTATATGTGTAATGGATCACTTTTTAGTTTTTTTCATCCTATGAATGATTTTTTCTCTCTAAATGGAATTTGTCCCTATATCGCTGAATTGAACTTAGATTTTTTTTACACTATAAATGATTTCTAAATGTCTGAGCACTGAGTTGAACTTAGACGTTTTTTACCCTATGTATGATTTTTTCTTTCTAAATGTCTGACCATTGAGTTGGACTTAGTCTTTTTTTTACATCTATGAATGATTTTTTCTCTTTCTAAAAGCCTGATCATTGAGTTGGACTTAGTTTTTTCTTCACCTATGTATGATTTTTTCTCTTTCTAAAAGCCTGATCATTGAGTTGGACTTAGTTTTTTCTTCACCTATGTATGATTTTTCTCTCTAAAAGACTGAACACTGGGTTGGACTTAGCTTTTTTTATTCTATGAATGATTTTTCTTTTCTAAATGTCTGGACATTGAGTTGGACTTAGTCTTTTTTCTGCATCTATGAATGATTTTTTTTACTCTTTGGAGTGTAACTCTCTGGAGTGTGAGTCTTTGGAGTGTAACTCTTCTAAAAGAAAGAAGTTTGACAATTTGAAGAAATGACAATTTGAAGAAAGATAGAACTTTCGTGGTAGATGGTTAGCCCTGAAAAGGGCTGTTTTGAGAAGAGCTGATTTTATGAAAATGTTTATTCAGTATCAGCATCAGTCGATTCGCTGTCTGACTCACTCCTTTCAGTGGCGATTTGCGCACGGAAAAGACGGGTCACCTGCTCAGTTTTTAAAATAACATACAGAAAATACATCTCAAGCATGCCCTCAATAATGAGTTCCTTCATCCGAAGGTTATAACAGAACACCCTGTTATTAGCAAGCTCAGCCCTCTCGTATCGTCTTCTCACTCCAGCTAGGCGTTGTTTAAGTAAGACGATTTGTCTCCTTACTCTTATTAACTTTCGCTCAGTATCCATCCAAGTGACGAGTGGTGATTGTCTTGAAGCCATTGTGAAAAAATGAAATGTATGGAAAATAAATCGCCGAGATTTATAGCTTTTCAGACGGATTGAACTAGTTGACCCATGACGTCATTTTCTCCTATGTTTTTCCCGCGTCGGCGTTTCATGCTGTTTTGGCTCCAAATTAATGTTATCCAATCAGATTCACCGTTGTTTTTTCTATTACTAAATGTTTTACTGTTGACCAACCCGTGGGTTTGTTACATTTTCTTGTTCGGGGATTTTATTGTTGCCCAATCCGTGGGTTTGTTACATTTTCTTGTTCGGGTTAGAAAAAAACTAGAGTTTAACTAACCTATGACTTTTTTTGATTGTGAATCTTTTGAGTTTTTTTGACAATTTTGAGTTTTTGACAATTTGAAGAAAGATAGAACTTTCGTGGTAGATGGGTAGCCCTGAAAAGGGCTGTTTTGTTTTTTTGGAGGCTGTGTTTTTTTCCAGTTCTAATGGCAACACCCGAAATTCGCTTGGCAAATGGGGCATGCTGTAATCTTCCTCCCAAATTCGATATCAACCAAGATGATATCCGGTGTTGTCTTTAATAATAGCTGAACTAATCTTTCGCCGAGATCTTTGTATGGTTGTGTTATACGTCGCAGTTGGTTTTGCTCCTCCTCTCCTACGAGATGAGTGGTTAGTTGCAATAACTGCTGTCCGGCATTTAGATACTCTTGGAGAGCCTCACGTAGTTGATGATTTACCTCTTCCATATTGATATTGCTTCCGAATATTGACACTGCTTTCGAAGTGATCGTTAGCTGAGAGTCAAAGAAATGGTGAATGTGTGAAAAATAACGCGGGCTTTATACGTTTACAGAGGATTGAAATTTTTTAAAGAGCTCGGACCTGGCAGAAAGCACATACATTTTTCCATGCTACGTTTCATGCTAATATAGCAAAAAAGTTATGAGACGTTGTATGGGAAAAAATGTAACCAGAACAAGTCTTTTTGGGGAAAAAAACAGAATGAAGAACTCTATTGTTTTTTGAACTTTTATTTATTGAACTTTTATTTACTGAACAGAACTAATCATTGAAACATTTTTTTTGCAATGCATCATAAAAAAATTTCTTGACAATGAAAAAAATTTCTTGACAATGAAAAAAATCACAATGAAACATTTTTTTGCAATGCATCATAAAAAAATTTCTTGACAATGAAAAAATTTCTTGACAATGAAAAAAATCACAAGCAAACATTTTTTTTGCAATGCATCATAAAAAATTTCTTGGCAATGAAAAAACATTTTCTTAACAATGAAAAAATCGCACTGAAATATTTTTTCACAATGAATTATTCACAACGAATTAATCGCAATGAATTAATCACAATGAATTATTTTTTCGCAACGAATTATTTACAATGAATTAATCGCAAAAAAACAGTATATAACAAATTTTTATAATGCAAATTCGCAAACACCACGAGTTTCACATTTGTTTTCATATTCCGTAATGTCTTTATGCAATTGGTCATACCCAAAAAACATTGTATACTCACTGTCCATATCGTCGAAATCTCGTAGTCCTATGAATGGAGCAACATGTCTATAAGCGTCTTTTGTTGAAAGAGCTGAATTTACTACTTCTTCTGTAACATCTCTATCAAATAGAATATACCCTGACATGGTTTCCATTGTTTCTCCGTAGGAATCATGAACAGATCCTTTTTTGTAGCGTAAGTAAAAGTTAAATAGAACTGATTTCATTTTCACAACGTTAAGAAAACTTTCTTCTGTTGTTCCTATGATAAAAAATGTCCATCGACTTGTGGATCGAAACAGTTTACTAATAACATTGTCTTTCATACAGCTATCTGCTAAATAAGTCTTGAGAACGAGATCCAGCCCCGAATCGTCCACCATCATCGCAATAAAGTTGAATATAGCATACACTTTGTAGGACTTTTCTCCTTTTGCAACCCATTTAAACATTTTTTTGATCCAAATTTTCACACAGAAAAATTTAATGTTAAGCTGTGTTTGTTCATCAAGCGTATGCTGTCGAACAAATTCTCCATAATTTTTTTCACGTAGTTCTATTGGTAGCGGCAACATGATTGTTATTTTTTTTGAACAGTTGCTAATATTTTTTCCCGACTTACTTTGAGTGATTGGTACACAACAATGTGATATGAAATTATTTTCTCAAGCTTTTATAACCATAGGGTACAGTATCAATACCATTTACAATGACTCTCTTGGTGTATACAGAACGAAACGTTTTTGTTTGTGGTTCACTGGTAACCGTTCTATCTCTGTGTCTTTTAATTTTACAATCATACTGAATTTTGATTTCTACTGTACGATCCAAAGCACATTTCGAATATGTATCGAAATTTACCACCTGTTTTGTATTGTAATCCAGAGTAATCCCCTTTACTTTACATTTGCTTATCTCTTTTCCATGTTTTGTTTTCATTTTGTAAGCATAATTCTTAGGTCCAAGTCCTCTGAATTGAGTAATTTTACAAGCAGGCTCTTCATCAGTCCATTTTCCTAACCGGCTGTTAATAATAGGGGGATTCCATAATTCGGGGTCGTGAATGTACATACAACTATCTGTATCGAAATACAGAACTCTATCTTTTAACTTTTCAAGAACACTGTACAATTCCAACCTTGCATAAGCTGTTACGTAAGAACCTACTATCACATTGGCTGTAGCATGGGTGTCAATATGTTCCAACTTTGATTCATAGTTAACCAAGATGAATGAACAGTTCTCATCAAAGATTTCTACATGCTTTACAATGAAATTGGGATTGGTGACTAATTCAAAATATTTAGACGGATCACTGATGTATTCCGTCTGGATCATTTTTTCACGCTGAGCTAATTTTCCCCAAAGGCAGTTCAACATAATCTTAGCAAATGATCTTCTCCCAGGATTTCTTTGAATACAACTTGGATCAAGACGAACACCTTCTGCCTTCTCATATTCACAAACGAACTGATCTTTTTCTGAGTCTGATTGACAGCTATCTGGATAACCACTGGCTTCTTGCTTAATTTTCAAGAAATTGTCCACATAATGTTTAAAGAACTGATCTGACACAGAATTGAAATGCCAAATTTCATACACTTGCAATAATCGATAACCACAGTCAAGAGCCTTGAATAATTCAAAAGTAACCCAAGTTCCGACCAAAGCCCTCTCTTCTTTACCATGTCTACAAATGTTTGAGCTTTCTTCTGCACATTTCATACAGAGGGGAAACATCATTTTGTTGTTACAGTGAACTGGAAGAACGGGGTGAAACAAATCAGTTGGAGGCAAAACTTTGCATTTGATTAATCCCTCATATTGGCGAATATTGTTCATATCAATATTCTCAGTAGACAAAATTTCTGGTTGACCTACAGGGTAGGATTTGTGTTTACAAACATAAGGGTATAGAGAACAGATATCGATGTACTTGATTTCCTTTTTGGTTTTTTCATCAACATCATATCCAATTTTTATTGCATTACATCTTCCCCCGGACAAACCATCCCTCGGATCGATAGGGTCCCAATGTGGATATAACTTTTCAATGTGTTTTTTGTACTCTTTATCCTTCATCTTAGCATCAAGTTCGTGTTCCCAAATGTACACTACATTATATCCCATGTCTTCGATATCTGCTATACGTTTAAAAGTACGTTCGTACAATTCAGACATGGGTTTTCCATTAATAGGATTGATCTGTTTTCGATCTGTATAGCATACAGGACAACCATGATACAAATCCCCAAGAAATTCATAAACAGTGTTTGATTGATGGTGAAAACCATCTACACTATATTTCCCGATTTGAGCTTCACCACCATTTTTTGCATGCTGAATATTAATACCTTTTTCCTGAGCAATGCTTTGAACCCATCGTATCGCTTTCATAGAAAAGCGACGTCTGGATGAGTCTTTACTTGAAATGATAGCTATTTGATTTTCTGGTAAATATTTGCTTCGCCACACCTTGTTACAGGCATCTGCGATGGTAATCGCCTCTAAAAATGGACAAATACCACCCTGTTCGATAAACAGCTTTCTGAATTCAGCACACCCTCGTCTGAGGATATCAACGTCTGACCTACAGTACATTTCCATCTCCTTCTGAAAATTGAATTCCTCACCATTTCGAACTTTGTCATTATACCAAACTATAAATTTTGACCTAGCCTCTTCAGACATTGAGTCGGGTTTGTAATAAGACATATCCAAGTAGGGTCCAATGTAACTCCAAAATTCATCTGTATTAGCCCAGTGAGGAAAGTAACCTTTTTTCATTTCTTGAAGGTCAAAGGTGGATGGAAATTTTGCCAAACCAAAACTCATGAAATTGAAAGAATCGATCAGACGTACACCGTTCAGTTCTAACTTCATAATATTGTTTCCATTCATGATCAATTTTGGAAGTTTTAACCCAACTTTGACAATATAGTCAAGAATGAACTGCCCGTCATAGCCTTTGAAATTATGGGCAATAGCCGTAACCCCTTTATGATGTTTTGAAAAGAGCCAGTTGCAAAATTGACTCAAAGTTTTTTCACCTTGAAAAATAACTTCCCTACCCTCTTCAAATCACTGCATGTAGAACAATGAAAATCAAGTGATTTATCGATACATTCATCACACGCTCTGTGTGCGATACAATAATTTGGGATGTGTACACCTGTGTCTTGTTTGCATTCAAAATCAAAGAAAATAAACTGTGGTTTTTTGACTACAGAAGAACTCGTCTCGTCATCGTTGTCATGGTTCAACTTACTTTGGTAAGGCTGAATATAGCATTGATGAGAAAAGTTAACAATTCTCTTACAGATATGACATCTTTTCTTTCCATTGCAAACATGATTTTTCTTTCTGATATGATATTGTGCACCGCATTTCGCACAGAGTTTCACTAATTCACAAATGGATTTCTTTTCTTTACCTTGAACATTTCTGTGATTTTCAAAGCATTCAGTACTAAAAAATCGTCTACTGCAAACACTGCAAACATATTCTTTTGATTCTGATGGACATTTTCCTTCGCGATAACAACCTTTACAGATATTTGAACAAGCATGACTTTCCCGCTGAGGGTAACCCACATCACAGAACTCACAATAATATCCACAACTAAGAAAACCTTTGATAGATTTAATGTAGTCATAATGGTTTTGATGAAAGTACAAATGTATGATCTTACTATTGGTTTTCACTTCTGGATGTTTAAATATTTTTTCCACTTTTGAATGCTGTTGATGAACTTTAATGACATAGCCTTTTTCATACAAGAATGCTTGAATTTTTTTGTATTCGTCAATTCCTATAGGTTGTGTTGGTGAAACTCCAGCTTCATGTAACAATTTCTCAGCTTCAGTCTTTTGAAGAGGGCGGTTTGAACGACAAATACGATCCCATTTTCTATTCCATACTTCGGTGTTTTCACGTTCACTGTAGCAAATTCCCACAACAACAGCTCTTGCAAAACATAGTTGGTCATGATTGTCAATTTGAATAATAGATTGCTTCTTCTGGGCAAAAAACTTTGAATCTAATTCTGACGATCTATATTTTGGTTTTCCGCTACCACTTGGTGGTATTGTATGTGTGATGTCAAATGTCATGAATCCATCGTTCAAGACGAAATCTGTATTCGATTGTAAAACTCGTTCAATTTCTTTCAGCATAGTTTCACCTTGTAACTGGTCTGCAGCTAAAAAAGGAATATGGATTCCTATTTCCAACGAAGGATGATTGATGGTAATTCTAATCATGTCCGTAGGGCTAGCATTTAACTTTCGAATGATTTCCCGGGTAACATCGTCAAATAATCCAAGGAGTGTCTGAGGTGTTAATTCTTCAAATTTCTTAAAACTCAGCATCAGCACATGTGATTCTGTTTTAAATTTTCTTGACTTCTTATTACCCTTTTCTGTTAAATCATATAGACTTTTCATGTCTAAGTTAGAGTTGGTACTTTCATCGTCGCTATCATTTTCTTCTTTCAACGGTTTAGTTTTTTTCTTTTTTGTTGGTGGAAACAGCTCATCGTCACTTTCTTCTTTCAACGGTTTAGTTTTTTTCTTTTTTATTGGTGGAAACACCTCATCGTCACTTTCTTCTTTCAAAGGTCTAGTTTTTTTCTTTTTTGTTGGTGGAAACACCTCATCGTCACTTTCGCTGTCTGAATAGGTTATTATTCTTTTTCTTTTACCCATCGTTTTAGCTCTGAGTGAAAAGACAATAATGCAGAAGTGAGAAAAAACTAGCAATTTATATAGCCTCTCCGTTGTAACAGTGTATAAATAAGCCGTTAGTTGTGAAAATCTATTCATTCTCCTACTCGATCTCAGTCAGTACAGCTGATAAAAAATATGAACGAGTTAAAGTTGCAAAATACATCACCACTTAGAAAGAGGGTGTATCTGTATGTTAATCCATACACCCACGATTATGAGATCAGTAATATACCATCAAAGTATAATGTTAAACATATCGGAAACTATGTGGGATCATTTTTATCCCAGCAACATTTAGAAGAAAAAGATGTTTACCGTACTACCAGCTACAGAGTTTTGGATCAAGCGATGATTGACAAACGATATGGAGCGAATGGCGTGAGAACAAATATTTGTTTCACATGCAACGAAGCAGGACATTGGGCCAAAGAATGTCCAGAAAAAGAAAATCAGCTAGGAACAATTGTTTTTGTCTACGTGAATCCACACAGTCACGACATTGAGATTTCACCATCATTTTACAACGTTGGTGGTTTCAAAGATATGAAATTCGTCGGGACACTAAATTCATTCTGCAGTGAAAATACATGGAAAAAAAGTTCACCACAAGCTACATCCTCATCGGTTGAAACTCAGACCGTAGACATGCAGAGCGACACAGCGGCTAACAGCGATTCAGAAATCTGCAAAATAGCAGATGATTTAGAGACATTACGAAAAAATCTAAGAAATCAACAAACTTTGGATCTAAAAAACAACGAATTTTCTGCAGAACCGGGTTGTTCGTACGGAAAGGAAAAACAGCAAAACATCGAAAAGAAGAAAAAACGAGTAACAAAGAACTATTTCTTTTACAAATCAACAAAACATGAGGACAAAATCTGTCCAGATGTGGAATTAAAAAACAACGATAGGAAAAGAAAACGTAAAACCAAATGTGAATCTGACATCTCAAAGAAAAAGAAAAAAACATACTGAGTGAAAAAAAGATTTCAATACAATATTGATTATAAACAAAAAAAGACTGACTTGATTTTTTTCATTCATTTTTTGTCTTTTACAGTTCATTTATTTTTTGTCTTTACAGTTCATGATTTGATTTTTTCATTGTACATAAGTTCTTTTTGAAATAAAAAATATAAAAATAATTACTTCTTACTTTTGACTTTTTTCTAGTTATGACTGTAAGTCTTTTTACTTTTGACAATTTGAGAAGAAAGATCTTTCGTGCTAAATGGTTAGCCCTGAAAAGGGCTTTTTTGAAGGATCTCACATTGACATCCAGCTCTACGATTCTTCCGTCCGATCCACTGGGATGATTTCACATCCACAATGTTCGCAGCAAATCGTCGAACCTTCATCATTATCATAAAATCCTTCATCTGTATCTGGACAGTTATGCTTCTGACCAAGATACTCGAGTATGGAAAAACATTTTCCACACTCTATCAGACATCTGTTTGCACAGTGAGGGCATACAAGAATTCGATCCATTCTGGAACAAATATGATTTCATGTAAATTATCGCTGGGCTTTATAGCTTTACAGGAGGATTGTACTAGATGACTCATGACGTCATTTTCTCCTATGTTTTTCCCGCGTCGGCGTTTCATTAACATTGTGCAATCAAATCGATGGTTATATCGGTGCTTTTTTTTACCACTCCTAATTCAGTGTCACACAGTACAATACCGGTGTTTTCCGCCAGGTCCGCCCTCTTTAAAAATTTCAATCCTCTGTAAACGTATAAAGCTCGGTGTTATTTTCATACATTCACCATTTCTTTGATTCTCAGCTAACGATCACTTCGAAAGCAGTATCAATATTCAGAGTCAGTTACAATATGAAGCACAACTTAGATGAAATCAGCTTGGGTGATTTTCCATCAGTGGAAAACAATGGAGACGTTCTTTCATCAGTTATGAATTCGACAATTATCAATCCACCACCGGAGTTAAATTCGACATCCATCATTCCAGCGACAGTGTTTGATAACATTTATGAAGAGGTAAAGCAGCTAAATTTGAAACAAGATAGCATGATGATCCGAATCATAGATCAGCTGGAGACTTTAAACAGACATTTGGAGGAAATTAAAACTTTAACCGCAAGTACTGATCAGCTCAGTAGAAATATCGAGGTACTACGTCAACAAGATCAGTGCATTTCAACAACTCCTGTGAAGATTCCTGTGGAGTTCGAGTTTGATAAATCCAATCTTCACAACTTAGTGGACTCTATCGTAAGTGTTGTGAAGAAAAATCAACCAAAGAAAAAACAACCAGAGGAAAAACAACCAAGAAAAACAACAAAGCGGAAATCTGAGGAAGATGGTAACCATCTCCACAAGAAGCAGCGAGTTGATCAAAAGCCAACTATACCAATATTGACAGGGCAGGGCAAATACGGGAAAAACATTGACAATCACGTTGATTTCAAGATCCCGAAAAAACCAAAGACAGAACGAAAACAACCAAGAAAAAACAACAAAACGGTAGGAATATGAAAACAAATATGAAACTCGTGGTGTTTGCAAATTTACATTGCATAAAATTTGTTATATACTGTTTTTTGCGATTAATTCATTGTAAATAATTCGTTGCGAAAAAATAATTCATTGTGTTTTTTTTTTTCATCGTGATTAAATCGTTGTAATAATTCATTGTGAAAAAATATTTCAGTGCGATTTTTTCATTGTTAAGAAAATGTTTTTCATTGTCAAGAAATTTTTTTATGATGCATTGCAAAAAAATGTTTGCTTGTGATTTTTTTCATTGTCAAGAAATTTTTTCATTGTCAAGAAATTTTTTTTATGATGCATTGCAAAAAAAATGTTTCATTGTGATTTTTTTCATTGTCAAGAAATTTTTTTCATTGTCAAGAAATTTTTTTATGATGCATTGCAAAAAAATGTTTCAATGTTTAGTTCTGTTCAGTAAATAAAAGTTCAGTAAATAAAAGTTCAAAAACAATAGAGTTCTTCATTCTGTTTTTCCCCCAAAAAGACTTGTTCTGTCTACATTTTTCCATACAGCGTCTCATAACTTTTTTGCTATATTAGCATGAAACGTAGCATGGAAAAATGTATGTGTTTTCTACCCTGGACGAGCTCTTTAAAAAATTTCAATCCTCCTTAAACGTATAAACCCCTGCGTTATTTTCATACATTCACCATTTCTTGATTCTCAGCTGACGATTACTTCGAAAGCAGTGTTAATATTCGGAAGCAATATCAATATGGAAGAGCTAAATCATCAACTACGTGAGGCTCTCCAAGAGTATCTAAATGTCGGACAACAGTTATTGCAACTAACCACTCATCTCGTAGGAGTGGAGGAACAAAACCAACTGCGATGTATAACACAACCATACAAAAGATCTCGGTGGAAAGATTACTTCAACTATTTTTAAAGGTAACGTCTGACATCATCTTAGTCATTTACCAAGTGAATTTCGGATGTTGTCATTAGAAGTGGGAAAAAACATAGCCTCCAAAAAACAAACAGTCCATTTCACGGCTAACCATCTACCACGAAAGTTCTATCTTTCTTCAAATTGTCATTTCTTCAAATTGTCAAACTTCTTTCTTTTAGAAGAGTTACACTCCAAAGACTCACACTCCAGAGAGTTACACTCCAAAGAGTAAAAAAAAATCATTCATAGATGCAGAAAAAAGACTAAGTCCAACTCAATGTCCAGACATTTAGAAAAGAAAATTCATTCATAGAATAAAAAAAGCTAAATCCAACCCAGTGCTCAGTCTTTTAGAGAAAAAATCATTCATAGATGTAAAAAAAGACTAAGTCCAACTCAATGGTCAGACATTTAGAAAGAAAAAAATCATACATAGGGTAAAAAAAAGTCTAAGTTCAACTCAGTGCTCAGACATTTAGAAATCATTTATAGTGCAAAAAAAATCTAAGTTCAACTCAGCGATATAGGGACAAATTCCATTTAGAGTGAAAAAATCATTCATAGGATGAAAAAACTAAAAAAGTGATCCATCACACGTATAAAACACCAAGCTCTTGATTATTTTTTCTCATTCACCATTAACTTTCGTAAAACCTGAGCCAGTATCGCACAATGTTTGGATTAACATTTTTTCTCTTATTGCTCTTCTGGTTAGAAGAAAGAGAACGTTTCAGATATATCAGACATGAAATTGAACATCCGATGCAAATGCTAAATAAAATGGAATCAATCAAAAGAAAGAGAGGGGGGATAAAAAAGTGCATTCTGTACAAAAAAGCAACTCTTTTCAGGACTAGCTATCTTAAATAAACATCTTTCTTTTCATTTTGTCAGAAGACTCATAATCAAAAAAGTCATAGCTTAGTTAAACTCTAGTTTTTTCTAACCCGAACAAGAAAATGTAACAAACCCACGGATTGGTCAACAATAAAATCCCCGAACAAGAAAATGTAACAAACCCACGGGTTGGTCAACAATAAAACATTTAGTATTAGAAATAAAACGCTGAATCTGATTGGATAACATAAATTTGGAGCCAAAACAGCATGAAACGCCGACGCGGGAAAAACATAGGAGAAAATGACGTCATGGGTCAACTAGTTCAATCCTCCTGTAAAGCTATAAAACCCAGCGTTATTTTCCCGCACATCATTCATCTCTCCGACTTACAACAAAAATGGAATGCGCACTTCGAGATATGGATTTCTGGGAGCTTGCCCAGCTATCGTCAAAAGAAAAGAAGATGGAAGGAAAAAAGAAGGAGTTCGTTGTGCCCCAGACCGAGTGCTGGGATAGTGACAACGAGCCACCGTTCTCACTTCAATACAACTTGGACGAGCAGCAGCTAAAAAGGATAAGGAGGCGGGCTGCGAGTAGCTGTCCAGCATGCAGGAAGGTTGGAGGTTGTGCTTAAAAACACAACCTCCAAAACCAGGTCCCTTTTAGGGACACCCCAACAGCCCTTTTCAGGGCTAACCATCTACCACGGAAGATCTACCTTTCTTCAAATTGTCAGACGTAAGTTCTATCTTTTCTTCAAATTGTCATTTCTTCAAATTGTCAGACGAAAGTTCTACCTTCAAGCTGTTAGACGAAAGTTCTATCTTCAAGTTGTCATTTCTTCAAATTGTCACAGCTCTTTTCAGAGCTAACCCAACAGTCCTTTTCAGGACTAACCATCTACCACGAAAGTTCTATCTTCAAGATGTCAGACGAAAGTTCTGCCTTCAAACTGACAGACGAAAGTTCTATCTTCAAGTTGTCATTTCTTCAAATTGTCACAGCTCTTTTCAGAGCTAACCCAACAGTCCTTTTCAGGACTAACCATCTACCACGAAAGTTCTATCTTCAAGATGTCAGACGAAAGTTCTATCTTCAAGCTGTCAGACGAAAGTTCTATCTTCAAGTTGTCATTTCTTCAAATTGTCACAGCTCTTTTCAGAGCTAACCCAACAGTCCTTTTCAGGACTAACCATCTACCACGAAAGTTCTATCTTTCTTTTAGAAGAGACGCGTTCCAAAAGAGTTATACTCCAGAGAGTTATACTGCAAAGAGTAAGAATCATTCATAGATGCAGAAAAAGACTAAATCCAACCCAGTGCTCAGTCTTTTAGAAAGAAAAAATCATTCATAGAGATGTAAAAAGACTAAGTCCAACTCAATGGTCAACCTTTTAGAAAGAGAGAAAATCATTCATAGGGAAAAAAAGCTAAGACCAACTCAGTGATATAAGATAAATTTCCTTTTAGAAAAGAGAAATCAATCATAGAGATGCAGAAAAAAGTCTAAGTCCAACCCAGTGCTCAGTCTTTTAGAAAGAAAAAATCATTCATAGAGATGTAAAAAGACTAAGTCCAACTCAATGGTCAACCTTTTAGAAAGAGAGAAAATCATTCATAGGGGAAAAAAGCTAAGACCAACTCAGTGATATAAGATAAATTTCCTTTTAGAAAAGAGAAATCATTCATAGAGATGCAGAAAAAAAGTCTAAGTCCAACTCAATGGTCAGGCAATTAGAAAGAGAAAAAATCATCCATAGGGTGAAAAAAACTAAGTCCAACTCAGTGATCTGACCATTTTTACCCAACCTGTCAGTCATAAGGCCTGCACTTTGAATGCTAAATCCCTCTCAGGGTAGAGAGCCTAGGAAAAACTCCCCCCCTTTTCCCTTTTTTGCAAAAAATTCCGCTCAGGGACGAGAGCCTGGGGCATTTTTTGCCCCAGAGTACCACCCACACGGCCGCCATTTTGAATGCTAAATCCCTCTCAGGGAAGAGAGCCTAGGGACAAAATAAAAAAAAATCTTTCGGGGACAGCAACTAGGGACACATTTTTGTCAGGGACGGTGATGTAGGGCACTCAGGGAAGAGAGACCGCGGACACACCCAAGCCCTGGGTGTGTCCGCGGTCTCTCTTCCTTTACTACTGTTGCATTTACATCACTTTGCTCTAAAGCAGTACAATCTAAATTTCTAAATTCTTTACAGCAATATTCCTTACAAACTCCTTTCTGTAGCGATTTTATCTTTGCCCCAACGCTAGATGACCCGTGAACTTTTCAACACCTGCAACATATACGGACAACACTCGTCACAACTCGACCGATCCCGTAAATACGTATATAGTGACCAACGACCCACTCGAAGTTTGCCGAATAATATAGACAGTCGACGGCTACAGAATGTGTTTACATCACGCGATACAATTGATTCGCTTTCGTTTCATTCATACAATTACTCATTACCTCTGACCCCATTTCTGATAACTGTTTTGAAAGTAAACTGCTACGAGTTTTTCCATTTCTGCTCGCTAGACATTTTGATTACATTGGTAATATGACAAAATTCAATGCTAAACAAGTTGTAATCACCGTTTATTGCATAATTGAAAAGTTGAGAATGGGATTACTTGACGCCTGTTTACTAGGACTGTTTATTCATTCTTGCGCTCAACCGAAAGTAGTATTTGTAATAAGGTCACGACAGGCTTGTTAAGCGTTGTAATGCTGTAAATGAACGCTATTACGAGTTGCAGTTACATCAGTTTGCCCTCAGCGAACGGGTTTCCGAAATTTGTGGTCTCTCTAATCGTCCGGCTTACGCTGACCGATTAAAAATGGTTACCTTGAGACTTCTGTAAATCAAAGGACTGAAAGTCCTGAAAAGTGAATTTGTGCAAACAATGCCGTGTTTTAACAATCCAGAGGAAAAAGCCTTATGAAACCATAGTGTAATAAGGAGAAAATGTTGGTAAACAGCATTTTCTTCCTATCAAACAATGATTTATACCCATTCAGAAACAAATTTCAACAATTGAGCCACATTTAATTTGTCGTCGTCAAAAGCTTTTAATTTGGACGAGTCTAGATTTTTGTCATTTGGTTCAAAATATTATGGAGCAAGAGGGCCATGATGGCCCTGTATCGTTCCACTGGCTTTTTAACCCTTTACCACACAAATCGAAGTGTTAATGACCCTGAAAGAGAAGGCTTTCAAAAACATCGTGAGAAAAGGACAACATGTTGTCAGCCAGTATTTTCTCCTTTTCCCACAACGTTTTCTAACCTATCAAAGACAGAAATAGTCATTTAAGCTACATTCAATTTGTCTTTTTGCAATGGCTTTAAACTTGGTACAGTAAAAAAAAAAATTGTCATTTCTTAAAGAGTAAAATTAACATATCATGCGCTTAATTGACATTAACAGAGACATACAGCATAAAAAGTATGTATGGTAATAAACTTTTTACTTTGAAAACATAACCTCCACCCGCCCACCAAACAAAAGCAGTCATATCTTTTTAAATGCAAAGATAATGTCAGTGAATACAAGCAGGTTTATTCATTAGCATGAAAGGTAAAGTTCTGAAAAAATTTGAGTGATAGAAACCTTACTTTAAATTAAACATTCATTCATGTGAGCATAACCATTAGCATCAAAATAAATCACTCTGCCTTAAAACAGAACATTTCCTCTCCAAAAAACATGAATACCAAACTCCAGTAATGTATAAGTGAGGTTTGATAATCAAGAGAGGTAAATAGTAACAAACTTTATCTTGTATAACAGGAGTTCTTTCCCTTGATTACTATTTTAAATTACAGTCACAATGGAAGCCCATGTTAAACTTGTGATCTCCGGGGGCAGAGTCAATTTTGACCTCAGGGTTATAATATGAAGGAATTCGATAGAGGTCCATTAGATAAAGCTACATGCCAAATTTGGTAGCCCTGGGCCTTATGGTTTCAGACAAGAAGATTTTCAAAGATGTTCAATATTTTTCAGTTTTGTTGCCATGGCAACCAGAGTTTTTGAAGGAATCAAATTCTTTCAAGAAATTCTAAAGAGGGCCATGGCAGGATCATTTTTTTGAAGTTTCATCAAATTTGGATTGATAGTTTCAGAGAATAAGTTTGAAAAAAAAGTTAACGCACGCACGGACGGACGGACGGACGACGGACACCGGGCCATGACATAAGCCCGCTGGCCTTCGGCCAGTGGAGCTAAAAACGAAGATTTGCAATCAAGTTTTACATAATATGTAATGCAATTTTCATGAACCAAAATGAATGCGTTATTGCGGTGTGGAATAAACAAAGGCAGAAAAATCCTAAAACAGCAATTGGGCTGGTAGTTTTTTTTTACCCAGATTGCGTGGCAAACATGATAATCATGGTATTTAGAATGATAATGACAACAACAACATAAAATCCCACAGATGGGATACGTGTCAAACTACATGTACGTTGCAAATGTATACACAAAAATGTATAAACATACAGCAAACACTCGTGAATGTAAACATGATTACTGACAGGCAAAAGATGGGAAAAGCTGCCAAATAATGCCGATCTGTTTACAGCAAAGAAACGACTTCAGAAAATAGATAAACGGTCTCCGAGGTCATTTTTTTAACGTTTAACAATGTAGCATAAATTACATGAAATGTCAACTCAAGGTTGAAATATCAGTCGATGTCCGGTCAGATATCTGTTTGTTTGTAATCTTATGACAAGTGATAATAAAGATGAAATGTACATGGACACAATTAGAAAGATACCCCATTGTAGTAGGGTAATTTGCCATTGAAGAGATACAACACACTATGGAAAAGGAAGAAAATGCTGGTTAACATCATTTTCTCCTTTTCTCACAATGTTTTTAAAGCCTTCTTCCTAAAGGTGCTCAGATTTTTTTATTGTGTAGTAGAGAGATAATAAAGTTAGAATAAGCAACTTTCAAGTTCGACATACATGTATTTACCAGTACGATACATATGTTAAACCCACGTTCCTAGTCATTGCAAACTTTGTAATTTAGGCTTGGATTCACCTACCACACTAATAAAATTCTCCATTTCTTGGGAATTTTCTTGATTTAAATGTAACCCAATTCTTGGTTAGCTTAATCAAATGGTCAGAAATTGTGTCTTTTATATCTCGGTCTAAGAATTCTATTTGGAACGGTTTGTGAGTACTGGCCCGGGTAGGATCCGATCTTACAGCCGAATTTTGAAAGTTGTACATTTTCATCACAGCGACAAGGTCATGATTTTATTCTTTCAGCTACACTTTTTCTAGAGAGTAACCAAGAGGGCCAAGATGGCCCTGGATCGCTCACCTAAATTTTTGAGAGGACCATAGCCAATTTCTTTTTGGGGTATTGAAATTTGGAAACAAAATCATTATTTTGCCAAGCAATTTTGAAAAGGTCACCTGTAAAAGTCATTTCAAAATCTGTCACCACCCCTACAATCATCACCACAGCAATGAATTTGATGAATCAGAATTCTGCATATAAATTTTTGGATAGATCACCCAAGGACAATTTCTTGAAGAAGAGCACATGCTCGATAGTGACTAACAAGAGGGCCAAGATGGCCCTGGATCGCTCACCTAAATTTTTGAGAGGACCATAGCCGTTTTTTTTTTGAGGTATTGAAACTTTGGAAACAAACTCATTATTTTGCCAAGCAATTTTGAAAAGGTCACCTGTAAAAGTCATTTCAAAATCTGTCACCACCCCTACAATCATCACCACAGCAATGAATTTGATGAATCAGAATTCTGCAAATAAATTTTGGGATAGATCACCCAAGAACAATTTCTTGAAGAAGAGCACATGCTAGATAGTGACTAAAAACATAAGTCGAACAAGAGCACCACATGCAGGTGCCAACAATTGGCTGTTGTTTTTCGACGGATAAAAATTTCCCTAACAATTTTTGGAAAGGGTCACCCTAGGAACATTTCTGTGAAATTATTTCAAAATCTGACCAGCCATTCCAGAGAAGAAGAATTAAGAAATTCCTCTTCATGTCCCTGTAGTGCAAATAGCCCCCACCATCAGAGCAATGTTTTTTTGACAGATCACAATTTTGTGAACATTTTTTGAAAGGGTCACCCAAGGAACATTGCTGTGAAATTATTTCAAAATCTGACCAGCGGTTTCAGAGAAGAAGAATTTTTAAGAATTTCTTCATGTCCGTATAGTGTAAATAGCCCACTGCCATCAGAGCCATGTTTCTTGATGGATCAAAATGTCTCGAACAATTTGCAAAAAGGGTCACCCAAGAAACATTTCTGTGAAATTATTTCAAAATCTGACCAGCCGTTTCAGAGAAGAATTTTTAAGAACTTCTTCATGTCCATATAGTGCAAGTGGGCCCCCCACCCATAACAGCCATGTTTCTTGACGAATCAGCATTTTGCGAACAATTTATAAAAAGGGTCACCAAAGGAACATTTCTGTGAAATTATTTCAAAATCTGACAAGCCGTTTCAGAGAAGAAGAATTTTTAAGAATTTCTTCATTTCTGTATAGTGCAAGTAGCCCCCGGTCACCAGAGCCATGTTTCTTGACGGATCAAAATTTCGCGAACAATTTTTGAAAAGGGTCACCAAAGGAACATCTCTGTGAAATTATTTTAAAATCTGACCAGCCGTTTCAGAGAAGAAGAATTTTTAAGAATTTCTTCATTTCTGTATAGTGCAAGTAGCCCCCAGTCACCAGAGCCATGTTTCTTGACAGATCAAAATTTCGCAAACAGTTTTTGAAAAGGGTCACCAAAGGAACATCTCTGTGAAATTATTTCAAAACCTGACCAACGGTTTCAGAGAAGAATTTTTAAGAATTTGTTCATTTCTGTATAGTGCAAGTAGCCCCCAGTCACCAGAGCCATGTTTCTTGACAGATCAAAATTTCGCGAACAATTTTTGAAAAGGGTCACCCAAGGAACATCTCTGTGAAATTATTTCAAAATCTAACCAGCCGTTTCAGAGAAGAAGAATTTTTAAGAATTTCCTCATTTCTGTATAGTGCAAGTAGCCCCCAGTCACCAGAGCCATGTTTCTTGACGGATCAAAATTTCGCAAACACTTTTTGAAAAAGGTCACCCAAGGAACATCTCTGTGAAATTATTTTAAAATCTGACCAGACGTTTCAGAGAAGAAGAATTTTTAAGAATTTCTTCATATCTGTATAGTGCAAGTAGCCCCCAGTCACCAGAGCCATGTTTCTTGACGGATCAAAATTTCGCGAACAATTTTTGAAAAGGGTCACCCAAGGAACATCTCTGTGAAATTATTTTAAAATCTGACCAGACGTTTCAGAGAAGAAGAATTTTTAAAAATTTCCTCATTTCTGTATAGTGCAAGTAGCCCCCATTCACCAGAGCCATGTTTCTTGACGGATCAAAATTTCGCGAACAGTTTTTGAATAGGGTCACCCAAGGAACATCTCTGTGAAATTATTTCAAAATCTGACCATCGGTTTCCGAGGAGAAATTTTTTTTTACGAATTTCTTAGAAAATTCCATTTGGTTGCCATGGCAACCAGAGTTTTTGATGGAATCAAATTCTGTGAACAGTTCTTAAAGAGGACCTCCCAAGGAACATTCCAGCTAAGTTTGGTCCAGATTGGCCCAGCGGTTTAGGGGGAGTTGATATTTAAAGAATTGTTGACGACGGACGATGCACGACGGACGATGCACGACGGACACCGGGTGATCCTAAAAGCTCCCCTTGAGCATGTTGTGCTTAGGTGAGCTAAAAAAAAAACAAAACATGTAGCCTGAAGTCTGATAATACAGTAGAAAGACATTTTTCTGACTGTTGAATCAGTTGAGTTCTGGTTTATTGTTTGCATTTTTTTTAAAGGTTATTTACCAGAAATTTTAATTTCATCATTTCGCAGCTTAGGGGCTAAAAATAGTCTAATTTCTTTATTACTGGTAACAGTACAAACAGACAAGACCGTGAAAAAAAAAGCAACACTGATGGAAAATGTCTCTTCTTTTATTGAGCACAAAATGAATTTATTAACACTAATCCTGCTAAATAACTGAAATTAAACTTTTGAACCGATAGTAAAAACTCAAACTTTGCTTTTTCAAAGGTACAGGATGTCCAGAAAGTAATGTAACACTTTTGTACATTTAAAATAAGGGTTTAAATTTCAGATGAAAAGTTAAAAAAATATATATACATGCATGTAACAAAACATGGTATCCTCTTCTTGAGAAATGTAAATTTTAATTGTAATAATCTACACGAGCTTTCGGCGGTAAAACCGCCTTCCTGAAGTGTGATCCTGTGATACAATGCCTGCAGTTGTTCACGTAACGTTACGTGAACAACTGCAGGCATTGTATCACAGGATCATACTTGAGGAAGCGGTTGTACCGCCGGAAGCTCGTGTAGATTATTACATGCATATAAAATATATATTTTTGTGTGTGAAAGTTTCGTTTAATTTTCATTGCATTATGCACTTTTATACAGATTTTAAATCTGAAGTACCTTTTTGTCATGGGCGTCATTTTAGTAATTATTGACGTTCTCTCACCTCCTGTTGTTTGGACATGTCTGTAAACAAAATATGCGTTTTTAGGCACATGAAACCATACCATTTTACAGAGACACCACTGCACAGTGAAAAAAAAAACTACCTGTGTGGTGTTCATTGTCATATCACGGTGTTATTGGACCATATATCTATAAAGACACGATTAATTCCCAACGCTAACTATCGCTTTTGAAAAGAAGTTGGACAGCACTAGAAAAGAAGTCCCCTACATTGCATGACACGTGGTTTATGCAGGATGGTGCCTCGACACACACATCTAACACTGTGACAGACTTTTTAAACGATATGTTCAGTGTTAGGGAAATATCAAAACGATATTCGAAGGAAAAATATTGAGGAATATCGTGGCCTGTGCACAAACCTGACCTCAACCCATGCGACTTCTTCCGTAGCGGTTATTCAAAGTCAAAGGTCTACATGCCTATGCCAGACAGCAAAGACAGGTTTTTAAAGAATAATAAACGTGAAATCAAAGAGATTGATATAGGAATGTGTGCTAAAAAGATTTACATTTTCTTCGTACGTTTTCGGCACGGAAAGAGCATAAAAGGCCGTCATATTGATAACGTCATGAATTACTAAAATGACGTCGATGACAAAAAGGCACTTTGGGTTTAAAATCTGTATGAAAACGTGTAATGTAATGAAAATTGAATATAATCATCACACAAAAAACTTACATATTTTATGTATTTTTATCTCTTCATCTGAAATTAAAAGCTATAGTCTAGACGTACAAAAGTGTTACCTTACTTTACCGGACACCCTGTATGTTTTTTTTTTTGGTAAAACATGTCCTTATCGGACAGTGTAGATCAAAGATCAGACTGCACGTTCTGTGCAGTCTGATCTTGATCTACACTGTCCGCAAAAGTCAGTGAGTTGCACTTAGCAGCCGAAGGGTACAGAAAGACAAGGGCTAAACCATACCTACAAACATACCAGTTTAAGAGATGAATCCTTGCTGAGAAAAAAAGAAGATAATAATAATAAAACTGAAAAAATATATGGACAAAGGAGCATTGACTTGGAACAAGCAATTGTTACGTTTTCAATAATATTTTCAAAATCATTCAAACAGTCATTTTTCATTCCTATAAGTATTTCTTTATTGTGTGAAGTCCATTTGTGTTTGGTCAGTGTAAGGACAGTCTGCTATTTAACTCTTTACCAAATGACAAGATTTTAGACTGGTCCAAATTGAAAGTATTTGCAGACAACAAATTAAATATTGCTCAAATGTTGAGATTTGTCTATGATAGGACTGGAAACATCGTTGGAAAAGGAGAAAATGCTGGTTACCAGCATTTTCCCCTTTTTTAACAATATTTTCAAAAGTCTTCTTTTTCAGGGTTGTTAAAACTCGGGATTGTATGGTAAAGGGTTAAATGAAAAAATGTAAATAAAACATTTTGCTGTTATGTCAAAACCGTAACTTTTTACAAACGAAACAAAACTCATCCGAAAGCGAATGTAGAAGACTAATTTTAATTTAATATGAAATAAATGATAGATTTTGTCTATGAAAAGGTAAAAAGCATTGTGGGAAAAGGACAAAATGCTTTTTACCAGCATGTTCTCCTATTCCAATACAACTTTAACCCTTTACCATACAATCCCGAGATTTATCCACCCTGAGAAATAGGCCTTTTGAAAACATTGTGGGAAAAGGAGAAAATGCTGGTAACCAGCATTTTCTCCATTTCCAACAATGTTTTCTACCCTATTATCGACAAATCCCACCATATGAGCCGTACTTATTTTTTCGCCTACAAATGCTTTCAATTTGGAGCAGTCTAAACAATTTGAAGCAGTCTAAAATTTTGTTGTGTGCAAAGGTTAAAAGCCTTCTTCCCCAAACTCATTACGTCACAGTGGTGAGTTTAAAAGGCAGACTGCCACAGATTTTGGTCTAAATCCATTTTTCTTGCGAAATTGTTCTGATACACTGTCTGTTTCGTCATGGTTTTGTAAAGCGAAATCAAAAAACCGAAAGATGAAATAGACGTGGTTTATTTTTATATGACGAATTTCAGAAAAATATTTGTTATATCAATATAATTGCCATGGCTGCAAATGACCCCCTCAAATAATTGTAATTTTTCATTAAGCAAATAAATCTAAGCAAAAGAAAAAATAAGAAGAATTTCGTTAAAAAAGAGAAAGAAGACTGCTGGACAAGATCATGCGACTTGAAAACGCGACAAGAAGGCCAAATGACCGTCATGTAAAGCATGTGAGGTTTCTACGCGGCGGCTTTTTTACTTGTTTGTTTACATGTACCAAAATGTATTGAAATTAAAGCCAATGAACTATTTGAAAACATTGATGCTGACCTCTCCTGGCTTCTTTTTTAAAGAAGCCAACTTGTTTACTTAGAGGCTAACTTGTACATAGAACTTGCAACATACTGGTGACAACTATCAGTTACTAGCACATGTGTTGTGGCAAAATGACCTCACGTGAATTAACCCTTAGGCTGTTAAGCACGACTCACTGACCTTTTGCGGACAGTGTAGATCAAGATCAGACTGTACAAAACGTGCAGTCTGATCTTTGATCTACACTGTCCGCTTAGGACATCTCCTACAAAAATGACCTTTGAAATAGCGAAATGTGGTTTTTAACACCTCCTTTAAATTTGAGTCATGCTCTGTGAAAAGGGGGCTTAATGCAACTGCGAAAAATTTCGGCCCAGGTCAGCCTGCACGGTCCGTGCAGGCTGACCTGGGCCGAAACTTTTCGCCATTGGTCAATTTTCTGTATATCAAAGAACCAGTCTATCTTATGACTCAGTCGATTGATGGACAAAATCGACTTTATGGATCAATGAACATGTTACGACTTGCTTAGGTATCATGCACCACGGTGATGCATCAAGCCCCCTTTTGCCAGAGCATGGCTCATTCTCACTTCATTTATATAGCAGAAAAAGAGTTAATGCAAATGATTGATTGATTGATTGTATGGTGTTTAACGCCATTTTTAACATTATTTCAGTTATTCCGACGGCCAGTGCACCTATCCTTGCTTTCCTGGAGTCTTTTTTACCAGTGTTCCGCACAATTCTCTTTCCAATTCACTAGTTGCTTTCCCACATAGCCATCGTCGAGACGATGGTCAGCGGTGAGAGAGGAATGAATCCTGTCGCAATGAATTTCATCAATCCTCCGAAAGAAGTTGGCGGAGCCGGTTAATGCAAATAGGATAGTTTTTAACCAGGATGTTGGTATACTTGTGTAGGAATATCATCTGAGACTGAAACATTTCTATTGAAACTACAGATGCCTCAATCTGGTTGCCAACATTCAGTGCTCCAGCTAGGTGTTCAGGCTGTATCTGTTTAACTTGTCATAATGGCCTTAAACACGGGATAAGGGGCATTCGGACATTTGCTTAAAGTGTCATCGCAGATCAGCCTGCGTAATCCGCGCAGACTGATCCCAGATGACACTTTACGACTACATTCAATTTTGTCTTTCAGTAGACTTGCACAAAAAAGAAAATGACATAAGAACGGAAAGTGTAGTCTCAGATTAGCCTGCGCGGACTGTGCAGGCTGATCTGGGATGACACTTAAGCAAATGTATGAATGCCCTTTTTCGCATGTTGAAGGCCATATGTATATGCTCTTTGTTGTGTTTGTGCTAGTCGTAACACATGCACGGTAGCACGTGACATTTATCAAGTTGAAGACAGTTGAAAACCATATAATGTAGAACGAAAACAATTATGATACTACCATATTCATGACAAAACTAAATCTTCTTATGAAGTTGAAAAAATTCATGCTCACAAACTACTGTCCTCTCCAAAGCTAATAAACTACAAGTAACTAATGCTTGTTTCCTATAAAAATAAACAATAACAAACTCTGTAGATCTATATACATGTACTAGTAATATGCCTAAATATGGTATCTGATCTAGGTCCAAAGTATATGGGCCATGCTCTGTGAAAAGGGGGCTTAATGCATCTGCGAAAAGTTTCGACCAAGGTCAGCCTGCGCAGTCTGCGCAGGCTGACCTTGGCCAAAACTTTTCGCTATTGGCCAATTTTCTGCATGTTGAAGGACTAGTCTACCCCATGACTAAGTCGCTTGTTAAAAAAGTGGCTGTTATGCATCTGTAGGTATGTGATGGTTTGCTTGGTACCATGGATCACAGAGATGCATTAAGCTCCCTTTTGCCAGAGCATGGTTCATATGTATTAGGCCTAGCAAGAGAAAAATAAAAGAACTGACCCTTCACCAAATATGCTAAGTTCTACTTCTGAAAACATTGTAGAAAAAGTAAAAATGCTGGTAACCAGCATTTTCTCCTTTGCTAACAATGTGTTCAATTTTTTCATAGATAACGCCCCACTCCCCAACTTTTTGAGCAACATTTTATCTTTCACAAGTGCTCTCAGAAATTGATTAAGTCTTAAATTTTGACATTATGTAAAGGGTTCATTCTACTTCTGGCAAAATGTTAGTTATAGTAGATAACAATGCAATAAAAAATAGAAAAAATAAAAAACACACAAAAAAATATAGAAAAAGACTTTGTCTAGTGCAAAACATTTCCGACCTGAGAACATAAAAAAAGTGCATCTCATGCAGGTGCCTACACTTGGCTGTAAGTGCTTGACTTTCAGTGAAATTGTGAATCAAAAAGGGGCATAGCCGTGTCAGAAATCAAAATATTTTGATGGTTACCTGCCCCTATTGTATGAGTTCCCCTTTTGATAATGAATAACTTGTCCAAGTATGATATCTTCAGTAATAACAGAGATGTTACAAAATATCGAAGTTTTGCACAATACAGAATGAAGATGACGCCAGGGCTATGACAATAATTGGTTGTTTTCAAAAAACAGCTGAGCTTGAAATCTACTCCATTTTCTACAAATCTGAACTAATTCATTTTCTGAATATTATAAAGGTAAATCATAATTGGCATCCGACCAAAAATGATTAAAAATGTGGCTTTCATGAGTATTGGATAAAAAATGTGGCCTCTAGAGTTTACACACGCTTTTTCTATGATATTTCCTACTGACCTAATTTTTTACCCAACATGACATATTTTAAAAAACACCCTAAATACAAATCATCAAGAAAACCTTCTGACCAACATTCATTAGTATCAGACCAAAAATCTGGCATCTAAAGTGTATATAAGTTTTTTTTTTTTCTTTGAAAAAATCTGACCTGGTGACCTACTTTTTGACATGACCTGACCTATTGTCCGTGATATCATCACTACAAACATTCTGACCAACTTTCATGAGTGTTGGACTAAAAATAGGGCCACTAAAGTGTACACAGGGTTCTTCAAAGATCTGACCTAATAACCTAGTTTTTGTCCAAAAGTGATCCATTTTTACAATAATGCAAAACATCGTAAAGATAAACATTTTAATTAGGTTTCATGAGTATCGGTCTGAAAATGGCGGCTTAAGTGTACACAGCACAGTAACAAAAGCTCACTTTGAACTCTTTGTGCTCAGGTGAACTAAAAAGTTTCTTGATACAGGAATTCTGATTTACAGTAAATGTTACAGCTGTTGACAGAACATAGAAAAAATGTTTCTGAAAATGTAGACAATGAAAATCTCATAGACAAAATGGCAAAACTTCTCAATTCTATCTACATTCTTAGCTTTTCTTATCATTATTCAGCAAAAAATTGAAAGTAAATAAATATTCCAAATACATGTAAATCACTCATTATCTCCTTACCTCTTTCCATGACGTAGACAACACCAGAAGCTTTTGTGGACAGTGTAGGTCAAGATCAGACTGCACAGATCTGATCTACACAGTCCACTGTTTATTCTAGATTATGAGTGAATTGTCTCTTGATCTTTCAACGGAACTGTTTTTTGAAGCCTTTGAGAAAATGCAAATTATCTATTCAGTAGTGAAAAAGTTAACAAGTTTTGCAGACACCTTTAATCTTTACCAAACAGTCCTGTATTTCAACACCCTGCTGAAGTAGGCTTTTGAAAACATTTTAAGGAAAAAGAGAAAATCGTGGTAACCAGCATTTTCTCCTCTTCCTAAAGTGTTTGGTATCATTTCAAAGGAAGGTAATTAGTGAAACAATTTTGAATTTTTCCGATCAATCTCTTGGGCCCAATTGATATGTGTGCAAATGTCCTTGCATGCTGTTACGTAAAAAGAGTAGGGATGCTTATCAGGTCATGCCAGTGCCTGCACTAAAACAGTATTGGACTAAATTGAGGTACATAAGAGTATATACTCGTATATTTGCTCTATCTTGGGGTCATGCAAAGTGTTTTTGAATACAAGTAACTATATTCCATAAGCAAAGCATATCATTCATGAGAACAGATCTGACCTTTACACATGTAAAAGGGTAGGTATTTCTTTACTTCTAGAAGGCTATGGGAATCCATCTAATAAGACACATCTATACATGTATTTATTCCATTTGCTGACATTTTTACATGTCATTTGCAAAAGAATATCCACTTAAAAGTAGCTGCACAGAAAAAAAGAAGGCAGATACAGAAAAGAAACCTACAAAATGGTTCTTAAAATGAACTGGCAAATTTATCATTTGTCAAAAAGACAAACTGGCCAAAACCAAGCAAAAACACCCACATGTATTCTTTTAGCATGTGAATGCAATGTACAGTCAATATACTTTTACTTATATGTGCATAATCTACTCTACATGTACACGGTTTTAGTCCCTCTCATACAAAAAGAATCAATATTTTAATGCATATGGAAAATTTTAATCTATCTAAATCTTCAGGAAGATGAAAAAGATTATCAGTGTTTAATAGTGCATATAAAAAAAAACCAACAACTGTCTTTTTCACCAAACAATATTTTCTTAGTTTGACAATAAAAAAAAACTACAAACAAGATGTGTCACTGAAAAGTGACTGATGCGCCCGAAAATAGCACTCTTTTTCTATGAGTTGTTCACATGAATATTGTCTACGGACACAATCCTTACAAACACTTCTGACCTTGCCTTGACCATGATTTTTGACTAACAGTTAATTTGTGAATCACAAATCATTTATATATTGGTGACACTTCTCCAAAGTTACACTGAAATTTATTTATACTGTAAAAAGTTACAAGCAGGACACAAACATTAAACCCCCCCCCCCCCCCCCCAAAAAAAAATAATAATTACTGTGACCTTGACCTTTAAGCTACAGATATCATTCCTGCACATGAAATGTCTATTTCATATGGTAAACATTTGTGCAAAAGCTTTGTGAAGTTCAGAAATAGCGAAAAAAGTTAACGTGCAGACACAAATACACATTTAATCTTGCCTCGACCTATGGACACAATTCTTGGGTGCAACTCATTTCCTTTATATGGTTGACAATTCTACAACATTGTATTGAAATTCATTCATATCTTAATAAAGTTACAGGCCAAACATGAACATAACTGCCAGAAATTTCTCCTTATAAATGTATTTGACCTTACTGTGACCTTGACCTTAGACCTAGAAGTTATAGACTGGACTAACACCCCTCCCCACACACACACACACACAAATACACACACACACATTTGTCCTTGCTGTGACCTTGACCTTTAACTTACAGACATGAATCTAGAGCATGACACATCGTCTAGATGTGATTTACATTTGTGCAAAGTTGATTTGAAATTTAGTCATAGGGAAAGAAGTTCTAGGCCACGCAAGAATACTTTCTCCCAAAACACATTTGATCTTGCTCCTACCTTGACCTTTAACCTATAGACATGACTCTTGCACATTACACATCATCTTGATATGGTTTATATTTGTGCAACATTATTTTGAAATTGAGTTATAGGAAAAAAGATATGGGTTAGTGACGAAAACTGACAGACAGAAGGAGGGACAGATGTCTGGACTGACTAAACAAAAACTATATGCCCCGGAAACATTTTTTAGGGGCATCAAAATGAGAAAAAAATCAAAATTGTTTACAACAAACAAAAAAATGTGCATCTATCAGTGTCAGATCTGTCAACTTCTTTAACCCTTTATCACATGGCAAAATTTGAGACTCATCCATATTATAGGAATTTATTACAAAGGTTCAAGTGGTTTTCAATTGATACTATTTGTCCATTAATAGGTAGAAAACATTGTGGGAAAAGGAGAAAATGCTGGGTACCAGCATTTTCTCCATTTCCCACAATGTTTTCAAAAGCTTTCTACAGCAGGGTCGTTAAAAGTCGGGCTTGTGTGGTAAAGGGTTAACTCTTTACCAAACAAAACTTTGGATTTGTGTGAATTGAAAGCATTTACAGACGACAAATATGGTATGGGTTAAATCAAAGTGTTTGTCTTTGATTGGTTAGGAAATATTGTGCGAAAAGGACAAGCCAGGTCACCAGCAATTTCTTCTTTTCCCACAATGTTTTCAAAAGCCTTCCTTAGAACTGAGCACTGTTTGGTAAAGAGTTAAATGTTTTGCAATGAAAGACTCAACATTGAATGAACAAAACAATTAAGAGGTAGAAGTGTACAACAGTATAAACAAGACTTTTTAACTCTTTACAAGATGAAAAAAATTTACACTTGTCAATTCAAAGCATTTACATACAACATCATTATCACGTAAGTTTTAAATGGTAAAAATTGTCTTTGAAAGAGTAGAAAAAGTTGTGCAGAAAGCAGAAAGGCTGGTTATTAGCATTAATTCTTTTCTTTGTTTTAAAAAGCCCTCTTCCTCAGGTTTGTTAAAACTTGGAATGGACTAACAAATCCCAAGATTAATAATAGGAACTTCTTGATTCAATCCTTTAAAGGTGGGTATTTAGATTTTTCACATCTCAACAAATTAAAAAATATATATATCACTGAAATTTATATAGAAAAACAACACAAATCATCAATAATTAAGAATCATAAAATTACAAAAAAAAAAAATTTTTTTGATGGTATTCCCTTAAAAGGCTACGTAGCCTCTTAAGGTATTTTTAGATTTCACGCCAGAAATCAAAAAAGCATTGTGGGAATGTCAAGTGACTGGCACGTGACTAATGACGCTTAAATTCCATAACATAATAAACATGTAATTATTTTCCATAATGTCTTCTTCGGACACTATGTTTGAAGCTTCGTCTGTGTATTTCCGGTATGTAAATGAGCGAGTTGCTCATGTAAAAATAGACCATGTTTCTCGTTAGTGTCGACCTGGGCCGTACGAAATCTCGAATTTCTCTTGTTGTCGGATGATTTTCGACTACTGGGGTTTTATGAATGAAAATTAAAAGGCTTTGGGAGTATAAGGATGATTTTTTTGTATTTCTGTAAGGTTTTCGTTCCAAAATCTGAAGGGCCACCTTTAATAAGACATTTAAAAATGCAGTTCCATATTCAGTTTACCGTGTTTTCCGGACAATAGGCCGCTGCACTGTATAGGCTGCACCCTTCCATATTAACCATTTAACCCTGTACCAGACACGAAAAAATTTAGACTTGTCCAAATTGAAAGCATTTGCAGACGACAATTTAAGTTTGGCTCATATGATGGAATTTTTCTTTGACAGGGTAGAAAACATTGTGGGAAAAGGAGAAAATGCTGGATACCAGCATTTTCTCCTTTTCCCACAATATTTTCAAAATGCTTATTTCTTGGAGTCGTTAAAAGTCGGGATTGTGTGGTAAAGTGTTAAGAAATAAGAAGTATTGTATAGGCCGCACCGGCACATAAACCGGGACAGATATGCTTAGTTACTGTACAAACAATGTCATCCTCCTTTAGAAACATGTACATGTATTTGTACCAGTATATGTATTATACATGTTTAAGATACGAAACAAATTTATCCTTTGTTTTTGGGCTTGTTCATTCCATTGGAGTAATTTCCCCTTCTGCAGATCAAATTACTCAGAACACTAGAGATTGTTATCATTTGTTCGTCCATTGTGACGAATCTGCCAAATAATTTAAGGAATATTGAAATTGTCAAATTGTTACTTCGATTGACGGCACACACCAAACAACACCTTTAATTACATTCACAGTTAACCGCTGATTAGTACCAATAGACATCATCAAACAAAAGGTGTGAAAATCTGAGTTGGTCACAAACTTTAACACATTCACAAGTTTGCGAGCGAATTGATTTATCTACAAACAAAATAAAGGTATAAGTGTTTGAGAAATACTTTGTGGGCGTTATCCAAAGTGGCACCCACATGCTGAACTGTAAACTGTCCCTTTAGTTTCAGTTTTACAGGTTGCACTAACAGGTCATTTAGAAAAGTAAAATTAACATATGAGCCGCTTCGGTTTTTTGTTTTTTTCCAGATAGGCCGCAGCCTTTTGTCTGGAAAATACAGCATATGGAATATTGAGTTGTAGTAACTTTCCTGCTGCTTGTATTTGATTCAAGCAGCATGAGAAAATTTGATATCACACAAGACCATAGGTTGAGCCAGATTTAAAATTTTCTCTTACACAGCAAGACGCAAATACAAGCACCAGGAAAGTTACTACAACAAAATATTCCTTTTATTATGTAATTAAAATGACATTTTATTCCAAAACTGTAAACAAAATGAGACAACTGACGGCGTGGAGGGTAGTAACTCTGTTTTTACGAATGGTGGATGAATATTTTACTGTTGCATTTTGACTAATCAAACAAAAATCCATCCATGCTTAGTCCCTGTGCGAGTTATGTCATCATACCATATTTTGGAATGTATTTTACAGCATGTAGATACAGACTTTTTTTAAAACTCGTTTGCTATTTCATCTGCTTGCAATGCGTATTTTTGATCTTGAAAATTTACCGGTATGTAATAAAGATCAAGATGTGTGGTGTCCCCTGTCATGGGGTACAGCGTAAACGTAAGGTCCCGAGTTCGATTCCTGGGAGTGGGTGTAAACTTTGGGATTGTTTATTGGCTTACATATTTGGCATGAGTACTGGTGTAGTTCCCAGGAAGCAGAATCGAGAAAAACTGGTTTAAGTTGTATGAACTTGTTTCTCTATCAATGTAAAATTAAACTTAAAGATCAATTTCCATACTATCTGCTTTGCCAAGAAATTCTGGTCTATGGCAACCTTGCATCACAAGTTTTTACCTGACTGAAAATTTCAGTCTTATTTATCCATTGTTCTTGAGATCAACTTTTAATCAGCCAGTTATTAAAAGGATCGTTGGAAATTGATTGTGAACTGTACTATCATAATATAATGGGGTTCTAAAACTGTATTTTCCCAAGTTAAATGTTAGACTCATAATACTGATCATGTCCTGCAGTTGATGTCATGGTTGTAATGTTTTCCTCCAAAGGTATACAGGCAAAATAAACAATAGCTAAAATGATGAGATATGTCTTGGAGAGGATAGAAAGTGCAGCAGGATATGAGAAAATGCTGTTTACCAGCATTTCTCTTTTTTTTTCTTCCCACAATATTCTGAATAGGCTTCTTTTTCAGGGTTATTAAAACACAGGATTATTTGGTCCCTTTCCCACATAATTCTGGCTTTTAACAACCCTGATAAACAGGGCTTTTGAAAAAATTGTGGGAAAAGGAGAAAATGCTGGTAGCATTTTCTCCTTTTCCCACAATGTTTTCTAGCCTCTGAAAGACAATAATCATCAATATGGCTACATTTCATTTTTTGGCTGCTAATGCTTTGAATTTGGTACAGTCCAAATTGTTGTCGTCTGGTAAAGAATGAAAACAGTATAGGGCAGAAAGGACCTAAATTATGGTTTAACGCTTACTCTACTACAAAATCACAAACAAGAGATATATGATCTGAAGGGTATCTGAAAGAAGGTAATTTTTTCTCCCCAATTTCGTCATCTGAAGGAATATCTAACAAAGATATCAATTTAAGACCTTTCTTAGTGTACCAGACATAATCTATAGTGTGACAAACTTCCCCTTTTGGCCGTATTTTCCAAGTTGTATACTTTGGCTCCTTTCCCTCTGCCGAAAGACTAGTATATGTGCTTGTAAGATCTAGCTCTGATGACGTCACGATCTCATACATGGGCTCACTGGATTCCCCATTAAAATCACCACAGACAACAATTGGATATTCTCTATAGTTTTCATAGATATATTTTGTCAAATATTTACTCTGTTCTTTTCGGCTGTCCTCAAATCCAGGTTTAGCCTTTAAATGTGTTGCAGCCACCAAAAATTCCTTGGGGTCATCTGACTTGGTCTGAAATCTACACATTACTGACACTTGATTTGATAAATAGCCATCCTCAAACTTCAGTATGATGCTGTCCGATTTCTGCAAGGTAAGTTTTGATGAATCATAAAAAACTGCACAACCATCAGGCCCATGATTTCCTTCTATATACAGACATGGGGAGTCTGGTTTTCCAAAGAAAATACCCCTGTATTCGTATCCGAACAGCTGTTCAGCCATCCATTCGTACATGTCCACTTCTTCAAGACATAAAACTGTAGGCCTGTAGCGGAGAATCTCCTCAAGCAGCCTCAGTTTTCTATTCTCCCATTTCAAAGCCCGTTTTGGACAGGCAAGAAAATTTTCTTCTCCTTTAGTCAAAGCTGTAAGAGGTAAAACTTAAACCTTTACCACACAATCCTGACCCTGAGGAAGGAAGCTTTTAGAAACATTGTAGGAAAAGTAGAAAATGCAGGTAACCAGCATTTTCTCCTTTTTCTAACAACATTTTCTATCCTGTCAATGACAAATTTCATCATTTGGGCCACCATATATGGCTTGCAACACGCGAAAAGGGGCATTCGGACATTTGCGTACAGTATCGTCTCGGATCAGCTTGCGCAGTCCGCGCAGGCTAATCCGAGATGGCACTTTACAACTACATTAGATTTTGTGCTACAGTAGACTTGTGCAAAACATAAAATTACAAAAAAAAGTAGTGTCGTTTCGGATTAGCTTGCGTGGACTGCGCAGGCTGATCCGAGATGACACTTTACGCAAATGTCCAAGTGTCCCTTTACGCGTGTTGCAGACCATATTTGAAGTCTACAAATACTTTCAGTTTGAACAAGTTCAAAACTTCATTGTCTGGTAAAAAGTTAAATACATGTGAGCCACGCCCTGAGAAAAGGGCGCTTAATGCATCTCCGTGATCTATGGTTCCAAGCAAGCAATCACATACTTACGGATCTTTAATAGCCACTCTTTTTTTCAACCTACTTAATCATGAGGTAAAGTGATCCTTTGATATACAGAAAATTGACCAGTAGCGAAAAGTTTCGGCCCAGGTCAGCCTGCGCGGACTGCGCAGGCTGACCTGGGTGGATACTTTTCGCAGATGCATTAAGCCCCCTTTTCACAGAGCGTGGCTCATGTACTAGAATGTCAGATCTCTGTCTGACCATTTGGATTATCAATGACCCTTCAAAAGTTAAAAAATATTTTCAACTTTACTCAATTAAAAGGTCTGATATTTCCAGTCTATACCCTTAAAGTGCCTTTCACAACTACAGTTTCCTTTGCAGCAAGCGTAGTCCATTAATTTTAATCCTAGTTTTTAAACATGCATATGACTAAATAAACGAAAAAACGAGATGTTTTAAGATGGCGATGGGTGATTTATACTACATCGATCAATATCTTCTGGGTGTTTGACTGCCTTGAATTAAACAATTATCAATGCCCAGCTGATTGAATTCATAATGAAGGATTCGAATCACGTTTAAAAAGTTGATTACGGGACCAAAACGTCGCTTTTTTCTGTCACAATTGACTCAGAAATTTCTTTAATCCTGACTGTTTATGTTATTCGCAAAGTTGTTTATCATCCAGCAGGATGACCATTTGCAAATTTCTGCTTGTCTGAAAGCCGAGCTCACTCGTCATGACGAGCGGACAAGTGGTATTTTCAAAGCCTGTTTAACATTCACATTGTTTTCTTTTGGCCACTACTGCAGTGTTGTTCCTAAGCCAAAAATACTGGGGGACACTGGTGTCCCCCTGGGTAAAATCTTAGGGGACATTCTATAAAACAGAGGGACAAAGACCACTTCAAATAAAATTGACTTCATGCATGTAAAGTATACTTGTATTATTACGGGACACCACTCCTTCATGCATGGCTTCGTCCTGATTTAAATACAATACCTGACAACTGTGTTAGGGAGATATCTCTTTAGCTCAGTGGTTAAGGTATTGGCCTTTCGTCCGGGCGTTCTAGGGTTCGAATCCTGCCCGGTCCCTGTATTTCTGCCATGCATTTGTTCATTTGTTACAGACTTCCTTCATAAGATGGGGGCTCATCTGGGATTGGCCGTTGAGCCATTAATCCCATTTGTTGTCAAAAAATGGACTATCTGCCAAATACGGCTTTGAGTCATCAATAAAGGACGACTTTGAGAGGGGGTGTGTTACGGGACACCACTCCTTCATGCATGGCTTCGTCCCGATTTAAATACAATACCTGACAACTGTGTTAGGGAGATATCTCTTTAGCTCAGTGGTTAAGGTATTGGCCTTTCGTCCAGGCGTTCTAGGGTTCGAATCCTGCCCGGTCCCTGTATTTCTGCCATGCATTTGTTCATTTGTTTCTTTGTTACAGACTCCGTTCGTAAGATGGGGGCTCGTCCGGGATTGGCCATTGAGCCATTAATCCCATTGTTGTCAAAAAATGGACTATCTGCCAAATAAGGCTTTGAGTCATTAATAAAGGATGACTGTGAGAGGGGGTGTGTTACGGGACACCACTCCTTCATGCATGGCTTCGTCCCGATTTAAATACAATACCTGACAACTGTGTTAGGGAGATATCTCTTTAGCTCAGTGGTTAAGGTATTGGCCTTTCGACCGGGCGTTCTAGGGTTCGAATCTTGCCCGGTCCCTGTATTTCTGCCATGCATTTATTCATTTGTTTCTTTGTTATGGACTTCGTTGGTAAGAGTATGCATACTTCTACAACCCTCATTGCAAACAAAAGGTTTGAACATTTCAAAGCAGACTCGCAACAAACCTGACAGATACCCATTGGAATCATTCACTCGTAACCTTGTGAATTTGCCCGGCTAGTCCCAAAATTTCCTATTTTTCTGTTCGGGATTAAAGCAAGATTTATTCTCAGAGCTCTACTTTCGTTATTGTTGTTGATGTTGGTCAATTTGCCCACTCACTTTCCTAATTAGGAAATTTCTAGCTGACGACGTTTACACGCTAAACGCATATAGACTGCTTAACAAAATATTGTTAACTGCTACGCGACCAGAACTTGACAAAATCGAGAAACAGTCTTGTAATTTTACATACCTCTTCAGACTAGTCACCAATATTGTACTCAACAGTACACGACAACTAGAATCTAAAAATGAGACACAGTCTACGATATGCACACTCTCTACTATAGAACAGAACAGAATGGAGTTATGGACTGCATAATATCAGACAATGCAGTGAGAAAATTAAGAATTTTAGCGCACCCTATGTGAGACTTACGGCCCGCGCTACTGTATTTTTTGGGGGACATTTTCAAAAATATTGTGCGAATCGCGCGATGGCGAGGCCTTGGCACAACACTGTTACTGGGCCTTTAAGGATAGCTGGTGAATATGAAGCACTTGCAGTCCAATTGAAATGTCCTGTTTTACCTTGAGCAAGTAAGTTCCATTGCATGATCCTGACAGTTTGTTCTTTGTCCCTATGGTCTGAGATCTTGACAAATTCTCTTTTAATCAAAGGAGGTAGTCCTTTCTCTGTGATTTTTGACTGTAGTTCCTCCATGATCATTGAATTCTGCAGAATCTATAAAAAAACAAATGGGATTCATTTCAATCTTTTAATTTTGATATCTGTGCTCAGTGTGACGTCTATCTTAAGTCATTACAAAACATCAAATATATAGTCTTGTCCAAAGTGAAAGCATTTGTTGTAGGTGATATTTCAATGTGGGCCCAATGTTGACAAAACACCAAACAAATTACCATACAATCCTCTGTGAAAGAAGCCTTTTGAAAACATTGTGAGAAAAGGAGACAATGCTGTTAACCAGCATTTTCTCATTTTCCCACAATGTTTTCTATCCTTTCCAAAACAAATTTCAATTTTTGAGTCACTTTGATTTTAACGTCTGCTAATGCTTTCAATTTGGGACTGTTCAAAATTTTGCCGTCTGGTAAAGTGTTAAGACTGTGGTACTTTCACTGGTTGGACTTAGGTCAGTCAAGCACATGGAAAATAAGCCCCTAAGAACCCTGTGTAATAAAGCTTGCTTCAGATGAAATACAGAACCTGAACTCAAAGGACAGGTTTATTTTTGTACCTTGTACTGTGTTGAGCAACATCTGCCTGTAGAAAAGAGGACTAGCAGTTTTTGTAACTCTCAGAGGTGGACCAGTTACAAATAGGCAAGTCTGATTTTACAACAAGACAAATAACTCTTTGGTTACTGTGATATGAAGTTAAATAGCAGGGGATTTTCTTCCTTTCCTGCGGGGCCAAAATATGCAAGTCTGATTTTACAATAAGACAAAGAACTATGTGGTTACTGATTTACGGATGTTTTGGTAACAGATGAGTTCGGTAACATAGACTTATAGAGTAAATCGATTGGATGTTTCGGTAACAAAGCAATTATATAGTGTTTCTGTACCATGATGTTCTTTACACCCAATGCATGTCTTTGTTTTGTTCAAACCTTCGTTATTTAAAACCTTAATTTGTAATTCCCACTATGTTTCATAAATAATATTGTTGTCATGTTCCTCATTCCATGCTGTATGTACAAAATATCTGAAATAAATAAATATTGATAACCATAGCTTTTTTTCAAGTTACGCCCATACTTGATGTATGGAATAATATCCAACATGTACCCGTTTTACCATTAACCCTTAGAGTACTTTTCGCTTTTGCTGTTGCCTTTGCGGCCCATACCGTTCGAGATCTGACTGCACAAAACACAGAGTCTGATCTTTGATCAATACTACCCGCGTTTACTAGAGAATATAAACAAGGACAACCACTCAACCGCTAACATTAGACTAATCATTTCCAAGATGAAAGTGGTCATTTTGTTTATTCGATGCTCTATATGTTAAGATCATGGATTATGAACATAATTTCAGAAATAGAAGTTATACAGGTAGAAATATTGTAGCAAATTGTGGGGGTGAGAAAGATGGAGAGAGGCAATAGCAATGCTTTCTTGCTTATTTATTGTGAATTTGACTACGCACATTTGTGCGTGTCATAAGTATAAGTTATTTGTATTACTCTGCTTTTTACTCAATGTTTTCAAAGACACAAATCGTCGTCTGTATGTTTTATAGTGTTCAACAACGCACAAAGATCATATGAAATCCCTTTTCGTACTTCACGTGAGCGAAGGAGGTATTGTTCATGGTATACGTGTGTGTCTTTAACTGCCTGTTTTCACACCTCCCAGTACCCATAAGATAAAGAATTTCTTACAGATCTACATAAAAACAATAGAATATGTGGTCGATCGCAATTAAGCCTCATATAATAGCAGCTTTTTTTTTAACAGTTTTCATGGATGTTACACGACATTTTCTTTTCATACCTAAACCCAAATAAAGCAGTCAGTAAAACCTTCATCACGGTCGAACAACATACAATCAGAATTTCTGAGACAGAAATGTCTGATCAACATCCAAGTATCACGTGCAACATTAATATAACAGGCCGATCTCATGCTGTAGCTTGTGACGGGTGCGGAACATAGAATCACCGAAAGTGAGGCACAGGTAAAAATCATTTATTTCTTAAAATTTAAAAAGGGTTTTGGTTTGTTTTTTCACCAATAAAAGACTTATAGAAGGAATAAATTAACCCTTTACAAAACAATCTTGTATTTGTCTGATTCCTAGAAAGATGCCTTGTGAAAACATTGTGGTAAAAGGGCTGGTAACAAGGATTTTTTTTTCTTCCATATCAAAGACTGAAATTAATTTTGAACCCGTTCTCTTTTTAGATTTGGTCCAGTTTAAAATGTCGTCTCATAAAGAATTAAAAGATGCCAGTTTGTGTGTTAATATCTTATTATAACTAATATTAACGTTAACTACAGTCTGATCCTTGCTCTCTCTAGTATGATATAACTTGCACGCTATAAAGCCAGCTGCATATGAAGGACACAAACCGTACACTTCACAATTGTGGATAGCTAAGTATTAGGGAAAACAGGTGGAAAGTTAAAAAATAAAAGGTTTGAACAAAACAAAGCCATGTATTGAGTGTAAAGAACGTCACGGTACATAATCAATACATAATTGCTTTGTTACCGAAACATCCAATCGATTTACTCTATAAGTCTATGTTACCAAACTCGTCTGTTACCGAAACATCTGTCACCCGTGGTTACTGTGGTAAGAAGTTAACCCTTTACCAAACAATCCCTAGTTTTTACAACCTTGAGATAGAAGCCTTTTGAAAACATTGTGGGAAAAGGAGTAAATGCTGGTAACCAGCATTTTCTCCTTTTCCCACAATGTTTTCTACCCTGCTGGAAACAAATTCCAATTTTTAAGTTACGTTTATTTTGTCGTCTGTAAATGCTTTCAATTTGGACCAGTCTAAAATTTCGTCGTTTGGTAAAGAGTTAAATAAGACACCACAGTCACTTTTGCTGGGCAGAAAGAAATTCCCTTTATTTACAAGCTCTAGAGCAAAGTATACACAAGTAAAGGGTTATCTACCGAGACTGACCCACTTAACTACTTGTAGGGCAATACCATATGGAAAGTACCTACAGAGGGCAAAATGAATCGGGCTGAAATGATGGAATTACTTAAACATGGGTAAGGAAAAATTATACAAACAGGAAGAAAACACTGGTCACTAGTACTTCACTTTGTTCTGACGATATCTATCCTTCTGCCAAAAAGTTTTCAAAAATAGAATTGTTTACTGAAGTGTTAAAAAGAAGGTCATACGAGAAGGAACAAACATACTTCCTGATTGCTGATGCAAAATGAATTGTGGATATTACCAAAGGTCGTGAATGGTTTCCATTTTACTGAGAAAAATATATTTCTAGCAATCCTTAACATTAACTAGTTCGTTTTCTGATATTCCCACTACTTGTATCCCCAATGAATCTATTTAACGGTAAATAAGATGTGTTTTTTTCCTTTCTTTTTTAAAGAAAAATATCGAAATATTATTTACATCTGTTTCTTCCAGACGCTTGTTTTGTTGTCCGGTGCGACGTTAGAGGTACATATCCGTGAGTTCTACCTTAGTCCTGAAAAAGGTGTCACACCACCGGGTTTTTGCCACATTGAAAATAGAGTGAAATCACCATCTTTGAAGCTTCACAGATCGATTAATGGCAAAACTTTGGCTTTTCTGTCTCTTGCAGTCAAACCTAGTATAGTCGCAGTCCTTCAAAACAATGCATAAAAATCAACATGTCGACCGGTTGCGTTTTTCGCTTAATCCCAACCAAAATAGGCACCCTAGAATTTGTTCTCTCAAAAACACCGGTTCATGGCCATGACCCCAATTTTTTCTTCCTCCATTGACACAAAATAGTCCTGTCAACATACAATAAAGACACATCTAAGTGGCCTTACACAGTCTAAATTTGAAGCAAATCTAACGTATTTACCACCAAGCGCTCTCAGCTTCATGAAACAGCGCAACAAAAGAGCTACTGCAACATTTCACATAGGGCCACTTATGAAATAAGTTTAATTCTTTTCTTTTTGTGAATCACAAAGAATAGGTCTGAGTATTATTTCCTTTATGATTCGATTTCAAAACCAATCAGAGTACAAATCCATTTCAAAATATGAATTTCTTCTATGACGAAAAGCTCTGAGGTATTTCTCTGCTCTCTATCTCTCTCTGGTGTCTTTTTCTGTTTTTCTCTCTCTCTGTCTCTCTGTCGCTGTCTCTGTCTCTCTCTCTCTCCGATGGCTGTATATAACTGTTGCCCTGTCTGTCTGTCTGTCTGTCCGTTTACTTATTTTTTCCTTCAACTAATATGCCATTACACAAGCTCAAATTCGTCACAAATTCAGATTTGTCGTGTGATTTATAGGGCGAACAACGTTAAGGATATAAATTAGGAGCCAAGGCTGACGCTGTATTTAACTCTTCTTCAGTCGAGAAAACTTTAACCTTGTCCAAGTTGAAAGCATTTGCAGACGACAAATTTAAAAGTTGCTCAATTAAATAACGAAATTTGTCTTCGAAAGTTTAGAAAAGAAAGTGGGAAAAGGATAACATGGTCGTACACAGCAATTTCTCTCTTTCTCAAATGTTTTCTTCCATAATGTTCACGGTTAAAACCCGGGAATGTTTGGTAAAGGTTAATCCAATGAAAGTGAAATAAGTAAAACGGATCTACATATAAATCTAGATCTATATACAAATAAATAAAAAGTTTTGCTACGTTTGTGGACACTGTTGATTTGGACTAAAGTCTGACTGCACACTGCACAGAACGTGAAAAATAACTGAATCTCATACATCAGCTGCGTTAATCTGTACTTTGACCACATTTACCGAGGAATTTTAGCTTATATAAATTGCCTGTAGAGTATACCGATATCAGAATGAGTTGGTGTTAGCGTAATGCCTACATTACTTGTATAGGCTGTTTGCTTGTTACTTTACATCTCTTTCAATAGCTGCAATTTACCGGTATGCTGTATTTCCCCCCTTTTTTTGCTATTTCAATACTCTTCGTTCATACTAACCTGTGACATAAACAACCAAAAGACAAAATAAGAAATATCTTTTAAAAAACGATAGACGGCGTACGAGGTACCGTCGAATATGAAAAATTCAGCCCTTTTGTGAGAGAATGTGAAGAGAAGTAATTAAAGTTACCAAGCAATTTAACTGTCCTAATATGGGCATGCGGGCCCGCAGAATGTAGATGTCATCATTATATGAAAATCGCAAATTATTATTTATTCATATATACAGGGATCTTATATACAGGGATAGGAAACGCGGTATAACTTCCGGTTATTCACTGTCTTCTTTCGAATTGACCACAAAGGAAAAAACGGCGGCCATCTTAAATTTCAGCATACGACGGTCACTGTTTTAATCAACGTTTTGCTTGGTTATCCCATACGTCCTTCTCAACAGGTAAGTTTCCGAATATTTACATGCTTAGAATATATGTAACATCAATTTTTTCGGAGATTTTGTTTTATATGCTTATTTTGGCGTTAAAAAATCAGGACCTAATCATGTTTGCCCCGTAGGGGATGTTCGGCAGGAGGATTTAGTGACGTGCAACAGTACTTTTTAAGTACATAAAGTAGCGTCCAAATAGCAACATGTTGGTAAAAATCACGAGATAGAGTACAACTCCTTGTATTAAAGCTAATTTTGTGCTGATATTCGATTCCTAAGTTAGATAATTATGGGCTCAAAACTGGGCTATTTTCGGTATTTTATCACAAAATGGCGGACCAATGTGGTGAATTTGGCGGGACCCTAGTGATAGTTGTAGCATTCTCAATTTATTTTTAGAAATAAATTTGTTCAGATTTTGACATATTTATAAGCAGTAAGTATTTCTTTTTGTTTTTAAATCAAATCTAGTGATGTGATTTTCGATGCCAAGGTTGGATAACTGTGGGCTCAAAAACTTGGCTATTTTCGGTCTTAATTGCAAGATGGCAGCCTAAAAAGGGGTTATTTCAGTGAAGGTGGAAGCGCAATACCGCACATTAGTCAAAAATGATTGGATCTCTGATAGTTGGCCATATCCTGAACAAATTCCATTATAGTCTAACCATGTGAAAATAAAACCATATTTTGCAACGAAACTGAAGAATTAAAATGTTACGTTTTGTAAAAAGGAGAAATTTGAAATTCAGTTGGTTCTATATTTTTTTTCCAGATATGTATTGTGAGAGCACAAACACTTCAAAACATGGTTTCAAGAGCTGTAAACATACTGTTGTGATGCATCCTGTGAACAGGAGAATGACATTGAAGATGGTTTTGTAATTCTGCATAAAGTGTGCTAGTATAAAACTGAAGCTGGGCTTGAAAACTTAGAAAATTAAAGACCAAATCAGCTGTGAACTGTACAAACCTACAAGAAAAATGCTAAAGTGAAATTAATGTATTTGAATATGAAAGCTGTGAGCTTCTTCTACCACCAAAGTATATTTAGTATGTATAGCTCAATAAGCCACTAGAAGTATGGAGTTATTTAATTATCTGTGACAAATGCTAGTATTCCTGAATCCTGTATATACGATCCCTGATATATATCATACCAGAAGCAGGTCAAAATTCAGCGAATTCAGCGATAGCCAACTTTCGCAGACATGAAAATCGATATCAGCCTACCTTACCTGTATTTTTTCTTTAATAAAGAATTATGAAGGACCTTAGTAAACAAACGGTAATAACTTCATAAATGTTTAGAATTGAAAATTATCTCAAGTAAGGTAAGAAAATCAAATTTATTCTCCTTCAAGTGAACACAGTTTTAAAACTTCCAGAAAAGAAACTTTTAGTCCTTTTTTAACCTTAAAATTGTTGGTATGGTTTATATAGAATAAAGAGGAAAAATACATTTCCGAAGTTAAAATCTGAAATATTTGTTGAATTTTCTTTCTTTGTGCAAGTCAAAATCATTTCAAGTGAAGTCACAAAGCTTATTCATTGCTCTTTAAATTGGTATGAGTCATTTAAAAATTAAACTTTTTGTCCTTTTTACAGTTTTTAATGCCCCTGTCCTATTTTTTTCTTTTTCCGTGATCGTTCGAATTTGCCGATGATGGACGAGTCTAACTCTTTGATAAGTCGCCCGGGTATTTTACTGTGTCACGTAATGTTATATATGGACAAACAGACTCCTGCTATGTTTATGATATACGTGTATCTACATGTTTATGGACTGGAATTTATACCCGGGTTGTTTGATCATGATAGTATCTCTAAGATATTTTATTATGTATCTTATAGATCTTATATAGGACTAGAATTTGATAGGCCTATGACATTATTTCCATGGATTTACAATCATTAAGATTTGAAATAAGACAATGTACGTTTGCTACTTTTTGCACTATTCAACTTTAAGATATTAATGCCGTATCAAAAGTATTTCTGGTGACAGCTCATAAATTCATGTTTCCTTGCCATTTTCAAACCGGTTCTTGACCTATCACATCATGTAGAAAACCTTTGAAAGCATCGAAGAAAAAGGTTCAAACACTGATTACCAGCAATTTCTCATTTTCTCGCAATGTTATTAATTCTTTAGAGAACGAATTCCATCGTTTGATTAATATTTTATTTGTATTAAGAAAACGACTTAAATTGAACAAGTCTGAAAATTTGTCTTTTGGTAAAGATTGAAATAATAAATTTAACCTGTTACTGTACAAATACGACATCTACCGACCCTGCAGTTGATTGTTTAGGATAAAATGTGGAAACGGGCGCAATAATTTCTTTACCATTTATCTCCTACTTTTCAAAAAATATTGTCTACATCACTCAATCAGTTTCTCCTGCAAAGAGCAGTAACCGTAAAAGAATGACAATACTAGATTTAAGAGATTAAAACTGACACAGATGAAATATCCCGGAGAAATGACATCGTTTTAAAACTGCTCTGTGGGGAAAAGTAATACTTAACCCGTTACCGCAAAGTCCCGAGAGTTGAACGATCCTGAGGTAGAAGGCTTTTGAAAACATTGTTAGGAAAGGTGAAAATGCTGGTAACCTGCATTTACTCCTTTTCTAGAACTATTTTTGATCCTTTCAGAGACAAATTTCATCGTTTGAGTCACGAAAATAATCTAAATTTGGACAAGTCTAACATGTTGTCGTTTGGGGAAGAGTTAAATAACAAATTTAACCTACTGTTGTACAAAATACGACTTCTGACGACCATGCAGTTGATCTCGAACTTTTCCAAACAACTTGTTTTTACATCAATCAAATATTTTCTCCCTTCTTTCAAATGTTCCCCCTTTATCAACTTTAATATTTTAATTGTTCATTGGTAAGAATTAGCTAAACAGTGAGGGGCTAATTGTTGATTCTTTCATATTAAAGACCAGGCAACCTGCAAAAAGCATGAACGCAAAGAGTGAATAGTAGATTAAAATTGACATAAACTATGCATGTTGGTGGAAAAGGGAATAATACGAGCTACTTCTCCGTAATTACCAATGACTTAAAAAGTTAGCTGCTGCATAATTATCATTTATTAGTTACTTTTAAGAGATTGTGTTTAAACAACCGAGTATTCCGGATGATGAATATTTTATAATACACCATGACCAGGCTAAAACCGTTCTAGTAAATTCTGAATTTTAAAGCTAGTCACAAAAACAGCTCAGTCTAACACATTATTGCTAGTGCTGAGGTTTAGAATTGGAAGAAACATGTTTAGAACAGTATAAAAGACAATAAACTTTGTAAAAAGTCTATCTTGGTTTGAAACCGGTTTGAACACAGCCTGCTATTGAAATCTACGGATAATTAGTCGAAATGACACTGAGTCATACATAACTTTTTTGAAGGAAGAAATACTTACTTGTAAGTAGTATAGGAGGGTCGCATACGGCTCTGACAGGGCCGGGTCAGAGCCGTATGCGACCCTCCCTGAGAGCCCTACGTTGCCTACCCTACAGAAAATTTGTCCCTATTCTGCCACCCTGAAAGAATTTGCATTATATCACTTCTACAAAAAATGTCCAAAGAGACTACCCTGAGTGGAATTTTTCTGCAATTAAAGGCAAAGGGGCCGGCCAAAAATGACACATCTTCGAGTGCTCTATAGGGATCTGACAGGTCTGGTCACTGAGTTGGACTTAGTTTTTTACCCATATGCTATTAGGATTGCTTTATTGTTTACTTCTATCCACTACTTGGCCTTTAAGTGGTTTCTCTCTAAAAGCCTGATCACTGAGTTGGACTTAGACTTTTTTCTGCAATTATGGATGATTTCTCTAAAAGACTGAGCGCTGAGTTGGACTTAGTTTTTTTCACCTATGAATGAATTCTCTTTTCTAAATGCCTAACCATTGAGTTGAACTTAGACTTTTTTACCCTATAAATGATTTTCTTTCTAAAAGGCTGAGCGCTGTGTTGGACTTAGACTTTTTTACCCTATGAATGATTTCTCTAAAAGCCTGATCACTGAGTTGGACTTAGTCTTTTTCTTCATCTATGGATGATTTCTCTTTCTAAATGTTTGAACATTGATTTGGACTTAGTCTTTTTTTCTACATTTATGGATACTCTCTCTTAAAAGCTTGAGCACTGAGTTGGACTTAGACTTTTTTTATCCTATGAATGATTTCTCTTTTATAAAAGAAATTTGTCCCTATATCACTGAGTTAGACTTAGCTTTTTTCATTCTATGAATGAATTCTCTTTTCTATTTGCCTAATCATTGAGTTGAACTTAGACTTTTTTTTACCCATATGCTATTAGGATTGCTTTATTGTTTTACTTCTATCCACTACTTGGCCTTTAAGTGGTTTCTCTCTAAAAGCCTGATCACTGAGTTGGACTTAGTTTTTCACCCTATGGATGATTTTTCTCTTTCTAAATGCCTGAGTACTGAGTTGGACTTAGTTTTTTCACCTATGAATGAATTCTCTTTTCTAAATGCCTAACCATTGAGTTGAACTTAGACTTTTTTACCCTATGAATGATTTTCTTTCTAAAAGGCTGAGCTCTGTGTTGGACTTAGACTTTTTTACCCTATGAATGATTTCTCTAAAAGCCTGATCACTGAGTTGGACTTAGTCTTTTTCTTCATCTATGGATGATTTCTCTTTCTAAATGTTTGTACATTGATTTGGACTTAGTCTTTTTTTCTACATTTATGGATGATTTCTCTCTTAAAAGCTTGAGCAATGAGTTGGACTTAGACTTTTTTTATCCTATGAATGATTTCTCTTTTCTAAAAGAAATTTGTCCCTATATCACTGAGTTGGACTTAGCTTTTTTCATTCTATGAATGAATTCTCTTTTCTATTTGCCTAATCATTGAGTTGAACTTAGACTTTTTTTTACCCATATGCTATTAGGATTGCTTTATTGTTTTACTTCTATCCACTACTTGGCCTTTAAGTAGTTTCTCTCTAAAAGCCTAATCACTGAGTTGGACTTAGTTTTTCACCCTATGGATGATTTTTCTCTTTCTAAATGCCTGAGTACTGAGTGGACTTAGTTTTTTCACCTATGAATGAATTCTCTTTTCTAAATGCCTAACCATTGAGTTGAACTTAGACTTTTTTACCCTTTGAATGATTTTCTTTCTAAAAGGCTGAGCGCTGTGTTGGACTTACTCTTTTTTCTGCATCTATGAATGATTCTTACTCTTTGGAGTGTAACTCTTTTGGAGTGTAACTCTTCTAAAAGAAAGAAGTTTGACAATTTGAAGAAATGACAATTTTGAAGAAAGATAGAAATTTCGTGGTATTGGTTAGTCCTGAAAAGGACTGATGGGTTAGCTCTGAAAAGAGCTGTGACAATTTGAAGAAATGACAACTTGAAGATAGAGCTTTCGTCTGACAGCTTGAAGATAGAACTTTCGTCTGGCATCTTGAAGATAGAACCTTCGTGGTAAATGGTTAGCCCTGAAAAGGACTGTTGGGTTAGCTCTGAAAAGAACTGTTGGGTTAGCCCTGAAAAGGGCTGTTTTGTTTTGGAGGCTGTGTTTTTTTTCGTGTCACGTTGTTTTTTTCCACTTCTAATGACAGCATCCGAAATTCGCTTGACAAATGGGGCATGCTTCAACTCTTTTTCTGATTACCATTGCTCCATTATCGAAAGTAATCTTCCTCCCAAATTCGATATCAACCAAAATGACATCCGGTGTTGTCTTTAAAAATAGTTGAACTAATCTTTCGCCGAGATCTTTGTATGGCTGTGTTATACGTTGTAGTTGGTTTTGTTCCTCCTCTCCTATGAAATGAGTGTTTAGTTGTAATAACTGTTGACCTGCATTTAGATATTCTTGGAGAGCCTCACGTAGTTGATAATTTATCTCCTCCATATTGATACTGCTTCCGAATATTGATACTGCTTCCGAATATTGATACCGCTTTCGAAGTGATCGTTAGCTGAGAGTCAAAAAATGATGAATGTATGGAAATAACGCTGGGTTTTATACGTTTAAGGAGGATTGAAATTTTTAAAGAGCGCGGACCTGACGGGAGACACCAGGATTGTACTGTATGACACTGAGTTAGGAGTGGTAAAAACAGCATGAAACGCCGACGCGGGAAAAACATAGGAAAAAATGACGTCATGAGTCAATCAGTTCAATCCTCTGTAAAGCTATAAAACCCAGCGATATTTTTACATAAAATCATATTTGTTCCAGTATGGTTCAAATTCTTGTCTACCCCCACTGCGCAAGCAGATGTCTGATAGAGTGTGGGAAATGTTTTGCCATACTTTTTTACCCTTGTGTTTTGTTGATTTGCAAAAGAAACAGTTCTTTGTTACTCGTTTTTTCTTCTTTTCGTTGTTTTGCTTTTTTCTCCTCTTTTAGATCCAAAGTTTGTTGTTTTCCTAGATTATCGCTTGTAGATATTTTTTTCTCTGCCTGTTCTGTTATTTTGCAGATTTTTGAATCGGTGATATCCGTTGTGTCGGACTGCATGTCTACGGTCTGATTTTCAACCGGTAATATTGTAGTCTGTAGTGAACTTGTTTTCCATGTATTTTCGTTGTAGAATGAATTTAGTGTCCCGACGAATTTCGTATGTTGGAGACCGACAACGTTGTAAAACGATGGTGAAATTTCGATGTCATGACTGTGCGGGTTCACGTAGACAAAAAAACAAATGTTTCTGTCTGATTTTCTTTTTTGGACAATTTCTGGACCAATGTCCTGCTTCGTTGCACGTAAAACAAATATTTGTTCTCTCACCATTCATCCGACTTCGTTTGTCGAGTGTAGCTTGATCTAAAACTCTGTAGCTGATAGTACAGCGTATAGAGCTATTTATAAAAAAAAAACGCTTTACTACTAGACGCTGACGTAGTGTACCTCTACCCAATGGTCTATTTATAGCAACAGACGCTAGCATATTGTGATCTAAACCCCTGTCACACTAAACGGCGGAGTTTCAACAGATGAGGATGTAGCTTGTGGTGAACTTTTTTCCATGTATTTCCACTGCAGAATGAATTTAGTGTCCCGACGAATTTTATATCTTTGAGACCATCAACGTTGTAAAACGATGGTAAAATCTCAATGTCATGACTGTGTGGATTCACGTAGACAAAAACAAATGTTCCTAGCTGATTTTCTTTTTCTGGACATTCTTTGGCCCAATGTCCTGCTTCGTTGCATGTTAAACAAATATTTGTTCTCTCGCCATTCGCACCATATCGTTTGTCAATCGTCGCTTGATCCAAAACTCTGTATCTGGTAGTACGGTAAACATCTTTTTCTTCTAAATGTTGGTGGGATAAAAATGATCCCACGTAGTTTCCGATATGTTTAACATCATACTTTGATGGTATATTGCTGATCTCATAATCGTGGGTGTATGGATTAACATACAGATACATCCTCTTTCTAAGTGGTGATGTATTTTGCAGCTTTAACTCGCTCATATTCTTTTATCAGCTGTACTGTCTGAGATTGAGTAGGAGAATGATTAGATTTTCACAACTATCGTCTCTATTTATACACTGTTACAACGGAGAGGGTATATAAATTGTTAGTTTTTTCTCACTTCTGCATTATTGTCTTTTCACTCAGAGCTAAAACGATGGGTAAAAGAAAAAGAATAATAACCTATTCAGACAGCGAAAGTGACGATGAGGTATTTCCACCAACAAAAAAGAAAAAAACTAGACCTTTGAAAGAAGAAAGTGACGATGAGATATTTCCACGAATAAAAAAGAAAAAAACTAGACCGCTGAAAGAAGAAAATGACTGCGACGATGAAAGTATCAACTCTAACTTAGACATGAAAAGTCTATATGATTTAACAGAAAGGGGTAATAAGAAGTCAAGAAAATTTAAAACAGAATCACATGTGCTGATGCTGAGTTTTAAGAAATTTGAAGAATTAACACCTCAGAGACTACTTGGATTATTTGACGATGTTACCCATGAAATCATTCGAAAGTTAAATGCTAACCCGACGGACATGATTAGAATTACCATCAATCATCCTTCTTTGGAAATGGGAATCCATATTCCTTTTTTAGCTGCAGACCAGTTACAAGGTGAAACTATGCTGAATGAAATTGAACGAGTTTTACAATCGAATACAGATTTCGTCTTGAACGATGGATTGATGACATTTGACATTACACATACAATACCACCAAGTGGTAGCGGAAGACAAAAATATAGATCATCAGAAATAGATTCAAAGTTTTTTGCCCAGAAGAAAAAATCTATTATTCAAATTGGCAATCATGACCAACTATGTTTCGCAAGAGCCGTTGTTGTGGGAATTTGCTACAGTGAACGTGAAAACACCGAAGCATGGAATAGAAAATGGGATCGTATTTGTCGTTCAAAACGCCCTCTTCAAAAGACTGAAGCTGAGAAATTGTTAAATGAAGCTGGAGTTTCACCAACACAGTCTGTAGGAATTGATGAATACAAAAAAATTCAAACATTCTTGTATGAAAAAGACTATGTCATTAAAGTTCATCAACAGTATTCAAAAGTGGAAAAAATATTTAAACATCCAGAAGTGAAAGCCAATAGTAAGATCATACATTTGTACTTTCATCAAAACCATTATGACTACATCAAATCTATCAAAGGTTTTCTTAGTTGTGGATATTATTGTGAGTTCTGTGATGTGGGTTACTCTAACCGGGAAAATCATGCTTGTTCAAATATCTGCAAAGGTTGTTACCGCAAAGGAAAATGTGCATCAGGATCAAAAGAATATGTTTGCAGTTATTGCAATAGACGATTTTTTAGTGCTGAATGCTTTGAAAATTACAGAATTGTTCAAGGTAAAGAAAAGAAATCCATTTGTGAATTAGTAAAACTCTGTTCGAAATGCGGTGCACAATATCATGTCAGAAAGAAAAATCATGTTTGCAATGGAAAGAAAAGATGTCATATCTGTAAGAGAATTGTTAACTTTTCTCATCGATGCTATATTCAGCCTTACCAAAGTAAGTTGAACCATGACAGCGATGACGAGACGAGTTCTTCTGTAGTCAAAAAACCACAGTTTATTTTCTTTGATTTTGAATGCAAACAAGACACAGGCGTACACATCCCGAATTATTGTATCGCACACAGAGCGTGTGATGAATGTATCGATAAATCACTTGATTTTCATTGTTCTACATGCAGTGAATTTGAAGAGGGTAGGGAAGTTATTTTTCAAGGTGGAGAAACTTTGAGTCAATTTTGCAACTGGCTCTTTTCAAAACATCATAAAGGAGTTACGGCTATTGCCCATAATTTCAAAGGCTATGATGGTCAGTTCATTCTTGACTATAATGTCAAAGTTGGGTTAAAACTTCCAAAATTGATCATGAATGGAAACAATATTATGAAGTTAGAACTGAATGGTGTACGTCTGATCGATTCTTTCAATTTCATGAGTTTTGGTTTGGCAAAATTTCCACCCACCTTTGGTCTTCAAGAAATGAAAAAAGGTTACTTTCCTCACTGGGCAAATACAGATGAATTTTGGAGTCACATTGGGCCCTACTTGGATATGTCTTATTACAAACCCGACTCAATGTCTGAAGAGGCTAGGTCAAAATTCATAGTTTGGTATAATGACAACGTTCGAAATGGTGAGGAATTCAATTTTCAGAAGGAGATGGAATTGTACTGTAGGTCAGATGTTGATATCCTCAGACGAGGGTGTGCTGAATTCAGAAAGCTATTTATCGAACAGGGTGGTATTTGTCCATTTTTAGAGGCGATTACCATCGCAGATGCCTGTAACAAGGTGTGGCGAAGCAAATATTTACCAGAAAATCAAATAGCTATTATTTCAAGTAAAGACTCATCCAGACGTCGCTTTTCTATGAAAGCGATACGATGGGTTCAAAGCGTAGCTCAGGAAAAAGGTATTAATATTCAGCATGCAAAAAATGGTGGTGAAGCTCAAATCGGGAAATATAGTGTAGATGGTTTTCACCGTCAATCAAACACTGTTTATGAATTTCTTGGGGATTTGTATCATGGTTGTCCTGTATGCTATACAGATCGAAAACAGATCAATCCTATTAATGGAAAACCCATGTCTGAATTGTACGAACGTACCTTTGAACGTATAGCAAATATCGAAGAAATGGGATATAATGTAGTGTACATTTGGGAACATGAATTTGATGCTAAGATGAAGGATAAAGAGTACAAAAAACTCATTGAAAAGTTATATCCACATTGGGACCCCATCGATCCGAGGGATGGTTTGTCCGGTGGAAGATGTAATGCAATAAAAATTGGATATGATGTTGATGAAAAAAAAAACCAAAAAGGAAATCAAGTACATTGATATCTGTTCTCTATACCCTTATGTTTGTAAACACAAATCCTACCCTGTAGGCCACCCAGAAATTTTGTCTGCTGAGAATATTGATATGAACAATATTCGACAATATGAGGGATTAATCAAGTGTAAAGTTTTACCTCCAACTGATTTATTTCACCCCGTTCTCCCAGTTCACTGTAACAACAAAATGATGTTTCCACTCTGTATGAAATGTGCAGAGGAAAGCTCAAACATTTGTAGGCATGGTAAAGAAGAGAGGGCTTTGGTTGGAACTTGGGTTACTTTTGAATTATTCAAGGCTCTTGACTGTGGTTATCGATTATTGCAAGTGTATGAAATTTGGCATTTCAATTCTGTATCAGAGCAGTTCTTTAAACATTATGTGGACAATTTCTTGAAAATTAAGCAAGAAGCCAGTGGCTATCCAGATTGGTGCCAATCAGACTCAGAAAAAGATCAGTTCGTTTGTGAATATGAGAAGGCGGAAGGTGTTCGTCTTGATCCAAGTTGTATTCAAAAAAATCCTGGGAGAAGATCATTTGCTAAGATTATGTTGAACTGCCTTTGGGGAAAATTAGCTCAGCGTGAAAAAATGACCCAGACGGAATACATCAGTGATCCGTCTAAATATTTTGAATTAGTCACCAATCCCAATTTCATTGTAAAGCATGTAGAAATCTTTGACGAGGACTGTTCATTCATCTTGGTTAACTATGAATCAAAGTTGGAACATATTGACACCCATGCTACAGCCAGTGTGGTAGTAGGGTCTTACGTAACAGCTTATGCAAGGTTGGAATTGTACAGCGTTCTTGAAAAGTTAAAAGATAGAGTTCTGTATTTCGATACAGATAGTTGTATGTACATTCACGACCCTGAATTATGGAATCCTCCTATTATTAACAGCCGACTAGGAAAATGGACTGATGAAGAGCCTGCTTGTAAAATTACTCAATTCAGAGGACTTGGACCTAAGAATTATGCTTACAAAATGAAAACAAAAGATGGTGAAGAGATAAGCAAATGTAAAGTAAAGGGGATTACTCTGGATTACAATACAAAACAGGTGGTGAATTTCGATACATATTCGAAATGTGCTTTGGATCGCACAATAGAAATCAAAATTCAGTATGATTGTAAAATTAAAAGACACAGAGATAGAACGGTTACCAGTGAACCACAAACAAAAACGTTTCGCTCTGTATACACCAAGAGAGTTATTGTAAATGGTACTGATACTGTACCCTATGGTTATAAAAGTTTGAGAAAATAATTCTATATCACATTGTTGTGTAGCAATCAGTCAAAGTAAGTCGGGGAAAAATATTAGCCGCTGGTCAAAAAAATAGCAATCATGTTGCCGTTACCAATAGAACTACGTGAAAAAATTTATGGAGAATTTGTTCGACAGCATACGCTTGATGAACGAACACAGCTTAATATTAAATTTTTCTGTGTGAAAATTTGGATCAAAAAAATGTTTAAATGGGTTGCAAAAGGAGAAAAGTCCTACAAAGTGTATGGCATAATCAACTTTATTGCGATGATGGTGGACAATTCGGGTTTTGATCTCGATCTCAAGACTCATTTAGCAGATAGCTGCTTGAAAGACAATGTTATTAGTAAACTGTTTCGATCCACAAGTCGATGGACATTTTTTATCATAGGAACAACAGAAGAAAGTTTTCTTAACGTTCTGAAAATGAAATCAGTTCTATTTGACTTTTACTTACGCTACAAAAAAGGATCTGTTCAATCCTACGGAGAATCAATGGAAACCATGTCCGGATATATTCTATTTGATAGAGATGTTACAGAAGAAGTAGTGAATTCAGCTCTTTCAACAAAAGACGCTTATAGACATGTTGCACCATTCATAGGACTACGAGATTTCGACGATATGGATGGTGAGTATACAATGTTTTTTGGGTATGACCAATTGCATAAAGACATTACGGAATATGAAAACAAATGTGAAACTCGTGGTATTTGCGAATTTGCATTGTAAAAAAATTTGTTATATACTGTTTTGCGAATAATTCATTGTAAATAATTCATTGCGAAAAAAATATTTCATTGTGATTTTTTCATTATGATTAATTCATTGTGAATAATTCATCGTGAAAAAAATATTTCAGTGTGATTTTTTTCATTGTCAAGAAATTGTTTTTTATGCTGTATTGTAAAAATGTTTCAGTGTGATTTTTTTCATTGTTAAGAAATTGTTTTTTATGCTGTATTGTAAAAAATGTTTTCCTTGTGAATTTTTTTCATTGTCAAGAAATTTTTTCACTGTCAAGAAAATTTTTTATGATGCTTTGCAAAAAAAAATGTTTCATTGTTTAGTTCTGTTCAGTAAATAAAAGTTCAATAAATAAAAGTTCAAAAAAACAATAGAGCTCTTCATTCTGTTTTTCCCCAAAGACTTGTTCTGTCTACATTTTTTCCATACATCGTCTCATAACTTTTTTGCTATATTAGCATGAAGCGTAGCATGGAAAAAATGTATGTGCTTTCTGCCAGGTCCGAGCTCTTTAAAAATTTCAATCCTCTGTAAACGTATAAAGCCCCCGCGTTATTTTCATACAATCACCATTTCTTTGACTCTCAGCTAACGATCACTTCGAAAGCAGTGTCAATATTCGGAAGCAATATCAAAATGGAGGAGATAAATCATCAACTACGTGAGGCTCTCCAAGAATATCTAAATGCAGGTCAACAGTTATTACAACTAAACACTCATTTCGTAGGAGAGGAGGAACAAAACCAACTACAACGTATAACACAGCCCTACAAAGATCTCGGCGAAAGATTACTTCAACTATTTTTAAAGACAACACCTGACATCATCTTGGTTGATATTGAATTTGGGAGAAAGATTACTTTCGATAATGGGATAATGGTGATCAGAAAAAGAGTTGAAGCATGCCCCATTTGCCAAGCGAATTTCGGGTGCTGCCATTAGAAGTGGAAAAAACAACGTGAGACGAAAAAACACAGCCTCCAAAACAAAACAGCCCTTTTCAGGGCTACCCATCTACCACGAAAGTTCTATCTTTTTTAAAATTGTCAAAACTCAAAAGATTTACAATCAAAAAAAGTCATAGAATAGTCAAACTCTAGTTTTTTCTAACCCGAACAAGAAAATGTAACAAAACTATAGATTGGTCAACAATAAAAACATTTAGTATTAGAAATAAAACGCTGATTCTGATTGGATAACATTAATTTGGAGCCAAAACAGTATGAAACGCCGACGCGGGAAAAACATAGGAGAAAATGACGTCATGGGTCAACTAGTTCAAGCCGTCTGAAAAGCTATAAATCTCTGCGATATATTTTCCATACATTTCATTTTCACAATGGCTTCAACACCATCACTCACCAGACGCTTCACCTGGATGGATGCCGAGCGACAGTTAATAAGAGCAAGGAGGCAAATCGCTTTACTTAAACAACGCTTAGACGAAGTAAGAAAGCGTCACGAGAGAGCTCAGCTTGCTAATAACAGGGCGTTCTGTTATAACCTTCGGATGAAGGAAATGATCATCGCAGGCACACTTGAAATGTATTTTCAGTATGCTAATACAAAAAGTGAGCAGTTAGACCGCCTTTTCCGCGAGCAAATCGCCGCTGAAAGGGCTGAGTCAGATAGTGAATGGTCTGATACTGAATAAACATTTTCAAAAATCAGCTCTTCTCAAAACAGCCCTTTTCAGGGCTAACCATCTACCACGAAAGTTCTTTCTTCAAATTGTCAAACTTCTTTCTTTTAGAAGAGTTACACTCCAAAAAGTAAAAAAACTCAGAAAAAAGACTAAGTCCAACCCACTGCTCAGTCTTTTAGAGAAAAAATATTCATACGTGAAGAAAAAACTAACTCCAACTCAATGATTAGGCAAATAGAAAAGAGAATTCATTCATAGAATGAAAAAAGCTAAGTCCAATTCAGTGATATAGGGACAAATCATTCATAGAGATGTAGAAAAAGACTAAGTCCAACTCAATGGTCAGGCTTTTAGAAAGAAAAAAATCATACATAGGTGAAGAAAAAAACTAAGTTCAACTCAACGATCAGACTTTTAGAAAGAGAAATCGTCCATAGATGTAGAAAAAAACTAAGTTCAACCCAGTAATATAGGGATAAAATAAAAAAAAGCCTAAAAAAGTGATCCATTACACATATAAAACACTAAACTCTTGATTATTTTTCTCATTCACCATTAACTTTTCTAAAAACCTGAGCCAGTATCCCACAATGTTTGGATTAACATTTTTTTCTCTCATTGCTCTTCTGGTTAGAAGAAAGAGAACGTTTCAGATATATCAGGCATGAAATTGACCATCTAATGCAAATGCTAGATAAAATGGAATCAATCAAAAGAAAGAGAGGAGGATAAAAAAGTGCATTCTGTACAAAAAGCAACCCTTTTCAGGGCTAGCTATCTTAAATAAACATCTTTCTTTTCATTTTGTCAGAAGACTCATAATCAAAAAAAGTCATAGGTTAGTTAAACTTTAGTTTTTTTTCTAAACCCGAACAAGAAAATGTAACAAAGCTATGGGTTGGTCAACAATAAAACATTTAGTATTAGAAAAAACAACGATAATTCTGATTGGATAACATTAATTTGGAGCCAAAACAGCATGAAACGCCGACGCGGGAAAAACATAGGAGAAAATGACGTCATGGGTCAACTAGTTCAATCCGTCTGAAAAGCTATAAAACCCAGCGTTATTTCCCGCACATAGTTCATTCTCTTCGACTTACAGCCATAATGGAGTGTTCATTGAGGGAGATGAATTTCTGCGAGCTTGCCCAGCTATCGTCAAAAGAAAAGAAGAAAAAGGGAAAGAAGAAGGAGTTCACAGTACCAGCTACTGAAGATTGGAACGATGACGATGAGCCGTTGTTCTCGTTGGACTTCAGCTCGGACGAGCAGCAACTGAAAAGACTAAAGAGGAGGGCTGCAAGTAGCTGTCCGGCGTGCAGGAAGGTTGGAGGTTGTGCTTAAAAACACAACCTCCAAACCAGGTCCTTTTTTTAGGACCACCCCAACAGCCCTTTTCCGGGCTAACCATCTACCACGAAAGTTCTACCTTTCTTCAAATTGTCAGACGTAAGTTCTATCTTTTCTTCAAATTGTCATTTCTTCAAATTGTCAGACGAAAGTTCTACCTTCAAGCTGTCAGACGAAAGTTCTATCTTCAAGTTGTCATTTCTTCAAATTGTCACAGCTCTTTTCAGAGCTAACCCAACAGTCCTTTTCAGGACTAACCATCTACCACGAAAGATCTATCTTCAAGATGTCAGACGAAAGTTCTATCTTCAAGCTGTCAGACGAAAGTTCTATCTTCAAATTGTCATTTCTTCAAATTGTCACAGCTCTTTTCAGAGCTAACCCAACAGTCCTTTTCAGGACTAACCATTACCACGAAAGATCTATCTTCAAGATGCCAGACGAAAGTTCTATCTTCAAGCTGTCAGACGAAAGTTCTATCTTCAAGTTGTCATTTCTTCAAATTGTCACAGCTCTTTTTCAGAGCTAACCCAACAGTCCTTTTCAGGACTAACCATCTACCACGAAAGTTCTATCTTTCTTCAAATTGTCATTTCTTCAAATTGTCAAACTTCTTTCTTTTAGAAGAGTTGCACTCCAAAAGAGTTACACTGCAAAGAGCAAAAAAACTCAGAAAAAAGACCAAGTCCAACCCACTGCTCAGTCTTTTAGAGAAAAAATATTCATACGTGAAGAAAAAACTAACTCCAACTCAATGGTCAGGCATTTAGAAAAGAGAAATCATTCATAGAGATGTAGAAAAAAGTCTAAGTCCAACTCAATGGTCAGGCTTTTAGAGAGAAACCACTTAAAGGTCAAGTAGTGGATAGAAGTAAACAATAAAGCAATCCTAATAGCATATGGGTAAAAACTAAGTCCAACTCAGCGCTCAGTCTTTTAGAGAAATTCATTCATAGAATGAAAAAGTCTAAGTCCAACTCAATGTTCAGACATTTAGAAAGAGAAATCATCCATAATTGCAGAAAAAGACTAAGTCCAACTCAAAGTCCAGACATTTAGAAAGAAAATTCATTCATAGATGCAGAAAAAAGTCTAAGTCCAACTCAGTGCTCAGACATTTAGAAAGAAAAATCATACATAGGTGAAGAAAAAAACTAAGTCCAACTCAATGGTCAGGCTTTTAGAAAGAGAGAAAATCATTCATAGGGTGAAAAAACTAAGTCCAACTCAGTGATCAGGCTTACCCTTTACTTTCCCTTTTTTGCAGAAAAATTCCACTCAGGGTAGTCTCTTTGGGTGGCTTTATCCCCAGAGTGATAGCCATACGACCGCCATTTTGAATGCTATGGTTCTATTTATAGTAACATTTTCATGCGGAATCTCGGACTTTATCGGTTACTCGGGCCTTTTGTGAACTTTTGCAAGGGATAAATTCTTTCAGGGTGGTAGAATAGGGACAAAATTTTCTGTAGGGTAGGCAACGTAGGGCTCTCAGGGAGGGTCGCATACGGCTCTGACCCGGCCTGTCAGAGCCGTATGCGACCCTCCTATACTACTCTTGTTTATCTTTACCATGCCTGTAGACGGCGCTAGAGTGTCCCTTCGGATTAGTTTGTGCTGATCGAGTATGATGCTTTTAACATGAACAATAAAGCCTTTTTTCTTGCATGGCCTATTTGATGATGAATAGTTGGCTTTTACATAACTTTTTGTTGAGTCTCGAGTACATTTTTTTATGTTGGATGCAATGAAAGAAATATTAAGCATATATCATGCGTCGGCAGTGTTTAACTTGTTTGATAATGATAGCTTGGACTCACTTTTATGTATAAAAATATAGTTTAATGCATAGATAGACCTAAGTTGTTCCCATAACGAAGTATGCAGCTTTTAAACTCGCTCAAAATGGAAACATCTTGATAGAACTATTGATAGTAGTAGACATTGTGAGAGAAGGTGACATCGCTCATTAGCACTGGAGTATTCGGAACAAATTATCTTATCCTTTTTATACGCCCGTCGAAGACGGGACGTATTATGGGATCACCCATGGCGTACGGGCGGGCGTACGGGCGGGCGTACGGGCAGACGGGCGGGCGGTGTCCAGTTTTTGTCCGGAGCATAACTTTGTCATCTCCAGTCCGATTGACTTGAAACTTGGCATGTGTGTTTGTTGCAATAATACGGAGTGCAGTGCGAAAGAACAATTACTCTACCTCGTGCTGTCTTTGAGTTATTTCCCTTTGATTGTCATCTTTACAGCATTTTCTGCTTGTCCGGAGCATAACTTTGTCATCTCCAGTCCGATTGACTTGAAACTTGGCATGTGTGTTTGTTGCAATAATACGGAGTGCAGTGCAAAAGAATCATAACTCTACCTCGTGCTGTCTTTGAGTTATTTCCCTTTGATCGTCATTTTTACAGCATTTTCTGCTTGTCCGGCGCATAACTTTGTCATCTCCAGTCCGATTGACTTGAAACTTGGCATGTGTGTTTGTTGCAATAATACGGAGTGCAGTGCAAAAGAACCATAACTCTACCTCGTGCTTTCTTTGAGTTATTTCCCTTTGAGTGTCATTTTTACAGCATTTTCTGCTTGTCCGGAGCATAATTTTGTCATCTCCAGGACGACTGACTTGAAACTTGGCATGTGTGTTTGTTGCAATAATACGGAGTGCAGTGCGAAAGAACCATAACTCTACCTCATGCTGTCTTTGAGTTATTTCCCTTTGATAGTCATTTTTTACAGCATTTTCTGCTTGTCCGGAGCATAACTTTGTCATCACCAGTCCGATTGACTTGAAACTTGGCATGTGGGTTTGTTGCAATAATACGGAGTGCAGTGCGAAAGGACCATAACTCTACCTCGTGCTGTCTGAGTTATTTCCCTTTGATCGTCATTTTTACAGCATTTTCTGCTTGTCCGGAATATAACTTTGTCATCTCCAGTCCGATTGACTTGAAACTTGGTATTTATGTTTGTTGCAATAATACAGAGTGCAGTGCGAAAGAACCATAACTCTACCTCGTGCTGTCTTTGAGGTATTTCCCTTTGTCATTTTTACAGCATTTTCTGCTTGTCCGGAGCATAATTTTGTCATCTCCAGGACGACTGACTTGAAACTTGGCATGTGTGTTTGTTGCAATAATACGGAGTGCAGTGCGAAAGAACCATAACTCTACCTCATGCTGTCTTTGAGTTATTTCCCTTTGATAGTCATTTTTTACAGCATTTTCTGCTTGTCCGGAGCATAACTTTGTCATCTCAAGTCCGATTGACTTGAAACTTGGCATGTGTGTTTGTTGCAATAATACGGAGTGCAGTGCGAAAGAACCATAACTCTACCTTGTGCTGTCTTTGAGTTATTTCCCTTTGATAGTCATTTTTACACCATTTTCTGCTTGTCCGGAATATAACTTTGTCATCTCCAGTCCGATTGACTTGAAACTTGGTATTTGTGTTTGTTGCAATAATACGGAGTGCAGTGCGAAAGAACCATAACTCTACCTCGTGCTGTCCTTCAGTTATTTCCCTTTGATAGTAATTTTTTACAGCATTTTTTGCTTGTCCAGAGCATAACTTTGTCATCTCCAGTCCGATTGACTTGAAACTTGATATACGTGTTTGTTGCAATAATACGGAGTGCAGTGCGAAAGAACCATAACTCTATCTCGTGCTGTCTTTGAGTTATTTCCCTTTGATCGTCATTTTTACAGCATTTTCTGCTTGTCCGGAATATAACTTCGTCATCTCAAGTCAGAGTGACTCCAAACTTGGTATGCATGTTTGTTGCAATATTACGGAGTACAATGCACAAGAACAATAACTCTACCTAGTGCGGATTTCGAGTAATTCCACTTTGATCTTCATTTTTACAGTATTTCTTGCTTGTCTGGAAAGGAACTTTGTCACCTCAAGTCAAATTGACTTGAGACTTGGTAAACATGTTTGTTGCATTACCTGCCCTTTACGATTATTATACCCCCTCGACAACTGGCGGTGGGACGGGCGTATCTTGCGACAATTTGCCGCTCTTGTTGTTCGATCAAAACCAACTTTAAATGAATGCTTTCTCATATGCTGAATCTGTAACTTTTCGTGTGCATAAAACCATGTACATTTACTCTAAACGTTCTGAGCAGTATTCGAAATTAATATATGTGCTATAAATGGTTTTATTTCTTCTTTTTCCCCACTTGTTTTTCTTAATCGTAGGAACTTTTACGCTTACTAATCAAATTTATGGCAAATACACGCCTGATATAAATTTCGGCACTTTAGGATCTGCGCAAAAGATTTGAGTTTTCAAGGACTTGCACGGATCTAGTAAGAATGCACGAATCGAGGAGAATCAGGCATACATGTATGTCATGGTGGCCAGTTTACCTATTCACGCATTAATGGGCTTTTCTTTTACCAGTACTACGCACAATTCTTCGTCTAAGTCAGTGGCTGCTTTTCCACCAAAATTGAGTCGAAATATTATTTATTTCATTTAGCAGTAGAAGAGGAAGAAATCCTGTCGCAGTAACTTTTGTCAATCATCGGGCATAATATCGTCAAGTTTTGCAGGGAAATGAAGCCATAAACCCTGGCTTGATTACCAGTTTGTTCTGCGCATCATCAACTGGGCTGATCACAGTAGTGTTTAACTCTATCGTGATTGCCTGTAGAGTAAACCAAAATTCACAGAGGGTGTTCATGTGAAACAGTGCACATATTTGTGCTTTGACCGTATACGGTATGCCGTTTCTGCCACTGCAAATGCAAGGAAGTTAACATTTGTAGGGCTAAAACGAAATTAATTTAACACTCTAAACTCTCAGGCTGTTAATCGCGACTCACTGACCTTTTACGTACAGTGTAGATCAAGATCAGACTGCACGGAACGTGCAGTCTGATCTTGTATCTGCAATGTCCTGCAAGTATATACTTAACCCCAAAAATAACTTTGAAATGCATTACATTTGGGTTTTTACTATGGACTTGAAAGTTTCATGTTAATTTTTATTTTTAAATGTTATCAGGATAAGTATTGAGATGCATAATTATATAGTAAACTTTAAGCTTTTTTGTTGAGAATAGTCTAGCAAAGAAGCGGAAACTGTAGATCAAAGATCAGACTGCAGGATTTAGATTAAGGATCAGGATTTAGCGCTACGTGGGGGGGGGGGGGTTCATGACTACAGTGGGTGTGGCTAATTTTCTCACAACAAGCAGTCATTAATGTTAGTTAATACAATATGACCACGAAAAGTTGGTTTTTCCGTCTAAATCGTTTGTGCATGCGAGTGGATTTTTTTTTTCAAGAGTAAAGTAACATTTAGGCTACGCATCTAATCTCGATTTACTTATTGAATGTTTACAACCTCTTTTAAGGATAGGGCACCCTAATGGGATTCATGTAACATCGCCTTTCATCGCCGAAAAAACGTGCGGATTCGGCTAATGCTCGGGTAATCCGTAATCGATGCGGGGAACCAGCGTCTATCGGCCGATCGAATACGGATTACTCTAGTCTTAGCCGAATCCGTACGTTTTTTACGGCGATGAAAGGCAATGTTACACTAATCCCATTATGTTACCCTATCCTTAGGATTATTTACCGAGCCGTCAGTAGCGCAAAGGATTTGAGACCAGGGACCGTTGGTTAGAATCCCCAGCTCGGTCAATTTCTTTCCGAGAAGTGATGATGGTCCTATCGACAGGGTTCATTATTCTTGCAGCGTTGATCGTCGTTTCGACGATAGTTATATGGGATAGTTATCAGTGGCTTTGGAACAATATTGTACAAATGCCTGGTAAAAGAAACTCCAGGAAAGCATAGATACATGTAAGTATACTTTAGTAGACCGTCACGATATAACTGAACTAATGTAGAAAAAGGCGTTAAATCATTCAAACAAAACAAAATCAAGATTATTTCTGTCTTATCACCTCTGTAAATCACGTATAAACCCATGCCCTGGGTTTCGCAAATACTAGACAAGAGCTCTGTTTAGTTTAAAACATTTATTTTACACCGATTGAGAAACAAGTTCTTACAACTTATACTAATCTCTCTCGATTCTGCTTCCTGGGAACTGCACCAGTACTCGCGTCGAATGCGTGTGCCAATGAAAAATCCCCAAATTGACACCGGCTCTCGAATATCGAACTCGGGACCTTATGGTTACAAGGCTGACGCTCTACCTCACAACCACGGACACCACTGAGCTCTGGAATGTCTTACCCAAGGACACTCCAGCGGGATACCCAGTGTCCAGATTACGAATTTAACGCCTCCACCACCAAGCCAAGCAGGACCCGGGTATTACATCTCACCTTCCTGGAACACATTATTAGTTGTACGGTCAGGTGGCAGGGGACTTGGAAACTTGTTCACGGCTATGGTGAATCATGTCGTCCCGAGCCTGGCTGCTCGGGACGACATGATTCACCATAGCCGTGAACAAGTTTCCAAGTCCCCTGCCACCTGACCGGACAACGATTTTATAGATTGCAAAGTTTTACCATTCCAACGTTTGTTAAGCGAATTTTACATGTTTTTTGGTTTCAAAAATTGAGTGCGCTGACGAAGTAGAATTTCCCTTCTGAGTGCCCCAATTCAATGAAAACTGACGTCACTGGGAACTGACGTCACTGAAACCTTGGTAATACGTGCTAAAATATGGAACGCCACAGCTGTCTGATGTTGTGAGCAGTAGTGTTGACATGCCTAATCTCTGTCTTATTATGTCTAAAAGAAGTGTTATGTCCAAATGTGGTTTTGACTTGTCTAAACATTGCTTATCATGTCAAAAGGTAGTGTGGTTATGTCCAAATGTGGTGTTGACTTGTCTAAACATTGCTTATCATGTCAAAAGGTAGTGTGGTTATGTCCAAATGTGGTGTTGACTTGTCTAAACATTGCATTATTATGTCAAAAGGTAGTGTGGTTATGTCCAAATGTGGTGTTGACTTGTCTAAACTTTGCATTATTATGTCAAAAAGTAGTGTTATCATGTTCAAATGTGGTGTTGACTTGTCTTAAGATAGTCTTATTATGTGAAAAACTGGTGTTATCATGTCCGAATACCGAGTTGACTTGTCAAAGCATTGTCTTATTATGTCAAAAAGCAGTTTAATTATATCCAAGGGTATGTTGACTTGTTCAAACGCTGTCTTATTATGTGAAAAAGTAGTGTTATCATGTTCAAATGTGGTGATGACTTGTCTTAACACAGTCTCATCATGTCAAAAAGTGGTGTTATCATGTCCAACTATCGTGTTGACTTGTTCAAACATTGTCTTATCATATCAAAAAGCAGTTTTATTATGTCCAAATGTATGATGGCTTGTCCAAACCCTGTCTTATTATGTAAAAACGTAGTATTATCCTGTTATATATTGCTATGTTTCAGGCGGTGCATAGACAAGTCACCGTCACATTTACTTTTCGACAAATAAGACAACGGTTAGACAAATTAACTCGTCATTTCAACAAGATAATACTACTGTTTAACATAATGAGATAGTGTTAAGACAAGTCAACGCCACATTTGGACAAGATAGCACTACTCTTTGACATAATGATACAACGTATAGACAAGTCAACATCACATATGAACATGATAAAACTACTTCTTGACAAAATAAAACAATGTATAAACAAGTTAACACCACGCTTTGACACAATAGCACTGCTTTTTGACATAATAAGACAATGTGTAGACAAGTCAACATCACATGTGAACATGATAACACTATTTTTTGACATAATAGGACAGTATTTAGACAAGTCCACAGCACATTTGGACATAATAACACTGCTTTTTAACATAATAAGACAATGTGCAGACAAGTCTAATTTACATTTTAGCATGATAACACTACTCTTTGACATAATAGGACAATGTATAGACTAGTCAACATCACATATGAACATGATAACACTACTTTTTGACATAATAGGACAGTATTTAGACAAGTCCACAGCACATTTGGACAAAATAACACTGCATTTTAACATAATAAGACAATGTGTAGACAAGTCAACATCACATAAGAACATAATAACAACACTTTTGAACATATTAAGACAATGTTTTGACAAGTCAAGACGACATTTGGACATGATAAGACCACTTTTTCACATAATAAGACTGTGTAGAGACAAGTCAACACTACATTTGAAATTTGTAACACCACTTTTTGACATAATAAGGTAATGTTTTGACAATTAAATACCTCATTTAAACATGATTACACTTCTTTTGACATAATTAGACAGCGTTTAGACAAATAAACACCACATTCGGACATAAAAACACTGCTTTTCGACATAATAAGACAATGTGTAGACAAGTCAACATCATATATGAACACGATAACACTACTTTTTGACATAATAAGACATCGTTAAGTCAAATCACCACCACATTTGGACATAATAACACTGCTTTTTTACATAATATTACAATGGGTAGACAAGTCCACATCACATATAAACATGATAAGACTACTTTTTGACATGATAAGACAATATTAAGACAAAACAACACCACTTTTCACATAATAAGACCGTGTTTAGATAAATCAACACGTCATTTGGACATGGTAACACTACTGTTTAATATAATAACACAATGTATAGACAAGTCAGCATCACATATGGACATAATAACACTTCTTTTATACATAATAAGACAGAATTTAGACAAGTCGACACCAAACTTGGAAATATTAAGACTACTATTTGACATAATATTCTTAAAATAGCGTTTTGACAAGTGAACGCCACATTAAGAAATAATAACACTACTTTTTGACATAATAAGACATCGTTTACACAAGTCAGCTCCACATTCAGACATATTATTACTACTTTTTGACATAATAAGACAACGTTTAGACAAGTCAACACCACATTTGAACATAATAACGCTGCCTTTTGACAAAATAAGACGATGTTTAGGCAAGTCAACACCACAATTGGACATAATAACACTTCTTTTAGACATAATGAGACAGAAGTTAGACATGTCAACACTATTGCTCACAACATCAGACAGCTGTGGCGTTCCATACTAAAACGTGCAGCTTGGCGTATAATCTTGATGTTAATCTTGATCGACGTTGCCATTTTGGATGTTGTGTTGATAGTGTAATCACGTATACGGGGCTCCCGAAAGGGAAACTGCTTTTACGTGGGTTTTGCCAGTGTACATGATATATATGTTCTGGGCATATTATCCAATCAGATCACAAGAAATTTCTTTGCAGTATGATAATACAATTTAATCGTGTCGTTGCTTTTACAGACAACATATGAACCATGTTCCAGCAAAAGGGGGTTTAATGTATCTCCGAAATGCATTGTACCAAGCAAGCCATCACATTATTATATAGATCCATAATGACCACTTTTTTTTCACAACCGACTTAACCATGAGGTAGACTGATCCTGGGATATACAGAAAATATTGGAAATAACGAAAAGTTTCGGCCCAGGTCAGCCTGCACGTATTGCGCAGGCTGACCTGGGTCGATGTTTTTTGCAGATGCATTAAGCCCCCCTTTTCACAGAGCATGGATCATATGTATGAGCCATGCTCTGTGAAAAGGGGAATTAATGCATCTCCGTTTGGCATGATACCAAGCAAGTCATCACACAACTATGGATCCATAAAATCAACTTTGTCCAACAATCGACTAAATTATGGAGTAGAATGGTCCTTTGAAATGCAAGATAAGGACCGATAGCGAAAAGTTACGACCCAGGTCAGCCTGCGCGGACTGCGCAGGCTGACCTGGATCGATACTTTTCGCAATTTCATTAAGTCCCCTTTTCCCAGAGCGTGACTCATATGTATGAGCCGTGCTCTGTGCAAAGGGGAATTAATGCACCTCCGTGGTACAATTGTACCAAACAATCACATGATTGTGGATCCATAAAATCCATTTATCCATTTTGTCTAACAATCGACTGAATCCTAGGCAGAATGGTCATTGAGCATGTAGTAAATACACTAATAGCAAAGAAGTTTCGACCCATGTCAGCCTGCGCAGGCTGTCCAGGCTGACATGGGTCGGTGCATTTTGCAGATGCATTTCGCAGATGCATAAAACCTTTTTTCACAGAGCATGGCACATATTCATGTGTGCGAGATTTAAAATATTCTCGCGAGATTTTTGAAAAAAAAAAACTTGCCAGGATTCTTTAAACCTGGCATATCCATATTTCTCCAATCGAGGCAACACCTCGACAACCTTTTCGTTGTCGTCCTGGCGTGATTTACCCTTAAAGGCCCAGTAAAGGCCAAAATATCAAAGCAGGTGTCATAATACATTTAAATTTAAATCATACCATTTGAAATGATGGAAAATATTGTGGAGATGACAGCCTGTTATCGTGTGGTCTGGCAATATGTTAGTCGCTGGCAGAAAAAAAAAAAGAATTTCAAAATCAGGCAATAGTAAAAAAAGACACAGCTACCTGGCAGGTTTTAACCTAGTTTTGACATCAATTTCTCTGTCAGCGACTAACACTTGGACCGACCGTACAATGACAGATTTTCATCTTCATAGTAATTTCCATACTTTTAAATGGTATGATATAAATTCAAATGCATTTAAACACCCGCTTTGTTTACAACTGGCCTTTATTGTTACTTTAACCTGTTAAATAATTGAAATGAAACTTTCAAGCCGATTGTAAAACTCATAATTTTCCTGTTTCAAGGACATTCTTTTGAGTAAAAATATCTCCTTATCGGACAGTGTTGGTCAAAGATCAGATTACACGTTCTGTGCAGTCTGATCTTGATCTGCAGTTTCCGCAAAAGGTCCTTGAGGCGCACTTATCAGCCTAAGAGCTAATTACATACGATGGCCCGAAAAAGATACCGTAGTCCTATGTAGCGTATATATATTTTTTAGATTGCGTAAAAATCCTGATTCAGCACATTGCATTCTGTGTATGCAAATCAATAGGGATCTAAAAATACTGTGTTGACGTTGAGAGTCTTCATCTATATTTTTTTTTCGCTATGAGTAGTGATACAAACATGGACTCTATATATGTGGATTCGCACATAGAAACGGAGGAGAACATTAAAGGTAAATTTTGATTTTATACATGAGATCCATAACTCTTTTTGTTTGTTTTTATTGGAGTTAAACGCCGTTTTAACAGCCTAGGTCATATCACGGCGGTCAGTGTGTACCTCTGCATGTGTTTGGAACCTGGCTTTCTCACACCTGTACTGATACAATTTTCTTTCCAAGTCACTGACTACTTTTCTCACATGCATCAGAGTTGAGAGGAGAAAAATCAACGGAGAGAGAGTTTGCCGCAACTGGGTATCGAACCTGCAACCATCGGCTCACGAGTCAGATACGCTAACCACTGAGCAACCCAGCTGGGCCCCATAACTGTTTACTAGCTCGGCCAATTTCTGTCCGAGGATTGATGATAGTCACTGCGACATGATTCATTTGTCTCTTACCGATTATTATTGTTCCGACGATGGTTATGTTTGAAAGCAGCCAGTGGCTTGCGAAATACTGGTAACAGAAACTCAAGGAAAGCATGGATAGGTGCAATGGCTACCGCGCTATAACTGGAATATACACTGCTAAAAAAAAAATAATAAGGAACATATGTCCTCGATTTTGATCACAAGATGATTCTTTCAGTGCAAGACAGTGCAAATAATTTTCTGTTCGTAAGTTCATTCAGTCCTAATACTAAAAAAACTCAGACCGGGCAAAACGATTTAGTTGGCACAAAAGATGTATCTAGGCTTCGCCTGTAATAGTCGTTTTTCGATATGCCACACATGCTTTTCAGAGAACCGGAGATGTCATTTTTTGTTCTCGTTTTCTTCTTTCATGCGATTTGATAAAACTATCAAAAAAAGATTGGACAATTTTTGAGTTGTTTACCAACAGAACAAAGAAGAAAGGTTTCTTGATTTTCCTCTTAACATGGCTTATCAGCATTGAAAATCAAACAAACAGGAAAATTATTGAGCCATTTTGTCTTATACGAATGTAAGCTGATGGTTTTCACAGCACAAAGACCGAGTGTTTAGCAAAATGAAAGATTTTAATTTTGGTATTTGTGTGTTCCTTTAATTCTTTTGAGCATGTGTAGTTGAAAACGGCGTTACACATCATACAATCATATAATCATAATTTTCACTAAACAATTCTTTGTAATAACGACACAGGGAGAATCTGGAAAGCAGTATGACGAAAAAGAGAAAATGCTGGAGAAAATGATGGTAATCAGCATTTTCTCATTTTCCCACAATGTTTTGATTGGTTTCAAGACTATTTAATCATTTGAACCACATTTAAAGAACCTCAACTACCTCGTTTTTACCAAACCTGGGGAAAAAGGCTATATTACACATAATGGGAAGCGGAGAAATCGCTGATTAACAACATTTTTTTTTCTTTTTTCAAAGTTCTACGTTTTCTGCTTGTTTGTGAATGAATTCCATTCGAGCCATATTTAATTTGTCATCCGCAATCTTACATTGTTGACGAGTCTCAGATTTTTTCGTCTGGTGCAGGTGTTACAGCATAACCTCAAGCAGACGATCTATTTTCCGTTTTCAGCGAACAGTCTATATCGATATTAAACATAATTGAATCAGACGGCTTTGAAAAAAATCAAATTCTTGTTTGAATTAAGTCTTTATACTAGACAAAAAAATTGTTGGCTTTTCCAAATCGACAGCATTTGCAGACGACAAATTATAACTGATTCAAATGCCTGGATTTGTCATTGAAAGGTTAGAAAACATTGTGGAGGAGAGAAGAAAATTCTGGAAGCCAGAATTTTCTCCTTTTCTCACGATGTTTAAAAAAAAACAAAACTTCCTTTCACTGGATCGTTAAAACACGCACTTGTCTAGTAAAGAGTTAATGTTACACACACGAATTTACATGGAAACACTGCGGCAGAAGTAATTTGGTGCAAAGCGTGGAATGGTATTTTGCAGGAGGAAAAAAGTTTAATGTTGACGATAATTGGCCTGCAACACGCGAAAAGGGCCATTCAGACATTTAAGTAAAGTGTAGTCGCGGATCAGCCTGTGCAGTCCGCGCAGACTGATCCGAGACGACACTTTACGACTACATTCGATTTTGTCCTACAGTAGACTTGCATAAAACAGAAAATTACATGAGAACGGAAAGTGACGTCTCGGATTAGCCTGCGTGGACTGCGCAGGCTCATCCGAGGTGACACTTTACGCAAATGTTCGAATGCCCCTTTTCGGATGTTGCAGGCTATTATGCTTTTTGTTATAGCCACGTATCTCTATACCAGACAACCAAATGTAAACTCGCCTACAGTACTCTAACTTGATAAACCTTTCATTAAGAGTTTACATTATTGTTTGTTTTTTTGGAATACAGATTTGTATGGTGGCATATTTCTGCCACGAGATACGAGATAGCTATTATGATATTTTTAGAAAACTATCGTGATAAATTGAAGTTTCCTGAAAATTTTATCGAGATAAAGAAAAGTTTCCTGAAAAAAGTATCACGATAAACTAAATATTTTTACGCAAAATTTCTCACTCGTGCACGAAGCTGACATGCGAGATAAAATTATCGTGATAGTTCTATCCTTTTCTCGATATATATAAATAGAAAATTCACCATTTGGATGAACTCGGTAGTTTTTGACTGCTCAAGATTGCAGAAAGTGAAAAAGTAGAAGTATTAACAGTTGTAGCTTAATTGGTAAATTTTGACAAGACTCGAAATTAACAGAAGTCTGTAAAATCACAAAGACGACTCGAAATGCCTCCTACGAACACCTTTAAAACCATTCAGGGAAAAAGAAAATTCATAAGGATGTAGACGAAGATGTTCCGAAACCTTATCTCATTATAGATATCGTGAATATCGGTTGTGGGCACTAAAGCAAAAAAAATCATGATAACAGAATTATCGCTATATTTTTATCGTGAAAATTCTTATTATATACATAATATTTCCAGAAAACTTTGTTTTATCACGATAGTTCTCCGAAATTATCGCAGAAGTTATCTCGTATCTCGCGGCAGAAATATGCCACCATAGATTTGAAATTATGAATCGTGACGAGATAAGAAAAATAATCGAGTTGGACTTATGAATTATCTCGTCGCGGTCCGTGATTTTAGACCTGTTATCCCAAACCCAAACAAAAATATAAACAGATAATAAAACATTTATCGAGCAAGACCTATATTTGTGAAATTTGCAGACGACAAATTAATTGTGGTTGAATGAGAGGGATTTCTGAAAACTTGTAAGGTTAGCAAACGCTGTTTTCTAAGATTTTGTCCTCTTTTCATAATGTTTTCAAAAGCTTTCTATCCACAGTGACGTAAAAAGACGGGGGCAGGGTTGATCAATAATGGATTACCTAAGATGTAATATTGGTTGTTAGAATATGCAATACTTGAATAAATATATTACTCTCAGATGATATTTTAGCCTTTGTTGACATACACAATATAACAAAACGTGTTCGTGGTTGTGAGATAGAGCGTCGAGCTCGTAACCATAAGGTCCAGAGTTCGATACCCGGGAGCGGGTGACAACTTTTGGATATTTCATTGGCACACACATTCGGCGCGAGTGCTGGTGTAGTTTCCAGGAAGCAGAATCGAGAGAGATTAGTATAAGTTGTAAGAACTTGTTTCTGAATCGATGTAAAATAAAATATTTAAACTAACAAAACAAACACATAAAAGGTAAGACAGATGAATGCATTACTTCGTTACATAAACAGTACAGCTCGTATTTCAGAAGAGAAAGTTACCGGTTTCCCCTATTATTATGAAATCGCCTAACCGTAGAAAAACATTGCTATCATCTGAGAGTAATACATTGTATTGTTTACATATTTGTATATATATATATACAGTATATAAATCTAACTCGATAAACCTTTCATTAACACTTTATATTGTTGCTCGTTTTTGGAAATACAGGTTTAAAACCTAGAACCGTGATGAGATAATTTAAACATTATTGTGTTGAATTTTTAAATTATCTCGTCACGGTACGTGATTTTAAACTTGTTATCCCAAAAACAATAATATGAACTGATAAGGAAGCGTTTATCGAGTGAGAGTAATACTAGCTTCGCTTTGTTTGTTTTGTGATAGTAACCGTTTTTAACAGTTATACATATACTGAACCAAAAAAGAAACTTCCCCTGTGTTTAAGTGCAGATATACACAAATATGAAAATCAGGATTAAACTAGATTTATATGCATTGAAAGAGTATTTTATTGCGACTTTGTGTGAAAAAAATTATTGCTGAGGGTTTATCCAAAAGTAGTGAAATGGTAGTTAAAATGTGGAAGGGGTCGCTCACCAAAATCACAAATTAATACCGGGTATGACCACCTTCAGCATGAAGGACTGCCTGGCATCGTTGGCGCATAGAACGGATAAGTGTATTGATTTCGGCTTGTGGAATGTTGTTCCATTCCTGAATTAAGGCTTGTCTTAGCTGAATGACGTTTGGCGGTGGAATAGGGCGACGTCTAACACGCTGGTCCAAATTATCCCAAAGGTGTTCAATGGGATTCAGATCAGGGTTTTTGGCAGGCCAGTCATTAATAAATGCAAATGTTATTCGCCCTGAGGAAATTCACATTGTCCCTAGCTGTATGGCTTGTGGCATTATCATGCTGAAAAAGAGTGATATTGGCATTATTTTGAAACAGTGGGATAAAGTGCCTCGCAAGAATTTCATCTCGGTAGCGTTAGGCATTCAAATTCCCTTCGATAACGACGAGATTAGTGCGAAAGCCATGTGCAATGCCCGCCCAGACCAAGACAGAACCCCCACCCCCAAAACGATCTCGTTCAAGTACGCAACAGTCGGCATAACGTTCAGTTCTCCTACGGTATACTCGAACCCTGCCATCACCTCGATGAATGGAAAACCTGGACTCGTCAGAGAAAATAACGCTATTCCACTGTTGTCTAAGCCAGCGTTGGTGTGTACGTGCCCAATTAACACGATTTACGCGGTGACGTCGCGTCAAAACACAACCAACGTATGGACGACATGCACGTAGCCCACCCTCGCGCAAGCGATTGCGCACAGTTTGGGCAGATATACGGTTGTTATGTGTACCAGGGATGTTAGCAGCAGTGGCTGTGGCAGTTTGGAAGCGATTGCGCAGGTGGGTGTTCCGAATATAGCGGTCTTTGGCCGCGCGTCGTGACACGAGGACGTCCACTACGTGGTCGATCTTCCGTACGCCCTGTTGCTTGAAAACGTTGCCTAAGGTGTCGAATAGCACGAGCAGAACATCCAATATTCATAGCAACAGCATTCATCGTCATACCAGCATTAAGCAATGGCACGTTCGCGTAAATTTTGCGGAATTCTAGGCATATCAAAAATAAAGAAAACTAAAAAGAATTTAATTTTTTTCAACGTCTTTTTCTTATTGACATGAAAGTCTATAATATTAGACTGAAAGGTTTCAAAAAATATACACGAATTATACTGGTCCGTGCATGCACGTGAAAATCGCTTTCAGCGGGTTTCTTCTGCAAAATGCTTTCAATCGAGTTAAAATTTCTTTTATCGGACACATAATCGTTCGCCCGAATATATGTAGGTCATCTGATATTTTGATTTTTTTTAATAACATTGCATTTGCACTTAAACACAGGGGAAGTTTCTTTTTTGGTTCAGTATATATCTCGGCCGCCTGTGTACCTACCCACTTGTTTCTGGAGTTCGTTTAACCGGTACCTAACACAGCATTCTTTTCAAGCCAGCAGCTGCTTTTCCCCATATACGGAGACAATATAAAAGCTTTGAAAGAAAAAGGATTTTGTCTCATCTTTCGACTATCATCGATAACCGGAAAGAATGTGGCCGAGCTGGGAAGGTCACCCTTTAGCAAACAACATAATTTTAGACTGATCCAAATTGAAAACATTTGCACACGACAACTTTAATGCGGCTCACACGACAGAGATAGTCTTTGAAAGGGTTGAAAACAGTGTGGGAAATGGAGAAAATGCTGGTTACCAGCATTTTCTCCTTTTCCCACATTGTTTTCCTAAAACTTCTTCCTCGGGGACTGTAACACACAAGATTGGTTGGTAAACGATTAAAAAAAGCGCGAGTATATTCAGATAGGGAGAAAGTATTCAACACACTGCAAATATGCAAAGCTGTATTTGCCTGACTAATCTCGCATATTGTGCCCATTTAACGCTCTAGTAGTTTTATGTAAGAGAAAAATGGGGAGTGTAATGTTAATAACAACCGTTATTATATTGTTAAAAAAAGACATGTACAGAAACATAATACTTTGAGAGAGATAAATAGAGGATAGATTATTTGCTTATTGAGAGTTCGGCTAAGAACGAAGTTTTGAATGGTTCATGAATGCGGACCAAAAAACTAAAGTATTTGAGCCTCGCTCTGAGAAAAGGGGGCTTAATACATATCCGTGATCTATAGTACCAAGCAAGCAATGGCATACTTATTTATCTTTGATAGCCACTCTTTTTACAACTGACTTAATCATGAGGTAGACTGATCCTTTGACATACAGAAAATTGACCAGTAGCGAAAAGTTTCGGCCCAGGTCAGCCTGGATGCATTAAGCCTCCTTTTCACAGAGCATGGCTCATGTTCAAACGATCAGCTGAGGCTAAGTCGATGACGTACACGGGTTGAAATCAAGAAGTCACTGGTCCGATTCGTAGCTCCCTGCGGGCAAGCTCTTCTCGAAGATCGATAACAGTCAATCTGACAGGAATGATTCCTCTATCATTGCTAAACACTTATTTGATGTTATGTTTCTGTGGGAAACACGCTAGTCTTTCAGCTTGAAAAGACTTTTGGTAAGATAAAGTCCAGCCAAATCTTACTCACTGTTTTCTACAATGAACATATTGAAATGATGATTTGTCGTCAGCCTGAATAGTGATTACAGCACACATATGGCCTGCAAGATACAAAAAGGGGCATTCAGACGTTTGCGTAAAGTGTCGTCCCGGATCAGCCTGCGAAGTCCGCGCAGGCTAATCCGAGACGGCAATTTACGTCAACATTAGATTTTGTCCCACAGTATACTTGCGTGAAACAGAAAATCACACACGATCGGAAAGTCAGCTTGCGCGGACTGCACAGGCTGATCCAGGACGACACTTTACGCAAATGTCCGAATGCCCCTTTTCGCGTGTTGCAGGCCATATATTGTAACGAAATATTTCGAACTGATTAAAAGAAAGAAAACAAACGCTAAGAAATCATTGACAGATGAATTATCAGGCGTCATAAAATTGAAATACTTTTGGAGATGTTTTCAAACCGTAAGCAAAAACCGAATATCGCATGCAGTTAAAAGCGTTTGACTCTACTTTCAGAATCGGACGCGTCATGCGTCTGTTCACAACGATGGATTTTAGCGTACCTTGGGTTTATATTTGGAGCTATTTTTAGCATGTATCGGATAGACATGAGCATGGCGGTGGTCTGTATGGTCAAAGAAGACGCACCTGAACTCAAGATAGAGGCTTTGAACGAAAATGACGTCATGAATACGTCGGCATTCAGTTTCAACGTAACGGATGAAGGCCCTGCTTATTCCGGAAGTTGCCAAGGAGAAATAAAACTGACAAAACAAGATAACCACGTAAGTAAAATAATAATAATAATAACTAATATAGCGTGAATGTTTTCCTATTTCGGGTTTTAAAATTCATAGTGGCCAGTACACATTTCCATTCATATCGAGTGGTTTTAAGCTTTCGTAGCCAATGGAATTGGCAGAAAAGTAGGCGTGATTTGATAGTGTTGAAAAGGCGAATAGCACCAAAAACACACCAGATGGTGTACTCGTACTGTTGCAATTTCAAATGTGTTTTTGACAAAATAGTTCCAAACAATAGCTGGCAATGTAAATTTAAGATCAGACTGCACATATACGCATTTTGATCTTGATCTACATAGTCTGCAAAACTACAGTTTTATAACATACGTTATTTACAAAAGCATCTAAGGTTGTGCTTAGCATCCTGTGCCTCTTTTTTTTGTAGAACGCCGAGTTCACGTGGGGCAGACAAACCCAGTCCGTCCTTTTATCAGCTTTCTTTTACGGGTTTGTATTGACACAAATACCAGGAGGCTGGATCATCGTCAGAATTGGCGGGAAAAACGTCGTGACCACGAGTATGGCGCTGTCGTCGTTCTTTATGTTGGCGATACCGTTTTTGGCGAGAATTCACGTGATAGGGGTAGTGGTTGCCCGGATATTGACAGGATTAGTATTGGTGAGTTTAAGATGGCCATGACGCAACAACAACAGGCAGTGTTCAACCCTGACTGTTCTCCTAAAATCTTGCATAGCTTTCCTCAGTGTTTCATTTGTATCACAGCGATAGATTACTTATGGCTGTCATCTATAGGTTTCTGATCACATTTTCAATGTTACTTACACTCAACAACTGAGATTCCTTTTAACAGAGAAGTATAACTTTACGAAAATAGTCTGAAACTACAGATTCGTTTCAATTCATTTTATAGAGTCTCGAACATATCACTAAATTTAAGGTATCTTCGTGAACGGCAAAAAGATCTGACCTCTTCTACTCGTTGTCTGCGCTTGTCATATTCTTCGAAGACTCGACCTGTCTGCTATGACGCACCACCCATCTCATATACCGGAGCTTATACTGAAGCTATTACCCACACCTATAGGGGCTGTTTTAATAAATGGCCGGTGCATAGGTTATAGCTGAATGAATCGCAGCAGGTAGCGTTTTATTGAGTAAACGTTTTTTTTTTTTTTTATTTTGAAATTTAAAGTAATGGTTGTCGTTTATTAAAAGTAGTCCGATTCTGTACCTAGAATGCCCAAATCAGATAGATGTGTATTTGAAGAATGCCATCTAGCGGAAGATAATGCCCTTCTACTATTTTATTTTTAGTTTAAAAAAGTCATACTACAGCTGTATGTATGTTCGTATTTTTATTCCTATAAATTGTTCACTCTATTTTCTCAGGGCCTTCATATCAAAATGTTGTTTTCGTTTTAGGGACCCTTACCCCCAGCTTGGTTTGCCTTGCTAGGAAGATGGGCTCTTCCCAATGAGAGAAGTCGAATGATGATGATGTTCTGGATAGGTGAGTCAATGCACATGGCAGGGATTGGTTCGAATTATTCAATATTCGAATATTCTTAACTCTTTACCAGTGGACAAAATTTTAGAATAGTCCAAATTGAAATTGCCAAGCCCCGGTGGCTCAGTCGATAGCGTACAGGACTTGAGAACAGAGGGTTGCCGGTTCGATCCCCGGCTCGGCTAATTTCTTTCCGAGGATTGATGACAGTCATTGAAACAGGATTCGTTCCTCTCTCACTGCTGACCATTGCATTGACGATGGTTATGTAGGAAAGCAGCCAGTGGCTTGGAAAGAATTCTGTGCGGAGTACTGGTAAAAGAAATTTAAGGAAGGCATGGATGGGTGCACTGACCGCTGTAAAATAAAGTTGAAAAAGAGATTAAACATCCAGCTCAATACCCGAATTGAAGGCAGTTGCAAACGACAAATAAATGTGACGCAAAAATGGAAATTTGTTTTTGGACGGGTAGAAAACATCGTGGGAATAGGAGAAAATGCTGGTTACCAGCATTTTCTCCTCGTCACACAATGTTTTCAAAAGGCCTTTTCTTTAGGGTCGTTAGAACCCAGGATTGTGTGGCAGAGAGTTAAACTGGTCCTGTATTCAAATGTAAAATTCATTTTCGATTTTTTTGTGTATAGCTCGTATGCCAACTGAATTATCCATTCAAGAAAGGAAAAGTTTACATAACTATATGGTTTTTAAGAAACATTCAGTCAACAGTGTAGTTTTAAATGTTTTTTTTTACGCCTGTCAAACAATTGTTCACAGTGTTCAGAACATCCTAAAAAGGTCGACGCTTTATTGTAGTTTATTTGATGTAAATCGTGATTGATTGATTGATTGATTGTATGGTATAACGCCGATTTCAACATTATTTCAGTTATATCGCGGCTGCCAGTGCACCTATCCATGCTTTCCTGGAGTCTCTTTTACCAGTTATCCATAAAATATTCTTTCCAAGCCACTGGCTGCTTTCCCACATAACCATCGTCGAAACAATGGTCAGGGGTGGAAGAGAAATGAGTCCTGTCACAATGACTATCATCAGTCCTCGGAAAGAAATTGGCCGAGCCAGGGACCGAACCCACGACCCCCTGTTCTCAAGTCCTGCACGCTACCGACTGAGCATGTAAATCATGAATAGTCCGATCAACTTAGGGGCCGTGTTCAGAGTTTCGTAATGTATTTTACCAGGCAAGTCAAATAAAATTCATTTTGTCTAGCAACCAACTGAACCCTAAAGTAGACTGGTCCTTTGACATGCAGAAAATTGACCAAACAAATACTAGATGTGCAAGTATTGCTACATTTTTATGTGTAGGCGCACTTGCTGACATTATTATTTCTCTATATCAAAGCACTTTGGATGGGTATAACGACATTTTTGTGGGGTGACAGCTCATTGTTTTCTATCACAATTTAAGGGCAAACTGCCGGCTCGGTGATTGGAATAACTACTTCCGGGTTACTCTGTGCCCATGGCTTCGACAATGGATGGGGATCGATATTTTATTTACATGGTGGGTAAGGCTTTTCCGCATATATATTGTGTTGAATCTTTATTGTAAGCTATGAATGTAACTTCTTTATACGGGCGAAAGAAAGCCCATAGGTTACACGTATTTAGTCATATCTCAACCCTGAAGAACAATTTTTCGGCCATTTTGAATTTCTCCATATGGACAAAAAGTTGGACTGTATCCGTACTTCAACTTTCTTGACAACCAGAAGGTTGGTTTATTACAAGAAGAATTCAACACAGTCAGACTAAATCCATAAGATTAAATTTAATTAATTTTTACTAAAATTTCTTAAAATGTAATCTATCTACAACATTTCCTTTTATTCGCGTATCATAACAAAAATATTGGAAAAAAAATATCAAGATTGTTAGTTTCAATGACGTATGAACTACGCAGTGCGACATTCTTGCTTTGACGTCATTTTCTGATGTCGGCCTTGATCCCGTTCGTCCTCTTGCAGTTCGCCTTAGTTATTTCGTGTTCGCTTTGGTTTTCTTCAACACCCTTACCTACATCTTGTGTTTTTTAACACTTTGTTCACAAGGCTAATGAAAAAAATTACTTCTCCAAATCTTATTTAATGGAGAAAAAGAGTATTGTAAGTATTGTTGATTTTGAGAAAGCTGACAAGAGGACTAGGGATAGATAGTTGGGTACTACATACATGTAGAGGATTGGATAAATGTATTTTAGGAGATTTGGGACAAAGAGACAGGAAGAGTGCTTGTCGCATTGTTTTGGGTTGGTTTGGTCATTTGTTTTAATATGTCTGAGAAAAAAGTATATTTCTCCCGTTTCTAGGCTTTGCCTATTTTCATATCAGCATATTATTGATAACGATGTAAAATGGCTTTAGCCCTTTCAGGGCCTTAGGCGAACACAGGGACTTTTGCGGACGGCATAGATCAAGATCAGACTGCACAAAACACGCAGTCTGATCTCTGATCTATGCCATCCGCTCGTTTTGTCAAGCCAATGGGGTAAAAATCTTTCTCAGTTTCAATGGATGGTATTTGAAGCAATTGGAAAAGGAGAAGTTTATATATTTAGCACTGAAAGAATTAAGGGTCATCCTGGGCTCAGTGGTTAGCCAGGAAGCCATGATTCGATCCTGCTGGCGCTGCTAGTCACGTTGGAGCGAAGTTGGGTGGATATTGAAGAACCCAGACCAAGTACTGTTAAAAACCGTACAAACACATCAATGTTAGTCAGCAATAGCAGGTCTATTACTGAAATGCTGTTGAAAGCGGAGTATGCTACCGTCAAATCAAAACAGCCCTCTTATTTTATGAGCTTGACAAAGAAGGCTTTTGAAAACACTGCTGGAAAAAGAGAAAACGCTGATAATCAGGTTTTGTCCACCATAACGTCTTCTCTTGTTCTTGTTGTTGTCTTTTGCAGGCAGTTCTGGTCTCGTGTTTCTCGTATTTTGGATCTACTGTGCAGCAAATTCGCCCAGCACCCATCCTAGAATATCTCAACTGGAGAAGAAGTTGATTGCGAAATATTTACGAACCTCCACAACTGCAAGTGAGAAGGTATTTCGAATTCGATCAGAACTGTTTCTATTCAGTATTGTACCTTTTTTTTTCAGCAATAGAATATTCTTCTTATGCTTGTTAACCCTTAGGCTGCTAAGCGCGACTTACTGACCTTTTGCGGACAGCGTAGATCAAGATCAGACTGCACAGAATGTGCAGTCTGATCTTGGTTCTACACTGTCCGATAAGGAGATATCTTTTCTTCAAAATACATTTCAAACGTTAATATTTGGGTTTTTACTCGACTCGAAAGTTTCATTCCTTTTATTTAACTGGGTAATGGTTAAGATCAAGTGAGCCGAGAATTACCCCTATGCAAGCGTCACACTGTCCCGAAAATGAGTATAGATGGACACATAGTCACAGAAATCTAGTCGTAAATAGAATCGGAAAATTTATATGGGCAACTTTAACCATCGATTCTCCCTCTGTAGGCATCGTACTGTATTCACATTTTAAATTGCTTTTGTTCAATGTTCTTACGTCAGTAACATTTCCATATTTATCTGGCAATCTGGTGTCACATTCGGACATTGTGAGGCCTTAGGGTAACCATAGTACCGCGGATGAAGTATTAAACAGCCTCGCTGTCTTGGCCCTCCTGGTTGAGTTTTTGTTGAGTCGGGATTGAACGTGGAAACTTTTGGTTTCCAGCCTTATGTTCTTGCTTAAGCCATGGTCACATTTACGGTCATGCACGTAGTTGTCCGTAGTTCATTTCTAACGTAGTCTGTTGTAGTGTTACTACGATCAACGAGATTGAAGTAGTTTCGAAGTAGGTTCAAAATTGGCAAAAAGGGGAAACATAGAAAGTCTACGAAGGTTGAACTACGTGAAGGTACGGTCAACTACATGCAACTGCGAGCAAAGTGGCTAGGGTTAACTAGGGTATCACTACGTCTAACTATGGGTAACTACGTTACACTACGTATAAACTACGTCCTTAGTACGCGCAACTACGCTTAGTTAGTGTCAGCTGCGTAAAACGTTGTGGCTGCTCCTGCTCAGTACGGGTAAGCTACAGTCAATGTGCTTTTGGAAGTTGATGAGCGAGAAATTGCTGATCGCTTATTCAGCCATGCCGCCTTGGAAGAAAAGATGCTTTTCCAAAACTACGGTACACACTACGGTTAAGTACGGTTAACTAAGGTGAACTACTTTCAAACTACTGTCACAGTAGGGTCACAATATCGTAGTTAACCGTAATTATTTTTTTAACATGTTCAAAAATTATGTACTTACTACGGGCAAATCATAAGTTCAAACTACGTTCATAACTACGGTTATCTACATGTAACTACGTTTAATTATGTTTAATACGTCCAACTACGGGCAACTACGGTCATATCCCACTACGGTCAACTACGTAAAGTGTGGCCACGGCTTTACTTATGTTTGAAGGGGTTATACGAGTACATGTATGTGTTAATAGCTCTCTGTGGTTCAAAGGTTAACGCGTTAGATTTGTATTCAGAAAATTCCTGCTCTGATCCTTTCTGGCTGGACTTGTCCCGTTGTAATGTTTTAAATACTGGTGAATCCCTGAAAAGACATAAGCCGTGCTATTTGAAAAGCGGGTTTGACACATCTGCAAAAAGATTAAGACTCATGTCGATAGCAAAAAGCAAAAGATTTCTACTCTTGTCAGCCTGCGCGAACTGCGCAGGCTGACATGGGTCGAAACTTTTTGCTATTTAAACTTTTCTGCATGTCCAAGGACCACTCTAGTAGTATAGGACGTCTCCCTACGGACACACTCCGGCCTGAGTGTGTCCGTAGGGAGACGTCCCTGAGCGCCGTATATCACCGTCCCTGACAAAAAATGTGTCCGTATATGCTGTCCCCGAAAGATTTTGTCCGTAGGGTAACGTCCCTGAGAGGGATTTAGCATTCAAAATGGCGGCCGTGTGGAGGATACCCTGGGGATAAAAATGCCCCAGGCTCACGTCCCTGAGCGGAATTTTTCTGCAAAAAAGTGAAAGTTAAGGGAAAGTAAAGGGTAAGCCTGATCACTGAGTGGATTTTTTCTGCAAAAAAGTGAAAGGGGGAGGGGGTTAAAAAATGATACATCTTCGAGTACTCTATAGGGAACTGTCAGGCCTGATCACTGAGTTGGACTTAGTTTTTTCACCCTATGAATGATTTTTTTCTCTTTCTAAATGCCTGATCAGTGAGATGGAGTTAGTTTTTTACCCTATGGATATTTTTCTCTCTTTCTAAAAGCCTGACCGTTGAGTTGGACTTAGACTTTTTTCTTTCTAAATGTCTGAGCAGTGAGTTGTACTTAGTTTTTCTTCACCTATGTATGATTTTTTCTCTTTCTAATTGCCTGGACATTGAGTTGGACTTAGTTTTTTTCACCCTATGGATGATTTTTTCTCTTTTTAATTGCCTAAGCACTGGTTTGGACTTAGCTTTTTTATTCTATGAATGATTTTCTTTTCTAAAAGTCTGATCAGTGAGTTGTACTTAGTTTTTTTACTTCTATCCATTACTCGGTCTTTATTTACCCTACGAATGATTTTCTTTCTAAAAGTCTGATCACTGAGTTGGACTTAGTTTTTTCTTCACCTATGAATGATTTTCTCTCTTTCTAAAAGGTTGACCATTGAGTTGGACTTAGTCTTTTTTCTACACCTATGTATGATTCTTACTCTTTGCAGTATAACTCTCTGGAGTATAACTCTTTTGGAGTGCATCTCGGCTCACGTCCCTGAGTGGAATTTTTCTGCAGTTAAAGCAGCAGATGTCGGCCAAAAAATGATACATCTTCGAGTGCTCTATAGTGATCTGACAGGTCTGGTCATTGAGTTGGACTTAGTTTTTTACCCTATGAATGATTTTTTCTCTTTCTAAAAGCCTGATCATTGAGTTGTACTTAGTTTTTTCTTCACCTATGAATGATTTTCTCTCTTTCTAAAAGGTTGACCATTGAGTTGGACTTAGTCTTTTTTCTACACCTATGTATGATTCTTACTCTTTGCAGTATAACTCTCTGGAGTATAACTCTTTTGGAGTGCATCTCGGCTCACGTCCCTGAGTGGAATTTTTCTGCAGTTAAAGCAGCAGATGTCGGCCAAAAAATGATACATCTTCGAGTGCTCTATAGTGATCTGCCAGGTCTGTTCATTGAGTTGGACTTAGTTTTTTTACCCTATGAATGATTTTTTTCTCTTTCTAAATGCCTGGACATTGAGTTGGACTTAGTCTTTTTCTGCAATTATGAATGATTTTCTCTCTTTCTAAATGCCTGGACATTGAGTTGGACTTAGTTTTTTCACCCTATGATTGATTTTCTCTCTTTCTAAAAGCCTGATCACTGAGTTGGACTTAGTCTTTTTCTGCAATTATGAATGATTTTCTCTCTTTTTAAAAGCCTGATCATTGAGTTTGACTTAGATTTTTTTTGCACTATAAATGATTTCTAAATGTCTGAGCACTGAGTTGTACTTAGTCTTTTTTTCGCCTACGTATGATTTTTCTTTCTAATTGCCTAACCATTGAGTTGGACTTAGACTTTTTTTTGCATCTCTATGAATGATTTCTCTTTTCTAAAAGGAAATTTATCCTATATCAGTGAGTTGGTCTTAGCTTTTTTCCCCTATGAATGATTTTCTCTCTTTCTAAAAGGTTGACCATTGAGTTTGACTTAGTCTTTTTTCACCCTATGGATGATTTTTTCTCTTTCTAAAAGCCTGATCATTGAGTTGGACTTAGATTTTTTCACCCTATGGATGATTTTTTCTCTTTCTAAAAGCCTGACCATTGAGTTGGACTTAGACTTTTTTTCTTTCTAAATGTCTGAGCACTGAGTTGTACTTAGTTTTTTTACCCATATGCTATTAGGATTGCTTTATTGTTTTACTTTTATCCATTACTTGGCCTTTAAGTGCTTTCTCTTTCTAAATGTCTGACCATTGAGTTGAACTTAGACTTTTTTTACCCTATGAATGAATTTTCTTTCTAAATGTCTGGATATTGAGTTGGACTTAGTCTTTTTCTGCAATTATGGATGATTTTTTCTCTCTAAAAGGAATTTGTCCCTATATCAGTGAGTTGAACATAGACTTTTTTTTACCCTATGAATGATTTTCTTTCTAAAAGCCTGACCACTGAGTTGGACTTAGTTTTTTCACCTATGAATGAATTCTCTTTTCTAATTGCCTAATCAGTGAGTTGGACTTAGACTTTTTTCTTATCTATGGATGATTTCTTCTCTCTAAATGTTTGGCCATTGAGTTGAACTTAGCTTTTTTCATCCTATGAATGATTTTTCTCTCTAAAAGGAATTTGTCCCTATATCAGTGAGTTGGACTTAGTTTTTTCACCTATGAATGAATTCTCTTTTCTAATTGCCTAATCATTGAGTTGAACTTAGACTTTTTTACCCTATGAATAATTTCTCTTTCTAAAAGCCTGACCATTGAGTTGGACTTAGTTTTTTCACCCTATGGATGATTTTTCTCTCTAAAAGACTGACCATTGAGTTGGACTTAAGACTTTTTTCTGCATCTATGAATGATTTCTCTAAAAGACTGAGCGCTGAGTTGGACTTAGTCTTTTTTCTGCATCTATGGATGATTTTTCTTTTCTAAAAGGAATTTGTCCCTATATCACTGAGTTGGACTTAGACTTTTTTCTACATCTATGAATGAATTCTCTTTTCTAAATGCCTAACCATTGAGTTGAACATAGACTTTTTTTTACCCTATGAATGATTTTCTTTCTAAAAGCCTGACCACTGAGTTGGACTTAGTCTTTTTTCTGCATCTATGAATGATTTTTCTTTTCTAAAAGGAATTTGTCCCTAAATCACTGAGTTGGACTTAGACTTTTTTCTACATCTATGAATGATTCTTACTCTTTGGAGTGTAACTCTTTGGAGTGTAACTCTTTGGAGTGTAACTCTTCTAAAAGAAAGAAGTTTGACAATTTGAAGAAATGACAATTTTCAAGAAAGATAGAACTTTCGTGGTAATGGTTAGTCCTGAAAAGGACTGTTGGGTTAGCTCTGAAAAAGAGCTGTGACAATTTGAAGAAATGACAACTTGAAGATAGAACTTTCGTCTGACAGCTTGAAGGTAGAAGTTTCGTCTGATAGCTTGAAGATAGAACTTTCGTCTGGCATCTTGAAGATAGAACTTTCGTGGTAAATGGTTAGCCCTGAAAAGGACTGTTGGGTTAGCTCTGAAAAGAACTGTTGGGTTAGCCCTGAAAAGGGCTGTTTTGTTTTGGAGGCTGTGTTTTTTCCACTTCTAATGACAGCATCCGAAATTCGCTTGACAAATGGGGCATGCTTCAACTCTTTTTCTGATCACCATTGCTCCATTATCGAAAGTAATCTTTCTCCCAAATTCGATATCAAACAAAATGATGTCAGGCGTTGTCTTTAAAAATAGTTGAACTAATCTTTCGCCGAGATCTTTGTATGGCTGTGTTATACGTTGTAGTTGGTTTTGTTCCTCCTCTCCTACGAAATGAGTGTTTAGTTGTAATAACTGTTGACCTGCATTTAGATATTCTTGGAGAACCTCACGTAGTTGATAATTTATCTCCTCCATATTGATACTGCTTCCGAATATTGATACTGCTTCCGAATATTGATACCGCTTTCGAAGTGATCGTTAGCTGAGAATCAAAGAAATGGTTAATGTATGAAAATAACGCCGAGCTTTATACGTTTAAGGAGGATTGAAATTTTTTAAAGAGCTCGGATCTGACAGAAATCACATACATTTTTTTCCATGCTACGTTTCATGCTAATATAGCAAAAAAGTTATGACCCGTTGTATGGGAAAAAATGTAGACAGAACAAGTCTTTGGGGAAGACAGAATGAAGAGCTCTATTGTTTTTGAACTCTTATTTACTGAACAGAACTAAACAATGAAACATTTTTTTGCAAAGCATCATAAAAAAATTTCTTGACAATGAAAAAAATTTTCTTGACAATGAAAAAAATTCACAATGAAACATTTTTTTTGCAAAAGCATCATAAAAAATTTCTTGACAATGAAAAAAATCACAAGGAAACATTTTTACAATACAGCATAAAAACAATTTCTTGACAATGAAAAAAATCGCACTGAAATATTTTTTCACAATGAATTATTCACAATGAATTAATCACAATGAAAAAAATCACACTGAATTATTTTTTCGCAATGAATTATTTACAATGAATTATTCTCAAAACAGTATATAACAAATTTTTTACAATGCAAATTCGCAAACACCACGAGTTTCATATTTGTTTTCATATTCCTACCGTTTTGTTGTTTTTTCTTGGTTGTTTTCGCTCTGTCTTTGGGTTTTTTGGGATCTTGAAATCAACGTGATTATCAATGTTTTTCCCGTATTTACCCTGGCCTGTCAATATTGGTGTAGTTGGTTTTTGATCAACTCGCTGTTTCTTGTGGAGATGGTTAGCATCATCCTCAGATTTCCGCTTTGTTGTTTTTCTTGGTTGTTTCTCCTCTGGTTGTTTTTCTTTGGTTGATTTTTCTTCACAACACTTACGATAGAGTCCACTAACTTGTGAAGATTAGATTTATCAAAGTCGAACTCCACAGGAATCTTCACAGGAGTTGTTGAAATGCACTGATCCTGTTGGCGTAGTACCTCGATATTTCTACTGAGCTGATCAGTACTTGCGCTTAAAGTTTTAATTTCCTCCAAATGTCTGTTTAAAGTCTCCAACTGATCTATGATCCGGGTCATCATGCTATCTTGCTTCAAATTTACCTGCTTTACCTCTTCATAAATGTTGTCCAGCACCGTCGCTGGAATGATGGTTGTCGAATTTAACTCTGGTGGCGGATTGATGATTGTCGAATTTATAACTGATGAAAGAACGTCTCCATTGTTTTCCACTGGTGAAAAAATCGTCCAAGTTGATTTCATCTAAGTTGTGCTTCATATTGAAACTGCTTCTGAATATTGATACTGCTTCCAAAGTGATCGTTTGCTGAGAACCAAAGAAATGGTGAATGTATGAAAATAACGCCGAGCTTTTATACGTTTACAGAGGATTGAAATTTTTAAAGAGTGCGGACCTGGCAGAAAACACCGGGATTGTACTGTGTGACATTGAAATGGGAGTGGTGAAAAAAACACCGATATAACCGTCGATTTGAATGCACAATGTTAATGAAACGCCGACGCGGGAAAAACATAGGAGAAAAATGACGTCATGGGTCATCTAGTTCAATCCTCCGGTAAAGCTATAAAGCCCAGTGATATTTTACATAAAATCATATTTGTTTCAGAATGGTTCGAATTCTTGTGTGCCCTCACTGTGCAAGCAGATGTCTGATAGAGTGTGGGAAATGTTTTACCATACTTTTTTTACTCTTATGTTTTGTTGATTTGCAAAAGAAACAGTTCTTTGTTACTCGTTTTTTCTTCTTTTCGTTGTTTTGCTTTTTTCTCCTCTTTTAGATCCAAAGTTTGTTGTTTTCTTAGATTATCGTTTGTAGATATTTTTTTCTCTGCCTGTTCTGTTATTTTGCAGATTTTTGAATCGGTGATATCCGTTGTGTCGGACTGCATGTCTACGGTCTGATTTTCAACCGGTGATATTGTAGTCTGTAGTGAACTTGTTTTCCATGTATTTTCGTTGTAGAATGAATTTAGTGTCCCGACGAATTTCGTATGTTGGAGATCGACAACGTTGTAAAACGATGGTGAAATTTCGATGTCATGACTGTGTGGGTTTACGTAGACAAAAAACAAATGTTCCTGTCTGATTTTCTTTTTTGGACAATTTCTGGACCAATGTCCTGTTTCGTTGCACGTAAAACAAATATTTGTTCTCTCACCATTCATCCGATATCGTTTGTCGAGCGTCGCTTGATCTAAAACTCTGTAGCTGATAGTACAGCGTATAGAGCTATTTATAAAAAAATACGCTTCACTACTAGACGCTGACGTAGTGTACCTCTACCCAATGGTCTATTTATAGCAACAGACGCTAACATATTGTGATTTAACCCCTTGTCACACTAAACGGCGTTTCCACTGAGTTGTCACGGTGTTGTTTAAGTTCCCAGACTGCCAAGAGATCGCAGGAAAAATGCGAAGCTCCCGTGGCCTATTATCGCGTTCCTGATGTTGATGAAAAAAAAAGCAAGAAGGAAATCAAGTATATTGATATCTGTTCTCTGTACCCTTATGTTTGTAAATACAAATCCTATCCTGTAGGTCAGCCAGAAATTTTGTCTGCTGAGAATATTGACATGAACAATATTCGACAATATGAGGGCTTAATCAAATGCAAAGTTTTGCCTCCAACTGATTTTTGTTTCACCCCGTTCTCCCAGTTCACTGTAACAACAAAATGATGTTTCCACTCTGTATGAAATGTGCAGAAGAAAGTTCAAGTATTTGTAGCCATGGTGAAGAAAAGAGGGCTTTGGTCGGAACTTGGGTTACTTTTGAATTATTCAAGGCTCTTGACTGCGGTTATCGATTATTGCAAAGTAAAAAAGTTAAAAGTAGAAAAAGTCAAAAGTCTCTCTTATATAGGTCTAGATCTACATGCAGTGAGGAAATATTCCCGTAAAATGGTCTTTACAAGTGTGTGAACCAATAATTATTCCAAGTTATTTTTCTTGACATAAATGAACGAAAGTGTCAAGGAACTGTCTTTCTTTTGTTAAGGAAATCAGGGATATTCACCCTATTTCACATGTACAAATCTACGAAAGAAAAAATGCTTTCTACTTTTGACAACGCTCAAAATTCGAACTCAAACCTTTTTTATATTAGTTAAGCGTATAGAGGTATTTATAAAAAAGCTATACTAGACGCTGACGTAGTGTACCTCTGCCCAATGGTCTATTTATAGCAACAAACGCTAACATATTGTGATCTAAGCCCCTGTCACTCTAAACGGCGTTTCCACTGAGTTGACACGGTGTTGTTTAAGTTCACAGAGTACCAACAAAGGTTTTCGTTTTGATTTCTGAACAATAGATTGAAATGCTCGAATCAAAGTTTTTTACCCAGAAGAAAAAATCCATTATTCAAATTGGCAATCATGACCAACTATGTTTTGCAAGAGCCGTTGTTGTGGGAATTTGCTACAGTGAACGTGAAAACACCGGGGCATGGAATAGAAAATGGGATCGTATTTGTCGTTCAAATTACCTCCTTCAAAAGACTGAAGCTGAGAAATTGTTACATGAAGCTGGAGTTTCACCAACACAGTCTGTAGGAATTGATGAATACAAAAAAATTCAAGCATTCTTGTATGAAAAAGGCTATGTCATTAAAGTTCATCAACAGCATTCAAAAGTGGAAAAAATATTTGAACATCCAGAAGTGAAAACCAATAGTAAGATCATACATTTGTACTTTCATCAAAACCATTATGACTACATCAAATCTATCAAAGGTTTTCTTAGTTGTGCATATTATTGTGAGTTCTGTGATGTGGGTTACCCTCAACGGGAAAGTCATGCTTGTTCAAATATCTGTAAAGGTTGTTATCGCAAAGGAAAATGTCCATCAGATTCAAAAGAATATGTTTGCAGTGATTGCAGTAGACGATTTTTTAGTGCTGAATGCTTTGAAAATCACAGAAATGTTCAAGGTAAAGAAAAGAAATCCATTTGTGAATTAGTGAAACTCTGTTCGAAATGTGGTGTGCAATATCTTGTCAGAAAGAAAAATCATGTTTGCAATGGAAAGAAAAAATGTCATATCTGTAAGAGAATTGTTAACTTTTCTCATCAATGCTATATTCAGCCTTACCAAAGTAAGTTGAACCATGACAGCGATGACGAGACGAGTTCTTCTGTAGTCAAAAAACCACAGTTTATTTTCTTTGATTTTGAATGCAAACAAGACACAGGTGTACACATCCCGAATTATTGTATTGCACACAGAGCATGTGATGAATGTATCGATAAATCACTTGATTTTCATTGTTCTACATGCAGTGAATTTGAAGAGGGTAGGGAAGTTATTTTTCAAGGTGAAAAAACTTTGAGTCAATTTTGCAAGTGGCTCTTTTCAAAACATCATAAAGAGGTCACGGCTATTGCCCATAATTTCAAAGGTTATGACGGTCAGTTCATTCTTGGCTATATTGTCAAAGTTGGGTTAAAACTTCCAAAATTGATCATGAATGGAAACAATATTATGAAGTTAGAACTGAATGGTGTACGTCTGGTCGATTCTTTCAATTTCATGAGCTTTGGTTTGGCAAAATTTCCAGCCATATTTGGTCTTCAAGAAAATAAAAAAGGTTACTTTCCTCACTGGGCAAATACAGATGAATTTTGGAGTTACATTGGACCTTACTTGGATATGTCTTATTACAAACCCGGAGGAGGAACAAAACCAACTACAACGTATAACACAGCCATACAAAGATCTCGGTGAAAGATTAGTTCAACTATTTTTAAAGACAACGCCTGACATCATTTTGTTTGATATCGAATTTGGGAGAAAGATTACTTTCGATAATGGAGCAATGGTGATCAGAAAAAGAGTTGAAGCATGCCCCATTTGTCAAGCGAATTTCGGATGCTGTCATTAGAAGTGGAAAAAACACAGCCTCCAAAACAAAACAGCCCTTTTCAGGGCTAACCCAACAGTTCTTTTCAGAGCTAACCCAACAGTCCTTTTCAGGGCTAACCATTTACCACGAAAGTTCTATCTTCAAGATGCCAGACGAAAGTTCTATCTTCAAGCTATCAGACGAAACTTCTACCTTCAAGCTGTCAGACGAAAGTTCTATCTTCAAGTTGTCATTTCTTCAAATTGTCACAGCTCTTTTTCAGAGCTAACCCAACAGTCCTTTTCAGGACTAACCATTACCACGAAAGTTCTATCTTTCTTGAAAATTGTCATTTCTTCAAATTGTCAAACTTCTTTCTTTTAGAAGAGTTACACTCCAAAGAGTTACACTCCAAAGAGTTACACTCCAAAGAGTAAGAATCATTCATAGATGTAGAAAAAAGTCTAAGTCCAACTCAGTGATTTAGGGACAAATTCCTTTTAGAAAAGAAAAATCATTCATAGATGCAGAAAAAAGACTAAGTCCAACTCAGTGGTCAGGCTTTTAGAAAGAAAATCATTCATAGGGTAAAAAAAAGTCTATGTTCAACTCAATGGTTAGGCATTTAGAAAAGAGAATTCATTCATAGATGTAGAAAAAAGTCTAAGTCCAACTCAGTGATATAGGGACAAATTCCTTTTAGAAAAGAAAAATCATCCATAGATGCAGAAAAAAGACTAAGTCCAACTCAGCGCTCAGTCTTTTAGAGAAATCATTCATAGATGCAGAAAAAAGTCTTAAGTCCAACTCAATGGTCAGTCTTTTAGAGAGAAAAATCATCCATAGGGTGAAAAAACTAAGTCCAACTCAATGGTCAGGCTTTTAGAAAGAGAAATTATTCATAGGGTAAAAAAGTCTAAGTTCAACTCAATGATTAGGCAATTAGAAAAGAGAATTCATTCATAGGTGAAAAAACTAAGTCCAACTCACTGATATAGGGACAAATTCCTTTTAGAGAGAAAAATCATTCATAGGATGAAAAAAGCTAAGTTCAACTCAATGGCCAAACATTTAGAGAGAAGAAATCATCCATAGATAAGAAAAAAGTCTAAGTCCAACTCACTGATTAGGCAATTAGAAAAGAGAATTCATTCATAGGTGAAAAAACTAAGTCCAACTCAGTGGTCAGGCTTTTAGAAAGAAAATCATTCATAGGGTAAAAAAAAGTCTATGTTCAACTCACTGATATAGGGACAAATTCCTTTTAGAGAGAAAAAATCATCCATAATTGCAGAAAAAGACTAAGTCCAACTCAATATCCAGACATTTAGAAAGAAAATTCATTCATAGGGTAAAAAAAGTCTAAGTTCAACTCAATGGTCAGACATTTAGAAAGAGAAAGCACTTAAAGGCCAAGTAATGGATAAAAGTAAAACAATAAAGCAATCCTAATAGCATATGGGTAAAAAAACTAAGTACAACTCAGTGCTCAGACATTTAGAAAGAAAAAAAGTCTAAGTCCAACTCAATGGTCAGGCTTTTAGAAAGAGAAAAAATCATCCATAGGGTGAAAAAATCTAAGTCCAACTCAATGATCAGGCTTTTAGAAAGAGAAAAAATCATCCATAGGGTGAAAAAAGACTAAGTCAAACTCAATGGTCAACCTTTTAGAAAGAGAGAAAATCATTCATAGGGGAAAAAAGCTAAGACCAACTCACTGATATAGGATAAATTTCCTTTTAGAAAAGAGAAATCATTCATAGAGATGCAAAAAAAAGTCTAAGTCCAACTCAATGGTTAGGCAATTAGAAAGAAAAATCATACGTAGGCGAAAAAAAGACTAAGTACAACTCAGTGCTCAGACATTTAGAAATCATTTATAGTGCAAAAAAAATCTAAGTCAAACTCAATGATCAGGCTTTTAAAAAGAGAGAAAATCATTCATAATTGCAGAAAAAGACTAAGTCCAACTCAGTGATCAGGCTTTTAGAAAGAGAGAAAATCAATCATAGGGTGAAAAAACTAAGTCCAACTCAATGTCCAGGCATTTAGAAAGAGAGAAAATCATTCATAATTGCAGAAAAAGACTAAGTCCAACTCAATGTCCAGGCATTTAGAAAGAGAAAAAAATCATTCATAGGGTAAAAAAACTAAGTCCAACTCAATGAACAGACCTGGCAGATCACTATAGAGCACTCGAAGATGTATCATTTTTTGGCCGACATCTGCTGCTTTAACTGCAGAAAAATTCCACTCAGGGACGTGAGCCGAGATGCACTCCAAAAGAGTTATACTCCAGAGAGTTATACTGCAAAGAGTAAGAATCATACATAGGTGTAGAAAAAAGACTAAGTCCAACTCAATGGTCAACCTTTTAGAAAGAGAGAAAATCATTCATAGGTGAAGAAAAAACTAAGTACAACTCAATGATCAGGCTTTTAGAAAGAGAAAAAATCATTCATAGGGTAAAAAACTAAGTCCAACTCAATGACCAGACCTGTCAGATCACTATAGAGCACTCGAAGATGTATCATTTTTTGGCCGACATCTGCTGCTTTAACTGCAGAAAAATTCCACTCAGGGACGTGAGCCGAGATGCACTCCAAAAGAGTTATACTCCAGAGAGTTATACTGCAAAGAGTAAGAATCATACATAGGTGTAGAAAAAAGACTAAGTCCAACTCAATGGTCAACCTTTTAGAAAGAGAGAAAATCATTCATAGGTGAAGAAAAAACTAAGTCCAACTCAGTGATCAGACTTTTAGAAAGAAAATCATTCGTAGGGTAAATAAAGACCGAGTAATGGATAGAAGTAAAAAAACTAAGTACAACTCACTGATCAGACTTTTAGAAAAGAAAATCATTCATAGAATAAAAAAGCTAAGTCCAAACCAGTGCTTAGGCAATTAAAAAGAGAAAAAATCATCCATAGGGTGAAAAAAACTAAGTCCAACTCAATGTCCAGGCAATTAGAAAGAGAAAAAATCATACATAGGTGAAGAAAAACTAAGTACAACTCACTGCTCAGACATTTAGAAAGAAAAAAGTCTAAGTCCAACTCAACGGTCAGGCTTTTAGAAAGAGAGAAAAATATCCATAGGGTAAAAAACTAACTCCATCTCACTGATCAGGCATTTAGAAAGAGAAAAAAATCATTCATAGGGTGAAAAAACTAAGTCCAACTCAGTGATCAGGCCTGACAGTTCCCTATAGAGTACTCGAAGATGTATCATTTTTTAACCCCCTCCCCCTTTCACTTTTTTGCAGAAAAAATCCACTCAGTGATCAGGCTTACCCTTTACTTTCCCTTAACTTTCACTTTTTTGCAGAAAAATTCCGCTCAGGGACGTGAGCCTGGGGCATTTTTATCCCCAGGGTATCCTCCACACGGCCGCCATTTTGAATGCTAAATCCCTCTCAGGGACGTTACCCTACGGACAAAATCTTTCGGGGACAGCATATACGGACACATTTTTTGTCAGGGACGGTGATATACGGCGCTCAGGGACGTCTCCCTACGGACACACTCAGGCCGGAGTGTGTCCGTAGGGAGACGTCCTATACTACTCACTCTACCTCATAATTTAGTCGGTTCTTAGACAAGATGTATTTTATGGATCAATAATTATGTGATGACTTACTAGGTATCATGCATCACGGAGATGTACTAACCCACGCTCCCTTTTGCAAGAGAACAACTCACTTGATGAAATATTCGAGCCTGGATATGACTGAAATAAATTTACAATTGAGAGCCGATTAAAACACCATTTAAACCTATTTATTATATTCCTATCAGTGAATTACTGGACTTTCATAGTGAACAACACCACTAGTGATGATAGATATGGTATCATCACTAGTGACGATATAGTTTTAGAATGTTTGCCGGAACTACTTTTTTCCTATATTGCTCACGTTGTACCATTCTTAATAATCATTAGAATAAAAAAAAAGGTGAATTAGGAATATAATAAATAAAATAATCTGCTGCTTGTGTGTGATATTTAAAATCTGTCACTCCAACGAGGTTTGATGCGGTTGAAAAAACTCGACCTTCGGACTCGTTTTTTCAACCGCATCACACCCTATTCTACTGACAGATTTTTAATATCACACACAACCAGTTGATTATTCTCTATTTCTTGTAACCAAAACGCAAGTAACGGAGAAGATCACCAGTCACGCAATTTTGCTGTATTGGTAGAATTTGGGGCGAGCCCGTAGGTGGGATGCGAACTCACAGCCCCATAGTCTCAATAATTAGACGCTACGGTGATTTTTTTCATATTTGGACATTTATTGTGCACCTGTACCGTCTCAAGTCCATCGTAAATTTTCCGGTTGCAAAGATAGAGCGCTATACTGACTTTCTGTTTCGTCAGTTTAATCTGTATTGCAGCAAAATGCAATTTACTTTTAGTAACAGACATGACCAAAGACAAATCATTAAACTTTTCATTATCTGAAGAGCTCGTAGAAATCGTTTATAACATGTAAATCTCGGAAAAAAAACTGACGAAATTTATCGTTCATGGCGGCCATTTTGTGTGTTTTCGGGAACGTCAACAACTCGAGTAACAGATGAAATGAGCTGTTTTTTTCTTATGTTCAGCTTTTAAATTGAAAATATTTGTATTTCAAACGAAGGGTTATCAAACACGCAAGCAATAAGTATGTTCAAATCCAAGTTTTGTGCTCTATTTCTGAAATTATGAGAGTTCAAACTTGCGCACAAAATCTGTGCGGAGCTTTCAAATGATTTTGTCTTCATCGTCTCTGTACCCAGAGGCAACCAGTCAAAAAAGTAGCATTACCTTTGGGGACAGTTATCCGTACTAACAGCCCCGGTGCTTTCAATCCTGCTTGTATCCCCACAAATTGTATAAAAAAGATCACTTTATTCTAGGTTACCAAAGTACCATGGAGAAAAATGTTCACTAGTCTCGCTGTTTGGGCCATCTTTCTCACCCAACTGTGTGACAACTGGTCGTATTATCTCATACTGACTTGTCTACCTCTGTTTGTTAACGAAGTCCTCAAGTTTGACATTCAAAGTGTAAGTATTCTCTATAGATACGGAGTGATTTGAGCCACGCTGTGGTAAGAGGGGGGTTAATGCATCTCTGTGATGCATTGTACCAAGTAAGTCATCACGTGATTATGGATCCATAAAATCTATTTTGTCAAACAATTGAATTGGTCTTGAGGTGGAATAATCCTTGAACATGCAGAAAATTCATGAATAGTAGAAAGTTTCGACTCATGTCTGCCTGCGCCGATTGCGCAGGCAGACACGGGCCGATACTTTTTCATATGCATTTGGCACGCTTTACTCAGAGTACGGCTTTCTTCCTCAAGGTTTGGCTATTCATATTACATTGATTAAAGTAACAATAAAGGCCAAATTAGACAAAGCGGGTATTTAGATGCATTTGAATTTATATCATACCATTTAAAAGTATAGCAATTATTGTGAAGATGACAATCTGTCATTGTATGGTCGGTTCAAGTGATAGTCGTTGACAGAGAAATTAATTTCAAAACTAGGGTAAAACCTGCCAGGTAGCTGTGTCTTTTGTTTACTTTTTGCCTGATTTTGAAATTCTTTTTTTTCCTGCCAGCGACTAACATACGGCCCGACCACACAATAACACTGTCATCTCCACAATATTTTCCTTACCTTTAAATGTTATGATTTAAATTCAAATGTATTATGACACCTGCTTTGATATTTTGGTCTTTACTGGGCCTTTAAGACTTGAGTCCAATTATTTTACTTTGGATATTTGCTTCCTTCACCTTTACCAGTACTCGGTCCTAACTGTTGACAAATTGAAAGACTGATTGGCTCATCAGGCGATTTAAACCTATCCAGTCCTGGCGATTTAATGTTAGCAGTTCCAAAGGATGAACTCACTCAATCATGTTATTCGAACCTAATCAGTGTCGGTTGTTCCAAAGTTTTCACCATTTCATCACGTGAGCCTAACAAGTACTCGTGCCATGTGTGAGCATTTACCAAATGTTGAACCATTTTATCACGCCATTTAAACCTAAGGAATGTGTTCATTCCAAAGACAAAACCTGCTTACCACGTCGTTCGAACCTAACGGTGGTTGGTCATTTTATAGGTTGAACTCGCTCATGACGCCATTTGAACCTCGGTAGTTGGTCATTTTATAGGTTGAACTCACTCATGACGTCATTCGAACCTAACGGTAGTTGGTTATTTTATAGGTTGAACTCGCTTATGACGCCATTCGAACCTAATGGTAGTTGGTCATTTTATAGGTTGAACTCGCTCATGAACGGTCATTCGAACCTTACGGTAGTTGGTCGTTCCATAGGTTGCCCTCGTTCATGACGTCATTCAAACCTAACGGTAGTTGGTCATTTTATAGGTTGAACTCGCTCATGACGTCATTAGAACCTAACAGTAGTTGGTCGTTCCATAAGTTGCCCTCGTTCATGACGTCATTCGAACCTAACGGGTAATGGTCGTTCCATAGGTTGTGCCTGCCAATCACCAGATTACAACGTAACAAATATTGGTCGTTCTAAAACTTAAACAGCTTATCACTAGATTAGAAACTAACAGGTGTGGATAATTCCGATTATTAAATCCGCTTATCACGGTATTCGAACAAGGCATTATGATGTGAATGGCTGGTGATCTGCCCCTTACAATACTGTCTGTCATCGAGTTTTTACTGTTAAGACCCTTTTTATTTGAGCCATGTTCTGTGAAAAGGGAACTTAATGCATTTGCAAAAAGTATCGACCCAGGTCAGCCTGCGCAGTGCGCGCAGGCTGACCTCGGCCGAAACTTTTTGCTTTTAGTCAATTTTCTACATGTCCAAGGACCATTCAATCTCCATATGCAGTCAGTTGTAAGGCTATATTCATTTTACGGATCCCTAATTATATGCTGTCTTTCTTGGTACAATACATTACGGAGATGCATGAAGCCTCCTTTTGCCAGTGTAAAGCTCATTTATATTTCAGAACGGTCTGTATTCTTCCCTGCCGTACGTAGCCACTGTGTTAAGTTTATTAACGTCTGGAGTGTTAGCGGACTATGTCAACAAACGACAATGGGTGAATAGAACTACCAATAGAAAGATATTTCAGATCACATGTAAGTAGTCTGGTCACGACGAGTAATTTCTCATTTTCTCACACTGTTGTTACATGAGCATTGGCAAGCTATGTACAAGAGAGACTGTGTGTGAAGCGAACTATAGAAATATGCTTGTACAGGTGGTTTGCGAGTTATAATTTCGTAACGAGCTATTTCTCTGTTTGTCACACTGTTTTCGCATCTGTAATGATGAATTTGTTAACAAGGTGGGTTGGGTGAACTGAAAAACAAAAAAAGCAAAAAAAGTTATTTCATATAACGAACCAAGTTAATAATTATTTAATGTTATTAAAAAGTTCCGTTGATATTAAATATAATTATATATGAACTTTATTTTTGGATTGTCTCCCTTTACAATATTTACGGTATAATAGTGATCTGCAGAAAAGCATATAACGACATTAAGGCATTAAAGACATTCTTTTATGTTATAGTGAAAACTTTGCTATTGATAACAATGTGACAAAAAGAAAAAAATGTTCGTTACTATGAACTGTCGGGAAGGTATAAATAAGACACTTTTGTAATCTTGGGCCACTGGGGGGGTGTGGATTCGAGCCTCACGGCTGGCCATCTAAAAATTTCTAAGTCTTTAGGATGAGACGTTAAACCGAGCTACCGTGTGACGGTGCTATATAACGACCAGGCGTAACATGGGATGGGTTTCGTCCTATATCTTACACTATCCTCGACAACATAAATAACAGCCTTCAGCCTTTTTGCTACATGTATTTGTAAATCTTATGCCTATCCAAGGACCATTCTATCCCCATATGCTGTCAATTGTCAGATGTAATGGATTTTATAAATCACAAATTATGTGATATCTTGCTTGGTATAATGCATTAGGGAGATGCATTAAGCTCCCTTTTCACAGACCATGGCTCATGTATATAGTAAATTAATGGCTTGCAACATGCAAAAAGGGGCATTCGGACATTTGCGTAAATTGTCGTCTCGGATCAGCCTGCGCAGTCCGCGCAGACTTATCCGAGACGGCACTTTACGACTACATTAGATTTTGTGCTACAGTAGACTTGCACAAAACAGAAAATTCCATAAAAACGGAAAGCGTCGTTTCGGATTAGCCTGCGCGGACTACGCAGGCTGATCCGAGGCGACACTTTACGCAAATTTTCGAATGTTCCTTTTTCGCATGTTGCAGGCCATGTATAAAAGCTTTATCTGCTGTTTCAGCACTGGTGGTATCTTCCGGGTTCTTGGTGCTTTCCTGTTACTTACCCTGTGACAGAAAGCAGCTTGTGATATTGTGTATTTCATTGTGCACCATCTTTCTACATTTAGCCTACGCCTCAGGGTATCCATGTAACTTGGTTGACATGACGCCAAGGTAACTTTATTCTTTTTATCTTGTTATATACATTGTTATCTTTGACAATCAATCCTTTTTGGGAATCTATTGTAAAAAACTTGAATCAGTGGATTGTTGTTGCACAGTTTTTACCATTTTCCTACAGCCCGCCCGGGTAGCTCAGAGGTAAGCGTATCGGATTCGCGACCTGGTGGTTGTGAGTTCGATATCCGGTCGAGGCAAACTTTCTCTCCGGCGATTTTTCGCCCCTCACCTCTGATGCATGAGAGAAAATAGGTCAGTGACTTGGGAAAGAAAGTTGTGTCAGTACTGGTATGAGAAATCCAGGAAACACATGCGTAGGTGCACTGACCGCCGTGATATAATATAAGCTGTTAAAACGGCGTTAAACTTCAATTCAATTCAATCAATCAATCAATCAGTTTTACTGTATTTAGCCTACGCCTCAAGTTATCCATGTAATTTGGTTGACATGACGCTGTGGTAACAGTATACATTTTTCGTTGTAAGTTCTTCAGTTATAGATTCTTTTGGTTTCATTTGGCCATTTGGTTTTTAGACTCACTGCCTTTGTAACTTTTAAAACCCATCTGCCATTTGATTTTTAGACTCAATGTTTATGAAATACCGTCACTAAATGTTCACGTTGTAACAACGCCTTGAGGCATTCTTGAATGTTGTAGATAGGACAGCGGGATATTGTGAACCAGGCTGCTAATCGCGACTCAAGGACCTTTTGCGGACAGTGTAGATCAAGATCAGACTGAACAGAACGTGCAGTCTGATCTTTGATCTATACTGTCCGATTAGGAGACATCTTTCCCCCCAAAATACCTTTGAAATAGCAAAGTTTGGGTTTTTGCTATCGGCTTGAAAGTTTCATTTCACTTATTTAGCAGTTTAAGGATTAATATTGTAGCTTTGTTTTCTGTTATATGTCTTCGATTGATTGATTGATTGTATGGTGTTTAACGCCGTTTTCAACATTATTTCAGTTATATCGCGGTGGCCAGTGCACCTATCCATGTGGAGTTTCTTTTACCAGTACTCCGCACAATATTCTTTCCAAACCACTGGCTGCTTACCCACCTAACCATCGTTGAAACAATGATCAGTGGTGAGAGAGAGGAATGAATCCTGTCGCAATGACTATCATCAGTCCTCGGAAAGAGATTGGCCGAGCCGGGGATCGAACCAGCGACCCCCTGTTCTTGAGTCATGTACGCGACCTACTCCGCTACCGGGACTCGGCTATATGCCTTCGTTGACATAGTTGTAAATGGCGTAGATAACTATGAGGTGTTTTGTATCTTTATTCGTTAAAATGCCATCGTCCTCGAGGCGTCGTTGTAATGGGAGTATATCTGTGATTTGCATCTCAACGCCCACCATCTCCATTCTACTTAACACGATATACACAGTTTTCAATCGATCGAGCAATTCAGAATCCAACCTCGTCAGTTTGACTAATTTGCATATCATGAGCTATGCATAAAGGGAGAAAAAAATACACTGTTTATGTCGATACATGCACAATATTAGTTGTACTGTCAGGTGGCAGGGGACTTGGAAACTTGTTCACGGCTGTGGCGAATCATGTAGCCCCGAGCCGAAGGCGAGGTGGCGACATTATTCGTCACAGCAGTGAACAAGTTTCCAAGTCCCCTGCCACCTGACCGTACAACGAATTTATTATACTGCAAAGTTTTACCATTCATACGTGTGTTAAGCGAAATTTACCTGTTTTTTTTTTGGTTTCAAAAATTGAGTACGCTGACGAAGTAGAATTTCCCTTCTGAGTGCCCCAATTCAATGAAAACTGACGTCACTGGGAACTGATGTCACTGAAACCTTGGAAAAACATGCAGTTTGGTGCATAATCTTGATTTTAATCTTGATAATCGCCGCCATTTTGGATGTTGTGTTGAAAGTGTAGTCATGTATACGGGGCTCCCGAAAGGGAAACTGCTTTTACGTGGGCTTTGCCAGTGTACATGATATATATGTTCGGGGCATATTATCCAATCAGATCACGAGAAATTTCTTTGCAGTATAATAAGAGAAACTGTTTTACTTAAAGTTTTTTTTTTCCAAATCTCGTTCGCTATTCCTACACGTACCTACTAAAGTAAGCTCCCCTTCACATGGAAGTGACAGCATACAAGGTACTGAAGAGCTAAAAGCTAGCACTGACCAGTGAAACATGAGAGATATGAATTAGTGAGCTGTCATTGAGGAATATCTTGAATACTGTTGAAAACAGAGTATTTAAGGTAGTAGACCCCTAACGCTTCTAGTGCAACGTGGAATAACATTTCTTGTTAGTTGATAAATAAGGATTTATACTGATGTAATACTTTTGCACGTTTTTAACTGACCAGAAATTCCTTTCATGTCTGTCTTGAAATTATTTGTTGATACTTTTGTTAGTTTCCTGAAAAGGGAGGTAATAGTGGTTTTAGATTTATAAAGGATAATTCTAAGAAGGAAAAAAAGGAAAAAGTGGCTCGTTTAAAGTAGTACAATAATACTCATTTTTAACCATAGCAAATTTTACAGGATAAAATTATAGTGAAATAGCTGTTTTCCATTAGGGGTCTACTACTTTAATACCATTCAAGCGAACCAATGTTGGTGTCACTCTTAGCGCTGTTTGGGATGCCGATTGGTTTCGTACTTTTTGTTTTCTTTTTATTTTTGGACACATGTACATTGCATACCCGTCTTTAGAATCATGTACCTGTACATGGTATATTTATTTTTTGATATGACATTGTCTATTTTCGCAGAGTCCCGGTAGCTCAGTCGGTAACGTGCAAGACTTTAGAACAGGGGGTTGCAGGTTTGATCCCTAGCTCTGACAATTTCTTTCCGAGGACTGATGATAGTCAGTGCGACAGGATTCATTCCTCTCTCACCGCTCTGACCATTGTTTCGACGATGGTTATGTGGCTTGAAAAGAATATTGTGCGGAGTACTGGTAAAAGAAACTCTAGGAAAGCATGGATAGGTACACTGGCCGCCGCTATATAACCGAAATAATGTTGAAAACGGCGTTAAACACCAAACATTCAATCATTCATTGTCTACTTTCAGATACGCGCCATTTCTATATGCGATTTCAAATACAATCGGTGCTTCTGCGGGTTTTGTAGCACCTTTAGTTGTCGGAATTCTGACTAAACATGTAAGTTTTAATTTTCAGTTGTTGATTGTCAACAATCAGTATCTTGATATATGCATTAAGATTTTAGGCATGCTCTGGCAAAAGGGGGCTTAATGCATCTCCGTGATTCATGATACCGCCCGAGGTCATCACATGATTATGGATCCATAAGAGCAATTCTTTGAACAGTCGACTTAATCATGAGATAGACCGATCCCTTGAATTACAGAAAATTGACCAATATAGAAAAGTTTCGGCCCAGGTCAGCCTGCACGGACTGCGCAGGTTGACCTGGGTCTGTACTTTTCGCAGATGCATTAAGGCCCCTTTTTACAGGACACGGCTTATAAAGTTTGCCCTCCACTTACTAGTATCACTTAACAGCATTTTCTCCTGTTCCCTCGATGTTTTCTACCTTGTCGAAGACAGATTTCATCACTTAAGCCACATTAAAATTGTCGTCTGCAAATGCCTCCAATTCTGACAAGTCTACATTTTGTCGTTTGGTAAAGAGTTAATCATTTACGAGAATGAGATGTTATCGGTCTAAGTCCTACGTTACATAGATTTGATGTAACATAATAAAATCACCTTTGATGATCGACAGTGCTCGAACCTACGCTAATTCTACCGAAATATATAGGATCTGACATAAGTTGGCGTTGAGATCAATTTAATTAAACGAGTCAAGGGAAAATGTTATTAAGCGAGCCTTTGGCGAGCTTAATAACATTTTTTCTTGACGAGTTTAATAAATTTTTTATCTCATACGCCAACCAATGTCCGATTCTTTGTATCACATCACCATATTTCACAAATCAAAGGTAAGAAGATGCAAAACCATCTAGATCTATAGATGCATCCGTGGTAATATCCATAAAACCCATTCACTTCTATGAAATACCTACAAAATGACGTCAAAAATGACGTCACACAATTGTGATATTAAACATGTATGAGATAAGAAAATTCGTAATGAGTATATTACACTGACAACAAGGGAGGTTGTGTGATAATTGGTTTTATTTCCTGACTTGATTTCTCAGAAATCTTCGAGTTATTGTCTGTCGTCATCGTCTGTCGGCGTCATACAAAAACTTTGACGTTTTGCAATATCTCTGTTATCACTGAATATATTTATTTCAAACTCGGACAATTTGCTGACTATCAAAAGGGGAGCCCATCATCAAGGGCAGATAACCATCAAAGTATTTTTGACACAGTTATGCCCCTTTTTCAAACTTTTACTTTTCACTGAAAATCAAACCTCTGCAGCCAAGCGTTGGCACCTGCATGCGGTGCTCTTTTGCTTGCAACGACTGTTCTTTTACAGAAAAGTATAGAAGAATGGCAATTCGTGTTCTGGATCTCGGCTGGTATCGCTCTTATCGGCGCTGTTATATATGGACTGTTTTCCAGTAGCGAGCTTCAACCGTGGGACCCAACGTACACAGATACCATAGAAATAAATGTGCCACTCAAGCAAAGCCAGTTTTGTGACAAATGGTCAGAGAGATCTTCCATGGAATTGGATAAGCGGAAGGAAGAAAGATACACAAAACCGTTGATAGATGATATAACTTGAAGAGCATTCAAACAGAAAAACCAACTTAAATGAAACTTTCAAGCCGATAATATAGAGGATATTTGTTTTTTACGGTGAAAGTTCGAAATTTATTTCATCTCGTGAACATCATCGGTAATATTTTCACGAGTGGCGAAGCCACGAGCCACTCGTGAAAATATTACCGATAATGTTTACGAGATGAAATAAATTTCGATCTGTCACCGAAAAAAAACCCCAAATATTCTATTTATTTCATGCTCTTAACCCTGTCGGGGGAGGGACTTAATCAAAATCCAGTACAGTTCTTTTTGGTTATTCCCCGTGGCGTACCCCCTCCGCATAGCAACGCATTACAATATTACGTCAAGTGCGAGAAATGTAAGGTTAATTACGTCATATTTCCATCTGGTTGTGAGGCACGTGCATTTTATATGTAGGTAACTAGTGCGCGGGAACAACTGTTTCCGCCTTCAATTGAAGAGTTAGAATTTAAAAAATCGGTATTTTCACTGGTCGTAACCATGGAATATCGAAAAATATTACACCGATATTTCTCGATAAACTACCGGAAAGCATGAAATAAAAAATCCTAAATTTTGCTATTTCAAAGTTATTCATTGAGAAAAAATGTTTCCTTATCGGACAGTGTAGATCAAAGATCAGACTGCACGTTCTGTGCAGTCTGATCTTGATCGACACTGTCCGCAAAAGGCCAGTGAGTCGCGTTTAGCAGCCATAGATTTAACTTTTATCAAACATTTACTGCAGATTATCAATTTCAAGGAATCCATGTTTTGTCGTCGATTTTTGTTGTTGCAGCTACATTGTTTACGGGTCTGTTACATAGGCCATCAATCCCTATAAAGTTACTACAAGTAACGATAATTAAAAATGCCCCAGCAGTGCAACAGGGCAAAAGAACGCTTATGAAATTTAATAGATTCAAGATTTTTGTCTTTTGCGTTTGAATTTATATTGTCACAACCACAGAGATCAGAGAAAAAGTCTCGGAGATTTGGCGTAGGTTTGTTTGTTTGTATAGGAGTTTAACGCCGTTTTAACAGCTCAGGTCGTATCATGGTGGTCGATGCACCTACGCAAGTGTTTCCTGGCTTTCACACCAGTACTGACATAACTTTCTTTGTATGCCACTGGCTACTTTTTCAGATGCATCAGAGGTGAGAGGCGAAAAATAGCCAGAAAGAAAGTTTGCTCGAACAGGGTCACGTGTCATACGCTAACCACTGAGCTAATCGGCCGGGCCAGATTTGGCATACAAACCGATTCATGGTATGGCGAAAACTGCGTCGCGGACAAAAATGTAAACAACGCCGAAAAGAATCATCCGTTGATAGCAATTCTGCCATACTACCGCCGCTAACAAATCAAATGTTTAGAAATCTTAATTGTTTTTGACCCATTGATACTCAAACTATAACGATCCAATACCATAGCATAGTTCAACTGTGAAGAAAATAAATTAAAAACATTTGAAAGGAAAGTTGGTGACTTTTATGAGTGATATCGGAAATGTCTAAAATGGCCGACATAAACTGAGTCGTAACAATGATCAGTGATAGACGAGGACGGAATTCTGCCTCAGTGCTTATCAGTTATAAAACGGGCCGAGCCATGGTTCGAACAAACAACTCCTGCATTATCATCCCCGTGCTTTACCACTGAGATATCAGGGCTTGGATAACTATAGAATACAGGCCATTTGCTAACCACACACAATGGAGCGGGCTGGAATGAAGAATAATTTGAAACGCTGTACAAAGCGGGAATTTTTTTTACAAAGGTGTCATACGTACTGATGGTACAATAGCCAGCGGTCATCTTTCCATCCACCCCAATCTCCAATACACACAATTTCTTGCTGCAAAAACAGATAATTAGCTTTATGGGTGGAGTGTAACGCAATCAGATTACCCAGTGGAACCAACGTTCGGATATTACAGACTTGTTGCATTTCCACCCCCAACCACATCCACCATTCCCACCTCTGAATGCTTTATCAGACGATAAAATTTTAGAACCCTCAAAATTGAAAGGAATCGCAGAAGACGAATTCTAACATGACAGTTGAATTCGGGTCTATAAACACAGTGCAACGAAAGAGTGGTAAAATTAAGAAATAATCTTCTTTCTATCGTGGTTTATCGTTAACATGATAGTTAAACGGTGCGGTTTTTTATGGTGTGTTTGATGCCTACGGTTGTATTCAAATTTTGATTCTTTTTACATTTATCGACTGAACAGTGGGGTTTTGTTTTGGTTAGTAACTGGAACAGCCATGGTTTATTTAAAGGAATGTAATCCGCATCCGCTCTTGTACACCTAGTATGGACTTGTTTTTCCTTTATCAAGAGTTAGTCATCTTAGAAACGAAATAATCATCTTTTTTTCGTGATTTTTCGTTCAATAAACTACGTTGTGAGTTATGAGGCGTAATAAATAAACCACTCGGGCTATCGCCCTCGTAGTTTATCTATAGTGCCTCATAACTCACAACCGTGGCTTACTGAACGATAAACCACTATAGAAAGAAGATTATTTCTTATTTAATCCTTTGCCAAATAATCGCGAGTTTTAATGACTCTGAGAAAATGCTGATTCTCCTTTTCCCATAATGTTGCTGCCCGTTCTAAGTCATATTTTAGTTTTTGACACGTAATTTGTTGTCTGCAAATGCTTCCAGTTTTGGCAGGTCTAAAATCGGTTCTCCTCGTAAATATGTAGTTTTCAGTGATGCACAGTGGCGGACAGTGTAGATCAAAGAGCACACTGCACGTACCGTGCAGTGTGCTCTTTAATCTACACTGTACGCAATAATAATTGATTGATTGAGTGGTATTTCAGGCCGCTTTCAACATTCTTTCATTCATATCACGGCGACAGCTCACATATCCATGCATGTCCTGGGTTTCATCAGCACTAGGCTAAGGTTCTGAAGTATCTTGCCCAAGAACACTCACGTTAAAAACCGATTGCTTCTAGCGAGGCTCGAACCCGGGATCTCCAGTTTACGAGTCATACACTTTACCACTGAGCCATGAAGGACCCCCTCTGCAAACCAAATTGAGCTGGATCCAGGACTTTAAATGCCATGATGAAAACTACACGTATAAAGTAAGGTCCGGTTTTTCGGTCGGTAACTTACAAGGTTAAGCTAGTGGTCTAGAGGTTATGAGTTCGAAATATAGCTCCGAAAAAAGTCCTTCAAAGAATGAGGATACTCATGGCGACAGGATTGATTCCTCTCACTGCTGAACATTGTTTAGACCATGTAATATGGGAAATTCTCGGCAGCCAGTGGTTTGTTGTGACCATGCCTATATGGGAAAGCAGCCAGTGGCCTGCAGAAGACTGTTGTGAAGTACTGGTAATGTGAGGCTCTCGAATGTATGGTTAGATACACTTGCCTCAGATCACAGTCCATATTCACCAACCGTTCTTATGAATATTCTTGGTCTTATTCTAGATTTAGAAAGTTACACAACTTCCGATTGGCTAAACCATTTGGTTTAGCCAATCAGAAGTTATGTTACTTTCAAATTTAGAAAATTCTTCAGAATAACACAAAGAATGTTCTTAAGAATGGTTGGTGAATACGTAACCTAATGTCGACTCAAAACAGTGGTCTCCTAATGCAGTTGGTTGTTCAACGGGGGAGATCCTAAATACGTCTTCAATTTTTTTTTTTGATTAACTGTGAAAAGGGGGGTTTAATATATCTCCAAGAAGTATCGACCCAGGCCAGCCTGCGAAGCCCGCGCAGGTTGACTTGTGTAATGATTTTTTGCTTTTGGTAAATTTTCTGCATATCCAAGGTCCATTCCATTCTACCTCATGATTCAGTCGTTTGCTCCACAAAATGGAATTTTATGGAACCATAATTATAAGATGGCCCGCCCAGGTAGCTCAGTTGTTGGCGAATCCGACTCGTTACCTGGTGGTTATGAGTTTGATACCAAGTTGAGGCAAACTTTCTTTCCGGCGATTTTTCACCTCTCACCTCTGATGCATGTGAGAAAAGTAGTCAGTGGCTTCGGAAGAAAGTAGTGTCAGTTCTGGTGTGAGAAAGCCGGGAAACACATGCGTAGGTGCACTGATCGCATGATATGACATACGCTGTTAAACTGGCGTTAAACTCCAATGAGAGAATCAATCAATCAATTATGTGGTGACTTGCTGGTGTACGGAGATGTTTTAAACTCTCTTTTGCCAGAGCATGACCTTATTTGGCCTGGATTACGCGAAAGGGAGCATTTGGACATTTGCGTAAAGTGTAGTCTCGGATCAGCCTGCGCAGTCCGCGCAGGCTAATCCGAGACGGTACTTTACGTCTACATTAGATTTTGTCCTACAGAAGACTTGTGCCAAACAGAAAATTACATAAAAACGGAAAGTGTCGTTTCGGATTAGCCTGCGCGGAATGCACAGGCTGATCCGAGACGACACTTTATACAAATATCCGAATGCCCCTTTTCGCGTGTTGCAAGCCATTTATCATCATTGTTGGCGAGTGTGTTACGCACCAGTGATCGTCGTTAAGTCAGCCATAGAGGATTTATTCGACTGGGCAATCAGCTTAATTCCTTACCAGAAGATAAACACTTTTTGACCTGTCCAAATTAAAAGCATTTGCAAGCGACATTTTCAACTTGACATAAGTGATAGAATTCAGTCGTCGTAGGGGGTATAGAGTATTGTGGAAAAAGGCGAAAACGAAGGCTACCAGTATTTCTCCTTTTCCAACAATGTTTTCAACTCAGGGATCTTAAAACCGTGGACTGTATAGTGAAGGGTTGCACTTTATTGGTTATTCTTGAGCGATCAAGTATATAATGTGAGGACTAATTTTGATACATTGTACATCTAAAAACAGATAGACAGGAAACGCTGAAAAACAGGATCCGTATATTGGGCATGAACCAATTTCCTCTTTTGTCACAATATTTTCACAATGTGTCAACACTGTTAAATAAATGTATAAGCCATGCTCTGTGAAAAGGGGGCTTAGTGCATCTCCGTCATTCACCTTTCGCAGATGCATTAAGCCCTCTTTTCACAGAGCATGTTTCGTATCTATTTAAACCGTGCACTGTGAAAAGGGGAAAATTAAGCGTTTGCTAAAAGAATCGACTCCAGTCAGCCTTCGCAGTACGCGCAGGTCGACTTTGATCGAAATCTTCTCTGCTTTTCGTAAATTTTCTACGTGTCCAAGGATCATTCTACCTCATGACTTAAGAGAAAGTTAGACAAAATGAATTTGATGGACCCACAATTATATTACAATACAATACAATACTTTTATTAATGAAAAAAACATGAAAAATTTACTCTACCGCGTAACTTAAAATCGCTCCCAGTCGGCCATTTTGCATCGAATAAAAAAAAAAAAGTGTCTCGGCGGAATGGGTTGTTGTACACACATATAAAGTTTCACGAAATTCTGTGCAATGATATTGGAGATATTCTCCCGGACGGACGGGCGGACGGACGGAAGGACGAATGAATGGACGGACGGACGGACGGACGGAAAACGCTAAAACTATATCTCTCCGCCTTCGGCGTGGGATAATAAAAATGTTGAAAGCGGCCCACAATACAAATTTTACAAAATCATATTATCATCATGTTGAGTGACCGATTTAAAGAGAATCTTGGCCTCTTCTTAGGATGGTTAGCCGAGCCCCGATAGCTCAGTCGGTAGCGTGCAGGACTTAAGAACACGGGGTCCAGGGTTCGATCCCTGGCTACGACCCCTGGCTCGGCCCATTTCTTTCCGAGGATTGATGACAGTCATTTCGACAGGATTCATTCCTCTCCCACCGCTGACCATTGTTTCGACGATGATCATGTAGGAAAGCAGCCAGTGGCTTGGAAAGAAAAATGTGCTAAGTACTGGTAAAAGAAACTCCAGGAACGCATGGATAGGTGCACTGGTCGCCGCGATATAACTGAAATAATTTTGAAAACGGCATTAAACATTATACAATCAATCAATCAACTTGGGATGGTTAACATTTTCACAACATTCTACGAGCTCGTAACATTTAAAGTACTGGAGCCTGCTTAAGTTATTAAAGCAACAATATAGATCAAGTACAGACTGCACGGAATATGCAGCCTGTTCTTGAATTTTCTCTGTCTGTTACCTTGTTAACTATTCTAGCCAAAAACAACCGGAAGAAGCGATACATTGGCTGCTTTTCCTGATTGAATAGTTTTATCTCATATTATGACTTACTAAGTACCCTGCAACACGCGAAAAGGGACATTCGGACATTTGCATAAAATGTCGTCTCAGATCAGCCTGTGCAGTCATCGTAGGCTGATCCTAGACGACACTTTCCGATCATGTGTGATTTTCTATTTCACGCAAGTCTACTGTAGGACAAAATCTAATAATGACTTTAAGTGCTGTCTCGGATCAGCCTGTGCGGACTGCGCAGGCTGATCCGAGACAACACTTTACGCAAATATCCGAATGCCCCTTTTCGCATGCTGCAGGCCAAGTAATAATGCCTCACGGAGATGCATTAAGGAAGGCCAATACCTCAATCACTGAGCTAAAGAGATATCTCCCTAACGCAGTAGTCAGGTATTGTATTTAAATCGGGACAAAGCCATGCATGAAGGAGTGGTCTCCCGTAACACTATTTATTGCATATGTAAGTATATTTTCGTGTAGAGCGTGTTTTGTCTGAATGGTGGTTTACACCGCTTTTACACTTTTCAGCTAACCCTTACCCTGCTAAAAACAAAACTAAAATGATCCATGTTCTGGCAGAAAGGGGCTTAGTGCATCTCCGTTATGCATGATACCAATCAAGCAGCTCCCTTTCCACAGAGTATGGCCCAAACGAAATTTTTAGTTCGATAGTTAATACCCAATAAATTGCCATTTCAATGTTATGTTTTCGGGAATAATACATGTATCTCCTCATCGGACAGGGTAGATCCAAGATCAGACTGCACTTTCTGTGCAGTCTGATCTTAATCTACACTGTCCGCAAAAGGTCAGTAGGTCATGCTAAGCAGCCTAGGATAAAAACATGGCCCGAGCCCAGTAGAGCAGTCGGTTGCATATAGGACTTGAAACTAGCGTGTCACTAGTTCAAATCTCCAGCTCGACCAATTTCTTTTCGAGATTTGATGACAGTCATTGCGGCAGGATTCACTGCTCTCACTGCTTATTGTTGTGTCCTTCGACGATGGTTATGTGGGAAAGCAGTCAGTGATTTGGAGACAATATTGTGCGAAGGACTTGGGAAAGAAACTTCGGGAAAGCATGGATAGGTACAATGGGCGCCGCGATATAACTGAGACAATGTTGTGGACGGCATAAAACACCATACAATCAGACAAGGTCACTAATGCATGGGTGTTCCAGGTTTCAACAGTTGTAATCTTGGGCTCCGCAGTGCTTTGCACAAGGACACTCCCATGACACCCCAGCTTCTGTTGCGAGTAATGATGCGAAAAATATGGGCAGTAACTTGAAATTACCCACGTTTCACAAATAAAACCATGGTCTGTGAAAAAGGGGGTTTAATGCATCTGCAAAAAAGATATCGATCAGTGTCAGCCTGTCCAGTTCGCGCAGTCAAATGTTTTTGCTATTTGTAAATTATCTGCATGTCAAAGGATCATTTTACCTCATGATTCAGCAGGTTGTGAGACATAATGGAACTTATAGATCCATTATTTTGTGACAAGTTACTAGGTAGCATGCGCCGTTCAAAAAAATATCTCACAAAATATGTAAAGTATGGGTATGTTAAGCCTGGGCTGATGATATATAGTACTAAAAGTTTGCTAAGAGCCAGACTTTTTTTACGCAGCATCATAATGGTTTCATTTGAATTGATTTCCTTGCTGGGCTAATTTTCTTCAAAGGATTGATGATAGTCAATGCGACAAGATTTATTCCTCTATCACATTTGATTTATGTTTCAGGGCTGCTTACGTTGGAAAACAGCCAGTGGCTTTGGAAGACTATTGTCTGGGAAACTCCAGCAAAGAATGGATATATGCACTTGGCCATGATATATCTGTAGTAGTGTGGAAACCCACTGATGAATTGATAATTGAATAAATGAAAAAATGAATTAATGAATAAATAAATAAATAAATAAATAAATAAATAAGTAAACAAACAATCAAACAATGATCCACTCACACTTTCAGCAACATATTCCATAAAAATGATATACAGTTCAGAGAACCTCATTCCGTTCTCTAGAAGGCTACTATATGACCCATGACTGATGGACCATGCTGATAGGTCCGAAAATTCATTGGCGATCTGTCCACTTTATGATTGAGTCCAGCGTCCGTAAACAGTAATTATTTCTTAAAGCATTCTTTGTCTAACTCTCAAGAGCTTTCTAAATTTGAAAGCAACACAATTTCTGACTGGCTAAAGCAAATGCTCTAGCCAATCAGAAATTGTGTTGCTTTCTATATAAAAAATAAGACCAAGAATGTAATTCAAAATAGTTGGTGAATAAGGCCCCTGACACAGCCTAAACAGCAAGGCCATAAAGACAGGCATACTATAATATGGTGAAAGGCCATGGACGGAATCAGCTGGGATAGATGTATAGACCTCGTCCTTGACATGGGCACACTGACTGCCGAGTGATACCAAGATTAACGTTGTGGATATCCAGGTGAGATAGTAAAATCCTGAATTTGGCTATTTCAAAGTTATTCAGTGGGAAAAAATGTCTCCTCATTGGACAGTGTAGATCCAAGATCAGACTGGACGTTCTGTGCAGTCTGATCTAGATCGACACTGCCCGCAAAAGGCCATTGAGTCGCGATTAGCAGCCTAAGATTAAACTTTTATCCTGTCACCTTCTACAATTTCGACCCGATAACAGGATGCCGTATATTTTGTTTGTTATCCGTCAGTTGGTCACGTGACCGCTAAGTGCGCACCTGCTAACTGGGACTATTTTCAACCAAGCGTCTTACTGCCGTAATTAATGAATCAATCGCTAGCGAATACTTTTGCTCATTTAATTAATAGTATGTTATGTTAAAACACATTGTCTTCTCCGCCACAATATTTTTCTGCGGATATACGTCACGTTTAATAACGAGCAACAGCGAGTTACGGGCGAAGCGAAGCTCGTTTTGCGGTAACACCGTTCTAGATTTTCAAAAATGAAATTCCGACTTCGTTCTGGGTTTTAGTCTAAATCTAAATAGGGATGACTTAAAAATTGAGTGTCTTCCGGTTAGTCGCACAGCGTCACACGTATGACAATCTTTCGCACAAGTACCTGATTGGTCAAAAATGACAAAAATTATCTACCGATCGGATGATTACTTAAAAATCATTATCAGTTTAATGAGTACAGATTATCTAATTTCTTACTTACTTTCAGCGTGTTAAGCGTCTATTTGTATATAAACATACGCGATGATCTATGCTAGAAAATAATGACGTCATTAATCATACTATTCCTACGTCATGCACGAGCCGTTTTTCGCGGAAAACATTGTGTCGAAGAAATCATGACTAAACTAGTTTTTTGGCTTTTTCAAAATACCATTTACAGAGAAAGCCGGATCTATGATCTGTAAAAAGGGGGCTTAATGCATTTGCAAAAAACTATCGACCCAGGTCGGCCTGTGCAGTCCGCGCAAGCTAACCTGGGTCAAAACTCTGCTAGATCTATTTTTCAACGTTCTACATGTCAAAGGACCAGTTTGCATGCCTTTTGATTCAGTCAGTTATCATACAATATGGATGTATAATTAGATCTATGTGATGACTTGCTTGGTATCATGCATCACAGAGATGTATTAAACCCTCTTTTACCGCAACATGGCTCAAATATATTTAGATCTATTTAATGTTACGAAAGCTTGTTAATAGATCGAAAAGTTTGGCGTATTTTTGCCATAAGTTGGATATCTATCCGAAAACTTGGTAAATTTCTTTCCTAGGATTGATGATAGATCTAGATCTAGTCATTGCGACAGAATCCATTCCTGTCTCTGCACTGATCACTGTTTCAACGACGGATGTATAGGAAAGCAGATGGGATGAAAAAGGAAAGCCACATAGTCTATAATCTGATTTTAGCGATCTAAGCACTCTGATTGTAAAGAAACTCCAGGTAAAACGTGGGTAGACCTGTGCACTGACGATTCCTTTCGTGTGTATATTCATTGCGGCGGCAAGTGCACCTACCATGCATTCCTGAAGTTCCTTTTACCAGTACTCTGCTCAATACTAGTATTCTTCCCAACCTACTGACGGATTCCTCGTAAAAATCAAAGTCTCTCTAATATAAATCTAGATCTAGATCTACATGCAGTGAGGAAATGTTCCCATAAGATGGTCTTTACATGTTGACCAATAATCATTCCAAGATATTTTTTCTGGACATAACTTAACGAAATTGTCAAGGAACTGTCTTTATTTTGTTCAGGAAATTAGGGACAGTTCGCCCTATTTCACACGTATAAATCTACGAAAGAAAATTGCTTTCTACTTTTGACAACGCTCAAAATTAGTTTTGGCAAAGACAGAATTCGAACTCAAAACCCTTTTATTTCAAGATCAAGAATCTAGCTCGTCATTCGAATAAATAGATATTTGTTCCACAAATCATTCACGTCGTTCGTATTGAGGCTTTGCCTTTTTCATATATATTATGACGTAGCCAATATCATTCATGACGTCATTATTGCAGCTGCATATTCAGAGGGTTTTGTAAACACGGTTCTTCATTTTTTAAAGTTTCTCATAGATTTAGTGAGAAAGATGTCAATATGTGCCTTATTTCGAGCGAAATGTTCAAATTAGTCGGATATTGGATTATAATTGAGAAAAAGGATTTATAAATAAAATAGACGGTTGGTGTCTTGGATTGGGAAAGTCGATCAGGCTCGGCTCCGGAAATTTATTAAAGGTACAGTACGGTCTTTATCAAAGTTTTGTTTTTTCGTTTGTTTGTTTTGTTTTGTTCCGTTACAGTGAGTGACAGGATAAATAGAATATATGGTTGGTGTCTTGGATGGGTTAAGTTTATCGGGCTCGGCTCCGAAATTTATCCGGTTCGCCTTCGGCTCACCAGATAAATTCCTCCGCCTTGCCCGATAAACTTAACCCATCGAAGACACCAACCATATATTCTCTATTTATCAAACATTTACCGCAGGTTATCGATTTGAAGGAATCTACGTCTACGTTTTGCAAGAGAAGCTGCAAAGGGAGGGCATTGGTCGTTTTGACCTGTCATCTCGATCCCATGACCTCAATCCTGTCCAGTATATGCACACCGAGTTGTAAATTAAAATTTCAGCCCGTTGTGTCCAAGCTAGAAGGATCCGGGAGCTTAGTGCAATGCTTGTTCAACACCGAACCATCAACCCAGTTGGGCATGGAAGTAGAAAAGACAGTTTCACGCTGTCATAAACAGCAACGAATCACATACTCGATATACATATATGTAATGCACCGGCTTGCATCGTTTTCTATCTATTTATCTTTTTTTCATATTTTGAAAAATCAACAACTTATCTACACGAATTCTGGAAATAAGTAAAAGAAGGTAAAAACGTGAAAATTTTTGTCTATATTTATAACCGCTAAAAAAACTCCATAACTGAAATGCATAAACAAACCATAATAATATTGCGACTTTAACATAAACCTCTTGGTGCTTAGCAAACGTTGAGTAGTATTTTTCAGAGATTACGCTTCGCCAACCGTACGAAGGCGTTCACAAACATCAAATACAATAAAGCAGACAGTGTAAATCATTATACTATGTTTTTATCATAATCTGTGATCTTTTGTTGGAAATAAGTATAAATTAACTTTTTACTATAACAATAATATTGTAGACCCGACAAAATTGAAAGCATTTGTAGACGATAAATTTACCCTTTACCAAACGACAAAATTTTAGACTTGTCCAAATTGAAAGCATTTGCAGACGATAAAATAAACATGACTCAAAAATTGAAACTTAACTTTAGAAAAGTAGAAAACATTGTGGAAAAAGGAGAAAATGCAGGTTAACAGCATTTTCTCCTTTTCCCACAATGTTTTCAGAAGGCTTCTTCCTCTGGATGGTAACAATCAGGGATTGTTTGGTGAAGGGTTAACCGTGAGATTTGTCTTTAAAATAGTATAAAACGTTGTAGGAAAAGGAGAAAATGCTGGTAACCAGCATTTTTTCCTTTTCCTACAAAGTTTTTTTTTTTATAAACCTTACTCCATACCGTAGTTGAAACTCCGGACTGATTGGTAGTAGGGTATGTCTTGTTTTTTACCTGTTCTACCTGAAGTCCAATGACCCAACCCTTACCGGGTGACCCATTATCGCTGTTGCACATGCTTTTTTCTTTTAAACTTCACCACAACATTGTCGTGCTGACGGATAAACATGTCCTACTCAAAAATGCTGACGCGTTTTCGTAGAGCAAGGAAAGTATCTATCATTCCTGTTTGTATTGTTCTTGGAGTGATACTGTTCGCGTTTAAACATGAAGGAGCTTATTGGTTGCTGGATAAAACGGGTCTACGACGGATACCGCTTCAGTTGACTGATAGTAAAACGATGAAATACCATGGACACGACTTTTTGAAAGACGTAAGTTATTTACGAGCATTATCTGTGATTTATTCATGTTTTTATTTATTTGTTTGTTCATTATTCGTTTACACAAGTACGTTGTTTATCGCCGTGTATAAAAAGGGCGATATCATGGGCGCCCAGTGGACCTATCTAAGCGTTTATAAAGTTTAATTTCCTGGCACTATGCACAAACTTACTTCCAAACAACCGGCTACTTTTACACATGAAGATCGACGAAAGTAAGTTGTGAACTGATAGGGGAAAAGGTCCTACCACCATGACTAAAAATTATCAACCATCGAAAAACATGGCGACGCTGGGTTTCGAAGTTGGAACCCTGAGACTCCGGGGTCTGTGAGTCTATATGCTTCCTGTCTCGACATTGTCTGTACAACTGACTTGCTCGATAACAACCGTCAACTGAATTTTGTCGTCATGCAGACGGTCGCTTTGCATAACAATGTGGCGAAAGGATAAATTGCTCGTGACGAGCAATTTCTCCTTTTGCCACAATGTTATCCAATAAACTCATATGTTCATGTTTTGATTCTTTTTCCCCTGCTGATTATCGATATCTTACAATAAAATGTGTCTGGAGCAGATGATAATTCAAAAGATAGAAACAGACGTGTTTTTATTTTTGAACTGGAGGACAGATGGTCCAACCTGGAACAACAAAAATAATCTCGTAGCAGCGAGACAATAACTCGTAGCCGCTACAACTAAACGATGTTGTAGCCACGACTTGACCTTCTCGTGGCAACATAAAAAAAGTCAAATGATAAAAAACTTATATACTAAATATAGAGTGAGTGAAATCGTATTTTAATTGGATAATGATCTCAAGGGTCAAAACTTAACCTTTGTACTGCTAAATAACTAACATCAAAATTTCAATCTGACAGTAAAAAAACCCAAATTTTGCTTTTGGGAGAAAGATATCTTCTCATCGGACAGTGTAGATATAGGATCAGACTGCACGTTCTGTGCAGTCTGATCTTAATCCACACTGTCCGCAAAAGGTCAGTGAGTGTCGCTTAGCAGCCAAAGGGTTAACTATCGCGTGTATTGTCCCCTTGGCAAAGAGATAATTTACCCGTGGCCCGAATTTTTAACTTGTGGCCAAATTCTTTTTTTTTTTCGGCGTAGCTGAATGATCTCACTTTTGACCTACTTTAAGTTCTAGGAGGAAATAAATTATTACTCATTTTGTGATTGGCTAAATTTATGTAAACTACGCAAAACAAAATAAAGGTCACGGTAGATATTTACAGACATTGGATAAAAGTGTCCATGACTGAAAAGTCACGTAATGATCATATTTACCTATGTAAAGTTGTACTTTGTGGTCATGCAGATGTTAAACTCTAGCTAAACATCCATAATCTAAATCATATGGATAAACTGATAGCAATGAGTTTTCTATTATGTTTAGTGTACGAGACTTGGTACCCGTTTTTTCTCGCGTAAATCCGAATACGAAGCGCGAAGGCAGGGTACCGCTTTATTGTCTTACACGAAAACAGGTTGTAAATTTCATTTCTTGTCATAATGAAAAAAGATGCTATGTCTTGAATTCGGTGATTAATTGGCAACGTGAAAAACTATGCCTGTTTAGGGGAACAATCGGTTTTATGGCGTTGTAAGCGAAGAAACTGGGTTTTTACTAAACTACTCCTAGTAAGAGTAGGTGGGTGTGGTCAAGCCTTGAGAAGGGTCATAAAACCCCATCTTTTGATGACGACAAATCGTCGATGTTTGAAAAGTGATTCTTTTTGTACAAAAACATGCAAATCTACTTTTTTTTTTTTAAGATTTCATTCTATGGTCTAAACAGACCTTTATCTAAACATGATTCATTAAATAAAACAGAACAAACGATATATTCTGAAACATTGCAGAATGCCGACACTCATTTTACGTTAAACATGAGAATTAATATATTGCTCAATAACGCTCATTACGAGAGCTCCCTTATTCTTACATCTTATTGAAAATTCCGTCTTAACTCATATGCAAAACAATTTAAAAGAGGCTACTTTCAGGACTGTTTTCATCACTTCTCTTTATACTATACCACAAACGAATTTAAATATTCATATCACAGTGCCTCTTACGCCTTCTATCCTTTTTAAAAGATATTTCTTGTTCCCTCTCTCTTCGCATGCACTTTCTTTGCTGCCGCATTATCCATATTTTGAAAGGACTTTTAGATCCGTACCAGACCACAATATTTGACTTGTCCATAATAATTGGCCTGCAACACGCGATAAAAAGGTAATTCGGACATTTGCGTAAAGTGTCGTCTTGAATTAGCCTGCGCAGTCCGCGCAAGCTAACCCGAGACGACACTTTACGACTACATTAGATTTTGTGCTACAGTAGACTTGCACAAAACAGGAAATTGCATAAAAACGGAAAGTGTCGTTTCGGACCAGCCTGCGCGGACTGCGCAGGCTGATCCGAAACGACACTTTACGCAGATGTCCGACTGTCTCTTGTCGTGCGTTGCAGGCCGTATGGAAAGCATTTGAAGATAAGAGATTGATCGTTGCTCAGGTGACGATACCTTCCAGGGAAAGTAAAAAATGCAAGTTGGAAAATGGAAGAAATGTTAGTCAACAGCATTTCTCCTTTTTCCGGCAACGGTTTGCAAGCCCTTCCTCTTTGTCGTCAAAACAAATGAGACATGCTCCGTGAAAAGGGTGTTATACGCATCTCCGTGATGCACTGTATACCGAGTAAGTCCTCACATAATTATGGTACAGTTGAAACCATTTTGTATAACAACACAGGGTCCAAAAAATTTCAGAATTCTTACTTGTCCTCCTGCCATTTTGCACTCGTCCTACAGTTAGACAAAGAAGGATAGTCCACTTGCCCTCACCAAATTTTTACTAGTAAGGACGAGCGGACGAGTGGATTTTTTGGACCCTGCAACAGACTGAATCATAAGGTACTATGGTCCTTGGACATGCAGAAACTTTACAAATATAAATTGAAAAGAGTCGACTAATGTTAGCCTGCACGGGCTGAGCAGGCTGACACGAATCGATACTTTTTGCAAATGCATTCAACCACCTTTTCACAGAGTATGGCTCGATTATGTGTTTTTTTTTTTTTTATAAAGAGATAAGAGCCGTCTGTTACAATTAACCCTTTACAAAACAAACCTAAGTTTGGCGACTCCGAGGAAAACGGATTTGAAAACAATTTGGGAAAAAGCACAAAATGCTGGTAACCAGCCAGCCATCATAAAACTAAAACTTAATGCTCTATATTCTACAGACACCATTTATTTTCGACCCAAGGTTTAAAAATCCGTGCTGGTTTGAGGATGGCATGTTGAATTGTTTGCCCTATTTCTTTATAATGGGGATGAGGAAGAGTGGGACCACATCGCTATACAGCGCCCTCGTAACCCATCCGGAAGTGTTTAATTGGGGCAACAAGGAAAGTCAGTTCTTTGGATACCGGCAATACAGACGTGGTAAACCACAGTTTTTATCTTAAATGATTAAGTTAATTCTATGTTTCGATTAATAAACTGATAGATGGATGGACGGGCGGGCGGGCGGGCCGGCGGATGGGATGGAATGCATTGATAAATGGATGGATGGATGGATGAACGTTGTCTTTTATCGCTGACCTAGGTGAATAACTTTAGACTCGTCATTATGAAGAGCATTTTCAAATGCAGATAGATCACCTAACTCACCTAGATCTAACTCACTGTGAGAAAAGAAAATGTTGTTTTCCAGCATTTTGTATTTTTTTTTTCACAATGTTTTTCAAAAGGTATCTTTTCAGAATCTACATACCTCTGGAAATATCGCTGAAATATTCCAGTTTCAATGTTGTTATTGCCCGAGTTTGACCGTACAAATAAACGAACAGAGCTCCAGATAAGAGGGAATGATAGTATTCTAAATCCATTTTTTCTCTTCCAAACCCTATGTTGTGGGTACCCATTGGAATTGTCTCGATGAGACGATTCTAATGAGTACCCATAACATAGAGTTTAATAGAGAATAATAAATATTTTCCATTTTGAAATCAAAACCACTCCCTCTATCTGGAGTTCTGAATGTAGATCAAAGATCAGACTGCACGTTTTGTGCAGTCTGATCTTTGATCTACTCTGTCCGAAAAACCAACGTGAGTTGTGCTATGAGCTTCAGTTATTAAATCGCATTTTTTATTTTTCAGAGTCGGGATCTGACGATATAAGAAACTATGTAAAGATGTTTTCAAAGGGCGCTAAACAGATACAGTTGACCACAAACCCAGAAAAACTAGATGAAATCAATAAACACATCTTAGGTATGAACATTTTACTATTATAGATTCCTTCTACCCTTTACCACCTAATCTCGAGTTTTAACGGCCCTGAATAAGAAGGCATTTGAAAACATTGTGGGAAAAGGAGAAAATGCTGGTAACCAGCATTTTCTCCTTTTCCCGCATTGTTTTCCACCCTTTCACAAACAGAAACCATCATGTGAGCTACATTTTCTTTTGTCATCTGCACATGTTTTGATTTGGTCGAGTCCAAAGTTTTGTCGTTTAGTAAAGGGTTAACTTGTCTGTTAGTTTGGTGTTTAACTTCGTTTTCAAGATCATTTCAAATATCTTGGGATCCTGCCTGGTTCAGTGGTAGAATAATGGAACTGTTTCCTCCAAGACCTGGATTCGATCCTCATTTGAAGACCTGATTTTTCTGTAGAAATCTCATCGGGCAAGACACCCAAAAGCCCCAGTTTGGTCCTTGTGACATTGAATATATACATGAATATTTGAGCTGTCACCATGATATAAATAGAGGATATTTGTTCTTCACGAGATGAAATAAATTCCGATCTTTCACCGAAAAAACAAATATTCTATTTATTTCATGCTTTTAACCCTGTCTTGGGAGAACTTAATCAAAATCTAGTACAGTTCTTTTCGGTTATTTCCCGTGGCGTACTCCCTTCGCATAGCAACGCATTACAATATTACGTCAAGCGCGAGAAATGTAAGGTAAATTACGTCATATTTCCATCTGGTTTTGAGGCACGCGTATTTTACCTAGGTAACTAGTACGCGGGAACAACTGTTTCCGCCTTCATTTGAAGAGTTGGAATATAAAGATCGGTATTTTCACTGGTCGTAACCATGAAATATCGAAAAATATTTCACCGACATTTCTCGATTACCTACCGGAAAGCATGAAATAATTGAGGTTATGCAACGTAAAGCACCATTCAACCAACAACCAACCATCAGTTACATCGTAAGAGGCATCGTTTCTCATTACCACCATACTTATAATGTGCTGGAGTTCCTTTTACCAGAACTTCGCATAACACTTTTTCTAAGCTCTGTAAATTACCAGCTGAGCAACTAGGTTCAGCCTTTATTTTTTCACTACATGACCAAGTTTAACTATTTACCAAATGGAGAGAAAAAAAATTGGGCTGGTCCGAATTAAAAGCATTTGCAGACGACAAATTAAACATGAGTCAAAAACTGGGATCTGTCCCTGAAAAGCTTAAAAAGACATATAGTGGAGAAAGAAAAAAAAAAAAAAAAAATGCAGGTTACCAGCTTTTTCCTCCCTTTTCCGCAATGTTTCCAGAGGTCTTTTTCCTTAAGATCGTTAAAACTCAGGGTTGTGTTTGTTTGTTTGAATGGTTTAAAGTGGCGCAAAACATCCTTCAATCAGTCTATCTTGCTACGAGATGTGAGAGAAAAAGCGCAGTCCGCGCAGGCTAATCCAAGACGGCACTTTACGACTACATTAGATTTTGTGCTACAGTAGACTTGCACAAAAAAGAAAATTACATAAAAGCGGAAAGTGTCGTTTCGGATTAGCATGCGCGGACTGCGCAGGCTGATCCGCGACGACACTTTACGCAAATGTCCAAATGTCCCTTTTGGCGTGTTGTAGGCCATATTGTACCACACATCGCTAATGTCCATTAGCCATGCACCAGCTAATTGCTGGAATCGAACTTGCGACTTCGTAAATCTTCCTTAAGTTTTTTTTTTGGCACTACGATAAACAACAGCGCCAACGGCGCAAATGACGCCAACAACTACGACAAGGTCATGACAACACAATGGGTTTTCATCGAAAAAGGAGCCAAGAAATGTTACTGTCAGAAGTTAGACTGAACTGTTATCTTTATCAGGTGACGGCAGTGTTTGTACGCTTCATGTCAATTACGATTGGAGGCAATTTCCGGGTAACGAGAATCTCACCGAGCCAAGAGTTCTCTCCCTTGATTACTTACACCATTTCCTGCCGAATGCAAAGATTATCCTTATTTTTAGAGACCCCGTGGATAGGTAATTGCCTCGTTTACACTTCTGTTTCAGTGACTCTTTGTCTGTCTCTGTGTATGTCTGTGTGTTTGCCTGTCTATGTGTCTGTTTCTTTGTTATCTCAAAGTATCTCCGTCTATCTGTGTGTTTGTCTGTGTGTTTGCCTGTCTATGTGTCTGTTTGTTTGTTATCTCAAAGTATCTCTGTCTCTCTATCTGTTCAAAACTGCTAAAGGCATAACCTCGCCTGACGGTAAGGCATGTGTGTTGATTCTAGCATTTTTGAAAATAAAAAAAAAACCGCGTTTGATTTTACTCTTTACCACTAGACAAAACTTTTGATTGGTCCACATTGAAAGCGCTCATAGATGACAAAAAATAGGTATATCAAAATGATGGGCTTTTTAGGTGAAAGTTTGGAAAACATTGAGTAAAAAGGAGAAAATGCTGGTTAACAAGAATATATTTTCCCTATTTTTATTGGTTTTTTTTTTTATTCTATCTTTAATTCACTGTAATTAGGGAAATCAGTATTTATAAATCAACTAATTTGTAGTATTGTTGTAAACTTTTTCCAAAGGAAATTAATCAGTAAACACCAATGTATAAAAAAAAAGGCGCTTATTTATTCATAAGCAACAAATGAAAGCATTAGCAGACAACAATTAAAATAACGCTGAAAAAGTTGGATTTGTTCTTGAAAACATGCAAAAAACATTGTGATTTAAAAAGAACGGATGTTGGTAACCAGCACTGTCTCCCTTTCCCACTATATATTCAAAAGCCTTTCTATTACGGTCGTAAACATTCGATATTGTGTGGTAAAAGGTTTGGTTTATTAAATTATTTGAAACTTTTAATAAAAGCATATTGTTAGGTTGCCAGGGTATCTCGGTGGTTGGCGTGTCTAACCCGTAACCTGGTGGTTACAGGTTTGATACCCGGTTGAGGCAAACTTTGTTTCCGGCGATTTTTTGCCTCTCACCTTTGATGCATGTCAGAAAAGTTGTCAGTACCTTGAAAAGAAATTTCTATCAGCACTGTTGTGAGAAAGCCAGGAAACACGTGCACTGACCGCTATGATATGACCTAAGTTAGTATAACAGCGTTTATCTCCAATACAAACAAACAAACAAAAAGGAAATTCATAAGGATTATATGGCTTGCAACACGCGAAAAGATGCATTCGGACTTTTGCGTAAAGTGTCGTCTAGGATCAGCCTGCGCGGACTGCGCTGATCCGAGACGGCACTTTATGACTGCATTAGAGTTCGTCCTACAGTAGACTTGCGCAAAACAAGAAATTGCATAAAAACGGAAAGCGTCGTTTCGGATTAGCCTGCGCGGAGTGAGCAGGCTGATCCGAGACGACACTTTACGCAAATATCCGAAAGCTCCTTTTCGCGTGTTGCAGGCCAATTATTGTACCACACATCGCTCATCCCCATTAGCCATGCCTTGCCTTAGAATAAATCGGCTATAAATGAGACATGCCTGGGTGAAAGGTGGCTTAATGTATCTCTTTGAAGCGTTATACCAAGTAAGTCATCATAATTGTGGATCTGTAAAATCAATTTGGTTTACCAACCAACTGCATTCTAATAAAGAATGGTCCTTTGACATTAAAAAAAATCTAAAGCAAAAAGTATCGACCCACGTCAAATGCATTTAGCCCCCTTTTCACAGAACATGACTCAAATATTTAATATTGCAGGCTCTATTCCGAGTACTACTTCAGTTTTGGGAGGCTGAACAAGATATCTAACCTATCGCCGCGGACCTTTCATGACTTCGTGGCCGATCTTGTTGAAGTATTCAGCTACTGTTGTAAAAAACGAAGTGTTCGGCAATGTGTCTACGATGGGAAACTTTTTGGTCCTAAAACCAAATCAGTAAGTAAAGAATAATACTCATTAGATACATGTACCTGAAAATTTTCCAACCTAAATACATGCATCGCACGCGGATAAAATATCAGACATGAAAGAGAAAATATCCAGATCTACACAGTGTAAAATACGGTTCCAAATATGGTATATGACGTAACTCACGCATGGCATATGTACATATTGATTTGAAACTTGATTGGTCAAGGTTTTACGTTATAATATTCATCCGCCATTAAAAAAAAAACAACAAAAAATAACCGAAGTTACTGGCTTGTACACTATTATTTTCTTCATTTAGCTTACCGTTTTCGAATAAAATGTCAGTAATTGTAAACTTTTGTTGATGAAAGTTGTAGGTATATAATAAAAGGAATATTCTGTTTTAGTAGCTTTCCTGGTGCTTGTACTTGCTTCTCGCTGTGTAAGAAAATTTTGACATCGCGCTCGACCTTTGGTGTCGCGCGATATCAAATTTTCTCACACTGCTCGAGTCATGTACAAGCAACAGGGTAGTTACTACATCATAATTTTCCATATATTTTAGGATCTGACAGGAGCTGGCATTGAGATTAAAGTTTATTGAGTGAGTCTAAAAGAAGTGTTATAAAGCAAGCCTTTGGTGACGAGTTTAGTACACTTTTACCTGAACAGCCAACGGATGTCAGATTCTTCTTATCACATAACTTTGTCGCAAGAATAATTGTTCATGAATTGTTAAAACATAGGCCTACATGTACACATGTATTGAAATTAATTTGAAGCCTGTTCGTTTCTTTGACAAGTACGCTACGGACGAAAAATACTTCCAAAGATACTCGCTTATACATGTAATTACTTTGCTTTGAGTGTAAAGATGATAAATGAAGCAGCTTTCATCAATATTGACAATTAACTTCACACAGAAATCTTGGTCAACAATGTGTTAGACATGAGGCGAATGATTTAAGAGTTCTGACCAAATACGGCCCTATTTGCTTGTCTCAAACATGTGTGAAATAACAAAAAAAAAAAGAAAAAAATAGTAATGGCTGTATTACACTGAAAACAAGGGTAGTTATGTGATAAAACGTTTTATTTATTAATCAAGTAATTTTGTATTGTCCTAGTTACATGTCCGAGGTATCACCAAAGACTTCGAACCTATAACTCGGCCAGTACGAAATCACGTGGTCAATGACAGGTTTATTAGTTAACTGCCGGCATTTGTCGTCCATTTTGGATCTGATATTAACAGAGCAATATAAACCTTGCATTGTTTGAAATTCTTTGAAATTGGCTAAGATTTTCTCGTAAAGGTCGAGTGTGCTGAATTTGGCCGGGTTTGGTATTTTTTATAGAACGAACAGTTTTCGTAGTTGTGAATGGATTAAACAGTTTTTGATTACTAGTATACAGTATAACAATGTTACAGAAGCCACCTCTGTTGGGCAAGAAACCTGTATTGAGAAATTGTGTTACCAGAAAAGGTAAGCATGTGGAACCTGACTCCAGTCTCATACACGCACTTTATGAGAACTGAGTTTGACTGTATATAGGCTTCTATTGGGCAGCTTTTTGGTTTATCCCGAATAAGTCACAATCTTATGATACACTGTTGAAAAAGAACATAGCAAAGTCAACCCACTGGCAGAGCGCAACAGTATGTCCTGTCTATATCACTGAACGCAGACACCTGACTTGAATGTAGAAAAATCAACATTGGTTTAGCCTTGGCTTTACAGGAAAATGATTTAACCCCCTTTACTGGTTGGATTCGTTTGCATAATATGAGGTAGACGTGCCCTTATCTGTAGCAATCAACACATTGAGATCAGTCTGGCATGCAAAAAGCTATTACAACATAAACTCGACCATAAGACGCATTTACCCATATATTTTTTCCAACATAAATAAGGGTTGTTTCTTATTGGCAAAAGCGTACTTACGGTCCAGTATATCCAGTAGATACATAGAAGCTTATTGTAGCTCAAGTTGATCGAACCAACAAGATAAAAAATCGGCAGAAACAACAAATTGATAGGAATATTATGAAAACTGGTAGCTCTGTCTAATCAGCTACTTAGTGGAATTTGTTTATTCTTGACGAATTCCAATTAAAACAAGTTCTACTATTGGGCAATTTTATGAAAATTGTAAAGTTATCAAAGAGGTTGTGTGTTGGAACTCTAGCCCAGTCAAAATGCTTTCCGTTGTTTGATGAAAGACATGGCGGCAGGATTCATTCCCCCCTTACTGCTGAAGATTGTCTCGATTTTGAATATTATATTGGCGAGCAGCTTATGGCTTTGTTATACACGAAATGATGTGTATAGTTCCGGTCACTGTTCATCGTATTATAACAGAAATGCTTTGGGAATGGCCCAAACGAACGATCAATCAAAGAAAAACGCACACGAGCAAACAAACATAAAACAACAACAAACTAAGAAACACCTAAACTTTTTTTATGTGTTTTCCAGGTACATATAGAGATGGGTATATATTATATCTATTGGATGGAATTATTACGTTTATATAGACGAGACCAGATCTTGGTGTTACATATGACAGAACTAGGCAACCTGTCAGTGATACGTAAAGTGTTCTCGTTCCTAGACATAAGTAAGTTTTATATGGTTATCTTTTGAAATGAGCCGTGCTCTGGGAAAAAAGTATTTATGGCATCTGCGTGATGCATTATACCACATTATTATGGATCCATAAATTCCATTTTGTCTAACAGCCGGCTAAATCATGAGATAGGGTGGTCCCTGGATACGCAGAACATTTACAACTGGCATAAAGGTTTGACCCGTGACAGCCTGCGCGGACTGCACAGACTAACACGAGTCAAACCTTCTGCAGATACATTAAGCCCCCTTTTCACAGACTTTGTCTTAAATGTTTTTGAGTATTTTTGGTGATATATTGACTGTAAATCATGATCAGATTGCAAAAATGTCCTACATACTGTTTACAATTTTCTCTTTTCTGAACATGAATACGTTACAGTCAACATTTCAGACACTCAGATAACCAGGCTGTATAGATCATTGTTGGAATAGGAGAAAATGCTGATAAGCATCATTTACCCCCTCTCTCTCGGCGTTTCTACCCCTAAAAGAAAAACGATAAAATTATGATTTCTCAACATCTAATCAGCTGCCTGCAAGTGCTTCGAACAATGACAATTGTACAGTTTTACCGTTGGTTAAATTTTGACACTTTCACAAAACGCAGCTTCACTGTTTGAGAACTCTATTCAAGGCCACGGCAAAAATGACGGCAATAAATTTTAAAAGATAAAAAAGAAACAGTATAGCTATGTTTTACTTTATTGGTAAATTATAGTACATGTACTACACTATTAACCCTTTCAGTGCCAAATAAATAAACTCGACCTCTTTCGACGGCTCTAAATACAATCCATTGAAACTTACAAAGATTTTTATTGTATAGGCTTGACTACACAAGCGGACAGTATAGAATAAAGATCAGACTGCACGTTCTGTGCAGTCTGATCTTGATCTATGCTGTCCGCAAAGGCATTGTTTTCGCTTATGGAACAACAACTATAGCAGTATCTGAAACTAGTGACTTGTTTTTCTTCCGTAAGGTAGTGATGATTCGATTAATGTTGAAATAAGTAAAATCAATGGATAATTTGGTAAAAACACTTCTAAGATAAAATTCCTAGGTTTGGGGCACCAACACTTGTAATTTTCCGGCTGCCAAATAGTCCTTACATTTATGATCATGATGACCAAGGAAAAAATACTACTAACAATCATTTTATTCCCACCATTCTATTTGCCATTTGCATATGCTTTCAATTTGGAAAACCATGAAATTTTGTCGTTTAGTAAGTTAAAGTATGCCATTTAATCCTTCAGGTGTCTTACATTTCCATTTTCTTAAAGTTACGTGAATTCGAATCATCACTTTTTTGTATTAATGTATGTCAAATGATTATATACTTTGTCAAATTTGTGTCAAAGAAGTTTTTCTGTATTTTTTTTTAACTTCAGGCCAGCTGTCTGATGCGTATTTGAAAAAAATGTGGCCTGTGGGTATGGCGAACACGAGGCTCGAACACTATGCACGGCAGGGACCGATGTGGAATTCTACAAGGAAACTTTTGAATGATTTTTATCGCCCTTTCAATAAACGCATGGCAGATTTATTAAATGATCCGTACTTTTTGTTTGAAAGTTAACACTTAAACAGACGACAAAAAGCTAGTCTTGTCCAAATTAAAGGCATTTTCGGACGACAAGTTATGTACGGCACAAATACTGGGATTTGTCTTGGAAAGGACGGAATTCATTATATGAAAAGGATCATTTTTTTTTCTTTTTTCCAAAATGTTTAAAGAAACCTTTTTTTTTTCACAGAGACTTAAAACCTCTACCACACAATTACGCGTTTTGACTACCCTGATAGAAAAGACTTTCGACAACATTGCGGGAAAAGAAGAAACTGCTGGTAACTAGCATGTTTGTCAAATTTTGTCATTTGGTAAAGAGTTAAAAGACAAGTACAGGCTAAACTTGATAAGGCCTAGCATGACAGTTTGTTGCCTTTTGCAGCAGATAGCCTTTGAGAACATTGTGTGTTTCCCGTCCCCGCCCCCCCCTTCAACCCCGGGGGTATTTGAAATTAACCTGATATTACATGTATATTGGTGTATGAATCATTGTTTCGTACCTATTTAGTTATACAGTGTAACTTTAATTTAGTTTCAAATAGGAACATAACTTCAAATTGATTTCAAAACCTGTATTTGCTTTTAACGATATGTGAACAGTATACCATCGGATTGTCGTACTAAATTGGTGAGTGAGCAATCAGCACACCCTCCATTATTAACCCTAAGGCTGCATCGCGCGACTTACCAACCTTTTGCGGACAGTGTAGATCAAGATCGGACTGTACAGAACGTGCAGTCTAATCTTGGATCTACAATGTCCGATAAAGAGATAATATATACGGAATATAATGCTGTAGTGACTTTCCTGGTGCTTGTATTTACCTCGAGCAGCGTGAGAAAATTTGGTATCGCGCGAGACCGAAGGTCGAGCGAGATGCAAAAATTTTCTTACGCAGCGAGAAGTAAATACAAGCACCAGGAAAGTCACTACAGCATAATATTCCTTTTATTATATACCTACACCTTTTCAACGACAAAATATCGCAAATTATTGACATTTTATTCGAAAACGGTAAGCAAAATAAAACAAATAATGGTGTAGTAGCCAGTAACTTCGTTTTTATGAATGGCGGATAAATATTACAGGGTAAAATTGTGACCAATGAACTTGCAAATAAATACATACGTATACCGCCCGTGAGTTACATCATTATGACGTCATCATACCATATTTTGAACCGTATTCCACTGAGTGTAGATATGGATTTTTTTCCCCGTCCTGTGTGATTTTATCTGCGTGCGACGCATGTATTTAACCCGGAAAACTTACAGGTATATAATAATTGGGTTTCTACCATCGAAATAAAAATTTCATTTTAGTTATTTAGTAGGATAAGCGTTAAACATTAACATGTGACCTATTTAGCTGTTTGAAGAACGAAGTTAAGTAGCAATTTTTAAGTATTTTTGACTGCTTGAGTAGAAAAGTCATCTGGTATTTTGGAATCTGTTTTTTATTACCTTACAGACTAGATGAACTTTATTTTGTTATTTCTTGTTGTATTTTGGATCTGTTTTACTATTAGAATACCAATAGAACGTTGGCATGCATATTTTCTCCGAGGGGAGAGGGTTAACTGGCATTTTCAGGAGTCTCTTTTGCCATTAAATTTTCTAGGAAAAAAAAAACGTTTGTAAATTGTTAGTTGTTTTGGGGCGCCTCAGTATTAGGAATAGTAAAGGTTTATTCACGTTTTTGAGGTCGTGCGAAGCACGAGGGCATTAAACCACTTTGAGGGCCTTTGCGAATGTTAACGACCAAAAAAAAAAAGTGAAGTACTGCTATTATTGCATAAAGTAAACCTATTTCAGCAGGGATTTACAACCAATACAGAATATATTTCATACAAATGCAAAGAAACGGACTTGAAATGTACCGAAGTCGGCAAGAAAGTTTTTGTTACGCGTAGTGAAGGGCCATGTAGTCCTATGCTTTGTTTTATCCCACTGTTTTGACCTCTCGCTGTATATCACGTCAAAAGATATTTAATACAAAGTGGACTTTTGTGGGAATAACTTGCATAGGCTTGGATCGATTACGACTAGGGTAAATCAGTTGATATTAATTTCTGTAAGTGAAAGACGTTAAAGGGACATATTAAGCGAAGGAATTGCCGATCACGTTAAGAAGTGGGTGGGATGATCATATTGCTGGTGTAGAGTACATCACAAATGAGTTTTTGTTCAGTACTGAGAATCTGCGCAATAATTCGTTTGTGGTGTACTAAAATCATGAAAGACAGGCCATAAAAAGGATCTAGTATGGTACAAGTTCCTACAGCCTTGTTGTTTGGAGTCTGTGGATGTAGGCAAGAACGGTAATTCAGCGTACATTGTTTATAGGGTAGGCCAAGATTGATGATATTGGAAGTACAACGTTAGTGGCGCTTGAATTTACTGATGAATACACGTTTTTGTGGCATTTGTCGAAGACAATGCCACTATGAGTTCAAAATTGAATTTTGAAAGCCATGTATCGTATTTTGTGCAGATCCGAAGGAAATAAACCCAATTAAACTCAATTTTTCTCAGACCAATGAGTTTTTCGATCGCACTCACATATGTAATTGTAAATGATATATTAAAATACACAGGGTGAGGCCATCGATCGTGGAAATACTTCTTTTTGATTGGAAATAGTTTCACCAGGTCATAGCCTTCTATTGGCGCAATGATGTACACAAAATTTGTCTACTGACCACTTGGTCCCGGGCTTTTTCGTTCCAAAACCAGTTTATCCCTAGGCTTGTTATTCCCATGATGGCGCGCTACTCAATTAGATCGTGCATGACTATTTATAGATTGAAATACATGTTATTGATTGTAATGTTGGGAATAAGATCTTTACGGCCAAAGATAACTCAAAATCGTAGTTTTCAGGTACAAACTTAATTTCATTTGATATATTTATATGGTTTCTCTATTAGGGACATTACTCCTGACTCCTTCTGTGAATCATTAAAGGGAGACCACCAATAAACAAATAATCCTAACTTTGTCATGAGTACTATCCCTTGTACCAATAAGGTATTAATTTGCTATGTAGGTTGACTTTCAAGCCAATATTTGAATAATATTACTTTTTTTCTTTCAAATTATGAATTCCACAGAATTGCTTCCTTGACAAATGCCACTCCAGCGTTTTCAACGCTTTGATTTCCCATTGCATGCTTATAACGGCCAAGAAACGTATGTTTTTATGCAGTAATAAAGATAAGTTGACATTTTGGTAGGCTTTTTTACCATTCGAATAAGAAAGGCTTTATTATTATTTTGGAGATTTCCATTTACTATCTGAATAAAAACAAAGGAACAGGATGTCTCTATTTTATTATTTTTGAAAAAAAAAAAAAAAAAAATGGCAATTTTGTCCCCCCTTTTTCGTTGTCTTGTGGAGGATTTCGTGTACTATTTAAAGAATTATGGTAAAGAGGCATTTTTAGAGTCCATTCAGCTTTATGGAGAATAAAAGTATATTATTTTTATATTATTTTTTTCATGGAGAGAGGGGTGTGTGTGTGTGGGCTTTATCATTTAGGAGAAGAAAGGTAATTGCGGTATTTTGGGGTATAGTTTTTGTTATTCAACCCTTTACCACAAAATCCCGAGTTTTAACGACCCTAAGGAATACGGCTTTTGAGGAAATTGTGCAAAGAGGAGAAAATTCAGGTGAACAGCATTTCTTCCTTTTCCCACAATGATTATTACCCTATCAAGTACAGATTCTATCATTTGATCTATATTTAAATTGTTGTTTCGAAGGGCTTTGAATTGGGATAAGTCTATATGAGCCATGCTCTGTGAAAAAGGGGCTTAATGCATCTGCGAAAAGTATCGACCCAGGTCAGCCTGCGCAGTCCGCGCAGGCTGACCTGGGCCGAAACTTTTCGCTATTGGTCAATTTTCTGGATGTCAAAGGACCGGTCTACCTCATGATTTCGTTGGTTGTTAGACAAAATAGGTTTTTATAGATAAATGATCATGTGATGACTTGCTTGGTATCATGCATCACGGAGATGCATTAAGCCCCCTTTTGCCAGAGCATGGTTCATATATATTTGTCGTATGGAAAAGATTTAACACATAAACTGTTGGTGGTAATAATATTTAGGGTTTGTTTTACCCTGCAAATTGTTTTCTTTTTTATTTTCAATGCAGAGTGAAAATTGTTATGTTTATGATTGATAAAAACAATAAATGAATAAATAGATAAATAAATAAATACAGTGATATTGTTATTCCATTTTTGCTCTGTTTTACTATCATAAAAAACTGAACAAAAATTGACATGGTCAGTTGTGTTTTGGAAAACCGAGACGAAGAAATTGTATTTTTGAGGTGCTCTTTTACTATTCAAAAATACATGAGTAAATCAGTTTTGTATATATGTGTTGAAAAACACATGTTGTATGTAACCTTGGTTTTGCGTTGCTATTTTAGTTTAAAAGTATTTTGTTGATCAAATAATTATAATGTTCTAAAGACAATTTAACAGAATAGCAAAAGTAACTGATAAAATGGATGAGAACGAAGCTAATCTTGTATGGTTCGGAATTTCTCCAAATTCCAGGTGCACAATTATTTAAGGTATTCCTACCCTGAAGCGGAACATCTATTTCCACTGTAATTTTACTCTGGAATATATGATATCATTAAAAATCATCACTATTGTAGCATCTTAACCGAGCCACGTTTGGAGGTTTTGCCTTCATAAAATTATCATTTTCAATTCTAAAATCACTATATCCTCAATTCAAAGGGAGATTATTATTACCTCCCTTTACAAAAAAGTAATAGAGATATGAACCGAAACTTTTTAGATGGACCTTTAAAGAAATTCGGGGCGGTTAAAAGTGTTTAGAATTATTGAATCACTATAAATTCTCAATAATCTAACAAAAAAAAAAAAAAGGAAAAAAGATATCCCATGTTGACCAGAAGCTTCAGGGGAGGAAAGCCTTGAAAGCAAAATAAATTGTAATATTTGGGATATGTTTGCAATGTAAAGAAAACGTCCATGCTTTATATTCAGCATCAAACTCGTACAAGGCAAATAGATTAGGATCAGAGAGCACAGAAATTACAATCTGAAATTTGATCTACATTTGCTGTGTATTTATTATCTCTACTATTATTTTTCTTTTTTATTTTCTAGATATGTTCCATGAGACAATCCGTTTGAAATGTCGATATTGAGTATTGTAATCCTTAAAGTGCTAAATCAGTCAATGTAATGGAATTTCCCAGTAAACATCATCGATTAAAATATTGCAATTTTAAGGCTGATTTTTCAGACTATTATGCACATTAGAGGACCATTTGGCTTGCAACATGCGGAGCATTCGGACATTTGCGTAAAGTGTCGTCTCGAATCAGCTTGCGCTGTCCGCGCAGGCTAATCCGAGACGGCACTTTACGACCACAGTAGATTTTGTTCTTTAGTAGACTTGCGCAAAACAGAAAATTACATAAAAACGGAAAGTGTAGTTTCGGATAAACCTGCACGGACTGCGCAGGCTGATCCAAGACGACACTTTACGCAAATGTTCGAATGTCCCTTTTCGCGTGTTGCAGGCCATTTAGATTCATGATCAGACCACATTGGGATTGCACTGAATGACATGATCGGATACTGACAAACTTAAATTTATAAAACAATGTCGTTTTTTGTAATAGTTTACGCTTTAATGTATGTTTATCAAATAGCGATCTACAGTGGAAGAAGCACCCATGACAACAAGGAAACTGCCCTTATGCATGCCAAAAATAGGTAATTGCCTGATTTACTTATTTTCTGTTTTCGATCCATTTTCTTCTTTGTCTGTCAGTGTGTATGTTGTTACAATGAACGCTCTCCTATTTATGCACGGCTTTCCATATGCAAATTAGTTGAAGCAATATGTGTAGAAGTATGGGAGGTATAAGAATTTTAACGTTCTTCTGATGAAATTTCCGATGGCTCAAACTTTTATAGATCTGCATTTTTTGACTCTAGCAAGACAACGCCGTCGTTATAATTTTGTCCGTATTTTTCGGCTTTGTTGGAAAAGCTGGCTTTTGACCTTCTTGGTATGAGTATTGAATGAATAAATACTTATTTGCAATTGGTAAAATATATATCGATACATCTGAATTAAACTTGCCAATGTCTTAGCCCAAAAACATGAAAAGGGATAGCCTTATATTCTTATCGAAAAAGGTGCATTGGTGATGAGCTGGTTTTGGGACAAACAAACCTTATTGCTTTCCCGTTGCTTTGTACATTCTGCGGACAAGGATGATTAATATTATGTAGAAGAGTAATTTTTCTTATAGTAATTTCGTATACTTATGATCGACACTTGACGTCTTTTACACAGATACTTGTCTAGTAACAATAAGAGTGTTTGTTTGAAGAGGGTTAACATTTTAAGTAAGACAATATCGGAGATGTTGTTTTGGGTTCGAGGTTGCAAAAGAAACAGAACGGAATAGAACAGATATTCAAAGCAAAATTTGTATTTTTTTATCCCTCACTAAATAGGTAAACTAAAATTCAGAACGAAAGCGGAAATTAGAATTCAAAAATCTAGAACGTTTGACCACAAAACGTGATCCACTCGTTATTAGTTTATTCGGATTATCAAATCATCAGCCTAAAGTTCAGTTGGTGTTAAATAGATAAAACAGCAACTTAATTGGATACCTTTTTGTGATACTGATAATATCAACCTTTTTGGTCCGCGAATCATAAATACATCAATAATGCTAACTACCCTCTGCTCTGTAAAAAAGGGGCTTTAATGCACCCGCAGAAAGTATTGACCCAGGTCAGCCTGTGCAGTCCGCGCAGGCCGAACTAGGTCGAAACTTTTTGCTTTTGTATTTCAAAGGAACATTCTACCTCGGGATTCAGTCCGTTGTTATAAAATGGATTTTACGGTTCAATAATTATCTGATGAGTTGCTTTGTGTAATACAGGTATATCAACCTCCCCTTTTACCAGCGTGGTCCCAATTATAATTATCGCATGACAAGTTCTACGACCGTGGGAAAACATGGTTAAACCTGTACCAGATGGCAATATATTGGACCTATCCAAATTGAAAGATTTGCTGACGACAATTTCATAGTGGTTCAAATGACGCAATTTTTCTTTGATAGGGTAGAAAACTTTTTGGGAAAAGGAGAAAATGCTGGATACCAGCATTTACTCCTTTTCCCAAAATGTTTTCAAAATGCTTCTTCCTCGGGGTCGTTAAAAGTCGCCATTGTGTGGTAAAGAGATAATCCAGTACAGGGTACTAAAATTATGCCTCAAGAAAATGTCATTTTACAATCAGATTGAAAGCTGTACTCGATTGTTTTTGTCTTGTAGACCATCTTTATCAGTATATAACCAGATTGCAAGCTGTAGCCGACTGTTTCCATCTTGTAGACCATTGTTGAAAACATCGTGACAAAAAAGAAATTACTTGTGACGAGCGATTTTTCTTTCTGCCACATGTTTTCGTAAACGTTGAAATCACAATTTATCGTTCATACTTCAGTCAATAAAAAGTGAGACTGAACTGACAATTTATATAGGGTTCAGACAATGAAAATTACCTCTGTACATTCCTTCAATGTAACATCTATTCTGTTTATCAACAGATTGCCACTAGGTCTTTAATACCTGTTGTTAGGCAACCAAAGTTTATGAATGTAACTTGGCTGGTCACCTCAAATCTAACTCTGTGGGTCGGCTTTTTGAGTTTTGGAAAGAGATCAAGGTCTTGTGGATTCATATCTGGGGTATAGGTTGGGTGTAGCAAAATTTCCAAAATGTATGACGTCATAAATGACGTCAACCTCTCTGTCTTGTGACAGAGTACATTGTCACGCAGAAGAAATGTTCTCTAGCAGCTTTAGGAGCTTTTTTTCGGATTGCTCGGAGCAACATTCCCATTAGAAACTATCTATAGTACTGTTGGCTAACATAATAGTTTGTCCCTCGGGTAGTTGATTAGCCAAAATTCCCAAAATTATCATTGGCAAATTATTCATTATCATTATCATTTTTATATGCTCCTGTTTTCTTCGAAATTACATGGGTCGCAGAGATTCTGACGTGTGCCAATCTGATGATTTTCCCTTTAGTAGATTGTTATTTGTCTAATTCAGCGCATTTAATTTTCCGATTAAATTTTTTACGATTTTTAAATTTTTTGATTAAATTTTTATAAAATGCGTCAGTTTGCCCATACGATTTTTGAATGAAAAATCTATTTCCTCATAATTCTAAAGAAAATAAATTTCATTATCCCACTAACCAACGCATTGATTAACAACGGTGCTCACTAACCAACGCATCAACTAATATATATCATGGCCCCCATGTGTCAACGCAAGATAAGTCTATGCATGAGGGACTAACCTAATTACTATATCCATTTTACATAAATTCAAAAATAAATTAATGGATACAATTTTTTGAATTTAATACTTATTTTTTAAAGTAAATAAAAGGATGAGTAATAGAAGCGCAGAATTTCGTACAACTCTATGTAAAGTTTATCGAGAATTATATAATAAAAGGAATACAAGTTATAAATATTTTCAAAACAATAATTTTTATCAATTATCTTTTGATGACCGTTTTGGGATGATAAGATTTTATGAAAGAGGAACTGATATATTAAATCTATTTAAAAAAATAAGAAGTGTTGCTTATTATTTTCTTAGTAAAGAACTTCATTTAAATAATTCAGAACCTTTTACCATGAATATTGTACTTCTTTCACCATTCCCTTTAATTAATGGAAGACCTTTTAGTAATAATTGGAATGCTGGTGTTCCACATGTTATCCAAATTCCTAGTGTTCGCATTAATAATTTCTTTAGAGACTATGAAAAAGCAATATATGATTTCATAGGTCAACAAAGATTTCTAAATCCAAGAACATATGATGATATATTTCCAATTATATTTTTTAATAAAAGTGAAATAACAGTGTCAGAGGGTATCGCTGAGGCACCATTTACACCATTGAATATTTATATACATGATATAACAAAAATTAACGATTTTGAGAACTTAGGTTTTAAACGAAGAGAAGAGAGGGAAAAAGAAAATGATATTAGTCCTTCTATCAATAATGAAGAAACATATTATGAAGATGTGTGCATTATATGTAATGTAAATAAACCTAATATATTATTTTGTGATTGTGGTCATGTATCTATGTGCAATATTTGTAATAAAAGTTGTTCTAAAAAATGCCCAATGTGTAGAAAAGAGTCCTCTATTAAAAGAAAATTTTTTTGAATTTCTTAAATTTTAAGTTATAAAATAATTCAAGATGAGCGTCTTACATACAAATGAAGTTTTTTACGATGTACTTGATACAATGCCGCCTAAAGCAAAAGTACTAAATTGGCTTACCTCTGATGAATTAAATAAATTAGAAGAACATATTCAATCTAAATATAATGAAACACCTGTTTATAACCACCGAGAAAGAAAAGTATATATCCCTGGAATTTACGGTAATGATTATGTTAAAACTTTACAAAATGCAAAAGCAGTTATATATTATTGTTTTAGCGCAGAATTAAAAAAAGAACATGGATTTAATTTAAGAATGCAATTTGGGCTTTATAACAATACATCACCGATAAAAAGAAGAGTAGGTATATTTTGGGGAGGGGTTTATAATGAAAGTGATTATGCAAATTATTTACATAGGTATCATAGGCTAATAGAAAATATGTCTTATGAAGACGCATTAACTCCTGAAGGATTAAATGTGATTGAAGAAGATTTTCATAAACTATCTCCATTTATAGAATTTGGAGAAATAATTCCTACAGAAACCCAGTATGATTTTGAATTTGTGCCCGCAGAAGATGAAAGGAATGAATATATGGTTTTTTCTGAGAAATTTTCACAAATTATAATATCTTGCCTAAAAGGATCAAATGGTTCAAAAACTTTTTATTTAGAATCTTGCGTTATATGCGGTGAAACTAAACCTAACGTGCTATATTGTCTTTGTGGTCATATACCGATATGTGAAAAATGTAATAAACTTACAACTAATAAATGCCCCATATGTAGAACAGAATCTTATGTTAAAAGAATTTTGTAAAATATTTAATAATGACTAAATAAATATATAATATATTTTTTTATAATATATTATATATATTTACAAGTCTAATTCTATTAAAATAGATATGTAACCGTGTGTTACTTCACGATTATCTGTTCTCGAAATAAAGTTTATTATGTCGCATTTATTTACCTCCAACGCCCTTGGAAAAGTCGTACAGCTACAAATTTCACGTTCTTTTTTAATAATAGAGTAATCAGCCTGTTCATTTCCGTTTACCGTTATATTAACTTTTACCTCTTCTGGTGCATTACGGTCCCTTTTAACGATTGTTAAACTTCCACTTATAATTCTACCTGACACATTCATACAATAACCCCCTAAACCGTGTCTTTTACCCGAATTACCATTACCGAATGAAAACTCATAATTACCGTTTAAAATTGATCCCTGTTCTTCAGCCCACACGGTTATAACAGGTTTTGGCTTATATGCTCTGAAGAAACGCTCCATATATTCTCTAGTGACAACATCTTTTTCATTTCTTGGGTCCGCTATATTATATATTCTTAAATTATTCATATCAATATTTTGGTTCACTGATAGTTCTCCATTCACTTTCATTGAGAAAGATTTATACATAGCACCTTGGCCACCTCTAATATTTTTAACGAGGTCATCAACATAACCTTTAGTGGTAACCGCATCTTGGGATATGGGGTTTGATAATCCAGTAATCTGGTTACCATTCATATCTATTCCACCATCTATTGAATAGGACCCATCTTGTTTTCTCGTTAAAGCTTTTTCACCCGCGGTAGCTGTCTCAATACTAGTATCCACATAAAACTTATTAGAGGCTTGGTCGTGTCTCGTGGGGGTTCCGAGATTGTTAATTACTCGTCCTCCCATTGAGATTGCATCATCTGCCTCATACCACCTTCCGTCTTTATAAACAAAGGCTCTATCAACATTATCCACATAATTTTTAGTAGCAGCTTCACCCGGTTCTTTTGGATCCTTAACATTTCTTATCGGATTAAAACCCATATTTAAATATCCAGTAAAGTGGTACCCACCGTTTTCATTCAACAACCCTGAGTTGGCGTCAACATAATCCTTAGTTGCAACATCATGAGAATTTACTGGGTTACTAACCCTCGTTAATGTATTACCGTTCATGTCTATGGAACCGGTAACAACAGTTGTTCCATCTTTACGTAAAAAAACATTATTTATGTAAGCGAGTGACACGCCATCACCGCTTGTTTCACCATCATCTTTCATTCTTCCGAATTTGTCAACAGGCATTTTTATATATACTAAAAAAGTTTATTTAAAACATTTTGGAACCGGTTACCTCTAGATAACTCTTTTAGAATGTACAAACATAAATGACCACAAAATACTTGTCCAGCTTGTTGTAATTGGTCAGTATTGTACTGTATTGGACTTTTTAAATAATCTCGAATTTCAATAGGTGGTTGTATACCATAACTATCAAAATAAATTTTAGTTTTACCATTTTTATACCAAGCGACCCAATGTGTACCAGGCCCATCACTTTTATCAAAGTTTACTATACCACATTCTTTTTTACTCGGTTTTCTCGGTAGTGAGTCTAGTAAAAAAACTCCTCTAAAATAAGGAATCTTTAATTTTTTAACGGCATCCTCTAATTCGAAATTGTTCAACGGTTTATTCGGTAAAATTACGTTTTCAATCGAAATATTTAACATTTTTTTTTATAGTTAAATATTTCTAATATCTTTATTGTCAACCCACGAATTAAATTCATCGGGATAACCTTTCCACTTCACGAGAGATTTCTTTTTTCCTTTTTTAATAACCTTTTCTATCCTATACATCTCTTGACTAGTTTTCTGCAGTTCAGGTTCATAAAAGGTACCTTGTATTTCTTCTCCATTAAAATCTTTAATTTTATATGTTATAGGTGATGTATGTTTAACCTCAGAAACTGTAAAAACCTCCTCAGTCCATCTTGTTGTATAACCTTTCTCAAAAGTCTTTTTCTTTTTAGTTATCCTTACTTTGTCTCCAACAGAGAAATTAGGATTAGAGTCTCTTATTTCAAGATTATCAGGGTAAAGATTTCTCCAAACTCTAGTTTCATTTTCTTTTTTACTAGCGTCTACCGGAGTCATCTTAATAGATGAATGCCTCGTGTTATTATATTCTTTAACTAAATCCGGTAGCACATTAATGTAAACGTTTGTAGAGTTAGCGGAGAAATACTTCCACATTTTTTCTTTCATTGTTCTAATCCATCTCTCAACCACACTAGATTTTTCCTCATTTTCGGTAGAATATAATTTAACCAAGTCTTTTACATCTTTGTTATAAAACTCTTTACCCTTATCCACCCACATTTTTTCAGGTTTTCTCTCCTTAAAAATACTTTTTAATGCTATAGCAACAGATTTTCCTGTTTTATCTTTTAATGGCACCAGATATCCATATTTAGAAAAGATATCAATGACAGCGAGAAGGTATTTAACACCACGATTAAGCTTAGAAAATGCTTGCATGTCTACTAAATCCGCAGCCCATATCCTATCTATACCGTTTACTCTAACTCTCCTTTTCTTAAAATTTCTTTTTACGGGTTTATGTAATTCTTCCGCTAAATTGTTTTTTTTACTCCCATTCCAAATTTCATTTTAGTTCCAATGAGTCTACTTACCAAACCTCTTTCCATTTTTTCTCTAATACTAGGATTGTAAATACCTTCTAACTCCGTTAACATATTCTTATCACACACTGCGTTTCTTGTAGCAGTATCATTGTGTTGAAGATAGCAAACATCATGATTATAAGCAGCTTTATCAACACGGTTTATAGGTTTACTCCATTCCTTCGGTGTTAAATCTGGATTGAGTCTTTTATTTAGTTTGGTACCTGGCCCCGTAAAGTTGTGTCCTGGTAGATGCATTTCAACGGGTAAATTATTTATAAATTTATTTAATATACTACTCCCGGTGGTTTTTTTTTTATAAATTGTGATTTAGTTATTCCACAAATAACACATTTCCCCTGCATCATATTTCTTCCATTTTTAGAAACAGAATATTTTATATTATTCGTATCTGTATGTTTTTTACATTTAACGCAATACATCTTGTTTTATATATAAAAAATAAAAGTATTTAAATAAAAAATGGATATTATGAACATATCATGGAATGAAGTAGTATCAAAGAGATTTAATCACCCCCTTTTACCAAAAAGTATTAGGGGTTTAATTGTAGGTAAATCAGGATGTGGTAAAACTACTTTATTGTTAAACCTTTTACTCAGACCAGGTTGGCTTGACTATAACGATTTGAGTGTTTTTGGGAAAAGCCTTTTTCAACCAGAATACAAAATACTAAAAAAGGCTTTTGAAGAGAAACTACCAAAAGAATGTGTCTTAAGATTGTTTAACATGCGTGATGAGATACAAGAAACAGACGCCCCACTAACAGTTTTAGTTGAAGAATGGGCTAAAACGTTTAAAAACAAATCAGATATAAATTGCAACTTCTTTGAAAATGGTAGTGATGTACCTGACCCGAGAGAGTTAAACTTAGGAAATAAAAATTTAATGATTTTCGATGATTTACTTTTAGAAAAGCAAAAGAAATGTGAGTGTTACTACGTTCGAGGAAGGCATAGTAATGTTGACTGCTTTTACCTCTCACAGAATTATTTTAGACTACCAAGGCAAACTATTAGAGAAAACACTAATTTTATTTGTCTTTTCAAACAAGACCTAAAAAACATTAATCATATTTATAGCGACCATGTAGGTGAAGATATGCCTAAGGTTGAGTTTAGAGAATTTTGTAAAGAGGTATGGGAAAGACCACATGGTTTTGTTACCATTGACTTAACCAGTGAAAAACTTAATGGGAAGTATAGAAGCGGTTTTGATAATTTTTACTTGCCTGGAATAGTAGAAGAAAAAAAACAAAAGTTGTATACACCTAAATAATATTTTCACTTTATAAAAATGGAAAAACTTTTAGAACAAATTGTAAAAAATACTAGCAACAAAACATCATTTCAAATCATAGTAAGCGACAACAAAACAAGTTTTAGAACAAGGTTTAATCCTCCAATTCAACTGGAAAAGGATAAAGTATACGAAATAGCTCTGGTAAACCTTGAAACTTACTACTCTTTTCCAAACATTGATGAAACGAACAACACATTCGTTTATTCTCCAGACAATGGCACCACATGGAATAAAATAAAAATACCTGAAGGAAGTTACGACCTCGTTGACATTAATGATACGATTCGCCAGGAAATGAGAAAAAATGGGCATTACGATAGAGTTAATGAAGAGTATCCTATTAACTTTTCTGCGAACACTAATACCCTAAAGTCTGTTCTTATTATTGATGATGATTATCAAGTAGATTTTAATCAACCAGGTTCCATCGCTAAAGTATTAGGATTTACTCGAGCTAAATATTCGCAAGGATTTCACGAGTCAGAGAATGTAGTGAACATTCTTAGCATAAATAGTTTACTCGTTAACATAGATATTATTTCAGGAAGTTACGTTAATGGTTCAACAAAAAATACTATTTACTCTTTTTTCCCAGATGTTGCACCTGGATATAAGATAATTGAGTCACCAGTTAATTTAGTATACTTACCAATAACGTTAGATGAAATACATAACCTAAATGTAAATATTACTGACCAAGATGGTAATTTACTAAATCTTAGAGGTGAAAATTTAACGATTAGGTTTCATATTAGAGAAGCGAGATGAGCTAAATAAAAAAATACTCGTATATAAAATGACAAGTTACACTAATGTTAAAGTAAATATATCTGAAGGGCAAAAGCAAAAACTTCAACATGCTGTTAAAGCTAGTTGTCCAGTAAGTATTCGTTTAGGTCATGGAGATTTACAAGGTAATGATGTTTTAGCAATTACCAATTCACAAGCGAAGAAAATGGCTAAAGCCTATGAGGATGGTGTGGGTATAACTATTAGAATGACTACAAAACAACTTAAACATAACATGAAAATAGAAGGGGGTTTTCTCGGAATGTTAGCGGGGTTGGCTGCTAGAGCTTTACCGATGCTTGCAAAAACCGTTTTACCAGCTTTAGGTGTTGGTGCTCTTTCTGGATTAGCTCAAACAGGTGTTCAAAAAGCTATGGGGTCAGGTCTTTACCTTAAAAAAGGAGGATGTGTTTGTCAAGTTGAAACTGATGGAAGTGGATTATACTTAAAACCATACAAAGGTAAAGGATTAGATTCCGTTGGTGATGGGTTGTATTTAAAGCAAGGAGGAAAAATGTATGATGGAAAAGGACTTTTACTTGGGCCTAATAGCCCATTTGCTAATATCCCTATCCTAGGGGCTATATTATAAAAAAAATATTAATATAAAGAAATAATAGTAATTAAAAAAATGTTATGTAAAAGTAGATTTGATTACAAAATAAATGAAAATTTTAAGGAAGTACTATGGTTTCCTTTTAAAAATTTAGAGCATCCACCTATACAAATTACAGATAATTTATGGGAGGTATATTCGCAACAGGAAATAGTACTAGAACCTAAAAAAACTTTAAGGTTGCAGCTTGGCCTTGGTTATATTCTAAAATTTCATGGAGATGTTAAAGTTTTACTTAATAATACTTTAGTTTTACAAGGTGTAATGCACAAGAGTCTCCATAACCCTTCAGGGACTGAAGATATATTAGTACTAATGAAAAACAATAATTCTGATGAAAAGATTACTATTGCAAAAAATGAACCATTATTTTACGTTGTAAATGATGCTGGTTGGTATGATGAAGGATGAGAGCATTCTAATGTGTAATGTTATAAATAATAATATTTAAATATTATTTACAACAAATAAAAATGGATATTCATAAATTTGGTATAAAACCTAATATTACTACCCAACATAAAACTATAAATTTGGAAACCTCGTTTAAATGGAATAAGATATCCTCCCTTAAAGCAAGATTCTCTAAAATGGAAAATATACTCACAACTAACTATCAAGATTCCTCCTAATGATGGTAAGAGAGTTCCGTTAGAATTTGGTTATATAGCTACACGAGGAGTTGTAGTGATATCTATTAGTAATAAATGGAAAGATAGTTTAACCATTTCTAATGGTATACATCTTGATAATGATGTTAATGATATTTTAGCCTACATTTATAATTTCTCACAAAAACCAATCGAAATACCTGAGGGAGAGTTATTCTGCTATCTAAAATATTTATCATAAAAAAAAATATTACATTTATAAAATGACAGATACAAATCAGGAACACCCTAATAAATTATATCCCCCACTACCCAAAGAACGGGTTACCCCTAACGCCCCACCTAATGAAGATATTGAAATGGAAAAAATGGATAATGGTCATTCTTATAGGCTTAAAAAAATATCTGAGGTTTTAGATTTTCTCAAAAAGGAAATAACTGAAAGGGAAAGATTGAATAAGAAATATAGTAGGATGGCTAAAGTAGTTGATAATGTTGAAGGTGTAATGATTGGTGTTTCATTGGTTTTGGGTGGGGTTGGTGTTGTTTTGCTTTCAACTGTTGTAGCGGCACCCATTGCTATTGGATTGGAATCTGCTGCTGGTGTGATTGGTCTTTCTTCAATAGTTAGTAAAGTATTTGTTAGGAAAACTACTACTAAAGCTGAAAAACATCTAAAGATACAAACTCTTGCTGCTGCTAAGCTTAATACTATAGAAAATCATGTATCAAAGGCTTTGATGGATAATCATATATCTGATGATGAGTTTAGGTTGATAATGGATGAAATGAATAAGTATGAAGAAATGAAGAGTGAAATAAGAACTAACTTTAAGAAGAAGGTAACACTTGAAGAAAAGGAAAGTTTGATTGAGAAAGGGAGGGAAGAAGCGAGGGATTCCTTTCGGAGGCTCGTTGAGAAAAATCATGGTGGAAAGCTTCCCTTTTAAGTTACCTAAATTACCAAGTTTTAGATGTAAATGCCAATGTGAAATAGGGGATAATGATGATGAATAAATATATAAGAGCATTATATATGCTCTTATATATTAAAATTGTTGTAAAAACTACGTTAAAAACTATGATAAAAACTACGTTAAAAACTATGATAAAAACTACGTTAAAAACTATGATAAAAACTACGTTAAAAACTATGATAAAAACTACGTTAAAAAAATATGTTGCTAATTAGAAATGTCATTTCTAAAAATAACTGACCCTGCAAAAAGAGATTTACTTGTAAAAGAGTATCTCAAAACGAAAAAGAATATTCATGATAATCAACTAGCAGAGAGAACAGGTGAACGAGAATTACAAACTGACCTTTCAAAGTTTTTTAGACCTATTACAGAAACGCAAAAAACTACAACAAAGGAGATTACAGAGGGGCTTAAACCTATTAAAGAAGGTGTAGAAAAATTACCAGAAGCTATTACTTTCCCAGCTTATCCATCAATAGAAGCTTATCCTTCTGGGGAAAAACCAAATATTGAGGAATATAAAGGTACATTTGACGTTGGCCCAATTGCAGAGGAGTATATAACAAAAGTTCTTAATAAAGATGATGATGTTGATAAAACATGGGGATTATATGCTAAAGATAAAAAATTATATATTGGCCGTAAAATGGTCGCAATTGAGGGTGATGATATTCTTCTTGGTAAAGATATATATATAGGAACACCTGGTTTATGGGAGTTAATTGTCGCTAAAGAACCAAATGAAAAAAATTATGATGACTATGATTATATAAATTATTCAGAAATAATGAGACGAACCAACACTCTTCATCGAAATAACGACCCGGATAATCCACGCCCTAGAAGTTCTAATAGTAAAAAATGGGTAGGTTTACTTAGTCCTATTTGGCGTAATATGAAAAAGCATGAAGGAAAAGGAATTGTTATCCCATCTGACCCTAACGCATTACTAGAAAGACTAGACCTGTTGATGGCAAGTAAAGAAGCAGGTAATACAGGTGTAAGAAACGAGTTAGTAAGTATTTGTGATGAATTAAAAAGACAAGGTGTTATAAATTCACACTCTTATAAAAATTTAATGTCTTTACTATAAAAAAGATGATAATTACTAAGAAACACGGATTTAAAACAAGGTATTCATACGGCGGTTCCGGAATCTTTGATAGTATTGCTAACTTTTTAGCGAGGCTTTTTATTAGTAGTGCAGCTAAACAAATTGCGTCTTCTGCTCTTGATGTAGGAAAGAGTGTAGCTAAGGAAGGAGCAAAGAAAGCTCTAGAGGTTGGAAAAAGTGCAGCAGTAGAAGCAGGAAAAAAATTAGTTACGAAAGCTTTAACACCAAAATCAAAGCAAGTTTTACAAAAATATAATATAACACCAAAACCTAATGATACTCCTAAAACGCAAAGCATTAGCACATTAATAGATGGAAGTGCCATTGCTATTCAAGACTTAGTTAAAAGATTAAACAGTGGAGCGGGTATTAAAACAGTATGAAGAAAAAAAATATAGATAAGTTAAGAAAATTATATTCATTATTAAAAAAGAATGCCTATATTAAATTTTAATCGTGTAGATTATGAAAAATACAATACTGCTACTATTGAAATAACAGGCGCTTCTTTAAACATAGAAGATTGTGAAATCCTCGAAATTAATAAAACGAAATATAATTATAAAAAAGCTGTTGTGAAGTTATCTCCTGAAAAGGTAATCGAGATGAAAGAGATTGAGGAAAAGGTGAATAAATATTTAAAAAATTGGGGTATACCTGAAATAACACTTGTATACGGTAATAAAGTTTATCCTAAAACTAGTCTGGATAGTGCAAAAAGCATTAAACTTCGAGGTGTGTATATTAATGATGATAATAATAAGTCTTTTCCTCAGCTGTGGCTTGAAGATTAAGTAACACAATTATAATTTTTATCTCATTTAAAAATTATAATCACTTTATAAAATGAACATTTTAAGAATCACTGAACCAATTTTAAAAGATGATAGTATTGCTGAGTATGAACATCATGAGTATGAACCAATCACCGGTACAAACCTTAACTACTCAGGAGGAGATATTAGGATTAACATCGAGACCCAAGATATTTTTACTCATCCTAGTGAAAGTTATTTACTTATTGTAGGCGAATTAGTAAGAAGTGATAATGGAGCAGTTTATGATGCTAACACTAATATTTCTTTAACAAACAATGGTCTCATGTATCTTTTTAAAAATATTAAATACCAACTTTCGGGTATGGAGATTGAATCTGTATTGAATCCTGGTCAGGCTACTACAATGCTTGGTTTGTTAAAATATCCGGATGATTTCTCTAAATCACAAGGGTTAAATCAATTGTGGTATAAAGATACAGCAGCTAACGCGGGTGCCGGAAACACTGGTTTTATTGTAAGAAGAAATTATATTATTAATGACCCTCTTCCAAGAGGCACCTTTAGCTTCAGAGTTCCATTAAAACATATATTTGGTTTTTGTGATGATTATGATAAGATATTGTATGGAATGAAGCAAACTCTCACATTAACGAGAAATGATGATAATGATGCAGTCTTTCGAGATGGTGTTGCTCCTGCTGATGGTAGAATTAATTTACTTAGAGTATCTTGGTTTATACCTCATGTGTTACCCTCAGATGAAGAGAAAATGCAACTTTATAAAATTATTGAGAAAAAAGAAAAAATACCGGTTGGATATAGAATGAGGCAGTGTGACTCTATTGCGGTTCCCGAGTCAACATCATTTACCTGGAGACTTGCTGTTAAATCATCACCTGAAGTGCCACGTTTTATCATTGTTGGTTTTCAAACTGGTAAAATCGGTGACCAACAACAAAATCCAGCTATATTTGACCATAGAAACGTTAAAAACATTTATGTTACGTTAAATTCTACTAGATATCCCGCTGTTGATTATAATCTCAGTTTTACCGCAAACCAATTTAGTAGAGTGTATGGGGACGCTTCTCTATTTAGGTCTAAGTTTTATAACATGAGTGAAATGGTGTCAAACCCTAACATTACCCCCTCAGATTATAAAGCCCTTTATCCTTTGTTTTTGTTTGATGTTTCCAAACAGAGTGAGAAATTGAAATACTCTGTCACTGATATCCAAATCAAAGCGAGTTTTACTGAAAATGTGCTTGCGAATACAGAGGCATATGCTGTTATTATTAGTGATAGGTTAATTAACTTCCAGTCTGATGGAAATAAAATGAGCGTAGTGTATTAAGATTTTTTCTTTTTATATAAAAATGATAAAGGTTACAGATTTAAAAAAAATTCTTAAAGAAAATAATATAAATTTCTACTCATACTGGAATAAAAAACGTTTAGTTGAGTTGGTGAAAGAACATGGATTGTTTCCGAGTGAATCACCTAAAGAAGAAAAAAGTAAAGGCACTAAGTTTGATAGATTAAAAACTATTATGAAAAATCCTAAGAAAGTTAGTTTAGAGGATGTTGAAACTGGAGAAATAAAAACCTTTCCATCGATTTATAAGGCAGGTCAATTTATAGACCGCAGTCCACAAACGATTGAGAATTGGAATGGAAGGGTTTGGAAAGATAAATATAAGATTAACGTTCATTAATTTCCCAAAGATGCCAAGAATTTTTTTGTATAAACTTTCTATTTAAATCTGGTTTAATACCATTACTAACAAGTCTTTCAACTAACTCATATTTAGGTTGATTGCGTCTACATCTTTCATCATGTTTTCTAGGTATCTTGGTTTCATATAATTCTAATAATTCAAGTCTAGTATATCTTTTCATAAATCCTATTTCATCCCACCACATTATATATATTAATAAGATTAATATATATAATTTCAAAAAAATTTTTGATAATATATTAAGAAAATTATATTTACTTTTATAAAATGCCGTGGCTTAATAGAATTTCTAATATAGCTAGAAGAGCTGCATCAAATGTTGGGAGGGCCGTAGCGAATGTTATACCTCAATCAATCCAACGTAGAATCAATAATTTTACTAATTGGTTAACTGGTAATGTGGAAGAAAACCAATTACCACAAGTTTTTGATGAAATTGTTCAGAATGTTAGAGAGAATTACCCACCAAGACAACCGTTTGAGGTTAGAATAGAGCGCTCAGCATTTAGAGAGTATATTAATCAATATGTTATAGATGGTAGAGGAAATTATAACCCACAAAGATTTTTCGCAGAAACGTGGACGCCTCTTATAAATACTCTTCGAAATAATTTACGAACAAAGGTAAAACTTGTACTTAGGTGTAAAATGTGGTTAATGACAGATATTGATCAAGGTCCTGTGGAACGTGCTTTTCATAGTAGTCAACATTTAAATTTAAACAGTGAAGAAATAGAGGATTTATTGAATACAATGATAGATGAAGTTTTAGAAAATTTAGCTAATTTCCAAAGAGAAGGTAGTGGTTGGACTTTTGGGAGTATCGTAAAACTAGAAATACATACAGCTGCTTATGTTCCTTTAAGAGCTAATAGTTGGATACCTTTACCAAAATGGATTGCTAACAAAAAAGCAGTTATCAATATGAAAAATGAAGATGATAAATGCTTTTTATGGTGTGTTTTAAGAGGTTTAAATCCAAAAGAAAGAGATTCAGAAAGAGTAGATAAAGCTTTGAAAGAAAAAGAAGGTAGTTTAAATATGGAGGGAATCGACTACCCTGTTTCGGTTAAGGATATCAGTAAGTTTGAAACACAAAATCCTGGAATTAGTGTAAACGTATATAGTTATGAGGAGAACAAAACATTCATTTATCCGCTTAGGCTTACAAAATGTGAAAAAAGTAAACATGTTAACCTTCTTTTAATTAAAAATGAGGAAAACATGCACTACGCTTTAATAAAAAACTTAAGTAGATTAGTAAAAAGACAAATAACTACTAATTCTAGGCATATAGAAATTTGTGGACGTTGTTTGAATCATTTTGGTAAAAAAGAACTTTTGGAAAAACATAAAAAATACTGTAACGAACACGAACCTATTACTTTAGAGATGCCAGAACCAGATACCTGGGTAGCTTTTGAAAACCATTCTAAAAAACTTGAGGTTCCCTTTGTTGTATACGCTGATTTTGAAAGTGTTTTAGAACCAATACACACATGCCAACCAAACCCAGAAAAAAGTTATACTATGCAATATCAAAAGCATATACCTTGTAGTTTTGTTTATATTATAAAATGTTTTGATGATAGTGTTAAAGCTCCTATATTAAGAAATTATGTTGGAGAAAATGCTGATGAAGTTTTTATAAACTGGTTGAGAGCTGATATACAAGAAATTCATCAAGAATATTACCAAAAACCAAAACCTATTGAAATTACAGAAGAGGAAGAAATGGAACATAAAAAACAAACACACTGTTGGATTTGTGGTGGAGAGTTCAATCATGTTAATTATAGAGTAAGAGACCATTGCCATTTTACGGGTAATTATAGAGGTGCCGCACACACTACATGCAATCAAAAGGCTAAAAATCCTAGCTTCACACCTGTATACCTTCATAATCTTAGTGGATATGACGCTCATCTTTTTATTAAATGTCTTGGCAAATCTGAAGGGATAATTGATTGTATTCCAAATAATGAAGAGAAATATATTAGTTTTAGTAAACAAATTTGGGTCGGAAGAAATATACCACATAAAATTAGATTTCTTGATAGTTTTAAGTTTATGAGTTCTAGTTTAGATAAGCTTTCGAGTAATTTAGAAGAAAACCAATTAAAAATTTTACCGAGATATTTTAATGCTAATGAGTTGCCTTTGGTTAGGAGAAAAGGAGTTTTCCCTTATGAATACTTAGATTCATTTAATAAACTTAAAGAAGAGAAATTACCACCTAAAGAAGCATTTTACTCTAGTTTAAACAAAGAAGGAATTAGTGATGAAGATTATGCTCATGCGCAAAAGGTTTGGGAAACTTTTAACATGAAAACGTTGAAGGATTACTTAGAACTTTACAATAAAATAGATGTATTGCTTTTAGCGGATGTTTTTGAGAACTTTAGAGATGTTTGTCGTGAAAACTATAATTTAGACCCTAGTTGGTATTATACAACCCCTGGTTTAGCTTGGGATGCAGCATTAAAAATAACGAAAGTGAACCTAGAGCTTTTAAGTGATCCTGATATGCTTTTAATGACTGAAAAGGGTATCAGAGGAGGTGTTAGTATGTGTAGTAAAAGATATGCAAAAGCAAATAATAAGTGTATGGGTAAATTATATGATTCTAGTAAACCATCAAAATATTTATTATATATAGATGCAAACAGTCTTTATCCTTGGGCAATGAGTCGACCTCTTCCTACACATGGTTTTAAATGGATGACAAATAAAGAATTAGAAATTTGGCAAAAAATCCCATGTATATTAGAAGTAGATTTAGAATATCCGAGAGAATTACATGATTTACATAACGACTTTCCTTTAGCTCCTGAACGTTTAAAAATAGAAAAAGTAGAAAAACTTATTCCAAACTTAAATAATAAAGAAAATTACATTATTCATCATGAAGCTTTAGAAACATGTGTTGATTTAGGTTTAAAAATTACTAAAATACATCGAGGAATTAAGTTTGAGGAAAGCTCATGGCTTAAATCATATATTGATACAAACATTGAACTAAGAAAAGCGGCTAAAAATAATTTCGAGAAAGATTTTTTTAAATTAATGAATAACTCAGTTTTTGGTAAAACTATGGAAAACCTGAGAAACAGAGTAGCGATAGAACTGGTTTCTAGTGAAGAGCGTTGTAAAAAATTAGTAGCAAAACCAAACTATAGCCACGCAACAATATTCGATGAAAACCTAACAGCGGTACACATGAAAAAAACTAAGTTGGTATATGATAAACCTATTTACTCAGGATTAAGCATCTTAGATATTAGTAAAACACATATGCAAAAAACTTATTATAATTACTTTAAACCTAAGTATGGTGAAAAGGTTAGAATGTGTTATACTGATACAGATAGTTTTATTCTCGAAATAGAAACTGAGGATTTATATAAGGATATTGAAGAAGATGTGGCTGAAATGTTTGATACAAGCAATTATCCAAAAGACCATTTTTTAAAAAATGATTGCAATGCTAGAGTAGTTGGAATGTTTAAAGATGAGTTAGGTGGTGAAATTATGACTGAGTTTGTTGGCCTTGGAGCAAAAATGTATGCTTATAAAACTTTAGATGATATAGAAGATAAAAGATGTAAAGGTGTTAAACAATCAGTTGCTAAGGAAGAGATAACCGTTAATAATTTCAAAGAGTGTTTGTTTACAGAAAAGGACCAGTATAGAGAGATGAGTGTTTTAAGAAGTAGGGAGCATAATATATATACTGAAAAGTTAAATAAAAAAGCGTTAGGGTCAAGTGATGATAAAAGGTTTGTTTTGAAAGACAAGATTGATACTTTAGCTTGGGGGCATTATAAAATAATATTAATACTTAGCTTGGTGGTATTATAAAATATAATTTAATTTTACGGATTAAATTATATTTATAAAAAACTTTCTTAACTTAAAAACTTAAGATCTTTAACTACCTTATTTTTTAGATCGTCTATTTCTTCTAATAATGGTACTTTATTTCTCCTCATTTCTACGACAGGTGGAGGATATCTCGTTATTACTTTTTCTGTAAGTTTATCAGAAGTATGTATTATAAAGCTGCATATTAATTGGTTTTTAGTTAATTTTTTATCTAATTTAAGTCCAATCCATATATTAATTTTTTGCCTTAAATCTTTTTTAGACACATTTCTTCTTTTATAAATTTCAGAAAAAAAATTTACTTTTACATCTACGTATTGATTAATTTTAGGGTCTATAGAATTTAAAATACTATTCACATAATTAGCTAAAAGTATAGCAAATCTTGCTAATAGTTCTTTATCTGAAATTAAATTTTTAATTTTATCTTTAACTATATCCATATTTAACAAATTTTCTTCCATGTTATTTATAGACTTCATTAAACTTTTATTTTCATCTAAGTTTAACTCTTTTAGAAACTCTTTTAACGGCTCCATCTTGAATTATTTTATAGCTTAAAATTTAAGAAATTCAAAAAATTTTATCCATTAATTTATTTTTGAATTTATGTAAAATGGATATAGTAATTAGGTTAGTCCCTCATGCATAGACTTATCTTGCGTTGACACATGGGGGCCATGATATATATTAGTTGATGCGTTGGTTAGTGAGCACCGTTGTTAATCAATGCGTTGGTTAGTGGGATAATGAAATTTATTTTCTTTAGAATTATGAGGAAATAGATTTTTTCATACAAAATCGTATGGGCAAACTGACGCATTTTATAAAAATTTAATCAAAAAATTTAAAAATCGTAAAAAATTTAATCGGAAAATTAAATGCGCTGAATTAGACAAATAACAATCTACTCCCTTTAATTCCGGCTCTTAACTCCTTATGATCCTTGTCTCACCTATCGCCACGAATCTGTTGAGTAACTGCATTCCTTCGTTTTCGAACCTGTGGAGTTATTGTTTAGCAAAAGTCACTCATTCACGAGAGTGTTTCTCAGCTGTCATTGGGTACCCATCGGACGGCAAGACGTCTCATACTCAGTTTACTGGTCAAAAGTGTATCCACGGACTGACCCGTGGCGTATTCCTAGTTCGCCAGCAATCTCCCTACGTGTCAATCCCCTGTCCTTGTCCTGCTCACATGATTTTCATCTATGGCACTTGTTGGCCTGCCTGGGGTTTGCTTCTTCTCAACTTCATTTCTTCCGTCTAGGCAAAATTTCATGATAATTCTTCCAATAGTTTTCTAGATTTTTAGCTTGTCTCACTTTTTATTGACTGACCCTCGTACACTCTCCAACACAAATTTTTGTTAACATAAAGTCATCATTGGCAAATGATACCATCGTGCACAATCAGGGCCCTTTTTGCAATTTTTTCCAAAAGCATGTTACAAACAAGTATGCTTTGACTGATATGTACCGGTTGGAGTCATCGCATTGATCGAATAATTACATACCGGCTCCTTTGTTTGGACCAGGTCTACCTTTTTCAGAACGACCCATCTTAACAATAGAATGCACGAGCGCAGGTCTATCTATGCACCTGCACAAGTTTTTCTGTAGATAGAAAACCTGCCCACGTGCGGGAAAGACCTGTCCACGTGCAGTTGACAGACCTTGGGTCGTGCAGACAGGGTTGTGAAGGACATTGGTAATCGCGCGATATTAAATTTTAGGAATTTGTTAAACAAGAGGAAGAATTTTGCAAATATGCCTTTTGGAAAGACAGATTTTAATATGATTTTTATTGATGACCAACTCACCAATTCTTTAATATTTTCTTTCATTGCGATCACTAAAAAATCTATCCCTTCTTATTTAAAAAATGTGCTGTTACATTAAGGCCAACATTTAAAACATTGTTGCTAAAGTGTTTTTACCTTAAGTTCTGTTGTTACATACATGTAATTCGTTCATACCTAAACCCAACTTATTTTTCTTATTTTTCTAGTTTTCATTTAAGTTAAATAGCACAAGTAAGAAAAAAGCTAGTTACGGACGCATGTTCTAAAACATGTCTACAATATTGTTGTATTTTGGTTCTAATGCACCCTATTTCCTATGAGACCGACTGTTGATTTGTCCGTATTGGCACAGTTCAACCTCTGGAGCGAAAAGGCCCTCGTTTTTTTTTCTTATTGTGAGAAATGATGTAAAAATCTAAATCTTCTGCGGCTCACCCGGCACAGCTAGCCTCAAGAATTCAAACGAAATGCAAATTAAGCGGCCTGATCACTCCCATAGTCGAATGATCAGTATCGCTTTGAAACTAGCTGTCCTAAGCTCGATCCAAAGGTCCCGTATTCGAGCCTCACTGGAAGTGTCGCCGTGATATGACTGAAATAATAATAAAAGCAGTGTAAAACAAAACAATCAATCAATCAATCAATCAATCAATGATTACTGACCTACGGCCCTATAGAACTGGATGAATCAGTGCAAACGGACAGACGGTCGAATTGAAAACAAGAGTGTTTCCGGCTAAAGCTGAAATCCATGAATATTTTCCAATCAGTTCGAACCTATACTGAGCAATGAACTCACTCGCACAGCATCAACAAACTTACCTAAAAAAAAAATCCAAAGGTCGATATTCACGAGATGTCATTTCAAGCCACGATTCATTAATGTTCAAGTGAGAAAATAAAACTGATAAAATGAATTAAAAAAAATACCCAAAAGTTAAAAAAACCATAAAAAATGTTATACGCTTCTTTTTCATTGAATCTCATGGGTCCATTCTTTTCGACATGGTTGTTAAGCCGTCTGCTCAATACTTACGGTGGCCGGTATGTAAGTCGGATATCGACCTCGTACATCGGTCTTTCCGTATAAGAACGACCAGGGCACGAGCTTCACAAAACACCTCAAGCGCTTCGCGCTCTCGGTGTTACGTGAAGCTCGTGCCCAGGTCGTTCTTACACGGAAAGACCTCGTACTCGGTCGATATTCTTACGAACATGAAAGTCCGCATCAAATGCATAGCTGAAATACAAACCGCCTCTGGCGGGATTCGAACCCATGACGGGCAAATATCCTCGTTTTTCGAGGTTTAAAAGACCAATACCTTAACCACTGAACTAAAGAGATATCTCTCTAACGCAGTTGTTAGGTATTGTATTTAAATCGGGACGAAGCTATGCATGAAGGAGTGGTCTCCGAAAACATATCCTATACTTGAAATTACCATACCATGTGAAGAAGTCCTGTTTAACCCGGCGGTTAAGATGTTACCTAGGAAATCTAGAGGTCAATGTTCTGTTTGCACCCCCGACTTTGGGATTTTCGTATGGGTTTATCGTTGGAGCTACCTTAGACAAGACACTTAAAAAACCCAGAAAATACATCGTATAGAGAGCTATTACCACCATAAAGAGACTGAAAAATGTTGAAAGCGACGTAAAAATCTCTCGATAAATCGTTCATTTACTTGTGCTTTGTACCAGCGGTACGTTTACTCTAAAGTCACCAACCATCACAGGCATATCGCACTGGTATAAACTGAACGCGATAATTTTGACATCTACATGGTTTAATCTATATCCAAAGGGGTTGGAAGAGCTGACCTATCGGATAAACTGTAGTAGATATACTGCTGCCGGGTTTAATGGCAACTATATTCACAACTTATGTCCTGTGTTTATGTTTTCAGTGAATTGAATGAGCCAGTATTGCTAAACAAATCCCACAATTATCGTTTTTACCTTATACCAAGTTTGACCTGTCATTATTTAGTCATCCTTGGGCGCTGAAGCATGCATAAGTGGTTATTTTGTTCGTTGTAAAAGCAAAGAAAAAACGATTTGAAAAAAAGTGATACGAAGACTGTGCAAAATTAAACTGTTTAAAGATTATACATGCACTGTAGTGTAGCATCAACCAGAGACTAACAAAATGTATGAGCGGAAAAAAGAAGTTAATGCATCTTGGTAGTGCATTATACAAAGCAAGTCGTCACATAATTATGGACTGTTAAAATTAATTTTGTGTAACTACGACAGAATCATGAAATGGAATGATCCATTGATATACAAAAGAAATACCAATAGCAAAAAGTTTAGATCTATGTCAGCCTGCGCCAAGTGCGCACGCTTGCGGGAGAAAATACTTTTTGCACATGTATTTCAACCACCTTTTCACAAAGCATAACTCATATGTGACGGCAGAGTTTTACATTAGATAAAGAAATTACAAAAATGTTGACAGAATTTAAAGAGTTTGAATGCGGTAAATTATAATTACGCGAAAATCGGTTACATTACTGGGGAGAACGGCAGGAGTATGTGGAATTCTGTAATCGAGCTGGTAACAAGAGGTATTATTACATTTAAATCGGTAACATAAACTTGCGGACACCATGAGGAAAAAGTACCTGACAACGGGAAACATAACTATGCGAGTCATTAGAGGATCAAAATCTATCACATATTCTCCCATGTGTTCGTAATATACCCATTACGAATTTCTCATCTTACACACGTGTGAGGTTAGCATTGTGTGACGGTATATATGACGTCATTTTATATATATAGGATCTGACATGAGTTGGCGTTGAGATAAAATTTTATTTAACGAGTCTAGGGAAAATGTTATTAAGCGAGCCTTTGGCGAGCTTAATAACATTTTTTCTTGACGAGTTTAATAAAATCTTTATCTCGTACGCCAACGAATGTCAGTTTCTTTTTATCACATAACGATGATTCACAAATCATAGATAAGAAGATGCAAAACCATCTATAGATGCACACGCGGTAATATCAATAAAACCCATTCTCCTCTACGAAATACGTACAAAATAACGTCACACAATTGTGATATTACACGTGTATGAGGTAAGAAAATTCGTAATGGGTATGTTACACTGCAAACAAGGGAGGTTATGTGATAAATTTTTGTCATTGAATTTACTTGGGTTTTGTTCATAGAAAATACCACTTGTGCATGTATGATTTTTTTTATTCATATTCCGGACAATAATTTGTGAAATATCGCTTTGTGACAAAAAGAATCTGACATTCGCTGGCTTTTGTGATAAGAGGTTATTAAACCCGTCGGCGAGGCTTGCTTAATAACATATTTCTAGACTCGCTTAATAAAATTTTATCTAAAATGTCAACTTAAGTCAGATCTTATACATTCACATCAGTAACTTAACAGTACAAAAACGAAATGAAAACTGACCGACTCAGAATGGTAATATGTGCTCGTTTGCGGAAAAAGACATTTCTCGTCCCTGTTGTGTGTACAGCCCTAGGCATAATTATATTCAGTACCCAAAATGTCAGAAAGGATTGGTTGCCATACATGACGGAAATAAGAAATACTCGCCCCCACCTTGAGGACAGTACCCCGATACCATACCATGGGCATGACTTTTTGGCAGATGTAAGTCAGTTTTCTTACATGATTTTTTAGATTTTTACATCGTTTCAATAATAATTCAGTCATATAATGAGAGCCAGTACTCTTACCAATGCGTTCCAGGAGTTCGCACTGCAATTCTTTCCAAGCCACTGGATGCTTTCTATCGTATTACCTCGTCAAAATAATGTTCAGTGAGGAGAAATTAATGAATTCTGCACCAATGACAGTCACCAATCCTTCATGTGGGTTTACTTGAGCTACGATTTGAAGTGACGACCCCCCGCCCCCCGTTACGAATGACTGAGCTATCGGACTTGACCATTTGCTTCTGCTAATTCTAATAAAATCGTTTCTCTTTTTCTAGTTGATAGAGGTCCCGTATACACCAAGTGCCACTATCTTGAAGGCGGGTGAACCAAACAGCTTTTTTTAAAATCGAAATTTCTGTTAAGCTTGGCTATGACAAGCCGCGATAATGGAATTCGGGGGACCTAATGAAAGCCTTTGTCGTCAAATCTACCATACAGAAGTAAAAGTGTCTGTCTGAAACAATGGAGTTGTCTCATTTGGATTGTTGAAATACAAAATTTAAAATTTCTTCATTGGTCAAGCTCGGTTGATGCGTCGATGCCGTTACTACTGAGCCACTCTACAATAGACCCAATTTCCATTCTAGCAAATACTTTAATTCAACCACTAGATATAGAGGATATTTGTTTTTTACGGTGAAAGATCGAAATTTATTTCATCGAGTGAACATCATCGGTAATATTTTCACGAGTGGCTGCGCCACTCGTGAAAATATTACCCATGATGTTCACGAGATGAAATAGATTTCGATCTTTCACCGTAAAAAAACAAATGTTCTATATATTTTATGCTTTTGACCCTTTCTGGGGGAAACTTAATCAAAATCCAGTACAAATCTTTTCGGTTATTCCCCGTGGCGTACTCCCTCCGCATAGCAACGCATAACAATATTACGTCAAGCGCGAGAAATGTAAAGTAAATTACGTCATACTTCCATCTGGTTGTGAGGCACGCGTATTTTACCTAGGTAACTAGTGCGCGGGAACAACTGTTTCCGCCTTCATTGACGGGTTAGAGTATAAAAATCGGTATTTTCACTCGTCGAAACCATGAAATATCGAAAAATATTTCACCGATATTTCTTGAAAACCTACCGGAAAACATGAAATAAATAAAAGTATTTCATGATTTAAAGAACAAGAGACCTCTAATCATCTTCATATTACAGAAACCATTCCAGTTTGATGAAAGATTCAAGAACCCATGCTGGTTCGAGGGCGACATTTTGTTCTGTTTACCGTATTTCCTACTGATTGGAATGAGGAAGAGTGGTACCACATACTTGTATGGCACCATCATGAAACACCCTGAGGTCTTTAATTGGGGCGGCAAGGAAACATCTTTCTTTGGAAACAGGCAGCAAAGTTCAGGTAAGTGAAATCAGCAACTAGGCAGGTTCTCGAAAATATTTCTTCGGAAACAGGCAGTTAATCTTGCGCAGACCTATTCGGTAGGATATCTTTACCTTTCTTGGAAAGCAGGTTGCCATTAATTTTCGTATAAAACAAATTTAAGACTATTCCTAATACACTATTGGACAACTACTTTTTATTTTTTGTGTGTGTGTATGTAGCCTCTTTTTAGTTGTTATTATTACTTTTTTTTTTCTTTCTTCTTAATGTTGTTTTTGTTCGTATAAGCTTTTATTAGACAACTAACATTCCTTATTTCAAAAAGTAAGTTGTGACCAGTGATATTGTAAATGCAACTTGGGATATCTTGAGCATAAAAAAAAAAAAAAACTACCGTTTACTTCTCTTGCAAAATCAAGTTACAAAGCCTATTTCCCCAGTGGTTTGGGATTGTTTGGTAAAGGGTTTATTTGGACGAATACATTCATATTTTTCTTCAATAGCCTTATAGCACTACAACCGTCAAGTTTCAGTTTTGCCTTTGTTCTTCCCGTTTTTTTCTGTTTTAAAAGAGCTTAAAGATATATCCCAACAGATAGATAAATAGTTTGAAGAGAGAGAGAGAGAGAGAGAGAGAGAGAGAGAGAGAGAGAGAGAGAGAGAGAGAGAGAGAGGGAGGGAGAAAACCGCTGTTAAAACTTAAAAGTGTGTAGAATGGCTCAACTGTGTAAACATAGATAAATTACCAATATGTATGGTGTAAGGGATAAGAAAACTCAAGGGACTTGTCCTCATTTAAAACCGGAAACAACAGCGATTGCTTTTAAGGCCTCCAAAACATGAAATGCATTTCTGTCCCTCGTAATTTGAAGCCGTTAGGGGCAACGTTTGGAATGAAGATACAAAAATAGTCATAGTTTCATAAAACTTGGATGATATTGGTTCAAACCTGGCTGAAAACTGCTTGAAAACGAGGATTGATGTATCTTTAAATGCATATTCACTATTTATATTTGCCAGAGCAAGGGAACAGCGACATTAATACCTATGTTAAAATGTTTACGAAAGGCTCTATACGAATACAACAAATGCAGAAAAAGTTTAGCAGAATGAAGAAACAGAACGTCAACAGATATATCATAGGTAGGTTCGTACAGATTTAAGCAATACTCTATCAAAAGAAGGCTTACTGCATCTGCGAAAAGTTTCGGCCCAGGTCAGCCTGCGCAGTCCGCGCAGGCAGACCTGGGCCGGAACTTTTCGCTATCGGTCAATTTTCTGTATGTCCATGGACCAGAGTACCTCAGGGTTCAGTAGGTCGTTTACAAAATGGATTTTATTAATCCATAATTATGTGATGACTGGCTCGGTATAGTGAATCATGGAGATGCATTAAGCCCCCTTTTGCAAGAGAATGGCTCATTTATTTATGTTTCCACCAGCAAGTCGGTCGCAACATACAGCAAATGAGACAAGGCACACAAGTACGATGAAGGCGTCTGGCTTGGTCTCTTAAAAGCTCAGTAGCGGCCAAAAGTAAAGAATGCTGGTGTTAAAATGTATTGAAATTTAAATCATACCATTTAAAAGCATGGAAAGTATTGTGAAGATGATAATCCGTTATTTAACGATCGGGCCAAGTGTTAGTCGCTGACAGAAAAATGAATTTTGAAAATCAGGTAAAAAGTAAATAAAAGATAGGTGACCCGTGGCATCCCTTTGCCTACTTTGAGAATTTCTTTTTTTTCTGTCAGCGACTAACACTGGGACCGACCATACAATAACAAATTGTTAGCATCACAAAAATTTGTACACTTTAATATCTAAACAAGCTCCACAATCCTTTGCCTAGCCTATCTCATTTACATGTGAATAAAGAATGTTATTTTGCAGCCATTACATTATCCCCTTTTCAAAACCGACAAGTGTTATCCACTTCCAATTTCAAAACATCTGCAGATGACAAATTTGAAGTTAGTACAAATGAGCTTAAGTTCTCCCGTAGGATATTAGCATTTTCTCCTTTTCCTGCAATGTTTTCAAATATGCTTTCTTCTTCTGACTTGTTGAAGCATAGGATTATAAGGTTAAGTGTTAAACCCTTGTCTTGTGCATGACGGTCTGGTGACCTTTAGAAGAAATGTAAATCAAAATTTGTGGGGGGTGGGGGTGGGGGTCTGCTTAATAGGATCTTCCAGTCATCGTGGGGATAACTACAATAATTTTATTCTTTTTCAACAATGTTTTTTTGATCAACGTTCCAACATTTAATTTGTAACTTGCATATTCACTCTTGTGAGAAATAAGAGAATTACATTTTTTAGCGCCAATTGAATTAATTCGACCACTTTAACTGGCTGAAAGTACAATCCACTGAGTTACCAGCATTTTCTCCATTTCCTTCAATGTTTTTTTCAAAATCAGAGTCGTTTCAACCCGGGATTGCTTAGTGAAGGCTTAAAATTATTTTTTACAGGTGATGGCAGTGTGTGTACGCTGTATGTTAATTACGATTGGAGATATTATCCGGGCAATGAGAATGCATCGGAGCCCAGAGTAGTCGCCCTTGATTACGTGCACCATTTTCTACCAAAAGCAAAAATAATTGTGATATTTAGGGATCCAGTCGACAGGTAGGAATCCGTTCATTTGCTTTTTAAGATTGCTTTTCACATTTTAGCTCGAAATTTTTTCGAAGAAAAAGTTAAACCTGTATTATCATAGCCCTGTACTTGTCTGCGTCGTTTGCGCTCATACTAGTAGGGCAAGTAATCTTAACAACCTTTTTGGCACAGTTTTGCCCCCTTTTTCAGAGTTAGTAGTACCGTTGCTCGGAATCCAGCATGTCCTGCGTATTTCTAAAAGCAATAGCTGCCGAGCGTTGGCACCCGCCTTTAGTGCTCTTGTTTTTATGATGCCACAGTGGTCAGTGTTCCTAAACATACGTGTCTAGAATTTCTAAGCCGCCTGTTGCCTCGCCACAGAAATGGAGTAAGTTCAATCAATGATTTAGGAAGGACTTTTGCTCCATTTGCATGTGTCGATCATGGCAATGATTTCTTGAAAGAACGAGCTACGGAGCCACTAGCACACTAAATTGAGTGATTTATGAATAAAAACCATCTTAATCTTTACGCTAAGTGCTAAGCACCACTCACTGACCTTTTGCGGGCAGTGTAGATCCAAGATCAGACTGCACAGAAAGTGCAGTCTGATCTTGGATCTACACTGTCCGATCAGGAAATGTCTTTCCCCCCCAAAAAATACCTTTGAAATACCAAAATTTGGGTGAACGTGCAGTCTGATCCTGATTCTACACTGTCCGATCAGGAATTGTCTTTCCCCCCAGAAAAATACCTTTGAAATAGCAAAATTTCGGTGAACGTGCAGTCTGATCTTGGGTCTACACTGTCCGATCAGGAATTGTCTTCCTCCCCCCCCCCTCAAAAAAAAAAAAAAACTTTGAAATAGCATAATTTGGGGGGTGAACGTGCAAACTGATCTTGGATCTACACTGTCCGATCAGGAAATGTCTTCTCCCCTTCCCCCCCTCCCCCCATACCTTTGAAGTAGCAAAATTTGGGATTTTTACTATCGGCTTGAAAGTTTCATTCAACTTATTTACCAGGATAAAGATTAACTTTCTTGGGGCTTGTATTTGCCCTGAGCTGCATGGAAAAAAAATTTACGTATCACGAGACCAAAAGCTTTGTCTTAGGAGATGTAAAAATTTTCCTACGCACCTCATAAGCAAATACCATTCCAAGGAAAGTTACCACGACATAATATACCTTTTTGAATATTGCTACAATTTTCAACCACAAAACATTGCAATTATTGATCGTTTTCCCCCCAAAACGGTAAGAAATTAGAAAAGAGTTACTGGTCTAGTTGTTAGTAACCTATTTATGAGAGGTGAATGGATATTATGACGTAATATTTTGATCAATGGAATCCCGAACCAAGCTGAACCAGAAAAATCTCCCTTTGGGTCAGATTTCGTCCGCGTGCTATACATGAATTTGAACTGGAAAATGGGTAGGTATGTAATAAATGAGCCAAGCTCTGTGAAAAGGGGGCTTCATGCATCTGCGAGAAGTAAATACCCAGGTCAGCCTGCGCAGTCCACGCAGGCTGACCTGGGCGGAAACTTTTCGATACTGATCAATTTTCTGTATGTCAAAGGACCAGTCTACCTCAGAATTAAGTCGGTAGTTAAAAAGGTAGCTATTATGGATCCATAAGTTTGTGAATGCTTCCTTTGTATCGTGGATCAGGGCGATACATTAAGCCCCCTTTTCACAGAGCATGGCTCAAATATATTGGTATGAATATAAAAAAATTAAAAAAAAAAATCCTTGAAGAACATTTTTAACTTTTCCAGGTTGTACTCCGAGTATTATTTTACCTACGGCAAACTGTACAATATTAGCAACATAACACCAGAAACATTTCATACACTTGTCACTAAACTTGTTGCTGTGTACAAAACGTGTTTTGAAACAAGAACAATACGAGAGTGCGTCTACGATCGCAGTCTCAACAAGGAGACGCATGTAAGTATACTTTTACTCAAAGTCATGCTCTGTCTGTCTGTCTGTTTGTCTGTCTGTCTGTCTGTTTGTCTCTCTCTCTCTCTCTGTCTCTCTCTCTGTGTCTCTCTCTGTCTCCTATTTATTTATTTATCTATTTAGTTGATAATCTATTTTTTCAACCACTTTATTGTAACTTTTTTCTTTTGTTTTTATTCATTTATTTCTTTAGTTAATTATTTATTTATTCAATTTTTTTACTTTACCTTTTTTCTTTAGTTTTAGGCAGTTACTAGTATGTTTTCCAGACTCTTTTGATCATTTATTTGCTTGAATGGTATTTAGAATCATTAAGATTATTATACGGCGACGTAGAACTTATTTAAGTCCTTCGTAGTTTTCACCAGTTCTAGACTTGAGCTCTGCAGTGCCTTGTCTAAGAGTTATGCTTCTTGACGAGCGCTGGCAGCGGGGATCAAACCGGGATCCCTTTGCAAGCTGTTGGCTTTTGGCCTACATCTTAGTCTGCACTTTTTGAGGTCAGGATAATAATTGAATCCTAAAAACACCTAGTTTATGCAATAAAAGGTTAGCTCCAACGACGGTTCAACTGTATGAAGCTTTCAGTATGACACATATCCTATTCAAACAATTTTGCATCGTCCTATTTTTCAGATTAATATACAGTTGGGAATATACTATGTATACTGGTTAGAAATACTCCGACTTTATGACCGGAAACAGATTCTTGCCCTCCGAATGACAGATCTCGGAAAGAAACATACGTTACGTACTGTGTATAACTTTTTAGAAATAAGTAAGTCCTGCCCAGCGTTGAATTTTGTTGTTTTTGGCAGCGGGGTAACCCGCTGCCATAGTTCCCTAAAACATGTGCATGTATATACTGGTTTTTGAAGCCTACTATCTTTATCTAGGTCAGATTTTTGCTTCCAGCAGGTTTTTTCTGGATATGCGTGTAAACAAAACCAGTTTCGTACACTAACAAAATAGTTCTGCCACTGATAATCAAACAAAGCAGTTCAACTTGATACTGTATGTTCTCTGAAAAAAAAATAAAATATCATACTTCAGTTGTCTTTTTAAGATAACAAAAGATTTTCAGCTTAAATAAAGCAAAAAACCGTGCCGGGTTCAACACCTCTCCACCATCTGCACATTTATACAATAACATACCTCATCGCTGGAGAACTCGGACCCTGGTGAACTCGCACCCTAATCTCAAGGGTAAGAGTTCTCTGGAGAACTTTCCGTTTTGATATATATTAGTTTGCGAGGAAAAAAATCATAGATCACACCAATGAGTAGCATGTATTCGGAGCCAGAAAAGAAATCCGCTGCCTTCAGTGCGTTAGCGCTTTGATTTACTCAAGTAATGCACCACGTGTCTAAATTGTTACAAGTTAAACAAAAAGTGTTGCAGCAGTTAACATTTGTGGAAGAAAAAACTTATTTTAGATACTGGTATTTGTCTTTATAAGGGTGAAAACAGAAGATAAAGGAGAAAATGCTGTATACCAGCATTTTCTCATTTTCGTATGATGTTTTCAAAAGCCTTAATCAAATTAATGATTTAGGATGTACAGAAAGAAAGTAGTAGAATAATGCACTGAATAGACATACATGTATGAGCCATGCCCTGTCAAAAGGGGGCTTAATGATCCTGCGAAAAGTATCGACCCAGGTCAGCCTGCGCAGTCCGCGCAGGCTGACCTGGGCCGAAACTTTTCGCAATTGGTCAATTTTCTGTATGTCAAAGGACCAGTCTACCTCATAATTCAGTCGAATGTTTGAAAAAAGGCTATTATCGATCCAAAATTATCCGACGATTAGCTGGTAGATGCATCACGGAGATGCATTAAGCCCTCTTTTGTCAGCGTATATGATATGCATCTTAATCACTCATTTTGTCCCTAAGCGACAAAGGACTCCTTTATGGACAGTGTAGATCCTGGGGCAGACTGCATGATTTGTGCAGTCTGATAGTGGATCTACAGTGTCTACTATGTGATATTAAACTGTGATAGAAAAAAAAGTATCAGTAAACCAGTGTAAGAGATACATATGATATGTTATAAGCTGGCATTTGAGATAGAATTTTATTAAAAGAAAGGTAGCAAACCAGCCTTTTGCAGTGCTTCATACAACTTTTTTAATTCATAGGCAATCGAATGTCAGATCGTGTTTATAACATACCTGTAGTGCAAGAATTAGGGTTATGATGTACGAAAACAAATCTCGATCAGTGCATGTAAAAACACCTGTACATATATTTAAATTTACGGAGTAATAACATTTTTCTTTTTTTAGTGTGATTTGTGTATATATCCCAAACTGAAATAGTTCAAAAGTGGCTTAAATACAACGAGTTAGTTTTAAATCTACATATGAATGAAAAAGACTCGTATCTTTGTCAAGATTACCAATTTTGAAAGTTTCATTTACACGGAAATTTGGGTCAGCAAGAAATAAGGCGTATGATTGCAGTGTAATGGCGACACTGTTTGTCTATCTTAAACATGTGTGAGATAAAGAAAAATCAAAATGGCTATACTTTATTGAAACCACGGACAAAATCAAAGTATTCAGTAGAATAAACATAGGTCTAGAAAATATTTTAGCAACATTAATGATTGCTTATACGGATAATTCCAACTGCAGCTGGTTTATTTATAAAAAAAAAAACCCTGAAATTCATATTAAGGATAGTGCACTCTAATGGGATTCGTGTAACATCCCCTTTCATCACCGAAAAAGCGTACGGATTCGGCTAAGACTCGGGTAATCCGTAATCGATCGGCCGATAGACGCTGGTTTCCGGCATCGATTACGGCTCACCCGAGTCTAAGCCGAATCCGTACGTTTTTCGGCGATGAAAGGCGATGTTACACGAATCTTAGTAGGGTGCCCTATCCTTAAAGGCTTGGTCAGACCGGCTAACGGATATGTAACGGGGGGGGGGGGGGAAACGGACAAAAACATGCAGAATTTGGTTATCCGGTGACAAAATTCATCTCCTCTACCGCTCGAGGCTCACGCGATCGGTGTGTGGAGCGAGGAAGCCACACAATGACCGCACGAGTACCGCACATGTAACGGAAAAAAAAAACGCACGTTTAACGGATATGTACAGGATAATAAACGGTCTATTAACGGTCTATCACCGTACGAGTAAGGGACTTGTACCGGATAAAACGGAAGCGCAACGCATGAGAACCGGACAAAACGTACGATGAACGGAAATGTACCGAACACCAACGTACGAGGAACGTACCGGTCACGTGACATGCCGAGGGAATAAATTGTCAGATGCATCCAAAATCTATCATTTGCATGTCTCTGTCCGTTTTGTCCGGTGGAAAGTTTTGAACATGCTCAAAACTTCCCACCGGACGGAACGGAAATCGCCGGACATCGCCGGACAAGTAGCGGATTCACCGGATAAGAAACGGACATAAAACGGATACGAACGGACATGAACGGATAAAATGATTTTTTATCCGTTACTCGTCCGTTAGCTCGGTGTGACCAAGGCTTAATGTTTAAGCTCATATCAATGATTTGTTGCTTTCTATTTGCAGTGGCGCTTTCAGACCAGAAGTTAGAGGCAATAAGCACCCATGACGTGAAGAACGCAAGATTAAAACAATACGCTGAAAAAGGCCCGATGTATAACTCCACACGTGCCATTTTGACAAAGTTTTATCGGCCATTTAATGAACACATGGCTGATCTAATGAATGATCGATATTTTTTGTTTAATTGATGTTGTATTTCAAACATATTTTAAACATCTGTTTTTGATAGGTACGAAATGAACTGTTTTTTTCTTCTTTTTTTTTGCGGAGTTGTACCCGGCATTTGAAACGGCGTTGCACTTCCGTTGTACAACCATATTGGCCTATACCATACAATCTGGTATTTTAACGACCTTCAGAAAGAAAGTTTTTTAAAGCATTATGGGAAAAAGAAGAATATGCTGTTAACCAGCATTGCCTCCTTTTCCCACATTCTTTTCTTTCCTTTCAAAGACGTGTTCCATTATTTGAGCAACATTTAGTGTGTTGTGTGCAGTTACCTTGTCGTCTGCAAGCATTATTGATTTCGACGAGTCTAAAATTTTTGCTAACAACTGATCAAATAACCAAACTACCTCCTGCTGACGAACGTTTTCGTCTTGCTGCAAACCAACGTCCTAGACATTGTCGAAAAAGGAGAAATTACTCGTAAAGAGCACACATCCAGTTTTTCTTAAGCTTTTACATGAACGGTGCTTTAGCAAAGAGGGGTTTAATAGATCTTCTTGAAGCATTATACAAAACAAGTCAACACGTAATTCAATGTATCAGCAGGATTCGCCTTTTTGCCTTTTCTCTGCATATTTTTAGTAATTGTTATAGATGTTATCTCTTCCAGTTCTAAGCAGAATATAAGAGATCTAGCACGCCATTATTACATGTAAATCGTGTCTTAGTCACGTGTGCTCGTGTATGGTCGAATAGCGAGTTCATCTGAACAATAGATCGTAGAGGGGTCTCGTTGATCGGGGAGCGATCGGGTATTACACGTGTTGAGATCGAGATGATCGGGTACAGATCGGATAAATGATTTCATCCCGACCAAACTAGATACATAATTACATACACGATTTTTTCCCGATCAACTCGACCCTCTATTCGATCGATTCCCGATCGCTTCCCGATCACTCCTCGAGCGCTTGGCTACTCGCTCTGTACTCGAACTTTTTTGAATTGTCAAAAATTTTCGGATAGGAGGCCTGATCGATGTCGACCAAAGTAGACCTCTCTGACCACTCCTGCCGAGCGAGTCAGACCCCGATCGTTTGATCGGACTTGATCGAGTTTATCTGATCTGCAGTGGGAACCTAGCATAACGCATGTTGCATAGAGACTAATGTTGAACCCGTAACTGCTGAATGAATGGATAAGTAACCTGTCTTTCTCAGTGAGGAAAATGCATATAGACCCGTGCAAGCTAAAACCGGACAATGTAAATCCGAGATCAGTCTGAACGTTCGTGATCTTGATCTACATCGTCTGCAAAAGACAGGCTGATCTTAAGAGCCCACCAGCCACCAAAGTAAACAATTCGGGATTCAAAATGGCGAAGAAATTTAATGTCTTACCATTTAGAATTATGGATATTATTGTGGGTCTGATGGTATGTTAAGGTGCAATCTGTTCCAGTCGCTGGCGGAAAATTGGATTTTAAAGCTAAAACAAAAATTGACAACTTTAGTCTTGCCTTAAGGTTATTTTTTCTATACCTGAAATGTTGACAGACTACACTGTAACACATTATCAGATTCATAATAACATTCATACTTTTAACTGTTTACCAAACGACAAAATGTTAGACTGGTCCATATTGAAAGCATTTGCAGACGACAAATTAAAAATGTCTCGATTTATGAAATTTGTCTATGAAAGGGTAGAAAACCTTGTGGGAAAAGGAGAAAATGCTGGTTACCAGCATTTTCTCCTTTCCCACAAGGTTTTCAAAAGCTTTCCTTCCCAGGGTCGTGAAAACCAGGGCTTGTTTGGTAAAGAGTTAAACGGCATGAATCAAATTTGTCTGTAGTTTCAGCCCTAAATTGTTTACTTTTGGAATTCAGAGGGCCTTTAATCTCAATTGACCATAAAGCAAATAAAGTGCGCCAAGCGCTCTGGAGTTGCAAACTTGGTATTACCTTTTTGAGACTGAAAGAGATAGTAGATGAAATACGCTTAGATACTTTCAAATTTTAAAGATTTTTTATTAGATAATCTCCCAAATTGTCAGACAGAGTAGTGAATGTGCTGGCTTTTGACCTATTTTATGGTACCGATAAAAATGAATAAATAGAACTTTGTGACTGGTCTAATATGTAGACATGTTTATTTTAAGGGCCCCTTGCCTATTTGCAGGCAAATTCACGCGTCTATCTTTTTTAAAGACATTTCTTGTTTAGCCTGAAAGAGATAAATGTAGTAGATGAAATACGCTTAGATACCATTCAAATTTTAAAGATTTTCTGTTAGAAAATCTCCCAAATTATCAGACAGTGTAGATCCAAGGTCAAGGCTACACTTTATTCAGTCAAACCTTTACCTACATCGTGGAAAATAGTCAATTATGCAGTCGATAGCTATAAAGGGTAATCAAAATTATCACAAAATATAAAACAACGACACATGTTACATACTGCAAATACGCTGACCCATTATATTGACGAATTTCTTTTGGTTACTGAATGAAAAAAATCTTTTTCTTAATTTGATTTGCATTTAGAAGAGGCTACATTACCTAAATCATTGATAGGAGTTCAGGAAGTGTAGACCAAGATCAGATTGCACGTATGTAAATTATAATCTTAGTTTATATTTTCTGCAAAATATGAACGAGTAGCTGAATGTAAGAAGGGAAAGGAAAAATAAAAATCAATACAAAAAACGGCTGTTTCGAGAAAATTAAGCAAAAAACCGTCTTTTATCTTGAAAAAAAGATTTTTTATGCATGTGGACTAGATTGAGGTAAGCCGCCATAGCTCAGTAGAGAATTCGCAGATGTAGAACATTTTACATAAGTTGGCTTTCGAGATCAAATTTTAAGCAAGTCTTTAGCGAGGTCAATAACATTTTTTTTTTTATTATATACCTGAAAATCTTCCAGCTCAAATACGTGCAGCACACGCGAATAACATATCACACGCGACAGAAATAAAAGTCTGTATCTACACACTGTGAAATACGGTTCCAAATATGCTATGAGGACGTAACTGACGGGCAAAATATCTTTGTGTTCATTTGCGATATAATTAATCAAAGTCTTACGCTGTATTATTCATCCGCCACTCATAAAAACGAAGTTATTGGCTACTAAACCGTTATTTGTTTTATTTTGTGTACCGTTCTCGAATAAAGGTCAATAATTTGCAATATTTTGCCGTTGAAAGGTGTAGGTATATAATAAAAGGAATATTACGCCGTCGTAACTTTCCTGTCACTAGTAATTGCTTCTCGTCGCGCAAGAAAATTTTGACATCTCGCTCGATCTTGCGCAATGTCAATTTTTTATGCCGCTCGAGGAAAGTTAGTACAACATAGTATTCCAAATCTATCTACGACTGAAATGAAAATTCACCTCAATAGCCAACAAATATAAGAAAATTTTCATCACATAACTGCGTCTTAAGATTTACATGTTTAATATATAGTTAATATGTAGATCTATGCGTAACCTTCTCGTAAATGAATGAGAGCTACTCAGTGCTTTGAAAAGAGTTTGTTTTCGGGATAAAAAACAATAGTTCCAAATAATCTACCACATGACTACACGACTTTAAAGATAAACGAACCTATAGTTATTAATAATCATCAATTTCGGCAAAGTAACTGACTGTAAAATTTATGTCTAAAGTAGTTTTTGATTAATGGGCAGGAATACTATGTTTTGGCAAATGACGTCACGATATGCTCTTATGACGTCAAACAATCCTATCTCAAAAGTGTGTAAGATAATAAAATTCGTAACACAGTTTGGCTATATTACACTGAAAACAAGAGAATGTATACATGTAATAAATAGTATTCCAGGACCTGTAAGGTCAATGGTATTCCTATTCCGGCAAGATTTTTCGCCTAGGCCTGATAAAGTAGTTGCCAAAAAGTTATTCCCTCACTACTTATCACTGTTTCATCTCTGTTTTAAAAAAGTGGCTTTGAATTGGCGTTTTAGAAACCACCATAAAAGGGGAACTTTTGGAATGCATGTACAGTATTAGTTGTATGGTCAGGTGGCAGGGGCGACATGATTCACCACAGCCGTGAACACGTTTCCAAGTCCCCTGCCACCTGACCGTACAACGAATTTATTATACTGCAAAATGACCCATTCCAACGTGTGTTAAGCGAAATTTACTTTTTTTTTTGGTTTCAAAAATTGAGTACGCCGACAAAGTAGAATTTCCCTTCTGAGTGCCCCAATTCAATGAAAACTGACGTCACTGGGAAATGACGTCACTGAAACCTTGGAAAAACGTGCAGTTTGGTGCATAATCTTGATGTTTATCTTGATATACGCCGCCATTTTGGATGTTGTGTTGAAAGTGTAGTCATGTATGCGGGGCTCCCGATAGGGTAACTGCTTTTACGTTGGTTTTGCCAGTGTACATGATATAAATGTTCGGGGCATATTATCCAATCAGATCTCGAGAAATTTCTTTGCAGTATAATAATAAACATTTTCACTTACATTACTTAATATTACTGTTCAAAAACGTCGTTAAAAACTTATAACCAACAAACTTAAAAATTAACAACTGGTTCGACTTTAAACGAAAAGTGTTGTATAAAAACGATGCTTCCTGGTAAACAATGGATATTTGTGTTGCTACCTTCGATTTCTGCTGTAGCCATAATTTTAGTACATATGCACTGGAGCAACGGAGAGATGTTTTTAAATGGCCCTCTTCCAAGAATGAAACAGACGATTTTCAAATGTGACGTACGCAGATCCCTGGTTAAAAATTATCACCGTCACGACTTCCTGCAGGATGTAAGTATTTGTTTTATTTGTCTACGTAAGATTTACACGCATTTTAAGCTATTCCAGTTGAATCACAGTCATTTTTCACGTATTCATGTCATCCCTTTTTACCACCGGGGCCCGTATTTACCAACCATTCTAAACTACATAATTGGCTTAATTTTTTTATTTAGAATGTGTATATTTTGGTAAAGCCAATCAGATGGTGCGTTACTTTGCAATGTACAAAATGTTTGATAATGCATTATCTTCTGCTAGGTGGCATTTTTCAAATACACATCTAAATGATTTGGGCATTCTGGGTACAGAACTGGACTACTTTTAAAAACGACAACCGTTACTTTGAATTTAAATAAAAGTTTACTCAATAAAACGCTACCTGGTACGAGTCATTCAGCTATGGTCAGCTAGCATGTAACCTGTGCAACTGCCATTTATGAAAACAGCCCCTACAGGCTTAAAGGTAATAGCTTCGGTATTAGCTATACACTTTTTGTTGATATGTCCGTGGAAAAAACCTTAACAAATCCTGGTTTCCATAAAGTCTATATGTAGAAACTGTAATGAAAGATGTTCAGTAAAACAAGAGTTTTTTGTGAAAACTATTCTTCCCTTTTTAAATAATTAAATTGTCAAGATAGCTGGAGCGAAAAACAGGCTAATTTTTTCCACTGATGTATCGTTTATAGCCATTTTCTCCATTCCTACCTTATTAGGGGCCTATAAATATTATCCTGTACAGGGTGGTGTTATGCGTCATAGCAGATAGGTGGAATCTTCGAAGAATATGATATGCGCAGACAACGTTTGATAATATTAGACTAAGAGTGTATAAATAAAGTTCGTAACTACGGGCCCAGCAGTAGTCTAGGGTTTGCTCAAGGGCGCATGTGAAAGCACCTTTTTTGGTTATCGGAATGAGGAAAACGATACCACTTTCCTTTGTTCTTTCGTACGAAAGTCTGAATTTCCGCGATACACAAATTAATTCTCATCTTATCGTTTAGAGTACATTTAAGTCTCAACCAAAGGTTCTGAGAAAGAGGGATTTTGAAACTGTTTTTAGAAAATCAGAAAATGCTGGTTACCAACATTTTCTTCTTTACCCAACTGTTTTCTAAACTACCTTGTATAAATTCCGTCTTTTGAGACATGTGTCATCTGAAAATGCTTTTGATTTTAGAAAAAAAACTTAAGCGTTGTCTTCTAGAAAAGAGATGTCGTCGCTTCCGGAATTATTGTTGGTTCTTAGTTATCATGGTGTAATAAAATCCAAATTCGAGGCTGAAATGCGCCATCTAGTGGATGTCGTCACGTGAGCGTTTGTAGATCAGATACTGTCAATATATTTCCTCGCGACTTTATCTCGAAAAAAATTTGAAAATGGTACGTAAAATCAAGTTTCACCCAAACAGTAACAAAACTCACGTCTTTGCAAAATCACACTCTTCCCTACATCAGATTGACGACCTTATTAGCGTAATAGAAGCAATTTCAGTATAACACTTCCGTAAAATTTGTTTTCTCGTCACAGAGGTTCCTAAAATTAGAAAGTAAATTTCAGACGACCATTTTAATGATGACGTCACGGCTTTCCAAATATGGGAACGGAAATATGAGCTCTGACGTAATATTGAACTTGCTATTTATAAAAATATATTCTCAATGCACTTCTAATTAATGTTTTTTACTTGTGATCCCTGTTGTATTGAAATGAGAGAACACTCTAGAAATTATTACTTTTATTTTATATAGGAGTCCCAAATTGGGGTACTTGATGCTATTTAAAACACAAATCTACCTCTACTTCAAATTTAAAGATGCCCAATGTAAAACTTCGATGCTTACGATATGCGAGGCAGCATTTATTTATATCTCTTCTGCATGATATGGCTTGCAACACGCGAAAAGGGTCATTCGGACATTTGCGTAAAGTGTCGTTTCTGATCAGCCTGCGCAGTCCGGGCAGGCTAATCCGAGATGGCACTTTACGACTACATTAGATTTTGTGCTACAGTAGACTTGCGCAAAACAGAAAATTACATTATTTAAAACGGAAAGTGTCGTTTCGGATTGGCTGCGCGGACTGCTCAGGCTGATCCGAGACGACACTTTACGCAAATGTGCGAATGCTCCTTTTTGCGTGTTTATTTTTTTTTTGCATATTTGATAAGATCATTTCAACAGCTTGAAGATGACATACTATTCATTTGCCTAAATTTTTATTATACATAGGGTGAGCATGTACATCTCTCAGAGCCATTCTCAATACCACGATAATTCCAGAAAAAATCCTTTTTGAAAGAACGTCAATGTTGCACCCTGTTTTGCCTCATTTAAAAATAGTTAACTGACATTAAGATAATCTGTAATAAGAGAAATAGACATGAAATGTCACTGCATGTTTTCAGCAACAGAAAAATATCAGGAAGACATTATTTTCCGACACACAGTGGAATGTATTAGTACCGTGATAATAGGGAATGCAACCAAAAATTTTAAAAACAGATTAAGGATTCCATGTTAATATTTATTACGTAATAAGTATCGTGGACATGAGAATAGAAAATATGTAAATTCTTTTCTGTATTCTATCGACATTCAATCTTAGTTTGAAATAGCAAATGAAGGTATTTACCCTATTTGTTCGATATGGAAATGTGGGAAGAAAACAGCAACTACTTTTCTGTATTCTTTCGCAACAATCTAAATGAATGAATGAATGAATGAATGAATGAATGAATGAATGAATTTCTTTACAAATGATTATAAAATAAGATAAAAGAAAAAGCTTTCATGTATTCTGTCTCAAGCCCATGGTCATCACCCTTAAAGTTTATTAAATTTCTACCGAGCCCCGGTAGCGCTGTCGATGGCCTACAGGACTTGAGAACCGAGGGTCACTGGTTCACATCCCCAGCTCGGACAATTTCTTTCCTAGGTTTGATGATAGTATCATTCCTCTCGCACCGCTGATCATTGGTTCCACGATGATTATGTTGGTAAGCAGCAAGTGGTTTGAAAAGAATGTTGAGCGAAGTACTGGTAAAAGAAATTCCAGAAAAGCATGGATAGGTGCCGCCACGGTCTAAACGAAATAATGTTGAAAACCGTGTGTAAAAACCAACAATTAATCATTGAGTTTCTGTTCTAATTTTCAGAGACCATTTCGATTCAACAGTAGTTTTAAGAACCCATGCTGGTATGAAGATAGCAATTTGAGATGTTTACCGTATTTTCTCGTAATGGGCATCAGGAAAAGTGGAACTACTTACTTGTATTCTGTTATAACAAAACACCCTGACGTCATCAGCTGGGGTCGAAAAGAAACCCAGTTTTTTGGGCATGGCCAGGAGCAACACGGTAGAAATATTGTTCGTTTGTTTGTTTGTTTGTTTGTTTTTAGCTCATCTGAGCACCAAGTGCTCAAAGTGAGCTTTTGTGATCGTCCAATGTCTGTCGTGCGTCGTGCGTAGTCCGTCGTCCTCAATTTCTTTAAACATCTTCTTCTCCTAAACCACCAGGCCAATCTTGATGAAACTTGGCAGAGATGTTCCTTGGGTAAAGCTCTACCAAAGTTGTTCAAGAGATTGAATTTCACCCAGAACTCTGGTTGCCATGGCAACAAAAAGGAAAAAATAGCAGAATCTTTTAAATTTTCTTCTCTGAAACTAGAAGGCGTAGAGCTTTAATATTTAGTATGTAGCATCTCTTAGTAGACTTCTACCAAGTTTGTTCATATGATGCCCCTGGGGTCAAAACTGGCCCCGCCCCGGGTGTCACAAGTTCGAACATAAGAACAAAGAAGGAAAACTTCAAAGTTTTTCTTCTCTAGAACTAGAAGGCGTAGAGCTTTGATATTTGGCATCTAGCATCTCCTAGTGGACCTCTACCAACTTTGTTCATATGATGCCCCTGGGGTCAAATTTGGCCCTGCCCCGGGGGTCACAAGTTCGAACATAGGAACAAAGAAGGAAAACTTTAAAATTCTTCTTCTCTAAGACTGGAGATGTAAAGCTTTGATATTTGGTATGTAGCATCTCCTAGTGGACCTCTACCAAGTTTGATCATACGATGCCCCTGAGATCAAAACTGGCCCCGCCCTTTGGGTCACAAGTTTGAACATGGGAACAAACAAGGAAAACTTAAAAATTCTTCTTCTCTAAAACTTGAAGGCGTAGAGCTTTGATATTTGGTATGTAGCATCTCTTAGTGGACCTCTACCAAGTTTGTTCAAATGATGCCGCTGGGGTCAAAACTGGCCTTGCCGTGGGGGGATCACAAGTTCGAACATAGAAACAAAGAAGGAAAACTTTAAAATTCTTCCCCTCTGAAACTGGAAGGCCTAGAGCTTTGTAGACCTTTACTGCTTAGTACTCAGGTGAGCAATATAGGACAGTCATGGTCCTCTTTTTTTTTGTTTATGAGCTTGTTTATCGTCAGAACAGGTTCCCCATATGGGCGACACCCCCAGAATGGTTGCAGGTCATTCATCAGTCAGAAAAGGTGCAATACACGGAACTGAATTTATTCCAAGTTACACTTGGTTGTTTAACTTTCTTGGTAAATAGCAGCGTCACACTTGACTTAGGTTTAACGTCTCATACGAAAGACAATTAGATGGACAACCATGAGAATAGAACCTATTCACTCAAGTATCAAGAGGTTTAAAATCCCAAACTTTACCGTTTTGGGTACAAATTGTCCCAAGTGCTAGTTGTACGGGAACAACTTGCCCAAGGTACCAGTTGCCTTGGAACAAATTGTCCGAGGTATGAATTGTCCGTGTACAAAATGTCCAGAAACCAATTGTCTTGCGTAAAAACTGTCTCAGGTAAAATTTTTCCCTGTACGAATTCTCGTAGGTTCCAATTGCTTGGGTACTAATTTTCCAAGGTACCAGTTGTCATGGCTACAACCTGTCCTAGGTACTAGTTGTCATGGCTACAACTTGACCTAGGCTCCAGTTGTCTTGGGTACAAACGTCCCGGGTACCAGTTGTCTTTGGGTTCAAATTATCCCGGTAACCAATTATCTTACAAATTGTTTCAGGTACAAACTGTAACTTTTACCCACTGTCCCTCTTAGAAGAGGACATAGACCTATTGATATATGGCCTACAACACGCGAAAAGGGGCATTCGGACATTTGCGTAAAGTGTTGTCTTGATCAGCCTGCGCAATCCGCGCAGGCTGATCCGAGACGATACTTTCCGATCGTATGTGATTTTCTGATTCACGCAATTCTATTGTAGGACAAAATCTAATATTGACGGACTGCGCAGGCTAATCCGAAACGACACTTTACGCAAATGTCCAAAAGCCCCTTTTCGCCTGTTGCAGACCATAAATGTGCCATGCTATGTGAAACAATGTTAAAGCATCTGTAAAAAAGTACCGACCCGGGTAGGCCTGTGCAGTCTGTGCAGGCTGACCGATACCAAAAATTTCTGCTTTTGGAAAAATACCTGCATTTCAAAGAACCAGTCTACCTCAGTATTCAGCTGTTATAGAAAAATAAGGATTTTACGGATTCATAATTATGTGATAACTAGTTTGGTATATTGCATCACAGATGCATTAAACCCCTTTTGCCAGAGCATAGCTCATATATTTCTGTACGCAAGAGAAAAGGTAAAGTAACTGGCTTAGCATGGTAGTTCAGTCGGTAACGTACAGAGTGACACACCTGAAGCTAGATGGTAAGAATTCCTGTCGCGGCCAATTTCTTTCCGAGGATTGATGAAACTAATGGGTGGGGGGGTCATTCTTCAGTTATTTCCCTTGATTCCTCTCCAGTACTACATTGGTCCTAATAAGGTGTTTACTTGGATTTTATCCTTGATTTTCTTGCACTACACAAATATGTTATTGAGATAAATCTCAGCTAAACCTGGTTAGATTGTTTTAAAAATCGATATACACACATTTCTCTAATGGTTGCAAAAGAAGTTGCTTCAAAATTACATTGGGACCTTGCTTATAATCAGAAATCAAATTATATTTATCGCAACATCCCCAAAGGAATCAAGGATAAAAACAAAGGAATACAGGTAAAAGGACCAATCTGTTACTTGGTTACCTTTAATCTTTATCTGGCAAGGGAGATAAATTTAAATACAGGAATGGCCCTCATTACAACAGTACCCATTCCCCCTCTTCCTCTCTCACTCTCTCTCACTCTCACTCACTCACTCTCTCTCTCTCTCTCTCTCTCTCTCTCTCTCTCTCTTTCTCTCACTCTCACTCACTCTCTCTCCCTCTCTCTCTGCTGACCGTTTTTTTTTTAATGACGTTCATGTGTGAAAGCAGTCGGTGGCTCCGGAAGAATATTTTGCGAAAATTCGGAAAAACTTCGAAGCAATACAAAAGCATGGATAAATGAACTAGATCTGAAATAATACTAAAAACGGCGTAAAGTACGATATAAACATAAAATACAAAATCAACAAACATAGGAAATCAACAAACAAACTTTGCATTTCAGTGAACGGATCACATGATATAAACACCTATGTACAGTTTCTCTCAAAAGCATCTAGGATAATACAACAAGCGGGAGGGAACGGTCCAAACAAATACATCATTGGTACGTAGTCACACTTTTGTGTTCTTCAGTAGACTTTAACAACAAATATATGAGATAGTTCGTTTTAATGCGTGTTTTTGTAAAGAAAATCCGAATCTTCTTCATTGCATTACATTTTCCTTTTGCAGACAAAATGATTATTTGAAAAGAAACCACTCTTCTGCACACTGAATATCGATATTTGAGACTCTAGCCTCGTTTTGAAAAATCTATATTCGGGAATCTACCGTGCCCAATATGGATTTATATACAAAGTTCTCACGTGGTAGAACTGGAGCGATTTCTCATTGGTCGTTATGATGTAGGTGTTAATAAATAGAGGATATTTGTTTTTTACGGTGGAAGATCGAAATTTATTTCATCGAGTGAACATCATCGGTAATGTTTTCACGAGTGGCGCAGCCAGGAGTCGAAAACATTACCGATGATGTTCACGAGATGAAATAAATTTCAATCTTTCACAAATATATATGAGCCATACTCTGTGAAAAGAGGGGCTTAATGCATCTGCGAAAAGTATCGATCCAGGTCAGCCTGCGCAATCCGCCCAGGCTGACCTGGGCCGAAACTTTTTGTTACTTGTCAATTTTCTGTATGTCTTAGGACCAGTCAACCTCAAGATTTAGTAGGTTGTTAAAAATAGTAGCTATTATGGATAAAGAATTATGTGATGGATTGATTGGTATCATGCATCACGGAGATGCATTAAGCCCCCTTTTTCCAGAGCATGGCTCACACACACACACACACACACACACACACACACACACACACACACACACACACACACACACACACACACACACACACACACATATATATATATATATATATATATATATATATATATATATATATATATATATATATATATATATATTTTTTTTTTTTTTTTTTTTTTTCTTAACCCTTTCTGGGGGGAACTTAATCAAAATCCAGTACAGTTCTTTTCGGTCATTCCCCGTGGCGTACCCCCTCCTCATAGCAACGCATTACAATATTACGTCAAGCGCGAGAAATGTAAGGTAAATTACGTCAAATTTCTATCTGGTTGTGAGGCAGGCGCATTTTACCTGGGTAAATAGTGCGCGGGAAAAACTATTTCCGCCTTCAACTGAAGAGTTAGAATATAAAAATCGGTGTTTTCACTGGTCGTAACCGCATGAAATATCGAAAAATATTTCACCGATATTTCTCGATAACCTACCGGAAAGCATGAAATAAAGGTTGTTATTTCATTACGATACAGATAAAAAACGAAGGCAAATGCTTTCGGTTAATATGAACTATAATTCTTGAAATATATGTTGAAAAGAATAGTTGGTTTTTGAAGTTAGATTTTATTGAGCTCCTCGGGAGAATTCGTTATCAAGCTCCCTTTATATAAGAGCAGTGCTCAGGCAAAAAGGGGCTTAATGCATCCCCGTAACACATAATACCTAGCAGTTTATCATTGTTACGGGAGACCACTCCTTCACGCATGGCTTCGTCCCGATTCAAATACAATACCTAGCAGCTGCGTTAGGGAGATATCTCTTTAGCTCAGTGGTTAAGGTATTGGTCTTTTAAACCTCGAAAAACGAGGATATTTGCCCGTCATGGGTTCGAATCCCGCCAGATGCGGTTGTACTGCCATGCATTTATTAATTTGTTTCTTTGTTACGGACATTGTTCGTAAGATGGGGGCTCGTCCTTGATTGGCCATTGAGCCATTAATCCCATTTGTTGTCCAAAAACGGACATTTGTTGTCTAAATAATAGACTTACTGCCTAATAAGGCTTTGAGTCATCAATAAATGATGACTTTAAGAGGGGGGTGTGTTACGGGAGACCACTCCTTCATGCATGGCTTCGTCCCGATTTAAATACAATACCTAACAAATGCGTTAGGGAGATATCTCTTTAGCTCAGTGGTTAAGGTATTGGTCTTTTAAACCTCGAAAAACGAGGATATTTGCCCGTCATGGGTTCGAATCCCGCCAGATGTGGTTGTACTGCCATGCATTTATTAATTTGTTTCTTTGTTACGGACATTGTTCGTAAGATGGGGGCTCGTCCGGGATTGGCCATTGATCCATTAATCCCATTTGTTGTCCAAAAACGGACATTTGTTGTCTAAATAATAGACTTACTGCCTAATAAGGCTTTGAGTCATCAATAAATGATGACTTTAAGAGGGGGTGTGTTACGGGAGACCACTCCTTCATGCATGGCTTCGTCCCGATTTAAATACAATACCTAGCAGCTGCGTTAGGGAGATATCTCTTTAGCTCAGTGGTTAAGGTATTGGTCTTTTAAACCTCGAAAAACGAGGATATTTGCCCGTCATGGGTTCGAATCCCGCCAGATGTGGTTGTACTGCCATGCATTTATTAATTTGTTTCTTTGTTACGGACATTGTTCGTAAGATGGGGGCTCGTCCGGGATTGGCCATTGAGCCATTAATCCCATTTGTTGTCCAAAAACGGACATTTGTTGTCTAAATAATAGACTTACTGCCTAATAAGGCTTTGAGTCATCAATAAATGATGACTTTAAGAGGGGTTGTGTTACGGGAGACCACTCCTTCATGCATGGCTTCGTCCCGATTTAAATACTATACCTAGCAGCTGCGTTAGGGAGATATCTCTTTAGCTCAGTGGTTAAGGTATTGGTCTTTTAAACCTCGAAAAACGAGGATATTTGCCCGTCATGGGTTCGAATCCCGCCAGATGTGGTTGTACTGCCATGCATTTATTAATTTGTTTCTTTGTTACGGACATTGTTCGTAAGATGGGGGCTCGTCCGGGATTGGCCATTGAGCCATTAATCCCATTTGTTGTCCAAAAACGGACATTTGTTGTCTAAATAATAGACTTACTGCCTAATAAGGCTTTGAGTCATCAATAAATGATGACTTTAAGAGGGGGTGTGTTACGGGAGACCACTCCTTCATGCATGGCTTCGTCCCGATTTAAATACAATACCTAACAAATGCGTTAGGGAGATATCTCTTTAGCTCAGTGGTTAAGGTATTGGTCTTTTAAACCTCGAAAAACGAGGATATTTGCCCGTCATGGGTTCGAATCCCGCCAGATGTGGTTGTACTGCCATGCATTTATTCATTTGTTTCTTTGTTACGGACATTGTTCGTAAGATCATATAATTATAAATCCATAAAATCCATCTTGTATAACAAATCGACTGAACCATGAGGTACACTGATCATTTGACATGCAGAAACTTGACCAATAACGAAAAGTTGCGCAGGCTGACCTGGTTCGAAACTTATTGAAGATGCATTAAGCCCGTTTTTCACAGAGCATGGCTCGTATTTAATTTTTTTCTAGACTCGATCAATAAAACTTATCCCAAAGCCAACAAATGTCAGATCCATTATAGGAATACAGCAAGAAAAAGTTTTATAAATGTATCATTGTTTTGAGTAGGAGACGGAAGCATATGCACCATTTATCTCAATTATCAATGGCGATTTTATCCCGGAAACGAAAACCGATCAGAACCGGAAGTGACATCATTAGACTATGTGCACCATTTTCTGCCAGACGCCAAAATCATTCTCGTATTTCGAGACCCGGTGGATAGGTATTAATTGATTTTTATCTAAGATTACAGGTAATTTTAAGATTTTTGAATAATTCTAGATTCAGTGATTATTTTGGATTGGGTTATTGATGAGTTTTTAACAGCGTTTTCGTTATTTTAAAACGACAGATCACTTATTCATTTTTCCTGGGTTTAAACAATTCCAGGCTTTGTCTATGAAATGCTTTGCCAAAGAGTACGCCCACGTGACCTCATATTTATAAAATGGCGGTAGAATGGTGATGAGGGTTTAGTTTAAACATATTTTATTGCCAATTGTATACATAGTTTTCTATATAACAAAGACAGTAATCATTTAAATAAGGCAAAAGGGTCTGGCCACAAGTTCTCACAACTTAGCTTCGGCCATTCCCTTTTGTTTAACTTACACAGAATAAGGTCTTCAATAATACCAGAAATATTAAAAAGAAAACCATACAATAAATAACTTTCGGGCTAGCATGTAGAGAAGACAGTGTCTTTCCGGTCATGAACGGAAACAACATGCATACAAATGAAAATTTGTTAAAGAAATAAGTCAATCAAAAGGAAAAAAAATAAATTAAAGAAAAAAAAAAAAAAAAACTGATGGAAGATATGTTCTCGGGATAGACCTACCGCTTGTCGAGCAAGTGACGCCAGGTCGTGCATCACACAACTGTTGTATATGAATCATGAGTTGTTGCAGCTGCACGACGTTATGTAAACCTTTCAGATTCCCTTATAAACACTTGCGTAGTGCGAAAAATTTTAGCATTATCCTCAAAACTAAAATCCGATGAGCCTAGAAGTAGTAGCCTTGTACTTAAAGGGTGGAAGCGGTGTAAGTCGCGGAAGAGTTTTATTCTTGAAGCAGTATATTGAGTGCAATGAAAAAAGTAATGATCTGCATCTTCAACTTCGTGTCCACATATACAGCTTGGGTCCAGTATTATGTGATTAGTAAAGAGGTCGTGGTTGAGATTACTACATCTGTTACGTATTCTTGCGTGGAATACCGAATATTTGCGATCTCCAATAAAATAATGACGAGGTACCTTGGGGACTGAGAATGTTCGTAAAATCGAAGATTTAAATAAGGATATAGATTCTATAGATTTTAGATCTTGAGGAAGCTCATTCCAAAGAGAAACTGCTGAAGGAAAGAACGATTTTGCAAACAATTCAGTCCTACATGCTATCAAATCAAAGTCATTGGCATTACGTAACGTGTAATCTGTTCTATTATTTACTTGTCGAGGAAATATGTCAGTAAGATAATTAGGAGTAAGACCATTAATTATCTTGTATACGAGTATTATTTTTTGGTACTTTCTTCTATTATCAAGACTTAACCACCCGATTTCTCTATAGATATTGGTCAGTGATGCAGATCGGGTTAAGCCAGTTACTATTCTTGCTGCTTCGATTTGTATTTTCTCCAATGATTCTTTTTCTCGCTCTGTACAATTATCCCAAACTACTGATGAGTACTCCAAGATCGGACGCAGAAAAGATATATAAATTTGATTGAGCGAATCCCGTTTGAGTTTGAATTTTAAATTCCTCATGATTCCGAGAATTTTGGACGCTGACTTAGTTAAGTTGTTTACATGCACCTGCCATTTACCATTACTACTTAATGTCAAACCTAAATGTTTGTGATCTTCTACAAACTGAATATGAACATTATCAAACAGTAAAGTTGGAGGATCGATGTTTTTATTGGAAAATAACATAGCAACTGTCTTGGAAGGGTTAAAGTCTACTAACCATTGTTTTGCCCAATTGGAAATCATGAAAAGATCATGATTCAAGATAACTTCGATATCAGGTATTCGTGTTGCAGAACAGGCGAGACTAGTGTCGTCTGCAAATAAACGACTTATACTTAATAAATTTTCCGAAATGTCATTGACATATACCAAGAAGAGTAGAGGCCCGAGTACTGAGCCTTGGGGGACACCAGCATTAACTGACAAAGACCTTGACCTCACGGAATTAACTACAACTGACTGCTTGCGGCCTTCAAGATAGTTCACAAACCAGTTCAAAAGAGGTCCGCTTATTCCATGCTGGCGAAGTTTGAATACCAAGCCTCTATGCCAAACTCTGTCAAATGCTTTCGATATATCACAGAAAACCATGCAAAGGTTTTGTTTGGAATCTAGAGAAGAGACAATTTGTTGGTAAATATCGAGCAATTGATATACGGTTGAATGTCCACGAAGGAATCCGGACTGTTTTTTGTATAATAAATCATTAAAATGCAAATAATTATAAACGTGCTTGTAAACACATCTTTCCATGAGTTTACCTAGGCAGCTTAAAAGAGATATAGGACGGTAATTACTCACTAAAGATTTGTCTCCCTTTTTAAAAAGAGGATTTACATTTGCCTCTTTCCAGCTGTTTGGAAAAATTCCATCATTAAGCGACTTATTGAAAAGCTTGAAAAGTGGAACGGCTATACTGTTTTTAACATTCTTAAGTACTTTATGACTAATGAAATCAGGACCTGCAGCTTTATTGGTACATAGGGTACTTAAAATACTTTCTATTTCACGTACTGATATAACAATACTCTCAAGCTTGCAATCAGTTCTAGCTTCAAATCTAGGTAATTCAACGCTTGAGTCATCAACAAATGATATAGAGCAAAAATACTTATTAAGGCTCTCAGTAGGTTGTAAAATGGTACATCCGGCGAATTTGGTGACGTGGCATAAAATTCGTCAATATGCCCAATACGAAAAAATCTATTTTCTCATAATTCTAAAGAAAATAAATTTCTTTACCCCACTAACCAACGCATCCCCTAACCAACGCATCCCCTAACCAACACCCCAACTAACCAACACCTCACCTAATGGCCCCCATGTGTCAACGCAAGATAAGTCCATGCATGAGGGACCATCTAATTACTATATCCATTTTACCATAAATTCAAAAATTACTCACGCCTACATATGGGGCATAACTGTATGTTTCCTATTTTATAGCATTCACCACACATACATTTATGCCCACAACCAAATGCTATTTTAGATTTACGGAGGTAACATATACAACATTCATCCTCTAAAAAAATTTTTATTTGTTTTATTTCTCTTGGTTCCAATTCTTGAAGTTCTCCTATTTGTGTATAACCTAATGTTGAATTATTTACTTTAGTAAGAGTTTCTAATCCAACCCAAAAATAACTACAAAAATCTATATAACCCTGACTTTTACCTTCTTTATTATATGACTCTATATCCTTTCTAACATATTCATTATCATATTCAGGATTAATATCATTTCTAAATGTTGTCATAGGATATATTATTATATTAGTTGGAACCGGTTCTCTATCTTTATCTTCCACTATTTCCAACAAAGCATCTTTATAATCACCAATGAAATTATTACTTCTACGAAATGGTATTTCAATGATAGTATACATATTTTTACCTTTTTGACGATTAGGGTCTTCATTAAAAAGGCATTGGTCTGGCCAAACCATAAAAATAGTTGTGGTAAAATCAGATTCAACCAACTTTTGTTTACTATGTAAGTAATAATTGTATGGTATTAATTTCTTTAATATAACAATTGGGTCAGACATTTGTGAATTTAGTAAATTACCATTTAAAGTTATATATAATTTTTTACTTTTTACATACAATTTCTTTAAATAATGTTTATTTTCAAGAACTCTTGTTAGGTTTTGTATAATTTTATAATCTTTAAATCTATCTAGCACACTCATCTTGAAATATTTATTAAGAAATCTACATAAAAAATTCAAAAAATAAACCTATTAATAATGATATTATTAAAAAACAAATAAGTAAACTAGATAGACGTATACAAGAATTAGAATTAATTATTGATGGATTAATGGATATTTTAAGTGATATGAAGAAGCCTAAATAAATATATAATATATTTTTTATAATATATTATATATATTTACAAGTCTAATTCTATCAAAATAGATATGTAAGCGTGTGTTACATCTCGGTTATCTGTTCTCGAAATAAAGTTTATTATGCTGCATTGGTTTACCTCCAACGCTCTTGGAAAAATCGTACAGCTACAAGTTTCGTCCGCTTTTTTAATAATAGTGTAATCAACCTGTTCATTTCCGTTTACCGTTATATTAATTTTTACCTCTTCTGGTGCATTACGATCCCTTTTAACGATCGTTAAACTTCCTCTTATAATTCTACCTGATGCACTCATACAGTAACCCCCTAAACCGTGTCTTTTACCAGAATTGCCATTACCAAATGAAAACTCGTAATTACCGTTTGAAATTGGCCCCTGTTCTTCAGCCCACACGGTTATAACAGGTTTTGGTTTATATGCTCTGAAGAAACGCTCCATATATTCTCTAGTGACAGCATCTTTTTGACGTCTTGGGTCCGCTATATTATATATTCTTAAATTATTCATATCAATATTTTGGTTTACTGATAGTTCTCCATCCGCTTTCATTGAGAAAGATCTATACATAGCACCTTGGCCACCTCTAATATTTTTAACGAGGTCATCAACATAACCTTTAGTGGTAACCGCATCTTGGGATATGGGACTCGATAATCCAATAATTTGGTTACCATTCATATCTATTCCACCATCTATTGAATAAGACCCATCTTGTTTCTTCGTTAAAGCTTTTTCACCCGCGGTAGCTCTCTCAATACTAGTATCCACATAAAACTTATTAGAGGCTTGGTCGTGTCTCGTAGGGGTTCCGAGATTGTTAATTACTCGTCCTCCCATTGAGATTGCATCATCTGCCTCATACCACCTTCCGTCTTTATAAACAAAGGCTCTATCAACATTATCCACATAATTTTTAGTAGCAGCTTCACCCGGTTCTTTTGGGTCCTTAACATTTCTTATCGGATTAAAACCCATATTCAAATATCCAGTAAAGTGGTACCCACCGTTTTCATTCAACAACCCTGAGTTGGCGTCAACATAATCCTTAGTTGCAACATCATGAGAATTTACTGGGTTACTAACCCTCGTTAATGTATTACCGTTCATGTCTATGGAACCGGTAACAACAGTTGTTCCATCTTTACGTAAAAAATTATTATTTATGTAAGCGAGTGACACACCATCACCGCTTGTTTCACCATCATCTTTCATTCTTCCGAATTTGTCAACAGGCATTTTTTTATATAGTACTAAAAAAGTTTATTTAAAACATTTTGAAACTGCTTACCTCTAGATAACTCTTTTAGAATGTATAAACACAAATGACCGCAAAACACTTGCCCAGCTTGTTGTAATTGGTCAGTATTGTACTGTATTGGGCTTTTTAAATAATCTCGAATTTCAATAGGTGGTTGTATACCATAACTATCGAAATAAATTTTAGTTTTACCATTTTTATACCAAGCGACCCAATGTGTACCAGGCCCATCACTTTTATCAAAGTTTACTATACCACATTCTTTTTTACTCGGTTTTCTCGGTAGTGAGTCTAGTAAAAAAACTCCTCTAAAATAAGGAATCTTTAATTTTTTAACGGCATCCTCTAATTCGAAATTGGTTAACGGTTTATTCGGTAAAATTACGTTTTCAATCGAAATATTTGTCATTTTTTTTATAGTTAAATATTTCTAATATCTTTATTGTCAACCCACGAATTAAATTCATCGGGATAACCTTTCCACTTTACGAGAGATTTCTTTTTTCCTTTTTTAATAACCTTTTCTATCCTATACACCTCTTGACTAGTTTTCTGCAGTTCAGGCTCATAAAAGGTACCTTGTATTTCTTCTCCATTAAAATCTTTAATTTTATATGTTATAGGTGATGTATGTTTAACCTCAGAAACTGTAAAAACCTCCTCAGTCCATCTTGTTGTATAGCCTTTTTCAAAAGTCTTTTTCTTTTTAGTTATCCTTACTTTGTCTCCAACAGAGAAATTAGGATTAGAGTCTCTTATTTCAAGATTATCGGGGTAAAGATTTCTCCAAACTCTCGTTTCATTTTCTTTTTTACTAGCGTTTACCGGAGTCATCTTAATAGATGAATGCCTCGTGTTATTATATTCTTTAACTAAATCCGGTAGCACATTAATGTAAACGTTTGTAGAGTTAGCGGAGAAATACTTCCACATTTTTTCTTTTATTGTTCTAATCCATCTCTCAACCACACTAGATTTTTCCTCATTTTCGGTAGAATATAATTCAACCAAGTCTTTTACATCTTTGTTATAAAACTCTTTACCCTTATCCACCCACATTTTTTCAGGTTTTCTCTCCTTAAAAATATTTTTTAATGCTATAGCAACAGATTTTCCTGTTTTATCTTTTAATGGCACCAGATATCCATATTTAGAAAAGATATCAATGACAGCGAGAAGGTATTTAACACCACGATTAAGCTTAGAAAATGCTTGCATGTCTACTAAATCCGCAGCCCATATCCTATCTATACCGTTTACTCTAACTCTCCTTTTCTTAAAATTTCTTTTTACGGGTTTATGTAATTCTTCAGCTAAATTTTTTTTTTTACTCCCATTCCAAATTTCATTTTCGTTCCAATGAGTCTACTTACCAAACCTCTTTCCATTTTTTCTCTAATACTAGGATTGTAAATCCCTTCTAACTCCGTTAGCATATTCTTATCACACACTGCGTTTCTTGTAGCAGTATCATTGTGTTGAAGATAGCAAACATCATGATTATAAGCGGCTTTATCAACACGGTTTATAGGTTTACTCCATTCCTTCGGTGTTAAATCTGGATTGAGTCTTTTATTTAGTTTGGTACCTGGCCCCGTAAAGTTGTGCCCTGGTAGATGCATTTCAACGGGTAAATTATTTATAAATTTATTTAATATACTACTCCCGGTGGTTTTTTTTTTATAAATTGCGATTTAGTTATTCCACAAATAACGCATTTCCCCTGCATCATATTTCTTCCATTTCTAGAAACAGAATATTTTATATCACTCGTATCAGTATGTTTTTTACATTTAACGCAATACATGTTGTTTTATATAAAAAAAATAAAATATTTAAATAAAAATGGATATTATGGACTTATCATGGAATGAAGCACTATTAAAGAGATTTAATCACTCCCTTTTCCCAAAAAGTATTAGGGGTTTAATTGTAGGTAAATCATCATGTGGTAAAACTACTTTTTTGATAAACCTTTTACTCAGACCAGATTGGCTTGACTACAACTATTTAAATGTTTTTGGAAGAAGTCTTAATCAACCAGAATACCGAATAATAAAAAAGGCTTTTGAAGAAAAACTACCAAAAGAATGTATCTTAAGATTGTTTAACATGCGTGATGAAGTACAAGGACTAAACATTTCACCAATAGCTTTAATTGAAGAATGGGCTAAAACGATTAAAAACAAATCAGATATAAATTGCGCCTTCTTTGAAAATACGAGTGATGTGCCTGATCCGAGTGAGTTAAACTCAGAAAAGAAAAATTTAATGATTTTCGATGATATATATTTAGAAAAGCAAAATAAATGTGAGTGTTACTACACTCGAGGAAGGCATAGTAATGCTGACTGCTTTTACCTCGCCCAGAATTATTTTAGACTACCAAGGCAAACTATTAGAGAAAACGCTAATTTTATTTGCCTTTTCCCACAACCCTCTAAAAACACATATCATATTTATAGCGATCATGTAAGTGAAGATATGCCTTATAAAGAGTTTATGAAGTTTTGTCAAGATGCATGGGAAAGACCACATGGTTTTGCTATCATTGACTTAACCAGTAAAAAACATGATGGAAAGTATAGAAACAGTGTTGATAACTTCTACATACCTAAGTCAGTATAAAAAATATTTAAATATTATAAAATGGAAAAACTTTTAGAACAAATTGTTAAAAATACGAGCAACAAAACATCGCTTCAAATCATAGTAAGCGACAACAAAACAAGTTTTAGAACAAGGTTTAATCCTCCAATTCAACTGGAAAAGGATAAAGTATACGAAATAGCTATGGTAAACCTTGAAACTTACTACTCTTTTCCAAACATTGATGAAACGAACAACACATTCGTTTATTCTCCAAACAATGGCAACACATGGGTTAAAATGAAAATACCTGAAGGAAGTTACGACCTCGTTGACATTAATGATACGATTCGTCAGGAAATGAGAAAAAATGGTCATTACGATAGAGTTAATGAAGAGTATCCTATTAACTTTTCTGCGAACACTAATACCCTAAAGTCTGTTCTTATTATTGATGATGGTTATCAAGTAGATTTTAATCAACCAGGTTCCATCGCTAAAGTATTAGGATTTACTCGAGCTAAATATTCGCAAGGATTTCACGAGTCAGAGAATGTAGTGAACATTCTTAGCATAAATAGTTTACTCGTTAACATAGATATTATTTCAGGAAGTTACGTTAATAGCTCAACAAAAAATACTATTTACTCTTTTTTTCCAGATGTTGCACCTGGATATAAGATAATTGAGTCACCAGTTAATTTAGTATACTTACCAATAACGTTAGATGAAATACATAGCCTAGATGTAAATATTACTGACCAAGATGGTAATTTACTAAATCTTAGAGGCGAAAATTTAACGATTAGGTTTCATATTAGAGAAGCGAGATGAGCTAAATAAAAAAATACTCGTATATAAAATGACAAGTTACACTAATGTTAAAGTAAATATATCTGAAGGGCAAAAGCAAAAACTTCAATATGCTGTTAAAGCTAGTTGCCCAGTAAGTATTCGTTTAGGTCATGAAGATTTACAAGGTAATGATGTTTTAGCAATTACCAATTCACAAGCGAAAAAAATGGCTAAAGCCTATAAGGATGGTGTGGGTATAACTATTAGAATGACTACGAAACAACTTAAACATAACATGAAAATAGAAGGGGGTTTCCTCGGAATGTTAGCTGGGTTGGCTGCTAGGGCTTTACCGATGCTTGCAAAAACCGTTTTACCAGCTTTAGGTGTTGGTGCTCTTTCTGGATTAGCTCAAACAGGTGTTCAAAAAGCTATGGGGTCAGGTCTTTACCTTAAAAAAGGAGGATGTGTTTGTCAAGTTGAAACTGATGGAAGTGGATTATACTTAAAACCATACAAAGGTAAAGGATTAGATTCCGTTGGTGATGGGTTGTATTTAAAGCAAGGAGGAAAAATGTATGATGGAAAAGGACTTTTACTTGGACCTAATAGCCCATTTGCTAATATCCCTATCCTAGGGGCTATATTATAAAGAAATTTTTTTAATATAAGAAAAAAAATAGTAATTAAAAAAAGATGTTATGTAAAAGTAGATCTGATTACAAAAAAAATGAAAATTTTAAAGAAGTACTATGGCTTCCTTTTAAAAATTTAGAACATCCACCTATACAAATTAAAGATAATTTATGGGAGGTATATTCGCAACATGAAATAGTACTAGAACCTAAAAAAGCTTTAAGGTTGCAGCTTGGTCTTAGTTATGTTTTAAAATTTCATAAAGAAGTTAAAGCTTTACTTAATAATACTTTAGTTTTACAAGGTGTAACGCACAAGATTGAGGACCCTTCAATGTTTGAAGATATATTCGTAGTAATGAAAAACAATAATTCTAATGAAAAGATTACTATTGCAAAAAATGAACTATTATTTTACGTTGTATGTAGTGATAGCATATATGCTTATGATTAAAGATGAGAGCATTTTAATGCGTAATATTATAAATAATAATATTTTAAATATTATTTATAATAAATAAAAAATGGATATTCATAAATTTGGTATAAAACCTAATATTACTACCCAACATAAAACTATATTTTGGAAACCTCATTTAAATGAAGTAAGATATCCTCCCTTAAAGCAAGATTCTCTAAAATGGAAAATATACTCGCAACAAACTATCAAGATTCCTCCTAATGATGGTAAGAGAGTTCCGTTAGGATTTGGTTATATTGCTACACGAGGAGTTGTAGTGATATCTATTAGTAATAAATGGAAAGATAGTTTAACCATTTTTAATGGTATACATCTTGATAATGATGTTAATGATATCTTAGTCTACATTTATAATTTCTCACAAAAACCAATCGAAATACCTGAGGGAGAGTTATTCTGCTACCTAAAATATTTATCATAAAAAAAATATTACATTTATAAAATGACAGATACAGATCAGAAACATCCTAATAAATTATATCCCCCACTACCCAAAGAACGGGTTACCCCTAACGCCCCACCTAATGAAGATATTGAAATGGAAACAATGGATAATGGGCATTCTTATAGACTTCGAAAAATATCTGAGGTTTTAGATTTTCTCAAAAAGGAAATAACTGAAAGGGAAAGATTGAATAAGAAATATAGTAGGATGGCTAAAGCAGTTGATAATGTTGAAGGTGGATTGGTTGTTGTTTCATTAGCGTTAGGTGGTGTAGGTGTTGTTTTGCTTTCAACTGTTGCAGCGGCACCCGTTGCTGTAGGTTTGGAAGTTGCTGCCGGTGTAATCGGTCTTTCTTCATTGGTTAGTAAAGTATTTGTTAGGAAAACTACTAATAAAGCTGAAAAACATTTGAAAATTCAAACTCTTGCTGCTGCTAAGCTTAATACTATAGCTAATCATGTATCAAAGGCTTTAATGGATAACCATATATCTGATGATGAGTTTAAGTTGATAATGGATGAAATGAATAAGTATGAAGAAATGAAGAGTGAAATAAGAACTAGCTTTAAAAAGAAGGTAACACTCGAAGAAAAGGAAAGTTTGATTGAGAAAGGGAGGGAAGAAGCGAGGGATTCCTTTCGGAGGCTCGTTGAAAAGAATCATGGTGGAAAGCTTCCCTTTTAAATTACCTAGTTTTAGATGTAAATGTCAATGTGAAATAGGGGATAATGATGATGAATAAATATATAAGAACATTATATATGCTCTTATATATTAAAATCTACGTTAAAATCTATGATAAAATCTACGTTAAAAAAATATGTTGCTAATTAAAAATGTAATTTCTAAAAATAACTGACCCTGTAAAAAGAGACTTAATTGTAAAAGAGTATCTCGAAACGAAAAAGAATATTCGGGATAATCTACTAGCAGAGAGAACAGGAGAACGACAACTTCAAACTGACCTTTCAAAGTTTTTTAGACCTATTACGGAAACGCAAAAAGCTACAACAAAGGAGATTACAGAAGCACAAAAAGCTACAGCAAAGGAGATTACAGAGGGGCTTAAACCTATTAAAGAAGAAGGTATCGAACAGTTACCAAAGGTTATTACTTTTCCAGCATTTCCATCTATCACAGCTTATGATAAACCAACAGAAGAAGACCCACAATTTATCGGTGAAATAGCAAACTTGTTTTTAGATAATCCTAAAGCTGACAAAACCTATGGAATATATGATAGAAAGGGTAAGTTTTATATCGGTAACAAACCAATTAGTATTCGTGGTGATAATATTATTGTGGATGGTGATGAATATAGTGGTTCCCCCGGTCTATGGGAGTTAATCACATCTAAAGAACCAGATGAAAATATTTATACAAGTGAAGATAAAATGGAATATTATTATTTAATGCAAAAAACCAACGCTCTTCATCAAAATAACGACCCGGATAATCCACGTCCTAAAAGTTCTAAAAGGGAAAAATGGTTGGAAATTCTTAGGCCTATTTGGTATAGTAAGGCACCGTATGAAGGAAAAGGAATTGTTATCCCATCTGACCCTAACGCATTAGTAGAAAGACTAGGCCTGTTGATGGCAAGTAAAGAAGCAGGTAATACAGGTGTAAGAAATGAGTTAGTAAGTATTTGTGATGAATTAAAAAGACAAGGTGTTATAAATTCGCACTCTTATAAAAATTTAATGTCTTCATTATAAAAAAGATGATAATCAATAAGAAACACGGATTTAAAACAAGGTATTCACACGGTGGTTCCGGAATCTTTGATAGTATTGCTAACTTTTTAACGAGGCTTTTTACTAGTAGTGCAGCTAAACAAATTACGTCTTCTGCTCTTGATGTAGGAAAGAGTGTAGCTAAGGAAGGAGCAAAGAAAGCTCTAGAGGTTGGAAAAAGTGCAGCGGTAGAAGCGGGGAAAAAATTAGTTACGAAAGCCTTAACACCAAAATCGAAACAAATTTTACAAAAATATAATACAACACCAAAACCTAATGATACTCCTAAAACGCAAAACATTAGCACATTAATAGATGGAAGTGCCATTGCTATTCAAGACTTAGTTAAAAGATTAAACAGTGGAGCGGGTATTAAAACAGTATGAAGAAAAAAAATTGATAAGTTAAGAAAATTATATTTATTATAAAAAAGAATGGGTATATTAAATTTTAATCGTGTAGATCATGAAAAATACAATAGTACTAGTATTGAAATAACAGGCGCTTCTTCTTTAAACATAGAAGATTGCGATATCCTCGGAATTGATAAAACGAAATATGGTAAAAAAAAAGCTGTTGTGAAGTTGTCTTCTGAAAAGGTAACCAAGATAAAAGAGATTGAGAAAAATGTGAATGAATATTTAAAAGATAACGGTATACCTGAAATAACACTTGTATACGGTAGTAAAGTTTATCCAAAAGCTGAACTGGGTATTACAAAAAACATTAAACTCCAAGGTGTGTTTGTTAATGGTAATAAGTCTTATCCCCAGCTTTGGTTTGTAATTTAAGTAACACAATTATAATTTTTAATTTCTTTTAAAAATTATAATCACTTTATAAAATGGACATTTTAAGAATAACTGAACCAATCTTAAAAGATGATAGTATTGCTGAGTATGAACACCATGAGTATGAACCAATCACCGGTACAAACCTTAACAACCTAGGAGAAATTAGAATTAACATTGAGACTCAAGATATTTTTACTCATCCTAGTGAGAGTTATTTACTTTTTGTAGGTGAATTAGTAAGAAGTGATACTGGAGCAGTTTATGATGCTAACGCTGATATTTCTTTAACAAACAATGGCCTCATGTATCTTTTTAAAAATATTAAGTATCAACTTTCGGGTATGGAGATTGAATCTGTATTGAATCCTGGTCAGGCTACTACAATGCTTGGGTTGTTAAAATACCCGGATGATTTCTCTAAATCACAAGGGTTAAATCAATTGTGGTATAAAGATACAGCAGCTAACGCGGGTGCCGGAAACACTGGTTTTATTGTAAGAAGAAATTATATTATTAATAACCCTCTTCCAAGAGGCACCTTTAGCTTCAGAGTTCCATTAAAACATATATTTGGTTTTTGTGATGATTATGATAAGATATTGTATGGAATGAAGCAAACTCTCACATTAACGAGAAATAATGATAATGATGCAATCTTTCGAGATGGTGCTGCTCCTGCTGATGGTAGAATTAATTTACTTAGAGTATCTTGGTTTATGCCTCATGTGTTACCCTCAGATGAAGAGAAAATGCAACTTTATAAAATTATTGAGAAAAAAGAAAAAATACCGGTTGGATATAGAATGAGACAGTGTGACTCTATTTCGGTTCCCGAGTCAACATTATTTACCTGGAGACTCGCTGTCAAATCATCACCTGAAGTGCCACGTTTTATCATTGTTGGTTTTCAAACTGGTAAAAGCGGGAACCAACAACAAAATCCAGCTATATTTGACCATAGAAACGTTAATAACATTTATGTTACGTTAAATTCTACTAGATATCCCGCTGTTGATTATAATCTCAGTTTTACCGCAAACCAATTTAGTAGAGTGTATGGGGACGCTTCTCTATTTAGGTCTAAGTTTTATAACATGAATGAAATGGTGTCAAACCCTAACATTACTCCACCAGATTATAAAAGCCTTTATCCTTTGTTTTTGTTTGATGTTTCCAAACAGAGTGCGAAATTAAAATACTCTGTCACTGATATCCAAATCAAAGTGAGTTTTACTGAAAATGTGCTTGCGAATACAGAGGCATATGCTGTTATTATTAGTGATAGGTTAATTAACTTCCAGTCTGATGGAAGTAAAATGAGCGTAGTGTATTAAGATTTTTTCTTTTTATATAAAAATGATAAAGGTTGCAGATTTAAAACAAATTCTTAAAGAAAATAATATAAATTTCTACTCATACTGGAATAAAAAGCGTTTAGTTGAGTTGGTGAAAGAACATGGATTGTTTCCGAGTGAATCGTCTAAAGAAGAAAAAAGTAAAGACTCTAAGTTTGATAGATTACAAACTATTATAAAAAATCCTAAGAAAGTTAGTTTAGAGGATGTTGAAACCGGAGAAATAAAAACCTTTCCATCCATTTATAAAGCGGGCCAATTTATAGACCGTAGTCCACAAACGATTGAGAATTGGAATGGAAGGGTTTGGAAAGATAAATATAAGATTAACATTCAGTAATTTTATTATATTTACACGCAGATATAATAAAATTTTTGATAAATAGGTTAAGAAAATTATATTTACTCTATAAAATGTCTTGGCTTAACAGAATTTCTAATATAGCTAGAAGAGCTGCAAGTAGTATTATACCACAATCAGTCCAACGAAGAATTAATAATTTTACTAATTGGTTAACTGGTAATGTTGAAGGAGAACAATTACCACGAGTTTTTGATGAAATTGTTCAGAATGTTAGAGAGAATTATCCACCAAGACAACCGTTTGAGGTTAGAAGAGAGCGCTCAGCATTTAGAGAGTTTGTTAATCAATATGTTATAGATGGTAGAGGAAATTATAACCCGCAAAGATTTTTCGCAGAAACGTGGGCGCCTATTACAAATACTCTTCGAAATAATTTACGAACAAAGGTTAAACTTGTACTTAGGTGTAAAATGTGGTTAATGACAGATATCGATCAGGGCCCCGTGGAACGTGCTTTTCATAGCAATCAACATTTAAATTTAAACAGTGAAGAAATAGAGGATTTATTGAACACAATGATAGATGAAGTTTTAGAAAATTTAGCTAAGTTCCAAAGAGAAGGTAGTGGTTGGACTTTTGGGAGTATCGTAAAACTAGAAATACATACAGCTACTTATGTTCCTTTAAGAGCTAATAGTTGGATACCTTTACCACCATGGATTGCTAACAAAAAAGCAGTTATCAATATGAAAAATAAAGATAATAAATGCTTTTTATGGTGTGTTTTAAGAGGTTTAAATCCAAAAGAAAGAGATTCACAAATAGTAGATAAAGCTTTGAAAGAAAAAGAAGGTAGTTTAAATATGGGGGGAATCGACTACCCTGTTTCGCTTGAGGGTATCAGTAAGTTTGAAACACGAAATCCTGGAATTAGTGTAAACGTATATAGTTATGAGGAGAACAAAAAATTCATTTATCCGCTTAGGCTTACAAAATGTAAAAAAAGTAAACATGTTAACCTTCTTTTAATTAAAAATGAGGAAAACATGCACTACGCTCTCATAAAAAACCTTAAAAGATTAGTAATAAGACAAGTAACTAATAGTCATAACTCTAAAAATATGGAAATTTGTGAACGTTGTTTGAATCATTTTGGTAGTAAAGAACTTTTGGAAAAACACAAACAATATTGTAATGAACACGAACCTATTACTTTAGAGATGCCAAAACCAAATACCTGGGTAGCTTTTAAAAACCATTCTAGAAAACTTGAGGTTCCCTTTGTTGTATACGCTGATTTTGAAAGTGTTTTAGAGCCAATACACACGTGCCAACCAAACCCAGAAAAAAGTTATACTATGAAATATCAAAAGCATATACCTTGTAGTTTTGTTTATATTATAAAATGTTTTGATGATAGTGTTAAAGCTCCTATATTAAGAAGTTATGTCGGAGAAAATGCTGATGAAGTTTTTATAAGCTGGTTGAGAGATGATATACGAGAAATTCATCAAGAATATTACCAAAATCCAAAACCTATTATAATTACACCAGAGGAAGAAAAAAAATATAAAAGAGAAACACATTGTTGGATTTGTGGTGAGGAGTTTAATCATGTTAATTATAGAGTAAGAGACCATTGTCATTTTACAGGTAAATATAGAGGTGTCGCACACACTGAATGTAACCTAAACGCTAAAAAACCTAACTTCACACCTGTATACCTTCATAATCTTAGTGGATATGACGCTCATCTTTTTATTAAATGCCTTGGCAAATCTAAAGGGAGGATTGATTGTATTCCAAATAATGAAGAGAAATATATTAGTTTTAGTAAACAATTTTGGGTCGGAAAAAATATGAAACATAAAATTAAATTTCTTGATAGCTTTAAGTTTATGAGTTCTAGTTTAGATAAGCTTTCGAGTAACTTAAAAGAAAGCCAATTAAAAATTTTATCGAAATATTTTAATGCTAATGAGTTATCTTTGGTTAGGAGAAAAGGAGTTTTCCCTTATGAGTACTTAGATTCATTTAATAAACTTAAAGATAAAGAATTACCACCTAAAAAAGCATTTTACTCTAGTTTAAACAAAGAAGGAATTAGTGATGAAGATTACGCTCATGCACAAAAGGTTTGGAGAACTTTTAACATGAAAACGTTGAAGGATTACTTAGAACTTTACAATAAAATAGATGTATTGCTTTTAGCGGATGTTTTTGAGAACTTTAGAGATGTTTGTCGCGAAAACTATAATTTAGACCCTAGTTGGTATTATACAGCCCCTGGTTTAGCTTGGGATGCGGCATTAAAAATAACGAAAGTGAACCTAGAGCTTTTAAGTGATTCTGATATGCTTTTAATGGTTGAAAAGGGTATCAGAGGAGGTGTTAGTATGTGTAGTAAAAGATATGCAAAAGCAAATAATAAGTATATGGGTAAATTATATGATTCTAGTAAACCATCAAAATATTTATTATATATAGATGCAAACAGTCTTTATCCTTGGGCAATGAGTCAGCCTCTTCCTACACATGGTTTTAAATGGATGACAAATAAAGAATTAGAAATTTGGCAAAAAATCCCATGTATATTAGAAGTAGATTTAGAATATCCGAGAGAATTACACGATTTACATAACGACTTTCCTTTAGCTCCTGAACGTTTAAAGATTGAAAAGGTAGAAAAACTTATTCCAAACTTAAATAATAAAGAAAATTACATTATTCATCATAAAGTTTTAGAAACATGCGTTGATTTAGGTTTAAAGATTACTAAAATACATCGAGGAATTAAGTTTGTGGAAAGTCCGTGGCTTAAATCATATATTGATACAAACATTGAACTGAGAAAAGCGGCTAAAAATAATTTCGAAAAAGATTTTTTTAAATTAATGAATAACTCGGTTTTTGGTAAAACTATGGAAAATCTAAGAAACAGAGTATCAATAGAACTGGTTTCTAGTGAAGAGCGTTGTAAAAAATTAGTAGCAAAACCAAACTATAGCCACGCAAAAATATTCGATGAAAACCTAACAGCGGTACACATGAAAAACACTAAGTTGGTATATGATAAACCTATTTACTCAGGATTAAGCATCTTAGATATTAGTAAAACGCATATGCAAAAAACTTATTATAATTACTTTAAACCTAAGTATGGTGAAAAGGTTAGAATGTGTTATACTGATACGGATAGTTTTATTCTCGAAGTAGAAACTGACGATTTATATAAGGATATGGAGAAAGATGTGGTTAAAATGTTTGATACAAGCAATTATCCTAAAGATCATTTCTTAAAAAATGATTGTAATGCTAGAGTAGTTGGAATGTTTAAAGATGAGTTAGGTGGTGAAATTATGACTGAGTTTGTTGGTCTTGGGGCAAAAATGTATGCTTATAAAACTTTAGATGGTGAGGAAGATAAAAGATGTAAAGGTGTTAAACAATCAGTTGTTAAGAAAGAGATAAACTTAAATAATTACAAAGAGTGTTTGCTTACAGAAAAGGACCAGTATAGAAAGATGACTGTTTTAAGAAGTAGGGAGCATAATATGTATACTGAAGAGTTAAACAAAAAAGCGTTAGGTTCAAGTGATGATAAAAGGTTTGTTTTGAAAGACAAGATTGATACTTTAGCTTGGGGGCATCGTGAAATATAATTTAATTTTATGAATTAAATTATATTTATAAAAAAACTTCCTACATCTTGTTTAATACTTGCTTTTTTGCATTATTTGATAATTTTACAGGTTTTTTTCTTATATTTCTATAAAAATCTAATGAAAATGTATTACAATCACTAATATCATCAAATATATGTATTACAATTTTGTGCATTAATTGGTTTCTAGTTAATTTCTTATCTAATTTAATTCCTAAATTGGTTTTACATATAGATAATATGTATTTTTTTGAATTGTTTCCATACTTATAAATACTATCCCAAAAATTAATATTATAAATAGTATTTAATCTAAACATAGGGTCTATAGAATCTAAAATACTATTCACATAATTACTGAGAAGTATAGCAAATCTTGCTAATAGTTCTTTATCTGAAATTAAGTTTTTAAATTTATCTTTAGCTATATCCATATTTAACAAATTTTCTTCCAATCCATCTACTGCTCTCATAAGTTTAACCTCCTTATCTAAGTTTAACTCTTTTAAAAACTCTTTTAACGGCTCCATCCTGAATTATTTTATGGGTTAAAATTTAAGAAGTTCAAAAAAAAATTTTTCTCTAAAGTACGCATCTACTACATTCCATATTTCCACCATTGATAGAAGATATATCTTCCGCTTTCTCTTCAGCTTCTCCTCTGTAATAATAAAGACCTTTACAGCCTTGTTTCCAAGCCTGGAAATGAATATCGTGTACCTCTTTTTTCGTAGCGGATGATTTTATAAATACATTTAGAGATTGCCCTTGACAAATGTATTTCTGTCTATCAACCGCCAATTCTATTATTTTTAGTTGATTTATTTCCTTAGCGGTTTTAAATATCTCTTTAATATCATCGGGTATATTATTCAGATGAGAAATTGAACCCTTGTTTACCAAAATGGAGTCCCACGTTTTTTTGTCATTCATATTTAATTTTTCCAATTCTTCTTCGAGATATTTATTTTTAACTAAGAAAGTTCCTGCTCTAGTTTTAGATGTGTAGGCATTTGCTATAACAGGTTCTATAGAAGCTGAACAAGATGTAAGAACTGAGCTATTAGATGTAGGAGCCACCGCTAATAAATGAGAATTACGCCACCCTATACCTTTCATTGATTCACACTCACCTCGTTCTAACGCTAATTGTTTAGTTTCTTTTACGGCGCACTCTTTAAGAAATTTAAAAATTCGTTCATTTAATTCTTTTGCTTCTACGGATTCAAAAGCGATTTTTTTCTTTTGGAATAATGTTCCTAAACCCATAACTCCTAATCCTAACGGTCTATCCCTTATTGCTCCTTTAACAGCTCTTTGTATATTCTTATGCGCTGTATCTATAAATACGTCTAATACATTATCTAATAGTCTTATAATATCTCTAACTAATTGTTCATCCCATTCATCGAAATATTCAGCGTTTAAAGATGAAACGCAACATACAGCATCTGTTTCTACGTCTGTTGGGAGATGAATTTCATTACATAAATTACTTCCGTGGATTTTTAAACCTTTATCTTTCATTGGTTTAGGAAGAGCTTTATTTATAGTATCAATAAAGTTTAAATACGGAGTACCAACACGACTTCTAGATTCCAAAATAGTTTCCCATAATTTCCTGGGATTTATAGGAGTAATATTTTTCGTTTTCGGGTCAACAAGATTAAAATTCGTTCCTTGTTCTACGGCTTTCATAAATTCATCAGTGATATTAATAGCGTTAAATATATTTAAATTTTTTCTATTAATATCCCCGCCTGTTGGTATTCTCATTGAGACGAATTCGTATATTTCCGGATGAGAAACATCTAAATACGCTGCATAGCTTCCTTTGCGAGTTTTTCCTTGTTTATACGCGTTAATAATAGCGTTTATAGGATTTAGAAACGCTATGGGGCCGGGAGATTTACTATCCGCTACTCTAACGGTACCCCAGTCTGCACCTATTCCCCCGCCAACTATCGTAAACCAACTTACGGATTTCAAATGTTCTATAAGCCATTCTATTTTATCGGGAACGTGACTTACGAAACAAGAAATGGGTTGGCTTTTTAACGCTTCTCCCGGTAATGGAGCATTACTTAATATAGGAGAAGAAAACATAAATTTTCTAGAAGAAACGTAATTATATATTCTCTGGGCGAATTGTAAATCCCCTTTACTATAAGCAACGCTCGCTCTAGCAAATGCTTGTTGAGGAGTTTCATTCGCTCTTAGATAATATTTTTCTAGGAGATTTAATGAGTGGTCATTAAATACTTTGTCTAATTCATGGTTTATCGTGACTCCAAGGTAATTCTCCATTTTAGTTTATTACATACGGAATTATTTTTTTATATAAAAATCATTAATTTTTTAGTAAATTGGGTTAAAAAATATTATTTAGGATTAACGGGTGGTTTTGGAATTGAGTAACTAGCGGGTAAAAAATTTTATCCATTAATTTATTTTTTTGAATTTTATGTAAAATGGATATAGTAATTATATTAGTCCCTCATGCATAGGCTTATCTTGCGTCGACACATGGGGGCCATTAGGTGAGGTGTTGGTTAGTTGGGGTGTTGGTTAGGGGATGCGTTGGTTAGGGGATGCGTTGGTTAGTGGGGTAAAGAAATTTATTTTCTTTAGAATTATGAGAAAATAGATTTTTTCGTAATGGGCATATTGACGAATTTTATGCCACGTCACCAAATTCGCCGGATGTACCATTTTACAACCTACTGCTCTCTGCTTTTTCTATGTCTGTATAATGTAGAATTTCTGCATTATTTTCAAATGTTCGTAAAATTGGTATGGAATCTGATTTTTTATTAATATTAACCAAACGCCGTATGTGTTTCCAGTATATTTTGGGATTATCGAGACGATAATTAGACAAACAGTCATCGAGATGATCAAAATAACGTTCTTTAGCATTTTTTTTCAAATTGTTAACCCTATTTCTTAGGTACTTATATTTTACCCAGTCACTAGGTCGTCCTTTTTTTGTCATGATTTTCTTTTGTCTGTCACGTTGTCTGGTAAGTCTCCTTATCTCGGAGTCATACCAGGGTCTGTCATTAGGTCTAATTGTTACTTGTTTAGACGGAATACATATTGACATCATTTCTAATAGTTTATTAGTGAAAAGTTCGCAACCGTCGTTAATGTCAGAGTTGTCTAAAAAGTTCCAATTTTCGGTTATTATAAGACGGTTGAGCTCGTTAAAATCAGCACGTTCGTAATACCAGATCCTTCTTTTAGAGCATACCGTTGGCGCAAACGTAAATTTCAACATGACCAGGGTTGCTTTATGATCAGTAATGATAGGGTCAATATCCAAAGTATCGGCTCCAATAACATCTATAGGATCAGTGACTAATATTGGATCAATCAGTGTCTCAGAAAAACTGGTGACTCGTGTTGGTTTAGTAATTACGTTAGTTAGATTATTTAAGACCATGGTATTGGAGAGATGAGACTCATTTTTGTCTAACAGATTTTGGTTGAGATCCCCAACTATCACAATATTTGAATTAGACTCTAAAGCTCTTTCCAGTGTCGAATTAAAATTTTCCCAAAAGGCCACCGGCGTACTTGGAGATCTGTACACGTTGCAAAGAAGAAAGGAAGATGAACGGTATTTAATCTCAACCCATATACAATGAATAGATAGGTATTCCAAATCAGTTCGTCTTTTTGAGAACAGGGAATTCGCAACATATACAAGGAGTCCGCCGGAGTGTGAAGTGAGATCCTGTCTATACAATGTACTGTCCTGGTTATCAACTGTCAAGTCTGAGGTAGGAATAGTGCTATTCAAATGGGTTTCCGTAAAGCACATGATATCGAAATCCGAGAGCTGGTCAGAGATGAAAGACAGTTTATTTCGAATGCTGCGAATGTTAAGGTGAATAATAGAAAGTCTGTCGCTAGATGACGGGGTATTCATAGTGGGTCCCGGATTGGTCTCTACATCACCTGATAGAATAAGTAATATAGACAAAATGTAATGAAGAGAGAAAGTTAAAATTGCTTTTGAGTTTGGCCTGATACTTAAGTACGTTTGATAGCATATATCCAAAAAAGTGATGAGAATCAGATTGAAAGCGTTTATAAGGTTAATGATAAAACGATATCGTCTAATGCAGCTGTGTGTACTTGCATAGAAGTTTCCGATAGACGCGCGCCAGATCGCAACTTCTATACCTATGGTGGATCAAACAATTTATCAGTCATCAGACGCGCAGCTACCGAAACAACAACAAATCCGTGATAAACGTCCGAAACAGCAGAAGCCCGACAAGCAGCAAGGATCCTCGATAACATAATGACTGGAAAATAAAGAAGGGTTGTTCTTGCAAATAAAACGTTAAAAAAAGAAACAAGAAGAAGTAAGAAAAAAGATAGAAATGATGATCGGTACATTTTGAAACAGATTGGATAGAGTTGGTAGAAGAGGTGGACTAGATGGGTACTAATTTTCTAACTTATATGGGGAGGATACATGACGTCATAATCTGTCAAGTATAAATGCAAAGTTTTAAAATCAAATTCTACATTTTCCTGCTGGTTTTACCTAGATAGAAACCAAGACATTACAGGAGTGACTTTTCAACAGAAACGAAATCTTAGAAATCAAAATTCTAACAATTCGATCTCTCAGTCATTAAATAGAGTCCAGAAATCTGAAAATAAGCCTTGATGGAGGAATGCTACATATGGAGAAAACACATACGTAATGTACACATAGACAATATATGCACACATCTGTACATAATTTACCGATGGAGTAAATAGACACAAATCTGTACAAAATGTATATATACACATGAACATATATGCAAAAAAGCACGCACATAATGCACACATATACATACACATGCACCCATATGCAAAAAACACGCACGCGATGTACATAGATACATACACGTGCACTCATGTGCAGAAAACACTAATGCAATGTACACCAGTCAAAATATGTAAACATCTGTACAAGAACATTTCTACACACATGCATCCTTACATAAAAATACATATACGTGAGGCACATATACACAAAATATGTATAGGCATGCCCATATAATATTCTAAGATGTATTTGCAACCTGCACATGCAGGTAAATGCAAAAATACACATACGTGGTGTACATATACGCAGAATATGCAATTACATGTTTATCCATAGAGTAAATAGACACAAATCTGGACCAAAAAAAACAAAACAATAATAATGATAATAATAATAATAATAAACATATGTACACACATGCAACTTTACCTTAAAAAACACATACGTAATGCATATATATATACTCAAAATATGCAAAGTATGTAGAGACATGCCCATATACTCTCTGACATATACCTACAACCTGCATACGTAATTCCAAGATTAATAAAAAATCATGAAGTGGCAATGATTCACATGATCAATTTTCCAGATTTTACAGTGATGGGGTGAAAACAAATAGATATGTACAAGAACATGTTCACATACATTCACTTATATACAAATATATACAAACGTGATGAACAGATAAACAAGATTTACATACATGAAAGCATATACTCGGAGGGATCTAGATTATCAACTCCACGAAACACCGAGAAGCTTTATGAATAGGAAATGTACCAAATGCGTTCAAATTCAATTTAATCACAGAATCGAATATAAGACAACTACACAATATGTTGTAATTAAAGGGATTTTGATGAAATGTATACTAGTAGCTTGGAGGCTTATATGAAATAGAAGACGTTTATTTTTCTGTATAAAGATTACTTTTTATATTTTTATCATATATTTCTAATATTGAACTCTTTACACCGAAAAGTTTTAGGAATAGGAAATGTACAAAATGCGTTCAAATTCAGTTTAATCAAAGAATCAAATATAAGATGACTACAGAATATGCTGTAATTAACGAGATTTTGATGAAATGTATACTAGCAGCTTGTAGACTTATATGAAATAGAAGACGTATGTTTTTCTGTAAAAAGATTTTTTTTTAATATTTTTATTATATATTTTTTATAATGAACTCTTTACCAGACAACATAACACTGAGAATGACTAGAGGCAACAATTTTAATCGCTGGACGATCGTTGAATAAGTAATTTATATGAAAGAAATGTGGGAGAAGGAAGACAGCGCTCGAACATCTTCCCCCTCTCGCAATGCTTTTTGCACATGTACTACCTCAGAGTCAAAAGACAAAGTGGGAGAAAGAAAGAGCGAGAGAAAAAGAAAACCTGTCCATCATACGCAATTTTCCTTTCCTCACAGTGCTCTTCCCGAATGTACTAAGTAAGGATCATGAAAAGCTTGGACTATTCAAGGGGAGAAGAAAGCCATGTGGGAGTAAGAAAGAAAAAAAAAAAAAAAAAAAAATCCTACCCGTCATATGCAATTTTCCCTCCCCCACAAGCAATTTACCCTCCCCCACAATGCTCCCCTCAAATAAACTACCTGAGAGCCATAAAATGCCTAGACTAAACTATTCACGAAGAGAAGAAAGCAGTGTGGGTGCAAAAAAAAATGCCCGTCATAAGCAATTTTCCTTTCTTACAATGCTCCTCTCAAATGTACTACGTTAGGATCGTGAAAAGCTTAGGCTATGGGACTGTTCGGCAACAGATCAAGACAGTAATAATAAACCATGATATCATTCATAAAAGCAATAACTCATTACCGAACGACAATATTTTAGGTTTGTCCAAATCGAAAGCATTTGCAGACAACAGAATAAAAGTGACAATGCTCCCCTCAAATATACTACCTGAGAGCCATAAAAAGCTTGGACTAAACTATTCACGAAGAGAAGAAAGCAGTGTGGGTGCAAAAAAAAAAAAACTATCCGTCATAAGCAATTTTCCTTTCTCACAATGCTCCTCTCAAATGTACTATGTTAGGATCGTGAAAAGCTTAGGCTATGGGACTGTTCGGCAACAGATCAAGACAGTAATAATAAACCATATCATTCATAAAAGCATTAACTCATTACCGAACGACAATATTTTAGGTTTGTCCAAATCGAAAGCATTTGCAGAAAACACAATAAAAGTGACTGGATATTTAAAAAATTGTTTTGTGATTGGTAGAAAACATTGTGGGAAAAGGAGAAAATGCCGGTTACCAGCATTTTCTCCTTTTCTCACAGTGTCCTCTAAAGGCTTGTTTCTCGGTTTCGTGAAAAGTAGGGACTGCGTAGCAATGGGTTAAAGTAAACTGAAGTCCAATCAAATAAATGTATGACTTTGACCATAACAAAGAAACAATTGGCTTTGACTATAATAACAAGTACATATTTACTAATACATGAATGCAGTTTTACTTTTGACCCCTAGGCTGCCTAGTGCAACTCTAGATCCACAGCGGACAATGCAGACCGGCATCGAACCGCATAAAAGTGCAGTCCGATCCCGGATCGACATTGTCCGCCAGGGAAATATTTTCCTTAAAAGACAATTATGAAATGTCATGAAATAGCATTTGAAAGTTTTGTCCAGTTGTACCAAGGATAAGGATTAACACATGAAGTTGGTAGGTATACCATCCATAAAAGTTACAGTGCCAAAACACTTGATTTGAATTGCTCTATCTCAGCCATGGTTTGGATCCTGTGAGTTTTGGATGCTTTGTCTTTTACAAATATTGTACCGTCTTTTGTCCATGTTCCGAGAATCAGTTTGTTTTTTAACATTTGCCTGGCTATATAGTAGATTTTGTCTCTTATAGCAGTCAAATCCTCGTTTAAGAAAACACGGTTATAACCTTTATCTTTCAGTTTTCGTTTGTTGAGTAGCAGCTTTTGGCGAGATCTGTAACTCACAAATTTGATTATAATATCACGCGGTCTAGGGTCTTTTTTGTCCTTTGGCTTCCCGAGACGATGTGCTCTATCTATTTCCTGAAGAGAAACATTTGCTTCAATAGCGTCAGCTACTTCTATGACTTTTGCATCAACTGATTCTCCCTCTTCTTCAGGTATCCCAGATAAGCGTATGCAGTTTCTGCGGCTATACTGCTCAGATTTATCGGCTCTGTCTTCAAGCATACTGATTTTTTCTCTCAGGAACTTATTCTCTTTCTCAAGACTTGAGATCTGGTCACGAAGTCCGAATAAAACCCCTTCAACTATACCCTTCACCAGTATGGAATTTTGTGCACGAACAGATTCCATCACTACGGCCGTAATTTGTGCAATATGTTCGTTAGTGAGAGTAACGTTAGCCATTGGCTGGATAATAGTGGGAATCGTGTCAGAAATTGCATCAGACATTGTTTGCGGTGGAATAGCACCATCCATAGACTCTTGGCTCATAATGCTGGCTGTACTGGGCTCAATCTCGTGTAATGCAGATAAGGTAGACATGGTATGTTTACTCTTTTTTAAGTCTAATAATTCTGTTGGTGAGGATAATGATCTCTTTTTTGCGTGTTTCTCTTGTACAGGAGTAGAGTAGTCTGTCATTCCTTAGAAATTATGACCAGTATAGTTTTTGAATTATCGAGCGTGTCGGTAGTACTATTGTTCACTATTTCCCTTTACTCCTTTACTATGTGTCTAGTAAACCGTGACAATGGTAACACGAACAATAGAACAAAAGATGATCAATAGACGATCGAAAAGATGATCAGAAGTCCAAAACTACCGGTATATTTGACGAACTAAGATCTACAAAATGTTTTCTGTATAGAATATATATTCCCTCAAAGTTGTGGTTCAATCTACGCTGGTATAAGTTGCAAAATCTCTAGTTTTACCACCTGCAGAAAATTATCTACCTCTCCATAACCGGAAGCGGAAATAGGTGATGAGGGTTGTGTTTAAAAAAAAAATCGACACGATCTTGTTTGGTCTGTTTCAGGTTGTACTCCGAGTACTATTTTGTGCACGGCAGGCTTTTGAACGGAAGCGATACGAATCCACAAACATTTCACAAGTATGTCACAGAACTTGTTGCCGCATTCGAACAGTGTTTCAAAACTCGATCTGTGCGTCAGTGTGTCTATGACAACAGACTTCTACGAGGAAAATGTGTGAGAATATATTAAATCTATTTCTTTGGTTGATTTCTATTTCCATTTTGATTGCTATCTAGATGTTTGGTGTGTACTGACTCTGATTTTCACAATGAATACCTCTTATTTTCATAATTGGTACTCTTCAAGTTAAAAACGCGTTTTGACCTAGTACCGGGAAGTTTCAGTGCAATACAGTGTCTAATAAGTACATGTATATAAAGGCTTTCATTTCTCATTTTTCCCGTTACGGGTTTGATAACGAATTGTCTACGTCACGAGCACCGTGTAGGTTCCGATAATATCGCGCCGTCTCATGAGACTTACTTTCGTACCATATATACGCAAGAGTACTCAAAGAGAGATAACTCTAGCGGACTGGTGATAATTAGGGTTGGATATTCGTGAGCTTAAAAACTGTACTATTTCCTATAAATTTTAATATAGATTGATTGATTAACCCTTTCGGCGACATAGGCGAAATCAGGGTCTTTTGCGGACGGCATGGATTGAGATCAGACTATACAGAACGTGCAGTCTGATCTTGGATCTATGCCATCCGCTTGTGTAGTCAAGGCTGTAAGATAGATATCTTTCTGAGACTCATAGGACTGTGCTTTCAGCCGTCAAAATGGATCGAATTTATATATTCGGCGCTGAAACAGTTAAACAGTGTTTTACGCCGTTTCAACATTATTTCAATGTTACGAAGGCGACAGCTCACATATTCATGTATTTCCTCGGTTTCGCAAGTACTAGGCTGTGGCTCTGAAATGTCTTGCCCAAGGACACTTCCACATAAACCCAATGGATCCAGTGTGGCTCAAACTCGGGGACTCCGGACAGGTCATGGGCCTTTACCACTGAGGCATGCAGGACCCCAAAAATTTACTTTCGGGGCTGGCCTTCAAGCCCACTAGGCCAGGGAAGCAGTTCATTTTTTTACAGGTCTTGTCTTTATTTCTCGCTCTAGATAAATCTGCAGCTTGGCATATACTACATATACTGGCTGGAACTGCGTCGCCTCTATGATAGAGATCAAATTCTCGTGTTGCGATATAGTGAGCTCAACCTGATATCAACTCCGAGTAAAGTTTTTAGTTTCTTAGAGGTCGGTAAGTTTAGAAGTTTTTACCATTAAGTCTTTTACAGACGACAAAGGTTTAGATTGATTGATTAAGCCCTATCACTGACCTTTTGCGGACAGTGTAGATTAAGATCAGACTGCACAGAATGTGCAGTCTGATCTTGGATCTATACTGTCCGAAAAGGAAATTTTATTTCCCAAAACATAACTTTGAAATGACAATATTTGGGGTGTTGGTATGGAATTGAAAATTTCATTTTTAGTTACTTAGCAGGATAAGGGTTAAAACTGAAAACATTGGCAGACGACAAATTTAGTGTAGCTCACGAGATATTTTCTGTCTCTAAAATTGTATTCTAACATGACACGTGAATTCGGCTCTATAAACACAGTGCAACGGAAGCGTGCTAAAATCTACGTTATTCTATGTAGAGTGACGTCATTCTGTCTATAGTAAGTAAGTTATTCAATGGAATATAATCTGCATCCGCGTTTTTACTCTAAGTATGAACTTGTCGCCCTCGTGGATTATTTATTGTGCCTCATAACTCACAACTGTGGTTTATGGAACGGTAAACCACGATAGAAAGAAGATTATTTCTTAATTCTAACATGACACGTGAATTCGGCTCTATAAACACAGTGCAACGGAAGCGTGGTAAAATCTACGTTATTCTATATAGAGTGACGTCATTCTATATAGAATGACGTCATTCTGTATAAAGTAAGTATGTAAGTTATTCAATGGAATATAATCTGCATCCGCGTTTTTACTCTAAGTATGAACTTGTTTTCCCTTGATTAAGAGTTGGTCATGTTAGAATCTTTCTATCGTAGTTTATCGCTCAATAAACAACGTTGTGAGTTATGAGGCGCAATGAATAGTCCACTCGGGCTATCGCCCTCGTAGATTATTTATTGTGCCTCATAATTCACAACTGTGGTTTATTGAACGATAAACCACGATAGAAAGAAGATTATTTCTTAAGTAAACAATTAAAACCCTTTTCCAAGAAAGTTTTCGAAAGCCTTTTTTTCCAGGGTCGTTAAAACTCGGTCTTGTATTTTATAGGGTAAACTTTTTACCATAAACAAAAATTTTATTTTTCAGATTTGTCCAAATTAAAAGCATTGCAGACAACGAATTCAGGGTGACTGAGGTGGCAAGATTTATAATTGACATGGTAGAAAACAGCTGGAAAGGAGAAAATGGAGGTCATCAACATTTTCTCCTTTTCTCAGAAAGTTTTCAAAAACATCCTTCATCAGGGTCGTTTAAACATGATAGTTTTGGTCAGGGGTTAAAAGGGTTTGAAGACATAATCTTTCGATTTCCAGGCAAACAGAGCTAGTCAAGGCCACTGATCTTTGTTTACCAACTATTCTTCACATATCACATTATTAGTCTAACTCTAAATTTAAAATGAGACACAATTTATGGTTGGCTGAACCATTTGTTTAGCCAATCAGAAATTGTGTTACTTTTAAAATTTAGAAAATTCTTGAGGCTAAGAAAGAAAAAGCAGTTAAGACTTATTGGTAGATACGGCTCCGGAGTACAGTGCTAGCTAACGTTGTCGAAATACATGAGCCACGCTCTATGAAAAGGGGCTTTCATGCCTCTGCAAAAAGTGTCAACCCAGGTCAGCCTGTGCGAAGTGCGCAGGCTGACCTGGATCGAAAATTTTTGCTCTCAGTAAATTTTCTGCATGTCTGATTACCAGTTTACCTCATGATTCAGACGGATGTAAGACAAACTTAATATTATGGGTCCATAATTATACGACGCATCGAACCCCATTTTGCCAGTGCATGGCTCATATAACAATAAAAGTCAGTTTCGAGACCAACCTTAAATAGTACAGTGCATGAGGGAACAAATACTACTGAGAAATGATAATACAATTTTAAATGTATGACAAAGAAAAAAAAACAAAGTTGGAAAAGGAACAGTAACTCGTCACAAGTAATTGTTCGCTACCAGGCTGGGTAGCTCAGGGGTTAGCGTATCTGACTCGTGACCTGGAGGTTTGCGGGTTCGATACCCGGTTGCGGCGAACCTTCTTTCCGGCGATTTTTCACCTCTCACCTCTGATGCATGTGAGAAAAGTAGTCAGTGGCTTTGGAAAGAAAGTTGTGTCAGTACTGGTGTGAGAAAGCCAGGATATACATGGGTGCGTCACTGACCGCCATGATATGACCTACGCTGTGAAAATGGCGTTAAACTCCAATACCATACAAGTAATTGTTCTTTTTTCAAAACCTTTTCAAAACTTGTAAGCTTGATCGGCGCAAAAATGGCACTTAAATTGTTAGTAAACTACCTCCAGATGTAACAGCCAGGAAGGAGAAAGATTGTTTATGAAAATTGTGGGAAAAAAAGGAGAAAACGATGAATACCAGCATTTTTCTTTTACCATAATTTTTCCTACCCTCTCACAGACAAATTCCACAATTTGAGTCATGTTTTATTTGTCGTCTCTAAATGCAACATGCTCTGTGAAAAGGGGGCTCGATACATCTGCAAAAAGTATCGACTCAGGTCAGCCTGCGCTGTCCGCCCAGGATGACCTGTGTCGAAACTTTTTGCTATAGGTCAATTTTCTGTGTGTCAAATGACCAGTCTACCTCATTATTCTGTCGTTTGTTAGAAAAAAATGAATTTTATGGCTCTATAATTATGTGATTACTTGCTTTATAAGGTGCATCATAGAGAGGCATTGAACCCAATTTTGCCAAAGTATAGCTCAAATATTTTCAATTTGGACAAGTTTACAAATGAGCTATGCCCTGTGAAAAGGGGGCTTAATGCATCTGCGAAAAGTATCGACCCATGTCAGCCTGCGCAGTCCGCGCAAGCTGACCTGGGCCGAAACGTTTCGCTATAGGTCAATTTTCTGTATGTCCAAAGACCAGTTCACTTGATGATTAAGTCGGTTGTTAAAAAACGTGGCTATTATGGATCAATAATCACGTGATGGCTTGCTTAGTATCATTTTTCACGGAGATGCATTAAGCCCCCTTTTGCCAGAGAATGGGTCAAATAGTTTTTTGACTGGTAAGACATTTATCCACTATATACGTAATTTCAGCCAAATTACCGGATCGAATGCTAAAGAAGATGATGGTAGTCAGACAAAGTAACACCAGATCTGACAAGTACATACAGCTCGGACCAATGCTCAACACAACTCGGTTAATATTAAAAAGATTTTATCGACAGTTCAATGAGAGAATGGCGAACTTAATGAATGATCCGTATTTCTTGTTTGAATGACAGTTTGTTAACTAGCTATTGAACGTGAAATTTTCAGTCATGTCCAAATTGCAACATTTGTAGACAGCGAATCAAAGACAACGGCAATACCGGGATTTATCTTTAAAAGTTGGAAAACGGTGTGTTAAAAGAAGGAAATGCTTGATACCAGCAGTTTATCTTTTTCCAACAATGTTTCAAAAGCTTTCTTTTTTATCGTTCTTCAAAGAAAAGAGTTAAAAGAATCAATTTCAACCATTTACCATACAACAAAATGTCACACTTGTCCTTTTGATAACATTTGCAAACAATTAATTAAATGTAGCTTAAAAGATGAAATATGTTTTTTTAAAGGGTTAAAAAACATAATGGGGAAAGAAGAAAATGCTGGTCACCAGCATTTTCTTCTTTTTCCATGATGTTTTCAAAAGCCCTCTCCTTCGTGGTCGTGGTCGAGATTGCGCGGTAAAGAGTTAGTGATTGATTGATTGGTTGTATGGTGTTTAACGCCGTTTTCAACATTATTTCAGTTATATCGTGGCGGCCAGTGCACCTATCCATGCTGTCCTGGAGTCTCTTTTACCAGTACTCTGCACAATTTTCTTTCCAAGCCACTGGCTGCTTTCCCACATAATCATTGTCGAAACAATGGTCAGCGATGGGAGAGGAATGAATCCTGTCGCAGTGACTATCATCAATCCTCGGAAAGAAATTGGCCGAGCCAGGGATCGAACCCTGGACCCCGTGTTCTCAAGTCCTGCACGCTGCCGACTGAGCTACCAGGGCTTGGCGTAAAGAGTTAGTGAAGTTGTAAACAACGCTCATCTCCGAGGCAGTTATAGACAGGTCATTCGGCATACCTCGGGTGATGGGAGCCATCAAATCCCTCGGCTGTATCTGGTGGATTGATATGCACCAGATCGGTACATACCCGGAAATACGCCGGTTTACCGTTCTGAAAATTGTAAGGCTCCTCTTAAAAAAGAAAACTTGAGTTTCAATTTTCTATCGAAATCTTTCTATGTTTCAGTTGAGTTGACAAACAGTTCGTTCATTCATTATTTAACATGGTTTATCAATTCTGATTGAAGTTTTCACCGACAGATAAACAGATGTGAATAACTTCATCGAGGTTGTTTATGTCGTTGCTAAACGACTGACAGTGGCGCGCCATGTATATAAGATCACGTGATTCGCAGTTCAAACGGAAACGACCGTTATACGGACGAGGTTAGATGTACGTACGGAATCAGCCGAGTTGTGACGAGTGATCGACCGAATTATGAGGCACACTGGTCCTTTGACAGGCTGAAAATTGACCAGTAGCAAAAAGTTTCGACTGCGGACTGCTCAGGCTGACCTTTGTCGATACTTTTTTCTTCAGATTCATTAAACCCCCTTTTCATAGTGAATGCCTCATATACAGGCGGTACCAATAACACACCGGCTCTTGTTTTATGGCAAAATTAACGTATGCCCCAAGTTATCCGAGAATAGCGAAATTAAGGTATAACCTGAAACATAATCTTACGAAAAAAAAAAAGAAATAGAGTTTATTTCATCAGCTTGTGGTTAATATGGGGAAATATTTACCGAAAAGGGGAAAGGTATGCGAAAATAACGAGTGCCATAAGGCACGAGTTATTTTCGCGGACCTTTCCCTTTTGAGGCAAATATTTCCCCATATTAACCACAAGCTGATGAAATAAATTATATATTATATTTCCTCTGATTATTTTGTCAACGAATGCCACTTTTAAAACTTAAAAACTTAAAAAACTTAAAAAAGTAGTTCCAGATTTTCGGCAGGAGGAAAATATTCACTGTGACGGGGAAATAATTCCCCCCAGCTTAAATTACGACATTTCTTTACCCATAACATTTCTAAAAATAGACACATGAAATATAATATACTCAATTAGAGAATAGCAAATGTATGTATGGTAGAAACTTGTCCTAATTCGAGGAAAGGAAACCCAGTAAGACAATGGCAAGTCAAAATTTATGCATTATCACGGTTTGTTCTCATTCGGGATCTTACGAACATGAAAGTTCGCAACAAATGCATACCTCAATTCAAAACCGCACCTGGCGGGATTCGAATCCATGCGGAAAAGATCCTCGTTTTTTGAGGTTTAAAAGACCAACACTTTAATCTCTGAGCTAAAGAGAATTCTTTCTAACGCAGTCGTTAGGTATTGGTTTTATACGGGAAGAAGCTATGCAGTAAGGAATGAGTTATCTCCCGTAACAGGGAAAAGAAAACCAAAGCAAAAATGGAGAATTACAATACAATACAATACAATACAATACAGTGTTTTTATTCAGTAATTTAGGCTTCCGGTCCGCAATACAAATTTTACAAAAACATTATCATCATGTTGAGTGACCGATTTACAGAGAATCTTGGCCTCTATATTAGGCTGATAACATTTTCACAACCTTTAACGAGCTCGTAACACTTAAAATAATGGAGCCGGCTTAAGTTATTAATGCAACAATGTAAATCAGGTACAGACTGTACGGAATATGCAGTCTGTTCTTGAATTTTCTCTGTCTGTTATCGTGTTACATATTCTTGCCAAAAACAAACGGAAGAAGCGAAACCTTGGCTGCTTTTCCTGATTGAGTAGTTTTTTTTCATTGTTTTAGCCCTCTTAGGATTAAAGGCCCAATAGCGGCTAAATATACAATTAAAATATGTACTATTACAATATATTGCCAAAATTTATCCTTATTTGGCAAAAAGAAAATCAGTTAGAGAATGACAACATATTTATGTATGGGCAAAATATGTTTTTATTTGAGAAAAGAAAATCAGCCAGCGAATGCTAGAATTAATGCATAACCAAAATTGGTTCTTATTTGGGAAAGAAAATTGTTAAGAGAATGACAAAATTATATATGGCACAAATTTGTTTTTATTTGGGAAAAGAAAATCTATAAAAAAAATCGCAAAATTTATGAATGGCCCAAGTTTGTCCTCATTATGGAAAGGAAAAATTAATATGAGAGACTGGCAAAACTGATGTATGACACGTACTTGTCTCTTTTCGGAAGAAGAGAATCGAAAAATGAATGTGTGACTGAAAATCTTGTCTGGTCGATCATTATTCGTTCAACAAAAACGACAATGCATAAACAAGATATAAGATCCTTTTTTTCTTTTTATCACAACGCCCCTTGTTTTCAATGTAATACAGCCGTGACGAATTTTCTTGTCTCACACACATGTGAGATAAGAAAATAGTGTTGTATTATGTCAGCACTCTGTAATTATACATCTCATTTCTACAACATTACTAACTTAGGTTCCTGAGTGAAATTAGCGGTCAAAATTTGTGATTATGATGAAATTGTTAAGTTTAATTACTTTTAGATTAAAACAAAACAAATATATGCAAGTTTCTTTGGAACTATTTTTCGTTCGTATTGTACCTGTCAAAGAAGCGAATAGGCATCATATAAATTTCATTATGTGTACATTATACATGTATGCCTATTTTTTAAAACATTATAGACTCTAAATCTTGTTGAACAGTTATGTGATAAAAAGAATCTGACATTCGTTAGATTTGAGGTAAAAATTTATAAAACTCGTCCACAAAGAAAAAATTCTATTAAGCTCGCAAAAGGCTCACTTAATAACATTTTTTGTAGACTCATGTAATGAAAATTTATTTCAAACACCAACTCATGTCAGATCTATATTTCCTGATGATGTTACATGCGGTTTGTAATGAATTGTGCATTCTATTCTAGATTTCCAATTACATCGAAGATACAACGAAGGCTATAAAAGAAATATAAACCATGCTCTGTGAAAAGGGGGCTTAATATATCTGAGCCATGCTCTGGCAAAAGGGGGCTTAATGCATCGCCGTGATACATGAAACCGACCCAAGTATCACATAATTATGGATCCATAAGAGCTACTTTTTTAAATAACCGACTTAATAATGAGGTAGACTGGTCCTTTGACAAACATAAAAATTGACCAATAGCGAAAAGTTTCGGCCCAGGTCAGCCTGCGCGAACTGCGCAGGTTGACCTGGGTCGATACTTTTCGCAGATGCATTAAGCCCCCTTTTTACAGAGCACGGCTCATCTGCAAAAATTATCGTTCCATGTCAGCCTGCACGGACTGAGTCGGACCTTTTTTTGCCCTCTGTACATTTTCTCCATTTCAATGATTGATTGATTGATTGTATGGTGTTTAACGCCGTTTTCAACATTATTTCAGTTATATCGCGGCGGCCAGTGCACCTATCCATGCGTTCCCTGGAGTCTCTTTGACCAGTACTTTGCACAATTTTCTTTCCAAGCCACTAGCTGCTTTCCCACATAATCGTCGTCGAAACAATGGTCAGCGGTGGGAGAGGAATGAATCCTGTCGCAGTGACTATCATCAATCCTCGGAAAGAAATTGGCCGAGCCAGGGGTCGTAGCCAGGGATCGAACCCTGGACCCCGTGTTCTCAAGTCCTGCACGCAACCGACTGAGCTACCGGGGCTCAAAGCACCATTTTACCTCCAGATTCAGTCGATTGTTTGACTAAATGGACGTAATGGATCCATAATTATGTAATGACTTGCTTGGTGGAATTCATCCCGGAGATTCATTTAACCCTCCTTTGCCAGAGCATGGCTCAAACACATTACAATAGTTAAATTCAAAACAAAATGGCCTGCAACGCGCGAAAGGGGGCATTCGGACTTTTGCGTAAAGTGTCGTCTCGGATCAGCCTGGGCAGTCCGCGCAGGCTAATCCGAGACGGCCATTTACGACTACATTAGATTTTGTGCTACAGTAGACTTGCGCAAAACAGAAAATTACATAAAAAGCGGAAAGTGTCGTTTTGGATAAGCCTGTGCGGACTGCGCAGGCTGACCCGAGACGACACTTTAAGCAAATGTCCGAATGCCGCTTTTCGCATGTTGCAAGCCAAACTTGTAGTTCTAATCTATGTTCTTGTCCTGTATGTTCACATAATAATCCCGGTAGCTGATTAGGCAACGCAAAGGGCTTACACTTGATGGTCGCAGGTTCGATCTCCCAGCTCGGGCAATTTCTTTCTAAGAATTAATGATGGTTATTGCGGTAAGATTCATTCCTTTCTCACCGCCGATCATTCCTTCGACAAAGGTTTTGTGGGTAAGAAGCCATTGGCTTCTGAAAAATACTGGGAGAAATAATAGTTTAAGAAACACCGGGAAAACATGGATAGGCGTATTAGCTTCCACGATATAAGTAGAATAGTGTTACAAACTGCGTTAAGTACCATTCAAACAGACATAAATAACAGGCCATCTTGGTGTACCCACAATGTTGGCAAAACGATGGAATATCACAATAACATAATTTGTAATAATATAACTTGATCTACTGTCCGCTTTCCTACGTAATAAAATAACTGGATCTACTGTCCTCTTTCCTATTCTATTGTCTGCCCTGAGCAGTACCTTTACACAATATCGGTCCCCCTTTGTGTAGATACAACGGCGGCCACACAACGTAATCGATCGAATTGCCTGACTTTGTAAAGGCTTTGAAAGCATCTTTATCGAAAAGATCACCAGATTTGTATCTCCCATCGAGAAATACGGGTGGGGATTGTACCACCATAAGCCAGCAAAGTTCTACACATTTCTTGACAAAGTCTTCAACTGCTTTATGCTGCCTGCTATAATGGTACTTCCTGGTCATTTTCTGAAATATATTAAATATATAAATACTAAATCGGTATCGTTTTGGCGTTCCAAAGCGAACAATTTCTCTTTTTTTTTTCTTTCCCAATATTATGGTAAACTGAGAAATTGTTAGCCACGAACAACATTTCGTACTTGCTACATACTTTTTCTCACATGAATTCATATATTCAGCCTTCGATCACGTTGTTTACAATTATTTCAAAAGGCCAGTTTTGAACACGTCTGCTGTGACCATCCTGAAAAGCTCCGGTAGTAGAGTGTAGGACTTGTAAACATCAAGACTTGCGTCACTTGAAGGTGTGGGTTCTAGCCCCATGACTGGCCGTCTAAGATTAATAATAGTCTTTCGGAAAAGCCGAGATCCTGCGTGACGGTGCAATACACCGAATACGTTATAGAACCAGACGAAACTTAGGATGGGTTTCGTCCTGTATCTTGCACTATCTCACGTAACAAAATCAACAGTCTTCATGGGGCGTCACCCATATGGGCAACAGGCGGTGACGATAAATAAACGCAAATTCAGTAACGTCTGCTGTAAATATGAAACGGCACAAATTAGTAAAAGAAAACCAGTACGGAATCAGAGGGCAAATTATGTCACATAAATCTAGATCTACTACCTTTATTTTCAGTCTGATACAGCCATTACGATTTTTTTTTTTTAAATCATGCATACGTTTGAGAAATGCAATACGTGACGTCACCGCCATAAGCTTCGTATATAACGTCATTATAGTACTTTTTATGAAAAGTAGGTCGTGTTTTATTCATTGAAATTTCGTGTATAGATCTACACGTTTTTGCATATTATGACATAACTTATACGATATGGGATAAAAAGAAACTGGCATTCGCTTCATTCTGAACTACAATTTTATTAAACCCGTCAAAGAAATATTATTAAGTTCGCCAGAGACTTCCTTAATAACAGTTTCCTAGACTAGTTTAAAAGAATTCTATCCCAAATGCCAACTTGTGTCAGATCCGATAATTGGCTTGCAACACGCGAAAAGGGGCATTCGGACATTTGCGTAAAGTGTCGTCTCGGATCAGCCTGCGCAGTCCGCGCAAGCTAATCCGAGACGGCACTTTACGACTACATTAGATTTTGTGCTACAGTAGACTGGCGTAAAACAGAAAATTACATAAAAACGGAAAGTATCGTTTCGGATTAGCCTGCGCGGATTGCGCAGGCTGATCCGAGACGACACTTTAAGCAAATGTCCGAATGTCCCTTTTCACGTGTTGCATGCCATATTATTATGTGATAGGGGTTTAATACATCTGCAAAAGTATCGACCCAGGTCAGCCAGCACAATTCACGCGGGGGTGACCTGGGTGGAAACTCTTTACTTTTTGGTCAATCTTATGCATGTCATAAGATCAATCTACTTCAGGATTCAGCCGGTTTTCTGACAAAATGTATTTTAAGAATCCATAGTTATGTGATTCAGTACATCTCATTTTTGTCAGAGAACGGCATATGTCATACCTGTTGAATTGAATTGATTGCTTGTACAACTGTTTTCTTTCTTAACTCACTAATCATCTTTGCCTGTGCTTTGTTGAGATCGGCTCCAGAAGGCACCTGATAAAAAAAGAAAAGTACTCAACTAATTTTTCGGCGAAGCTGAATGCGCTGACTTTTGACCTATAACTTGCGCACTGATAAAGAATAAATATATGGTAATTTGCCATTGATTAAAAATGTGCACATGTTTATTCGGCGGGCCCCTGCTGCCGTATTTGGTCGCATATCTATGAAACCACTCTTTACAAGCATTGCTACCGCTAATCGATACCTCGGGGCCTTAATAAATACACAGGCAAATTAATGTAGAACGATCTTTTTCTTGTTCAATTTGGAAATTGAATAATTTCATAAGCGTCACCCAATAACCCAGTTCTACATTCCACCAAAATGAAAAACGTTGAGCAAATAGAGGCAATTGCTCGCGAGGGTACTTTTAATTAAGTTAATTCATATTCTAACATGACACATGAATTCGGCTCTATAAACACAGTGCAACGAAAGCGTGGTAAAATTTACGTCATTCTGTGTAGAGTGACGTCATTCTGTCTATAGTAAGTAAGTTATTCAATGGAATATAATCTGCATCCGCGTTTTTACTCTAAGTATGAACTTGTTTTCCTTTAATTAAGAGTTGGTCATGTTAGAATCGAAATAATCTTCTTGGTATCGTGGATTATCGTTCAATAAACCACGTTGTCAGTTATGAGGCACAATGAATAACTCACTCGGGCTATCGCCTTCGTGGATTATTTATTGTGCCTCATAACTCACAACCGTAGTTCATTGAACGATAAACCACGATAGAAAGAAGATTATTTCTTAATTGAGCCACAAAGAGTTTCAATATTTATATTCCAGTATCTATTACGCCGTGTATCTCTTTTTTTCAGAGATATTTTTTGTTCCTTTTGTCACATACTCAGCAAAATTTGTCTGCTACATGACCCCCAAAAAAGTGTATGTTGCGTCAAACTAGTTAATATAGTGGACTTTTAAGCCAGAACGTTAATCTGAAACAGTTCTTTAGACTTTTGTCTCCTAGTCGTTTACTTATGTACATTTTTAAATCCAGCATCCTAGTACTAGTAATGCCAGCGAAATACATGAATATGTGAGCTGTCGCCGTTATATGACTGAAATAATGTTGAAAGCGGCGAAACACACCTTCAATCAATAGATGGATAGGTGCACTGACCGCCGAGATATAACTAAAAATATGTTGAAAAGGACATTGAATTCCAAAAGACGAAAACAAAGAAACAAATATATACAAGGTACATGTTTGCCGAAGGCCTACTTACCATTGAGGAACTAGCACTTGGTGAGAAAAGCAAAGATTTGATTCCATCAATTTGCCTCTTGCTAGTGTCGGTACAGTGCTCGAAGCAGTCCTGAAATTAAACAAAGTGCTGAGAAACGTGAAGTAAAAGATACCTGTGAAATGCATGAGATTTTAATTCAAATGTACAGTCGGTATGTTATCGAATTAAGAAATAGATTCTTAATCTTTTTGTACAGTCTGTCGTTATACACACTGTCCACTGCATCGTGGAACCGCCTCTATAAAAAGGATGCTGAACACCAAAACTTTTTTTTTTTTTATCTGTGTTACTTGTAGCTGTAAATGTTTTATCTTGACAACTTAGACAAAGAAGCAAGATAAAAAGTATGGAGGAAAGCTTCGATTTGAAAATTTTACTAAAAAAAAAAAAGACGGAACAGATTTATTTGAGTGGCGCTCTGACAAAAGGGCTTTGAATGTATCATCGTAATGCACTATGCTAAGAAAGTCATCGCATACCAACTGAATCATGAGTTAGACTGTTTACTTGACGTTCAGAAAATTTAACGACAGCAAAAAGTGTCAACACAAGTCAGCCTGTGTGGATTTCGCAGGCTGACATGGGTCTATATATTTTCTAGCAGATACATTACGCCCGATTTTCTCAGAGTTCTGTTCATACACATATATATTACATACCAATATAATGTCTCGAAGTGTCATAACAATCTCTGCTTCCTTGAGACCATTGCTATCGTCTTCGTCTAGAGCAGAGTAGGCTTCTGTCCATTCATTATCATACAATTCAGAATATGCATCAGCCAGCTTTGTAGGCCTATTTGAGTCACTGAGGTCCGTTATGTTTGGATTATCGTGCGTAAGTTGGGCAGAAGCAACTTGACTAAACCTGCAATGATTGTTAAATTTCTCTACAATACGATTCTTACGCACCGGAAATTGACGCCATTTCAAGACATCCGTGGACAAAAGCAAGTGCATTTTTTGTCACACTATCAACCAATTTTAAGCCTATCAGCACCATAGGCGAACGACAGAGGCTTTTGTGAATGGAATAGATCAAGATCAGATAACACTATTAGTTGTAGGGTCATTTGGCAAGGTACTTCGCCACAGCCATGAACAAGTTTCCAAGTCCTATGCCACTCGGGACGATATGATTCGCAATAGCCGTAAACAAGTTTCCAAGTCCCCTGCCACCTGACCGTTCAACAAATTTATTGTACGGCAAAGTTTTACCATTCGAACGTGTATTCAGCGAAATCTCCCTGTTCTATGGTCTCACGATTGAGTACGCTGACGAAATAGAATTTTCCTTCAGAGTGCCCCAATTCAATGAAAAATGACGTCACTGAGAACTGATGTCACTGAAACCTTGATAAAACGTGCAGTTTGGTGCATGAACTTGATGATGTCACGATAGACAGTCGTTGTATTTTTATTTAAACATGAATTTAAACAACTTCACGGTATGTAACTATGCATTTTAATGATTTGTTTGCAAAAGTAAACGACTATTAAATTAGTTGCTTCAAAGGACCATTAGGTTATCCATTTAACGTTACAATGCATGAGTTTTGATACCTCACAATTTGCTTACCTGACGAAGGGATGGCACGTTTTAACCCCGTGTATTTGTTTTAAAATGACTATTCTTATTTATCTTCAAAAATAATCCATTCTCTCCGCTTTACTGACACCATCAAGGGAAACTAGCAATAAAATGTTGCAGGCTATTCAGTATGTTTTTCTTGTGGGCGGCTCGTACGGATCGACGGCGCCATTTTGGATATTGTGTTGAAAGTGTAGTTGTGGATACGGGGCTCCCAAAAGGGAAACTGCTTTTTCGTGGATTTTGCTAGTGTCTAGGAATTTATGAGCGGGGCATATTATCCAATCGGATCGCGAGAAATTTCTTTGCAGTATAATAAAACGTGCTGTCTGATCTCGGATCTTTACCGTCCGCTCGTTTACTAATTAATAAATATCTTCCTTAGTTTCAGTGGATTGAATGCGCAGGCTCAAAGATATTACATGTTTAACGCTGAAAGAGTCATTGTTTACCAAATGACAAAATGTTTGACTTGTCCAGTTGAAAACATTTGCAGGTGACAAAGTATAAAATTATGTTACTGACAAAGTGAAATTCGTTCGTGGTAAGATAGAAACCATGGTGGAAAAATGAGAAAATGCTGGTAACAAGCATTTTTGTCCTTTTTTTCCACAATGATTCCAAAATGCTTCACACCATGTTAATTTCAAAAGCCTTCTTCTTCGGGATCGTTTTGTAAAGGATTAAAGCAGTTTCACGAGAATTATTTGTGAATCTTCGGAAAAAAATAGCCTACCTTGTTTGTAGGTCGTCATACTGTTCCCGCGCTTTTTTTAACTGTAAGTTTAGCTTCTGGATTTCAGCCTGTTGCTGTTCCACTTTTATCTGTAGCCTTGAAGTTCTACAGAGAGACAGGAAGAAAAAAACAAGAGGGCCATGATGGCACTGGATCGCTCACCTGAGTCAATAGGCGAAATTCACTCCACATGCATAATTCAATTTCTGACAAATTGTCAGGTCAACTGAGCTTAAAATGTGGCCTCTAGAGGCGTCCACAAGGGATTTCCGTAAGTTGACCTAGTGACCTAATTTATCACCCCATGTGACCCAATTTAGACATCATCAAAAAATTTATCAAGACAAACATTCTGAACAGTTTTCAAGTTAATTGAGCAATAAATGTGGCATCTAGAATGCCCACAAGGTATTTCTTTAATTTGACCAAGTGACCTAGTTTATGACCCCAGGTGACCCAATTTCAAACTCATCCAATATTTCATCAGGACAAACATTCTGATCAAATTTCAAGTCAATTGAGCAAGAAATGTGACCTCTAGAGTGCCCTAAAGGTATTTCTCTAATTTACCTTGTGACCTAGATTATGACCCAAGGTGACGTAATTTTTAACTCATCCTAGATTTCATCAAGACAAACATTTTAACCAATTTTCAAATCAATTGAACATTAAATATGGCCTCTAGAGTGCCCAAAAGGTATTTTTTTAATTTGACCTAGTGACCTAGTTTATGACTCCACATGACCCAATTTAGAACTCATCTGAAAATTTATCAAAACAAACATTGACCAACTTTCAAGTCAATTAAGCAAAAAATGTGGCCTCTAGAGTGCCCTAAAGGTATTTCTTTAATTTGACCTAGTTTATGACCCCAGTTTACCCCATTTAAAACTTAAAGTCTTTAAAACTGAAAGTTTATCAAGACAAACATTCTGAATAATTCTCAAATCATTTGAGCAATAAATGTGGCCTCTAGAGTGCCCACAAGGTATTTCTTTAATTTGACCAAGTGACCTAGTTTATGACCCCAGGTGACCCAATTTCAAATGCATCGGATATTTCATCAAGACAAACATTCTGACCAATTTTCAAGTCAATTCAGCAAGAAATGTGACCTTTACAGTGCCCTAAAGGTGTTTCTTTTATTCGAGCTAGTGACCTAGATTATGACCCCACGTGACCCAATTTTAAGCTCATCCTAGATTTCATCAAGACAAACATTTTAACCGATTTTCAAATTAATTGAACAATAAATGTGACCTCTAGAGTGCCCACAAGGTATTTCTTTAATTTGACCTAGTGACCTAGTTAATGACCCCAGGTGATCCAATTTTAGAATCATATGAGATTTTATCAAGACAAACATTCTGACCAATTTTCAAGTCAATTGAGCAAAAAATGTGGCCTCTAGAGTGCCCACAAGGTATTTCTTTAATTTGACCTAGTGATCTAGTTTATGATCCCTGTTGACCCAATTTTAAACTCATCCGAGATTTCATCAAGACAAACATTCTGACCAATGTTCAAGTCAATTGAGCAAGAAATGTGGCCTCTAGAGTGCCCACAAGGTATTTCTTTAATTTGACCTAGTGACCTAGATTATGACCCCAGGTGACCCAATTTCAAAGTCATCCAATATTTCATCAAGACAAACATTCTGACCAATTTTCAAGTCAACTGAGCACGAAATGTGGCCTCTAGAGTGCCCTTAAGGTATTTCCTTTATTTGACCTAGTGGCCTAGATTATGACCCCATGTGACCCAATTTTTAAGTCATCCTAGATTTCATCAAGACAAACATTTTAGCCAATTTTCAAATCAATTGAACGATAAAAGTGGCCTCTAGAGTGCCCACAAGGTATTTTTTTAATTTGACCTAGTGACCTAGTTTATGACCTCAGGTGATTCAATTTTAAACTCATTCGAGATTTCATCAAGACAAACATTCTGACCAATTTTCAAGTCAATTGAACAATAAATGTGGCCTCTAGAGTGCACTAAATGTATTTCTTTAATTTGACCTAGTGACCTAGATTATGACCCCAGGTGACCCAATTTTGAACTCATCCTAGATTTCATCAAGACAAACATTCTGATCAATTTTCAAATCAATTGAACAATAAATGTGGCCTCTAGAGTGCACTAAAGGTATTTCTTTAATTTGACCTAGTGACCTACATTATGACCTCAGGTGAACAAATTTTGAATTCATCCTAGATTTCATCAAGACAAACATTTTAACCAATTTTCAAATTAATTGAACAATAAATGTGGCCTCTGAAGTGCCCTAAAGGTATTTCTTTAATTCGACCTAGTGACCTAGATTATGACCCCAGGTGAACCAATTTTGAACTCATCCTAGATTTCATCAAGACAAACATTTTAACCAATTTTCAAATTAATTGAACAATAAATATGGCCTCTTGAGTGCCCACAAGGTATTTCTTTAATTTGACGTAGTGACCTAATTTAAGACCCAACATGACCCAAATTCAGACTCATGTGAGATTTTATCAAGACAAACATCCTGACCAATTTGCAAGTCAATTGAGCAAAAAATGTGGCCTCTAGAGTGCCCACAAGGTATTCCTTTAATTTGACCTAGTGACCTAGTTTATGATCCCTGGTGACCCAAATCCAAATTCATGGGAGATTTTATTAAGACAAACATTCTGACCAAATTTCAGGTCATTTGAGCTATAAATGTGGGCTCTAGAGTGCCCACAAGGTATTACTTTAATATGACCTAGTTACCTAGCTTATGACCCCAGGTGACCCAATTTTGAACGGACTGAACACGTTGTGCTCAGGTGGGCTAACAAACTTAGAACAGGTTCACTACATACCAAAAAACAAAGCTCTATGTCTTCCAGTTTTAGAAAAGAAGAATTTTAAAGTTTCCCTTCTTTGTTCCTATGTTAGAACTTGTGACCCCCGGGGCGGGGCCAGTTTTGACCCCAGCGGCATCATTTGAACAAACTTGGTAGAGGTCCACTAGGAGATGCTACATACCAAATATCAAAGCTCTACACCATCCAGTTTTAGAGAAGAAGAATTTTAAAGTTTTCCTTCTTTGTTCCTATGTTAGAACTTGTGACCCCAAGGGCTGGGCCAGTTTTGACCCCAGGGGCATCATATGAACAAACTTGGTAGAGGTCCACTAAGAGATACTACATACCAAATATCAAAGCTCTATGCCTTCCAGTTTTAGAGAGGAAGAATTTCGAAGTTTTCCTTCTTTGTTCCTATGTTCAATCTTGTGACCCCCGGGGCGGGGCCAGTTTTGACCCTAAGGGCATCGTATGAACAAACTTGGTAGAGGTCCACTAGGAGATGCTACATACCAAATATCAAAGCTGTATGCCTTCCATTTTCAGAGAAGAAGAATTTTAAAGTTTTCCTTTTTTGTTCCTATGTTCGAACTTGTGACCCCCGGGGCAGGGCCAGTTTTGACCCCAGGGCATCATATGAACAAGCTTGGTAGAAGTCCACTAGGAAATGCTAGATGCCGAATATCAAAACTCTATGCCTTCAACTTTCAGAGAAGAAAAATTTTAAAGTTTTCCTTCTTTGTTCCTATGTTCGAACTTATGACCCCCGGGGCATGGGCCAGTTTTGACCCCAGGGGCATCATATGAACAAACTTGGAAGAGGTTCACTAGGAGATGGTAGATGCCAAATATCAAAGCTCCACGCCCTCCAGTTTCAGAGAAGAAGAATTTTAAAGTTTTCCTTCTTTGTTCCTATGTTGGAACTTGTGACCCCCGGGGCATGGGCCAGTTTTGACCCCAGGGGCATCATATGAACAAACTTGGTAGAGGTCCACTAGGAGATGCTACATACCAAATATCAAAGCTCTACGCCTTCTAGTTTCAGAGAAGAAGATTTTCAAAGATTTTGCTATTTTTTCCCTTTTTGTTGCCATGGCAACCAGAGTTATGGGTGGAATTGAATCTCTTGAACAACTTTGGTAGAGCTTCACCCAAGGAACATCCCTGCCAAGTTTCATCAAGATTGGCCAAGCGGTTTAGGAGGAGAAGATATTTAAAGGAATTGTGGACAGACGGACAGACGGACAGATGGACGCCGGTCAACGACCGGTCACAATACCTCCACTGAAAAAGCCATGCTCCGGCAAAAGGGGTTTTAATATATCTCCGTGATATCAAGCAAATCGTCATATAAGTATAGATCTATAAAATCCATTTGCCTAGCAACCGAATGAATCATGAGGTACACTGGTCCTTGGACATGCAGAAAATTTATCAATAAGAAAAGGTTTTGATCCAGGTCAGCCTGCGCGGATAGCGCAGGCTGACCTGGGTCGAAACTTTTTGCAGATGTATTAAACCACTTTTCATCGAGCATTGCTCATATAGAATGTCCGTTTCGTCTGTCATTGCTATGGACAACACAAGTAACTTTTGCAGGCAACAGAACAAGTAGACTGATCTTGTATTCATATCATTCGCTTCTTGATTTTACGCTCTAACAGAAAACTGTCCTTACATGTGCTGTACATGGTGTGTTTTCAGCCCAAGAAAGTATGAACAGCTATCAGCGGGCAAAGCTAAACTATTTTCAAAACTAGCTAAATTCCATAGCAATAGATTCAAATAAATTAGAACTACATCTACATAGTAGCATACTGAAAAGCAAGCATTTTCTTTTTTCTAAAACAAAGACTTCATGTTCTTGTTTGCAACAAAACGCTCTACAAGAATATAAATTGAAATCGAAAGTTGCCACAAGAAATAAATAAAAAATAAGCTGCCCTGTAGGAGAAGATGGTTTAATGCATTAATGCATTTTATAAAAACTTATTTCAAGCAAGACGTTGCATAATATTCATTCATTTTATAAAGAAGATAGATGCCCTTGAGAGTCAGAATCGCTCTACTGGCAATGATTTTGCTCATTTTCTGGCATACATCACGAATTCGTGATGCAAAAAGGAAAACGACAAACGCACAAAAAACGATGAGAGGGTCTGGTCGCAACAGGGCTTGAACCCACTAAGACAGCACGATAAGAAGGCACGGTAAATTTAATAAATAGTTAAATAATCAAAGTACAAATTCTCGACATGGATTCTTTGGAATACAACCAAATTTGACAGAGTATTAGTACACGTTGTATTAAACAATCCCTGTAAATTTTACAAAGTGGGACCAATAATCTGGACTGTATTCACTAAACAAGACTAAGACGTCAAATGGTTGCTTTTTCAATATAGATTGCAGGATTTTCTTTATTTCCCATGTCATTCAATTACCTGATAATACAAACAGTCTGTGCAAGTTTCAAAAGAGTTGAATAAAAATGCAGACTTTTTCGTGTAAACAGGAAATGTAATTTGTCAACTTCAGATGGCTACTTTTCCCTCACTTATGATAAGATGTTTTTCAAAATCAATAGACTTCAAGCTACAAGCTAACGATGATAAAGAAAGAGTATAAGTTTTATGAAAATCTGATCATTAATGAAGAATTTATTGGGTACACAAGAAAAGGACGTGCTGTTGGTTTTAGCTCTACTGGCCCAAGGTCAGCAGAGCTTATGTCATGGCGTGGTTTCCGTCGTCCGTCTGCCGGTATGTCCGTCCGCAGAGTTAATTATGAAATACCAACTTTTACTCTGCCAATCAAATTGTCAACTGAAAGGCCTAAAAGCGGTCAAAGGTAAACAATACAGGCGTTAAAGTGCATTTCAATTCAAATCATACCTTTCAGAAGTATGGAAAATATTGTGAAGATGACAATATATTATTATGCGGTCGGTCGCCGGCAGGAAAGTGAATTTCAAAATTAGTTAAAAAATAAACAAGGCAAAGTGGCATCTTTAACCTAATTTTACAATTCATTTTTTCGTCAGCAACTTACACTTGTACTGACCTTACAATAACAAATTGTCATCTTCACAATATTTTCCTTACTTGTATAATGGTATGACTTAAGTCCGTTTTATTTTTCTTTTCTTTTTTTTTTAACACTGGCTTTGTTTACATTTGGCTGCCACTGGGCATTTAAACGATACGAATTGTGATCGTACACACTGCATTATGCATGCTTATCCTACTACCTTTTTTCTGCTTCCTTTTTCTCATTCAGAAGGTAAATCAACTGAACTTCTAACTCTTCAACCTTCTTTGGCTTTTTTTCCGCTACATTCAGTCTGAAAGTAGGACAAACGTGTATTTTCATCTTCTGCTTCAAACATTATGAAGACAACCAAAGGCTGTACCTAGCGCATGAATAGTAACAGTTCGATGTTCAGTGATCCGCAGTTTTGTTAAATGACTAGTTTGATCTTCTGTGACCCACAGTTCATTCCTTTTGATTTACCTGTATGAAGCTGAAGGATAAGCTGGCTGGTTGGCTGCATTCTGGTCGTTAAGCAAGATACTAAATGGATATCATATCATTTCTCTACAAAAGCAAGCTCTTAAGCGAGGAAGTATAAACATGCAGCTAAATGATAATCACTTCTTTTCAAGTTAACGTGTTGTTCACCCAATATCTGCTCCACACATTTCGTTTTGCCTCTGCAGCGATTTGCGGTCGTTCCGTGAATCCATACCTCGCTTTCATTTCGTAATTTTATGTTCTAAACATTTCCCAAGTATTTCTTAAAATATTGCATTACTGCTGGTTCGGAGGCAAATATCACTATTGTTACTTTGAAATGCATATCATTAACTTCGATAAATGTAACACATGTATGCAACGGCTTTATAGACTAGAACTAAAGTTTTACAGTTACTTGTCAGTGCACCCCAGTAATTAGATGCTTGGAATAGGATCCCCTAAAGTAGCCTTAATCAAACAGGTTTACTGTTCATGGTAATTCTCAAGGTACAGTGAACATTCTGTCCAATGATTAGACCATTACAACACCCATGCAAAGAGATTTCTGGCAAGATAGAAATACACAAAACACACGTCTAAGCAATATTTAAAACAATATTCCTTACTTTCACATAAAAGAGTGCAGAAATAAGAATGAAAGCTAGTTTTAAAAAATGACATGATTGAAAAAGTCGATTGAAAAAGAAGAAGAAAAAAAAACCTTTGGTATATCATTTACAGCTTGTCAGACATAAATATTTGTGATTTTGAAGGAAAGTACGCACCCGAAATGCCAAATGAAACAGCTAAATATCAGACATTTGTGATGTAGTTTGATTAACAATAAAATAAATAGCATTGGTCAAAAAGAGTTCTCTGATATTTATACTATAATGTTTTGTTTGTGGTTTCAGTCAGGACAAGAAAAAAGTAAATAGAAATGGAAGTAACTCCTTTATCTGCAGATACACCTGTGCGAGAATATGCACTTTCATTCGTCTCCCTCTCATAATTCTGTTCTAGTTATGCCTGTGTCGTACATCAGAATCGTATCGTCGATTGAATTACATTCCTACACAGATATTTCGACTGTTTAATACGTGTACACATGCATTTCAAATTTGCAATAATGAAAATCTAAAAGCATTGCAACTGTAGACTAGCGTATTCTTACTACTACAGATAATATCTAATCAAAGTTCACTGTGTTTCTAAATCTGTCATATCCTCTGTAAATGGTACAAACCTTCATCAACTTCCATATCAGTGGAGTCTGATACTGATCAACACTTTTCAATGACATAAGTCCATCGAAGATCATTAAAATGAGAACTTGAAATCAATCAAGTGGATCGGATTCATAAGTTTACTGTATGCTATTTCAGCCTAGCAGTTTAAGGTCATGCCATTCTAGCAACACTACTGTTGTTTATCAGCTACATAAGTATACCTGTCTTGAAGGTTTTGGCTTTCTTCTCGCGACTTCTTCAGATCGTTATTTAGTCTCTGTGTATCCGCCTGCTGTTCCTCTAGCTGTTTCTGCAGTCGTAAATTGCTAAAAGAAAGTTAGGAAAAGCTTTATTTTCCTTCTTTGACAAATACTAATTAGACATAAATGGTCTGTTGACACTCTTCGTAACTGGTACGTCTTTTTTTTAATCGCTCGGCTGAACATTATTTTAAAGTTTGTTTTTTTTGCATTTCAAAATTTAACGCATTCAGTGACTCAACAAATGTATTTTAACTCGGATTGGCTACAGAAACACTGGCCCACTAGCTTTCTCACAGGCCCCTGTGTTATGAATCATTTTTTTGTTACAAAAAAAGAGCTATAACACCAAAAACAAACTAACTAACAAAAAGAATCAGGGTAAAAATATTACTCACCTTTCTTCGATATCTCTTCTTTCTTTCTCATACTGCCTAGATGTGGTTACAGCGGACTCTGTAGTTGACTTTTCGCGTTCCAATCTTCTTAGCCTGAAGCATGTAGCGATTGTAAGTATCCGTTAGTTGATAAGCTGGTCTAAGTATACGTTTGTTTATTTTAACCCTTAACCTTCTAAATAAATGAAATGAAACTTTCAATGTTTTTTTTTCGACGGTAAAACCAAAGTTTTCCTACTTCAAAGGTACTTTTGGGAACAAATATCTCCTTATCGGACAGTGTAGATTCAAGATCAGACTGCACGTTCTGTGCAGTCTGATCTTGATCTACACTTTCCGCAAAAGGTCCTTGGGTCGGGCTAAGCAGGCTAAGGGTTAAGTGTTTTCCTTTTTTCTACATCAACTAGAAGTCAACGACCTTCGAAATTTCTTTTCTACACAGCATAGAATAAAGCTGCTGAACAGCGTGCAATCTGTTTGCAGAATTTATATAGATAATTGCCCGGCCAGTCAAGGAAATACCTACATCTATGTAAAAGAGACAAAGATCATATGGATTGTTTCTCTTTATATAAATATGGTTTAGAAAGTAATCTGCTGCGGGCGCATTTAAATATTTATAAAAGAACCCCATTCTGGGATAAAGGGGGTTTGATGCATCTCCAATCAAGTCAAGTCATCATATAATTATGGATCCATACAACCCATTTTGTCTAACAACCGAATAAACCCTGACGCAGAGTGACCCCTTGACATGCAGAAAATTGACGGATAGCAAAATTTTTCAACCCAAGTCAGCCTTCGCGCACTCTGCAGGCTGACATGGGTCGATATCTTTTGTTGATGCATTAAGCCCCCTTTTCAGAGCTTGTCTCATATAAATGTTGCAAAAGTTTTAAGTATTAAAGAAACAACCATCACCAGTGTTAATTATAGCTATTATAATCTTCTCGTCTGTCATGTACAAAATTACGACACGGCACAACCAAGCACACACTCAATCATGCAGACATGTTACCTTTCTTCCGCTGCCTTTTTCTCACTTTGTAGATAAATCATTTGTACTTCTAACTCATCAAGTCTTTTTGAATCTTGACCGGCATAACCCAGTCTACAAAAAGGTCGAACTTACAAATAGGGTTACAAGCTTAAGTGACTTTCCTGAAATCGCTTTCTTAGAACGGAACGTTATGTGGCAGTGCTGAGGAAGTTCTGGACATCAATCGGACGACGCAGAGGGATTGATCGAGATGACCAGTGGTTCCAGCAAGACGGGGCGACCCCCAAAATATCAAATCACACCCTTGACTGGCTGAGAGAGCGATTTCAGAAAAGGCTGATCAGCAGGAAGTGTGACGTCGAGTGGGCACCTCTTTCACCGGACTTGAAACCCCCCCCCCCCCCAATTTTTATCTGTAGGGATATCTGAAGGACAATGTGTATCAGAACAATCCTCAAACAACTGGTGAACTCAAGGCTGCAATTGCAGGAAAAATCAGGGAAATCCCCAGAGAGGAGTGCGTGCGAGTGATTGACAATTTTGCACAACGGATGGAAGTCTGTCTCCAACGCCGAGGAGATCATTTGGAACATATTTTGGAGAGATCATAACTTTTGTGCAAAGCATCCTAGATTACTGAAACTTTTTGGTATAACCATACACAGACAGAAGTTCAAGTGTTAAAAACTAGGATAATTTTGCTTTATTTATGTAGGAGTAGGCTAATTAAAAAGTTCATGGGTTCTGTTTTTTGGGGTCACCCTGTACAACATGCACAAGAATTTATACAGAATGGGCGGACAGCGGGGTAAAAAAGGAATGGCAATTTGGTTTCCGCTTTGCTGTCATTGTAAAATGTCCGAAGTGATTGCAGCTGGCAGACAATCATCTCTACGGGAGGCGGCTGGCATCACCGGAATCAGTAAATCTGAAGTTCAAAGAGATATGTCGCAGACGCTCGACATTTATCCAGTGTGTGCTAGATGGGTTCCTCGCCTTTTATCGGAAAAAAGAAAACCCAGCGCCGTCTTACCGACTTTAAATGCCAATACGAACGTAAAACGAACCTCTTATTTAGGTAACATCAATAAATGGGACCTTGGCTCAATTTTTTAGACCAAAGGAAAGAGACAGTCTTCCGTTTGGAAAATCCTGAGCACACCACCAACATTGAAAGCCAATCGTTTTAAACTTTCAGTTTGTGCGTAACGACCTCATGAAGGCCATCAGGAAGAAGCTACCAGCTATGGTGAACGACCTAGAAAACGTCACGGATCATTACGATAACGTACAACACCATACAGCTGCATTAACCGAACTTAGGTTTGCACTGCTAGAGGATTGCACATTCCCCTTCATTCACCGGATCTGGCACCAATAGTACACAAGCACATATTCCAGAAAAAGTATTTTTGAATGTCAGAGGCAGAATTTTGGAAAATATGCAAGACGTACTGTATACAACCCATCATCATACACCAATTAACGGCATGACGCTACAAGAGTTATGCGTACCCGAGTCCACAGTTCCCAAACTTGACTTTATATACGTTTATGTTCAATCATTAGATAGGAAAATTTCACTTCTAATTGTCATGCTCGGCTGAGATGAGTACAAAAAAGAGTTTAACCAGCACTGGTCCTGTTTAGATCACTTTGTTTTAAAAAGATATTACTTTTACCTGTTTTCTAGCTCTTGTTTTTCTGCCTTTGTCTGATGCAGTTCCGATGTTATTCTTGCTACTTCCATCTGTTGCTTCTCTAACCGTTCTTGCAGACGTGGACTTCTTACATGAAAAAAAAGGAGAAAAATTCCTTTCTTTACCAGCCAAGATAGACCATTTTCCATAAATAAAAAAAGAAAAAAAAGCATTGTAGATGGTCCATTATGTGGTCAGCTTTCTGCTAACCTTGTTGTGGCGGTTACGTCTTTTTAAGTTTTCCAACATTTAAAAAAGATGTTTCTTTTCTCTTAATTCAATCACTGTTTGTAGCTTTGTGAATCTAATATAATTGATTATGCAGGTGCATTGAAATTCAACGAATTCATAAATACATCGGTGCATATTTTTGTATTCAAAAACTAATCGAAACCTTTATGCTTTACTAGGCTTTTTTAGTATGTTTTATTAATCATCGTTTCTTATTATATCTTGGCTGAATAATGGAATACTCACTGGTCTGGCAAACTCCCTCTTTCTTCACCATAGAGTTTTGACCGAGTTTCAAGTTTGTCCCTTTTCGTAGTCTCACGTTCTACCCTTTTCAGTCTGAAAGTAGAAATCTTTATTGAAACTGTCAGATTTTTGTGCCCATAAATCACAATCTACAATATCACTCAATTCAATCAGACCAGGATCCGTAGTACGCTGAACTGCCAGATGAGGGGAAGCCAGGGTGTAAATTTCAATTTCTATGCCTCCATGTATCGGTCTAAGACTTGTGCCCCCCCCCCATTAGTTTACATAGAGGATATTTGTTTTTTTCGGTGAAAGATCGAAATTTATTTCATCGAGTGAACATCATCGGTAATATTTTCACGAGTGGCGCAGCCACGAGTGAAAATATTACCGATGGTGTTCACGAGATGAAATAAATTTCGATCTTTCACCGAAAAAAACAAATATTCTATTTATTTCATGCTTTTAACCCTTTCTGGGAGGAACTTTATCAAAATCCTGTACAGTCTTTTCAGTTATTCTCCGTGGCGTACCCCCTCCGCATAGCAACGCATTACAATATTACGTCAAGCGCGAGAAATGTAAGGTAAATGACGTCATATTTCCATCTGGTTGTGAGTCACGCGCATTTTACCTAGGTAACTAGAATATAAAAATCGGTATTTTCACTGGTCGTACCCGTGGAATATCGAAAAATATTTTCACCGCTATTTCTCGATATCCTACCGGAAAGCATGAAATAAAATTGCTTATTCTCATTCTGAATTTTTATCCAAATCTAGTAGAATATATTGTGTGAGAGAGAGAGAGAGATTAAAAAAAAAGCTAGAATATACATAGCTATACGCTGACAAGACCATGAACTACTGCAGTTGTAACATTTGGTAACATGTGACACATAGAAGAAAAGACACAAATCAGGTAAATAAAATGGTCTGAATGGAGTGAAACAGAATATGAAGAACATGCACCCGTCTCCTCCAAAAAACGGAACTTTTGCCTACCTTTCTTCACCTTGTTTCTTCTCATTTTCTAGATACAAAACTTGAACTTCCAATTCTTTAAGTTTCTCTGAATCTCCATCAGCATTTTTAAGTCTACACGAAAGAAATATATCAATTTTTGTTTCGTTAAGTTTATTTTGAAATAATGAAAGCAAAGCCTTCACCATTAACGAAAATCCATGGATTGTTGAGAATATTATCCTGGCCGATGGTCAAAAGGCATAAATCTACAATTGAATATTAAATACCCAATGCATATAATAAGAAATTATTATTGAATATTTCTGGAACGATCGGTGCTGTTCATACAACTGTCGCGCTGATTGATTCATAATAATCGAATGTGACTAACCCTACATCTATCGTTTTACGATTTTTGATGTCCTTTGCAAAGATTTTTTACCCAGATCAGCTTTGTGAACTCATCTGTTTGTACTCCTCTGTTCGATCCATGCTCAACTCTATTATTTGACGCTTTACTATACCTATTAAAATTTTATTAGAGAATTGTGGATTCGATAACGGTTCAGTCAATTTTGCTTGAAGAGCAACATGGAAAAACAAAAAAAGAAAGAAATGTCTAAAGAATAATAAAATATTAACTTAGTTACCATGCCCTAAAACATTACCTTCGCGAAAGATTCGCGTTCTCTTCTTGTGATTGTCTCAAATCTGATGATAGTCTCTCCAACTCTTGACGACTTTGTGTATTTTTTTGTTCAAGTTCTGCATTTCTACAAAAACCAACAACATCTTTCGGTCTTTGTGGATGGACATTTGTAGGTTTGTGTATGCTTCCTCGTACTGAATATCATTTTGGTGCAACTTTACAGATTCTAGATAATGATGGTGAAATACTAATTCATTATATTGTAACGCAAAGGTCCTTTCGTTTCTGCAAGGTAGTAATGGATTTAATGCAGCTCGGGTCCAAATACCCTAAGCTTTCCATACGATATTTTCATTGCCAAAATTGTGTTTGCTGCTCACTCAAGTTTTGATTATTTATCGTTGAATAGTCCAGTTAAATTCTTTCAGACAAAAGACCATTTGCATACTGACAAATAAATGCTGTAAAATAAAAAGAAAAAAGTTTACCGATTGCGCAAGTCTTGTCTTTCCTTTCGAAGCCTGGTTGCGGTATTCTCTGATTCTGACAAGCTGCAAAGAAAGGTAAGATTGTGACTTATCAGAAACATCGGGCAAAAGACTTACACACAAAAAAAGTTTTTTTTTTGAAACTGACTAAGTATGACTTTGTACTCGTACAAATATAAGAAAAGAAAATTACCGATTTTGCAACTCTTGTCTTTCCCTTCGAAGTCTTCTTGCTGTATTCTCTTGTTGCTGCGACTTTTGAGCCTCTTGTTCCAAGAATGTCAACCTAAAACAGTACTTTGTGTCGTGAAATGAACAACTCAATATTTATCGGCCTGTGTAAGCGCGCTAAATCAAACATATTGATTGGGCATACTTGACAGCGCCATCGTACAGTCAGTTTAGGATGCCTCACAACTGTCGCCTTTCAAATCTGCTCTACCAAGTTACAGGCTTCCATTCTAGCGGAAAATTGGGCATATGAAGTTATGATTGATCCATAGTTATGATGCCATTCTTTTCATATGTTCCGTTGCAAAAGTAGGGAATATAGTTTATAAGTTATTTGTAAATGGATAAGTGGGTAATGAAAGGTTATTAGTGACAAAGAGTTTGATAACTATAAATCACTCAATAGGTATTTTATGTTCAAATGTGTTTTATAGGCTGCTTTTTTATCAACATAATTCAAGAATAATAGAAAAATGTGCCATCCTAATTGTGAATGAAATTTATGGTAAATAAGTAAATGGTATAACACTACGTTGAATCTTTTTAGGGAACCAGTCAGATTTCCATTCTTCATTCGTTATATGATATGACTAGAATTATATTGCCAACACCAGAATACCTTTCTTGAAGGTTCTTGTTATTTTCTTCGGCCTTTTGAAGTTCTGATTGAACTCTCTGTATGTCCTCCTGACCGTATACTGATTCCCGTCCCAGCCCAAGATTTCTGGAAAATGGTAAAGCTTTGTTTTGTGATGTCTGAGATTGATGAATTCATCTGAACTTATCAGGCTGTCATAGTGCATGGTGGATTAATACGAAAGAGCTTTTTCAAAAGGAATCGCCATGTTAGACATTGAAGTTGTATTACAGTAAATCCATATGCCAAGAATCCATCCAAATAATAGTCAAATATAATAAAAACCATCAAAGGACGTTTTTGCCAGTGGGAATATTTCTGATAGCTACATTTTTTTCCAAGCATACTTTTTTATCTGGAGCATCTGATATGTGTCTCTACAAGCATAAAAACGGGTACACTGCGGCGGGATATCGAATGGCAGAACTCATAAGACGTGGTTCAGAGAGATACTTGACAGAAAAGTCGAAGAAATTTTGATTTCGGCGATACGAATGCTACACTAGACTTTGATTTATAGCAGTATCTTGCAAAAGAATGCATATCCGTAATACAAAATACCAAGTAAATCATCACATCACTATAGAGTCATAAACGCCAGCTTGTCTGACAACCGACTGAATCATGAGGTAGCAAGATCCTCGGCGATGCAGAAATTTACAAAATGCAAAATGCGTCGTCCCATGTCAGCCTGCGCGGACTGCGCAGGCTGACATTGGTCGACACTTTTTGCAGAAATATCCAACCCCCGTTTCACAAAGCAAATGTTCACATATTTAAAAAAATACAGATGATGCCTACAACTTACCTTTCATGTCGTTCTGGCATTTCCGATAGATTTGCAGTACTCTCGACATTTTGTATTTTCTCTGCCACAGTTTTATCGCCGTCCCTTTTAAATGTATAAAATGGCAAGAGTTTATTTTGATGTGAGGTCGGAATCATGACAACAACATCTGATATTTTCAAAGTCAAGCACATGTATGCATGCATAAGTAAATGTATTGAAGTTTGGTGACATTTCTGAAAACTTCTTCCTTGGTTTGTGTTTTGAAAAAACGTCAGTTTCATCACTATTTGAGCTTTTTTCATTAATAATTGTAATAAATCGATCATTGTTTATTTTTGTTTCATGAAAACAATAATTTTGCTAAACGAGGGCGGTCATTGTAAATATCCAGCCATTAATGGTATTTCTATGGTAACCATAACGCACAACACTTTTTCCACTCACTGTTTCTTTTTTTCCCAGGTAAAGAGTTAAAAAGGAAATATATATTGAAAAGATTCTAGTCATTCAAACGAACAACTTCCTTACTTAATTTCCTCTTTTTCATGTAAATACTTTCGTGTTTTGCTATAGCCATGCTATTTGAAAAAAAAACGGAATTAATCCACCTGCAAAAAGTATTGGCTCAGGACAGCAGGCTGACCTTGGTCGAAACATTTTTCTATTGGTCAATTTTCTGCATTTCCAGGGACCGGTATACCTCATGATTCAATTGGTTGCAAGGTAAAACGAATCCTCAAGATCTATGATTATGACATGATTTGCTTGGTATAAAACATATTATATAATTGAGCCATGCTCTGGCAAAAGGGGGCTTAATGCATTTCCGTGATGCATGATACCAATCAAAGTATCACATTACCACAGATCCATAATGGCCACTTTTTTTTAACAACTAACTTAATCATGAGGTAGACTGGTCTTTGGACATACAGAAAACTGACCAATAGCGAAAAGTTTCGGCCCAGGTTAGCCTGCGCGGACTGCGCAGGCTGACCTGGGTCGATACTTTTCGCAGATGCATTAAGCCCCCTTTTCACAGAGCCTGGCTCAATTATTAAATTGACCCGATTGACTATCACTTGGATAAAAAACTACAAAGCTTCAACAACCACATTAATAAAGTTTGCTTTACCCATCCTGCAGGTTTCCTCTCACACGTGTTTGCCAGGTAAGGTGCGCCTTTGATTCCTTCAGCTTTCCAGAGGTAGAGAGGGCATCTTCAAGACTATAAATATATATATATATATATTTTTAAATATTTTTCGCAGATTATTTCAAATGAGATTTCAATCAGAAACCCCAAGAAAAGAAATCTAAATTGCCGAGACAGAACATCTGAGCGGAGCAGACCGATTACCTTGGAAATAAATGGGATCATTGTATACAAGCTCTGGGACCGTATTCACCAGCCATTCTTAGGAACGTTCTTATAAACATGAAAGTAAACAAAACTTCTGATTGGCTAAACCAAACGGTTTGGCCAATAGGAATTTGTATTTCTTTCTAAATCTATAATTTGGCGGCTAAGAATGTTCTTAAAAATGGTTAGTGAATTCGGACACTGGTGGTTGCTGAAACAATCCCCCCCCACACACACATACTATTTCATTCTTATAGAAAGTTTCTGTCGTTGGGGTAAATAAAAACTAGGGTCGAACAACGAGGGTATTGCTTAAAGAATTATGAAGACTTGTAGAAAAGTATCGTTCGTCATCATTTTAATAGGAATTATTTAATAAATCTAAATAAAACAATTGTAGTTACTTTAATGCATTGAATACGACCCATGCTCTGTGAAGAGGGGGTTTAAGCACTGCAAAAAGTATCGTCCCATGTCAGCCTGCGCAGTTCGCGTAAGCTGATATGTTTCGAAACATTTTGCCATTGTTCAATTTACAACATGTCAAAAGACCAGTCTACTTCATGATTCATTCGCTTGTTAGACAGAACGGATTTTATGGATCCATGCTTATGTGATGACTAGCTGGGTATAATGCATCATACATATGCATCAAGCTCCCTTTTCCGAGAGCAGGACTCTTAAAATGATTTGTCTATTTTGAATTATAGCATCATCATCCTCCTGCTTATTTGAATTTCGAAAGTTCCATCAGAAGTGTAGCTAACTCTTGAAATAAATCAACGAAGGATACGCTCTATTTATTTCAAGAGTTAAAGCAGATTTCAAGAGTTAGATCAGAATCAAGAGTTCAAGAGTAAAGAGTAGAATCATTTAATTTATGACATAGTTAATCAGTAGTTAATAGTTTAACTACGATTAGGTAACCGAAGTTTTACTGTTGTTGTAGTTCCTCGTTTTGTTTTCTTTTCTCTTCCAGTTCTGATTTTACTCTATCCAATTCATTTGTTTGTTGCTCAAGCTCTCTCTTTAAGTAACCATTACTGTATAAATAATAATAATAATAATAATAATAATAGAATAAAAAAAAAAAAAAAGAAAGAAACACTGAGTCTTATAGCTTTGTCCAAATATGTCTTTCTTTTTTCTTTTGTAGAATCTATAAAAATCGCCTTACATAAGCTTTAACCGGTACGAGATCCGCTTGCAATTTTGATAAAAATGGTTTAACCCTCTGGAGAAGAACTTCAGATCATCATTTGTATTGCGACGTACAACCAAACAATAATATTCATTTATAATCTTTTTGCCTTATGTACGGAAAGCTTGAAGGATAATCATTTCTATATAACAGAATATTTTGCTAACTTACCCATCAAGCTGATCTGTATTTACTCTCTCAGATCTGCTTGATCTACCCTTACTCTGATGTACTCTGTCTAGTTCATCTTGAAGGTCGCTGAGCCTTAAATGTATGCAATAAGTAGGCGTACTTTGGTTGACAAATATTATCATTGCTATCTACAACAAGTCTTTAAAATGTTTTTGCTGCAAGTTAGTGAAATTTGTGAAATCAAATATGTTTTCTAGAAGTTTTAACAGAAGGGTTTAGAAAGCAAGTATTCAGAGGCTGAAAGCTTTGAAACATGCAGAATTGAGTGAATTGGCTACTGATACAGTGGGTATAACCCTTAACTTGCTAAATAAGTTAAGTGACACTATCAATCCAGTAGTAAAGACACAAATGTTGCTATTTCAAAGTTCTTCTTTCGAGGGTAACATATCTCCTTATCGGACAGTGTAGATCCAAGATCAGACTGCACGTTCTGTGCAGTCTGATCTTGATCTACACTGTCCGCAAAAGATCCTTGAGTCGCACTCAGCTGTCTAAGGGTTAAACAATGCTTTTTAGAATGTGCATCACTTACTATAAGGAACTTGAAAGGTTCAAAGGTTGCTTTAATTTCTTTTTGACACAATGACATTACATTACTATGGGCGACCCGTATATTCACTTTGAAAGTGACAAAGAGAAAGATCAGATTGCACAGAAGCTTGCAGCCTGGATCTGTAATTCTGCTTTCTGATTTTAAACCATATTAGAGGATTTATTAGAACTGCGTTAAGAGTTCGCTATCGAAATTAGGTGAAAATGTTTTTAGTGTGACGAATCAGTAAACTTTGATTTTTTACGTAAATTATTTACTTTTCTTCTAATTCCTTTTTCTCGCTCTGAAGTCTCGTAGCATGTGCCTCGAGTTCGCTGATTTTTTGTAGGTCCCTGGCAGGTCCGATACTTTCATTTAATCTACAATAAAAACAGTTTTTGGTAGTTTCTTTAAATGAAACTCAACTTTTTAATCCGTTACAAAACTAGCCCGTATTTAAATAACCAGAAATAGACGGCTTTTGAAAAGACAATGGAAAAAAGGGAAAATGCTGGTAAGCAGCATTTCCTGCGTTTCTAAAGACAAATTCTGCAAATGAAATGAATTTAGACAAGTCCCTTTTTTTTCTTCCATCGGTAAATACCAAACTGTTCTTTCCCCCTGTAACTCTAAAAACATTAAAGAAATGAGAAAAAGAAAATGAATCTCGGTATGTATTGCAAGGGCTGTCTTGGCCAGGATTTCCAAAAGTATATATACCTCAGATAAGGTTAAGCCAGGATGATATCTCGATTTAGACTGTCTTCGAACACTATTGTAATAGAGCCTATCAGGTAATTAAAGATCAATTTTATATCTGGGCTCGATTTATGATGAACCACAACTCTCCGGTATATTAGCACCACTGTACTAGTGTGTAAAAACAATTATGACTTGAAAATTAAGTCTGATCAAGTGATGATTTACACTGATCACGTGATAGCAGTTTCAGTCAATTTTAAATGTCCTTAAAAGTAATCTCCTCTGTATCATCTGCGACTCCTTCGGAACCCATGATAATGGAGGAAAGGAATGTTACTTTGTGTTTTTCAAACTCAAAGTTCGAATAAAATCTATTTGCTTGACGCTTGTTTCCATCTATTACTAAAACAATTTCAAAAAGATTTTTAGGCATTTTCAGCGCTATAAAGACCATGTGTTTGATTGGAAACGTACAGCCGTACAGCTGTATATCAATGCCTTTCCATTACATATCTTTTGGCTTTAAGCAGGGAACCCAGTAAGAAAAATGTTCCATTTTCTAATATTTGTTTTGTTTTCCAACCCCTTAGATATTTATCCTTCCACACTAAAATGTCTTTCTCTGCATCTAAAAAGAGTCTTTAAAACGTTACCAACCTCACACAATACCCAAATATTACAAACAATCTCAAGGCTATGACAATAGCTTCAGACCGACACTATAGCTTTCCTTATTGGGTTCAGTAAATTTTTCAGGGACTCATCCGAAAGTTAATACAAGAGTTTTTCATTAAGCATATATGAAACCAATGATGGTTTACTTCAACTTATTGATACAGTAGTTATTCTGTGCATTTTGATAACTTATTTCCAGATCTCGAAGGTGATGCTTCGGGCTTAAGTTTGAATCAGAAGAAATTTAGTACTACAGCTTAATGGCCAGTCTAGTTTTCATCATTATGGGCCATGCTCTGTGAAAAGGGGACTTAATGCATCTGCAAAAAGTATCGAACTATGTCAGCCTGTGCAGGCCGCACAGGCTGACATAGGTCGAAACTTTATGCTACATGTAAATTTTCTACAAGTCAAAGGACAATATTTTCTATTGTTAGACTGACATGATTTTATTCATCCATAAATATGTATGTGATGACTTGATCTTTATTTCATGCTTTCCGGTAGGATATCGAGAAATAGCAGTGAAAATATTTCTCGATATTACACGGGTACGACCAGTGAAAATACCGATTTTCATGTTCTTGTTGCCTAGGTAAATTGCGCGTGCCTCACAACCAGATGGAAATATGACGTCATTTACCTTACATTTCTCGCGCTTGACGTAATATTGTAATGCGTTGCTGGCGGAGGGGTACGCCAAGGGGAATAACGGAAAAGAACTGTACTGGATTTTGCTATAGTTCCTTCCAGAAAGGGTTTAAAAGCATGAAATAAATAGGATATTTGTTTTTTTCGGTGAAAGATCGAAATTTATTTCATCTCGTGAACACCATCGGTAATATTTTCACTCGTGGCGCAAATATCCTCTATATATCATAGATCGCGGAGATACTTTAAACCTCCTTTGCCAAAGCATGACTCATATAAACTCAACTGTACAACACAGCCTGTCAGTCCTCCGAGGGCTGAAAAGACTGATTGAGTATTACTTACTTAAAGTTATGATCCATAAGGTAGAGACTGTACTTTTTTTCAAAAGCACTAAGGTACATGAAAACCAATATAGGGAAATTCAGCAAGGTAAGAGCTGAGAAGACGTCTTACCGTTTTTGGAGATCGGATTTCTGTTTCTTTATTACTTGTAGTTCAAATTTTACTTTGCTTAATTCATCTACTTGTCGTTCTGGAACTGTCTGTGGTTCCATTTTGCTAAGAAAATAGGAGATCGAAAGATTTTGCTATCAAGTGAAATTCGTGCGTCTTGGAAAATTGCAATTTTTCATTTATCAGTACCTACTTTTAATTATTTAATGTAATGTTTTGAATTCGAATGTAAAATAGAAAAAAAATACTTATCATAGTTCTCTTTCGAAGATAAAAATGGTTGATACTGTCTGGAACCATGTTTATTTTGAAATATTTCTTTAATCTATGTCAACATTTCCATAATATCCTGTCTGTTTAGGAGAACATGTAGGGTTCGTTGGAAAACTGGAAAACCACTTAAAATATAAAAAAATATGTTCTAGACTGTGACTAGTTTTCTCAAGAAAACAAAAGGTCTTAAGCATACCTATCAATCTGGTCAGTCTCCGTCTGTGCAGGTCCTTTCGGATCTGTGTCACCCTCCCGCTGTATCTCTTCCACATTTTGAAGTCTATTTAACCTGAAATGTGAATTTACACGTCTTCCATGCAAACGTGGGTCTCTGCAATTATTCGTTCTGTACTTTCCTGAACTACTCGTTAAGTTTTTTTATATTGCTTTTTGATTTTCTCAGTCCAGTCAAAAGATGTTTCCTGAATAACATTTAGTTTTATACATAAAACGGTCTTAAAATGTTCTCAAGAGATGGATTTAATTAACGTGGAAACATTCGAATACTTATGTCAAAATTTGGAATTCTTGATTTGTTATGTATAATCGGATTTTGTTCAACGTCATAAGAATTGATTATGGGTTCAACTGATGGGGTTCAGTGTATCAAACTGACTTGTGTAATAGGTGTAAACTACTGATCTGATTTGCATAATAATCAAGGGTATGAGCATGGCAGATTAAAGATAGAAAGCACGTTGTTTACAAAAAGCCCACTACGACAATCAGAATACAGTGAAAAACGACGTATGCTAGACGAAATAAGTATGCTATTTTTCAAACCTCTTTTTAAGTTTTTCATTCTCTTGCATTGTTTCTTGCAGCTCTAATTTCACTTTATCAAGCTCGTTTTGCTCGCTGTCTGGATGTTCCTTGTCTTTATGCAATTTCTCACTGCAATAAAGTAAGTCTACATAATATGAATTACCTGTTACGGTTTATCAGTCTATTACATATCATTTAGAAGATATGACCGATTAAAATGGCATTATTGCAGATTAGAGATACTGTTCAAAAGTAGTATAAAAGTCTATAAGATCTTTTCGAAAGCATTAGATCGTTATTAAGTAAAAAAAAGAAACGTACACGCTCGAACGTGCAGTTGAAATTGGGTGGGGTGCGTGTAACAGTGTCAGTACATTTCAGTTGCAAAATACTAACATAGTGTCTGGTCTAAACAATGCCAACCTACCCATAAGTTTTAATCTTCTTTGCCTTTTTGAGTTTGCTTGGTGCACCCTCACTGTACATTCCTGCTTCTTCCTCCGCTTGTTCCTGGCCAAGTCTAAAGTATAATGTAGTCTGACTTTATCAATCCAATAACCATTTCCTTCCTACATATCACTCTTTTTCACTCTAACAAAATGTGATCGAAATAGAATTTTATCTATATGCCGTACAAAATACATTTAAGTTAAACTTTTTCTATCATAATATAAAGTCTATTTTATTTAGAAATACGTGAATATAAATAACAAACCCGAAACACGTTTGCGTTTTAGTGTGTGATAATCTTTATTCGCATTAGAAAGTCCAATGGATACCTTTAAAATAGAGTTCTGTCAAAGCCAAATAATTCGTCAGTATTTCACAGAGAAAATGTTAACAATAACCGTACTGGTTTACCTGTCTTCGTATTCCCTTTTCTGATTTTCAAGGGTCATGACAAGTGATTCTAGTTCACCAACTTTATTACTGTCGATGAGAGCCTCGTCCAACCTATAAAATGTGCAGCGACATATCTATCATGAAATATTTCTTGTTGACTTTTGCTTTAAGCACATTAGTTAGTAAATTTCCTCAAAGTGAAACAATAATATTCAGTCAGAAGAAAAAGGTAATAAATTTTAGACAGTTCAGTCCCAGTGCCTGCCACTAACTTTGATAAAACAACCGATATGTGAAAAAAAAAGTGTTTATGCATACCATATTGTTCAAGTAACTTTTACTTCAGCCCAACAACAGTTGAAAACATTATTTGCCAAGCATTGTACAGAAAGGAAAGACTGATACCAATACACCAATATAAAAACAAGTGATAGTTTTCAACAGTTAATTCTGAATTAGACAAGACAAGATGAACGAATACTTCAATTGCAACTCAACATACGACGTAAAACCAATATGTTTGAGCCATGCTCTGGCAAAAGGGGGGTTAATGCATCTCCGTGATCCATGGTACCAAGCAAGCCATCATTTAATTATGGATCCATAATATCCACTTTTTTTAACAACCGCCTTAATCATGAGGTACACTAGTCCTTGGGCATACAGAAAACTGACCAATAGCGAAAAGTTTCGGTCCAGGTCAGCCTGCGCGGACTGCGCAGGCTGGCCTGAGTCGATACTTTTCGCAGATGCAATAAGCCCCCTTTTCATAGAGCATGGTTAATTTAAAATACCTAAGGCTAAGCATTTAGTTATTTTACATGTAACAGATGCATTCATAAGCTCCTCTGTACCAGTTCGCTTAGCTTTCAACTTTTCCATGTTAGAAAAAATAGAAATTTAGATTTGAAAAGAAAAACAAACGTGCCCATATATAAAGAAAAAAGTTGCATATGTGAGTTTGTTTATACAGTCAAAAGAATTCATACGCAAATCGATCAGAGTAGATCCAAGATTAGGCTTTACATTTTATGCAGTCTGATATTGATTCACACTATGCACCAAAGCATGAAATATCATCTGTAGCATACTAAGAATTTAACACACTACCCGCTTGACCCGATTAGATGCATTACCTTTGTTGGAGCTCCTGCTTTTCTTGCTCGAGTTGTCTAACTTGGATATCATTCTGCCCAGCCATGTCTCTCTCGCGACGCATATCTGTCAAACTGAAATAAAGAAAAATAAGCTTAACAAACAGGAGTAGCGATAAAAATCATAGTACATATAACCCTTTCTCAGAAAAGCTAACTGAAAAATAAAGATTATAACAAAAATATCTTACGATTGATTGGTATTAGAAGCCTGGCGTATTAATTGTCTTTATCAGCACTACTAAGTTGAAAAAAAAAAAGAGAAAACGTGTAGGTATTCGGACATCTAAAGCAGCAGAAGTGGGCGGTAAATTTCACTTTTACTGGGAAATATCTTTTGTATGTATATAACGACATTTCAGTACTGCTAAACAAATACTTTTTAACTCTTTCCCACATAACAAAATTTGTGACTGGTCCAAAAGAGAGCAATTGCCGACGACAAATTAATACTGCCCAAATCATACAATTTGATCCTAAAAGGTTAGACAGTATTGTGGAGAAAAGGAGAAAATACTGGTTACCAGCATTTTCTCCTTTTCTCACTATGTTGTCAAAAGTTTACCAGGGTCGTTAAAACTCGGGATAATGGAATATTTCATTTTACACGCAATGTAAGATATATTCTAAGCTCAATTGAGAATGTAATTAGTCTAAATGTCCATGAAATTTTCTCCCAGCGATTTGCACTTGGTATTATCGTCCCTGTGCCTTTCAGAAAGCTTTTTTCCTTTACCAATTCGGTCTTGCATAATGCAAACCACACAATAATGAATGCTATCGTAATTATATTTATTTCACGTTAAGAAGAAAAACGATGCCATACTTTCTGCTAAGCTCGGTGCAATAATCATCTTTTTGTCGATGTTCCCTTGTCAGCCTTGACACTTCTTCTTTCAGCTGATCTATCTGTTTTTGTAGATCTCTATTTCTGTTTAAAAAGATTTTAAAAATAGATAAAGTACGTTATGAAAGTTCCACAAAAAAGAAAGTTGCCAGATTTATCGAGCTAACAAATAATGTTTAATATGTTCGTGATAGTCTTTTTAGATTTAAAAATACCAAAGCCACTCTTGGACATGCAAAAACAGTAGAAGGAGATAAGCTCGTGCGTCAGTTCAGTCTCATTTAGGTCTTAGTTAATACATACAGAGTGATTCATAATATCTGGTACAGTTTCAATCCTTAATACTTTTTTTCCTGCCGGCACTTACTTTGTTATAATTGATATCACAATACTCTACGATAATTACAGTTTTGTTTGATATACAGTGTTAAGTACTTTCAATACTTACATGCTGAAATGAAATAGGTCAAACTTTTTTACATTTACATGATTGATATGTTCTATATAACGTCCATTCTGGGCTCTTGCGACGACAAGCCTCTTTTGAAGGTTTGCTATCACCGGTGAACACATTTCTGGCCTTATGTTTCACATCTCTCGACAAATAGCTTGTTTCAACTCTCAGACATTTTCTGGTTTAGGTGAATATACATTTTCTTTCAAGTGTCTCCACAAGAAAAGGTTCAAAGGTCCAAGGAATGAGGGGGCCAAACATTGCCCTGAAGGGGATGAAGTTTTCCCGAAAGTTTCATGAAGTTACAACAATACTGAATGTGCTGTACGGATTGCTGCTTTACATTTGTTGTAAAAATCCTCGGCATGATGAAAAAGTTGCCGTAAGGGCAGCGTTTAGTTACAGTGGTGTGACTGGACCATTCTATTTTAACACGGTGGAGAGATGCAGACAGTAATCAGTGAACTTTACTGGACATTGCTGAAAAAACAAGTTTTTGCCAGCTTTACATAAAAAAAGGAGATTAAAGACATTTGGTGTCAACAGGATGGAGCATCACCCCATACAGCACATTCAGTATAGTCGTGGCTTCATGAAAATTTCGGAAAAACTTCATCTCTTTTAGGACTGACAATGTTTGGTCCCCCTTTTTCCCCTGGACCTCAGTCCTTTGAACTTTTTCTCGTGGGGACACTTCAAAGAAAATGTACATCCACCTTAACCGAACGCTGTTGGAGAGTTGAAACTAGTTATTCGTCGAGAGATGAGAAAAAAAATGTCAGAAATGTGTTCATCGGTGATAGCAAACTTTCATAACAGGCTTGACATCGCAAGAGCCTAGAATGGACGTCATAATAAGCATATCATGTAAATTTTGTGAAAAAGTTTGACTTATTTTATATAACATGTAAGTATTTAAAGTACTTAACACTGTGTTTCAAACAAAACTGTAATTATTGTAGAATATTGTGATATACATGTAAATTATAACAAGATATGTGCCGACAGAAAAAAAATATTAAGGACTGAAACTGTATTAGATATTATGAATCACCCTGTACCGGATTGAATTATTACTCATTCGTTACATTCATTTCAATATACTAAACTGCTTAAAGGTTGCTACTCCTGAATATTCGAACTCTGCATGGAATTCATGTAAACTGATAAAACTAGAGCTGTCACTGAATGTGACTTAATACCCCCGCCAGCGCTTTGACAGAAACAGGCAGTTATTTGTACACAGACGGACACACGGACGGACACACGGACGGACAAACGGACGGACACACGGACAGACAGGCTGATTCCAGAATACCCCCGAAAACATTCGTTTTGCGGGGGTATAATAACCTAAAATTAATAGTTTTGTTGGCAACGTGATACCTACAGTATTTTGGAGAGAGAGAGGGGTTTAAGTGAACATTGAGGTTCATCATTCAAGTAGAGAAACACAAAGGACTGATGAAACAAAGACACCTGTGACCAAACAGTTCTTGTCTTACCTATCCAGAAGATTTTCTTTCTGTTGCTCGAATCGCTCAATTTGTCTTTCCGTAAGAGGTGCTCCACCTGTCTGACGATGCATGTCTGTCATGCTAGAATTGAAAGACATGTAAAACAAATGAATGTCAAAATGCTCATGTAATTTCACTGTGTACGAATCAAACTTATATCATATTTATGTGTGAAAAGGGGGCTTAATGCATCTGCAAAACCTGTGGACCCAGGTCAGCCTGCGCAGTCCACCGAAGCATGGCTCAGATATTTTGTTCTGTAATTACCAAAGTCAGGACACGTATCATTTCATAGTAATCCTGAAAGCCAAAATTCCTGTTGTACTAAGAGGAAATAATGACTCCTAAAAGAGTATTTTATATTATCCATACTTTTATGTTTTGACCATGTTGGCGCTAACCAAAACTGTGTTGGTGTTACTGAGCGTTTGATTACAAATATTTTACACTCTGTATAAGATAGAAATTGTCCCAACATGACTTTCTCAATTTTAAACTGTTTCGTCGTGTTCTTTAGGAAACTGTCTTGTAAGCTTTATTTTTGCACACGAAATTCTACGCAGTTGAATTAAAATCATTCTTGACTTTCGCCAAAGTCTCTGGTGTAAATCAGTTAAAGTTAGATGCTGATCAGCAGTGCAAAAAAAAAAAAACGTTTACTTCTGCTCAGTACGGGTTTCGTCTCTCTGTCTCAACTCAGTTTGCAGTCTCTCTACCTCCCGTTGTTGTTGATCAAGCTGATTCCGGAGTTGTTCATTTCTACGATAAAGATATAAGACCAATAAAATGTGACAGATCCCTCTTTTGTTATCGCTACGACGTCTCTTTATAACCAGAGCGATTTGCTGATTGGTTACAAAACAGTCCCGTGTTTTAACAACCCTGAAGAAGATGGCTTTTGAAAACATTCAGGGAAAAGGAGAAAATGCTAGTAACCAGCACTTTCTCTTTCTACCACAATGTTTACAATCTTTTCAAAGACAAATGTTACAATTTCAGCAACTTTCAATTTGTCACCTGCAATTTATGCTTTCAATGTGACTGAGTGTTAAGTTTTGTCATATGGTGAAGATTTAATTACGTCAGTAGCCTTCTCTCTTAATGCCGAATGATATTACAGAAATTTTTACAAGTATCTTTGAAACCTTTCACAAGAGGCTGCTGTGTGTCCTAATCCTGAATATTTAGGCACACAAATCATTCGATACTAGTATACTGTAAAGAGGAAATGCCTAGCTATTTTTACAGTGTCGTTTAGAAATAAAGATTTAAACAGCAATTCTGTCATACTATCTCCTCTAACAAGTCAGATTTTCAGAAAGCTAACTGTTTTTGACCATTTGATACTCAAACTATAATGATCCAATACCATAGCCATTTGAAAGGAAAGTTGGTGACCTTTGTGAGTGATATCGGAAACAAATTACTGTGTAAGTGGATTTTTTTGCGATGGGGAAATTTTTGTGATTTCGCGAATTTGAAAATTGGCAAAGCTTTCTGTTCGCATATTTTACCGCAAGTGTAACAAATAAAAACGACAGTTTTGAATTTGCAAACTTTATCGGACGCAAAATGTCCGTAATCGGTTATTCGCAAATTTTTCGACAAGAGTATATATCCACTTATACAGTATGGCATAAGGAGCAAGTACTTGTCAAAAGCACACCATGCTTTCTCTTAATATTTTAAACGTTAATATTTTTGGTAGGAACGTAAGAAATGCAAGGCACATGTATTTGCGTGATCAGAAAATAATCAAGAATTTTGCAGTGTTTCAATGTTAATCCCCCACTTGCCCTATGGAGAAAGCAGTCAGCGAGAATGAAAACAAATGAGCCATGCTCTGGCAAAAGGGGGCTTAATGCTTCTCCGTGATCCATGGTACCAAGCAAGCTATCACATACTTATGGATCCATTATATCCACAATTTTTAACAACCGATTTAATCATGAGGTAGTCTGGTTCTTGGACATACAGAAAATTTACCAGTAGCGAAAAGTTTCGGCCCAGGTCAGCCTGCGCAAAGTGCGCAGGCTGACCTGGGTCGATACTGTTCGCAGATGCATTAAGCCCCCTTTTGCCAGAGCATGACTCATTAATATACATGAGCTATACTCTGTGAAAAGGGACGTCATGCATCTGCAGAACGTGTCAATCGAGGTCAGCCTTCGAGACCGCACACAGACTGACCTGGGTCGAAATGTTTTGCTATTTGTCAATTTTCGGCATGTCAAAGGACAATTCTACTTCTGGATTCAGCCGGTTGTTAGACGAAATGGATTCTAAGGATCCATAATTAGCCTAGAATGTCCGTATTCCGTGATGATAAGAAAACAACTGGATGAAACTAAGAATTAAGACAAGAATATGAAGTAGAAATTACTTGCTCTCATTAAATAAAATCATTTCAGTTTCATGAAAAAATTACAACTCGGGTATTAATTTTCATGTTCACTGTCCATAAAGAAAAACTATGTCAAATCGGCCTTCTTGAGGAAACATGGCGTGGCCTAATTCCGGTAGCTAGGTAGTATTTACAGCGATAAGTCGTAGGTCCTTGCATTTTTTGAGGAGGAACGCTTTTGAGGTAAAAGAAAAATGGTATCAATTTCTTGTAACCAATAAAATTACATTTTTTTTACAAGTTTTTTCTCGCATTTGGCTGAAATTCAAGAGCGATAAAACGTTCGAATATTGGTAAGAGTTACTAGCTGAAATACCGTGTGACGTCATCAAACTACGTGCATTACGAGCTGCAAACAAGTCAGCGGTTCAAGGACCCTCACGGAATACGGACACTCGACGATATGTGATGACTTGCTTGGTTTAATGCATCATGGAGATGAACTAAACTCCCTTTTGGAAGAGTTTGGCTCACATATTAGTGCAATGCTTGTCAAAGGGACAACTGAAAATGAAGGACAGGCTTATCTGCCGTCATGAACCAGATAAAATACTGTTAAAATTTTGATTTCCCCATACAACAAAAGAATTACAGTTGTCTGACCTTTCAGTGAGATCCCGTTTGTCTTGTTCAAGTTGTCTTGTTTGTGTTTCTGTGTGAAGTATTCTTTCCTTTTCAGGCTGTATGAACGTCAGACTGAAAAATAATTTCATCTTTCAATATAAATGAGTCATGCTCTGGCAAGAGGGAGTTGAACGCATTCCCATGGTGTATGACTCTAAACAAAAAATCATATAATTATGGGTCCTAATCACCGACTAAATCATGAGGTACACCAGTGCTTTGACATGCAGAAAATTGACCTATAGCAAAAGCAAAATGTTTCGACCCACGTCAGTAGTATAGGAGGAGCACATAAGGACATGACAGATCTGGTCATGTCCTTATGTGCTCCTCCCTGAGAGCCCTACGTTGCCTACCCTACAGAAAATTTGTCCCTATTCTGCCACCCTGAAAGAATTTGCATTTTTATAATCCGTATTCTACCCTCCCTGAGTGGATTTTTCTGCAAAAAAAGGCAAAAGGGGGGAGCATCTTGGGTGTCACTCTGGGGATAAAACCACCCAAAGACACTACCCTGAGTGGAATTTTTCTGCAAAAAAGGGAAAGTTAAGGGAAAGTAAAGGGTAAGCCTGATCACTGAGTTGGACTTAGTTTTTTCACCCTATGAATGATTTTCTCTCTTTCTAAAAGCCTGACCATTGAGTTGGACTTAGTTTTTTCTTCACCTATGTATGATTTTTTCTTTCTAAATGTCTGAGCACTGAGTTGGACTTAGTTTTTTCACCCTATGAATGATTTTCTCTCTTTCTAAAAGCCTGACCATTGAGTTGGACTTAGTTTTTTCTTCACCTATGTATGATTTTTCTTTCTAAATGTCTGAGCACTGAGTTGGACTTAGTTTTTCACCTATGTATGATTTTCTCTCTTTCTAAAAGCCTGACCATTGAGTTGGACTTAGTTTTTCTGCAATTATGAATGATTTTTCTTTCTAAAAGACTGAGCACTGAGTTGAACTTAGTTTTTTTCTGCAATTATGAATGATTTTTTCTCTAAAAGACTGAGCACTGGGTTGGACTTAGTCTTTTTTCTGCATCTATGAATGATTCTTACTCTTTGGAGTGTAACTCTTTGGAGTGTAACTCTTCTAAAAGAAAGAAGTTTGACAATTTGAAGAAATGACAATTTTGAAGAAAGATAGAACTTTCGTGGTAATGGTTAGTCCTGAAAAGGACTGTTGGGTTAGCTCTGAAAAAGAGCTGTGACAATTTGAAGAAATGACAACTTGAAGATAGAACTTTCGTCTGACAGCTTGAAGGTAGAACTTTCGTCTGGCATCTTGAAGATAGATCTTTCGTGGTAGATGGTTAGTCCTGAAAAGGACTGTTGGGTTAGCTCTGAAAAGAGCTGTGACAATTTGAAGAAATGACAACTTGAAGATAGAACTTTCGTCTGACAGCTTCAAGATAGATCTTTCGTCTGGCATCTTGAAGACAGATCTTTCGTGGTAGATGGTTAGTCCTGAAAAGGACTGTTGGGTTAGCTCTGAAAAGAGCTGTGACAATTTGAAGAAATGACAACTTGAAGATAGAACTTTCGTCTGACAGCTTGAAGGTAGAACTTTCGTCTGACAATTTGAAGAAATGACAAATTTGAAGAAAAGATAGAACTTACGTCTGACAATTTGAAGAAAGGTAGATCTTCCGTGGTAGATGGTTAGCCCTGAAAAGGGCTGTTGGGGTGGTCCTAAAAAAGGACCTGGTTTGGAGGTTGTGTTATTAAGCACAACCTCCAACCTTTCCGCAGGCTGGGCAGCTACTTGCTGCCCGCCTCTTTAGCCTCTTTAGTTGTTGCTCGTCCAAGCAGAAGTCGAACGAGAACGGTGCTTCGTCGTCATCGTTCCAATCTTCAGTAACTGGTACTGTGAACTCCTTGTTCTTGAACTCCAACGAGAACGGTGGCTCATCGTCATCGTTCCAATCTTCAGTAACTGGTACTGTGAACTCCTTCTTCTTTTCTTTGGATGCCATCTGGGCGAGTTGCGAAAAACTCATGTCTCTCAACGCACACTCCATTATAGCTGTAAGTCGAAGAGAATGAATGATGTGCGGGAAAATGCGCTGGGTTTTATAGCTTTTCAGACGGATTGAACTAGTTGACCCATGACGTCATTTTCTCCTATGTTTTTCCCGCGTCGGCGTTTCATGCTGTTTTGGCTCCAAATTAATGTTATCCAATCAGATTCACCGTTGTTTTTCTAATACTAAATGTTTTATTTTTGACCAATCCGTGGTTTTGTTACATTTTCTTGTTCGGGTTAGAAAAACTAGAGTTTAACTAACCTATGACTTTTTTTGATTATGAGTCTTCTGACAAAATGAAAAGAAAGATGTTTATTTAAGATAGCTAGCCCTGAAAAGGGTTGCTTTTTTTTGTACAGAATGCACTTTTTTTATCCTCCTCTCTTTCTTTTGATTGATTCCATTTTATCTAGCATTTGCATCAGATGCTCAATTTCATGTCTGATATATCTGAAACGTTCTCTTTCTTCTAACCAGAAGAGCAATAAGAGAAAAAATGTTAATCCAAATATTGTGGGATACTGGCTCAGGTTTTACGAAAAGTCTGTTTTATATGTGCATTGGTTCACTTTTTAGACTTTTTTTGATTTTATCCCTATATCACTGAGTTGAACTTAGACTTTTTTCTACATCTATGGACGATTTCTCTTTCTAAAAGTCTGATCGTTGAGTTGAACTTAGTTATTTCTTCACCTATGTATGATTTTTTCTTTCTAAATGTCTGAGCACTGAGTTGAACTTAGTTTTTCTGCATCTCTATGAATGATTTGTCCCTATATCACTGAATTTGACTTAGCTTTTTTCATTCTATGAATTAATTCTCTTTTTATTTACCTAATCATTGAGTTGAACTTAGACTTTTCTGCCCATATGCTATTAGGATTGGTTTATTGTTTACTTTTATTCACTACTTAGACTTTAAGGGCTTTCTGTTTCTAAATATTTGATTATTGAGTTGGGCTTAGTTTTTCTACATCTATGAATGAATTCTTTTCTAAATGTCTAGACATTGAGTTGGACTTAGTTTTTTTCTGCATCTATGAATATTTTTTCTCTAAAAGACTGAGTGCTGGGTTGGACTTAGTGTTTTTCTGAGTTTTTTACTCTTTGGAGTGTAACTCTTCTAAAAGAAATGACAATTTAAAGAAAGATAGATCTTTCGTGGTAGATGGTTAGCCCTGAAAAGGGCTGTTTTTTGAGAAGGGCTGATTTTTTGAAAATGTTTATTCAGTATCAGCATCAGTCGAATCGCTGTCTGACTCACTCCTTTCAGTGGCGATTTGCGCACGGAAAAGACGATCTACCTCCTCTGGTTTTGAAATAACATACTGAAAATACATTTCAAGCATGCCCTCAATAATGAGTTCCTTCATCCGAAGGTTATAACAGAACACCCTGTTATTAGCAAGCTGAGCCCTCTCGTATCGTCTTCTCACTCCAACTAAACGCTGTTTAAGTAAAACGATTTGTCTCCTTGCTCTTGTTAACTTTCGCTCGGCATCCATCCAAGTGACGAGGAGTGATGGTCTTGAAGCCATTGTGAAAATGAAATGTATGAAAATATATCGTAGAGATTTATAGCTTTTCAGACGGATTGAACTAGTTGACCTATGACATCATTTTCTCCTATGTTTTTCCCGCGTCAGCGTTTCATACTGTTTTGGCTCCAAATTAATGTTGGCCAATCAGAATCACCGTTGTTTTTCTAATACTAAATGTTTTATTGTTGACCAACCCGTGGCTTTGTTGCATTTTTTTGTTGTTCGGGGTTAGAAAAGAACTAGAGTTTGACTATTCTATGACTTTTTTTGAATGTAAATCTTTTGAGTTTTTTTGACAATTTTAAAAAAGATAGAACTTTCGTGTTAGATGGGTAGCCCTGAAAAGGGCTGTTTTGTTTTGGAGGCTATGTTTTTTCGTCTCACGTTGTTTTTCCACTTCTAATGGCAGCACCCGAAATTCGCTTGACAAATGGGGCATGCTTCAACTCTTTTTCTGATCATCGTTATCCCATTATCGAAAGTAATCTTTCTCCCAAATTCAGTATCAACCAAGATGATGTCAGGTGTTGTCTTTAAAAATAGTTAAAGTAATCTTTTGCCGAGATCTTTGTAGGGCTGTGTTATACGTTGTAGTTGGTTTTGTTCCTCCTCTCCTACGAGATGAGTGTTTAGTTGTAATAACTGCTGCCCGGCAATTAGATACTCTTGGAGAGCCTCACGTAGTTGATAATTTTATCTCCTCCATATTGATACTGCTTCCGAATATTGATACTGCTTTCAAAGTGATCGTTAGCTGAGAATCAAGAAATGGTGATTGTATGAAAATAACGCGGGGGCTTTATACGTTTACTGAGGATTGAAATTTTTTAAAGAGCTCAGATCTGGTAGAAAGCGCATACATTTTTTCCATGCTACGTTTCATGCTAATATAGCAAAAAAGTTATGAGACGATGTATGGAGAAAATGTAGACAGAACAAGTCTTTGGGGAAAAACAGAATGAAGAGCTCTATTGTTTTTTTGAACTTTTATTTATTGAACTTTTATTTATTGATCAGAACTAAACAATGAAACAATTTTTTGCAATGCATCATAAAAAATTTCTTGACAATGAAAAAAATTTCTTGACAATGAAAAAATTCACAAGGAAACATTTTTTTTACAATACAGCATAAAAAATTTCTTGACAATGAAAAAATTCACGAGGAAACATTTTTTTACAATACAGCATAAAAAATTTCTTGACAATGAAAAAAATTCACAAGAAAACATTTTTTACAATACAGCATAAAAAACATTTTCTTACCAATGAAAAAAATCACACTGAAATATTTTTTCACGATGAATTATTCACAATAAAAAAATCATAATGAATTATTTTTTCGCAATGAATTATTTACAATGAATTATTCGCAAAACAGTATATAACAAATTTTTTTACAATGCAAATTCGCAAATACCACGAGTTTCACATTTGGCTTCATATTCCGTAATGTCTTTGTGCAATTGCTCTTTCTGAGTCTGATTGACACCGATCTGGATAACCACAGGCTTCTTGCTTAATTTTCAAGAAATTGTCCACATAACGTTTAAAGAACTGATCTGACACAGAATTGAAATGCCAAATTTCATACACTTGCAATAATCGATAACCGCAGTCAAGAGCCTTGAATAATTCAAAAGTAACCCAAGTTCCGAGCAAAGCCCTCTCTTCTTTACCATGCCTACAAATGCTTGAACTTTCTTCTGCACATTTCATACAGAGTGGAAACATCATTTTATTGTTACAGTGAACTGGGAGAACGGGGTGAAACAAATCAGTTATCTCCTTCTGAAAATTGAATTCCTCACCCTTTTGAACTTTGTCATTATACCAAACTATGAATTTTGACCTAACCTCTTCAGATATTGAGTCGGGTTTGTAATAAGACATATCCAAGTAAGGTCCAATGTAACTCCAAAATTCATCTGTATTTGCCCAGTGAGGAAAGTAACCTTTTTTATTTTCTTGAAGACCAAATATGGCTGGAAATTTTGCCAAACCAAAGCTCATGAAATTGAAAGAATCGACCAGACGTACACCATTCAGTTCTAACTTCATAATATTGTTTCCATTCATGATCAATTTTGGAAGTTTTAACCCAACTTTGACAATATAGCCAAGAATGAACTGACCGTCATAACCTTTGAAATTATGGGCAATAGCCGTGACTCCTTTATGATGTTTTGAAAAGAGCCACTTGCAAAATTGACTCAAAGTTTCTTCACCTTGAAAAATAACTTCCCTACCCTCTTCAAATTCACTGCATGTAGAACAATGAAAATCAAGTGATTTATCGATACATTCATCACATGCTCTGTGTGCAATACAATAATTCGGGATGTGTACACCTGTGTCTTGTTTGCATTCAAAATCAAAGAAAATAAACTGTGGTTTTTTGACTACAGAAGAACTCGTCTCGTCATCGCTGTCATGGTTCAACTTACTTTGGTAAGGCTGAATATAGCATCGATAAAAAAAGTTAACAATTTTCTTACAGATATGACACCTTTTCTTTCCATTGCAAACATGATTTTTCTTTCTGACAAGATATTGCACACCACATTTTGAACAGAGTTTCACTAATTCACAAATGGATTTCTTTTCTCTACCTTGAACAATTCTGTGATTTTCAAAGCATTCAGCACTAAAAAATCGTCTACTGCAATAACTGCAAACATATTCTTTTGAATCTGATGGACATTTTCCTTTGCGGTAACAACCTTTGCAGATAATTGAACAAGCATGACTTTCCCGGTGAGAGTAACCCACATCACAGAACTCACAATAATATCCACAACAAAAAAAACCTTTGATAGATTTGATGTAGTCATAATGGTTTTGATGAAAGTACAAATGTATGATCTTACTATTGGTTTTCACTTCTGGATGTTCAAATATTTTTTCCACTTTTGAATGCTGTTGATGAACTTTAATGACATAGCCTTTTTCATACAAGAATGCTTGAATTTTTTTGTATTCGTCAATTCCTACAGGTTGTGTTGGTGAAACTCCAGCTTCATTCAACAATTTCTCAGCTTCAGTCTTTTGAAGAGGGCGGTTTGAACGACAAATACGATCCCATTTTCTATTCCATGCCCCTGTGTTTTCACGTTCACTGTAGCAAATTCCCACAACAACGGCTCTTGCAAAACATAGTTGGTCATGATTGCCAATTTGAATAATGGGTTTTTTCTTCTGGGCAAAAAACTTTGATTCGAGCATTTCAATCTATTGTTCAGAAATCAAAACGAAAACCTTTGTTGGTACTCTGTGAACTTAAACAACACCGTGTCAACTCAGTGGAAACGCCGTTTAGTGTGACAGGGGCTTAGATCACAATATGTTAGCGTCTGTTGCTATAAATAGACCATTGGGCAGAGGTACACTACGTCAGCGTCTAGTAAAGCTTTTTTATAAATACCTCTATACGCTCAACTAATATAAAAAAGGTGCGAGTTCGAATTTTGAGTGTTGTCAAAAGTAGAAAGCATTTTTTCTTTCGTAGATTTGTACATGTGAAATAGGGTGAATATCCCTGATTTCCTTAACAAAAGAAAGACAGTTCCTTGACACTTTCGTTAATTTATGTCAAGAAAAATAACTTGGAATAATTATTGGTTCACACACTTGTAAAGACCATTTTACGGGAATATTTCCTCACTGCATGTAGATCTAGACCTATATAAGAGAGACTTTTGACTTTTTCTACTTTTAACTTTTTTACTTTGCAATAATCGATAACCGCAGTCAAGAGCCTTGAATAATTCAAAAGTAACCCAAGTTCCGACCAAAGCCCTCTTTTCTTCACCATGGCTACAAATGCTTGAACTTTCTTCTGCACATTTCATACAGAGTGGAAACATCATTTTGTTGTTACAGTGAACTGGGAGAACGGGGTGAAACAAATCAGTTGGAGGCAAAACTTTGCATTTGATTAAGCCCTCATATTGTCGAATATTGTTCATGTCAATATTCTCAGCAGACAAAATTTCTGGCTGACCTACAGGATAGGATTTGTGTTTACAAACATAAGGGTACAGAGAACAGATATCGATGTACTTCATTTCCTTCTTGCTTTTTTTCATCAACATCAGGAACGCGATAATAGACCACGGGAGCTTCGCATTTTTCCTGCGATCTCTTGGCACTCTGGGAACTTAAACAACACCGTGCCAACTCAGTGGAAACGCCGTTTAGTGTGACAAGGGGTTAGATCACAATATGCTAGCGTCTGTTGCTATAAATAGACCATTGGGTAGAGGTACACTACGTCAGCGTCTAGTAGTAAAGCTTTTTTTTTTATAAATAGCTCTATACGCTGTACTATCAGCTACAGGGTTTTAGATCAAGCGACGCTCGACAAACGATATGGGATGAATGGTGAGAGAACAAATATTTGTTTTACGTGCAACGAAGCAGGACATTGGTCCAGAAATTGTCCAAAAAAGAAAATCAGACAGGAACATTTGTTTTTTTGTCTACGTGAACCCACACAGTCATGACATCGAAATTTCACCATCGTTTTACAACGTTGTCGGTCTCCAACATACGAAATTCGTCGGCACACTAAATTCATTCTACAACGAAAATACATGGAAAACAAGTTCACTACAGACTACAATATCACCGGTTGAAAATCAGACCGTAGACATGCAGTCCGACACAACGGATATCACCGATTCAAAAACCTGCAAAATAACAGAACAGGCAAGAAAAATTATCTACAAGCGATAATCTAAGAAAACAGCAAACTTTGGATCTAAAAGAGGAAAAAAAGCAAAACAACGAAAAGAAGAAAAAACGAGTAACAAAGAACTGTTTCTTTTGCAAATCAACAAAACACAAGGGTAAAAAAGTATGGCAAAACATTTCCCACACTCTATCAGACATCTGCTTGCGCAGTGGGGGTAGACAAGAATTCGAACCATACTGGAACAAATATGATTTTATGTAAAAATATCGCTGGGTTTTATAGCTTTACAGGAGGATTGAACTGATTGACTTATGACGTCATTTTTTCCTATGTTTTTCCCACGTCGGCGTTTCATGCTGTTTTTACCACTCCTAACTCAGTGTCACACAGTACAATCCTGGTGTTTCCCGTCAGGTCCGCGCTCTTTAAAAATTTCAATCCTCCTTAAACGTATAAAACCCAGCGTTATTTCCATACATTCATCATTTTTTGACTCTCAGCTAACGAACACTTCGAAAGCGGTATCAATATTCGGAAGCAGTATCAATATGGAGGAGATAAATTATCAACTACGCGAGGCTCTCCAAGAATATCTAAATGCAGGTCAACAGTTATTACAACTAAACACTCATTTCGTAGGAGAGGAGGAACAAAACCAACTACAACGTATAACACAGCCATACAAAGATCTCGGCGAAAGATTAGTTCAACTATTTTTAAAGACAACACCGGATGTCATTTTGGTTGATATCGAATTTGGGAGGAAGATTACTTTCGGTAATGGAGCAATGGTAATCAGAAAAAGAGTTGAAGGATGCCCCATTTGCCAAGCGAATTTCGGATGCTGTCATTAGAAGTGGAAAAAAACAACGTGAGACGAAAAAACACAGCCTCCAAAACAAAACAGCCCTTTTCAGGGCTAACCCAACAGTTCTTTTCAGAGCTAACCCAACAGTCCTTTTCAGGACTAACCATTTACCACGAAAGTTCTATCTTCAAATTGTCATTTCTTCAAATTGCCAAACTTCTTTCTTTTAGAAGAGTTACACTCCGAAGAGTAAAAAAACTCAGAAAAAGTCTAAGTCCAACTCAGTGCTCAGGCTTTTAGAGAGAAAATTCATCCATAGATGCAGAAAAAACTCAGAAAAACTAAGTTCAACTCATTGATGTAGGATATTTCAATTAAAGGCTAGGTAACGGACAAAAAATGACACATTTTCTATTGTCAATCTTCTTTTCTCTCAGAAGAGTTACACTCCAAAGAGTAAAAAACTCAGAAAAAAGTCTAAGTCCAACTCAGTGATGTAGGATATTTGCAATTAAAGGCTAGGTAACGGCCAAAAAATGACACATTTTCTACTGTCAATCTTCTTTTCTCTCAGAAGAGTTACACTCCAGAGAGTAAAAAAAACTCAGAAAAAAGTCTAAGTCCAACTCAGTGCTCAGGCTTTTAGCACTCATTTCGTAGGAGAGGAGGAACAAAACCAACTACAACGTATAACACAGCCATACAAAGATCTCGGCGAAAGATTAGTTCAACTATTTTTAAAGACAACACCGGATGTCATTTTGGTTGATATCGAATTTGGGAGGAAGATTACTTTCGGTATTGGAGCAATGGTAATCAGAAAAAAGAGTTGAAACATGCCCCATTTGCCAAGCGAATTTCGGATGCTGTCATTAGAAGTGGAAAAAAACAACGTGAGACGAAAAAACACAGCCTCCAAAACAAAACAGCCCTTTTCAGGGCTAACCCAACAGTTCTTTTCAGAGCTAACCCAACAGTCCTTTTCAGGACTAACCATTTACCACGAAAGTTCTATCTTCAAATTGTCATTTCTTCAAATTGTCAAACTTCTTTCTTTTAGAAGAGTTACACTCCGAAGAGTAAAAAAACTCAGAAAAAGTCTAAGTCCAACTCAGTGCTCAGGCTTTTAGAGAGAAAATTCATCCATAGATGCAGAAAAAACTCAGAAAAACTAAGTTCAACTCAGTGATGTAGGATATTTCAATTAAAGGCTAGGTAACGGACAAAAAATGACACATTTTCTATTGTCAATCTTCTTTTCTCTCAGAAGAGTTACACTCCAAAGAGTAAAAAACTCAGAAAAAAGTCTAAGTCCAACTCAGTGATGTAGGATATTTGCAATTAAAGGCTAGGTAACGGCCAAAAAATGACACATTTTCTACTGTCAATCTTCTTTTCTCTCAGAAGAGTTACACTCCAGAGAGTAAAAAAAACTCAGAAAAAAGTCTAAGTCCAACTCAGTGCTCAGGCTTTTAGCACTCATTTCGTAGGAGAGGAGGAACAAAACCAACTACAACGTATAACACAGCCATACAAAGATCTCGGCGAAAGATTAGTTCAACTATTTTTAAAGACAACACCGGATGTCATTTTGGTTGATATCGAATTTGGGAGGAAGATTACTTTCGGTAATGGAGCAATGGTAATCAGAAAAAAGAGTTGAAACATGCCCCATTTGCCAAGCGAATTTCGGATGCTGTCATTAGAAGTGGAAAAAAACAACGTGAGACGAAAAAACACAGCCTCCAAAACAAAACAGCCCTTTTCAGGGCTAACCCAACAGTTCTTTTCAGAGCTAACCCAACAGTCCTTTTCAGGACTAACCATTTACCACGAAAGTTCTATCTTCAAATTGTCATTTCTTCAAATTGTCAAACTTCTTTCTTTTAGAAGAGTTACACTCCGAAGAGTAAAAAAACTCAGAAAAAGTCTAAGTCCAACTCAGTGCTCAGGCTTTTAGAGAGAAAATTCATCCATAGATGCAGAAAAAACTCAGAAAAACTAAGTTCAACTCATTGATGTAGGATATTTCAATTAAAGGCTAGGTAACGGACAAAAAATGACACATTTTCTATTGTCAATCTTCTTTTCTCTCAGAAGAGTTACACTCCAAAGAGTAAAAAACTCAGAAAAAAGTCTAAGTCCAACTCAGTGATGTAGGATATTTGCAATTAAAGGCTAGGTAACGGCCAAAAAATGACACATTTTCTACTGTCAATCTTCTTTTCTCTCAGAAGAGTTACACTCCAGAGAGTAAAAAAAAACTCATAAAAAAGTCTAAGTCCAACTCAGTGCTCAGGCTTTTAGCACTCATTTCGTAGGAGAGGAGGAACAAAACCAACTACAACGTATAACACAGCCATACAAAGATCTCGGCGAAAGATTAGTTCAACTATTTTTAAAGACAACACCGGATGTCATTTTGGTTGATATCGAATTTGGGAGGAAGATTACTTTCGGTATTGGAGCAATGGTAATCAGAAAAAAGAGTTGAAACATGCCCCATTTGCCAAGCGAATTTCGGATGCTGTCATTAGAAGTGGAAAAAAACAACGTGAGACGAAAAAACACAGCCTCCAAAACAAAACAGCCCTTTTCAGGGCTAACCCAACAGTTCTTTTCAGAGCTAACCCAACAGTCCTTTTCAGGACTAACCATTTACCACGAAAGTTCTATCTTCAAATTGTCATTTCTTCAAATTGTCAAACTTCTTTCTTTTAGAAGAGTTACACTCCGAAGAGTAAAAAAACTCAGAAAAAGTCTAAGTCCAACTCAGTGCTCAGGCTTTTAGAGAGAAAATTCATCCATAGATGCAGAAAAAACTCAGAAAAACTAAGTTCAACTCAGTGATGTAGGATATTTCAATTAAAGGCTAGGTAACGGACAAAAAATGACACATTTTCTATTGTCAATCTTCTTTTCTCTCAGAAGAGTTACACTCCAAAGAGTAAAAAACTCAGAAAAAAGTCTAAGTCCAACTCAGTGATGTAGGATATTTGCAATTAAAGGCTAGGTAACGGCCAAAAAATGACACATTTTCTACTGTCAATCTTCTTTTCTCTCAGAAGAGTTACACTCCAGAGAGTAAAAAAAACTCAGAAAAAAGTCTAAGTCCAACTCAGTGCTCAGGCTTTTAGCACTCATTTCGTAGGAGAGGAGGAACAAAACCAACTACAACGTATAACACAGCCATACAAAGATCTCGGCGAAAGATTAGTTCAACTATTTTTAAAGACAACACCGGATGTCATTTTGGTTGATATCGAATTTGGGAGGAAGATTACTTTCGGTATTGGAGCAATGGTAATCAGAAAAAAGAGTTGAAACATGCCCCATTTGCCAAGCGAATTTCGGATGCTGTCATTAGAAGTGGAAAAAAACAACGTGAGACGAAAAAACACAGCCTCCAAAACAAAACAGCCCTTTTCAGGGCTAACCCAACAGTTCTTTTCAGAGCTAACCCAACAGTCCTTTTCAGGACTAACCATTTACCACGAAAGTTCTATCTTCAAATTGTCATTTCTTCAAATTGTCAAACTTCTTTCTTTTAGAAGAGTTACACTCCGAAGAGTAAAAAAACTCAGAAAAAGTCTAAGTCCAACTCAGTGCTCAGGCTTTTAGAGAGAAAATTCATCCATAGATGCAGAAAAAACTCAGAAAAACTAAGTTCAACTCATTGATGTAGGATATTTCAATTAAAGGCTAGGTAACGGACAAAAAATGACACATTTTCTATTGTCAATCTTCTTTTCTCTCAGAAGAGTTACACTCCAAAGAGTAAAAAACTCAGAAAAAAGTCTAAGTCCAACTCAGTGATGTAGGATATTTGCAATTAAAGGCTAGGTAACGGCCAAAAAATGACACATTTTCTACTGTCAATCTTCTTTTCTCTCAGAAGAGTTACACTCCAGAGAGTAAAAAAAACTCAGAAAAAAGTCTAAGTCCAACTCAGTGCTCAGGCTTTTAGCACTCATTTCGTAGGAGAGGAGGAACAAAACCAACTACAACGTATAACACAGCCATACAAAGATCTCGGCGAAAGATTAGTTCAACTATTTTTAAAGACAACACCGGATGTCATTTTGGTTGATATCGAATTTGGGAGGAAGATTACTTTCGGTATTGGAGCAATGGTAATCAGAAAAAAGAGTTGAAACATGCCCCATTTGCCAAGCGAATTTCGGATGCTGTCATTAGAAGTGGAAAAAAACAACGTGAGACGAAAAAACACAGCCTCCAAAACAAAACAGCCCTTTTCAGGGCTAACCCAACAGTTCTTTTCAGAGCTAACCCAACAGTCCTTTTCAGGACTAACCATTTACCACGAAAGTTCTATCTTCAAATTGTCATTTCTTCAAATTGTCAAACTTCTTTCTTTTAGAAGAGTTACACTCCGAAGAGTAAAAAAACTCAGAAAAAGTCTAAGTCCAACTCAGTGCTCAGGCTTTTAGAGAGAAAATTCATCCATAGATGCAGAAAAAACTCAGAAAAACTAAGTTCAACTCAGTGATGTAGGATATTTGCAATTAAAGGCTAGGTAACGGACAAAAAATGACACAATTTCTATTGTCAATCTTCTTTTCTCTCAGAAGAGTTACACTCCCAAGAGTAAAAAACTCAGAAAAAAGTCTAAGTCCAACTCAGTGATGTAGGATATTTGCAATTAAAGGCTAGGTAACGGCCAAAAAATGACACATTTTCTATTGTCAATCTTCTTTTCTCTCAGAAGAGTTACACTCCAGAGTGTTAAAAAACTCATAAAAAAGTCTAAGTCCAACTCAGTGCTCAGGCTTTTAGAGAGAAAAATCATCCAGAGAGTAAAAAAACTCAGAAAAAAGTCTAAGTCCAACTCAGTGCTCAGGCTTTTAGAGAGAAAAATCATCCATAGATGCAGAAAAAAGACTAAGTCCAACTCAGCGCTCAGTCTTTTAGAGAAATCATTCATAGATGCAGAAAAAACTAAGTACAACTCAATGGTCAGTCTTTTAGAGAGAAAAATCATTCATAGGGTAAAAAAGTCTAAGTTCAACTCAATGATTAGGCAATTAGAAAAGAGAATTCATTCATAGAATGAAAAAAGCTAAGTTCAACTCAATGGTCAGACATTTAGAAAGAGAAATTATTCATAGGGTAAAAAAGTCTAAGTTCAACTCAATAATTAGGCAATTAGAAAAGAGAATTCATTCATAGGTGAAAAAACTAAGTACAACTCACTGATATAGGGACAAATTCCTTTTAGAGAGAAAAATCATTCATAGGATGAAAAAAGCTAAGTTCAACTCAATGGTCAAACATTTAGAGAGAAGAAATCATCCATAGATAAGAAAAAAGTCTAAGTCCAACTCACTGATATAGGGACAAATTCCTTTTAGAGAGAAAAAATCATTCATAGATAAGAAAAAAGTCTAAGTTCAACTCAATGATATAGGGACAAATCATTCATAGAGATGCAGAAAAACTAAGTTCAACTCAGTGCTCAGACATTTAGAAAGAAAAAATCATTCATAGATGCAGAAAAAACTAAGTACAACTCACTGATTAGGCAATTAGAAAAGAGAAATCATCCATAGGGTGAAAAAAGTCTAAGTTCAACTCAGTGATATAGGGATAAAATAAAAAAAAAAGCCTAAAAAGTGATCCATTACACATATAAAACACTAAGCTCTTGATTATTTTTTCTCATTTACCATTAACTTTTCGTAAAACCTGAGTCAGTATCCCACAATGTTTGGATTAACATTTTTTCTCTCATTGCTCTTCTGGTTAGAAGAAAGAGAACGTTTCAGATATATCAGACATGAAATTGACCATCTGATGCAAATGCTAGATAAAATGGAATCAATCAAAAGAAAGAGAGGGGATAAAAAAGTGCATTCTGCACAAAAAGCAACCCTTTTCAGGGCTAGCTATCTTAAATAAACATCTTTCTTTTCATTTTGTCAGAAGACTCATAATCAAAAAAAAGTCATAGGTTAGTTAAACTCTAGTTTTTCTAACCCGAACAAGAAAATGTAACAAAACCACGGGTTGGTCAAAAATAAAACATTTAGTATTAGAAAAACAACGGTGAATCTGATTGGATAACATTAATTTGGAGCCAAAACAGCATGAAATGCCGACGCGGGAAAAACATAGGAGAAAATGACGTCATGGGTCAACTAGTTCAATCCGTCTGAAAAGCTATAAAACCCAGCGCATTTTCCCGCACATTATTCATTCTCTTCGAGTTGCAACCATAATGGAATGCGCACTTCGAGACATGAGTTTTTCTGAACTCGCCCAGCTGGCATGCAAAGAAAAGAAGAAAAAGGAAAAGAAGGAGTTCGTCGTACCCCAGACCGAGTGCTGGGATAGTGACAACGAGCCACCGTTCTCATTGGACTTCGGCTTGGACGAGCAGCAGCTGAAAAGAGTAAAGAGGAGGGCTGCAAGTAGCTGTCCGGCGTGCAGGAAGGTTGGAGGTTGTGCTTAAAAACACAACCTCCAAAACCAGGTCCCTTTTAGGGACACCCCAACAGCCCTTTTCAGGGCTAACCATCTACCACGGAAGATCTACCTTTCTTCAAATTGTCAGACGTAAGTTCTATCTTTTCTTCAAATTTATCATTTCTTCACATTGTCAGACGAAAGTTCTACCTTCAAGCTAACAGACGAAAGTTCTATCTTCAAGTTGTCATTTCTTCAAATTGTCACAGCTCTTTTCAGAGCTAACCCAACAGTCCTTTTCAGGACTAACCATCTACCACGAAAGTTCTATCTTCAAGATGTCAGACGAAAGTTCTACCTTCAAGCTGTCAGACGAAAGTTCTATCTTCAAGTTGTCATTTCTTCAAATTGTCACAGCTCTTTTCAGAGCTAACCCAACAGTCCTTTTCAGGACTAACCATCTACCACGAAAGATCTATCTTCAAGATGCCAGACGAAAGTTCTACCTTCAAGCTGTCAGACGAAAGTTCTATCTTCAAATTGTCATTTCTTCAAATTGTCACAGCTCTTTTTCAGAGCTAACCCAACAGTCCTTTTCAGGACTAACCATTACCACGAAAGTTCTATCTTTCTTCAAAATTGTCATTTCTTCAAATTGTCAAACTTCTTTCTTTTAGAAGAGTTACACTCCAAAGAGTAAGAATCATTCATAGATGCAGAAAAAAGACTAAGTCCAACCCAGTGCTCAGTCTTTTAGAGAAAAAATCATTCATAATTGCAGAAAAAAACTAAGTTCAACTCAGTGCTCAGTCTTTTAGAAAGAAAAATCATTCATAATTGCAGAAAAACTAAGTCCAACTCAATGGTCAGGCTTTTAGAAAGAGAGAAAATCATACATAGGTGAAAAACTAAGTCCAACTCAGTGCTCAGACATTTAGAAAGAAAAATCATACATAGGTGAAGAAAAAACTAAGTCCAACTCAATGGTCAGGCTTTTAGAAAGAGAGAAAATCATCCAAAGGGTGAAAAAACTAAGTCCAACTCAGTGCTCAGACATTTAGAAAGAAAAAATCATACATAGGTGAAGAAAAAACTAAGTCCAACTCAATGGTCAGGCTTTTAGAAAGAGAGAAAATCATTCATAGGGTGAAAAAACTAAGTCCAACTCAGTGATCAGACATTTAGAAAGAAAAATCATACATAGGTGAAGAAAAAACTAAGTCCAACTCAATGGTCAGGCTTTTAGAAAGAGAGAAAATCATTCATAGGGTGAAAAAAACTAAGTCCAACTCAGTGATCAGGCTTACCCTTTACTTTCCCTTAACTTTCCCTTTTTTGCAGAAAAATTCCACTCAGGGTAGTCTCTTTGGGTGGTTTTATCCCCAGAGTGACACCCAAGATGCTCCCCCCTTTTGCCTTTTTTTGCAGAAAAATCCACTCAGGGAGGGTAGAATACGGATTATAAAAATGCAAATTCTTTCAGGGTGGCAGAATAGGGACAAATTTTCTGTAGGGTAGGCAACGTAGGGCTCTCAGGGAGGAGCACATAAGGACATGACCAGATCTGTCATGTCCTTATGTGCTCCTCCTATAGTACTCACGTCAGCCTGCGCCGACCGCGTAAGCTGACCTTGGTCCATACGTTTTGTAGATGCATTAAGCCTCCTTTTCACAGGACATGGCTCAAAAAGTACTTTTCAAGATAGAGCTATAGATAGCTTTTGAATGCCTCATTGGGAAAATAGCAATCGTTAGCTAGAACTACTTAACCCTCTTTAAGCAATGACTTTCTCCTTATTCTAAAAGATTTTTTATACGTTCAAGTTTAAGCCTATATCATGGTGTAAAATTACGACCAATTTTCGTCAGAAAGAAGATTAAAACTTCAGTGTTGAAAGAGATAAACTTTAAAGTAACAATTTTCTGTAAGCGATTACAACACCCACATAAATAAATTCTATTAAACTGGCTTGAAGAATTCTTCATTAAAAACTTAATGTAATACGTCATATTAAATGCAGGAAAACTATATGAAAACGTGAAAAGAGTATGTTAGGTTTTTCCTTTATACAGTCGAAAACAGCGTCTTACTCCTGGTTTTGATCCGTATTTGTTGCTCCACGCAATCGTAGTTCCGACTGTAATCTTCCAAGTTCTTGATTTTTCTCCTCCAACTGACTTTGTAGTCGATTTTGACTGTAAAAAAAGTTTTATTTTCTGTTTAAACTTGCTTTACGGTAAGCCGCTATGGTTATTTATTATTACTAATTATTATAATTACCTTTTTTTTTTTCAAAGAGAACCTAATAGTCTCCATTCAAAAATCTTGGTGGCACCAAACATAGTTTAACAAGTGTATTTTTACATGCGATATATCTTTTGTATTATTTGGAAATGAAATACATCAAAGTTTATCGATCAGTCATTAAACTGGAAGTGTCTTGTCATCCTGTCAGCGTCAAAGGGGAAAACAGGGAGTTTCAAGAAGTCAAAGATCAAGAAACTTAGCACCGAGTGTACAGTCTGATCTTGGACCTATACAAAATGCTTGTCTGGTCAAGCCTTGAAGATCAAAATCTTTCTGAGTTTCAGTGGGTTGTATTTACAGCCAAGAGAGGTTCAGTTTACATAATGCGTTGAAAGAGTTGAAAATTTTAAAAAGATTCAATCGTTTTCTTGACTTACTTGTAGATCCCCGCATTCCTTTATGATTTTACAAAATCAGTTTGAAAGACAATGTTCACTACAGACACGGGCTCTTTATGAGGCGGGCTTTTGCAAAAAAAAGATAGTTTAATGCATCTCCGTGATGCATTTTACCAAGCAAGTCATCACATAATTGTGTATGCATAAAACCATTTTTGTATAATAACCGACGAAATCATGAGGTGCACTGGCCCTTGGATATGCAGAAAACTGCCCAATAGCAAAAAGTTTCGACCCAGGTCAGCCTGCGCGCACTGCGCAGGCTGACCTGAGTCGATACTTTTTGCAAATGCATTGAAACTCCCCCCGCCCTTTTTAACAGAAATGGCTCATATATTGAAGCTTAAACTTCTGACCTCTTTTTCACATGAAGACAAGAAACTTATAATTGTTTGATCGACCAAAATTTCTAACCTTTCTAGAAGCTGTTGATTTTGTTGCTCAAATTGTTTAGCTTGGTTTACCGCCTGCAACACTTTCTCTTTTTCACGATGTATTTCTGTGAATCTAGGAGGAAAAAATGTCCACAGTAACAAAAGAAACAGAAATATGCAAATAAAGAAAATAAAAAAAGCAAACAAATTTCATTCCACGTCTTATATCTTCTAAATATCGCTGGCAAATGCATCCCAATATCCTAATATAACAAATATTTTCATACAATCCCTTGTTTTAACGACTGTTAGTAAAAAACGTTTTGAAAACATTGTGAGAAAATGAGAAAGTACTAGTAAGCAGCATTTCTCTGTATCCCACAATGTTCTTTATCCTTATCAAGATACTTTCAATTCTTTGAAGCATGTTTAATTTGTCGCTTACAAAGGATAGCTATGCATTTTGACACATCCAAAATGTTGTCGTTGGTATAAAGGTAACTTATACCGCAGGCCTTTGAAGCTCCACTGGTCTATCACGGAACTCACGGAACACCAAAATTTTCCATGCTCTATCATCGGATACCGTTTCTAATAATAGCACACATGCGCATCGCCTCCATATCGTATATAGTAACATGTTATAATATACGATATGAAGGCGATGTGCCAGTGTGCTATTTTTAGTAACGGTGTCCGATGATCGAGCAATGAAAATTTTAGCGTTTTTGATAGATCAATGGATCTTCAAATGCCTATGCTCAGCCTGAAACACATAAGTCACTGTGGTGTTTAGAACTAAATAAAGTTTTAGTTAGCCTTACCGTTCGCCGTCTCTCATTGCTATCCCCTGCAGACTGTCGAGATGTGCTCCTGACCCCTGAAGTACTTTGGAATCTTCGCTGCCACTCTTCAGTCTAAATTATCGTTTAAAAAAAAAAAGGTATGCATCTTGTAAAAAAAGAATGAGCCATGCTCTGTGACAAAGTGGTTTAATGTATCTACAAAAAGTATCGACCCATGTATGCCTGCGCAGTCCACGCAGGCTGACATGAGTCGAAAGGTTTCGCTTTTTTGTAAATTTGCTGCATGTCAATGGACCATACTACCTCATGATTCAGTTGGTTGTTAGACAAAATAGTTTTCATGGATCCATAATAATGTGTTGAGTTGCTTAGTATAATGCATCACGGAGATGCACAAAACCCCACGGCCAGACCACGGCTTAAATATACTAAGTTGTCGCAATCCACATTCATATACGGTATATAGAGTGCGCCACTCGTGAAAATATTACCGATGATGTTCACGAGATGAAATAAATTTCGATCTTTCACCGAAAAAAAACAAATATTCTATTTATTTCATGCTTTTAACCCTTTATCGTGGGGGGGGGGGGGGAAACTTAATCAAAATCCAGTACAGTTCTTTTCGGTTATTCCCCGTGGCGTACCCCCTCCGCATAAAGTAAATTACGTCATATTTCCATCTGGTTGTGAGGCACGCGTATTTTACCTAGGTAACTAGTGCTCGGGAACAACTCTTTCCGCCTTTCAATTGAAGTGTTAGAATATAAAAATCGGTATTTTCACTGGTCGTAACCATGAAATATCGGAAAATATTTTACCGATGTTTCTCGATAAATTACCGGAAAGCATGAAATAATGAAGTATACAAGTATACTGAAGTATCCGCCAATTCTTGTATAAAGTCATTGAGAGAGAGAGAGAGAGAGTAAGTAAATGAAGTAATTTAAATCTTAAATAATAGTTTAAAACCATGCATTGATAAAATGAATCGAGTGACACAAGATCTGTGTTCTATGAAATTATCAGGAACATTGCATTTCGTTCTGACTGAAATGTTTTATATTAAGTGCGAGAGCTGCTTTTGCTACATTGAGCAATCGTCTCTTTTGTAAATGACGTACTTTCTTTAGTCGTTTTCTTTTAACAATGAATGGTGCTGACGTTTTTAATTCACCACCGTAGAAACGTCTATCTTTCAACTAAATATTGTTTAATTTCCTGTTCGTACGCTATTCAACAATCAGTGAGTACTGTATGAAGGCCTTGGGTGCAATACTCCTTTTTACTCTTTTTACCAAACTCTTTGGAAAAATATTACGTGCCTTGTGAGAAGATCACGTTTGTCATCTTCAGCTTTTTGAAGCTGCGATGTCACTCTCCGTAATTCCTGATCCTTTTCGTCCATATCCCTTCGAAGTTTAGATGTGCTGAATAAAAGAAAAGAAATGTGGTAATATATCTAAGCTATAGTAAATGAATGATGTGAACTTTAAGTTTCCTCTTAAACGTAATACAAGGGTATTGTAATAGACAAAAGAGGTGCATGCAGTTTCATAGACTTATACACTTCAACGCAAATCCTTGATGGCGGAGTCGAATCGGAGCCATTCGTCCACAAGACAAATACACCTTGATATTATTTGCTTCCTTTGTTAGTTGCCATTAAAACATATAAAATGGATTATGCTTGAAAATAAATGTAATTATTAAATATAATCGTTCGTTGTCATTCTGAAACAAACACACATAGGTTAAAATGAGCCATCCCTTCGTCATGTAAACAAACCGTTAAGTGTCAAATATTGTATCGTTACAAGAAATGATTTGCAGCAACTAATGGTCGTTTACTTTTGACAACAAATCACAGAATGAATAGTTTCTTAAGTACCTTGAAGTTGATTTAATCCATGTTTAAATGAAAGTATGTCGAACCGCAGTGACTTCAAGCACTGAACTGCATATGTTACACAGTTTTCAGTGACGTCAACATTGGTGTTGGGGCACTCAGAAAGGCAATTCGAATTCGTATGCGCACTCGACTCGTGAGACCACAAAACAGGGAATTTTCACCAAATATAATTAAAATTGTAAAACTTTGCAGTATAATAATTTCGTTGTACATACGGTCAGGTGGAAACTTGTTCACAGCTGTGGCGAATCATGTCGCCAGGGCTTGGGCCGACATGATCGCCGCAGCAGTGAACAAGTTTCCAAGTACCCTGCCACCGTGCAACTACATGTAATTATGTATAAATACATCTTAGAACGAGTTGCAAGACTTGCCTGTCTTGCAAACTGCTGTTTTCTCTTACAAGGTCCTTTACCCTGGCGTCAGACTTTTCGTATACTTTTTTCTTGTGTTTGCCACTATGCGACTTGTAACTAAAAACAAACCACAAGAGACACGGAATGAAAATCTGTGGAAAGAGGTTAGAAGCCATAATGTCTGTCGAAAGACTTGCATAGATAAGTTTATTTTTAACACAGCCATTACATTTTCGCTCTAATAAATGATGTTTTTTTCTTTAAATTATTTTTTTGAGTTCGATGATTTTTTTCCAATGTCCTGTTGTTGAGTAGAAAGATTCTTAATACAAACAAAACAGATGCTGTTTAATCACTTTTGTGGTTGACCATGGTATGAAAATAATATACTTTATGTTACAATATATGTAGATGGCAGACCAAATAGAACGAATTCCGAACCAACCGGTGCCTTCTGTGAAAACCATTATTATATAACGGGTATACAGGTATTTAAAAGAAGAGAATGTTTACCTGTCCTTGCTTCCCTTTTGAACTTCTCTATCCAACTGATGTACCCTGTTCATAGCCTCTTCTAATCTAAAAATAGAAGTAACAATGTAAGGTGCTTTTGGGGACAACGTTAGGTGCTCTACTGACGATATCCAGTGCTTTTCTATAAGCTTTTGATGAGTTTACGGACCATGTGTCATGTTATCTTCAGGGACAATGTTATGTACTTTGCAAACAACGCTATGTACTTGAAAGTTTTAATAGCAATTCTACATGCACTTTGTAGAAAAATATTTGATCTTTGTTTTATTGACTTTGTACGCCAGGTGCTTTATGAACATAATCAGGTACTTTCCAAATATTGTCTGTTTACGTACGCACGATATCCAGAATCAGACTGCTGAGAGTTGACCGATAATGTGATTTGTGACGCTTGATCTTTGTTACTACCATAGCAAAGCTTACCTTATAGAAAGGTTAAAGTATTGTGTGTCACTTATCGTAACATTATATTATGCAACTAAACAAAAAAAAATTCAGCTAGGGAGGGTTCGGCATCCCTTAAAAAAGATAATACTGTATCATACCTGTTTTCCAAACTTCGGTTTTCCCTTTCTAACTCTCTTACCCGAGAAATGGATACATCAGATGGAGATCTATGAAATGCATATTGCAGCCTGTTTCGAAAAGAAAATATTGACCATGTTATAAAGAAATGCGCCAGCGATTAGACATTGCTGACACGGTGTAGCGTCTTAAACCACTTCCACCTGTATTTCAGTTATATCAAGGTACTAGGTCACCCATTCCAGTGTATCCTGAATTTCATCTGTACCTGGTTTGGGTTAAAAAGTGCCTTTCACAAGAACATGCCAACGCTGCCAGCACAACATAATGATCCGAACATGACTGCTGCAGGAAAAATCCTATTCCTTAACCAGTGTGCTACGACGAATTTCCTTTTGCTTCGTATGGTAGTTACAGTCACTTCTGTTTGCTTTGCTTGTTAAAAGTGGACATAGAAACTAACAAGGTCGGAAAATCTGAATGTAAACACTAATACGCGATTTCGTAAAAAAGTACATGTACATCAATATGCTTTCTATCATTCATTTTGTTCACATTAGATACATGTATGTTCCAATGAATAATTACTCCACAGCTCTTTTACAAACGCAACTAAAACAGATCATATCGACTAAATCTTGCGGCGTCGAGGTGTATCAATGATCCTTTTGTGGGCTATATATATCTAGGTCTTACAGAACAGAATCCGAGCCTGTATTGAAAAAAAACTAATAATAATTATAAATTCATGCTCAGTCTAATTCTACATTTAGAAAGTAGCGCACTTTGAGATCGGCTAATCCAAAAGGGTTTGGCCAATCAGAATTTGTGTTACTTTGAAACTTAGAAAATTCTTGAGAATTAGACTGAGAAAGCAATTTAGAATGGTTGGTGACTAAGGATCTCAGAGTTATATTCCCAGATATTGTCAGACATCTTGAGCGACAGAAAAAAGTCTGAAACTTGATTATACGGTTTTTTGTTGTTGTTGTTGTTGTTGTTGCTGTTGTTTTGCTGATTTAATATATATATAATCCAGTTATTTGGTGTCTTGAAATTATTGTTGAGAGCATTTATTGTTGTGCCGAACCCGATAGCTCCGTCATTAAAGTCCAGAACTTGCGATTTAGGGTTCGTGTCTGCGAATACCAGCTCGACCAAACTCTTTTCCGAATATGAAAGTCATAGTGATAGGACTCATCTCAGTTTAACTGCTGAACATATTTAGACAATAATTTTGTGCATGCACGAAAGCAGGTAATGTCTTGGAAAGAGTGCTGTGCATGGTACAATATACAATATACGCAGAGCTGTACTGGCCGCTATGATATAACAGGAAAAATGTTGAAAGTGGTGGTAAAGATTAAACACACAAATAGAACATGTTCTTTAGAATAATTTCAAAATGTCTTTAGAAGGTTTAACGGTTCCATCCTTGTTTAAACGATCGAGTGCATACATAGGTATTTATAATGAAAATAAGTATGATGAAAATATCGATTCAACCTTTCTTTAAGGGTTGGGTTTCCTGATGCTATTGTATCATTCAATCTACTGTTATCTCTTTCTAGTTGGTTTATCTTGTCATTAGCGTCCTGTAACCTGGTCATAGAACAAAACAACAGCAAAGATTTATAAGAGAAGCATAAAGAGATCATATCAATTGGTACAACCACAACACATGATAAAATTGTACTATTTCATGTTATACATAGAATCAGAGATAAAAGAAAAATCTACGATTTTATTTTTGTTTACACATTGTGAGAGAGAGAGAGAGAGAGAGAGAGAGAGAGATTTTAAAATGACTGCACTAAGTTCTCTTGAGATCCAGATCTAAAAGGATTTTGATAAAACATGAGTACCTGTCTTGTAAACTGCTAATTTTTGTCTCCAATTCTCTTGTCCGAGATTCTGATACTTCTGACTGTGGTCCCTTACCAAATGTACTCTGTAATCTGCTATTAAGACAGAAATAGCTACGTGTGAATTAGAAATCATAAACAAAACAGTAATAGAGCAAAAAAAAGTATGCGTTTAACTTATCAACATTAGCCCGAACAACATCCCCGAGCAGAGTACTTTTATATACAATTCCAGTCACTACAAGTCAAATGTTACATGAAGTAAAAACACTTGTACCTGGCCTTGAAGACATTTTCGATTTACCTGCTGCTGTTTAAATACGAGAATGAAAACAAAACAGTGAACAAAACAGTACTTTCATCTATATACACAGAGTTTTCTGGTAGAAAATATGAGACAAGCCCTGTGAAAAGAAGGTTTAATGCATATACAAAAAGTATCGAACTATTCAGCCTGCGCAATCCGCGCAGGCTGACAAAGATCGAACCGCTTTGCTACTTGTAAATTTCCATATATCCAAGGACCATTCTACCTCATTATTCAGTAGTTCGTTAAACAAAATGATAGAATGGATCCATAATTATGGGATGACCTGCTTGATAAAATGCATCAAGGCGATGCACTAACCCAACGCTTTTTTTCTAGAACATTATTTACTAGTAAATTTTACCTATCATTGAAGCTGATGTTGCCTGTTCCTGTTTCATTCCTCTTTTTGTCATCAGTTTGTAATTGGTTTATCTTCGCTAACGCTTCCCTTAACCTGGCAATAAATGGCACAATAGGCACAATTAAATTTCGTCATGTAGAGGGCAAGATACGTTCTGTGTTTTTGCAGACAGGATAGATCAAGTACCTATCGTGCTGTCCAATCAAAGACAAATACTATCTAATATTTGATAGATACTCGGATTAAAAAAAAGGATTAAAAAACCTACGGGTTAGTTTTGTCTACTATATGATGTATTTAATTCATGTATTTACTTTATTATGATGTGAGCAGAATTGTACGTTTGATATGTAACTCGAAAATACTCTGACCTAATTGAGCATAAATTGCAACAATTTATTACTGAATAAAAATATATTTTCGGTGTACTCATACAATCATAGGACTCAAAGTCATGAAAAGTGGACTTGTGAAGCATTATTTCGCAATACTGTGGAACAAAGAAGAAACGGTTGGTTTTTTTTTATCAAATGTAGAGCGAATTTATGAAAGTAATAGCTTGGACACACAGGGACAAGGATTAGGGTGATTGTATTGCTTATGTGTATGCCTGTGTATGCCACGTATGAGTTATGCTCTGTGAAATGGTGGCTAAATGCATCTGCAAAATGTATCAACTAAGGTCAGCCTGCGCAGTCTGCACAGGCTGACCAGGGTCGAAACGTTTTGCTTTTGTTAACCTCTTTGCATGTCCAAGGATCATTCTAACTGATAATTTGGTCAGTTGTTGGACGAAATGAATCATAAATGGCCTGCAACACGCGAAAAGGGGCATTCAGACATTTGCGTAAAGTGTCGTTTCGGATTAGTCTGCGCAGTCCGTACAGGCTAATCCAAAACGACACTTTCCGTTTTTATGTAATTTTCTGTTTTGCGCAAGTCTACTGTAGCACAAAATCTAATGTAGTCGTAAAGTGCCGTCTCGGATTAGCCTGCGCGGACTGCGCAGGCTGATCCGAAACGACACTTTACGCAAATGTCCGAATGCCCCTTTTCGCGTGTTGCAAGCCATAATCTTTTACTGTGTGATGTGTCGCTTGCTATTATACTCCATGAGGATGCATTAAACCCACATTTACCAGAGCATGGCTCGTGTTTAGTTGTTCTAATGGAATGATTAGCCAGTGCATCAATTTGAATCATTTTTCTGCTCGTAATTGCATCTTGTGTGCGTAGTATGTACTGGAGCGACCATAGCAAGGATGACATGTAATTACCTAAACTGAAAGTATTGCGAAGAGCTTATGCTTATAATTTGAACGGTATTTCGTTGCGGTCATGCCATGGGCACATTTCACTAAACTGCGTACGCACGAAATTTGCGTACGCAATTTTTGTAAGCAAACATTAAGTCTGAAAACAAGTTTCACTGAGCTACATAACTTTACGATTTGATTAAGAATTTCGATAACATTACGCCACTTCATATGTTTGGGTAAAGTAGGGATCCTACGTGTGTTTATTCAATCCCCCAAAAATTGGCGTAAATCTACGCGGTTTGTTGAAATGGACCCATGGTGATCACAGAGAGCGAAGTTGCAATGCAAATTCGCTAAGAAGGTATTTTTGTAACGCTGCGCAAATGTTTAAGGTTAAATACCTTTCTTCCAAACTTCTTTTTTCGCTTTCCACTTCTTCCAGCTTTGACTGCACCTTTTCCAGTTGTATTGTTTGGTCCCTTGTTCTTGATAATCTTTTCCAAAAAAAGCAAAGCAACCATTTATCTCAATAATGGTTTAACTACGAACCTTATGGCAATATTCTACACTCATCTCAGTTGAAAGAAAATCCAGAGGACAAATCGAAAAAGGTCCAGATTCTGGAATTCAACTGTGATAAAGTATCAAAAATTGTGGGAAAAGAGAAAATGTTGTTTGCCAGCGTTTTCTCCTTTTCCCACAATGTTTTCAAAAGCCTCAGGATCGTTAAGATTCAGAATTCGTGATAAAAGGTCAATCATATTGCAAATCCCAAAGAAACAAAGAAATGACATCGAAATCGGTATCAATATACCTAGTGATCTTGTTAGATCCCGGAAGCTACGTCTAGTATGTCAGAAGTCGCGAGTTAGAATCCAAGTTCGACCGAACCCTTTCAATGGATGATCAGTGCGACAGGGTTCATTAATCGCTTATCACTAAAAGCATTGTTTCATTGACGATTTTCTAAGGCTAAGCATCAAGTGGCTTGGAAAGAGTGTTTTGCGTGACACTTGTATTTAGACTTTCCAGGAACGCATATTGTTACGGGAGACCACTCCTTAATGCATTGCTTCGTCCCGATTTAAATACAATACCTAACAACTGCGTTAGGGAGATATCTCTTTAGCTCAGTGGTTATGGTATTGGTCTTTTAAACCTCGAAAAACGAGGATCTTACCCGCCGTGGGTTCGAATCCCGCCAGATGCGGTTTGTATTTCAGCTATGTATTTGTTCATTTGTTTCTTTGTTACGGACTTTGTTCGTAAGATGGGGGCTCATCCGGGATTGGCCATTGAGCCATTAATCCCATTTGTTGTCCAAAAACGGACATTTGTTGTCTAAATAATAGACTTACTGCCTAATAAGGCTTTGAGTCATCAATAAATGATGACTTTAAGATGGGGTGTGTTACGGGAGACCACTCCTTAATGCATGGCTTCGTCCCGATTTAAATACAATACCTAACAACTGCGTTAGGGAGATATCTCTTTAGCTCAGTGGTTATGGTACTGGTCTTTTAAACCTCGAAAAACGAGGATCTTGCCCGCCGTGGGTTCGAATCCCGCCAGATGTGGTGTGTATTTCAGCTATGCATTTGTTCATTTGTTTCTTTGTTACGGACTTTGTTCGTAAGAATACATTAGTAACTGGTCAGCTAGATATAACTAATACGTTCATGAAACGACACTACACATCCAAACAATCAAACAAACAAAAGAAAAGGTACAGCCACGTAGACATATAAAAAGCAGTCGTAGACATATTATACTCCAAAGACAATCACCTGTATATACCCTAAAATCCAATACAATAAAAGAGAATGTGTGTCATAACTCAGGTATGTGCATTCAGGAATATCTTAATGAAAATTTCGGACTATAATAATTGTCTTTGTATTTATTTCAGCGTTGCTGTAACTGAAGTTCAACTGTTTAACTTTTTATAAGGTGACACACCATCGTCATGTTCGATTTACGTCTTTTCTCTTTACTGAAAACGTTCATATTATTAGATTACCTGTCTGGAAAACCAGACACATCTGTTCCATGTTCTTCTAATCTGATTTCACCTTTCTCTGTTTCCTTATTCCTATCCAATGCGTCCTGTAACCTAAAGAAATAAAGAAATTATGACATACAATGTACCTTTATCATAAAAGAAAAGTGCACCATCGCTATTTTTATCCAATCCAAATTCCATATTTACAATATGTTTTACAAAAAGTACCGTTTATTTGATTTTCTTGTCTCTACCGTGTGATTAAATAGTTATATAATAGGCATGTAATAAAGTTGTTATTTAGGACAGTACTTGTAGTATTTTTTTAAATGATATAAAGCCATCTGTATGCATAGGTTATCCGTTAATTTGCGTCCCCTTGAGTATATGTTGTTCGGGTATAGGATTAAGTAATTTACCGTTTTCTTAGACTGATGTTCTGTAATTCCAATTCTTTTATCTTTGAATCGGGTTGTGCAGAAAGATCAAGTTTGTCACCGTCTTCTTGAAGCCTATGGTGCGAATTAAGCAGAAGTGTTATTCCATTTTCCGAACACAGAACACTTTTACTTGTTAAGCTAATTATGTTCTTCTTGAAATACCTTATCTTGACGGACCAAAATGTACATGAATCGGCAAAAAACAAACATCTCTTGGAAACTATTAGTTCAGGTGAAAAAAACATCTGTCATACTATGTAACAACAGACTATATGTTTTGTACCATGCAATTTTATCACATTGCTATCCTTTCTTAGTATAACACAGCCATTAGGAGTTTTCTTATCTTGCACATGTTTGAGACTATAGTGCCACATTAGGTCAACATTCTGTGATCATTAGCTTCACTTCTAAGACAATGCTGACCCAGATTTGGTTGTGAAATTAATTGTCAAAATTGGTGATCGTAACAAGGCTAAGAATTTTATCAACTGAAGACAAAATCATTATTATAAGCAAGTTTCTCTGGAACTATTTATCAGCCGTAAGGTACCTGTCAAAGAAGCCACTAGGCTTCAAGTAAGTTTCGGTACACATGTACATGTAGGCCTGTGTTTTAACACATCATGAACAATAATTCTCGAAAAAGAGTTATGTGATTAAAAATTCTCTTACTTATGTTGGCTTTTAAGGTAAAAGTTTATTGAACTCGTCTAGGGAAAAAAAATGTTATTAAGCTCTCCAAAGGCTCACCTAATAAAAATTTCATCTAGACTCGTTTAATAAGATTCTTTCTCAAGTACCAACTTATGTCAGATCCTATAATATTACATCCATTACAAAACTTTTGCTTTTGAGGAAAATGAAGATCAAGACCTGTGACGTCCACTTATCAAGAAATTTAAACTATGGCCAGAGCAGCCTTTGGGTTACAATAATTTAGTTTTCCTTCTCACTTAAATTACTTTATCCTTTTATGTCCTCTTATGGTTAGATTCTAGATAGCTTTTGTTTAATACCTGCTTGTTACAACAATGTCGTCTGTTACCAGGTCCCTTCTTCCTCTGTCGGTCTTTTCTGGCTGATCTATTATGTTAAGGGCTGTCTGTAACCTGGCATTAACAGTACATTTTCAAGCTAGTTAAATAGAGATATATTACGGGAAACTGATTCTTAACGTCTGAGCAAGTAACGATAACTCTTATCATTAGCGATAGCTCTTCCAAAAGTAACAAATAAGGCCAAAAGTAAACAAAGCGGGTGTTTAAATGCATTTAAATTTATATCATACCATTTAAAAATATTGAAATGATTGTGAAGATGACAACCTGTCATTGTACGGTCGGACCAAGTCTTAGTCGCTGACAGAGAAATTAATTTTGAAACTAGGATAAAACCTGCCAGATAGATTTGTCTTTTGTTTATTTTTTACCTGATTTTAAACTTCTTTTTTCTGCCAGCAACTAACATATGACCCGACCACACAATAACAGACTGTCATATTCACAATATTTTCCATACTTTTAAATGGCATGATTTAAATTTGAATGTATTATGCCACCTGTTTTGATATTTTGGCCTCTACTGCACACTTTGCAGACGACTCTTTGCAGTTTGCAGGAGACATTTTTTAAAATTTTTTTTGGCTACATATTGAATCGTTTATGATTAACTTAGCTGAACGTTGTTTTTGAGGGATTAAAAAAAGTAAATGAACGATTCGACTACCTGCTTTTTAAACTATTGTTTTCTTTTTCAAGTTGTTCGATCCTAAAATCTGTTTGATCAGGTCCATCAACTTTGTGCATTGTTACATGTAATCTAAAATACAAAAGAGAAAAAAACAGAGAGACTCAGATTAAAACTATAATTTTCTACTGTTCATTTTTACGCTGACGAAAATAATGGATTGAATGAATTCATTTTTTGTCCAATTTAATGCATCTTTCGAAACGGACAATAAAAGATAAATGCATAGCTTTAATGCATGTCATAGAAGGTATAGTATAGAAATGGTTATATCATTTAAATTTAAAGATTGTTTATAAATGGAATCATGTGGTATATGTTGTGTAATTTGCACTACCTATCTCTACAGCTTATATCGCCTGTCCCATATTCAGCGTACTTGACTCTGCCTTCTTCCAGTTCCCTGATTCTATAGACAAAACATAAAAATGTACAACAGGTACTTTAAAATAATGATTATTTCGTAGATTAAAAAATGAACAAAGTGGTTGTCATATGCAGACTAATAATTTTTATGTCTTCTCTGATGTCTTTGTTGGTTTATCAGTTTATCTGCAAAAACACATTTTGCGAACAAAAAGATTCTTTCAGCAGGTATAGACAATAAAGTTGTGATAGCACACAGACTCTGTGGTTCCGTTGAGGTCGTTTATGATTAGCAAGTACCTAGATATGCGTTTTGGTTGGGTAGTCATTGTGTTTCCTTTGTTTAAAACACAGAACCTTGCTTAAACGCTGAAAATGTTATATTGGTCATAACATTCAATTAAAGGCGGCATTTTTCTTTCCTCTTACAAATGACATAAAAAACATGATGTAAAAATTTCATACAAAATACGGTATGGTCAGTTTGTTTTTACCGATATTATATGGATGATTTACATTTAATGCTGAGTATATGGTTTGATATCTTGGAACTATTTTGAGACATTTAAGCATACATGAATCTACGTCAAAGTATGAAATATGTAAAGTACTTCTCTTTCAGTCGAGTTATTTCATCCTTGTATAGCAAAAGCAGGTCAGCAGACCCCTGGGTTGTTTGAACTCTTTCCTGCTTGTATCTGTTTGTTAGGCTGTTATTGGAAATATTATTTCATTAATTATTAATAATTTAAACTGAACCTAATTTTATCATGGTATTAAATAGCTTTTCTTTATAAATAGGTATACAAAGTGTATTGAAAAGTACTAAATCAATATGGCAATGGGAGCTTTGTTGGGCCATTTGGTTCGCTATCCTGAAAAAAATTCGATTTCAGAGAATGTTTGGAAGGAAAAACATTCAATACATATTTATCATTTTATAAGTACAGTACTGATTCGGTAAAACAGATCGACAAAGCTTCTTGACTTTAAAACATAGGAAATGTTCAATGCCTTTTATTCTACACGTTTCAGCTGAGGAAATACATACTTGCTAGGGGATCCCTCATTTTCTTTAGTAAGCTTGTGTCCCTGTTCTTGAACTTTATTCTGATTTCCGATACTTTCTTGAAACAACAACCTGCAAACATGTCTTACATTATGTAAACTCGTTGCAAATAAAAAGAGGCGATAACATATAAAGACTGTTACGCTACACTCACTACACTGGTACTACGTTGCATCCCAGTAAGGTTGAAAATAAAGTTTGATGCAAGATTTACGTACGAAAATCATTAGCTTTAGGTTTTGAACAATAACTGATAAACCTTAGATCTAATTTCATTTCTATGACAAATTTTTTTACACATTTCTGAAATGTAAACGACTAGTGAGAAGTTCCGACAAATACTTGGGAAGACGGTTGGAAATTTTATCTGGTAGTTGAAGTTGACTGGTGCTGAATAGGCAATTACATAAAAGAAAGAGAATCGTGATTCAATCAAACATCACCAAGAAAGATAAAAAAAAAAGACAAAACTTCTAAAAAAAAAAAATAGATGAAAAAATAAAGAAAGAATACGATCTGTACTGATGACAACGTTTTCCTTTTTACAATATGCATGATATGTGGCTGTACCATTTCGAAGATTGATTTATGCCAATTATTTTGATTGACGGGACAGGTTTCGTTTACGTTATAAGGTAAGCATGACTTTAAATGGTATTGACCAACCTTATGAGACATACATTGGTTCACTGATCATAGCCAAGAAAACTATTTGTGTCTTAGAAATATGAAAATGCTAACACGCATTTATTAAAGTGCTGCATTAAGGTGTGGAGAGTCAACATACCGCGCTCTAAGGTCGTCATTTTCGGCTCGTAATTTAGCAGGTTCTCCAATATGAGATGAATTACTTCCACTACTTCCAGAAGTTCTGTGAATATAACAAAGAACAATTTGTGTAAAATAAAGGGAAAATACTATAAACCTCTTAAGCAATAAATAATCTACAATACATCCTTTACAATTAGAAGTGTATATATTAACAGAAAATCAAATGAAAAAAAAAGATATATTCATATGATAAAATAAATTACATCTTCACACTTTGAGCCCTCAAGTCGATGATTATTTATTCATAAGGGAAAATAATGATAATAATAATTAATCACAATATTAATAATAATAATAGCGAGTCAACATACCGCGTTTTGAAGTCATCATTCTCTGTTTGTAATTTATCAAGTTCTCCAATATGAACTGTTAATACTTTTATCAGTGTTTCCGTGAATATATTAGTTATTTGAATTACAGACAGTATTTTATAAACAACTCTAGCAATAGTTCTGTAAGTCTGTGAATACAGAAGAATATATATTGACAAACAGATCCAAGGAAATACACTATTAGATACATTCTATGATATATAATATTCTATCCCTATATTTTATAGCTTTCTTTCAACTTACAGAAAAAATCTGATGATAAAAATGATTATAGACAAATTGATCAAACAAATTAGATTAAAGTTTGGTGATTTTTATATTGTTTTATTTTAATGTTTACCAATGCAGCGAGGGTCAAAGAAATTAACCTGCTTCATATATATACCTTTCATTTAGGATAATGCACTTCTCTTCGAGCACTCTCTTATCTTGTTCGATCTGTTTAATACGCTGTTCGGCCTCTTTTAATCTTAAATAGGAAAGAAAATATCTTATTAATAGTGGTAAACAGTATTCATGCGCTATTCATCAAACTTATATTTTTATGGGAAATACTGTAATATGCGTTGCAAACAATGTTGGATTCAGAGAAGATTTGTCCGCACGGAGATATTTGTAGCAAACATTCAACGAAGCTTTTAATATAGTAGTCGCAAATAGGCTTAATATTTCATGAACAAATCACTTTTGTGACGTAAGAAAATAAAAGAGAAAAACTTCACATACTGATGAGTTACTACAATGCAGTGCCGTAATAAACTCATTGTTTATGCGCTATTAAGTTTGCTAATGAATTTTTATCTTCGATAACAAAACAAGATGTCTTTAATATATCGTTAGCAAAATTCACTTTCGCACTGGAGAGTAAATCTCTAATGTGTGTTCCCGAACCTGACGTTCAGCTTTCAGAAACAAGAGGTCCATGATGGCCCTGAAGTCGCTCACCTGAGCCTTTTGATCAAACATGACCCATTTCCAGTCTCTTCAGAGAATTTAAACAAACATTCTGACAACCACTCATTAGTATTGGACTTACAAATATGGCCTCTACAGTGCACACAAGCTTTTTCTAGAATTTGTCTCAGCGGCCTTCTTGACATGTAGAAATTATCCAGACAAACATTCTGACAAACTTTCATGAGTATTTGAGAGAAATTGTGGCATGAAGGGCGTACAAAAGGTTTTTCCAAGATTTAACCCAGTGACCTAGTTTTTTATCCAACGTGACCCATATTCATACTTGTCTAAGATATTATCAAGACAAACATTCTAAGCAAATTTCAAGATTATTGGACTGAAAATGTGGCCTCTAAAGCGTACACAAGGTTTTCTAAGGATTAGACCTGGTGACCTAGTTTTTGATTCCACGTGACCAATTTTCAAACTCATGCAAGATATCATCAAGACAAACATTCTGACCAAGTTTAAAGAATATTGGACTAAAAATGTAACGTCTAGTGTGTACAAAAGGTTTTTCCGAGATTTGACCTAGTGACCTAGTTATTTATCCAACATGACCCATTTCATACTAGTCCAAGATATTATCAAGACAAACATTCTGACCAAATTTCAAAAGTATTGGACTGAAAATGTGGCCTCTGGAGTGTACACAAGTTTTTTCTAAGATTTGAACTAGTGACCTATTTCTTGACCTGACCTGCCTATTTTCGTACTCATCTGAGATATCATCAAGACAAACATTCTGACCAACTTTCAAGAGTATTGGACTGAAAATGTGGCTTCTGGAGCGTACACAAGGTTTTTCTAAGATTTGATCTAGTGACCTAGTTTTTGATCCGACATGGCCCATTTTCGAACTCGTTTGAGATATCATCAAGACAAAGATTCTGACCAATTTTCAAGAGTATAGGACTGAACATGTGGCCTCTAGAGCGTACATAAAGTTTTTCTAAGATTTGACCTGGTGACCTAGTTTTTGATTCAACATGGCCCATTTTCAAAGGCGTTTGAGATATCATCAAGACAAACATTCTGATAAACTTTCAAGAGTATTGGACTGAAAATGTGGCCTCTAGAGCGTACACAAGGATTTTCTAAGATTTGACCTAGTGACCTAGTTTTTGATTCAACCTGAGCCATTTTCGAACTCGTCCGAGATATTTTTAAAACAAACATTTTGACCAAGTTTAATGAGTATCAGACAGAAAATGTTGCCTAGAGAGTACGCAAGGTAAAAGTTGACGACGGACAACGGACGACGCACGACGGATGCCGGACGCCGAAGACAGCACGATCACAATAGCTCACCATGAGCACTTTGTGCTCAGGTGAGCTATAAATGTAATTGGGAAGGTAAATCTAATTGACACAGGGTGTTTCATAATATTTGTCCTTATTTTAAACATGAATATTGTTTACACATGTAAATTTAAGATAAATGGAAAGCTACCACCTTTTTGCAGACACAGTAAAATTTTATTTGATATATAATACACAGACATTACCTAAACGCTCTTTTATACACTACACTTTTCTGACAAGTCCATTTCACAACAAATGACCTGCGTAAGGTCAATTCTGGGACTTTAAATAACGATAACTTTCTGTTTAAAGATTATCTTTGGAGTGTACAGGTTTACAGAAGCAAAATGAGTTTAGAGCAACAGAGAAATCGAGGTTTTTAATATGAAAAACTGCTACACATTGAGAAAATTGCCCCATGAGCTGTTTTCAGTGCAGACGGTGTAGTGGTTCCGATATTTTTTTCGCAGATGGCGAGGACATAATGAACATTCTGTGGAAGAATTTCATTCCCATGCCAAAAGAAAAAGGTATTGTTATTGAAGACGCATGTAGTATTACATGCATTTAATTTTAATAGCAAGGAGGAGCCAAGCAACACATGAACGGAAGCATAATTGAAGGACTTTCAACAGCATTCTGGCAAAAGTTAATTTCTTTCAGAATTGGTCACAAACTCTGACTCTTTAGACCTTTACTTGTAAAGTTTATTATAAAAGGTTTACAACCCAATGCCAGGAGATACTTAGGACTTTAAAGCTGCAATCAAGAAAGAAATTTATGAAAATAGCAGGGGGGGGGGAGAATGCAGACACGTAATGAAAAACTCTCACAATTAACTTGACGTCAGAATTGCTCAGAGTAGACGTCATTGTTGAAAAATGGACATGTCTGAAAAAGTGTAGTGTTTTAACTATTATAAGAGTAATGTCTATGTACTACTTGGCAGCTTTCAATTGGGTTTAATTTGAAACTAGTAGAGTTTTTGAAATATTGACACTTAGAAGAAGGACAGATAATATGAAACACCCTGTACCTGTCTTGTAGTTCGTCGTTGTCAGTGTTTGTTGCCTCTACATGTTTCGTTGCTTTCTTCAGTTGTATTTTTTTGGCTTGAACTTGATTTATCAAAGACGAATTCCTATAAATGAAAGTCATAAGTGGTAAGATATACTGATTAATTTTAACATTTTTCTCCATTAACGCGATAAAGCACCGTATATTTTTGTATCGTTATTAACGGACCACAGACAATTTTCCATCATCTCTACCAACTGATCAACAACAAAACACAATTGTGAAAGGCTAAAGTGCACCAGTGGAAAACAAACAAACACTGTTTTATCTGTTAGATATATTTGCGCTATTAACAACATCAATTCATTTATTTTCGTACCCATGTTTTTCATTTCTAACGAAAGATACTACTAGTATTCTTGCCAATTCATGTACAACCATTCATTGGCAGTGCTCAAAGTAATGCAACTCAGGTTACAAGATCAGAAACTTAACTAGGTAACTACTATGGAATCTTTACAACTACTTTACTTATCATCAATAGACATGTTATGTTTTAGTGTAAAAGTACCGCTTTTTATCCCAGTGCTAAAAGAACTTGTGGGGTAACGCATCTAAGTTTTTTTTTTCACCGTTGTAGGTCTTTGTTCACCTACGATAATGACATAAAGACGTCGTTACTTTCCCTATTCATATCTATCTAAACCACTTTCTGAGCAATTTTCTATCAATAAGTCTCACTTCCTTCGTAATAAGGTGATATATTATGGATATGTTCGTCACTATTGTGCTGAAAAAACAAAACGAAAAAAAGGAAGGCGAATGGATAACAAAGCGTTTTACCGGGGCAGTGTATGTAGTGAATATGTCTAACACATTGCATGGTGTGCACTTGTTCTATAACGTAAGCAAGAAAAAGCACCTGTTTTTCTTCAGCATCTTAAAAATGTACATCATTATCACAGTTTTTATCACGACATGCATTTCCCATTCTTATATCATATCAAAACCCATACCTTTCTCCCAGATCGAAGCATTTTCCTTCCAATTCTTCTACTCTTTTCTGTAGTGAAACTGAACTTTCCTTTGTTTCAGGCATTTCTCTGAAATATATTCATAAATACTCACAAAAAACGTATGGTAACATAAAATCTTTATCAAGTAAATCAAAAGGAATGATGTGATAACTTGAAACAGGCACAGTTTGAAATAAACAAATTGTGCAAATGTGGAAACCCTAATATGAATCTAGATGGAACATCCACAAAAAAATTCAACTCAACACCCCTGTAAATTTGCACATAGCTTAAGACTTATTTTTTTTTCAAACGGTGATAATTCAAAATGTATCTTGGCACTTGCCTCTGAGTCAAATCAAATTGTTTAAATATCAAGACCAGCGTTCTTTCTTTTCTTTTTTTCTTTTTTGAGGAAAAAGTTAGAACAGTTAGACACTCAGCCTCGGAAACTTCGACGATAATCTTGTAAATTCTGTTATCATCTGAAATCCTGTAATACACGAACTCCAACGAATTTCAACGAAATAGCTATATAGTACTCAAAGTTTGCTAAGCACAGAGAAGGTTTCTAGCACACACTTTGCCTTGTATGACAAAAGACATTGATCAGATGCAGACATGTGGCGGGCAGCTGAAATGTTGGAACAAGGGGCTCTTCATCGTGAGGTTGGTGGGACTCTTGATGTGCACCGTACTGTTATCTTCAGAGCATACGAGGTACCAGCAGTATGGTACATCTATCAGGCAACATGGTGGTGGCAGGAGAAGGACTGTATCTGCAGCTGATGATCGATATTTGGTATCCAGGCTCGGAGAAACCGCTCTGCGACTGCAACTAAACTGCCTTCTGACCTTCAATGTGCTTCTGTGGTCAGACTTTCGACTCAACCCGTACGCACTCGGTTGCATGAAAGTGGCCTTCGATCGAGAAGACCATGTATTCTTATCCTCCATCCCCAAACCACTATCGGCATTGGTTTGCTTGGGCAATGGACCATGTTTGTTGGAGGAGAATGGACTAGCGACCTGTCCTCTTTACATATACCCGATACTGCTTGGACTACACAGATATGCGTGTTCGAGTGTGAAGAAGACCAGGGGAGAGGTTTCATGCAGCAAACATTGCTGAGCATGATCGGTAAGGGGGCAGCTTTATATCTAATAATACATAAAGCTCAAGGTACATGTGCAGCAAGAAAAAAATACTAAGAATTTAACTACAACTTCAGATATGTACAACAATATTCTTGGTGCTTAGCAAACATCGAGCAGTATATGTACTCTCATAATCCTTTTTATCGTAAATGGCCATTGTTTCTCCATGCGCAGTTGCCCTCTTGAGAAGATTGTTTCTGGCATCTGTTTGATGTTTTATCGGCGACTTTCTTAAAAAAAAAATGGATGACGATATAGGTGCCTTGCTTTTCCAGTTTTCTTTCAATGTAAAAGAAGAACAAGTGATTGAACGAGAAATTAGTCCATTGATACGTGTATTATTACTAATAGATCTACATAAAAGAAGTGAGCAAAACTTATGACCATTATTAACTAAAAGATCGATATGCTAGAATAAGCACCAAGGCTATCACAATCACAGAATCAAAACAAGTTGAAACCTCGCTTTGAGATGTTCGACGTTTTTAAATGAACGTCTCTCTTGCGATGAAAATGAAAGCTATGAAAGTGAAGTGTTAGTTGTCTAAGCAAATATAATGGTATAAACCATCATTATTGAGGTAATGGAATAGCCTGGGACAGGGTTGTTGCTTTTTGTAAATAAGGGATTTGTCCAGACATTATATTCTTTGGTGTATTGTTGCGTCCTTGTAAGGTAAGCACGGGTTTTACAAGGTTTATGTAGATGAATGTATAGATAGCGAGGAGTGAATGGGCTAACATTGTGCATGCGGTTGTGAAACAGTTGTATTGTCTATTTTGATTAAATTTCATGTGGCAAGTAGAGTGTTATCGTTGTCTTTCTTCATTGTAATTTATTTAATAAATAACCATGGAAGGTAACCTAGTATTTGAGAAGTGGTAATTTCCATTTGTAGATTTGATACTATTGCATGCACATGTAATTGTTATTGAAACATTGTTGAAAATGTGTGTCGGGTTTATGTAGTAAGATAATACTAGTATTTTAACTAATTGCACATTTTCTATAGTTGACTGTTACAGATACGGTGCGACAAAGAAAACGAAATGAAGAGAAGGTGGTATTTTTACTTCAATGTGCTGATTTCCCTCTCCAAACGTTCCACGGTAGTTGAGTATTTTCTAATCCTTTCCTCCAAATTTGTGTTTTGATACCGTAGATTGTCAAAACTGCAAGTAAACAAATGACAAAACAATCTATCTAACGACATATTTATCGCATCCAGGGATATAAAAGATAGAACGATTACTGTTTGCTGAAAGTAAGGTCACCATGCTTACAATGCACCAGTCAAAAATATATGGGTACATATTATACGAAGTGATATGCATGTAACCTGAACAATAAAACTTTCGTGAAGTACTCTTGAAACTCTGAAAATTGTATTGTTTATCATCTTTTGAGAATACATGTATAACAACTTCAGGGCTGAAATAGACTTAAAATATTTTTTTCAATTTCTGTCAACTTTTATGGAATTATTTTTTCGTGTCGACACCATTTGGAGACATGACAGATTGCGCTGCGTGTTCATATTCAAAAACTAATGTAAATCTATATGTAGAACAAGTACAAGCATTTTTTCAATATAGTCATTGAGCTTCCTATTATAGAATTCCAACTTAGGCATACATTTGCAAACGTCATACTTTCTGAAATCAAAATACGTTGGAAATATTAAGACGGTCAGCGTACAAGTAACGAATTCTACAATGTTGCTTTACCTTGCAGGTCAATACTGTTGTCAAAAAAAGTTAGTTCATCCTTAAATTCCTTAATTTAACGACAACATCAGGTCACAGCACGTGAATGCTCTACTATCATTTTCTTTCTTTCAAAAGAAAGGTTTGTTCACTTGAATACAACGCTGTTATAATAGTGGTATCATTCCAAATCTTTGAAGGTTTCTTCATGCCTTCATGTTCCAATCCTACATATACATCAAATTACACTATGATTAAAACCAATGTAGTCTGCACTTACTGTTAGACAGGAAATACTGTCATATCTTTCGATAACATTTTTAAGCGTGAATAAACAAAATACCTTGTGGAAAATCAACCCAAAAGATTATTGTTATATAGAGTTAATATCACCTTTCAGACAGCTGTCGATTTTTGTGGCACAACGCTGCAGAATATTTCTCTTCGGCTTGAAGTTTGTGTTGTGTGTCCCTCAGTCTGTGATTAAATTATATTTCTTTGCTTTTAAGTCAATACAGATTCATGCATCTGCGCCAAATTTGGAAAACACTGAGATAAATATACAACTTGCTCATTAAATGTGGTTCGACGAAATGTCTATCACACTATATCAGTTTATAAACCTCCATTCGGATCATTTCGTCTGCACAAGTAGATGCTACTTGAGTGAACGTGATAAACTTGCTTATATACAAACTTTGTTACAAATACAAATTTGCTAGGGTATCTGCACAAAGTAAAACACGGCTTAAGAGTAAAGTTGCAGCTATATTTTCCTTGATCCTTTCAGTTACCTCAGACTTTAGTTAACCTTTAATGTGATCTTGATATCAGCTTTCCAATATTTTAGGGATGTTCTGACAAATAACACATTCCGACTGACACAATATCGACTTTCTACTAAGAGAAAATATCCATTTTGTTCATATAATGGCCCAAAACCGTCACTACATACCAAATAATATTTTAGCTAACATTATGGCGGATTCCCATGAGTTTAGAACTTTCATGATATTTTTTTTTAATCTGATCACCATACAAGACAAATGACACGAATTACTTCCCTGTTAGTTCTCAGGAACTGTCCCTACTTGCCATATAATAGTGGCAGATTTTGCGTTTTTTTAAAACTATCTTGATAGTTCTTTTGTCGCGTAAAGAAAGAGTTGACGAGAAGAAAAAGTGATAAAATAAAGTTATGATAACAAATGTGTATATTAAGAAGAAGAAACTATATGTGCGAAAGGATTTAAAGTAGGCCGCATTTTTTTTACATTTGTTAAACATTCGAAACACCTCAGACGGTTGTGCGAATCAATACTACAAAACTAGTTTCCGTATGGCACTTAAGTGAAGAAATTCGGGAAAATAGTTAAGATAACCATATGTTTTTTCATCAAGAAAACATCTTGATAATTCTATATAAACGCTAAATCCGCAATAGTTTTCGCAAAAATAGTAGTCATACTTATCAAATTAGTGATGGCAGTTCCATGGCACTATCTGGGCTACGTACAGTTTATTGGTTTAAAATTTTGTCAATTTAAGTTAAGGAGAAAAAACGGGAAAAACGTAGTTTATGACTCGAAAAATTTTATGGAAAACATTTTGTGGAACAAAATATCTGTTTTCACAAGCCTCTACATATACAACTGCATGCACTTTCAGAGATAACGATGCAAAATTGGATTCTTTATAGGTAGCTTTTTACAATATGCCTTTTGATTAGTCATGTATAATCAACATTCAAATTATGAAACTAAGGTGTTTTTTTTTTAAATTATATCCATAAGTGTCTGCAAAACAAATGACGAGTCAAGCACACTGCTTAAGAAAGAAAGAAAGAAAGAAAGAAAGAAAGAAAAATCGTAAATGTAGTTGTTAAATGAAATGATTTACTCTGAGTGTACCTGAAATAAAAATTACTTTATTTTATTTACTAGCATGAACAGTTATTGTAAATTAGAAAAATCTGACACAGTGGTATTCAACGCCTAACTACGTGATTGTTATCCATATCTGACTTTATATAACTACTAAATATCTAAGCAATAAAAGCTTGAAGATGACGTTATTGGAGAAAGTTTTTTTTTATCTAAATCTTTAAATTTGATAAATGAAAAAACCTAACCTGTCATTTAATGTCTTATTTTTCTTTTCCAGTCGTGTAATAGTGTCTACTTTTGTCATATGGGAAGTCATCAGACTTAAATACTTTAGCTCCAGTTCCTGGAATCTGAAATATTTTCATGCAAAACAATACAGAATAGAAACAGTTTCCGCCATGTACGTTAAAATAGTATGGTTTGATAAATTAGTTCATGAGATCCACACCTTAAATTATGCTATACATTCGTATGAAATTGAAGTTTGGAGCAAAAGTAAAATCGATCACTAAGGTGGTATTTTTATAGTGTTTGCCTGGTATGATTCAAAATTATTTATATATATTGTTCACTTGTTATCCCTTACCTAAGATTTAGAACATAAATTTAGCAACGCAATATCAAAGGCGTTACTGGGTAAACAATCGATCGACGTGGATTTTTAACGGCAAAACACTATCCAGATGATATCAGTTCAGTAAATTTTCGCGGCAGAATATAGAATGTCACACCTTTTGCATTTCGGGAAATATATTTTTCATCAAATTCATTGGTTTGGTCAGAGAGCTCTGTATTGTCAGTAGTATTCTTGGAACACTTTATATTCTGCTGGAAAATTCTATGTTCCTGTTGAATATGTGAACAAATATTAATTGATCGTGCAACCCTACCTGACTTGCCAAGCATCCCTCTCTTTGGAAAGTCCATCGACAGCTGTATCCCAGAAGGATTTGTTGTTACGACTTTCTTCCTTTAAGTCCTCGATCCTATTAAAAGGAAGTTTTAGTAAACTTGATTGCAGTTTTTGTCCATATATCGGATAAATTTCACATAAATTACCGAATGTAAAGATAAGACACAAAGACAGAAACACTAAACCTTTACGTAGAAGTAAATACATGTAATTTTTAGGTGTCAGTTGATGATGTACAGAAACAAGTGATCTTAGTTTGTTTTTCCTAAATTCTGAATTCACAAATTTCTGTATATTATCAGTCTGTTAAAATGGAAAGGTTTCGTTTACGGTTAAGAAACGTACTACGAGTACATTACTTGTTTTAGTATATTCCTTTTTTCAATAAAGGCCGTTGGATATTTAAGAAAATAATTTAGACTGTAACCTGTTTTCGTAACCTATTTGAATGTCTCGCCAGCTATAAGTATCAAATGGTTCTCTTGAACTACTCATCGGCAAAAATTAAACAACGAAGTTATTTACCAAGTACCCTTACAGTCATCAAATTTTCAAACAAGACTTTCGTATCGATTGAAATCTGTTATTTAGTTATTGAGAAATAGAGCGGATAAAAAAAATCATCAAAGGGTCATAACTCATTGGAAAACCATTCAACCATGACCAAATAAACTAGAGCTGTCACTGAATGTGACTTAATACCCCCGCCAGCGCTTTGACAGAAACAGGCAATTTAACAACATAAATTCTAAGTTCAAGGGGAGATTACCCTTGAATCATAGGGAGTAGATGATTGAAAACTGCGTCTTGCACAACTTCAGTATACGATCAATGTATCAACAAACTTTCAATACAATAGCAGCAAAACTGTAGGAGGAGTTCGCGACACAAAATTACTAGTTTTTTGTACACAGACGGACACACGGACGGACGGACAGACAGGCTGATTCCAGTATACCCCCGAAAAAATTCGTTTTGCGGGGGTATAAATATGCACATCTTCTCTTTGTATGGTAACATCCTGTGAAGTTTGGTAGAAATCTGTCCAGTAGTTATTGAGAAAAGAGCGGGGAAAAAAATCATCAAAGGGCTGCAACTCATTTGTAAATCATTCAACCGTAACCAAATTATATGCACATCTTGGCTTGCTTCATATTGAAACTTCCTATGAAGTTTAATTGAAATCCGCCTAGTAGTCATTGAGAAATAGAGTGGACAAAAAAGCTACAGACCGACGGACAGACTGACAGACCGAACGACCGACAGACCGATCAACACGGTGACTCCTATATACTCCCAAATCAAAGTTTGTGGGGGGCGGGGGGGCATAATAATGTCAGATGTGAGAAACCAACTCCTTTAGGATATACGATATAAGTATATATAAGTGAAACCGTCGATTTGTTTTACATGTTTCTTATTCTTGTGCCATTCTGAATTAGAATCGTAAAACTTGTTTCACTATCGATATCTAAAGATCTGTCTTTTTAAAAAAATTATTTCGAAGCGCGCTTTTGAACTACCGGTGTCGATGCCACACATCATTGGTTCAAAATAAGAATCGGCTTCTAGCGTTTATATGTCGCACGCAATCCCTTTAGTGCTTTTTACTGAATAAAGGAAAAGGTAATGAAAGAGTAATTTAAATAGAAAGTACGACAATGAAAATAGATTCTTTAGCATACCAATGAACGATCTGATTTTGTACCAGTATAGATAGGTTTCATTTTTATCGCTGATTAACAATTACATGGAATACTGATTAAGTCTGCAGGTTCATAGATTGATCTATGGTATCTTTAAACCACTGTAAACAGGCTCACGCAGTATCATTTCGGTTTCTTATCTGAAATATTAATCAGAATGGACATAGATGGAGGAAATGATGATTATGTGTAACATATTCTGACAATAATTTAAGTTCTAGAAAGAATGTGTAGTCTCGAATCAGTTTTCGACAATGTTTGTAGAATGAAACTAATTTATCTTTTAATTACATTTTTTAAGTAGTTCTTTATTTCCCAAATATTAAACTTTTATATACTGTATTACGCCACCCCATTTACCATGAAATCGTCGAGCAAAGCCCTGCACTATGATGTGGTTCTTCTGTCTGATATATGAACTTCCCAGACACTTGACATTTTTACACGAAACATTGCTAAAGACTTCAAATTGAAGACATGATTGAATTTGAACGTATGTACATACTGCTTGATTAATTCTTTTACATCACAAGCCATCCGTCGCAGATCCTGAATACCTTCGTTCATTCCGTATAAATTTCGGACTTCCTCAATATAATCAAAGTTTTTGTTACGTATTCCTCTGGCAAGAAGTCTGATATAATACACCAAGTCATTGTCTGTGTTCCTATCAGGGAAATAAAAGTAAATTAGACAGTCAGTTTCACCATATTAATGTCTGTTATTAACAACCTGCAATAAAAATAGAGAGAGTTTCGTCGCCATGCAAATATTTAATACCTTAAATCCTTCTAGTGTGTATTAAGGAATTTTCTGGCTAAAAATTAATGCAATTGCTATGACTCCTCTGTGATGAAGAGAGAGATGATAACATATGAGCACTTGTTAACTCAGACAATACCGAATTCTGACGAAAATTGTGAACATGTATATGTAAACTGTTTTAAATATCGGCATCCTATACGTTTACCTCTTAATTAAAGAACAAGGAGTCGTTTTTAATCCACATGTTGATTCTTGATGGATATAATAATGAACGACCAATAAATTGGGAACCGAAAAGTGAAAATTAAGATTAGAATAAATACGAACATGGCAGTGTTGGCTCTCTGGGTAACACTCTTTGCAAAGGGCATCCGATATCACGATTATCAAGCCAAGCACTAGCGATAATCTCATAACATTTTATTTCCTTTTTCAGTTTAATCCTTCAACAAAGAAGCCCGTAATTAAACTACCGTTGGAATCAGGCTTTTGAAGACATTGTAAGAAAAGGTTTCTACTTTTGACCTATTTTTCTACTCTTTCCAGGACAAATTACATCATTCCATCTATATCTATTATTTCGTCTGTACATGATATCAATTTAAGGAAGTCTAAAATTTAGTCATCTGGTAAGAGTTATGAATATAATTGCTTACGTTTTTTTTCTGTCGAAGGACGTCGGAGATCCTATATGTCTATCTGGGTCGAAAAAATTGCCTGGGGACGTCGGAGACCCTATGTAGTTCTCTGGGTCGAAACGCTTGCCAGATGTACATCTTGGCTGTAGTGCAAATAAAAAGGAATTGGTCAGGGAAAATTAAAGTGATTAACTCATGGATCTTTCGTTGAAATAAACTTGTCTGCGAAGAACTTTTTTGCAGCGTTCCTGCCTGAAGATGGACATCGTCGGAAAGCTTCACAAAATCTTATTAATATATGCACATGTAGAAGTTTAAAGATACACCTGTACTCGTTTTCAGCCAGTTTTCAGCCAGTTTTAACCTATTTTATCTTTATTCAATGAAACTACAAATATAAGCATTCTTGTGTCTTCATGGCAAATGTTGCCCCTGGTAGCTTTAAGGTTGCGTAGATTACGACGGATAGAAAATGCATTTCATGCTTTGGGGGCCTTCCAAGCTATCCCTTTTGTCGTTTCCAATTTTATATGAGGACAAATACCTTGAGTTTCTTTATCCCATACACCATATCTATCGATTATTCACACATGTTAACACAGCTGACTAATATCTGAACAATTATACACACTAAAAAGTTTCAACTGTGTGTGTGTTTTTGCCCTGGCTTTGGAGATGAATCTTTAATATTGACGTGATTAATTTGGTTCAACTTGGCTTGCCTCAAAAGGGTACCGATCGCGAGACGGGCTTCGGTGAAACCAAATTAATGAGGCTTCAAGACGCTGGTTTACACGAAGCAGTCTTCAATGAAGCCGAATCACTAAGGCTTCAAGGAGGTAACCCCAGTGAAGGCTAAGAACAGCGACCTAAAAAACGACCTCTGGCCTGACCCATCACTAAGCTATCACTAAATGTAGACACCTCATAGAAACTTCGTAACACAGTTCTAATGTGACTCATTGTTGTTTCAAAATGCTACAAATAAACCACGATCCGAGCAGCTGTGTGATGTTATAATTTCCAATACCTTCATTAAAGCGAGGCTTTCTTGAAGGAAAATATGGAACTTCCAACTCTTGAATTACACAAAGACCTGATACATCTGTACAGTTTGACGATCATAATGCAGACTGACTGAATTGTTAGGATGAATTTGCATTTATTTACCGGCGCCACCGGTTGCCCATATGGGCGACGCACCCTGACGGATGTTAGTATTGTTACGGTGGATATTGCAGATACAGGACGAAACCCATCCTAAGTTACGTCTGATTCTTTAACGCGCTCGGTGTATAGCACCGTCATACGGGACTTGGTTTAACGTCTCATCCGAAAGACTATTAGTAATTTTAGATGGCCAGCCTTGGGAATCGAACACACATCCTCCAGCGACCCTAAACATCACGTTCACGAGTCTTACGCTCTACCAACTCAGCCATTCGGGCTGGTTACTGACTGAATACTGTTGAACTGGCGGTTTTTTTAGACTTAGACATTCTTTATTGACGTAAGCTGATACAGCTTCTAGTTATAAATACGTATGTATACAGTGAACCATATCGCCCTCTAGCGGAATACAGAAACGCCTATGTGGAGCACGAGCGCCGGCGGATGACTATGGGTATTGCCGATCTTACCTTTTTATACGCCCGAAGGGTCGTATTATGTTATGGCCCCGTCCGTCCGTCCGTCCGTCCGTTAGCAATTTCTTGTGTGCGCAACTCCTCCTCCTACAGTTTCCATCGGAATAAGTTCAAACTTACCACAATGAATCTCTATGATGTATAGTTGTGCATGTGATCTCTTAAAATTTGGATCTCTGCAGGCGTTCTAGATTTTAACCCATTTCACTGACAAGCACCTTCGTGCGTATATGCGCCGCTCTGCGAAGCTCTCGTTTACTGTTTAAAAGCGTCTACTGATCCTGAATCATGTGTTACCTATTCTACCCTTATTATGGCATTTATATAGTTATCAACATGTTACGAAGTTACTAAAACGATCAGATATACTCATGTATCTGTTAAGGTCAGTGTGGTGTCCGTGGCTGTGTCAATTTTGGGATATTTCATAGGCCCACACATTCGACGCGAGTACTGGTGTAGTTCCCAGGAAGCAGAATCGAGAGAGATTAGTTAAGTTGTAAGAACTTGTTTCTCGATCGATGTAAAATAGATCTGTTTGAACTAAATTAAACTAATGTTTAACAAATGGAAGATGTATTTAAAAGTAAAACATACCAATAGAATGAATGCGTGGTGGAGGTAATATAAAATGTCGTCTGCACCATAAAGGCAAAAAAGTTTTGTACAACTCTTTTTTAAATTTCCCTCTCCTCCACAATTTCATGACATTTTCTTTGGAGATTTCTCTTATACCCTATGACTCCAAAAGAGTTTATTTACATAATTCTATTGAGATATATTTTAATGAAGTACAAAACCCCAAAAACAATCTTTTGTTCAGGGCTACTTTTCGCTGTAAATATCAAAGTCATTAAAGTGACCTGAAAAGTGAGGCCTTTTCATACAGCTACGTTACACTTTCATTTTAATTATCCTAGCAAAATAATATGAGCATCAATATGTTATTTACACATTGGCCGTTTTTAAAAAAAAAAAAAAAAATCTGAATTCGCATTCATTTTCAAACGTGTTCTTTATTAACCGAGTACGTGAAATTCAAAATGCTCCTTATACACCTATAGCTCTTACCGATATCTCCTTTGTTGCGTCTTTAAATGCTTGGATTCCATTATGAAGACCTTCTGTTATCTTACGTTCGGGTAATCTGTGATACATACTGGCTGCCTTGCTAAAAGCTCTGTCGATTTTGTCCTGAAAGAGAACAAGCGTTCTATGTACAAAAATGAATTTTTTTCTGTCGTCAGCTATACCTTCTTATTGACCTAAAATAAACCTTTTTTGACGTCAGCTATACCCTTTTATTGACATAAAATGAACCTTTTTTTACCGTCAGCTATACTCTTTTATTGACATAAAATGAACCTTTTTTTACCGTCAGCTATACCCTTTTATTGACATAAGATAAACCTTTTTTACCGTCAGCTATACTCTTTTATTGACATAAGATGAACCTTGTTTACCGTCAGCTATACCCTTTTATTGACATAAGATTAACCTTTTTTGCCGTCAGCTATACTCTTTTATTGACATATGATGAACCTTGTTTACCGTCAGCTATACCCTTTTTAGCTCACCTGAGCACAAAGTCCTCATGGTGAGCTTTTGTGATCGTGCTGTGTCAGGCGTCCGTCGTCCGTCGTCAACTTTTCACATTGTGTATGCTCTAGAGGCCACATTTTCAGTCCGATACTCATGAAACGTACTCAGAATGTTTGCTTCGATGATATCTCGGAGAGTTCGAAAATGGGTCATGTCGGGTCAAAAACTAGGTCACTAGGTCAAATCTTAGAAAAACCTTGTGTATGCTCTAGAGGCAACATTTTCTGTCCAATACTCCTGAAAGTTGGTCACAATGTTTTTCTTGATGATATTTCGGACGAGTTCGAAAATGGGTCATGTCGGGTCAAAAACTAGGTCACCAGGTCAAATCTTAGAAAAACCTTGTGTACGCTATAGAAGCCATTTTCAGTCTGATACTTGTGAAAATTGGTCAGAATGTTTGTCTTGATGATATCTCAGACGAGTTCGATAATGGGTCGTTTCGGGTCAAAAACTAGGTCACTAGGTCAAATCTTAGAAAAAACTTGTGTATTCTCTAGAGGCCACATTTTCAGTCCAAAACTCCTGAAAGCTGGTGAGAATGTTTGTCTCGATAATATCTCGGATGAGTTCGAAAATGGGTCATGTGGGCTCAAAAACTAGGTCATTAGGTCAAATCTTAGAAAAACCTTGTGTATGCTCTAGAAGCCACATTTACAATCCAAAACTCCTGAAACTTCGTCAGAATGTTTGTCTTGATGATATCTCGAACTAGTTTGAAAATGGATCTTGTCGGGTCAAAAACTAGGTCACTAGTCAAATCTTAGAAAAACCTTGTGTACGCTCTAGAAACCACATTTTCGGTCAAAAACTCTTAAAACTTGGTCAGAATGTTTGTCTTGATGATATCTCAGACGAGTTCGATAATGGGTAATGTCGGGTCAAAAACTAGGTCACTAGGTCAAATCTTAGAAAAACCTTGTGTACGCTCTGGAGGACACATTTTCAGTCTGATACTTCTGAAACTTAGTCAGAATCTTTGTCTTGATGATACCTTAGATGAGTTTGAAAATGGGTCATGTCGGGTCAAAAACTAGGTCACTGGGTCAAAAATTAGAAAAACTTTGTGTACGCTCTAGAGGCCACATTTTCAGTCCGTTACTCATGAAACTTGGTCAGAATGTTTGTCGTGGTGATATCTCAAAAGCGATTGATAATGGGTAATGTCTGGTCAAAAACTAGGTCACTAGGTCAAATCTTAGAAAAACCTTGTGTATGCTCTAGAGGCCACATTTTCAGTCCAAAACTCTTGAAAGTTGGTCAGAATGTTTTTCTTGATAATATCTTGGAAAGGTTCGAAAATGGGTCATGTCGGGTCAAAAACTAGGTCACTAGGTCAAATCTTCGAAAACCTTGTGTACTTTCTAGATGCCTCATTTTTAATGCAATACTCATGAAACTTGGTCAGAATGTTGGTCTTGCACAAATTTGCAAGTGGGTCATTTCGGGTTTATAACTCATGAAAATCTTGGTAGAATGTTTGTCGTAATATCTCAAAAGAGATTGAAAATGGGTCATGTTTGGTCAAAAGACTCAAGTGAGCGACTTCAGGGCCATCATGGCCCTCTTGTATTGACATAAGATAAACTTTTTTTAGCGTCAGCTATACTCTTTTATTGACATAAGATAAACCTTTTTTGACGTCAGCTGTACTCTTTTATTGACAAAAGATGAACCTTGTTTACCGTCAGCTATACCCTTTTATTGACATAAGATTAACCTTGTTTACCGTCAGCTATACCCTTTTATTGAAATAAGATTAACCTTTTTTGACGTCAGCTATACTCTTTTACTGACATAAGATGAACCTTGTTTACCGTCAGCTATACCCTTTTATTGACATAAGATTAACCTTTTTACCGTCAGCTATACCCTTTTATTGACATAAAATTAACCTTTTTTGCCGTCAGCTATACCCTTTTATTGACATAAGATTAACATTTTTTGACGTCAGCTATACTCATTTATTGACATAAGATGAACCTTGTTTACCGTCAGCTATACCCTTTTATTGACATAAAATGAACCTTTTTTTGCCGTCAGCTTTACTCTTTTATTGACAAAAGATAAACCTTTTTTGCCGTCAGTTATACCCTTTTATTGACATAGAATAAACTTTATTCGCCGTCAGCTTCACCATCTTATTGATATATTGTATGACCAAATGAATTACCCTTGGCTTGTGATTTATTCAAGAAATTGATCCTCTTACACTTTTCAAAGGTGTGCTTTTTAGCTTTATTTACTATACTGCACTAAATTGTCACGTGCGGAAGCTACGAATGATCTCTCATGAATTAATCTAACTACGAGGTGCAGTCGGAAAGTTTCCGGAGTGGTCAATTTGTAAGCATACTAGCGTCCGGATCATGCTAAAATTTGCTACACATATAAACGTCATCTCGCCTTTTTAGTTTGCATATGTTTAAAAACAATTCATTTGACAATTCATCCACAGAAGATGCTAAATAAAAGGTGGGTACTTAGTTATTTACTATTTCCTGTCAATTTATATGGTCAAGACTATCGATGGTCTCGTCTGTGCTCATAAACACTGTATGAATAAAAAGAATGGGCGTCATCTTACCCCGGGTAATTCATTTGTCTAATGTTTATGGCGCTTTCACCATTTCTTCCCGCATATCTTTACATCTAATATACGAGGGCTGTTCGATATGTAATGTGTATTGTACCACAGCGCGATAACGCTTTGCACGATTTCGTGGATGATGATACGCTTGAATAGCTCTATTCAATACCTTTCCAACGGTATAAACACGAGCCTTCAGCTCCACACAGTTTTAAACTTACAGTCATTTCAATAGAGCTAGTCGTTGACCACTGTTGTAAAAATGGTTGGGAAACGGATTAAGAATATTGAAGAAATTAGAGCTTATATAAAAGTTCGCACAAAACTCGGTCATTCGGTAATGCAGATTTTTACTGAATTGGGGGAAGTTTATGGGTCTGATAAGGTATCTTATGAGACAGTTCGTAGTTGGAGAAAGAAATTTCTGACTGGCACAGAGTCCGTCAAAGATGCAGCAAAATCTGGCCGACCTGTGACTTTAACAGGCAAGGCAAATGTCTCAGAAGTCAGGGAAATAATTGAAAGTGATGGCAGATACACGATTCGTGATATTGCCAACGCTGTTGGCATATCGCTATCGCGGGTGCATTTCATTTTGAAGCGTATTTTGAAAGTATGAAAGATTTCTGCCAGATGGATACCGCATATATTGACAGATGACCAAAAACGGGTACGAGTACAAACCGCCAAGCAATTGCTCAAAATGTTTCCATCAAAGACAATCTGCAAACATTGTTACTGGTGACGAAACATGGGTTCACTATTTCGAACCAGTAAGAAAAATTGGAAACAAAATATGGCTAACTAAACACGGTAGAAGGCCTGTAGTTGCCAAAAGAAGCATAAGCACAAAGAAGGTTCTTTATTGCATATTCTTCTCATGTGATGGTATAGCCGTACAAATTCCGGTGCCGAAGGGCAAAAGTGTTACAGGTCGGTATTACCGAGATGTTATACTAAAAAAGGTCAAGAAATATTATCTTAAACGACGCCCTGTGTCAGGATTTAGGCATGTTCGTCTACTTCATGATAATGCTCCATCACATACATCTGAGCTTGTGAAGCAATTTTTGAAATCGGAGAAGGTTACCGTCTTGCCACACCCACCATACTCTCCAGATCTAGCCCCATGCGACTTTTTCCTTTTTCTAAAACTTAAAAAGTTCTTATCTGGTCGTCGTTACAAGTCCCGACAAGCCCTTGGCTCAGCCATCCGTCAGTGCCTCAGAGGTCTACCTAAATCAGCGTACTGTGACGCATTTCAGAAATGGATTCAGAGATTGAAATTATGTATTTCAAACCGCGGAGAATACTTTGAAGGGATGTAATGTTCATCTCACTATTTGAGTCGAATGCTTTTGAGATATCGTACGATACACATTACATATCGAACAACCCTCTTACCCCGGGTAATTCATTTGTCTAATGTTTATGGCGCTTTCACCATTTCTTCCCGCATATCTTGACATCTAATTTATATTCTAACGTGACACGTGAATTCGGCTCTATAAACACAGTACAAAGAAAGCGTGGTAAAATCTACGTTAGACCACGTTTACAGCGACTTGAGCAATCAGCGTTCAGTATTTCAAAAGTATATATCGAAGATACAACTCCCGCAGTTGTATATTTGGATATACTATGCTAGTATATCCCGCACATGAATTCCGACAATTTTTGTTTGCAATATCGAGTCAAGGCTAAATGTACCTACCCTTCACGGTAAAACAATTTTGAAATATGACTTGAACTGGATACAGCATTCTGATGTGTGGGTGCAAAACTATTCAAAGTGTCTAGTGTACAGGCACTTAAAATTGTATTGCCCTCAACTATCGATTAACTACAGCAACCTCTTGGTTGGAGTGTTTTTAGCAGTAAAAAAATAAGGCTCCAGTTCGGAAAAAAAAAACCGCGATGTTCACATTTTGGTTTTTCAAAACATGCCATTGCCTTTACAATCATTTTTCTTTTAAATCTGAGAAGGATTAAACACTTGTTTTGGCTAAAAAATAACAAGTTCCCCTGCGCTCTTTAGTTTGCATTGGTGTTCCACGCCATTTGAATAACCAAGCTTAAAGGTCATATCACGAAGGACAGTGCCACGGGTAGGAAACTTCATATTCAGAGCCATTGGCTCTGACGAGAAAATGTTGTGTTGGTCTTCCGTTTCTGAAGATGTCGGCTGAAAAACAACCAAAAAACAGGTAAGCATGTCATTATTTGTAATCATGTGTTCTTATGTCTTTGAAATTCCTAAAAAGGAGAATGTCATGCAATGCTCTGGTCTTTCAAACGTGTTTTCTACACTACGGAAAGTTGTAACAAGCGTACGATGTTGTCTGAATCATTTGTAGCGTGGGTTGACCTTAGCTAAAATAATACGTCACGGACCTAAATTCAGTCTATTATTGCCATATAATTGGCAATTAAAAGAGAGTCTTGCTGTCCCAAAAGCGTGAATTAATGTCTTGAAATGTTACATTCACTGCTGGTAAAGAATTGAAAAATAGCACAAAAATGATGAAAATAAAGAAGGGCTCCGATTATGTGGGCCGGCTCTGAATATGTAAGTCGGCACCGATTGATGAGGGCTTCCTTTCAGAAATTTAGTTTTCTGTAAAAATTTACTTAGGAAGTACGTAGGCTTTGTTTTTCCGTTAATACCTTTTAGTCCAAAATGTAGTACTACTGTTGGATGGAACATGACCGAATTTATGAAAATACAAAGGACTGGTTTCGTCACGATTGAAAAATCTTGTCGAACATTAGTCTATCTGACTTTTGAAAATACTTTTGTGTAGCTTTTGATTAACAGAATGGTCTATACATGTATATAGCATTTGTCATGCTTTCGTCGTAAGTGCAGCCCACATGTAAGCAAAAAAAAAGAAAAATATTTGGCATCTTCGGAAGACTATCTGGTCTTGAAACAGTCATTAAAAAGCTAAATGGAAAATGTACCGGCACAACAGTATGTCAGGTGGGTGGGGTATATACAAGTCTTTAACAACAAAAAAGAATCTATTTCACAAACACATCAAGACCAAAAAATTTTCATAGATCCCTGATTTTGATTGTACTCACTCAGATCTTTCAATGCTCAATTAACCAAACGCATATTAGATCAGAATATGTCATATATTAGTTATTTTCTAAGCCGATGATAAACAAACATCCATCCAAACAGCTAATTGCATACACACTCAGTAAATCATGATATTGGAGCTGCAATCTCCATCTAATTACGGCGTAAAGTGAATTATTTCTACATTAGAAATGGGGAGGGGTCGTTGTGAGATTTCTGAAACAAGTGCAAACGACAATGTTTAGGACATTCATACAAATATCTAGGCCGGAAAAAGAAAAATAAATAACTCGAAGCTATTATTATGAACCCTTAAAGTGCTTGTCACAACTTTAGTTGGTTCTGCAGGAAGTGTAGATCAATATTAGACTGCACAAAATGTGATCGTTTTTTTGTTTGGATGGATGTTTGCTCATCATCGGCTTAACGATAACTGATAAGTGACATTTTCTGATCTAATATGCATCTAGTTAATTGAAAGATCTGAGTAAGTACTATCAGAATCGGGGATCTATGAACATTATTTGGTCTTGACGTGCTTGTGAAATAGATTCCTGTTCGTTGTTAAAGACTTGTATATACCCCACCCACCTGACATACTTTTGTGTAAAGTATTAAAAAGAGTTAAGAGTGTTCACAAATATACCCTGAGGCGTGTATTGCGTCTAGGTCAATTGTATTTCTCACGTTTTGTAAGTTTTTTTTTTTTTCTATTCATCATCTCTGCTACGGTCGGTACATTTTCCAATTAGCTTTTTAATGTCTGTTTCAAAACCAAAGAGTCTTCCAAAGATGCCAAATTTTTTTCATTATTTTTGCTTACGTGTCGGCTGCACTTACGACGAAAGCATGACAAATGCTATATACATGTATAGACCATTCTGTTAATCAAAAGCTACACAAAAGTATTTTTTCAAAATTTAGATAGACTAATTTTCGACAGGATTTTTCAATCGTGACAAGACCAGTCCTTTGTATTTTCATAAATTCGGTCATGTTCCATCCAACAATAGTACTACATTTTGGACTGAAAGGTGTTAACGGAAAAACAAAGCCTACTTCCTAAGTAAATTTTTACAGAAAACAATTTTTGAAAGGGAGCCCTCATCAATCGGTGCCGACTTACATATTCAGAGCCGGCCCACATAATCGGAGCCCTTCTTTATTTTCATCATTTTTGTGCTATTTCTTTTCAATTCTTTACCAGCAGTGAATGTAACATTTCAAGACATTAATTCACGCTTTTGGGACAGCAAGACTCTCTTTTAATTGCCAATTATATGGCAATAATAGACTGAATTTAGGTCCGTGACATATTATTTTAGCTAAGGTCAACCCACGCCACAAATGATTCAGACAACATCGTACGCTTGTTACAACTTTCCGTAGTGTAGAAAACACGTTTGAAAGACCAGAGCATTGCATGACATTCTCCTTTTTAGGAATTTCAAAGACATAAGAACACATGATTACAAATAATGACATGCTTACCTGTTTTTTGGTTGTTTTTCAGCCGACATCTTCAGAAACGGAAGACCAACACAACATTTTCTCGTCAGAGCCAATGGCTCTGAATATGAAGTTTCCTACCAGTGGTGCACTTTCACATGAATAGGTTGTTTTTAGTAATTTTTAACCCTTAACCTGCTAAATAAGTGAAATGAAACCTTCAAGCCAATAGAAAAAAACCAAATTTTGCTTTTTCAAAGATATTTTAGGAGAGAAGATCACCTTATCGGACAGTGTACATCCAAGATAAGACTTTGCACGTTCTGTGCAGTCTGATCTGAATCTACATTGTTCGCAAAAGGTCCTTGAGTCGCACTTAGCAGCCTAAAGGTTAAGCTCTATGGCTCCACAAAGTTTACAAAATGTTCATGTACGGACTTGACATTGCTTATAAAAATTGGTCGAAATTCATGTAATGAACATAATTGCAAAAAACACTAAACAATATTTCTCATCAACATTCCATATGTTTCGTAGTAAAATAGACCAGTTCTGTCAAATTACAAGAGACACATAGTAAGTTCTAAACGATGAACGTCCCTTTACTCTTTGACAATATACTGCCGACAAATACAAGTTCGATTTTAACCTTCCACAAATAAGTTTACTTTGATTAAAAATCATAATGAATAACGTAGCATTTTGATATTTTTAGAATTTGTACCTTAGATCTGCCCCTTTTGAACCAGGGGCAAAACTTTTATTTTGACTATCACAACGACCCATTTTGTAACTAGCTTTTTATCTTATATATGACATAAAAAGCACGAATAGTCACGTGGTCTAAGTAAGACAGAAAATCTCGTGCCGTGATATATGGGAAATATACACTCGCTAACGCTCGTGTATATTTCCCATATACCACGGCACTCGTTTTCTATCCCTTACTTATTCTATGTAGAGTGACGTCATTCTAGTAAGTAAGTTATTCAATGGAATATAATTTTCATCCGCGTTTTTACTTGAAGTATGAACTTGTTTTCCCTTCATTAAGAGTTGGTCATGTTAGAATCGAAATAATCTTCTTTCTATAGTGGTTTATCGTTCAATAAACCACGTTGTGAGTTATGAGGCGCAATGAATAAACCACTCGGGCTATCGCCCTCGTGGATTATTTATTGTGCCTCATAACTCACAACTGTGGTTTATTGAACGATAAACCACGATAGAAAGAAGATTATTTCTTAAACTACAGTATATCATAGACTGACTCTAAGGACGCTTAATAGATGCAGATATCGCAGTCACAAATTCGTCATCAGAAAAACGTAATTGCAAAGGGTCCGTAACAGTGAGACTCATAAATGTATGTAGTGGTCATTTTCGTGTATAAGCTGACAAAGATATTGGAAATGACAGGGATTTTAGCAAAGTCGCAACATATATCCAAACAGTGTGCAATCAAGTTTACACCTCTGTGCAGTCTAGATTTTTTTCAATACCTTTACGACCAAACACAACTACAAATGCACGTGGAACAAGAAACTATATCGGCAAAATAAGACGACGTAACCTGGCTCAAGCCATAGACTGAAGCACTGGACATCAAACTAAAGCTTTACCTAATTTACTTAACTTACCTAAACGCAAACACTCGCGTGTTTTAATAACCCTGATAAAAGACTAAAGAAAAGGACAAAATGCTACTAACTAGCATTAGGAAAAGGAAAAAATGCTTCTAACTAACATTTCCCCTTTTCACACAATGTTTTATACTCTTTCACAAGACAATTTTATACCTTTAAAAGATCACGTTTATAACAACCTCAATGGAAACGGATTTGTAAAATATTGATGGAAAAGGAGAAAATGTTGGTAACCAGTATTTTCACCTTTTTCCACTTTCTTTTTCCACTTTCTCACTTGATCGATACCCTCATTTCAGTTTCTTTTAATTGTCGTCAGTAACTGCTTTCAATTTGAACCAGTCTGAAGTGTCATGTGGTAAAAGGTACAGTCTGCACAAAGAGAAAACACGTGCAGTTACTCAAGACAAGGTAACACTTAACTGCTAGATATTGAAGTAATTGAAAGTGAAAACAAACTATCTAGAAATGTACAGATGTTTGAAACTTAAATCAGTGAAATATTGATGACTAATTACCATATACCAGAGGTTTTCTAGTTCTTCGAGTTCATGTGTGCTTATGTATGTTGAAAATTCTCTTCTTAAAAGCTTGGTGAAAGACTCAAAATCGAAAGTCGTCCTCTGCAAAACATTAAATAAAAAACAGATAATACTTGTTAACTTGCAGTCATAGAGTTTAAGACAAAGCGAGCCGAGCCCAGTAGCGCAGTTGATAATGTACAAGACTGGAAAACAGGGTGTCGCTGGTTCGATTCCCCAGCTCGGCCAATTTCTTTCCGAGGATTGATGATAGTCAGTGCTACAGGATTCATGCCACTCTCACCGCTGATCATTGTTTCGATAATGTTATGTGGGAAAGCAGCCAGTGGTTTGAGAAGATTAGTGTGGTAAATACTGGTAACAGAAACTCCAGAAAAGCATGGATAGGTGCACTAGCCGCCTCGATATAACTGAAACAATGTTGAAAATGGCGCTGAACATCATAGACACACACACAAAAAAAAACGAAGATAAGACGAGTTTTTGATGGTCACCTATCGGCTAAAAGTAAACAATCTATGGGTCAAATTGCAGGCAGTTGGCAACTTGAATTCTATGTTTATAATTCATTCTTCTGGACTGGAACTCCGACTGTACGACGTTGTCGGACTCACAATCGTTTCTATACTTTTAAATTGTATTTAAATTTGCGTGCATTTCGACTCCGAAATTGTTTACTTTTGGCCTCTAGTACACTTTTTAAGTTTCGCCAGTATATGTGCTACAAAATTTAGGATAAGAAGGAAATTTGTTATAAATATCAGCATTAAAGTCGTAACTACTGTCATTCGTTCTACCCTATCAAAACAGAAATATTGATATATCATTAACTGTTTACCAACTACATAAACTAATCCAGATTGAAAACAATTGCAAACGGAAAAATTTGATATTGCTAATATGATGAGGGTGTCTCTGAAAGGATAGAAAACACTGAGGAAAAAGGAGAAAATGTTTTCAGAAGCCTTCTACATTCCGGTCATCAAAGCTCAGGATTGTTTGGTAAAGGGTTATTCCTATCAAATAGGTTGGTTCTATAAAAATATTTTGAACAATTGCGGAAAAAGAGAAAATGAAAAATTAATTTAATGGAAAAAAAAAAAAGCCTTTGGGGTATATAGGCGTTTATTCAATTGACTATACAGCATAATTTGTGCAAATCAATTTTAACACACATTCGTCTCACCAGTTTAAATAGAAAAAAAGACAGTTACGCCCATTACTGCACAAGTTAAACTAACATAGAATTAATGTAACATAATCTGCATTTGACAGTTTTTAAATATTGCTACAATGGTCCTTTTTCCCACAATGATCTCTCCCCAATTTTATATCATTTCCTTTTCCTTCAAATGTTTTCCATGCAAGTCTATTGTACAATTGTGATCAATATGGCTGTAGTTTCTCGTGATATAAAGGGTAAATATGTTTTTTACATATTAGTATAATCGAAATTTCGCTATCGGTTTTACCTTTGCCATATTTAATGGTCCACTCAATCATTTATTCCACTTATCATCCTTCGTCCTTTCTGTAAGTTCGACTCTGTGGTTCGTCAGGGCTTCAAACATGAAAACAAATATCTTGTGTGTATGTGTGTGTGTGTTGAGGGGGTTTAGTGCAGTAAACCCTCCACTTCTTCGAAATCGCTTCAACTCGAGTAAAAGCCCTTCATTACATAGTCGTTTGGTTAAGTTAAAGTGTCTTTGAATTTGACAAGGATAGCAAGTGTTATAAGCAATCAGGGCCCATTATAGCCAACCGTTCTAAATAGCATTTCTAGTCTTACCCTTGATTTAGAAGGTACGCTATTTCTTTTGGCTAAACTATCTGGTTTAGTGTTTAGCCACTTGGTTTAGCCAATAAAAAATTGCATTACTTTGATATTTGGTCAACTCCTGAGCACTTGACCATGAATGTCAGTTCGATAGGGTATGGAACATGATCCTTGTAATGTTTAGAAACTGCATTGTTTTGTAAAGACATGCCCATTGTATGAGTACGCAATGACACTAAAATTGTGTACTGCTAATGTGTAGATATAAATGTACACAAAAGAATTAGTACTTTCTATCATCTTTTTTACCAATAATTTAAGCATCGAGGTTTTACTGTTGTTGTTGTTGTTGATGATGTTGTTGTTTTTGTTGTCGTGGCAGCTTTTTTGGTGATGTTGTCGTTTCATGTACAGCTGCTGTTGTTGCTGCTGATGATAATTATCTAAATGAAGTGTTCGTCTGAGTGACTTTGAGTATGTGAATGTTTGTTTATGTTTTAATTTGTTTATTGTTTTTTGCAGAACAGTGTAATGGCGATAGTGTGTCACAGTGGAAGGTTTAATTCACTTGATCTTAAGAAAGCGCGGGTATTAGAACGACTCTTAAATAATTGAGCCAGGCTTTGTGAAAAGAGGACTTAATGCATCTGCGAAAAGTATCGACCCAGGTCAGCCTGCGTAGTCCGCGCAGGCTGACCTGGGCTGACGTTTTTCGCTACTGGTCAATTTTGTGTATATCCAAGAACCATTCTACCTTATGTCGGTTTTAAAAAAGAGCGGCTATTACGGACCCATAAGTATGTGATTGCATGCTTGGTATAATGCATCACGGGGATGTATTAAGCTCCCTTTTGTCAGAGCACGGCTCAAATATTTCTTATCACAAGACTGACTACCCATAGTTTCAGTGTAATACAGTCATTTTAGAATTTTCGTGTCTACCACACGTTAGAGATAAGCAAAATCTAATATTGCTGTATTTAGTCCGAGTTTTGTTATCGTTTTTTTTTTTTTTTAAATCATTGCTGACCCCGATTTCTCTGTGAGATTAACTGTCAGGATTGATAATCGCGACAACGCTGCATGAATTAATCTAACATCATTATAAGCAAATTTATTTGGAAATATTTTTTGTCCAAAATGCACATACCTGTCCAAGAAGCGAATAGGCTTCGTGTAAATTTCAATACACATGTGCAACTATATTTTAATACATCATGAACTATTATTTTTTGAATACAGTTATGTGATGAAACGAATTTAACTTTCGTTAGCTTTTTAAGAATTTTTTTTAATACGCTAACCGACATAAAAAAATTATTAAGCTCGCCAAAGGCTCGCTTATTAGCACTTTTTTTCTATACTCGTTTACTAGAATTTTATCACACATGCCAACTCATGTAAGATCCTATATATACGATAAATTAGATAAAGAAATAATTATATACAAATATTCCGAATTCTATAAAAACCCATTTCGTGTTTTTATATCGGACAATTGTTTATATACACTTGACACAATATCGCCGTTTAAGCATAATGACAAAAAATAACATGAAATACTAAAAGATATACTTACATTGATAAAATTCAAGTTGTATAGATCCTAAATTGTAGACTTAGTCCATTTGAAATAATTAAATACAAGAAAGATCACTGTGAAACACGTATTTATGTTTCATTCAAATCAGCAATTCTAAAAATATGTTTTTGTCAATTTTAGTTGACAAGATCTGATATAATGATCTGAAGAAAATACCGCTAGTTACGTGAACACTTAACTCTGCCAAACGAGGATTTTAGACTTGTCAAAATTCAAAGCGTTTGCAGATGACAAATTATGCGTACCTGAAATGACTGGATTCGTCTTTGAAAGAAAAGAAGCATTTGGGGAAAAGAAGAAAATGCTTCGGGAAGCATTTTCTCCTTTTCTAAGAATGTTTTCAAAAGACTTTCTTCGAGGTCGTCAAAACACAGTATGGTGTTGTAATTGGTCGAATTGCCAAACACAAAGCGGGGTCTTTCTCAATCGTTAACACAGACTTAGACGTCACATTTTCAAGGTACGTGTATTTTTTGTTAAAAAATATTCTTACAAACTGTCAGTCACTATAGATACAAGATCAGATTACATACAGGACAAAGTCTGATCTAGATTTACAATTATTGTAAATGTGAGTTAAAATTGTGATCAGTTTAGTTAAGGGTAACAAAAACCAATATATGCACGAATGAAATATGACACCCACCCTTCATTCAACAGTCAAGTTTTTCTTTAGTTTTCTGCAGTTGTGTTCAACTTATTAACCCATGTATCAAGCTTGAAGCCGAGCCCGAGAGCGAAATTGGTAACGCACAGGGCAAAAAACCAGGCTGTAGCTGGTTCGAATCCCCAACCATAGCCAATTACTTGTACTTTTAAGGAATTGATAAGAATCAATGCGACAGGTTTTGTTCCTCTATCACGGCTGATCAGTATTTTCAAGATGATTATGAGGGAAAGCAGCCAGTAGCTTGTGAAAGAATATTGTGCGAAGTACTGGTAAAAGAAACTCAAATAACGTATGGATAGATGCACTGGCCGCCGCGATATATCTTAATAATATTGAAAACGGCGTTAGACAGCACACATATAAATTAAGAAGCTTGTCGCAAAGCTGGAAAAAAAGAGCGGGTAATCAGTATCAATTAAGTTTAATACCTGGACATAAGAAAAAAAAGAGGAAAATGAGACACAAATTGGTACGACTTGTAGAAACTGTTTTCGCTGATGATTGTTTCGACGTCGGAAAGCAGCCAGTGGCTTGGGAAGATTATTGTGGGAAATATGGTAAAAGAAAGCATAGATAGTGCACTGGCCGCCGCGATATGCTCAAATAATGTTAAAATCGGCGTTAAATGTCATGAAACAAACCCTTTCTTTCTCTCTCTCTCTCTCTCTCTCTGTTTCTTTTTCCTCTTTCTCCCCTCATCATTATCTGTCTGTTTGTCTGTCTTCCTGTCTGTCTGTCTGTCTCTGTGTGTCTCTCTCTCTCTGTCTCTCTCTCTGTCTGTCTCTCTGTTTCTCTCTCTGTCTCTCTCTCTGTCTCTCTCTCTCTCTCTCTCTTTCTCTCTCTAAAAACCTTAACTGGATATTTAATACTTCATTTATGAACAAAAATACCTAATATTAATTATTTAGCACGAATTATTCACTTCAGTGATAGACAGGGTCCTTTGATATATAGAACATGTGTAAAACGGAACACTATACATACAATTGTGTTTCGTGCTACAATATCGGCTAAATTTGGTAATAAACTTACTGTAGACACCAAAATAGTGGGATCATATTCTGACTTGTCAAATTTTGGCGGTAAGATACGAGTTTCCTGTTAGAACAAGTCAACGAGATAAGTTTTAACTTTAAACAATGAAAAAATTTAACCCTTTTCCAACCACTCTCGTATTTTAACGGACCTGAGAAAGAAGACTTCTGAAAACATTATGGGAAAAGGAGAAAATGCTGGTAACCAGCATTTTCTCCTTTTCCCACAATGTTTTCTATTCTTTTCAAGACAGATCTCATTATATAAGCCACGTTCATATTAATTATCGTCTACAAATGCCTTCAATAATTAGAAAAAAATTGCTTTTAGCTGCCGCAGTAGATCAAGATCAGGCTGCAAGGGTTGGTGCTTCTGCCGTACCTCGGGATTGTGAGGTAGGGAGTGTTAGCAAACTAAGGGTGCAACCTGACTAGATAATGTAATATTTTGTTTGAGGTAACACTGTGTGAAACATTACATCCTCTAGTTATAAAATCGTTCTGTATGCATGTAAGTTGGGTCCCGCGTGGCTCAGTGCTTAAGTATAGTACTCTTATCCTGTATGCCTCGGGTTCGAGCCTCACTGAAAGCACTTGATTTTTCGTGGAAGTGTCCTTTGACAAGACACTTTCGAAACTTAGGCTTGTGCTTGTGAAGTCAAGGACATAATGAATAAGCGAGCTTTGGTCGTGATATGGCAGAAATAATGTTGAAAGAGGCGTAAAATACCATTGAATAAATTCAATAAATACATGCTTTTGCGAACAGACTAGTTCCGCCGCCCATCATTTTTTTTAAATAAAGGATACAACAGAATGATATATTTTGAAAAGAAAAATAGAATGACTATTTCATAAGTGATGCGATAAACACCGTTTGAAAAAAGGATCAGTTGCCTTGCAACAAGCATATGGTCCTTTTTACACAATGTTTAGAAAAAAGGTATACTAGTATATTTGCAGGGCTGTTAGAAGTCATATTTTGAGTAGCAATACGTTACCTCGTACTCTGGTATACGGGGTTTCATGTATCTCCGGGTTACTTTTAACGAAGCAGATCATTACATAATTATGGATCCATAATATCCACTTTGTCTAACAACCGACTAAATCATGAGGTATCCTGGTCCTTTGACATGCAGAGGATTGACCAATAGCAAACAGTTTCGACTCAGGTCAGCATGTGCGGACTGCGCAGGATGACCATGGTCGATACTTTTTGCATATGTATTAAACGCACTTTTTTTTATAGAGCATGACTCAACGAATTAAAACAGAGGCTTTGACAATGGGTGTAATGTACCTGACTGAAATATGATCCTTTAACGGTCCGAACACGTCCTACTTTCGTTTTTGATCAATAAGTAGTACTTGTATAACTTAGAAAGGAAATATTGGTTCTTTATGCGTTTTAACAGATAAATTATAAAACATTTCGGCTTTGAACAACGAAGCAAATGTATGAATAAATCATCACAATAAAAAATGTATTATAAAAGTACGAAACTTGAACACACATAAATGCTTGACCTACTTTCTATATGCCAGTTTGAAACTTTTAATCGAAAGCTCTTACTTTCTTTTTCAACATTTAACCAGTATGCAGCGAATCGAAACTTTTGCAAACCTTTGCGAAAAGAGTAGTCTAAGATCAGACTGCACATCCGTGCAGTCTGATGTTAGTCTATTCTTTTCGAAAACTTAATTCATCTGTTTACAGACCGCTTGTAAAATTGATTTAAACGATCTTGAACACTAGTAGCTCACTTTAATTCCAGTATGATATTAATGTTAACACGATCTTCTTTGTCAAACAGTTTAAACATTTTAACATAGTTTAAAAAGTGAAAATAAATATCTAAGTTTGCGTCCTACCTGAAAGGCGCCCCGGTTTGTTGTCAGTTACCATGATCGAGATAACGCGGTTTTATCGAAAGAGGAAGTAAATTACTTTAGGAGAAATCAAACAAAACCTCTCAGGAAAGACAACTCTGATTCGCCTTTTATTACTTAGTATATAAAGTTATCTTTCTTGCGTGGGGAACATAGAGCGAGCGAGAGAGAGAGAGGGAGACAGAGACAGAGACAGAGAGGGAGACAGAGAGAGGGAGACAGAGAGAGAGAGACAGAGAGAATTGATTGTCTGATGTTTGAATCCCGTTTTAAACATACTTTATAGCTATTTCACGGCCAGTGCAATCTATTCATACTTTCCCCGAGTTCCTTTTGCCTTTACCAAGCAAAATATTCTTCCTAAGTCATTGTTTTTGTGGTATTTGTCGAAGACAATACCACTATGAGTTCAATATTGAATTTTTAAGACCATGTATCGTATTTTGTGCAAAGCCGAAGGAAAGAAACCCAATTAAACTCAAATTTTCTCAGGCAAATGAGTTTTTCGGTAGCACTCAGATATGTAACTGGAAATGGCATGTTAAAATACACTAGGTGAGGACATCTATCGTGGAAATACTAATTTTTGATTGAAAATAGCTTCACTCTCTCATAGCCTTCTATTGGCGCAATGATACAAAATTTGTCTACCGATCACTTGGTCCTGGGCTTTTTCGTTCCAAAACCAGTTCGTCCCATGGTTTGTTCATCCAATGATTGCGCGCTAATCCATTTGACTGGGCATGAAAATTTATAGATTGAAATAATGGATTGTAATGTTGAGAATTAAATGTTAACGGCCAAAGATATTTCAAAATCATAGTTTTCAGGTACAAACTTAATTCTATTCGATATATTCACATGGTTTCTCTCTCTATCCATCATGCATCCTACTGTCAAGGGACGTTACTCCTGACTCCTAATGATCAAAGGGAGACCACCAATACACATATAATCCAAATTTTGTCATGAGTACTCTCCCTTCAACCAAAAAAGGTATTCATTTGCTTAGTAGGTTGACTTTCAAGCCAATATTTGAATAATATTTTTCTTTTTCTTTCAAATTATCAATTCCACACAATGGCTTCCTTGACAAATACCACTTCAGGGTTCTCAACGCTTTGATTTTTAATACGATCATTGTCCAATCAATGGTCAGTGGTGAAAGAGGAATGAGTCCTTTCGCAGAGACTATCATCTATTCTCGAAAAGAAAGTGGCCGAGCTGGAGGTTCGAACCCTTGTCTTCAAGTCTTCTATTTTATCGACTGAACTACCGTGTCCGGCAGAGAGAGAAAGAGAGAGAGAGAGAGAGAGAGAGAGAGATGGCTCTTAGTTGTATTTTGTAGATATTGGACATAGCGACTGAGCTACGGCTTTTGACAACAACAGATTGTCTTTGTGAAGGTACATTGGAGGCCCAGCAACAACATCAAGTTTACTTCTGGATCTTGTACAGAGTCAATACATAATTACCAATGAATGTTGTTTTATGGTGCATTGACAGCTTTTGTCATTTTGCATGCATGTGTTTTTTATTAAAAATGATTAAGTAGAAAAAGTTTGAACTTGATAAGATTTGAACAAAATGATGATAGCAAAACGTGTTTAAAAGGGGATAGATTATGTGTAATCTTGCTATGAACAAAAGACCTTGAGTGAGTGGGCAGTATTAAATGAAAACGTTAGGATCGTCATGAAAAGATTTGGACAAAATGACGATTTTATAGTTCAAAGTATTTGAATAAAGAAGGCGTATGTGTAATCTTGATGTTTGCTGGGCAATCGCTTCCAACTCATAAGCCTTAGCCAGTTTTCGATAAATTTCAACTTTATTTTATGAAACTTTAATCATTCTTGTATCTTCATGCCAATTGTTGCTTCTGACCGTTGCGCAGATTACGGTGGATAGAAAATGCATTTCATTTTCTGGAGGCCATCGAAGAAATCACTGTTGTCATTTCCGGTTTTAAGTCAAAGACAAAGCCCTTGGGTTCCTTTATACCTTACACCATATGTATTGGTAATTCATCTATATTTATACAGCTAACCTAATTCAGAGCCACTCTACAGTCTATCAAAACAGCGTTTTATATCTCTGGCTGTAAGGAAGCAGGTTTAAATGGAAAAATAGGATTGTGATAATGTCTGTCAAGAAGTTCAGACCATAATTAACAAAATGTAGAATTCTCTTAAGTTATACTTTATATTCCTTCATGCAATTTTGTCTTCAATTCTTTCCGTAACTTACACGTAGTTGCTAAGCTACGCATTTTGACAACGACGGAAAAGTTTTGTGAAAGTAAAATATACAGAAGATCCCCTCCCCTTCCTTAAAAAAGAAAACAAGCGAGCCATGCTCTGGCAAAAGGGGGTTTATGGCATCTCCGTGATATTTTATATAAAGCAAGTTATCATATAGTTATGGATCCATAAAATGTAATTTGCCGTACTAACAAGAATCATGAGGTAGACTGGTCCCTAGACATACTGTAAATGAAACGATAGCAGAAAGTTTCGACTCAGATCAGCCTGCGCAGAATGCGCAGGCTGGCCTGAGTCGATACTTTTTGCAGATGTAATAAACGCTTGTTTCACAGATGATGGCTCAAGTTTTTACAAGGTCTGGCATAAAGTTGATTTATAACTATCAAGTTGTATAATTTTTGACATTTTTGACCGTTTCTTTTGTTATGAGATAGACATTGTGTCCTTTCTTTTTTCATCCAAAAGGTATATCTTCATTCATTATATACCAGCAAATTTTCCTGCTGAAATTCATGCGTCGCAATTGGATAAAATAACACACGACAGGAAAAAAATTCGTATTCACACTGTGAAACTCGTATGGTTCCAAATAAGGTATGATGACGTTTCTGGCGCACGGACTAAGCATGTATCGGTTTGCGATTTGATTTGTTAAAATGTTACACTGTAATTTGGCTCAAATTATTAAAATTAGGAACCTCAAGTAAAATTATTAAGATGCTAAGGTCTATGTATAGCGATATCAAAGCGTGTGTACGTTCGGATAACATTATAAGCGAATGTTTCAGTTGTCTAAATGGTGTATAGCAAGGAGAGCCTATTTCACCCTTGATGTTCATTTTGTTCATTAATGACCTCTAGGAGAGCCTTCTCAATGATAATGATGATTATGTAACTCTAAATGATTTAAAATTGTTCCTATTATTATTTGCTGATGATGCAGTCTTATTTTCTTATACTAGGGAAGGCCTTCAAATTTTATTAGATAGGTTAAAGAATTACTGCGACAAGTGGGGGCTCACAGTTAATACTAGCAAAACTGTAGTTATGGTCTGTAAAAATGGACGCCGTAGCCAGGATGCTGAAATATATTATGACGGGAAGAAAATAGCCACAGTCACAAACTTTTCCTATCTTGGAGTAACATTATATTATAATGGAAAGTTTCATCTAACTCAAAAAAAGTTGTCAGAACAAGCCTTAAGAGCGTTATTTGCATTGAATTCCACATGCCAAAAAATTTCACTGAATATTTCGGAAAAATTGCATTTGTTCGATTCACTTATTCTTCCAATCCTAATGTACGGAGCTTGTATATGGGGTCTTCATAAGGCTGATGATATTGAAAAAATACATTTGAAATTTTTAAAACAGATCTTATGTGTACGTACGCAGACTCCAACCGCAGCCATATATGGCGAATTGGGTCGTTATCCACTGATTGTACATCGCAAAATAGCAATTATGAAATATTGGCAAAAGATACTATCAAACCCTAGAAGCCTTTTATGTAAAGTTTTTAATATGAAAGACAACAATGGTAATATCGTAAATGGTTTTCATAAAAATATTATATATATATTAAATAATTTAGGACTATCATTCATGCATAGTAAATCGACTGTTACAAAAGCAGATATACAAATGATAAGTAGAAAAGTAAAGGACACATTTATTCAAAATTGGTTTACGGATTTAGAAAACTCATCTAAACTGCAATGCTATAGATCTTTTAAAATATGTTTTGAATATGAAAATTATCTTAACTGTGTTATTAATGATAAATAAAGAATTGAACTTACAAGATTAAGATGTTCATCACACCGTTTATTGATTGAGGAAGGTAGATTCAATAGCACACCAAGAGAGAATAGAATCTGTAAATTATGTAATCTTAATGAAATAGAAGACGAATTTCACTTTGTACTAATATGTCCTCTTTATCAACAAATTAGAAGTCAATTGATACCCAATTTTTATTATACTCAACCATCTATGTACAAATTTATTTTATTGATGAAAAATGATAATAAAAAAACTACAAATAATTTAAGTAAATATATATGTATGGCCAATGATAAACGCCAGAGTAACAAATAAATAGGATAGAAATCTTTAAAATAATTAAATTGTTTAGGTTTGAACCCATATTGTACTTTTCTCGTACTGTTTTTGTCCAAAGGTGCACGTAAAAGCTACATACTGAAACTATTAGTACATATGATAAACTTTGTAACTGTATTGTACAATTATTTATTTTGTAATAGCAACAACATTGTATTATGTTATGCTAATAAAGTATTGATTGATTGATTGATTGATTGTAATATTAATCCGCAATTCATAAAAACAGAGTTACTGCCTGACATACACACATATAATTGTCTCATTTCGTTTATCGTTTTCGAATAAAATGTCAATAACTGCTGAAAGTTGTAGGTATATAATAACAAAAATATGTTGTAGTAAATTTCCCGGTGCTTGTATTTGCTTCTCGCTGCGTTATTAATTTTGACATCGCGTTCGACTTCGTTGTCTGCGCATGTCATATTCTTCGAAGATTCGACCTGTCTTCTATGACGCATCATCCATCCCATATACAAGGGAAAAGTAGGGCTTATACCGAAGCTATTACACAAGCCTGTAGGGGCTGTTTTAATAAATAGGTGCATAGGTTACACGCTAGCTGATCATAGCTGAATAAATCGCACCAGGTACCGTTTTATTAAGTAAAGAATTATTTTATTTTGAAATTCAATGTAACGGTTGTCGTTTTGAAAAGTAGTCCGGTTCTGTACCCAGAATGCCAAAACCAGGTAGATGTGTATTTGAAGAATGCCATCCAGCGGAAGATAAATATGCGCTCGACTTTCGTCCTCGCGCGATTCCAAATTTTCTCACTCTGCTCGAATTAGATACAAACACCAGGAAAGTTACTACAACGTAACATTCCGTATGTATTTTCCACTACTAAGTGACTGGTGACACCTTTAAATAACAACTGATCATCTTTGCCAAGGTACAGTGTAAAATGGAGGCCAACCAATTCTATATTTAATTCGAATTCCGGTATAAAGTCAATTCATTATTTACAAAGTATATATACAGTTCTCGTTTTTTTTTTTTTTTGTTTTGTTTTTGTTTTTTGTTTTTTTTTTAACATTTGAGCCATGCTCCGGCAAAAAAGGGCTTAATGCATCTCTGTGATCCATGGTACTAAGCAAGCCATCACATACTTCCGGATTCGTAATAGCCACTTTTTTAACAACCCACTAGATCTAAATCATGAGGTAGACTGGTCCTTGGACATAGTGCAAAGTTTCGGCCCAGATCAGCCTGCGCGGACTGCGCAGGCTGACCTGGGTTGATACTTTTTGCAGATGCATTAAGCTCCCTTTTCACAGAGCATAGCTCATTTATTTTTTTGTTGGGGGACTTAAGGCCATGTTTTCATCCACTATTAACGTTGCATATTTATGTCTTTCCACCACTTAGAGGCTCGGCTACGCCTTTTGACAGCAACGGACCGTCTTTGTGAAGGTACAGTGGAGGCCAAACAACGAAAGCAAGTTTTGTCCCGGATCTGGTATAAAATCGGAAAACGTCTTTGTTGAAGTCAGATCCCTTGGTGTATTTGTCACAATCCTCTATGTAGACAGGCGGTGACTGTAAAACCATGTACCAGCATAGCTCTATACATTTCTCTGTGAAAGGTAGCAAGGCTTCCTGTGTTTGAGTGGAGTTTCTCTCCTCATCACAGTATTCCTGAAATTACACTTAATATGAACCATGCTCTGGGACAAAGGAATTTTCTACACCTCTATTATGCATTATACCAAGCATGCCATCACATAATTATGGATCAACAAAATCCATTTTGCATAACAAACGACTATATCCTGAGGTAGAATGGTCCCTGTACATGTAGAAAATTTACAAAAAAGCAAAATGTTTCGACCCAGGTCAGCCTGCGCGGACTGCGCAGGCTGACCTGGGTCGATACCTTTTGCAGATGCCTTAAACCCCCTTTTTACAGAGCATGGCTCATGTATCTAAAAAAAAAAAAAAAAATGATTCGGAAACATCAGCTTGTTTAACACATATACTTTCGACTTCATATATTTAGTCATAAAACTAAATCGACGAAATAATATGGTTTGACTTATTTTGGCATTTCCTTTTCGAATATATGAACTTCAGTTTTCTTTCAAAGTATCAATAAAGAATCACTGTAAATGTACCTACGTTGATAACTGTTTCCTTTGTGAAAACACTTGTTTTCCGTCGTAAATCGTTCAGTGCAGCTCTTTGTGAAATGTCAAGGTCATCAACGCGTTTCGTCTGAAGCTGAAATAATGCCATGTAAATGTCAGTGACAAAGTATTATTGAACCATGCTGTGGCAAGAGGGGGCTTTATGCATCTGCGAAAAGTATCGACCCAGGTCAGCCTGCGCGGACTGCGCAGGCCGACCTGGGCCGAAACTTTTCGCCACTGGTAAATTTTCTGTATGTCAAAGGCCCAGTCTCCCTCACGATGTAGTCGGTTGTTAAAAAGGGTGGTTATTATGGATCTATGAGTTTGTGTTTTGCTTGCTTGGTATCATGCATCACGTGGATGCATTAAGCCCCCTTTTGCCAGAGCATGGTTTTCTAATATATTTTACCACTAGATTTTATGGAACCCATTACCCGCCTGTTTTTTATTTTTTTAAATTAATTACTATGAATTCTTGAGTCTTCAAACAAGGAATTTTTGTCAGTCACATGAAATTCTATGCATTTGCTGGAATACAGAATTGATATTTTTTTGTTAGAAATTAAAATCGACTGCGATATTGTAGTATCATATATGTCTCATTCATATTTGTATGTATGATTGAGTCATGCTGTCTATAGTGTTTTTAATGCATCTGCACAAAGTATCGACCTAGGTCAGCCTGAGCTGTCTGCGCAGGCTGACCTCTGTCGAAACTTTTTTTTATTGGTAAATTTTCTGCTTGTCCAAGGACATTCTACCTACTGATTCAGTTGGTTGTTAGATAAAATGGATTTTATTTATCCATAATTATGTGATCACTTGCTTGGCATAATGCATCACGTTTTGTCAATAAAGCAACGACAGATGGTGTGCCACTTTCTTAAATGGTTTGCTTACTTCAAGTCCAGTCATTTTGTTTTAACATCTGCATCACTTTTAATGATACTATCATTAATTAGCAGATCGCAAAAATGGTCGATTGCTATATCTTTAGATGATATAAATGATTAGTGGGTTCTAGTTTTTTTTTTTTGTTCTTTTCATATGTGGGTCCGTGTCGGCCAACCGTTTTTACTTTCATTCTACATCTCATTCTAGATTTAGAAAGGAACGAAACTTCTGATTGGCTAAATCAAATGGTTTAGCCAATCAGAAGTTTTGTTACTTTGATATTTACAAAAAGATAAATAGAAAATACAAAGTAAAAAAAAAAAAAATAATAATAAATAAACTAAATAAAGAAATAATCTTGAGTTAGATATTTACAGTTTTCTTAAGAATGATTGATGAATGCGGGTACTAAAATATCAAAGTCATGAGCAAGTTTGGGCTCCGACGACCTGACCTCTTTTAAAATGCCAATGACCGGATTCTTTTCACCGTAACGTCTTATTCTTTCTGCATACAACTCCCTCTCAAATGCTGATATTTACATACCTTGTTGTACTGTTTTGTAGAATCGAATGATAGAAGTGAAGTGATGACTTTCTGACACTGTATGTCGGCTTGCTTGACACAGAAAACGTAGCAATTCTGAATTAAAAAATATAAAACAATTTGTGGCTACAGTCGAACGATAATTTGGTACTGAAGATATTGCATATTGCATATTTTACAGTTGAATAACACTGTTTTCCCATCTTTAGTTGTCTGATGTCTTTGAACTCATTTATTTCCTATTAACTTAGTAACGGGCATATAGAATATGACATAAGTTAGCCTTTTAGATAACGAGGCTAGGAAAAATGTTATAAAGCGAGCCTTTAGCGAGCTTAATAATATTTTTCTTGACGATTTTAATTAAATTTTAACTCCACACAAACCAATGTCAGATTGTTTTTATCACATAACTGTACTTCAAGAACTATAGTTCATGACGTGTTAAAGCATAGGCCTACATGTGCATGTGTATTGATAATTACATAAAGCATATTTATTTCTTTGACAGGTTTGTACATCACAGACAAAAAATAGTTCCGAAGAAACTTGCATATAGTGCATCTAAAGATACTAAAATTGTAGATATATTATGATCATTAGTTTGTAAAGTCAATTTCACATAGGAATCTTGGTCAGTAATGTTTAAGAAATGAGGCGTATAACTTCAGCGCAATGACCAAATACAGCACTTTTTTTTATCTTACACGTGTGTTGTACAAAAAAAATCGTATTGACTGTCTTACACTGAAAACAAGGGGAGTTATGTGATTATAAAAAGCTATGACACTTGTCTTGAAACATGTTATTAGCGAGCCTATTGCTAGGCGTGTTTAACAAAATTTTATCTCAAAAAAAAAGTAAGATTATTTTATTTCACATAACCGTGTCTTCAAGGTTACATGCATAACGATTGTTTATATACTGAACCAAAAAAGAAACTTCCCCTGTGTTTAAGTGCAAATGCAATGTTATTAAAAAAAATCAAAATGTCTGATGACCTACATATATTCGGGCGAACGATTATGTGTCCGATAAAACAAATTTTAACTCGATTGAAAGCATTTTGCAGAAGAAACCCGCTGAAAGCGATTTTCAAGTGCATGCACGGACCAGTATAATTCGTGTATATTTTTTGAAACCTTTCAGTCTAATTTTATAGACTTTCATGTCAATAAGAAAAAGACGTTGAAAAAAAATAAATTCTTTTTAGTTTTCTTTATTTTTGATATGCCTAGAATTCCGCAAAATTTACGCGAACGTGCCATTGGCATGCTTAATGCTGGTATGACGATGAATGCTGTTGCTATGAATATTGGATGTTCTACTCGTGCTATTCGACATCTTAGGCAACGTTTTCAAGCAACAGGGCGTACGGAAGATCGACCACGTAGTGGACGTCCTCGCTTCACGACGCGCGGTCAAGGCCGCTAAATTCGGAACACCCACATGCGCAATCGCTTCCAAACTACCACAGCCACTGCTGCTAACACCCCTGGTACACATAACAACCGTATATCTGCCCAAACTGTGCGCAATCGCTTGCGCGAGGGTGGGCTACGTGCACGTCGTTCATACGTTGGTTGTGTTTTGACGCGACGTCACCGCGTAAATCGTGTTAATTGGGCACGTACACACCAACGCTGGTTTAGACAACAATGGAATAGCGTTCTTTTCTCTGACGAGTCGAGGTTTTCCATTCATCGACTTGATGGCAGGGTTCGAGTATACCGTAGGAGAAATGAACGTTATGCCGACTGTTGCGTACTTGAACGAGCTCGTTTTGGGGGTGGGGGTTCTGTCTTGGTCTGGGCGGGCATTGCACATGGCTTTCGCACTAATCTCGTCGTTATCGAAGGGAATTTGAATGCCCAGATGAAATTCTTGCGAGGCACGTTATCCCACTGTTTCAAAATAATGCCAATGTCACTCTTTTTCAGCATGATAATGCCACAAGCCATACAGCTAGGGACAATGTGAATTTCCTCAGGGCGAATAACATTGCATTTATTAATGACTGGCCTGCCAAAAGCCCTGATCTGAATCCCATTGAACACCTTTGGGATAATTTGGACCAGCGTGTTAGACGTCGCCCTATTCCACCGTCAAACGTCATTCAGCTAAGACAAGCCTTAATTCAGGAATGGAACAACATTCCACAAGCCGAAATCAATACACCTATCCGTTCTATGCGCCAACGATGCCAGGCAGTCCTTCATGCTGAAGGTGGTCATACCCGGTATTAATTTGTGATTTTGGTGAGCGACCCCTTTCGCATTTTAACTACCATTTCACTACTTTTGGATAAACCCTCAGCAATAATTTTTTTCACACAAAGTCGCAATAAAATACTCTTTCAATGCATATAAATCTAGTTTAATCCTGATTTTCATATTTGTGTATATCTGCACTTAAACACAGGGGAAGTTTCTTTTTTGGTTCAGTATATATTGGGAACGTACGTACCCTTGAATGAGACTTACTAACCGCTTTGAGAAGAATCTACGTTCGGCATAAAAGTAGTTCCAAAGAAGTTGGCATACAAATAACAATTTGATTTTAAATCTAAAAATAAAACACAACTTAGCTTTACCATGCTCATCATTTTTGACAGTTGGTTTGAAAAGGAAATTTGTGGCTGGCATGTTTGAAAAGATCAGGCAAGAACACAAGGCTGCAGCAAATTGTGTCATGAAATGATCCTATGACGTGGAAAAACCTTACCCCAAACGTGTGATAGATAAAAAAAAATAATAAAAGAAATGGCTACATAACACTTAACCTATAGGCTGTTAAGCGCGACTCACTGACCTTTTGCGGAACGTGTAGATCAAGATCAGACTGCACAGAACGTGCAGTCTGATCTTAGATCTACACTGTCCGATGAGAAGACATCTTTCTCCCGAAAATACCTTTCAAATAGCAAAATTTGGGTTTTTACTATCGACTTGAAAGTTTCATGTTAGTTATTCAGCAGTATAAAGGTTAAAACAAGGGAAGTTATGAGAGTGTAGATGTGATAGAAACGAATTCAGTTGAGTTTGAATTGCTTCTTTTGGTATGTTACATGCTTTTTGTCAACAAGAAGGGTAGAACTCTAGGGGGAAAAGATAAAAATACGGAATACCATTAGGGCAATCGCCTATGAATTTGTTGATTTCAAACGCGATGCTCGATATTGCGATGGTGATAACGCGAAATCACGATACTATGATGGTGATAACGCGATAGTACGATGATGATAGTGCGATACAATATTATCATCGTACTATCCCTTTATCTTCATCGTACCATCGCGTTATAACCATCGTACTATCGCACTTTCATCATCGCACTACCGAGTTATCACCATCGTACTATCCCGTTATCACCATCGTACTATCGCGTTATCATCATCGTACTATCGCGTTATCACCATCGCACTATCGAGCATCGCGTTTAAAATCAACAAATTCATAGGCGATGGCCCTAACGGTATTCTATCATCATCGTACTATCGCTTTTTCGTCAACGCACCATCGCGTTATCATCATCGTACTATCGCGTTATCGTCATCGTACTATCGCGTTATCGCTATCGTACTATCAAGCATCGAGTTTAAAAGCAACAAATTCACAGGCGAAGGTCCTAACGTTATTCCGTATAAAAATGCTAGTTATCTGCCTTCTTTATTAAGGTTCTTAAAACTCGGTATAGTGTGGTCTAGAGTTGAATTTGAGGAGTTCCACTTTTATAAGTATGAGGTATGGTCTGCATTTATTACTCAAGTTCGACAGTGACGTCGTATTTTGCCTTTTAAAGATACATCTTCACTCGTTTTCATCCTGTTTTTTAACCACTTTTTTCTTTATTTTATGAAACTGTAATCACACTTGTATCTTCATGCCAAATATTGCCCCTGATGGTTGCAAGGTTGCACCGATAACGGTAGATAGAAAATGCATTTCATTCTATTGCGGCTAGCCAAAGGCATTACAACCACAGTTTCAGGTTTAAATCGAACACAAATCCCTACAGTTTCTTTACCCCATACACCTTTTATTGATTTTTTATCTACGTTTACACAGCTGACTAGAATATAACACTGTCAAGTTTTAACAGCGTTTGTTCACTCTCTGGTTGTAAAGATGTCTCTTCAACCCATATCCTGCTAAATAACTAAATTGAAATTTTCAATCCGATCGTAAAAACCCAAAGATTACTATTTCAAAGCTATGTTTTGAGGAATAATATCTTCTTCTCGGACAGTGTAGATCCAAGATCAGACAGCACGTTCTGTGCAGTCTGATCTTGATCTACACTGTTCGCAAAAGGTCAGTGAGTCGCGCTTAGCAGCCTAATGGTTAAATCCTTGAGCTATGTACATGTATTTGCTTAAGCTGTGAGAAGTAAGACAAGAAATTCGGGGAATAGTCATATTGAATTGCGTACTAAACTTACCTTAACAATATCACGGAGTATCTGAATACTCTCTTCCTCAGTATTACCGGTCTTACAAAGTGTTTGATAAGAGTCAGTCCATTCATCGTCGTATAACTGACTGTACTTTTCGGCTATAACTGTAGGTCGCAAAGGGTCGGACAGATTCGCTATAGCTGGGTTGTTTTCCCCTATCTGGACCGAAAAAGCTTGACTGAGCCTGGATTAGATTGTTAAATTATCAATGCAAAAAGACGAATAAGTGAATAAATAAATACTCCAAATTTCGATATGCTTAGTGTCATACTTTATTCGTAATTTCATTTCCTCGCAGGAACATTTCTTCTATACATTTCTTCTGGAGGTAATTGATACAAAATCTTACTGTTTATGAAAGTCAAGTTCCAATGGGAGACATAAGACAGTTACTTCCCTTGCTAGCTCTCCACTAGTAGCAAGGTCCTGAATAATTTATTACTTGGTTTTTATCCTTGATATCCTTTGCACTTCTAAGGAATGTTCAGATTTAAATATCTCCTTCAAAAATTATCAAACCACAAATTTTATGTATTTGATACATTCTATGGTAAAAGTGTGTGAAATTTGATTTGTAAATATTATGAAAACCTTACATATACAGCGTAAATCTAATTATAATAATCGCAACATCTCCTAGTAAAGCAAGGATAAAAACAAAGGAATTCAAATAAAAGGACCTAGTTGCAATTTGGTTACCTTGGCTTTTATGTAGCAAGGGAGATAACTTGATTTCACTTTTTTCTCCCATTCAAAGAATTAAAGTAGTAGACCCATAACGCATCTAGTGCAACATGGAATAAAATTTCTTGTTAGTTGATAAATAAAGATTTATACTGATATAATACTTTTGCACGTTTTTGACCGACCAAAAATTACTTTGATGTCTATCTTGAAATTATTTGTTGATACTTTTGTTTGTTTCCTGAAAAGGGAGGTAATTATTATCTCCCTTTGTAATGAGAATATAGTGGTTTTAGATTTATAAATGATAATTCTAAGAAGGAAAAAAATGGAAAAAGTGGCTCGGTTAAAGTAGTACAATAATACTCATTTTTAATCATAGCAAATTTTGTAGGAAAATATTATAGTGGAAATATCTGTTTTCCATTAGGGGTCTACTGCCTTAAACACTGATTCGTAGGTATTTTCGGTCTGACAGGTATAGGGCGCCATTTTGAACTAGAATTAGTAAAACGTAGACAGTCTCCTTGGTATGCGTTTCCCAGTCGACAAACTTTACACTCTTCTACATTCCTAACATCTGCAGACGGGCAAATTCAAAACTGGTATAACTGAGCCTTAGTTCCAAACTAGGGTTGAAAACATTGTGGGTAAGGGAGAAAATACTGGTAACCATCTACATTTCTTTCTTTACAACATTTTTTTAAAAAAAAGTCTTCTATGTTAGGGTCGCTAAAACTCGGGATTGTGTAATGAAGGGCCTTGACACTGGGTGGGGTGGGGGGAGGGGCGGGGTTTCCAATGTGATTAATCCATCTCCATGGTGCATGATACCAAGCAAGTCATCACATGATTATGGATCCATAAAGTCCATTTTGTCTAACAACCGACAGAATCATGAGGTAAACTGGTCCTTGGACATACAGAAAATTGACCTGCAGCGAAAAGTTTCGGCCCAGGTTAGCCTGCGCGGACTGCGCAGGCTAACCTGGGTCGATACTTTTCGCAGATGCATCAAGCCCTCTTTTCACAGACCTTGGCTCATATGTAAATTCTAAGTTCTTCTAAACGGTTGACAAAGAGCCGTACTAAACATAGTGTATGTATATTCAAAAATATTCAAAAAGAGAAGAGTCACTGATTTTTCAAATTCGGGAAAACAATCCCTATGCAAAATTCAAGACTTCCGTAATTCTCTCTCTCTCTCTCTCGCTCTCTCTCTCTCTCTGTCTGTCTGTCTGTCTGTCTGTCTGTCTGTCTGTCTGTCTGTCTGTCTCTCTCTCTCTCTCTCTCTCTCTCTCTCTCTCTCTAAGCATAAAAGAAAACAAAAGAAACACCTCGCTTGTAAGTCGTCCTTCTCCTCCGCACACTTGTTCCGATCTTCAGTCATCACCCTGAGATTTTCCTTGAGAGTTTTGACTTGGCTTTGTTGAGCTGCTTTCTGTTTTTCTATCTCAGACGACCTGCATAAAGTAAATCAGTAGTAATAAAAGGAGAGAGTTGGGTTTTAACCACAAATTTGACCATCTACGAAAGAGCTAGTTTTCAACCATATGTATGCTTTAATTAACATTTTAACCATGTGTATGATTAAAATATTATACCAACCATCCCCCTGCTTAAATCTAAAACTAACCATCCCCCTGCTTAAATCCAAATCCAACCATCCCCCTGCTTAAATCCAAATCCAACCATCCCCCTGCTTAAATCCAAAACTAACCATATCCCTGCTTAAATCTAAAACTAACCATCCCCCTGCTTAAATCCAAATCCAACCATCCCCTGCTTAAATCCAAAACTAACCATATCCCTGCTTAAATCTAAACCCAACCATATCCCTGCTTAAATCCAAATCCAACCATACCCCTGCTTAAATCCAAATCCAACCATCCCCCTGCTTATTACTACATCCCAGCGATTCATATTTTTAGCCCATATAGCTATATGAGCGAAATTACATTTTTTACTTCGTCATATGATATATATTCTGCCCTATACGTAGTAAATTTTCTAATATCTGCGTCTTTATCTTAGTGTGCCCCCAAGCTAATGTATCGATATTGTTCCCAAAGATATAGCGTTTATCATCATTTCTACTTAATGCGACTTTATTTACCTCTTCAGTATACAACTCATGATTATGGTTCCTAATAACTACCATTCTCCTTAATTGTGTTTTATTTTCAAACAAACACTCTTTATAATGATCATGTTTAATAAATGCTTTTACTACATGCTTTTTAATTCCCTTACATTTTTTACTTTCCTCCTCATCATCACACATTTTATAAGAGTATAGTTTAGACCTGAGGCCTACAAACTCCCCAATAATCTTACCACTTGTCTCATCTTTAAACATACCTACAACTTTCTTATTTAATCAAGTGGGAATACCTGAAGGGTGATCAGGTGGGTAATCATTTGTATCAAACCAATCTTTAACATCACCACTAATATCCTTATAAAAATCTTCTTTTTCTATTTCATACATTAAGCTATCTGTATCAGTGAAAAGAAGTTTAACTTTTTCACCATATTTATCTTTAATATAATTATAATGAAAGTTATACATCAATGTCTTACTTAAATCTAAAATACACATCCCTACATAAATAGGCTTATTAAAATATAAACGTGGTTTTCTCATTTGAATTATACATAAATTTTCATCAAGGGTAGTTATATCGTAATAGTTGGGTTTAGCGGTTAATTTTTCAGCTTTTTCCTTGGTACTAACTAATCTTATATCTACTCTATTCCTAATATTTTCCATAGTCTTACCAAATACAGAATTATTCATAAGTTTAAAGAAATCCTTTTCAAATGCGGTTTTAGCTTTTGCTCTTAGTGTAGTATTTTTATCGATATAAGGTTTTAACCATTCACTCTCATCAAAAGTTAACCCTCTATGGATCTTTTTAAGCTTTAGACCTAAACTTAAATATAACTTTAATTTTCATGGTGTAATATATATTTATTTTTATTATCTAAATTAGGTATAAGTTTTTCAACTTTACCGGTCTTTAATCTTTCGGGAGCTAATGGGAAATCATTATGCAAATCATGTAATTCTTTAGGATATTCTAAATCAACATCTAATATACAAGGGCAACTCTGCCAATTTTGTAAATTATTTTCATCCATCCATTTAAAATTTCCAATGGGAAGTTTTTGACACATTGCCCAACCATAGAGATTATTCGCATCTAAATAAGTAATAAATTTAGGTGGTTCATTTGGGTTATATCTTTTACCCATATATGAATTATTTGCTTTTGCAAATCGTTTAAAAATGGTTGAGATACCTCCTTTTATTCCGTTTTCAATAAATAAAATTATATCAGGGTCTGATAATAATTCTAATTCTACCTTAGTAGTTTTTAACATTGCCTCCCAAGCTAATCCCGGCGCTGTATAAAACCATGATGGGTCTAACCCATAATTATTAAAGCAAACATTCCTAAAATTTCAAAAACATCCGCCAACAGTAAAACATCTGTCTTATTATATAAGTCATGATAATCTTTGAAAGTTTTCATCTCGAAGGTATTCCATACATTTAATGCATGTTGATAATCCTCCTCCCCAATTCCACTATATTTAAGCTTTGAGTAAAATTCTCTTTGTTTGGGTAACTTTGTTTCCTCTAATTTACTAAGGTTATCAAACCATTCATATGGAAATATACCCTTTTGAGAGACCAATTCAAGCTTTTCCCCCTCAAAATATTTCATAAGATTAGTCTTGTCCTCCTTAGCTAGAGTGCTAGTTAATTCATCTAGACTTTTACCTAGAAATTTTAAACTATCAAGGAATCTAATCTCATACGTTTTAATTTTCTTCATCCCTTTAACAGTGTATTCTATTGGCACATTTTTAGACACGCTTATATATGTTTCCTTGTTTGTTGGTATACAACTTGTCTCACCAGGTGTACTCATTAAGTCTTTTATAAATAGATGAGCATCATACTTACTGTAATTATGAAATAATATGGGTGTAAAAGTAGGTCTTCTACATTTTAAATTACACACACTGTGCGCAGCTCCCCTAAACTTTCAGGTATAATGGCAATGGTCTCTCACTTTTTTCATGTCTTTACATTTTGAAAATGACTCCCCACATATCCAGTAGTTTTCTGCTTTATCAAACTCTCTTTTATCCTCAACTCTATAAATCATTTCCCTCGTTGGTATCCTATCTATTTCTTTTATAACATTTTCTAAATCCTCTACGAATTTCTTAGATGTATTTTCGCCAGAATATTGAAAAATCTTAGAAGGGTAAACATTTTCATAATGTGATTTAACATAAAAACAATATCCTGAAACATTATGCTCATTAATTAATTTTGTTTCATTGCCTTTATTTTCGTTTTTCTTTTCTAATAGCCTCCATATCCGCATAAATTGTAAAAGGGTGTCTTTGTTGTTTATTAAAATTCTGAAAAGATATCTTGGTACCCTTTTCAGGTAAGTCTATTCTACAAGCATCTTTTTCACCACAATACTCTAAATGTTTATTTAAAGTTTCTTCTTTTTGAAAATGATTTAAACATCTTTCACAAATATAAGTTTTACCATTATGATAAGATATCTGTTTAGATAACAATCTACTCATATTTTTAATTAAACAATAATGTTTTTTACCATCCTTCTCAAGAAGTAAAAGATTAATATAATGTTCTCTTTTATAAACTTCTTTACTTAGACTAAGTGGATAAACACCAGTGAAATAATTATACCCAAAATTCGATACGGATATAGATGGGTTTAGGGTTTCGAATTTAATTCTATCTTGAAGGGAAACAGGGTAATTAATCCCTTCCATATTTATAGTGTTTAATAATGGTCTTAGTCTATCAATTTTTTCAGGATTATTATCTGTTGGGTTCAAAGCTATAAGAATACAATAAGCAAAACACATATCATCATTCTTATTTATTGGATTAATAACACTTTTTGTATTTGATATCTTAGGAGGAGTTGGGAACCAAGAATTTCCTTTTATTGGGTTATATTATACTGTGTGTAATCTTAAATCAATTATGTAAAGAACTTTATAATAATCTTGTTTCATTTCCTCAGTTGCTATATTAATTAATATCTGTTCCCCCATTTCATCATATAATTCATCCACATCATCCCCATCTAAATTAACAAATGGAAAACCAGAATCAAAATTCATTTCTTTTAAACGATTTTCAATAGAGTGTTTCATCATACATCTCATTATAAGTTTAACTTTTGTTCGGCGATTATTTCTCATAACATTGGTTAATTTATCTTTCGCTAAATCAAGGAAATCATCAGGTGTAAAAGCTCCTTTACCTTTTATAAGATATTGTTTGGTAAAACCTTTAAATGCTGATGGCCCTTCTTTGATCTCTATTTTATCTTTATCCTTATATAACTTATCTATTTTTTCTTTTAAAGCTTTTAAACTAGGTGATATATTTTTTTTTTGGAATTTCTCCAATACTATCTAAATAGTTCATCAACTCCTCAGCTGCGGCTTTAGGTGGAGTTGGTACCGAGGGTGGTGTGTAAGGTGTAGGTGTTGGTGTGTAAGGTGTAGGTTTTAATACAGGGGCTCCAAAATTACCAATATCATAATCTAATATTGGCGCTCCCTGATTAAGTAAGCGGTCAATTAATTGAGCTCTTCTAAGCGTAGAGTATCCTCTAATTCCTCGAATTTTAGCTTCTTGTTTTAAGTCTTTTACTGTGAACCTCCTGAATTGATCAGCAGGACTATGAGGTGTAGGATTACTTAGACGCCCAATTAATTCAGCTCTTCTAAGTCTTGAGTATCCTCGGATTCCTCTTGACTTGGCTAAATTTTTTAAACCTTGTACGGTATATATATTATAATTTTCCATTTTTATATATATAAGAAAAAATCTTAACTAAGAGTCAAAATAATTTTATTATGGGGTGTCATAATAAATTATTGAATGTTAATCTTATATCTATTATTCCAAACTCTTCCGTCCCATTTTGTAACTGTTTGAGGACAACGATCTATAAATTTACACGCCTTGTAAATTGATGGCAATATTATTATTTCACCAGTTTCAACATCCTCTAAAGTGACTTTCTTAGGATTTTGCTTAATAGTTTTTAATCTTTCAAACTTTGGATCCTCGCTTATTTCTTTGTGAGGCAACTTAGGAGACTCCTCCGGTAACAATCCATGTTCTTTCACCAACTCAACTAAGCGTTTTTTATCCCAGTATGAGCAGAAATTTATATTATTTTCTTTAAGAATTTTTTTTAAATCTATAATCTTTATCATTTTATATACAAGAAAAAATATCTTAATACACTACAGACATTTTATTTCCATCAGACTGAAAGTTAATAAACTTATCACAAATAATAACAGCATATGCCTCAGTGTTTGCGGGTACATTTGCGCCGAAATTTGCCTGAATTTGGATATCAGTAACAGAATATTTTAATTTCTCGCTTTGTTTGGAAACGTCAAACACAAACAAAGGATATAGAGTTTTATAATCTGAAGGGGCAATGTTAGGGTTTGATATTAATTCATCCATATTATAAAACTTAGATCTGAATAATGCAGCATCACCATACACTCTACTAAATTGGTGCGCATTGAATGAAAGATTGTAGTCAACCGCAGGGTATCGGGTAGTGTTTAACATAATATAAATATTTTTAACGTTTACATTGTCGAATATTGCAGGATTTTGCTCTTGATTACAAATTTTATTAGTCTGAAATCCTACAATGATAAAACGTGGCACCTCAGGAGATGATTTAACTGAAAGTCTCCAAGTAAATGTTGGTGCCTGAGGAACCTCAATTGAATCACACTGCCTCATTCTATATCCAACCGGTAATTTTTCTTTTTTCTCGATAATTTTATAAAGTGCCATCTTCTCATTATCCGCAGGTATCACGTGAGGCATAAACCAAGATATTTTATTTAAAATAATTTTACCATCAGCAGGAGCAGCAGCACCACCAACAGCACCAATTTTAAAGATTGCATTATTATCACCATTTCTTGTTAAGGTGAGAGTTTGTTTCATTCCATACAATATCTTATCATAATCTTCACAAAAACCGAATATATGTTTTAATGGAACTCTAAAGCTGAAGGTACCTGTTGGAACAGGATTATCAACGATGTATACTTTTCTTGCTTTCCAACCTATGTTATTTTCTTCTGCTGCGATTGTTGTATCCTTATACCAACATTGATTTAACCCTTGTGATTTAGAAAAATCATCCGGATATTTTAATAACCCAAGCATTGTAGTAGCCTGGCCAGGATGTGTTAATGATTCAATATCCATACCAAAAAGTTGATACCTAATATTTTTAAACAGATACATCAGAGCTTTGTTTGTTAGAGAAACGTTGTCAGCAGCTGAGTAATCTGTACCATCAGCTTTTGTTAAACGACCTTCTATAAGTAAATAACTATCACTAGGATGAGTAAAAATATCTTGGGTTTCAATACTAATCCTAATATCTCCTCCTGAATTGTTGAGATTTGCGCCTGTGATCGGTTCATACTCATGGTGTTCATACTCATCAATACCAACAAATTTTGGAGTTGGTTCGGTAACTTTTAAAATTGAATTGACGGATTCTGAAATATTCATTTTTTATTATTGCAATTATAATTTTAAATAAAAATTATAATTGTATCACTTTTACTTAAAACTCTAACTAAAGCTGGGGAAAAGCTTTATCTTCACTATTAACAAACACACCTTTAAGTTTAATTTTATTTAGTTTATTTTCTGAGGTAAATGTTTTCTTTTTAGGGTAAATTCTATTTCCGTACACAAGTGTTACAGGGGTTATATTGTACTCTTCTAAATGCTTATTTACTTTTTCCTCAATCTCTTTCATTACGTTTACTTTACTAGGAGGCAACTTTATAACAGCTTTTTGATGTTTATAATCTGTGTTATTAATTTCAAGAATCTCGCAATCTTTTAGGTTTAAAGATGCATTTTATATATGAATAGTACTACTTCTGTATTTTGAATAATATTCACGATCAAATATTAAGTTTGACATTCTCTTTTTTATATAATAAATATAATTTTCTTAACTTATTTTTATTTTTTTCTTCATACTACCTTAATGCCTGCTCCACTGTTTAATTTTTTAACTAAGTCTTGAATAGCTATGGCACTTCCATCTATTAATGTATTAATATTTTGTGTTTTAGGGGTATCTGTGGGTTTTGGTGTTGCATTATATTTTTGTAAAATTTTCTTTGATTTTGGTGTTAAAGCTTTTGTAACTAATCTCTTTCCTGCTTCTACAGCTGCACTCTTTCCCACCTCTAAAGCTTTCTTCGCTCCTTCCTTAGCTACACTCTTTCCCACATCAAGGGCAGAAGATGCTATTTGTTTAGCCGCGCTACTTGTAAAAAGCCTCGCTAAAAAGTTAGCAATGCTGTCAAAGATTCCAGTACCACCGTATGAATACCTTCTTTTAAATCCGTATTTTTTATTGACAATCATTTTTATAGTATAGACATTAAATTTTTATAAGCGTCTGAATTTAAAACACCTTGTCTTTTTAATTCATCACAAATACTCACTAACTCATTTCTTACACCCGTGTTACCTGCTTCTTTACATGCCAATAACAGATCTAGTCTTTCTACTAATGCATTGGGGTCAGATGGGATAACAATGATACCCTCTCCTTCATAATATCTTCTTTTTTTCCAAATTCCAGATAATAAATTATTCCATTTATCACCTCCAGAAGATTTAGGACGTGGATTATCCGGATTGTTATTTTGATGAAGAGTGTTGGTTTTTAACATCAACTCCGCGTATTTGGTTAAATCTGTACCAGTATAAATACTACTATCTAGATATTTTGATGTGATTAGCTCCCATAGACCGGGGGTGCCATCATATTTTTTACCACTAACTATAAAATCATTATTTACAATATCAACTTTTTTACCGCCAATATACCATTTACCATTTCTATCAAATAGCCCAAACGTTTTATCAGGCTCGTTCTTACTAGCAAACTTTCTTAAATACTTACTTGCAACTTCCCCATATATTATAGGAGCTTTACCTTCTTCATCAACTGTAGCTTCTATAGAAGGAAAGGCTGGAAACATAACTTCTTTAGGTAACCTTTCGATACCCTCTTTAATAGGTATAAGTCCCTCAGTAATCTCTTTTGTTGTAGCTTTTTGTCCTTCTGTAATCTCCTTTGTTGTAGTTTTTTGTGTTTCCGTAATAGGTTTAAAAAACTTTGAAAGATCTGTTTGAAGTTGCTGTTTACCTGTTCTCTCTGCTAATAGATTATCCCGAATATTCTTTTTTGTTTCAAGATACTCCTTTACAATTAAGTCCCTTTTTGCTGGATCAGTGATTTTTAAAAAAGACATTTTCTAAATTACTAAAATAATTTTTTATCTTAGTTTTCATCATAGTTTTTAACATAATTTTTATCATGTTTCATAACTAAAGCTGCATGAAAACTTTATTTTTGGTCTTTTAATATTCAAGCGGCTCACCATGATGTTTTTCAACCAACCTCCGAAAAGATTCCCTTTGCTCACGCCTCCCTCTCTCAATTAAACTTTCTTCATTTTCAGTAGATATCTTTTTCTTAGTTTTTGTTCTTATTTCATCCTTCATTTTCTTATACTTCTCTTGTTCTTCCATGATAAGTTTAAACTCTTCATCTGATATATGATCGTCAACTAAAGCTTTAGATATATGTGAAGCAATTGTATCAAGCTTAGCATCAGCTATCATTCTAATCTTTTGATGTTTTTCTCCCTTTGTTTTTGAATTTCTTACTACATATTTACCTACCATTGAGAGTAATCCGGTTGCTGCACTTGTAATTTCTAAACCTAATGCTCTTGGTACCGCTGCAACTGTACCCAATAATATGGCTCCCCCAACACCTGAAGCCATTGTTAGCCCGATTAATGCTGTATCAATACTATCAACAATTCTTGCAGCTCTAAATATTTCTTAGCTAAGGCTTCTCTTTTTTGAATTTCGTTCTCAAGAAACTTCTGTACTTCGGATATCTTTTGTAAACGGTAGGAATGGCCCTTGTAATCTAATGGCATCATTTCAATAGACGGGGCTGAAGGTGTATTACTTTCTTTAGGTAACGAATGATAGACTTTATTAGGATGTCTTTGATCTATATCTGTCATTTTTTTTTATTAAAATTATAATTTTTTATCTCAGGATTGTAAGTATTTTAGATAGCAAAATAACTCACCCTCAGGTATTTTAATTGGTTTTTGTGAGAAATTATAAATGTATACTAAGATATCATTAGTCTCATTATCAAGATGTGTCCCGTTTAAAATGGTTAAACTATCTTTCCATTTATTACTAACAGATACCAATATAACCCCTTGTGTAGCTATATAACCAAATCCTAATGATATTATTTTTCCATCTTTTGAAGGAATCTTAATGTCATCTTGGGCATAAATTTTCCATTTTAAAGGATCTTGCTTGATGGGAGGATAATCAACGTGTAAGTTAGGTTTCCAAAATATAGTTTTATGTTGATTAGCAGTATTATGTTTTATACCAAATTTGTGTATATCCATTTTTATTTTTACTTGTTACAAATAATATTTAAATATTATTGTTATTTATAACATTACAATATAACTTAACCATGACTTCTAAAATCATTATAAGAAACTTAAAATAAAGGTTCATTTTTTGCGATAGTAATCTTTTTAAGAGAAATATTTTTTATAAATACAAATATATCATCTCTTGTAACTGATCTTTTGCCTTCCGTGTGTATTAGACCTTTTAAGGATAGATTATCTTTAAGTACAGTTGCAATTTTTTCAGGATTATTATATGTAATACATCCAAGCCCAAGTTTCAATTTTACTTTTTCTCCAGGTTGTAGTATTATTTCACTTTGTGAATATACTTCCCATGTATTTTCTGCTATATTTTTAGGTGGATAATCCAAATTTTGTAAAGGAAACCAAATTACTTCTTTTATATCTTTATTAATTTGAAAACCACAACTATTTCTACGTATCATTTTTTAATTATGTATTTTTTTTTTTTTTTATATTAATATATTTCATAAGATAGCTCCTAGAATAGGGATATTAGCAAATGGACTATTAGGCCCAAGCAAAAGCCCTTTTCCGTCATAAATTTTCCCTCCTTGCTTTATAATCCAGATCCATCAGTTTCAACTTGACAAACACAACCCCCTTTTTTAAGATAAAGACCCGACCCCATTGCTTTTTGTACCCCCGTTTGAGCTAATCCAGAGACAGCACCAATACCTAACGCAGGTAAAACAGTTTTTGCGATCATTGGTAAAGCTCTAGCAGCTAACCCGGCCGAGAAAACCTCCCTCTATTTTCATATTATGTTTAAGTTGTTTCACAGACATTTTAATAGTTATACCCTTACCCTCCTCATAGGCTTTAGCTATTTTCTTTGCTTGTGAATTGGTAATTGCTAAAACATCATTACCTTTTAAATCTTCATGACCTAAACGTATACTTACCGGGCAACTAGCTTTAACAGCATGTTGACGCTTTTCCTTTTGTCCTTCTGATATATTTACTTGAACAGTAGTGTAACTTGTCATTTTTATATATATAATTATTTTTTTATTTTATCTCGCTTCTCTAATATGGAATCTAATTGTTAAATTTTCACCTCTAAGATTTAGTAAATTGCCATCTTGGTCTGTAATATTTACCTCTAAGCTATGTATTTCATGTAATGTTAATGGTAAGTATACTAAATTAAGTGGTGACTCAATTATCTTATATCCAGGTGCAACATCTGGGAAAAAAGAGTAAATCGTGTTTTTTGTTGAACCATTAACATAACTTCCAGAAATAATATCTATGTTAACAAGCAAACTATTTATACTAAGAATGTTCACTACATTCTCCGACTCGTAAAATCCTTGTGTATATTTAGCGTGAGTAAATCCTAATACTTTAGCAATAGAGTTAGGTTGATTAAAATCCACTTGATAACCATCTTCTAGAGTAAGAACACACTTTAAGGTATTGGTGTTTGCAGAAATGTTAATATAATACTCTTCATTAACTTCATCGTAATGGCCTTTTTTTCTCATTTCCTGGTGAATGGTATCATTAATGTCAACAAGGTCATAACTTCCTTCAGGTATTTTTATTTTAATCCATGTATTACCATTGTCTGGAGAATAAACGAATATGTTGTTTGTTGTATCAATGTTTGGAAAAGAGTAGTAAGTTTCAAGGTTTACTAAAGCTATCTCATATTTTTTATCCTTTTCCAGCTGAATAGGGGGATTAAACCTTGTTCTAAAACGTGTTTTGTTGTCGCTTACTATAATTTGAAATGATGTTTTGTGTTCTGTATTTTTTACAATTTGTTCTAAAAGTTCTTCCATTTTTAAAGTATGAAATATAATATTTATCTGTGTAAATATTATATTCTAGGAAAAATATTTATAAAAAAGTAAGAATACTTTCTTCTAACATAAAAAGATAATTCTTTCTGTCTTTTTCTGTTTTTGTAGAAATCGCTGCTATCTTTCCAAACACTAGGTTTAATTTTTTAATATACTCATCCTCAACATCATCATTCTCAGCAAATCCAATCATATAGATTAAATCTAATACTTCTTCTCTGAAACGCCCTAACGCACTGAAAACATATACAAATTCATAAGTATCTATAGAACCACTTGGGTTTTCTGTTTTATATGTATTTAATATATAATCAATTACATTCATAGTTTTATTTTGTTTTTGAAATATTTCATAAAGAGTCATTTTTTATAATTAATATTTTTTTTTATTTATACTGACTTAGGTATGTAAAAGTTGTCAAAACCGTTACTATACTTCCCATTATTTTTTTTACTGGTTAAATCGATAATAGCAAAGCCATGCGGTCTTTCCCATGCCCTTTTACAAAATTCCCTAAATTCATCCTTTGGCATATCATCACCTACATGATCACTATAAATATGGTTAATGTTTTTTAGGTCTTGTCGGAAAAGACAAATAAAATTAGCGTTTTCTCTAATAGTTTGCCTTGGTAGTCTAAAATAATTCTGTGAGAGGTAAAAACAATCTACATTACTATGCCTTCCCCGAATGTAGTAACACTCACATTTATTCTGTTTTTCTAAAAGTAAATCATCAAAAATCATTAAATTTTTATTTTCTGAGTTTAACTCTCGGATCAGGCACATCACTCGTATTTTCAAAAAAGTTACAATTTATATCCGATATGTTTTTAAACGATTTAACCCATTCCTCAACTAAAGCAGTAGGGGATACATTTAATTCTTGTATTTCGTCACGCATGTTAAACAACTTTAAAATACATTCTTTTGGTAGTTTTTCTTCAAAAGCCTTTTTTAGTATTCGGTATTCTGGTTGAAAAAGGCATTTTCCAAAAACAGTTAAATCATTATAGTCGAGCCATCCCGGTCTAAGTAAAAGGTTTAGCAATAGAGTAGTTTTACCACATCCTGATTTACCTATAATTAAACCTCTGATACTTTTTGGTAAAAGAGAGTGATTAAATCTCTTTGATACTACTTCATTCCATGATAAGTTTACAATATCCATTTTATATAACTTTTTTAATTTTTATATATAAAAATGTATTGTGTTAAATGTAAAAAAGTTACTGATACAAGTGACATAAACTATACTGTTGCTAAAAATGGAAGAAATATGAAACGTGGGAAATGTATGGTTTGCGGAATAACTAAAACTCAGTTTGTTAAGACGACAAAGGGAGGATCATTGCTAAATAAAGCTATAAATAATTTACCTTTTGAAATGCATCTCCCCGGTCACAATTTTACGGGACATGGCAATAAATAAAAGAAAAGACTCAATCCAGATTTAACACCAAAGAAATGGAGTAAACCAATAAACCGCGTTGATAAAGCTGCTTATCATCATGATGTTTGTTATCTTCAGAATAATGACACTGCCACAAGAAACGCAGTGTGTGATAAAAATATGTTAACAGAGTTAGAAGGGATTTACAATCCTACTATTAGAGAAAAAATGGAAAGGGGGTTGGTAAGTAAACTCATTGGAATGAAGATGAAATTTGGAATGGGAGTTAAAAAAAAAAATACCAGCATGATAAATTTAGCGGAAGAATTACATAAACCTGTAAGAAGAAAATTTAAGAAAAGGAGAGTTATAGTAAATGGTATAGATAAGATATGGGCTGTGGATTTAGTAGACATGCAAACATTTTCTAAGTTTAATCGCGGTGTAAAATATCTTCTCGCTGCCATTGACATCTTTTCTAAATACGGATGGTTAGTGCCATTAAAAGACAAAACGGGGAAATCTGTTGCTATAGCATTAAAAAGTATTTTTAAGGAGAGGAAACCGGGAAAAATGTGGGTGGATAAGGGTAAAGAGTTTTATAACAAAGATGTAAAAGACTTGGTTGAATTGTATTCTACTGAAAATGAGGAAAAATCTAGTGTTGTTGAGAGATGGATTAGAACAATGAAAGAAAAAATGTGGAAGTATTTTTCTGCTCATTCTACAAACGTTTACATTGACGTGTTATCTAGTCTCGTTAAAAAATATAATAACACAAGGCATTCATCTATTAAGATGACTCCAGTAAATGCGAGTAAAAAAGAAAATGAAACCAAAGTTTGGAGAAATCTTTACCCCGATAATCTCGAAATAAAAGATATAAGGCCTATGTTTTCCATTGGAGACAAAGTAAGGATAACTAAAAAGAAAAAGACTTTTGAAAAAGGTTATACAACAAGATGGACAGAAGAGGTTTTTACAGTTTCTGAAGTAAAACATACATCACCTGTAACATATAAAATTAAGGATCTTAATGGAGAAGAAATACAAGGTACCTTTTATGAACCTGAACTACAGAAAACCACTCAGGAGCTGTATAGGATAGAAAAGGTTATTAAGAAAGGAAAAAAAGAAATCTCTTGTAAAGTGGAAAGGTTATCCCGATGAATTTAATTCATGGGTTGACAATAAAGACATTAGAAATATTTAACTATAAAAAATGTTAAATATTTCGATTGAAAACGTAATTTTACCAAATAAACCATTAAATAATTTCGAGTTAGAAGATGCTGCAAAAAGATTAGAGATACCTTATTTTAGAGGAGTCGTTTTACTAGATACATTACCGAAAAATCAAATAAAAAAGAATGTGGTATAGTAAACTTTGATAAAAGTGGTGGACCTGGTATGCATTGGGTTGCTTGGTATAAAAACGGTAAAACTAAAATTTATTTTGACAGTTATGGCATACAGCCACCTAATGAAATTCGAGAGTACCTAAAAAGTCCAATACAGTACAATACTGATCAATTACAACAAGCTGGGAAAGTATTTTGTGGGCATTTATGTTTATACATTCTTAAAGAGTTAAGCTCGGGTAAAAAGTTTCAAACAGTGATAAATAAACTTTTTTAATAATAAAAAAATGCCCGTTGATAAATTCGGAAGAATGAAAGATGATAAAACAAGCGGTGATGGTGTGTCACTCGCTTACATAAATAATAATTTTTTACGTAAAGATGGAACAACTGTTGTTACTGGTTCTATAGATATGGCTGGTAATACATTAACGAGGGTTAGTAATCCGGTAAATCCTCAAGACATTGCTACAAAACATTACGTTGATGAAAATTCTGGGGGGTTATTAAAAGAAAATGGTGGATACCAAGCCCTTGGGTTTATAGATATGGGTTTCAATGAAATAAGAAATGTTAAGGAGCCTACAGAACCAAACGAAGCAGCTACTAAAAATACGTGGATAGAAGCGGTAAAGCAATAGTAGAGAACCGAGATGGTACCTTTTCCGCTATTGCAAATATAGATATGAAAGGATATAGTTTAACTAATCTTTTGGATCCCGCAGATGCCCGAGATGCAGCAACTAAAAGATATGTAGACAGCGCAAATAAAGCTTTCGCTTATGGAGCTGGTAGGTATATGGCAGTTGATGACGTTTCTATGGGAGGACGAAGAATTAACAATGTTGGAAGTCCTTTAGAAAATGATCAAGCTGTAAATAAGTTTTATGTAGATACCGTCGTTGAGGTAGCTACTGCAGGTGAAAAAGCTTTAACAAAAAAACAAGATGGATCTTTTTCAATGGCTGGTGGAATAGATATGAATGATAACCCGATTACTGGATTACCTAATCCTACATCCCGCGATGCTGCTGCCAATAAAAATTATGTTGATAATGGTGGAGCTATCGTAAAAAATCCAAATGGAAGTTTCACGGTGGTGGCTGACATAGATCTTCAGGGTTTTTCTATAAAAAACGCGGCAACCCCGGTAGAAGAGAGAGATTTAGCAACAAAATCATACGTGGATAAAAAAGTATCCCTTCCTTCTCTCATAGGCCCTAAACCTATTATAATTGTGTGGGCTGAAGAACAGGGACCAATTGGAGACGGTAATTATGAGTTCTCTTTTGGTAATGGTAATTCAGGTAAAAGGCATGGCTTAGGGGGTTACTGCATGAGTGCGTCAGGTAGAATTATAACAGGAAGTTTAACGATTATTAAAAAGGATCTTAATGTACCAGAAGAGGTAAAAGTTAATATTGCGGTAAACGGATTGGAGCAGGTTGATTACTCTATTATTAAAAAGGCGGATGAAATTTGTAGCTGTACAGTTTTTCCGAGGGCGTTGGAGGTAAAGCAATGTGACATCATAAACTTTATTTCAAGAAGAAGTAACCTCGACGTAACACACGCTTATATATCTATTTTGATAGAGTTAGACTTGTAAAAATATAACTTTGTTTATAAAAGTTATATTTTATATCATATGACGAAGTAAAAAATGTTGTAATTTCGCTCATATAGCTATATGAGCTAAAAATATGAATCGTTGGGATATGGTTGGATTTGGATTTAAGCAGGGGGATGGTTGGATTTGGATTTAAGCAGGGGGATGGTTGGGTTTGGATTTAAGCAGGGGGATGGTTGGGTTTGGATTTAAGCAGGGGGATGGTTGGATTTGGATTTAAGCAGGGGGATGGTTAGTTTTAGATTTAAGCAGGGAGATGGTTAGTTTTAGATTTAAGCAGGGAGATGGTTGGATTTGGATTTAAGCAGGGGGATGGTTAGTTTTAGATTTAAGCAGGGAGATGGTTGGATTTGGATTTAAGCAGGGGGATGGTTAGTTTTAGATTTAAGCAGGGAGATGGTTAGTTTTAGATTTAAGCAGGGAGATGGTTAGTTTTAGATTTAAACAGGGAGATGGTTAGTTTTAGATTTAAGCAGGGGGATGGTTAGTTTTAGATTTAAGCAGGGATATGGTTAGTTTTAGATTTAAGCAGGGAGATGGTTAGTTTTAGATTTAAGCAGGGAGATGGTTAGTTTTAGATTTAAGCAGGGGAATGGTTAGTTTTAGATTTAAGCAGGGGGATGGTTGGATTTGGATTTAAGCAGGGGGATGGTTAGTTTTAGATTTAAGCAGGGGGATGGTTAGTTTTGGATTTAAGCAGGGGGATGGTTAGTTTTGGATTTAAGCAGGGGGATGGTTAGTTTTAGATTTAAGCAGGGAGATGGTTGGATTTGGATTTAAGCAGGGGGATGGTTAGTTTTAGATTTAAGCAGGGAGATGGTTAGTTTTAGATTTAAGCAGGGAGATGGTTGGGTTTGGATTTAAGCAGGGGGATGGTTAGTTTTAGATTTAAGCAGGGAGATTGTTAGTTTTAGATTTAAGCAGGGGGATGGTTGGTATAATATTTTAATCATACACATAGTTAAAATGTTAATTAAAGCATACATATGGTTAAAAACCTAGCTATTTCGTAGATGGTCAAATTTGTGGTTAAAACCCAGCTCTCTCCTTTTATTACTACTTAAATCGAAGGGTAGAAAAAATAATGAATACAAACAAAATTCATAAAATCAGATATAGACTTCACAAATTTTCAGAGTGACCTAAATCGGGTACCATACATTCTTTTTAAATCGGGTACCATACATTCATTTTAAATCACCTAAATACAAGTAAAATGATAAAAAGAGGGAGAGAGAAAAAAAAAAGCATTTTCGTAAATGATTTTAAACTTAATTTATATGTTTACATGAGCCATGCTTTGTGAAAACGGGTATTAATAATTTCCAAAAAGTATCGGCCCAGGTCAGCCTGCGCAATTCGCGCAGGCTGACCTGGACCAAACTTTTTGATTTTGTCCATAGACCATTCCACCTCAAGGTTCAGTTGTTATACAAAAAGGATTTTATAGATTACTTGCTGGGTAAAATGCATCACGGAGACGCATTCTACCCCCTTTTGCCAGAACATAGATCAAGTGAAGTGATAGTTATAAAGAGGAAAACATTTTCGGAAATAATTTTAAACTTAATTTATAGTATTATGACTGCAAATCCTTCGAATGATACAAAAATGATGTAAATATTTTGTATCTTGTAGTAGAAAGCGGAGAGACTTACGACGGCCTGGTCCAATATTCACGAAACTTTTTTTCGTGCTCAGGCAGTTTACAAGAATAAGAAGAGGAAAAGGGAAAGGAAAAAAGAGAAGAAGAAGAAGACGAACAAGAAGAAGAAGAAGAAGAAGAACAAAAAGATCAAGAATAAGAAGAACAAGAAGGTGAACAACAACAAATAGAACAAGAACAAGAAGAACAAGAGCAAGAACAAGAAGGTGAACAAGAACAAAACGAACAAAAACAAGAGCAAGAACAAGAAGGTGAACAAGAACAAAACGAACAAAAACAAGAGCAAGAACAAGAAGGTGAACAAGAACAAAACGAACAAGAAAAAGAAGAAAAAGAGCAAGAAGGTGAACAAGAACAAGTAAAATAAGAACAAGAAAGAAGAACAAGAAGAATCACCTTGATTGTAATGCGTCCTTTTCTTTCACACATTTGTCTCGTTCTTTTGTCATCACCCTTAGATCTTCTTCGAGAGCCTTGACTTTGCTTTGTAATGTAGATATATTCTTTTCTGTCTCAAACGTCCTTAAAAGAAAATTTGTAAATGTAGAACGATATTATAAAAAAGTAAAATGTCTTAGACATTATTAAATTATTTTCAGAGTGAACTCAACCAAGTACTATACACTCTAGTTTTACACCTACGAATGAACCGAAAACAGTTGGGTATACATTTGGCTTAACACTTTGTAGGTTGGAAAAAAAGGAGGTGTCAACGGAGATGTGAACATGGCATGAAACACAGAACAAACAAAACAAAACAAAGATGATAACGTTTAAAGTTAAAATGTATTGTATTAAATCTCAAATATCCAGCATTCTCTGCTATGAAGTCATGAAGAAAATGTCACGACCGACCTCTCGTCGGGTATGTTCCTTACTTGATCGTCTGTAATGACAGACAACTGCGGAATAATACGAGGGAAAGTCGGTGATTGACGTGAATTAGTTATACTACAGTTACCTCAATCATACTCTTGAAAGACAATTGTACTCTTAGCAAACGTTGTCAGAACTTTTAGGGAAGTATGAACGAATGAATACATAAAAGAATGAAAGAATGAACAAATAAATCTGTTTGAAACATACCCTTTTTGAACGTCCTGTTTTTTCAAAGTTTCTGTCGTGTGTTCTTTTTTCTGTCCTTTATTATCTCTCATTGGTGTAGATGGTTCCTCATTGGGGGCTGTTGTTTCTCTATTAGAAAAAAAAAATACATAAATAGATATAAATTAAAACCTCCTTCTAAAATGCACATATTGTTAGTCAAATTATTGTGTGTCGATATAACTGATCACTTCATCGATTAGTGTAGCTCATGATCAGTCTCATCTACGTGCAGTCTGATCTAGGCTTACATCATTCGATGTCAGTGTCGTTGTCAGAGCGTTTCTGTCCAGAAATCAAACAAAAAGATCGAATAAAGAGAATCAAATAAAGAAATCCCTCATTGTGGTTGGCTCTTTAAAATATGCTTTCACTGAGAAAGATAAAGATCGTATAGTAGATAAGATTAGATTATAATTTTGATAGATTTTATAGATTTGAATTTAGATTAGATGAATTTTGAGCAAAGTAGTTCTTCGACCCAATCGCATTCCATTACAGAAAATATATAATTTCTTCACATCACATGACATAAATTTCAGCCAATCATAACATTCTGTAGGATGGACGTCATTGAAGGTAAAATAGATTCTTTGAACTTGTTATAACTCGCTGCGAGGTAAGGGAAATTTACCTTTTTTCCTAATAAACGCAATACAAGTTAAATAAGGCGAATTTTTTCTTTACTTATGTATTTAAGATTGTGCATGAAAAATAACCCTGTGAAACTTATGTAAACGAAATAAACTTTTCAGTCTTTTTTAAAAAATATTTTCAGTGCATAATTATGACAGGAATGTTCGTATCCATAAGTGCTCAACTGAGGAAGAACCTGTGGGAGTAACTATTTTCATCTTTTTTAAAGATACATCTATGCTCGTTTTCTGGCAGTCTTACACAAGCTTATCACTCATTTCATTCTTATTTTATGAAACTATGTTCACTTTTGTACCTTCATGCCAAATGTTGCTCCTCATGACTGCAAGGCTGCACAGATAACGATGGATAGAAAATGCATTTCATGCCTTGGAGCCCTTCAAAGCCATCATTATTGTCTATTCCGGTTTTAAAGAGGACAAATCCCTTTTTTTTTTACTACCTATCACCATATTATTGGTAATTTATCACAGCTGAACCATTCTACTTTTTATCATGTTTTTTACACCGATTTTCCTCTCCAGCTATAAGGATGTATCGTAAATATTTCATTTACGACAATATGCAAAACAATCAGGAAAAAGGGCCTATTTCTGTCGCGGTCACTTTTTATTATTTCTCTCCATATTGAACCACGAAAGAGTTCCGATATCTATATTCCAGCACCTCTTATGATGTTCTACCTTCTTTTAAAAGATATTTCTTGTTTTTAAAGTAACAGTAAATACCAAAAAGTAAACAAAACGGGTGTTTAAATACATCTAAATTAATATCATTTAAAAGTATGGGAATTATTGTGAAGATGACAATCTGTCATTGGACTGTCGGTCCAAGTGTTACTCGCTGACAGAGAAATTAATTTCAAAACTAGGTTAAAACCTGCCAGGTAGCTGTGTCTCTTGTTTACTTTTTGCTTGACCTTAAAATTCTTTTTTCTACCAGCGACTGACACATGGTCCAACCATACGATAACAGACTGTCATCTCCACAATATTTTCCATACTTTTAAATGGTATGATTTAAGAATATTATGACACCTGCTTTGATATTTTGGCCTTTACTGGGCCTTTAATAAGAATAGTTACATAGACACCCATCCGCCAGAAATTTCCTCTTGCCGAACATACATGTGCTTCTTGTGTAAGTTATCTCTGTCTGCGTCTGTTTGTAGATTTTCCGTTGGGAATTGGTCCTCAAAAGGTGTCTGGCTGAAAAAAAATAGTCATGCTCTGTGAAAAGGGGGCTTAATGCATCTGCAAAAAAGTATCGGTCCAGGTCAGCCTGCGCAGACTGCGCAGGCTGACCCGGTCCGAAACTTTTTTGCTACTGGTCAATGTTCTGTATGTCCAAGGACTAGTCTACCTCATGATAAAGTCTCTTGTTGAAAAAAGGGGATATTATGGATCCATGATTATGTGATGGCTGACTTGGCACCATGGGTCATGGAGATGCACTAAGACTCCTTTTTGCCAGAGCATGGCACAAATTCATTTGTATCTCAGGGTTAACCCTTTTTCTGCTAAATATAGAAAATGAAACATTTTAGCTACTAGTAAAAACTCAAATTTAGCTATCTCAAAGGCATTTTTGGGGGTGAAATATCTCCTTATCGGACAGTGTATATCCAAGATCAGACTGCATGTTCTGTGCAGTCTGATCTTGATCTTCTCTGTCCGAAAAACGTCAATTGGCCTCTTTGATAATAAGAAAACTCGTAATGGCTGTATTACACTGAGAATTACGGTACTAATAAGGTAAACTCTTACATACCTGGGTGTCCCCATGTTGGCTGTTGTTACTATTTCACAAACTTTACGAATGTTCTGTAATTAAAGAAAATATGAACGGGTAAACTCGTACTTTCAGTGCTTTGATGATAAACTTTCTGTTCCTTCCTTTATCATTTCATAACATATCCCATGAGATAAAAGCTTACCCTTTACCAAGCAATCCTAAGTTTAAACGACCCTGAAGAAGATATCTCTTCTTTAAAAAATGTGCGAAAAGGAGAAATGCTGTTAACCAGCATTTCTCCTTTTCATACGCTATCTTCTAATCTTTCCAGTAATACTCAACATTTGAACCTCATTCAATTCGTATAGAATCTACTATCATTTTCAAACTGGGCAAACCTTAAATTTCATTATCTGTTATTACGGTTAAACAACGCCGGGCTATTGCAGTCATTACTGAAGGGTTTTACATACTTCAGTGTGTGACTTTGAGATATATCAAAGTACTGAAAGTACTGACAGACTACCGAAATTGAAATAAGTGGCTATATATGGTAAAGAAAAATTGTAACATTCGGTTTTGAGTCCATTCTAGTCCAATCCGGTCCAATCCGGATCCAGTTCAATCCATTGATTTTACCCAACACACTTGAATACTTACTTGGCAAAATAAGAAATACCATGAAAATCTTGTTTGTTAAATTTCAGTTGAAAACAATTCATTTCGTTGAAATGATATTCCCCGCCGAAAAAGACGTTTGATAGAAACATACAAGAGGTATCGTGTTTTGTATGTACACGTGGCCTTTTTGTTATTGGTCCATCACGAAATTTTACATTAAGCCCCCTTTTTCCATAACCTGGCATTTCAATAAATGAGAACAAATAATGCCTGTCTTTGGGTTATGATAAACAATATAAATATGAAGTTTCATAAAATTTTGTCCAGTAGTTAAAGAGATATTGGTCCATAAAGCAAATATACATCACGCCCCCTTTTTCAAATGACATGGCATTAAATGAAAAAATAATCATATCGGTGGATTAGGAACACATGCATGAAGTTTCATCAGTTTTCAAAAGGGATATTAGAAGATATATATGCGGACGGACGAACGGACAGATGGACAGTGTAGATCAAGATCAGACTGCACAGACTGCAGTCTGATCTTGGATATACAATGTCCGATAAGGGGATATTTCTCCAAAATATAACTTTGAAACAGCAATATTCGGGTTTTTACCATCAGCTTGAAAGTTTCATTTAACTTTTTTTTAGCAGATTAAGGGTTAAACTTAAACTGGATTATAATTATACTTAATCATTAGCACAAGATTTAATTAGTGTAGTAAACTATTTAACTCTTTACAAAACGAAATATTTTCACTCGTCCAATCACAAAGCTGTTCCAGACCATTAAGTTAAATGTGGCTCAGTTGATGAAGCCTGATTCTAAAAGGGCAGAAAGCAATGTGGGAAAAGGAGAAAATGCTGGTTACCAACATTTTCTCCTTTTCCTGCAATGTTTTCAAAGGGCATCTTCCCCAGTTTCTTTAAAACTCGGGATTGCGTGGGAAAGTGTTGATATACAAGACGTAAAATAAAAGTTTAACGTATCAGTTTCGCCATACACAATAATCTAAATAATGAATGACTGAAGGAATGACAAGGCTTCCCTGTCCAGTGAGGGTTTATGTAGCTGGGATTTGCTACAAGTTACCTAGGTGTATCTATTTTTAGATTCATTGATAATGTTACTGTGTTGTAGGAATAAGTGTATGAGCCTGATTTGCACAGCTCACTTAATTTACATATAAGCAAAAATCTAGTACCTTATCAATGACACATTGTCCAGTCTACTACTTTGTAAGTAGATATGTTCAAATCAAAATGGTATTGATTTTGTGGATTTTGTCAAAATTGTCTCACATAATAGAATAAAGATAGCTAACAGAAAGAATTATTTTTCTGTGAGGCAGTAATTGGCAACTGTGGGTTTTTTTGTTTACATTGCATCTAGACTAGCTTCGCTAGTCTAATAACGTTGGCTTTATCTTATCTGTCATACATATGGTTTGCAACACGCGAAAAGGGGCATTCGGACATTTGCGTAAAGTGTCGTCTCGGATTAGCCTGCGCAGTCCGCGCAGGCTAATCCGAAACGACACTTTACGACTAAATTAGATTTTGTCCTTCAGTAGACATGCGCAAAACAGAAAATTACATGAAAACGGAAAGTGTCTTTTCGGATTAGCCTGCGCGGACTGCGTAGGCTGATCCGTGACGACACTTTACGCAAATGTCCGAATGCCCCTTTTCGCGTGTTGCAGGCCATATATGAGCCATGTTCTGGCAAAAGGGGATTTAATGCAATTTCCGTGATGAATTATACCAAGCAAGTCATCACATAATTATGGATTCATAAAATTTATTCTGTATAACAAGTCCCTAAATCTTGAGGTAGAATGATCCTTGAACATGCAGAAAATTTACAAATAGCAAAGACTTTCGACCCCCTGCGCGGACTGCACAGGCTGACCTTGGTCGATAATTTTTTTGCAAATGGATTTAACTTCCTTTTCTCAGACCACGGCTCAATTATGTATGTATGCATGATATACATGTACATGTATAAACTTTACATGGTAACATGTACACGTATAAACTTTATTCTACATCCATTTATTTCCAACGTAATTGGTTCGTCATATCCTTGTATCTTGGTCAAAATTGAATGGACAATAGACCTATTTAAAAAAAAAAGTAGCGCGAGATATGACGATTAAAATTTTGCATTTCCTATCTAGACCTGTCTGGAAAACCCCACATATTGATAAACTTAAGATTCTGCAAAAGATCGTAGCAAAAATATGAGGTCTTTGTGACATAATCTGATCAGTTCTTTGTTAGTTGCGAGGCCTGTCAAGGCTCTAAATAGCTGTACACAGTTAAACTTTTTACAAAACGGCAAAAGTGAATACTTGTCTAAACTGAAAGCATTTGCAGACAATAAATTTATCAAATGTTACATGATTGATTGATTGTATGGTGTTTAACGCCGTTTTCAACATTATTTTAGTTATATCGCGGCGGCCAGTGCACCTATCCATGCTTTCCTGGAGTCTCTTTTACCAGTGCTCAGCACAATATTCTCTCCAAGCCACAGGCTGCTTTCGAACATAACCATTGTCGAAACAATGTTCAGCGGTGGGAGAGGAATGAATCCTGTCGCAATGACTATCATCAGTCTTCGAAAAGAAATTGGCTGAGCCAGGGATCGAACCCACGACCCCCTGTTCTCAAGTCCCGCATAAATGTTACATGAAGGGATGCATCAATGTATGGGTTAAAACCATTTAGAAAAAAAAGACGAGGCTTGTTACAAGCATTAATTCCATCTCCCAATTTTGTCTTCTACCTCATCGTCATAAAAACGTGATTGTATATTAAAGTGTTATTTCGTTCAAAGTTAGATAACTCCTTAATGTATTTTTTATATACCGGTATGCCTCACGAACATGTACGACATATACTTTTGAGTACAAATGACATGAAACACGCGAAAAGGGGCACTCGAACATTTGCGTAAAGTGTCGACACATTCCGTTTTCATGTAATTTTCTGTTTTGCGCAAGTCTGCTGTGGCTCAAAATCTAATGTAGTCGTAAAGTGCCGTCTCGGATTAGCCTGCGCGGACTGCGCAGGCTGATCCGAGACGACACTTTACGCAAATGTCCGAATGCCCCTTTTCGCGTGTTGCAGGTCAAATAGGAAAAGGCTGTACGAGTATTTCGTCGAATATGGTGTTTTATCGAAGCCTGGTCAGGCAGGCACACACACACAGAGACATATTGTCACAGGCACAGTCAGACAGATAAACATATCCACAGATAAATTTTAAAAAAAGACTGACAGATCGCTTCCTTTGGACTTCATTCTTTCAAAAAAAAAAAACTCATTTAGTCACAGATTGGTAGCAGATTCTACTGATTGATTAAAATTTCTTCACAGTTTTATCTACGCAACTCATAGCCAATTCCTTTTTTTCTATTCAATATTCCAAAATGTAAAACATGCAAAATTATCCTAGGAAAGTGTAAAAATGGACAACTTACGTGTTCGTAACGTTTAACACCTCCTCACTGTTTTATGTATATGAATACCTTCGTAGTCTGTTTGTTCTGTTTTCCTTTTGAATATTTCAACATGTAACAGCCATAAATATGTCTATTATTAGATACTGAATTCTCGTTAAGGAAGTAATATCAAATTTCTTATTAATGATTGAACCCATGACTGTACAAATAAAGACTTTTACGCCCTTTCAATCAATATGAAAATGTGGAGAGAGGGAACAAAGCGAAACAGGCAATTTACTCATTTTCCCACAATGTTTTTTTTTTATTTAACAAATTGTTTATTGTTCAATACGGTATTCAAAGAAACTGCAGACGACAGATTAGAAATTTGTACAAACAAGTTGCAGTTTTTTTGTTTTTTTGTTTTTTTTTATAAGGCAGAAAACATTGTGGGAAAAAGGAGAAAATGCTGCCTACCTGCATTTTCTCCTTTTCCCACAATGTTTTCATAACCATTCCTCCTCGTGGTCTTTACAACTCAGGATTGTGTGTCGTTAAAATAAATGTTTTCCTTTCCTTCAAATATCTGTCCTTTGTTTGATCTGTAATAGTTTTGCATGGTCGAAAATCAGCCTGTACGGACATTGGTTAAAAACGATTCATCCTCATTGCGGATTTACTATGAATACAGAATTGCTTTTTATCACATAAGTACCCCTCTACTTCAGTGCAATATAGCCACTACCAACTTTCTTTTATTATATTCCTATCAGTGAATTACTGGGATTTCACAGTGGATAACACCACTAGTTACACTATAGTTTTAGAATGTTTGCCGGAACTAATTTTTCCTATATTGCTCATATTGTACCATTCTTGATAATTATAGGGGAAAAATGGATAAAGTAGGAATATAACAAATAGAATAATCAACTGGTTGAGTGATATTAAAAATCTGTCACTCGAATGGCGTTTAATGCGGTTTAAACTCGTCCTTTGGACTTGTTTTTTCAACCGCATTACACTCTAGTGACAGATTTTCAATATCACACACAACCATTTGATTATCCTACACATGTTTGAGATAAGCAAATAGTGACACATTTGGTCAAAGCTCTGTAATTATACCTTTCAACTCTTAAAGAAAAATGATGATCCAGTCTCTTTGAAATTAAGAGTCAAAGATGCTAATGGTGACAAATTTTCTTTTTTGTCGGATTTAGATTGGAAGAGCACATGTCTGCAGTCCAGATTTTGATTTTTTTGTTTTGTTTTGTTTTCATTTCCTGATTAATACTGATACTGTGTTGACAGTTCGGCTTATCCGATTATTTTTATAAATCATATTAACTCATTTGTAAGCACAAGTGTAAATTGAAAATCCATTTGGCAAGCCTCTTAATCGACCGGGCAAAAATACCAGTAACGTCATAATATGATCGCCTAACCATCTTCCGGTTACATGAAAACATTGCATATTCAAACATCTTCTTTTCCTACGCTCATAGAACCTTAAAATTTGTAAATATGTCAAGAAGGGATCATGTTAGAACATCCACTGGTACTGGTGTGAGCTGTGTTGCCGCTAATTTTGGCAATAATAATGCAGTTGGCCTTTCCTTGCATTATTTTCCGAGAGACCCGACTAAAAGAAAACGATAGATTTCGCACATGCCAAATGAGTCTGGATCGGGACAACGCATTATTCTTCTTTATGCTTTTTCCGACAATATTTTCGAGTCTTTTCCTCCTTATTTGACATTGTAACGGGCGATGAAACATGGGTATCGTTTTTTAAGGCAGACGGAAAGGAGAATAAAAAGGTTTAGGTCAGACAAAATGGAGAATGGCCCCAACCTACCGGGCTTTCTAGAGGTGTCAAGCGGGTTTCGTACGCATTATTTTTTATGCTCGTGGTATGGTCGTCCAGTTTCCAGTCCCAGAACACACAATTTTTACCGGAAAGGTTAAGCTGAAAAATATTTACTGTTGTTGTTAACCATTAAACAGAGGCCCGCCCACGAACTGGAGTTCGAGAGCTTCAACTGCTCCATGATAACGCCCCTGCACACAATCCAGTACTCGTTACAGATTATTTGAAAGCAAACGGACTTCATACTTAACCATATCCGTTATACAGTCCAGATCTGGCAAATTGTGATTTCTGGCTAAAGCAATTCATTAAACAGTGCCTAAGAGGACGGAGGTTCGAGACCCGCACCGCTGTTGGACGCAAGTTATATCAATGCACTAGTACTTCACCCAAATTAGACTATGAAAAGGCATTTTCAGATTGGATCAAACATTTAAAAAAGTGTTTACAGGTCAAGGGAGAGTACCTCGAAGGACCGGAATAGGCAATTTTGAGAAGGTAAGAGCAGTTTTACTAACCCACACCCATTATCAGCACTTTCAAAATGGCCCTTGCGCAGTTATGATCTGCTCCTTGCTTATTAGAAGGAAAGCACAAAGGAACTCGCTTTTGTAAACAATAAAAGATCAAGAAAAGACCGGTCTTTGAGGATAGTTCAGATCAAATTCAGAGATGTGATTTGCCACAAGGTAACTTTAGGTCTTTTAATTAACCCTTTACCAAACAATTCCATGTTATATCGACCCTAAGGAAGAAAGTCGTTGAAAATATCGCGAAAAAAGGAAAACTGCTGATAAAGATTATTTTCTCTCTTTCCCACAATCTCTTCTACCATTTAAGAGAGTCAAACCGTCGTATAGGCAGCATGTAATTGTCATCTAAAAATGCTTTTGATTTAGAAAAAGTTTACAAATTTGTCGTTTGGTGAAGAGTTAAGAGAACATTAATTATTTGGTTTCTACATTTTTTGAAAATATAGTAATGAGAATTTGTGCAGCAGGCGTTTTGGCGTGTAATTGTCATCTAAAAATGCTTTTGATTTAGAAAAAGTTTATAAATTTGTTGTTTGGTGAAGAGTTAAGAGAACATTAATTATTTGGTTTCTACATTTTTTGAAAATATAGTAATGAGAATTTGTGCAGCAGACGTTTTGGTGTAAACGCTTTGACCAGCCTAGTAGTATTAGATAGGACAATCTGGTCAGATAAATACGATGACTTATTTTAATTAGAAAATAAAAGGTCTACTATCGGCCTATTGTATCAAATACGGGAGTCGAAATGCACGAGTATTCTATTCATACTAATTAAATTCTAAAGTATAACTATCATTATGACTATGATAAAGTGTTATTGTACAGTCTGTCAAAATTCCAGTCGCCGGTAGAAAAACAAGATCAGAAAAAAAAAAAAAAAAATGAAGTTGCTAACGTTGCATAAAAGAATTACATTTTTATGCATTTTCAGTTTGTTTTTCTTCAATGAAAGGTTGGTAGGTACTGCTATAAAGCTTGATAATATGTACTGCTGATCAGCAAACAAGAATTATTTATGGTGTGTGCTATTGTGACAAGTAAATGGCGATGAGCCGATGCAAAAGTCATCGGATCGAACCAGAGCAGACTTAACCTTATCCTGTTAAATAAGTGAAACGAGACTTTTTAAGCCGATAGTAAAAAACTCATTTTTTTCTATTTCAAAGTTAAATTTTGGGGGGAAAACATGTCCTTCTCGGACAGTGTGGATCAAAGATCAGACTGCACGTTCTGTGCAGTCTGATCTTGATCTACACTGTCCGCAAAAGGTTATTGAATCGCGCCTAGCAGCCTCAGGGTAAATGATTCGATTTGACAATTTTTCTTCAATTTTGTATAGACCAACCAAGTCTTTTCTTTTATCTTTTCAAAGGCAACTTATTCCACATTCGCTAGTCTGTCAGTACTTTCAGTACTTTGATTTTTTCGTAAGAATTACGTTTTTTTCTATTCTTTAATACTTTTTGCCGATAACTTAAAACTTCTTATGCCCCTATGGAGTACACCATGCGAAAACACTAGGGGAAAAGTAGTGTTTGCATATGAGAAACATTCAGGTACAGTATCTTGTTACTGTTTGTAAAATGAAGATTCCAGTCTAGAGTCGAGAGGACATACAGGATTTTTTTTTTTACTCTGTGCTATATCAATGTTTAACTGAAATATCCACTGAGTGAGGCTGCAAGTAAAAGCTTTCAGTGGAATTTTATAATCACTGTAATCTATTACCTTCATTATAAACTATCTGTCCTCAGAGCTTCACACAAAGAGCTCGCTCACTGTTGCAAAATAAAACTTAGGTTTCTAGGGCAAAAGAATACTATGACAAATAAGGAAATTGCTTGTTTAATCATTTTTTTATTTTCCATTTTGTTTACGAACAAGACTACATCTCATGTTGACAACAAATTTTCTCTAAACCCTTCACCAAACATTCCTGATATTTACACCCCTGAGAGCTAAAAAATTAACATAGTGGGAAAAGCGGAAATTGCTATTAAACAGGATGTTCATCTCTTCGCGTAATGTTGTCTGCTGTTTCCAAAACAACTTCCAGTTTTTATGTAACACTAACTTTGTTGTCTGCAAATGCGCTTTTTGTATGGAAGAGCCCAAAATTTTGCTGTTTAATTAAGAAATAATCTTCTTTCTGTCGTGGTTTATCGTTCAATAAACCACAGTTGTGAGTTATGAGGCACAATAAATAATCCACGAGGGCGATAGCCCGAGTGGTTTATTCATTGTGCCTCATAACTCACAACGTGGTTTATTGAACGATAAACCACGATAGAAAGAAGATTATTTCGATTCCAACATGACCAACTCTTAATCAAAGGAAAACAAATTGATTTTTAGAGTAAAAACGCGGATGCAGATTATATTCCATTGAATAACTTACTTACTTACTTTATACAGAATGACGTCACTCTACATAGAATGACGTAGATTTTACCACGCTTTCGTTGCACTGTGTTTATGGAGCCGAATTCCTGTGTCATGTTAGAATAAACAATCAACAAGGATACTTCCAGCTGAATAGTTCGTAGTTATGACTTTTAAGCAATATGGAAATGGACATTAAAGACCAGGCCAGCATAATTTCATAAAGTATTCAGCAGTACAGGGCAAAGATAAACCAGCATATTCTGTACAATCTAATCTCCACCTACACTGTAAGCCAATGAAAAATAAGATGTAATTGACAACTGAAGGCTTTTAATTACCTAACCCGCTGCCATACAATTCTGTCTTTTAATAATCCTGGGGAAGGAGGCTTTCGAAAACATTGTGGGAAAAGGAGGAAATGCTGGTAAACAGCATTTTCTCTTTTTCCCACAATGTTTTCTACCCTTTCAAAATTCTCATTATTTGAGCTATGTTTAGTTTTTCCTCTACAAATGCTTTCATTAAGATTCAGGATAAGTCACAAATCTTGTTGTATTGTAAGGGGTAATAATAAATGATTTATACAAAAAATATATATATATTGTTACATTCTCTTTTTCTTTAAACAGACAGTTCAATGTTCATGTTTGAATGAGGACCACTCTTAGACTTGGCAAAATATCTCAAATGAACCATAAAGGCTTCCAACTACAAGTTCCTCCTTCACTAAGCAGCGAGTACAAGCGGCCTGATCGTCAAATGGCTGTATGAAGTTTGTGGTTTGTTTGAATGGTGTTTTACGCCGCTTTCAACATTATTTCAGTCATATCACGGCGACAGCTCAAATATTCATGTTTTCCTGGGTTTAACCAGTACTAGGCTGGGGCTCTGAGGTGTCTTGCCCAAGGACACTCCTGTGAAAAACCCAGTGGAGCCAGTGAGGCTCGAACCCGGGGCCTCCAGGTCACGAGTCCTACACCCAACCACTGAGCCACCACACGGACCCCTAAGAAGTTTGTGGAGTAGATCCAATGGTACTCGGTATCGTGGAAGTCCTTACGTGCGGAACTCATTTGAGCCAAGGACTGGCAAAAGAGAGGTTAATGCATCTACGTGATGCATGAAGCTGAACAGTTCATCACGTAATTACGGATCCATAATATCCAATGTGTGTTATAGCCGGTTGAATCAGGAGGTAGAATGGTACTTGGATAAGCAGAAAACTTACAAAGAGCAAAGAGTTTCGACCATTTCAGTGTGCGCAGACTGCGCAGGCTGCAATTCGTTGTCACTTTTTGCCAATACATTAAAACCCCCTTCTTACAGACCATAGCCCATTTAAAAAAGATGTAATACCATTTACATTTATCAGTGTGTTTGCTTTTCGCTTTTCTTTTAAGTTTTTACCAATAGACAAAAATTTAGACTCGACCAAAATCAAAGCTTTTGCGGACGACAAATTCAATAATTCCAAATGTAGCTCAAATAATGAAATTTGATGTTTACCAGCATTTTTTTCCTTCTCCCACTCATGTTTTAAAAAGGCTTCTTCCCCAGGGTCGTTAAATCGAAGAATCGTTGGGTAAATAGAGAAGCCTTTACCAAACGACAAACATGAATATTTGTTCAAAATTGAAAGCAAGTGCAGACGATAATTTTAATGCGACTCAAATGATGTAATTTGTATTTGTTGGGTTAGAAAACATTGTGGGAAAAGGAGAAAATGCTGGTTACCAGCATTTTCTCCGTTTCCCGCAATATTTTCAAAAGCATTTTTCCTTAGGGTCGTTAAAACTCGAGATTGTTTGGTAAATGGTTAAACACCAGAATGAATCAACGAATAGACTGTCTTGATGAAATCCTGAGTGCAACAGCCTCTTGTTTAGGATGGGCAACGCCTCTAGCTAACACGATGCCCTTATAGGATAGATACAATGTAGGCCATATGACATAATCAATTTTAGATCCAGTCGTTTTATAGAAATTAAAAAGATCCCTGTCGAACTCTTCGCCACTCTTGCTGTACCGGTCGTCGTCAATATGTAGGGGCGGACTCTGCAGGACCATAAACCAGCACAACTCTAAACATTTGTCAATAAACGGGACTATTTTTTTGGCGTATTTACTGTCGTAAAGATTCTTCTTGCCTTGCGACATCTGTTTCATGAATTGCTGGAAAGAAACGAAATATCAACGATATTGTAACGAGTCGAGCACTGATCGTACTAAAGTTTACTTCGAAGTATCGGCAAAAGCATCGGTCCAGATCAGCCTGCGCAGTCCCTGTAGGCTGACCTTGGTCGACGCTTTTTGCTACGGGTCAATTTTCTGCATGTCAAAGGACTATTTTACCTCATGAAACAGCCGGTTGTTAGACAAAATGAATTGTATGGATCCATGATTATACGATGACGTCCTTGGTAAACTGCAACACGGAGATGCATTTACCGTTCACAAAAATAAAAAAAATTATAGACTTGTCTAAATTAAAAAAAATTTGCAGATGACAAATTAAATGTTACTAAAAAACATTAAAAAAATGGCTTTGGAAGAGTAGGAAACATTGTAGAAAAAGGAGAAAATGCTGGTCACCAGCATTTTCTCCTTTTTCCTACAATGTTTTCAAAAGCCTTCGAGCTCAGGGTTGTTGTAAGTTAGGACTGTTTGGTCAAAACCACTTTTGCCAGAGTGCCCCTCATGCTATCTCTTTACCAGGCGAAACAATTTTAAACGTGGGAGCATTTGAAGATTGAAAATTAAATGTGGCGCAAATGCTGTGTCTTTGTAAGAGATTGATTGTATGGAGTTTAATGCCGTTTTCAACATTATTTCAGTTAAATCGCGGCGGCCAGTGCACCTTTCCATGCTTTCCTGTAGTTTCTTTTACTATACCACGCACAATATTCTTTCTAAGCCACTGGCTGCTTTCCCACACAACCATTGTAGAAAAAATGGTCAGCGGTGAGAGAGGAATGAGTCTTGTCGCAATGAACTAATATCAATTTTCGGAAAAAAATTGGCCGAGCCAGGGATCGAACCAGCGACCTCCTGTTCTCTAGTCCTGTACGCTACCGACTGAGCTACCAGGGCTCGGCTTGAAAAAGAAGAAACTATTTTGGGAAAAGAAGGCAATACTGGTCTTCCGATACGGTACAGATATGAGTTTTATAATGGGTTCAGAAACCGACATTTGAAAGCATTTTTTAACAGAAGAGATGTCTTTAAAAGTAAGTAATGAATACTTTTCTCGTCAATGTTTTCCATTAAAAAAAGTTTCCCATTCGATTTAAATATTTCTCCGTCTTGACATAAATGTAACAACAAGAAACACGTTGTATACATCAAAGAATGGGGCTCTTATACAGACGCCAAGATTTCAGACTTGTCCAAATTGAAAGCACTCGCAAACGATAGAATTAGCAGTAACGTAACCCTATACTGCACAATGCCGACTTTTAACGACCGTGGGATAGAAGCCTTTTGAAAACATTGTGGGAAAAGGACAAAATGCTGGTAACCAGCATTTTCTCCTTTTCCCCACAATGTTTTCCACCCTGTCAAAGAAATATTGTACCATTTAAGCTACATTGAAATTGTCGTCTGCAAATGCTTTGAATTTGGACAAGGCTAAAAGTTTGTCGTCTGGTAAAGGGTTAAATGTTGAGATTCGGCTTGAACAGGGTTGAAAAACTTTGTGGAAAGAGGAGAAATTGCTGGTTTACCAGCATTTTCTCCCTTTTCCACAATGTATTTAAAAGCCGTCCTGTTTAACTTTGATATGAAGTAACGCAGTAAAAAAAAGTCTCTACCACTTGAATTTGGGCTACAGCATGTCTCCCAGCAAGCCTCTTGGCATCTTTGATCAATTTCAGAGTGTTATCGTCCAGTTTGGAAAGATCAGACTCCTGAAAGACAGCAGTGTATGAACATGTATCACTATTTTTTCTCACAATCTGTTCGGTGGGATTACACAATTCTCGAACTGAAGCGTCGACACTTATGGTCAACATATCTGTTATTGAGGTTTACAGGGAGATAACCCTTACATTTGCTACAGGACTTATTGTAGCCAATAAACTCGAACTGGTGGTCAGCCGATTACAGTTTAATTTCTCTGTGAGCTAAAAATTAGAAACAATACCTTCCGAAATAAATCCTTCCAAAAGTTTGGAACAGATGGCCTGTGAAAATGTCTAAGAAAAAAATGGAAAATAGCCGATAATAACCTCACACTATAATAGTTTTTAAAAAAGTCTGCAGTTAAACGAAAGAGTGGTATTAGGATGTCTTTGTGTGTAAACAAAGATTCTGCCATATTACGTAATCGTAGGCCATCTTTTGTGCAACACGTTTTTTAATTCATCATATTATTTCATGCTCTCACATTATTTTACAATTATGACTAATTCCTGTTTTTACCAGTCTGCATGAAAACCCTAATCTATTCTTGCAACTTATAATTAGCAGGATCTTTAAAGAAGTCGGTAAAAATCGGATTGGCCTTGTCAATTTGAACCTCGTTGCTGCAGCTTTTACAGACGTGGTACGGTGTCTCCAAGTAATTAAAGACTAAGTGTTTGAGTTCCTATATGAACAATTATTTATCTGCCGTAGAAAGTTTTGCAGAATTCTGTCAATGCAAACATTTCATTTCTAGTTCGACCAATCTGTTTTCTTTATGCAAACAGCGTCGCTATCCTTCAAGCTTAAAAAGTCAAAAACCTTACCAGTATTTCTTCCGTACGTTTGAATGGGTACATCACATCTTCAATTAACGTATTTGTATGGGCTCTGTTTGTTCTTTCGCAAAATCTGTAACAGTCCTGTATTAAATATATGAGTCAAGCTCTGTGAAATGGGGGTTTAATGCATCTAGAAAAAGTATCGACCCATGTCAGCCTGCGCGGATAGCGCAGACTGATATGGGTCGAAACTTCTTTGCTATTTGAAAGATATTTGCTGCATTTCCAAGGACCATGTCAACTTTAAATGAATGATGGTGTTTGACGCCGTTTCTACTGTTTCACATATACCATGCGGCAGCCAGTTTATTTGTCCTTGGTACCTTGTGATTACGGTACAAGTATCACCCACAACAATCTTTCATTTATCTTTAATACCTACATTGCAAGACTTCTAAGAGGACTTTGAAAACACATTTTACCTATAGGGTTTTCGTCCCGGCAGTAGATAACATTCGTGAGAAATCTGAGACAATATTAGATTACACGTTACAAGGATTTTCTCATTTTCCTAGAAAGTTTTCCATACCTTTCAAGAAAAATATGATATCTAGTGCTTCTTCTCTGTATAGGAGGCGGTAACTGTACGAGGTGTGTAAGAAAACTGGTTACACTGCATACCTGTAAAATTTCGAATAATATTCCTATCGCCGCTTTATCCTCTATTCGATGGCCGAGGTTTAACACCTGGAAGGCCTCAGCCCACTCGTTGTCAAATAGTTCTGTGTATTTATCCGCCAACTTTTTAGGGTTATGAAGGTCACTCATGTCCGTCACTAATCGAGTTTGGCTCCCTAATGTGCTGTCTGTCACCGAGGCTAACCTAGAGACAGAAAGAAAGCAAAGACTCTGTTGCAAAGTAGCGAGTTATAATAGAAGAATCGACACTTTCAATTCGACTGAGGTTTTCACGATTTCTTTGTTGAAAATAGTTCCATGATGTCTTTACTCTTTATCAAAAGAAAAACAATTTAGACTTGTCCAAATTGAAAAAAAATTGCAGATGAGCTACTAGATTTGTCTTAAATGTTTGAATTTGTATATGATTAAGAAAAAGAAAACATTGTGGGAAAAGGAGAAAATGCTGGTTACAGCATTTTCTCCTTTTCGCTTAATGTTTTCAAAAGCCTTCTTACCCAAGGTCGTTGAAAACGGGATTATATGGTAAATATTTAGGCATGAAAACTCTTCAAAGAAAGCTGTCCTTTATTGTTCTCCACCAAAGGACCATTGTTAATAGGCGCCGAATTCGCTAAATGGTTGCTGTACATCATAACCCATGGTATTTCGATACGCAATTAGTACCACATGCGTAAGAAGTATGCGCGCCGGCAATTGTAGTAGACGCCTTTAAAAGCAATATTTTAATACGGTTTTGGCATTACTACAAATTTATAAATGAATATTATTACTTTGTAACTTTGAAAAAGATACAATTATCAACTTCGACGTTATTTTAAATGGATACAGATGAGTCAAAAAGAATATCAATTAATTCGAGTTAACAGAATCTCTCTCTCTCTCTCTCTCTCTCTCTCTCTCTCTCTCTCTCTCTCTCTCTCTCTCTCTTGAGTTCAAATATTGAAAATAATGTGATTTTTGTAAAAGAGACCTCTCCAGAAGTTGATTTCTCTCTATTAAACTTTTCTCCAATGATCGGTCTTTAAGCTGAAGTTCTTTTCTCAACACAAGAATTTCTTTTTCGGCTTTATCAACAACTCCAAGTTTCTCGTCTTTTTCACCCGTTATATCTCCAGCCAGTGATTCGATGTCGTCTTTCAATGAAATGTTGCGTTTTTCAAGTTTTTCCACTGTTTGTTCTAATCTTGATATTAATGAAAAAAGAAAGAAAAGAAGCATCATTAAAATACTGACACTTTAATTCAGACTGGTGATGATTGGATTCATTGTTTTCCAAATAATGTTTTACCTTAATATTCAGGCATAATACTTGCAAACCACCACCACTATACAGCTCTCTGCATGTATTTGGCATTGTTTTAGGAGTGAGTGAAGAGATAATAAATAAATAAAATTTCAGCTTCATTCCTAATATTGTATTTGGTGTATACGATATGAATATCTTTTAAATCTTTATAAATGTGCAAGGATATTTGTGAAAGAACACTGTTACATGAATAGAAATAAGCCAGTATTACTATGGCCTCGGAAAAAAAGTTTGACGACAGTCTGCAAAACATGAATCGTTCTTCTATCAATAATATTGATATTATTTATGCGGAAAGGTATAAAATTGCGAAAAAAGTTTGTTGCCATTAGCACCGAAAAGCAACATATCGATCTATTGGCAAAGTCAATATGACTGATACATTGTTGAAAACTAAGATAAGCAGACCAGTCTAATCTGGGATAAACACTATCAGATAACCAATGAGGTAATGTCATAGCAGACTAGACAGTTGCAGTATTTGTGTACATATATTCTACTGACTGCGAAATTTTACTCGGCTGCCTAAAGGATCATATTCATTGTAAAATATTATTGTACACAGACCTAAAACTTGAATAAAAAATCTTTGGCATTAATTGTATCACTTACTCTTTAATTTTGAATTGTTGTTCATCGATCGTTTTCTTCAGAATTGTTTCGCCTTTTCGGAGAAAATTTATCTCGTCTCTGAATTTTTCTTCCCAGTTAGGTTCCGAATCAGGCAAAGATCTTAAAACAATAATAGAAAACAATCTGAATCGGGTAAAGTTTTTCATGAAAATCTTAAGTAAAGACTTAAATATGTTTCCACGTCAATACGACTCTTTGCTCTCAGTGCATTAGAAATCTTTGTAGAAGAAAAGCTTGGAGGAATTGAGTTGTTACTGCTTGATAATAAACACTTCCTTCTTTTCTGATAAAGTTATCAATGTATGTTTGCTTCTCATATTAAATGGCATAATCAATAGTAAATGGGTTATGTTCTGTGAAAAGGTGTATCAAAGAATCTGCAAAAAGTATCGACCCAGGTCAGCCTGCGCAGTTCGCGCAGGCTGACCTGGGCCGAAACTTTTTGCTGTTGGTGAATTTTCCGCGGCTCGAAGGACCTGTTTACCTCCTGATTCAGTTGATTGTTAGACAGAAAGGATTTTATGGATCAATAATTATGTGATGTCTTGCTTGGTATAATGCGTCACGGAGATGCATCTAACCGCCTTTTGTCAGGCGCGGCTCATTTTTAAACATAACTAATTGATTGTATTGATTGATTGTATGGTGTTTAACGCCGTTTTCAACATTATTTCAGTTATGTCACGGCGGCCAGTTCACCTATCCTTGCGTTCCTGGAGTCTCTATTACCAGTACTTCGCACAATTTTCTTTCCAAACCACTGGCTGCTTTCCCACATAATCATCGTGGAAACAATGGTCAGCGGTGGGAGAGGAATGAATCCTGTCGCAGTGACTATCATCAATCCTCGGAAAGAAATTGGCCGAGCCAGGGGTCGTAGCCAGGGATCGAGCCCTGGACTTCGTGTTTTCAAGTCCTGCACGCTACCGACTGAGCCACCGGGGCTCGGCAACATAACTAATAAACTACAATAAAAGAAAGACTCCAAGCATAAGGTCACTTTCTCCTTACCTTTGAGAGGCAAGTTTTGGGCTTTCCCTCACCTTTGGTAGTGGAATTGATTCAATACTGACCATTGCTTTAAGTTCTGTTTGTTTTTGTTGTTCATTGGACTGTTTAGTGACGGCCTGTTTTCCTCTTCCTTTTCTGAATAAAATTTACCCATTTAACAAGCATGAAAAGTGTATAGAAAACAACTTGTATGTATTTGTTCTACATTTACATATTTACTAAGAATTCAGTGGGGCTTAGTGGTAAAGGTAAGAGCTCGTAATCTGACTGCCCCGGTTTCGAGCCTCGCTGAAAGCACTGGGGCCCCGTTTTACTAAGGTAGTTACGAACAAAATTTGCGTAAGTTTTACGTAACTATAGTATGGTGGCATATTTCTGCCACGAGATACGAGATAACTACCACGATTATTTTAGAAAACTATTGCGATAAATCAAAATTTCCTGGAAATTTTATATAGATAAAATGAAAAGATAAAATTTCCAGGAAACGCAAATTTTGTTCGTAACTACCTTAGTAAAACGGGGCCTGGGTTTTTCAGTGGGGATGTTCTTGGGCAAGAGGATTCACAACGCTAACCTCGGTACTGGTGAAACCCGGGACATACATAAATGTATATGAATATATATAATGTCACCGTAAAATGACTGAAATAATGTTGAAATCTGCAAAAACACCATTTAATCAATTATTCAACATATTTACCAACGACACGTTTTGGCAAAGCTTAGAAAAAAAAACGTGATTTAATGTATCTCCGTGATATCTTATACCATGCAAGTCATCACAATTATGGACCCATTTCTAACAACCGGCTGATTCATGCAGTAGTATGGTCCTTGGACATGCAGAAAATTAATCAAAAGCAAAAAAGTATCAACTTATGTCAGCCTTCGAGGACTGCCTAGGTTAACATCGGTTGATACTTCTTGCATAAGCATTAAGCTCCTTTTTCACAAAGCATGCTTCATTTACATTTACATAGTTACCAGCTATTTTGTCTCGTGAACAAGGTGCAGAATATTTGGGCCAGGCTCTGTGAAAAGGGGGTTTAATGCATCTGCGAAAAGTATCGACCCAGGTCAGCCTGCGCAGTCCGCGCAGGCTGACCTGGGTCGAAACTTTTCGCTATTGGTCAATTCTATGTATGTCAAAGGACCAGTGTACTTCAAGATTCAGGAGGTTGTTACATTCAAAATGGAGTTTAGGGATGTATAATACTGTTATGACAGCACCGAGATGCATTAAGCCCCCTTTTGCCAGAGCATGGCTCATTTATTTTGTTCGTGCGTATCAAGAGTTTGTCACGTAACGTTGACAAAAGTATGTGTATATTTCTACTGTCAATCATTTTATAGTCCACAGGCTTACTGCCCATTAATCACGGCTTATACTATTGCATGCAAAAGATTTCAATCGACACAAATCGACAAAGTATAACAATATCACCTAGTCATAGCACCCAAGGCAGATAATAAATTAATGAATCCTGCATTGAAACATCGCATCAACTTACCATTATGAACATATCAAATCAATCTAGAACTCTTACCGGTTGAACTCATTTGCATAAGCTGTGCATAAAGGGAGGTAAGGAAGAAGACTAACACAGTCTTTCAATACTTTGTCACATGATGCAATACTCACTTCGTCTTTGATCCAGATATTATGCCCTCTTCTCCAAGATTAATCTGGTCTTTGGCTGTTTTTGTGTCGGCAGGTGTCTCTAATTCGGGTGGGGGAATCTTATTTAAAAATAGAACAGTACAGACATCTTTGAGAACTTTTACCAGTGCCTTTTTGGTCATGACTGTAGATGTAACAAATGGGCCACGCTCTGGCAAAAGGGGGCTTAATGCATCTCCGTGATCCATGCTACCAAGCAAGCCATCACATAATTATGGGTCCATAATATCCACGTCTTTAACAAACATCTTTATCATGAGGTAGACTAGTTTTTGGACATACAGAATATTGACCATTAGTGAAAAGTTTCGGCCCAGGTCAGACTGCGCGGACTGCGCAGGCTGACCTGGGTGGACACCTTTTGCAGATGAAACCTTTTCACAGAAGATGACTCATAAATCAAATTTTGTGTTGTTTTAGTACAGAGTTAAATATTCTTAGAAAAAGAAAAGTTGAAATATTAAGTAAGATACTGAAACAAAACACAAAGTTTGAAGACTCAGAAATGGGTGAAAAGTGTACTTTAGTGACGATTTTTAGGGGGTAGGGGGAATTATTTAGTGCTGGATTTCCTAGGTAAGCTATGCTGTATGACAAGGGAGCTAAATGTATCTGCCAAAACTATCTACCCATGTCAGCTGCGCAGTCCGCCAGTGCCGACATGAGTCTATACTTTTTGCTAATGGTCAATTTAATGCATGTCAAAGGAGCATTCTTTCTCCCAATTCAGTCCACTGCTAGACAAAATTGATTTTATGGATTCATAATTATGTGACCTCTTTCTTGGTATAAAACATCATGAAGATGCATTAAGCCCCCTTTTGTCAGAGCATGGATCTCTTTTTATTTATTATTTTTTTTCTGATGCCTAACAAAGGTTTACGCTTCTCATTTATTAGCTTAGTTTAAACATTTATTTTACATCGATTGAGAAACAAGCTCTTACAACTTATACTAATCTTTCTCAATTATGCTTCCTGGGAACTACACCAGTACTCGCGCCGAATATGTGGGCCAATGAATAATCCCGAAGTTGACACCCGCTCCCGGGTATCGAACTCAGGACCTTACGGTTACGAGGCCGACGCTCTATCTCAAAACCACGGACACACATTTTATTTTTCTCATTTATTGCAACTGCGACTTCGCAACCAGTGGCACCTGTGATTTACTGAAATTATTGCTTCCCGAAAAAAACTTCTTATGTTTGTAAAGACCTCTAATCATTCGATCTTTTCTTTTATACTTTATTGCATATGTAATTTTCGAATTTAGAGATTTCAAAAAGGCTCACTGTTCAAACAAATTCTTTTGACCTGCTGTATTTGTTTTCCGTATGAAATTTTACGGTATTTTCCACGTGAAATACATAAAGCGTATTCAATGTTAGATTTCACAGTACTTTCCATATGAAACAAACAATATTTACCAAATGATCTTTCAATTTTCTCTGTGTGTGTGTGAGTGTGTGTGAAATCAACCTTTCGGTACGCTGCAATGCGACGGCATCCTTTTAACATACTGATAAAATAATCTGTTTGAAATTGAAAAATAAAAGTGATACTGTTGTTTCAACTTATGTTTGATACCACTGATTTATACAAACTTACTAGAATTTGGTTTAAATCAACAATATCATTTCAAGTTAATTTCAAAAATCATTGTTTTGTTTTTTATCGAAATGTTAACAGAAGGCCATCAGATTGTTGTATCGTAATAAACATTCAATAATAGAAAAAAATACTTACATAAGAGTCCAGTATATCGTCAAGAGCCTGTATGTTCAGCCTGTAAGTGTGGATCTTGTCTTTACGGTCCTTTACCATGTGTTCATGAAACTCCTGCCTCACTGGGGGTACTAGGGAGTACTCACCCTGGGACGCGAAAAAACAACAGCTGTTTGTGTGTTTCTATATTGTGTTGGTTATTCAAAGGCCCAGTAAAGGCCAAAATATCAAAGCAGGTGTCATAATACATTTAAATTTAAATCATACCATTTAAAAGTATGAAAAAAATTGTGGAGATGACAGTCTGTTATCGTGTGGATGGGCCATATGTTAGTCGCTGGCACAAAAAAAAAAAAAAAAAATCAGGCAAAAAGTAAACAAAAGACACAGCTACCTGGCAGGTTTTAACCTAGTTTTGAAATTAATTTCTCTGTCAGCAACTAACACTTGGACCGATTGACAGATTGTCATCTTCACAATAATTTCCATACTTTTAAATGGTATGATATAAATTCAAACGCATTTAAACACCCGCTATGTTTACTTTTGGGCTTTATTGTTACTTTAAAGAAGACGTGCATTAATTATTATAAATGAAACATTGATGAAACGTAACAGAAGGAAACGGTCGATAATCTGCTGTTGGTTCACAAGTTCTACAAACAACACTGTTTTCAAACTATTACTGCCAGGGTTTATAAAGACCAAAAGTCACTATAGGACTATGATAATATACAGAGACCAAAAAAAAAATGGTCTTCTGCAAAAAGAGGAATAGCTTGTAACAAACGATTTCTCATTCTACCACAATATTTTGTCTCGTTTTTGTGTTTTATTTCCTTATTGATACCGATTCTTGATATTTTTCAAAGATTGCTTTCAAAGTTATCTGGTTCAGTTTTTCTTTTTATGAGATGAGTTATTACGACATATTTCCATTTTGGACCATCTTAAAAACAAATACAGACGACAAGTTTATTGTGACTCAAATCAATGGATTAGTTATATTTAATCATTGGTAAATATTGTAGGAATGGGAGAAAATGCTTGTCACCGTCATTTTCTCCTTTTTCCACAATGTTTTCAATAGCTGTCTTGCTAAGAGGCTCTGAAATTCGGGGAGTATGACGAAATAGAGGATATTTGTTTTTTTACGATGAAAGATCGAAATTTATTTCATCGAGTGAACATCATCGGTAATATTTTCACGAGTGGCTGGCTGCGCCACGAATGAAAATATTACCGATGATGTTCAGGAGATGAAATAAATTTCGATCTTTCACCGAAAAAAACAAATATTCTATTTATTTCATGCTTTTAACCTTTTCTGGGGGAACTTAATCAAAATCCAATACAGTTCTTTTCGGTTGTTCCCCGTGGCGTACCCCCTCCGCATAGCAACGCATTACAATATTACGTCAAGCACGAGAAATGTAAGGTAAATGACGTCATATTTCCATCTGGTTGTGAGGCACACGCATTTTACCTAGGTAACTAGTGTGCGGGAACAACTGTTTCCGCCTTCAATTGAAGAGTTAGAATATAAAAATCGGTATTTTCACTGGTCGTAACCATGAAATATAAAAAAATATTTCACCGATATTTCTCGATAACCTACCGGAAAGCATGAAATAATGATTAATATTTTACCTGCAAGATAGTGGACATTAGTTTTGTCCATTTATCCTGGGTGTATCTGTCTTTAAGCACGCCATTATCTATAAACTTCTCGTTGATTTCTTTCAAGGTAATTTCCAGTTTTCTGGCTTGAAAACCGCCTTTGGTGGTCGTCAGTCTGACCGCCATCTTGGTGATAGGCAGACCCTAGTCCTATTGATTTCCGGAGCAGTAAACGTGAATGTGATATTTGTGCGTACTATTTAAGTTACTTGTTATATCAATCCGGTTTAATTTCTCTAAATCCTAAGCAATTGTTGTAAAGGTTAATTTAGACACCGTGACCATCTATCCTAGTTGCAAAACTGTAGAAATATTATAAAGAAAAAAAGATCAAACTTTTTAATCGTATGGAAAGTAGTCCATAATAAGGGTACAAAACGTCATAGGCCTACATGTATAGTTATAGGTCAGCCTTTATAACCCCAGTGGCAACTTTGGTTAAGGTCTACGGCCCCTAACTCATCGGTAAACATCGACGTTTTCGTAAAGGCTATTCGGTTTATTTCGGCAGCTTCCGTCTTTTAATATGAGAGTTATGGGCCGTAGACCTTAATATTGCAAATAGTGTAAATTGATACAAAGCTAAAAAATACAAAAGCATGAAAAATAACAAACCCAATGAGATGTAAAAAGTGAATTCGAGTAAAGATAAAAAAAATGAGGCGAGAGCAAAGACATTTTTTTTCTAAACAAAGGCGAACTACCATACTCTGCGTTATTGAGAACGCTTTATGATCGTTGATTCAAATGACCTTCTTTTCGAAGTTTGCCCTTCTTAAAAGTCAACTTTTCTTTTTAAAAGTGTATAAAAGGAATCGTGAAAACAAACCTCATAAAAAGCAACCTTTCAGAGTTTTGAATTTTTGAATGTCTGTATTTATCCGATAAATCAAGTCACAAGTAGACATTACGTAAAAAAAGGAAAATTCAGACAATTTTTATTTTACACATAATTACAGTATTTGCTGAGGTACGCAGCTTTTTCTCATATTCATTTACTTTCAAAATAGAACAAGAACGGATTTCAATAGATACAAGACTTGAGGAAATAGACTACCACAAAACAATCAGTATTTCACGCCTCATTAAGTGTTAAAGAAAAGAAAAAAAAAAACACTAAACACATGTATAGTTTATCGAAGATATTGTGTCACCTGGCAAGTGTTACCATTTGGGCTTACATAGAACAGGTTTAAAAAAAGGCTATCAAAAAAAAAAAACAATAAAAACGATTACTATATGGCCTGCAACATGTGAAAAGGGGCATCGGACAATTGCGTAAAGTGTCGTCTTGGATCAGCCTGCGCAGTCCGCGCAGGCTAAACCGAAACGACACTTTCTGTTTTAATGTTATTTTCTGTTTCACGCAAAACTACTGTAGGACAAATTCTAATGTAGTCGTAAAGTGCCGTTTCGGATTAGCCTGCGCGGACTGCGCAGGCTAATCCGACACGACACTTTACACAAATGTCCGATTGCCCCTTTTCGCGTGTTGCAAGCCATATCACAGTTCCATATATTCAGGTACAAACAGTCTTAATTAATTAAAACCCGTTCTGTGGAAGTAAATCGGATTTTTGTTTATACTTGGGCCTTGCTACAGGAAAAGGTGGTTTGATAGTTTAGCAAATATCATCGACTCAGGTCAGCCCGCTCACTCTGCGCAGGCTGACATGAGTCGATACTGTTTGTACTAGGTAAATTTTCTGCATTTCAAAAGACAATTCTGTCTCATGATTCAGTCTCTGTTTTGACAAAAGGGATCTACAGTAAGCTATGATTTTACGAAAATGCATTAGACACCTTTTAGCCAGAGAGTCCCTAAAATTTTGCAAATGACGCAATATCTCCATTGAATTACTCTTTCACGGCGCTTCACCTGTATATCATTTAAGTACCACAATAATGACACGGAATGGATGTTACATTCACCGAAATGCTGTTAAATTTAATACTTTTACATCGTTTATGATTTAATTAGGTAGGTTTTCATACCTGCTCTATCTAAAGATCAAATGATTCGACTCTTAGAAACGAGCCCGGGTAGAGCAGTCGATAATGCACAGGACTTGAGAATAAGGGTTCGCTTGTTCGAATCTCAAGCTCGGCCAATTTCTTTCCGAGGATTGATTAAAGTCATTGCGAAAGGATTCATTCCTCACTCACCGCTGATCATTGTTTCGACGATGGTTATGTGGGAAAGCAACCAGTAGCGTGGAAAGAATACTGTGCAAAGTACTGCTTGAAAGAAACTCCAGGAAAGCATGGGTAGGTGCAACAGCCGCCGCAAATACAACTTTAATACTATTGAAAACGCCGTTAAATACCATACAATCGGTCAACCAGTCGACTCTTGGAAGGTGATACGATATTTCCGTTAAAATGTTTTTAGACACACTGATGGTATATCCAGAGGAAAAACGCTTGAAATTTTATTTCAAAAATCCGAATAGCTCACTTTTAGAAAGACTAAAATTGGTTTTCAAATAAGCCTTTCTCCGAGCTTGACAAACTCGAGTTAACGGCTGTGCTTGTATCGACTAAACGTAAACAGATATGGCCTCCAACACGCGAAAAGGTGCATTCGGACATTTGTGTAAAGCGTCGTCTCGCAGGCTAATCCGAAACGACACTTTCCGTTTTTATGTAATTTTCTGTTTTGCACAAGTCTTCAATAGCACAAAATCTAATGTAGTCGTAAAGTGCCGTCTCGGATTAGCCTGCGCGGACTGCGCAGGCTGATCCGAGACGACACTTTACGCAAATGTCCGAATGCCCCTTTTCGCGTGTTGGAAGCTATATCATTTCTTGCTTTGTATTTACTGCATGCACTAATTCACATTCACTTTCTACTTAATATTTGAAATAAAAGACACGTGTAATAGATTTGTTTGTAGGTGTACCTTTTAAATTTTTCACTTCCTTGCGTTCTTTTTTAAAAAGTGAAATACTTCTAAATTTAATATTTATCAAATCACATGGCTGCTACTAGAACAACGAAAATGAAGTTACCGGGTTGTTTCCCTGTCTACAAAATGTGCTCGTAGTATGGTGTAAATCTTTTACACAATTTAGAAATGTTAACTCTATTTCAATATTACGACTTTTGCCTTTATCAATGATGTCTTCTACATACTGTAACTATATATAGTCACAATATGTAGAAGGCATCAATTTCACGTCAAATTTCTTGATAAAGGCAAAAGCCGAAATATTGAAATAGAGTAAACATTTCCAAATTGTGTAAAAGATTTACACCATACAACGAGCACATTTTGTAGACAGGGAAACAACCCGGTAACTTTATTTTCGTTGTTCTCGTTGTGTATTGTGTATTATTCATTCCCTTAGGAATGTTAAGTGAATTAAACATAACATAATACTAACTTTTTTAACTTCTTTTAACTCTTTTAACTTTTTTAAAATTTGACATGCCTATTTTGAAAGTATTCGCGGACAACACAGGATTTGTCTTTGAAGAATAGAAACCAACATCTTTCTTCTTCTCCTACAATATTTTCAAAAGCATATATCATTGGGATCGCTAAATCGCCGGCTCTTTTTAACAAGGGTTTAATTTAATGGATAGGATTTGAATGAATGAATGAATGATGTTTTACGGCCCGTCGACATCAAAGGTCATATTGGGCGCTAAAACTTATTTGGAGCAGTACTACAGCCATGACAATAACGTTAAGATAAAATAATATAGTCACTAACAATTTTCATGATGAAGTACTTACAATGAGTGGAAGACACGATGAAAAACAATTACAGAGAGTAAAAAGTGTACCAATTATAAAACAAATTTGTTAATGAAAAAAAATAATTAAAACCTAATCAAATTTTGGTAAAAATTCTGATTTCTTTAAGAAACATAAAAATTGTTTCCGGCAGAACAGACTCAAAGAGCTCTTTTATACTCGAAATATTGAAATACTTGTCACGTATTGGCGCAACATCAACACAGTCTATAAATAAATGATGCACTGAAAGGGGTGACGAACATGGCACACAAAGAGGGGCTTCCTCTTCCTTCAGTAAGTACGAGTGAGTTAAATATGTATGTCCAATACGTAAGCGGGCGAGCACAATTTCTTCACGACGAGATAATCTAAAACCTGGCATCCAGTTACCAAGAACCGGTTTTATACAACGTAATTTGTTATTGGAATTACCAGGATCATCCCACATGTTCTGCCAAACATTAAGAATAAAAGAATTGATTATGGGTTTAAAATCTGACTGTGGTATATCAAAAGGTAAAATGTCTTGACTTAAAGCAGACCTCGCAGCTTGATCAGCTTTCTCATTTCCGCGAATTCCAATATGACTTGGGAGCCAGCAGAAAACAACCTCGGTGTGTCTACAGATGCGATCAAGTTTAGTAAGCAATCTGTTAACCACTGGGTGTTCTAACTTTTCATTGCTGAGCGCCTGCATCGCAGAGAGCGAGTCAGTGAATATAATGTAGCGGAAATAGTTCTCAGATTCAATGTGGTCTATGGCAAGATCAATGGCCTTTAGCTCGGCAGTAAATATAGATGCATTGTTAGGCAAGCGAAATGTAATGTCACCTTCATATGTTACAAATTCACCATCAGGAATAGCTGCTGCAGCAGCTCTATTACCATCTTTAGACCCATCTGTGTAGATCGGTTCAAAGTAATAATATCGATCCTTAATTTCATTGAATTTATTTCTAAATACCATTGGATCTGTTAGTGCCTTTTTGTCAGACAACAATTCAAAAAGATACACAGGCCTCCTCAAAGTCCATGGTGGAGTGTCAGAAACTTCTTGAGTTGCTACAGAATCGAGGTCCACATCGAGGTTTGCAACATCAGGGCCAAACCGCAGGCTAAAAGGCGGTACTATTCGTGACTTCTTGAGAAAGAGTTCCTTGTACATAGGATTAAAAACAACCCCATGTGTCGGGTTTTCAGGATTTGACTTTAACTTGAGATAATATTGCATACCTAGTTTCTGCCTCCGTAGGGTCAAAGAAGGTTCATTGGCTTCAATATACAGACTGCTAATGGGAGATGTTCGAAAAGCTCCTAGTGATAGGCGTAATCCCTGATGGTGAATTGTATCAAGTTTCCGCAAGTAAGACTTACGAGCTGATCCATAAACAATGCATCCGTAATCTAGTTTAGATCGGATAAGAGACCGATACAAACGAAGGAGAACTTTTCGGTCCGCTCCCCAGTCCATATGGGACACAACACGCAACAAGTTAAGACCTTTCTGGCATTTATTCTTTAGATAATTTATGTGTGGAATGAAAGTCAGTTTAGGATCAAACAACAATCCTAGAAATTTGAAATGTGGCACAACTTCAATGCGCATGCCGTCTAATGTTAAATCGGGATCAGGGTGATGTTTTCTAAGTTGACAAAAATGCATACATTTGGTCTTGCTTTTTGAAAATTTAAAGCCGTTTTCTTCAGACCATTTTTGAAGATTGTTAAGAACTTGTTGCAATTTACGTTCTATTGTATGCATATGTTTGGATCTATAAGAAATACAAAAGTCATCAACATACAGAAAACATTCCACTCCAGGACAAACAGCCTTGATGATGTTATTAATCTTGACGCTGAAAAGTGTCACAGAAAGGATGCAGCCTTGGGGGACTCCCATCTCTTGTTTGTGAGGAGTAGAGTAAGTATCACCAACACGAACCCTGAACTGACGATCATCTAAAAATGCAGAAATAAAGTGAGCAAGGCGACCTCTTATACCAAAGTCATAGAGGTCGTTTAAAATACCATACTTCCATGTTGTGTCATAAGCACTTTCTAAGTCGAAGAAAACAGAAACAACATGTTCTTTTTTAATAAAAGCTTCCCGGACAAAAGTTTCAAAACGAACAAGATGATCAATTGTGCCTCTGTGTTTACGGAAGCCAGATTGAAACGGTGTAATGAGTTTGTTCTTTTCAAGGAACCAAACGAGTCTATCATTTACCATTCTTTCCATAGTTTTGCAGATGCAGCTGGTTAAGGCTATGGGTCTGTAATTGCCTGGATTAATAGAATCCTTGCCAGGCTTCAGAATGGGAATGACGATTGCCTCTTTCCAAGATTTTGGGAGATTTCCTGTCTCCCAAACCTTGTTATAAACATCAAGTAAACAAGATAAGGACTGGTAAGGTAAATGCTTAATAAGTTGATAATGTACATCATCTGAACCTGTAGCGGTGTGATGACACTTTTTAAGAGCCGCTTTTAATTCTTTTAAAGTAAAAGGTTTATTGTAAGACTCTTCATTTGTGGAGTTAAAATTAAGTTTCTTTTTCTCCTTTTGTTGCTTAAACTTTTGAAATGAAGGAGAATAATTTGAAGAGGAAGACTTTTTGGCGAAGGTGTCGGCTAATGAATTTGCAATATCTTCTTTTGAAGTAGATTTACCTTCTGGAGCATTCAGATGACCTACACCCACTGAGGTTTGTTTACCTTGAATTTTCCTTATCATATCCCAGGTCTTTTTGACAGTTGATCTCGAATTTAAACGAGATACATACCGTCGCCAGGACGATCGTTTACTTTGTTTAATAGTTCTGCGAGCTTTAGCTCGAGCAATTTTGAACTTAACATGGTTTTCGCTTGTCGGTCTCAAGTTGTAAGCCCTGAGTGCCGACTTACGATCTTTGACAGCCGTTTCACATATCTCATCAAACCAAGGTTTGTTTGGATGCTTTGGATTTGTCGCAGTTTGGGGAATTGCCTCCTTAGCAGCCTGATAAATCAAAGAAGTGAAAAGTTCAGTAGGATCATCGCAATCTACGAAAGCTTTCGGCATAATGGATTGTTCACAGCGAATCTGAAAAAGGTTCCAATTGGCTTTGTGAAGTTTCCACCGTCTTGGACGCTCCTGGACAGACGGTCCAGTTTCAGTGATTGTGATTGGGAAATGATCACTACCATGAAGGTCATCACAGACCTTCCATGTAAAATCAAGAAATAAGTCAGAACTGCAAATAGCAAGGTCTAAAGCTGAATAGGAACCAGTAGCTGGATGCAAGTAGGTGTTCGATTTATCATTTAAAATGCACAAATCACGCTCAGAGATGAATTCTTCCAATTGCCGACCTTTCCGGTCAGTGTCTGCACACCCCCACAAACTATTGTGGGAAGTGAAATCACCAACCATCAAAAAAGGTTGTGGAAGTTGAGAGACAAGCTTAAGGAGCTGGTCAATTTCAAGTGGCATACTTGGTGGTAAGTAGACAGAACAAATTGTGATAGTTTTGTTCAAAGATAATTTTACCGCAGTAGCTTGAAGTGAAGAATTAATTTCTACAGACTCATGAGGTACGGAGTTGTTTACAAGAATGGCAACTCCGCCACTGGCACGGTGACAAACAGACGATGCCGTGCGATAACTTGAATGATGTTTGAATGTAAAGACATCAGCTTCTTTAAGAAACGTTTCTTGTAAGCATACTGGTTTGTGTTCATTGACTAAAAGGGACAATTCCTCAATATTAGCATTTAACCCACGACAATTCCATTGCAGTATTGTATTACTCATCGGTAAAGTACAGATGAGTATGACAGAACACAGAAATTGAAGTATGGAAGTATTCATTTTTGTAAAGGTATTCTAATAATTTTACCTTGCTTACTTGACTCCGCAACGGGATCATCCACATCAATCTCTTCCTGTTCATCACTGAACTGGAAGCGATTGTGTAAAAGGATTGGGTTGTCGGATCCTTTAGGGAATCGGTCCGACTGGGATTCTTTCATAGTAATCTTTTTGTTTTTAGTTTTATTGTTTTTCACAGGAGTCTTTTGACTCGACACTGAAGGCTGAACTGGTTTTACAGAAGGCTTATTAGTATTTGATTTAGGGAGAGGTGTACTTGTTTCCGTTCGAACTGCGACATCAGTTTGTGTCTGGGCATCTTTTAACTCGGGTACTTTCGCGTGTTTACCCTTTGCAGCCGTAGCATACGAACCAGGAAGTACAACTCTGCTACTCACTACCCTTCTGGCATCCTGAAAAGACAGACCCTCTCTGTACTTAACGGAGACGATCTCCTTCTCCCGCTGCCAGACCGGACATGATCTTGAAGTTGCCATATGCTCGCCACCACAACTTATGCATTTGAAAGGCTTCTGGCAATCGTTTGCACATGGACTTGGATGAGTACTTAAAAGCTCACCACAGCGACGACATAATTTGCTGTCAGCACCAGAGCCACACTTGCTTTCATGATGTCCAAACTTAAAACATGTATAGCACTGCAACGGGTTAGGAATGTATAGGTCTACAGGTACTTTCAAATAGCCTACCTTCAAAGATTTTGGAATGATTGCCGTTTGAAATGTTAGTATGATCGTGTTGGTTTCGCGTTTGACGCCATCTCTATATACAGTAATTCTTCGGGCATTAGTAACATTTTGGTCTGCTAGTCCCTCAATTATATCTTCTGTGGACACTCCTGCAAGGTCGGAGCATCTAATAATACCCCGTGATGTGTTTAGAGAGGCGTGTGGCTTACATTGAGACGGAATGGAGAAAAAGGTATTTAACTTTAGAAGTGACTCTACGTGTACTTTGTTGGTCATTTCGACTAGAAGAGCACCAGATTTCAACTTTTGGCAGGATTTCGGTGATGTTGCAATCGACGAAATACATTTCTCAATGACGAATGGAGACAGTTTTGATAGTGGTCTGTTAGGATCAGTCGATTCGATGATTAAAAAGCGAGGGTACAGATTGGCGTTTCCAGTTTCGTTTTCTGAGTCAGAGTCCAGTTGAGCACGTGTTCTTTTTTTGTTTTTGGGGTCCATGATTATAGTTCGAGTTTTCATCATCCATGACCCCACCCACCGCGGAGTCCAACAAGGGGATATAGCTAATGGAGCGGGTATCCAGCTCCGCATACCAGGGTTACACAGATGGTATACTCAGATGCCATGAATAAGTCGGAGCGACAAAGAAAGGACATGGGTAGTCCCCCAGATCAGGGATTCACCATGGCAGTCAAAGTCCCAACGAAAAATCCACATCACCCAATTAGCCCATAAGCCTACATAAGACCAGGACTTTTAAAGTACATACTAAAGTAAAAGGTAAAATGGGCACATTTCAAGCAAACGTTTGATATAGGTTTACAACATATTTTAGATTATTCCTTGGAGATTATGGAGTACATGAATTATGTTCATACTACAGGAAAAGGTATCATATATTCCAAGTTTGCTTCGGAATCAAAGATTTTTGGTCTCAATGTGTATCGAGACGCATGCAGGAAGGAGGCGCCTATACTCAGGATACAGATGTCCTCCCCCCGTACAGCTCCCTCAACACAAAACATTTATACATAAAATACGCCCAATCTTAAAACGACCAGCCGATTGCACTAGACCGGGCCTATCTAGGCTCTCGTTTACACAGAAGCCGAGGCCAAAGCAGTGTGTTAGAGAGCTGGAGATCCCTGGGCTCCCCTCAACTGCCAGGACCCTCTTTTCCTGCTTACGAGTCTCCACCCACGGCAAACAGGCGGGTCCATTGGTGGGGTCTTACCACTCTGCAGGACGGCAGCCGGCGAATTCTACCCCCCGTCCGGCTGGGGGTTGGATAGGATTTGCAATGTAAGGATAGCGATATCGAATCGAGGCTGAGCAAAAATTTTGTTTTGGGGGTTCGACAACAGGTGTTATAATTCCACTAAATATAGTAGATGAAACGAGATGGGGAAACACGGAAAGACAAAAAAAAGAACAACACTTTATATCCTTTTCTTGTATGATTAAATCTAGCACCACAAACATTAACTGTGATCTAACTCTACCATTTAGCCCACTTAAAGAGATGGTACACGTAAATGAGCCGAGCCCCGGTAGCTCAGTCGGTAGCGTGCAGGACTTGAGAACACGGGGTCCAGGGTTCGATACCTGGCTACGACCCCTGGCTCGGCCAATTTCTTTCCGAGGATTGATGATAGTCACTGCGACAGGATTCATTCCTCTCCCACCGCTGACCATTGTTTCGACGATGATTATGTGGGAAAGCAGCCAGTGGCTTGGAAAGAAAATTGTGCGAAGTACTGGTAACAGGAACTCCAGGAAAGTATGATACAATCAATCAACACGTAAATGAGGAGAGTGAGAACAGTTTGGGGTGTTTCTTAGAAAGATAACTCTACATACTATTCACGAAAAGATGGACAGAGTAGCCTTTCCGTGGTATTTTGCTTTACTTTCTCTTAATTTACTTCCTTTTTCAGGGAATAAAGTCCATTTAGATCTACATAAAGGTAAAACATTGAGATAACTATTTTCTCTTGCTAGTTATTTTATCGAACAAATAGGTATCCCATGTATGTACATTCATCATGCATTTTACATAGTCAGACGAACCATGAAAAAAGTGATATTTGTCTGTTCCGAGTTTAAAGCTGTTTTTTGTACCATTAGTTTCGTTTCAGTTAGCCCCTTTTTAGTGGATGGGCGAAACACTAGGTTTTTGCGGACAGCATAGGTCAAGAACAAACTGCACAGAATGTGCAGTCTGACCTTGGATCTATACCGTCCTCTTGTTTAGTCAAACCTGTAAGATATAAATTTTGCTGAGCTACAGCAGATTGTGTTTTCAGGTGTCGAGAGAGGTCAAGTGTATAATATTTGACTTAAATAGTAAAAATCTAGGTAGTTGATGAACGTCTACAGTTTTTCTGCAGAGAGCTTTCTACAGAAAGCCTTCATCTTTTTATGTAAAGCTGTTGTGTGATTTTGGATATCCTTGAGTATTCATACAAAGTGCAAGAGTTTTACTGTACAAAACAGCGCAATGATAGTTTTGTTTATAATTGTTGCTATACTTTTCAAGGTCAAAGACTCATTCAACAAGATTATGTATTGACGGGCATACATTCGATTTAAAGCGAATTAGAAATTGGTTTGAATAATTGATTGTATGGTGTTTAACGCAGTTTTCAACATCATTTGAGTTACATCGCGGCGACCACTTCACCTATCCATGCTTTCCTGGAGTTCCTGTTACCAGTACTCCGCACACTATTCTTTCCAAGCCACGGGCTGCTTTCCCGCATAACCATCGTGGAAACAATGCTCAACAGTGAGAGAGGAATTAATCCTGTCGTAATGATAATCATCAATCCTGGGAAAGAAATTGGTCTAGCCGGGGATCGAACCAGCGACCGCCTGTTATCAAGTCCTGGACGCTACCGACTGAGCTGCCGGGCTCGGCTGCAAGTTAGAAAAATCCATAGTTTACTATGCAAACACATTAACATAAGCTTTGTTGTTTTCATGTTCAAGCTCAGACCAATCTCCGCCTCTATCATATAGGAGTGACGAAGAATGATAAATGCAATAAATGATTGATTGAACCACTAAATATGGCGCAGGTAAAAATCATTTTTGATATTTCGATTATAAATATATGTAGAAATTTACCCTTTTCACGAGGAAGCTACTACAGACATACTGAAAAAATGTACAGATGACTTTGGGGCAAAAGGTAGAGAAGAAAAAAGAAGTATTATGAACTTGCAGAAAACAGTGTGCGGGAAAAAGGGAATTTGCCTCAATGTTTTCAACCCTGTCCAATGCAAACATATTGAAAGTCGTATTAATGAAGTAATGTATTTAACTGTCGTATTGATTTTGAAACTGGTGAGACGAATGTCTGTTAAAATTAAGTTGCACAAGTTATGCCTATAGTCATTTGAATAAGCGCCAGTACTTTTCAATATTTGTTTATCTAAGCTGAGTTTTCATATTCTTCCCTTTTCCGCAATTTTTCAAAACGTTTTACAGAGCCAATCTACTTGATATATAGAGGATCTTACATGAGGGTTTATGCATTATCATTTTTATCGAACGAGTGGACTAAAATTGTACGACGCTAGCCTTGGCGAGCGTCAAATACATTTTAGTCAACGAGTTTGACAAATATGATAATACATAAACACGAATGTGAGATTCTATTTACATGCATCACATATAACGAATGACAGACAGAAAAATATCCTCCATCATCACCTTTAGCCTCTATACCGTTCATGTTTATAGTTGTAGTTTGGTTTCAGATGTGTACACAAGTTAACATTTACACCGAAAGAAGAGTGAAATAGTTTATAGAGGGGTCAAGTCCACCTATTTCCGCAATAATATTGATTTTAAGACACTGTCCCCGCATTTCTTGGTTTTTATCAAACATGAAAATCGAAATATTTCCATGTGTATACGTCCAAGCAACAATGACGTCATTTTCCATGAAACAGCGTAGCAGCACAAATTGCTGCGCATGCTGTGGTTGGTTTCCCTGGCTTCACGCGCTCGTGACTGAAAATTGATCAGAACCGGGACCCAAAAAACTATAATACACTAGTGTATTATTAAAAGTAAGTCATGGGTTTAATACGCTGCCGGAGGAGGTTTTATGTGATACATGAATGATTTCACCCCCTTTCATACGAGGAAGAATGAACAAAAATAAAAGTAATCCTGATTTTCGCTACAAATTTCATTTCAATTCTGATATTTGTAGTACATATTTTGAAGGAACATTAAAAAATATGTATCGCCTTCTCTCTATATATCTAACCAATACCAGTAAGCAAGTTTTTACCTTTATTTATTTAATCTTTTGCAGAGAGCAACATTCGATTTTGAGTCTTTCACGACGCTGCTTAGACAGGACTTTTTCAGATACATATGCAGGCAGGAAATTGAAGAACTAGAAAACCTTTGGTATACGGTAATAACTTACCACTATTTCATTGAAGTATTTTTCAAATATCTGTACAATTCCGTTCTCTTTTTAATTACTGAGATCCCTAGTAACTAACTCTTACCTTCTGTGGGGTAAATGAACGTGGCTTTTGTGGACTTACGGTAAAAACTGTATTTTTAGTGTCGGATACTTTAGTCTATGGTCTACATTCAGTACTCCGGCTTTACGATGCTGCTTCATTTTGCGGGTTACTTCTTTGTATATGTTGTTGCGGTTGGTTTTAAAAAAAAAAGTAGATGAAAAATTAAATTGTACTGAGCGTTCAGTACAACCTTGACTGTATACTGGTAGGATATGTTGCGAGACACTTTTGCTAAAATCCCTGGCATTTCCAATATATTTGTCCGCCCTCTGTATACGAAAATGACCATTTTAACATGGAAGAATCTGAATATAAAGATTCTTTGTAGTCAATCAGTTGTAAAGGTGAAGTTTTGTCTGCAAGATCAGCATCTATTGAGCCTCGCTAGAGTCAATCCATTAGATACAATCTTTATGGGTGAAAAGTCAAGATATTTTTAGTGTCGGATACTTTAGTCTATGGTCTACATTCAGTACTCCGGCTTTACGATGCTGCTTCATTTTGCGGGTTACTTCTTTGTATATGTTGTTGCGGTTGGTTTTAAAAAAAAAGTAGATGAAAAATTAAATTGTACTGAGCGTTCAGTACAACCTTGACTATACTGGTAGGATATGTTGCGAGACACTTTTGCTAAAATCCCTGGCATTTCCAATATATTTGTCCGCACTCTGTATACGAAAATGACCATTTTAACATGGAAGAATCTGAATATAAAGATTCTTTGTAGTCAATCAGTTGTAAAGGTGAAGTTTTGTCTGCAAGATCAGCATCTATTGAGCCTCGCTAGAGTCAATCCATTAGATACAATCTTTATGGGTAAAAAGTCAAGATATGGGGGAATAAAATGTTGCAAAACACCATAAACATTAGACAAATGAATTACCATCGTTACACTAGCGTCCATTATTAGCTTTATTCATGTAATAGCGCGGATCAAACTTAGATACATAATATTATATAGATGTCTTTATTTGATGAAAAATAAGAAGGTCATAGACCCATAAGGTATAAAACATGAACAAGCTGGCTTCTTTAAAACCGAAGCCAGGAGAGGTCAGCATCAATGTTTACAAATAGCTTATTGGCTATTAATTTCAATATATTTGGCACATGTAAACAAACAAGTAGGACATTCAATGAATAAGGGGAAAAAAACCTCAGTCTAGAAACCTCTCATGCAGTACAAGGCAGTCACCTGATCTTCTTCCCGCGTTTCCAAGTCGCGTGATCTTTTCCTGCGGTGTTCTTTCTCTTTTTTAACGAAATTCTTTTTTTTTTTCTTCCCCCTTTTGCTTCGATTACTCAGCTTAGTAAAAAAAAATACAATTATGAGAGAGGACGTTTGCAATCAAATCAATAGAACAAATCTCTTGAAATCCGTCAAATAAAAACAAACCACGTCTATTTCCTATTTCAGTTTTTTGATTTCGGTTTATTTATAAAACCATGACGAAACAGACTGTGTATCAGAACAGTTTCGCAAAGAAAATGGATTTAGACAGCAATTACTGAGACAGTCTGCCTTTTAAACTCACCACTGTTGGAGAGGTCTGATGACCTCTCCAATAATACAGTATAATACAATATGGCGAACCTAATCAAATATTATAAAAAGGTAATTCAATTATCCTTTTCAGCCATAAATCCCCGTCATTCCATCAGTGTCTGCCTTGTTCGAAACGAAAAAGCAAGACAGACAAATGGATTGATGGGGAATAAAGCGAAAACGTCATCTGCAAACAATTGTGCAACTTTTTAATTTGTATAATAATTCACCATCACTCCATCTGTGTCCAAAGAAGAAAATACTCAAAAGGACTGACAGAGAATTATCATGCTCAGAAACATTTTAGTTTAACAGCTATAACGTTACCTAATTAACCAATCAAACTGACAATAGTATATTACATATTTACAACATAGTCGTAATACTCTCAACTATTTTTAAAACATCAAAAAACTATTTTGCAATCATAAAGAGTTACATAGTGAAAATAGCGAGACAAACCATTACGAAATAAGATCAGATTGTGCATATGTGCAAGTTCAAACGTTAAATACCGAAAACAGCGAAAATAGCAAAAGGAACGAAACAAGATCAGACTGCACACATGTGCAGACCGATCCTCGTCCGCACCTTCACATAATACGCAAAAGTTCAACAGCGGAAATAGCGAAAATAACCAATGGCTTTGGATAAGATCAGACTGTGCATATGTGCAAAAATAAAAGTTAAATGCTGAAAATAGCGAAAAGTGTGAAACAAGATCAGACTGTACATATATGCAGGCCTATCCTTATCCACACTTTGTTTATAAGAGCATAAATCTAATAGCTAAAATAGCGAAAATAGATAGTTAAAAAAAATGCAAACAATGAAATAAAAAAAAAAAAATGCATGTAGAAGTTTGCGCAACAGAAAAATGAAATATTTTCACCTTTTGAAGTTAAATATGTACGAGAGATCATGTGGCTTTTGCATTCCAGAACAAAATCGATAGAGCTTTTAGCAAGGCCTCGACCATGTATCACAGATTACCCGAACAACAGAGAACAGATAGTCTTCGCCATGGAATGCAAGCATTTCAAGACGCAACAATGGAGACATCGGTAAGACCTAAAGGCTGTTGTTAGCCTTCACTGAGGTTACCTCCTTGAAGCCTTAGTGATTCGGCTTCATTGAAGCCTACTTCGTGCAAGCCAACGTCTTGAATCCTCATTGATTTGGCTTCACTGAAGCCCTTCTTCCGAGAGGTACCATTTTGAGGCAAGTCAAGTTGAACCAAATTAATCATGTCAAAATCGGTACATCACTACAGCTAGGGGAAAAAACATACACAGTTGAAACTTTGTAGTGTGTATAATTGTTCAGATATTTGACAGCTGTGCAAACATGGGTGAATAATCGATAAATATGGTGTATGGGATAAAGAATCTCAAGTGATTTGTCCTCATTCAAAATTAGAAACGACAACAGCGATAGCTTGAAAGGCCTCCAAAGCATGAAATGCATTTTCTATCCGTCGTATTCTTTGCAGCCTTGCAGCCACCAGGGGCAACATTTGGCATGAAGATACACGAATGCTAATACGTGTAGTTTCATAGAATAAAGATAAAATAGGTTAAAAACAGGCTGAAAACTTGCTTAAAACGAGTGCATGTGTATCTTTAAACTTCTACTAAGGCATATACTAATAAGATTTTGTAAAGCTTTCCGAAGCTGTCCATCTGTTCGGGATCCAGGCAGGAACGCAGCAAAAAATTTCTTTTCAGACAAGTTTATTCCAAAGAAAGATCCATGAGTTAATCACTTTAATCTTTCCTTACCCATTTGTTTTTATTTCCTCCACAGCCAAGATGTACACCTGGCAAGCGTTTCGACCCAGAGAGATACATAGCGTCTCCGACGTCCCCAGGCGAGTATTTCGACCCAGATAGACATATAGGATGTCCGACGTCCCTCGACAGAAAAAGAACGTGAGCAATTACATTCATAACTCTTACCAGATGACTAAATTTAGACTTCCTTAAATTGACATCATGTGCAGATGAAATAATAGATATAGATGGATTGATGTAATTTGTCCTGGAAAGAGTACAAAATAGGTCCAAAGTATAAACCTTTTCTTACAATGTCTTCAAAAGCCTGATTCTAACGGTAGTTTACTAACGGGCTTCTCTGTTGATGGGTTAATATGAAAGAGGAAATAAAATGTTATGTGAATATCATTTGTGCTTGTCTTGATAATCGTGATATCGGATGCCCTTTGCAAAAAGTGCTACCCAGAGAGCCAACACTGCCATGTTCATATTTATTCTAATCTTAATTTTCACTTTTCGGTCCCCAGTTTATTGGTCGTTCATTATTATATCTTTCAAGAATCAACACGGGGATCCAAAACGACTCCTTGTTCTTTATTTAAGATGTAAACTTATAGGATGCGGATATTTAAAACAGTTTGCATATACACGTTTAGCAATTTTCATCAGAATTCGGTATTGTCTGAGTTAATAAGTGCTCATACGTTACCATCTCTCTCTTCATCCAAGAGGAGTCATAGCAATTTTAGAAAGAAATTTCCTCACTGCACCCTAAAAGAATTTAAGATACAAAAAAAAATGTGGCGTTGTACTACACACTCTATATTTATTACAGGTTGTTAACATCAGACATGAATATGGTGAAACTGACTGTCTTATTTACATTTTTCCTGATAGGAACACAGACAATGACTTGGTGTATTATATCAGACTTCTCGCCAGAGGAATACGTAACAAAAACTTTGATTATATTGAGGCTGTCCGAAACTTAGACGGAATGAACAAAGGTATTCAGGATCTACGAGTGATAGCTTATCAGGGTTTTCCTTGACGCACGATTTTGTGCGTTTTGACGCATTTTTAAGGAAAATGACCCGTAATTTTTTCAGTAATTCGTCATGGTTAACGCACAAATACGATAAGAGGTAATAACGATCGTATATACTTCCGATACTGTTACATCGCGAGTAGATGAAAAATCTGGAGTACGAAGAGAAAATGGGACGAAACACTGGACTGTGTATCGATTTTACTAAAATACCGGGTCTAAACTAAACCAGTCGATCTCTAATGAAAACAATATGGCTCTGTCAAAATCGACGTCATTCTTGCTGTCTGCAAGGAAGAAGAGCCTTTAAACAAAGATCAGACGATACAACGCCTGGTAAGAGCACCCAGAATCACATTTCAAGGTCTCGAGGGTTTACTGTAAATTAGCTAAAGAGATACACTTTGTTATTCGTTGAAAACAGCGGCACGAACGCGATCCGCGTGTCGAAACACAGGAATCTGCCATTTAATTGGTGAAAATAGTTTATTTTCGGCCGAAATGGATAATCTCTATCAAGAAAAATAACAGAGACTTCCCCATCCGGCCGACAACAAGCTGTCTTCGCCAACTAAACGGTCGATTCCTGTAATAAAAACAAAATAACCCTTAACCATAGAAAGAGGCTACACTACTTCGAAATTCAACCCTTGTGCATCATCAAAACACTAGCGGTCATGACGATACCCTTGAAACATTAAAATTACTCAGAGGTATGACAGCTTGTCTGCAGCTAGAGCATATTTGCTCGTTAAGAACAGGCTTAATAAAGCATACTCCAGATAGTCTTTATGAAAAAGGTGCCACCTAGGCTGTAAGCTCCCTCTATATAGAGAATCTCTGGTGTTATTATGTATCTATCACCATGAAATAATTCATATATAGGGTAAACGAAGATTTACAGTGAATAGAAAACACGAAAAAAACACATACTTTCACAAATAGTAGCTTTTGTTTAAGCGAATAACATTTTGTTGTGACCCCCACAAATTCCAAAATGACCCCCACTATTTTTGACTAGGGAGTCACAATGATCCCCTATTTTTGTGGCCGAGGGAAAACCCTGGCTTATGATGTACACGAATTGTTCCAGCAGTATGTACATACGTTCAAATTCAATCGTGTCTACAATTTGAAGTCTTTGGCAATGTTTCGTTTAAAAATGTCAAGTGTCTGGGAAGTTCATATATCAGAACAACCACATCATAGTGCAGGGCTTTGCTCGACGATTTCATGGTAAATGGGGTGGCACAATACAGTATGTAAAAGTTTGATATTTTGGAAAGAGGGAACAACTTAAACAAGAGCTTCGCAAAGCGGCGCATATACGCCCGAAAGGGCTTGTCAGTGAAATGGGTTAAAATCTAGAACGCCTGCAGATATCCCAATTTTAAAAGTCACATGCACAACTATACATCATAGAGATTCATTGTGATAAGTTTGAACTTATTCCGATGAAAACTGTAGGAGGAGTTGCGCATACAAGAAATTGCTAACGGACGGACGTACGGACGGACGGACAAACGTACGGAATGATGGACGACTGGGGCCATAACATAAAACGACCCTTCTGGCGTATAGAAATGTATTTAAAAGATTAATTAGTTTCATTCTACAAACATTGTCGAAAACTGATTCAATAAGTTCGAGACTACGCATTATTTCTAGAACTTAACGTATTGTCAGAATATGTTACACATAATCATCATTTCCTCCATCTATGTTCATTCTGATTAATATTTCAGATAAGAAACTCGAAATGACACTGCGTAAGCCTGTTTACAATGGTTAAAAATACCATAGATCAACCTATGAACCTGTAGACTTAATATTCCATGTAATTTTAAATCAGCAATACAAATGAAACTTATCTATTCTAGTATAAAATCAGATCGTTTATTAGCATGCTAAACTATATATCTTCATTATCTTACTTTCTGTTTTAATTTCTGTTAAATCATCTTTTCCTTTATTCAGGAAAAAGCACACTACGGACTGCGTGCGACATAAAAACGTTAGAAGCCGATTCTTATTTTGATCTAATAATGTGTGGCATCAACCGCGGTAGTTCAAAAGCGCTTCGAAATAATGTTTTTAAAAAGATAGATCTTTAGATATCAGTAGTAATAAAACAGAGAGAGCTGAGTTTATCAAAAACCGACCATCTCCCTGCTTAAATTCAAAACCGACCATCCCCCTGCTTAAATCTAAATCCAACCATCTCCCTGCTTAAATTCAAAACCGACCATCCCCCTGCTTAAATCTAAATCCAACCATCTCCCTGCTTAAATCTAAAACTAACCATCCCCCTGCTTAAATCTAAATCCAACCATCCCCCTGCTTAAAACTAAAACTAACCATCCCCCTGCTTAAATCTAAATCCAACCATCCCCCTGCTTAAAACTAACCATCCCCCTGCTTAAAATTAAACCCAACAATCTCCCTGCTTAAATCCAAACCCAACCATCCCCCTGCTTAAAATTAAACCCAACCATCTCCCTGTTTATTATTACATTCCAACGATTCATATTTTTAGCTCATATAGCTATATGAGCAAAATTACAACATTTTTATAAATCTAACCTCAACCACATCTATGGTTATGCCGCTAAACAACATCCTAGTTAACGTGTCACATATTTTAGCCCATATACCTATATGAGCGAAATTACAGCATTTTTTAAATCATCATATTGTATATATTCTGCCCTATACATACTAAATTTTCTAAGATCTGCGTCTTTATCTTAGTGTGCCCCCAAGCTAATGTATCGATATTGTTCCCAAGGATATAGCGTTTATCGTCGTTACTACTTAATGCGACTTTATTTACCTCTTCAGTATGGGACTTAAGAAAAATATAATTAAGTTAAATAAAAAAAATCTTATATATAAAAAATGAGTGCAGATATAAATTATATCAAAAGTGGAGAACTTTGTAAAGAAGACCTTTCTATAAATTACGAGAATAAATATAAAAGCAAAGAGTATGCTTTTGTTAAGATTCCAGTAAAGTACAGATACCCTAATAATGAAAATGGTTCGTTGTTTATACGTACCCCTGTTTTATTTTCATATGGTGTTAATGCAGGATTCGGATATAACGCAGAAGGAAAAGATCTAAAAGATTACTCCTTATCTTTACTATGTTATAACGGTGAAAAGCCTATGAAAAAGTAAAGAGCTTTTAAAGAAGATCTGGAAAAACTAACAGATTTCTTCCGAGAACATGGAATGGACAAAGAACTAAGAGAAGATAAGATTAAAAATTTAGACGCAATTAATACTTTAAGATATAAAGAGGATGGATCGGCTATGTTATACCCAAAGCTTTACGAAAACAAACAACATAAGACCTGCTTTTACAATGAAAACAACAAAGTGGTAGACCCTCTTTTATATAAGAAAATTACCTGTAAGTTGTTCTGTATTTTAAAAGTAGAAGGAATATTTAAAAATAAAAACATCGAAACGATCCAGATTAAAGTTATATCAGTAAAAATAATGGAGAAGAATGTAAAATTACCAGGAAAGGAAAAGGAAATTTTACCTAATATCATAGATGAATGCCCAAGTTCTGACGAGGATGAGGAATAAGTAATTTTAAATATTTAACTTCAACACACAGAAGTTAAATATTCAATGTGAAGTTAAATAAAAAAAAAAAAAAAAAAAAATAATAATAATAAAAAAATATGAGTATTAAAACAAGAATAGGTATCTTTGGTGATAAATTAAACGATATGTTAAAAAATAAACTTATTTACACTCCCACCTCTGAAAAGGTATCAACTCTTTGGGAATATAGAAAATATATATGCTTTGATAAGGCAGCAAATGAAAATCATGTTGAATTACTCAAGAACTTAAAGCCTACTTTCTACTATGAATGTAGTAAAGCAATAAAAGATTGTGGAATTATTAAGTACATGGTTTGGTTAAAAACAGAAGATGATTATCAATGGGTTCTTAAAGGTTCTAATATATACGGTATTTATATTAACTTTTTAAGAAATTTTGACAGACTAGTTTTTTATGAAGACTTTTTACCCAATGAAACAGGAGATTTTGTATATGACACTTATATTCAAGAGGAAACCTTTTTACCAGTTTTAACAATATCTGGTGGAAATACTGACCGGAAATGTTTTTGTAATGGTGACCAATGTTTTACATGCATTGAAGCTTTGTTTCCATTCTTCGGATACGAATTTATAGAATTAACTTTAAGTGCCGAGTATAGACATGATATTTTATTCAAAAAACAATATACTCCACAAATAAAAGTTTTTAACGAAAAAAGAACATTTAAATCAGAAAAATGCCTCATATGTTGGGAAAAAGATTCTGAGATATTATTTTGTAATTGTGGCCATATATCTATTTGCGATGACTGCGACACAATATCCAATTGAAAAAAAATGTCCTCTTTGTAATGTTGAAACAAATATCAAACGTAAAATATAACTTTTATAAACAAAGTTATATTTTTATAAGTCTAACTCTATCAAAATAGATATGTAAGCGTGTATTACATCACGGTCGGTTGTTTTTGAAACAAAGTTTATTATGTCACATTGCTTTACCTCTAACGCCCTTGGAAAAACCTTACAGCTACAAATTTCGTCCGCTTTTTTAATAATAGAGTAATCAACCTGCTCTATTCCGTTTACCGCAATATTAACTTGTACCTCTTCTAGTGCGTTATAGTTATCTTTAACAATCGTTAAACTTCCTCTTATAATTCTACCCGGTGCACTCATGCAGTAACCTCCTAAACGATGGTTGCGACCCAAATTACCATTACCAAATGAGAACTCATAATTACCATCTAAAATTCCCCCTTGTTCTTCAGCCCACACAGTTATAATAGGTTTAGGGCCTATGAGAGAAGGAAGGGATACTTTTTTATCCACATAGGATTTTGTTACTAAATCTCTCTCTTCTACCGGAGGAGCTGCGTTTTTTATAGAAAAACCTTGGAGATTTACGTTAGCCACCGCCATGAAACTTCCATCTGGATTTTTTACGATAGCTCCACCATTATCAACATAATTTTTATTAGCAGCAGCATCACGGGATATAGGATTTGGTAACCCAGTAATCGGGTTATCATTCATATCTATTTCACCAGCCATTGAAAAAAGATCCATCTTGTTTTTTAGTTAAAGCTTTTTCACCCGCCGTAGCTACCTCAAAAACGGTATCTACATAAAACTTATTTACAGCTTGATCATTTTCTAAAGGGCTTCCAACATTGTTAATCCTTCGTCCTCCCATAGAAACGTCAGAAACTGCCATATACCTACCAGCTCCATAAACGAAGGCTCTATTTGCGCTGTCTACATATCTTTTAGTTGCTGCATCTTGGGCATCTGCGGGATCCAAAAGATTAGTTAAACTATATCTTTTCATATCTATATTTGCAATAGCGGAAAAGGTACCATCTCGATTTTCTATTATAGCTTTACCGCTTCTATCCACATATTTTTTAGTAGCTGCTTCGTTTGGTTCTGTAGGCTCCTTAACATTTCTTATTTCATTGAACCCCATATTTAAAAATCCAAGGGCCTGGTATCCACCATTTTCTTTTAATAACCCCCCCGAATTTTCATCAACGTAATGTTTCGTAGCAATGTCTTGAGGATTTACAGGATTACTAACCCTCGTTAATGTAGTACCAGCCATATCTATAGAACCAGTAACAACAGTTGTACCATCTTTACGTAAAAAATTATTATTTATGTAAGCGAGTGACACACCATCACCTCTTATTTTATCTTTTTTCATTAGTCCGAATTTATTAACTGGCATTTTTTATATTGCTAAAAAAGTTTATTTAAAACATTTTGAAACTTTTTACCTGAGCTTAACTCTTTAAGAATGTATAAACATAAATGCCCACAAAATTCCTCCCCAGCTTGTTGTAATTGATCAGTATTGTACTGTATTGGACTTTTTAGGTACTCTCGAATTTCATTAGGTGGCTGTATGCCATAACTGTCAAAATAAATTTTATTTTTATCGTTTTTATACCAAGCAACCCAATGGGTACCAGGTCCACCACTTTTATCAAAGTTTAATATACCACATTCTTTTTTATTTGGTTTTATCGGTAATGTATCTCGTAAAAAGACTCCTCTAAAATAAGGTATTTCTAATCTTTTTGCAGCATCTTCTAACTCGAAATTATTTAATGGTTTATTTGGTAAAATTACGTTTTCAATCGAAATATTTAACATTTTTTATAGTTAAATATTTCTAATATCTTTATTGTCAACCCATGAATTAAATTCATCGGGGTAACCTTTCCACTTTACAAGAGATTTCTTTTTTCCTTTTTTAATAACCTTTTCTATCCTATACAGCTCCAGAGCGGTTTTCTGTAGTTCGGGTTCATAAAAGGTACCTTGTATTTCTTCTCCATTAAGATCCTTAATTTTATATGTTACAGGTGATGTATGTTTTACTTCAGAAACTGTAAAAACCTCTTCTGTCCATCTTGTTGTATAACCTTTCTCAAAAGTCTTTTTCTTTTTAGTTATCCTTACTTTGTCTTCAATGGAAAACTTAGGCTTTATATCTTTTATTTCGAGATTATTGGGATAAAGATTTCTCCAAACTTTGGTTTCATTTTCTTTTTTACTCGCATTTACTGGTGTCATTTTAATAGATGAATGCCTTGAGTTATTATATTCTTTAACAAGATCAGATAACACGTCAATGTAAATATTTGTAGAGTTAGCAGAAAAATACTTCCACATCTTTTCTTTCATTGTTCTAATCCATCTCTCAACAACACTAGATTTTTCCTCATTTTCAGTAGAATACAATTCAACCAAGTCTTTTACATCTTTGTTATAAAACTCTTTACCCTTATCCACCCACATTTTTCCCGGTTTCCTCTCCTTAAAAATACTTTTTAATGCTATGGCAACAGATTTACCCGTTTTATCTTTTAATGGAACTAACCAACCGTATTTAGAAAAGATGTCAATGGCAGCGAGAAGGTATTTTACGCCGTGATTAAACTTAATAAATGCTTGCATGTCTACTAAATCCACAGCCCATATCTTATCTATACCATTTACTATAACTCTCCTTTTCTTAAATTTTCTTCTTACAGGTTTATGTAATTCTTCCGCTAATTTCAGCATGCTGGGATTTTTTTTTAACTCCCATTCCAAATTTCATTTTAGTTCCAATGAGTTTACTTACCAACCCCATTTCCATTTTTTCCCTAATAGTAGGATTGTAAATCCCTTCTAACTCTGTTAACATATTCTTATCGCACACCGCGTTTCTTGTGGCAGTGTCATTATTCTGAAGATAACAAACATCATGATGATAAGCAGCTTTATCAACGCGGATTATTGGATTATTCCATTTCTTTGGTGTTAAATCTGGATTGAGTCTTTTCTTTAATTTAATGCCAGGTCCCGTAAAATTGTGACCAGGGAGATGCATTTCAAAAGGTAAATTATTTATAGCTTTATTTAGTATTGATCCTCCCTTTGCCGTCTTAACAAACTGAGTTTTATTTATTCCGCAAACCATACGTTTCCCACGTTTCATAATTCTTCCATGTTTAGAAACAGTATAGTTTATGTCATTTGTATCAGTAACTTTTTTACATTTAACACAATACATTTTTATATATAAAAATTAAAAAAGTTATATAAAATGGATATTGTAAACTTATCATGGAATGAAGTAGTATCAAAGAGATTTAATCACTCTCTTTTACCCAAAAGTATCAGAGGTTTAATTATAGGTAAATCAGGATGTGGTAAAACTACTCTATTGCTAAACCTTTTACTTAGACCGGGATGGCTCGACTATAATTATTTAACTGTTTTTGGAAAAAGCCTTTTTCAACCAGAATACCGAATACTAAAAAAGGTTTTTGAAGAAAAACTACCAAAAGAATGTATTTTAAAGTTGTTTAACATGCGTGAAGAAATATAAGAATCAAATGTATCCCCTACAGCTTTAGTTGAGGAATGGGTTAAATCGTTTAAAAACATATCGGATATAAATTGTAACTTTTTTGAAAATGCGAGCGACGTACCTGATCCGAAAGAGTTAAACTCAGAAAATAAAAATTTAATGATTTTTGATGATTTACTTTTAGAAAAACAGAATAAATGTGAGTGTTACTACATTCGGGGAAGGCATAGTAACGTAGATTGTTTTTACCTCTCACAGAATTATTTTAGACTACCAAAGCAAACTATTAGAGAAAACGCTAATTTTATTTGTCTTTTCCGACAAGACCTAAAAAACATTAACCATATTTCTAGTGATCATGTAGGTGATGATATGTCAAAGGATGAATTTAGGGAATTTTGTAAAAAGGCATGGGAAAGACCGCACGGCTTTGCTATTATCGATTTAACCAGTAAAAAAAATAATGGGAAGTATAGGAACGGTTTTGACAACTTTTACATACCTAATTCAGTATAAAAAATATTATTTACTCAACTAAATAATATTTTTACTTTTTAAAAAAATGGAAGAACTTTTAAAACAAATTGTAAAAAATACAGAACATAAAACATCATTTCAAATTATAGTAAGCGACAACAAAACAAGTTTTAGAACAAGGTTTAACCCCCCTATTCAGCTGGAAAAAGATAAAATATATGAGATAGCTTTAGTAAACCTTGAAACTTACTACTCTTTTCCAAACATTGATGCAACAAACAACATATTCGTTTATTCTCCAGACTATGGTACCACATGGATTAAAATAAAAATACCTGAAGGAAGTTATGACCTTGTTGACATTAATGATACCATTCACCAGGAAATGAGAAAAAAAAGTCATTATGATGAAGTTAATGAAGGTTATTATATTAACATTTCTGCAAACACCAATACCTTAAAGTCTGTTCTTACTCTGGAAAATGGTTATCAAGTAGATTTTAATCAACCTTACTCTATTGCTAAAGTATTAGGATTTACTTACGCTAAATATACACAAGTATTTTACGAGTCGGAGAATGTAGTTAACATTCTTAGTATAAATAGTTTGCTTGTTAACATAGATATTATTTCTGGGAGTTATGTTAATGGTTCAACAAAAAACACTATTTACTCTTTTTTTCCAGATGTTGCACCTGGATATAAGATAATTGAGTCACCACTTAATTTAGTATACTTACCATTAACATTACATGAAATACATAGCCTAGAGGTAAATATTACAGATCAAGATGGCAATTTACTAAATCTTAGAGGTGAAAATTTAACAATTAGATTCCATATTAGAGAAGCGAGATAAAATAAAAAGAATTATATATATAAAAATGACAAGTTACACTAATATTAAAGTAATATATCAGAAGGACAAAAGGAAAAGCTTCAACATGCTGTTAAAGCTAGATCCCCTGTAAGTATACGTTTAGGTCATGAAGATTTAAAAGGTAATAATGTTTTAGCAATTATCAATTCACAACTAAAAAAGTTTGTTAAAGCCTATGAGGGTGGTATGGGTATAACTATTAAAATGTCTGTGAAACAACTTAAACATAATATGAAAATAGAGGGAGGTTTTCTCGGAATGTTGGCCGGGTTAGTTGCTAGAGCTTTACCAATGATTGCAAAAACCGTTTTACCTGCGTTAGGTATTGGTGCTCTCTCTGGATTAGCTCAAACAGGGGTACAAAAAGCAATGGGGTCGGGTCTTTATCTTAAAAAAGGGGGTTGTGTTTGTCAAGTTGAAACTGATGGATGTGGATTATACTTAAAGCCATACAAAGGTAAAGGTTTAGGGTCTGTTGGTGATGGTTTGTATTTAAAGCAAGGAGGGAAGATTTATGACGGAAAAGGGCTTTTGCTTGGGTCTAATAGTCCATTTGCTAATATCCCTATTCTAGGAGCTATCTTATAAAAAAATATTAATATAAAAAAATAATACATAATTAAAAAATGATACGTAAATATAATTGTGATTTTCGAGATAAAGATTTTATAAAAGAAGTAATTTGGTTTCCTTTACAAAATTTGGAATATCCACCTAGAAAAATAACAGAAGATACATGGGAAGTATATTCACAAAGTGAAATAATACTACAACCTTTAGAAAAAGTAAAATTGCAACTTGGGCTTGGATGTACTACATATAATAACTTTGGAAAAATTGTAACTGTACTTAAAGATAATTTATACTTAAAAGGTCTAACACACAAGAATTGCTATAGATCAGTTACAAGAGATGATATATTTATATCTATACAAAATATTTCTAGTAAAAAGATTACTATCGCAAAATATGAACCTTTATTTATAGTTTCTTATAATGATGGCTCTCATAGTTAAGTTATATTGTAATGTTATAAATAATGATATTTAAATATTATTTGTAACAAGTAAAAATAAAAATGGATATACACAAATTTGGTATAAAACCTAATACTGCTAATCAACATAAAACTATATTTTGGAAACCTAACTTACACGTTGATTATCCTCCCATCAAACAAGATCCTTTAAAATGGAAAATTTATTCGCAAGATGATATTAAGATTCCTTCTAAAGATGGAAAAATAATATCGTTAGGATTTGGCTATATAGCTACACAGGGGGTTATATTGGTATCTGTTAGTAATAAATGGAAAGATAGTTTAACCATTTTAAACGGGACACATCTAGATAATGAGACTAATGATATCTTAGTCTACATTTATAATTTTTCACAAAAACCAATTAAAATACCTGAGGGTGAGTTATTTACCTATCTAAAATACTTAAAATCCTGAGATAAAAAATTATAAAAAAAAAAAAAATGGCAGATACAGATCAAAGACATCCTAATAAAGTCTATCCTCCGTTATCTAAAGAAAGTAATACACCTTCAGCCCCGTCTATTGAAATGATGCCGCTAGATGATAAAGGATATTCCTACCGTTTACAAAAGATATCCGAAGTACAGAAGTTTCTTGAGAATGAAGTTCAAAAAAGAGAAGCCTTAGCCAAGAAATATTTTAGAGCTGCGAGAGTTGTCGATAATATTGATACAGCATTAATTGGGTTAACAATGGCTTCAGGTGTTGGGGGAGCCATATTATTGGGTACACTTGCAGCGGTACCAATAGCATTAGGTTTAGAAATTACAAGTGCAGCAACCGGATTACTCTCAATGGTAGGTAAGTAGTAAGGAATTCAAAAACAAAAGGAGAAAAACATCAAAAGATTCGGATGTTAGCTGATGCTAAGCTTGATACAATTGCTTCACATATATCTAAAGCTTTAGTTGACGATCTTATATCAGATGAAGAGTTTAAACTTATCATGGAAGAACTAGAGAAGTATAAGAAAATGAAGGATGAAATAAGAACAAAAACTAAGAAAAAGATATCTATCGAAAATGAAGAAAGTTTAATCGAGAGAGGGAGGCGAGAGCAAAGGGAGTCCTTTCGGAGGTTGGTTGAGAAAAATCACGGTGGGCCGCTTGGATATTAAAAGACCAAAAATAAAGTTTTCATGCAGCTTTAGTTATGAAACGTGATAAAAATTATGTTAAAAATTATGTTAAAAATTATGTTAAAACTAGGATAAAAAATTATTTTAGTAATAAAAAAATGTCTTTTTTAAAAATCACTGATCCTGCAGAAAGGGACTTAATTGTAAAAGAGTATCTTGAAACAAAAAAGAATATTAGGGATAATCTAATATCGGAGAGAACAGGCGAACAGCAACTTCAAACCGATCTTTCAAAGTTTTTTAAACCTATTACGGAAACGCAAAAAGCTGCAACAAAGGAGATTACAGAAGCACAAAAAACTACAACAAGGGAGATTACTGAGGGGCTTAGACCTATTAAAGAGGGTATTGAAAAGATTCCACAAGCTGTTACGTTTCCATCCTATCCTTCTATAAAAGAAGGTATAGATCCTATAATATATGGGGAAGTTGCAAGTAAATATTTAAAAACGCCTTATTCTAAGGGTAAAGAACCTGATAAAACGTTTGGAATATATGATAAAGATGGTGAGTTTTATATTGGAAATAGAATAATTGATATTAAAGATAATAATATTATTGTTGGCAATGAAGAATATGCGGGTACCCCTGGTCTATGGGAGTTAATCATATCTAAAAAGCCTAAAAATTATACTCCTGATAATTTAAGAAGATATGCTAAGTTGATGTATAAAACCAATACTCTTCATAAAAATGACGATCCGGATAATCCACGTCCTAAATCTTCTAGAGGCGCAAAATGGAACAATATACTTAGTGATATTTGGGAAAAAAGAATATTTTATGAAGGAGAGGGTATTGTTATTATCCCATGTGACCCTAGCGCATTAATAGAAAGACTAGATCTGTTGTTGGCAAGTAAAGAAGCAGGTAACACAGGTGTAAGAAATGAGTTAGTTAGTATTTGTGATGAATTAAAAAGACAAGGTGTTTTAAATTCAAACGCTTATAAAAATTTAATGTCTATAGTATAAAAAATGATTGTCAATAATAAATACGGATTTAAAAGAAGTTATTCATACGGTGGTACTGGAATCTTTGACAGCATTGCTAACTTTTTAGCGAAGATTTTTACAAGTAGCGCAGGTAAACAAATAGCATCTTCTGCCCTTGATGTGGGAAAGAGTGTAGCTAAGGAAAGAGCAAAGAAAGCTTTAGAAGTTGGAAAGAGTGCAGCTGTAGAAGCAGGAAAAAAATTAGTTACAAAAGCTTTAACACCAAAATCACAGAAAATTTTACAAAAATATAACGCAACACCAAAACCCACAGATACCCCTAAAACACAAAATATTAATACATTAATAGATGGAAGTGCCATAGCTATTCAAGACTTAGTTAAAAAATTAAACAGTGGAGCAGGCATTAAGGTAGTATGAAGAAAAAAAAAAAGTTAAGAAAATTATATTTATTATATAAAAAAAGAGAATGTCAAACTTAATATTTAATCGTGAATATTATTCAAAATACAGAAATAGTACTATTCATATAATAGGTGCATCTTTAAACCTAAAAGATTGTGAGATTCTTGAAATTAATAACACAGCTTATAGACATCAAAAAGCTGTTATAAAGTTGCCTCCTAGTAAAGTAAAGGTAATGAAAGAGATTGAGGAAAAAGTAAATAAACATTTAGAAGAGTACAATATAACCCCTATAACACTTGTGTATGGAAATAGAATTTACCCTAAAAAGAAAACATTTATCCCAAAAAATAAACTAAATGAAATTAAACTTAAGGGTGTGTTTGTTAATAATGAAGATAAAGCTTTTCCCCAGCTTTGGTTAGAGTTTTAATTAAAAGTGATACAATTATAATTTTTATTTAAAATTATAATTGCAATAATAAAAAATGAATGTTTTAGAAAACGTAAACTCAATGTTAAAAGTTACCGAACCAACTCCAAAAACTGTTGGTATTGATGAGTATGAACACCATGAGTATGAACCGATCACTGGCGCAAATCTCAACAACTCGGGAGGAGATATTAGGATTAGTATTGAAACCCAAGATATTTTTACTCATCCTAGTGAGAGTTATTTACTTATAGAAGGTCAATTAGTAAAGAATGCTGATGGAACTGCTTACGATATAGCCGCAGACGATGTTAATATTGCTTTAACAAACAACGCCTTGATGTACCTGTTTAAAAATATTAGGTATCAACTTTCTGGTATGGATATTGAATCTTTAACACATCCTGGCCAGGCTACTACAATGCTTGGGTTGTTTAAAATATACAGATGATTTTTCTAAATCACAGGGGTTAAACCAATTATGGTATAAGGATACTGGAACTACTGCTAATACTGATGAAAATGCAGGATGGGAAATAAGAAGACAATACATCATTAATAATACTATTGATCCAGTAGGTTCATTTAGTTTTAGGGTTCCTTTAAAGCATATATTTGGTTTTTGTCATGACTATAATAAAATATTGTATGGAATGAAGCAAACTCTCACATTAACAAGAAATAATGATAATGATGCAATCTTTCGGGACAACGCTGCTCCTATAGGTAAAATTAGATTAGATAAGATATCTTGGTTTATGCCCCACGTGATACCTGCGGATAATGAGAAGATGGCACTTTATAAAATTATTGAGAAAAAAGAAAAATTACCAGCTGGATATAGAATGCTACCGTGTGAATCTATCGCAGTTCCTCAGACAACATCATTTACCTGGAGACTTTCCGTTAAATCATCTCCCGAGGTACCACGTTTTATCATTGTCGGCTTTCAAACTAATAAAAGTAATAACCAAAGACAAAATGCATCTATATTTAACAATTTAAACGTTAATAATATTTATGTTACGCTAAATACTACCCGATACCCTGCGGTTGACTATAATCTTTCATTTGGTAAACAGCAATTTAGTAGAGCATATGGAGACACTGCGTTATTTAGATCTAAGTTTTTTAACATGGATGAATTAATATCGAACCCTAACTTTTCCCCCTCAGATTATAGAACTCTATATCCTTTGTTTTTGTTTGACGTTTCCAAACAAAGCGAGAGATTGAAATATTCTGTTACTGATATTCAAATTAAGGTAAATTTTGGTGTAAATGTGAATGCGAACACAGAGGCATATGCTGTTATTATTAGTGATAAGTTTATTAACTTTCAGTCTGATGGAAATAAAATGTCTGTAGTGTATTAAGATATTTTTTTTATATATAAAAATGATAAAGATTATAGATTTAAAAAAAATTCTTAAAGAAAATAATATAAATTTCTGCTCATACTAGGATAAAAAACGCTTAGTTGAGTTGGTGAAAAAACATGGATTGTTACCGGAGGTGTCTCCTAAGTTGCCTGAAAAAGAAATAAGCGAGGATCCAAAGTTTGAAAGATTAAAAACTATTAAGCAAAATCCTAAGAAAGTCAGTTTAGAGGATGTTGAAACTGGTGAAATAATAGTATTGCCTTCAATATACAAGGCGGGTAAATTTATAGATCGTTGTCCTCAAACAGTTACAAAATGGGACGGAAGAGTTTGGAATAATAAATATAATATTAACATTCAATAATTTTATTATGTCACTCCATAATAAAATTATTTTTGACATTTAGTTAAGATTTTTTTTACATATATAAAAATGGAAAACTATAATATATATACCATACAAGGTTTAAAAGATTTAGCCAAGTCAAGAGGAATAAGAGGATACTCAAGACTTAGAAGAGCTGAATTAATTGGGCGTCTAAGTAATCCTATACCTCATAGTCCTGCTGATCAATTCAGGAGGTTCACAGTAAGAGACTTAAAACAAGAATCTAAAAATCGAGGAATTAGAGGATACTCAAGACTTAGAAGAGCTCAATTAATTGACGTCTTACTTAATCGGGGAGCACCATTATTAGATTATGATATTAGTAATCTTGGAGCCCCTGTATTAAAACCAACACCTTACACACCAACACCTTACACACCAACACCTACACCTTATACACCACCCTCGGTACCAGCTCCACCTAAAGCCGCAGCTGAGGAGTTGATGAACTATTTAGATAGTATTGGAGAAATTCCAAAAAAAAAAATATATCACCTAGTTTAGAAGCTTTAAAAGAAAAAATAGATAAGTTATATAAGGATAAAGATAAAATAGATAAAGATAAAATAGAGATTAAAGAAGGGCCATCAGCATTTAAAGGTTTTACCAAACAATATCTTACAAAAGGTAAAAGAGTTTTTACACCTGAGGATTTACTTGATTTAGCAAAAGATAAATTGACCAATGTTATGAAAAATAATCGCCGAACAAAAGTTAAACTTATTATGAAATGTATGATGATACACTCTATTGAAAATGATTTAAAAGAGATGAATTTTGATTCTGGTTTTCCATTTGTTAATTTAGATGGGGATGATGTGGATGAATTATATGATGAAATGAGGGAACAGATATTAATTAATATAGCAATTAGGGAAATGGACCAAGATTATTATAAAGTTTTTTAGGCAATTGATTTAAGATTACAAACAGTATTATATAACCCAATAAAAGGAAAATCTTGGTTTCCAACTCCTCCTAAGATAGCAAATACAAAAAGTGTTATTAATCCAATAAATAAGAATGATAATATGTGTTTTTCTTATTGTATTCTTATAGCTTTGAACCCAACAGATAATAACCCTGAAAAAATTGATAGACTAAAACCATTATTAAACACTATAAATATGGGAGGGATTAATTACCCTGTTTCACTTCAAGATAGAATTAAATTCGAAACCCTAAACCCATCTATATCCGTATCAATTTTTGGATATAATTATTTAACTGGTGTTTCTCCACTTAGTCTAAGTAAAGAAGTTTATAAAAGAGAACATCATATTAATCTTTTACTTCTTGAGAAGGATGGTAAAAAACATTATTGTTTAATTAAAAATATGAGTAGATTGTTATCTAAACAGTTATCTGATCATAATGGTAAAATTTATATTTGTGAAAGATGTTTAAATCATTTTCAAAAAGAAGAAACTTTAAATAAACATTTAGAGTATTGTGGTGAAAAAGATGCCTGTAGAATAGACTTACCTGAAAAGGGTACCAAGATATCTTTTAAGAATTTTAATAAACAACAAAGACACCCTTTTACAATTTATGCGGATATGGAGGCTACATTAGAAAATAAAAACGAAAATAAAGGCAATGGGACAAAATTAATTAATGAGCATAATGTTTCAGGATATTGTTTTTATGTTAAATCACATTATGAAGATTTTTACCCTTCTAAGATGTTTCAATATTCTGGCGAAAATGCATCTAAGAAATTCGTAGAGGATTTAGAAAATGTTATAAAAGAAATAGATAGGATACCAACGAGGGAAATGATTTATAGAGTTAAGGATAAAAGAGAGTTTGATAAAGCAGAAAACTGCTGGATATGTGGGGAGTCATTTTCAAAATGTAAAGAAGACATGAAAAAAGTAAGAGACCATTGTCATTATACTGGAAAGTTTAGGGGAGCTGCGCACAGTGTGTGTAATTTAAAATGTAGAAGACCTACTTTTACACCTATATTTTTTCATAATTATAGTAAGTATGATGCTCATTTATTTATAAAAGATTTAATGAGTACACCCGGTGAGACGAGTTGTATACCAACAAACAAGGAAACATATATTAGCGTGTCTAAAAATGTGCCAATAGAATACACTGTTAAAGATAAGAAAACGAAAAAAGAAATAAAGAAAATTAAAACGCATGAGATTAGATTCCTTGATAGTTTAAAATTGTTTTAGGTAAAAGTTTAGATGAATTAGCTAGCATTCTAGCTATGGAAGACAAGACTAATCTTATGAAATATTTTGAGGGGGAAAAGCTTGAATTGGTCTCTCAAAAGGGTATATTCCCATATGAATGGTTTGATAACCTTAGTAAATTAGAGGTAACAAAGCTACCCAAACAAAGAGAATTTTACTCGAAGCTTAAATATAGTGGAATTGGGGAGGAAGATTATCAACATGCATTAAATGTATGGAATACCTTCGAGATGAAAACTTTTAAAGATTATCATGACTTATATAATAAGACTGATGTTTTACTGTTGGCGGATGTCTTTGAATATTTTAGGAATGTTTGCCTTAATAATTATGGATTAGATCCATCATGGTTTTATACAGCGCCGGGATTAGCTTGGGAGGCAATGTTAAAAACTACTAAGGTAGAATTAGAATTATTATCAGACCCTGATATGATTTTATTTATTGAAAACGGAATAAGAGGAGGTATCTCAACCATTTTTAAACGATATGCAAAAGCAAATAACTCATATATGGGTAAAAAATATAACCTAAATGTACCACCTAAATTTATTACTTATTTAGATGCGAATAATCTCTATGGTTGGGCAATGTGTCAAAAACTTCCCATTGGAAATTTTAAATGGATAGATGAAAATAATTTACAAAATTGGCAAAGTTGCCCTTGTATATTAGATGTTGATTTAGAATATCCTAAAGAATTACATGATTTGCATAATGATTTTCCATTAGCTCCCGAAAGATTAAAGACCTGTAAAGTTGAAAAACTTATACCTAATTTAGATAATAAAAATAGATATATATTACACCATGAAAATTTAAAGTTGTATTTAAGTTTAGGTCTAAAGCTTAAAAAGATTCATAGAGGGTTAACTTTTGATGAGAGTGAATGGTTAAAACCTTATATCGATAAAAATACTACACTAAGAGCAAAAGCTAAAACCGCATTTGAAAAGGATTTCTTTAAACTTATGAATAATTCTGTATTTGGTAAGACTATGGAAAATATTAGGAATAAAGTAGATATAAGATTAGTTAGTACCAAGGAAAAAGCAGAAAAATTAACCGCTACACCCAACTATTACAATATAACTGTCCTTGATGAAAATTTATGTATAATTCAAATGAAAAAACAACGTTTATATTTTAATAAGCCTATTTATGTAGGGATGTGTATTTTAGATTTAAGTAAGACATTGATGTATAACTTTCATTATAATTATATTAAAGATAAATATGGTGAAAAAGTTAAACTTCTTTTCACTGATACAGATAGCTTAATGTATGAAATAGAAACAGAAGATTTTTATAAGGATATTAGTGGTGATGTTAAAGATTGGTTTGATACAAGTGATTACCCACCTGATCACCCTTCAGGTATTCCCACTGGATTAAATAAGAAAGTTGTGGGTATGTTTAAAGATGAGACAAGTGGTAAGATTATTGGGGAGTTTGTAGGCCTCAGGTCTAAGCTATACTCTTATAAAATGTGTGATGATGAGGAGGAAAGTAAAAAATGTAAGGGAATTAAAAGGCATGTAGTAAAAGCATTTATTAAACATGATCATTATAAAGAGTGTTTGTTTAAAAATAAAACACAATTAAGGAGAATGGTAGTTATTAGGAGCCATAATCATGAGTTGTATACTGAAGAGGTAAATAAAGTCGCATTAAGTAGTAACGACGATAAACGCTATATCCTTGGGAACAATATCAATACATTAGCTTGGGGACACACTAAGATAAAGACGCAGATCTTAGAAAATTTAGTATGTATAGGGCAGAATATATATAATATGATGATTTAAAAAATGCTGTAATTTCGCTCATATAGGTATATGGGCTAAAATATGTGACACGTTAACTAGGATGTTGTTTAGCAGCATAACCATAGATGTGGTTGAGGTTAGATTTATAAAAATGTTGTAATTTTGCTCATATAGCTATATGAGCTAAAAATATGAATCGTTGGAATGTAGTAATAAGCAGGGAGATGGTTGGGTTTAATTTTAAGCAGGGGGATGGTTGGGTTTTGATTTAAGCAGGGAGATGGTTGGGTTTAATTTTAAGCAGGGGGATGGTTAGTTTTAGTTTTAAGCAGGGGGATGGTTGGATTTAGATTTAAGCAGGGGGATGGTTAGTTTTAGTTTTAAGCAGGGGGATGGTTGGATTTAGATTTAAGCAGGGGGATGGTTAGTTTTAGATTTAAGCAGGGAGATGGTTGGATTTAGATTTAAGCAGGGGGATGGTCGGTTTTGAATTTAAGCAGGGAGATGGTTGGATTTAGATTTAAGCAGGGGGATGGTCGGTTTTGAATTTAAGCAGGGAGATGGTTGGATTTAGATTTAAGCAAGGGGATGGTCGGTTTTGGATAAACTCAGCTCTCTCTGTTTTATTACTACTGATATCGATAGTGAAACAAGTTTTACGATTCTAATTCAGAATGGCACAAGAATAAGAAACATGTAAAACAAATCGACGGTTTCACTTATATATACTTATATCGTATATCCTAAAGGAGTTGGTTTCTCACATCTGACATTATTATACCCCATCCACAAACTTTGCTTGGGGAGTATATAGGAGTCACCGTGTCTGTCGGTCGGTCGTTCTGTCTGTTGGTCGATCTGTAGCTTTTTTGTCCGCTCTTTTTTTCAATAACTACGTGGCGATTTCACGTCAAACTTCATAGGAAGTTTCAATATGAAGCCATGATGTGCATATCATAATTTGCTTACAGGTTTTTTTTTTTTTTTTCAAATGAGTTGCGGCCCTTTGATTTTTTTTTTTTTTTTTTTCTGTCCGCTCTTTTTCTCAATAACTATTGAACAGATTTTTATCAAAAGTTGCCATACAAAGTGAAGATGTGCATATTATTATTTGGTCATGGTTGAATGATTTTCCAATGAGTTATTGTCCTTTGATTTTTTTCCCCTCTCTATCTCTCAATAACTAAATGACAGATTTGTATTAAACGTCATAGAAAGTTTTGATAAAAAGTGACGATAAACATATTATAATTTCGTTACAGTTGAATGAGTTATGGCCCTTTGATATTTTTTGTTGGAGCTATTTCTCAATAAGTGCTGGACAGATTTAAATCAATAGGAAATTTCATTACTAAGCACATACGTGGATGTTTTATTTTGGTTATGGTTGAAAGATCTTCCAATGAATTTTGGTTCATTGATGATTTTTTTTGTCCGAGCTATTTCTCAAAAACTACTGGACGGATTTCAATCAAACGTCATGGGAAGTTTCAATATGAAGCAAAGTTGTGCAAATAATGGTTTGTTTATTGTTGGATGATTTTCAAATGAGTTATGGCCCTTGATGAACTACTTTGTTCCCTCTATTTCTCAATTACTATTGGTCAGATTTCAATCTATTATCATAAGAAAATTTACTACAAAGCAAAGATGTACATGTTATAGTTTGGTTATGATTGAATGATTTTACAGTGAGTTATGGCCCAATGATGATTTTTTTTTTTTGTCCGAGCTTTTTCTCAATTACTTCTAAATGGATTTATATCAAACTTTATAGGAAGTTTTAATGCAAAGTAAAGGTGTGCATATTAAAATCAGTTTATGGTTGAACGATTTTCTGATGAGTTATGGCCCTTTGATATGCTTTCAGAGCACTCTTTCTCTGAGCTATTTCTCTAGTATTGTTTGACAGATTTTAATCAAACTTTATAAGAAATTTCAATACCAAGCAAAGATGTGTACATTTTTTTTGTGGTTGAATGATTTTTCACTGAGTTATGATCCTTTGATAGATTTTTTTATCAAATTATGTCCAGTGTATTTCTCAACTATTACTGGATTCAATCAAACTCCACAAGAAGCTTCAACAGCAAACACTAATATGCGCATTATATTATCTTTATGGTTGGTTGATTTTCTACTGAGTTATGGCCCATATGTGTATTTTACTGATTAGTCTTTCTCCATGGTATTTCTCAAGTTTTACTGGAAGGATTTTGTTAAGATTTTAAACGGGAAACACAGATTCGCTCATTGTTATACTGGTAAAGTCAGTAAATTTTTTAAAAGAGTTATGCACTTATCGATACAATTAATCAAAAGAAATAATGGTAAGCAGATTGCAGTGCGTCGTGCGGGGAATGGAAGAGGAGCCCATTTCAGGTTGCTTCTCAAGGTTTCTTTTTATTTTTTTCAGTATTTATTACCTTTGTAAAACTCTCACATTTTAGACTTAGGCATTATTTATTGACATGGAGCTAGTAAATAGGTATTCGTCACTTTTAGTGATAGCTCTTATTCAATTTGTTTTTAGGATTTCATTGATTTAAAAAAAAGAATCGAAATCAATTTCTATTCATGTGCACTGTAAAGAGTTTTATTTATCTATTTTTTTTTTTTTTTTTTTTATTCTTTTATTTCTTTTATTTCTGTTTTGTTTTGTTTTGTTTTTGCATCCACTTTTGTTGAAAACTCATCGTAACATGCATATTCATCTAATGCCCCCCCTCCAGAAAAAAATAAAAATGAATAAATAAAATCGTTAACCAAACTGCATCTAAAAATTGACATTAATCCTCTGTTTTCTCTTTGTAGGGCTTAGAAAAGTTTCAGTCTGAACACATTATTTAGTGTCTTTAAACTACCAACTAGTATATTATTGTTTATCCCAAGAATCCCTTAACATGAAATAATTCTTTCAGAAACGAATGCAGACCTAAGCGCAAAAAGTGTTTTTCAGTTTCTGTTTCTTTTTTATTAAAACTGCTGCATCAGTATTTAGTACTTGTCCAAAAGATTTTACACATTTATGAATAGTATTACATATGCAGGTTAGATGTCATGTTAAGGACATCGATTATCATGCAGATGCATTGAAAAGTTTAAGTTTTCGTGATACGATAGTCTAGTTTGAAAATTCGATGACTGTAAGGTTACTTCGATGTTTTACTTTTGCCGATGAGTAGTTAGAAATAAGAGAACCATTTGTTACTTATAGCTGGCGAGACATCCAATAACTTACGAACACATGTTACATTATTTTTAAAATATCCAACAGCTTTTGTTTAAAAAAAAAAACGGAATATACTAATACAAGTAATCTAGTCGTAGTAAGCTTCTTAACCCTAAACGAAACCTTTCCATGTTGACAGACTGATAATATACAGAATTTAGTGAATTAAGAATTAAGGAGAGAACAACTATAATCGCTTGTTTCTGTACATCATCAATTGACATCTAACAATTATTTATTTCCACCTAAAGGTTATGTGTGTTTCTGTCTTTGTGTTTTAACTTTACATTCGGTAATTTATGAGAAGTTTAACCGATATATGGTCCAGACCTGCAGTCAAGTTTACTAAAACTTCCTTTTCACAGGATCGAGGACTTAAAACAAAATAACGACAAATACTTGTGGGAAACAGGTGTCGATGGACTATCTCAAGAGAGGGATGCTTGGCAAGTCAGGTAGGGTTGCACGATCAATCAGTTCTTGTTCACATATTCAAAAGGAACATAGAATTTTCTAGCAGAAGATTAAGTGTTCCTAAAATACTACGTACAACTCAAAGCTCTCTAATCAAACCAATGAATTTGATGAAAAATATATTTCCCGAAATGCAAAAGGTGTGACATTGTATATTCCTCCGCGAAAGTTTACTGAACTGATATCATCTGGATAGTGTTTAGCCGTTAAAAATCCACGTCGATCGATTGTTTACCCAGTAACGCGCTTGAAATTGCGTTGCTAAATTTATGTTCTAAATCTTAAGTGAGGGATAACCATTGAATAAGATATACAGATAATTTCTGATCAAACCAGGCAAACACTATAAAAATACCATATCAGTGATCAATTTACTTTTGCTTAAAACTTCATTTGCATACGAATGTATTGCACAATTTAAGATGTGGATCTCATGAACCATATGTCAAACCATACTATTTTAACCTTTATGGCGGAAACTTTTCCTATTCTGTATTGTTTTGTGTGAAAAAATTTCAGATTCCAGGAACTGGAGCAAAAGTATTTAAGTCTGATGTCTTCCCATATGACAAAAGTAGACACTATTACACGACTCAAAAAGGAGAAAAAGATAATAAATGACAGGTTAGATTTTTTTCAATTATTTCAAGTTTAAGATTTAGATAAAAAAGAAAAAAAGCTTTCTCCAATAATTTGTCATCTTCAAGCTTTTATTGCTTAGATATTTAGTTGTTATATAAAGTCAGACATGGATAACAATCACGTAGACAAGCGGTTGAACACCACTGTGTAAGAATTTTCTAATTTGCAATATCTGTTAATGCTAGTAAATTAAAAAAATCATTTTTATTTCAGGTATCTAGAGATGAATCTGGAACAGAAAACAGAACACTCAGAGTAAATCATTTCATTTTACAACTATATTTACGATTTTTCTTTCTTTCTTTCTTTAGCAGTGTGCTCGACTCGTCATTTGTTTTGCAGACAATTATGAATATTAGTTAACAACACTTAAATTTCATAATTTGAATGTTGATTATGCAAGACTAATCAAAAGGCAAATTGTAAAAAGCTACGTTTAAAGAACCCTATTTTGCATTGTTATCTCTCAAAGTGCATGCAATTGTATATGTAGAGGCTTGTGAAAACAGATATTTTGTTCGACAAAATGTTTTCCATAAAATTTTTCGAGTCATAAACTACGTTTTTCCCGCTTTATCGCCTTAACTTAAACTGACAAAATTTTAAACCAATAAACTGTACGTACATGTAACACGGATGGTGTCATGGAACTGCCATCACTAAGCTGATAATTATGGCAACTTTTTTTGCGAAAACTATTGCGGATTTCGCGTTTATCTAGAATTATCAAGATATTTTTTTGATGAAGATACATATGGTTATCTTAACTATTTTCCCGAATTTCTACACTTAAGTATCATACATTATTAGCTTTTGCGGAAACTAGTTTTTGCACAAAGGTATTGATTCGCACAACCGTCTAAGGTGTTTCGAATGTTTAACAGATAAAAAAAGCGCCCTAATTTAAATCCTTTCGAAATTATAGTGAAATTTCTCACATTGATAGTTTGTTTTTGTGGGGTTTTTCCTTCTTCTTCTTAATATATACATCTGTTATCATAACTTTATTTTATCTCTTTTTCTTCTTGTGAACTCTTACTTTACGCGACAAAAGAACTATCAAGATAGTTTTCAAATAGTGCAAAATCTGCCATTATTATAAAGTAGTGACAGTTCCAGAGAACTAACAGGGAAGTAATTCGTGTCATTTGTCTTGTATCGTGATCAGATGAAAAAAAAGATATCATGAAAGTTCTAAACTAATGCGAATCCGCCATGATGTTAGTTAAAATATTATTTGGTATGTAGTGCCGGTTTTATGCCCCTAGAGTTGGGTATTCACTGTTCACACACAATCCGCACTGTGAGACTTGAAGGTTTTTCAGAATTCTCTGTTTTGATTTTGTGTATTTCATTCTAGCTGCTGGTTCATGGTCTCGACCCCATTTTACAGATTTACTGTCGAAAGAACAATAACCACATACACTTTTAATTAAAGATAATGGGAACTTTCCCTTATTTCTTTTGCAAATGCTCCCAAAGACAGAGGCAGTTATCCTGTTTTGTCGTGCTTTGTGCCTTTTCTTGTTTTTGTACTGACCACGAGTACCTTTCTCAATCAATATACAGTCTTCTGGAGTCACTTTCCTAGCCTGAAAGTAGGCATTGAAAAACATGCAGCACTGCTCACTCTGTATATCACATGAGTCTGAATAATTGAAATCTGTTTCGTGCAGAGCTGGGAGATCTACATGTAATATTAGTTGGTGTGCCCTCTCGTGACTGAAGCCAAGCTGCATTTGGCGCATGCACTCTAAGCAGTTTCTCAAAAGTTTCTAAATTCACTGGAGTTGGTTTACTATTATCAGTTTCCTTTGATTTTTTGGGCCTTTCTAATTCTGAGCATTGAAACCTCTTAAATGTCATATTTTCACATTTCTTTGGACTCAGTTTCCTCTTTCGGGGATGATTCCATTTACACTCTTTGGAGGTTGACGCATCAAGACCTTCCTTTTTCTTCTCCGACATGTCAACAAGGGCATAGAATAACGCCGCAACATGATTGCAAGACTCTCCTTCTCTGAAAGGAAAAAGAGATTTAAATAAAGTTTTGACTGAATGGAAATATTGGAAATTTACATGTAGACAGGTGACAATTTTTTTTGTGCATGAAGAATACCCTGTTTTTTCTTGAAAATACCTTTCCCACATTTTTTCTATCATACCAAGTGCTCTAAATGCTTAACTGCAGATGCATGTGTTTAAAATTCATTTGACACATTTTATGTGGATAACTACAACTTGTATAGACTTCTAAGTTATATTCTGTCAAAGAAAGAGTTGCCAACTTCTGCAGTGTAGATTGCCTATCATCAATATTATTTTTGTTTTGTTCGTAAACTTTGAGGATTATTTCAAATCTTAACATACCCTGCGCTACAGTCACAGCCTGCTGCATGTACTCGCCCCGACAATTTTGCCATTGAGATCCATACTGTGTAGTCTGGTCTTTGTTTCTCTGTTTGAACAGGTAGTGAAGGTATAACCCGTGCTTTTACATAGCAATGAGAAATGTCTGCACAAATATCGTGGTACGCTAATGAGTGGACGTGTCGATCTTCATAAAAAACTTTCGCCCTTAGTTGACGTTTGGCTTTGTTTTTTTCAAAATCAATTGTTCTTCGTTTACTGAGAACCAAGTAATTATATAGTCCATTATAAGTAAACTCTGGTATTTTGACTGGTTTTACCCACCCAGTCTTCAAATCACTAGAGTTCGGAAGTTTTTCGCCGAGAGGCGACACAAATCTCTTTAAGCTCTGATGTTCTGTATCCTTTGCATCGTTGATGTGTATCTCACTTAACAGCTTTTTCCCAAGTAATTGTGTGCCTTTTGCACGCTTCAATAAATCCTCCTTCACCCCCGAGACATATTCTCCATGATCTCGCAAGTACTTTTTCAACTGGACAACACTGAAGCTATCGAAATTAGCAATGTCTTTCTCTCGTTCCGGTGATTGATTTTCTTTGTTCAACGCCATTGTAATGTTTTTCGATGACGCTCCGGAAGTAGAATTATTTTTAGATAATCAAGGGAGCTAACCAATCGAAGGGCAGGTAATAACTTATCGGACAGGCCTATATGAACAAAATGGATATTTCCTCTTAGTAGAAAGTCGATATTGTGTTAATCGGAATGTGTTATTTGTCAGAACACCCCTAAAATATTGGAAAGCTGATATCAAGATCATATCAAAGGTTAACTAAACTCTGAGATAACTGAAAAAGATCAAGGAAATTTTAGCTGAAGCTCTACTCTTAAGTCGTGTTTTACTTTGAGCAGATAGCCTAGCAAATTTGTATTTTTACAAGGTTTGTATATAAGCAAGTTCATCACATTCACTCAAGTAGCATGTACTTGTGCAAATAATGCAGACGAAATGATCCGAATGGAGGTTTATAAACTGATATAGTGTGATAGACATTTCATCGAACCAAAATTAATGAGCAAGTTGTGTATTCATCTCAGTGTTTTCCAATTTTGGGGCAGATGCTTGAATCTGTATTGACTTAAAAGCAAAGAAATATAATTCAATCACAGACTGAGGGACACACAACACAAACTTCAAGCCGAGGAGAAATATTCTGCAGCGTTGTTCCACAAAACTCGACAGCTGTCTGAAAGGTGATATTAACTCTATATAACAATAATCTTTTGGATTGATTTTCCACAAGGTATTTTGTTTATTCACGCTTAAAAATGTTATCGAAAGATATGACAGTATTTTCTGTCTAACAGTAAGTGCAGACTACATTGGTTTTAATCATAGTGTAATTTGATGTACATGTAGGATTGGAACATGAAGGCATGAAGAAACCTTCAAAGATTTGGAATGATACCACTATTATAACAGCGTTGTATTCAAGTGAACAAACCTTTCTTTTGAAAGAAAGAAAATGACAGTAGAGCATTCACGTGCTGTGACCTGATGTTGTCGTTAAATTAAGGAATTTAAGGATGAACTAACTTTTTTTGACAACAGTATTGACCTGCAAGGTAAAGCAACATTGTAGAATTCGTTACTTGTACGCTGACCGTCTTAATATTTCCAACGTATTTTGATTTCAGAAAGTATGACGTTTGCAAATGTATGCCTAAGTTGGTGTTCTATAATAGGAAGCTCAATGACTATATTGAAAAAAATGCTTGTACTTGTTCTACATATAGATTTACATTAGTTTTTGAATATGAACACGCATCGCAATCTGTCGTGTCTCCAAATGGTGTCGACCCGAAAAAATAATTCCTTAAAAGTTGACAGAAATTGAAAAAAAATTATTCTAAGTCTATTTCAGCCCTGAAGTTGTTATACATGTATTCTCAAAAGATGATAAACAATACAATTTTCAGAGTTTCAAAAGTACTTCACGAAAGTTTTATTGTTCATGTTACATGCATATCATTTCGTATACTATGTACCCATTTATTTTTGACTGGTGCATTGTAAGCATGGTGACCTTACTTTTAGCAGACAGTAATCGTTCTACATTTTATATACCTGGATGCGATAAATAGGTCGTTAGATAGATTGTTTTCTCATTTTTTTACTTGCAGTTTTGACAATCTACGGTATCAAAACACAAATTTGGAGGAAAGGATTAGAAAATACTCAACTACCGTGGAACTTTTGGAGAGGGAAATCAGCACATTGAAGTAAAAATACTACCTTCTCTTCATTTCGTTTTCTTTGTCGCACCGTATCTGTAACAGTCAACTATAGAAAATGTGCAATTAGTTAAAATACTAGTATTATCTTACTACATAAACCCGACACACCTTTTCAACAATGTTTCACTAACAATTACATGTGCATGCAATAGTATCAAATCTAAAAATGGAAATTACCACTTCTCAAATACTAGGTTACCTTCCATGGTTGTTTATTAAATAAATTACAATGAGAAAGACATAGATAACACACTACTTGCCAGATGAAATTTCACCAAAATAGACAATACAACTGTTTCACAATAGCATTCACAGTGTTAGCCCATTCACTCCTCGCTATCTATACATTCATCTTCATAAACCTTGCAAAACTCATGCTTACCTTACAAGAACTCAACAATACACCAAAGAATATAATGTCTGGACAAATCCCTTATTTACAAAAAACAACAACCCTGTCCCAGACTATTCTATTACCTCAATAATGATGGATTTTACCATTATATTTGCTTTGACAACTAGCACTTCACTTTCATAGCTTTCATCTTCATAGCAAGAGAGACTTGGGGTCTATTCTCGCATATCGATCTTTTAGTTGATAATGGTCATAGGTTTTGCTCACTTTTTATGTAGATCTATTAGTAATAAGACACGTATCAATGGACTAAATTCACGTTCAATTACTTGTTCTTTTTTTACATTGAAAGAAAACTGAAAAAGCAAGGCACCTATATCGTCATCTATTTTTGTTCTTTATTTATTTATTTATTTATTTATTTAAGAAATTCGCAGATAATTCATCAAACAGATGCGAGAAACCCTCTTCTCAACAGGGCAACTGTGCATGGAGAAATAATGGGCATTTACGATAAAAAGGATTATGAAAGGTACATATACTGCTCGAAGTTTGCTAAGCACCAAGAATATTGTTGTACATATCTTAAGTTGTAGTTAATTTTTTAGTATTTTTCTTGCTGAATATGTACCTTGAGCTTTATGTATTATTTTATATAAAGATTTTGCCCCATACCATAGTAGAGCCGCCCCCATACCGATCATGCTCAGCAATGTTTGCCGCATGAAATCTCACCCCTGGCCTTCTCCACACTCGAACACGCATATACGTTTAGGTCGCTAGTCCATTCTCCTCCAACCAACATGGTCAATTGCCCAAGCAAACCAATGCCGACAGTGGTTTGGAGATAGGGGGATGAGAATACATGGTCTTCTCGATCGGAGACCACTATCGTGCAACCGAGTGCGTACGGTTTGAGTCGAAAGTCTGACCTAGAAGCACTTTGAAGATCAGAACACAGTTTAGTTGCAGTCGCAGAGCGGTTTTTCTGAGCCTCGATACCAAATATCGATCATAAGCTGCAGATATAGCCCTCTCTTGCCACCCCATGTTGCCTGATAGGTGTACCATACTGCTGGTACCTCGCCAAAGCTCTGGAGATAATGGTATGGTGCAAATTAAGTGCGCCACCAACCTCACGATGAAGAGCACCTTGTTCCAACATTCCAACTGCCCGCCACATGTCTGCATCTGATAAATGTCTTCTGTCATACAAGGAAATGTGTGTGCTAGAAACCTTCTCGATACACCAATGAATGATTTCCAATATCAACATCACAAAACTATAGAAACAGACTCTGCTATGGTGCTAGGAAATCTTGGTGCTTAGCAAATTTTGAGTACTATATAGTTTTTATCGCTTAAATTCGTTGAAGTTCGTGTGTTACAGGATTTCGGGTGATAACAGAATTTACAATGTTAACGAAGTTTCCGAGGCTGAGTGTCTAACTGTTCTATTTTTTTTTTTTTTTTTTTCCTAAAAAAATAGAACGCTGGTCATGATATTTAAACAATTTGATTGGACTTAGAGGCAAGTGCCAAGATACATTTTGAATTTATCACCGTTTGAAAATAATAAGTCTAAAGCTATGTGCTAATTTACAGGAGTATTGAAGGCAGCCATATATTTGACAGAAAAGTTTAGAGCAAAGAAATCAGGATAAGCAAAGTTGATTGTAGAATTATTTAGCAGTTGAATTTTTTGTGGATATTCAATCTAGATTGATGTTAGGGTTTCCACATTTGCACAATTTGCTTATTTCAAACTGTGACTGTTTCAAGTTATCACATCATTCCTTGTAATTTACTTGATAAAGACTTTATGTTACCATACGGTTTTCTTGTGAGTATTTATGAATAAATTTCAGAGAAATGCCTGAAACGAAAGAAAGTTCAGTTTCACTACAGAAAAGAGTAGAAGAATTGGAAGCAAAATGCTTCGATCTGGGAGAAAGGTACGGGAAATGCATGTCGAGATAAAAACTGATAACGATGTATATTTTTAACATGCTTAAGAAAAACAGGCGATTTTTCTTGCTGATATTATAGAACAAGTGCACACCATACAATATGTTAGACATATTTATTACATTAACTGCCGGGTGTAACACTTTGTTATTCATTCGCCTTCCTTTTTTTTTTCGTTTTGTTTTTTCAGTGACAAACATATCCATAATACATAAACCTTATTATAAAGGAAGTGAGACTTAGAAAATTGAAAAAAATAGAATATTGCTAAGACAGTAGTTTAGATAGCTATGAATAAGGAAAGTAACGACGTCTTTATGCCATTATCGTAGGTGAACAAAGACCTACAACGGTGAAAAAAAGACCTAGATGCGTTACCACACGAATTCTTTTAGCACTTGGGATAAAAAAAAGCGGTACTTTTACACTATTTACATGACACGTCTATTGTCGATAAGTAAAGTAGTTGTAAAGATTCCATTGTAGTTACCTACTTCAGTTTCTGATCTTGAAACAAGAGTTGCACTACTTTGAGCGGTGCTAATGAATGGTTGTACATATATTTGACAGAACACTTTAGAATATTATCTTTCGCTAGAAATGAAGAACATAGGTACGGAAACAAATAAATTGATGTTGTCTAAAGCGCCAATATATCTAACAGATAAAACATTGTTTGTTTGTTTTCGACTGGCGCACTTTAGTCTTTCACAATTGTGTTTTGTTGTTGATCAGTTGGTAGAGATGATGGAAAATTATCTGTGGCCCGTTAATTATAATACAAAAATGCACGGTGCTTTATTGCGTTAATGGGGAAAAACTATTAAAATTAATCGGTATATTTTACCATTTATGACTTTCATTTATAGGAATTCGTCTTTGATAAATCAAGTTCAAGCCAAAAACGTACAACTGAAGAAAGTAACGAAACATGTGGAGGCAACAGACACTGACAACGACGAACTGCAAGACAGGTTCAATTAGATTTACTTTCCCAAGTACATTTTTTGAAGGCTGAACGACAGGTTCGGGAACACACATTAAAGATTTACTTTCCAGTTGGAGAGTGAATTGTGCTAACAATATTTAAAGACATCTTGTTTTGTTATCGTAGATAAACATACATGGGCAAACTTAATAGTGCATAAACAATGAGTTTATTACGACACTACATTGTAGTAACTCATCAGCATGTGTAGTTTTTCTCTTTTATTTTCAAACGTCACAGAAGTCATTTGTTCATGAAATATTAAGCCTATTTGCACCTGCAGATTAAAAGACTTGTTGAATGTTTGTTACAAACATCTCCGTGCGGACAAATCTTCTCTGAATCCAACCTTGTTTGCAACGCATATTGCAGTTTTCCCGACAAAAATATATAACATGATGAATGGCACATGAATACTGCTTACCACTATTAATAAGATATTTTCGTTCCTATTGAAGATTAAAAGAGGCCGAACAGCGTATTAAACAGATCGAACAAGATAAGAGAGAGCTCGAAGAGAAGTGCCTTATCCTAAAAGAAAGGTACATGTATGAAACAGGTTAATTTCTTTGATTCCTCGCTGCAGTGGTAAACATGAAAATAAAACAAAATTTTAGATAACAAATCGTCAAACTTTAATCTGGTTTGTTTGATTATTTTGTCTATAATCATTTTTATTTTCATTATTTTCTTTCCCCTGTAAGTTGAAAGAAAGCTATAAAATATAGGGATAAAATATACATGTAATTAAACATAGAATGTATCTAATTGTGTATTTTCTGCGATCTATTTGTCAATAAATATACTTCTATATTGACAGACTTACCGATCTATTGCTAAAGTTGTTTGTAAAATATTGTCTGTCATTTATATAAGTGTTCTATTGACGTAAATTCTGATAAAAGTGGCTACAGTTCATATCGTACTGGGGAACTGGATAAACTACAAAAAGAGAATGATGATTTAAATGCGCAGTATATTGACTCGTTATTATTATTATAATTACTATTATTATTATTATTATTATCCTTTTTGAATAAATAAACATCGACTTGACTGTACGAAGTACGAGGATAAAATTTCTTTTATCATATAAATATATCTTTTTTGTGTGTCCACTTTGATTTTATGTTAAAGAATACACTTCTACATGTGTTGGGTGTATTTTGGATATTTACTGTTGAAGAGGTTTATAGTATTTTCTCTTTATTTTACACAAATTTGTTCTGTGTTATATTCAAAGAACTTCTGGAAGTAGTGGAAGTGCTTCATCTCAAAATGGAGAACTTGCTACAGTACGAGCCGAAAATAACGACCTCAGAGCGCGGTAGGCCTATGTTGACTCTTCACACTTTAAAGCAGCACTTTAATAAATGGTTGTGAGCATTGTTATTTTTCCTATACACAAATAGTTATGCCCCCCTTCAACGAAGTGGCGGAATATTGCTTTGCACATGTCGGTCGGTCGGTCCGTCCGTCGGTCGGTCAGTCGGTAGACCTTACCTTGTCCGAATAATAACTAGACACAGAATTGACCTAGGTTCGTCAAATTTGGCACATACATGCGTCTCGGAGTGTAGATGATCCCTATTTGATTTTGAGGTCAATCGGTCAAATGTCAAGGTCACAGTGACCGTCAACATGTTGATATATATACTAAACATTGTCCGGATGATAACTAGACACAGAATTAACTTGGGTTCGTCAAATTTGGCACAGACATGCGTCTCAGAGTGCAGATGACCCCTATTGATTTTGAGATCAATCGGTTTAATGTCAAGGTCACAGTGACCGTCAACATGTTGATATATAGACCAAACCTTGTCCAGATGATAACTAGACACAGAATTGACCTAAGTTCGTCAAATTTGACACAGACATTTGTCTCAGAGTGAAGATGATCTCTATTGATTTTGAGGTCAATCGATCAAATGTCAAGGTCACAGTGACCGTCAACATGTTGTTATATAGACCAAACCTTGTCCGGATGATAACTAGACACAGAATTGACCTAAGTTTGTCAAATTTTGCACAGACATTTGTCTCGGAGTGTAGATGATCCCTATCGATTTTGAGATTAGTCCATCAAATGTCAAGGTCACAGTGGCCTTCAACTTAATGATATATAGACCAAACCTTGTCCAGATGATAACTAGACACAGAATTGACATAGGTTCTTCAAATTCTGTACAGATATTTATCTCGGAGTGTAAATGATCCCTATCGATTTTGAAATTAATCCATCAAAGGTCAAGGTCACAGTGGCCTTCAACTTAATGATATTTAGACCAAACCTTGTCCAGATGATAACTAGACACAGAATTGACCTAAGTTCGTCAAATTTTGTACAGACATTTGTCTTGGAGTGTAGATGATCCCTATCGATTTTGAGATTAGTCTGTCAAATGTCAAGGTCACAGTGGCCTTCAACTTAATGATATATAGGCCAAACCTTGTCCAGATGATAACTAGACACAGAATTGACATAGGTTCTTCAAATTCTGTACAGATATTTATCTCGGAGTGTAAATGATCCCTATCGATTTTGAGATTAATCCATCAAAGGTCAAGGTCACAGTGGCCTTCAACTTAATGATATTTAGACCAAACCTTGTCCAGATGATAACTAGACACAGAATTGACCTAGGTCCTTTAAATTCTGTACAGATATTCATCTTGGAGTGTAGATGATCCCTATCGATTTTAAGGTTAATCCGTGAAAGGTCAAGGTCACAGTGACCACCAGATGATTCAGGGCCCGCCCTTCCGTTCGCCACTTGAGCCATTTGCTAAAAAAAATTAAAGTGTCTCAAAAATCATCATATGTGGCTCAACTTGTGGCTCCAACATTTTATTCGCGTATTATCGGGGACGTAGTAAGCATCGAAGTCGACTGGAAAAAAGCGGAAGTGGAACGCGCGTGCCGAGAAGAAAATCGATAACCCAGTCTGTGTATCGGCGACAGTTTATGAACTGTGCCACTTCCTGTATCAATGTGGCAGTAGGGGGACATGACTGTTTTACAAACAGACATCTTGTTTTTTTGGCTATGATCAGGTATCCGGTGTATGTTTCATATTGTTGGTCAATGCCATTTAAAATCATGCTTGCCTTATAACGTAAACAAAATCTATTCCGTCAATCAAAAAAATCGGCATCAATCAATCATGAAATGGTACAGCCACATATTATGCATCTTGTGACAAATAAAACGTTTTCAGCAATACAAATTTTTTTTTAGAACTTTTGTCATTTTTAGCTCACCTGAGCACGAAGTGCTCAAGGTGAGCTTTTGTGATCGCCCAATGTCCGTCGTCCGTCGTGCGTCGTCGTTCGTCCACAATTTCTTTAAACATCTTCTCCTCCTAAACCACGGGGCTAATCTTGATGAAACTGGGCAGGGATGTTTCGTGGGTGAAGTTCTACCAAAGTTGTTCAAGACATTGAATTCCACCCATAACTCTGGTTGCCATAGCAACAAAAAGGGAAAAAAATAGCAAAATCTTTGAAATTCTTCTTCCCTGAAACTGGAAGGCGTGGAGCTTTGATATTTGGCATCTAGTATCTCCTAGTGGACCTCTACCAATTTTATTCATATGATGCCCCTTGGGTCAAAACTGGCCCTGACCCGGGGGTCACAAGTTCGAATATAGGAACAAAGAAGGAAAACTTTAAAATTCTTCTTCTCTGAAACTGGAAGGCGTAGAGCTTTGAATTTTGGTATGTAGCATCTCCTAGTAGACCTTTACCAAGTTTATTCATACGATGTCCTTGGAGTCAAAACTGGCTCCGCCCCGGGGGTCACAATTTCGAACATGGGAACAAAGAAGAAAAACTTCAAAATTCTTCTTCTCTAAAACTGGATGGCATAGAGCTTTGATAGTTGGTATGTAGCATCTCTTAGTGGACCTCTACCAAATTTGTTCATATGATGCCCCTGGGGTCAAAACTGGCCCCGCCCCGGGAGTCACAAGTTCGAACATAGGAACAAAGAAGGAAACTTTAAAACTCTTCTTGCTGAAACTGGAAGGCGTGGAGCTTTGATATTTGGCATCTAGCATCTCCTAGTGGACGTCTACCAAGTTTGTTCATATGATGCCCCTTGGGTCAAAACTAGCTCTGACCCGGGGGTCACAAGTTCGAATATAGGAACAAAGAAGGAAAACTTTAAAATTCTTCTTCTCTGAAACTGGAAGGCGTAGAGCTTTGAATTTTGGTATGTAGTGAACCTGTTCTAAGTTTGTTAGCCCATCTGAGCACAACGTGTTCAGTGAGTTCGAAATTGGGTCACCTGTGTTCATAAACTAGGTCACTAGGTCAAATTAAAGAAATACCTTGTGGGCATTCTAGAGGCCACATATATTGCTCAAATGACCTGAAATTTGGTCAGAATGTTTTTCTTGATGAAATCTCGGATGAGTTTTGGATTTGGGTCACCTAGGATCATAAACTAGGTCACTAGGTCAAATTAAAAAAATACCTTTTGGGCACTCTAGAGACCACATTTTTTGCTCAATTGACTTGAAAATTAATCAGAATGTTTGTCTTGATAAAATCTCACATGAGTTTGAATTTGGGTCAACTGGGTTCATAAACTAGGTCATTAGGTCAAATTAGAGAAATACCTTGTGGGCCCTCTAGAGGCCACATTTATTGTTCAATTGATTTGAAAATTGGTTGAAATGTTTGTCTCGATAAAATCTAGGATGAGCTCAAAATTGGGTCACCTGGAATCATAATCTAGGTCACTAGGTCAAATAAAAGAAATACCTTTAGGGCACTCTAGAGGCCACATTTCTTGCACAATTGACTTGAAAATTGGTCAGAATGTTTGTCTTGATGAAATATCAGAGGAGTTTGAAATTGGGTCACCTAGGGTCATAAACTAGGTCACTTGGTCAAATTAAAGAAATACCTTGTGGGCACTCTAGAGGCCACATTTATTGCTCAATTAACTTGAAAACTCTTTAGAATGTTTGTCATGATAAATTTTTTGATGAGTTCTAAATTGGGTCACGTGGGGTGATAAACTAGGTCACTGTGTCAACTTACGAAAATTCCTTATGGACGCTCTAGAGGCCACATTTCAAGCTCAATTGACCTGACAAATGGTCAGAAATTGAAATATGCACGTGGAGTGAAATTTCGCCTATTGACTCAGGTGAGCGATCATGGCCCTCTTGTTTTAATCGTGACGTTTGATTGAATCACGATTCTCTTTCTTTTATGTCGATTGCCTATTCTGCACAAATCAATTTTAAAAATCAGATAAAATTTCCAGCCGTCTTCCCAAGTAGTTCTGCTTTGAACTTCTCACTAGTCTTGTTTTTTTTATATTTCAGAAATGTGAAAAAAAAATCATAGAAATGAAATTAGATTAAAGGTATATCAGGTATCGTTCAAAACCTGAAACAAATGATTTTTAAACATAAATCTTGCATATAATTTTTTTTTCCGACTTTACTCGGATGTAACGTAGTGACAGTGTATCGAGTGTAGTGTAACAGTCTTTATATGTTATTGCCTCTTTTCATTTGCAACGAGTTTACGTATTGTAAGATATTTTTGCAGGTTATTGTTTCAAGAAAGTATCGGAAATCAGAATGAAGTTCAAAGAAAGGAACACAAGCGTTCTAAAGAAAACGACGGTTCACCAAACAAGTATGTATTTCCTCAGCTGAAACGTTAAGAATAAAAGGCGTTCAACATTTTCTGTGTTTTAAAGTGAATAAGCTTTGTTGGTCTATTTTAACGAATCAGTCTTGAACTTATAATATATTGAATGTTTACCCTTCCGAACTTTTTCCGAAAAGGAAATATATTCAGGAATGCGAACCCAATGGCGCAGCAAAGTTGCCAATGCCATATTGATTTAGTATGTTTCTATACACCTTTATATGAGTATACTCATTAATAAAGAAAAGCTATTTAATACCATGATTTTTAAGTTAGGTTCAGTTTTAATTATTAATAATTAATGAAATGACCAATGACCAATATAACATTTTCAGCGTGTAAGCAAGGTTCTGCCGAGCCCCAGTAGCTCAGTCGGTAGGACTTTAGAACAGGGTGTCGAGGGTTCGATGCCTGGCTCGGCCAATTTCTTTCCTAGGATTGATGATAGTCATTGCGACAGGATTCATTCCTCTCCCACCGCTGACCACTGTTTTGTCAAAGATTATGTAGGAAAGCAGCCAGTGGTTTGGAAAGAAAATTGTACGGAGTATATGTAAAAGAGACTCTAGGAAAGCATGGATAGGTGCACTGGCCGCCGAAATATTAATGAAATAATGTTTAAAACAGCCTTAAAGACCATACAATCAATCAATTAAGCAAGGTTCTGTGTTTTAAATAAAGGAGACACAATGACTACCCAAACAAAAAGAAAAAACAAATCTAGGTACTTGCTAATCAAAAAAAATCTCAGCGGGATCACAGAGTTTGGACGCTACAAGTTGGCTTCTTTACAAAGGAGGCAAGGAGATGTCAGCATCAATGTTTTCAATGTTAGCTTTTAATTTCAATATATGTTGGTATATGTAAACAAACTGGTAAAAAAGCCGCCGCGTAGAAAACTCTTATAAGTGCTTTACATGACGGTCATTTGACCTTCTTCCCGCGTTTTCCTGTCGCATGATCTTGTCCAGCGATATTCTTTCTTTTTTTTAACGAAATTCTTTCTCTTATTTTTTCTTCTGCTTAGATTTATTTGCTTAATAAAAAATTACCATTATTTGAGAGGTCATTTGCAACCATGGCAAATTGATGTAACAAATCTTTTCTGAAATTCGTCATATAAAAATAAACTACGTCTATTTCCTGTTTCGGTTTTTTGATTTCGCGTTATTTACAAAACCATGGCGAAACAGACTGTGTATCAGAACAATTTCGCAAGAAAAATGGATTTAGACAGCAAATTCTGTGGCAGTCTGTCTTTTAAACTCACTACTGTTTGAGAGGTCTGATGACCTCTCCAATTAGAACTTGTTTATTATCTTTAACTGCTGTCAGAATCTTTTCCTTCGCTCCTTCGCAAAATGTGTTTTTTTCATTTAAACTGATAAACCAACAAAGACATCAGAGAAGACATAAAAAGTATTAGTCTGCATATGACAACCACTTCATTTTTTTTTTTTTTTTTTTTTTTATCTACGAAATAATCATTATTAAAAGTACCTGTTATATATATATTTTTTTTTTGTGTTTTTATCTATAGAATCAAAGAACTGGAACAAGTTGGAGTCCAGCACGCTGAACATCGGACAGGCGATATAAGCTGTAGAGATATGTAATGCCAATTCCACGACATATACTACATGATTTCATCTATAAGCAATCTTTAATTTTAAATGATATAATCATTTCTATACTATACCTTCTAGGACATGCATTAAATATATGCATTTATAATTTATAGTCTGTTTGGAAAGGTGCTTTAAATGGAACAAAAATGAATTCATTCAAACAATTGTCGTCGTCAATGTAAAAATGAACGGTAGAAAATGATTGTTTTAATCTGAATATCTCTGTTTTTCTGTTTCGTTTTTCAGATTACACGTTACAAAGCACAAAGCTGATGAACAAGATCAAGCTGATTTTAGGATCGAACAACTTGAAAAAGAAAATAATAGTTTAAAAAGCAGGTAGTCGAATCGTTCATAGGCTTTTGTTAATCCCTCGAAAACAACGTTTAGTTAAGTTAATCATGAACAATTCAATATGTAATCAAATAATTTTCAAAAATGTCTCCTGCAAACTGCAAAGAGTCATCTGCATGTGATAGTGTGTTGTGGAAGAGCTATTGCTATTGATAAGAGTTATCGTTATTTGCTCAGACGTTAGCCATCAGTTTCTTATTTTCCCGTAATATGTCCGTATTTACCTGGCTTGAAAATGTACTGTTAATGCCAGGTTACAGACAGCCATTGGCATAATAAATCAGCCAGAAAAGACTGACAGAAGAAGAAGGGACCTGATAACAGACGACATTGCTGTAACAAACAGGTATAAAACAAAATCTATCTAAAATCTAACCGTAAGAGGACATAAACAACAAAGTAATTACTTGAGTGAGAAGGAAAACTAAATCATTGTTACCCAAAGGCTGCTTTGGCCATAGTTTAAATTTCTTGGATAGTCGACGTCACGGGTCTTGATCTTCACTGTCTTCATAAGCAAGAAGTTTTGCAATGGATGTAATATTATAGGATCTGACATAAGTTGGTATTTGAGAATCTTGTTAAACGAGTCTAGATGATTTTATTAGGTGAGTCTTTGGAGAGCTTAAAAACAATTTTTTTACAAGAGGAGTTCAATGAAATTTTACCTCAAAAGCCAACAGAAGTAAGATAATTTTTAATCACATAACCGTTTTTCAAGAATTATGGTTCATGAAGTTTTAAAACATAGGCCTACATGTACACGTGTACCGAAATTTACTTGAATCCTATTCGTTTCTTTGACAAGTACATTACGGACGATAAATAGTTCGTAGCAAACTTGCATATAATGATTTTGTCTTTTCTTACGTTGCTAAAAGTCTTAGCTTTGTCACAATCACCAATTTTGACAACTAATTTCACAAACAAATATGAGTCAGTAATGTTTTAGAAATGAGGCGTATGATGACAGACTGTTGACCAAACACGGTGCTATTTGCTTGTCTCAAACACCTGTAAGATAAGAAAATACTAATGGCTGTATTACACGAAGAAACGGCAGTTATGTGAAAAAAATGCATTCTACGAAACAGATACACTGTAGTCTGTTGTTACATAGTATGATAGATGTTTTGTCATCTGAACCAATAGTCAAAATGGTTTCCAAAAAATGTTTGCTTCTTGCCAATTGATGTACGTTTTGCACCTTAAAAATGAGTAATTCAAGAAGATTTTAAAAGATTGCATAAGTAGCTGCACCAGTAAAAGCATTTGTTCTGTTTTCGGAAAATGAAATAACGCTTCTGCTAAATTCGCACCATAGGCTTCAAGAAGATGGCGACGAACTTGATCTTTCTACACAAACCGATTCAAAGATAAAAGAATTGGAATTTCAGAACAGCAGTCTAAGAAAACGGTAAATTTAATTTATCCTATTACAATATATACTCAAGGGGATACAACTTAACGGATAACCTGTGTATATATAATGTAGATGGCTTTATATCATTCAAAAAATACCACAAGTACTGACCTAAATGACAACGTTATTACATACCCTTTATATACCTATTTAATCACACGGTAGAGACAAGAAAATCAAATTAACGGTACTTTTGTAAACATATTGTAAATATGGAATTTGGATTGGATAAAGATAGCGATGGTTGCACACTTCACGTGGTCCTATCATAACTCAGCGTTTATGACAGAGGCTCTTTGTATGTCAAAATTTCTTTATTTCGTTAGGTTACAGGACGCATTGGACAGGAATAAAGAAACAGAGAAAAGTGAAATCAGATTAAAAGAACATGGAACAGATGTGTCTGGTTTCACAGATAGGTATTCTAATGATATGAACGTTTTCAGTAAAGAGAAAAGACGTAAATCGAACATGACGGTGGTGTATCACCTTATAAAAAGTTTTTTTTTTAACTTATAAAAAGTTAACAATTTGGACTTTACAGCAACGCTGAAATAACTACAAAGAAAGTTATTACAGTTCGAAATTTTCATAAAAATATTCCTGAATGCACATACAGGAGTTATGACACACGCATTCTCTTTTATTGTATTGGAATTTAGGGTATATACAGGTGATTGTCTTTGGAGTATAATATGTCTACGACTGTTTTGTGTGTGTGTGTGTGTGTGTGTGTGTGTGTGTGCGCATGTGGATGTAATGTTTTCTTTTGTTTGTTCGATTGTTTGGATGTGTAGCGTCGTCTCATGAATATATCAGTTATATGAAGCTGACCAGTTACCAATGTATGCGGTATGCGGTCCTTGAAAGTCTAAATACTGGTGTCACGCACAACACTCTTTCCAAGCCACTTGATGCTTACCCTTAGAAAATCGTCACTGGAACAATGTTTTTAGTAATAAGCGAGTGAACCCTGTCGCACTGATCATCCATTGAAAGGTTTCGGTCGAGCTTGATTTTCTAAGTCGCGATACTTGACGTAGCTTCCGGGATGTAACAAGATCACTGGATATATTGATACCGATTTCGATGTCATTTTTTTATTCCTTTGGGATTTGCAATATGATTGACCTTTTATCACAAATTTCGAATCTTAACGATCCTGAGGCTTTTGAAAACACTGTGGGAAAAGGAGAAAACGTTGGCAAACAAGATTTTCTCTTTTTCCCATAAATTTTGATACTCTATCATAGTTAAATACCAGTATATGGGCCTTTTCGATTTGTCCTCTGGAATTCTTTCAATTGAGATGAGTGTAGAATATTGCATTAAGGTTCGTCGCTAAACTATTAGTGAGATAAATAGTTACTTTTTTTTAAAGATTATCAGGAACACGGGACCAAACAATACAACTGGAAAAGGTGCAGTCAAAGTTGGAAGAAGTGGAAAACGAAAAAAGAAGTTTGGAAGAAAGGTATTTAACCTTATACATTTGCGTAGCGTAATAAAAATACCTTCTTAGTGAATTTGTATTGCAACTTCGCTCTCTGTGATCACCATGACCATGACGAAATACTGTTCAAATTATAAGCATAAGCTCTTCGCAATACTTTCAGCTTATGTAATTACATGTCATCCTTGCTATGGCCGCTATTACCAGCAGAAAAATGATTCAGATTGATGTACTGGCTTATCAGTCCATTAGAACAACTAAACACAAACCATGCTCTTGCATCCTCATGAGGTGTAACAGCAAGCAAGTCATCACATAGTTCCAGTTTTATGAAATTCATTTTGTCCAACAACCGACAAAATCATCAGGTAGAATGATCGTTAGACATGCAAAAACTTAACAAAAGCAAAACGTTTCGACCCTGGTCAGCCAGTGCGGAATGCGCGGGCTGACCTGAATTGATACATTTTGCAGATCTATTGAGCCAACTTTTCACAGGGCATGGCTCATACGTGTACTCATACACAGGCATCCACATAAGCAATAAAATCACCCTAATCCATTTTGGGTTAACCTTGTCCCTGTAAGTTCAAGCTGTTACGTTCATAAGAACGCTTTACATCTGAAAAAAAAAAAAAAAAAAACACACTTTTTCGTGTTTGTTCCACAGTATTACGAAATAATGCTTCATAATTCCAGTTTTCATGACTTTGGGTCCTATGATTGTATGAGTAGACCGAAAACACATTCTTATTTAATAATAAATTGTTGCAGAGTGTTTTCGAGTTTAATTATTAAACGTACAATTCTGCCAATCATAATCCACTAAATACATGAAGGAAATATATCAGATAGTAGATAAAACTAACTAATTCGTAGTTTTTTTTTTTTGTGGGTGAAAGGTATTTCACATATAGTACCTTTGTATGACAAAAATACATTCTAAACGGATTTGTATTGCAACTTCGTTTATCGTGACCATCGTGACTGCAGCCAAATACCCTCATATAATCATGAGCTTTGCTTCATACTATCACTTTAAGCCATTACATATAAATATCGCTACAATACTTACTACACACATGATTGGGTTCAATATCTTTTACCAGAAGAAAAAGGCTCAAGACCGCGCCTCGTCTTAACAGTCCACTCGATCAATGAACTACATGGACTTACAGGCGAAAAAATCACCCTTACCCTACTTGCCTGTCTCATTTTGATTTTCAATGTCCCTGCGTGTTCAAGTTGGTCAATCTATAAACATGCATTGCATACACATTTGACAAAAAGCTCACTATTCTTTGTTCAGCAGTACTGCTGAAAAATGTTTCACTAGTCCTCTTTTCAGGACTTTGAGTTCTCTGATTGTGTGAATATACCGAGAAAAAAAAATCTTATTCAGTAATAAATTGTTCCAACTTATACTTGTTTGGGCCTGAGTATTTTCGAGTTACATATTAAACCATCCTCGGTGACCCAGTTTCGATTTATTCTGTAATCGCCCCAGGGTTATCTCATTAATTATTCATGAAGCATTTTGATTGGCGATCTCAGTTTTTCTTTGAGAAAATTTAAACTATTTTATCAAAAGTATGCCGTCATTTCTATTTTTCACTTGTCGATATCCAATCACATCATTCGTTGCAAATCAAGCTTAGCGATACTTTTAATATGGCGGCGCCCATCAACACCACAATCGAGAAGCGTTAAAAAGAGATTTTCGGCGTAAAACCGAAATATTGTCAGTTAAAATCGTACACAAAGATCGATAGTATCGTCCCTGTATTGCAGAATGGCATATCTCACGGGAGACAATCACGCCGCTGGCCGCCATATTTGTTGATAACCTCGGGTTTTTTCCAGGGTTATTTTTAATAACGGAAGAAATGAAATTATCCTCTCTACAAGAGAGTATCATTATGTAATGGATCTTTCGATTGGCTACTAGGGTACTTCCCGACCATATGAATATTCATAAGAAACGACGATTTGCTAGTCAATTTTTCCAGGGGTAGATGCATGGACAGTAATGTAATGCTTCAAACCTGGGTTCCGAGGATGATATAAAACGTGTACGGCTCTCAGGTGAACCACATCTCTGTATATTTCTGCTTATACCATAATTCACTGGATAAATGACGTAACTATATAGATCAGATAGTTGAAGAAACTAACACGAGGATTTTTTTTCCTTTTCCAACCCAAAAATATATCATAAATCGGACAGTATTGATTAGTGATGAGTCGGCTCGACCTGCACTGTCTGGTCTTCATCTACACTGCCGACCCAATCCTGTCCATTACATGCTGAAAGTTAATCGTGCGCATTGTACTGTTTACTGCCAGATTACAGGAAGCCTTGGGTAAGATAAACCATTTAGAAACTGATGACAGAAAGAAGAAGGACGCAGGAACTGGCTACTTCGGCTTCATGAGGTAAAGTTTAATTGTACTAAAACATTTTTTTTTTCATTCCTGCATCTCAAGAAAACTGAATGCAGTCACTATAAGATATCTCTCTCTCTCTGTAGAAATTTGTAAACAATGGACGGTGATTGTGTTTGATATCGTATGAAATAATGAAATTGTATAGTATGCTGTTATAAATATGTGTGCTTTCATCGATTAACTTGATTAAACTTCTTTGATTTATCTTTGCTGTTTTTTCGTTCTATGATCAGGTTACGGGACGCTAATAATAAGATAAACTAACTGGAAAGAGATAACTGTAGGTTGGGTGATTTGGTAACATCAGGAAACCGACCCTGAAAGAGAAATTTCAATCCAATCTTTTTTAATCATTATTTTTGTAATAAATACCTTTGTATCCTATGTATGCACTTGATATTTAAAAAAAAAAGGGTACAAATCGTATTATTTTAGGCGCATTTAGCTTGAACATCTGCAAATGCTTTCAACTTGGACCAGTCTAAAATTTGGTCGATTGGTAAAAAGTTAACTGAAAAAAATGTGTTTACCGCTTTTACGATAATTGCTGCAGTTTGATACTCGTGAATGTTGAAATGTTGTGCGCTGCATATATTTAATCAAACAACATGTATTATGCCAAAAAAGTCATTACATATTTCTTGTATGAACTCTTAAAATCCATTATGTCAAGCAACCGACTGAATCATCAGGTAGAATGGTCTTTGGTCTTTCAGAAAATTTGCACATAGCAAAATACGTTTCGACCCTACGTAGGCTGACATGTGTCGATACTATTAGCAGGTGCACTAAGCCTCTTTTCAAAGAGTATGACTTATTTCTTTTCCACGAATGTACGTATTTTAATGACAAAATAAGCACACCGCTTGACCGCTAATCACAGTAGTTTATATCCTCGTAAACTTTTATCATCTTGTGCTCTACATAAATAAAGCGCGTTCTGTGCAAGATAATGTAAACTCATCTTCTTTCGAGGGGTCCTGCATGGCTTAGTTGTAAAGTGTAGGACTGGTGATCTGGAGGCACCGGGTTCGAGCCTCACCGATCCACAGCGTTTTTGTGGAAGTGTCCTTGGGCATGACACTTTAGCCTTGATTTTTTTTGTTTGTGTCAAAATCAAAAGTATTTGTAGATGACAAATTAAGCATGACTCAAAGATTGAGAATTTAGAAGCCGTTTAGAAGTCTCTTCTTTCAATTGATCAACAATTTTTGCTCTTACGATACGGCGTTCGTGAAAATAAAACTTCATAAGAATTGCTCTACGTTTAAGATGCTCGATACCGTTACATGTATACTAGTTTAAAGGAGAAACCTTACATACTCTTTTGACCTTTTTATATACATGTATTTTTCTTGCATTCAGCATGAAGTTTTACTTTTTAACGAAGAATTATTCATGCCATTTTGATATGTTTTTCAAAATGGATGTTGTAATTCCTTATCGATAGCAGGTATTTCACGTGTTTCATTTCCCACACTGAACTGTTTGATCTTCTTTCTGACGAAAACTGGCCGCGTTTTTAACCCATGATATAGGCTTAAACTTAAAAATACAAAAAAAAATCTTACAGATTGATAAGAAGCTCAGAAAAGGGATATGTGATTTTAACAAACAATTACTTTTTGCCAATGAAGCATTCAAAAGCTTTCTATAGCTCTACCTTAAAAAATACTGTTTGAGCCATGCGCTGTAAAAAGGGGGCATTTGCGGAAAGTATCGACCCAGGTCAGCCTGCGCAGTTCGCGCAGGCTGACCTGGGTCGAAACTTAATTGCTATTGGTCAAGTTCTGCTTGTCAAAGGACCAGTGTACCTCATGATTCAGTATGTTGTTATACAGAATGGATTTAAGGATCAATAATTATACGAGTATGATTACTTTGTTGGTATCATGCATCATGGAATTGCAGTCAACCCTCTCTTGCCAGAGTATGACTCATTTATATTGAAAGATGAAATTGTATTCAGTCTGACGTTCATACAACCTGAAAAGGAAAGAAAACTTAACACAGAATCATAAACAAGACAAGTTGAACAAGACAAACGGGATGTCCATGAGACGTCAGACAACTGTAATTCTTTTTAACTGTCGTATGTGGAAAATAACATTTTGGTTTATGGCGGCCGATAAGCCTCCCGTTGTCTATTTAACAACCTTTGCGCAAATATGTGGGCCAAAATCTTGCAAAAGGGAGTTTGGTTTATCTCCGTGAGGCAATAAACCAAGCAAGTCATCACATAATTTTGGATCCATAATTCCATATTGTCTGACAACCGGAGGAATCCAAAGGTAGAATGGTCCTTTGACATGCAGAAAATTGACAAAAAGCAAAATGACCTCGGCTGATATTTTTTAGCAGATGCATGAAGTCCCTTCTCACAGAGTATGGTTCATAATATATATTTTTAATCTCACTGACTACTGGTTCCATATGGCCGGTTCATTTTATGATCAAGCCAATGCCTTACGTTTCTTACGTTCCAACAACAACAACAAGGAAAAAAAAACGTTTAAAAACATTAACAAGAAGCATAACCTGGTTATGACAAGCACTAGCTCCTTATGCCATGACGTTTCCCATATCACTCACAAAAGTCACTTACTGTCCTTTCAAATATTTTATTTCATTTTTTCACAATTGAACTATGCTATGGTATTGGATCATTATAGTTTGGATATCAATGGGTCAAAGACAATTAGATTTCTGAAAATTTGATTGTTAGCGGATGTAGTTTGACAGAATTTGCTGTTTAAATCTTTATTTTTAAACGACACTTTGTTTTACAAACTGAAAGTTCGACAAAAATACCTGGACATTTCTTCTTTTATAGTATACCGGCATCGAATGAATTGTGTGCCTATATATTCAGGATGAGGACATACAGCAGCCCTTTCTGCAGATTTCAATGATATATGTAAAAATTATGTCATTTCATTCGGCATTAAGAAAGAAGTATACTGGTGTATTTAACTCTTCAACACACCACAAAACTTTAGACTCTGTCACATTGAAAGCATAACTTGCAGGTGACAAATTGAAAGTGTCTGAAATGTTAACATTTGTCTTTGAAAGGGTAGTAAACATAATGGTGAAAAGGGAAAGTGCCGGTTACCAGCATTTTCTCCTTTTCCTAGATTGTTTTCAAACGCCATCTTCTTTAGATTGATTGATTGATTGTATGGTATTTAACACCGTTTCAACATTATTTCAGTTATATCACGGCGGCCAGTGCACCTATCCTACTCTGCAAAATATTCTTTCCAAGCCACTGGCTGCTTTACTACATAACCATTGTCGAAACGATGGTCAGCGGTGAGAGAGGAATGAATCCTGTCGCATTGACTATCATCAGTCCTCGGAAAGAAATTGGCCGAGCCAGGGATCTAACCCACGACATCCTGTCCTCACGTCCTGCACGCTACCGACTGAGCAACCACAGCTCGACCCATCTTCTTTAGGGTCATTAAAACACGGGACTGTTTGGAAACCAATCAGCAAATCGCTCTGGTTATATAGAGACGTCGTAGCGATAACAAAAGAGGGATCTGTCACATTTTATTGGTCTTATATCTTTATCGTAGAAATGAACAACTTCAGAATCAGCTTGAGGTACAACAACGGGAAGTAGAGAGACTGCAAACTGAGTTGAGACACAGAGACGAAAACCGTACTGAGCAGAAGTAAACTTTTTTTTTTTTGCAATGCTGATGAGCATCTAACTTTAACTGATTTATACCAGAGACTTTGGATGCAATCCCAGTTAAGGGGGACATTTGATGTCTCCAGCCTTTGCAGTGTCTGAACTGCACCTATTTCACAGAATATAATTGCATAACATGTTTATTTACCAACATTTACATTATACTTGAAACATTAGTAGTAAATTTTGTGTAGAAAGCTTCGATTTCTTATGAAAATTGACCAGCAACCAATCTAGGGGGTACGAAAATCCCATGTCTCCAAAGTATAATTCTAATGTTCAAGCTGAAGTTGTAATGTAAATCAAGTAATGTCTCTTATAAAAACTGCCTAAATTATTTAAACAGAGACAAAATCTTCAAGAAAATAATAAAATTAAAGGTAAATGTGAAAACCAAAATTGACACTACATACGGAACTTCGTGTCTCAAAAACCCGAAAACGTACGGGACACCTTCTACAACGCTACGAAACTGAAGCAGCAATCTACGTTTAAAGCATTATTTGGGCGTAATATACATCGCTATAGATATATCGTTATGACGAAACTTCATATTTGCACATGAATTAATCGACATCGTAAAATTTTGAGGTACAATCTTCATGAATGAACAGTAATTTTAACTACCTAACGTTCGAGACAAACAATTTAATGCGTTTACCTTATAAACGCATAACTATAGGCGGTGGATTTCTTTACTGAAATGGTCGTTTAAAGTATTTGAGAAAATGTTCATAAGCCTCTGTTTGAGTATTTTAATCATTATGAAACTGCTGGCACAATAAAGTCGAATGCAGATTAGAAAATAACGTACGGGTCCATAACGTTCGAGACTAACCTTGCTAAAACTGCTAACAAAAGCCCGTTCGTTTTCTCTAACGAATTTCTTTGGGTTCCTTAATGTGCAGCTATTCTTCAGGGATGTTTACAAAGCGTCGAAGCGCCATTTACTTGAAAAGATTGCCGATCGAAAATATTCATGAATAGTGGGAAGCAAAAGGTAAGTGAAACAAGCCATATAGTTGTAGTAATTGTCGAGTATTTTGTTTTATACATTTAATGACATTCATATTCTTATAAATTGATATTTTTGAAATACGAGTCATGCACCACGTGAGCGCTGGTTTTGCTCTAATGTTCGTCCCGTACGTAACATATATTTGTCTCGTACGTTAGGAAATAGCTTTTATTGGCTAATTTGAACGCTACAGAAGATACAAATTCAAAAAATGATAATCAGCCAGAAAATAAAGCTACTAGAAATGTGTGCGAGGAGAAGTATGATGCTGATGTTTCAGCTGGTGACTTCGTTGTTGTTTAATATGATGACGTTACTGTGGAAAAGTAATTGACATTAACAATAACGACAAAACTGTGCGTGTGACTTTCATGAAAAATGTGAGAAAGTAAAACGAAAGTTCAAATGGCCAGCAAATTAAGATATTTATTGGGTCGAGTTTGATGAAATTTTCCAGAAAGTGAATGCTCCAGTTGCAACAAGTAGAGGCGGCCGAATGTTCGCGTTTCAAGCAGACGTTCTTGATTTGCTTGATGGTTGAAATGCATTCAAGTGCCATGCTATTATTGGATAGTCAGTATGAGAAGCAATCATCGGACCATTTCGATAGGTGAGTGAAATACTATTCTAGGTGTCTATACATTGTATAGGAACTTAGAATAGTATTGCTCTCTTAGTGTTCCCACTCGCGCAAATTATTGCGTAAATCACGTTATGAAATTGAAATTCACATAACAAATATTGGTTACACACGAGACCTCACGTAAGAAAATACATGGACAAAAAAAGGCCATTATCCGCTTATCTTGTGTAAAATGGCAGGTTTTGAAGTTACTTGTTACCCTTATTGACAAATTTTTGTCAAATCATGCAGAAATAGCTATCCAGAAGTTACCAGACATGAAAAACTGATCGGTGCAAAAAACGCAGAAACCCATGACACAACAAAATGTCTCGTTGACATTGTCCGATCGAAGTAAATTCAGACTGCCTTTTCAGATTTCTGTTGGCTTTAAGCAGTAAATTTAAATAGATATCTCAATATAAAAGACTTTCTTGCTGCAAATCGTCAATATGGATTGCTTTACCTCTGGTTGGGAACCATTATTGTCATACCCTCTAATAGGAAATCTTAGCCCCAGATTTTCAGCCCAGGGGGTAAGTGTACCCTCGAAATAAAAAGCTAGTGGGAACACTGTCTCTGATGTTATTAACTGCTTAAACAATACTAAGGATTGTTTTTATTGTATTCCAGTTCTTTAATGCGCCTAACTGAGAGTTATCAGTTAAAAATAAATTTAAAAGTAGCACGTGTAGAATTTAGTTACGTACGGGACAATTTGAAATTTGCATGTTTTAAATGCCAAAGAAGTTAAAATGTATCATATTATTGTTCAATAACAGTTTAAACACAAGCACAGTTGTTTTGGTGAGTTTAGATATCACTTTGTACAGTTGTTATGTCAAAACATGACCAGATTTAGTTGTTGATGTTAAAATATACAGTTTGTTAAAATGTTTTGACTGGTAAATAACTACCACTGTTTTGCTACTGCTGTCAAAATTGCCATTGCCAATGTGTTTGTCCTCAATTCAACAACGTTACATAATAATGTAGTTTTGGTAGTAAAAGTTTGTTACAAATGATACAATGTCAAAATGCAAAGTATGTAACGTACAGGACAATTTATGATAACGTTCGGGACAAAAACCTTTTCGTTGATAGATATTTTGTGTTTAATCATTGTCTCTCAATGTTCTGACATTAATGAAAGGGACAGTCCTTTGTTTGTTTTCACAATTCCCAAGTGAATTTGATTTTGTTTGTAATATTTTAGAATAATTGAAAGTATTTGAAGTTTCAAAATAAAGGAAATTACAAAAAAATATGGTTTCATTCTTTTATTTCATTCGCAAATTATAGTCATTTTCATCGTTTTTGTTAGTTTATTCAACATACTCATACCATTTTTTATCAAAACCTATTGGATTTGTCATTCTTTAGCCATTATTATGTTGAATTCAGCAACATTTATTACCGAGATACAATTTACAAGCATATGTTTTTAATGCACACCTTTAACCATTCAACAGCTGATAACTCTAAAAGTAAGATAGATCAGCTGACAAAACAATAGAGTTATACACAAAACATGTTAAGAATCCTGAAAAAGCATTAAGAATGATGATATGATAATATGAAAAAAATGCGAAAAAAATCTTCAAATGTCCCCCTTAACAGGGAATGAGTCTTTGACGAAAGTAAAGAATGATTTGACAGGAAGTGCGTAGAATTTCGTGTGCAGAAATAAAGCTTACAAGACAGTTTCCTAAAGAACACGACAAAACAGTTGAAAATTGAGAAAGTCATGTTGGGACAATTCCTATTTTATACAGAGTGTAAAATACCTATAATCAAACGTTCAGTAAAACCAACACAGTTTTGGTTAAGAGCCAACATTGTCAAAACATTAAAGTATCGATAATATAAAATTCCCTTTTAGGAGCCATTATTTCCTCTGAGTTCAACAGGAATTTTGGCTTTCAGGATTACTATGAACTGATACGTGTCCTGACTTTGGTAATTACAGAACAAAATATCTGGGCCATGCTTTGGCGGACTGCGCAGGCTGACCTGAGTCGACAGTTTTTGCAGATGCATTTAGCCCCCTTTTCACACATTAGTATAATATGAGGTTGATTCGTAGTCAGTGAAATTACATGAGCATTTTGACATTCATTTGTTTTACATGTCTTTCAATTCTAGCATGACAGACATGCATCATCAGACAGGTAGAGCACCTCTTACGGAAAGACAAATTGAGCGATTCGAGCAACAGAAAGAAAAACTTCTGGATAGGTAAGACAAGAACTGTTTGGTCACACAGGTATTTTCATCAGTCATTTTTGTTTCTCTATTTAAATGATGAAGCCCAGTGTTCACTTAAGCCTCTCTCTCTCTCCAAAATACTGTAGGTATCACGTTGCCAACAAAACTATTACTTTTGGGTTATTTGATCAATTTACATGAATTCCATGCAGAGTTTGAATATCCAGGAGTAGCAACCGCTAAGCAGTTTTAATATATGGCCTGCAACAAGCGAAAAGGGGTTTTCGGACATTTGCGTAAAGTGTCGTCTGGGATCAGCCTGCGCAGTCCGCGCAGGCTGATCCGAGACCGCACTTTACGTCAACATTAGATTTTGTCCTACAGTAGACTTGCATGAAATAGAAAATCACACACGATCGGAAAGTGTCGTCTCGGATCAGCCTGCGCGGGCTGATCTGAGACAACACTTTACGCAAATGTGCAAATGTCCCTTTTCGTGTGTTGCAGGCCATATTGAAACGAATGTAACGACTGAGTAATAATTCAGTCTGGTATGTATTAACAAAGACCTAAATGAGACGGAGCTGAGGCACGGGCTTATCTCCGTCTACTCTTTTTGCGTGTCCAAGAGTGGCTATGGTATTTCTTAATCTAAAAAGACTATCATGAACATATTCAACATGAATTTGTTCGCTCGATAAATTTGGCAACTTTCCTTTTTGTGGAATTTTCATGGCGTAATTTTTCTACCTTAAAAATCCTTTTAAACAGAAATAGAAATCTGCAAAAACAGATAGATCAGCTGAAAGAAGACGTGTCAAGGCTGACAAAGGAACATCGACAAAAAGATGATTATTGCACCGAACTTAGCAGAAAGTATGACATCGTTTTTCTTCTTGACGTGAAATAAATATCTTATCATTACGATTTCATTCATTATTGTGTCGTTTGCTTTATGCAAGACCGAATTGGTAAAGGAATAAAGTTTTCTTAAAGATTTCTAAAAAGCACAGGAACGATAAAAGCCTGTGCAAATCGCTGGGAGAAAATGTCATGGACACTAAGTTTATCTACATTCTCAACTAAGCTTAGAATATTTCTTACATTGCGTGTAAAATGAATTATTCCATTACCACAGAGTCTCGAGTTTTAACGACCTTGGTTAATATGACTTTTAAAAACATGCGTAAATAGGAGTATGCTGGTACCTAGCATTTTTTCCTTTTCCCACAATGTTTTCTAACCTCTCAAGAACTAATTCTGTGGTTTGTGTCAAATAAATTTGTCGTCAGCAAATGCTTTCATCTTGGACCCGTCTAAAATTTTGTTGTGTGGTAAAGAGTAAAAAGTATTTTGCTTAGCAATATTAGAATGTCGTTATACAAACAAAAAATAATGGCCTAGGATAATAACCTTAAAACTTGATGGTGTGTAGAATGGTTCAGAATTTAGTCACCTGTGTAAACGTAGATAAATTACACACACACACACACACACACACACACACACACACACACACACACACACATATATAGTAAGGGATAAAGAAACACGAGGGGAATTAAAACTGGAAACGACAACAGAAGGCCCTCCAGAAAATGAAATGCATTCTCTAGGAGTAGTAAGAGATTTACCCGGTCTAGCTCATGGATCCATTTTAGCCATTTATATTCTTAACCATTTTATGCTATCTTTATCCATTACTCAACCATTAATAATCTTTAACTATTAATAGTCTTTAACCATTACTCAACCATCTTTTTTTTTACTTTTAACCAGGCTAGGGTTTCTATTGAATTTTCTAGTATATGTCTTTTATCATCATCAGAACACAAAGCTTTTTTGTTTACTTCCTCAGTATATATTTCATGACCGCGACTTCTCAATACACACATATTCCTATACTGGTCCTTTTTTGTAAGCAAACATTCTTTGTAGTTGTCATAATTTATTTCGTTTTTAATTACTGACTTTTTAATCCCTTTACATCTTTTGTCTTCCTTTCCATCTAAAGTTTTATATGCATACCTTTTTGCTCTTAGACCCACAAAATCAGTCATAATTTTACCACCCAACTCATCTTTAAACATACCAGCTACTTTTTTGTTGCAACTGTTGGAATACCAGATGGATGATTGGAAGGGTAGTTACTTGTATCAAACATTGTGGGAACATCTAATGTAATATCTTTGTAAATGTCTTCTGTTTCTATCTCAAGAATAAAACTATCAGTATCCGTATAACATAATCTAACTTTTTCACCATATTTTGCTTTAAGGTATCTATAGTAAGTGTTGTACATATGAGTTTTACTAATATCCAAAATACTCATTCCTGAGTAAACGGGTTTATTGTATTTTATAATGGTTCTTTTCATGTGTACAGCTTCTAAATGTTCATCAAATGTTCTTGTATGACTATAGTTTGGCCTTGCTACTAGATTTCTATAACGGTTTTCATCAGAAACTAATTGTATGTCTACTCTGTTTCTCAAGTTTTCCATTGTTTTACCAAAAACGGAATTATTCATTAACTTAAAAAACTCTTTATCGAAATCATTTTTAGCATCTGTTCTTAGTTTAATGTTTAGATCAATATAAGGCTTAAACCAAGCACTTTCCTCAAACTTAATTCCACGATTTATTTTTACGAGCTTTAAACCTAAATCGAGATATGTTTTTAAAGCTTGATGATGTAAAACATAATTTTTCTTTGAGCCTAAGTTTGGAATAAGTTTTTCTACCTTTTTTATTTTTTTACGGACTGGTGCTAAAGGAAAGTCATTATGTAAATCGTGTAATTCATTAGGGTATTCTAAATCTACTTCTAATATAGAAGGAATATTTTTCCAATTTTTTAATTCTTCTTCATTCATCCATTTAAAGTCATGAGTAGGAAGAGGATGGCTCATTGCCCAAGGATAAAGACTGTTTGCATCTTTATATAATAAATACTTTGAAGGTTTACTCGGGTCATATGATTCTTCCATATATTTATTATTAGCTTCTGCGTGTCTTTTTGTACACATACTAAGACCACCTCTTATACCCTGCTCCATCATTAAAAGCATGTTAGGGTCTGATAAAAGTTCTAGGTTTACTTCTGTTATTTTTAACGCTGCATCCCAAGCTAGACCTAGGGCAGTAGAATACCAACTAGGATCTAAGTCATAGTTTTTACAACAGACATCTCTAAAGTTCTCAAAAACATCAGCTAAAAGCAATACATCTATTTTGTTGTAAAGTTCTAAGTAATCCTTTAACGTTTTCATATCAAAAGTTTTCCAAACCTTTTGTACATGAGCATAGTCTTCATCACTAATGATTTCTTTGTTTAAACTAGAGTAAAATGCTTGTTTAAGTGGTAACTGAGTTTCTTTAAGTTTTTCTAGAGAATCTAAATATTCATTAGGAAAAACTCCTTTTCTCCTAACTAGTGGTAACTGCTTTTTTGTGAAGAATCTTGATAGAATTTTTAACTGGTTTTCATTCAAGTTACTTGAAAGCCTATCTAAGATTAAGCTCATGAATTTAAAACTGTCAATAAATCTAATTTTATGACTTGTGTTTTTTCCAACCCAAATGTTTTTACTAAAACTAATATATTTCTCTTCATTATTTGGAATACAATCAATTTTTCCAGCAGACTTACCAAGATATTTAATAAAAAGATGTGCATCATATCCACTGAGATTATGAAAGTACACAGGTGTAAAGTCAGGCTTTTTAGCCTTTAGGTTGCATTCATTGTGTGCTGCACCTCTATATTTACCTGTAAAATGACAATGATCTCTTACTTTGTAATAATCATGAGTAAATTCTTTATCACAAGTCCAACAACGTGTTTCCTGGTTGTATTTTGTTATTTCCTGTTTTGTCATTTCAATAGGTACAGGCTTTTAGTAGTACCTTTGATGATTTTTTTTTTTTTATATCAGCTTTTAACCAGTTTATAAAAATGCCGCCGATATCTCCTCCAGTATAGTTTCTTTCTATAGGAGCACAAACATCATCATCAAAACATTTTATAAGGTAGTAAAAGCTACAAGGTATATGCTTTTGACGTTGTATAGTGTAACTATTTTCTGGGTTTGGTTGACATGTATGCATAGGTTTTAAAATACTTTCAAAATCAGCGTATACAACAAAAGGAATACAAAGTTTTCTAGCATGGTTTTCAAATTTTAGCATTGTACCTCTTTTAGGCATTTCTAAAGCAATAGGCTCATTATTGTTACAGAAGAGCTCATGTTCTTCTAAAAGTTTTTAGTTTGCTAAAGTTTTTTATGAGAGCACAGTGCATATTTTCTTTATTTTTGATAAAAAGCAGGTCAACATGATGTATAGAAGTTCTAAAATTTGAATAATTTGTAATTCTAAGAGGGTAAAAGGTTTCATTACTATACCCATAAACGTTTACACTAAATTTAAAGTTTTGCTTTTCAAACTTATCTATATCTTTCAAAGTAACAGGATATTTTATTCCATTCATGTCTAATTTATTCTCATATCCTTGCAAAACCCCATCAACCCTTCCCGCATTATGATTTTTAGGATATATCGCTCTTAAAGTACACTATAAAAAGCATTTTTATCTTCATTTTTCATGTTGATAACTGCTCTTTTATTTACAATCCAATTTGGTAAAGGTAAGTAGCCTCTAGCACGTAAAGGGTCATAAACAGCTGTGTGCAATTCTAATCTCACTACACTTGAAAGAGACCAACCACTAACTTCTCTTTGAAACTTAGGTAGCTTTTCTAAAATTTCATCTATCATATTTTGTAACACCTCATCCACTTCTTCTTCACTCAAGTTTAAAAAATTGTTAGAGTGAAAAGCGTTTTCTCTTTCTGAGTTAGGGTCTGTAGGTAAATGTAACCTACACCTAAGTATTAACTTTACCTTTGTTTGTAGGTTTCTTCGAAGAGTGTTGAGAAGATTATCCCTCGTTTCTATAAAAAAACCTATTAGGAGTATAACCTTCTCTACCCTCTATAACATGTCGAGTAGCATACCCTCTAAATGCTGATTGCTCAACTCTAATATCAAACGGTTGCCTTTGTTGGGTAATTTTCTCTAACATGTTCAACAGTTTCATCCAATACTTGTTGTATTTGTGGTGGTTCCACATAACCGGTTAGCCAATTAGTGAAATCAGTTATTCCTCTTTGTACGGGTTCTGGAACAGCAACTGTTGCTAACCGTCTTGCTCCAGTTAATGCAGTAGACGCAACTCGTTTAGCTACGTTTTTAAATCTATTAAACCAACTCATTTCTTATAGTAAATATATTTTGTCTTGAGCTATTTTATTTTATTTCACAAATTTTATTATGATATTGTCATAATAAAATTATTGGATGCTAATCTTGTATTTATTTTTCCAAACTTCTCAATTCCAGTTAAAAATCGTTTTGGGGCAATGATTTATAAATTTACCTGCTTTATAAATAGATGGAAAATTTTTCATTTCACCAGTTTTAATATCCTCTAAACTAACTTTTCTAGGATTACTCAGAATAGTTTTTAATCTGATAAATTTAGGATCTTCTTTCTTTTCTGGTTTAGGAGGTTTAGATGGTTTCTCTGGTAGCAAACCATGTTCTTTTACCAACTCAACTATCTGCTTTTTATCCCAGAAAGATCGAAATTTTATATTATTTTCTATAAGAATTTTTTTTAATTCTGAAACCTTCATCATTTTTTATAAAAAAGAAAAAAATCTTAATACACTACACTCATTTTATTTCCATCAGACTGGAAGTTTATTAACCTATCACTAATGATAACAGCATATGCTTCTGTGGCTACGGGTACATTTACGTCAAAATTTACTTTAATTTGTATATCAGTAACAGAATATTTTAACCTTTCACTTTGTTTGGAAACATCAAACAAAAACAAAGGATAAAGGGTTTTGTACTCTGAGGGGGTAAAGTTAGGATTTGATAACAGCTCGTCCATGTTATAAAACTTAGATCTAAATAACGCAGCATTACCATACGCTCTACTAAATTGTTGTCCAGTAAATGAAAGATTGTAGTCAACTGCAGGATATCTAGTGGAGTTTAACATAACATAAATATTTTTAACGTTTACGTTGTCGAATATGGATGGATTTTGCTCTTGGTTACCATTTTTATCAGTCTGAAAGCCAACAGTGATAAAACGTGGTACTTCAGGAGATGATTTAACGGAAAGTCTCCAGCTAAATGTTGTTGACTGAGGAACTGTGATAGAGTCACACTGTACCATCCTAGATCCAACTGGTAATTTTTCTTTTTTTTCTATAATTTTATAAAGTTCCATCTTCTCCATATCCGAGGGCATAACGTGGGGCATAGACCATGATATTTTATCCAACGTAATTATACCAGCATCAACACCAGCAGCTCTAAAGATCGCATCATCATCATCATCATTTCTCGTTAACGTAAGAGTTTGCTTCATTCCATACAAGACTTTATCATAGTCTTCACAAAAACCGAATATATGCTTCAATGGAACTCTAAAGCTAAATGTTCCTTTTGGATCAGAATTATTAACAATGTATAATTTTCTTAAATTCCAACCTGTGTTTTGGGCTCGTGCTGCACGTGTTGTATCCTTATACCACAATTGTTTTAACCCCTGTGATTTGGAAAAATCATCCGGATATTTTAACAACCCAAGCTTGACCAGGATGTATTATGGATTCAATCTCTTGACCGGAAAGTTGATACTTGATATTTTTAAAAAGATGCATGAGAGCGTTTTTTGTTAGAGAAACATTGTCAGCATTTGCGTAAGCTGTTCTATTAGCCTTTATAAACTACCTTCAATAAGTAAATAGCTCGCACTAGGATGTGTAAAAATATCTTGGGTTTCAATGCTAATCTTAATATCTCCTCCTGCGTTGTTTAGATTAGCACCTGTAATCGGTTCATACTCGAAGTGCTCATACTCACAAATACTATCGTCTTTCGGAATTGGTTCTGTAATATTTAAAATATTCATTTTTATATTGCTATAAATTATTTTTAATTTAAATTATACTGTTTAATTTTTTAACCCATTATTCTAAAAATTTAACAACCAGAGCTGGGGAAAAGAATCATACATGTCATTAACAAACACACTTCTAAGTTTAATTCTTTTCAGTTCATCTTTTGAGATTTTTGGATCCTTTTTAGTGTAAATTTTGTTTCCTGACACAATTTTTATTGTGGAAAAACCCTCATCACTTTTGCTTAAATACTTATTTACCTTTTCCTCAATCTCTTTCATTATGTTTACTTTTTCAGGAGATAACTTCACAATAGCTTTTTGGTAGTCATACTTTGTGTCATTAATTTCAAGGATCTCACAATCCTCCAGTTTAAAAAATGCATTTTTTATGATTATAGAAGATGTGTTGTATTTTTCATAATCTATATAATTAAATTCTATTTTTAACATTTTTTATTACAAATATAATTTCTTAAGCCATTTTTATTTTCTTAAGTTATACTATTTTAATACCAGACCCACTATTTAATTTTTTAACTAAGTCTTGAATAGCAATTGCACTTCAATCTATTAAGGAGTTAATGTTTTGTGTCTCTTGTGCCGTAGGTGTTGTAGTATGTCTTTTTAAAATTTCTCGTGATTTTGGTGTCAAAGCTTTTTCAACTAACCTCTTTCCTGCATCTACAGCAGCACTTTTTCCAACATCAAAAGCTTTTTTTGCTCCTTCCTTAGCAACACTCTTTCCTACATCAAAGGCAGAAGATGCAATTTGTTTAGCTGCACTACTAGTAAAAAGCCTCGTAAAAAAATTAGCAATGCTGTCAAAAATTCTAGCACCACCATATGAATATTTTCTCGGAATAATCCATGTTTTCTCGGAATAATCATTTTTTATAGTCTAGACATTAATTTGTTATAGGAGTTTGAATCCAAGACACCTTGTCTTAATTCATTACATGCACTAACAAGCTCGTTTCTTACACCTGTGTTACCTGCTTCTTTACTTGCCATTAACAGGTCTAGTCTTTCTATTAATGCGTTAGGGTCACATGGAATTATAGTAGTTATACCTTTTCCTTCGTAATAATGTCTGCTATCCCAAATGGGTTTGAGTATAGTTTTCCATTTTTGTCCTTTACTGCTTTTAGGATATTTACTTTTTGGGTTATTATCACGATAGAGTGCATTGGTTTGTATCATTTACTTGGCATAATTTCTGTAATCTTCGTCACCAAATTTGCTTTCGTCTGGCTCTGTAGATGTGATAAGTTCCCATAAACCATCCGTTCCTTTATATATTTTATTACCAATAACGAAATAATCACCATCATAGTCTACTGGCTCACTACCAATATAATATGCGCCTTCTCCTTCTGCTCGCATACCAAATGTTCTTTCACTTTTAAGCCTTTCTAAAATTTTCATACTCTCTTCTTTATACTTCTTTTCCATTTCAGCTTCTCTCTGTTTTATTTCTTGCGTCAAAGCGTCTTCATAGGTTGGAGGTGCTCCTACAATCCTTTCTTGTTTAAGCTTAAGTCTTTCTATAACCTCTTTTGTTGTAGCTTTTTGCGTGTCAATAATAGGCTTAAAAAACTTGGAAAGATCGGTTTGCAGTTTTTGCTCACCTGTTCTCTCAGATAGTAGACTATCCTGGATATTCCTTTTTCTCTCGAGATAGTCTTTTACAATTAAGCCCCTTTTTGCTGGATCAGTGATTTTTAAAAAAGACATTTTTTATTATAAATATAATTTTCAACGTATTTCTTAAATTATTTTTAACGCATTTTTTAACGCAGTTTTTTTAACACGTTTCACTGCTAGCACAGCGACAGTTAAAGCTGCAATTATACGAAAAATTTATTCTTGGTCTGCTAATATGACAGGGAACCCTCATGATTCTTTTCAGCCAACTTCCGAAAGGACTCACGTTGCTCTTGCCTCCCTTTTTCTATCAATGTCTTTTCCATTTCATTTGACATTTTTTTCTTCATCTTTGTACAAATTTCTTTTTTCATAACTTTATATTTTTCTAATTCTTCCAAAATCAGTTGAAACTCTTCATCAGTAACTTTATTATCACTCAAAGCTTTAGATATATGAGAAGATATAGTATTCAGTTTTGCACTTGCAATTGTTTTTATTTTTTCATGCTTTTCAGCTTTTGTAGTAGATTTTTTTACACTATAATTCCCAACTAAACTTGAAAGACCTGTAAAAACTGCAACACCTTCTAATGCCATTACAACAGGAGCAGCTACAACTGTTGATAAGAAACCTATTCCTCCAGCTCCTGCTCCCATTGTAATAACAACTAAAACTGCATTAGTAATATCTATTTTTTTTTTTGCAGCTCTATAGTATTTTTTACTCAAAGCTTCTCTTTTTTGTATTTCATTTTCTAAGAAATTTTGTATTTCATTTATTTTTGTAACCGATAGGCTTGCCCTTCATCACTAGGAGGGGCAGGTGGTAATCATGGATATATATCTTTCATCTCCATTTTTATTAGTAAAATATTTTATTTATTAGATTTTTAAATTAAGTAATAAACGATACACAAAAGCTCATTTTCTTCAATCTTTACAGTCTCGGTCCAATTGTTTGTAATAGTAACTAGAATATCATCAACATTTTCGAGGTTAACCTCATTTTGTAAACTACACCTCTTTAATTTTAAAGAGTATGTTAACGTGGTTAAAACAACCCCTCTAGTCATCATAAACCCAAACCCTAATCGTATTTGTTTTGTTTGCTTAGGGTTGAGTGTAATTTCTTCTTGACTAAAAATTTCCCAAGTTACTGGATTTACTTTTCGAGGTGAATGCTTTACACCTCTCAATGGTTTCCAATAAATTGTTTTTGGTTGAGTAATATTAGGTTTTACACTAAATTTATAAACAGACATTTTTTTTATAAATAATATTTAAATATTATTTATAACATTACAATATAGCTCCTAAAATTGGAATATTTGCAAATGGACTATTAGGTCCTAAAAGAAGTCCCTTTCCCTCGTAAAACTTTCCACCTTGTTTTAAATACACACCATCACCAACAGACTCTAATCCTTTACCTTTAGCTGACCCTAAATAAAGTCCTTTTCCATCAGTTTCTACCTGACAAACACATCCTCCTTTTTTAAGGTAAAGACCTGAGCCCATTGCTTTTTGTACACCTGATGAGGCTAATCCAGAAAGAGCACCAACGCCTAATGCTGGTAAAACATTTTTTGCAATCACTGGTAAAAGTCTTGCAGCTAACCCAGCTAACATTCCAAGAAAACCACCCTCTATCTTCAAATTATGTTTAAGTTGTTTTGAACTCATTCTGATTGTTATACCTTTACCATTCTCATAGGCTTTAGCTGTTTTCTTTGCTTGTGAATTGGTAATTGCTATAATATCATTACCTTGTAAATCCTCATGACCTAAACGAATACTTACTGGACATACAGCTTTAACAGCATGTTGAAGCTTTTGCTTTTGTCCTTCTGATATATTAACTTTAATAGTTGTATAACTTGTCATTTTATATTACAAAATTAATATTTTTTTTATCTTGCTTCTCTAATATGAAATCTAATTGTTAAATTTTCGCCTCTAAGATTTAATAAAGTTCCATTTTGGTCTGTGATTGCTACTTCTAGGTTGTGTATTTCATCCATTGTTATTGGTAAGTATACTAAATTAACTGGTGACTCAGTTATCTTATACCCAGGAGAAACATTGGGAAGAAAGAGTGAATTGTATTTTGTGTTGAACCATTAACATAGCTTCCTAAGATAATATCAACGTTAACAAACAAACTGTTTATACTGAGAATGTTTACAACATTTTCCGACTCATGAAATCCTTGTGTATATTTTGCGTGAGTAAATCCTAACACTTTAGAAATGGAGTTTGGATGGCTGAAATCTACTTGATAACCATTTTCAAGGGTAAGAATAGACTTTAGTGTATTCGTGTTTGCAGAAATGTTAATTTAATATTCTTCATTGGATATATTATAGTGCTCGTTTTTTCTCATTTCCTGATGACTTGTATCTTTGATGTCTACGAGGCATAACTACCTTCTGGTATTTTAATTTTAAACCATGTTGTACCATTGTCTGGAGAATAAATAAACAAGTTGTTTTTTGCATCAATGTTTGGAAAAGAGTAGTAAGTTTCAATGTTTACTAAAGCTATTTCATACTTTTTATCTTTTTCAAGCTGAATTGGTGGATTAAACCTAGTTTTAAAGCGTGTTTTGTGGTCGCTTACCATAATTTGAAATGATGTTTTGTGGTCTGTATTCTTTACCAAGGTTCAAATTTAACGGTCGCAAACTCGCAAAATGCGAGCTGAAATGAAAAAATGCGAGTGCCAAATTCTAGCACTCGAAATAATTTGCGAGTGCGCTGTAAAATGGGCAAACCTACCACTTAAAAATCTGAATTAATCCATAAACGCGATCGTTTTTCGTGTACACTGAATTGCCGTATGCGGTGTAGAACTATCCTTTGAGAGTATCACCGACCACGTGACCGGTATTCGTAGAGACGCTTGTTGCGATATTGTAAATATATGTATCCGATATTTAAAGCGCGTAGACGATTCTGACGTTATTTATACGTCTGCATTGCCTCGCTGAGAGTATGGAGCGGAAAATATCCAGTTTTTTCGGCAATAGGCCAGATTCCGTGACATCGCCGGAATATTTATTTGATATATATTAATGATCAAACAGTTTGTCCAAACAAAGGATATTTCTTTGCCATGCAGAATGTGTAGAGTCTGAGCTATAATATTATATGAGCAAACAGAGGAGACCCACTTAACAATATTTAGACTCTCACAAATTGAAAGCGTCTGCATTTGGTACAAAGGAAAGTTAAATCTCTAATAATGTAGAAAACATTGTGGGAAATGGAAAAATTGCTCATTATGAGCATTTCTCCTTTTGCCACAATGTTTTCATAAGTTTCTCATTTCAGAGTCGTTAAAACAGGGGCTGAGTGGCAATGGGTTAAAATATTGCTAGTACAAAATTGATTTTGGCTAGTAGAAAAAATGGTCACTAGCAAATTTTTGCTAGTTGAAAAAAAAGTTAAATTTGACCCCTGCTTTACAATCTATTTTAAAAGATCTTCCATTTTTTAATAATAAAAAATATTATTTAAACCTGTGAAATATATTTTTTTTACTAAAATATATTTCTTTTCGTTTTTTGAGATTTTTAAAAAAAGTTGAACTTACTTTGTTTTTTTGATATCCTCTTCTTCTAAATATTTCTAATTATGTATATCTAACTCTTGTTCTGCTTTTTTAAGGCCTACAAAGAAATTTATAGGCTTATGTTCTTTTAAGTCAATTTTTAAACCCATTTGTATCTGATATAAGACAAGACACACTAAGTGCTGGATATTCCATTACCGATTTCCAATAACTTCTATGCCACCCTCTCTTTTATATATTACTTTCAGTTACATCAAGAGCTTCATATATTTTGTCTATAGTCTTATTAATTCTTTCCATCATTAAACTTATTAACTTATTTTTTTTAAACCATGAATAGTCTTTTATACCAAATACTCTTATTACTTCTTTTACTTTCTGTTCATCACAATTATCCAAACGATTTTTTAACATCATAAGTTTACGTCTAATATCGTTTAGAGTAGTTATTGGTATAGATTTACAAATATCACTAGCAGTATTCATTTTATTAGTAATATTTTTTTTCTTAAGCTATTTCCAATTTTTTATTACGGTATATAAAAGCTATCAAGTCCATTATGTTTTTTTAACTAATTCTTCTAGATTCGCTTTTTCTGATAACATACATATCAACTGATTCTTTTTAAGTTGATTATAGTTTTTTATTTCCCATTTTTTTGCTAGTTTTCTAACTTTTCGTATAGACCAATTTTTCATAAATATGTTACATTTCTTAAATTCATATAAATTTATTAATTTTGTTAAAATATTCATATTCATTTTAGTAATAAAAATATTATTTAAACGTGTGAAATATATTTTAGTAAAAGAATATATTTCTTTGTTTACAGTTGATCAAATGTTTTTAACTCTTCTTCATTCATAGCAAGAAGTTCATCATACCATATAGGTTTTGAACACTAAGCATAATTAGGCATGCAATTTACCTCTTCTTCATCTTTTTTTAAAAGATGATTTATTTCTATTATTCTATTTGCAAATGATATTAACTTTCTTCTACTTTTAGTATGTTTTTTAAATAGGAATACATTTCAGAAACTTGTCTTCTTGAAAATAGTATATATGCGTATGTCTTGTTATCTGAGATTTTATTTTTGCTATTACACCTAGAAAACTTGCTTTTCATTCTAAGCAAAGTAGTTAGTTTTTTTTTATTTTCCTACTGAGCAACGATCTGAATTTATTAGCAAACGGTTTTTTACTATATCGTCAACTATATATATAATATCATTTGCTTGTAAATCTTCTAACTTATTTTTTATTAATCCCATTTTATACGTAATATTTTTTTTCTTAAGCTATTTTCAGTTTTTTATTCAGGTATATAAAAGCTATCAAACCCATTTCTGTACTTCCCGTTATGTTTTTTACTGGTTAAATCGATGATAACAAAACCGTGTGGTTTTTCCCCAAGACTTATGACAAAATCTCCTAAACTCATTCTTAGGCATATCTCCACTTACATGATCATTAAAAATTTGGTTAATATTTTTAAGGTCTTGTGGAAAAAGACAGATAAAATTTGTGTTTTCCCTAATCGTTTGTCTCGGTAGTCTAAAGTAGTTTTGGGAAAGGTAAAAACAGTCAACATTACTATGTCTTCCACGAATGTAATAGCACTCACACTTATTCTGCTTTTCTAGTAGTAGGTCATCAAAAATCATTAATTTTTTACTTTCTGAATTAAGCTCACGTGGATCAGGTACATCACCAGCAGTTTCATTAAAAGTACACTTTATATCTGACTTGTTTTTAATCGTTTTCACCCATTCTTCAACCAAAGCTGTTGGAGAAACATCTAATTCTTGTATCTCATCTCGCATATCAAACAACCTTAAAATACTCTCTTTCGGTAGTCGTTCTTCAAAAGCTTTTTTAAGTATACAATATTCTGGTTGAAAAAGACTTTTTCCGAAAACACACAACTCGTTGTAGTCAAGCCAACCTGGTCTAAGTAGAAGGTAAAGTAAAAGAGTGGTCTTGCGAGCATCCTGATTTACCTACAATTAATCCTCTAATACTTTTTGGTAAAAGAGGGTGGTTAAACCTCTTTGATACTACTTCATTCCATGATAAATTGTTAATATCCATTTTTTATATATTTTTTTTAATTTTTATAAAAAAATGTATTGCGTTAAATGTAGAAAAGCTACTGATACAACCAACATAGAAAATGTTGTTACTAAAAGTAAAAGAAATATGATACGTGGAAAATGTGTGGTGTGTGGAACAACTAAAACACAGTTTGTTAAGGCACAGGGAGTAAAAAAAAGGTGGATCAGTGTTAAATAAATTTATAAATAATTTACCTTTTGAAATGCATCTCCGAGGGCATAATTTTACTAGGCCTGGAACTAAATTTAAAAAAAGACTTAACTCAGATTTAACACCAAAATCTTGGAGCAAGCCATTAAACCGAGTTGATAAAGCTGCATACCATCATGATGTTTGTTATTTACAAAATCCCACTACTAAAGCAGCGAGGCGTGTGACAAAAATATGTTAACAGAGTTAGGAGGTATTTACAATCCTACTCTCAGGGAAAAAATGGATAAGTCTATTGTTAGTAAACTTATTGGAACAAAGATGAAATTTGGAATGGGGGTTAAAAAAATTTCAACATGGTAAATTTAGCGGAAGAATTACACAAACCAGTAAAAAGAAAATTTAAGAAAAGGAGAGTTAGAGTAAACGGTATAGATAGGATATGGGCTGCAGATTTAGTAGACATGCAAGCATTTTCTAAATTTAATCGTGGTGTAAAATATTTACTCGCTATCATTGACATCTTTTCCAAATACGGATGGTTAGTACCATTAAAAGACACAACAGGAAAATCTGTTGCTATAGCATTAAAGAGTATTTTTAAGGAAAGAAAACCAGATAACATATGGGTGAATAAGGGTAAAGAGTTTTATAACAAAGAAGTTAAAGACTTGATTGAATTGTATTCCACCGAAAATGAAGAAAAATCCAGTGTAGTTGGGAGATGGATTAGAACTATGAAAGAAAAAATGTGGAAATATTTTTCTGCACAGTCTACAAACGTTTACATTAACGTGTTACCAGATCTCGTTAAAGAATATAATAACACGAGACATTCATCCATTAAGATGACACCAGTAAATGTGAGTAAAAAAGAAAATGAAACCAAAGTTTGGAGAAATCTTTACCCCGATCATCTCGAAATAGAAGATATAGAACCTAAGTTTTCTGTTGGAGACAAAGTAAGAATAACTAAAAAGAAAAAGATCTTTGAAAAAGGATATACTACAAGATGGACTGAAGAGGTATTTTACAGTTTCTGAAGTAAAACATACATCACCTGTAACATATAAAATTGTAGATCTTAATGGAGAAGAAATAAAGGGTACCTTTTATGAACCTAAGCTGCAAAAAACTGGTCAGGAGTTATATAGAATAGAAAAGGTTATTTAAAAAAAAAAGGAAAGAAATAAATCTCTAGTAAAGTGGAAAGGTTATTCTGATGAGTTTAATTCATGGGTTGATAATAGAGATATCGTAAATATTTCTATATAAAAACAAATGTTAGATATTGCAATTGAAAACATAATTTTACCAGATAGACCATTAAACAACCTAGAACTAGAAGATGCAGCAAAAAGATTAAAGATTCCTTCTTTTAGGGGAGTATTTTTATGAAACACTCTACCAAAAAAGTGTAGAAAAAAGGAATGTGGTATACTAAACCTTGATGATACGAGTGGATCTGGTACACGTTGGGTTGCTTGGTATAAAAATGGTAAAAGTAAAATTTACTTTGACAGTTATGGTATACAACCTCCAATTGAAATTCAAGAGTACCTAAAAAGCCAAATACATTATAATACTGATCAATTACAACAAGCAGGACAAGTATTTTGTGGTCATTTATGTTTGTACATTCTTAAAGAGTTGGGTTTAATTAAAAAATTTCAAACAGTTTTAAATAAAATATTTTAGTAATAAAAAAATGCCCGTTGATAAATTCGGAGGAATGGGTGATGTTAAAACTAGTGGTGATGGTGTGTCACTCGCTTACGTAAATAATAATTTTTTACGTAAAGATGGAACAACAACTGTTACTGGTTCTATAGATATGGCTGGTAATACATTAACAAAGGTTAGTAATCCGGTAAATCCTCAAGATGTTGCTACTAAAAATTATGTTGACTCTAACTCGGGGTTGTTGGATGAAAATGGAGGATACAATGTAAAAGGGTATTTAAACATGAATTTTAAAAAAATAAAAAATCTTGATTCACCAACAGAACCGGGTGAAGCTGCTACTGAAAATTACGTGGATAGAGTTGGTAGGGCAATAGTACAACAACAAAATGGTAATTTTTTTGCTGTTGCAGATATAGATATGAGGGGATATACTTTAACAAATCTTATAGATCCTGCGGATGCACAAGATGTTGCAACTAAAAAATACGTAGATGGTGCTAATAGAGCTTTCGTTTATGGAGATGGGGGGGTATATGGCAGTTGGTGATATTTCTATGGGTGGGCGTAGAATTTTCAATGTTGGACAACCTTTAGAAAACCAACAAACTGCAAATAAGTATTATGTAGATCATAATATAGAAGCTGTTATTCGGGGAGTGGTGCAATATCAAAAACCTCAAAAGGAACTTTTTCTGCTGTCAAAGATATCGATATGAATAATAATTATCTAAAAAATATTGCAGAGCCAAAGGATTCGCAAGATGCAGCAACCAAAGCTTATGTAGATGCTAATAAAGTAATAGCACAGAGACTTATTGGTCCTAAACCTATTATAACTGTATGGGGTGAAGAAAAGGGTGGAATAGGAAATGGTAATTATGGGTTTTCTTTTGGTACTGATAACTCAGGCTCAGATCACGGTTTAGGAGGTTATTGCATGAGTGCTCCAGGTAGAATTATAAGAGGTGCTTTAGTAGTAGTTAAAGATAAAGATAAACCCGATATACCAGAAGAGGTAAAAGTTAATATATCAGTAAACGGTTTGGATCAGGTTGATTACTCTATTATTAAAAAAGTGGGTGAAAATTGTAGTTGCTTGGTATTTCCTAAACCACTTGAACTAAAACAATGTGATGTAATAAACTTTATCTCAAGGTCAGACAATTCTAACGTAACACACGCTTACATATCTATTTTGATAGAGTTAAATTTATAAAAAATATTTAACCTTAAGAATCTTAAAACCTCAAAATAAAAAAGGTTTTGAAATTCAAAAAAATATTTTATAAAAAGTTTTTTACGATTTTATAGAAATATTTTAAGATGGTTGAGTAGTGGTTAAAGATTGGTTTAAGCATAAAATGGTTAAGAATATAAATGGCTAAAATAGGTCCATGAGCTAGATCGGGTAAATCTCCTACTACTTCTAGGTCGTTATCTGTGCAACATTTGCACAACCGTCAAGGGCAACATTTGGCATAGAGATACAAGAAAGATTACAGTTTCATAAAACGAATTTTGGAAAAAAACGAGTATAGATGTATCTTTAATGGTTAAAATGTTCAAGACACACCACTTGTTCATCATGTTAAAGCAGTTTTGCTTAAGTCGGAGCACTTATAACTCAAGTCACAGCACTTTTAGTGATACTATATTGCATATTGACTTCATGTCACAGCACTTTTACCTCGTGTCACAGCACTCGTGCCACCTTATGCCACCTTATGCCACAGCACTTTTACCTCGTGCCGCAGCACTTTGACTTCATGCCACAGCACTTCTACCTCATCCACAGCATTTTTACCTCATGCCACAGCCTTTCACCGTTTGTTACATGAGTTCAATCCCATGCCACAGCACCTTTAACTCATGTAACAACTTTTTCTTACTCGATTGTAAGGATCGTTATTTACCCTTTTACTCTCATTTTAAACTACCTCTCTAATATAAAAAAGAACCGGCAATCAATGGGTTATTAAGCCTAAAGCATTCTTATAGATAGAAATAAAGTTGATTTGACGGAGAATGTAAGTCAATTTATGGATAGCCACCACATAGACAGTGTACTCATGTAATTGTCAAAGTAATTGTTTCCACTGTACTATGTATGAAAGATTCTTGGTCTGGCAGAAGACGGTTTAATGCATCTCCGTGATGCATGATACCAAGCAAGTTATCACATTAATATAGATTCAAAACTTTGATTTTGTGTAAAAACCGACTGAACCATGAGGTGCACTGGGCCTTGACATGCAGAAAATTTACCCAGAGCAAAAAGTTTCGATCCAGATCAGCCTGAGCAAATTGCGCAGAATAGATGTAGTTAGAGAGTTCTAGGATTTACGATTTTACCCATCCCCCCCATCCATCTAAATCTAACAACCATCCCCCTGCTTAAATCCAATTTAGGTCAAAGGTCATCAAAATTAGGTCAAGGTCATCAAAAACTAGGTCAAGGTCAACAAAAACTAGGTCAAGGTCAACAAAAACTAGGTCAAGGTCAACAAAAATAGGTCAAAGGCCAACAAAAATAGGTCAAGGTCATCAAAAACTAGGACGCTCCTCTAAAAAACTAGGACGCCCCTCTCACACCCACACATCCCCTTCCCCAAAATACACCCCAACGATCTGTATTTTTAGCCCATATAGCTATATGAGCGAAAATCCCTATCTATGATAAATCTAATCCCCACCGCATCTATGGTTATGCCGCTATACAACATTCCAGTTAACACGTCTAATATTTTCACGCATATACCTATATGAACAAAATTCCCTATCTTTGATAAATCTAACCCCCACCACATCTATGGTTATGCCGCTATACAACATCCTAGTTAACACGTCTCATATTTTAGCCCATATACCTATATGAACCTATCTTGATAAATCTAACCCCCACCACGCCTATGCTTATGCCGCTATACAACATCTTAGTTAACACATCTCATATTTTCGCGCATATAGCTATATGCGCGAAATTACAACATTTTTTACTCTGACATATGATATATATTCTGCCCTATACATACTAAATTTTCTAAGATCTGCGTCTTTATCTTAGTGTGCCCCCAAGCTAATGTATCGATATTGTTCCCAAGGATATAGCGTTTATCGTCGTTACTGCTTAAGGCGACTTTATTCACCTCTTCTGTATACAACTGATGATTATGGCTTCTAATAACTACCATTCTTCTTAATTGTGTCTTATTTTCAAACAAACACTCTTTATAATGATCGTGTTTAATAAATGCTTTTACTACATGCCTTTCAATTCCCTTGCATTTTTTACTTTCCTCATCATCACCACACATTTTATAAGAGTATAGCTTAGACCTTAGACCCACAAACTGCTCGATAATCTTGCCACTTGCCTCATCTTTAAACATACCTACAACTTTCTTATTTAATCCGGTGGGAATACCTGAAAGATGATCAGGTGGGTAATCACTTGTATCGAACCAGTCTTTAACATCATCACTAATATTCTTATAGAAATCTTCTGTTTCTATTTCATACATTAAGCTATCTGTATCAGTAAAAAGAAGTTTAACTTTTTCACCATATTTATCTTTAATATAATTATAATGAAAGTTATACATGAATGTCTTACTTAAATCTAAAATACTCATCCCTGCATTAATAGGTTTATTAAAATATAAACGTGGTTTTTTCATTTGAATTATGCATAAATTTTCATCAAGGATGTTTATATTGTAATAATTCGGCTTAGCGGCTAATTTTTCTGCTTTTACTCTGGTACTAACTAATCTTACATCTACTCTATTTCTAATATTCTCCATAGTCTTACCAAATACAGAATTATTCATAAGTTTATAGAAATCCTTTTCAAATGCGGTTTTAGCTTTTGCTCTTAGTGTAGTATTTTTATCGATATAAGGTTTTGACCATTCACTGTCATCAAAAGTTAAGCCTCTATGGATATTTTTAAGCTTTAGGCCTAAACTTAAATATAACTTTAAATTTTCATAATGTAATATATATTTATTTTTATTATCTAAATTAGGTATAAGTTTCTCAACTTTACCAGTCTTTAATCTTTCAGGAGCCAACGGAAAATCATTATGTAAATCATGTAATTCTTTAGGATATTCTAAATCAACCTCTAATTTACAAGGGTGACTCTGCCAATTTTCTAAATCATTTTCATCCATCCATTTAAAATTACCAATGGGGAGTTTTTGACACATTGCTCAGCCATAGAGATTATTCGCATCCAAATAAGTAATAAATTTTGATGGTTCTTTAGAGTCATATTTTTCACCCATATATAAATTATTTGCTTTTGCATATCGTTTAAAAATGGTTGAGATACCTCCTCTTATTCCGTTTTCAATAAATAAAATCATATCAGGGTCTGATAATAATTCTAATTTTACCTTAGTAGTTTTTAACATTGCCTCCCAAGCTAATCCCGGCGCTGTATAAAACCAAGATGGGTCTAACCTATAATTAATAAAGCAAACATTCCTAAAATTTTCAAAGACATCCGCCAACAGTAAAACATCAGTCTTATTATATAAGTCGTGATAATCTTTAAAAGTTTTCATCTCGAAGGTTTTCCATACATTTAATGCATGTTGATAATCCCCCTCTCCAATTCCACTATATTTAAGCTTTGAGTAAAATTCTCTTTGTTTAGGTAACTTTGTTTCCTCTAATTTACTAAGGTTATCGAACCATTCATATGGAAATATACCTTTTTGAGAGACTAATTCAAACTTTTCCCCCGCAAAATATTTCATAATATTAATCTTCTCCTCCTTAGCTAGAGTGCTAGCTAATTCATCTAAACTTTTACCTAAAAATTTTAAACTATCAAGGAATCTAATCTCGTGCATTTTAGTTTTCTTTTTTTCTTCTTTTGTTTTCTTATCTTTAGCAGTGTATTCTATTGGAACATTTTTAGACACGCTAATATATGTTTCCTTGTTTGTTGGTATACAACTCGTCTCACCAGGTGTACTCATTAAGTCTTTTATAAATAAATGAGCATCATGTTTACTATAATTATGAAAGAATACAGGTGTAAAAGTAGGTCTTCCGCATATTAAATTACACGCACTGTGTGCGGATCCTCTAAACCTTCCAGTATAAGGGCAATGGTCTCTCACTTTTTTCATGCCATCACATTTTTTAAGCGGTTCTTTACATTCTGAACATATTTCCTTTTTATCTTTCTTCTTCTCCTCTGTCTTTCTCTTACATTTTGAAAATGACTTCCTACATATCCAGCATTTTTTGCTTCCCTAAAATTCCGGTTATCCCCGACTCTACAAAATGTTACCCTCGAAGGCACACTATCTATTTCTCTTATAACATTTTCTAAATCCTCTATGAATTTCTTAGATGCATTTTCGCCAGAATATTGAAAAAGCTTTGAAGGGTAAAAATCTTCATAATGTGATTTAACATAAAAACAATACCCTGAAATGTTATGAGCATTAATTACTTTTGTCCAGCTGCCTTTCTTTTCGTTTTTCTTTTCTAATGTAGACTCCATATCCGCATAAATTGTAAAAGGGTGCCTCAGTTTTTTATAATAATTCTGAAAAGATATCTTGGTACCCTTTTCAGGTAAGTCTATTCTACATGCATCTTTTTCACCACAATACTCTAAATGTTTATTTAAAGTTTCTTCTTTTTGGAAATGATTCAAACATCTTTCACAAATATAAGTTTTACCATTATGATTAGATATTTGTTTAGATAACAATCTACTCACATCTTTAATTAAACAATAATGTTTTTTACCATCCTTCTCAAGAAGTAAAAGATTAATATGATGGTCTCTATTATAAACTTCTTTACTTAAACTAAGTGGATAAACACCAGTAGAATCATTATACCCAAAAATTGATACTGATATTGATGGGTTTAGGGTTTCAAATTTAATTCTATCCTGAAGGGAAACAGGGTAATTAATCCCTTCCATATTTATAGTGTTTAATAATGGTCTTAGTCTTTCAATTATTTCAGGATGTTTAATTTTTGGGTTCAAAGCTATAAGAATACAATAAGCAAAGCACATATCATCAATCTTATTTATTGGATTAATAACACTTTTTGTATTTGCTATCTTAGGGGGAATTGGGAACCAAGAATTTCCTTTTATTGGGTTATATGATACAGTGTGTAATCTTAAATCGATTATGTAAAGAACTTTATAATAATCTTCTTTCATTTCCTCCAATGCTATATCAATTAATATCTCTTCCCTCATTTCTTCATATATTTTATCCACATCATCCTTATCTAAAATAACAATTGGACCACCAGAACGAAAATACATCTTTTTTAAATCATCTTCAATAGAATGTTTCATCATACACGTCATAATAAGTTTAACTTTTGTTCGACGATTATTTCTCATAACATTGGTTATTTTATCTTTTACTAAATCAAAGAAATCAGCCGGTGTATAATCTTCATTACCTTTTATAAAATATTCTTTGGTAAATCCTCTAAATGCTGATGGCCCTTCTATAATCTCTATTTCATCTTTATCCCTATTAAACTTATCTATTTTTTCTTGTTCCTTATATAACTCATCTATTTTTTCTTTTAAAGCTTCTAAACTCGGTGATATTTTCTTTGGAATTTTTCTAATACTATCTAAATAGTTCATCAACTCCTCAGCTGCGGCTGTAGGTGGAGTTGGTACCATGGGGGGTGTGTAATATGTTGGTGTTGGTGTTGGTGTGTAAGGTGTTGGTTTTAATACAGGGGCTTCAAAATTAGAAATATCATAATCTAATATTGGCGCTCCCCGATTTAATAAGAGATCAATTATTTGAGCTCTTCTAAGCGTAGAGTATCCTCTAATTCCTCGATTTTTAGCTTCTTGTTTTAAGCCTTTTACTGTGAACCTCCTGAATTGATCAGCAACACTAGGAGGCGGAGGATTCCTTAGACGCGTAATTAATTCAGCTCTTTTAAGTCTAGAGTATCCTCGGATTCCTCTAGACTTGGCTAAATTTTTTAAACCTTCATATACTTTATCATCAACTATAATATTATTACCATCAATATCAACTGGTTTATTACCAATATAAAATTTACCATTTATATCATATAACCCATACGTTCTATCAGCTTCGTTCTTAGTAGTAAACTTTCTTAAATACTCATTCGCTATAGGTCCAATATTTAAAGGAGCTTCACCTTCTTTAGCTGGATCCTCCTCTGGATATTTTATAGAAGGAAAGGCTGGAAACACAACAGCCTTTGGTAATTTTTCTATACCCTCTTTAATAGGTCTAAGTCCTTCTGTAATCTCCTTTGTTGCAGCTTTTTGTGTTTCCGTAATAGGTTTAAAAAACTTTGAAAGATCTGTTTGAAGTTGTTGTTCACCTGTTCTCTCTGCTAATAGATTATCCCGAATATTCTTTTTTGTTGCAAGATACTCTTTTACGATTAAGTCCCTTTTTGCTGGATCAGTGATTTTTAAAAAAGACTTTTATTTAATTACTAAAATAATTTTTTATCTCAGTTTTTAACATAGTTTTTGTCATAATTTTTAACACGTTTCATAACTAAAGCTGCATGAAAACTTTATTTTTGGTCTTTTAATATTCAAGCGCCCCACCATGATGTTTTTCAACCAGCCTCCGAAAAGACTCCCTTTGCTCACGCCTCCCTCTCTCAATTAAACTTTCTTCATTTTCGGTAGATATCTTTTTCTTATTTTTTGTTCTTATTTCATCCTTCATTTTCTTATACTTCTCTTGTTCTTCCATGATAAGCTTAAACTCTTCATCTGATATATGATTGTCAACTAAAGCTTTGGATATATGTGAAGCAATTGTATCAAGCTTAGCATCAGCTATCATTCTAATCTTTTGATGTTTTTCTCCCTTTGTTTTTGAATTTCTTACTACATATTTACCTACCATTGAGAGTAATCCGGTTCCTGCACTTGTAATTTCTAAACCCAATGCTACTGGTACCGCTACAAAACTGTACCCAATAATATGGCTCCCCCAACACCAGAAGCCATTGTTAATCCGATCAATGCTGTATCAATATTATCAACAACTCTTGCGGCTCTAAAATATTTCTTGGCTAGGGCTTCTCTTTTTTGAACTTCATTCTCAAGAAACTTCTGTACTTCGGATATCTTTTGTAAACGGTAGGAATGGCCTTTGTCATCTTGTGACATCATTTCAATAGACGGGGCTGAAGGTGTATTACTTTCTTTAGGTAACGAAGGATAGACTTTATTAGGATGTTTTTGATCTATATCTGTCATTTTTTTATTAAAATGATAATTTTTTATCTCAGGATTTTAAATATTTTAGATAGCAAAATAACTCGCCCTCAGGTATTTCAATCGTTTTTGGTGAGAAATTATAAATGTAGACTAAGATATCATTAGTCTCGTTATCAAGATGTGTCCCATTAAAAATGGTTAAACTATCTTTCCATTTATTACTAACAGATATTACTACAACTCCTTGTGTAGTTATATAACCGAATCCTAACGATACTATTTTTCCATCTTTAGAAGGGATCTTAATGTCATCTTGAGAATAAATTTTCTATTTTAAAGGATCTTGCCTGATGGGAGGATAATCAACGTGTAAGTTAGGTTTCCAAAATATAGCATTATGTTGATTAGCAGTATTAGGTTTTATACCAAATTTGTGTATATCCATTTTTTATTTTGTTATAAATAATATTTAAATATTATTAATTATAACATTACACATTACGGCCATCTGTCATCATACCGACCATCATCATATACAACATAAAATAATGGTTCATTTTTTTGCAATAGTAATCTTTTCATCAGAATTATTGTTTTTATTATTACTAATATATCTTCAGCCCCCCCCCCAAAGAGTTATGGGTATTCTTGTGTATTACACCTCGTAAAACTAAAGTATTATTAAGTATAGTTTTAATATCACAATGAAAATGCGAAATATAACCAAGGCCAAGCTGCAACCTTAAAGTTTCTTTAGGTTCTAGTACTATTTCATGTTGTGAATATACCTCCCATAAATTATCTGTAATTTGTATAGGTGGATGTTCTAAATTTTTAAAAGGAATCCATAGTAATTTATTAAAATTTTCATTTATTTTGTAATCAAATTTACTTTTACATAACATTTTTTAATTATGTATTATTTTTTTATATTAATATTTTTATAACATAGCTCCTAAAATAGGTATATTAGCAAATGGACTATTAGGTCCAAGTATTAGTCCTTTTCCATCATACATTTTTCCTCCTTGTTTTAAATACAAGCCATCACCAACACCCCCTAATCCTTTACCTTTGTATGGTTTTAAGTATAATCCAGATCCATCAGTTTCTACCTGACAAACGCATCCTCCTTTTTTAAGATAAAGACCTGACCCCAGTGCTTTTTGTACCCCTGTTTGAGCTAATCCAGACAGAGCACCAACACCTGACGCAGGTAAAACGGTTTTTGCTAACATCGGTAAAGCACTGGCAGCTAACCCAGCCAACATTCCAAGAAAACCTCGCTCTATTTTCATATTATGTTTAAGTTGTTTAGCAGACATTTTAATAGTTATACCTTTACCCCCCTCATAGGCTTTAGCCATTTTCTTTGCTTGTGAATTGGTTAATGCTAAAACATCATTACCTTGTAAATCTTCATGACCTAAACGGATACTTACTGGACAACCACCTTTAACAGCATGTTGAAGCTTTTGCTTTTGTCCTCTGATATATTAACTTTAACAGTAGTGTAACTTGTCATTTTTATATATAATTCTTTTTTATTTTATCTCGCTTCTCTAATATGGAATCTAATTGTTAAATTTTCACCTCTAAGATTTAGTAAATTACCATCTTGGTCTGTAATATTTACCTCTAAGCTATGTATTTCATGTAATGTTAATGGTAAGTATACTAAATGAAGCGGCGACTCAATTATCTTATATCCTGGTGCAACATCTGGGAAAAAAGAGTAAATAGTGTTTTTTGTTGAACCATTAACATAACTTCCTGAAATAATATCTATGTTAACAAGCAAACTATTTATACTAAGAATGTTCACTACATTCTCTGACTCGTAAAATCCTTGTGTATATTTAGCGTGAGTAAATCCTAATACTTTGGCAATAGAGTTAGGTTGATTAAAATCTACTTGATAACCATCTCCTAGGGTAAGAACAGACTTTAGAGTATTGGTGTTTGCAGAAATGTTAATATAATACTCTTCGTTAACTTCATCGTAATGACCCGTTTTTCTCATTTCCTGGTGAATGGTATCATTAATGTCAACAAGGTCATAACTTCCTTCAGGTATTTTTATTTTAATCCATGAGGTACTATTGTCTGGAGAATAAACGAATATGTTGTTTGAAACATCAATATTTGGGAAAGAGTAGTAAGTTTCAAGGTTTACTAAAGCTATCTCGTATTTTTTATCCTTTCCCAGCTGAATTGGAGGATTAAACCTTGTTCTAAAACGTGTTTTAGTGTCGCTTACTATAATTTGAAATGATGTTTTATGTTCCGTATTTTTTACAATTTGTTCTAAAAGATCTTCCATTTTATAAAAAAGTAAAAATATTGTTTAGTTGAGTAAATAATATTTTTTATACTGACTTAGGTATGTAAAAAAATGTCAAAGCCGTTTCTATACTTCCCATCGTTTTTTTTACTGGTTAAATCGATAATAGCAAAGCCATGCGTTCTTTCCCATGCCCTTTTACAAAATTCCCTTAATTCATCCTTTGGCATATCATCACCTACATGATCACTATAAATATGGTTAATGTTTTTTAGGTCTTGTCGGAAAAGACAAATGAAATTAGCGTTTTCTCTAATAGTTTGCCTTGGTAGCCTAAAATAATTTTGTGAAAGGTAAAAGCAGTCAACATTACTATGTCTTCCACGAATGTAGTAACACTCACATTTATTTTGCCTTTCTAAAAGTAAATCATCAAAAATCATTAAATTTTTATTTTCTGAGTTTAACTCTCTCGGATCAGGCACATCACTCGCATTTTCAAAAAAGTTACAATTTATATCCGATTTATTTTTAATTGTTTTAATCCATTCTTCAACCAAAGCTGTGGGAGAAACATTTAAATCTTGTATATCATCTCGCGTGTTAAACAACCTTAAGATACATTCTTTTGGTAGTTTTTCTTCAAAAGCCTTTTTTAGTATTCGGTATTCGGGTTTAAAAAGGCTTTTTCCAAAAACACTTAAATCATTATAGTCAAGCCAGACTGGTCTAAGTAAAAGGTTTTTCAGTAAGGTAGTTTTACCACATCCTGATTTCCCTACAGTTATTCCTCTGATACTTTTTGGTAAAAGAGAGTGATTAAATCTCTTTGATACTACTTCATTCCATGATAAATTTACAACGTCCATTTTATATAACTTTTTTAATTTTTATATATAAAAATGTATTGTGTTAAATGTAAAAAACATACTGATACTATGCTGTTGCTAAAAATGGAAGAAATATGAAACGAGGAAAATGTGTAGTTTGCGGAATAACTAAAACTCAGTTTGTTAAGACAACAAAGGGTGGATCATTACTAAATAAAGCTATAAATAATTTACCTATTGAAATGCATCTCCCTGGGCACAATTTCACAGGCCCTGGCACTAAATTAAAGAAAAGACTCAATCCAGATTTAACACCAAAGAAATGGAGTAAACCAATAAACCGTGTTGATAAAGCTGCTTATCATCATGATGTTTGCTATCTTCAGCATAATGACACTGCCACAAGAAACGCAGTTTGTGATAAAAATATGTTAACAGAGTTAAAAGGTATTTACAATCCTACTATTAGAGAAAAAATGGAAAGGGGTTTAGTAAGTAAACTCATTGGAATGAAGATGAAATTTGGAATGGGAGTTAAAAAAAAAAATTCAGCATGATAAATTTAGCGGAAGAATTACATAAACCTGTAAGAAGAAAATTTAAGAAAAGGAGAGTTATAGTAAACGGTATAGATAAGATATGGGCTGCGGATTTAGTAGATATGCAAGCATTTTCTAAGTTTAATCGTGGTGTAAAATACCTTCTCGCTGTCATAGACATCTTTTCAAAATATGGATGGTTGACACCATTAAAAGATAAAACAGGAAAATCTGTTGCTATTGCACTAAAGTGTATTTTTAAGGGGAGAAAACCTGAAAAAATGTGGGTGGATAAGGGTAAAGAGTTTTATAACAAAGATGTAAAAGACTTGGTTGAATTGTATTCCGTTGAAAATGAGGAAAAATCCAGTGTGGTTGAGAGATGGATTTAGAACAATGAAAGAAAAAATGTGGAAGTATTTTTCTGCTCATTCTACAAACATCTATATTGATGCGTTACAAGATCTCGTTAAAGAATATAATAACACGAGGCATTCTTCTATTAAGATGACTCCATTAAATGCAAGTAAAAAAGAAAATGAACCCAAAGTCTGGAGAAATCTTTACCCTGATCATCTCAAAACAGAAGATATAAGGCCTAAGTTTTCCGTTGGAGACAGAGTAAGGATAGCTAAAAAGAAAAAGACTTTTGAGAAAGGTTATACAACAAGATGGACTGAGGAGATTTTTACAGTTTCTGAAGTAAAACATACATCACCTGTAACATATAAAATTAAGGATCTTAATCGAGAAGAAATACAAGGTACATTTTATGAACCTGAACTGCAGAAAACCAGACAAGAGCTGTATAGGATAGAAAAGGTTATTAAAAAAGGAAAAAAGAAGTCCCTTGTAAAGTGGAAAGGTTATTCTGATGAATTTAATTCATGGGTTGACAATAAAGACATTAGAAATATTTAACTATAAAAACATGTTAAATATTTCGATTGAAAAGGTAATTTTACCAAATAAACCGTTAAATAATTCTGAATTGGGAGATGCGGTAAAAAGATTAGAAATTCCTTCTTTTAGAGGAGTTTTTTTACTAGATACATTACCGAGAAAAGCAAATAAAACAGAATGTGGTATAGTAAACTTTGATAAAAGTGGTGGACCTGGTACACATTGGGTCGCTTGGTACAAAAACGGTAGAAATAAAATATATTTTGATAGTTATGGCATACAACCACCTATTGAACTTCAAGAGTATCTAAAAAGCCCTATACAATACTGATCAATTACAACAAACTGGGGAGGTATTTTGCGGGCATTTATGTTTATACATTCTTAAAGAGTTAGGTTCGGGTAAAAAGTTTCAAGATGTTTTAAATAAACTTTTTTAGCAATATTAAAAATGCCTGTTGATAAATTTGGATGAATGAAAGATGATAAAACAAGCGGTGATGGTGTGTCACTCGCTTACATAAATAATGATTTTTTGCGTAAAGATGGAACAACTGTTGTTACTGGTTCTATAGACATGAATGGTAATACATTAACAAGGGTTAGTAATCCGGTAAATTCTCAAGATGTGGCAACTAAGGCTTATGTTGACACCAACACAGGGTTGTTGGATGAAAACGGGGGTTATCACATTAAAAATGGTTATTTAAACATGGGTTCTAATCCAATAAAAAACGTTAAGGAGCCTACAGAACCAGACGAAGCTGCTACTAAAAATTATGTGTTTAAACAGCATGGAGCAATAGTAGAGGACCCTGATGATGGTATTTTTTCCGCTATTGCAGATATAAATATGAAAAGATATAGTTTAACGAATCTTTAAGACCCTGTAGATCCGCAAGATGTAGCAACTAAAGGTTACGTAGATCTTGCCAGTAGACCCTTCCATTATTTTGGTGGTATGTATATAGCACGTTATGTTGTCTCTATGGGAGGGTTCAGAATTAACAATGTTGGAAGCCCTTTAGAAAATGATCAAGCTGTAAATAAGTTTTACGTAGATACCGTTGTTGAGGCGGCTACCGCGGGTGAAAAAGTTTTAACAAAAAAACAAGATGGATCTTTTTCAATGGCTGGTGGAATAGATATGAATGATAACCAGATTACTGGATTACCGAATCCTATATCCCGTGATGCTGCTGCTAATAAAAATTATGTTGATAACGGTGGAGCTATTGTAAAAAATCCGAATGGAAGTTTCACTGTGGTGGCTGACATAGATCTCCAAGGTTTTTCTCTAAAAAACGCGGCAACCCCGGTAGAAGAGAGAGATTTAGCAACAAAATCCTATGTGGATAAAAAAGTATCCCTTCCTTCTCTCATAGGCCCTAAACCTATTATAACTGTGTGGGCTGAAGAACAAGAACCAATTGGAGATGGTAATTATGACTTCTCTTTTGGTAATGGTAATTCAGGTCGTAAACATGGTTTAGGGGGTTACTGCATGGGTGCGTCGGGTAGAATTATAAGAGGAAGTTTAACGATTGTTAAAAAGGATCCTAATGTACCAGAAGAGGTAAAAGTTAATATTGCGGTAAACGGAATAGAACAGGTTAATTACTCTATTATTACAAAGGCAGACGAAATTTGTAGCTGTACGGTTTTCCCAAGGGCGTTGGAGGTAAAACAATGCGACATCATAAACTTTATGTCAAAATCAACTAACCGTGATGTAACACAAGCTTACATATCTATTTTGATAGAGATAGACTTGTAAAAATATAACTTTGTTTATAAAAGTTATATTTTACGTTTGATATCTGTTTTAACTTTACAAACAGGACAGTTGGTTAAATTGGGCCCTGCGTTACATTCTTCACAAATACATATATGTCCGCAATTGCAAAATAATATATCAGAATCTTTTTCCCAACATATAATACATTTTTCTGATTTCAATCTTTTTTCTTCATTAGTAGTTTCTATTTTTACAGTATAGTTAATTACATATGGAATATTAGTTCTATATGAGCTACCTTGAATTGTTTCTATAAATCGATATCCGAAGAATGGAAACAAAGCTGCACGTAGAACATTGGTCACCATTACAAAAACATTTCCGGTCAATATTTCAACCGGATATTGTTAGAACTGGGGAAAAAGTTTCACCTTCAATATATGCATCATTAGGTATAAAATCTTCATAAAAAACTAGTCTATCAAAATTTCTTAAAAAGCTGATATAAACACCATCATGATTATTGCCACTAAAAATCCATTCAAAATCATCCTCTGTCTTTAACCAAAGCATAAACTTAATCGAACCGTAATCTTTTATTACTTTACTACATTCATAGTAGAAAGTAGGTTTTAAGTTCTTGAGTAATTGAACATTATTTTCATTTGCTGCCTTATCAAAGCATATATATTTTCTATATTCCCAAAGAGTTGATACCTTTTCAGAGGTGGGAGTGTAAATAAGTTTATTTTTTAACATATCGTTTAATTTATCACCAAAGATACCTATTCTTGTTTTAATACTCATGTTTATTTTTTTATTATTATTATTTTTTTTTTTTTTTTTTTTTTTTTTTTTATTTAACTTCACATTGAATATTTAACTTCTGTGTGTTGAAGTTAAATATTTAAAATTACTTATTCCTCATCCTCGTCAGAACTTGGGCATTCATCTATGATATTAGGTAAAATTTCCTTTTCCTTTCCTGGTAATTTTACATTCTTCTCCATTATTTTTACTGATATAACTTTAATCTGGATCGTTTCGATGTTTTTATTTTTAAATATTCCTTCTACTTTTAAAATACAGAACAACTTACAGGTAATTTTCTTATATAAAAGAGGGTCTACCACTTTGTTGTTTTCATTGTAAAAGCAGGTCTTATGTTGTTTGTTTTCGTAAAGCTTTGGGTATAACATAGCCGATCCATCCTCTTTATATCTTAAAGTATTAATTGCGTCTAAATTTTTAATCTTATCTTCTCTTAGTTCTTTGTCCATTCCATGTTCTCGGAAGAAATCTGTTAGTTTTTCCAGATCTTCTTTAAAAGCTCTTTCCTTTTTCGTAGGCTTTTCACCGTTATAACATAGTAAAGATAAGGAGTAATCTTTTAGATCTTTTCCTTCTGCGTTATTTCCGAATCCTGCATTAACACCATATGAAAATAAAACAGGGGTACGTATAAACAACGAACCATTTTCATTATTAGGGTATCTGTACTCTATTGGAATCTTAACAAAAGCATACTCTTTGCTCTTATATTTATTCTCGTAATCTATAGAAAGGTCTTCTTTACATAGTTCTCCACTTTTGATATAATTCATATCTGCACTTATTTTTTATATACAAGATTTTTTGTTTAACTTAATTAATTTTTTCTTAGGTCTCATACAAAAAGATATAAGCCAATAAAGTCGCCTTAAGCAGTAACGACGATAAACGCTATATCCTTGGGAACAATATCGATACATTAGCTTGGGGGCACACTAAGATAAAGACGCAGATCTTAGAAAATTTACTATGTATAGGGCAGAATTTATATCATATGTCAGAGTAAAAAATGTTGTAATTTCGCGCATATAGCTACATGCGCGAAAATATGAGATGTGTTAACTAAGATGTTGTGTAGCGGCATAAGCATAGGCGTGGTGGGGGTTAAATTTATCAAGATAGGGAATTTTGTTCATATAGGTATATGGGCTAAAATATGTTAACTAGGATGTTGTATAGCGGCATAACCATAGATGTGGTGGGGGTTAGATTTATCAAAGATAGGGAATTTTGTTCATATAGGTATATGCGTGAAAATATGAGACGTGTTAACTGGGATGTTGTATAGCGGCATAACCATAGATGCGGTGGGGATTAGATTTATCATAGATAGGGATTTTCGCTCATATAGCTATATGGGCTAAAAATACAGATCGTTGGGGTGTATTTTGGGGAGGGGAATGGGTGGGTGTGAGAGGGGCGTCCTAGTTTTTTAGAGGAGCGTCCTAGTTTTTGATGACTTTGACCTAGTTTTTGTTGACCTTGACCTAGTTTTGGAAGACCTTGACTTAGTTTTTGATGACCTTTGACCTAAATTGGATTTAAGCAGGGGGATGGTTGTTAGATTTAGATGGATGGGGGGATGGGTAAAATCGTAAATCCTAGAACTCTCTAACTACATCTACTGCGCAGGCTGACCTTATCGATACTGTTTGCAGATGTGTCAAGGCCCCTTTTCACAGAGCATGGCTCTAATGTATTAAGGTGCGGAAAGAGATACAGGTAAGAAATTAACTTTATGGCAAATAGTTACTTAAAATATGAACAAAATGGCCTATTTCTGCTGCATATGTCGATGTCTAAGACTTGTTTTGGTGAGCCGCTTGACTACCTTTACTGTCATTTGTTTTCAGCTTCCATGTTTGTTTTTCGGGATACCCAACGAGCAACCCTCTGCCATGGTTCACATTATACCTAATTGTAGGGTACATGTAAAAAGTATTGTCTATTATGAATATGTGCTATCCTTGAATAAGATTTAATTCCGACATTTTAAATCTAAAGGCGTGATGAATGGGAAGCTGTGCCGGCAATGTCGCAGAATGACAATCCAATGGTAATGAATATCTCTGATCCATTGAGACCTACGGCTATAGCAAGGAAATACGATCAGCTTTACGAAGGTGAATGGGCGGATGGGCTTGATCTTCTTGGTCAGTTCGGTGAAGCAGATAGCGAGAGCGCACAAACACTTATGAATGTTGTAAAGGTAATATCAACTTTTCGGTGCTTTAGCAGAAATTTGTTGAATCTTAGAGAACATACAATCAGGTATCTAAGTCATCTACATATGTATGTAGCATCACACCTTCACTTTGACCCGATACGTACCCTCGACGATAGGTCAGTCACTTGCGTTTGGTCCTTTTCCTAAACTTCAACACAGTGCCGTTTCTTGTGATTTACACCAAGTTGAATAAGTTTTTTTTGCACCGGCATAACAAATACATGTATGTAATACGATTTTACACTTTAGAAAGAAATGAGTATTTTTTTCGTATCGGTGTCTCTATCGTATTTCTTTCTAAAAATATTTACGTTTATTTCATTCCAGGAATGCTATTTATTCTGTGTACAGAGAGCCGAAATACAGAGACAGAAAGTCACCGAGGCGCTGCTTTTGTTTGAGTCCACAAACCCTGACAAGGTTAGTAGAACTTATCATGTACTGTAGTTCCAAGGCATTCTTCGGCTGCTTTTAATTTTATATCATAATTAATTAAACTGTAGACGAAAAGCTTAAAAAAAACTTGTGAATACTGATACTGGTACAGCGTGTATGATGTCTTTTAGGGCAGTATGTTAATGTAGTCTAGAATATTATGTAGGCTATAATGAGATGCTAAACGTCGAATGTATCATATTGATTAGATTAAGTTGAGCTAAATTGCTATCGGATAACTCAACAGTTGTAGTGATTGCTCATTCAAGTTTTCGGAACTGTGACTTTACTATACTAGGACAAAAACTTACCACATCACCCGAAAGATTAAAGGTTAAATTGTATGATGGAAGTAAGTGTAGGTTTTGGTGAAATTTTAAATAAAGGTGTCACCGGCTGTCATTCTTACAATCCAATGAAAAGTGCATTTGAAGATATGCCCATTCGACGGTGTAAGGACGGCATGAGCCACAAGTTTCGTCGTAAAAATCTGCAACAGCAGTACGTATATCGGTAAAATCACTATTTCGCGGTCTTAATTTTGAAAAAGGCCCTCAATAGCTTGAGCTGAGGCAAGCTGTTGATATGAAGAATATAAGAATGAGACGGTTGCATGGCTGTAGGGTCACCATCCCAATTGAGAAGTTGGTTATTGTTTAAATGCAAGCGGACTTATGCCTCAGCGGACTAACATTGTACATTGGCAAAAACAAATGCAGCAGTCTTTAGGTTTGTATGACGGTAAGAATTAGAATGTATAGGGGATGTTTACCTAACCGTCAGTTGTTATACAGGACTGTTCGTAGCCATCTCAATGTTAGCTGCTAGTAGACCTCTTAGAATTCCAATGAATGTTAGCAGCTTCTGGTAAATGGTATCCTCAATTATCAGCAGTACCGAACGGATATTTTGGGAATGGTTATGGCGCCTGATTTTAAAAATCGTCCGCTTCAAACAATTTCCATATTTGTATAAGACAATGGTCGACTGCATTGGGCTCATGCTACTGTTGATTTCTTGTGCAATGGGGGTATTGCAACCTTTCTTGACCAGCAATCAGCCAAGACCACCAGCCTTTTGAGAATATCTAGGACTGTTCTGAACGAAATAGTCTTTAGGTGGATCCACCAGTACAGATTTTAAACAAATGAGAACAGGGCCTGAACAAGGATTTCAGCAGGCTACCATAGAAACAGATCAGAACAGTTCAGACGTCTTTTCGAACAATGGGAAGGACTGGAACAGGCTACCACAGGAAAAGATCAGACGTCTTGTTAGGACAATGAGAGTTAAACAGATAAAAATATTTTATAGGTGGGTCTACAGAAGTACAGATGTTCAGCTTACGAGAAAAAAGGAATTAATGGCGTAGGGAACAAGACAGTGAAAAGGAGATTTAAAAGATCAGACGTCTTGTTAGGACAATGAGAGTTGAACAGATAAAAATATTTTATAGGTGGGTCTACAGAAGTACAGATGTTGAGCTTACGAGAAAAAAGGAATTAATTGCGTAGGGAACAGGACAGTGAAAAGGAGAATTTAAACAAATCATTAAAGTTTGTATCCATACTGACAGGCTTCAATGTTTCGGCGCTTGTATGGATGTATGAACACCTTCATGATCACACATGAATTTGATAAGAGCACTTGCAAATGGGGGTTTAAGGCAACCTCGTAATGCACTGGACCAAGCATGTCATCACATAATTGTGGATCCATAAATCCATTTTGTCTAACAACCGACTGAATCATTAGTAGAACGGCCTTTGACATGCAGAAAATTGTTCAACAGGGAAACGTTTTGACCAAGGTCAACCTTCCGTTGCCTGCGCAGACTTTCAAAGGTCGATACTTTTTGTAGATGCATTAAACACTCTTTTCATAGCGCATGGCTCATTTGAATCGTGTAAATTAGTTTAAGATAAACAAGCTATAGCAATAGTTGTTGGGAAATTGTTTTCTCCTAGATGGCCTGCAACATGCGAAAAAGGGCATTTGGACATTTGCGTAAAGTGCACTTAATTTTCTTTTATTTCTCGTCGCATGTTTTACTGAAGGCCAACAAATTTGGTACCATAGTGTAGTTCAGAGTCTGTAAAAAAATGCCAGGCTAATCAGATTTTGACTAACAGAAAGTTTAAGTTAGGTTTTTGCAGTTTAAATGAAGGTGGTACTAAAATCAAAGTTGCAAAAGTACTCAAAGACTAAGGTAACATTAAAGTTAGGTTTTTCTTAAAGTTCTTGTAATTTTTCAATCAATATCTTGTATGGCCACCTCTGCTGTCGATACAGGCAATTATTCGACGTCGCATAGACCTTACATAACGTAAAATCATTGCATCAGGAATGTTATTCCATTCCTGAACGAGAGCGATGGCCAAGCACTGAGCACTTTCCATTTTTGCAACTACATGGGCCTGCTATACTTATGCACGACAACACACGTCCTCATGTGGCACGAATCAGTCAGCAGTTTCTGAACAGAAACAATGTTGACGTTCTTCCTTGGCCAGCTTTATCTCCGGATATGAATCCAATAGAACATGTCTGGGATTACTTAGGAAAAAGGTTCGATCACGACGAAACATCAACAATCTCATGGACTTGGCCACCGCTCTCGTTCAGGAATGGAATAACATTCCTAGTGCAATGATTTTACATTATGTAAGGTCTATGCGACGTCGAATAATTGCCTGTATCGACAACAGAGACGGCCATACAAGATATTGATTGAAAAATTACAAGAACTTTAAGAAAAACCTAACTTTAATGTTGTGAGGCACGCGCATTTTACCTAGGTAACTAGTGCGCGGGAACAACTGTTTCCGCCTTCAACTGAAGAGTTATAATATAAAAATCGGTATTTTCACTGGTCGTAAGCTTGAAATATCGAAAAATATTTCACCGATATTTCTCGATAACCTACCGGAAAGCATGAAATAAACATTTATTGGGTAGACAAAGTTGGCTTAAATTTTCAGATTCTCGCTTGAATAACATTCTATTCATATATGCTAATGTTTTCTTCCAGGAATATCATGATGATGAGAGAAACTCCCCTGAAACACAGGAAGCCTTGCTGCCTTTCACAGAGAAATGTGTAGAGCTATGCTGGTACATGGTTTTACAGTCACCGCCTGTCTACATAGAGGATTGTGACAAATACACCAAGGGATCTGACTTCAACAAAGACGTTTTCCAATTTTATACCAGTTCCGGAACAAAACTTGATTTTGTTGTTTGGCCTCCACTGTACCTATACAAAGACGGTCCGTTGTTGTCAAAAGGCGTGGCACAGCCACTGAGTATTTAAAACAGTCAAATACCTGTCTCTAGTCCCATGTTCAAGCCTACTTTTATTTTCATGTTCGAGAATAGTGGAAATTTTGGATACTGTTTTATAAAGTAACTTCCCTTGATGTCAGTGTAATATGGTCTGCAAACACGCGAAAAGAGGCATTCGGACATTTGCGTAAAAAGTCGTCTCGGATCAGCCTGCGCAGTCCGCACAGGATGATCCGAAACGAAACTTTCCGTTTTTATGTAATTTTCTGTTTTGCGCAAGTCTACTGTAGCACAAAATCTAATGTAGTCGTAAAGTGCCATCTCGGATTAGCCTGCGCGGACTGCGCAGGCTGATCCGAGAAGACACTTTACGCAAATGTCCGAATGCACCTTTTTGCTTCTTGCAAGCCATATAGCCGTTTCGAAATTTCTTACACATGTTTGAGATTAAAAAAAAAAGGGTGAAGGGTGCCTTAATTTGTCAAAACCTTGAAATCACACGCCCGATGTCTAAAACCAGTCCTGTCAAATAATCTCCTGTTAGATCTGTCAAAGTTTGTGATCACAAGGCGTACACGCATTTCTCTATATTGAAGAAATTGTCGTTATGTAAAACATTTTTTAAACTATTTTTAGTCCGGACGGACACATTTATATTTCAATACAAGTGTAATTGCAAGCCTATTTTTTACGCAAAAGTTAACACTACTTCCTGAGACTTTATGTTACGTTCGCTATTGAGGTTAAAACAAAGAGTTAGGATGCGTCGAGATAAAGTGTTATTAAGCTGGCCAAAGGCTCGCTTAAAAACATTTTTTTCTAAATACGCCTAGAAGAAATGATCAAACATACCAACGTATGTCAGACCGTAAACATACCAACACTATGATAATTATTGCTGTTATCGTGTTGGTCCCCTCAGTAAGATCATCAATATACCACTCCAAGGAGCTTGCATACATACATACATACATACATATAAAGCCATTCGTTGATGTCTTTAATTTTAAGTGATGTGGTTTTATTTATGAAAAAAATGATATTTCAAATATGGCTTGCAACACGCGAAAATGGACATTCGGACATTTGCGTAAATTGTCGTCTCGGATCAGACTGCTACAGTAGACTTGCACAAAAAAGAAAATTACATATAAAACGGAAAGTGTCGTTTCGGATTAGTCGGCGCGGACTGCGCAAACTGATCCGAGACGACACTTTACGCAAATGTCCGATTGCCCTTTTTGCGTGTTGCAGGCCATTTATATGAATGAATTTGTGTTATGCTCTGGCAAAGGGAATATAATGCATCTCCGAGATGCATTGTACGAAGCAAGCCATCACCTGATTCAGGATCCATAAACTTCATTTTATCTAACAACGACTGAATCATGAGGTAGACTGGTCCTTTGACAGGCATAAAATTGATTAATAGCACAAGGTTTCGGCCCAGGTCAGCCTGGGCATACTGTGGAGACTGACCTGGTCGATACTTTTTGCAGAGGCATTAAGCTCCCTCCTCACAGAGCATGGCTCATTTGTTTAACATAGATAGAGAAACAAAGTCTTGCAACTTATACCAATGTCTCTCGAATCCGATTCCTGGAAACTACACCATTACTCTCGATGAATGTTTTGCCCAATGATCAATGCCAAAGTCGACACCCGCTCCCGGGTATCGAACTCGGGACTTATTTTGGTTACAAGGCCGACGCTCAACCTCACAACCAGGGACCCTATTACAATTTATAGTATCTCTGTTACTACTGGCGATGTTTACTTCAAACTCGGACTAGTTGTTAATTTTCAAACGGGGAACCCAAACGGTAAGGGCTGGTAACTATAAAAATTTTTTCGCCAATTATGCCTCTTTTTCGAATTTTTCGAATTTTCACTGAAAATCAAGCAACTGCAGCCGAGTGTGTTGGCACCTGCATGCGGTGCTCTTGTTCAGAAGTGTGCCAATAGTGTTACTTATGTTTTATCGTTAAACCGTCAACACGCACTATTTCATTAAAACACGAAAAAGATAACGCAACGTATTCATGTATATAGCCTACAGAGTTAAGAAGAAATGATTATTTCTTTATTTCAAATGATACAAATACGTTTTTTATTTATCTCTTTCCCGCCTCTCTCCCTCTCACTCTCCTGCTCCATCTCCAACTCTCTCTCTTTCTTTCTCTCTTTCTTTCTTTCTATCTACTCTATCTATCTATCTATCTATCTATCTATCTGTCTATCTATCTATCCTAACGGATAAGATAGTATAATAATAAATGCTTTAGCCAAAGAATGTATTATGCATGTAGTTTAGGCAATAATATCTCTTTTTGCAAATAAATCTTGAAACTTGTTATAATTTATCTGATATAAATGTAGTTAGTCCATATAGGATTTGACATAAGTTTGGCAATTGAGATAAAATTTAATAAAACGAATCAAGGAAAAAATCATATGAGCCATGCTCTGGCAAAAGGAGGCTTAATGCATCTCCGTGATGTATTGTACCAAGCAAGCCATCAAATAATTATGGATCCATAGAACCCATTTTTTCTTCCAACCAATTCAATTAAGAGGTAGTGTGGTAATTCAACATGGGTAAAATTGACTAATAGCAAAAAGTTTCGACCCAGGTCATCCTGCGCGAAATGCGCAGGCTGACCTGAGTCGATACTTTTTGCATATGCATTAAGCCCCCTATTCATAGAGCATGGCTCAAATAAAGAAAGCGTTCAGCGAGCATGGAAACCTTTTCTTCTAGACGAGATTTTGCTCTCCGCAAACTAAATCTATGGTCACAAATTGGTACGATGAGAGTTTATGAAGTTGTATATTAACATTAAAAAGAGTAACTAAGATTTCGATTCGTTGAGTTTGCTACTTTGTGCCGATATAACTTAGTTTGCTTTTTACCAAACAACCTTGTGAAATTTGGCTTTTGACAACGTTGTGATAAATAGGAGGAAATACTGGTAAACATCATTTTCTCCGTTAATCAGAATATTATCGACTTTTTCAAAAACAATCCAGTCACTTAAGCCACGTTTCTTGGGTTTCCTTTTTTTTTTGTAATGTTTTCCATTTGGACCAGTCTAAATCTTTACCGTTTGTCTTTTGAATGGTTATATCATTAACTTTTGAAAAAAATTAAATAGAAGTAGACTAGGTTTAATGCGGCTTTTGACAACATTGTGATAAATAGGAGAAAATACTGGTAAACATCATTTTCTCCTTTAATCACAATGTTCTCCTTTAGTATCACAATGTTCTCCTTCACAATGTTCTCCTTTATTCACAATGTTCGTATCCACCCTTTCGAAAACAATTCAAATAACTCAAGCCATTTTTTTTTAATGTTTTCCATTTGGACCAGTCTAAAGTTTTACTGTTTGTTTTCTGAAGATTAAAATCATTGGCTTTAAAAAAAAATATATATAAGCAGACTAGGGTTTTTACCACGCTTTCATTGCACTGTCTTTATAGAGCCGAATACACGTGTCATGTTAGAATCTACGTTATTCTATGTAGAGTGACGTCATTCTATATGGCCTGCAACACGCGAAAAGGGGCATTCGGACATTTGCGTAAGGTGTCGTCTCGGTTCAGCCTGCGCAGTCCGCACAGGCTAATCCGAGAAGACTCTTTTCGTTTTTATGTAATTTTCTGTTTCACGCAAGTCTACTGTAACACAAATCTAATGTAGTCGTAAAGTGTCGTCTCGGGTTAGCCTGCGCGGACTGCGCAGGCTGATCCGAGACGACACTTTACGCAAATGTCCGAATGCCCTTTTTCACGTGTTGCAAGCCAATTATAGAGTGACGTCATTCTGTATAAAGTAAGTAAGTAAGTTATTCAATGGAATACAATCTGCATCCCCGTTTTTACTCTAAGTATGAACTTGTTTTCCTTTGATTAAGAGTTGGTCATGTTAGAATCGAAATAATCTTCTTTCTATCGTGGTTTATCGTTCAATAAACCACGTTGTGAGTTATGAGGCGCAATGAATAAACCACTCGGGCTATCGCCCTTGTGGATTATTGATTGTGCCTCATAACTCACAACTGTGGTTTATTGAACGATAAACCACGATAGAAAGAAGATTATTTCTTAAAAATCTACTCCATGAATACCATGAATATACTTGATATATAAAAAATATTGTAGCAGAATGAAAAATTGCTCATTGTCTCTTTGCGCCAAGATGTTTTCAAAAGTTGTCTGCAGCGACGTGCAAAGTGTCGTCTGCCGGAAAAATAATAGTTAACCCTATACCACGCAAATCCGAGTTTCCCTGAACCTAAAAAAAGAAAGAGGCATTTTGAAAACATTGTAAGAAAAAGAAAAAATGCTGGTTACCAGCATTTTCTCCTTTTCTCATAATGTTTTCTACTCTTCAACAAACAAATTACAATGTTGGAGTCATATTTATGTTGTCGTCTTTGCTTTGAATTTGGACAAGTGCAAAATTTTGTCGTATGGAAACGAGTTAATTTACGCGATTATACCTTTTTTCCCTGTTGAAGCTGCCATTATTTGCGCCGCAAATCTTTCAGTATGTCTTTCTTTGCCTAGCCCAAGTAGAGCAGTCGGTAGCATATGGCCAGCAGGCGAAAAGGGACATTCGGACATTTGCGTAAAGTGTCGTCTCGAATCAGCCTGCGCAGTATGCGCAGGCTAATCCGAGACGGCACTTTACGACTGTATTAGATTGTGTCCCACAGTAGACTTGCGCAAAACCGAAAATTAAATAAGAACGGAAAGTGTCATTTCGGATTAACTGCACGGATTGCGCAGGCCGATCCGGGATGACACTTTACGCAAATGTCCGAATGCCCCTTTTCGCGTGTTGCAGGCCATATAGGACTTGAAACCAGAGGGTCACTGGTTCGAATCTCCAGCTCGGCCAATTTCTTTCCGAGGATTGATGATAGTCATTGCGACAGGATTCATTGCTCTCTCACCGCTGATCATTGTTTCGACGATAGTTATGTGGGAGGAAGAATAGTGTGCGAAGTCCTGATAAAAAGAAACTCGGGGAAAGTGTGTATAGGTGCATTGGCCACCACGATATAACTAATAGTATGCTGAAAACGGCGTTTAGCACTATACAAGCAAACTCTTTTCCTTTCCGTATCTAGAATTACAGCCACAAGTTCATCCGGCCGATTTCCGGACTTGAAAACTGAGATTTTCTACATGTTTACCACGGTGTTCAATTCTTCCGCTTTGATATATACATGTAACAGATTCCACATCACTAGTCCAAAATTTTATTGTTAGGTACAGAGCAAATTTTAAACACAATCTCGAGTTTTAACGACCTTGAGCAGGAAGGTCTTTGAAAGCATTGTGGGAACATCCTAGGAACATGCTGGTAACCAGTATTTTCTCCTTTTCCCATAATGTTTTCTACCCTATCACAGAATTTAAGCTAATTTGTTCCAACTTTGAATTTGCTGTCTGCATTTGTTTCAAATTTGAAAGGGTTTAAAATTTGTGGTTTGGTGAAGAGCGAACGTCGAAATAAAATCTCTGTATAAAGATATGAAAACCATCGATTTCAATCGTTGAACATATTTGAGGCGTGCTCTGTGAAGAGGGGGCTTAATGCATCTGCGAAAAAGTTTCGGCCCAGGTCAGCCTGCGCAGTCTGCGCAGGCTGACCTGGGCCGAAACTTTTCGCTATTCGTCGATTTTCTGCATGTCAAGGGATCAGTCTACCTCATGATTGAGTCGGTTGTTCTTTTTGGCCACCGTTCTCGTTCAGGAATGGAATAACATTCCTGGTGCAATGATTTTACGTTATGTAAGGTCTATGCGACGTCGAATAATTGCCTGTATCGACAGCAGAGGTGGCCATACAAGATATTGATTGAAAAATTACAAGAACTTTAAGAAAAACCTAACTTTAATGTTACCTTAGTCTTTGAGTACTTTTGCAACTTTGATTTTAGTACCACCTTCATTTAAACTGCAAAAAACCTAACTTAAACTTTCTGTTAGTCAAAATCTGATTAGCCTGGCATTTTCTACAGACTCTGAACTAAAGTATGATACCAAATTTGTTGGTCTTCAGTAAAACTTGCGACGAGAAATAAAAGAAAATTAAGTGCACACTTATTTATGGAACTGAGTTTACATATCTGGTTCATTGTTGGTTGCTAATATTATCGGAATCGAATATAAGATGTGTCCAATCATTTATTTTCATCACCAGAGGTGTTCGTCCATGTGTGACAAATGTCCAGTCCTTTGTCATCAATTCCCAGTAAGAATTAGGACACTTTTCCTTACTCCTCATCTTCATTTAGAGGTCCAACAAAATCAAGTTGAAAAATGCCTGATAATTTTCACTACTTCTGGAAAATTATTATCGCCTCAGTTCTTACATGCAGGTTGAATGCTTTCCTTTTTCACGATTTATTTAAAACAATCACATAAAATTTCGGTCCAAAGTCATTACTTTTTTTAGATCAAGTAATGTTAAAGTACGCTTATCATTAATGTAATAATAGCTGCCAAAAGTAAATGAAGCGGGTGTTACAATGCAGTTAAATTTAAATCGTATCATTTAAAACTATAGAAAATATTGTGAAGATGAAAATCTGTTATTGTATGGTCGGTGCAAGTGTTAGTTGATGAAACAGAAATTTATTTCAAAACTAAGTTAAAACTTCCCTGGTAACTCTATCTTTTAACTTTTTGCCTGGTTTTGAAACTCTTGTTTCTGCCAGTGACTAACACTTAGACCGGCCACACAATAACGATTTGTCACATTATTTTCAATATTTTTAACTGGCATCATATAAACTTGGATGCATTTTGAATACCTGCATTTTGTTCTTCTTTTTCTTTCCTTCTTTTTTTGTCGCTATTGATAAAATAGCACAAGATGTGATTGTTAACTATTTAACTCTAAAGAACAAACGACAAAATTTTACACTCCTCAAAATTCAAAGCTTTTGCACAGGACAAATTAGATGTGGCTTAATTCATTAAACCTGGCTCTAAAAGGCAAAAAACATTGTGAGAAAAGGAGAAATGCTAGGTACCAGCATTCTCTCTTTTTCCCCCAGTTTTCGAAAGAGTTTTTCCTCAGTGTCGTCAAAACTCGAGATTGTGTGATGAAGGATTAATTTACAAGACGTACAACAGCGGTTTACCGGTACACAATAATATAGAAAATTACTGACTGAAGGAATGACAACGTATCCAGGCTAGTGAGGCTTGATATAGCCGGAATTAGCTGGAAGCTAGCTGTATATGTTTTTAGATTTATTCACAATGTTACAGAGGTGGTGGAATAAGTCAAATTGAGCCTGATTTGAATAGGTTACTGACTAAATTTACAATAAGCAAACATCTAGTGCCTTATGGATAACTTCTTGTTAATTCTACAACTTTGGTAAGAACACTTTGTCAACTTGGAGTGGTAAATTTTTTCTGGTTTATATCATCATTGTAATATTTAACAAAATTAAGATCTCTAACAGAAGGAATTATATTCTGTGAGGCAGTATTTGGCAATTGTTGGGTTTTTGTTTACATTGAACCTGGGTCAGTCTGAATGGCAATAGACTAGGTTCGCTGCTCTAAAAATTGAATATTCGTTTCTGTGTAGTAGCACGAGGTCGACTTGCGTGTGTACAGAGATAGATTCGTATCGGATGAGAATGAAGTTCGAATCCGATGCGTACCGGTGAACACAAGCAACGAGACCCCATCTTACCACACAACAATACATACTGTTATGATTCTCTCTTTATTTTATAGCTCCCCTTCATAATTGTGAAGAAATATCACAAAATAGGTTAAATAAAAAAAAAGAAAATTGGAGAGCCACGCATCTTCGGGATTTGACACTGAACGAAAACATAGAAGTAGTCCGTGTACACGATGGTGTTCTACGAGTGTACAAAGTACGTGCATAAAGAGATAAACCTAGACAGAGTAGTGATACAGAAAAAGGCATTTTGGTCTATTGTATATGTGTTTTAGATGATTGCCGTATATTAGTCTAATAATTTATAGGTATACAATAAACAGGTTTCGGGCTCGAAGCCAAATGGAAGCCTCGAAGCCCTAGTTTGAACATCACTTTTGCTAGTAAGTCTTTTCGACAAGAAAATGCGAGCGAAATAGACAAATACATGGAAGTTCTGCTAATGCTTAGGTCACGAGCCTCATCTTCGACACATACATAGCCACACCCCTTCGTTTACAGCGCTTTTCAAGGAGTTAGTGCATCAGAAAGGAGCTTCTTATATTCCGCCCGTCACATTTTTTTACTCAAAACTAAACCTTAATCGAGCACTTCAACCATTCTTAAAGACAAATACGGAAGAACAGTTAGAATGAAAACATAAGAGATAAAAGAACCGTTATTTGTATGACGGTCGACCACACTGTTGTATTTTCTGGTATGGTGTTGACGAATTTATATGAAAGTCTCCAGTGACAGTTAACATATTTTCCTAAACAACGCTTTAACTTCATGTCGGAATGTAGCCATACATGCTGCGTAGATAAACGGATTGGCTGCACAGTTCAAGTCCCAGAACCTCAGAAAGAACCTAAAGACAGTCCTTTCTTCATCGGTCAAAGACGGATAGTAACTTTTCTCAAGCGACTGAACCAATCTCAAAGACAAATATGGTGCAAAACTGACAATGAACACCAGAGAGATTAAAAGCATTATGTAGGTGGAACGGCGCACGCTTGTAACTCTGAGAGAATTTGGAGTGCACACAGGTTGTGCCAGTGGAACACGTGGTTTTGTTCCCGCAATACCGGAAACATCATCGAGATTAATGGATTTACCATTTGGCGAATCCTCGAGGGAGGAAAGAGTTATCTTGTCTGTCGGTGGTTTGGGCGAGGTCTGTGGATTTCCTTTCTCTTTCATCTTAGCATTCATCTTCATCTGCGTGAAAATCTTCTTTCCAATTAAAGAGTAGAAAATGATGAGTATAATCAAAACAGACGCAAACAACAGCCACAATAACCCACTATACATTCTCATATAAAAAGTTCCGTCATATTCTTTAAGAATCAGACATCCCTGTCCGGTGATGTTGTTCGGGGATAATTCCACATCTTCTTTTCTAAATAGAACGAAAGTTGGCCACGAGAATACAAGTGCAAGGATTATTATCACGATGTAGATGTTTCTTGCGTGCTGTTGACGAATCTGCCAGCCGAATGGGTGACAAACCTTTCTGTATCTATCTATACTGATGATACCGAGCCAGCCTGCAGATGTCATGATGGGTCACATCTCCAAAAATATAGTAATTTTACAAAGCCAATCCGACGGATAGGTATAGGGGTGGCTCACAGATATCAGACCAAAGCCAATTATACAACTGTTTATTGTGTCGTTAACAGCAAGCCAGAATATAAAATAGTTCGCCATAGACATTGTGTAGGATTTTCTGTATATGATACACACTAGAATATTTCCAGGAATTCCCGTCAAGGCCAATAAACACAAAAATATAATTAGAGCTGCGGACCGCTCAACTTCAGCCAGTTCTAATGAGTCCAAAGTCTCGAGAGGTATAATGTCACTTGAATTCATAATGAATTCTTGGAACTTCTTAAAATGAAGTCTTTTCACACAGGATACCAATCCTAAAAGTAGACTGTTTGAATTTGTTTACAACCGGTGAAGTTAAGATTTTTTTTATCCATCCAAGAAAAACAGCATAAATATAGACAAGTTTTGTGGACCGCAATTTTTATACAAAGTACAATTCACAGTTTATGACGAAACACGACAAAAATAGAGTTCTCAACTGTAACTCAACGCAAATAGTGCTTGTGAACAGTGTCCCTATGAACCAACGACTAATAAACGAATTTTTTCCGTAAATTTAGACCCTATATTTAATATCCTTCTTTGTAGAGATGAGAGAGTTTCACTCCCCGAAATAAGAAATTACAAAGAGTCCTAAAGACCATATTTGTGATATGAATGGAGCAGGGTTTATCGCTTTATCAAACGACAAAATTTATGACTCACACATTCGGCGCGAGTACTGGTGTAGTTCACAGGAAGCAGAATCGAGAGAGATTAGTATAAGTTGTAAGAATTTGTTTCTCAATCGATGTAAAATTAATATGTTTAAACTAAACTAGAAAATGTTTGTTACCATCACTTTCTCCGTTTCCAAAGACGTTTTCAAAAGCCTTTTCTTTCAGAGCGTTAAAAGTCAGGATTGTGTGGTAAAGGGCCAAGTACAAAAACATTAGATATGCAAAAAAAAAAACAATATTTCGTGACTTAACTGGAGTATGACATGTTATCTGTGAACAAAACATAAAAGACAGTGGGAAAAAACACGAGTAAAAGAATGCAAAGCTAGGGCATGCTATTTTGAACAACTTGATGCACACGCACTGATTCATACCTGCTAAAATCTGGGTAGGTAAGTCGTACAGATATGTAGAGACGAGACTGATAGAAAATTAACCCTTATCCTACTAAGTGAGTTATATGATACCTTCAAGTCTACCGTAAAAACCCATATGTTGCTATTTTTTGGGAAAGAAATAGGTCTTTATCGGATAGTGTAGATCCAAGATAAGACTGCACGTTATGTGCAGTCTGATCGTGATCTACACTGTCTGCACAAGGTCCTTGTGTCGCGCTTAGCAGCTGAAGGGTTAAGGCATTTCAACCCTTAGAGTGCCAAATAAATTCAACTGAAATTTGCAGTCAAGAAATAAGGCCCAAAATTTAATAGTTTAATATCATGGTTGTTTTAGTTAAGAATGGCTCCGCTATGCGGCCAGTATAGGTTAAAGATTAGACTGTATGTTGTGCAGTCTTATCTTGATCTACACTAGCCACAAAGGCAGCTACAGTTGTGTAAGGCGTTCTAAGGGTTAATACCTCTTGAACACCCAAATTTGATATAATTCGTGTACCTGCTATGACATGGATTTGATCAAAAGCATAAGCACTTTTGTCTTGTTTCCGTTGCAATTGCATGGTTTCATCTAGTTAGTTCGAAAGCAATGGTACAAAATTTTCTTAAATATAATTGAGCCATGCTCTTTGCAAACGGTATCGATTCAAGTAAGCCTGTGCAGTCTGCGCAGACTGACCTGGGCCGAAACGTTTTGCTGTTAGTCAATTTTCTGCGTGTCAAAGCACCGATGTACCTCATGATTCAGTAGGTTGTTATACAAAACGGATTTTAGGGATGTATAATAATGTGATGTCTTGTTCGGCATCATGCATCAACGAGATGCGTTAAGCCCCCTTTTCACAGAGGTGGCCCATATGTTATAGGAATGTAACTTGTAGGCAGAGAAAAGCTGTAAATAAAATGGCAACATTTATTCTTATTTCAGTATTCATTGTTCTGCTTGTTACTGGAACTTTGACTAACTATTATTTCACTGATCGTCAGATTTATGATAATCATCATACTTTTAATCGATATAAATGATATTTTTCCTGTGTTTTATAACACAGAACTGTTTACCTTTGATCGCTATTGAGCCTTAAAAGACAGTAAATGTGAATGTAATGTAAATTATGAAAGAACGGTCTGATATCAGTTGAATGGAAATAGGATTTTCATCCGCGTAGTAAACAAAAAAATGGTATCAATATAAGATAGACCCTTGCAGATTAATTGTTTGTGTGTTTGTTGGGTGTTTACCACCGTTTTAAGCATTAATTTGGTTACATAAAAGCAAGTGCACCTATTCATCCTTTCCTGGAGTTTCTTTTCAGCAGTCCTTTGAACTATTTTCTTTCCAAGCTAAGTACTACTTTACCACATTATCGTCGATAAATAGATCAGCGGTGAAAGAGAAATGACTCCCCGTACAGATGATATATTAGTACTGCATAAATATCTAAAATCATAATACCTTAAATGGTGAAAACATAGTAAGCTCTGCGAAAAGTGGGCTAAATGCATCTGCACGATGAATCAACCAAGGTCAGCCTGCACAGTCCGCGCAAGCTGACCTGAGCCGAAACTGTTCGCTAATGGTCATATTTTCTGCATGTCAAAGGACCAGCGTACGTCATGATTCAGTAAGTTCTAAGATAAAATCGATTTTATAGATTCACCATTATGTGACGATATCCATGGTATAATGCGTCACAGAGATTTATTGAGTCCCCCTTTGCCAGAGCGGGGCTCATATGATAAATAGGGGATGTTTGTTTTTTACGGTGAAAGATCAAAATTTATTTCATCGAGTGAACATCATCGGTAATATTTTCACGAGTGGCGGAGCCACGAGTGAAAGTATTACCGATGATGTTCACGAGATCAAAATCCAGAAGTTATTTTCAGTTTTTCCCCGTAGCGTACCCCCTCCGCATAGCAACGCATTACAATATTACGTCAAGCGCGAGAAATGTAAGGTAAATTACGTCATATTTCCATCTGGTTGTGAGGCACGCACATTTTACCTCGGTAACTAGTGCGCGGGAACAACTGTTTCCTTCTTCAATTGAAGACTTAGAATATAAAAATCGGTATTTTCACTGGTCGTAACCATGAAATATCTTAAAATATTTCACCGATATTTCTCGATAACCTACCGGAAAGCATGAAATAATATTTACGTCCTGGTTTTGGATTGAGTTGCAGATAAAGACGCTTTGTTGTTTACATCTGTAAACAGATCCACATAGAAAAAAAATCATTCAAATAAAACGTCAGTATCGGTTGCATAGCCTTCTCTTTTGATCAACAATTATTAATAACAAATCTACAGTTATAATATTGTTAACACATTTTCCTAAACAATTCTGAAATTGGCCGAAAAGCCACGTATGTAAATAGGTAAACAACGCAGATGAAAAGCAGCTTCTCAGAAACAATTAAAAATCCGCTCTTTCCTACTTTTCAGGGACGGCACATAACTTTTATAAAACGCTTAAAACTTTCTAAATTACAATCATTGAACGAAAATTATCGTGAAAACAAGAGAGGTAAGAAACATGATACACTAAGCAAAACATATAAACGGAAAGTGTCATTTCGGATTAGTCTGTGCGGACTGCGCAGGCTGATCCGGGATGACACTTTAAGCAAATCTCCGCTTTTAGCATGTTGCAGGCCATATAGGACTTAAAACCAGGAGGTCGATGGTTCGAATCTTCAGCTCGCCCTCTTTCCGAGGATTCATGATAGTCATTGTGACAGGATTCATTTCTCTCTCACTGCTGATCATTGTTTCGACGATAGTTATGTGGGAAAGCAGTCAGTGGCTTGGGAAGAATTGTGTGCGAAGTCCTGATAAAAAGAAACTCAAGGAAAGTGTGTATAGTTTCACTGGCCGCCATAATATAAAATATAGTAGGCTGAAAACGGCGTTTAGCACCATACAAGTAAACTCCATTTCCTTTCCGAATAGCAGGCACAAGTTCATCAGGCTGATTTCCGGACTTGAAAACTGAGTTTCCGTTTTTTTTACCGCAATGTTAATTTTTTCCGCTTATGTATACATAAAATGTCTTCTGGATCATAAATGTGGTATGGAAAATGGTTTGTTTTACAACATAATCCCGAACCTTAACGACACGCATGGCCTCTGAAAACAATGTCGGAATTAGGCGAAAACGCTGGTATCCTGCATTTTCACTTTTTCCTACATTTTTTTTTAACAATTTTTAACATTTAAGCTACATTTCATGTGTGGTCTGTAAATGCTTTGGATTAAGACCAATCCAAAATGTTTTGTTAGGTAAAGAGCAAACTTTAAACACACAATCTCGAGTTTTAACGACCTTGAGCAGGAAGGTCTTTGAAAGCATTGTGGGAACATCCTAGGAACATGCTGGTAACCAGTATTGTCTCCTTTTCCCATAATGTTTTCTACCCTTTCACAGAATTTAAGCTAATTTGTTCCAATTTTGAATTTGTTGTCTGCATTTGTTTCAAATCTGAAAGGGTTTAAAACTTGTGGTTTGGTGAAGAGCGAACGTCGAAATAAAATCTCTGTATAAAGATATGAAAACCATTGAATTTGAATCGTTGAACATATTTGAGCCGTGCTCTGTGAAGAGGGGGCTTAATGCATCTGCGAAAAAGCTTCGGCCCAGGTCAGCCTGCGCAGTCTGCGCAGGCTGACCTGGGCCGAAACTTTTCGCTATTCGTCGATTTTCTGCATGTCAAGGGATCAGTCTACCTCATGATTGAGTCGGTTGTTCTTTTTGGCCACCGTTCTCGTTCAGGAATGGAATAACATTCCTGATGCAATGATTTTACGTTATGTAAGGTCTATGCGACGTCGAATAATTGCCTGTATCGACAGCAGAGGTGGCCATACAAGATATTGATTGAAAAATTACAAGAACTTTAAGAAAAACCTAACTTTAATGTTACCTTAGTCTTTGAGTACTTTTGCAACTTTGATTTTAGTACCACCTTCATTTAAACTGCAAAAAACCTAACTTAAACTTTCTGTTAGTCAAAATCTGATTAGCCTGGCATTTTCTACAGACTCTGAACTAAAGTATGATACCAAATTTGTTGGTCTTCAGTAAAACTTGCGACGAGAAATAAAAGAAAATTAAGTGCACACTTATTTATGGAACTGAGTTTACATATCTGGTTCATTGTTGGTTGCTAATATTATCGGAATCGAATATAAGATGTGTCCAATCATTTATTTTCATCACCAGAGGTGTTCGTCCATGTGTGACAAATGTCCAGTCCTTTGTCATCAATTCCCAGTAAGAATTAGGACACTTTTCCTTACTCCTCATCTTCATTTAGAGGTCCAGCAAAATTAAGTTGAAAAATACCTGATAATTTTCACTACTTCTGGAAAATTATTATCGCCTCAGTTCTTACATGCAGGTTGAATGCTTTCCTTTTTCACGATTTATTTAAAACAATCACATAAAATTTCGGTCCAAAGTCATTACTTTTTTTAGATCAAGTAATGTTAAAGTACGCTTATCATTAATGTAATAATAGCTGCCAAAAGTAAATGAAGCGGGTGTTACAATGCAGTTAAATTTAAATCGTATCATTTAAAACTATAGAAAATATTGTGAAGATGAAAATCCGTTATTGTATGGTCGGTGCAAGTGTTAGTTGATGAAACAGAAATTTATTTCAAAACTAAGTTAAAACTTCCCTGGTAACTCTATCTTTTAACTTTTTGCCTGGTTTTGAAACTCTTGTTTCTGCCAGTGACTAACACTTAGACCGGCCACACAATAACGATTTGTCACATTATTTTCAATATTTTTAACTGGCATCATATAAACTTGGATGCATTTTGAATACCTGCATTTTGTTCTTCTTTTTCTTTCCTTCTTTTTTTGTCGCTATTGATAAAATAGCACAAGATGTGATTGTTAACTATTTAACTCTAAAGAACAAACGACAAAATTTTACACTCCTCAAAATTCAAAGCTTTTGCACAGGACAAATTAGATGTGGCTTAATTCATTAAACCTGGCTCTAAAAGGCAAAAAACATTGTGAGAAAAGGAGAAATGCTAGGTACCAGCATTCTCTCTTTTTCCCCCAGTTTTCGAAAGAGTTTTTCCTCAGTGTCGTCAAAACTCGAGATTGTGTGATGAAGGATTAATTTACAAGACGTACAACAGCGGTTTACCGGTACACAATAATATAGAAAATTACTGACTGAAGGAATGACAACGTATCCAGGCTAGTGAGGCTTGATATAGCCGGAATTAGCTGGAAGCTAGCTGTATATGTTTTTAGATTTATTCACAATGTTACAGAGGTGGTGGAATAAGTCAAATTGAGCCTGATTTGAATAGGTTACTGACTAAATTTACAATAAGCAAACATCTAGTGCCTTATGGATAACTTCTTGTTAATTCTACAACTTTGGTAAGAACACTTTGTCAACTTGGAGTGGTAAATTTTTTCTGGTTTATATCATCATTGTAATATTTAACAAAATTAAGATCTCTAACAGAAGGAATTATATTCTGTGAGGCAGTATTTGGCAATTGTTGGGTTTTTGTTTACATTGAACCTGGGTCAGTCTGAATGGCAATAGACTAGGTTCGCTGCTCTAAAAATTGAATATTCGTTTCTGTGTAGTAGCACGAGGTCGACTTGCGTGTGTACAGAGATAGATTCGTATCGGATGAGAATGAAGTTCGAATCCGATGCGTACCGGTGAACACAAGCAACGAGACCCCATCTTACCACACAACAATACATACTGTTATGATTCTCTCTTTATTTTATAGCTCCCCTTCATAATTGTGAAGAAATATCACAAAATAGGTTAAATAAAAAAAAAGAAAATTGGAGAGCCACGCATCTTCGGGATTTGACACTGAACGAAAACATAGAAGTAGTCCGTGTACACGATGGTGTTCTACGAGTGTACAAAGTACGTGCATAAAGAGATAAACCTAGACAGAGTAGTGATACAGAAAAAGGCATTTTGGTCTATTGTATATGTGTTTTAGATGATTGCCGTATATTAGTCTAATAATTTATAGGTATACAATAAACAGGTTTCGGGCTCGAAGCCAAATGGAAGCCTCGAAGCCCTAGTTTGAACATCACTTTTGCTAGTAAGTCTTTTCGACAAGAAAATGCGAGCGAAATAGACAAATACATGGAAGTTCTGCTAATGCTTAGGTCACGAGCCTCATCTTCGACACATACATAGCCACACCCCTTCGTTTACAGCGCTTTTCAAGGAGTTAGTGCATCAGAAAGGAGCTTCTTATATTCCGCCCGTCACATTTTTTTACTCAAAACTAAACCTTAATCGAGCACTTCAACCATTCTTAAAGACAAATACGGAAGAACAGTTAGAATGAAAACATAAGAGATAAAAGAACCGTTATTTGTATGACGGTCGACCACACTGTTGTATTTTCTGGTATGGTGTTGACGAATTTATATGAAAGTCTCCAGTGACAGTTAACATATTTTCCTAAACAACGCTTTAACTTCATGTCGGAATGTAGCCATACATGCTGCGTAGATAAACGGATTGGCTGCACAGTTCAAGTCCCAGAACCTCAGAAAGAACCTAAAGACAGTCCTTTCTTCATCGGTCAAAGACGGATAGTAACTTTTCTCAAGCGACTGAACCAATCTCAAAGACAAATATGGTGCAAAACTGACAATGAACACCAGAGAGATTAAAAGCATTATGTAGGTGGAACGGCGCACGCTTGTAACTCTGAGAGAATTTGGAGTGCACACAGGTTGTGCCAGTGGAACACGTGGTTTTGTTCCCGCAATACCGGAAACATCATCGAGATTAATGGATTTACCATTTGGCGAATCCTCGAGGGAGGAAAGAGTTATCTTGTCAGTCGGTGGTTTGGGCGAGGTCTGTGGATTTCCTTTCTCTTTCATCTTAGCATTCATCTTCATCTGCGTGAAAATCTTCTTTCCAATTAAAGAGTAGAAAATGATGAGTATAATCAAAACAGACGCAAACAACAGCCACAATAACCCACTATACATTCTCATATAAAAAGTTCCGTCATATTCTTTAAGAATCAGACATCCCTGTCCGGTGATGTTGTTCGGGGATAATTCCACATCTTCTTTTCCAAATAGAACGAAAGTTGGCTACGAGAATACAAGTGCAAGGATTATTATCACGATGTAGATGTTTCTTGCGTGCTGTTGACGAATCTGCCAGCCGAATGGGTGACAAACCTTTCTGTATCTATCTATACTGATGATACCGAGCCAGCCTGCAGATGTCATGATGGGCCACATCTCCAAAAATATAGTAATTTTACAAAGCCAATCCGACGGATAGGTATAGGGGTGGCTCACAGATATCAGACCAAAGCCAATTATACAACTGTTTATTGTGTCGTTAACAGCAAGCCAGAATATAAAATAGTTCGCCATAGACATTGTGTAGGATTTTCTGTATATGATACACACTAGAATATTTCCAGGAATTCCCGTCAAGGCCAATAAACACAAAAATATAATTAGAGCTGCGGACCGCTCAACTTCAGCCAGTTCTAATGAGTCCAAAGTCTCGAGAGGTATAATGTCACTTGAATTCATAATGAATTCTTGGAACTTCTTAAAATGAAGTCTTTTCACACAGGATACCAATCCTAAAAGTAGACTGTTTGAATTTGTTTACAACCGGTGAAGTTAAGATTTTTTTTATCCATCCAAGAAAAACAGCATAAATATAGACAAGTTTTGTGGACCGCAATTTTTATACAAAGTACAATTCACAGTTTATGACGAAACACGACAAAAATAGAGTTCTCAACTGTAACTCAACGCAAATAGTGCTTGTGAACAGTGTCCCTATGAACCAACGACTAATAAACGAATTTTTTCCGTAAATTTAGACCCTATATTTAATATCCTTCTTTGTAGAGATGAGAGAGTTTCACTCCCCGAAATAAGAAATTACAAAGAGTCCTAAAGACCATATTTGTGATATGAATGGAGCAGGGTTTATCGCTTTATCAAACGACAAAATTTATGACTCACACATTCGGCGCGAGTACTGGTGTAGTTCACAGGAAGCAGAATCGAGAGAGATTAGTATAAGTTGTAAGAATTTGTTTCTCAATCGATGTAAAATTAATATGTTTAAACTAAACTAGAAAATGTTTGTTACCATCACTTTCTCCGTTTCCAAAGACGTTTTCAAAAGCCTTTTCTTTCAGAGCGTTAAAAGTCAGGATTGTGTGGTAAAGGGCCAAGTACAAAAACATTAGATATGCAAAAAAAAAAAACAATATTTCGTGACTTAACTGGAGTATGACATGTTATCTGTGAACAAAACATAAAAGACAGTGGGAAAAAACACGAGTAAAAGAATGCAAAGCTAGGGCATGCTATTTTGAACAACTTGATGCACACGCACTGATTCATACCTGCTAAAATCTGGGTAGGTAAGTCGTACAGATATGTAGAGACGAGAGTGATAGAAAATTAACCCTTATCCTACTAAGTGAGTTATATGATACCTTTAAGTCTACCGTAAAAACCCATATGTTGCTATTTTTTGGGAAAGAAATAGGTCTTTATCGGATAGTGTAGATCCAAGATAAGACTGCACGTTATGTGCAGTCTGATCGTGATCTACACTGTCTGCACAAGGTCCTTGTGTCGCGCTTAGCAGCTGAAGGGTTAAGGCATTTCAACCCTTAGAGCGCCAAATAAATTGAACTGAAATTTGCAGTCAAGAAATAAGGCCGAAAATTTAATAGTTTAATATCATGATTGTTTTAGTTAAGAATGGCTCCGCTATGCAGCCAGTATAGATTAAAGATTAGACTGTATGTTGTGCAGTCTTATCTTGATCTACACTAGCCACAAAGGCAGCTACAGTTGTGTAAGGCGTTCTAAGGGTTAATACCTCTTGAACACCCAAATTTGATATAATTCGTGTACCTGCTATGACATGGATTTGATCAAAAGCATTAGCACTTTTGTCTTGTTTCGTTGCAGTTGCATGGTTTCATCTAGTTAGTTCGAAAGCAATGGTATAAAATTTTCTTAAATATAATTGAGCCATGCTCTTTGCAAACGATATCGATTCAAGTAAGACTGCGCAGTCTGCGCAGACTGACCTGGGCCGAAACTTTTTGCTGTTAGTCAATTTTCTGCGTGTCAAAGCACCAATGTACCTCATGATTCAGTAGGTTGGTATACAAAACGGATTTTAGGGATGTATAATAATGTGATGTCTTGTTCGGCATCATGCATAAACGAGATGCGTTAAGCCCTCTTTTCACAGAGGTGGCCCATATGTTATAGGAATGTAACTTGTAGGCAGAGAAAAGCTGTAAATAAAATGGCAACATTTATTCTTATTTCAGTATTCATTGTTCTGCTTGTTACTGGAACTTTGACCAACTATTATTTCACTGATCGTCAGATTTATGATAATCATCATACTTTTAATCGATATAAATGATATTTTTCCTATATTTTATAACACAGAACTGTTTACCTTTGGTCGCTATTGGGCCTTAAAAGACAGTAAATGTGAATGTAATGTAAATTATGAAAGAACGGTCTGATATCAGTTGAATGGAAATAGGATTTTCATCCGCGTAGTAAACAAAAAAATGGTATCAATATAAGATAGACCCTTGCAGATTAATTGTTTGTGTGTTTGTTGGGTGTTTACCACCGTTTTAAGCATTAATTTGGTTAAATAAAAGCCAGTGCACCTATTCATCCTTTCATTGAGTTTCTTTTTAACAGTACTTTGAACTATTTTCTTTCCAAGCTAGGTACTGCTTTCCCACATTATCGTCTATTAAAAGATCAGCGGTGAAAGAGAAATGACTCCCCGTACAGATGATATATTAGTACTGCATAAATATCTAAAATCATAATACCTTAAACGGTGAAAACATAGTAAGCTCTGCTAAAAGGGGGCTAAATGCATCTGCACGATGAATCGACCAAGGTCAGCCTGCACAGTCCGACCTAAGCCGAAACTGTTCGCTATTGGTCATATTTTCTGCATGTCAAAGGACCAGCGTACGTCATGATTCAGTAAGTTCTAAGATAAAATCGATTTTATAGATTCACCATTATGTGACGATATCCATGGTATAATGTGTCACAGAGATTTATTGAGTCCTCCTTTGCCAGAGCGGGGCTCATATGATAAATAGGGGATGTTTGTTTTTTACGGTGAAAGATCAAAATTTATTTCATCGAGTAAACATCATCGGTAATATTTTCACGAGTGGCGGAGCCACGAGTGAAAGTATTACCGATGATGTTCACGAGATCAAAATCCAGTACAGTTATTTTCGGTTTTTCCCCGTAGCGTATCCCCTCCGCATAGCAACGCATTACAATATTACGTCAAGCGCGAAAAATGTAAGGTAAATTACGTCATATTTCCATCTGGTTGTGAGGCACGCACATTTTACCTCGGTAACTAGTGCGCGGGAACAACTGTTTCCTTCTCCAATTGAAGAGTTAGAATATAAAAGTCGGTATTTTCACTGGTCGTAACCATGAAATATTTTAAAATATTTCACCGATATTTCTCGATAACCTACCAGAAAGCATGAAATAATATTTACGTCCTGGTTTTGGGTTGAGTTGCAGATAAAGACGCTTTGTTGTTTACATCTGTAAGCAGAACCGCATAGAAAAAAATCATTCAAATAAAACGTCAGTATCGGTTGCATAGCCTTCTCTTTTGATCAACAATTTTAATAGCAAATCTACAGTTATAATATTGTTAACACATTAGTAGTATAGGGTACTCAATTGGGGCAAAATAAGCGATTTTGCCCCAAGTGACTACCCCTGAGTGCCCTATTCTGCTACCCTGACAGTAAATGGGGCACTGGGATAGCAAATGGGGCACTTTTGGAGACAAACCGGAAGTAGATATCGCCAAAAGTCCGCCATTTTGAATTCTGACGGATAAGCAGATGGGGCACTGTGACGTCACTTCCGGTTGCCCCAAGTGACTACCCCTGAGTGGCCCATTCTGCTACCCTGACAGTAAATGGGGCACCGGGGGGTAGCAGAATAGGGCACGTGACGTCACTTCCGGCTGACGTGACCTTCCGGTACCTACTCTCCTTACCCTGAGAGGGGGAAAGATGGGTGTGGCTTAGTTATGTGACGTCATGGTTACAGGGCAAAGACCATTTCCGGTTGATCTTAGACTGTACATGTTGCAGAGATTGGACAGTCCCTATCTGACTTACCCTGAGTGCCCCATTCTGCTTACCCTGAGTGAGGCTGTACTGACTGAAAGTCTTGAAAATTGAAAATTTGAAAGATCACTCTTTCGTGTGGAATGGTAGCCCTGAAAAGGGCTGTTTGTGTAGGTTGTGTTTTTTAGGCACAACCTCCAACATTTCTGCAGGCTGGACAGCTGCTTGCTGTCCGCCTCTTTAGCCTCCTCAATTCCGTCTCGTCCAGATTAAAGTGGAGAGAGAACGCCGGCTCATTGTCGTCATCCCAGCATTCTGTCACTGGGATGACAAACTCCTTCTTTTCGTTGGCTGCCAATGCCAATATTGCTGGTGATGGTAGCCTTTCTTCCTCTGTCATCAAGTGGTCGAGCTGATTGTTAACCCTCTCTAATTTCAATGAGAGGGTGGATACCGCTCTCATTAAGTTTTGAACTGACTTTCGAAGATCTTCCATCGTTCAATTGAATAGTGAAAAAATCGTCGGCTTTTATAAGCTGATGGGAGGATTGACCTACTTTGCTTCAGCATTAACGGTGACCAATCAAACTGTGTAATAATATAAAGAACGAATCGATTGGACACCGTTATTTCTATGTCAAAGTAGGTCAATCCTCTCGTCAGAACTAGGATTGACCTACTTTGATTCAGAATTAAGAGCGCGTTCCCGGGCGAAAGCACCCTCGATGAAGAGGGGTTTAAACGCTATGTGTTATTAAGTGTAACTCTTTAGAGGTAGAAATGCCAAAATTTGAAAAGAATAATCTTTCAGAATTAACGTTTTTTGACCAATCAGAAGCTTTGTTGCTTTAATGTTGACCAATCAGAAGCTTCGTTATATTTCTTTGTGTGCGTAAAAAACTAGAAGGAGAAGATTCGTGTTATGCACAGGAGTTTGGACTTAGTCTTTTTTTTTGATATGGAATACAGTGTGATTTTAATGCCCACACTGTCTCTGGTCAAGAGGGTTGGGAATAGACTTTTTTTGTCTGGTTAGAGTAAAAAATTTGCAGCGGGACTGTGGACTTAGGCTTATTTGAGTATAATTCTTAGAATGTAACTCATTGATTGAAAGTCTTTTGACTGAAAATTGACAAAATTTGAAAAGAAAGATCTTTTCGTGGTGTTGGGTTAGCCCTGAAAAGGGCTGTTTTTCTGTGTTGGAATGTTTTTTTTTCGCCTTTACTGACAGCTTTTCTTTGGTTTTTTCGGGATCTTGAAATCATTGAAGTCATCAATCTTTTTTCCGTATTTGCCCTGTCCTGTCATTGTCGTGATTGCCCAGTTGTTGAGAACTCCTTGCTTTTTGTGAAGTTCCCCATTGCTTTCCTCTGATTTTCTTTTTGTTGCTCTTCGCTGTTTTTCCTTTGGCTGTTGTTTTTCTTTCTTTACAACCGTTACGATTGACTCTACTAGTTTATGAAGACTGGTTTTATCAAAGTCAAACTCCATCGGGATTTTCACCGGAATCTGCACAGGAACAGGTGAAACACGCTTACTCTGTTGACATAATGTCTCAATATTTCTGCTCAGCTGTTCAGTGTTTGTGTTTAAAGTCTTTATCTCCTCCAAATGCTTGTTGAAAGTCTTCAGTTCTTCTAAAAGATGAGTCAATACAGAATCTTGTTTTGAATTCAGCTGTCTTACTTCTTCAAAAATGTCGTCCAATATGGTCTTTGGGTTGATGAGTGTTGTATTTATCGCAGTCGTTGGGTTGACGAGTGTTGAATTCATTGCTGATGATAAAATATCTCCAGTGTTTTCTTTTGGTAGGAATTCGTCTATGTCGAAACCGTCCAAGTTGAATCCATTTAAGTTGAAATCCATTTTTCCGTTAGCGTTTTATTCGAGAGCTGAGAGTCGAATAATTTATCATTTAGAAATATATCGTCGGCTTTTATAAGCTGGTGGGAGGATTGACCTACTTTGGTTCAGAATTAACGTTGACCAATCAAAATGTGTAATGATATAACGAACGAATCGATTGGACATCGTTAATTCTATGTCAAAGTAGGTCAATCCTCTCGTCAGAACTAGGATTGACCTACTTTGATTCAGAATTAAGAGCGCGTTCCCGGGCGAAAGCACCCTCGATGAAGAGGGTTAAACGCTATGTGTTATTAAGTGTAACTCATAGAGGTAGAAATGCTAAAAAATTTGAAAAGAATAATCTTTCAGAATTAACGTTTTTTGACCAATCAGAAGCTTCGTTGCTTTAATGTTGACCAATCAGAAGCTTCGTTATATTTCTTTCTTTGTGTGAGTAAAAAACTAGGAGAAGATTCGTGTTATGCACAGAAATTTGGACTTAGTCTTTTTTTTTGATATGGAATACAGTGTGATTTTGAAAGAGAAAACTAGGTCTGTATTGGACTTAGACTTTTTTGAGTATAGCTCTTTGACTGGAAGTCTTTTGACTGAAAATTGACAATTCGAAAGATCACTCTTTCTTGCTGAATGGTAGCCCTGAAAAGGGCTGTTTTGAGTCTTGTTGTCTGGCAAGGCTATTCATCGACTGTATAAACTACAGGTCTGATCTCTCGCCAGCAATATTCGCACCAAACCCCTGGGTCATCGTCTTCATCATAAAATCCCTCATCAGGATTTGGACAGTTGTGCTTTTGTCCAAGATACTGTAGGGGAAATGTACATTTCCCACACTCTATGTCGCATGCTTGAGCACACAAAGGGCAAATAAGTATCTGAACCATAGTGGAACGAATATGATTTGATTATAAAACATTGACTTTTTATAGTTTTGCTGGATGGATTGACCTACTTTTGACTCAGAATTAACGTTGTCCAATCAAAAAGCTCGTTATATCTTTAGTTTTATTGGAGAGATGGCTTTTTCTTACTCAAAACTTACTGTTGGACTTAGTCTGAGGAACGATTTTGTTCTTTGGGGAAAGATTTAGCTAGAGAGTTGATGCAAAGGACCTCTTTTTTGACTGTAACTGATTGATTGTAATTCTTAGAGGAAATTGACAAATTTGAAGAAAGATCACTCTTTCTTTGTGATTGGTAGCCCTGAAAAGGGCTGTTTTTAAGAAATCAACTCAAAAATATTCAGAGTTGGACCTATTCGTCGAAAAACTCCCGGTGAAGTTCATCCATCTGCTCACTCTTACAGTGGGTATAGTCTCTGTACATATCGAGTGTTTCTTCAATAACCCATAATTTTATCCCAAAGTAACAGCAGTACAATCTGTTATTTGTACGTTCTGACATCTTGTATGCTTTCTCTACCACATCTTGACGATGTTCTAGCAAGTCGATCTGTTTGTAGGCTTCCATAAATTCTCGTTTGGCAACATTCATTTTGTGTTGTATCTTGCGTTCACCCGAAGTCAGTTTTCTTGTAAACATGATGATTCGAATTGGTTATCTAGTTGATAATAATTTTTTTACAATTGAGTCCGGACTTTATATAGTCTTACATAGGGATTGACCTACTTTGACTTAGAATTAACGTTGGCGAATCAAAATGTGTAATGATATAAAGAACGAATCGATTGGACAACGTTAATTCTATGTCAAAGTAGGTCAATCCTCTCGTCAGAACTAGGATTGACCTACTTTGATTCAGAATTAAGAGCGCGTTCCCGGGCGAAAGCACCCTCGATAAAGGGGTTAAACGCTATGTGTTATTAAGTGTAACTCATAGAGGCAGAAATGCCAAAAATAGGCTTTTTTGAGTATAACTCTTAGAGTATAACTCATTGGCTGAAAGTCTTTTGACTGAAAATTGACAATTCGAAAAGAAAGATCTTTTTGTGGAGTTGGGTAGCCCTGAAAAGGGCTGTTTTGAAGAAAATCAAGTTGAATAATTATTCAGAATCAGACGAATCGTTGAACAGCTCTCGGTGAAGTTCGATAATCTGATCAGCTTTGGAAAAGGCATATTCATAAAACATTTCAAGTGTCCCTTCAATGACTGAAAGCTTCATTCGAAGGTTATAGCGGAACGCTCTGTTGTTTGTACGTTCTGACATCTTGTACCGTTTCTTCACCTGGTCTAAACGTTGCTCCAGCAAGACGATCTGATTAAAGGCTTTTCTAAATCGTCGTATAGCATCATTTAAAGTGAAACGTTTGTCAAGAGTTCTTATTCTTGAAGGCATGTTGATGATTTGGTTATCTACTTGATAATAATTTTTTACAATTGAGTCCGGACTTTCTATATTCTTGCATAGGGATTGACCTACTTTGACTTAGAATTAACATTAACCAATCAAAATGTGTAATGATATAACGAACGATTCAACTGGGTAACGTTAATTCTATACCAAAGTAGGTCAATCCTCCCATCAGAACTAGTTTCGATTTAGAATTAACGTTTTTTTAATCAATCAGAAGGTTCGTTACTTTAACGTTGGCCAATCAGAACGTTCGTTACATTTTTTTTTTATCCAAAAACAATTGATAAATCTGAAATGATAGAAGATAGGATTTTCGCTTTTGACTTTTTTTGGTATGGAATACAGTGTGATTTTTTTGATACCCACACTGTCTCTGGTCAAAAAGGGTTGGGAATAGACTTTTTTGTCTGGTTAGAGCAAAAATTGCAGTGGCTGTGGCCTTAGGCTTTTTTTTTTGGAGTATAACTCTTAGAGTGTATCTCTTTGACTGAAAGTCTTTTGACTGAAAATTGACAAATTTGAAAAGAAAGATCTTTTCGTGGTGTTGGTTAGCCCTGAAAAGGGCTGTTTTTCGAGTATTCATCTATCAAGACTACTGCTCTTCTAAACGATTTACTGGGATGATTTCACATCCACAGTATTCACAGCATACTGCCGAGCTTTCATCATAGTCATAGAATCCCTCATCAGGATCAGGACGGTTATGCTTCTGACCAAGGTAGTCCAGAATAGTAAAGCATTTCCCGCATTCTATATAGTATCTGCTACCGCACATTGGACAAAGAAGTATCTGTACCATGATGGAACGATAATGATTTGATGTATAAAACATTGGAATTTTATAGCTTGCAGGGTGGATTGACCTACTTCGACATAGAATTAACGTCATCCAATCGAATCGTTCGTTATATCATTACACATTTTGATTGGATAACGTTAATTCTGAGAATGGTCAACGTTAATTCTGAGTCAAAGTAGGTCAATCCTCCCGTCAACGTATAAAAACGAACTTTTTTATGATCGGATTATTTTTTCATTTCACAATGAAAGACAATAAAAATTTTAGCAAGTGTTTTGGAAGGAGAAAGGGCGAAATGATGAAGAGAGAGATGGAGGAGAAGCTAGATCGGGAGAAAAGAAAAAAAAAAAAAGAAGCAAGAAGAGAAGAAGCAGCGAAGTTGAAAACTCTCTGCGAGTTTTTAAAGAGGCAAGGGCTTGAGTTTTCGCCCGACTTCATGTCACTGATATGGAATTAATTTTAACCATTCAGTGAATGGAGAAAAAACAGCCCTTTTCAGGGCTACCATTCGCCAAGAAAGAGCTTTTCTTTCGAATTGTCAATTTTTTCTCTCAAAAGACTTACAGTCAAAAGACTTACAGTCAGAAGAAAAAAAGTCAAGCCCAGAGTTATTTCATATGTTTTTTATTCAAACAATTTTGTACAATGAAACAAGACATGAACTGTGAAAAACAATGGAATGAAAAAAACAATGTCTTTTAAAAACATTGAAAATGAGAAAACAATATCTGTGCAAAAAACAATTTAGCATAAAAACATTTCGTACAATATAATATTTCATACAATATAACATTTTACAATGCAAATTCACAATGCAAATTCACAAATGCCCCGAGTTTTCCATTTGTCTTCATGTTCCATAATAACTGTATGCAATTGCTCATTACCCAAATACAATTGATATTCACTGTCCATCTCTCTGAATTCACGTATTCCTCTAAATGGAAAAACATGTTTTGTAACGCCTTTTGTTGAAAGGGATGAATATACACTTTCTTCTGTAACATCTCTATCAAATAAAATATAGCCTTCCAATGTATCCACTAATTCCTCATCGTTTTGAATAAATCCTCTTTTGTAGCGTACGTAAAAGTTAAATAAAACTGATTTCATTTTCAGAACGTTCAGAAAGCTTTCTTCTGTTCTTCCTATGATAATAAAGCACCAGCGACTTGTGGATCGGATTTGTTTACCGATAGCACCGTCTTTCCACCAACAAGATGCTAAATAAGCTTTGAGAACGAGATCTAAATCCAAATCGTCTACCATCATAGCAATAAAGTTGTGTATAGCATACAACTTGCAGGACGAATCTCCTTTTGCAAAACCTTTGTGCAATTTATCTATCCAAAGTTTCACACAGCCGAATTTAATGTAAAGTTGCGTTTGTTCATCGAGCGTATGCTGTTGAACGAATTCTCCATAAATCTTTTCACGTAGTTCTATTGGTAAAGGCAGCATAATTTTTTCAGTGATATTATTTTGCGTCTTACTCGGGCCGTTCAGTTCAAAACAATGTAACATGGAATTATCTTCTCAACGTTTTATAGCCATAGGGTACAGTGTCAGTATCATTTACAATATCTCTCTTGGTGTATACAGAACGAAACGTTTTTGTTTGCGGTTCACTGGTGACCGTTCTATTTCTATGTCTTTTGATTCTACAATCATATTCAATTTTGATTTCTGTAGTGCGACTCAAAGCACATTTTGAATATGTATTGAAATTCACCACCTGACTTGTATTGTAATCCAAAGTAATTCCCTTCACTTTACATTTGCTTTTCACTTTTCCATCTTTTGTTTTCATTTTGTAAGCATAATTCTTTGGTCCTAGTCCTCTGAAATGAGTGATTTTACAATCAGGCTCTTCATCAGTCCATTTTCCTAGTCTGCTGTTAATAATGGGAGGGTTCCATAATTCAGGATCATGAACGTACATGCAACTATCTGTATCGAAATACAGAACTCTATCCTTTAACTGTTCAAGAACGCTGTACAATTCCAGCCTTGCATAAGCTGTTACGTAGGCTCCTACAATAAAATTGGCTGTAGCGTGAGTATCAATATGTTCCAACTTTGTTTCGTAGTTGACCAAGATGAATGGACAGTCATCGTCAAAGATTTCTACATGCTTCACAATGAAATTTGGATTGGTGACCAATTCAAAATATTTAGACGGATCGTTGATGTATTCCGTCTGGGTCATTTTTTCACGCTGGGCTAATTTTCCCCAAAGACAGTTCAACATAATCTTAGCAAAGGATCTTCTCCCAGGATTTTTTTGAATACAACTTGGATCAAGACGAATACCTTCTGCCTCCTCATATTCACGAATAAACTGTTCTTTTTCTGAATCTGATTGACACCAACTGGGATATCCGCTAGCTTCTTGCTTAATTTTCAAGAAATTATCCACATAGCCTTTAAAGAACTGATCCGACACAGAATCGAATTGCCAAATTTCATACACTTGCAATAGCCGATAACCACAGTCAAGAGCTTTGAACAGTTCAAAAGTAACCCAAGTTCCTACCAAAGCCCTCTCTTCTTTGTTATGTCTACAAATGTTCGAATTTTCTTCTGCGCATTTCATATAGAGTGGAAACATCATTTTGTTGTTACAGTGAACTTGGAGAACGGGATGAAACAAATCATCTGGAGGTAAAACTTTGCATTTAATTATTCCTTCATACTGACGAATATTCTTCACGTCAATATTCTCAGCAGTTAAGATTTTTGGTTGACCTACAGGATAAGATTTGTGTTTGCAAACATAAGGGTACAGAGAACAAATATCAATGTATTTGATTTCCTTTTTACTTTTTTCCTTGACATCATAGACAATTTTTATTGCATTACACCTTCCTCCAGTCAACCCCTCCCTTGGATCGATGGGATCCCAATTTGGATACAGTTTTTCAATGAGTTTTTTGTACTCTTTATCCTTCTTCATCTTAGCATCGAATTCATGTTCCCATATGAACTCTACGTTATATCCCATTTTTTGGATAGCTCCTAAACGTTCAAAAGTACGTTCGTACAATTCAGACATCGATCTTCCATTGATGGGATTGATCTGTTTTCGATCTGTATAACATACGGGACAGCCATGAAACAAATCCCCAAGGAATTCGTAGACAGTGTTTGATTGACGGTGAAATCCGTCTACACTGTATCTCTCGATTTGAACTTCACCAGCATTTTTTGCATGGCGAATATTGATTCCTTTTTCCATAGCTACGCTCTGGATTCAACGTATTGCTTTCATGGAAAAGCGACGTCTGGATGAATCTTTACTTGAAATGATAGCTATTTGAATACCCTGTTCAATAAACACTTTTCTGAATTCACCACAACCTCGTCTTAGGATATCAACATCTGACCTACAGTACATTTCCATCTCTTTTTGAAAATTGAATTCCTCATCCCTTTGAACTTTATCATTATACCAGACTATGAAATTTGGCCTGGCCTCTTCAGACATTGAATCGGGCTTGTAATAAGACATGTCCAAGTAGGGATTCATCTGTATTTGCCCAGTGAGGGAAGTAACCTTTTTTCATTTCTTGAAGACCAAATGTAGCTGGAAATTTTGCCAAACCGAAGTTCATGAAATTAAAAAAATCGATCAAACGCACTCCATTCAGTTCTAACTTCATAATGTTATTGCCATTCATGATCAAATTTGGAAGTTTTAACCCAATTTTGATAACATAGTCAAGAATAAACTGTCCGTCATAGCCTTTGAAATTATGCGCAATAGCCGTGACTCCTTTATGATGTTCTGAAAAGAGCCAGTTGCAAAATTGACTCAAAGTTTTCTCACCTTGAAAAATAACTTCTCTTCTTTCTTCAAATTCACTGCATGTGGAACAATGAAAATCAAGTGGTTTATCGATACATTCATCACATGCTCTGTGCGCAATACAGTAATTCGGGATATGTATCCCTGTGTCTTGTTTGCATTCAAAATCAAAGAAAATGAACAATGGTTTTTTTGACTACAGAAGAACTCGTCTTGTCATCGGTGTTTGTCTTACTTTGGTAAGGCTGAATATAACATCGATGAGAAAAGTCAACAATTTTCTTGCAGATATGACACTTTTTCTTTCCATGGCAGATATAATTTTTCTTTCTGAGACGATATTGTTGACCACATTTTAAACAGAGTTTTACTAATTCACAAATGGATTTCTTATCTTCACTTTCACTTTTTATGATCGTTTTTTTCTTAGGTGTTTCATCTTCACTATCACTTTTCACGTTCATTTTTTTCGAGGAGATATTATCTTCACTTTCACTTTTTATGATCGTTTTTTTCTTAGGTGTTTTATCTTCACTGTCACTTTCTACGATCATTTTAACAGGTTTTTTCTTGGGTGAAGAGAAATCGTCTTCACTGTCACTTTCTTCTTTTTTCATTTTTTTTGGTGGTGAAAATGACTCATTGTCACTTTCACTGTCTGAATAGGGTACTATTCTTTTTCTTTTAGCCATCGTTTATGTCTGAATGTAAGACAATGATACGGTAAGTCAGAAAACTCGACATTTTATAGAGCCTTTCAGTTCGATAGTGTATAAATAGAGACGATAGCCACGAAATCTATATCATTCTTCTGATCAACTTCAGACAGTACAGTTGATAAAAAATAATGAGCGAGTTTAAGCTACAAAATACATCACTGATAGGAAAGATGATGTATCTGTACGTTAACCCATACACCCACGATTACGAGATCAGCAATGTTCCGTTAAAGTATCAAGTTCAACATATCGGGAACTATGTGGGATCATTTTTATCCCATCAACATGTAACAGAAAAAGACGTTTACCGTATTACCAGATACAGAGTTTTGGATCAATCAACGATCAAAAAACGATATGAACCAGATGGAAAGAGAAAAGATATTTGTTTTACATGCAACAAACCAGGACACTGGGCTAGAAATTGTCCAGGAAAAGAAAAGCAGACAGAAACAGTCGTTTTTGTCTATGTGAACCCACGCAGTCATGAAATCAAAATTTCACCAACAATGGGATTTTGTGGTGAATTTCAGAACATGAAATTCTTTGGTGTTCTGAAATCATTTTGCAACGAAAATAAATGGAAAACAAGCTCACTACGGACTACAATATCATCGGATGAAAATCAGATCGAAAATATGCAGATCGAAAACACGACTATCAGCGATACAGAGATCTGTAAAATAACAGAACAGATAGAGAAAAAAAATATCTACAAACGATAATCTAAGAAAACAACCAACTTTGGAACTAAAAAACAACGAACTTTCTTCAGAGGAGACTCTTTCAACCAAAGAGGAGAAAAAGCAAAACAACGAAAAAAGAGAAAGCGAGAAAAAAAAGAAGTGTTTCTTTTGCAAATCAAAAAAACATGGGGATAAAATCTGGACCTGCCCAGATATGGTATTAAAAAATAATGAAAGGGGAAGAAAACGAAAGAGTGAATGTGAATCTGACATTCCAAAGAAAAAAAGAAAAACACACTGAAAAAGTTTCAACAAAAAGGTGGTTATTGATAAAACTGTTGCAAAATATTGTTTTAAGTTTTTTTAAAAAAAACTGTTTTAACAAAAAAAGGTTGACTTGTTTAAATGTTTTCATTCCAATGTTTTTAACAGATATTGTTTTTCATTCCAATGTTTTTTCACAGTTCATGTCTTGTTTCATTGTACAAAATTGTTTGAATAAAAAACATATGAAATAATTCTGGGCTTGACTTTTTTTCTTCTGACTGTAAGTCTTTTGACTGTAAGGCTTTTGAGAGATAAAAAATTGACAATTCGAAAGAAAAGCTCTTTCTTGGCGAATGGTAGCCCTGAAAAGGGCTGTTTTTTCTCCATTCACTGGCTGGATAAATTAATTCCATACCAGTGAAGGATACAGTTTCTGTAGCTTCTTTTGCCACCCACGATGCTCGGTGGGTGGTATGAAGTCTTTCAGATCGGGGTAAATATTCCCCATCTTCACCTTTGGTGTACGAGTATAAAACTCGTACCCCCGCCTCTCAAAAAAAGCACACAGGGCTTTGAACTTTAGTCTCTTTCTTTCTTCTTCTCTTTTCTTCTCCATCTCTGTCTTCTCCTACATCTCTTTCTTTTTCTCCTCCTCAACCTTTGGCTTTCCAAATACCCCACAGAAAAAGCTGCTGCCTTTCATTGTGAAATAACCCGATAATAAAAAAGTTCGTTTTTATACGTTTGCAGGGGGATTGACCTACTTTGACTCAGAATTAACGTTGTCCAATCGAATCGTCCGTTATATCATTACACATTTTGATTGGTCAACGTTAACCCAACTGCATTTTCTTCTATGCAAAACACTATTCTCAGTGATCATAGTAAAAATACTTTGTAGTCACTATTTTTATAGCTTTGTAGACTATAAAAGACAATCGCAAAACACATTCATTCGGAACTCAGCTGCTGTAGAGTTAAAACCAAATCAGCACAATGTTTGGACTGACAATTTTACTTACATTGCTGTACTGGATAGAAGAAAGAGAACGCCTTAGACGTATAAGGCGTGAAGTTGAGCATCTATTCCAAGTAATAAATGCGATGGAAAATAGGAGAATAAAGAGAAGAGGTTAAAAAGTGAACCTGTACAAACAGTCCTTTTCAGGGCTACCCAACACCACGAAAAGATCTATCTTTTCTCAAATTTTGTCAATTTTCAGTCAAAAGACTTTCAGTCAAAGAGTTACACTCTAAGAGTTACACTCTAAGAGTTACACTCAAAAAAGCCTAAGTCCACAGTTCCACTGCAAATTTTTTACTCTAACCAGACAAAAAAAATATATTCCCAACCCTCTTGTCCTGAGACAGTGTGGACATTAAAATCACACTGTATTCCATATCAAAAAAAAAAGACTAAGTCCAAACTCCTATGCATAACACGAATCTTCTCCTTCTAGTTTTTTACGCACACAAAGAAATATAACGAAGCTTCTGATTGGTCAACATTAAAGCAACAAAGCTTCTGATTGGTCAAAAAACGTTAATTCTGAAAGATTATTCTTTTCAAATTTTGGCATTTCTACCTCTAAAGAGTTACACTTAATAACACATAGCGTTTAAACCAATCTTTATCGAGGGTGCTTTCGCCCGGGAACGCGCTCTTACTTCTGAATCAAAGTAGGTCAATCCTAGTTCTGACGAGAGGATTGACATACTTTGACATGGAAATAACGGTGTCCAATCGATTCGTTCGTTATATCATTACACATTTTGATTGGTCACCGTTAATTCTGAAGCAAAGTAGGTCAATCCTCCCATCAGCTTATAAAAGCCGACGATTTTTTCACTATTCAATTGAACGATGGAAGATCTTCGAAAGTCAGTTCAAAACTTAATGAGAGTGGTATCCACCCTCTCATTGAAATTAGAGAGGGTTAACAATCAGCTCAACCACTTGATGACAGAGGAAGAAAGGCTACCATCACCAGCAATATTGGCATCGGCAGCCAACGAAAAGAAGGAGTTTGTCATCCCAGTGACAGAATGCTGGGATGACGACAATGAGCCGGCGTTCTCTCTCCACTTTAACCTGGACGAGACGGAATTGAGGAGGCTAAAGAGGCGGACAGCAAGCAGCTGTCCAGCCTGCAGAAAAGTTGGAGGTTGTGCCTAAAAAACACCACCTACACAAACAGCCCTTTTCAGGGCTACCATTCCACACGAAAGAGTGATCTTTCAAATTGTCAATTTTCAAGACTTTCAGTCAGTACAGCCTCACTCAGGTTAAGCAGAATGGGGCATTCAGGGTAAGTCAGATAGGGACTGTCCAATCTCTGCAACATGTACAGTCTAAGATCAACCGGAAATGGTCTTTGCCTTGTAACCGTGACGTCACATAACTTTCCTAAGCCACACCCATCTTTCCCCCTCTCAGAGTAAGGAGAGTAGGTACCGGAAGGTCACGTCAGCCGGAAGTGACGTCACGTGCCCTATTCTGCTACCTCCCGGTGCCCCATTTACTTTCAGGGTAGCAGAATAGGCCACTCAGGGGTAGTCACTTGGGGCAACCGGAAGTGACGTCACAGTGCCCCATCTGCTTATCCGTCAGAATTCAAAATGGCGGACTTTTGGCGATATCTACTTCCGGTTTGTCTCCAAAAGTGCCCCATTTGTTATCCCAGTGCCCCATTTACTGTCAGGGTAGCAGAATGGGGCACTCAGGGGTAGTCACTTGGGGCAAAATCGCCTATTTTGCCCCAAGTGAGTACCCTATACTACTCACATTTTCCTAAACAATTCTGAAATTGGCCGAAAAGCCACGTATGAAAATAGGTGAACAACGCAGATGAAAAGCAGCTTCTCAGAAACAATTAAAAATCCGCTCTTTCCTTCTTTTCAGGGACGGCACATAACTTTTATAAAACGCTTAAAACTTTCTAAATTACAATCATTGAACGAAAATTATCGTGAAAACAAGAGAGGTAAGAAACATGATACACTAAGCAAAACACATGAACGGAAAGTGTCATTTCGGATTAGTCTGTGCGGACTGCGCAGGCTGATCCGGGATGACACTTTAAGCAAATCTCCGAATGCCCCTTTTCGCATGTTGCAGGCCATATAGAACTTAAAACTAGGAGGCCGATGGTTCGAATCTTCAGCTCGCCCTCTTTCCGAGGATTGATGATAGTCATTGTGACAGGATTCATTTCTCTCTCACTGCTGATCATTGTTTCGACGATAGTTATGTGGGAAAGCAATCAGTGGTTTGGGAAGAATTGTGTGCGAAGTCCTGATAAAAAGAAACTCAAGGAAAGTGTTATAGTTGCACTGGCCGCCATGATATAAATAATAGTATGCTGAAAACGGCGTTTAGCACCATACAAGTAAACTCAAATTTCTTTCCGAATAGCAGACACAAGTTCATCAGGCCGATTTCCGGACTTGAAAACTGAGTTTCCGTTTTTTTTACCGCAACGTTCATTTTTTCCGCTTATATATACATAAAATGTCTTCTGGATCATAAATGTGGTATGGAAAATGGTTGGTTTTACAACATAATCCCGAATCTTAACGACACGCATGGCCTCTGAAAACAATGTCGGAATTAGGCGAAAATGCTGGTATCCTGCATTTTCACTTTTTCCTACTTTTTTTTTTTTTTTTTTTAACAATTTTTAACATTTAAGCAACATTTAATGTGTGGTCTGTAAATGCTTTGGATTAAGACTAGTCCAAAATGTTTTGTTAGGTAAAGAGCAAACTTTAAACACACAATCTCGAATTTTAACGACCTTGAGCAGGAAGGTCTTTGAAAGCATTGTGGGAACATCCTAGGAACATGCTGGTAACCAGTATTTTCTCCTTTTCCCATAATCTTTTCTACCTTTTCACAGAATTTAAGCTAATTTGTTCCAATTTTGAATTTGTTGTCTGCATTTGTTTCAAATCTGAAAGGGTTTAAAACTTGTGGTTTGGTGAAGAGCGAACGCCGAAATAAAATCTCTGTATAAAGATATGAAAACCATTGAATTTGAATCGTTGAACATATTTGAGCCGTGCTCTGTGAAGTGGGGGCTTAATGCATCTGCAAAAAGTTTCTGCCCAGGTCAGCCTGCTCAGTCTGCGCAGGCTGGCCTGGGCCGAACCTTTTCGCTATTGGTCGATTTTCTGCATGTCAATGGATCAATCTACCTCATGATTGAGTCGGTTGTTAAAAAAAGTGGCTATTATGGATCCTAATTATGTGATGGCTTGAAGAGTATGATGCATCACGGAGATGCATTAAGCCCCCTTTTACCAGAGCACGGCTCATTTAGTTGTACCAGAATTACCGATTTTCCCTCCTAAAGTCAATTTTTGCTTAAAAGTTCATCAATTTTTCGATAAAACAAGAAGGATATTTACCCTTTGCCTCGAAAAGAAAATTTAGACTCTTCCGAATTAAGCATTTATACACGATAATATAAAATAAATTTGGCTCAAATGGTGGACTTTATCTGTGAAAAAGAGAAATATTGTGGGAAAGGGAGATAATGGTGGTTTCCAGCATTATCTCTTTTTCTCACAATGTTTTTAGTGTGCTTCTTCCTCAAGGACGTTACAACACGGGATTGTTTGGCAACGTGTTAAAACTAAAAAAAATACAAAAAGTTAAAACATACGAGTAGTGGCAAACGGAAAAGTTTCTCATTTTTTCCTCGACCCTTTACAATACAATTCTGACCTTTAACGACTTCCGAAGAAGCAGGCGTTTAAAAATAATTGTGGAAAAATTAGAAAATGCTGGTAACCTCCATTTTTGCCTTTTCCCACGATGTTTTCTATCCTATCAAAGAGTAAAGCACATGCATATTTCAATATCTAAATTTTATCAAGGAATTTCAGCTTTTATATTCGTTCCAAATCATTTGAAAACCACAGGGAAGAAAAATGGTGAAATACGCCTGAGTCAAGCTCTGTGAAAAAGGAACATCAGAGAATCTACAAAAAGTATTAACCCGTATCAACCTGCGCAGTCACCGCAGGCTGATACGGGTCAAACTTTTTCCGGTTCATTCCGGTTATTAAGTCCAATTTTGTTCAACCCGGTCTATCCGGTTGTTAAGCCCAATCCAGTTCAATCAATTGATTAAATAGTAACCACTCTCAGCCATTTACTTGTCAAAACAGGAAAACCATAAAAAATTCTGTTTGTTGATCTTTAATCGAAAAAAAAAGAAAACTATTAAAGTGCGTATCAATTCGATAATTTGGCAGTACAATAGTTTTCAGAGTTCACTTTTAGATTAACTTTCTATCATGATTAATTTCATCCCCATTGGTAAAATTGCAGACCTCTGCCCTCAGTTTTACGCGTGTGACGACTGAGTCAATTGTTTCTTCTTTTTCTTTTCTGGATTTTGTAGAAGAATTGGTATCTTGCAAATGTATATAACTGGTTCAGTGTTGGTCGCTAATATTTTCGGAATCGAATATAAGATGTGTCCAATCGTTTATTTTCATCATCAGAAATGTTCGTCCATGTGTGACAAACGTTCAGTCCTTTGTCATCAATTTCCAGTAAGAATAAAGACACTTTTCCTTGCTCCTCATCTACATTTAGAGGTACAGCAAAATTAAGTTGAAAAATGCATGGTAATTTTTACTTCTTCTGGAAAATTATTATCGTCTCAGTTCTTACATGCAGGTTGAATACCTTCCATTTTCACAATTTATTTAAATAATTATTGAGTAAATTTCGTTCCAAAGTCATTTTTTTTACTTTTGACATCAAGTAATGTTAAATTAAGTTTATCATTAAAGTAATAATAGCTGCCAAAAGTAAATGAAGCGGGTGTTACAATGCATTTAAATTTAAATCGTATCGTTTAAAACTATGGAACATATTGTGAAGATGAAAATCTGTTATTGTATGGTCGGTGCAAGTGTTAGTTGCTGAAACAGAAATTTATTTCAAAACTAAGTTAAAAGTTGCCAGGTAACTATATCTTTTAACTTTTTGCCTGGTTTTGAAACTCTTGTTTCTGCCAGTGACTAACACTTTGACCGACCACACAATAACAGTTTGTCACATTATTTTCAATATTTCTAAATGGTATCACATAAACTTGAATGCATTTTAATACCTCTATTTTGTTCTTCTTTTTTTTCCTTCTTTTTTGTCGCTATTGATAAAATAGCACAAGATGTGATTGTTAACTATTTGACTCTAAAGAACAAACGACAAAATTTTACACTCCTCAAAATTCAAAGCTTTTGCAGAGGACAAATTAATTCATTTAACCTGGCACTAAAAGGCTAAAAACATTGTGAGAAAAGGAGAAATGCTAGGTACCAGCATTCTCTCCTTTTCCCGCAGTTTTCAAAGGAGTTTTTCCTCAGTGTCGTCAAAACTCGAAATTTTGTGATGAAGGGTTAATTTACAAGACGTACAACAGCGGTGTACCGGTACACAATGATATAGAAAATTACTGACTGAAGGAATGACAACGTATCCAGGCTAGTGAGGGTTGATATAGCCGGAATTAGCTGGAAGCTAGGTGTATAGGTTTTTAGATTTATTCACAATGTTACAGAGGTGGTGGAATAAGTAAAATTGAGCCTGATTTGAATAGGTTACTGACTAAATTTACATGTAAGCAAACATCTAGTGCCTTATCGATAACTTCTTGTTCATTCTACTACTTTGGTAAGAACACTTTGTCAAATTGGATTGGTAAATTTTTTCTGGTTTATATCAACATTGTAATATTTAACAGAATTAAGATTTCTAACAGAAGGAATTATATTCTGTGAGGCAGTATTTGGCAACTGTTGGGTTTTTGTTTACATTTAACCTGGGTCAGTCTGAATGGCAATAGACTAGGTTCCCTCCTCTAAAAATTGAATATTTCAATAATTTGCGTTTCTGTGTAGTTGCACAAGGTCGGCTTACGTGTGTACAGAGATAGATTCGTATCGGATGAGAATGAAGTTCGAATCCGATGCGTACCGGTTAACACAAGCAACGAGACCCCATCTTACCACACAACAATACGTATTATGATATTCTCTTTATTTTATAGCTCCCCTTCATAATTGTGAAGAAACATCACAAAATAGGTTAAATATAAAAAAAGAAAATCAGAGAGCCACGCATCTTCGTGATTTGACGCAAAGAACCGAAGGTGAAAACATAGAAGTAGTCTGTGTACACGAGGGTGTTCTACGAGTGTACAAAGTACGTGCATGATGAGATAAACCTACACAGAGTAATGATACACAAAAAGGTATTTTGGTCTATTGTATATGTGTTTTAGATGATTGCCGTATATTAGTCTAATAATTTATAGGTATACAATAAACAGGTTTCGGGCTCGAAGCCAAATAGAAGCCTCGAAGCCCTAGTTTAGTTTAAACATCACTTTTGCTAGTAAGTATTTTCGACAAGAAAATGCGAGCGAACTAGACAAATACATGGCAGTTCTGCTAATGCTTAGGTCACGAGCCTCATCTTCGACACATACATAGCCACATCCCTTCGTTTACAGCGCTTTTCAAGGAGTTAGTGCATCGGAGAGGAGCTTCTTATATTCCGCCCGTCACATTTTTTTACTCAAAACTAAACCTTAATCGAGCACTTCAACCATTCTTAAAGACAAATACGGAAGAACAGTTAGAATGAAAACATAAGAGATAAAAGAACCGTTATTTGTATGACGGTCGACCCCACTGTTGTGTTTTCTGGTATGGTGTTCACGAGTTTATATGAAAGTATCCAGTGACAGTTAACATATTTTCCTAAACAACGCTTTAACTTCTTATCGGAATGTAGCCATACATGCTGCGTAGATAAACGGATAGGCTACACAGTTCAAGCACCAGAACCTCAGAAAGAACCTAAAGACAGCCCTTTCTTCATCGGTCAAAGACGGATAATAACTTTTCTCAAGTGACTGAACCAATCTCAAAGACAAATGTGGTGCAAAACTGACAATGAACACCAGAGAGATTAAAAGCATTATGTAGGTGGAACGGCGCACGCTTGTAACTCTGGGAGAATTCGGAGTGCACACAGGTTGTGCCAGTGGAACACGTGGTTTTGTTCCAGCAATACCGAAAACATACTCGAGTTTAATGGATTTACCATTTGACGAATCCTCGAGGGAGGAAAGAGTTATCTCGTCTGTCGGTGGTTTGGGCGAGGTCTGTGGATTTCCTTTCTCTTTCATCTTAGCATTCATCTTCATCTGCGTGAAAATCTTCTTTCCAATTAAAGAGTAGAAAATGATGAGTATAATCAAAACAGAAGCAAACAACAGCCACAATAACCCACCATACATTCTCGTATAAAAAGTTCCGTCATATTCTTTAAGAATCAGACATCCCTGTCCGCTGATGTTGTACGGGGATAATTCCACATCTTCTTTTCCAAATAGAACGAGAGTTGGCCACGAGAATACAAGTGCAAGGATTATTATCACGATGTAGATGTTTCTTACATGCTGTTGACGAATCTGCCAGCCGACTGGGTGACAAACCTTTCTGTATCTGTCTATACTGATGATACCGAGCCAGATTGCAGATGTCATGGTGGGCCACATCTCCAAAAATATAGTAATTTTACAAAGCCAATCCGACGGATAGGTATAGGGGTGGCTCACAGATATCAGATCAAAGACAATTATACAACTGTTTATTGTGTCGTTAACAGCAAGCCAGAATATAAAATATTTCGCCATAGATACTGTGTAAGATTTTCTGTAGATGATACACACTAGAATATTTCCAGAAATTCCCGTTAAGGTCAATAAACACAAAAATATAATCAGAGCTGCGGACCGCTCAACTTCAGCCAGTTCCAATGAGTCCAAAGTCTCGAAAGGTATAATGTCACTTTCATTCATAATGAATTGTTGGAACTTCTTAAAATAAAGTCTTTCCAGAGGATACCTATCCTAAAACTGGACTGTTTGAAATTATTTACACCCGGTGAAGTTAAGATTTTTTTTTTTTTTTTTTATTTATCCATCCAAGAAAAACAGCATAAATACTGACAAGTTTTGTGGACCGCAATTTGTATAGAAAGTACAATTCCCAGTTTATGACTAAACACGACAAAAATAGAGTTCTCAACTGTAACTCAACGCAAATAATGTTTGTGAACAGTGTCAGTATGAACCAACAACTGATAAACGAAATTTTTCCGTAATTTTAGATCCTGTATTTAATATCCTTCTTTGCAGAGATGAGAGAGTTTCGCTCCACGAAATAAGAAACTACAAAGAGTCCTAAAGACCATACTTGTGATATGAATGGAGCAGGGTTTATCGCTTTATCAAACGACAAAGTTTATGACTTGTCCAAATTGAAAACATTTGCAGACGACAAATTAAAGGTGATAATTTGTCCTTGATAAGATAGAAAACATTGTGGGAAAAGCAGAAAATGCTTGGTCAAATTTGGGACTGCATTTGCTCACACATTCAGCGCGAGTACTGGTGTAGTTCCCAGGAAGCACAATCGAGAGAGATCAGCCTAAGTTGCAAGAACTTGTTTCTCAATCGATGTAACATTAATATGTTTAAACTAAACTAGAAAATGTTTGTTACCATCACTTTCTCCGTTTCCAAAGACGTTTTCAAAAGCCTTTTCTTTCAGAGCGTTAAAAGTCAGGATTGTGTGGTAAAGGGCAAAGTACGGAAACATTAGATATGCAAAAAAACAATATTTCGTGACATAACTGAAGTATGTCATGTTATCTGTGAACAAAACAAACAATGGGAAAAACACGAGTAAAAAAAAATGCAAAGCTAGGGCATGCTATTTTGAACAACTTGATGCACACGCAATAATTAATACCTGCTAAAATCTGGGTAGGTAAGTCGTACAGATATGTAGAGACGAGAGTGATAGAAAATTAACCCTTATCCTACTAAGTGAGTTATATGATACCTTCAAGTCTACAGTAAAAACCCATATCTTGCTATTTTTGGGAAAGAAATAGGTCCTTATCGGACAGTATAGATCCAAGATAAGACTGCACGTTATGTGCAGTCTGATCGTGATCTACACTGTCTGCACAAGGTCCTTGTGTCGCGCTTAGCAGCTGAAGGGTTAAGGCATTTCAACCCTTAGAATGCCAAATAAATTCAACTGAAATTTGCAGTCAAGAAATAAGGCCCAAAATTTAATAGTTTAATATCATGGTTGTTTTAGTTAAGAATGGCTCCGCTATGCGGCCAGTATAGATTAATTATTAAACTGCATGTCTGTGCAGTGTTATCTTGATCTACACTAGCCACAGAGGCAGCTACAGTTCTGTAAGGCGTTCTAAGGGTTAAGACCTCTTGAACACCCAAATTTGATATAATTCGTGTACCTGCTATGACATAGATTTGGTCAAAAGCATAAGCACTTTTGTATTCTTTCCGTTGTAATTGCAGGGTTTCATCTATTTAGTTCGAAAGCAATGGTATAATTTTTTTTTTAAATGTAATTGAGCCATGCTCTGTAAAAAGGGTGCTTAATGCATTTGCAAACGGTATCGATTCAGGTAAGCCTGCTCAGTCAGAGCAGACTGACCTGGGCCGAAACTTTTTGCTGTTAGTCAATTTTCTGCGTGTCAAAGCACCGATGTACCTCATGATTCAGTAGGTTGGTATACAAAACGGATTTTAGGGATGTATAATAATGTGATGTCTTGTTCGGCATCATGCATCAACGAGATTCGTTAAGCCCCCTTTTCACAAAGCCTGGCCCATATATTATAGGAATGTAACTTGTAGGCAGAGAAAAGCTGTAAATAAAATGGCAACATTTATTCTTATTCAAGTATTCATTGTTCTGCTTGTTACTGGAACTTTGACCAACTATTATTTCACAGATAGTCAGATTTATGATAATCATCATACTTTTAATCGGTATAAATGATTTTTTCTTGTATTTTATAACACAGAATTATTTACCTTTGATCGCTATTCGGCCTTAAAAGACAGTAAATGTGATTGTAATGTAAATTAAGAAAGAAAGGTCTGATATCAGTTCAATGGAAATAGGATTTTCATCCGCGTGCTAAACAAAAAAAATGGTATCAATATAAGATAGACCCTTGCAAATTAATTGTTTGTGTGTTTGTTGGGTGTTTACCACCGTTTTAAACATTAATTTGCTTAAATAATAGCCAGTGCACCTATTCATCCTTTCCTGGATTCTCTTTTTAAAATTCTTAGAACTATTTTCTTTCCATGCCAAGTACTTTTCAGGGACGGAACATAACTTTTATGAAGCGCTTAAAACTTTCTAAAATACAATCATTAAACGAAAGTTATCATGAAAACAAGAGAGGTAAGAAACATGATACACTAAGCAAAACATAAGAACGGAAAGTGTCATTTCGGATTAGTCTGCGCGAACTGCGCAGGCTAATCCGGGATGACCTTTACGCAATTGTCCGAATGCCCCCTTTTCGCATGTTGCTGGCCATATATTATAGGACTTGAAACCAGGGGGTCGCTAGTTCGAATCTCCAGCTCGGCCTATTTCTTTCCGAGGATTGACGATAGTCATTGCGAAGGCACTTTATTAGTTGTACGGTCAGGTGGCAGGGGACTTGGAAACTTGTTCACGGCTGTGGTGAATCATGTCACCCCGAGCCGAAAGCGAGGTGGCTACACGATTCACCACAGCCGTGAACAAGTTTCCAAGTCCCCTGCCACCTGACCGTACAACGAATTTATTATACTGCAAAGTTTTACCATTCCAACGTTTGTTTAGTGAATTTTACCTGTTTTTTGGTTTAAAAAATTGAGTATGCTGACGAAGTAGAATTTCCCTTCTGAGTGCCCCAATTCAATGAAAACTGACGTCACTGGGTACTGACGTCACTGAAACCTTGGTAATACGTGCTAAAACGTGCAGCTTGGCGCATGATGTTAATCTTGATCGACGCCGCCATTTTGGATGTTGTGTTGATAGTGTAGTCATGTATACGGGGCTCCCGAAATGGAAACTGCTTTTACGTTGGTTTTCTCAGTGTACATGATATATATGTTCGGGGCATATTATCCAATCAGATCACGAGAAATTTCTTTGCAATATAATAAATTTCTCTCTCACTGCTGATCATTGCGATAGGTATGTGGGAAAGCAGTCAGTGGCTTGGGAAGAATAGTGTGCGCAGTACTGATAAAAAGAAACTCCAGGAAAGTATGTATAGGTGCACTGGCCGCCACGATGTAACTACTAGTATGCTGAAAACGGCGTGTACAAGCAAACTCTTTTCCTTTCCGTATCTAGAATTACAGCCACAAGTTCATCCGGCCGACTTCCGGACTTGAAAACTGAGATTTTCTACATGTTTACCACGGTGTTCAATTCTTCCGCTTTGCTATATACATGTAATATCTTTAAGATCTAAATGTAGTAGGCAAAATAGTTTGTATTACCACATAATTGTTTGAATGAATTTTAAGGACACTAAGGAAGAAAGGACTCTGAAAACAATGTCGGAAAAGGAGAAAATGCTAGAACCTATCATTTTCACGTTATCCTAGAAAGGCTTTTTTTCTATTCTTTAAAGATAATTTTCACCATTTTAGCAATACTGAATGTGTGGTCTGTAAAATACTTTGGATAAGTACTAGTCCAAAATTTCATTGTTAGGTACAGAGCAAACTTTAAACACACAATCTCGAGTTTTAACGACCTTGAGCAGGAAGGTCTTTGAAAGCATTGTGGGAACATCCTAGGAACATGCTGGTAACCAGTATTTTCTCCTTTTCCCATAATGTTTTCTACCCTTTCACAGAATTTAAGCTAATTTGTTCCATTTTGAATTTGCTGTCTGCATTTGTTTCAAATTTGAAAGGGTTTAAAACTTGTGGTTTGGTGAAGAGCGAACGCCGAAATAAAATCTCTGTATAAAGATATGAAAACCATTGAATTTGAATCGTTGGACATATTTGAGGAGTGCTCTATGAAGAGTGGGCTTAATGCATCTGCGAAAAAGTTATTATGGATCCACAATCATGTGATGGCTTGCTTGGTATCATGCATCACGGAAATGCATTAAGCCCCCTTTTGCCAGAGCACGACTCATTTAGTTGTACCAGAATTACCGATTTTCCCTTCTAAAGTCAATATTTCCTTAAATGTCATCAATTTTTGGATAAAACAAGAAGAATATTTACCCTTTACATCAAAGAGAAAATTTAGACTCTTCCGAATTAAGCATTTATATACGATAATATAAAATAAATTTGGATCAAATAGTGGACTTTATCTGTGAAAAAGAGAAATATTGTGGGAAAAGGAGATAATGGTGATTAACAGCATTATCTCTTTTTCTCATCAAAGTTGCAAAAGTACTCAAAATCTAAGGTAACATTAAAGTAAGGTTTTGGCTACCGCTCTCGTTCAGGAATGGAATAACATTCCTGATGCAATGATTTTACGCTATGTAAGGTCTATGCGACGTCGAATAATTGCCTGTATCGACAGGTGGCCATACAAGATATTGATTGAAAAATTACAAGAACTTTAAGAAAAACCTAACTTTAATGTTACCTTAGTCTTTGAGTACTTTTGCAACTTTGGTTTTAGTACCACCTTCATTTAAACTGTAAAAACCTAACTTAAACTTTCTGTTAGTCAAAATCTGATTAGCCTGGCATTTTCTACAGACTCTGAACTAAAGTATGATACCAAATTTGTTGGTCTTCAGTAAAACTTGCGACGAGAAATAAAAGAAAATTAAGTGCATACTTATTTATGGAACTGAGTATACATATCTGGTTCAGTGTTGGTTGCTAATATTATCGGAATCGAATATAAGATGTGTCCAATCGTTTATTTTCATCATCAGAAATGTTCGTCCATGTGTGACAAATGTCCAGTCCTTTGTCATCAATCCCCAGTAAGAATTAAGACACTTTTCCTTGCTCTTTATCTTCATTTAGAGGTCCAACAAAATCAAGTTGAAAAATGCCTGATAATTTTCACTACTTCTGGAAAATTATTATTGTCTCAGTTCTTACATGCAGGTTGAATGCCTTCCATTTTCATGATTTATTTAAAACAATCACAGTAAATTACAGTCCAAAGTAATTTTTTTTTTTTTTTTTGATCAAGTAATGTTAAAGTACGTTTATCATTAACGTAATAATAGCTGCCAAAAGTAAATGAAGCGGATGTTACAATGCAGTTAAATTTCAATAGTATCATTTAAAACTATAGAAAATATTGTGAAGATGAAAATCTGTTATTGTATGGTCGGTGCAAGTGTTAGCTGCTGAAACAGAAATTTATTTCAAAACTAAGTTAAAACTTGCCTGGTAACTCTATCTTTTAACTTTTTGCCTGGTTTTGAAACTCTTGTTTCTGCCAGTGACTAACACTTAGACCGGCCACACAATAACAATTTGTCACATTATTTTCAATACTTTTAACTGGCATCATGTAAACTTGGATGCATTTTGAATACCTGCATTTTGTTCTCCTTTTTCTTTCCTTCTTTTTTTGTCGCTATTGATAAAATAGCACAAGATGTGATTGTTAACTATTTAACTCTAAAGAACAAACGACAAAATTTTACACTCCTCAAAATTCAAAGCTTTTGCAGAGGACAAATTAGATGTGGCTTAATTCATTAAACCTGGCTCTAAAAGGAAAATAAACATTGTGAGAAAAGGAGAAATGCTAGGTACCAGCATTCTCTCTTTTTCCCACAGTTTTCGAAAGAGTTTTTCCTCAGTGTCGTTAAAACTCGAAATTTTGTGATGAAGGATTAATTTACAAGACGTACAACAGCGGTTTACCAGTACACAATGATATAGAAAATTACTGACTGAAGGAATGACAACGTGTCTAGGCTAGTGAGGGTTGATATAGCCGGAACTAGCTGGAAGCTAGGTGTATATGTTTTTAGATTCATTCACAATGTTACAGAGGTGGTGGAATAAGTAAAATTGAGCCTGATTTGAAAAGGTTACTGACTAAATTTACATGTAAGCAAACATCTAGTGCCTTATCGTTGACTTCTTGTTCAGTCTACTACTTTGGTAAGAACACTTTGTCAAATTGGAGTGGTAAATTTTTTCTGGTTTATATCATCATTGTAATATTTAACAAAATTAAGATTTCTAACAGAAGGAATTATATTCTGTGAGGCAGTATTTGGCAACTGTTGGGTTTTTGTTTACAGTGAACCTGGGTCAGTCTAAATGGCAATAGACTAGGTTCGCTCCTCTAAAAATTGAATATTGGAATAATATTCGTTTCTGTGTAGTAGCAAGAGGTCGACTTGCGTGTGTACAGAGATAGATTCGTATCGGATGAGAATGAAGTTCGAATCCGATGCGTACCGGTGAACACAAGCAACGAGACCCCATCTTACCACACAACAATACATACTGTTATGATATTCTCTTTATTTTATAGCTCCCCTTCATAATTGTGAAGAAATATCACAAAATAGGTTAAATAAAAAAAAAAGAAAATCGGAGAGCCACGCATCTTCGGGATTTGACACCGAACGAAAACATAGAAGTAGTCCGTGTACACGATGGTGTTCTACGAGTGTACAAAGTACGTGCATAAAGAGATAAACCTACACAGAGTAGTGATACAGAAAAGGGTATTTTGGTCTATTGTATATGTATTTTAGATGATAGCCGTATATTAGTCTAATAATTTATAGGTATACAATAAACAGGTTTCGTTTACAGCGCTTTTCAAGGAGTTAGTGCATCAGAAAGGAGCTTCTTATATTCCGCCCGTCACATTTTTTTACTCAAAACTAAACCTTAATCGAGCACTTCAACCATTCTTAAAGACAAATACGGAAGAACAGTTAGAATGAAAACATAAGAGATAAAAGAACCGTTATTTGTATGACGGTCGACCCCACTGTTGTGTTTTCTGTTATGGTGTTGACGAATTTATATGAAAGTATCCAGTGACAGTTAACATATTTTCCTAAACAACGTTTTAACTTCATGTCGGAATGTAGCCATACATGCTGCGTAGATAAATGGATTTGCTGCACAGTTCAAGGACCAGAACCTCAGAAAGAACCTAAAGACCGTCCTTTCTTCATCGGTCAAAGACGGATAACTTTTCTCAAGCCACTGAACCAATCTCAAAGACAAATATGGTGCAAAACTGACAATGAACACCAGAGAGATTAAAAGCATTATGTAGGTAGAACGGCGCACGCTTGTAACTCTGGGAGAATTCGGAGTGCACACAGGTTGTGCCAGTGGAACACGTGGTTTTGTTCCAGCAATACCGAAAACATACTCGAGTTTAATGGATTTACCATTTGGCGAATCCTCGAGGAAGGAAAGAGTTATCTTGTCAGTCGGTGGTTTGGGCGAGGTCTGTGGATTTCCTTTCTCTTTCATCTTAGCATTCATCTTCATCTGCGTGAAAATCTTCTTTCCAATTAAAGAGTAGAAAATGATGAGTATAATCAAAACAGAAGCAAACAACAGCCACAATAACCCACCATACATTTTCGTATAAAAAGTTCCGTTATATTCTTTAAGAATCAGACATCCCTGTCCGCTGATGTTGTACGGGGATAATTCCACATCTTCTTTTCCAAATAGAACGAGAGTTGGCCACGAGAATACAAGTGAAAGGATTATTATCACGATGTAGATGTTTCTTGTGTGCTGTTGACGAATCTGCCAGCCGAATGGGTGACAAACCTTTCTGTATCTGTCTATACTGATGATACCGAGCCAGACTGCAGATGTCATGGTGGGCCACATCTCCAAAAATATGGTAATTTTACAAAGCCAATCCGACGGATAGGTATAGGGTTGGCTCACAGATATCAGATCAAAGACAATTATACAACTGTTTATTGTGTCGTTAACAGCAAGCCAGAATATAAAATAGTTCCCCATAGATATTGTGTAGGATTTTCTGTAGATGATACACACTAGAATATTTCCAGGAATTCCCGTCAAGGCCAATAAACACAAAAATATAATTAGAGCTGCGGACCGCTCAACTTCAGCCAGTTCCAATGAGTCCAAAGTCTCGAGAGGTATAATGTCACTTGAATTCATAATGTATTCTTGGAACTTCTTAAAATGAAGTCTTTTCACACAGGATACCAATCCTAAAAGTGGACTGTTTGAATTTGTTTACACCCGGTGAAGTTAAGATTTTTTTTATCCATCCAAGAAAAACAGCATAAATATAGACAAGTTTTGTGGACCGCAATTTGTATACAAAGTACAATTCCCAGTTTATGACTAAACACGACAAAAATAGAGTTCTCAACTGTAACTCAACGCAAATAGTGCTTGTGAACAGTGTCCCTATCAACCAACGACTAATAAACGAAATTTTTCCGTAAATTTACACCCTATATTTAATATCCTTCTTTGTAGAGATGAGAGAGTTTCACTCCCCGAAATAAGAAATTACAAAGAGTCCTAAAGAACATATTTGTGATATGAATGGAGCAGTGTTGATCGCTTTATCAAACGACAAAATTTATGACTCACACATTCGGCGCGAGTACTGGTGTAGTTCACAGGAAGCACAATCGAGAGAGATTAGTATAAGTTGTAAGAACTTGTTTCTTATCGATGTAAAATTAATATGTTTAAACTAAACTAGAAAATGTTTGTTACCATCACTTTCTCCGTTTCCAAAGACGTTTTCAAAAGCCATTTCTTTCAGAGCGTTAAAAGTCAGGATTGTGTGGTAAAGGGCAAAGTACGAAAAGATTAGATATGCAAAAAAACAATATTTCGTGACATAACTGAAGTATGTCATGTTATCTGTGAACAAAACAAACAATGGGAAAAACACGAGTAAAAGAATGCAAAGCTAGGGCATGCTATTTTGAACAACTTGATGCACACGCAATAATTCATACCTGCTAAAATCTGGGTAGGTAAGTCGTACAGATATGTAGAGACGAGACTGATAGAAAAGTAACCCTTATCCTACTGAGTGAGTTATATGATACCTTCAAGTCTACCGTAAAAACCCATATGTTGCTATTTTTTGGGAAAGAAATTGGTCCTTATCGGACAGTATAGATCCAAGATCAGACTGCACGTTATGTGCAGTCTAATCTTCATCTACACTGTCTGCACAAAGTCCTTCTGTCGCGCCTAGCAGCTTAAAGGTTAAGGCATTTCAACCCTTAGAGTGCCAAATAAATTCAACTGAAATTTGCAGTCAAGAAATAAGGCCCAAAATTTAATAGTTTGATATCATTCTGTTTTAGTTAAGAATGGCACCGCTATGCGGCCAGTATAGAATAACTATGAGACTGCATGTCTGTGCAGTCTTATCTTGATCTATACTAGCCACAAAGGCAGCTACAGTTGTGTAAGGTGCTTTAAGGGTTAAGACCTCTTCAACACCCAAATTTGAATAATTCGTGTACCTGCTATGACATAGATTTGGTCAAAAGCATAAGCACTTTTGTCTTGTTCCCGTTGTACTTGTAGGGTTTCATCTATTTAGTTCGAAAGCAATGGTATAAAATTTTCGTAAATGTAATTGAGCCATGCTCTGTGAAAAGGGGGTTTAATGCATTTGCAAACGGTATAGATTCAGGTAGGCCTGCTCAGTCAGCGCAGACTGACCTGGGCCGAAACTTTTTGCTGTTAGTCAATTTTCTGCATGTCAAAGCACTGATGTACCTCATGATTCAGTAGGTTGGTATACAAAACGGATTTTAGGGATGTATAATAATATGATGTCTTGTTCGACATCATGCATCAAGGAGATGCATTAAGCCCCCTTTTCACAAAGCCTGGCCCATATACTATAGGAATGTAACTTGTAGGCAGAGAAAAGCAGTAAATAAAATGGCAACATTTATTCTTATTCAAGTATTCATTGTTCTGCTTGTTACTGGAACTTTGACCTACTATTATTTCACAGATAGTCAGATTTATGATAATCATCATACTTTTAATCGGTATAAATGATTTTTTCTTGTATTTTATAACAGAGAATTGTTTACCTTTGATCGCTATTGGGCCTTAAAAGACAGTAAATGTGATTGTAATGTAAATTAAGAAAGACCGGTCTGCTATCAATTGAATGGAAATAGGATTTTCATCCGCGTACTAAACAAAAAAAATGGTATCAATATAAGATAGACCCTCGCAGATTAATTGTTTGTGTGTTTGTTGGGTGTTTACCACCGTTTTAAACATTAATTTGGTTAAATAATAGCTAGTGCACCTATTCATTCTTTCCTGGAGTCTCTTTTTAAAATTCTTAGAACTATTTTCTTTCCAAGCCAAGTACTTTTCAGGGACGGAACTTAACTTTTATGAAGCCCTTAAAACCTTCTAAAATACAATCATTGAACGAAAATTATCGTGAAAACAAGAGAGGTAAGAAACATGATACACTAAGCAAAGCATAAGAACGGAAAGTGTCATTTCGGATTAGTCTGCGCGAACTGCGCAGGCTAATCCGGGATGACACTTTACGCAATTGTCCAAATGCCCCTTTTTGCGTGTTGCAGGCCATATATTATAGGACTTGAAACCAGGGGGTCGCTAGTTCGAATCTCCAGCTCGGCCTATTTCTTTCCGAGGATTGACGATAGTCATTGCGAAGGCACTCATTTCTCTCTCACTGCTGATCATTGCGATAGGTATGTGGAAAATCAGTCGGTGGCTTGGGAAGAATAGTGTGAGCAGTACTGATAAAAAGAAACTCCAGGAAAGTATGTATAGGTGCACTGGCCGCCACGATGTAACTACTAGTATGCTGAAAACGGCGTTTAGCACCGCACAAGCAAACCCTTTCCTATCCGTATCTAGAATTACAGCCACAAGTTCATCCGGCTGATTTCCGGACTTGAAAACTCGGGTTTTCTACATGTTTACCACGGTGTTCAATTCTTCCGCTTTGCTATATACATGTAATATCTTTGAGATCTAAATGTAGTAGGGAAAATAGTTTGTATTACCACATAATTGTTTGAATGAATTGTAAGGATACTAAGGAAGAAAGGCCTCTGAAAACAATGTCGGAAAAGGAGAAAATGCTAGAACCCATCATTTTCACCTTTTCCTAGAAAGGCTTTTTTTTTTTTTTCCCCTACTCTTTAAAGACAATTTTCACTATTTTCAGCAATATTGAATGTGTGGTCTGTAAATGCTTTGGATTAGGACTAGTCCAAAATTTTGTCGTTAGGTACAGAGCAAACTTAAACCACACTATCCCGAGTTTTAACGACCTCGAGCGGAAAGGACTTTGGAAACATTGTGGGAACACCTTGGGAATATTACTGGTAACCAGTATTTTCTCCTTTTCCCATAATGTTTTCTACCCTATCATAGAATTTAAGTTCATTTGTTCCAGTTTTGAATTTGTTGTCTGCATTTGTTTCAAATTTGAAAGGGTTTAAAACTTGTGGTTGAACATCGAAATAAAATCTTTGTATAAAAATATGAAAACCATCGAACTTGACTCGTTGAACACATTTAGTTGTACCAGAATTACCGATTTTCCCTCATAAAAGTCAACCTGTCCTTAAAAGTTCATCAATTTTTGGATAAAACAAGAAGATTATTTACCTTTTACCTCAAAAAGAAAATTTAGACTCTTCCAAATAAAGCATTTACATACGATAAAATAAATGTGGCTCAAATAGTGGACTTTATCTGTGAAATAAAGAAATATTGTGGGAAAAGGAGAAAATGGTGGTTACCAGCATTATTTCTTTTTCTAACAATGTTTTCAGTGTGCTCCTTCCTCAAGGACAATAAAACACGGAATTGTTTGGAAAAGTGTTAAAACTAAAAAATTACAAGTGAAAACATACGAGTAGTGGCAAACGGAAAAGTTTCTCATTTTTTCCTCAACCCTTACTGTACAATCCTGTGCTTTAACGACCTCCGAAAAAGTAGGCGTTTAAAAACATTCTGGAAATAGTAGAAAATGCGGGTATTCTGCATTTTCTCCTATTCCCACAATGTTTTCTACCCTTTCAAAGAGTAAAGCACATGCATATTTCAATATCTAAATTTCATCCACGAATTTCAGCTCTTATATTCGTTCCAAATCATTTGAAACCGCAGGGAAGAAAGATGGTGAAATGTGCGTGAGTCAAACTCTGTGAAAAAGGAAGTTCAGTGAATCTACAAAAACTACTATCCCATGTCAACCTGCGCAGTCCGCGCAGGCTGACACGGGACGAACTTTTTCCGGTTCATTCCGGTTATTAAGTCCAATTTCGTTTAACCCGGTCTAATCCGGTTGTTAAGTCCAATCCAGTTCAATCCATTGATAAAATAGTAACCACTCTTAGCCATTTACTTGTCAAAACAGGAAGACCTTGAACATTTTCTGTTTGTTGATCTTTAATTGAAAAAAAAACTATTAAAACTATATCAGTTCGATGATTTAGCAATTCAATAGTTTCTAGAGCTCACTTTTGGATTAAATTTCTATCACGATTCATTTCATCCCCATTGGTAAAATTACAAACTTCTGCCCTCAGTTTTAGGCGTATGTCGATTGAGTCAATTTGTTCTTCTTTTTCTTTTTTTCTTTTATTTTGTTGAAGAATTGGTATCTTGCAAATGTATATATCTGGTTCAGTGTTGGTCGCTAATATTTTCAAAATCGAATATAAGATGTGTCCAATCGTTTATTTTCATCATCAGAAATGTTCGTCCATCTGCGACAAATGTCCAGTCCTTAGTCATCAATTCCCAGTAAGAATAAAGACACTTTTCCTTGCTCCTCATCTACATTTAGAGGTACAGCAAAATTAAGTTGAAAAATACCTGATAATTTTTACTACTTCTGGAAAATTATTATCGTCTCAGTTCTTACATGCAGGTTGAATGCCTTTCATTTTCACGATTTATCTAAAACAATCATTGCGTAATTTTGTTTCATAGTCATTTTTTTTTTTTTTTTTTTTTTTTTTTTTTTTTTTTTAATTTCATTTTTGAGATCAAGTAACGTTAAAGTACGTTTATCTTTAATGTAATAATAGCTGCCAAAAGTAAATGAAGCGGGTGTTACAATGCAGTTAAATTTAAATAGTATCATTTAAAACTATAGAAAATATTGTGAAGAAGAAAATCTGTTATTGTATGGTCGGTGCAAGTGTTAGTTGCTGGAACAGAAATTTATTTCAAAATTAAGTTAAAAGTTGCCAGGTAATTCTGTCTTTTAACTTTTTGCCTGGTTTTCAAACTCTTGTTTCTGCCAGTGACTAACACTTAGACCGACCACACAATAACAGATTGTCACATTATTTTCAATATTTTTAAATGGTATCATATAAAGTTGAATGCATTTTAATACCTGCATTTTGTTCTTCTTTTTCTTTCCTTCTTTTTTTGCCGCTCTTGATAAAATAGCACAAGATGTGATTGTTAACTATTTAACTCTAAAGAACAAAGAACAAAATTTTACACTCCTCAAAATTCAAAGCTTTTGCTGAGGACAAATTAGATGTGGCACAATTCATTAAACCTGGCTCTAAAAGGCAAAAATCATTGTGAGAAAAGTAGAAAAAATGAGTACCAGCATTCTCTCCTTTTACCGCAGTTTTCAAAGGAGTTTTTCCTCAGTGTCGTCAAAAATCGAGATTGTGTGATGAAGGATTAATTTACAATAGCGGTTTACCGGTACACAATGATATAGAAAATTACTGACGGAAGGAATGGCAACGTATCATCATCATCATCATTGGTCTTTTTTACCCTATATAGCTGGAAGTAGCTGGAAGCTAGGTGTATATGTTTTTAAATTCATTCGTAATGTTAAAGAGGTGGTGGAATAAGTAACATTGAGCCTGATTTGAATAGGTTACTGACTAAATTTACATATAAGCAAACATCTAGTGCCTTATCGATGACTTTTTGTTCAGTCTACTACTTTGGTAAGAAGACATTGTCAAGTTGGATTGGTAAATTTTTTCTGGTTTATATCAACATTGTAATATTTCACAGAATTAAGATTTCTAACAGAAGGAATTATATTCTGTGAGGCAGTATTTGGCAACTGTTGGGTTTTTGTTTACATTGAACCTGGGTCAGTCTGGATGGCTATAGACTAGGTTCGCTACTCTAAAAATTGAATATTACAATAATTTGCGTTTCTGTGTAGTTGCAAAGGTCGGCTTGCGTGTGTACAGAGATAGATTTGTATCGGATGAGAATGAAGGTTGAACCCGATACGAACCGCTTAACACACGCAACCAGACCTCATCTTACCACACAACAATACAGACCGTTATGATTTTCTCTTTATTTCATAGCTTCCTTTCATAATTATGAAGAAACATCACAAATGCGTTAAATGCCAAGAAAGAGCATCAGAGAGCCACGCATCTTCGGGATTTAACGGAGAGAACTGAAAGTGAAAACATAGAAGTAGTCTGTGTACACGATGGTGTTCTACGAGTGTACAAAGTAGATGCATGATATGATAAACCTACACAGAGTAGTGATACAGAAAAAGTATTCTGGTCTGTTGTATATGTGTTTTAGATAATTGCGTTATTTGAGTCAAATCATTTATAGATATACAATAAAAGGGTTTCAGGCGCGAAGCCAAATGGGAGCTTCGAAGCCCTGGCTTCAACTGTTGCAAGTAAGACTTTACGACGAGAAAATGCGAGCGAAATAGACGAATACGTGGGAGCTCTTGCCCATGCTTAGGTCACAAGCCACATCTTTGATACATGCATGCCGACGTCCCTTGATTTACAGCACTGTTCAAGGGGAAGCACATCAGAAATACGCTTACGATATCCCATCCGTAACTTTTTATACACAAAACGAAGCCTTTATCGAGCACTTTAATTATTCTTAAAGTCAAGTACAGAAGAACAGTTAGAATGAAAACAAGAGAGATAAGAAACGTTATATACATAAAGAGGTGCCGCATTGTAGTAATTTCTGGTATGGTGTTGATGAATTTATAACAAAATCTATCGTTACAGTTAACCCTTACAGCGCCAAATATACCCAAATGACATATTCGGTCTAGAAATAAGACCCAAATAATAGCAGTTTGACGGCGGCTTTTGTCTATTGTGTTTATGCTAAGCAGACAGTATGGATCAAAGATCAGACTGCATGTTTTGCGCAGCCTGATCTTGACCTACACCGGCGGCAATGACAACCCCAGATGTGAAAGGAGTTTTAAGGCTTAACATATTTTCCTAAACAACACTTTAACTTCATGTCGGAATGTGGCCATACATGCTGCGTATATAAACGGATTTGCTGCACAGTTCAAGAAGCAGAACCTCAGAAAGAACTTGAAGGCAGTCCTTTCTTCATCGGTCAAAGACGGATAATAACTTTTATCAAGCGATTGAACCAATCTCAACGACAAATGCGGAGCAAAACTGACAATGAACACCAGAGAGATTAGAAACATTATGTAGGTGGAACGACGCACACTTGTAACTCGAGGCGAATTTGGAGTGCACTCAGATTGTGCCAGTAGAACACGTGGTTTTGTTCCAGGAATACCGGCAACATCATCGAGTTTATTGGATTTACCATTTGGCGAATCCTCGAGGGAGGAAAGAGTTATCTCATCTGTCGGTGGTTCGGGCGAGGTCTGTGGATTTCTTTTCTCTTTCATTTTAGCATTCATCTTCATCTGCGTGAAAATCTTCTTTCCAATTAAAGAGTAGAAAATGATGAGAATGATCAAAACCGACGCAAACAACAGCCACAACAACCCACCATATATTCTTGTATATAAAGTTCCGTCATATTCTTTAAGAATCAGACATCCCTGTCCCGTGATGTTGTACGGGGATAAATCCACATCTTCTTTTCCAAATAGAACGAGAGTTGGCCACGAGAATACAAGTGAAAGGATTATTATCACGATGTAGATGTTTCTCGCTTGCTGTTGTCGAATCTGCCAGCCGAATGGGTGACAAACCTTTCTGTATCTGTCTATACTGATGATACCAAGCCACGCAGCAGATGTCATGGTGGGCCACATCTCCAGAAATATGGCAATTTTACAAAGCCAATCCGACGGATAGGTATAGGAGTGGCTCACAGATATCAAATCAAAGACAATTATACAACTGTTTATTGTGTCGTTAACAGCAAGCCAGAATATAAAATATTTAGCCATAGATACTGTGTAAGATTTTCTGTAGACGATACACACTAAAATATTGCCATGAATTCCCGTCAAGGCCAATAAACACAAAAATATAATCAGAGCTGCGGACCGCTCAACTTCAGCCAGTTCCAATGAGTCCAAAGTCTCGAAAGGTATGATGTCACTTTCATTCATACTGAATTGTAGGAACTTCTACAATTGAAGTCTTTCTACACAAGATACAGATCCTATAACTTAATATGAATTTTATTAAAGTCCGGTGTAGTTAAAAAATTTTCTTATCTCTTTTTATTTATTAATCTGTCTGAAACAGCATAAAAACTGATACGCTTTGTTGGACGCAATTTGTAGACAAAATGCAACTCCCAGCCTATAAGAAAACACGACAAATTACAATAATAAACTGTAACTTAACGTAAGTCGTCCTAATGAACGGTGACCTTGTGAAAAATCAACTGAAAACCGAAACTCTTCCTTATGGTTAGAACCTGTATTTAATGTCCTTGTTTCTAGGGATGCGTGAGCTTCATTCCTCAAAATAAACTAATTACTAAGACTTTTGAAGAGCATGATTGTGGTATAATTGGAGCAGAGTTTAAGTATGGACACAGCAAAACATAAAAGACAGTGAGAAAGAAAACGATTCAAAAAGAAGCAAATCAAGCACATGCAATTTTGAACCACTTTAGGCACAAGCAATGGTTCACTCCAGCTAAAGGCTGGGTAGGTATGACATTTTGAACCCAAATTTGTTATAAATCGTGTGCCTTCTATGATAGTGTTTTGGTCAAAAGAATGAACCTTTATTGTAATCAAGAGACATGAAAAAAAAAAAGAAGAAAAAAGAAAACGTAAAAGTACTTTTGTTGACTTTGTTTCTTTATTTTCAGGTTTGGTCGATACTTCCTAGAATTAGTACTTTAGATTTTTTCATTTAAATATACAGGAATTTAATTTGTAGATAGACCACAGCAGTAAATAAAATGGCAGCAATAATTCTATACTGTATGGTTTCAGTATTCATTGTTCTGACCGTGACTCGAACTTTAACAGATCGTCAGACCTATGGTAATCGCCGTACTTGTAACCGGTATGAATGAATTTTAGCTGTAATTCAAACACAGAATTGGTTTTATTCAGCCACTATCGGACCTTAGATAATAGTAAATGTGATTATAATGTAATGCACACTATTCTTCCAAAGTCATTTTCTGCTTTTCCACATATTCATCGTCAAAACAATGATCAGTGGTAAAAGAGCAATTAATTTCCACACAGGCATTTATGTGAGGACTGCATTCATGTTTATATCAAAGTACCATAACGCTTTACATACTAGACGACAAAATTTAAGCCTGCTCCAAATTTAATTGCAGATGACAGAATAAATGTAGATGAAGTTGTGGGATTTGTCTTTAAAAGAATAAAAAAACATTGTGGAAAAAGGAGAAAATGCTGATTTCCAGCATTTTCTCCTTTTTCCAAAATGTTTTGGAAAACCCTCTCAGACAAGATCGTTAAAATTAGGCATTGTGTGGTAAAGGGTTAGATGGTAAAATCTTGTAGTCTTTTGTTACTTCCGGGCTGTAGATTTTTGTGCAGAGAACGCCAATTTGCTATTTAAATCTGTTGATAGCATACCATCTACAAAAAAAAATCGAAGAAAAAAGGCAAAACTGATTGCTGTGCCTTCGCTTTTGATCGTTCAATGTAAAACAAAATGTATAGTTACAGCACTAACATATTTTCTCAAACAATACTTTGACATCATTCATCAATCCCGAAACTGACCGGAGCTGAGTTTTCTCTCTCTCTCTCTCTCTCTCTCTCTCTTTCTCACTCGATTAAACAAAGGCTATCCAAAATCAGGCAAAAAACATTTCAATTACAGATATAACATAAGACCTCTTCTCTCCTACGGATTCGGAATGACTGCAGTTCATGGAATAATAGAATAATTGAACGATCTATTTGAAAATAAGGCAAAATCAGTTTTAAGAAGTAAGAGACAACGGCAAGAGAATCATGATCACCAGATATCTAAATCCTTTGCAATATATGGGATTGCTATGCCATATTTATTACTGTGCTTTTGATCTGTCTCCTCGGCCTTTTTAAGTTTGGAAAAAAAATTAATTCGCATCTCCCATTCACGTTATCTTCTACTTCTTTACACCTTTTATTTTTTAAAGGAAATTCCTTTGGTCATTCTTACTTTGTTCTACTATTCTCACTTTGCACTACCCTTTAAATTCTTACTTTGTCCAAGTCTATTCCTACTTTGTGCACAGACCATAACTGACTATAATACGATATATCTCTCTTGCATAAATCTAGAATTTTACAGTACAATTCCGGAATCGGCTCACACACACACACACACACACACACACATATATAATTATATATATTTAACAAAATCTCCCAAACAACGACTTAACGTCATTCCCGAACTTTGCGTCACAGGCTCCGTATATAAATGGGTTAACTGCACAGTTTAGGAAGTAAAACCTCAAAAAGAAGTTACATACGGCCATTTGCTTATTAATCAAAGACGGACCAAATTTTTTGTCAACGCCTTGAACCACTCTTATAGACAAATACTGAACAAAACTGAGAATGAATATAAGAGAGATAAGAAACATATAGGCGGATCGCTGTGCGCTAGCAACCCTTGGCGACTTTCGAACATTCCCCGATTTAACACTTGACACTAACGATTTTAGTCCAGGATCGCTGACCATACTGTCAGATTTGACGGATTTTTCACCATAAGAATCCTTGGACCCGGAAAGAGTTGGTTCCTTTGTCTCAGGACTTTGTGATGAGGTCTGCTGACCTCCACTTTCTTTCATTTCAGCATTCTTCTTCAACTGCATAAAAATCCTTTTGCCAATTGAAATGTAGGAAAAAAGGAGGAGTATTAAAATAGATGCAAACAACAGCCACAATAATAAACCGTACAGTTTTATATATAACGTTCCATTATGTTCTTCGCGAATCCCACATACTTGCCCGGTGATGTTGTGAGGTGTATAATCCTTCTGACGTTTTCCAAACAGAATGAGATTTGGCCACGAGAAAACAAACGCCACTATATTTATCGCGATGAAGACTTTTCTAGCATGATGTTGATGAATTTGCCAGCGAAATGGATGACACACCTTTCTGTATCTGTCAATACTGATGACGCCGAGCCACAAGCCAGATGTAATTGTGGGCCACATCTCTAGAAACACTGTAATCTTACAAAGCTACTCGGACGCATAGTTATAGGGAAGTGCCACAAATAAAAGGTCTAAAATAATAATTGAAATGTTCACCGTGTCGGTAATAGCTAGTCAGAATATGAAATATTTCGACACAGATAGTGTATAAGTTTTTCTGTAGATGATACACACTAGAATATTTACAGGAATTCTTTTTGCAGCTATCAAACACAAAAATAAAATAAGAAATACGGAGCGTGTAATTTCTGTTGATTGTAATGACTCCAAAGTCTTAAAAGATACAATCTCACTCTCATTCATATTGAATGTTTGAAAAATACTTTATCAATTCTAGTTTTTACACAAAAGTTCAATCCTGGGTTGCTGTTGATATTTAATACTAGCAATACTGTTTCAGTGTTCTATTTGAACAAATAGTTTATTTTTATATGCAAACGAAACCAGTATTTACCAATCTTGGATAAACTAAATAAGAAAAACAATATTGGCATGCTCTGTTAAATGGGGGCTTAAGGTATCTGCAAAAAGTATCGACCTAGATCAGCTTACGCAAGCTGACCTGGGTTGATACTTTTTGTTATAGGCCATTTTTGTGCATGTCATAGAACCAGTGAATTTCATAATGCGAGCAGTTGTTATACCAACTGAACGTAATGGATCCATAATGTTAAGACCTGCTTGGTATCATGCAACACGGAGATGCATAAAGCCCCCTTTTCCAGAGCACCGCTCATTTGTAATTAACGAGTCACGTAACCTTTATTGTGTTCCCGTTAAAACTTTGGTACTCTTCGAATGATCTATCTATGCTGATACCATATCTGTCACTGCATTGTATCAAATATATTAACACTCTTTGTCGTGAACTTTTTAATATTTATTTATATGTTTAGATATTTATTCATCAATGTATCAAAAACGAAAACAAAAATGACACGTTACATTATATTGTTTTGTCAAACTGAAAGTTTGACCTCTACATACAAAACATTACATATCCGATGCAAGAATGACAATTAAAATGAGGTCCGACACAACTGACAAACGGAATTTCCTGATCATAGGATAAAATTTAAATGAATTTATAGAATATAACTTAGGTTATTATAAATGCTGACCGAATGAATACACAAATAAGAACGGAAATCGCCTATTTATCATTGAACCTCTCATTTAACATCATTGTTTAATAGAAGGCTTGTGTCGCATTCCTTGAAAGAATCCAGTAAGTGAGAATCCCGAGGAGAAAATGTGTACATGTTATATGAAAGGAGTAGAATTTAACTGAGCTATGCTCCTTGAAAAAGGGACTGAATGCGTCTGTCCATATCAGCCTGCACAGTCCGCTCGGGCTGATATGGGTCGAAACGTATTGCTATTTATATTTTTTCTGCAAATCCAAGAACCATTTTACCTCCAGATCCATTCAGTTTTTAGACCAATTGGATTTTATTGATCCAGAATAATGTGATGCCCTGCTTGGTACAATGATTGGTATAATGCATCACAAAAATATATTAACCTTAAGGCTGCTAAGCGCCACCCACTGACCTTTTGCGGACAGTGTAGATCAAGATCAGACTGCACAGAACGTGCAGTCTGATCTTGGATCTACACTGTCCGATAAAAAGATATGTTTCTCCCAAAACTACCCCAGAAAAAACAAAATTTTGGTTTTTACTATCGGCTTGAAAGTTATATGTTAGTTATTTAACAAGATGAGTGTTAAACTTCCCTTTTACCATAGCGTGGCTCATGTACTATGATTTAACTACCATTACTGAGAAATGAAAACAAAGATTTACTCAAAAGTCACTGGAGTATATCAAACGCACCGATCGTGGAATCTCGAGGGGGGGGGATAAAAGATTGTGAAAGAAAAAAAGCTCACATAGCATCATTAGAATCATGCACCTTTATGCACACGCATTGGTTCTTACCAGCTGAAAGCTGGGTAGGGTTTTGGTACAGCTAGGTAGAGTCGAGAGTGATGGAACACTAAGAATACTTGGGCATTTTAAAACATTTTAAACCCTCAAACTTGTTTTATATCATGCTTTTTGGTAGCTTATCGGGAAATAATTGTGGATTATGGTTTGATGATTTCACCGTTTCGACCAGTGGATTTATCATTTTCATTAACTGGTACGGAACTATTTTTTCCCTTTATCCATTTTTACAATACATGTAATTATTCAACTGACTTTGACGAGTAAAATTGTATATGTTTCCCAAAAAAAGGGTGAATGTGTTTTATTTAAAAACAAAAAACCAAAACCTGAAACTGTAAATGTGAATAGCTACGGCACGATCAGACTAGGGTCCGCATCCACCAACCATTCTTAAGAATTTTCTTCGTCTTATTCTACGAGATTTTCTAAATTTGAAAGTAACACAACTTTTGATTGGCTTAATCAGGAACTGTGTTAGTTTCAAATTTAGAAAAGTCTGGAGAATATGTCTAAGAACGTTCTCAAGAATGATTGGTCTATACGGACCCTGGTCAATGTGCAAATCCAGAGAGCTCCCCTGTACTTCGCCCTTTGAAAAGCATCAGACCTATTTCAGACAGTGATTGCATCGAGTAATTTAGAAAAAAAATCCACATTTTCAAAATGTTTATTAGTGCCATTAAATTCGGGTGTATGACTTTCGTCGATTTTTTGTCACTTTGAATATATATCAATAAATAAATGTCATTTCGAATGTAAATAAATGGCAAGCCCTAATGACACTAACGCGAAAGGATATATTTGGAAATCGGAAGATGTGTGGAATGCAGATAATAAAGGATGTTAATTTGAAAATGGTTCCATCCATCAGTGTATATTTAAAGGTTTATCAGGTTATTGTTATATACGACCAAAACTATATAACGTTACTTTCCTTCTTCCAAGTAAATGAGAATTTCAGTGAAACTTGTGATTGAGAGAATCGGTGGTAATTATCGCGGAGACTTAACAAACGATAATTTAAATTGTTCGCATGCTATCAAAATGATATACTTTCGATCACCCTTGCTCCGGGAAAAACGTATTTCTGCCTTATCATTCGGATAATCATCCTGTCATTGCGACAGGATATCTTTCCTCTCTCATCGCTCATAATTGTTTCGACGAAGGTTATGTGGGAAAAGCAGCCAGTAACTTGAAAAGACAATTGTGCGGAGTACTGATACAAGAAACTCCAGGAGAGCATGGCTAGTTGCACGCACTTGCCGCCGCGATATAACTGAAATAATGTTAAAAACGGCGTAAAACGCCATACGATCAATCAATCAATCGGATTCTGGCTTCGAATATGCCTCATATTTATAGGAAAATGAATAAAGGGTTGCATGACATTCTCCAATTTTTGATATTTGACACTGGAACAGGAAAAAATCCTGGTTCAACCAATACACTAACCTTCGTATCGCCCGATTTATGGTCCCCTGAATTTCAACCGGATGTCCTCTGAATATTTTTCTTTTCACAGCAAAGTGTTGTAATTCAGGAGATAAGCGGTCCGTGCATTTATACCAGTCTAACAATTGTGTAGTTTTGTAGAGAGGAAACATTCTAACTTTTGAAAAAAAGAATAGAAGCAGACTATGTTAGATATAGGTTTGTAATGTATAGAGTATCTAACACCTGACTACTATGAATACTCTAGATCAATAAAAAATGTTGTAGCAAAATGAAAAATTGCTCAATATCTCTTTTTGCCACAATGTTTTCAAAACTAGTCTGCTGCAACATGCAAAGAGTCGTACGCCGGAAAAAAATAATAAACCTTTAACCCCATGATCCCTAGTTTTAACGACCCTGGGAAAAAGCTTTTTGAAAACTTTGTGGAAAAAGGAGAAAATGCTGTTAACCCTTATATCCCTTTTCCCTTTCGAAGCTGACTTTATTTGTGTCGAAAATTCTTCTTTACTTCTTCCTTTTTCGAGCACGCTAGTGCAGTTGGTAGCGTTTGGGAAATGAAACCATAGGGTCACTGGTTTGATAGCCCCAGCTCGGCGAAGATTGATTATCGTCATTTTCATAGGGTTCATTCCTCTCTCAACGCTTCTCTCCACGCTGATCCTTGTTTCGACGATGGTTATGAGGGAACGCAGCCAGTGGCTTGGGAAGAATATTGTACGAAGTACTAAAAAAAAATGAAGCTGCCGGAAAGAACGGGTAGATAAGCTGGCCTCCGTCGTATAAGTACATAATTACAGATTTTACAACATTATCAAATTTTGGACTAAAATTATTCAAAGACAAAAAAATATACAAAACACTTTATCAAGATTTACTAGAAAAGCCAAATTGTAAAAATTGGTGTTCTCTTTGCAGGGATTTATTCATTGCATTAGGATTTTCCGATGTTTGGTATTATCAAACGATAGGTGATGTTAAGATATTCCTATTATTAGCGAAACAGCGGATTCGTGATCAGTTTTATCAAAATTGGACAGCTCGCTTAAGTAATTCATCTCGTGCTGTTTTCTATAAAAATATTGCTGAGCTTAAATTCCAGTCATACGTAGAGGTATTGAATGTTTCAAAGGTCAGAACAAGTTTGTCCCAGCTACGTGTCTCATCACATAGATTATGCGTCGAGACTGGAAGATGGAATAAATCTGTTAGTACACCTTTTAACGATCGCAAATGCTCTTTTTGTAATGTTCTTGAAGATGAGTACCACTTCGTCATTCAATGTCAAGTTTTTTCATAATTGAGACAGCAATTCATACCAAAATATTTCTGGGAACATCCTAGTATGTACAAATTTTTAGAACTTATGAATACTAATTTGATAAAAGGGCTAGGTAACTATGTAAACAAAGCATTCATGAAATGAAACTCTGTATAAAAGAACAGCAGTTTCGTAGATTGACAACTGTGTCCTGACTTCATTTTATACATAGTTTTACATAATATTTACTATCATGTCATATGAAATATGCACAGTCTGATATTGTTTCACATTTTCGTTATTTTCGCTCTTCAACTTTTGCGCTTTGAGGGAAGGTGTAGACGGAGATCGGTCTGCCACATAAAATGTACAGTCTGATCTTGTTCCACACTTTTCTCTGTTTTAGATATTTTCGCGGTTTTCGGTATGTAACTTTTGTTTTTGCACATATGCACAGTCTGATCTTGTCTCACACTTCTGGTTACTTTCGCTATTTTTGCTGTTAAACTTATGCGCTTATAAAGAAGGTGTGGACAAGAATAGGCCTGCATAATGTGTACAGTCTGATCTTGTTTCACACTTTTCGCTATTTTCGGCATTTAACTTTTATTTTTGCACATATGCACAGTCTGATCTTATCCCACGCCATTGGTTATTTTCGCTATTTTCGCTGTTTAACTTTTGTGTTTTAGGTGAAGGTGCAGACGAAGATCGGTCTGCACATGTATGCAGTCTGATCTTATTCCGTTCCTTTCGCTATTTTCGCTGTTTTCGGTATTTAACGTTTGAGCTTGCACATATGTATAGTCTGATCTTATTTCGTAATGGTTAGTCTCGCTATTTTCGCTATTTATTTTTTTTTTATGTTTGCCAAAGAGTTTTCTGCTGCATTATGACTATGTTGTAAATATGTAATATACTATTGTCAGTTTGATTGGTTAATTAAAGGCCCTGTCACACTATAGCGTTTTGTTCGGCGTTTGGTTGCGTTTTGAAAAATTTGAGAAACGCCGGGGAACGTCGACGTTCTTCAAATTAAGTTTCTAGGTCAACGTTGTTATAACGTTCTTGTAACGCTTGGGTAACGCCCAGTCAACTTTCACTCAGCGGCAGGCGACGTTTGTGGTCTAAAATAGCAGCAAAACCTAGCGTTCCATTTTCAGCCATTCTGTTGCCATGGCAACCAGAGTTTTTGATTGAATATAATTTTTTTAACAACTTTGGTAGAGCTTCACCAAAGGAACATGCCTGCAAAGTTTCAAGCTGACTGGCCCACTTCTTTAGGAGGAGAAGAATTTTAAAGAAATTGTGGACGGACAGACTGGCGGACGGACGACGGACGATAACCGATCACAATAGCTAATTAGTATTTTTATACAATATTACATTTATTAATAATGTTTTATACAAACATGTTTTTTAATTTCACAGAAATAATATGACATTTATTAATAATGTTTTTATACGTTTGGTTACGTGAAAAGGGGTTGACAGTTGAAAAAGAGATCGTGCCTAGAACAGATTAACTGAATCGATATTTGAAAAATGAATATATAGTAAGGTAGAATGACCATTCTACATTCCAAAAATCTGCCAAGAGCGAAAAGTTTGCACCCTTGTCAGCCTGCGCAATCCGCGCACACTGACCAGGATCGAACCCTTTCGCACTTCCCAGACGGTCCCTATTTGCGTGACGAGTCACATATGTTTCTGAAAATAGTTTACTTATTTTAACAAGCAGACTCTCGCTTTCTTATTGTATGTACCTATATAATTAAGTAGTTATCCAAAAGAGCAGACGACAGAGAGTTGATACTATCTATAATTACGAATGGATCTACTAATTACTAATAATGGTTCAAGCTATCCCGCCAAATGTCGAAATATTTAAGAGAAATAGTAAAAACAAATAAACTTTGCCTCTCCCCCTTTTCGTTTTTCATTGGTTTAATTAAAGAAGAGGTAATCCAACAAAAAAATGACTGACATGTCACTCTTTGGGTGCAGCTTCCTTGGATAGTATAAGGTTGATCGGTAAATAAAATTATAGTTCACAATCTGCCAATTTACGCGACGTAACCTTGCGCTTCGCTTAAGTTATATCCGCGTAAATTGTCAAATGTGAACTACGAGTATAACTATTACTTATTTTTCGTATAACAGAGCAAACTTTCAGGTTACGCGATATATTTTTTTTAATTTTAAACGAAATTGTGATCTTTCATTGGCTAAAAAAGTAGAGCGATCGGTAAAAATAATTACTTCGAAATGACGCAGACATTTACATTTATTATTACTGTTATCTACAAATAACTCATTGTAAGTTACACATACAATATTTCAGTTTCTAAAAGTTGTGTCTACCAAAAAGTGTAGTCTATATTAAGTCCATTCTGCATTGCAACACTAGGGTCCAGGTCTACACCATCCTGTCCTGCCAGTTCAGTGCCCCGGCTGAGGAGTTGATGAGGTTCCTCTGCTTCTTGGTTTCCTTGGTCGCAGTGTTGGGGCCTGCAACAACCTGTGTGTCTTCCAGATTGAAGCCATCTCTCCAGGCACCAAGCACAAAGTCTTCTTCTGGACCTTCTGGCTGGTACAGCTGTTGGTTCTGCAGCGCTGGATATCTGACCCTCATCAAGTTGTGAAGGACCAAACAGGTCTTCACTATCAGCTTCACAGTCTCTGGCTTGTCCTGCATAGTGCCAAGAATCACCTGAAACCTGTTGGCAAGGATCCAAAAGGCGTTCTACACGATCCTTCTGGCTCTCGACAGTCTCTAGTTGAAAATGCGCTCCTCCTGTGATAGACCTGTGATAGACCACGGAGACTGTAGGGCTTCATCATGTAGGCTTTCATGGCAAAGGCGTCATCTCCAATGAAGAAGTATGGAACATCTGTAGTGTCTTGTGGGAGAGGTTTAGGCTGTGGAAACCCAAGCAGGTCTTCTTCAGCTCCATGTTTCAGCTCACTGGAGTTGTAGATCTGGGTATCGGATACTGATCCCAGGCCTCCAAGATCTGCCCACAGGTACTTGTAGTCAGAATCCACAAGGGTCAGCAACACGATGATATAGAACCCCTTGTAGTTGTAGTACAAGGAACCACTGTCTGCAGGACACCTAATGGCCACATGCTTGCCATCTAGTGCTCCCAGGACATGGGGGAAGTTCCACCTCTGATAGAATCTGTCAGCAACTTCCTTCCACTCTTCTGGCGTACTGGGGCGGGTCAGCATCTCATCCAGGTACTCGTCCAGTATGGCATGGTAAACCTCTCTGACCACCAGTGACTGTGTGTTGTGAGATACTCTCCAGCCAAACTTCTGGGAGGCATAGCTGTCACAAGAGGCAAGGTGTCGCAAAGTCATGGCCAGCTTCATACCAGGGTCGAGGGCCAGTCTAAAGCGAGTGTCCTTCTTGGTGATACTGGGACCAACTCTCTGTCTCAGCTCATCAAACATCACTGGTGGCATGCACAGGAAGTTGTGGAAGGAGGCTTGGTCTTCAGCTCTGAGTTCAGCCATCAGCTTGTCATAAACACCAAACTGTGGTCGCCTTCCTATCCAGAGTTTCACCCAGCTCTTTCTCCCTCTCCTCTTCCTTTTCTTCTTTGACTCTGCCTTGGACATCTTGACCTGGTGCAATGCCAACTGCAGGAGGTTGTTGTGATGCATGAGAGCAGCAACAGCATACCGATGTTTCTCTTGGTCTGACATTCTTCTGAAGTCTTCACTCTGTGAAAGTTCCAACAAGACTGTCGGTGGCCTCTGCAAGTGCCTGCCAAATGCTCCTGAACGCTACCAGTAGGTTACAGGCGCGTTACAAGGACGTTACATGGAAGTTACACAGACGCTGGAAAAATTCAGAACGCTGACAGACGTTAGAAAGACGTTGAAAGAGCGTTACATGAGCGTTATAAACGCTCGGCGAACGCTGACAAACGCTGAAAAACGTTGGCGACACGCTGTACAGACGTTCGGTGGACGTTACACAGGCGTTACGCAAGCGTTACCAAAGCGAGTAACGTTCGAGTAACGCCCGCAAACTTTCGTGTAGCGTTCCTCTAACGTGTAAGTAGCGTTTTGAGAGAACGTCCTGAATTTTTGTGCACACCCAAAACTATTTTTCACCCTCAGCGTTCGCCGACGTCCCTCGACGTTCCCCAACGTTTGCCGACGCTCGTCTAACTTTCTTGTAACTTTTTTCTAACGTTCTCGACGTTCCTCTGCGTTTCGCAACACGTTACTCGAACGCTCGTGAGAACGTCGTAGTGTCACAGGCCTCTAAGTAACGTTATAGCTGTTAAACTAAACTGTTTCTGAGCATGATAATTTTCTGTCAATCCCTTTGTTATTTTCATCTTTGAACACAGATGGAGTGATATTAAATTATCATACAAATTGGTTGCACAATTGTTTGCAGATGATGTTTTCGCTTTATTCCCCATCAACCCATTTGTCTATCTTGCTTTTTCGTTTCGAACAAGGTAGACACTTATGGAATGACGGGAAGTTATGTCTGAAAAAGATAACTGAATTACCTTTTATAATATTGGAATAAGTTCGCCATATTGTATTATACTGTATTATATATGTTTCATATACCTCATGGGTCTATGACCTTCTGGTTTTTCATCAATAAAACAATATAACTGAAATTATGATGACATCGGCTGTAATTACAAACGAACACAATTTCCCTTCCGTATCTAGAGTTGCAGGCGCAAGTTCATCCGGATGATTTCCGGATTTTTTTTTTCCAACATTTTTAACCCTTTACCAAACAATCCCGAATTTGAATGATCCTGTAGGAGGCTTTGAAAACCTGGTGGGAATAAGAGAGCATGCTGATAACCAGCATTTTCTCCTTTTCCCGCAATGTTTTCTACCCTGCAAAGAACTTATGTTCACTTGTATCACTTTCAAATTTATCGTCTGCAGATGCTTTCAATTTGGAACAGTCTAGAATCTGTTGTTTGATAAAGAACTAACGATGTTCAATTCCTCTGCTTTGATATACATGTAATCTATTCCAGATCATAAAAGTAGCACGGAAAATAGTTTCCTTCAAAATAATATTATTGACTTCTCGATAAATTTGAAAACAAATCTAATTTTTATTCATTGATCACAGAGTTCCTAGTTTTAATGACACTAAGGAAGAAAGCTTCTGAAAATAATGTCGGAAAAAGAAAAATGCTGGTAACCAGCTTTTCACCCTTTCCTATATTTTTTTAAATCCATTTTATAGACAAATTCTAACTTTTTACACATGTTTAATTGTTCCGCTGTAAATGTTTTGGCTTAGGACTGATCCAAAATTTTGTCGTTAGGTAAAGACTAGAGTTAAGCCTTTACCATACAATCTAGAGTTTCAAAGACCCTGAGAATATAAAGAACATATAAATTCGATGATTTGGCATTGGAATAGTTTCTAGAGTTCACTTTTAGATTCACTTTCTATCACGTATCATTTCACCCCATTGGTAAAATTGCAAACTTTTGCCCTCAGTTTTAGGCGTGTGACGAATGCGTCAATTGTTTCTTCTTTTAGAATTTTGTTGTAGAATTGATATCTTGCAGATACTTGTATCTGGTTCAATGTTGGTCGTACATAATTCCGGAACCGGGTATAAGATGTGTCCAATCGTTTATATTCATCATCAGAAATGTTCTTCTATGTGTTGCAAATATCATGGTAAGAGTTAAGACATTTTTCCCCGTTTCTCATCTTCATTTAGAGGTCCAGCAAAATTAAATGCCTGATAATTTTTTCTAGTTCTGTAAGATTATCATCGTCTCATTTCGTACAGTGCCTTGCTTTTTCACAGTTCATTTAGAATAATCATTGAGTAAATTTTGGTCCTAGGTAATTTTTTACTCCTGACACCAGGTAGTGTTAAAGAGCATTTATCATTAAAGTAACATGTGCTGCAAAAAGTAAATGAGGCGGGTGCTAAAATAAAATTGAGATTTAAATCATATCATTCAAACTATGGAAATTATTATGAAGATGAAAACCTGTTATCGTTCAGCCGATCCAAGTGTTAGTTGCTGATACAGAAATTAATTTCAAAAATTGATTAAAAGTTGCCAGGTCACTCTATCAATTTTTTTTTTACTTTTTACCTAGTTTTGAAATTCATTTTTTCTGCCATGACTAACACTTGGACCGACCACACAATAACAGATCGTCATCTTCACAATATTTTCATTACTATTAAATAGTACCATTTAAATTTGAATGCATTTTAACATCTGCATTTTTTGCCGCTATTTCGGCCTTTAAATATTTAGAGTTCCATTAAACTTTAATGGAGTTAATGAATAGAACAAGATGTGATAGTTAACTATTAACTCTAAAAACCAAATGATAAATCTTTAAACTCGTCCAAGTTCAAAACTTTTGCAGAGAACAAATTAAATGTCGCTCTGACTCTAAAATGGCAGAAAACATTGCAAACAAGAGGGCCATGATGGCCCTAAAGTCGTTCACCTGAGTCTTTTGACCAAACATGACCCATTTTCAATTTCTTTTGAGATATCATGACAAACAATTTACTAAGCTTTCATAATTATTGGACTGAAAATTTGGCCTCTAGCATATACACAAGCTTTTTCTAAAATTTATCTCAGTGGCCTACTTTTTATCCAACCATAGCCAATTTTCCCATCGTAGATATTATCAAAACAAAGATCCTGACCACCTTTCATACATATTGGACAGAAAATGTGGCCTATAGAGCATACACAGGTTTTTTCTAAGATTTGAACTACTGACCTAGTTTCTGACCCAACATGACCAATTTTCGAAGTCATGTGAGATGTCATCAAGTAAAACATTCTGACCAACTTTCAAGAAATTTGGACTGAAACTGTGACCTCTAGAGCGTACACAAGGTTTTTTTTAGATTTGACCCAGTGACCTAGTTTTTTGCCTGACATGACCCATTTTCAAACTTGTCCAAGATATCATCAAGACAAACATTCTGACCAAATTTCAAGAGTTTTGGACCAAAAATGTGGCCTCTAGAGTGTACACAAGGTTTTTCTAAGATATGACCTTGTGACCTACTTTTTGACCAGACATGACCCATTTTAGAACTCGTCCGAGATATCATAAGGACAAACATTTTGACCAACTTTCAAGAGCATTGGACTGAAAATGTGGCCACTAGAGTGTGCACAAGGTTTTTCTAAGATTTGACCTAGTGACCTAGTTTTGGCCCAGCATGATCAATTTTCGAACTCGTCCAAGATATCATCAAGACAAACATTCTGACCAAGTTTCATGAGTATCGGACTGAAAATGTGGCCTCTACAGCGTACACAAGGTTTTTCTAAGATTTGACCTAGTGACCTAGTTTTTGACCCGACATGACCCATTTTCAAGCTCATCCGAGATATCATCGAGGCAAACATTCTGACCAAGTTTCATGAGTATCGGAATGTGGCCTCTAGAGCATACACAAGGTTTTTCCAAGATTTGACCTAGTGACCTAGTTTTTCACCCGACATGACCGATTTTCAACCTCATCCAAGATATCATCGAGGCAAACATTCTGACCAAGTTCCATGAGCATTGGACTGAAAATGTGGCCACTAGAGCGTACACAAAGTTTTTCTAAGATTTGACCTAGTGACCTAGTTTTTGACCGGACATGACCCATTTTTGAACTCGTCTGAGATATCATCAAAACAAAGATTCTAACCAAGTTATATGAGTATCTGACTGAAAATGTGGCCTATAGAGCGTACACAAGGTTTTTCTAAGATTTGACCTAGTGACCTAGTTTTTGACCCGACATGACCCATTTTCGAACTTGTCTGAGATATCATCAAGGCAAACATTCTGACTAACTTTCATGAGTATCGGACTGAAAATGTGGCCTCTAGAGCGTACACAAGGTTTTTCTAAGATTTGACCTAGTGACCTAGTTTTTAACCCGACATGACCCATTTTCAAACTCGTCCGAGATATCATCAAGGCAAACATTCTGACCAAGTTTCATGACTATCGGACTATAAATGTGGCCTCTAGAGCATATACAAGGTTTTTCCAAGATTTGACCTAGTGACCTAGTTTTTCGACCGATATGACCCATTTTCAAGCTCATCCAAGATAACATCGAGGCAAACATTCTGACTAACTTTCATGAGTATTGGACTGAAAATGTGGCCTCTAGAGCGTACACAAGGTAAAAGTTGACGAAGGACGACGCACGACGGACGCCGGACACAGCACGATCACAAAAGCTCACCATGAACACTTCGTGCTCAGGTGAGCTAAAAAAGGAGAAAATGCTGAATATCAGCATTCTCTCCTTTTCCCGCCAAGTTTTGAAAAGGCTTCTTCTCCAGTGCCGTTGAAACTCGGGATTGTGTGGTCAAGGGTTAATAATGATTGGCCTGCAAGACACGAAAAGGGGTATTTGGACATTTCCGTAAAGTGTCGTCTCGGATCAGCCTGCGCATTCCGCGCAGACTAATCCGAAACGACACTTTCCGTTTTTATGTAATTTTCTGTTTTGCGCAGGTCTACCGTAGCACAAAATCTGACCTCATTAGATTTTGTGCTACGGTAGACTTGCGCAAAACAGAAAATTACATAAAAACGGAAAGTGCCGTCTCGGATTAGCCTGCGCTGACTGCACAGGGTGATCCGAGACGTAACTTTACGCAAATGTCCGAATGCCCCTTTTCGCGTGTTGCAAGCCATATACAAGACATGAAACAACAGTTTAACGGTACACAATGATCTAGAAAATGAATGACTGAAGGAATGACAAGGTTTCCAGGCCAGTAAGGCTTAATGTAGCTGAAATTTGCTGAATGCAAGGAATATTACAATAGTTTGCATTATGTGTATCGGACCGGGTCGAATTGCGTGTGTACAAGGATTCGTATCGGATGGGAATTAAGGTCGAATCTATTGCTAACCGCTGATCTGACCACAAAAAATACAGACTGATATGAAATTCCTTTTATTTTATAGTTACTCTTTAAAACTGTACAAAAAAATCACAAAATAAGTAACAAAAATAAAATCATAGAGGCGCACATGTTTAGGATTTGACGAAAAGACCCGAACGTGAATACATAGAAGTAGTCCGTATACTATACATAATGATGTTCTACGATCACACAAAGTACATGCGTGATACGAAAAAAAGTATTCTGGTGTGTTGCATATGTTTTCTAGATATCTACGGTATTTTAGTCAGATCATTCATAGGTATAAAATTAGCAGGTTTCAGGCGCAAAGCCAAATGGAAGCCTCGAAGCCCTGGCTTAAACATCAACTGTTGCTAGAAAGTCTTTTCGACAAGAAAATGCGAGCGAAATTGACAAATACGTGTAAGTTCCGCTTATGCTTAGGTCACGAGCCTCATCATTGATACATACATGGCCACGTCCCTGGGTTTATGGTGCTGTTCAAGGAGTAGTGCATCAGAAAGGAGCTTCTAATGTTCCGCAGGTCACTTTTTATACTCGAAACTAAACGTTTATCAAGAACTTCAGCCATTCTTAAAGACAAATACAAATACGGAAGAACAGCTAGGATGAAAACATGAGAGATAAAAGAAACGTTTTATGTATAAAGGTCGACCGCACTTTTGTAATTTCTGGTATGATGTTGAAAATTGTTTATCAAAGTCTCCAGTTACAGTTAACATATTTTCCTAAACAACGTTGTAACTTCATGTCGGAATGTGGCCATACATGCTGCGTATATAAACGGATTGGCTGCACAGTTCAAGAAGCAGAACCTCAGAAAGAACTTAAAGACAGTCCTTCCTTCATTGGTCAAAGACGGATAATACCTTTTGTCAAGCGACTGAACCAGTCTCAACGACAAGTGGGGGGGGGGGGGCAAAACTGATAATGAACAACAAAGAGATTAAAAACATTATGTAGGTGGAACGGCGCGCACTTGTAACTCGAGTCGCATTTGGAGTGCTTTCAGATTGTGCCAGTGGAACACGTGGTTTTGTTCCAGCAATACTGGAAACATTATCAAGAATAATGGATTTACCATTTGGCGAATCATCAAGGGAGGAAAGAGTTATCTCGTCTGTCGGTGATTCAAGCGAGGTCTGTGGATTTCCTTTCTCTTTCATTTTTGCATTCATCTTCATCTGCATGAAAATCTTCTTTCCAATTAAAGAGTAGAAAATGATGAGAATTATCAAAACCGACGCACACAACAGCCACAATAACCCACCATACATTCTTGTATATACAGTTCCGTCATATTCTTTAAGAATCAGACATCCCTGTCCGCTGATGTTGTACGGAGACAATTCCACATCTTCTTTTCCAAATAGAACGAGAGTTGGCCACGAGAACACAGGTGCAAGGATTATTATCACGATGTAGATGTTTCTTGCGCGCTGTTGTCGAATCTGCCAGCCGAATGGGTGACAAACTTTTCTGTATCTGTCTATACTGATGATACCGAGCCACCCTTCAGATGTTATGGTGGGCCACATCTCCAGAAATATGGCAATTTTACAAAGCCAATTCGACGGACAGGTATAGGAGTGGCTCACAGATATCGAATCAAAGACAATTATACAACTGTTTATTGTGTCGTTAACAGCAAGCCAGAATATAAAATATTTAGCCATAGATACTGTGTAAGATTTTCTGTAGATGATACACACTAAAATATTTCCAGGAATTCCCGTCAAGGCCAATAAACACAAAAATATAATCAGAGCTGCGGACCGCTCAACTTCAGCCATTTCCAATGAGTCCAAAGTCTCGAAAGGTATAATGTCACTTTTATTCATAATGAATTGTTGGATCTTCTTAAAATAAGGTCTTTCCACACAGGATACCAATCCTAAAACTGGCCTGTTTGCATTAGTTTACGCCCGGTGAAGTTATTTTTTTTTTACCATTCAAGGAAAACAGCATAAATACTGACAAGTTTTGTGGGCCGCAATTTGTAGACAAAGTATAATTCCCTGCTTATGAGGAAACACGACAAAAAAAGAATTATCAATTGTAACTCAACGCAAATCGTCCTTGTGAACAGTGTCCGTATGAACCAACGACTGATAAACGAAACTTTTCCGTAATTTTTGATCATGTATTTAATATCCTTCTTTGTAGAGATGAGAGAGTTTAACTCCCCGAAAAAAGAAATTACAAAGAGTCCTAAAGACCATACTTGTGATAGGAATGGAGTAGGGTTTATCGCTTTATCAACCGATAAAATTTAAGACTCAAACATTCGGCGCGGGTACTGGTGTAGTTCCCAGGAAGCAGAATCGAGAGAGATCAGTCTAATTTGCAAGAACTTGTTTCTCAATCGATGTAAAATTGATATGTTTAAACTAAACTAGAAAATGCTTGTTACCATCACTTTCTGCTTTTCCAAAAACGTTTTCAAAAGCCTTTTCTTTCAGGGTGTTAAAAGTCAGGATTGTGTGGTAAAGGGCCAAATATGAAAACATTAGATATGCAAAAAAAAAATCCAATATTTCGTGACTTAGCTGGAGTATGTCATATTATCTGTGAACAAAATATAACAGACAGTGGGAAAAAAGACGAGTAAAAGAATGCAAAACTAGGGCATGCTATTTTGAACAACTTGATGCACACGCAATAATTCATACCTGCTAAAATCTGGGTAGGTAAGTCGTACAGATATGTAGAGACGAGACTGATAGAAAAGTAACCCTTATCCTACTGAGTGAGTTAAATGATACCTTCAAGTCTACAGTAAAAACCCATATGTTGCTATTTTGGGGAGAGAAATATCGCCTTATCGGATAGTGTAGATCCAAGATTAGACTGCACGTTATGTGCAGTGTAATCGTGATCTACACTGTCTGCACAAGGTCCTTGTGTCGCGCCTAGCAGCATAAGATTTAAGGCGTTTCAACCTTAGAGCGCCAAATAAATTCAACCGAAAGGAGCGGTGTCCATAAGGCCCTTTTTTGGGCTAGGATAGATTTTTTTCTAAAATTTGCTGATTTATACTACTATGTATTGGTTTTTATGTGGTGAAGTATTAAGATGCAGCGGCCATGTCTTCAATGCTATATGCTAGAAAAAAGATGGTGGGGTAATTTGATACGCTTTCAGCTTGTAAGACTAAATTGCAAATATCTTCCATTTGAAGCTGCAATCGATATTCATTCATTCCATGTAGATACTTACCCTATAGGAGGGTGTTAATGATGCACACAATTTAAATCACCATTGTAAAGCAATTTAGTTATAATCACTTTTAAGTCGTACCTAATTTTCGCTTATTTTTTGTCATCTCCAACTTTGCGAAAAACCACAACATAGTTTTATTGCTTTATGGAAAACTACAGTATGTTGATATGACATACTAGACATAGTAGACATTCTAAAATTATGAGTAATTCGCTCTGCTACAAACAACACTGGGGTTATCTGCCCGTGAAAAAGTAAAAAATCTTATTTTCTCATGTTCTAAAACTAAGCATATTTCCAGCATATTTCAGAGGACTATACTCACTCAGACCTAACTTGTATAGATGTTTGTGAGAAATAAGAACAGAACAAGTCATGGCATGGTGACCTTGACCTTTTTCAAGGTCGAAGTGAGACCCAGATATCCATTCTATAACTCATAAAAGCCCTTACGGGGTTGAATTCACAAATTTTTAAGTCTCAATTTAGGATTTTGCTGTTTTGCAGCATACAAGAAATTTGTAAGCCTGGTGGAAAGTTTAATATTGGTGACATGATAATGAATTGCAGCTTGGTCACCTTGACCTTCTTTTTACACAATCACAGTTACATCCGGAGCTCTTTTACAGGAATTCAAATTCTCTTATTGTGTATTTAATTATTTCCGACCGTATCAAATGTGAATACAAATACTTTACATTGACCGATTATCTTTCACAAACACAACCCTTTTACAACATAATTCAATACTCATCATTTTGATCGTCATGTCATTCAACTCTCATATTTCCCAAAGTTTGCTAAGCACCAAGAATGATAATTGCATAGGCTTTATAGTTGTAATATTAATGTTATGAATTTTTTGACACAATTCAATAAGTATTTTCTATAATGATGTATTATGATGTTTCTCTGTTTTCTTTTTTACTTTATTTGACAGAGATTTTAGAATTTCAGCTGAATAGCAATTTAAAAAAGATAATTTACTAAAACTTATAATGTACAAAACTTGCCCAAAAAGCTGCTGATGCAAGCCAGTTTAGGATGAAAACAAATATGCGACTTATTGCCGTCTAATGACAGCTTGAAACAATCTTCTTTGTTCCCTGTCAGGTTCCTGATAATTCTTTTGGAACTTTGCACCATTCTTGAACAAGAATAGCAAAAAGCTTCCGGATACTTCTTGGTTAGACCTTAAACGCTAAAATTTAGACCTGCAGCCCATTTCACGTATGCTTTGTGGGATTGTGGTGAGGGGATTGGACTTGCCAGTCCAGACATGCAATACTATCTTTTTGCAGATACTTTTGCACACCATGGGTAGTATGTAGATGAGCTATATCGTCCATTAACCTGCAGTAGAATACAATCCTTCCTGGGTAGCAAGAACCTCATTTCAATACTATTGGGCAGTCAGTCTGCACTGGTCAACAATGATAAGCTCATTCCACCTCATCCCAGCTGATTTTACACATGGGTAAAAATTGAACAGACTCCATAATGGCCATGTTCAGCAATGATGGCTGTATGAAATCTCAACATCGTCATACCATAGCAAACCTGCTTCTTTTGTCTATGTAGTAGCTAGATTCATCTGTAAAGTGTAGTTCAGGTCCACCTAGTTTGCTCCAAGGCCCTCACATACCTTAGCTGCGAGAAGGAAGAGTCTGTTTGAGTGAAGACCACTGTTGTTCAACCATGTGTGGATAGTTTGCATAGGTGTATATATACTGCAAGTTGAAGTGGAATACGAAACCGCCTTACTGTCACAAAATGAAGCAAGCCGTCAGCAGTTGTCAACTGCGGAGGTGTGGCCGACTTTTGAAATCTTGACTAATTTCTAGTTAAAACAGTACATGATGCATGCCAAGGGCAACATTAACATCACGATGAGAAGCCCTTTCCTTTATCTTTTAAGATGAAGTGATGATTGAATACTTTACACTCATTGCGTACATCTAATGTAACATGGGTGCTATAGGTTCAATTCTCACTCAAAACGCTGGGTTTTCATGGGAGCTCCTTTGGCAAAGGGCTTCAGAACCCAGCATAGTACTGCCTCTGAAACCTTCAAAAGAAATGAAAGAGTGGATTGTCACCCATATGACAGAAATATTGTTAAATGATGCGTACAAAAACATTAAAACAGACAAACGTAGCATTTAAGACCATGATACTTATGGGATTCAGTATTTCCTTAGCTTAAACAAACATTTTCCCCGTCATAAAAACATAATTTTATTATTATACTTATTACATGTACAGTTGGGACCATCTAAATAATTATATCACAGAATCATATTAAAGAAAAAAAAAGCCAATATACATGTAATTATTTCATATGCAAAGTTAAAAAACGTGTCTGAAATATTTGGTGCTTAGCAAACTTTGAGTAGTATATATACTGTCTTTCATTGTCTAATGGCCCATTTGGCCTACACAAAGACATAAACATGTCTCTGTATATTCAGATATGTGATGTAAGGTCATTCCATTATTTTATCTAGTCAGTTCTAGTCACAAAATTTATCAAACTGTCACAATGTAGCCCAATGATCTCAGCATTTTTTTAAAAAAAGATATTCAACTTGACTAGTATGATACTGATTTCTAGGGGTACTTTAACCCAACTTTCAGGATAGGTTTAGTAACTAAAGGCTATCCGTCGTGGTATACTTCCGTTCAAATGACTATTTGAATTTTGTAATAATTATCTCGCATACTTGCTTAAGCAACTTTCTAGGTTTCTTTGTGTTCATATTTCTATTTATAACCCCCCCAACAATTTTTTTTCTTTTTTTTTTTTTTTTTTTTTTTTTTTAATTTTCTTTCATCAAACTATTTGACAAAGCGTGATTTCTTTTCAACAAAGGTCTAATTCACTATATCCATCAATATGACATTCAGTGCTGAAGAGATTGCTGATGCTGTTTTAACAAAGAACAGGCATGTAATGCCAATATCTCAAAAGATGTAGAGAAATCATATCACTAGACCTAAAAGGGCGTTCTAGGTCTAACTATTAGATCGACAAAATGTCAAAGTAAACACCTGAGAGTCAGTAAAATGCTGTCATACCTCAGTAGTAAATCGTAAATGCATTAATACATGTACATTGCCAGTATATTACCAGTATTTTGATTTGAGAGATGGTTGTTTGAGCCCTTTGGGAGATTTATATTCATGGAGTAAAGCGCGTGGGTCTTAGTTAGACATTGTAAAAGGTCAAGGTCACCAAGCCTACATTCACTTAATGCTGACTAACATCTGCATAGCTTAGATTTGAATGAATCCAATGAAATGTATTAATCTTTAGGCTGCTAAGCGCGACTCACTGACCTTTTGCGGACAGTGTAGATCAAGATCAGACTGCACAGAACGTGCAGTCTGATCTTTGATCTACACTGTCCGATACGGAGATATTTTTCTCAAGTAAACAAATTTGAAATAGAATTACTCGGGTTTTTACTGTCAGCTTGAAAGTTTCATTTAACTTATTAGCAGGACAACGTTTAAACCCACAAGAAGAGAATAAGAATTTCTGGAATAGAGCTCTAGATCTCATTCTGACCATAAAGAAAAGGTCAAGGTCACTAAGCTGTAATTCTGTATTATGTCACCAATATTGAAGGTTGCCAATGGGCTTAAAGAATTATTGTATCCTGTAAATGTGATTTCCTAAATTGTGTCCCGAAAGTTTTGTGAACTCAACCCTAGTAACAGAATTATCAGTCATGAATTGGAGCCTTGGGTCTCACTTCGACCTTGGAAAAGGTCAAGGTCACCATGCCGTGATCTGTTCTTTTCTTATTTCTGACAAATATCTATACAAGTTAGGTTTGAGTGAGTTTAGTCCTCTGAAATATACTGGAAATATGCCTAGTTTTAGAACATGAGAAAAAAAAATTTTTTTTTTTACTTTTTCAAGGGCAGATAACTCCAGTGTTGTTTATAGCAGAGCGAATTACTCATAATTTTAGAATGTCTACTATGTCTAGTGTGTAATATCAACATACTATAGTTTTCCATAAAACAATAAAACTATGTTGTGGTTTTTCGCAAAGTTAGAGATGACAAAATAAGCGAAATTTAGGTACGACTTAAAAGTGATTATATTACATTGCTAGAGAATGACGATTTAAATTGTCTGCATCATTAACACCTTCTTATAGGTTAAGTACCTACATGGAATGAATGAATATCGATTGCAGCTTCAAATGGAAGATATTTGCAATTTAGTCCTACAAGCTGAAATCGTATCAAATTACCCCACCCACTTTTCTCAAGCATATAGAACTGAAGACATGGCCGCTGCATCTTAATACTTCACCAAATTAAAGTAAATTCATAGTAGTATAAATCAGCAAAGTTTGGCAAAAATCTATCTTAGCCCAAAAAAGGGCCTTATGGACACCCCTCCTTTGCAGTCAAGAAATAAGGCCCAAAATTCAATAGTTTAATGTCATGGTTGTTTTAGTTAAGAATGGCTCCGTATAGATTAATTATTAGACTGCATGTCTGTGCAGTCTTATCTTAATCTACACTAGCCACAGAGGCAGCTACAGTTGTCTAAGGCGTTCTAAGGTTTAAGACCTCTTGAACACCCAAATTTGATATAATTCGTGTACCTGCTATGACATAGATTTGGTCAAAAGCATAAGCACTTTTGTCTTGTTTCAGTTGCAATTGCATGGTTTCATCTAGTTAGTTCGAAAGCAACGGTCTTAAACTTTCTTAAATATAATTGAGCCATGCTCTGTGAAAAGGGGACTTAATGCATTTGCAAACAGTATCGATTCAGGTAAGCCGGCGTAGTCCGAGCAGACTGACCTGGGCCGAAACTTTTTGCTGTTAGTCAATTTTCTGCATGTCAAAGCACCAATGTACCTCATGATTCAGTAGGTTGGTATACAAAACGGATTTAAGGGATGTATAATAATGTGATGTCTTGTTCGATATCATGCATCAACGAGATGCATTAAGCCCCCTTTTCACAAAGCCTGGCCCATATATTTTAGGAATGTAACTTGTAGGCAGAGAAAAGCTGTAAATAAAATGACAACATTTATTCTTATTCAAGTATTCATTGTTCTGCTTGTTACTGGAACTTTGACCAATTATTATTTCACAGATCGTCAGATTTATGATAATCATCATACTTTTAATCGGCATAAATGATATTTTTCCTGTATTTTATAACACAGAATTGTTTACTTGTGGTCGCTTCTGGGCCTTAAAAGACAGTAAATGTGATTGTAATGTAAATTATGAAAGAACGGTCTGATATCAGTTGAATGGAAATAGGATTTTCATCCGCGTACTAAACAAAAAAATGCTATCAATATAAGATAGACCCTTGCAGATTAATTGTTTGTGTGTTTTTTTGAGTGTTTACCGCCGTGTTCAACGTTAATTTGGTTATATAAAAGCCAATGCACCTATTCATCCTTTCCCTGGAGTTTCTTTTTTAACAGCACTTTGACCTATTTTCTTTCCAAGCCACGTACTGCTTTTTCACGTAAATATCGTCGATACAACGATCAGCGGTGAAAGAGAAATGATTCCCCGCACAGATGATATATTAGTACTGCATATCTAATATCATAATACCTTAAATGGTAAAAACATAATATGCTCTCTGAAAAGGGGGCTCAAGGCATCTGCACGATGAATCGACCAAGGTCGAATCTTCAGCTCGGCCTATTTCAATCCAAGGATTTATGTTAGTCATTGTGACAGGAATCATTTCTCTCTCACTGCTGATCATCGTTTCAACGATAGTTATGTGGGAAAGCAGTCAGTGGCTTGGGAAGAATAGTGTGCGCAGTATTGATAAAAGGAAACTCCAGGAAAGTAAGTATAGGTGCACTGGCCGCCACGATATAACTAATAGTACGCTGAAAATGGCGTTTAGCACCACTGACTGAAGGAATGACAACGTATCCAGGCTAGTGAGGGTTAATATAGCTGGAATTAGCTGGAAGCTAGGTGAATATGTTTTTAGATTCATTCATAATGTTACAGAGGTGGTGGAATAAGTAAAATTGAGCCCGATTTGAATAGGTTACTGACTAAATTTACATATAAGCAAACATCTAGTGCCTTATCGATGACTTCTTGTTCACTCTACTACTTTGGTAAGAAGACATTGTCAAATTGGAGTGGTAAATTTTTTGTGGTTTATATCAACATTGTAATATTTAACAGAATTAAAATTTCTAACAGAAGGAATTATATTCTGTGAGGCAGTATTTGGCAACTGTTGGGTTTTTGTTAACATTGAACCTGGGTCAGTCTGAATGGCAATAGATTAGGTTTGCTACTCTAAAAATTGAATATTACAATAATTTGCGTGTCTGTGTAGTTGCACAAGGTCGGCATGCACCCTTTACCTCAAAAAAAAATTTAGACTGTTCCAAATTAAGCATTTACATACGATAAAATAGATATGGCTCAAATAGCGGAATTTATCTGTGAAATAGAGAAATATTGTAGGAAAAGGTGGTTACCAGCATTATCTCTTTTTCTCACAATGTTTTCAATGTGCTCTTTCCCCAAGGACGTTTAAATATTGTTTGGCCAAGTGTTAAAACTAAAAAATTACGAGTGAAAACATACGAGTAGTGGCTAACGGAAAAGTTTCTCATTTTTTCCTCAACCCTTTACAATACAATCCTGTGCTTTAACGACCTCCAAAGAAGCAGGCGTTTAAATACATTGTGGTAAAAAGTAGAAAATGCTGGTAACCTGCATTTTCTCCTTTTCCTACGATGTTTTCTACCCTATCAAAGAGTGAAGCACATGCATATTTCAATATCTAAATTTTATCAACGAATTTCAGCTTTCATATTCGTTCCATATCATTTGAAAACCAAAGGGAAGAAAAATTGGTGAAATACGCGTGAGTTAAGCTCTGTGAAAAAGGAAGTTTAGTGAATCTACAAAAAGTATTAACCTGTGTCAAGCTGCGCAGTCCGCGCAGGCTGACATGAGTCAAACTTTTTCCGGTCCATTCCGGTTATTATGTCCAAGTTTGTTCAACCCGGTCTAATCAAGTTGTTAAGTCCATTCCAGTTCAATCACTAGAACAAATAGTAACCACTCTTACCCAGGAAACAGGAAAACCATGAAATATTCGATGATTTAGCAATTCAATAGTTTATAGAGTTCACTTTTAGATTTTACTTTCTATCAGGATTCATTTCATCCCCATTGGTAAAATTGCAAACTTCTGCCCTCAGTTTTAGGCCTGTGAGGATTGAGTCAATTGTTTCTTCCCTTTTTTTTTTTTTTTCTATTTTGTTGAAGAATTGGTATCTTGCAAATGTATATATCTGTTTCAGTGTTGGTTGCTAATATTTTCGGAATCGAATATAAGATGTGTCCAATCGTTTATTTTTATCACCAGAAATGTTCTGTTATGTGTGACAAATGTCCAGTCCTTTGTCATCAATTCCCCTTGCTCCTCATCTTCATTTAGAGGTCCAGCAAAATTGAGTTGAAAAATGCCTGACAATTTTTACTTCTGGAAAATTTTTATCGTCTCAGTTCTTACATGCAGGTTGAATGCCTTCCATTTTCACAATTTATTTAAATAATCATTGAATAAATTTCGGTCCAAAGTCATCTTTTTTTACTTTTGACATCAAGTATGTTAAATTAAGTTTATTATTAACGTAATAATAGCTGCCAAAAGTAAATGAAGCGGGTGTTACAATGCATTTAAATTTAAATCGTATCATTTAAAACTATAGAAAATATTGTGAAGATGAAAATTTGTTATTGTATCAAGGCTAACTTTACCATGCAAATCAAACCCGATAACTGCTATTTGACCGCTATGTAAGCCAATTAAATAATAAGAGTTTGATCCCTTTTGGCCGTGAAATCGATCATATACAGATTGGTATATTGACTGGCGATCTCTGCAAATCCTTTGCACTAATAACCCGAATTTCGCGCTTCGAGTGTAAAGGGTTTCAATTTAATTCGAAAACAACTCTGCGGGATATCTGGGGTTGTAAGTTACTGGGATACCAAAACTTATAGAATTCATTTTCCTTTCAGGTCTTAAAATTTGACCTACCCCAAATTTTACCGAAAGAACGCATTTGAAAACTTATGGTCAGCAATAGATATGCTCGTGACCAGCATTTGCTTTTTTTTCAAACAATGTTTTCATGCCTTAACTGATGCAAATTCAATAATTTGAGCCATATTTATTGTGTTGTCTACAATTGCTTTTAAATATTGGGGAAGTCATACATTGTCAGTTTCTGAAGAGTTTGAAAAAAAAAATTACCCGCAGGACAAGTTTCTTATGATGGGACAAAAGCCTGGGGGGGGCGCGACACGAACGCTTGAAATATAACAGTATGCACATATGTTTATTACATCTTTGAAATTCAATCCCTGATTTTTTATCATTATATTAAATTCAATCTCTGATATTTTACATAGTTTTATGAACAAAAATGGTGCAATAGTAAAAATACTTCGGTTGGATACATTTCTGAAAAGCTACCCACAAAGCTAGGGATAGTATGAAGAATATCTCTTATTACAATGTTTTTGAAAACATTAATCTCTAACCTGTAGCACTGAGCTATTACATTGTCAGCAGACGGCATTTTATTTTAATGGTTTTGTATGGCATCGTCACAACTATGTATATTAGGCTGGGGAAAGTCTGGTGGTAGATCAGACCACACGGGTATCGTCTGATCTATCATAAACAACACAACCGAATACAAATTTTACTTGTTGACCTTTATGTTCGACAGGTCAGTTCTATTTCAAATAATTTCGTCATTTTTTGAGAACAAGTCAGTGTGTTTTGTGAGCACACGGTAGACAGAAATCAACCTGCACATTGTATTGAAAAATCAAAATTATCTTTAGTGAAGTCAGAAAGCTTATTTATTGTTCTTTAATATGGTATAATTTTCAGTCATTTAGAAAATAATCTTTTGGCCCTTTTTACAGTTTTTTAAAGCAGCTATTATATATATTTTTTCCCCCTGATTGTTCGCATTGTGCCGGAGTTCCCCGATGATGACCGAGTCTCACTGTTAGATATGACGCCTATCGGGTATCTTGATTGGTGTTACGTAATGGTATACATTGACATACGGACCCCATGCTATGTTTAAGATATACAAGTACCTACATAGTAATGGACTAGAGTTTATACCCTGATTGTTTGATCACGACAGCATCCTAGTGAAATATGTATCAAGTATCCTATAGATCTGATATAAGACCATACTTTTGTCTTTTTATGAGATTGTTTCTAAGGATTTAAAGTCAAGTTTAACAGGATTTTGAATAAGGAATTCCAATTTGCTTTTTTCCCCCCACTCTTTGGCTTTTTAGATTAAAATGTGTGATGATTAATGGCATATCAAAAGTATTTTATGGCGACAGCTCACATATTCATGTTTCCTTGCTATTTTCAAGCTGATCAAATGCATTTTCTCCCTTTCATGTGTTTTCAAAAGTTAATAATTTGAAACTTTTTCCCATATGGAGAACTTTTTGATTTCACCAACTTAAAAGCAATTTCAGAAAATGAATTAAATGTAGCTCAATAGATATTCTTGACTTTAAAAGAGTAGAAAACATTGTGGAAAAAGGAGAAAATGCTGTTTAACATTGTGGAAAAAGGAAACAATGCTGACTATTGGAATTTTCTTTCCTTTCTCACAATGTTTTCAAAAGCCTTTATTTCAGGACCGTTAAAACTCGGGAGTGTGCTGTACGGGTCAAATCGATGCTCCCATCTGTTTTTATCTTCCCTTTATCCGTTGCTCAATCCTTTCACCCAGTCTTAAAATCTCAATTAACTCGATACAGCATTTTTTATACAAAAATTAACGATAGTGTCGTTTTTAAACTGAAATGGACGAAATTCTCAATGCAACAAATGTAAACGAATACTTTGATCGTGATCACAACAAAACAGAGAATACTTCAAGACGTTATAGATTTTTTTCTTGCAATTTATTTTTATGTTATTTAGCGTCAAAAACGGCGCAAGAACAAATTTCTTAAACCTTTCTATAGAAATAAGAAGGAGAATGGGTCAGTGACTTAAAATCAAAATGGACACAACTTCCCATTTTGTTACAGTAATTAAAATTATACTGAAGTGAAGTAGAGATATAACAGAATACTTCAAGACGTTATAGATTTTAATCATTTTAGACAAAAAACGTGTTTTAGTCGATCAAAAAATTTTCCCTTCTGAAATTCTATATGACAGGCCGTTATCGGAAATCCTTTGGGACTAGATTATCAATAAATTCCAAGGGGAGTAATTCTTGCTCGACCTGCAGCATAAAGTTTGGGATGGGTCGGTGCAAGTGTTAGTTGCTGAAACAGAAATTTATTTCAAAACTAAGTTAAAAGTTGCTAGGTAACTCTATCTTTTAACTTTTTGCCTGGTTTTGAAACTCTTACTTCTGCCAGTGACTAACACTTAGACCGACCACACAATAACAATTTGTCACATTTTTTCAATATATTTTAAATGGTATCATATAAACTTGAATGCATTTTAATACCTGCATTTTGTTCTTCTTTTTCTTTCCTTCTTTTTTGCCGCTATTGATAAAATAGCACAAGATGTGATTGTTAACTATTTAACTCTAAAGAGCAAACGACAAAATTTTACACTCCTCAAAATTCAAAGCTTTTGCAGAGGACAAATTAAATGTGGCACAATTCATTAAAACCTGGCTTTAAAGGGCAAAAAACATTGTGAGAAAAGGAGAAATGCTAGTTACTAGCATTCTCTCTTTTTCCCACATTTTTCGAAAGAGTTTTTCTTCAGTGTCGTTAAAACTCTAGATTGTGTGATGAAGGGTTGATTTACAAGACGTAAGACAGCAGTTAAACGGTACACAATGATATAGAGAATTACTGACTGAAGGAATGACAACGTATCCGGGCTAGTGAGGGTTAATATAGCTGGAATTAGCTGGAAGCTAGGTGAATATGTTTTTAGATTCATTCACAATGTTACAGAGGTGGTGGAATAAGTAAAACTGAGCCCGATTTGAATAGGTTACTGACTAAATTTACATGTAAGCAAACATCTAGTGCCTTATCGATGACTTCTTGTTCAGTCTACTACTTTGGTAAGAAGACATTGTCAAATTGGATTGGTAATTTTTTTGTGGTTTATATCAACATTGTAATATTTAACAGAATTAAGATGTCTAACCGAAGGAATTATATTCTGTGAGGCAGTATTTGGCAACTGTTGGGTTTTTGTTTACATTGAACCTGGTTCAGTCTGAATGGCAATAGACTAGGTTCGCTACTCTAAAATTGAATATTACAATAATTTGCGTTTCTGTGTAGTTGCACAAGGTCAGCTTGCGTGTGTACAGAGGTAGACTCGTATCGGATGAGAATGAAGGTTGAACCTGATGCGAACCACTTAACACACGCAACGAGACCTCATCTTACCACACAACAATACAGACTTATGATTTTCTCTGTATTTTATAGCTCCCCTTCATAATTGTAAAGAAACATCACAAAATAGGTTAAATATAAAAAATGAAAATCAGAGAGCCACGCATCTGCGGGATTTGACGGAAAGAACCGAACTTGAAAACATAGAAGTAGTCCGTGTACACGATGATGTTCTACGAATGTACAGAGTACATGCATGATATGATAAACCTACACAGAGTAGTGATACAGAAAAAGTATTCTGGTCTGTTGTATATGTGTTTTAGATAATTGCGGTATTTTAGTCAAATCATTTATAGGTATACAATAAACAGGTTTCAGGCACAAAGCTAAACGGGAGCCTCTAAGCCGTGGCTTCAACTGTTGCTAGTAAGTCTTTTCGACAAGAAAATGCTAGCGAAATAGACAAATACATGGAAGTTCTGCTAATGCTTAGGTCACGAGCCTCATCTTTGATACATAAATAGCCACACCCCTTCGTTTACAGCGCTTTTCAGGGAGTTAGTGCATCAGAAAGGAGCTTCTTATATTCCGCCAGTCACTTTTTTTACTCAAAACTAAACCTTAATCGAGCACTTTAACCATTCATAAAGACAAATACGGAAGAACAGTTAGAATGAAAGCATAAGAGATAAAAGAACCTTTATTTGTATGACGGTCGACCACACTGTTGTAATTTCTGGTATGGTGTTGACGAATTAATATCAAAGTCTCCAGTGACAGTTAACATATTTTCCTAAACAACGCTTTAACTTCATGTCGGAATGTAGCCATACATGCTGCGTAGATAAACGGATTTGCTGCACAGTTCAAGGACCAGAACCTCTGAAAGAACTTAAAGACAGTCCTTTCTTCATCGGTCAAAGACGGATAATAACTTTTCTCAAGCGACTGAACCAATCGCAAAGACAAATACGGTGCAAAACTGACAATGAACACCAGAGAGATTAAAAGCATTATGTAGGTGGAACGGCGCACGCTTGTAACTCTGGGAGAATTTGGAGTGCACACAGGTTGTGCCAGTGGAACACGTGGTTTTGTTCCCGCAATACCGGAAACATCATCGAGTTTATTGGATTTACTATTTGGCGAATCCTCGAGGATGGAAAGAGTTATCGTGTCTGTCGATGGTTTGGGCGAGGTCTGTGGATTTCCTTTTTCTTTCATCTTAGCATTCATCTTCATCTGCGTGAAAATCTTCTTTCCAATTAAAGAGTAGAAAATGATTAGTATAATCAAAACAGACGCAAACAACAGCCACAATAACCCACTATACATTCTCATATAAAAAGTTCCGTCATATTCTTTAAGAATCAGACATCCCTGTCCGGTGATGTTGTAAGGAGACAAATCCACGTCTTCTTTTCCAAATAGAACGAGAGTTGGCCACGAGAATACAAGTGCAAGGATTATTATCACGATGTAGATGTTTCTTGCGTGCTGTTGACGAATCTGCCAGCCGAATGGGTGACAAACCTTTCTGTATCTGTCTATACTGATAATACCGAGCCACGCAGCAGATGTCATGGTGGGCCACATCTCCAAAAATATGGTAATTTTACAAAGCCAATCCGACGGATAGGTATAAGGGTGGCTCATAGATATCAAATCAAAGACAATTATACAACTGTTTATCGTGTCGTTAACAGCAAGCCAGAATATAAAATAGTTCCCCATAGATATTGTGTAGGATTTTCTGTAGATGATACACACTAGAATATTTCCAGGAATTCCCGTCAAGGCCAATAAACACAAAAATATAATCAGAGCTGCGGACCGCTCAACTTCAGCCAGTTCCAATGAGTCCAAAGTCTCGAGAGGTATGATGTCACTTGAATTCATAATGAATTCTTGGAACTTCTTAAAATGAAGTCTTTTCACACAGGATACCAATCCTAAAAGTGGACTGTTTGAATTTGTTTACACCCGGTGAAGTTAAGATTTTTTTTTTCTTTTTATTATTTATTTATTTATCCATCCAAGAAAAACAGCATAAATACTGACAAGTTTTGTGGACCGCAATTTGTAGACAAAGTACGATTCCCGGTTTATGGGGAAACACGACAAAAATAGAATTATCATTTGTAACTCAACGCAAATCGTCATTGTGAACAGTATCAGTATGAACCAATGACTGATAAACGAAACTTTTTCGTAATTTTAGATCTTGTATTTAATATCCTCCTTTGTAGAGATGAGGGAGTTTCACTCCTTGAAAAAAGAAATTACAAAGAGTCTTAAAGACCATACTTGTGATATGAATGGAGCAGGGTTTATCGCTTTATCAAACGACAAAATTTAAGACTGGTCCAAATTGAAAACATTTGCAGACGACAAATTAAAGGTGATAATTTGTCCGTGATAAGGTAGAAAACATTGTGGGAAAAGCAGAAAATGCTTGGTCAAATTTGGGACTACATTTGCTCACACATTCAACGCGAGTACTGGTGTAGTTCCCAGGAAGCAGAATCGAGAGAGATCAGTCTAATTTGCAAGAACTTGTTTCTCAATCGATGTAACATTAATATGTTTAAACTTAACTAAACTAGAAAATGTTTGTTACTATCACTTTCTCCTTTTCCAAAGACGTTTTCCAAAGTATTTTCTTATAATTCAATATTAATTTTTTTCATGAACATTGGCGAGTTCTGATTGGCTGAAAAATTTTTTTCATAGCTCCATGAAAAAAAAAAATTAGCAGTGCCGGAACTACTTTTGCATTCAAAAAAATGTAAACAAACATGTATACGAGATTCCATAATGTTTTTTCTTTCTGATTTTAGATCTATATCGAGTCCGAAGTTCAAATTGCTAGCTGAATTTATTTTCTCTGAATATCGAAAAAGAAATCCAACAGTAATTTCAAAGAGAGAACTGAAAACTCATTGTCACTTTGCTGGGTTCTAACAATCTTATTTTCAACTTAATTCTAGCGTATTGTAGATCTACTTCTAATAATAAATCGACTAAATCTGCAAATGTTCAATACTATAATGACGTCATGAATTACGTCATTATTACGGCATGAACGAGCTGATTTACCGCGCTAAGAATTATCAATGAAATGGACTTTAAATAAATACGCAATGTTGGATTTACAAAAAAAGCAGTTAGAGTAGAACTTAAGTGCATATTTGTTGTCTGTGATATTGAATTATAAGGAATGAAGAGAATTTTTTTTTGTTTTCATGGAGGTATGAAAAAAAAACCTAATCACACTTTTGTATGAAACCGCTTCGCGGTTTCATACAGTGTGATTAGGTTTTTTTTTCATACCTCCATGAAAACAAAAAAAGTTCTCTTCATTCCTTAATTAGAGTGTTAAAAGTCAGGATTGTGTGGTAAAGGGCAAAGTACGAAAACATTAGATATGCAAAACAAAAAAAAACAATATTTCGTGACTTAACTGGAGTATGACATGTTATCTGTGAACAAAACATAACAAACAGTGGGAAAAAAGACGAGTAAAAGAATGCAAAGCTAGGGCATGCTATTTTGAACAACTTGATGCACACGCAATAATTCATACCTGCTAAAATCTGGGTAGGTAAGTCGTACAGATATGTAGAGACGAGAGTGATAGAAAATTAACCCTTATCCTACTAAGTGAGTTATATGATACCTTCAAGTCTACAGTAAAAACCGGTAGGTTGCTATTTTTTGGGAAAGAAATAGGTCCTTATCGCATAGTGTAGATCCGAGATTAGACTGCACGTTATGTGCAGTCTGATCTTGATCTACACTGTCTACACAAGGTCCTTGTGTCGCGCTTAGCAGCTGAAGGCTTAAGGCATTTCAACCCTTAGAGCGCCAAATAAATTCAACTGAAATTTGCAGTCAAGAAATAAGGCCCAAAATTTAATAGTTTAATATCATGATTGTTTTAGGTAAGAATGGCTCCACTATGCGGCCAGTATAGATTAATTATTAGACTGCATATCTGTGCAGTCTTATCTTAATCTACACTAGCCACAGAGGCAGCTACAGTTGTCTAAGGCGTTCTAAGGGTTAAGACCTCTTGAACACCCAAATTTGATATAATTCGTGTACCTGCTATGACATAGATTTGGTCAAAAGCATAAGCACTTTTGTCTTGTTTCCGTTGCAATTGCATGGTTTCATCTAGTTAGTTCGAAAGCAATGGTATAAAATTTTCTTAAATATAATTGAGCCATGCTCTGTGAAAAGGGGGCTTAATGCATTTGCAAACAGTATCGATTCAGGTAAGCCTGCTCAGTCAGCGCAGACTGACCTGGGCTGAAACTTTTTTTGCTGTTAGTCAATTTTCTGCATGTCAAAGCTCCAATGTACCTCATGATTCAGTAGGTTGGTATACAAAACGGATTTAAGGGATGTATAATAATGTGATGTCTTGTTCCATATCATGCATCAACGAGATGCATTAAGCCCCCTTTTCACAAAGCCTGGCCCATATATTTTAGGAATGTAACTTGTAGGCAGAGAAAAGCTGTAAATAAAATGGCAACATTTTTTCTTATTCAAGTATTCATTGTTCTGCTTGTTACTGGAACTTTGACCAATTATTATTTCACAGATCGTCAGATTTATGATAATCATCATACTTTTAATCGGTATAAATGATTTTTTTCTTGTATTTTATAACACAGAATTGTTTACCTTTGATCGCTATTGGGCCTTAAAAGACAGTAAATGTGATTGTAATGTAAATTAAGAAAGAACGGTCTGATATCAGTTGAATGGAAATAGGATTTTCATCCGCCTACTAAACAAAAAAAAAATGGTATCAATATAAGATAGACCCTTGCAAATTAATTGTTTGTGTGTTTGTTGGGTGTTTACCACCGTTTTAAACATTAATTTGGTTAAATAATAGCCAGTGCACCTATTTATCCTTTCCTGGAGTCTCTTTTTAAAATTCTTAGAACTATTTTCTTTCCAAGCCAAGTACTTTTCAGGGACGGAACATAACTTTTATGAAGCGCTTAAAACTTTCTAAAATACGATCATTGAACGAAAATTATCGTGAAAACAAGAAAGGTAAGAAACATGATACACTAAGCAAAACATAAGAACGGAAAGTGTCATTTCGGATTAGTCTGCGCGAACTGCGCAGGCTGATCCGGGATGACACTTTACGCAATTGTCCAAATGCCCCTTTTCGCGTGTTGCAGGCCATATATTATAGGACTTGAAACCAGGGGGTTGCTAGTTCGAATCTCCAGCTCGGCCTATTTCTTACCGAGGATTGACGATAGTCATTGCGAAGGCACTCATTTCTCTCTCACTGCTGATCATTGCGATAGGTATGTGGAAAAGCAGTCAGTGGCTTGGGAAGAATAGTGTGCGCAGTACTGATAAAAAGAAACTCCAGGAAAGTATGTATAGGTGCACTGGCCGCCACGATGTAACTACTAGTATGCTGAAAACGGCGTTTAGCACCGTACAAGCAAACTCTTTTCCGTATCTAGAATTACAGCCACAAGTTCATCCTGCCGATTTCTGGACTTGAAAACTGAGATTTTCTACATGTTTACCATGGTGTTCAATTTTTCCGCTTTGCTATATACATGTAATATCTTTAAGATCTAAATGTAGTAGGGAAAATAGTTTGTATTACCACATAATTGTTTGAATGAATTTTAAGGACACTAAGGAAGAAAGGTCTCTGAAAACAATGTCGGAAAAGGAGAAAATGCTAGAACCCACCATTTTCACCTTTTCCTAGAAAGGCTTTTTTTTCCCCTACCCTTTAAAGACAATTTTCACCATTTTAGCAATATTGAATGTGTGGTCTGTAAATGCTAGTCCAAAATTTTGTCCTTAGGTACAGAGCAAACTTAAACCACACTATCCCGAGTTTTAACGACCTCGAGCGGAAAGGACTTTGGAAACATTGTGGGAACACCTTGGGAATATTACTGGTAACCAGTATTTTCTCCTTTTCCCATAATGTTTTCTACCCTATCATAGAATTTAAGCTCATTTGTTCCAGTTTTGAATTTGTTGTCTGCATTTGTTTCAAATTTGAAAGGGTTTAAAACTTGTGGTTTGGTGAAGAGCGAACATCGAAATAAAATCTTTATATAAAAATGTGAAAACCATCGAATTTGACTCGTTGAACACATTTAGTTGTACCAGAATTACCGATTTTTCCTCATAAAAGTCAACCTGTCCTGAAAATTTCATCACTTTTTGGATAAAACAAGAAGATTATTTACCGTTTACCTCAAAAAGAAAATTTAGACTCTTCCACATAAAGCATTCACATACGATAAAATAAATGTGGCTCAAATAGTGGACTTTATCTGTGAAATAAAGAAATATTGTGGGAAAAGGAGAAAATGGTGGTTACCAGCATTATCTTCTTTTCTCACAATGTTTCCAGTGTGCTCCTTCCTCAAGGACTTGAAAACACGGATTGTTTGGCAAAGTGTTAAAACTAAAAAATTACAAGTGAAAACATACGAGTAGTGGCAAATGGAAAAGTTTCTCATTTTTTCCTCGACCCTTTACTGTACAATCCTGTGCTTTAACGACATCCGAAAAAGCAGGCGTTTAAAAACATTGTGGAAATAGCAGAAAATGCTGGTATTCTGCATTTTCTCCTTTTCTCACGATGTTTTCTACCCTATCAAAGAGTAAAGCACATGCATATTTCAATATCTAAATTTCAGCTCTTGTATTCGTTCCAAATCATTTGAAACCGCAGGGAAGAAAGATGGTGAAATACGCGTGAGTCAAGCTCTGTGAAAAAGGAAGTTTAGTGAATCTACAAAAAGTACTATCCCATGTCAACCTGCGGTTCATTCCGGTTATTAAGTCCAATTTCGTTTAACCCGATCTAATCCGGTTGTTAAGTCCAATCCAGTTCAATCCATTGATGAAATAGTAACCACTCTTAGCCATTTACTTGTCAAAACAGGAAGACCTTGAAAAATTTCTGTTTGTTGATCTTTAATTGAAAAAAAGAAAAAACTATTAAAACTATATCAATTCGATGATTTAGCAATTCAATAGTTTCTAGAGCTCACTTTTAGATTAAATTTCTATCACGATTCATTTCATCCCCATTGGTAAAATTACAAACTTCTGCCCTCAGTTTTAGGCGTGTGTCGATTGAGTCAATTTGTTCTTCTTTTTCTTTTTTTCTTTTATTTTGTTGAAGAATTGGTATCTTGCAAATGTATCTTTCTGGTTCAGTGTTGGTCGCTAATATTTTCGGAATCGAATATAAGATGTGTCCAATCGTTTATTTTCATCATCAGAAATGTTCGTCCATGTGCGATAAATGTCCAGTCCTTTGTCATCACTTTCCAGTAAGAATTAAGACCCTTTTCCTTGCTCCTCATCTTCATTTAGAGGTCCAGCAAAATTAAGTTGAAAAATACCTGATAATTTTTACTACTTCTGGAAAATTATTATCGTCTCAGTTCTTACATGCACGATTTATCTAAAAAAATCATTGAGTAAATTTCGTTCCAAAGTTTTTTTTTTTTTTATTTTTTAGATCAAGTAATGTTAAAGTATGTTTATCATTAATGTAATAATAGCTGCCAAAAGTAAATGAAGCGGGTGTTACAATGCAGTTAAATTTAGTATCATTTAAAACTATAGAAAATATTGTGAAGATGACAATCTGTTATTGTATGGTCGGTGCAAGTGTTAGTTGCTGGAACAGAAATTTATTTCAAAATTAAGTTAAAAGTTGCCAGGTAACTCTATCTTTTAACTTTTTGCCTAGTTTTGAAACTCTTGTTTCTGCCAGTGACTAACACTTAGACCGACCACACAATAACAGATTGTCACATTATTTTCAATATTTTTAAATGGTATCATATAAACTTGAATGCATTTTAATACCTCCATTTTGTTCTTCTTTTTCTTTCCTTCTTTTTTTGCCGCTATTGATAAAATAGCACAAGATGTGATTGTTAACTATTCAACTCTAAAGAACAAACGACAAAATTTTACACTCCTCAAAATTCAAAGCTTTTGCAGAGGACAAATTAGATGTGGCTCAATTCATTAAACCTGGCTCTAAAAGGCAAAAATCATTGTGAGAAAAGTAGAAAAAATGGGTACCAGCATTCTTTCCTTTTCCCGCAGTTTTCAAAGGAGTTTTTCCTCAGTGTCGTCAAAACTCGAGATTGTGTGATGAAGGATTAATTTACAATAGCGGTTTGCCGGTACACAATGATATAGAAAATTACTGACTGAAGGAATGACAACGTATCATCATCATCATCATTGGTCTTTTTTACCCTATATAGCTGGAAGTAGCTGGAAGCTAGGTGTATATGTTTTTATATTCATTCATAATGTTAAAGAGGTGGTGGAATAAGTAAAATTGAGCCTGATTTGAATAGGTTACTGACTAACTTTACATATAAGCAAACATCTAGTGCCTTATCGATGACTTCTTGTTCAGTCTACTACTTTGGTAATAAGACATTGTCAAATTGGATTGGTAAATTTTTTGTGGTTTATATCAACATTGTAATATTTAACAGAATTAAGATTTCTAACAGAAGGAATTATATTCTGTGAGGTAGTATTTGGCAACTGTTGGGATTTTGTTTACATTGAACCTGGGTCAGTCTGGATAGCTATAGACTAGGTTCGCTACTCTAAAAATTGAATATTACAATAATTTGCGTTTCTGTGTAGTCGCACAAGGTCGGCTTGTGTGTGTACAGAGATAGACTCGTATCGGATCAGAATGAAGCTTGAACCCGATACGAACTGCTTAACACACGCAACCAGACCTCATCTTACCACACAACAATACAGACTGTTATGATTTTCCCTTTATTTCATAGCTTCCCTTCATAATTGTGAAGAAACATCACAAATGTGTTTAAGGCCAAGAAAGAGCATCAGAGAGCCACGCATCTTCGGGATTTAACAGAGAGAACTTAAAGTGAAAACACAGAAGTAGTCTGTGTACACGATGGTGTTCTACGAGTGTACAGAATACATGCATGATATGATAAACCTACACAGAGTAGTGATACAGAAAAAGTATTCTGGTCTGTTGTATGTGTTTTAGATAATTGCGGTATTTTAGTCAAATCATTTATAGGTATACAATAAACAGGTTTCAGGCGCGAAGCCAAATGGGAGCTTCGAAACCCTGGCTTCAACTGTTGCAAGTAAGACTTTACGACAAGAAAGGGCGTGCGAAATAGACGAATAAGTGGAAGCTCTTACCCATGCTTAGGTCACAAGCCACATCTTTGATACATACATGCCGACGTCCCTTGATTTAAAGCGCTGTTCAAGGGGAAGCACATCAGAAATACGCTTACGATATCCCATCCGTCACTTTTTATACACAAAACGAAGCCTTTATCGAGCACTTTAATTATTCTTAAAGTCAAATACGGAAGAACAGTTAGAATGAAAACAAGAGAGATAAGAAACGTTATATACATAAAGAGGGGCCGCATTGTAGTAATTTCTGGTATGGTGTTGATGAATTTATAACAAAATCTATCGTTACAGTTAACCCTTACAGCGCCAAATAAACCCAAATGACACATTTGGTCTAGAAATAAGACCCAAATAATTGCAGTTTGACGATGGCTTTTGTCTATTGTGTTTATGCCAAGCAGACAGTGTGGATCAAAGATCAGACTGCACGTTTTGCGCAGCCTGATCTTGACCTGCACCGGCGGCAATAACAACCCCAGATGTGAAAGGAGTTTTAAGGCTTAACACATTTTCCTAAACAATGCTTTAATTTCATGTCGGAATGTGACAATACATGCTGCGTATATAAACGGATTTGCTGCACAGTTCAAGAAGCAGAACCTTAGAAAGAACTTAAAGACAGTCCTTTCTTCATTGGTTAAAGAAAGATAATAACTTTTATCAAGCCACTGAACCAATCTCAACGACAAATGCGGAGCAAAACTGACAATGAACACCAGAGAGATTAGAAACATATGTAGGTGGAACGGCGCACACTTGTAACTCGAGGCGAATTTGGAGTGCTTTCAGATTGTGCCAGTGGAACACGTGGTTTTGTTCCAGGAATACCGAAAACATCATCGAGTTTATTGGATTTACCATTTGGCGAATCCTCGAGTGAGGAAAGAGTTATCTTGTCTGTCGATGGTTTGGGCGAGGTCTGTGGATTTCCTTTCTCTTTCATCTTAGCATTCATCTTCATCTGCGTGAAAATCTTCTTTTCAATTAAAGAGTAGAAAATGATGAGAATTATCAAAACCGACGCAAACAACAGCCACAATAACCCACCATATATCCTTGTATATAAAGTTCCGTCATATTCTTTAAGAATCAGACATCCCTGTCCGGTGATGTTGTACGGGGATAATTCTACATCTTCTTTTCCAAATGGAACGAGAGTTGGCCAAGAGAACACAAGTGCAAGGATTATTATCGCGATGTAGATGTTTCTTGCGTGCTGTTAACGAATCTGCCGGCCGAATGGGTGACAAACCTTTCTGTATCTGTCTACACTGATGATACCAAGCCACGCAGCAGATGTCATGGTGGGCCACATCTCCAGAAATATGGCAATTTTACAAAGCCAATCCGACGGATAGGTATAGGAGTGGCTCAACTTCAGCCAGTTCCAATGAGTCCAAAGTCTCGAAAGGTATAATGTCACTTTCATTCATACTGAATTGTAGGAACTTCTACAATTGAAGTCCTTCTACACAAGATACAGATCCTAGAACTTAATATGAATTTTATTAGAGTCCGGTGTAGTTAAAAAATTTTCTTATCTCTTTTTATTTATTAATCTATCTGAAACAGCATAAAAACTGATACGCTTTGTTGGACGTAATTTGCAGACAAAATGCAACTCCCAGCGAATAAGAAAACACGACAAATTACAATAATAAACTGTAACTTAACGTAAGTCGTCCTAATGAACGGTGACCTTGTGAAAAATCAGCTGAGAACCGAAACTCTTCCTTACGGTTAGAACCTGTATTTAATGTCCTTGTTTCTAGGGATGCGTGAGCTTCATTCCTCAAAATATCCTAATTACTAAGACTTTTGAAGAGCATGGTTGTGGTATAATTGGAGCAGAGTTTAAGTATAGACACATCAAAACATAAAAGACAGTTAGAAAGAAAACGATTCAAAAAGAAGCAAATCGAGCGCATGCAATTTTAAACCACATTAGGCACAAGCAATGGTTCACTCCAGCTATAAAGGCTGGGCAGGTATGACATTTTGAACCCAGATTTGTTATAAATCGTGTGCCTGCTATGATATTGTTTTGGTCAAAAGCATGAACTTTTATTGTAAACAAGAGACATGTAAAAAAGAAAAAAGAAGAGGAAGAAAAAAGAAAACGTAAAAGTACTTTTGTTGATTTTGTTTCTTTATTTTCAGGTTTGGTCGATACTTCCTAAAATTAATACTTTAGATTTTTTCATTTAGAATATAGGAATTTAATTTGTAGGTAGACTACAGCAGTAAATAAAATGGCAGCAATAATTCTATACTGTATGGTTTTAGTATTTATTGTTCTGACCGTGACTCAAACTTTAACAGATCGTCAGACCTATGGTAATCGCCGTACTTGTAACCGGTATGAATGAATTTTAGCTGTAATTCAAACACAAAATTGGTTTCATTCAGCCACTATTGGACCTTAGATAATAGTAAATGTGATTACAAAGTAAATTAACAAAGAATCGTCTGAAATTAATGAAATGGAAATAAGTGTTTCCCCGCATACTAAACAAATACAATGCTTTTGATATAAGATATAGCCGCACATATGATTTTGTTGGTTTGTTCTGTGTTTAACGCGGCTTTCATTTTCTTTACCAGTCCTTTGCACACTATTCTTCCGAAGTGATTTTCTGCTTTTCCACATAATCATCGTCAAACAATGATCAGTGGTAAAAAGAGCAATTGATTTCCACACAGATGATATATGAGGACTGCATTCATGTTTATATCAAAGTACCATAACGCTTTACATACTAGACGACAAAATTTATGCCTCGTCCAAATTTACTTGCAGATTACAGACTAAATGTAGCTGAAATTGTAGGATTTGTTTTTAAAAGAATGGAAAACATTGTGGAAAATGAGAAAATGCTGATTTCCAGCATTTTCTCCTTTTCCCAAAATGTTTTCGAAAACCCTCTCCGACAAGATCGTTAAAACTCGACATTGTGTGGTAAAGGATAAGATGGTAAAAACGTGTGGTTTTATTTACTTCCGGGCTCTAGATTTTTTTGTGCAGAGAACGCCAATTTGCTTTCTAAATCCGTTGATAGCATACTACCTACAAAAAAAAAATCAAAGAAAAACAGGCAAAACTGATTGCTGTGCCTTCGCTTTTGATCGTACAATATACAACAAAATCTATTGTTACAACATTAACATAATTTCTTAAACAATACTTTAACATCATCCATCAGTCCCGAAATTGGCCGCACAAAATCCGTACAAAAAAAGTAAACTACACAGTTCAAAAAGTAGCTTCTCAAAAACGACTAAATCAAAAGGACATGTTGAGCCTGAATCGCGCCTCTGGCAATGACTGAGCAGGATCCTAAATATAAAAGAAACGGTAAAAACAAGAGCCATCAGAGACGGGTGATACTCACCGAATGTGTTTTTATCACAAAAAATGTTGTTGGAATAGGATGTGCTCTCAACTTTTTTAATTGGCTACTTTTCCCTTTCTAATCGTCGGGTTTTGTCACAATAGAATTCAAGCTATTAATGATTTAAAGGAACTGTGCAAGTTTCACGAAAATCCGACCACAATTGCAGGCTATCGCTTAAAGAAGAAAAAGGCTAGCGGACGGACAGACAGACTTTCAGACGGATGACGGAAACCATGTCATGACATAAGTTCTGCAGGTGTTGGGTCAGTAAAGCTAAATTAACGCTTTCTTCTTTTTCAGAAACGAAACATAACCTTTATCAAGCGCTTAAAACATTCTCAAAGACAATCATGGAACAAAAGTAAGAGTGAAAACAAGAGATCTAAGAATATTGTACACTTAGCATAAATTATTGAACGCCACCGCCCATTTTGACAAGATACGGTGAAACCAAATAGCAAAACCAGCAGATAATCATTTTAAGATAGGTCACTACATTTATTTCAATAAAATACCAGTTTTATACATAAGTATTCGATAAACATATAGTATAACTTTTCGATGTTGTTTCAGCAAGTGCCGAGAAATCAAATTTTACAAAGTGGCGCTTTATGTAAGCTTTGTTAAGTTTAAATGTGGACCGCTATGTAAATTTTTCTGGTATGGTGTTGATAAATTATAAGGAAAAAAAAGTCTATTTATATACTGACTGACTTGAGAAACGCATTACTTACATGAAAGCCTAAAAATGTACACTTTTTTTGAGATTCGATCATTATTCTATATAAGAACAAAGTTCAAGTGACTTTTTTAACATTTTATTGGCATTCACACCAAGAACGATTTTTTCATTGACTTTGTTCGAGCCAGTTACCTAATGTTGTGATCTGCTTAAGATTTACAATTAGAGGGAAAATATCTGAAGAATAAAGTGATGCGTTATTGAAGTCAGTCAGTATATAACATCGTTAACATAATCTCCCAAGCAACGATTTAATGTCATTCTTGAACTTGGCCACACAGTCTCCTTATATAAACGGCTTACCAGCACAATTTAGGAAGTAAAACCTCAAAAAGAAGTTACATACAGTCCTTTCCTCATTGGTCAAAGACGGAACACAACTTTTGAACCATTCTTACAGACAAATACGGAACAAACCTGAGAATAAATACCAGGGAGATAAGAAACATAGTATAAGCAAATCGCCGTTCTCTTGCAACCAATGGTGACTTTTGGACAGACTCCGATTTCGCACGTGACTCACGGAATTTTGGTCCAGGATCGCTGATCATACTGTCACATTTGACGGGGTTTTTACCATAAGAGTCATTTGTGATGAGGTCTGATGGCCTCCCGTCGTTTATTGAAATATAAAGGAAAAAAAGAGGAGTATTAAAATAGATGCAAACAACAGCCACAATAATAAACCGTATAGTTTTATATGTAACATTCCGTTATGTTCCTCACGAATCCCACATACCTGCCTGGTGATGTTGTAAGGAGTCAAATCGTTCTGCCGTTTTCCAAATATAACGAGATTTGGCCAGGAGAATACAAACGCCACTATATTTATTGCAATGTAGATGTTTCTAGCATGATGTTGACGATTTTTGCCAGCGGAATAGATGACACACCTTTCTGTATCTGTCAATACTGATAACGCCAAGCCACACGTCAGATGTAATTGTGGGCCACATCGCTAGAAACACTGTTATTTTACGAAGCCACTTGGACGGATAGATAAAGGGAAAGACTACAAATAAAAGCTCTAGACTGATAATTGAACTGGTCACCGTGTCGGTAATAGCTACCGAGAAAATGAAATATTTCGACATTGATAGTGTGTAAGTTTTTCTGTAGATGACAAACACTAGAATATTTCAAGGAATTCCTGTTGCCGCTGTCAAACACAAAAATACAATAAGAAATACGAAGCGTGCAATTTCTGCTGATTGTAATGACTCCAAAGTCTCAAAAGATACAATTTCACTCTCATTCATATTGAATGTTTCAGAAAATCTTTATCAGGTTTTTATACAAAAATTCAGTCCTGGGTTGGTGTTGACGTTTAAAGATACTAATAATGTTTCAGAGTTCAATGTTAAGATATTTATTTATCAATGTAACAAAAACAAAAATGACACGTTATATTATACTGTTTTGTCAAACAGAAAGTTTGACCTCTGCATATATTACGTATCCGATTTTAAAATAACAATTGAAATGAGGTCCTACACAATTTGTTGAAAAACTGAATTTCCTGATCTCAAGACAACACTTAAATAAATTTATAAAATATAATTTAGGTCATCTAAAATGGCGACCGTATGTATACACAAATAAGAACGGCAATCGCCTATTTATCATAAAAACCCTCATTTAACATCCTTGTTTACTAGAAGGCTTGTTTCGCATTCCTGGAAAGAATCCAGTAAGTTCGAATCCCAAGAGAAAATTTGAAATATGAATGGTCTAGAATTTAATTGAGCTATGCTCTGTGAAAAATGGGAGTTTAATGCGTCTTCAAACATTATCGACCCATGTCGGCCTGCGCAGTCCGCTAAAGCTGATATGGGCCGAAACTTGTTGCTATTTACAAATTTTGTTGCGTGTCCAAGGATTATTTTACCTCAAAATCTAGTCAGCTTTTAGACGATTCGGATTTTATGGATCCAGAATAATCTGATGCCTTTCTTGGTACAATAGTTGGTATAATGCATCACAAAAATGTATTAAACTTCCCTTTTACCATAGCGTGGCTCATCTACATAGAGGATATTTGTTTTTTTCGGTGAAAGATCGAAATTTATTTCATCGAGTGAACATCATCGGTAATATTTTCGTGAAAATATTACCGATGATGTTCACTCGATGAAATAAATTTCGATCTTTCACCGTAAAAAAACGAATATTCTATTTATTTCATGTTTTTAACCCTTTCTGGGGGAACTTAATCAAAATCCTGTACAGTTCTTTTCGGTTATTCCCAGTGGCGTACCCTCTCCGCATAGCAACGCATTACAATATTATGTCAAGCGAGAGAAATGTAAGGTAAATGACGTCATATTTCCATCTGGTTGTGAGTCACGAGCATTTTACCTAGGTAACTAGAATATAAAAATCGGTATTTTCACTGGTCGTACCCGTGGAATATCGAAAAATATTTTCACCGCTATTTCTCGATATCCTACCGGAAAGCATGAAATAAATTGATTTATCTACAGATACTGAGAAATGAGAAAAAGGGGTTTACGCAAAAGTCACAGGAGTATATTAAACCATAGGCCTCTGAAACTCCATTGGTCTATCAAGGGATAACGAAATTTTCATTATCGGACACTGTTACTATAAATAGCACATTGGGGATTCCCTCTGTATCGCATATAATAAGACAAGGTGTGCAACGAAATCGAACAAAATTTGACCCCCGTCCCCTTTCAGAGATAATATTTAAGCGAAAACGGATCTATGAACCAAAACGGATCTATGAACCTAGTTACCGTTGTAGATGGGTTCATTAATGATTTTTTTTCTATACCCTGGCATTCGAAAGTTCCAAACGGCTCTTGCCATCAAGCAAAAGGTTTCATCTCAAAAAAAAAAAAATCTTCCATATTTTCTGGATCGCCATGCGCTGACGTTACACGATTTGTAATCCTTCAACGAATAAGAATTAAATTCTTTTTTCAAACATAGATCGAAAATTTGTTTGTTGGTGTATTGATGAAATTATTAAATTAAAATTTCGTCTGATATAATATATCTTTTCATCTAATACAGTTTCACGATTTTCATCTCCCATTTTGCATATTTTCAGATGCGTTTTTACCGTTCATTGGTCAAAAGCTTTGGCGCGTCTTTTGATAGCAAATTCACGCGAGTTGTAATTCGCTGCGTCATAATTAAATGTGTGACGTCAGCGCATGGCGATCCGGAAAATGTGGAAGCTTTTTAATTTTTTTGAGATGAGAGCAATTGCTTGATGGCAAGAGCCGTTTGGAACGTTCGAGGGTCAGAGTACAGAAGAAAGATCATTTGTGAACCCATCTGCACCGGTAACTAGGTTTATTTCTCCATTTTCTGTTAAATATTATCTCTGAAAGGGGACGGGGGGTAATTTTTTTTCGATTTCGTTGCACACCTTGTCTTACTATATACCATATAGAGGGAGTCGCCAATGTGCTTTTTATAGAAACGGTGTTAATGAAATTTTGAGTATATATTCCGTGATATACAGGCGATGCACCAATGTGCTATAAGTGTCCCATGATCGACCAAGGACAATTTTATTGTTCCGTGATAGACCAATAGAGCTTCAAAGGCCTGTGATTAAACACAGTGACCGCGAAATCTGGGGGAAAAATAAAAGATTGCGTAAGAAAACAGCTCACATAGCATCATTTGAATCATGTTATTTTATGCACGCACATTGGTTCGTACCAGCTGAAAGCTGAGTAGGTATGTGGTACAGCTAAGTGGAGTCAAGACTGATGTAACAGGAAGGCATTTAAAACATTTTAAACCCTTCAAACTTATTTTATGTCATGCTTTTCGGTTATCTATCGGAAAATAATTGTAGATTATGGTTTGATAGTATCACCGTTTCGACTAGTGAATTTACCAAATTCATAAACTCACTGGCACGGAACTACTTTTTCACTTTTATCCATTTTTCACAGTATTTGTTCCCTGTAAAATAGGGTGGGTTCTCTTAAAAAAAAAAAATAAAACAAAATACCAGTACAGAAACAGTACAGAACTTATCTGAAACCCAAAACCTGTCACAAATCCCAGCTGTAGATATGAATAGCTATGCCACGATCAGACTACCTAGGTCCGTATCCACCAAGCATTCTTAAGAGTGTTCTTCGTCTTATTCTCCAAGATTTTCTAAATTTGAAAGTGACACAACTTCTGATTGGCTTAATCAGGAGCTATGTTACTTTCAAATTTAGAAAAGTCTGGAGAATAAAACTAGGAATTTATTTGTTTTTTAAGGTGAAAGATTTTGCACCACTCGTGAAATGATACCGATGATGTTAACTTGACGGAATAAATTTTGATCTTTCACCAAAAAAAAAAAATCTCTGTACAATTCATCTCTCTGCAGGACCATGTTTTGGTCAAAGCATGAAGATATGTTGTTTAATAAAGCATTTTATTTTTAAAACCCCCAAAAAGGTAGATATTTCCCGTCTGTCTGTCTGTCAGTCTGTCTGACAGATTCTGATACTATTGGCTGAAATCTCGCTCGTGATTGTTTCCGTTTGCACTAGTGTGGAGGAAAAGAAATAAACACGATTCATTTTATTTGCCGTCAATTTATTACAGCCATTTTGTCCATTTTATACCAACTGCAACTAATGCCTGGAATAGTACGTTATTTTTTGTCTTTCAAAAACCTGTAACTTGTTATATACATGTTTTTCTTATTATTTTATTTTAATACGTAATACCTCTCTCTCTCTCTCTCTCTCTCTCTCTCTCTCTCTCTCTCTCTCTCTCTCTCTCTCTCTCTCTCTCTCTCTCTCTCTCTCTCTCTCTCTCTCTCTCTCTCTCTCTATACTTTCCCCAAATATTTTAAACAAAGACAATGCTATCAATATATGTATCCGCACAGATGAATATATGAGGCCTACATAAATGATCATATCTTATACCTTAAAAGGTATTAAATTGTGACGGTTTTCTGATTTCTAGATACAGTCGCTGTGCTATTTACATCCGTTGACAAACATTAAAAATGATTCAGAGTTCTTAAACAAAAGACAGAACTGTTTGCAGTGCCTTTGATCGTACAATAGAAAAAAATCGACAGTTATAACGAATATATTCTCCCAAACAAAAAATCAGTTCTGAACTTTGCCACAAAGGCTCCGTATATAAATTGGCTAACAGTGCGATTTAAGAAGTAGCACCTCACACAAGAAATTGAAAGAAGGAGTATAGTTTTTATCAAGCTTGAAACATAATACAACTTAAATAGGACACAAAAGTTTTAATGAAAGCAAGAGAGCTAAAAAGCATTTAACCCCTAGGCTCTTAAGTGCGACTCCCTGGCCTTTTGCGGACAGTGTAGATCAAGATCAGACTGCACAGAACGTGCAGTCTGATCTTGGATCTATACTGTCCGAATAGGGGATATTATTCCCTAAAACATAACTTTGAAATAGTAATATTTGGCTTTTTTACGATCGAACTGAAAATTTTATTTTAGTTATTTAGCAGATGATTTAAGCGGCACTCTGGCAAAAGGGGCTCAATGCATCTTCATGACACATTATACTAAGAAAGTCATTACATAATTATATAGACCCACAAAATCCATTTTGTCAAACAAACATCTTAATCCTCAGGTAGAATGGTCCCTGGATATGCAGAACATTTACCAAAAGCAAAAGGTTTCAGCTTAGGTCAGCCTGTGCGGATTGCGCAGGCTGACCTGGTTCAATACTTTTCGCAGATGCATTAAGCCCCCATTTCACAGAGCATGACTCAAATATAAACGGCAATGATTTTTAGCCCTTGTCCGGCCATATAACTAAAATGAATTTCTCAATTCGATAGAAAAAAAAACTTAAATATTGCTCTATCAAAGTTATGTTTTTGGGAATAGTATCTCCTTATCGGACAGTGTAGATCAAAGATCAGACTGCACGTTCTGTGCAGTCTGATCTTGATCTACACTGTCCGCAAAAGGTCAGTGAGTCGCGCTTAAAATACGGTATTGCAGAATTTAAATAAGGTTTATGCTTATAATCTTAACATATTCTTCCAAACAAGGCTTTAACATCTTTTCTGAACTTTGCCACACAGGCTCCGTATATGAAAGGGTTAATTGCGCAATTCAAGAAGTAGCACCGCAAGAAGAAATTAAAAGCAGCCCTTTCTCCGTTTTCCAAAGACGGAACATAACTTTTATCAAGCGCTTGAACCAATCTCAACGATAAATAAGGCACAAAACTAAGAGTAAATATCAAAGAGATAAGAAACATGATATAAGTAGACCGTTGTAAAGTAGCAGCTTTTGCCGACCTTCGACTGGGTTCCCACGATTGTGTGCGTGACATACTGGACTTGAGTCCAGGATCACTTATAACACTTTCATGTTTGGCGGATTTTCCAGCAGACGAACCCTCAGTCACAGAAAAAGTTCTCTCCTCTGTCGATGGCCTCTGCGAGAGGGTCTGTTGAGTTTCACTCTCTCTCCGTTTGGCATTTTTCTTCATCTGCGTAAAAATCTTTTTCCCGATTGAAATGTATGAAAACACGAGGAGTGCTAAAACAGATGCAAACAACAGCCACAGCAATAAACCGTAAAGTCTTATATAGAGAGTTCCCTCATGTTCTTCACGAATCAGACAGCCCTGACCGGTGATATTGTAGGGATGTAAGTCCACGTTACGTTTTCCGAAGAAAACAAGCGTTGGAATCGAAAAGATAAGCGCCATGGTTATAATTGCAATGTAGGTGTATCTTGCATGGTGTTGATAAATTTGCCAGCGGAGTGGATGACACACCTTTCTGTATCTGTCGATACTGATGACGCCGAGCCACACGCCAGATGTAATTGTGGGCCACATCTCTAGAAATATTGTCATTTTACAAAGCCACTCGAACGGATAGGTATAGGGACGAATCACAGAAACCAGCTCTAGGATGATTATTGAACTGTTCACCGTGTCGTTGATAGCAAGGCAGAATATAAAATATTTTGACATTGATAATGTGTATATTTTTCTGTAGATCACAGTCACAAGAATATTCCCCGGTATGCCCGTGACAGCCAACAAACACAAATATGTAATAAGAACCGCGGAACGTTCAACTTCAGCCGATTCCAATGACTGTAATGTCTCGACAGTATCACTACCATTCATCTTTAGTTGTCAGGAATCACTCTGTCAAGTCAAGTATTTCCACAAAACTCCAGAAGGTTCTTGGTTTCAGTAGAGATTTAAAATAACACTTATATTTCAGAATTATATCTACACAAATACAATATCTAGGGTCGGTATTCACTAATAATTCTGAAGAATGTTCTTAGTCTAATTCTCAAGAATTTTCTAAACTTGACAATGAAATAACATTTGATTTGCCATACTACTTGGTGTAGCCAATCAGAAGTTGCCCTACTTTCAAACTCTAGAGTCAGAATAAGAATGAAATCAGGGATGGTTGATGAGTACGGACTTTGATACACTTATAAGAACAATATTCACATATCTGAGATGACATTTTGACGAGAACAATAGTAATGGTATATGAGTTGTCTTGTTTAATTACCAGTGTTGCCCTCCCTTAGCACTTATGAGCCTCGTAAAATGATTTATAGCAGTTCTATCAATTTGACATCAATTTATTAATATTGTCAAAGCCGACTGGCTTTCAGATACTTCTCTATATATCCACCGAATGGAATAGAATTAGCGTAACTAATGCCTTTTGGTTTTAATTACTTAGTCAAATATTAAATCCACCTATTAAGTGACTGTTATCTTTTACGAATTCGACACAAAAGAATGATTGAACTTTGCACATCCTTTTCTACTGTTACCATATCGACAACCTAATGTGTACTGAAACTGCTTTCTTATTGATACATATAAGGAAATAACTTCCTTAATTACAAACTAAGGCGAGTTTACATTTCGAAGTTATACCGTTTTAAAGTCCGCAACCATGAACACAAAGTTAACCCTTAAAGCGCCTTTCATGAGTATGGTTGCCTTTGCGAGCAGTGTAGATCAAGATCAGACTGCACAAAACGTGCAGTCTGATCTTTGAGCACCACTGTCCGCTTATCCGAAAAACTAAAGACAAATAGCAACCATGACATCGCAATTATCTGGAACCTATTCTAGACTGAAATGCCGAGCCCCTGTAACGCAGTCAGTAGGGTACAGGACTCAAGAACAGGGGGTCGCTGGTTCGATCCCGAACTCCGCCAACCTCTTTCCAAAGATTGATGATAGTCATTGCGACCGGATTCATTCTACTTTCACCGCTGACCATTGTTTCGAAGATGGCTATGTGGATAAGCAGCCAGTGGCTTGGAAAGAATATTGTACGGAGTACTGATGTTTAAAAGAAACTTCGGGAAAGCATGGATTGGTGCACTGGCCACTGCGATATAACTGAAATAATGTTGAAAACGGCGTTTAAATCATACAATCAATCAATCCAGACTAAAATTGTACGTTGGGTTTATTCGCCACTCTAATGGTTAAATCCTACCTGAAAGAAAGAGCATAAAGCACAGGTGTGGTAGCAGGGATAGGTCACTAGCAGGGTACAGCCCCACCCTTAATTATTTTTATGAAGCATTTTGAACCCCCTCATAGTCGAACTATGTTTCATTTTGGTCTACACTACAATTGAACGAAAAAGTATTAAAATTTAAACCTTTTGCCACACTAAAGGGAATATTGTTGTCACCAACAGTCCTCTCTCCTCCTCAATGTTGTAAAAAGCGCAAAAAGAGTTGTTCTTTGTCTTTGCCCTCCGGAACATAATTCAGACAATATCATGCTTGCTCAAGTTAAGCATTTAGATTGCAATCAAGATCAAGATTTTTTACCATGTAAAGCGGTGAAAGGGGCAACCTTGTCATAAATTAATAACTTCTATGAGATAATCTCAGTGCACCATACCAAAGCCCCGGATAGGCAGTCGGTAGCGTACAGGACTTTAGAACAGGGGGTCGCTGGTTCGAATTGGCCAATCAATCTTTCAATCGGCCGTTTCTTTCCGACGACCGCTGCGACAGGATTTATTTCCTCTCTCACCGCTGATCATTGTTTTGATCGTGGTTATGTGAGAAAGAAGCTAGTGGCTTTGGAAGAATATTGTGCGAGGTACCGGTAAAAGAAATTTTAGGAAAGCATAGATAGGTCCACTGACCGCCGCGATATAACTCAAATCACGTGAAAAAAAGGAGTTAAACACCGTACAATCGATCAATCGGTGCATTATGATGATTCCTGTTTTGGGAAACATTCCATGTTTTCACGCACTCACATATGGCTTGCAACACACGAAAAGGGGCATTCGGACATTTGCGTAAAGTGTCGTCTCGGATCAGCCTGCGCAGTCCGCGCAGGATAATCCGAGAAGGCACTTTACGATTAAATTAGATTTTGTGCTACAATAGACTTGCACAAAACAGAAAATTACATAAAAACGGAAAGTGTGATTTCGGATTAGCCTGCGCGGACTGCACAGGCTGATCCGAGACGACGCTTTACGCAAATGTCCGAATACCCATTTTTGCGTGTTGCAGGCCATATCATGTCAATATTTCCAGTCATGCTCCGTGAAAAGGGTAGCTAAATGCATCTGTAAAGAGAATCGACCCAGGTTAGCGTGCGCAGTCCGCGCACGCTGACATGGGTCGATACTTTTTAATATTGGAAGTTCTACTCTGTGACTCAGTCGATTGTTAGAAAGAATGGATCCGTATCATGGGACGACTTTCTTTGAACAATGTATTAAAAAAATGCATCAAAACCTCTTTTTCATAAAGTGACCCTCACATATCTTTTTCTCTCATATAATGTCTGTGACATGTCTATATGGTTAGCAAAATTGTTTTTGGAAGACACGCTATGTAAACTTCGCAGAAATACATAATCCGTGTCACATGTCTATATGCTTATCGAAATTGTTTTGTGAAGACACGCCATGTTAACTTCGCAGAAATACACAATCTCTATAACATGTCTACAGTAAAGCCGCTTTTATCCAGGCCCCGCTTACCGGAAATCTCATAATCTGGAAAAAAAATATCAGGGAACGAATATTTCTGTATAAATTTTACTTTTTATTTCCGGAATCCGCGTTCCGGGACCGCAATGAAAAATTGGGAACGACAGGTTGCAGAACAGTACAAACCTTCTCCGATAAACCGGAGGTGGCCTGACTGTGCATCAAACAATTCAGACTTGTTACCATTGTAGACTGGTTTCAGAAGTATCGATACAGGCTACCTCGAGCAATTTTTAATTTATTTTCTATTTTTCATGTATGTTTGCTAAAAGTATTTTGTTAATTACTTACAGCAATAAAATTCTGTTCTGTTCGAAAAAAAGATTTGAACTGGTTCTTAGTAACCTTGAATAACACGAGTATCAGGTTTTTCCTAGTATCATTTGTTGCAGACGGTTTTCACACATTTTGAAAACACATGCATTAATTAGAAGTTGTTTTCGAAGTGTTTAATAGCTATCACGTGCCATCGATAAGTATCATTTTGATAGAATATCAATACCTATAGTACTCATGTGATGAAGTGACAATATCACGCTTTTGTTGTGTAATTATTACTTGATTATAGAGACGATCACTAACAAAATAGTTGAAATCTCCGCATAGATTTTTAGTGTATGTTTGAACTCTCACATTTTCACAAATTGACAACAAAACTAGAATTTGAACATACCTGCTGCTTTCATATTCCATTATTCTTCGGTTCAAATACAAATATTTTCAACTTAATGACGTATATTACAAATTTTTCTAACGGACAGATTTTTTTTAAAACTTTGCACATACAAAGCTCATCATGTCTCTAGGAGATTACAGTAAAAAAAGATGTGGGTCACTGTGCTCGTTTGAAAAATTTGCCTTTGAAAAAAAGTATATACAGTTCCAAAATTTAGCTTACATTGGATTTAAAGCGCCTTTCTTTGATAGTCAGTTAAACAGGAAAATTACAGAAAAAATAAACAAATATACATCATTTTAATGAAGAATATTTACAGAATACAGTATTCTGTATTTTAATGAAGATTCATATATTTTTGCACTAAAAATATATAAAAGCCTGGTTTCGAGCATGGTAAATGTACAAATATGCAAGTTATATATGGATCAATGAGTTAAAAAGGGAGATAATTTGACCGAATTATGGGTTAATCTTAAATAAATACATACTTTCTAACGGACAGATTTTTCTTAAAATTTCCACACATATAGTATTTATAATTCTAAACAATAAGAAAAAATAAAAATGGCACCTATCCGTGCTTATTTCGTCAGAAAACAAGGTTGAAAGTCACTGTGGAAGTTATTATTATTATTATTTTTTTTTTTCAAGGAAAAAAATAGGATAAAAGTTCAGCAGACATAGTGGGAAAAGGAGAAATTTCTCATTTAGGAGCAATTTCTCCTTTTCCAACATTAGTTTTCACAGTGGAAACAACTCTACTTCCACAGCTTTAAATTTCCTACCTTTGTTTCCTTGTTTGGTGTGTAACGCTGTCAGCAGCATTTCAATTATTTCATGGTGACAGTTCAAAGATCCATTTTCTTTTCTCTTCACCAATACTACCCGAAGAAAGTACTACTTGTTTCAGTACACCAATAGTATTACCATTATGTGCAAAAAATGCAAAGGTGCACTTTTGATTCAATATCCACGACAAAAATACATGCGCAGTAGGATGCGCGCGAACATTTGTCATATACGTCGTTAACCTTAAGCCTAAGTGAAAATAGTTTAATTTATCTATTACTCGAAGTGTATACGTTCCCCAAAATAGACATAACATTGCTGCCAAAAACGATAAATTTCGTTAGTTTTTTCGAAATTATTTTACTCCTAACATACTATAACGATAATTAAAGATGTGCTCGTCTTTCATATCGGTTCAGTTGTCAATCGATTTTCCAAATTACTCTTTGTCCTTTTACCACTTTGAAAGTTCGATTATCTGAAGTTAACAGATTGTCTACAACAACCAACAAAACACAAGTTAAAGTTTCTACTCCCTTGAAATAAGACATTCGTCAGTACATAGACAACCATAAAAAGCCACCATGGCTGAACTTCTACAATCACATAATGAAATCCATGTCTCTCGACGTTGGAAAATCAACAGTCGGCGACATTTAGGACTAAAAATACTTTCGACCCGAAAGGTAGCTCCGAACTAATTTTTTTGAGTGTTTCTCCGCTGAGACATATCACAAAAATAACATCAGAGCGAGCCTCCGAGTCGGGGGTAGACAAAAAATAGACTACAAATTTTCTTCTTTCAAACTATCATATAAAAAAAAGTACAACTGAAAACAGATACATACATTTAAAATACCGTAAAAGTCTTTTTTTTTTTTTGTTTTCAAAAGTCATAATGTGTTGAGCATTACAAGCGTATCTGTTTGTACATTAGGTATACATGCGCATGTAACTAGGTACAAGGGGAAAAATCATGTACAAAAACGCACAAATAACAAAAAGGCAATAAACAATATTTGTGCCACAGTCTTTATTATATATATCTGAACAATCATAGGAACAATACAGACATGTACATGTACACAAGTACTTGTGTATATCATACGCTATTGTAATCATTACGATGCACGGTGTCCCTTATCAACATGGAATCCGTGCGGACCCGAAGTCTCGCTGATCCGGAAATATGGTTACTCCGGAAATATTCATGGAAACCAGAAATGTCCAGATTAACGAGGCTCGACTGTATATGCTTATCGAAATTGTTTTGTGAAGATGCGCCATGTTAACTTCGCAGAAATTAGGTTACAATCACATAAATTTCTGTTCACGGGCAATTTCTCATGTTGCCATATTGCATCCAAGGGGGTCTGTTGCGACACGAAAACAATCATCTCTTGGTACTACTGTCTTTATACTGAACCGTAGAGTGTGGATCAAGCATTTGGCAAACCTCAGTGATAGAATACCTCAGCTATATTATGATGGATGATATGCACCTACACGGTACAATCTCCGCCGAAAATAGACAGTTCTACCGTTCTTACATTAGTAAGACGCCCATTTAGGATAGGGCACCCTAATGGGATTCGTGTAACATCGCCTTTCATCGCCGAAAAAACGTACGGATTCGGCTAAGACTCGGGTAATCCGTAATCGATCGGCCGATACACGCTGGTTCCCCGCATTGATTACGGATTAACCGAGTCTTAGCCAAATCCGTACGATTTTGACGATGAATGACGATGTTACACGAATCCCATTAGGGTGCTTTATATTTAAAAAGGAAAACGCGAGTGACATTTTTTTTATCGAAGCCTTCTAAATTACCGTTTAAAAAAACAATTTTCAGAGTCATTTTTGTCAAGTGGTTTATCAATTTCGCCTTCGTCTTCACCGAGAGATTGGCAGTTGTGAATAACTCCACAAGCGCTGCTGATGTCGTCGCTAACTGATTTTTTATGGGCACCACAATGTTTACGACCGTGTGACATGTGATCAACATGTAAATTTCGTCGATATAGACGAAGTTAAATGTAGTTACGGAATCGACCGAGTTGTGACGAGTGGTGGATCAAGATCAGACTGCACGTGCGGCAGATTTAGGATCATAACATGCCGTCTGCACGTACATCTTATGAGTCAAGCTAACAGGAATATCAATAATATCTGATGCTCTGTTAGCCAGATCTAAAGCATTTGCAGGAACAAAATCAATAGCACATGGACCAAGTAAGTGTTCAATAGCATAGCTGCAGAAACGAAGTATTTTTAGAACGGCATAATGAACGAGTTGAGTCGGCCAGGCGGTACAGTAAATGATGTGTTTTAAGTGCCTCTGTTTAATCACAAGTGAAAGACAATAGAGATTAAGTGTTAACTAGAGAAAAGAACGGATATTTAATTTCCTTCTGGTTGCGGAGTTCATACGATAAATTTTTCTGAAAATTTATGATAATGTGGCCCGGTTTTCCAACATGGCGGAAGATCGATTGTTGATTATACCATTCGCAGGTGCCAGAGTGTGATGAAAGGTTGGTTTACGATTAAAACCAGTATTAGCCATCTGTAAGGAGGTATTTTTTATGTTACTTCCCCCACCCAACTTGTTCATGTAGAGGCCTTTTGTAAACACTGTGAAAAAAAGACTGTATGGTGTTTAACGCCGTTTTCAACATTATTTCAGTTATATCACGGCGGCCAGTGCACCTATCCATGCTATCCTGGAGCATCTTTTACCAGTACTCCGCAATATTCTTTCCAAGTTACTGGCTGCTTTCCCACATAACTATCGTCGAAACAATGGTCAGTGGTGGGAGAGGAATGAATCCTGTCGCAATGACAATCATCTATCCTCGGAAAGAAATTGGCCGAGCCAGGGATCGAACCCACGACCCCCTGTTCTCAAGTCCTACACGCTACCGACTTAGCTATCGGAGCTCGGAGTGAAAAAAGAAGAAGGTGGTGGCAATCCGCATTATGTTCTTATGTTCTTTTCCCACAATATTTTTTACCCCATCAAAAACAGAAGATCATTTGAGTCTGCGAATGTTATCAATTTTATCGAGACTAAAACTTTGTCGTTTGGTAAAGTGTTAGGTCATATACCGGGGACAGTTCACTTATTTATGTTACCTGAGATATAAACTTGTACTAGAAATGTAGAGATGCTCTATAATTCAGTGCTTTTAACTCGTGCCAAGTAATTCCGGATTTCAACAAAATCTGAGGCAGAAAACTTTTTGAATCATTGCGGAGTGAAGAAAAGGCAGATCATAAGCATTTTCTCCTTCTCCCACAATGTTTTCTACCATTTCAGAAACAAATTCAATTTAAGTTATGTATACTTTTTTTGTCGTCAATTCTTGCGATTTAGTCTTAACTTAATCGACCCTGAGAAAGTAGCCTTTTTGAAAATATTGTGGGACAAGGAGAAAATGCTGGTGTAACCAGCATTTTCTCCTTTTCCCACAATTTTTTCTGCCCTCCCCCCCGCCACACAAAAAAAATCAGTTTTTAGTCACAATTATTTTGTCGCTTGCAGATGCTTTCGAGTTGAAAAAAAGTCTAATTATACCCCCGCAAAACGAATGTTTTCGGGGGTATACTGGAATTAGCCTGTCTGTCCGTGTGTCCTTGTGTATACAAAATACTAGTAATTTTGTGTCGCAAACTCTTCCTACAGTTTTCCTTCAATTGTATTGACACTTTGCACATATATTGATCATATATTGAAGATTTGCAAGACACAATTTTCAAGTGTCTGCTTCTCCTGGTTGAGGAATTATCTCCCCTTTAACTTGACACGTTTTTCTGTCAAAGCGCTGGAGGGGGTATTAAGTCACATTCAGTGACAGCTCTAGTTTTTTTTTTTTATTTTTGTAAATAGTTAGATTTTGTTGTTTGGTTAATCTTTAACATGCTTTATAACTTATAAAATTTCACACCCATGGTAAAAACCCAAATATTGCTATGTCAGAGTCATTTTTGGGGAAAAATAAATATCATTATCGGACAGTGTAGATCGTTCTGTACAGTGTGATCTTCATGTACACTGTCCACAAAAGGTCGTTGGGTCGCGCTTAGCAGTGCAGTGCAAGGGTTAACATTTAAAGTGTATTGATTAGTTACAATTAACCCCCTTGTTTGATCCTTCCTGTTGACGATGGTAACGTGGGAGTGTCATTTGAGGGTTTCCAGCCTAGTACTGGTAAACACTCGGAACAAACATGAATAGAAGCGAACTGTTGCCGTAAACAGACTCAATAACTGTTGAAAGAGGAGTAAAATCTCATTCAAAGTATTTAAAGTACGGTATACCTGTCGTCATGGTTTTAACCCTTATCCAGCTAAATAAGTGAAATGAAACTTTCAAGCTGATAATAAAAACCAAAATGTTGCAATTATATATATATATGGGGGGGGGGGATATCTCCATATCGGACAGTGCGGATCCAAGATCAGACTGCACGTTTTGTGCAGTCTGATCTTGATCTACACTGTCCGCAAAAGGCCATTGAGTCGTGCTTAGAAGCCTAAGGGTTACCATGGCAAACGTCTTACTTCTTTTACGTTTGATTTTAAGTTGGTTGATTTTCGCTTATTCATTTTCACCGGTTGCCCATATGGGCGACGCCCCCAGAAGTTATGTTAGTTATGTTTCGGGTGATAGTACACGATATAGGACAAAATCTGTTCTCAGTTGCGTCTGGTTCTTTTACGTGATCGGTGTATACCACCGTCTCACGGTACCTAAGTTTAACGTCTACTCCGGAAAAGTATTAGACGTCGCGTCAAAAGGTCGCGTCCCCTATTAAAATTTGGTAATGTGAGCATTCATTAAGCGTACGATGTAAAACACAAAGTTTTGCTATGCTACTATTATATATCAAAATAAAGGTATAAGATTGCAGGTTTCAGTGGTGTTATTATTGATTGAATATATTGACTGTCTGCGTAGAATTGTCCGTGCATATCCCAAATGATTGGTAAAAATTCACATGTCCCTTGTTACATTTGCGTCAGGACCTCATCGAAACTTTCTTCGTGCAGACAATAAAGGCGAGAAAACTCACTATTGTTGTCTGCAACATCAATGTGACGTCATTTCCGGACGTTGTATTCGAATTTGTATAGTTGTACGACGATACCTGAGAGCACTGTAGCGAGTTTTATTAATGAGGGGAAAGTGTCCCACATGCTATAAAAATTTGTAAGTAAAGTATAATTAAAAAATCGAAATCAAGAAGATCAATGTCTGAGTTGAAAGCAATGGACGATATTACGGCATCATTAAGCTGAAAACGTCAACGTTGTAAAACGTAAACGTCATTTTATTGTAACGCGGGAGGTCACCAGTAATTGACGCGATGTCTTAGTAATTTAGATAGCAAGGCGTCAGAATCGAACCCAGGCCCTCATGGCGCCCGAGGCTTGTTGTTGACGAGTCCAAAGCTATACCACTTGAGCTATTCAGGCTGATCTTTCAATTTCTATTACGGTACATTCGCCTAAGTATTAAATAACAGCTGCTTTTATTACACTGCAAAGATATTTCTCGTGATCTGATTGGATAATATGCACCGAACATGTATATCATGTACACTGGCATAACCAACGTAAAAGCAGTTTCCCTTTCGGGAGCCCCGTATACATGACTACCCTTTCAACACAACATCCAAAATTGCGGCGTCAGTCAAGATTAACATCAAGATTATGCACCAAACTGCACGTTTTACAAAGGTTTCAGTGACGTCAGTTCCCAGTGACGTCAGTTTTCATTGAATTGGGGCACTCAGAAGGGAAATTTTACTTCGTCAGCGTACTCAATTTTTGAAACCAAAAACAGGTAAATTTCGCTTAACACACGTTGGAATGGTAAAACGTTGCAATATAATAGATTCGTTGTACTGTCAGGTGGCAGGGGACTTGGAAACTTGTTCACGGCTGTGGTGAATAATGTCGCCACCTCGCCTTCGGCTCGGGGCGATATGATTCACCACAGCCGTGAACAAGTTTCCAAGTCCTCTGCCACCTGACCGTACAACTAATAAAGTACCAAAGTAATAGGAAAACATGACTATAACAATTAATCAAAGGACTCAAAGCTGTGAAAAGCGGAGTTAGTGCTTGATGATAAATTGGACAGGACTAAGCAATGGTAGGGAGCAATGAAAGTTAATTCTTATTACATGTAAAACAAACTTACATAAAAGCTGGTGTATTTAATGGAATAAAGAAGGATAGAGAAACCCCTGGAACAATAATTTCGCGGGTTGCATGTTGAACGAACTTACATTCAAAGCTGGAGAAAAAATATGGAAAAGAACCACTGAAAACTGTGGGATAATTAAGCAGCCAGTGACTTAGAAAAGAACTGATAAACTGTGTGGTGTCCGTGGTTGTGAGGTAGAGTGTTGGCCACGTAACCAAAAGGTCCTGAGTTCGATACCCGGGTGCGGGTGTCAACTTTGGGATTTCTTCATTGGTCCACACAATTCGGCGCGAGTACTGGTGTAGTTCCCAGGAAGCAGAATCGAGAGAGATTAGTATAAGTTGTAAGAACTTGTTTCTCAATCGATGTAAAATAAATATATTTAAACTAAACTAACAGATAAAAGACATTATAGGACAGCATGAATTGGTGATGTGTTTTGACTGTTGAAAACTACGTTGAATAGCAAACAAATTGCGTATTTTTCATTCCAGCAATATCCAACCTTGAGCACTTGACTTGTTCGATTTAAAGTAGACTAAATCATTACCAAAACAAATGACGGTGTCAATGACAGATTCCGAGGGTAAGTATTTTACTATCACCCTATACCTGCTTTACATGAGATCTATTAGTTCACTAATTTTCAATGATTTTCAGGTCGTTATTATCATCACTTGCGGTGCTACAATTTTTTTTTTTTAAATGATTGCAGAAGATTTTATTGTAAAGAAATAGTAAATGAACCATGCTTTGGCAAAAGGGGGCTTAATGCATCTACGTGATACCAAGTAAGTCATCACATAGCTATGGATCCATAAAATGCATTTAGTCTTACAACCGAATGAATCATGAGGTACACTGGTCCTTTGACATGCAGAAAATTGACCGATAGCAAAAAGTTTCGGCCCAGGTCTGCCTGCGCGGATTGCGCAGGCTGACCTGGGTCGATACTTTTTTGCAGATGCATTAAGCCCCCTTTTCACAGAGCATGGCTCAAATATATTTGCCTGAACGATTTATCGGTAAAATATTTAATAATTACAAAAAAAAAAAACATTACCACGGAAGATTCTCCTCTCACAGGTCCTACTCCAATGTAGTTTATTTTCTTTCGCCTCTTCTTAATATTTGTGCAAAAAGTCATTCCTACCATTGCACGAAAATTGATTAAACATGCACCATGTCACACGAATGCGTTCCATCTTTTTTCTTTTTTTAATTTCTTGTTTTCATTTCTTACGCTCTTCCCCAAAAACAGATATAATTTGTGTCATTTTCTTATTTAGTACTTCTATAGTAATAAAATACGTTTAAGGATAGGGCACGCTAATGGGCACCCTGATGGGATTCTTATAACATCGTCTTTCATCGCCGAAAATCGTTCGGATTCGGCTAAGACTCGGGTAGTCCGTAATCGATGAGGGGAACCAGCGTCTATCGATTACGGATTACGAACCTTTAGTTCCTTTTTTCCTATGACTGACAACTTAGAAACTGTTTGAAGTCACGTCTGTTATATTCTTTGTACTTAACGCAGATCAAAGCAAGCAACGTGATCTTAAATCGCCCAATTTTATAAAACTTTACAGCAGAAAGGTTTCCATGGATTTTTATCATTATTCTTATTATTATTATAGAAATCGTGCTGACGGCTGGCAAAAGGGGATGTAAAGCCGTGGTGCGACTAGAAAGGAGACATTTCGCAGAACTGGATAGTGCAAAAATACACCAAGTATCTGATGGACCATACAAGGGACTTTTGATTAGTAAATCGTCACAAGGTAACATGGCTAAGAGAAAGTTTTTGTGTTTTCAGTGGAAATAAATATAATCTAAAATATATAGAATCCTTCCCCCTCCATCACCCTGCCCAAACCACCACCCTGGGGCTTTCGTATGCAGCCGAATGCAGCTCAGTTTAACTTAAACGTTATTTTTTCCCATCGATGTGAAACAAGTTCTACAATTTATACGTATAAGTCACACTCACTGTCTTTTTGTTATTATTATTATTATTATTATTATTATTATTATTATCATTATCATTATTTGTTTATTTTTATTAAGCAACATTTCAAGGGTTAGTGACGCCCATCACTGGATCCGAACCTGGAACCGCTGATGTGGAGGGAAAAAATTTCTACACCTTCCAGTTGCTGAGTGAAGCTTATAAGTTGGAAGAATTAAGCCATTTTCTGTGAAAATGGGGTTTAATGCATTTCTATGATGCCTTATACCAAGCAAAACATCACATGATTATGGACCCATAAAATAAATTTTATCTAACAACCGACTGAATCATGAGGTAGACTGATCCTTTAACATTCAAAAGAATGCCAAACACCATAAAGTATCGACAGAGGTCAGCCTGCGCAGTCCGCGCAGGCTGACCTGGGTCAATACTTTTTGCAGATAAACCCCTTTTCACAGAGCATGTCTTCTAAGTGTCAGTAAATTGTTTTTTCGGTCGTCGAAAGAGGTCAAGTTTATCGATTTGGCTCTAAAGCAATAAGTGTTCTTGTTCGGTGATGTCTTCGTTTTTGACTGGCTGGGTTTTTTGAGCTGTGCATTTGTTGTAGCCAGTGGCCGGACGGCAGTGCAGTTCAGATTCACACAATGTACATGTACATGTGCAAAAGAAACCATGCTCTGTGAAAAAATCTTTAATGCATATACAAAAGGTACTGATCCAGGTCAACCTGCTCTTACGAACATGAAAGTTTGCAACATGCATAGCTCAAATACAAACCGCACCTGGCGGGATTCGAATCCGTGGGGACAAATATCCTCGTTTATCGAGGTTTAAAAGACCAATACCATAACCACTGAGCCATAGAGAATTCTCTCTGACGCAAGTGTCAGGTATTGATTTTGTTCGGGAAAGCTATGCAGTAAGGAAGGAGTGATCTCCCGTAACACACCCCCTCTTAAATTTAATCTTTTTTTTTTTTGATGACAGAAAGCCTAATTAGGCAGTAAGTCTATTATTAGACAACAAATGGCTCAATGGCCAATCCAAGACGAGCCCCCATCTTACGAACATGAAAGTTCGCAACAAATGCATAGCTCAAATACAAACCGCACCTGGCGAGATTCGAACCCGTGCGGACAAATATCCTCGTTTATCGAGGTTTAAAAGACCAATACCATGACCACTGAGCCAGGGAGAATTCTCTCTGACGCAGTTGTCAGGTAATGATTTTATACGGGAAAGCTATGCAATAAGGAAGGAATGATCTCCCGTAACATTGCGCAGGCAAGAAAGGCTGACGTGAGTCGAAACATTTTGCTATCAGTCAATGTTTCAGCATGTCAAAGGATAAGTCAACCTCATGATTTAGTCTCTTGTTAGACAAAGGAGATTTTCTGGATCTACATTTAGAATTATATAGCTACTTGCTTGGTATAATGCATCACGGAGATGCAAAGAACGCCCTGTTAGCCAGACTGGGCTCAAATACTTGAGCCATGCTCTGACAAAAGGGGGCTTAATGCATCTCCGTGATCCATGGTACCAAGCAAACCATCACACACTTATGGATCCATAATATCCACCTTTATTTTTAACAACCAACTTGATCATGAGATAGACTGGTCCTTGGGCATATAATAAATTGACCAATAGCGAAAAGATTCGGCCAAGGTCAGTAGTATAGGGGAGTCACTTGGGGCAGTTTTGGCGATTTTGCCCCAAGTGACTACCCCTGAGTGCCCCATTCTGTTATCCTGACAGTAAAATGGGGCACTGGATAGCAGAATGGGGCACTTTTGGAAATAAACCGGAAGTAGATAACGCCAAAAGTCCTCCATTTTGAATTCTGACGGGTAAGCACTATGGGGCACTATGACGTCACTTCCGGTTGCCCCAAGTGACTATCCCTGAGTGGCTCATTCTGCTGCCCTGACAGTAAATGGGGCAGCGGGGATAGCAGAATAGGGCACGTGACGTCACTTCCGGCTGACGTGACCTTCCGGTACCTACTCTCCTTACCCTGAGAGGAGGAAAGATGGGTGTGGCTTAGGAAAAGTCATGTGACGTCATGGTTACAGGGCAAAGACCATTTCCGGTTGATCTTAGACTGTACATATTGCAGAGATTGGCCAGTCCCTATCTGACTTACCCTGAGTGCCCCATTCTGCTTACCCTGAGTGGGTTGTACTGACTGAAAGTCTTGAAAATTGACAATTTGAAAGATCACTCTTTCGTGTGGAATGGTAGCCTTGAAAAGGGCTGTTTGTGGAGGTTGTGTTTTTTAGGCACAACCTCCAACTTTTCTGCAGGCTGGACAGCTGCTTGCTGTCCGCCTCCTTAGCCTCTTTATCTGTTGCTCGTCCAGATCAAACTGGAGAGAGAACGCCGGCTCATTGTCGTCATCCCAGCATTCTGTCACTGGGATGACAAACTCCTTCTCTTCTTTGTTAGCTGGTGATGGTAGCCTTTCTTCCTCTGCCATCAACTGATTGAGCTGGTTGTTAACTCTCTCTAATTTCAATGAGAGGGTGGATACCGCTCTCATTAAATTGTGAACTGACTTCCGAAGATCTTCCATCGTTCAAATGAATAGTGAAAAATCGTCGGTTTTTATAAGCTGGTGGGAGGATTGACCTACTTTGGTTCAGAATTAACGTTGACCAATCAAAATATGTAATGATATAACGAACGATTCGATTGGACACCGTTAATTCTATGTCAAAGTAGGTCAATCCTCTCGTCAGAACTAGGACTGACCTACTTTGATTCAGAATTAAGAGCGCGTTCCCGGGCGAAAGCACCCTCGATGAAGAGGGGTTTAAACGCTATATGTTATTAAGTGTAACTCTTTAGAGGTAGAAATGCCAAAATTTGAAAAGAATAATCTTTCAGAATTAACGTTTTTGACCAATCAAAAGCTTCGTTGGCTTAATGTTGACCAATCAGAAGCTTCGTTATATTTCTTTGTGTGCGTAAAAAACTAGAAGGAGAAGATTCATGTTATGCACAGGAGTTTGGACTTAGTCTTTTTTTTTTTTTTTTTATATGGAATACAGTGTGAATTTAATGTCCACACTGTCTCTGGTCAAAAAGAGTTGGGAATAGACTTTTTTTTGTCTGGTTAGAGTAAAAAATTTGCAGTGGGACTGTGGACTTAGGCTTTTTTTGGAGTATAACTCTTAGAGTGTAACTCATTGATTGAAAGTCTTTTGACTGAAAATTGACAATTTGAAAAGAAAGATCTTTTCGTGGTGTTGGGTTAGCCCTGAAAAGGGCTGTTTTTCTGTGTTGGAATGTTTTTTTCGCCTTTACTGACAGCTTTTCTTTGGTTTTTTCGGGATTTTGAAATCATCGAAGTCATCAATCTTTTTTCCGTATTTGCCCTGTCCTGTCATTGTCGTGATTGCCCAGTTGTTGAGAACTACTTGCTTTTTGTGAAGTTCCCCATTGCTTTCCTCTGATTTTCTTTTTGTTGCTCTTCGCTGTTTTTCCTTTGGCTGTTGTTTTTCTTTCTTTACAACCGTTACGATTGACTCTACTAGTTTATGAAGAATGGTTTTATCAAAGTCAAACTCCATCGGGATTTTCACCGGAATCTGCACAGGAACAGGTGAATCACGCTTACTCTGTTGACATAATGTCTCAATATTTCTGCTCAGCTGTTCAGTGTTTGTGTTTAAAGTTTTTATCTCCTCCAAATGCTTGTTTTAAAGTCTTCAGTTCTTCTAAAAGCTGAGTCAATACAGAATCTTGTTTTGAATTCAGCTGTCTTACTTCTTCAAAAATGTCGTCCAATATGGTCTTTGGGTTGATGAGTGTTGTATTTATCGCATTCGTTGGGTTGACGAGTGTTGAATTCATCGCTGTCGATGGGTTGATGAGTGTTGAATTCATTGCTGATGATAAAATATCTCCAGTGTTTTCTTTTGGTAGGAATTCGTCTATGTCGAAACCGTCCAAGTTGAATCCATTTAAGTTGAAATCCATTTTTCCGTTAGCGTTTTATTCGAGAGCTGAGAGTCGAATAATTTATTATTTAGAAAAATATCGTCGGCTTTTATAAGCTGATGGGAGGATTGACCTACTTTGGTTCAGAATTAACGTTGACCAATCAAAATGTGTAATGATATAACGAACGATTCGATTGGACACCGTTAATTCTATGTCAAAGTAGGTCAATCCTCTCGTCAGAACTAGGATTGACCTACTTTGACTCAGAATTAAGAGCGCGTTCCCGGGCGAAAGCACCCTCGATGAAGAGGGGTTTAAACGCTATGTGTTATTAAGTGTAACTCTTTAGAGGTAGAAATGCCAAAAATTTGAAAAGAATAATCTTTCAGAATTAACGTTTTTTGACCAATCAGAAGCTTCGTTGGTTTAATGCTGACCAATCAGAAGCTTCGTTATATTTCTTTGTGTGCGTGAAAACTAGAAGGAGAAGATTCGTGTTATGCACAGAAATTTGGACTTAGTCTTTTTTTGATATGGAATACAGTGTGATTTTGAAAGAGAAAACTAGGTCTGTATTGGACTTAAGACTTTTTTTCTTCTGAATGTAAGTCTTTGACTGAAAGTCTTTTGCCTGAAAAAATTGACAATTCGAAAGATCACTCTTTCTTGCTGAATGGTAGCCCTGAAAAGGGCTGTTTTGAGTCTTGTTGTCTGGCAAGGCTATTCATCGACTGTATAAACTACAGGTCTGATCTCTCGCCAGCAATATTCGCACCAGACCCCTGGGTCATCTTCTTCATCATAAAATCCCACATCAGGATTTGGACAGTTGTGCTTTTGTCCAAGATACTGTAGGGGAGATGTACATTTCCCACACTCTATGTCGCATGCTTGAGCACACAAAGGGCAAATAAGTATCTGAACCATAGTGGAACGAATATGATTTGATGTATAAAACATTGACTTTTTATAGTTTTGCTGGATGGATTGACCTACTTTTGACTCAGAATTAACGTTGTCCAATCAAAAAGCTCGTTATATCTTTAGTTTTATTGGAGAGATGGGTTTTTCTTACTCAAAACTTACTGCTGGACTTAGTCAGAGGAACGATTTTGTTCTTTGGGGGAAAGATTTAGCTAGAGAGTTGATGCAAAGGACCTCTTTTTTGACTGTAACTGATTGATTGTAACTCTTTGACTGAAAGTCTTTTGACTGGAAATTGACAAATTTGAGGAAAGATAGATCTTTTCTTGGTGATTGGTAGCCCTGAAAAGGGCTGTTTTTAAAAGAAATCAACTCAAAAAAATATTCAGAGTTGGACCTATTCGTCGAAAAACTCCCGGTGAAGTTCATCCATCTGTTCACGCTTACAGCGGGTATAGTCTCTGTACATATCGAGTGTTTCTTCAATAACCCATAATTTTGTCCCAAAGTAACAGCAGTACAATCTGTTATTTGTACGTTCTGACATCTTGTATGCTTTCTCTACCACATCTTGACGATGTTCTAGCAAGTCGATCTGTTTGTAGGCTTTCATAAATTCTCGTTTGGCAACATTCATTTTGCGTTGTATCTTGCGTTCACTCGAAGTCAGTTTTCTTGTAAACATGATGATTCGAATTGGTTATCTAGTTGATAATAATTTTTTACAATTGAGTCCGGACTTTATATATTCTTGCATAGGGATTGACCTACTTTGACTTAGAATTAACGTTGACGAATCAAAATGTGTAATGATATAACGAACGAATCGATTGGACAACGTTAATTCTATGTCAAAGTAGGTCAATCCTCTCGTCAGAACTAGGATTGACCTACTTTGACTCAGAATTAAGAGCGCGTTTCCGGGCGAAAGCACCCTCGATAAAGTGGGGTTAAACGCTATGTGTTATTAAGTGTAACTCACAGAGGTAGAAATGTCAAAAATAGGCTTTTTTGAGTATAACTCTTAGAGTATAACTCTTAGAGTGTATCTCTTTGACTGAAAGTCTTTTTGACTGAAAATTGACAATTCGAAAAGATCTTTTCGTGGTGTTGGGTAGCCCTGAAGTTGAATAATTATTCAGAATCAGACGAATCGTTGAACAGCTCTCGGTGAAGTTCGATAATCTGGTCAGCTTTGGAAAAGGCATATTCATAAAACATTTCAAGTGTCCCTTCAATGACTGAAAGCTTCATTCGAAGGTTATAGCGGAACGCTCTATTGTTTATACGTTCTGCCATCTTGTATCGTTTCTTCACCTGGTCTAAGCGTTGCTCCAGCAAGACGATCTGATTAAAGGCTTTTCTAAAACGTCGTTTAGCATCATTTAAAGTGAAACGTTTGTCAAGAGTTCTTATTCTTGAAGGCATGTTGATGATTTGGTTATCTACTTGATAATAATTTTTTACAATTGAGTCCGGACTTTATATATTCTTGTATAGGGATTGACCTACTTTGACTTAGAATTAACGTTGACGAATCAAAATGTGTAATGATATAACGAACGATTCAACTGGGTAACGTTAATTCTATACCAAAGTAGGTCAATCCTCCCATCAGTCCTAGTTTTGATTCAGAATTAATGTTTTTTTGACCAATCAGAAGATTCGTTTCTTTAACGTTGGCCAATCAGAACGTTCGTTACATTTTTTTATCCAAAAAACAATTGATAAATCTGAAATGATAGAAGAGAGGATTTACGCTTTTGACTTTTTTTGGTATGGAATACAGTGTGATTTTTTGTTACCCACACTGTCTCTGGTCAAAAAGGGTTGGGAACAGACTTTTTTTTGTCTGGTTAGAGTAAAAAATTTGCAGTGGGACTGTGGACTTAGGCTTTTTTTGGAGTATAACTCTTAGAGTGTAACTCATTGATTGAAAGTCTTTTGACTGAAAATTGACAAATTTGAAAAGAAAGATCTTTTCGTGGTGTTGATTAGCCCTGAAAAGGGCTGTTTTTCGAGTATTCATCTATCAAGACTACTGCTCTTCTAAACGATTTACTGGGATGATTTCACATCCACAGTATTCACAGCATACTGCCGAGCTTTCATCATCGTCATAAAATCCCTCATCAGGATCAGGACAGTTATGCTTCTGACCAAGGTAGTCCAGAATAGCAAGACATTTTCCGCATTCTATATAGCATCTGCTACCGCACATCGGACAGAGAAGTATCTGTACTATGATGGAACGATAATGATTTGATGTATAAAACATCGGAATTTTATAGCTTGCAGGGTGGATTGACCTACTTTGACATAGAATTAACGTCGCCCAATCGAATCGTTCGTTATATCATTACACATTTTGATTGGATAACGTTAATTCTATGTCAAAGTAGGTCAATCCTCCCGTCAACGTATAAAAACGAACTTTTTTATTATCGGATTATTTTTCATTTCACAATGAAAGACAATAAAACATTTAGCAAGTGTTTTGGAAGGAGAAAGGGCGAAATGATAAAGAGAGAGATGGAGGAGAAGCTAGATCGGAAGATAAGAGAAAAAGAAGCAAGAAGAGAAGAGGCGGCGAAGATGAAAACCCCTAACCAACAATCCAACAATCCAACAATCCAACTACCCAACGATCCCCCTAAGCGCGCGCGCACGTAACGAGAGAAAATTGAAATATGTTACGATGATGTAATGTAACGACCGAATAATGTGATGATGAAATGACATATAATATATAAATGGTTGGTATATATTATATGTGTAACCTTATTAGATAGGGGCTAACCAGGTAAATTCAAAAATTACTAAAAATTTTTTTTGAATTTTTTAAAATTTTAAATTATAAATTAATTCAAGATGGAACCGTTAAAAGAGTTTTTAAAAGAGTTAAACTTAGATAAAAATAAAAGTTTAATGAAGGCTATAGATAACATGGAAGAAAATTTGTTAAATATGGATATAGCTAAAGATAAATTTAAAAATTTAATTTCAGATAAAGAACTATTAGCAAGATTTGCTATACTTCTAGCTAATTATGCAAATAGTATTTTAGATTCTATAGACCCTGAAATTAACCAATCTATAAATTTAAAGGCTGCATTTTTTTCTGAATTGTATGGAAAAAGAAATCTATCTAAAAAAGTTTTAAGGCAATTAATTAATAAATGTTTTGGAATTAAATTTGATAGAAAATTAACTAGAAACCAAATATTTCACAACTTTGTGTTGTTTATTTCTAATATGTATGGAAAAAGATTACCTCCACGTACTAAAGAAATATTTAACAATAAAGTAACACCTTTAGAAGAGGCATATGATGGTATAACAAATGAGGTAGTCAAAAATGTTGAGTTTTTAAGTTAAGAAAGTTTTTTTATAAATATAATTTAATCCGTAAAATTAAATTATATTTTATGATGCCCCCAAGCTAAAGTATCAATCTTGTCTTCCAAAACAAACCTTTTATCATCACTTGACCCTAACGCTTTTTTGTTTAACTCTTCAGTATACATATTATGACCCTTACTTCTTAAAACAGTCATCTTTCTATACTGGTCCTTTTCTGTAAGTAAACACTCTTTGTAATTATTAAAGTTTATCTCTTTCTTGATAACCGCTTTTTTAACACCTTTACATCTTTTATCTTCCTCACCATCTAAAGTTTTATAAGCATACATTTTTGCTCCTAGACCAACAAACTCAGTCATAATTTTACCACCTAACTCATCTTTAAACATTCCAACTACTCTAGCATTACAATCATTTTTTAAGAAATGGTCTTTAGGATAATTGCTTGTATCAAACATTTCAAACACATCTTTCTCCATATCCTTATATAAATCCTCAGTTTCTACTTCAAGAATAAAACTATCTGTATCAGTATAACACATTCTAACCTTTTCACCATACTTAGCTTTAAAGTAATTATAATAAGTTTTTTGCATATGCGTTTTACTAACATCTAAGATGCTTAATCCTGAGTAAATAGGTTTATTATATTTTAAAACAGTGTTTTTCATGTGTACCGCTGTTAGGTTTTCGTCGAATATTGTTGTGTGGTTATAGTTTGGTTTTGCTACTAATTTTTTATAACGCTCTTCACTAGAAACCAGTTCTATCGTTACTCTGTTTCTCAAGTTTTCCATAGTCTTACCAAAGACTGAATTATTCATTAATTTAAAAAAATCTTTTTCGAAATTATTTTTAGCCGCTTTTCTTAGTTCAATGTTTGTATCAATATATGATTTTAACCATGGGCTTTCCTCAAACTTAATTCCTCGATGTATTTTAGTAATTTTTAAACCTAAATCAACGCATGTTTTTAAAGTTTCATGATGAATAATGTAATTTTCTTTATTATTTAAGTTTGGAATAAGTTTTTCTACTTTTTCTATTTTTAAACGTTCAGGCGTTAAAGGGAAATCATTATGTAAATCATGTAACTCCTTTGAATATTCTAAATCTACTTCTAATATACATGGGATTTTTTGCCAAATTTCTAATTCTTTATTTGTCATCCATTTAAAACCATGTGTAGGAAGAGGGTGGCTCATTGCCCAAGGATAAAGACTGTTTGCATCTATATATAATAAATATTTTGATGGTTTACCAGAATCATATAAATCACCCATATACTTATTATTTGCTTTTGCATATCTTTTACTACACATACTAACACCTCCTCTGATACCCTTTTCAACCATTAAAAGCATATCAGGATTAGATAAAAGCTCTAGGTTTACTTTCGTTATTTTTAATGCTGCATCCCAAGCTAAACCAGGAGCTGTATAATACCAACTAGGGTCTAAATTATAGTTTTCACAACAAACATCTCTAAAGTTCTCAAAAACATCCGCTAAAAGCAATACATCTATTTTATTGTAAAGTTCTAAGTAATCCTTCAACGTTTTCATGTTAAAAGTTTTCCAAACCTTTTGCGCATGAGCATAATCTTCATCACTAATTCCTTCTTTGTTTAAACTAGAGTAAAATGCTTCTTTAGGTGGTAATTTCTCTTCTTTAAGTTTATCAAATGAATCTAGGTACTCATAAGGAAAGACTCCTTTTCTTCTAACCAATGGTAGGAGATTCTTAGTGAAATATCTCGATAAAATTTTTAATTGACTTTCTTCTAAGTTACTCGAAAGCTTGTCTAAACTAGAACTCATAAACTTAAAGCTATCAAGAAATCTAATTTTATGTTTTATATATTTTCCAACCCAAATATCTTTACTAAAACTAATATATTTCTCTTCATTGTTTGGGATACAATCAATCTTCCCTTCAGATTTGCCAAGACATTTAATAAAAAGATGAGCGTCATATCCACTAAGATTATGAAGGTATACAGGTGTGAAGTTAGGATTTTTAGCCTTTAGATTGCATTCATTGTGTGCGGCACCTCTATATTTACCCGTAAAATGACAATGGTCTCTTACTCTATAATTAGCATGATTAAACTTCCCACCACAAATCCAACAGTGTGTTTGTTGTCTATGTTTCATTTCTTCCCCTATTGTAATTTCAATAGGTTTTAGGTTTTGGTGATACCGTTGATGAATTTCCCGTATATCATCTTTCAACCAGTTTATAAAAACTTCCTCAGCATTTTCTCCAACATAACTTCTTTCTATAGGAGCACACACAGCATCGTCAAAGCATTTTATAATATAGTAAAAACTACAAGGTACATGCTTTTGACGTTGTATAGTATAACTTTTTTCTGGGTTTGGTTGGCATGTGTGTATTGGTTCCAAAACACTTTCAAAATCAGCGTATACAACAAAGGGAACCTCAAGTTTTCTAGAATGGTTTTCAAAAGCTAACCAGGTACCTGGTTTTGGCATCTCTAAAGTAATAGGTTCGTGTTCGTTACAGTATTTTTTATGTTTTTCCAAAAGTTCTTTACTACCAAAGTGATTCATACATTGTTTGCAATATTCTATACCACCATTACCACTTACTTGTTTTCTCACTAAACTATTAAATTTTTTTATGAGAGCGTAGTGCATGTTTTCCTCATTTTTAATAAAAAGAAGGTCAACATGTTTACTTTTTTCACATTTTGTAATCCTAAGAGGATAAATATATTCCTGGTACCCATATACGTTTACACTAATTTCAGGATTTTGTTTTTCAAACTTATCGATACCCTTAAGCGAAACAGGGTAGCCGATTCCCTCCATGTTTAAACTACTTTCCTTTTCTTTCAAAGCTTTATCAACTCTTTCTGGATGATTGTCTACAGAGTTTAACGCTCTTAAAACACACCATAAAAAGCATTTATCATCTTTATTTTTCATATTGATAACTGCTTTTTTGTTAGCAATCCATTTTGGTAAAGGTAGCCAACCATTAGCTCTTAAAGGAACATAAGTAGCTGTATGTAGTTCTAACCGCACTATACTTTCAAAAGTCCAACCACTACCTTCTCTTTGGAACTTAGCTAAATTTTCTAAAACTTCATCTATCATTGTATTCAATAAATCCTCTATTTCTCCCCTGTTTAAATTTAAATGTTGACTACTATGAAAAGCACGTTCCACGGGATCCATGTCAATCTCTGTCATTAACCTTAATTTACACCTAAGTACAAGTTTTACCTTTGCTCGTAAATTATTTTGAAGAGTATTTATAAGAGGCATCCACGTTTCTGCGAAAAATCTTTGCGGGTTATAATTTTCTCTACCCTCTATAACATATTGACTAGCATACTCTCTAAATGCGGATTGAGAAGCTCTAATCTCAAACGGTTGTCTTGGTGGATAATTTTCTCTAACACGCTCAACAATTTCATTAAAAACTTGCGGTAATTGTTCTTCTTCAACATTACCAGTTAACCAATTAGTAAAATTATTGATTCTACGTTGGATTGATTGAGGTATAACATTCGTTACGACCCTCCCAACATTTGATGCAGCTCTTCTAGCTATATTAGAAATTCTATTAAACCAACTCATTTTTATTTATATACAATATTACTATTAAAAATCATTTTTTAAAAAAATTATATATATTAATCGAATTAATATATATATATAAAATGGACGATAAAATAGAATTTATGAAAAGATATACTAGAGTTGAAGTAATGAAATTATGTGAAGCTAAGGTACCCAGAATGTATAATGAAAAAGGATTAAAACATACACCTAAATATAAGATAATTGAAAAACTAATTCGTAATGGTATCAAACCAGATTTAAATAGAAACCTTATACATAAAACTGGTTGGCGATTTTGGGAATTTAAATCTTAATACACTACACTCATTTTATTTCCATCAGACTGGAAGTTAATTAACCTATCACTAATAATAACGGCATATGCCTCTGTATTCGCAAGCACATTTTCAGTAAAATGTGTTTTGATTTGGATATCAGTGACAGAGTATTTTAATCTCTCACTCTGTTTGGAAACATCAAACAAAAACAAAGGATAAAGGGTTTTATAATCTGAGGGAGTAATGTTAGGGTTTGACACCATTTCATTCATGTTATAAAACTTAGACCTAAATAGAGAAGCGTCACCATACACTCTACTAAATTGGTTTGCGGTAAAACTGAGATTATAATCAACAGCGGGATATCTAGTAGAATTTAACGTAACATAAATGTTTTGAACGTTTCTATGGTCAAATATAGCTGGATTTTGTTGTTGGTCACCGCTTTTACCAGTCTGAAAACCAACAATGATAAAACGTGGCACTTCAGGTGATGATTTGACAGCAAGTCTCCAGGTAAATGATGTTGACTCGGGAACCGCAATAGAGTCGCACTGCCTCATTCTATATCCAACCGGTATTTTTTCTTTTTTCTCGATAATTTTATAAAGTTGCATTTTCTCTTCATCTGCGGGTAGCACATGAGGTACAAACCAAGATACTCTAAGTAAATTAATTCTACCATCAGCAGGAGCAGCACCATCTCGAAAGACCGCATCATTATCATTATTTCTCGTTAATGTGAGAGTTTGCTTCATTCCATACAATATCTTATCATAATCATCACAAAAACCAAATATATGTTTTAATGGAACTCTAAAGCTAAAGGTACCTCTTGGAAGAGGGTCATTAATAATATAATTTCTTCTTACAATAAAACCAGTGTTTCCGGCATCCGCGTTAGCTGCTGTATCTTTATACCACAATTGATTTAACCCTTGTGATTTAGAGAAATCATCCGGGTATTTTAACAAACCAAGCATTGTAGTAGCCTGACCAGGATTCAATACAGATTCAATCTCCATACCCGAAAGTTGATACTTAATATTTTTAAAAAGATACATGAGACCATTGTTTGTTAAAGAAATATTAGTGTTAGCATCATAAGCTGCTCCATTATCACTTCTTACTAATTCGCCTACAATAAGTAAATAACTTTCACTAGGATGAGTAAAAATATCTTGAGTCTCAATGTTAATCCTAATGTCTGCTCCTGAGCTGTTGAGATTGGTACCAGTGATTGGTTCATACTCATGGTGTTCATACTCAACAATACTATCATCTTTTAAAATTGGTTCGGTGATTTTTAAAATATCCATTTTATAATAGTGATTATAATTTTTAAATGAAATAAAAATTATAATTGTTCAAACCAAAGCTGGGGAAAAGACTTATTATTATTATTAACAAAAACACCTCGAAGTTTAATGCTTTTTGCGGTATCCAGTATAGCTTTAGGATAAACTTTATTACCATATACAAGTTTTATTTCAGGTATACCCCAATTTTTTAAATATTTATTCACCTTTTCCTCAATCTCTTTCATCTTGATTACCTTTTCAGGAGATAACTTCACAACAGCTTTTTTATAACCATATTTCGTTTTATCAATTTCTAGGATTTCACAATCTTCTATATTTAAATAAGCGCCTACTATTTCAATAGTAGCACTATTGTATTTTTTATGATCTACACGATTAAAATTTAACATTCTTTTTTATATATATATATTTTTTTATACTGTTTTAATACCCGCTCCACTGTTTAATTTTTTAACTAAGTCTTGAATAGCAATGGCACTTCCATCTATTAATGTGCTAATGTTTTGTGTTTTAGGAGTATCATTAGGTTTTGGTGTTGTATTATATTTTTGTAAAATTTGCTTCGATTTTGGTGTCAAAGCTTTAGTAACTAATTTTTTCCCTGCTTCTACAGCCGCACTTTTTCCAACCTCTAAAGCTTTCTTTGCTCCTTCCTTAGCTACACTCTTTCCTACATCAAGGGCAGAAGACGCAATTTGTTTAGCTGCACTACTAGTAAAAAGCCTCGCTAAAAAGTTAGCAATACTATCAAAGATTCCGGAACCACCGTATGAATACCTTTTTTTAAATCCGTGTTTCTTAGTGATTATCATCTTTTTTATAGTATAGACATTAAATTTTTATAAGCGTTTGAATTTAAAACACCTTGTCTTTTTAATTCATCACAAATGCTTACTACCTCATTTCTTACACCTGTATTACCTGCTTCTTTACTTGCCATCAACAAGTCTAGTCTTTCTATTAATGCGTTAGGGTCAGATGGGATAACAACGATACCCTCTCCTTCATGCTTTTTTTTAATATTAATCCAAAGAGGTTTAAGAATTCTATTCCATTTTTCCCCTCTAGAACTTTTAGGGCGTGGATTATCCGGGTCGTTATCTTGATGAAGAGCGTTGGTTTTTGCCATTAAATAATAATATTGCATCTTATCCTCATCTGTATAAATTAATCTTGGGGTTTTAGCAACAATTAACTCCCAAAAACCAGGTGTTTCTTTATATAACTCAGTACCAATAAGAATATTATCATGCTCAATTACGACAGTTTTGCTACCAATAACAAATTTACCACCTTCATCACGTAATCCAAATGTTTTATCAATATCTTTACCACGATATTTTGTTAGATACTCTGTTGCAAGTGGCCCAATGTCAAATGTGCCTCTATGTTCTTTTAATTCCTCTTTCTCAATAATTGGTTTTTCTCCAGAGGGATAAGCTTCTATTGTTGGAAATTCTGGTAGTTTAATAGCTTGTGGTAACTGTTCGATACCTTCTTTAATAGGTTTAAGCCCCTCTGTAATCTCCTTTGTTGTAGCTTTTTGTGTTTCTGTAATAGGTCTAAAAAACTTTGACAGGTTGGTTTGAAGTTGTTGTTCTCCCGTTCTCTCTGCTAGTAGATTATCCCGAATCTTCTTTCTCGTTTCGAGATACTCTTTTACAATTAAGTCTCTTTTTGCAGGGTCAGTTATTTTTAGAAATGACATTTTTAATTAGCAACATATTTTTTTAACGTATTTTTATCATAGATTTTATCATATATTTATTCATCCCCTATTTCACACATACACTTACACCTAAATTTTAACTTAGGTAACTTAATAGGGAAGTTTTCCACCATTGCTCTTTTCAACGAGCCTCCGAAAGGACTCTTGTGCTTCTTGCCTCCCTTTCGCAATCAAACTTTCCTCTTCCTCGAGCGTTATTTTCTTTTTAAACTTACTTCTTATTTCACTCTTCATATTTTCATATTTATTCTTTTCTTCCATTATCAACTTAAACTCTTCATCAGATATATGATTATCCATCAACGCTTTTGATACATGATTTTCTATAGTATTAACTTTAGAAGCAGCGAGCATTTGAATCTTTAAATGTTTTTCAGCTTTAGCAATAGTTTTTCTAACAAATACTTTACTAACCAATGAAGAAAGACCAATTACCCCAGCAGCAGATTCCAATCCAACAGCAACGGGTGCCGCTACAACTGTTGAAAGCAAAACAACACCAACTCCACCCAAAGCCAATGAAACAACAACCAATGCACCTTCAACATTATCAACTACTTTAGCTATCCTAGCATACTTCTTATTTAATCTCTCCCTTTCAGTTATTTCCTTCTTTAGAGAATCTAATATCTCAGATATTTTTTGAAGTCTATAAGAATGACCGTTATCCATTTCAATAGGCGGGGCGCTTGCGGTACCTCGTTCTTTAGGTAATACAGGATATATTTTATTAGGGTGTTCCTGATTTGTATCTGCCATTTTATTAATATAATAAATTTTTTATGGCAAATATTTTAGATAGCAGAATAATTCTCCCTCAGGTATTTCGATTGGTTTTTGAGAGAAATTATAAATGTAGGCTAAGATATCATTAACATCATTATCAAGATGTATACCATTAGAAATGGTTAAACTATCTTTCCATTTATTACTAATAGATATCACTACAACTCCTCGTGTAGTTATATAACCAAATCCTAACGAAACTCTCTTACCATCATTAGGAGGAATCTTGATAGTTACTTGCGAATATATTTTCCATTTTAGAGAATCTTGCTTTAAGGGAGGATATCTTACTCCATGTAAATGAGGTTTCCAAAGTATAGTTTTATGTTGGGTAGTAATATTAGGTTTTATACCAAATTTATGTATATCCATTTTTTATCTATTGTAAATAATATTTATAATATAGCTCCTAGGATAGGGATATTAGCAAATGGGCTATTAGGCCCGAGTAAAAGTCCTTTTCCATCATACATTTTTCCTCCTTGCTTTAAATACAACCCATCACCAACAGAAGCTAATCCTTTACCTTTGTATGGTTTTAAGTATAATCCACTTCCATCAGTTTCAACTTGACAAACACATCCTCCTTTTTTAAGGTAAAGACCTGACCCCATAGCTTTTTGAACACCTGTTTGAGCTAATCCAGAAAGAGCACCAACACCTAAAGCTGGTAAAACGGTTTTTGCAAGCATCGGTAAAGCTCTAGCAGCCAACCCAGCTAACATTCCGAGGAAACCCCCTTCTATTTTCATGTTATGTTTAAGTTGTCTCGCAGTCATTTTAATAGTTATACCCACACCATCCTCATAGGCTTTAGCCATTTTCCTCGCTTGTGAATTGGTAATTGCTAAAACATCATTACCTTGTAAATCTTCATGACCTAAACGAATACTTACTGGGCAACTAGCTTTAACAGCATGTTGAAGTTTTTGCTTTTGTCCTTCAGATATATTTACTTTAACATTAGTGTAACTCGTCATTTCATATACGAGTATTTTTTTATTTAGCTCATCTCGCTTCTCTAATATGAAACCTAATCGTTAAATTTTCACCTCTAAGATTTAGTAAATTGTAATTTTGGTCAGTAATATTTACCTCTAGGTTATGTATTTCATCTAACGTTATTGGTAAGTATACTAAATTAATTGGTGACTCAATTATCTTATATCCAGGTGCAACATCTGGGAAAAAAGAGTAAATAGTGTTTTTTGTTGAACCATTAACATAACTTCCTGAAATAATATCTATGTTAACGAGCAAACTATTTATGCTAAGAATGTTTACTACATTCTCTGACTCGTGAAATCCTTGCGTATATTTAGCTCGAGTAAATCCTAATACTTTAGCGATGGAACCTGGTTGATTAAAATCTACTTGATAACCAGCTTCTAAGGTAATAATAGACTTTAGAGTATTGGTGTTTGCAGAAATGTTAATAGGATACTCTTCATTAACTCTATCGTAATGACTTTTTTTTCTCATTTCCTGTTGAATAGTATCATTAATGTCAACAAGGTCATAACTTCCTATGGGTAATTTTATTTTAACCCATGAATTACCATTGTCTGGAGAATAAACGAATGCGTTGTTCGTTTCATCAATGTTTGGAAAAGAGTAGTATGTTTCAAGGTTTACCAGAGCTATTTCATATACTTTATCCTTTTCCAGTTGAATTGGAGGATTAAACCTTGTTCTAAAACGTGTTTTGTTGTCGCTTACTATGATTTGAAATGATGTTTTATGGTTCGTATTTTTTACAATTTGTTCTAAAAGTTTTTCCATTTTATAATATTTAAATATTTTTTATACCGACTTAGGTATGTAGAAGTTATCAAAACCGTTTCTATACTTCCCATCATGTTTTTTACTGGTTAAGTCAATGATAGCAAAACCATGCGGTCTTTCCCATGCCTTTTGACAAAACTTTCTAAACTCCTCCTTAGACATATCTTCACCTATGTGGTCACTATAAATATGATTAAGGTTTTTTAGGTCTTGTCGGAAAAGACAAATAAAATTAGCGTTTTCTCTAATAGTTTGCCTTGGTAGTCTAAAATAATTCTGTGAGAGGTAAAAGCAGTCAACATTACTATGCCTTCCTCGAATGTAGTAACACTCACATTTATTTTGCTTTTCTAAAAGTAAATCATCGAAAATCATTAAATTTTTATTTCCTGAGTTTAACTCTCTCGGGTCAGGTACATCACTAGCATTTTCAAAGAAGTTACAATTTATATCCGATTTGTTTTTAATCGTTTTAATCCATTCTTCAACTAAAGCTGTTGGTGGAATGTTTAGTTCTTGTATGTCATCACGCATGTTAAACAATCTTAAGATACATTCTTTTGGTAGTTTTTCTTCAAAAGCCTTTTTTAGTATTCGGTATTCCGGTTGAAAAAGGCTTTTTCCAAAAAACACTTAAATCGTTGTAGTCAAGCCAATCTGGTCTGAGTAAAAGGTTTAACAATAAAGTAGTTTTACCACATCCTGATTTACCTATAATTAAACCCCTAATACTTTTTGGTAAAAGGGAGTGATTAAATCTCTTTGATACTACTTCATTCCATGATAAGTTTATAATATCCATTTTTATTTAAATATTTTTATTTTTTATATATAAAATAAAATGTATTGCGTTAAATGTAAAAAACATACAGATACGAATGATATAAAATATTCTGTTTCTAAAAATGGAAGAAATATGATGCAGGGGAAATGTGTTATTTGTGGAATAACTAAATCACAATTTATAAAAAAAAAACTACCGGGAGTAGTATATTAAATAAATTTATAAATAATTTACCCGTTGAAATGCATCTACCAGGGCACAACTTTACAGGGCCAGGTACCAAACTAAATAAAAGACTCAATCCAGATTTAACACCGAAGGAATGGAGTAAACCTATAAACCGTGTTGATAAAGCCGCTTATAATCATGATGTTTGCTATCTTCAACACAATGATACTGCTACAAGAAACGCAGTGTGTGATAAGAATATGTTAACGGAGTTAGAAGGGATTTACAATCCTAGTATTAGAGAAAAAATGGAAAGAGGTTTGGTAAGTAGACTCATTGGAACTAAGATGAAATTTGGAATGGGAGTAAAAAAAAAAATTTAGCGGAAGAATTACATAAACCCGTAAAAAGAAATTTTAAGAAAAGGAGAGTTAGAGTAAACGGTATAGATAGGATATGGGCTGCGGATTTAGTAGACATGCAAACATTTTCTAAGTTTAATCGTGGTGTTAAATACCTTCTCGCTGTCATTGACATCTTTTCTAAATATGGATATCTGGTGCCATTAAAAGACAAAACAGGAAAATCTGTTGCTATAGCATTAAAAAGTATTTTTAAGGAGAGAAAACCTGAAAAAATGTGGGTGGATAAGGGTAAAGAGTTTTATAACAAAGATGTAAAAGACTCGGTTGAATTATATTCTACCGAAAATGAGGAAAAATCTAGTGTGGTTGAGAGATGGATTAGAACAATGAAAGAAAAAATGTGGAAGTATTTTTCCGCTAACTCTACAAACGTTTACATTAATGTGCTGCCGGATTTGGTTAAAAAATATAATAACACGAGGCATTCATCTATTAAGATGACTCCGGTAGACGCTAGTAAAAAAGAAAATGAAACGAGAGTTTGGAGAAATCTTTACCCTGATAATCTTGAAATAAGAGACTCTAATCCTAATTTTTCCGTTGGAGACAAAGTAAGGATAACTAAAAAGAAAAAGACTTTTGAAAAAGGTTATACAACAAGATGGACTGAGGAGGTTTTTACAGTTTCTGAAGTAAAACTTACATCACCTATAACATATAAAATTAAAGATTTTAATGGAGAAGAAATACAAGGTACCTTTTATGAACCTGAACTGCAGAAAACCAGTCAAGAGCTGTATAGAATAGAAAAGGTTATTAAAAAAGGAAAAAAGAAATCTCTCGTAAAGTGGAAAGGTTATCCTGATGAATTTAATTCGTGGGTTGACAATAAAGATATTAGAAATATTTAACTATAAAAAAAGAAAATGGAAAATATTTCGATTGAAAACGTAATTTTACCGAATAAACCGTTGAACAATTTCGAATTAGAGGGTGCCGTAAAAAGATTAAAGATTCCTTATTTTAGAGGAGTTTTTTTACTAGATACATTACCGAGAAAACCGAGTAAAAAAGAATGTGGTATAGTAAATTTTGATAAAAGTGGTGGACCTGGTACACATTGGGTCGCTTGGTATAAAAATGGTAAAACTAAAATTTATTTTGATAGTTATGGCATACAACCACCTATTGAAATTCGAGATTATTTAAAAAGTCCAATACAATACAATACTGACCAATTACAACAAGCTGGGCAAGTTTTTTGTGGTCATTTATGTTTGTACATTCTAAAAGAGTTATCTAGAGGTAATCAGTTTCAAAATGTTTTAAATAAACTTTTTTAGTACTATATAAAAAAAATGCCTGTTGATAAATTTGGAAGAATGGAAGATGATAAAACAAGCGGTGATGGTGTGTCACTCGCTTACATAAATAATAATTTTTTACGCAAAGATGGAACAACTGTTGTTACTGGTTCTATAAACATGAATGGTAATACATTAACGAGGGTTAGTAATCCAGTAAATTCTCATGATGTTGCAACTAAGGCTTATGTTGACGCCAACTCAGGGTTGTTGGATGAAAACGGAGGATACCATGTTACTGGATATTTAAATATGGGTTTTAATCCGATAAGAAATGTTAAGGACCCAAAAGAACCGGGTGAAGCTGCTACTAAAAATTATGTGGATAATGTTGATAGAGCTTTCGTTTATAAAGATGGAAGGTGGTATGAGGCAGATGATGCAATCTCAATGGGAGGACGAGTAATTAACAATCTTGGTATTCCTACGAGACACGATCAAGCCTCTAATAAGTTTTACGTGGATACCACCATTGAGGCGGCTACCGCGGGTGAAAAAGCTTTAACGAGAAAACAAGATGGTTCTTTTTTAATGGCTGGTGGAATAGATATGAATGGTAACTCGATTACTGGGTTGCCAAATCCTGTATCCCGTGACTCTGCTGTCAATAAAAATTATGTCGATAACGGTGGAGCTATTATAAAAAATCCGGATGGGAGTTTCATGGCGGTGACTGACATAGACCTTCAAGGTTTTTCTATAAAAAACGCGGCAACCCCGGTAGAAGAGAGAGATTTAGCGACAAAATCCTACGTGGATAGAAAAGTATCTCTTCCTTCTCTCATAGGTCCTAAACCTATTATAACCGTGTGGGCTGAAGAAAACGGACCATTAGGATCCGGTAATTATGAGTTTTCATTTGGTAATGGTAATTCAGGTAAAAAGCATGGTTTGGGGGGTTATTGTATGAGTGCTCCAGGTAGAATCATAAGAGGAAGTTTAACGGTTGTTAAAGATGATGCTAATGCACAGGGAGAAGAGATAAATGTTGGTATAATAATAAACGGAGTGGAGCCGCTTGATTACTCTATTATTAAAAAAGAAGCGGACGAAACTTGTAGCTGTACGATTTTCCCAAGGGCGCTGGAGGTAAAGCAATGCGACATAATAAACTTTATTTCGAGAACAGGCACTCATAATGTAACACACGCTTATATATCTATTTTGATAGAGTTAGACTTGTAAATATATATAATATATTATAAAAAAATATATTATATATTTATTTAGTCATTATTAATAGGTTTACAAAATTCTTTTAATAAAAGATTATGTTCTACATATCGGGCATTTATTTAAAGGATATGTATCATCACATGAGTCACATATACATAAATGTCCACATCCAAATGCTACATTAGGTTTATTAATAGTACAAATACAACACGCTTCTTCTATAAATATTTTTTGTTTTTGTTTTATTGGTTTAATTGTTGGTTTTAAAAAATCTATATACCAATAATCTGTTTGTGTGATGTTAAAAAAAGAACTGCTAAAATCACTTTTGTTAATAAATTTTACAATACCCGCACCGTGAGAAATTTTAACGAGTGTAGCTTCATCTCTGTCACATGTAGTATAATTATGCAATTCTACGTTTTGTAATAATTCGTCTATACGTTTCAACGCTTCATTTGTTTCAGGATATCCAAATAAATTATCGAATGTATCACTACGTTCTATAAGAGGTGAAAGACAACTTAAAGTTATTTCATCATCTTCGAAGCGTATTAAATTACCAAAACCAAGACCGGGGTCATCTAACCAATAATTTAATTTTCTCCAGTATACATCGAAAAAATTTTGTGTATCCGCTTTAACAAAAAACCAATAAGGACCTATTCTTTTTAGTTCTCGATTTCTATTATTAAAAAGACCAACCCATATATTTGTTTCGCTTCCGATAGCATATTGCGCTCTTTCTTTACTAATAATATAATATATAACGGACGCCGCTTTTTCAAAAGCGCTATAACGATCATTACCATAAATACTCGGGAAATACGTTTTTGTTATTCGATCATCGTAAATAGGTATTTCATTATATTTATTTTCAATATGATCTTCTAAGTTTTGTAATTCATCAGAGGTAAGTTTATTAAAAACGTTTGGTGTATGTGGTATTGTATCAACTACATCATAAAAAACTTCATTTGCATGTAAGTTATCCATCTTGAATTAATTTATAATTTAAAATTTTAAAAAATTCAAAAAAAATTTTTTTTTTTTTAGAGAATAATATTGACACATTAGCATGGGGGCATCATAAAATATAATTTAATTTTATAGATTAAATTATATTTAGGAAATGGATAAAATTTTTTGATTTCTTTATGTAGATTTTTTAATAAATATTATAAGATGGATATGTTAAAAGAGTTTATAAAAGAAATAAATTTAAATAACAATAAATCTTTAATGAATGATATAGATAATATGAAAGATAATTTAATATATTTAGATATAGTTAAAGATAAGGTTAAAATCTTAATTTCAGATAAAGAAATTTTAGCAAATTTTGCAATTCTTTTATCTAATTACGTAAAAACTATTTTAGATTCTATAAACCCTGAACTTAACCAAGATGAAAGTATTAAAACTTTTTTTCTTGCTGAAATTTATCGAAAAAGAAAATTCTCAAAAAAAAGTTTAAGAATTAATTATATAGTAAATTATGGATATAAAATGGATAAGAAATTAAGTAAAAACCAATTAATATATGAATTCATAACAACTTATCATATTGATTATGAAAAATCTTCAAAATATTCATGTAATATTAAAGAAATACTAAAAAATAAAATGGTGCCTCATGAAGATACATGTATACCAAAAAAAGCAGATATACCTAGCAAACTTGAATTTTTGAATTTACCTGGTTAGCCCCTATCTAATAAGGTTACACATATAATATATACCAACCATTTATATATTATATGTCATTTCATCATCACATTATTCGGTCGTTACATTACATCATCGTAACATATTTCAATTTTCTCTCGTTACGTGCGCGCGCGCTTAGGGGGATCGTTGGGTAGTTGGATTGTTGGATTGTTGGATTGTTGGTTAGGGGTTAAGGGGTTAAGGGGTGAGGTCAAAGGTTAAAGGTTAAAGGTTAAAGGTTAAAGGGTAAGGGAAAACAAATGCCGTGGAAATCTATTTTCTATGAAAATCGTATACCCTATCTGGGCCTATTTTATAAAAAATTAGCAAAAAAATTAAAAAAGGCTCAGATAGGGTAAATATCTAACTACTCACGTATTCCTCTAAATGGAAAAACATGTTTTGTAACGCCTTTTGTTGAAAGGGGTGAATATACACTTTCTTCTGTAACATCTCTATCAAATAAAATATAGCCTTCCAAGGTATCCACTATTTCCTCATCGTTTTGAATAAATCCTCTTTTGTAGCGTACGTAAAAGTTAAATAAAACTGATTTCATTTTCAGAACGTTCAGAAAGCTTTCTTCTGTTCTTCCTATGATAATAAAGCACCAGCGACTTGTGGATCGGATTTGTTTACCGATAGCACCGTCTTTCCACCAACAAGATGCTAAATAAGCTTTGAGAACGAAATCTAAATCCGAATCGTCTACCATCATAGCAATAAAGTTGTGTATAGCATACAACTTGCAGGACGGATCTCCTTTTCCAAAACCTTTGTACAATTTATCTATCCAAAGTTTCACACAGCCGAATTTAATGTAAAGTTGCGTTTGTTCATTGAGCGTATGCTGTTGAACGAATTCTCCATAAATCTTTTCACGTAGTTCTATTGGTAAAGGCAGCATAATTTTTTCAGCAATATTTTTTTGCGTCTTACTCGGACCATTCAGTTCAAAACAATGTAACATGGAATTAACTTCTCAACGTTTTATAGCCATAGGGTACAGTGTCAGTATCATTTACAATAACTCTCTTGGTGTATACAGAACGAAACGTTTTTGTTTGCGGTTCACTGGTGACCGTTCTATCTCTATGTCTTTTGATTCTACAATCATATTCAATTCTGATTTCTGTAGTGCGACTCAAAGCACATTTTGAATATGTATCGAAATTCACCACCTGACTTGTATTGTAATCCAAAGTAATCCCCTTCACTTTACATTTGTTTTTCACTTTTCCATCTTTTGTTTTCATTTTGTAAGCATAATTCTTTGGTCCTAGTCCTCTGAAATGAGTGATTTTACAATCAGGCTCTTCATCAGTCCATTTTCCTAGTCTGCTGTTAATAATGGGAGGGTTCCATAATTCAGGATCATGAATGTACATGCAACTATCTATGGTGGCATATTTCTGCCACGAGATACGAGATAGCTATCATGATAATTTTGTAAATTATCGCGATAAATTAAAAGTTTCCTGGAAATCTTATCAAGATCGTGAAAAGTTTCATGATAAAAATATCACGATAAACTTAATATTTTATCACAAAATTTCTCCACCGTGCTCGAAGCTGACATGCGAGATAAAATTATTGTGATAGTTTTATCCGTTTCTCGATATCTATAAATAGAAAATTCATCATTTGGATGAACTCGGTAGTTTTGACTTAAAGGGCAACTACAGCCAAAATCTCTTTTTTGGACATATGAATCCTTAAATGAAAACCATCTTAAAATAGAAAAACCGCATTTCAATTTCTATCGTAGAAAGAGAGTTTTAAGCGAAGATGTGGTTTGCACACCTGTGTGAGTTTGTGAAATGTTCGATAAACCGGATGTGATGCCACTCTTATTTCGGCTTCTGTGTACTGTTAATTTGATCTGATGCTGACTTTTTTTCTCTCAGCCTTATCCTCCCTCATGTCAGGAGACGACTTTTTTCGTCACAAAAATCCCTATCGTATGCCGGGTGCCGAATTTAAGCACTATTTCGAGCCAGGAGATGACTATTTATTTGTCAGTCAATGACATGGCTTAATATCAGATCTACCATTAATCCTCAAAAGGTTAAATAAACCTTCATGCCGATTGCAAAATTTTGAATAGTGCTAGTTTTTGGAGAAACAAAAATAGATGTTTCCGCATTGGACACTGTACATAAGATCAGATTGCATGTTCTTTGCAGTCTGATCTTAGTATACACTGTTCGCAAAAGGTCATTGAGTCGCGCTCAGCAGCCTTGGGGCCCCACAGAAATTTAAATGAGGCAAGCAATAAATGGTAAATTCACTGTTGATTATCCATCCCTTTCATGAGAGAGAGAGAGAGAGAGAGAGAGAAAGAGAGAGAGAGAGAGAGAGAGAGAGAGAGAGAGAGTAGTTAGAAAAGAAATTCGACAAGCAGATTATGCGTTTTTTTTTTTTTTTTTAATTTAAGATCGTATAAATGAGGAAAATACAAAAGTTATGACGTTCGACTTACCCATTTAACCTGTGTAAAATTCCAAATTCCATTTACATTATTTACGAAAAAGGGTTCAATATGGTCGTGAAAACAAAAGAGTAACTTTGTACATGACATGTTTATGACAAGTGCTTGTTAACCTCAAGCTGCAAGCCGGGTAAAAAAAAATATGTCAGACCACAACGGTGCGATATCATCACAAAAGAGGCACCGAATTAACCCTTTGTCCTTGTACATGGATGGAACACACAATTCTTTTCTAAAAATAAAAGGTTGGCGCAATAAAATTTTGTGTAAAGTTTGTACGCAGTTATAATTTTTAATTTACGCTGCTTTTATGGTCAGCATCTATTATCTCGTATATGATTACGGGGAGAAACACGGGAGAAGACAGTTAAACAATTTTTGTCCACGTTGGTATTTCCTTTTAAATTGTACGCCTTACATGTCTCAGTATTTAGGAGATGGACTGACCCTGTATTTTGCAGACGAACAAAAATGTTTACTGCATGATATGGAGGACAGGAAGGCAGGAGGCAATTCAATCAATCTTTTAACGTTGTTGTTGATGAAAGAAACAAATTTGAGATTATGAAAAAAAAGCACGTAGGAAAATAAATGAAGATCGAGTGAAAAAAAATTTTTTAACTTTAACAGCAAATTCAGGATATGTGCTGGATTTCATGTTGTTCGTGAATGTTAAAGAGAGGATAAGATTTCTAAGGCAGATCAAGGCTTTTAATTCTTTCCAAGCTGAAGGAGACATGTAAAATGCTGACACTGATGGTGTAGATCAAGATCAGACTGCGCAGGATTTGTAGACCGTTAAATGATCGACGGTGTCCTATATTTGGTAGAAACAGCCTTAGAAATTAACTCGAATGATTTCCTTTTCACATTGCAACGTTCCTTCTTCCTTCTACGACCTAGTAGAAGAGAATTTTGGCATGATTCAATTATCTTGATTTATTATTTCTTTTTTTATATTTATCTATTACAACTCGTTGATTAGGTAGTGGTACAATTGAAATAACATGAAGAAATAAATTTCAAAATATTTATGTTCGTTACCAGAAGAATAACTATTCCTTTTTATAAGTACTTTCTCCACTAAGCTAATTCATTCAAAATTTCTTTCCTTTGATTGTAGATGTAAGAGCGATATACCCCCGTCACGCCAAACTCGTTCTCACTCTGTTCCGAATTTTTTTGCTGATCGGACTGAAACTGTCTTTAGACGAAGTGGGCGTATTAGTATCCTTTTACGAAGGGTGCTCCAGAACTTTGAGCCTGCTCAAATTTTTTTGCCATCCATCCCGTCCTGTGCTTAGACGCAGTAACAACGTACTTAAAGCGAGATGGACGGAACTGCTGTACTTCGATCCTATTAGAGACACAGTGCGGTCGGGCAATAACCTGCAGTGCGTTTGCATTTTACCGACCGAAATTACATGTCCTATCCCAGCCAGTTTTTCGATTTTGTTGACCGGGTTAAGACTTTCTGGGAATAGGTTTGGTGAGATAAGGGGCTTCAGCCATTATCAGGCCAAAATTATACGTTCATCCCCGACCGTAACCCGTTTTCCGATTATGTCAGGACGGGTTAAGACGTTGTAAGACCTAGTTTGGTGTGACGGGGGCTATAGAGATTGAAACTCTGCAGTACACAAGTGATTGAAACATGAAATAGCGATTTATATCTTTATAAACATCATGCAGTTTTCTCAATTTTCTGTGTTAGTTCAAATATAGCGACTATAATTATCTTCTCACACTTGTGAGATCACGGCAAACTACCGGAAGTCACGGTTTTTTCAATTAGCGACTTTCACACAGGTGAAAATCCGAAAGTTTAAACCTCTATATCTCATGGAGTAAGCATCACAGAACGTTAACAAGATTTTTGTTAACATACTCTAGTGTCGTTTTATCCGATTTTGAAATGAAAATTTTGGTGTGGAGTTACCCTTTAATAAGATTGCAGTCAGTAAAATTTCGAATCATCAATTAACAATTGTAGCTTAATTGGTAAATTTTGACAATGCTCGAATGATAGAGACCTGTAAAATCACAAAGACGACTCGAAATGCCTCCTACGAACAACTTTGAAACCGTACAGGGGAAAGGAGAATTCATAAGGTTGTATACGAAGGTATTCCGAAACCGTATCTAATTATAGGTATCATGAATGTCAGTTGTGGGCACGAAAGCAAAAAAAAACATGATAAGAGTTAGCATTATTGCGATATTTTTATCGTGAATTTTTTTGTTTTATCACGATAATTCTCTTAAATTATCATGATAGCTATCTCGTATCTCGCGGCAGAAATATGCCACCATAACTATCTGTATCGAAATACAGAACTCTATCCTTTAACTTTTCAAGAACGCTGTACAATTCCAGCCTTGCATAAGCTGTTACGTAGGCTCCTACAATAACATTGGCTGTAGCGTGAGTATCAATATGTTCCAACTTTGTTTCGTAGTTGACCAAGATGAATGGACAGTCATCGTCAAAGATTTCTACATGCTTCACAATGAAATTTGGATTGGTGACCAATTCAAAATATTTAGACGGATCGTTGATGTATTCCGTCTGGGTCATTTTTTCACGCTGGGCTAATTTTCCCCAAAGACAGTTCAACATAATCTTAGCAAAGGATCTTCTCCCAGGATTTTTTTTAATACAACTTGGATCAAGACGAATACCTTCTGCCTCCTCATATTCACGAATAAACTGTTCTTTTTCTGAATCTGATTGACACCAACTGGGATATCCGCTAGCTTCTTGCTTAATTTTCAAGAAATTATCCACATAGCCTTTAAAGAACTGATCCGACACAGAATCGAATTGCCAAATTTCATACACTTGCAATAGCCGATATCCACAGTCAAGAGCTTTGAACAGTTCAAAAGTAACCCAAGTTCATAACAAAGCCCTCTCTTCTTTGTTATGTCTACAAATGTTTGAATTTTCTTCTGCGCATTTCAAACAGAGTGGAAACATCATTTTGTTGTTACAGTGAACTGGGAGAACGGGATGAAACAAATCATCTGGAGGTAAAACTTTGCATTTAATTATTCCTTCATACTGACGAATATTCTTCACGTCAATATTCTCAGCAGTTAAGATTTTTGGTTGACCTACAGGATAAGATTTGTGTTTGCAAACATAAGGGTACAGAGAACAAATATCAATGTATTTGATTTCCTTTTTACTTTTTTCCTTGACATCATAGGCAATTTTTATTGCATTACACCTTCCTCCAGACAACCCCTCCCTTGGATCGATGGGATCCCAATTTGGATACAGGTTTTCAATGAGTTTTTTGCACTCTTTATCCTTCTTCATCTTAGCATCGAATTCATGTTCCCATATGAACTCTACGTTATATCCCATTTTTTGGATAGCTCCTAAACGTTCAAAAGTACGTTCGTACAATTCAGACATCGATCTTCCATTGATGGGATTGATCTGTTTTCGATCTGTATAACATACGGGACAGCCATGAATCAAATCCCCAAGGAATTCGTAGACAGTGTTTGATTGACGGTGAAATCCGTCTACACTGTATCTCTCGATTTGAACTTCACCACCATTTTTTGCATGGCGAATATTGATTCCTTTTTCCATAGCTACGCTCTGGATCCAGCGTATTGCTTTCATGGAAAAGCGACGTCTGGATGAATCTTTACTTGAAATGATAGCTATTTGATTTTCAGGCAAATATTTGCTTCGCCAAACCTTGTTACACGCATCGGCAATGGTAACCGCCTCTAGAAATGGGCAAATGCCACCCTGTTCAATAAACACCTTTCTGAATTCACCACAACCTCGTCATAGGATATCAACATCTGACCTACAGTACATTTCCATCTCTTTTTGAAAATTGAATTCCTCAGCCCTTTGAACTTTATCATTATACCAGACTATGAAATTTGACCTGGCCTCTTCAGACATTGAATCGGGCTTGTAATAAGACATGTCCAAGTAGGGACCAATGTAACCCCAGAATTCATCTGTATTTGCCCAGTGAGGGAAGTAACCTTTTTTCATTTCTTGAAGACCAAATGTAGCTGGAAATTTTGTCAAACCGAAGTTCATAAAATTAAAAGAATCGATCAAACGCACTCCATTCAGTTCTAACTTCATAATGTTATTGCCATTCATGATCAAATTTGGAAGTTTTAGCCCAACTTTGATAACATAGTCAAGAATAAACTGTCCGTCATAGCCTTTGAAATTATGCGCAATAGCCGTGACTCCTTTATGGTGTTCTGAAAAGAGCCAGTTGCAAAACTGACTCAAAGTTTCCTCACCTTGAAAAATAACTTCTCTTCCTTCTTCAAATTCACTGCATGTGGAACAATGAAAATCAAGTGGTTTATCGATACATTCATCACATGCTCTGTGCGCAATACAGTAATTCGGGATATGTATCCCTGTGTCTTGTTTGCATTCAAAATCAAAGAAAATGAACAATGGTTTTTTGACTACAGAAGAAGAACTCGTCTTGTCATCGGTGTTTGTCTTACTTTGGTAAGGCTGAATATAACATCGATGAGAAAAGTCAACAATTTTCTTGCAGATATGACACTTTTTCTTTCCATGGCAGATATGATTTTTCTTTCTGAGATAATATTGTTGACCACATTTTAAACAAAGTTTTACTAATTCACAAATGGATTTCTTTTCTTTACCTTGAACAATTCTATGATTTGCCAAACATGCAGCACTGAAAAATCGTCTATGACACCCACTGCAAACATATTCTTTTGATTCTGATGCACATTTTCCTTTGCGAAAACAACCTTTACAGATATTTGAACATGTATGACTTTCCCGTGACGAGTATCCCACATCACAGAACTCACAATAAATTGCACAACTAAGAAAACCTGCAACGGATTTGATGTAATCATAGTGGTTTTGATGAAAGTACAAATGTATGATTTTACTATCGTCTTTCACTTCTGGGTGTTCAAATACTTTTTCCACTTTTGAATGCTGTTGATGAACTTTAATGACATAGTCCTTTTCATACAAGAAAGATTGGATTTTTTTGTATTCGTCATTTCCTACAGACCGGGTTGGCGAAACTCCAGCTTCATTCAACAGTTTCTCAGCTTCAGTCTTTTGAAGTATTCTATCTGATTTTCTGATGCATGACCATCCATGCTTTGGTGTTTTCACGTTCACTGTAGCAAATGCCCACCACAACTGCTCTTGCAAAACATAGGTGATCATGATTGTTAATTTGAATAATTGATTTTTTCTTCCGGGAAAAAACCTTTGAATCCAATTCTGATGATCTTTTTCTCCCGTCACCACTTGGAGGTATTGTATGTGTAATGTCAAATGTCATGAATCCATCGTTCAAGACGAAATCTGTATTCGATTGTAAAACTCGTTCAATCTCATTTAACATAGTTTCGCCTTTCAGCTGTTCTGTAGGTAGAAAGGGAATATGAATCCCTATTTTCAATGAAGGATGGTTGATACTAATTCTAATCATATCCGTCGGCTCAGCATTTAACTTTTGAATGATTTGATGGGTAACTTCATCAAATAATCCGATCAGTTGATGGGGTGGTAATTGTTCAAATTTCTTAAAAGACGCCATCAACAGATGTGATTCTGTTCTAAATTTTCTCGATTTCTTTTTTCCCTTCTCCGTTAAGTCATACAGACTTTTCATGTCTAAAGTAGTGTTGTTACTTTCTTCTTTTCGGTCCTCAATCAATTTTTTCGAGGAGATATCATCTTCACTTTCACTTTTTATGATCGTTTTTTTCTTAGGTGTTTCATCTTCACTTTTCACGTTCATTTTTTTCGAGGAGATATTATCTTCACTTTTTATGATCGTTTTTTTCTTAGGTGATTCATCTTCACTTTTCACGTTCATTTTTTTCTTGGGTGAAGAGAAATCGTCTTCACTGTCACTTTCTTCTTTTTTCATTTTCTTTGGTGGTGAAAATGACTCATCGTCACTTTCTACGATCATTTTTACAGGTTTTTTCTTGGGCGAAGAGAAATCGTCTTCACTGTCACTTTCTTCTTTTTTCATTTTTTTTTGGTGGTGAAAATGACTCATTGTCACTTTCACTGTCTGAATAGGGTACTATTCTTTTTCTTTTAGCCATCGTTTATGTCTGAATGTAAGACAATGATACAGTAAGTCAGAAAACTCGGCATTTTATAGAGCCTTTCAGCTCGATAGTGTATAAATAGAGACGATAGCTATGCAATCTATATCATTCTTCTGATCAACTTCAGACAGTACAGTTGATAAAAAATAATGAGTGAGTTTAAGCTACAAAATACATCACTGATAGGAAAGAGGATGTATCTGTACGTTAACCCATACACCCACGATTACGACATCAGTACTGTTCCGTTAAAGTATCAAGTTCAACATATCGGGAACTATGTGGGATCATTTTTATCCCATCAGCATGTAACAGAAAAAGACGTTTACCGTATTACCAGTTACAGAGTTTTGGATCAAGCAACGATCAAAAAACGATATGAACCGGATAGAAAAAGAAAAGATATTTGTTTTACATGCAACAAACCAGGACACTGGGCTAGAAATTGTCCAGAAAAAGAAAAGCAGACAGAAACAGTCGTTTCTGTCTATGTGAACCCCCGCAGTCACGATATCAAAATTTCACCAACAATGGGATTTTGTGGTGAATTTCAGAACATGAAATTCGTTGGTGTTCTGAAATCATTCTGCAACGAAAATAAATGGAAAACAAGCTCACTACAGACTACAACATCATCGACTGAAAATCAGATCGAAAATATGCAGATCGACAACACGACTATCAGTGATGCAGAGATCTGTAAAATAACAGAACAGATAGAGAAAAAAATATCTACAAACGACAATCTAAGAAAACAACCAACTTTGGAACTAAAAAACAACGAACTTTCTTCAGAGGAGACTCTTTCACCAAAAACAGGAGAAAAAGCAAAACAACGAAAAAAGAGAAAGCGGAAAAAAAAAGAAGTGTTTCTTTTGCAAATCAAAAAAACATGGGGATAAAATCTGTCCAGATATGATATTAAAAAATAATGAAAGGGGAAGAAAACGAAAGAGTGAATGTGAATCTGGCATTCCAAAGAAAAAAAGAAAAACACACTGAAAATTTTTCAATAAAAAAGTGCTTGTTGAAAAACTGTTGCAAAATATTGTTTTAAGTTTTTAAAAAAATGTTTTAACAAAAAAAAGATTGACTTGTTTAAATGTTTTCATTCCATTGTTTTTAACAGATATTGTTTTTTTCATTCCATTGTTTTTTCACAGTTCATGTCTTGTTTCATTGTACAAAATTGTTTGAATAAAAAACATATGAAATAATTCTGGACTTGACTTTTTTTGTTTGACTGTAAGTCTTTTGACTGTAAGTCTTTTGAGAGAAAAAAAATGACAATTCGAAAGAAAAGCTCTTTCTTGGGGAATGGTAGCCCTGAAAAGGGCTGTTTTTTCTCCATTCACTGGCTGGATAAATTAATTCCATACCAGTGAAGGATACAGCTTCATCAGCTTCTTTTGCCACCCACGATGCTCAGTGGGTGGCATGAAATCCCTCAGGTCGGGATAAATGTTCCCCATCTTCATCTTTGGGGTACGAGTGTAAAACTCGTACCCCCTCCTCTCAAAAAAAGCGCACAGCGCTTCGAACTTCAGCCTCTTTCTTTCTTCTCTTCTATAGGCTTCTTCTTCTCTTTTCTTCTCCATCTCTCTCTTTTTCTTCTCCTCAGTCTTTGGCTTGCCAAACATTCCACAGAAAAAGCTGCTGCCTTTCATTGTGAAATAACCCGATAATAAAAAAGTTCGTTTTTTATACGTTTGCAGGGGGATTGACCTACTTTGACTCAGAATTAACGTTTGTCCAATCGAATCGTTCGTTATATCATTACACATTTTGATTGGTCAACGTTAACCCAACTACATTTTTCTCTATGCAAAACACTATTCTCAGTGATCATAGTTAAAATAATTTGTAGTCACTATTTTTATAGCTCTGTAGACTATAAAAGGCAATCGCAAAACACATTCATTCGGAACTCAGCTGCTGTAGAGTTAAAACCAAATCAGCTCAATGTTTGGACTAACAATTTTACTTACATTGCTGTACTGGATAGAAGAAAGAGAACGCCTTAGACGTATAAGGCGTGAAGTTGAGCATCTAATCCAAGTAATAAATGCGATGGAAAATAGGAGAATAAAGAGAAGAGGTTAAAAAAAGTGAACCTGTACAAACAGCCCTTTTCAGGGCTACCCAACACCACGAAAAGATCTATCTTTCCTCACATTTTGTCAATTTTCAGTCAAAAGACTTTCAGTCAAAGACTTTCAGTCAAAGAGTTACACTCAAAAAAGCCTTCTAATTTTCACTTTTTGTCTAGGCCGAATGAATGCTTTTCTACTTCATTCAAAATAGATCTGTTCTAAAGAGAATTTTCCACATATGTATGCATTAAGCTTTTTTTTCTCAGAACTTTGCTCAAGGTGCTTTCGCCCGGGGTCGCGCTCTTAATTCTAAGTCAAAGTAGGTCAATCCCACTGCAAACGTATAAAAGTCGTCGAATTTTTCCAAATAATAAATCATTCGACAGTCAGCTCTCGAATAGCACGGTTAAGTGTTAACGAAAAAATGGACCAAATGAATCATCAACTTATTGAGGCTCTCCGAGTCTTTCTGATTGGTGGTGATCAAGTACTGATACTAAAGAACAGGATTGAAGAGAATAGAATACAACTAGAACAAATATCACGCACATACGTAGATCTTGGTGAGAAAATAGTCGAACTAGTTCTAGAGACAGCACCTGACGTTATCTTGGTTGATGTGGAATTTAGGAGACGGATTACTTTTAATAATGGAGCAATGACAATCACGAAAAGAGTCGGAGCATGTCCAAACTGCCATGCAAATTTTGGATGTTGTCATTAAAAGCTGGAAAACATTCCAACACAGAAAAACAGCCCTTTTCAGGGCTAACCCAACACCACGAAAAGATCTTTCTTTTCAAATTGTCAATTTTCAGTCAAAAGACTTTCAATCAATGAGTTATACTCTAAGAGTTATACTCCAAAAAAAGCCTAAGTCCACAGTCCCACTGCAAATTTTTTACTCTAACCAGACAAAAAAAAGTCTATTCCCAACCCTTTTTGACCAGAGACAGTGTGGACATTAAATTCACACTGTATTCCATATGAAAAAAAAAAAAAGACTAAGTCCAAACTCCTGTGCATAACATGAATCTTCTCCTTCTAGTTTTTTACGCACACAAAGAAATATAACGAAGCTTCTGATTGGTCAACATTAAGCCAACGAAGCTTTTGATTGGTCAAAAAACGTTAATTCTGAAAGATTATTCTTTTCAAATTTTGGCATTTCTACCTTTAAAGAGTTACACTTAATAACATATAGCGTTTAAACCCCTCTTCATCGAGGGTGCTTTCGCCCGGGAACGCGCTCTTAATTCTGAATCAAAGTAGGTCAGTCCTAGTTCTGACGAGAGGATTGACCTACTTTGACATAGAATTAACGGTGTCCAATCGAATCGTTCGTTATATCATTACATATTTTGATTGGTCAACGTTAATTCTGAACCAAAGTAGGTCAATCCTCCCACCAGCTTATAAAAACTGACGATTTTTCACTATTCATTTGAACGATGGAAGATCTTCGGAAGTCAGTTCACAATTTAATGAGAGCGGTATCCACCCTCTCATTGAAATTAGAGAGAGTTAACAACCAGCTCAATCAGTTGATGGCAGAGGAAGAAAGGCTACCATCACCAGCTAACAAAGAAGAGAAGGAGTTTGTCATCCCAGTGACAGAATGCTGGGATGACGACAATGAGTCGGCGTTCTCTCTCCAGTTTGATCTGGACGAGCAACAGATAAAGAGGCTAAGGAGGCGGACAGCAAGCAGCTGTCCAGCCTGCAGAAAAGTTGGAGGTTGTGCCTAAAAAACACAACCTCCACAAACAGCCCTTTTCAAGGCTACCATTCCACACGAAAGAGTGATCTTTCAAATTGTCAATTTTCAAGACTTTCAGTCAGTACAACCCACTCAGGGTAAGCAGAATGGGGCACTCAGGGTAAGTCAGATAGGGACTGGCCAATCTCTGCAATATGTACAGTCTAAGATCAACCGGAAATGGTCTTTGCCCTGTAACCATGACGTCACATGACTTTTCCTAAGCCACACCCATCTTTCCTCCTCTCAGGGTAAGGAGAGTAGGTACCGGAAGGTCACGTCAGCCGGAAGTGACGTCACGTGCCCTATTCTGCTATCCCCGCTGCCCCATTTACTGTCAGGGCAGCAGAATGAGCCACTCAGGGATAGTCACTTGGGGCAACCGGAAGTGACGTCATAGTGCCCCATAGTGCTTACCCGTCAGAATTCAAAATGGCGGACTTTTGGCGTTATCTACTTCCGGTTTATTTCCAAAAGTGCCCCATTCTGCTATCCAGTGCCCCATTTTACTGTCAGGATAGCAGAATGGGGCACTCAGGGGTAGTCACTTGGGGCAAAATCGCCAAAACTGCCCCAAGTGACTCCCCTATACTACTAAGGTCAGCCTGCGCGGACTGCGCAGGCTCACCTTGGTCGATACTTTTCGCAGATTCATTAAGCGCCCTTTTGACAGAGCATGCTTCATTTCTCTTTCACCAGGTCTTGACAATGGTGATCCTGCAGAAACACGACTAGAATTCATGGCCTACCTGATCAACCAAGACCAGAAGAATGAAACCTACCAGGACTTCTGGGTACTTCGGTTTTGGTTCCGCGGAAAGCCAGATGGTATCACAAAGAAAAGGACTTTCACCCAATTCTTTCAAGACCTGATGGATCCCAGTAATTTTCCAAAAAGTATTGAAATTTCTTGGTTTTACCAATGTGAAGATAAATGAGGTTAACCAAATTAAAGAAAAAATAATTCTTCACTGAAATCAAAGTTGTTAGAAGTCATTTAAGTTGTCCCATTTCTCCTAGAACCCAAAACTACTGTCCTTATCTGCATCTCTGGTTTTATTTAACTTGGTAATTTTTCGGCGTAGATGAACATACTGGCTTTTGACCTACTTCTTGGTATTCATATAGAATGAATAAACAGTGTTTTGTGATTGGTCAAAAGTGTTGCTGTCGCTAATCGATACTTCAGGGTATGATTGATATTTTTAAGCGTTACTACTTAAAGGCCCAGTAAAGGCCAAAATATCAAAGCAGGTGTCATAATACATCTAGATTTAAATCATACCATGTAAAAGTATGCAAAATATTGTGGAGATGATAGTCTGTTATCGTGTGGTAGGGCCATATGTTAGTCGCTGGCAGAAAAAAGAATATATTAAAATCAAGCAAAAAGTAAACAAAAGACATAGCTACCTGGCAAGGTTTAACCTAGCTTTTAAATTAATTTCTCTGTCAGCAACTAACACTTGGACCGACCGTACAATGACAGATTGTCATCATCACAATAATTTCCATACTTTTAAATGGTATGATATAAATTCAAATGCATTTAAACACCCGCTTTGTTTACTTTTGGGCTTTATTGTTACTTTAATCCAATTTTGTAAGTTTTTTTTTTTTTCTGACACATAAATCTTAGCAGCAACTGCTCCTTTTCTAACAATGATTTGAATCAAGAGCTTATCTTGAAAAATATATCGAACCGAAAGTTTATTTTTTTCAGAGATACGCAAAACAAAGAGGAAAGAAGCAGTTGCTGGCGCGGTTTCTTTTCTTTTACTTTTCTTAATACTGAACCACAAGAGATTTTCAATCTTCACATTTAAGTACCTCCTACGCCAAGTCTTTTTTTTTTTTAAGACATTTCTTCTTCTTTCTGCAGTTCTTGAAATCCAGAGAAAAATGTTAAATAAAAGGACGATTTTCGATCAAAATAGGAGTTATGAGCAGTAAAAAATAATTTATATAATTATGCTATGCTGGTGTTTGTCTTTTACATAGACATGGAGACGAGCGATCTTGTCAACAGTTACTACTTTTTATTGTGAAAGGGCTGACGATAGTCGTAGGGAGATTGTTTTTCATCATCATTATCAGCAGCATTATCATTAGTTATGGTAGAAGTAATATTTCTTGTTTCACAATGTTTTTAGACTACTGTTTTGTACAAGGTAGAAACAATCAATGAAATAAGTAAGAATGTTTCGTGAACTGTTTTTTTCTTTGTATGTTGTAACAGAGCTAATGACAATCGTAAGCAGATTTTCTCATCATCATCATCAGCAGCATCAGCAGCAGCATTATTGTCAGTTACAGTAGACGAAGTGGTTATTGTTTCACAATTTTTTCAGATTACATGGGCTTCATGAAGAAAGCCACAACACTCCTGAAGAACTACATGTTGATAAAGAAAGTAGAGCTCGAAGTGGAACAACTTACTGCTGTGTACAAGACGGAAACAACCAATGAAATAAGTAAGAATATTTCGTTGGGTTAACTCTTTACCACGCAACAACATTTTAGCCTGGTCCAAATTATAAGCTTTTGCAAACGACAAATAAAATGTAGCACAAATGATATTATTTGTGTCAGAAATGATGACAAAAAGCATTGTGGGAAAAGACGAAAATGCTGGTCACCAGCATTTTCTTCTTTTCCCACAGTGATTTCAAAAGGCTTTTTCCTCAGGGACAGCATTGTATTCTGTCCGTTTTTTCCCAAAAAAAATATGACACAAATTTCCCACATCTTGAAATCGATAATCATGGTAAGGCTAAAGTTTTGTTAATTTTTATATTTGAAAGTTGTTATATGTAATATTCTTTGGAACTATTTTTACTTCGAATGCATTCTCCTGTCAAAGCAGTGAGACGTTCCAATTGATAAAATTTTCCATACGTAAATTTTGCTTTTTCCAGTCAACATTAATTGTAACATGACACGTGAATTCGGTTCTATAAACACAGTGCAACGAAAGCGTGGTAAAATCTACGTCATTCTATGTAGAGTGACGTCATTCTGTATAAAGTAAGTAAGTTATTCAATAGAATATAATGTGCATCCGCGTTTTTACTCTAAGTATGAACTTTGTTTTCCTTTCATTAAGAGTTGGTCATGTTAGAATCGAAATAATCTTCTTTCTATCGTGGTTTATCGTTCAATAAACCACGTTGTGAGTTATGAGGCGCAATGAATAAACCACTCGGGCTATCGCCCTCGTGGATTATTTATTGTGCCTCATAACTCACAACTGTGGTTTATTGAACGTTAAACCACGATAGAAAGAAGATTATTTCTTAAACACACAGTCCCGAGATTCAATGACTCTGCAAAAGAATGCTTTTAAAAACAACGTGGGAAAGGAGAAAATGCTGGTGGGCAAGATTTTCTCATTTTCACACAATTTTTTCCAACGACAAATTCCGTTATTTGAACCATATTTGATTCCTCTTCTGAAAGATATTTAAATGCTAAACCAACTGCTGATTAATTCATAACGACCGATTTGACGACTTTTTGCCCCTGCAAAAAAAAATCTGTTTTGAAGATAATGTGTTTAAGAGAGAATTCTTCTTCTGCCTCAATTATTTCACATATACTAAATATTCGAAATAGTTCGATTATCCATATTTTCAACGATATTTTGAAGGTCGTCTACTATAATTTTCCACCAGTAGTTAAGGCTGAATGTGTGTAGTTGTATTTCAAAGAAATTCAAGGTTTGACCACACAGTTTCATAATTTATCAACTCTTCTTTATCGATCTCTTTGTTTAATTAACTCCAAACGACAAAAATGTAGACTTGTACAAACTGAAAGCATTTGCAGACGATAATTTAATGTGTGACTCAAATGATGGAACCTGTCTTTCATTGGGTTGAAAACATTGTTGGTAAAGGAGAAAATGTTGCTTACCAGCTTTTTCTACATTTCCCACAATGTTTTCAAAGGCTACTCTCTCAGGGTCGTTAAAACTCGGAATTGTGTGGTATAGGTCAATCTATTTTATCGTTTTTACTCACAGAGAGTTTTGTCAGCCTCTTCACACCCGACATCTACCAGTATAATTTTGTACCTGAGATCTCCATGAGCAACAAAACCTTTCTCACCTTTATGATAAAAGCCAAATCGGAGGCTCACATTGCTCTGTCAGCTAACTACGGCGAACTTCACAAGAAAACTATAGAAGTTGTAATTGGAGGCGAAAATAACACCAGGTCTATGATAAAGGACGGAGTAGAGGGGAGTGTGAGGGCTGATGCATTGACTGCCAATGTCCTAAGTGGAACGGTGAGTGTTAGTTTAAACATATTTATTTTACATCGATTGAGAAACAAGTTCTTACAACTTATACTAACCTCTCTCGATTCTGCTTCTTGGGAACTACACCAGTACTTGCGCCGAACGTGTGGGCCAATGAAAAATCCCAAAGTTGACACCCGCTCCCGGGTATCGAACTCAGATCCTTATGGCTACGAGGTTGACGCTCTACCTCACAGCCACGGACACCACACTGTGAGTGTTGTATGGTGTAGTTCAAAAACTTCTGTTTCAAGTCACTTGATTATTCAAAATTTGCACTTTCTACAGAATTACAGTCGTACCACGGCGATAGCTTGTTCATGTCTTTATTGGGTTTCACCGGTACATGGCTTGGGTTCTGAAGCGTCTTGTCCAAAAACATATGCACATGACCAGCGTCAATAAAGAGGATGGTATAAGATTTTTTAGTACATGTATATTCTTATCAGTGAATTACTGGGATTTCACAGTGAATAACACCATTAGTGGTGATAAATATGGTATCATCACTAGTGACGATATAGTTTCAGAATGTTTGCCGGAACGACATTTTTCCTATAGTGCTCATATTGTACCAAACCTGATAATTATTAGAATGAAAAAGGGTGGATTAGGAATATAATAAATAGGATAATCAACTGGTTGTGTGTAATATGAAAAATCTGTCAATCGAATGGGGTTCGTTGCGGTTAAAAAACTCGTCCTTCGGACTCGTTTTTTCAACCGCATCACACCCCACTGTAGTGAGATTTTCCATATCACACGCAACTAGTTGATTATCGTCTATACTCGTATATCTCAAATTCAGTGCGTTAATCAATAAACCATGCAGGATCCCTTGTAGGATATCGCCATTTAGCACCAAAACAACCGTTGTCATGACAATTAGTAGGGGCAACATGTGACAATTCTGTGTATACACATTTTCTTTTTAAATTTGGCAGCTATCGGGCCTTTCATTGCTTCTCTTTCCTCTAGGTAGCTCCGATAGCTCAGCCATAGCTCCTTGGGTAAATATTCAGGGGCAGCAAGTTTGCATCTCGACTTGATCAAATTTATACGTGGATTAAAAAAGTTACTGTGACAAGGTTCATTTCTCACGAAACTCGCTGAACATTGTGCCGCGTTTTTGTTTTTAAAAGATGAGTTATTTCCCTTTTGTCACAATATCTCTTTAAATTTTATCGGTGGCCAAATTTAAAGAAGCCATGTTTAGGCAAAAGGGGTTTTAATACATTTCCTTTATGCATTGTACCAAGTTGGCATCACTTTATTATGAATCCATAAAATGTATTTTGTCAAACAACAGACTGAATCATGAGGTAGACGGGTCCTTTGACATGCAGACAATTAATGAATTGCACAAACTTTCGACCCAAGTTAGCCCTCGCAGAAACTTTTTGCAGATATATTAAACCCCTTTTTCACATAGCACAGCACGAACTTGAACATTTACATGATTTAATATTAGTTATTTTTGGAATTTGTTCATCAGTTGAATTTTTCGATGTAAATGAGAGTCGGTCTTATACATTTATCCATTTTTCTGTCCCAGGAATTAAGATATTTTTGGCTCAGCTGGGCTGATTTCAAAATAGAAGTTGGTAGAGGTTCCAAGTACGGAGAGGGGAGATTCCTAGAGTGGAGTCTACCGCAAAACAAACGCTTTGGTATCACCTCATTGGCTGTTGCCACTGACAACACGTCACATGGTCAATTTGAATTTGCTGAACTCTTAGGTGAGAATAAACGTTAAAATTTACGAGCACCAATAATTTGATAAAAGAATTTAGATCTACTAATGATTTATAATTTAATATTAATTCAGACACGTCCAATCTTCAACAAGAATAGAATACAATGTTGTTCAAACTAAGTTTCATAGGGCAGTAAGCATTTGAAACTCAATGCAAACCTCTTTACTCAATTTGTTATTTCAGTATACAAAATGAATTTGTCTGACAAGAAAAAAGATTCGTAGAACAGAATACGCTTAACCCATTATTGAACGACTTCGACTTTTCATTTTTCTACAGTTGACAGCTTCGGGAAAAAAACATTGTGATAAAAGGGTTATTGCTTGTACTAAGCAGTTGTTCAGTTCCTTATTAAATTTGTTTCCGTATTGTCGAGCAAATGGTAATTTTCTTTACTTCAACTGTCTGATTATGAGTAATTTGTAATTGAGCCCGTGCTCTTAGAAAATTGGGGGGGGGGGGGTTAACCCTTAGGCTGCTAAGCGCGACTCAAGGACCTTTTGCAGTCTGATCTTGGATCTACACTGTCCGATAAGGAGATATCCATCCTCGCAGAATACCAGTTGAAATAGTTAAATTTGGGTTTTTACCATTGAATTGGAATTCACTTATTTGGCAGCTTAAAGGTTATGCATTTCTGTGATGCATGATAACAAGCAAGTAATAATATGGCTTGCAACACGCGAAAAGGGTCATTCGGACATTTGCGTAAAGTGTCGTCTCGGATCAGCCTGCGCAGTCCGCGCAGGCTAATCCGAGACGGCACTTTACGACTCCATTAGATTTTGTCCTTCTATAGACATGCGAAAAACATAAAATTACATAAAAACGGAAAGTGTCGGTTCGGGTTAGTCTGGGCGGGCTGCGCAGGCTGATCCGAGACGACACTTTACGCAAATGTCCGAATGCCGCTTTTCGCGTGTTGCAGGCCATATAACTATGGATTAATAAAATCCATTTGTTTAATAGCAAATAATTTCGACCAATGTCAGCCTCCCATGCGTAGGCTCCCATGGGTCGACACTTTTAGCAGATGCATTTAACCTCCTTTTGACAGGGTATGGCTCTTTGTCTATGTGTAATTTGTAAATGTTTGATTTTGCATGTTCAAAACTACCCTATGTGGTTATAGATCTAGATGATTTTTTTTTTTTTTTTTTTTCATTGTTTATTACAAGAAGTTGAGACCGATTACACCGCTGAAGGTAAGAAGTCACGTGTCCGCAGACAGTTACTCTGGCTGGCAAAGAAACAACGGATCCTGAGATGTCTGGAAGATGCCTATCCGAATACTATGTCAGTTAACGATATACTCCAGTAATGAATTTTTCTATTATTCCAATCATTCCACCACTCGATGATACAAACTATCGATTAAACCGAAGTTAGGCTGTATCTAACCTGTAATTTGAAAACAATGAAGAAGAAGTTACAATTACTTATACGAACAATAAGAACTGCTGGTGCACTGTTAACAATCGGAAAATCTCATATATTTTTCGGTAATCTAAAAAATTAGACACAAAATGGACTGTTAGTGTTTTCTCTTATACTAAAATATTTCGGTGGTTGTTCTTTCGCCAGCGAGACGATCTTTAAAATCATTGATTGTTTACTATGAATTCTGTTTACGTAAAGATAGTGTCTCTATGATTTTGTTGCTTGTGCGCAATGACTGATTTTGTCACTTTTGATCGGTCTTCACCAACCACTCTAAAAAATATTCTAAGTCTTATTATAAGGAATTTTGAAAATTTCAAAGTAACTCGACTTGTGGTTGGTTAAACTATCTGGTCTGTCCAATCAGAAATAGTGTTACCTTGACATTTTGAAAATTCTTGAGAATTAGACTTTGAATGTTTGAAAATAGCGCAATTCATGATTGGATACACCAATCGGGTTATCCAGTCAGAAAATGCGTTACTTTTAGATTTAGGAATCAGAATATTCTTGAGAAGTTACCAACAAAGTGTTCTTGAGAATGTTTGGAGCAAACGACGTCTTCTTTTTTCAATTCATACTTTTTCCTTGTCAGATATCTGAAACTTTAAAAACCCCAGATTTCTCCAGCACAACTTACTCATAGACTGTTTATCTCTAAAAACTAACCACAATGCATTTAAAGATATTTTGTACATGTTCATGTTTTAACCTTTAACAAACAATCCCATACATGTATTTTGTCTTTCCCTCAAAAGAAAGGCTTTTAAAAAAGATATTTGTAAAAAGGAGAAAAAACATGGAAGTCCTTCAACAAAAAATGTTGTGTTTTGAATATCGCCAAGAAAAAGGCTTTTAAAACATTGTGGGAACCGAGTAAATGCCAGTAACTAGCATTTCCTCCTTTTTCCCACAACGTTTTCTATCATTTTAAAGACAAATTTCACCATCTTATTCCCCCCCTCCTCCAAAAAAAGGCATTTTTGGTCATAAGGGTTTATCTCTTCACCAAACGACAAATGTTTGGACCGTACCAAATTGAAAGCATATGCAGACGACAAAAATTGCAAAAATGATGAATTCTGTCTTTGATATGATAGAAAATATTGAGGTAAAAGGAGAAAATGCTGGTTCCCAGCGTTTTCTCCTTTTTCCCCAATGTTTTCAAAAGGCTTTATACTAAAGTTTGTTTAAACTCAGGATTGTATCGTTAAAGGTCTAAGGATGTACTGAAGAATGTTTAATCTCTACTTACAGACAAACCGCAGGAAGGAATCTCGACCCAAGCTCTCTCGTGTTAATGTTGAAGGACATGGAAAAGAAACATCAGATCCGAGAGGTTGAGGTTGGTCGCTGGATGCGGGTGCAGCACGAAACACAAAATGGGTCTGGTCATGGTGTGGAACATATACAAACTTTTTAACCTCAAACTGAAAAAGGCTTTACTTAACCAAATTGTTTTTCTTCAATCAGAGCAAAATCTGCTCGCCGTTCAACACTCTCTAGTCTGACAACAAGATACTTTTCTGAATATGATACAGGCTAAATGCAATGGAAATAGAAATTTTACCGAGCTAATCTTGTTACAGGAGATCACTCCTTCCTTACTGCACAGCTTTCCCGTATAAAATCAATACCTGACATCTGCGTCAGAGAGAATTCTCTTTGGCTCAGTGGTTATGGTAATGGTCTTTTAAAACCTCGAAAAACGAGGATATTTGTCTGCACGGGTTCGAATCCCGCCAGGTGCGGTTTGTATTTGAACTATGCATTTGTTGCGAACTTTCATGTTCATAAGAATCTAAATAACTGCTTTTCCAGCACGCAGGAACTTTCTAAATCATTAATAATATCATTTCCTCAACTCCTCTGGTTTACTTATTTTCATCCGCCAATGTATATTACAGAAATGAAACTTGTTAAAGATATTCCTCAACTGACGGGAAGGGAACAGCCCACCATTGCCATAATAACATCTTTGTACTGCGAGAAACTGGCTGTTGACGCCATGATTGATGACAAGATCACGTTTGTTAAATATAAAACGGAGGGTAAGCTCATAAAACAGATATAAAACATGAGGGTCATGCCTTGGCAAAAGGGGGTTTAATGCGTCTGCTTTATTAGTTGTACCAAGCAAGCCGTCACATAAGTATGGATCCATAAAATCAGTTTTGTCCAACAACCAACTGAATCATAAGGTAGATTGGTCCTTTGACAAGCAGAAAATTAACCAATAGTAAAACATTTCGACCTAGGTCAGCCTACGGGAACTGCGGAGGCTGACATGGGTCGATACTTTTTGCAGATGCATTAGACCCTCATTTTACAGAACGTGGTTCATGTATTTAGAACCTTGTGTTCCGAACACATATTTGAGGACATTTATCTCTCTTCCTCACGTTTTAGAACATCTACATACAAGCCTACTTTTCCATTCTCATTACTGAAGAAGTTTGTCCAAAACCCTTGTTTAATCCTCTTATTTGAAAAGAGTTATCTACATACCCATTTTTTGACCTCATATTTCTGGGCAGTTTTGTAGACAACCGTGTTCCTTCATTAAATTTGCTGAGACAGTTTTATTATACTGCAAAGAAATTTCTCCTGATTTGATTGGATAATACGCCCCGAACATATATATCATGTACACTGGCAAAACCAACGTAAAAGCAGTTTCCCTTTCGAGAGCCCCGTATACATGACTACACTTTCAACACAACATCCAAAATTGCGGCGTCGATCAAGATTAACATCAAGATTATGCACCAAACTGCACGTTTTACCAAGGTTTCAGTGACGTCAGTTCACAGTGACGTCACTTTTCACTGAATTGGGGCACTCAGAAGGGAAATTCTACTTCGTCATCGTACTCAATTTTTGAAACCAAAAAACAGGTAAAATTCGCTTAACACACGTTGGAATAGTAAAACTTTGCAGTATAATAAATTCCTCAGTTGGCAGTGGACTTGGAAACTTGTTCACGGCTGTGGTGAATCATGTCGCCACCTCGCCTACGGCTCGGGGCGACATGATTCACCACAGCCGTGAACAAGTTTCCAAGTCCCCTGGTACATGACCGTACAGCTAATAATGTACAATACTATGCAGTTATATTTAAGCAGTTTTCATACCTTATAATTGAGAATAGTTATGCCTTAGCCATTTTCGATCTATATACTTGAGAACAGCTTTGTTAAAACTCGTGCTTCGTCCTCATATTTGATGACATTTATGGACAAGCCTTTAATTCCGACCTCATATTTGAGGACAGCTATACACAACCTTATACTTTGTTCTCATATTTGAGAACATTAATGTACAGGCCAATAATTCCGACCTCATATTTGACATGATTTACGTAGAGACCTATGTTCAACCTTATATTTGGGGACATGCAGGCCTAAATTCTGTCCTCGTATGGAGGACAGCTACATGTATATACAAGCCCATGTTCCGAGATCATATTTTGGGGCAGCTATGTACAAACCCGTGTTCTGAGATCATATTTTAGGACATTTATGTACAAACTCATGTTCCTGGATCATATTTGAGGACAGCTATTCCCAAGCCTATATTCCGAGACTGTATTTCAGGACAGCCCTGTGCAAGCCCATTTCCCGAGATCATATTTTAGGACAGTTACTCATATGTCCATGCCCGTTTTCGCAAATCTTTTTCGTATACAATCCCAACACCGGTCCGTGATTCGTCCACATATTTGAGGATTGCTCCTCCTCCATAATGCATTCAGTTCCAGGATGTAAATCGATATATATCATGAGTCAAATATTAAGAATTACCCCATTCATGTGAATTTTCATGTCCCTATAAATGTTGAAAAATATCGTCAAAGAATTTTGTAGTAATTTGGGATAGGTTTTTACTTTCCAATCTCCGAACTTTGTTACCGCTTTTGGTAGGTCTAAAAACAGCTTCTACAGAAAACGATAACTTCATGTTCACATGCTTTTTGTTTTATTCTGTTTAAATAAATATATCACAATTATGATTCAGTTCGCCGCAGTTTTGTTGGTGAGTATGAATATATACACAACTGAGCATGCTGTGCACAGACGCATATAATAGCACCTGTAGTTATGGCTCATCTTCTAGAGCCAAGGGTGACGATCACTACGTTGCTCCATTCACCCTTTACTGATCGAGTTGAATTTTGTTATCTTCGAGATACGCGTAATCAATGGTTTGCAATCTGTTCTAAAAGCACCAGTCAAATAGGGCATTACATTTGCTATCCATTACCAGCAAAACGTAGATAGAAATAGTGATCGCAGGAGAGAATCGTCGGGTATGCCGGGAATCATATAAAAAATATACAGATGTACAATATTTACTTCAACATTCACTGTAACAAATCAGTTACATGAAGTGTTAGGATACATTCCGACACCTGATGATAGACTGTCGAAATTATGTGAGTGTATTTTGACGAATGTTTGATTGGTTTTCGATGATGTAATTCTAGTGCAGATAAATATCACAATCCTGCAAGCAGCGTATCTCGGGGGTTACAATGTTCGACTCGATCAGCCATGGATGAATAAAGCAAGGTCCTCATCGTCACCCTTGGATAGAGAAGATGTAATGACATAGCATTCCATTTTTTGGCGAAGTTGATATAGTTTATCTTGTTTTGTCTGCTTGCTCGGGAATTAATACTTCACAATATTTCTCTACCGAACTGAGAGAGCGTGAGAGATCTTTAAAACAAGCAAGTTTATCAAATCGCTGTTCAGCTACCATTCCTTTATTGTGCCGTGATATGCCTTCTTTTCTGTCGTTCACCCTGCATGTAACACCCAAATCACCTTTGGTTTCAGTCAGTTTTCTCATGCAGTGAGAACTATTCATTTTCAAAATCATGCACATCTTTACTGTCAAGACAATGGAAATTTAAGAAGAAAATCCTGGTTCGTTTCTTGTTGGCGGTACTGGGAGTATCCTTTGGCAAGGCAGTGAATATATGAATAAGTGAGTTGTCAGCGAGATATGACTAAGAAGCAGTGTAAAGCCGCCCTTCAAAATATTTGTTGGTCATTTAAATGTTGCTCCTCGCATAAGCTCACCAAGTGGTCCACCCTGCATGCAATTACTCCTGTACCCCATTTTAGACTGTGTTTTTCATATTATTCGAAATGTACCTTTCACAAGTTTCTTCTTTAGTTTAAAGCTATCCATTTTACGTAGTTTGTGAAACAATAAGGTCTTACAACTTATCTTAATCAGTCTCAATGATTGCTTCCTAAAACCTTAAAGGCCCAGTAGAGGCCAAAATATCAAAGCAATTGTCATAGTACATTTAAAATGAAATCATACCATTTAAAAGTATGGAAAATACTGTGAAGATGACAGTCTGTTATCGTGTGGTCGGGCCGTGTGTTAGTCGCTAGCAGAAAAAAATAATTTCAAAATCAGGCAAAAAAGTAAACAAAGGACACAGCTACCTGGTAGGTTTTAACCTATTTTTGAAATTAATTTCACTATCAGCGACTAACACTTAGACTGACCGTACAGTGACAGATTGTCATCTTCACAATAATTTCCATACTTTTAGATGGTATGATATAAATTTAAATACATTTAAACACCCGCTTTGTTTACTTTTGGCCTTTATTGTTACTTTAACTAGTACTCGCACCATGTTGTGGGTAGTTTCAGGGGTTGTCCCCGGTCATCCCGGGATTCGAGCTTAGAACCTGCATGTTGAGAGGTCAAAGGCATACCCCTAGACAGCTTTTGTTATGTCTGTAACATTATTAGGTATGTCTAGAGATAATCTATAACAGATAATCTATAACAGGTGGCATAAAAAGGAACACCTGTGTCAAGTATTCACCAACCATTCTTAAGAATAATCTTTGTCTTATTCTCCAGCGTTTTCAAAATTTCAAAGTAACACAACTTCTGATTGGCTAAACCAAATGGTTTAGCCAATCAGAAGTTGTTTTACTTTTGTAACTCTAAAGTTTGGAAAATGTTCAAAAGTAAGATTGAGAACGTTCTTGAGAAAGGTTGGTGTATACAGACACTGGTGTTTTATGCAGAATAGAAAAAGCTTCGCAAATGGATATGTGACCGGGTCTAACCATAGAAAACTCGATTGTGGTCAGTCAAATTCAGTTCTTTTATTCCAAGAATAAAAGGTAATATAATAAACAACCTGAAAAATGGGGAAAAAATAGCGGTCAGGCTAAAGAAAATACAATCTATGTACAAAAAATAAGGTAGATATAAGATGAAGGGAAGAGTAAAGCTTACCAATAAAGAAAGAAGAATTCTATTGATCTTGATAAAGATTATAGAGTCATTCTACGCTGCATGACACAAATGTTCCTGAGGGAATGCGGTAGAAAGAAAGGAATATAGAAATGCGCACGCATACAGTGCTCACAAAATGCACGGGCAGTTTTAAATAACCGGCAACTGTCGGTTATTTCCGCAACCGTCTCCGTGCATTGTCGTGCTGGCTGATTTTGGTCTAGCATCCCTGCAAAGGTAATTAAGGGCTTTTATACTCAGTATTTGATCTAGGAACGTTGTTTAATCAACAATGTAGGACTTTCAGCGCTCATTTCAGATAATGTTGTGATACAGCCCGATTGAAATGACAGGTTTTTTACATTGCAGGGGAGTCCCAAGTTTATACAATTGGAACAATTGGCAAGTACAAAGTGGTCAGCACCAAACTCTCCCGGGATCCTATAAACAGCTACACGGCCCGTATTTCGACGGAAAATACCGTCACTCGACTACTCGGTAACGTTGGTTTTTCTCATACTTTGATAATCTATGGTTTCTCTGTTACAACTATTGTTCGCAAGAAATACAAATCTCTAGAAGCCGATCAGTCGCAAATAACGACAACGCCTAGATACTAATATAGCACTGAACACAGACAATAAATTTAGGCAATCGATAGATTTTTTTCCTGAGAAAATACTTATAGCCAGATATAAATGAACCATCCTCTGGCATCCTCGGAACCCAGGTTTGAAGCATTACGTTACTCTCCATGCATCTACCCCTGGGATAATTGACTAGCAATTCGTCGTTTCTTATGAATATTCATATGGTCGGGAAGTACCCTAATAGCCAATCGAAAGATCGATAACATTATGATACTCTCTTGTAGATAGGGTAATTTCATTTCTTCCGTTATAAAAAATAACCCCACTATGGAAAAAACTCGAGGTTGTCAACAAATATGGCCCGTCGGCGTGCTTGTCTCCTGTGAGATGTGCCATTCTGTAATACAGGGACGACACTATCGATCTTCGTGTACGCCGAAAATCTCTTTTTTAAAAACGCTTCTCGAATGTGGTGTTGATGGGCGACGCCAGATTTAAAGTATCGCAAAGCTTGATTTGCAACGAATGATGTGATTAGATATCGACAAGTTAAAAATAGAAATGACGACGTATTTGTGATAAAAATAGTTTAAATTTTCTCTAGGAAAAACTGAGATCACCAATCAAAATGCTTCATGAATAATTCATGAGAACGAGGAAACGCCAGCGAAATAACCCAGGGTCGATTACAGAATGAATCGAAACTGGGTCAACGAGGATGTCCTCTGGCAGAAAGGGGTTTAATGCATCTTCATGATGTCCTTATATCAGGCAAGTTATCACATAATTATGAATCAAGAAAATCCATTTTGTCAAACAACCAGCTGAATCCTCAGATAGAATGGTCCTTGCACATGCATAAAACTGACAAAAAGCAAACGGTTTCAATACAGGTCAGCCTGCGCGAACTGTGCAGGCTGATCTTGGTCGATACTTTTCCAGATGCATTAAACCCCCTTTTCACAGAGCATGGCTCAGATTCAAAAACAGTTTTTGTCGGTTGAACTTAGTTGCATATTATGAAGCCTGCATAAAGGGAGGTATCCACGTTAAATGTAACACATTAAAATGCTTTGGGATTTTTTATTTGACGTTCAATGCCGTGTTCAACTTTATTTCCGTCATATCACGGTGTTTAAATACACGTTACCATGCGTTTCCGGGGTTTCCTTTACTAGTACTACGCACATATCTTTTCATGCCACCAGATCTCTTCCATATTAACACTTTCACTGCCAATGTCGCCTTGGATAGCTTTTGCGGACGGTTTGGATCTAGATCAGACTGCGCAGAAAGTCCGCCACCCTATACCGATCTTTGACTAAAACTAAATACATAAAATGTACTGAAAGGCCTCAAGAAAAAGTGAATCTACTTAGTTCGCAGTAAAAGAGTCGAAAAAATGTTCAGTGGTCAGAAAAAGAATGAACTTATGTTTATTATCAATCTTCCCAGAGAATTTTGTCCAAGCAGGGGATTCGAACTCACGACCCCGAAATAGTAGCCCAGTGCCTTACCTGGCTCTGAGAACAAATTTACACAAGACAATTCTAAAAAAAAAAAACATAGTGAAATATGGACTAGCAACACAAGCTTTATTTTATGCTATGAACACATTGAGCAATCGGGTCCAGCATTCACAAACCATTCTTAAAGATGCACCCTTACAGCCAGAGAGCAAACAAACGCTGTTACAATTTTACAATATGTAGAATCTAGATAGCCGTGTAAACGTAGAAAAAAAATCGATATAAGGTGTATGTGATAAAGAGACGCCAGGGATTTGTCTTCGATTTAAACTGGAAACTGTGGTTGTTATGTCTATGGCTAGCCGCAATAGAATGAAATGCATTTTCTATCCGTCGTAATCTGTGCAACCTTGCAACCGTCAGGGTTAACATTTGGCAAGAAGGTACAAGAATGATTATAATTTCATAAAATAAAGATAAAATTGGTTACAAAATGGATGAAAAGGAGTAAAGATGTATCTTTAATTTCAGTCTTATTCTACAGTTAGAAAGTAACAAAACTTCTGACTTACTAAACCATTATATTATATTTCATGTGTCTATTTTTAGAAATGTTATGGGTAAAGAAATGTCGTAATTTAAGCTGGGGGGAATTATTTCCCCGTCACAGTGAATATTTTCCTCCTGCCGAAAATCTGGAACTACTGTTTTAAGTTTTTTAAGTTTTTAAGTTTTAAAAGTGGCATTCGTTGACAAAATAATCAGAGGAAATATGATATATAATTTATTTCATCAGTTTGTGGTTAATATGGGGAAATATTTGCCTCAAAAGGGAAAGGTCCGCGAAAATTACTCGTGCCTTACGGCATTCGTTATTTTCGCATACCTTTCCCTTTTTCGGCAAATATTTCCCCATATTAACCACAAGCTGATGAAATAAACTCTATTTGTCTAGCAAATCAGAAGTTTTGTTACCTTCAAATTTAGATTTTTTTTTAACCCTAAGGCTGCTACATGCGACTAACTGACCTTTTGCGGACAGTGCAGATCAAGATCAGACTGCACAGAACGTGCTGTCTGATCTTGGATAAACACTGTCCGATAAGAAGATTTTATTTCTCCCGAAAGTAAGTTTGAAGAAATATCATTTAAGAAATAATCTTCTTTCTATCGTAGTTTATCGTTCAATAAACCACAGTTGTGAGTTATGAGACACAATAAATAATCCATGAGGGCGATAGCCCGAGTGGTTTATTCATTGCGCCTCATAACTCACAACGTGGTTTATTGAACGATAAACCACGATAGAAAGAAGATTATTTCGATTCAAACATGACCAACTATTAACGAAAGGAAAACAAGTTCATACTTAGAGTAAAAACGCGGATGCAGATTATATTCCATTGAATAACTTACTTACTTTATACAGAATGACCTCACTCTATGTAGAATGACGTCACTCTACATAGAATGACGTAGATTTTACCATAGGGGTCCGTAGTTTGATTCCTGGCACCCATAGACTATATATTATAAACAAGGGATTTAACTGTATGCAGTCCGTTACTCGCCCCCGGTTACAAAAAACCCGTGTCAATGGCGAAGATTTTTGAGCGAGTTTACAAGTTCGAGCGAATGTATCAGCCAGACTGCATTAGCCACTGACAAACAGTTATGTTTTTCTGGTAGAAAAATGTTTTAGCTCTCAGCTATAGAAAAAATTAGGAGAATAACTGATGGGGTAGAAAAGATACGTTGTTTTTTTGTAACCGGGGCGAGTAATGGGCTGCATACAGTTTAATCCCTTGTTTTAGTCTATGGGTGACAGGAGTCAAACTACCGACCCCTATGGATTTTACCACGCTTTCGTTGCACTGTGTTAATAGAGCCGAATTCACGTGTCATGTTAGAATCTGGTTATTACCATCGGCTTGCAAGTTTTATTTAACTTATCTAGCAGTTATTTAACTTATCTTAGCAGGATAGGCGATAAACGAGACGTTCTTTAGAATGATTGGTGAATACGGGCACGGGTCCCTCATTCACTAACCTCCCCCTATATGGCCTTCAACACGCGAAAAGGGGCATTCGGACATTTGCGTAAAGTGTCGTCTCGGATCAACCTACGCAGTCCGCGCAGGCTAATCCGAAACGAAACTTTCCGTTTTTATGGAATTTTCTGTTTTGCGTAAGACTACTGTAGCAAAAAAATCTACTGTAGTCGTAAAGTGTCGTCTCGGATTAGCCTGCGCGGACGACACTTTTCGCAAATGTCCGAATGCCTCTTTTCGCGTGTTGAAGGCCAATTATGGCATTTTTACACTAAGAGTGCAATATTTTAACCCTTTACCAAATGACAAAATTTTGGACCAGACTAAATGAAAGCATTTGAAGTCAACAATTTTTATGTAGCTCAGTTGATAATTTCTGTCTTTGATAGGGTAGAAAACATTGTGGGAAAAGGAGAAAATGCTGGTTACCAGCATTTTCTCCTTTTCCCACAATGTTTTCAAAAGCCATCCTTCCCAGAGTCGTGAAAACTAGGGATTGTTTGCTAAAGGGTTGAACTGCTTATTTACTTCGAATCTATGAATTCGTGTCAAACTTATTTTCCCAAAGACACTTACACAGAATTAACCGACTCATTCGACTTATTGCAAGTTCTAATGCCCCAGATTTAACTATATAACTAACGTGTCACTGTCTTCTATCTCGTTTCACCAGGTATATTCAATAAAATAGATCACGTGTTTTTGATTGGTGTTTCCGGTGGAGTCCCGCACTTTACGGACTATCACGAACATGTTCGGCCTGGTGACGTCGTCGTTTCCATGTCAACTGGAAGGAACACGCCGATGTTTATCCATTGTGACAAAGTTTACAAGAACACCTCACCGTGCGAGGGGAACAAATATAGTTACGTGACAAAGTCATTTACCAGCAAAAGTAAGATACTACAAAATACGGTTACGAGTCTAAAGTCCATCGTTAAGATAGACTGGAGAAAACCTAGACCGTGGGATATTTACATTGAAGAGGGACTTGAAATTCTCTCCTCGCAGGAAACCAGCTTCAAGAGGCCGGCTTTAGACAGAGAAACATACACGTATCGTAAACGGGACGGGAGTCTGGTGAAACTCGAGCATCCGAAGCCGCCCGCATGGTGCTTGCATGATTCTAAAAACGAGAGTCCCAATGTAAGGTATGGAGTGGTCGGTAGTGGAAAGCTAGTTACTCGAACTAACGACCTGCGTTTAGAATTCGCTGAACAACATGGTATTAAAGCGTATGACTTGGACTCTGAAGCCATGATGGCTTCACTGGAGGGTAACAGAAATGACAGTTTTCTTGTCATCCGTGGTATTTGTGATTTATCAGATGGCTCCAGAAAAGAATGGCAACCGTATGCGGCCCTGGCGGCGGCGGCCTACATGAAATCTGTGATTATGGCACTTTAAAAGTGTGATATGGCACTGCGATGGCGTTAGTAAAATTCAGTTTAGACGGCTGATTGAATTTTAGTATTTTTTTAAGTTAGCATCGGTTTACCCTGAAACAATAATAGCTTCCCAAATCTTTTTTTTTTTTTTTTTTCTTGCCATACACGATATTTGTGATTATTCAGATGCCTTTAGAAAAGAATGCCAACAGCTCTGGCTGCGGTGGCCTACATCAAATCTGTGATTATGACACTTTCAGTGTGTACTGTAATATTGAATAAGTTTGTGACAGGGTTAGTAAAGAGTAATAATGAAATAGAAAAGCATTTATTTGGACTCTGGAGCCATAGAAGCGCCCCAAATAAAGTTTTTCCCGGTGCACCTAATAGTGATTTATCAGATGGCTCAAGAAAGAAATGGCAACTGCATGCAGCTTAAGCCGCTGTCTAGATGAACTCTGTGATCACGGCAATTTAAAAGTGTGATGTAGCATTGCGTTTGTTATAGAAAAAGTGGCTTTAGACGGCAGGTTGGATTTCAGTATATTTTCAAGGTAGCATTTATTTGGACTCCGAAATTATAACACCGTCCAAAATATATTTTCCTTGTCATACACGATATTTGTGATTATTTAGATAATTCCAGAAAAGAAATGCAGCCGTATGCAGCCCTGGCTGCAGCAGTCAATATGAAATCCGTAATCGTGGCGCGTTGAAAGAGTGTCGAAGCATTTCATACATTTGTGATAGAAAGGTGAACTGTATCGTAGTGATAAAAAACATCTTTTTTGACCTTGAATCCATGACAGCGACCTACATAACTTTTTCTCTTCTTGTGCATGGTATTTGTGACGATTCAGATTGCTTGAGGAAAGAAATCCAACTGTCTTCGGCCCTTGCTGTGACGGCCTACGTGAAATCTGTAATACGGGCAAAGTGCGACGTAGGATTGTATTTATGATAGGAAAAGTGAATCATAACTGTGTACTAAAATAATCTATTTGAACTCTCTAGTCCTAGCAGCGTCCCATATGACTTATTCCCCGGTGAGAGTATTTGGGATTAATCGGATGGCTCCAGAAAAGAAAGGTAACCGTATGAGGTCCAAGCTGCGGCGGTCTACTAGAAATCTGTGATTATGGCACTTTAAAAGTGTGATGTAGCATTGTGTTTGAGACAGAACAAAAAACGTATAAGACGACAAACCCGGATTTCAGTATGCATTAAAATTCGTATTTATTTGGACAATTAGCTTTTTTTTATCATACATGGTATTTTAGTTATTCAGATGGCTCCAATAATCACGGCAACCATATGGAGCTTTGATTGTGGTTGCCCGCATGATATCTGTTTTTATGGTACTTAAATGGTACACTTGACAAAAGATGCGTATGCCACTCTTGATGTGGACGCCAAATATATGTGATCATGGCACAAAAAAAAAAGGTGTGTCGTATCACTGTTTTATGAAAGTTATGCTTTGTTTTTTTCAACATGGTACTTTGGTATTTATAGAAATACGAAATAAACCGCCTTCGTTTTCCTTCTGATGAACTCTTTAACAGCAAATATTTATGAACCTTGCCCTTCGAAGCATTTGGTTTCATGCTTCTGCACTTCTGCAAAAAGTATCGACCCAGGTCAGCCTACACAGTACGTGCACGCTGACATGGACGAAACTTTTTGCTATTGGTCAATTTTCTGCGTGTAAAAGGACCAGTGTACCTCGTGATTTAGTCGGTTGTTAAACAAGATGGATTTTAAGGACCCATTGTTATGCAAAGACTTGCTCGGTATAATGCATCACGGAGATGTGTTAAACTCTGTTTTGCCAGAGGGCGTCTCATATAATTGGCCTGCAACACGCGAAAAGAGGCATTCGGACATTTGCGTAAAGTGTCGTCTCGGATCAGCCTGCGCACTCCGCGCAGGCTAATCCGAAACGAAACTTTCCTTTTTTATGTAATTGTCTGTTTTGCGGAAGTATACTGTGGAACAAAATCAAATGTAGTCGTTAAGTGCCGTGTCGGATTAGCCTGCGCGGACTGCGCAGGCTGATCCGAGACGACACTTTACGCAAATGTCCGAATGCCTCTTTTCGCGTGCTGCAGGCTATATTTGATCTCTTTCGACGGCTGAGAAAAATTACAATCCACTGAAGCTTTGAAATATTTTTTTTTTATCTAGGCTTGACAAAGAAGAGGCGGACGGTATAGATCCGAGATCAGACTGCACGATGTGTGCATTTGCCATTGGCGTAGTTTGAATATACTACAGACAAAAATCAAGTTCATTCCTTACATGGAAAAAACGTAATATGTGATACGATAGAAATTAAAGTACATTTTTAATTGTTTTGTTTGCTGTCACAATACATTGAGTCAGAAATGAAAGAAGATGTTTTTCTCAATTTTTTTCCCCTTCCGTCCCCCTTTTTATCTTTCTTTTCTCCCCCTATGGGTTAGCTTTACATGATGTTTGATTACTTTTTCAAAAGTATTTCAAATATATATCAAGTCCTCTACTGAACCAATCACAGCGTTTTTTTTTTGCTATTTTTTTAGCAAGCCATTCTGTAAAAGCAACCGGCAGCTTTTACCGATGAGAGAAGAATGAATCTTCACTTTCACATATCCGCCAGTGGAATTTGGTATGCTTATTTGTACGGTGTTTTTTCGCCGTTTACACCATTATTTCAGTTCTAAGAAAATGAAAATTTACTGGAAACCATCGTTTTCTCTTTTTCTGCAATTTTTTTTTCCACGGGATCGTTAAAACTCTGGATTATTGGGTAAAGGGTTAAAAAAATATAGTTTTATGTTCTAGTCAGAAAAATAAAAGGTTAATTATGAATTACGGGTTTTTTAGCTCACCTGTGCACGAAGTGCTCAAGGTGAGCTTTTGTGACCGTTCTGTGTCCGTCGTCCGGCGGTCGTCGTCAACTTTTAGCTTGTGTACGCTCTAGAAGCCTAATTTTAAGTTGATAATCATTAAAGTTACTCAGATTGTTGGACTTGCTGATATCTTGGACCGTCAGACGGGTTTGAAAATGGGTCACGTCAGGGCAAAAATTAGGTCACCTAGTAAAATCTTTGAAAAACCTTGAGTACATTCTAAAGACCATAGCTGCAGTCTAAAACTCATGAAAATTGGTCAGAAAGGTTGTCTGGTTGATATCTCTGACAAGTTTGTGAATGGGTGTCGGACCAAACACTAGGTCCTCAGCTAAAATCTTTGAAAACATTGTGTTCACTCCAGAGGCCATATTTTCTGTCCAAAACTCATAAAAATTTATCCGAAATTTTTCTTGATATTATCTCGTAATCATTCGAAAATGGTTCGCATAGTCAAAAACTAGGTCACCAGGTCAAATTAAAAAAAAAAAAAAAAAAAAAATTGTACACTCTAGAGGCCACATTTTTGGTCCGATACTCATGAAAAGTTGTCAGAATGTTTTTCTTGATAATATCTGAAAATCAGTTGAAAGTGGATTCCGTCGGGTCAAAAACTGGGTCAGTAGGCCAGGTCATAAAGAAAACTTAAGTATACTCTAAAAACCACATTTTCAGTGCAGTACTCATAGAAAATTGTCCAGAATGTCTGTCTTTATGATATCTTAGACAATTTTGAAAGTGGGTCACATTAGGTCAAGAAGCAGGTCAATGGGATAATTTTTGGAAAAAAACACTTATGTACACTTTTGCGACCATATTTTCAGTCTAAACTCATGGAAGTTGGTCATAGTGTTTGTTTTGATGACATCTACAACAAGTCTGAAAATGGGTCGTGTTGGGTCATGGAGGGTCAAAAAGTAGGTCGCTGAGACAAACCCAAGAAAAAAGTATTTGTACATTCTAGAGGCTACATTTTCAGTCAAATAAGTAAGAAACTTTGTTAGAATATTAAATTTTGTCTGGATATTTTGGAAGAGATTAAAAAAAAAAGCTCAGGTGAGCGACTTAGGGGCATTATGGCCCTCTTGTTTTATTTGACTGTCAGAGAGGGTTATCGGGCGGCTCAGCGGTTGCAATGTTAGATTCTTTATCTGAAAACCGTGGTCTTATAACAGCTTCCAGCAGTAATCACGTGGGGGTTTCCTCAGGCAAGTCACTGCAAAGTCCCAACCTATTCTTTTTTCTTAAAGCTGCCCTATCACTTTCTGGTGAAGCTTAGAAAAGACATAAATGAATAAACTGTGGTTTGATTGGTTGATTTTATTGTTTTACTATTTATCATCGCCACTGGTTGCCCGTATGAACGCACTCCCAAGGGATTGTTAGTCATGTTACGGAGGATATTGCAAAATACTGAACGAAACACATCTTAATTTACATATGGTTCTGTAACGTGCTCAATGTCACACGGGACCCACGTTTAACGTCTCATCTTTAGTTGTTCAGCCGTGGGGATCGAACCTCAAGTATCCCGAGATGTGTCGCTTACAAAACCTCGCGGCCTACCACATGAGATATTTTTGTTGACGAGGTGAGCAGTGTCCGTGGTATAACTAAAATACTGTTGAAAGCGGCTTAAAACTCCACTCAAGTATTCTTCAATACACGGACATCCTGTCAATTAATAGATAATTATCGTACTTATAAAATAATTACAGCAAAGCCGGATATTACTCGGTCAAGAAATTAAACTATAACCGAAACAATTCCGTGTTTTCCTGACACCACGAGTAAAGAAACCTTTCGAAAACATTGCGGTAAAAGAAGAAAATGTTGGTAACCAGCATTTTCTCCCTTTTTTTTCACAATGTTTACTTCCACATCAAATTCAAAACCCAACATTTCATTCATTTCCCTCATTACTCGGACAAACCCTTACTAAAACAATCCCGTGTTTTAACCTTTCCCCGACCAAAGAAAACTTTTGAAAGCATTGTGGGAAAAGGAGAAATTGCTGGTACCAGCATTTTCTCCTTTTCCCACGATGTTCTCTAATATATTAAGCCCGGTGTTTGTCTCAAAGTGTGTTCGACTGTAAGAGTGCTATCTGTAGTATGTATTTTTTATGATAAAAATGTTAGTTGAATTTGGATACCAAGTCAAAATTTGATTGTGATCATTCATTAGTGATGAGGAATCATTAAACCCGTTTGCTTGTATAATATAAGGAGGGTTTGGGTTTTTTTACGGATTGTGTTGACAAAGATCAGATTGAACTGATTGTACCATCTGGTCTTACACTGAGCGATATTTTGTTGGAGGCTTGATTGATTGTATGGTATTTCAACATTATTTCAGTTATATCGCGGCGGCCAGTTCACCTATCCATGCTTTCCTGGAGTCCCTTTTACCAGTACTCCGCACAATTTTCTCTCCAAGCCACTGGCTGCTTTCCCATATAACCATCGTCGAGATTATGGTCAATGGTGGGAGAGGAATGAATCCTGTAGCAATGATTATCATCAATCCTCGGAAGGAAATTGGCCGCGCCAGGGATCGAACCTGCGACCCCCTGTTCTCAAGTCCTGCACGCTACTGCCTGAGCTATCGGGGCTCGGCTTTGTTGGAAGCTCCAACAAATGAATATAAAAAATTGGTCAAGCCAAATCTTAGTACATTGTAATTGTTTATGTATTTGTTAATTAACTGGAGTACTTATTTTAATCAATTTCGCACTCTTTGAAGCTATCATCCTGCCTGCGGCATAGGCAACTGACCAGCCCGCATAGCTCAGTTGGTAGAGCGTAGGACTCGTGAACGTGAAGTTTTGGGTCACTTTAGGGTGTGGGTTCGATCCCCACGGCTGGCCATCTGAAATTACTAATGGTCTTTCGGATGAGACGTTAAACCGAGGTCCCGTGTGACGGTGCTATACATCGCGCACGTTAAAGAACCAGGCGTAAATTAGGATGGGTGTCGTCCTGTATCTGCACTATCCCCCGTAACAATACTAACAGCCTTCAGGGGGGCGTCACCCATATGGGCAACCGTTGGCGACGATAAATAAACGCAAAATTCAGTCATAGGCCAAAACAGGAACTTTTGGCGACGACATATACTAGTATTAAGATCAGACTGCACCGAATGTGCAGTCTGATGTTCGATCTCTACCGTCCACCTTTTGTGTTCGGCCTATTTGAACTGTCTTTTCAACCCTCGTAAATGGTCGAGTTTATTTAAAGAGTCAAGTGCAATTGAGCCAAGCTCTGGCAAAAGGGGGCTAAATGCGTCTCCGTGATGCATGGTACCAAGCAAGTCATCACAGTATTATACATCCCTGAAATCCGTTTTCTATAAAACCTATTGAATCATGAGGTACACTGGTCCTTTGACATACAGAAAATTGACCAATAGCGAAAAGTTTCGGCTCTGGTCAGCCTGCGCGGACTGCGCAGGCTGACCTGAGTCGATACTTTTCGCAAATGCATTAAGGCCCCTTTTCACCGAGCATGGCTCAATTCAAAGTACATTATGCATCCTAACGTATTTGTCCCTTTGCTCTGTACTTTAAACTATTTAAGTTAAGAGCATCCCTTTACCAGAAAAAAAAGTCAGATTTGTCCCAACTGAGAGCAATTTAGACAACAAATTAAATGTAGCTCAATTCTTACTATTCGTGTTTGAAACGGTAAATAAATGTGGGAAAAGGAGAAAATGCTTATAACCAGCCTTTTCTTCCTTCTTTTCCTACAATGTTTAAAAAATCTGCCTCGTTAGGTTTGTTAAAACACGTGATAAGTTGATAAAGGGTTAACGAACTTTAAGACTAAAAGGTTCATTTTCAATCTAGCCCTTCCCACGAAAAAATATCAAATAACGCAAAACAAAGATTGCTTTGGACAGAGTTTCTCATAACAGATGACACGTGGATCGAAGATCAGACTGTCGCTTCTGTGCAGTGCGATATTAATCTAGGCTGTCCGGATGGCACTAAAAATTTGTCGTTCAGTTGGGAATACACTTAATGAAGACCGGTAGCACATGTCCTGTAGACGAAAGAGCAAGCAGAGTACTTCCTGTGTTGGCCTCGACAAGTCAAAGCTGGTCATGGGAAATTCACTTTGCATTTGAAATTTCTATCAAATCTTAACCCTTATTAACCCTAAGCACGACTCACTGACCTTTTGCAGATAGTGTACATCAAGATCAGACTGCACAGAACGTGCAGTCTGATCTTAGATCTACACTGTCCGATAAGGAGATATCTTTCCCCAAATATACCTTTGAAATATAAAGACTTGGATTTTTACTGTAGGCTTGAACGTTTCATTTGATTTTTTTTTTTTTTTCATCAGGATAAGGGTCAGTGTGTTCATTTACGAGTATAAAGTCAACAAAACGATTTTGAATACCCCACGAGCATGGTAAACATTAATTGAAAAGCATTTCTAAGTAGCTGTAATCTGGAAATATGTAACCGGATGTACCGACCGCATTACCTTAAAAAATGTGCTTCCGCGACTGAAAGTGACTCTATACCACCATTTTGGGATGTGAGAGAACCAAAGAGGAATGTTATCTAAAATTTACTGACTTTTGACATAGCTCACACTGATGAAAGAGGGAGAAGCCAGGGTCGGTTGCTAAGCCGGTGAGTTATAGGGGAACTGTAATCTAGAGGTCGCGGGTTCAATTTTCCAGCTCAACTAGATTCTTCCCCAAGTTTGATAATAGTCATTGTGCCAGGACTCTTTCTTTTTTCCACTGAACGTTGTTACGACAATTTCTATATGGCTTGCAACACGCGAAAATGAGCATTCGGACATTTGCGTAAAGTGTCGTCTCGGATCAGCCTGCGCAGTCCGCGCAGGCTAATCCGAGACGGCACTTTACGGCTACATTAGATTTTGTCTTACAGTAGACTTGCGCAAAACAGAAAAATACATAAAAACGGAGTGCGCAAGCTGATCCGATACGACACTTTACGCAAATATCCGAATGTCCCTTTTCGCGTGTTGCAGGCCATATGGGAAAGCGGCCATCACAATATTACTAGAATAATGTAAAAAATTGCCTTAAGTAACAAACAAACAAACAAAGCAAAGCTACATGAAAAAAAAAACAGACTGGCTCTCAGTATCTCGGTGCTTTGATTTATCCAGAAATTAGTAACTGATATTTTAACAAGGAAGCCGATCCCGTCAGCTAAGTCTGTAACTTTCAGTCCTTGAAACAAGGGGATCAGTGTTTCGAATCCCAACTCAACCAAATTCTTTCATAGGACTAATGATACTCCTTGTGACAGGATTATTCTTCTCTCACTGGTGATCAATGGTTCGACGATGGTTATGAGCGAAAGCAGCCTGTACTTAATAATACTGTGTGTATTTACTGGTAAAAGAGACTGAAAGAAAACACAAATAAGTGCACTGGCTACCGCAATGTAACTTAAATACTGTAGAAAAGTGCACTAAGCAACAACAACAACAAAAACCTATGAAAGGGAGAAAAGAGATTGGCTCTCAGTATCTCGGCACTTTGATTCATAATGTTATCCATAAATGGGAACAGCTATCATAACAAGGAAAAACTTCCGGCCATACACACGTATTCTTTCGCCTGATGAATCATGACATCTTATCAATCCGTTCGATACTAGGGCAGTTTTTACATGTTTTTGGGGGCACAGTGTATATCAATACCAGACTATAGAAAATCTAGACTCCAAAATAACTTACATGTATGTTTGGTGAAAAATCCCTGTCAACATTGCGTTAAAATTAAATCTATAGTAATTTTACCACCGGCCTGAAAAAGGGAATTCCGTTTACGAGGGTCCTCCAATAATGAGTGAGACTCTTGTCATATCTCAAATATTGTCAGACAGATTTTAATGAAACTTTGCACATATATTGCCTAACATATTAGCAACACAAAAATTAAGCCAAATGACGTTACGTTATGACGTCACAATTATGGCGTCACTTCCTGTGACACAAACAACTGCAACATGGCCAGTTTCACAGCAGAAGAACAACGTGCATATATAAAAATTGAGTATTATAAGGGTAGCACTGGAACAGAGATTTTTCAAACCTTACAAAAAGTTTGTGGGGACCAAGCTATTTCTCGTGCAGCACTGTTCCGGTGGATTGCACAGTTTAAGGAAGGAAGGACTAGTGTGCAGAAGCAACCCAGCCCAGGTCGGCCAACAGAAGCAACAAGCGAAGAAAATATCCAAAAGGTGAAGGCTGTAATGGAGACTGATCGAAGATACACATGCGAAGAAGTAGCCAATGAAATTGAGATAAGTCATGGGTCAGTACATACAATTTTGACAAATAAATTAAACATGCGACGTGTTGCTGCAAGGTGGGTACGCCATGCACTGAGCTCGGAGCAGAAACAGGCAAGAGTGGATGTTGCCAGTCAATTACTGGAATGATACAAAAATGAGGGTGATATGTTTCTTAACAGGATAGAGGCAATAGATGAGACTTGAATACCAAGTTATGAACCAGAACTAAAAAGACAATCTTCAGCATGGCACACGCTGGGGTCCCCACGACCCATTAAATTCAGGCGAAAACAAGGAAATTTGAAGATGATGATGATTTTTGCCTATGATAATCACGGCATATCAGCTGCAAATCGGGTCCCGATCGGGAAAACAGTCAATCAAGAGTATTATCGTACATTTCTGATGTCTGTCTTGAGACCTGCCATTCGCAAGAAGCGACCGGAGCTGCTTGAAGTTACACCATTAATTCTGCATGACAACGCCGCCTGTCACAAGGCAGGTAGGGTGACGTCACTTTTGACACTCTATAACTGGGACATTTTACCGCACCCTCCATATTCTCCAGACATGAGTCTTCCGGACTTTGATCTTTTTCCTAGGTTGAAAGAACCATTGCGAGGTGTGCGTTTTGAGGATTTAGACGCCCTGGAAGTAGAGGTGGCCAGTCAAATTCGACGCATTAACTCTGGTTGCCTAGCAACGGGAATAAGAAGACTTCCTCACCGATGGAATTCTGTCATTGAAAAGGGAGGAGCCTATAGTGAAGGAATGTAGGAACATTGGATGAGTATTATATAGTTCAGGTATTTCTTCAATAACTACAGTCTCGCTAATTATTGGATGACCCTCGTATTTCGAAGTCTAAAGGTAATGATCCCAGTCTTTTTGCCGGATGACCCTTTCGCTTCGCAGAGGTCCACATTTGACGAGAAAAGCCACGTGACAACAGGAGAAATTGCTCGTTATGAGAATTTTCTATTTTTGCCAAGATGATTTCACATTTATGCATTTATAACACTGAAATTTAACATCTATTTTCTTTTTTTCCACGATGTTTTAGTCTTACGTTTCCTGCTGCATTTTTTTTCCGGGCAGTAATTCAGCCTTTTACAACTTAAGTCGCCTTTGAGGCTAGATTAGATGATGAAGATCAGGATACACAGGACGAGCAGTCTGATCTTTGATCTACACTGTCCGTTATACTGAGACCCTCTGTACAAAGGCAAGTCTGACATTGCATCTATTTTTGTGTGTTATAAATTGAGACCGTCCACGATCTTTTGCGCTCCAAGGGTAAATTCTATAGAGGACGTTCTTTTAGACGCCAAAATTTTAAACTCGTCCAAATTGAAAGAACTTGCAGACGACAATTTAGACACTGCTCAAATGGTCGGTTTTTTCTTCAAAAGGGTAGAAAACATTGTGGAAAAAGGAGAAAATGCTGGTACCAGCATTTTCTCCTTTTCTCACAATGTTTTCAACAGTCTTCTCTCTCAGGAGCGTTAATTTAGACACTGCTCAAATGATGGGCTTTTTCTTCAAAATGGTAGAAAACATTGTGGAAAAAGGAGAAAATGCTGGTACCAGCATTTTCTCCTTTTCTCACAATGTTTTCAACAGTCTTCTTCTCTCGGGATCGTTAATTTAGACACTGCTCAAACGATCGGCTTTTTCTTCGAAACGGTAGAAAACGTTGTGGGAAAAGGAAAAAATGCTGGTACCAGCATTTTCTCCTCTTCTCACAATGTTTTCTACAATCTTCCACCTCGCGGTCGTTAAAACACAGGACTCTTTGGCAAAGGGTAAATGGATGAAGAGATGAACGCGTGACAGGGAAAATGAAGAAGTAATAATTAGTAATTAACTCGAGTGTCGGTGAATAATACAGACAAACCAATATTTATAATACTATAATTAGTACGGGAAGACGCAGTATTACTAAGAAAATGTACTGTAAAATTCAAAGGAGATAAAAGTAAGTGAAAATTATTATTATTATAATAAAAATATCATTATTATTATGATTATATAGTTTAAACATATTTACTTTACATCAATCGAGAAGCAAGTTCCTGCAGATTATACTAATCTCTCTCGATTCTGCTTCCTGGACATTACACCAGCACTCACGGTCAAAGTGTTGGCCAATGAACAACCCCAACCCGCTCCCGGGAATCGAACTCGGGACCTTATGGCCACGAGGCCAACCTTCTACCGCACTACCACGGACACCACATTATCATTATTATTATTATTATTATTATTATTATTATTATTCACTCTTGACCATGTGATTTCAAAAAGAATTAAGAAACATAGGGATTGATTGATTGATTGATTGATTGATCGATTGATCGTTCGATCGATCGGTCGGTCGTTCGGTCAGTCGGTAGGTCAATCGGTCGGTAGGTCAATCGGTCGGTCGGTCGGTCGGTTGGTCTTTTGCGATAAATATGACAAAGAACAGTTTCTACATCGTGGTTTTCATTTCTTAACGACTCAGCTATTTCACTTATTTAGCTACATATTGTTTATTATCAAAAGAGCAACTTATAAACTATACGGGATACAAGTAAAAAATAACCACTAAGACGCTAAGCGTGTCTCAATGACCCTTTAGCAGACCGTGTAGATCAAAATCAGAGCGCGCGTTCTATGCATATCTGATCTTGGATGTATACTGTACGATACTGGGAGATTCATTGATGCGAAAAGGTCGTCGAAATCGAAATGCTTAGGTTTTACTACCGGGGGAAAATTTTCTGTTAACTCTTTGCCAAACGGCAAAATTTTACACTTCTCTAGATTGAAAACATTTTGCAGACGAAAAATATAATAAATGTGACTGCAATGATAATTTTCGTCTTCGAAAATGGTCGAAAACATTGTGCGGAAATGAGTAAATGCTGGTTACCAGCGTTTTCCCCTTTGCCCACAATGTTTTCAAAAGGCTTCTTCCTAAAGGGGTCTTTAACACACAAGATTGTTTGCCAATTGGTTAATCGAACTCTTAGGCTGTTAGGAGAGATCCAATGCTCTTTTTTTTGCAGACAGCATGACTCCATGTGTCTTTTTGCGGTCAGTATAGATCAAGATCAGACAGCACATACTGTGTAGCCTGACTTTGGATCTACACTATCCGACAAAGTTTGATTTCTTGATGCAAATTGAAGGTTGAAATAGGGATATTTGGGTTTTTTAAGATTGGGTTGATTTTTTTACTTATTTTATTTAACGGTTAGGGTGCTTAGCGTGACCCAATGTTGTTTTTGCAGACAGCGCGACTCAACTTGCTTTTGCTGACAACGTAGATTAAGATCAGAAAGCACACAATGTGCAGTCTGATCTTTGATCTATACTGTCCGATTCGGTGAGATTTTTCAATGCGAAGAGATAGTTAAAATTTGTATATTTTGATTTTGACTGTTTGATAGAAGTTCTCCACTTATGAAGTAAGCTGACAAAGGTTTAACTCTGTACTACACGATCCCGTCTTTCAAAGACCCCGAAAGAGAAGGTTAGGTTATTGAAAACATTGTGGGAAAAGAAGAAAATGCTGGGAACCAGCATTTTCTCCTTTTTCCACAATGCTTTCTAGCCCACGGAAAAAAAATCTATCATTTGAACTACGTCTAGTGTGTCGTGTGCAAATGCTTTGACTATGGACCAGTCTATTATTTTGTCGTATGATAAGGAGTTGTATGGATTATGTAGGGATGGTTTTTATGCTGAATCTGATCACGCTCAGTTTTCTCTATATCAGTACATATATATCAATCTATAATGTTTAGTTAGTAAACAGATTGTAAGTTCTTCTCATTATAAACCAATATCCTGTTAAAAAAAAAAGTGAAATGAAACCTTAAAATCGATGGTAAAAACACAAATGTTGCTGTTCCAAAGGTAATTTTTGGGAAAATATATCTCCTTATCGGACAGTGTAGATCCAAGATCAGACTGCACGTTCTGTGCAGTCTGATCTTGATCTATACTGTCCGCAAAAGGTACTTGAGTCGCACTTAGCAGTATACGGGTTAAATATACATTTCAAAATTCAACGAATCAGCATAAAGTTGTTTTTTTTTTAATCTTATCCAAAGTCTGTCTTTATGAAAAAAAAACGTATCGTATTTACATGTGAATAATATTTGATTAGTTCATTTAAAAGACACCTGAGATCTTTAAGCGAAAACTGGAGCTTTTGGGGGCAGTATAGATCACGATCAGACTGAAGAGATCGTGCAATCATATCGTGGTCCTATGGAGTCCGCTTGTTAGTTCTAGTAGGTCAAGCTTTTAAGATAAAAAAAAAATCTTCCTAAGCGTTAGTTGATTGTATTCTCAATAGTCGAAAGAGGTCGAGCTTATACTTGTATTATTATTATTATTATTATTACTATTATTATTATTATTGTTATTAGTTTAAACATTATTTATTTTACATCGATTGAAAAACAAGTTCTTACAACTTATACTAATCTCTCTCGATTCTGCTTCCTGGGAACTACACCAGTAATTATTATTATTATTATTATTATTATTATTATTATTATTTAGTGCAAAGATGTTTCTATCCATACAAATTCGGTGCTGACTTTATATGTAGATGACAGTTGAGTTTTGGATATTTGGATGAAGGTAAGTTTTTTTCTTGTCTTTTTCTGATTTTTTTTTTTTATTAAAGTACCGGTAACTCCGGGATCTATATTCAACAAACATTCTTAGAAACATTCTTATTCTTATCCTCAAGAATGTTCTAAATTTGAATGTAACACTGCTTCTGATTGGCTAAACCAAATGCTTTAAGCAGTCCGAAATTGTGACTTTCTGACTCTAGAATTATCCTCAAGAATTTTATACAGTGGTTCCAATATCCAATATCGAATAATTCACCGCATTCTTGGAGTAAATAATTTTTTGTATAAAATAAAATACATCGACTCTGCAGATTGCACTTTTTGTAATAACGAACAAGAAACAATTGAACATTTATTCTGGAACTGTCCCAAAGTCCACCCAATTATCTCAAATTACTTAAAACACAATGGAACCATTTACTCAGATCTAACTGTTAAAAAAATATTGTTTGGATACGTCAAATCTAATACCTATGCAAAAAATACTCTTCTCATTCTGTTTAAAATGTACATTTTTAAATGTAGATCTAGAAAACAAACACCTACAGAAGCTGGTGCCAGGAATTTTATATCTATCAAGTTTACGATTCTAAAAAACAGCCATGGAAAACAATAACCTAGAATGTTTTTCTAAAGACTGGGAAAACTTTACTTGTTTTATGAATGCTTCGAGAGATTAATACTTTTTTTGTAAACCTGGGAAGATTCGCTTTCCATTTTCCCCTTTTTTCTTTCTATTCTTAATTCCTTTTTTTCTCATGTTTATTAACAGTTTCCGTTTTATTGTCCCTAATTGTATAATCATTACTTTGTGATAAATTTTGTAAGATGTGGGGAGGGATGGCTCCCCGACCCTCACACACCAATATACGGGGACAATAAAATCTTATTTAAATTTTTTTTTTTTTTATAAATTTGAAAGTAACACAGCTTCTGATTGGCTAAACCAAATGGTTTAGCCAATCAGAAGTTGTGTTACTTTCTTAATCTAGATTTAGACTAAGAATGTTTTTGATAATGACTGAATGTCGACCCGGATCTCCAAAGTTCTATCCTCGTTAGATATATAATGGCGTAATGGTGTCATTGAATTTTACACTCCAAGCAAACACTCTCTCATAAACATCTTAGTTTCGATACTCATTGCTTAAAGCCGCAGTAAAGCCAAAAATAGGTTGCCATGATATACGTGTGCGAAAATGCATGGAGAAGCCCGTCGATTTCACGAACTAGGTCTTCGAGAACGGCACATGATAACATTGCATCTCATTAGTGCTATGACGTAGTAGACAGGACTATTGTTTACAATTCCAACATTATGTCATCGGAGAGTAAGATTGCTCATTCTGAACCTGTTTTCTTATCTAGATGTAGTAAACTCTTCCTGTATTGATGATAAATGAATAAGCGATGATCAGCCTGTGTCGTTGTTTCTGTTTACGCTGTCGATAACTTACGTTTTTCAAGCCTAGAATGGGGACAAAACGGTCAAGTGAATGAAGGGTTTGTTTCGACGATTTGAATGATCACGTGGTGTTTACGTCACTAACACGTCACTGCGGAGATTTACGACGAAAAGTCGGCTAATCGTCGGCAATCATCGATGTAAACAAACAGATAATGCGGCATGGTAGGATCTGTTCTAGTTTCAAAATTCTTTTTCCTGCCACTGACTGGAACTTTTGCGAACTGCACCTTTACATATCGTGAAAGTCATAATAATTGCCATATTTTTATATGGTAAAAATGAAATTGACTTTTATTTTATAAACAGTTTGTTTATTCAGTTGGACGCTACTGAGACTTTAATTATGACTTCATGACATGGTGTTTGCAAAAAAAAATGTTATTTTCTATACGACACCAATATGTTAAAGTTAATCCAATCACAAGAAATTGTCCAGTAAATGGTTGACATGTAAAGTCGCGGAGTTATCCAAAAAGATCATTTCATTTATTAGTCAGGGTTACCTGCCCCTGACACCACGTACCCTCGAAGTACGGCGGGGTACCGGAGTATTTATTTATTCGATAGTTTATACGTTAGATAAAAAGAGCCCGGGATTGTCCGGGGAAGGTTTGTCACGGAAAATCATTAGATTGTTTTAACTCCTTACAAACGACAAAATTTTAGACTTGTTGAAATTGAAAGTTTTTGCAGACGACAAATCAAATGTGACTCAAATGATGAAATTTGTCTGTGACAGGGTAGAAAACATTGTGGGAAAAGGAGAAAATGCTGGTTACCAGCATTTTCTCCTTTTCCCACAATGTTTTCAAAAGTCTTCTGCTCCAGGGTCGTTGAAAATCGGGATTATGTGGTAAAGAGTTAACTGGAAAATCCTGAAACAGGAGCTGTTGCGGACATGCTGTGTAAAAAGGAGAGCTCAATGTATCTGAAAGAAGTATCGACCCAGGTCAGCCTGCGTAGTCCGCGAAGGCTGACGTGGGTCGAAACTTTTTGCTTTTGGGAAATTGTCTGCATTTCAAAGGACCAGTGTACCTCATGATTCAGTCGTTTGGCTTTTTTTTTTTAACGGACTTTATGGATTCATATCACGGAGATGCATTAAACCCCATTTTGCCACACCATGGCCCAATTGATTTTTTCATTACATGTATTCGATACCTTATGCCTAGGAGAAGACTACGGGACTGTCCGGTAAAGGTTTGATCGGTGAAATGATGGGGTTGTTTGACTGAAAAACCCTTTTCATTTTCTGTACACTTTGTGCATAAGAGGTAAAAAAAAAAAGAAAGAAGAAAATATTGATGCATATCATCAATGGCGCCGCAAATCAGTTGTTTCTGAAATAAGGCACATTACAGCGGGTTAATTTTTTACGCCAAGGGCATCACTTGAACAAACTTCGTAGAGGTCCACGTGGTGATACTACATGACAAATATTTAAACTCTGGGCCATCTGGGATACGATCTGGTTTTTATCGATCTGGCAATGAAAGTACGGTATTTTACATGTTAAAAAAAAAGAAAAAATCAGTCCAAATAGAAAAACAAAGTTGGCACGGGCTCGATCTGGTAATGAAAGTACCGTATTTTTACATGTATGTTAAAAAAATCATTTAACCAGTAGTAAACAATTTGGCTACCTCCACACGCACTTTTCAAAAGCGAATTAAAATATAGTGCCACCCCTTATGCGGCGCCACAAAGACAGAAAGCAACTGTATATTCTATTTTTGTTGCAGAAATGGCAACAGAGACACGTAGTGAAACAATCGAAAGAAGTGGAACAAAACAGGAAGCGAAGGTGACATTCAAAATCTCTCTCTCTCTCTCTCTCTCTCTCTCTCTCTCTCTCTCAATCCATGTTAACAGGTCCTTTTTCTCAAATTTCTCATCTGCTTATTAGTAACTGTTATACATAATATCTACATCATTTATTCACATATTCACACGACAAACACAAATGAGGTTTTGTCTGTTACGCCCCAGTCAAACACTAAAAAGGCATTGTTGCAATCTTCGTTCGACAAACACAGAGAACGGGATGAAATGCAGAGGAAAAACAAGTATATATTCTACGTCTGTTTTACGCCCCCTGCCTGGATGTTGCATCGTCAAGTACGTTCCCAGTATGATTTGTCGAGAGCTAGATAAAGCACTCGACGTGCCGTTTGAGTTTTTTACTGCGTATCACATATGACCTTCTGAAATCGTCAGACGCGTTTACCACTTGACGGCGGCGTTCGTTATCGTATATATTCAAGAGCACACATATCCATGTTAGAGAGCAGGGAAAAAAAGGGGAACAACTACATGTATTAAATTATAGAGTTTGACTAAATATGCAAACAGTCGAAAATGTTCTTGCCATTTTTGAGGATCTTATAAAGCGTTAACGATAAACCTTCTATCATTGTTACGTGAGCACTATTCCTCATTAGCTCTTTACCAGATGAGGTAGTTTTGGTCTGCTGAAATTGGAAGAATTTGCAGACGACAAATTTAGAATGGCCAAAAAGGTAGTATTTTTATTTGTAAGGGGAGAAAACACTGTGGAAAATGGAGAAATGCTCGTTATGAGCATTGTCCCCTTTTTCTACAGTGTTTTCAAACGCCTTCAACTTCAGAGCCGTAAAAACCAGGGCTTATCTGGGAGAAGGTTACCGCAATTATACGACATAGTTTCAGGTTTAAAATAAATTCTGTTCTCATTGTTCCACAGGCGCCTGAAACTTCATTGAAGGAATCATGTTACTAAAAACAGGATATTGAGAACGATAGAGACTCAGCATGCTATTTTAAGTAACACATACGATAAGGACTAGGGGTGTAACGATACATCGGACTATCGATGGATCGCGATGGTGAGCGTGTCGATGCTACTGCATCGATTGTTATGTTGAAAATCGATAACTATCGCCGATAGTTACCTCAAATATCGATAGTTTCGATAGTTTCACTGACAAGAAAGAGGGAGAAAATACTGCAATTCGCTAATGTATTCGAACGCCCTAAAAGTTCGGACACGTTTAATTATTTACAAAAATAATTTATTTTTTAATTCTTTCTCTGAACACTTCCAAAAGCAAGTTTTCCTAAATATTCGGACATTCCGTAACGTTAATTTCCCAAAATATTTGACGGGTAATTTTTTGGAATATGTTTTCAATAATGATCGGCTGCATAATATTCATTTCTGCATAGCAATGTTCATCGTTACGAAAACGAAACCTTCGAGAGCTGATTAACTCAGCGATAATTTTAAGTCATGAAATTAGACCAAAATAATTGCAACACTAAGGGTGTTTTTGTTAAAAACTTCTCACCAAAGCGAAAAGTGTGGATTTAGATCAAAGATCAGACCAAACAGTCTGCCTACAGTCTAATCTTAATCTACATAGGCCGCCAAAACCATAACCATGCGTGTTGTCCCTCCACAAGCAATAAATAAATCTACTATGAAAAATGAATACTAAACCTCGTTCTTTCTTTTCTTTATTTATCAGTACTCCATTTCGAATGCATTCCTTGTATTTCGGCTGCAAGGAATTAGATTAATTTTTAGAAAACAGCCGCACTTTTTTATGCTGACTACACAAAACGTGACACGACTGGCGTGTTCTTGAAACAGCTATATTACTAAATGCAAAAAGGCTTTATCAGCTGGTGTACATGTAAATCGTGCATGAAATAGGCTTATTGCATGGTCACTTTGAATTGATTGGAGGTCGACCTGCAGCCAGATATAAGTTTCTTCGAGCAGACCAGTTTAAGTGTGTAAATTAAACAGGTGCGTTACAACTCAATCGCTTCGAATGATTTGCGTGTTACGTCATACCCCTTATCCAAATTTTACTGCAAACATTTGTGTACCCACGACAGGCCGACAGGCATCTTGTAGACGGATGGCTTTTAATATAGATCTACATTATGGTCGTTCTGATTTACTCTGCTGATGGCAAGATGCCGATTTTCAAAGTTGGCGGATGGTGTAGATAGACATCAGACTAAACAGAACCCGCTGTCTGATCTTGGATCTATACCATCCACTTCTGTACTATGACGTAACTCGTATTAGAAAGCTACTTCTTTCTCGGGCTAAAAAAGGTAAGATCATGTTTAACAGTGTTCCCACTCGCGCAAATTATTGCGTAAATCACGTTACAGAATTGAAATTCACGTAACAGATTCTGGTTACACCCGAGACTTCGCGTAAGAAAATGCATGGACAGAAAAGGCCATTATACGCTTTTCTTGTGAAAAATGACAGGTTTTGAAGTTACTTGTTACCCTCATTGACAATCGTTTTGTCAAATCATGTGGAAATACCTAGCCAGAAATTAACAGACATGAAAAACTGATCGGAGGAAAAAACACGGAAACCCATGACACAACAAAATGTCTCTTTGACATTGTCCGATGAGAGTCACTTCAGATCGTCTTTTCAGCTTTTTAATGACTATAAGCAGTAAATTTATACAAATATCTTAATATAACACACTTTTTGGATACACATACAACAAGGTAAAACCTATTATTTCGGCCACCCCCTTTTTTTCAGAATGATAATTTCCTAAAGATTTGGAGACTAAACAAAAATAATCAAAATAATTATTTTTTGTCTGAATATATTGGCCAATTATGGGTAAAATTAGATAAATTCTATCAACTCAAAAAAACCTTAAGGGCTCACATTTAAAAGGTGATTTCTTTAAAAGTTTAAAGTTGCTTTATAATTACTTTTTATTAGGTGTGTTTATGAACCACCAGCATTTGTCAGCATTTTGTGCTTTGCATGCTGTAGTATATCAATCAGACTTTAAAGTTGACTTATGCAAAAGTTCAGAGTAATTAGGTATGTTAAATTGTTTGTGAGCCATCTGTATTTAGAAAAAAATGTCATTGAAATTTATTGAGCATCTTGCATTTAACTCTATTTTCCCCTTTATTTGCTATTCAAAACTATACTCAAGTAGAATTTAAACTACTCGGAGATGTAATTTGGTGAAATTCATCTCATGCAATTCATCCAATAGTATTGCAATAGTATTGCAATAGTAACAGGCAATATCAATACTATTGCAATAGTATTTTTTCCAATGTCAATACTATCGCAATAGTAGATTTTGGCCTCAATAGTCAACCCTAATAAGGACGAAATATGCTTGTTTTACTAACACGATTACACCAATGAAATATCAGACACCTATGATTGTCGTGATCACCTTATTTTTTTTTTCTTCGTTACAGGTGCAAACATTCCCGGATTATATACGGGCCGTATTTCGAAAGTCTAAAGCCGGATTCGACAGAGTACATGAAGAACTTCTGAAACTGTATTCATCAGAAAAGAGATCTCAGAACCAAAGGTTTTTGCACCGCCAGGACACTCGGGGATCTTTGGCAGGACAGCACAAACCAGTCGTCGATAATGAAAACCAGTCAAACTCGCAAAAGGGGAGACGATTGAGTCTTAGAAGACAGTGGGCTCAAAGTGCCAGAGCAAAAACACAATGGGTGCCTGGTGTAAGCAATGTACAACGTTCAGGATCTTTTGTAAGTTATATAAATGAAGGTTACGCACAAGTTCCGGACGCAACTCTCGGTAAGATGGCCGTAACAAGGACAATGAGTTTACCAGGAAGAGAAGAAGTTGTTAAAGAAGCTGCAGTCGATACAAAATGTCCTTCTGCTAGTCAAGTGAAAGGAGGCGAGGATGTGTTTACTTTCCATAAAACTAATATCGAAAATATAAGTGACAACAGTCGTGCTCTATCAAACAAACCAAATGAAAAGGAAACTGATCCCTGTCACGATTACATAAATGTTAAGTCTGTGTCACTTAATTCGCCAGTGGATTCCAAAGGTCCCCGTGAAGAAAACGATCATGTTCCAAAAACTTCTTTGAAACCGCCTTTCGCGTTGCGACAGGGGAATAAAAACAACCCACAATATCAAAATATAGATAAAGAAATCTTACAAACTAATTCAAGAAACTATAGACGTACGTCAAAAGAGGCTGTTGTTTGTGACTCAAACTTCCAAGATACTGAAGGTGATTATTTGTCAATGGATGGGGTAGGTAACTATTTGTCAATGGATGGGGCGGGAAACATAAAAACAAGCCTCAACACAGCAAGTACAGCCAAAGAGCGTCTAGACTGTACCATAACGAAAACTGAAACAGCCGATGATTTTGGTGATTCTGGAGACTATGTAGTGGGAGACTTTTACCAGACTGAGTCAGAAAACTATAGAACTTCGTTAGTAGGGTCTACTGTTGGTGACTCAAACGATGCTCGTTCGGAAGGTGATTATTTGTCAATGGATGGTGTTGAAAAATTCAAAGCGAGCGTCCCCAACGCCAATGTAGAAAAAGAGTGTCTGGATGATCGTAAAGAGAAAACTGAATCAGCTGACGATTTAGGTGATTCCGGGGACTATGTCATAGGAGACTTTTGCAAAGATCAAACCAACAACAATGATCCTTTGTACACATATCTTGAAGGAAATCCGATTGATGATCAATATGCTTCCATAGATATAAAACCAGCATCGTGGAAAAATAGTGAGGAATTGGATGATTATGTAAACGTCGGTCCAGAAACATTTTCTAGAGTTTGTCTAAAATCACAACAAGAAAACGATTTACTTCCAAGAGACATTGAGAGTGTGTACGATGTTCCCTCACCATTTAAAAATCCTATAAACCTAAAGTCCAAATCAGTTGAAAAGAATGACAAACCAGACAATCGTTCACTTGTTGTAAATGAAGAATTTTACAGATATTCTGTACCGGAAGTGGTAGAATGTTTGAACGCATGCGCATTGCCACATTTAGCATCCGTATGCGACGAGGAAAAACTTGACGGTTACTTCTTCAAAAATTTCGATGAAAGTCTGTTAAGTAAGGAGCCGTTTCTGTTAAACTGGTTTCACATTGCAAAGCTGAGACTTGTGATATCGGGATGGCGCCCTAAAAAGTGAAAAGAGGCAACTTCACAAAGTTTGTTTTGTGGTGCATCGCCTGTATATCACGGAATATCCTCAAATTATTATTAACACCGTTTCCATAAATAGCACATTGGTGACTCCCTCTATATCGTATTTATATACGATAAAGAGGGAATCGCCAATGTGCTATTTATAATAACGGTGTACAATAATGAAAATTTCGTTATATCTTTATAGACCAATGGAGCTTCAGAGGCCTATGGTCAGGTCAGGGACAGCATTCTACCATGTAAAGTGCAGTATTTACAGCAAAAAGATACAGGGTCCATGGCTGTCTTGTTTTTTTCCCAGAGAACCTCTCATGGATTACAGACGTCTTGCTAATTAACTCTTTACCAAAAGACAAAATTTTAGATTTATCCAAACTGAACGCATTTGCAGACGACAAATTACATATGGTTCAAATGGGCAAAGTGGTCTTTGAAAGGGTTTAAAAATTGTGGGAAAAGGAGAAAATTCTGCTAACCAACATTTTCTGCTTTTCCAAAAACATTTTCAAAAGCCTTAATTCTCAGGGTTATTAACCCTTAACCTGCTAAGTGCGACTCACTGACCTTTCGCGGACAGTGAAGATCAAGATCAGACTGCACAGAACGTGCAGTCTGATCTTTGATCTACACTGTCCGAAAAGGACATATTTTCAAAAAAAAAAAAGAAACTACAGTGTTAGCCAGTAGGGCGATGCAGTACTAAAATGGTACTCTTGTCGTTCAATCGGACACTGAACCTTACTTAACATCAGTATGTCACCCAAATTAGTGACCGCAGAATAAAACAAACTTCACAATCTGATTCATGATTTTGGGGTAAGATGTGTGCAGAACGTATGCATGAGCCATGCTCTGTGAAAAGGGTGGTTAAATTCATCAACAAAAAGAATCGTCCCAGGTCAGCCTGCGCAGTCCGCGCGCAGGCTGACCTATTTTTTGCTGTCTGACAATTTTCTGCTTCTCAAAAGACCAGTCTACCTCATTATGCAGTCGGTTGTTATCAGACAAAAAGGGTTTTATAGATACATGTATAAAGCATCACAGAAATGCATTAGACCCCTTTTTGCAGGAGCGTCGTCATGTATCATAATTGGCTTACAACACGCGAATAGTGGCATTCGGACATTTGCGTAAAAATGTCGTCTAGAATCAGCCTGCGCAGTCCTCGCTGGCTAATCCGAAACGACACTTTACGACTACATTAGATTTTGTGCTCCGGTAGACTTACGCAAAACAGAAAATTGCATACAAACGGAAAGTGTCGTTTCGGATTAGCCTGCGCGGACTGCGCAGGCTGATCCGAGACGACAGTTTACGCAAATGTCCGAATGCTCTTTTTTCGCGTGTTGCAGGCCATATGGCTTGCAACACGCGAAAATTTCCGTTTTTATGTAATTTTCTCTTTTGTGCAAGTCTACTAAAGAAAAAAATCTAATGTAGACGTAAAGTGCCGTCTCGGATCAGCCTGCGCGGACTGCGCAGGCTGATCCGAGACGACACTTTACGCAATTGTCCGAATGCCCTTTTTCGCGTGTTGCAAGCCATATAGAAGCACAGTCCGAATAAACACAGGGCAGGCATATAACTGTTTACCAGATTACAAAATTTTAGACTTGCTGAAATCCAAAGCATTTGCAGACGACACTTTAAATGTAACTCAAAAAAAATCAAAATTTGTTTCGGGAAGGGTCGAAAACATTGTGGGAAAAGGAGAAAATGCTGGTAACCAGCATTTTCTCCTTTTCCCACAATGTTGTCGAAAGGCTTCTTTCACAGGGTTGTTAAAATTAGGGATTGTGTAGTAAAGGGATAATAGTTGCAAAAGAAAATATGATAGGAAAAAGAAATAAAATGAATGAGTGAACGAAAAAATAAAAAATAAAGGTGAAAGATGAGATGAGAGAAAGAGAAGTATAAAACGAAAGATTGGAACTCGATAACTAATTACCATATAGATACTGGCATAAACAAATACACAAAATAAAATTATAAACAATACATTATGACATTTTCGTTGCCATAACGACGCCTGAGTAGATCTATATATAGTGCGTAGTTATGTTTTATGCATTGTAAACATAGTTAATGATTTCACAGTCGAATGCTCAGTTTGGTTTGGTTTGTATTGGAGTTTAACGCCATTTTATGTCATTTCATGGCGGTCAGTGACGCACTCATGTGTTTCCTGGCTTTCTCACACCAGTACTGCTACAACTTTCTTTCCAAAGCCACTGACTACGTTTCTCACATGCATCAGAGGTGAGAGGCGAAAATTCGCCGGAAAGAAAGTTCGCCGCAACGGGGTATCGAACCCACAACCTCCAGGTCACGAGTAAGAAACGCTATCCACTAAGCTACCCGGGCGGGCTCGAATGCTCAAATACTCTTGACTTCTAACCAAACGACCAAATTTGACCCTCGGCTAAAATGGAAGCATTTGCACGCGACAAATTAAATTACTAAAATTTCTCAAGTTACTCAAAACACTAACTCTACTTGAGATGAAAGAAAACATCGTCCGGTAAGGAGGAAATACTGGTTACCTGCATTTTCTCCCTTTTCAACAATGCTTTCAAAGACCTTCTCTATCAGGGTCGTTAAAACTTGGGATTAACCTTTTTACCTAATAAAAGCTTGTTTTCATGACCACGAAGAAAACAGGCGTTTCCTCCCTTTTCCCGCGCTGTTTTTTACCCTTTACAAGACAAATCTGACCGTTTGAGCCACATTTATGTTATCTTTTCACATGCTGTTAAACCTAAAGCCGCTAAGCTCGACTCATTGACCTTTTGCGAACAGTGTAGATCAAGATCAGACTGCACAGAATGTGCAGTCTGATCTTGGATCAAAACGGTCCGATGAGGAGATATTATTCTCCAAAAGAATAAGTCTGAAATAAGATTTTTCGGGTTTTACTATTGGCTTCAAAATTTTATTTAACTTATTTAGCCGGATAAGGATTGAATTGATTTGATTGATTGCATGGTGTTTCACGCTGTTTTTAGAATTATTTCAGTTATATCGCTGCTACCAGTGCACCTATCTATGCTTTCCTGGATTTTCTCTTACCAGTACTCCGCACAATATTCTTTCCAAGCCACTGGCTGCTTTCCCAAATAACCATCGTTGAAACAATGGTCAGCCGAGAGAGGGGAATGAATCCTGTCGCAGTGACTATCATCAATCCTCGGAAAGAAATTGGTCGAGCCAGGGGATCGAACCAGCGACCCCCTGTTCTCAAGTCTTGCAGGCTACCGACTGAGCTACCGGGACTCGGCATGATAAGGATTAAAATAGACACGTCTAAAATAAGCCATTTATTCTTTACTAGATGTCACGACTCTAGACCAGTCTAAATCAAAAGTATTTGCAGAAAGCAAATTCAATGTAGCACAAAAGATGATTTCTGGCTTTCAAATGTAGAAAACATTGCCGAAACCCTAAAACAAAGACAGAAATTGTCTTTTGACCAGCTTTGAATTTGCAAATTCAAAGCAGCTCAGAAGATGATTTCTGGCTTTCAATTGTAGAAAACATTGCCGAAGCCCTAAAACAAAGACAGAAATTATCTTTTGAGCTGCTTTGAATTTGCAAATTCAAAGCAGTTCAAAAGATAATTTCTGTCTTTCAAATGTAGTAAACACTGGCGGAAGAAAAAGAGAGAAAATGCTGGTATTTTCTCCTTTTCCCACAGTGTTTTCAAAAGCGTTCCTTACCAAGGGTTGTTAAAACTCGAGATTGTATGATAAAGGGTTTAGTGACACAGAAACAAATGCAAACGACCTGAGACCAAATTTCGAGAACATTATGGCAAAAATCGAAAGTGGTCCTGTCTACAATTTTTTTCCATTTTCCACAATATTTGTATCAAACTTCACTTCGCGTTGATAATTCGTTTTACTCAAGGATGTTTTCCATTCCATCTGCTACATTTATTTTCATGAGTGAATTAATAACACGGAATTTTCTTTACGGTGAAAAAAACAGAAGGAATACAATTTCTGCATTTGGTCAAAATCCTTAAAAACATTTATCGAACAATAGAGATCACAAATCGGTTTGCGTGTTCCACAGTTCGGAAAGAGTTTTCCTAAGCATCAAACGGATCGATTGGCTATTTTCAGGTTACGGCCGATTGAGCGATGAGAATAGTTAGAATAGTTAGAAACAGAAAAATTGCCATAAATAAATAATAAAATGGACTTTTGCAAAGTACATGTTAAAGAGACCCCTTAACTCTCCCAAATATGTTAGCTACTCTCTGGCAAAAGGGAATTTAATGTATCTCGATGCATTAAACTAAGCAAGTCATCACATAATTATGGATCCATAAAATTCATTTTGTCTAACAACCAAGTGAATCACGAGGTAAACTGGTCCTTTGACATGCAGAAAATTGTATCAAAATAAAAAAAAAATCGACACAGGTCAGCCTGCGCGGACTGCGCAGGCTGACCTGGGTCGATATTTTTTGCAGGTGCGTTAAATCCTTTTTTCACAGAGTAAGGCCCATATAAACTCGACCTCTCTCTGGGCGTCTGAAAGTACTGTAAAATACACTGAAACCAGGAACATTTTTATCAATATAAGCTTGACTAAATAAGCGTACGGTATAGATCCAAGTTCAGGCTGCACGTTCTGTGCAGTTTGATCTTGATCTATGCCGTCTGCAAAAGTCACTGTTTTGGTCTGTGGAGCCGAAATGGTTAAACGTACCGGGGTTAAAACTAGGGGTCGCTGGTTCAAATTCCCAGCTCAGCCAGTCTCTTTCAGAGGCTTGATGATGGTCTTCGCGACGGGATTCGTTCCTCTCTCATCGCTTCACATTTTTTCGACCATGGTTCTGTGAGAAAGCAGCCAGGAAGAAAAATGTGCGAAGTACTAATAAAAGAGAAACTGTAGAAAAGCAGGTATAGGTGCACAGGCCGTCTTGATATTTCTGAAGTAATGTTGAGAACGGCGTTAAACACCGTAAAAAAATAGCTAATCCTACCATAAAAGGAAGAACTGACTTTTCAACATTTTGGGAGAGAACTGAATGTGCGAACCAACTATTCTGAATTTAATGCTATCCTAGAATAATTTTAATACTTATCCTAAATTCTAAGACTATAATTCTGATTAGCTGAGACAGACCGTCTCAGCCAATCGTGTGACTACTCTTGCAATTAGAAATACTCGAAGTAATGTCGAGACGTTTTTGATGAATACGAAACTTACGGTTACCATGAAAACCGGAAGTAAGAAATTAACATGGATACATTTCAGCGTGTAAATTTCATGACAAGGAGATGGCGTTTGATCCTTTCCCCAACGATCTTGGTTTGTTTTCGATCCTGAAAGAAACCTTTTGAAAACATTGTGGGAAAAGGAGAAAATGCTGATAATCAGCATTTTCTCCTTTTCCCACAATTGTTTTCTGCCATTTCTGTAAAAAAAAACATCATTTGTGGAAAACTTATTTAGTCATCTGCTAAAACTTTTAGATTGGACAAAGCTGAAATTTTGTCGTCTAGTACATAATTACCCTTGCTTTGTAATATAAAAAACACAGTCGACACATCTTAGTGAGCTGAAAATAAAAACAAAATAAGCTTTTTGCAGGTTCAGTGTTGATTTTAATACATTCTCACTGACATGCGAAAAATGTAGATACAATAACAGACTCCACGTTCTTTGCAGTCTGATCTTTGATCTGCACTATCTTAAAACGCAGAGAGAGTTCGTTAAAAACTTGCTAAAGGGTTATGAACACTCATGATTCATTTTTTAATGTGTTTTATTAAAGATGGCCGAGGATGCAGAACGAAATGTAAGCCTGTTTTTTTTTCACTGTGACAAAAGTTAAAAAGTGTATCAAATTATTTTTACAGCGGTGTATAGTATTTGTAACTCCCGTCGATCATGTTACATAACAGATTGTAACTGATCTCTTTCTTTTTACATAAGGATACATTAACTATGTTTTTGTTCGCTTATTACATGTATGTATGCTTCACTACGGAAGTGATTGGGTTTTGTTTTGTTTTTTTCATTGTTCAACGTGTAACTTTTTTTTTCAACAGTATTTCTGTTATCTCACCTCGCCCAGTGCACCAAGCCAAGTACATGTATTTATAGTGTTTCTATAATTCTTTCAGCATCAAAGACGAAAATAGGTGTTTCTGCAGACGTAATAGATCAAGATCAGGCTACACAGAATGAACAGCCTGATCTTGGATCTCTCTCTCTCTCGTCGACAACAAATCTAGGACACAATTCTGGCTAAGTGGGGTTTCAAACACATTTTTGTGTGTTCTCGAAAAAGCTGCAGGAACTCAGCTCTCCATTTTATTGTGTCCATTTATCTCAAACACCAGCTGTTTCATTTCAACTCTTAGGCTGCTAAGCGCGACTCACTAACCTTTTGCGGACAGTGTAGATCAAGATCAGACTGCACAGAACGTGCAGTCTGATCTTGGATCTACACTGTCCGATGAGGAGGTATCTGTCTTTCAAAAATACCTTTGAAATAGCAAAATTTAGGGTTTTAATATCAACTTTAAAGTTTCATGTTAGTTATTCAGCAGAAGAAGCGTTAATGTTCATAGACATGGATAGACATACCCCTTTATCGAACACACTCGTGATTTAACGACCCTGAGAAATAAAACTTCTTTAAATCATCGTGGGAAAAGGAGAAAAACGCTGGCAATCAGATATACAAACAGGGAAGAAAAAACGAGAAAACGTGTAAAGAGCAAACAGCTTGTACATGAAAATTGTAATTTTTACATAAAATATATGTAACTAACCTACGTCATATACTACATATAAGCCGCACTCTGGGAAAAGGGGACTTACTGTATCTTCGTGATGCTATATACCACGCAGGTCATCACATAATTATGGATCGATAAGATCTATTTTACCGACTAAATCATAAGGTAGAATGGTCCTTCGAGATCCAGATACTTTTCAAACAGCAAAAATGTTTCGACCCCTGTCAGCCTGCGCGGATTGCGTAGGCTGATATGGGTGAATACTTTTAGCAGATACACGAACCCCACCCCTCCCCCCCTTTATACATAGCATTATTCACATACCATCACCGTTTAGGTTCATGGTCATGGAATTTTTAGGGTATTTTAGCTGGGAGAAAAGTGTTACACAATTTAGAGTCATACAGGCTCGCTGATGTAGTCTGCGTCTACACTGAGTCTAAATGAGCCTGACTAAAGATTCTATAAAGCTAGCTGTCTGGTTGACTCTTTACCACACGACAAAAAAGTGGACTTGTCCAAGTTGAAAGAACTTGCAGGCGATAATTTACATGTGACTTAAATGATAGAATTTGCCTTTGATATGGTAGAAAACATTGTGGGAAAAAGGAGAAAATGCTGGTTTGCCAGCATTTTCTCCTTTTTCCCACAATGTTTTCTATAGGCTTCTTTCGGAGGGTCGTTAAAACTCGGTAGTATGTTGTAAAGATTTAAAAGAGAAGTGTAATGACTTTTGATCAAAACATAAATTTCCTGTTTTTTGTTGGGCTTTGATCTCGATTCACCGCTGTAGGGGAAAAACCTTTATTGAAGTCAATATGTTAATGTTCTGGTTTCATGGGGAAGTATTTTAGTTTAAACATATTTATTTTAAATCGATTGAGAAACAAGTTCTTACAACTTATACTAATCTCTCTCAATTCTGCTTCCTGGGAACTACACCAGTACTCGCGCCGAATGTGTGGGCCAATGAAAAATCCCAAAGTTGACACCCGCTCCCGGGTATCGGACTCAGGACCTTATGGTCACGAGGCCGACGCTCTACCTCACAACCACGGACACCACGGGGAAGTATTCTGAAAGACTACTATTCTTTTAAAGGTTCCTCATAAACCCTATAAACCTGTATTAGAAATAATGACTGCTTCTAGTTGATTGATTGATTGATTGTATGGTGTTTAACGCCGTTTTTAACATTATTTCAGTTATAACGCGGCGGCCAGTGCACCTATCCATGCTTTCCTAGATTCTTTTTTACCAGTACTCCGCACAATTTTCTTTCCAAGCCTCTGGCTGCTTTCCCACATAACCATCTTCGAAGCAGTGGTCAGCGGTGGGAGAGGAATGAGTCCTGTCGCAATGACTATCATCAATCCTCGAAAGGAAAATTGGCCGAGCCAGGGATCGAACCCACGACCCCCTGTTCTCAAGTCTTGCACGCTACCGACTGAGCTACCGGGGCTCGGCACTGCTTCTAGAGAATTTTGACAATGATGTTTAATCACCTGGACTCAATTCTTTAGCAAAGGACAAAAGTGTAGATTACTAGTATTCCAAATTGAAAGCACTCGCAGACGACAAATTCAGGGTGGCTCAAATGACAAAATTTGAACCTGATAGGACAGTAAAACATTGTGGGAAAAGGAGAAAATGCTGGTTACCAGCATTTTCTCCTTTTCCCACTATGTTTTCAAAAGTCATCATCAGGGTCGGTGAAACTCGAAATGGTGTGGTAAAGACTTTATACAGATAAATCAACAGACACAAACCAGAATTTTTAATTTGAAAGATTTGGCAAAAATCTCCGAATATCCCACTTATGACAGCTCTCATAAAGTCAGGAAACGGTTGATTAGTCGGTAACGTACAAGGTTTATAAAACAGCGGTCGATGGTTCGATCGGATAATTTCTGTCAGAGAATTGGTGCCCGGGTAGCCTTTTCAACAGGATTCGTCTGTCTGTCTGTCTGTCTCTCTCTCTCTCTCTCACACACAGCTTCTGTCTCTCTCTTGCTTTCTCTGTGGGTTTGTCTGAGGTTCAGGATTTGTCTGTCTGTCTGTCTGTCTGTCTCTGTCTGTCTGTCTGTCTGTCTGTCTGTCTGTCTGTCTCTCTCTCTCTCTCTCTCTCTCTCTCTCTCTGTTTGGCTGTGGAAAAGCAGCTAGTACCTGAGAAAGAATGTTATGCGACGCATTAGTAAAGAAAATCACTCCAGGAAAGCATGGATAGGGTGCACTGGCCGCCGCGATACAACGGAAATAGTTTTAGAAGTGGCGTTACCTCTTTACTAAACAAGCCCGTTTTTTAACTTCACTGACAGCCGAGCCCCGATAGCTCAGTCGGTAGCGTACAAGGCTTGAGATAAGAAGGTCGCTGGTTCGATCCCCGGGTCATTCAATTTCTTCCCGAAGATTGATGATAGTCATTGCAACAGGATTCATTCCTCTCTCATCCCTGACCATTATTTCGACGATGGTTTTGTTGCAAAGCAGCCAGTGGCTTGGAAATAATATTGTGCGGAGTACTGGTAAAAGAGAACCCAGGAAAACATGGATAGGTGCTTTGGCCGCCGCGATATAACTAAAATAATGCTGAAAACGGCGTTAGACACCATACAATCAATCTATGGGGGGATATTTCCTTATCGGACAGTGCAGATCCAAGATCAGACTGCACGTTCTGTGCAGTCTGATCTTGATCTACACTGTCAGCAAAGGGTCTTGAAGTCGCACTTTGAAGCTTACGGGTTAAGTTACGTTCTAACCACAAAACATGCAAGTCGAAATATGATAAGTATCTTAACGGATATGCGTGACTCACCCCTTTGCCACACAATCCCAAGTTATAGTGACCCTTACGAAAATGGTTTGAAAGAAAATTGTGGGAAAAAGGAGAAAACGCTGGTAACCAGCGCTTTCTCATTTTTTCGCATCGTTTTCTACTGTTTTAGAAACAAATCTTGTAATTTGAATTACATCCACTATGTTGTCTGCAAGTGCTTTGAATTTAGACAAGTGTAAAATTTCTCGTCAGGTCAAGTGTAAACAAAAAGAGTACACTAAGCCCTTCATTAGACATTCCCGATACTTTAACGACCAAGAGGGAGAAGGCATTTGAAAACATTGTGGAAAAAGAAGAAAATGCTGGTAACCAGCATTTTCTTCTTTTCCCACAATGATTTCTACCGTTTGAAAGACAGTTTCTATGTTTTGAGTAATATTTAATATGGCGTCTACAAATGCTTTCAATTTGGACAAGTCGACACTTTTGTCGTTTGGAAAGGAGTTTACAATATCGTATACTTCACTTTTCACCAAACGACGAAATTTTAGACTGGTTCAGATCAAAAACACTTGCAGACGACAAATTAAATGCGTTTCAAACGATAGAATATGTTCTTAAAAAAGTAGTAAATATTGTGGAAAAAGGAGAAAATGCTAGTTATCAGTATCTTCTCCTATTTCCACCGTGTTTCAAAAGCTTTCGTTTTCAGTGTCTTCAGAAATTCCTGACTGTCTCGTAAAGGGACGTAATAATAATGGGCGCGGAAGTTTGGGACTGTTTGTAAACATCTAATCACAGTTACCTCCCTTACTAAGCTGCGAAACCACAAGACTGGCATCCCGTTAAGGTCTACGGCCCCTAACTCTCATATCAAAATACGGTAGCTGCCGAGATTGGCCGAATAGCCTTTACGAAAACGTTGATGTTACACGATGTTTACCGATGAGTTAGCGAGTTTACGGCCCCTTACTCTCATATTAAAAGATGGAAGCTACCGAGATCGGCCGAATAGCCTTTACGAAAACGTCGCTGTTGACCGATAAGTTAGGGACCGTAGACCTCAAATCGATCTTAGTTTCAAATAAAGTCTATGGGAGATACAACAGGCACTAGGTTTAGAACCCGAAAGTTTTTTTTTTTTTAAATAGATTGGTTACCTCCCCTGATTCAGCAGAAGTATATATCTTTAGATGAACAACTGACACCAGTTTGGCTTGCAAGACGCGAAAAGGGGCATTCGGACATTTGTGTAAAATGTCGTCTCGGATTAGCCTGCGCAGTCTGTGCACGCTTATCCGAGACGGCACTTTACGACTACATTAGATTTTGTGCTACAGTAGACTTGCGCAAAACAGAATATTACACAAAAACGGAAAGTGCCGTCTCGGACTAACCTGCGCGAACTGCGCAGGCTGCTCCGAGACGAAACTTCACGCAAATGTCCGAATGCCCTTTTTCGCATATTGCAGGCCAGTTTAGTTTAGGGTTTTATTCACCGTCACGACAGAGAGTCGCGTTCAAGAGCGTGTTTTCCCTTTTTCCATGTGAAAACGTCGCAGTCCAGATTTTTTTTTTTTTTTTTTGGGGGGGGGGGGGAGGGGGGAGGTGGGGGTTGGAAGGGGGAGAGGGGGTGCGGTAATCGCACCACGCGCTTTCAGCAATATTTCCGCAATTTCACCTAGGTCAAAGTACCCTTTCTTGTACAGAGAACGCTCTCGCGGAGATTTATATGAAAGGAACTTACACCTTTAAGACAAATATCTGTTTAAAAACATGAATAAAAAACACATAGCAGAGCAAGAAAGGTGGTTGATAGTAGTAGTAGTAATTGTGTTGTTGATGATGTTGTGATAGTTGCAGTGGTTGTTGCTGTTGTGAAAAGAGTAGAGGTAGTAGTTTTTTTTAAGCCAGAAAAGTTTTTGTTTCAGGTAGAAAAATAGAAGTACGTGTAGTTGTTCTTTAAATAGTAGTAGTAGTAGTAATATTATCATCCTTGTTATTGTTTTTATTATTCCTAAAGGAGGAGGGTATGAGACCCAAGATGCCCGTAAATTTCTCCTGGGTCGTGGAGGGTAAACTAGCCGCCATGGGTTTTCCGGGCGAAGATTCCAACATCGCATACCTGTTGCAGAACGATGTGACCCGGCTTATAACTCTAATGGAGAATCGGGAACCAGACACAGAAAACTTTCCAGGTAGTTTGTTTGGTGTTTCAAAGCCGAGTTAACCATTTAGATCTACCACACTATTCCGACCTTTAACGACCAAAAAAGAGAAAGCTTCAGAAAACATCGTGGAAAAAAGAGAAAATGCTGGTAACCAGCATTTTCTCCTTTTTCCACAATGTTTTCTCCTCTTCCAAAGACAAATTTAAATTTTTGAGTCCTATTTTTTGTGTCTGCAAGTACTTTTCATTTGCAAAAGTCTAAAATTTTGTCGTTTAACAGATTTTCAGTTATATGATGGCTGCCAGGGCACTAATTTATGTGTTCCTGGACTTTCTTCAAACGGTATCAGTAACATCCCTTTTTTTTTTTTTTTTTCTAAGCCAACGGCTAATTTCTTATTAAGACTAAATTGGCTCTATAATCAGCAATGGGAAAGGAATGAATTATGGCTCGATTAACTCCCTAAATACCCAGAGAGAATTTTATACCCAGCCATGATTCGAACTCGCAACCCCTTGATTACTAGCCCTGCTCGCAATCAACTTGACTCTATTTTCCGAAGTAGGATTTAAGTATCGTTTTCTTTTACAGGAAAAGATGTTTTGGGTGAAATATGAAAAAATATGTTGTTGCGGACAGGCCACATTCTAAATCTTACTCTCTAGATTTTTCTAAATTTGAAAGTAAAGCAGCTTCTGATTGGCTAAACCATTTGGTTTAGCCAATCAGAAGTTGTGTTACATTCAAATTTAGAAAGTCTTGAAGAATAAGACTAAGAACGTTCTTAAGAATGGTTGGTCAATACGTACCCAGGGCCGATATAAAATTTTACCAACCATTCTGCATTGTATTTTAATTCTGATTAAAACTTTAAAATGTAATACCGGTACAATTATCAAGTAAATTCTAATTCTTGGTAGCAAGACAAGATTCTAACCTGATTTGCTTAGACAGAACGTCTCTATCAATCACATGACTGTTATTGGACTTAAGCAACTACCTCTTGTGTATACTGTGCCTGACTTACTTGTTTGTTTTTTTTTTAAGCCATGGATATCCTAGCAGTGAAAGTTGTAGATTTTACCCCACCCACATTGGAACAGATTCAGCGATGCATGAACTACATAGAGGAATCTCTAGCGTTAAACAAAGTAAGACGGCTACATTTGAGTCATATACAAGTGCCTGTAATGGCTTTAAACCTTATATAAATGTAAATAAATTCAAATAAAATCTTCACACCGACAGTAGATACCCTAGTATTTCCATTTCAAACGTATTTTTTGGGGGGAAACAACATCTCCTTATCGGGCAGTGTAGTTCCAAGATCAGACTGCACGTTTAGTGCAGTCTGATCTTGATCTACACTGTCCGCAAAAGGTCAGTGAGTCGCGCTTAGCAGTCTAAGGATTAAACCTGTTTTTATATCGAATTTTCAACCTACTCGGTTTTGATATTTACTCCATGTAACCTTACCAGTTCTTCCGTCGTATTATGGGTACCCCGAAAGGTTGACCTCTCTCATCACTGAATTCGAACCGAAATCTCTGACATGAACGGCTGATGTTAGAGCCCAATCCCCACTGTCTCCTACCGGCCAGTGCTTGGGTTGCCTTTGTATGAGACTGGTGGGTCATTGGCATACATTTGTTTGAGCCATGCTCCGGAAAAAAGAGGTTTAATGCATCTCGATGGCGCATTAAACCAAGCAAGTCATCACATCATTACATTATCTTCCGCTAGACGGCATTCTACAAATACACATCTAATTTGGGCAATCTGGGTACAGAAGCGGACTAATTTTTCAAAACGACAACCGTTACTTTGAATTTCAAAATCAAATAAACGTTTACTCAATAAAACGCTACCTGGTGCGATTCATTCGCTTACGATCAGCTAGCAGGTAACCTTTGCACCGGCCATTTATTAAAACAGTCCCTAAAGGCTTGCGTATAGCTTCGGTGTAAGCCCTACTTTTCCCAAGTATCCGGGGATGGGTGATGCGTCATAGCAGACAGGTCGAATCTTCGAAGACTATGACATGCGCAGACAACGCACATCATTATGGATCCATAAAACCAAGTTAGGGGTCCTGTGTGGCTCAGTGGTAACGTGTAGGCCTATTGACATGGAGGCCCTGGGTTCGACCCTCACTGGCTCCACTGGTTTTTTTTTCACAGGAGTGTCCTTGGGCAAGACACTTCAGAGCATGTATAAGCGACCTGCCACCGTGATATGACTGAGATAATGTTGAAAGCGGCGTAAAACACCATTCAAACAAACAAATAAAATCAAGTTTGTCTAACAGCTGAATCATGAGGTAGACTAATCCTTTCATATACGTAAACTAGACCAATTCTGCGCGGAAACTGGGTCGACACTTTTTTTTTTTCAAATCATTAAACCCCATTTTTTACACAGCAAAGCTCGTATCTTTATTCTATTGACATTATTTTTATCTAATTTCAGGCTGTGGGAGTTCATTGTGCACATGGCAAAGGCAGAACTGGCACTGTTATCTCATGCTATCTAGTCAAACACCACAAACTTGGCCCAGATGAGGCGATTAAAAAACTTCGTTCTATGAGACCTGGCTCAGTTGAAACCGCTGAGCAAGAGGAAATGGTTCGAGCCTTTGCCAAGAGTTTAAATCAGTGAAGGGTAGACAATCACCTAGTATCTACAATCATTTTTAACCCCTTACCACACAATCCTAAGTTTTAGAGACCCTGAGGAAGAAGCCTTTTGAAAAACATTGTGGGAAAAGGAGAAAATGCTGGTAACCAGCATTTTCTCCTTTTCCCACAATGTTTTCTAACCTATCAGAGACTAATTCCATCTTTTGAGCTATATTTGAATTGTAGTCTTCAAATGCTTTTGCCTTTGAGAAGTCTGTATGTTGCTATTTTGGTTTTTGGTTAATCCTGTTGCTGTTACTGTTTTCTCTCGTTCACTTTTTCAATCACGAATTTTAATTTCGTTTAGTTTAGTTTAATTTCACAATGTACAAAGAGAATACTGGCCTAACATGAAAAAAATATATTATGCAAATTTAAAGATACATCTTTACAGCCAGAGAGTAAACAAACGCTGTTAAAACTTTACAGTGTGTAGAATCTAGTTAGCCGTGTAAACGTAGATCCAAAATCGATAAAAAATTAAGATGTATGAGATTAAGAAACACGTGGGATTTGTCTTCGATTTAAACCGGAAACTGTGGATGTAATGTCTAGTGATAACCTCCATAGAACGAATTGCATTTTCTATCCGTCATAATCTGTGCAACCTTGCAACCGTCAGCCGCAACATTTGGCACGAAGATATAAAAATGCTTATAGTTTCATAAAATGAAGATAAAATTGGTTAAAAAACTGGATGAAAACAAGTAAAGATGTATCTTTAAACATTTTCAGTTGTCATTAACTATGAAGACAAAAACATTATTAATATGAGTATGAAATACGAAAAAATGAAAATTCTAGACTCGCTCTATTTCGTAGTACACGTTTTAAATTTTGGACTCTTTCACTTTCATGGTGAAAGCAATGGATTATTGAACTTTTGGGCTTAATTATCGAGGATATGTTTTGACTTATTTCCTCCTGCTGACGAATTTCATATTTCTTGCAGCAAACCACGTTGAAAAAAATAGTGGAAGACAATTATGTAATTTTACCAGGAAATTTTCATAATTTTTGGTAGATTGAACGGTGTTTTGCGCTGCTTTCAACATTATTTCAGTCATATCACAGCAACAGCTCACATATTCATGTATTTCCTGGATTTTTCCCAGTACTAGGCTAGGGCTCTGAAGTGTTTAACTCAAGGACACTCCCACGAAAAACCCAGTGGATTCAGTGCGGCTCTAACCCAGGGCCTCCAAGTTACCAGTACCACACTTTAACAGAGCCAAACAGGAACCCTCAAATTTTTTGGCTGACAGTTTGTGAATGTCATGTGCTGGGCATGGAAAAGCCAAAATAAACGACTTGTGGAGGAACCTTGACTAATTTTGGAAAAGCTTCAGAGGTTTAACTCTTTACCAGATGAGGTAATTTTGGTCTGCTGAAATTGAAAGAATTTACAGACGACAAATTTAGAGTGGCTATAAAGGTTGTATTTTTATCTGTAAGGGAAGAAAACACTGTGGAAAATGGAGAAAATGCTCATTATGAGCATTTTCTCCTTTTACCACAGTGTTTTCAAACGCCTTCAACGTCAGAGCCATAAAAACCAGGGCTTATCTGGGAAAGGGTTATCAAAAATAAATGTTATATGTAGATGCTACAAGGAAAGACTCAACTGGAAAAAACAATCTTTTTGCCTAAATTTTACTTTAAATCAATATGTATACATCACTGATTGGAATAAAATATATACACAAAAAAGGTAAGAGTGCCGTTAGATTTGCTGGAGCAGGCGTACAGAAAAATGTATAAATATTAAGTATACATACAACAAACCAAATCTATTTTCATACATGAATCTAAATCCAATAGATTTCCATTCCAGCTTTTATGTGACAGATCTAAACTGACCATGTGAAAATTCTGGTAACTTAACCATGTGAGGTTTTAACATTTCAGTATCAACACTTTACCAATCTATCTCGAGTCTTAACCACCATGAGGAAAACGGCCTTCAAAAATATTGTTGGAAAAGGAGAAACTGCATGTAAACAGCATTTTCACTTTCTCCCACACTGTTTTTTAACCTTTCAAACTTAAATTCCATCATATGACACCCTTTTTGTGTTTTGTCTTCAAATGCTTTGAATTTGAACAAGCATAAGTTTTTGGTGTCTGGTAAAGAGTTAGATATACAGGATCTGACATGAGTTGTCGTTGAGATAAACTTTTATTAAACGAGTCTAAGGAAAATGTTATTTAGCGAGCCTGTGGCGAGCTTAATAATATTTTTTGTGGACAAGTTTAGTAAATTTTTACCTCAAAAGCCAACGAATGTCAGATTCTTTTTATCACATAACTGTTTAACAAGAATTACAGTCCATAATGTGTTAAAACGTAGGCGTATATGCATAATGTGTAATGAAATTTGCATGAAGTCTAGTTGCTTCTTAGACAGGTATGTTACGGACGAAAATTAGTTCCAAAGAAACTTGCATATATTGATTTTGTTTTCAACCTGAAAGTGATTAAATTAACAACTTTATCATTATTACACATTTTGACCGTTAATTACACTCAGGAACCTAGGTCAGCAATGTTTTAGAAATAAGGTGTATGATTACAGAGTGTTAACAAAATACAGCACTATTTTCTTATCTCACATGTGTGTGAGACAAGAAAATTCGTAATAGCTGTATTACATTGAAAACAAGGGGAGTTATGTGATAAATATAGGATCTGACATGAGTTGTCAAAGAGATAAACTTTTATTAAACGAGTCTAGGGAAAATGTTATTAAGCGAGCCTTTAGCGAGCTTAATAACATTTTTTTCTTGATGAGTTTAATAAAAATTTTATCTCATGCGCCTACGAATGTCAGATTTTTTTTTTTTATCACATAACGATATTTCACAACTCATAGATCAGAAGATGCAAAACCATTCTATAGATGCACACCTGGTATTATCCAGATAACCCATTCACTTCTATGAAATACATACAAAATGACGTCAAAAATGATGTCACACAATTGTGATATTAAATGTGTATGAGATAAGAAAATTCGTAATGGATATATTACACTGAAAACAAGGGAGGTTATGTGATAAAAAAAACATTCACTCTGAAGGAGTCCACAAGTTCTAGAATACATTCAGTCATCAAAGTACACCAGACACATAAATTTCGTAAGTACTAACCCTTAGAGCACTGAATAAACACAACAGACATATCTGGACTAGGACTGTGTTCCAATTTTTAACAATTTAATAGTTGCTTTTGTCTATAGTATTTCAGCTAAGCGGACCGTGTAGATCAAAGATCAGACTGCACGTTTTGTGCAGTCTGATCTTGATCTACACTGGCCGCAAAAGCAATTATAGTTGTGAAAGGTGCGTTAAGAATTAATACTTGGCTCTCTTTTCATCTCCACCGCCACTTTCTGCCATTGCTTTGCGTTTATTCATAATGTTCTGTATTTGTTGCCATTGACGATCCAGTACAGCTTTCTCATCTTTAGGCCCGGCCCTTCTGGTCTTTCTGCCATCTGACATTTTGACACCATACTGAAAGGCAGCTCTGAAAAAAAAAAATCAGTAAAAAGTAGAATTGAGTACAATATGTCAGCATAGCAGACAGTGTAGATCCAAGATCACAGTGCATGTTCTGTGCAGTCTGATCTCAATCTAAACCATGCACAAGAGTAGTTTGTGCTTTGCCCTCTAAAGGTTAGTAAACAAGAATGCTGTCCGAGCTAAACTTGCATTGGTTTAACTTCCAAGACAGAACTCGGTAAAAGATGTTAAACATGTCACTAAACTCATATCTTGCCCTTATACCATACACTGTCATCATTCTCACAAAGCTATGGTTAGATCAGAAAAATACTTAGGAAGTAGTTTGTTCAACTAGATATAGATTCAAGTAGGGATCAATAGATTGACAATTTAACCAACAACCCACTAAGTCTTTCGAGTATGCCATTCACATACACAGAGCTCCATAAAGAGGGAGTGATTCTGATTTCAAAATTGAAAATATTTATTATTCTCCACTAAACCCCGTGTTATGGGTACCCATTAGAATCGTCTCATCGAGACGATTCTGATGAGCACCCACAACATAGGGTTTTGAATAGAAGTAATGGATTTAGATCACCATAACTCCCTCTTATCTGGAGCTCTGCATACATGTACTTTATTTGCACGAGTACAATATACCTCTACCTATGAACGTTTGACAACTTTTGGAAGAGCTTTTACTGCAATATTTTGTAAGTCTTACTTCGGTAAAGCCTCTTTATTAGACATGTAGTCACTGTACTCCTCTTGCGTGTCAAAATCCCATCGCCCGATTGGTCCTTTCTTGTTGCCCTGGTCCATCTTGGTGTAATCTGCTTCTTCGTCGGAATCATCAATAGCATCTGCTGCTTCTTCCATCCTGTAAATTAAGTTCAATTTACATATATATACTGTATGAACAGGCCCAATTCAGTAAAAGTATTATACAAAAGAAATATCTTGGTAAATGAAAATATTAAGTTCTTTCTCTTTTTCTATAGAGGTGAAAATATCACTTTGTTTGCATATTGTTTAATACCGCTTTCAACATTATTTCAGTTATATCACAGTTGCAAACCTTTCCATGCTTTTATCTTATACTTCACACAATTATCTTCGCACACCAATGGTTGCTTTCCTACATAAACAGCATCGATACAATGTTCAGCACTCAGACAGGAATTAATCCTGTCCAGACAATTATCATCAATCCTTGGAAAGATATTGGCTGAGCTGGGAATTAAACAGGCAATCCCCTACTTTAAATACCTATACATTATGAGCTACTGGCTCGGCATTACATTGATTTACTTGGCCTCCTAGCTTTATATGGCCTGCAACACGTGAAAAGGGGCACTCGGACATTTGTGTAAAGTGTCGTTTAGGATCAGCCTGCGCAGTCCGCACAGGCTAATCCGAGACAGCACTTTACAACTACATTAGATTTTGCCCCACAGTAGACTTGCGCAAAACAGAAAATTACATAAAAACGGAAAGGGTCATTTCAGATTAGTCTGCGCGGAGTGTGCAGGCTGATCCGAGACAACACTTTACGCAAATGTCCGAATTCCCCTTTTCGCATGTTGGAGGCCATATGATACTCTACACATACTTGAACATCAATATTAACTTACCCTGGATAACATTCTGCATAACTGTCGATTTCTGTTTTTTGTTTAAGTTTCTTAAGCCTCTCCTCTTCCTTCTTTGCAGCTTTCCTGAAAAAAAAAAAAAAAAAAAAGGATAACCAAAATGAACAATTATTGTTTTCCCAGGGCATGTCCATACAAAGAAATACTACCAATTAATCGATAAACTGGAACTATAACATGCTACAGTCCTAAAGACGTCACTGTCCTCTAGTTAAATTAATGAAACTATAAACAATGACAAAGATAGAATTAAGCCTCACATTCCCTTGAGCTAAAACCTGTAACTGGTCTGATAAGTAGCCTCCAAGGGTGAAAATCAAACAGATGACCTTTAGGTCCCAAGGTGGAAGCTGTATCACATTGCTTCAAACAAAAGCTAGCTCTGAAGCAGGCAGTATAGGTGTCCCCTTACACAAGCAATTTACATTTAAGCCATGCTCTGGCAAAAGGGGGCTTAATGCACCTCCGTGATACATGATACCAGGCAAGCCATCACATAATCACGGATCCATAATAACCACTTTTTTAAACAACCTACTTAATCATGAGGTAGACTGGTCCTTGAACATACAGAAAATTGACCTATGGCGAAAAGTTTCGGCCCTGGTCAGCCTGCGCGTACTGTGCAGGCTGACCTAGGCCAAAACTTTTCGCAGATGCATTAAGCCCCCTTTTCTCAGATCATGACTCATTTATATCTATCTGTAAAATAGACCAGTATGTTACAAGTATATGTAGTGTAATTGCTGATAGATATGTAATATACTGAATTAGGGACCCACTAGCAACTATGAGTAAATTATTGGAGAATGAAAATCCAGGCAAATTCGATGCATAGTATTTAAAAGTATGGATACTATACTAAATCAGACAATGAGTAACAATACTGTCCTCCAAGTTCCAGGTTCTGACAGAAAATAATTATGATACTAGAATTAAACATTTAAATGTGTACGAGGGTTGTTCGGAAAATTCGTAGAATTTTGTTATATCTCTAGAATTGTTCATCAAATATACATGAAATTTGATACGCATGAACCTTGACTTATCCTTAAGTAATTTTTAAAAAAATAATAGAAAATCGAATACAGAAACCAGATATATGGGTTGTCGTAGCAACGTCATCATGGGTACCCGGAGCATTCCGTAAAATACCTATTTTTGGATTATGTCGTTGAAGAAATAAGCTTAATTTCCATATGTTTGCTCAACGTCAAAAAAGCACGGAAACGTCAAGCGTTAATTCAACAACATTACGTCATTTCCTGAAAATTTCAAAACAATTCGTTGTTCCGAAACAAAATTATAGTGTTTTCGTAATCTATCTGCGGAAGTTGTTACGGAAAAATCATGACGTCGAACTGTGGCGTTGAGTTGCGGAGTGTGGTGAAATTCTGTGTTGTACTTAATAAATCGCCAACAGAAACACTGCGAATGATAAAATCAACAGGAGCATATGATAAATGCAGTCCAGCTTTTGTCTACAAATGGCATTCGCGTTTTAGGAGCGGAAGAGAATCTATTAATGACGATTCTAGGAGCGGTCGACCGGCAGTCGTAACTTGTTCGATTAAGAAGTCGGTAAAGGATATGGTTCAGACCGACAAAAGAACCACCATCAGAACTATTGCTAATGAACTCGGTGTTTCGTGCTCAACAGTACATGGTATACTAACTGAGGAACTTGGCATGTTGAAAGTGAGTGCTCGGTGGGTACCACGATTACTCAAGGAAAATGAAAAGGAGCGCCGCGTACACTGTTCACAGAAGTTTCTTCACCGCTACAAATCTGTTCGAAAGAAGCGCCCACACATGTCTCTGGACAGAATAATTCTACATCAGGATAATGCCCCGGGGCACAGAGCAGAATCTACACAGCTTGAGATTTGTTTACTTGGTTTTGAAGTATTGGATCATCCGCCATACAGTCCAGATTTGGCTCCTACGGATTTCCGGGTTTTTCCCAAGTTGAAGGCGAGTTTGGGTGGAAAGCGATTTGATTCAGCAGAGGAACTTACAAAACAGACTCGAATTGTTGTATCATCACTAACTGAGGACTGGTACATTGAAACTTACAACAAATGGATAACCAGACATAAGAAATGCATAGATATTGCTGGTGACTATGTTGAGAAAGTGCGACGATCGCTTGATGTAAACGACGCTTGATGATTATGCAACGTCATATTGACTTCGGCGTGCTCCGGGTACCTCTAACATACTCATTTCAGACAGACATAATTTTCTTGCGATGTAGAGCATCGTTTTGGTTTTCATAGAATTTATAGAAGAGATGTTGAAGTTTAAGTAGGTATAAAATTCTTTGTAATACTGAGAATATTGTGTGATTTATAACAAAATTCTACGAACTTTCCGAACAACCCTCGTATGAGATAAATCGGCCTGCAATTTGATCCCCACTTCAGGACCTTCAAAACACTGAAAAAAGCTCTACTGACCTTTCCTTTTCCTCCTCCATCTCAGCAAATCCTCTATATCTATCATTTACAGATTTAACCAGCTCCTTTACACTGCTGGTATTCGTCTGATCTTCATCCTAGAAAAGGTAGCAAATTATTGGCTAATTTCTCCCACTTCCATGTTTTCACCACCCTGTGACACTACTTTTGAAAACATCTAGGAAAAGGAGAAAATGCTGGTAACCAGCATTTTCTCCTTTACCCACAATGTTTTATACTTTTTCAAAGACAAACCATATCATTTGGGTCACATTGTATTCATCATATGCTAATGCTTTCAATATCATCCAGTCCAAGATTTTGCCATCTGGTGAAAAGTCTAAATTTCAGTCAATGACTATAACCTTTAGCTGAGATAATCAAACAATGGAGGTTCCAACTTCGATTTTTAATGTCAAGATTTTGCTACATTTCAAATAGATTTTGCTGCATATGATATCAGCGACAAATTCTCAAAAAGTAAATTTCACATGTTTCATTTTGCCATTCTGGAAATAAGTTTTCCATTATTAATACTTTGTTAATGAATAATTCTCTCATAATCCTTGTGTTGCAAATACATACAACATGGTCATAATTAAATAAGATCTGCTAATTTAGACGAAAAATTTGAGAATACCAAACATAATAACATACACCAACACAACAAAAACAAAAGTCCTACCTCTTCCATGGGTTTCTCAAAATAGGATTTTCTCTTACTGGGTTTATCATCGTTTCTTCCAGCTCTATCTCTGTCTCTGTCTCTACGGTCCCTATCTCTGTCTCTATCTCGGTCTCGTCTATCTCTGAAAGATTTAGAATCTGAATAAAATATCTGTTATCCTTTCTTCCCAAATCTATCTCTGTGTTTATCTTGCCTTCATATGAAAAATTCAGAGCCTGAATAAAATATCTGCCATCACTTCTCCCTAAAAATGTCTGTCTCTATGACGGTTAATTCCCTAGGTAAAGAAAAGAACACTACGAACTAAATCTCTCTGTTTTCAACATTTCTGCTGTTGCATTTTTCAAGAGTTTTGGAACATTAATTGCAACTAGAGCATTGTGTATATTATAAGCCAAACTGTTTTGGAAAAGCAAATATGATTTGTTTCAAAACTCTTGAAAAAGGCAACAGCCTAAATATTGAAAAACAGGGTGATTTAATTCATTGTATCTCTGGGTCATCTGTCTTTGAAACATCTAGGGGTCTACCGAAATATCTCTTTCTCCATGATCTCAGTCTATATCTCTTGTCTAATCTGTCTTAGAAACAATTAAAAGGGGAGTCCTTATGCTGTAAACCTGATGTGACTGAAATGGTATTAACCCTTTACCACACAATCCCAAATTTTAACGAGCATGAAGATGAAGCCTTTTGAAAACACTGTGAGAAAAGGAGAAAATGCTGGTAACCAACATTTTCTTTTCTAGCAATGTTTTCTAATGTTTCAAAGAGAATTTCATCATTTGAGAAGCATTTCTTTTGCTGTCTACAAATGCCATCAATTTGGACTAGTCTAAAATTTAGTCGTGGGGTAAAGGGTTAAAAGGGGCATAAAAAGTATATGAGCCATGCTCTGGCAAAAGGGGGTTTCACGCACCTCCATGATACATGATACCAAGCAAACCATCACATTATAATGGATCAACAATAGCCACTTTTTTAGCAACCAACTTAATCATGAGATAGACTGGTCCTTGGATATACAGAAAATTGACCAACAGCGAAAAGTTTCTGCCCAGGTCAGCCTGCGCAGACTGCGCAGGCTGACCTGGGTAGAAACTTTTCGCAAATGCATACAGTCCCCTTTTCACAGAGCAAGGCTCATTTATTTTATCGAAGCTTCAAAGGATGAGTGACCCGAAGGTTTACCTGTGATCTCTGTCCCTCTCATAATCTCTATCTCTGTCTCTTCTATCTCGGTCATCTCTATCTCTCTTATCTTTCTTGTCCTTAGATTTCTGTACAGCCGGAATGTACTCTCCAATGTCACCAAATATGCTGTTGGAAACAAGCAATTTCGTTGAAATGATATCACCCGCCAAAAAAATTTACTCAACCGCGTAACTTAAAATCGCTCAAGGTCGGCCATTTTGCATCGAATCAAAAAAAAAATATATCGGCGGAATGGGTTATTGTACACACGTATAAAGTTTCACGAAATTCTGTCCAATGGTATTGGAGATATTCTCCCAGGCGGACAGACGGATGCACAGATGGAAGGACGGACAATACTAAAACTATATCCCCCCGCCTCCGGCGGGGGCTAATAAAAAATATCATGCATGATTTGCCTTTTGTCTCTGTTACAAACTTTCATTCAAATTGTTGAGGACCAAATCTATAAGGCTTAGTTCTTTTGTTGTTTTCCTACCCTCTGTATGTGGTAATTACACTTGGTAAGCAGCTTACAGAATTTTCAAAAGTGATTTTCATGAATGAGACAGAAATTCATTATAAATCTTCTAACAGCCAATTTTTATGCTAACTCCGAAGCATCCTCATAAAATATAAAAAATAAATATGAGTCATGTTCTGGTAAAAGAGATTTAAGGATACGGCACCCTAATGGGATTCATGTAACATCACCTTTTATAGCCAAAAAACGTACTAACGTATTCGGTTAAGTCTTTGGTAATCTGTAATCAATTGACTGATAGACGATTGTTCCCCGTATTGATTACAGATTACCCGAGTCCTAGCCGAATCCATACGATTTTTGGCGGTGAAAGGCCATGTTACTCGAATCCTATTAGGGTGCCCATTAGGGTGCCCTATCCTTAATGTATCCCTGTCATGCATTGTATTAACTCTTTCAGTGCCAAATAAATAAACTCGACCTCTCTCGAAGGCTATAAAAACAAACCATTGAAACTTACAAAGGTTTTGATCGTATAGGCTGGACTAAACAAGTGGACAGTATAGATAAACAATCAGACTGCATGTTCTGGGCAGTCTGATCTTGACCTATGCCATCCGCAAAAGTCACTTTTTTCGCCGAAAGGGTTAAGCAAGTCATCACATACTTTAGAACCCATAAAATCCATTTAGTCTAACGATTGACTAAATCTGGAGGATAAAAGGTCCATTAACATGCAGAAAATTTACTAACAGCAAAAAGTTTTGACCCATGTCAGCCTGTGCGGACTGCAAACGTAAGATGAGGAATAAGTCATCCAAAGGTTGCAATGTATTATACTTCATGTTAAACAAAGTTAAGATTGATTGATTGATTGTGTGGTGTTAAACGCCATTTTCAACATTATTTCAGTTATACTGCGGCTGCCAGTGCACCTATCCATGCTTTCCTGGAGACTCTTTCACCAGTACTCCGCATAATTTTCTTTCCAAACCACTGGCTGCTTTCCCACATAACCATTGTTGAGACAATGGTCAGTGGTGGGAGAGGAATAAATCCTGTCACAATGACTATCATCAATCCTCGGAAAGAAATTGGCCGAGCCAGGGATTAAACCAATGACCCCCTGTTCTCAAGTCCTGCACGCTACCGACTGAAGTACCAGGGCTCAGCAAACAAAGTTAAGATTTTTGCCTCAGTGTAATAAATCTTTCACTAACCTGTCATCAGCACCTGGCATCTTGGCCATCAGTTTTTCTGCCTCCTTTAATTTACCTACAAAAAAATACAAATGTATAACTCTTGAGCGGTCATACAAGTTCTCCGTCTTCACCGAGGACAAAATTTCAGACTTATCCAAGTTGCAAGCATTTGCAGATGATGAATTCAATTTGAAGCAAACTGTGGAATTTGTCTTAGAAAGGGCAGAAAACATTGTGCAAAAAGGAGAAAATACTGGTCACAACCATTTTCTCCTTTTCCCACATTGTTTTCAAAGGAATTTTTCCTCAAGGTTGTTACAAGTCGGGAATGTTTGGTAACGGGTTAACAAATACAAGGCATACATGTATAAAACTTTTCACATCAAACGGGACAATGTTGATAAGATCAGACTGCTGTCTGATCCTGGTCTGCACTTTCCTTGAAAGTGCTTTGAATCACACAAAAATCTGGCCAACACTAAAACCAAATCTAATTGTAATTTCAAAGGGTTTGAGGTTTTTCTGCATGAAAAAATCTCATCATATAAGGCAAGTATGGGGTTCAGAATTCTGTGCAGTCTGATCTCAATCTACACTGTAAATTCATGCTGAGACACCCTTAGCAACCAATGGGTTAAGATCTCTGCTTTTCCGCATACCTTTTTCTTTCAGTTTCTTTAACTTTTTACTCTCTCTTCGACCTTGTCTTAGATAAGACAAGATCTGTGTCAGTTTGTTGATTACAATATCGTTAGTGGTCAGCGTAGTTGTTGCCTGAAAATATATTTGTACATAGACAAGTGAAACCACTGATCAACCTCTCAAATATGAAATAGTGAAACAGACATTTTCATAGGGTACTGAAAACAAGATACTGCAGCTTCAAAGAGCTGGCATATGACGGTCTAAATTCTGAGATCAGGATGTCCCTTTTTTTTTATCACCTCTTATACCAAGGTGTGGCAAGGGTGCGTGATATTGTTTTTTCCTTCAAATGGTATAAATAGTCTATCATAGACGTAGCCTATTAAGTCTTTACCACACGACTCTTGAGTTTTAACAACCCTGAGAAAGAAGCATTTAGAAACAAGATGTCTGTTTGTAAAACAGTCATGCCCCCCTACTGCCACGTTGATACAGGAAGTGGCACAGTTCATAAACTGATATCAAAAGAATTGATTGGGAAATATCGATGTCATCTTTTTGATTTATAGCCCACTTCAATTGTTAAACATGATAATCTGTCAACAGTTTGCATAATTATACACACCGCCGAGTGTATACATACAAGATTGTAAACAGTCGCCGATACACAGACTGGGTTATCGATTTTCTTTTCGGCATGCGCGTTCGACTTCCACTTTTTCCCAGTCAACTTCGATGCTTACTACGTCCCCAATGATACGTGGATAAAATGTTGGAGCCACAAGTTGAGCCACATATGATGATTTTTGAGACGCTTTAATTTTTTTTTAGCAAATGGCTCAAGTGGCGAACGGCAGCGTGGGCCCTGAATCATCTGGTGGTCACTGTGACCTTGACCTTTCACGGATTAACCTTAAAATCTATAGGGATCATTTACACTCCAAGATGAATATCTCTACAGAATTTGAAGGACCTAGGTCAATTCTGTGTCTAGTTATCATCCAGACAAGGTTAGGTCTATATATCAATAAGTTGAAGGCGACTGTGGCCTTGACCTTTGATGGATTAATCTCAAAATCGATAGGGATCATCTGCACTCTGAGACGAATGTCTGTGCCAAATTTGACAAACCTAGGTCATTTCTGTGTCTAGTTATCATCCAGACAAGGTTTGGTCCATATATCAACATGTTGACGGTCACTGTGACCTTGACCTTTGACTGATTGACCTCAAAATCAATACGGATCATCTGCACTCCGAGACACATGTCTGTGCCAAATTTGACGAACCTAGGTCAATTATGTGTCTAGTTATCATCCAGACAAGGTTTGGTCTATATATCAACATGTTGACGGTCACTGTGACCTTGACCTTTGACCGATTGACCTCAAAATCAATAGGGATCATCTACACTCCGAGATGCATGTCTGTGCAAAATTTGATGAACCTAGGTCAATTCCGTGTCTAGTTATCATCCGGACAAGGTTTGGTCTATATATCAACATGTTGATGGCCACTGTGACCTTGACCTTTGACCGATTGACCTCAAAATCAATAGGGATCATCTGCACTCCAAGACGCATGTCTGTGCCAAATTTGACGAACCTAGGTCAATTCTGTGTCTAGTTATCATCCGGACAAGGTTTGGTCTATATATCAACATGTTGATGGCCACTGTGACCTTGACCTTTGACCGATTGACCTCAAAATCAATAGGGATCATCTACACTCTGAGACGCATGTCTGTGCCAAATATGATGAACCTAGGTCAATTCTGTGTCTAGTTATCATCCGGACAAGGTTTGGTCTATATATCAACATGTTGACGGTCACTGTGACCTTGACCTTTGACCGATTGACCTCAAAATCAATAGGGATCATCTACACTCCAAGACGCATGTCTGTGCCAAATTTGACAAACCTAGGTCAATTCCGTGTCTAGTTATCATCCGGACAAGGTTTGGTCTATATATCAACATGTTGATGGCCACTGTGACCTTGACCTTTGACCGATTGACCTCAAAATCAATAGGGATCATCTACACTCTGAGACGCATGTCTGTGCCAAATATGACGAACCTAGGTCAATTCTGTGTCTAGTTATCATCCGGACAAGGTTTGGTCTATATATCAACATGTTGACGGTCACTGTGACCTTGACCTTTGACCGATTGACCTCAAAATCAATAGGGATCATCTACACTCCAAGACGCATGTCTGTGCCAAATTTGACGAACCTAGGTCAATTCTGTGTCTAGTTATCATCCGGACAAGGTAAGGTCTACCGACCGACCAACCAACATTAGCAAAGCAATATACTCCCACTTCGTTGAAGAGGGGCATAAATATCGTGGGGAAAGGAGAAAATGCTAGTTACCAGCATTTTCTCATTTTTTTTACCAGATCACAGACAAATTCCATAATTTGACACACATTTAAAATGCCGTCTGCAAATGCTTCCATTTTACACAACTCTAACATTTTGTCATTTAATAGAGATTTAAATAATGTTAGAAATACCTCTAAGCTTGGACAGTCAGCTTTACTCCTGATCACTGTATTTGGGATATCGGAGTCTGCAAACTCGTCTTCCAGGTCAATCACATAAGCCATTCTTTTGGGTAAGAACAATTCATTACGGCCGGAATCTTTAGGTTTGAAAAGGGTCCTGTATATGTTCCTCCCCAGCTTTGTTTTAAACTGAAAAGTGAACAAATATAGTGACATAATTTCATTATGATAAACCTTGATTTGTATTGGAGTTTAACAGCTTAGATCATGTCATGACAGTCTGTACACCTACACATGTGCTGCCTGGCTTTCTCACACCAGTACACCAAGTCACTGACTACTTTTCCAACATGTATTAGGGGTGAGAGGCGAAAATCACCAGCAAGAAAGTTTGCCTCAACGGGGTACCGAAATCGCAACCACCAAGTTAAATGTCAGATACGCCAACCAATGTGCTACCCAGCTGGGCTATGATAAACTCTACTAGATCTAACAGTATGTAAACTTTAGCGATGGACAGATCGGGTGTTTTGAGAATAAGACTTTAACCCTTTACCAAACAATCCCTGGTTTTAACGACCCTGAAGAGGGAGCCTTTTGAAAACCTTGTGGGAAAAGGAGAAAATGCTGGTTACCAGCATTTTCTCCTTTTCCCACAAGGTTTTCTACATCTTCACTGACAATTAGCATCATTTCAGCTACATTTAATATGTCGTCTGCAAATGCTTTCAATTTGGACCAGTCTAAAATTTTGTCATTTGCTAAAGAGTTAAAGATTATTAATTTCACATGCAGTTAACATTTTGATGTATCATGCCATTTTCAACAGTATTTCAGTTCATCGATCCATGATCACGTTCCAGAAGTTTCTTCACCTATGCTACCCACAACACTCACTCCTACCAACTAGCTGCCTTCCCACATAAACAGTTAAGAAACAATATCCAATTATGTAAGAGGAATGAGCCTTGAACAAGAGCAAATCTTGTTGCAATGACATTATTCCTGAGATGGAGTTTTGGTCACCAATTAAACCCTTTACTTGACATAAAGATTTTAGACTGGTCCAGATCAAAAGCCTTAGCAGACAGAAAATTCAATGTAGCTCAGAAGATGAATTCTGTCAATGAAATGTGAAAAATGTGAAAAAAATTGTGGGAAAAAATGCTGGTACACAGCATTTTCTTTTTCCAAAATTTTCAAAAGCCTTATCTGGCAGCGTCATTAAAACGCTGGGTTGTACGGTAAAGAGCTATTTAACCCTTTACTGCACAATTCTGACTTTTAACGACCCTGGGAAAAAGGCTTTTGAAAACATTGTGGGAAAAGGAGAAAATGCTGGTAACCAGCATTTTCTCCTTTTCCCACAATGTTTTCTACCCTATCAAAGAAAGATTGCACCATTTGAGCCACAATGAAAATGTCATCTGCAATGCTTTCAATTTGGACAAAGCTAAAATTTTGTCATCTGGTAAAGGATTAAGGGAAGTAAGAGCATAGAACATTACAGTGGTACAACCACTGCAACCACCAGTGCAAAAGAAGAGACTTTTTCATCAAACTTTAGAATGAAATAACCAATTGTGTAGATAAAAGATCAGACTTCTCTTTCTTTCCACTATAAAAGGGTGACATTACAACCAACCTGTATCTGTTGTTCGGGGTCTTGTTCTTCCTTTTTGTCCTTGGTTTGTGTGACAACTTTCTCCATCTCTTGTTCTTCTTCTCTCTCTTTACTGGATATCTCGGCTCTCACTTTCTCCAGCAGGGCATAATCCAAACCTTAAAGAGTCATACAGAATAATTTGATAGCCATTTATTTCTAATCTGTTACAAGAAACTTTCTCTGTTTCTTGTTCTTCTTCTCCTCTCCCTTTACTAGGAATGTTTACTTCTACCTTTAATAAGGAATAAATAACATCTCTTTAAACCTTTACCACACAGCAAAATTTTTCATTGGTATGAATAGAAAGCCCTTGCAGACAACAAAAAAGATGTGACAAAAATTAAAAGTTACTTTTGGAAGGGTTGAAAACATTGTGGGAAAAGGAGAAAATGCTGGTTACCAGCATTTTCTCCTTTTCCCACAATGTTTTCAAAAGGCTTCTTTTTCAGAGTCGTGAAATCTCTGGGTTGTGTGGTAAAGGGTTAAGTAAATGATAGGGTAGATCTAAGCTCAAACAATCATTACTTCAACCAGATAAAAATGCCAAATATGTGAAATTTGTACATGCTGCCAGACATATGCCATGAAGATTGCTTCTGTCAGTCTCCCACTGAGTTAAGAAAAACAATACTTTATTGTGAGTTTTGGAGATAATGCGCTTTTAAAATTTTACAAACTTATCTCTCAGTATGAAAATTCACTAACCAAATATATAGACCAATTCTTTTCAGTTTGCAAAAAATTGAATCCGCTGAAATGTAGGATAATTTTCATCTTCTAAACTTGACTGAACACACAGGAAATATATTTCAAAGATAGGACTGCAGGAGCCCCTCTTTTTGCTTTTTGCACTAAAACTGTTAGAGAGAGAACAAATCTACATAACCAGAATACAAAAATTTTACCTTTCACCAAGTGAGTATGTTCCATGTCACCACCAAGGTATTTCGACTCCTGGATCACTTGTTTCCTTCTCTCTGCATAGTTCTCGATGGATTTCGCATCTGGAGCCACGGCCCTGTAGTCAGCTGTTGTACTAACCATTTCATTTTGGTCATAGTCGTCATTCCCTGTACGCCTTTCTTTAGCTCTGTCCCTGTACTTCTGGGCCAGTTCTTTTTGTCTCTCTTCTTCAAGTCTCTTCAGTTTAGCATAGTACCTGTAAAATGTAATGGAACCGTGTTCTAAGAAAAGGGGGCTTAATGCATCACCTTTATGCATTATACAAAACAAGTCATCACATAAATATAAACCCATAAAATCCATTTTGTCTAACAAACGCCTGAATTCTGAGATACAGTGGTCCTTAGGTATGCAGAGAATTTACCAACAGCAGAAAGTTTCGAAACAAGTCAGCCAGAGCGGGTTGTGCAAGCAGACCTGGGTTGCAGTAATTCATTTACCTGCGCGCCTTATGGCATAAAAAACACTGAAGATGCAGATTTTTAAAAGATGTGCATCTCTTGGGCGCATATGTTTGCCGGTTGGTGCGACTGTGTTTCGGATTTTAGGAGTGACTGCGTTCCGGGTTTTATCTTTTAGAGTATTCTACCGTAACACCTGCTACAGTTTGCGAGAGTAAGGCTGATTTTAAGTGGTCGCTTAAAATCCAACCAATCAGTGATGTTCTTACAATACAATCCGACAAGCATGGCTTCCCATGGAAATCGAAAGTAATATTTGTTTCATTTTGGGTAGTGATTTGTGGATTTTCTCAGCCTGGTCACGTCATCGAAGACATACATAAAGCTGGACGAAATAAAGCGAAATAAAAAGGTACTGAGATTGTACTTTATTGATTAATTTTGTAGCAAGCACCCTACTTGGCAAAAGCAACAATTTTAACAAATTTGGATACGACAAAAAGGGGCCCATAAATTCCATAGATGTCCCATACTCTTCAAGGGTAGTGGACCTTGTGTCCCACTGTTTCAAATTTGTAAAAATATCACTGGGGTTGATACTTTTTGCAGATGCATTAAACCCCCTTTTCACACAACGTGGCACATTGGTAGTCTACACATTTTTCCCACCAATGAAAAGACATTTTCTGTCATTGTAGCCATGTTCATTGTCATCTGCTCGTATCTCCAATATAGCCACATCTAATACATGCGAGTCATACTCTGGCAAAAGGGGACTTAATGGATCTTCGTGATGCATGATACCAACAGAGCTCCAGGCAGAGGGAGTGATTTCTATTTTAAAATTAAAAATATTAATTATTCTCCACCAAACCCTATGTTATCGGTACTCATTAGAATCGTCTCAACGAGACGATTCTAATGAGTACCCACAACATAGGGTTTGAAAGAGAAATAATGGATTTAGAAAACCATCACTCCCCCTTATCTGGAACTTTGTACCAAGCAAGTCATCATATAACTATTGGTCCATAAAATCCACTTTGTCAAACAACAGACTGAATCATGAGGTACACTGGTCCATAAGATAATTGACCAAAAGCAAAGAGTATTGGCTCAGGTCAGCCTGCACGGACTGCACAGGCTGACCCGAGCCGATACTTTTTGCAGGTGCATTAAGCCCCCTTTTCACAAAGCATGGCTCATGTATTTTTTTCTTCTGGTACAAAGGTATGGTAATTCTAAAGTCAAAGAGAACATGTAATATTGTTATAACATCACAGATTTGTTTCTTCCCCACATGCAAATAGAACTTTACAATGGAACTGGTCCATAACGTACTATGTTTAAACTGTAATTCTCGTAATTCAATTTCAGCAGATACATATATTAAGTACCAAAAGTGCTCTGACTGGACATCGCAGAAATAAGTTGAGGAGAAATTTAAACACCCCTCATTTTGGAAAAAAACCCGCGTAACTTGGAACACGCAGAAAAAAACACTTATACAGTATTTCAAGCCACTTTGACTCTTTACCAGAGGACAAAATTTTAGACTGGTCCAAACTGACAGCATTTGCAGACAACTTATTAAATTTGGCACAAATGATGAAATTTTTATCAGAAAGGGTAGAAAACATGGTGGGAAACGGACAAAATGCTGGTTAGAAGCATTTTCTTCTGTTCAAACAACGTTTTCAAAAGCCTCCTTTCTCACGGTCATTAAAAGTCAGGATTCTGTGGTAAAAAATTACTAACATTTCAATCATATCATTATCTTGGAACAGCTCAATTATTTCAATTTCACCAGTCCTACACATGGACTCTGTAAAACCTAGACCAAGGGCACCATCAACTGAGAAGCACCAGTAGCAAAATCAAACCAAATTCCTGATTATAAACCCAGCACCTTAACTTTTAATCAAACAACAAAATCTTAGACTGGTCCAAATTGAAAGCATTTGCAGAAGACAAAATAAACCTGACTCAAAAATTGAAACTTGACTTTGGGAGAATAGAAAACAATGTGGGAAAAGGAGAAAATGCCGGTTACCAGCGTTTTCTCCTTTTCGCACAGTGGTTTCAGAAGGCTTCTTCCTCGGGTCGTTAAAACCAGAGATTGTTTGGTAAAGGGTTAAGGTTTGATCACACCAAGCTAACGGACGAGTAACGGATAAAAAATCATTTTATCTGTTTGTGTCCGTTCGTATCTGTTTTATGTCCTTTTCTTATCCGGCGAATCCGCTACTTGTCCAGCGACGTCCGGTGATGTCCGTTCAGTCCGTTGGGAAGTTTTGAGCATGTTCAAAAATTTCCACCGGACAAAACCGACAGAGACATGCATCTGATTATTTATACCCTCGGCATGTCATGTGACCGGTATGTTCCTCGTACGTTGGTATTCGGTACATTTCTGTTCATCGTATGTTGGAAGAACGTTTTGTCCGGTTCCCATGCGTTGCACTTCCGTTTTATCCGGTTCAAGTCCATTACTTGTACGGTGATATCCATTAATAGACGGTTTATTATCCGGTACATATCCGGTAAACGTGCGTTTTTTCCGTTACATGTGCAGTACTCGTGCGGTCATTGGATGGCTTCTTCGCTCCACACACCAATCACTTGAGCCTCGAGCGGCAGAGAAGATGAATTTTGTCACCGGATAACCAAATTCTGCATGTTTTTGTCCGTTTTCCCTCCGTTACATATCCATTGGCCGGTCTGACCAAGCCTTTAAGCATTGAGCTGGGGGGGGCATGTACTCTAGCCAAAGGGGGTTTAATGCATCTCTTTGCTGCATTATATCAAGCATGTAATCTCACAATTAGGAATCCATAAAATCCATTTTCCGAACAACCGACTGAGTCATGGGTAGACTAGGTCCTATGACATGGGAGAAATTTGACGAATAGCAGAAAGTTTCAACCCAGATCAGCCCTGCTCATACTGCGCAGGCTGACCTGGGTCAAAACTTTTTGCAGAAGCATTATACCCCCTTTTCACATGTGTTGTCAATAAGTAAGATATTAAAAGTACAACAGAAATTACTTACAATTTTTTCTTTCTTCTTCTTGTTGCTGGATCATCTTCTTCTTCAATCGTGCTTGATATACTTTCACTTCTACTGAAAATGTAAAATACAAAGCTTTATTTCGTGCTTTTCAGTAGTTAATCGAGAAATAACGATGGAATATTTGTTCAATATTTCATGTTACGACCAGTGAAAAATACCAATTTTATTTTCAAACTCTTCAATTGAAGATGGAAACAGTAGTTACCGTGCACTAGTTACCTAGGTAAACAGCTTATGCCATTCAACCAGATGGAAGGATGACTTTAGACACCCTACATTTCTCGTGCTGTACGTAATATTATAATGCAAAGTTATGCGCAGGGGGTATGCCAAGTGGAATTACTGAAAAAAACTGTTCTGGATTTTGATGTAAGTCCCCCAAAAAAGGCGGTTAGAAGCGTGAAGTAGATTTTTTTTTCAATGAAAGATTGAAATTTATTTCGTTGAGTGAACATCATCGGTAATATTTTCACGAATGGCTGCACCACTTGTGAAAATATTACCAATTATGTTCACTCAATGAAATAAATTTCAATCTTTCACCAAAAAAAAAATTAAAAAAACCAAATATCCTGTATATCTTATAGATACATTCAATCAATCAATCAATAAATGATATGATACCAGAGGAACAAATAAAGAATATAAAACAATTTTTTATTTCAAAATCGCCTTCAGACCACTTTTCTTTTACTTTCTTGAATCGGGTTTAATTAATGTTGGTTTAACTCTTTACCAAACGATCCTGGGTTTCCACGACCCTGTGAAAGAAAGCATTTGCAAACATTGTGAGAAAAGGAGAAAATGCTGGTAGCCTGCATTTTCTCCTTTTCCCACAATGTTTTCTAACCTATCAGAGAGCTTAAACTCATTTGTACAAATGCTGTATTTGTCATCTGTAGGTATTTTGAATTTAAAAGGGTCTAAAATTTGTCGTTTGGGAAAGGGTTAAATAGTATATCCTCACACCACCATTAATATCAACTGGACTGAACTACGGCTTCCCTGTACAATGTCCAAAGACAAAAGCAGCCAGTGTGATTACAAATCCAACGTTTAACTCTTTACCAAACAACAAAATTCTAGACTTGTCCAATTTGAAAGCACTTGCAGATGACAAAATAACTGGGACTCAAAAACTGAAATTGTTTTGGGAAGGGTAGAAAACATTGTGGGAAAAGGAGAAAATGCTGGTTACCAGCATTTTCTCCTTTTCCCACAATGTTTTTAAAAGGCTTCTTTCTCAGGGTCGTGAAAACTGAGGATTGTTTGGGAAAAGGTTGAACCACTGAGCAGGAATAAACACCCACAATGTCAAGTAATTGATTTGATTTGTTTGAATGGTGTTTTACACCACTTTCAATGTTATTTCAGTCATATCACAGTGACAGCTCACTTATTCATGTTTTCCTGGGTTTCACCAGTACTAGGCTAGGCTCTGAAGTGTCTTGCCCAAGGACACTCCTGTGAAAAACCCAGTGGAGCCAGCAAGGCTCGAACCCAGGGCCTCCAGGTCACTACACTTTACCACTGAGCCACACAGGACCCATCAAGTAATTGTGCAGACACTAAAATTTAACAGGAAACACCAGAGAGTAAGCCTTTCATTCACTTAAGCGTCTTGAATTTGGTTGAATTATGTTAATACGGTATCTGCCCGAAAAATGAGTTTATAGCCTTACCAAGACTACTACAGTGGACCCCTGTGACAAAAGGAGAAAATGTTAGATAACAATATGTAAACCCTTTACAGCCAGAGAGTAAACAAACGCTGTTAAAACTTGATGGATGTTATAATTTAGACAGACGTGTAAACGCAGATAAAAAATCAATAGAACGTGTATGGGGTAAAGAAACTGTAGGGATCTGTCTTCGATTTAAACCGGAAACTGTGGTTGTTACGTCTATGGCTAGCCGCAATAGAATGAAATGCATTTTCTATCTGCCGTAATCTATGCAACCTTGCAACCATTAGGGGCAATATAATATTGTACTTGGCATGAAGATACAAGAGTGATTATAGTTTCATAAAATAAAGAAAAAAAATGGTTAAAAAAGCGGATTAAAACGAGTGAAGATGCATGTTTAACAGAAAACAAAATCACAGACTAAACTGAAAGGCATTTACAGATGACATGTTAAAGATGGCTCATATGATGGCATTTGTTTTATAAAGGACTGAAAACATTGTGTGCAAAGGAGAAAAATGCTGATAACCAGCATTTTACCCTTTTTTGCATCAATGTATTTGAGAGAGACGTTTGGGAAAAAAAAAAAGCACCAAAATGCTGCCTCACTGGAAAGATGTTTTTTTTTTCTTGGTGTTTTGTTATATTTCTAAGGAAGTAAAACAATAAGTTATGTTCCAACAGCTTCGATGGATCATCCACAGTAGTTACACACTATAAAAGCATCATCATTTTGAAAGCAAGAGAAAAAAGTTGAAGTGGACTCACAAACCTGGAAGGAACTGACTTTGAAGAGGATCCCGACGATGGTACCCTTGGGGTCATCATCATCTTCCTGAAATCTGCATTTGTGAGGGGATGTCTACAGAGAATACAAAACATATTTATTAAATATTTGTGTACAGGCTAATGTTTTAACCCTTTAACACACAATCCCGAGTTTTAACGACCCTGAGAAAGAAAGCTTTTGAAAATATTGTGGTAACAAGCATTTTCTTCTTTTCCCACAATGTTTTCTTAACTTATACAGCCAAATCCAATTACTTGTCCCACATTTACTATGTCTTTTGGAAATGCTTCCAATTTGGATCTGTCTAAAATTCTGTCATGTGGTAAAGAGTTAACCGTAACAAATTATACAGAAAATAAAATATTTCCAGGATATGAAAAAATGCTGTCTTTTTTAAGGTCTCAAGAAAATAACTGGGAAGACAACCTAATGCTTCTACCAACCAATTGCACCTTGTCCCACATGTTCAAGGGCTGTTTAAGTTTTTACCACATCACAACACTTTAGACTTGTCCAAATTGAAAGCGCTTGCAGACAGTAATATAAATGTGGCTCAACTTAAAATTCATTTCTGGAAGGTAGAGAACACTGTGAGAAAAAAAATACATGTACTTGTAACCAGCATTCTCTCCTTTTCCCACTATGTTTTCAAATTCTTTCTTTCTCAGGGTCATTACAACTCAGAACTGTGTAATAAAGGGTTAATGTAAAATACTATATTTGTATGGTAAGAAATCAATGTAAGGTAAAAACATCATAAAAATTGCCTAAAGTTAGTAGCTGAGATAAGCAGTTCAACAATGCAGAACATGATATAGCATTCAAAACAAAATTTTAAAATTGAAATAAAAGTAATGGTGGACCTTTAGATTTCCCACAGAATCAAAAGGACAATGTTACTCACATGTGAAATTTAACCCTTTATCAAACACCAAAATATTGGACTCATCTATATTGAAAGCCTTTGAAAACAACAATTTAAATATGGCTGAAAAGAAAGGATTTGTCTCTGAAAGGATAGAAAACACTGAAAAGAAAAAAGCGCTGTTTACCAGCAGTTTTTCCTTTTGCAGAAATGTTTCCCAAAGCCTTCTTCATCACTTGGGATTGTTCGGTAAAGGTTTAAGCAGTTTTGCTGTATAAAAAAAAAATACCCAAAAAACTGATTTGTTAATAAAGGCCCAGTGGTGGCCAAAAGTAAACAATGTGAGTGTTAAAATTCATTTAAATTTATATGATCATACCATTTAGTTATGGAAATTATTGTTAGGATGACAATCTGTTATGGTACTGTCTGTCCATGTGTTAGTTGTTGGCAGAAGAATGAATTTTAAAAGTAGTTAAAAAATTGCCAAATCCTTGTATCTTTTACTTTTTATCTGGTTTTGAAATTCATTTTTGGCCACTACTGGGCCGTTAAGTTTTGAATAAAACTTAAAGCTCATAGTGTACTACCTGTCTTCATCCTCATCCTCAATGATCTCTGGGGGCGCCATTGGATTAGAAAACTCCATCTCTCCACCTGATAATAGAAACAAAGCTGTATGTATGTCCAACTATTGTAGAACATGACAGATTAGAACAGTTTTGGGCTGCCTTTCCCATAAATACTGTAGTAGTGTTGACTTTGGTTCTACTTTTTCCCAGACAGCTAATTTTTAACCTTGTCCATATCAAAAGCATTTGCAGGCCACAGGTTAAGTGTGGCTGGCGTGCTTTGATTAGGCTTGAAAGGTTTAATTGTCTTTGTAATAGGAAAGAAAAACATTGCTTATTATTCATTTAGGTTTCCGTTTATATCGCAACTATATTTATATACACAGGAAAATCTGCTCAGACACAAAATAGTAAAGCTCATTGCCTCCCTAGGCCATACATAAATTAATATATTTACTTAATCTAACAACATCAGTAACAAAAAACAATGAAAAATACAAAATTTTCAACTGCTACTGACTAGCTTATCACTGGAACTCTACATTGTTGTCAAATACATTTCTACCTACATGTAAGCTATGATGTAAGCAAGACTATGTGATTGTAGTTCTATTCAGGAAGGGGCCTTTGATCTTTATCCTAATCATTAGAGAGGTGGGGGGAGGGGGGTTTACCCCTGATTCCGGGACTAGCTCCGATGTTATTTTTGTGATTGTTTCTCCACTAGCCCCCGCAGCAGCCACTCTTATGACCCATCTGGAGGGAAAAATTAAAATACCTGCATCGTTTCAAATAGCCGTATGCGTCAGTCTTTTCTTTGTCAGTGAACAATAAGGTCCTTAATCGATAGATAATTGATTAATCTTTACAAAAACACCGAAATAATTAAAATTGACAGTGTTACCTCCTTGTAATTCTACTATTTCGGAATGTAAACTAGGCTTGACATTTACTGCGCATGTTTCGGAAGTAACTTCCGGTACAGTAAAGTTCTTTTTTTTTTCACTATTTATCACCTTTGTGTTATCAGCTTGGGCACTGAAAGGAAAACTAAATGTACTGGATATGTATTTCATTTACGAAGAGTTATATTTCTCACTTAAATTGCCAATCACACAATATCATTTTTTCAAATCAAATTGACCACACATGCGCAGTTAACTGAATTTATAATGAGTGTTTGTTTACGAATTCGCTAGATGTGTTCTTTCAAATGGTAAATTACAAAAAGATCAATGAAAACCTTGCACTTAACTTGGTGTCAACGTGAAGTTAAATCATCTATCTATCAATTCATGTACATTTTCATAGGTGACAGATTAAAGACACATTAACCCTTTACCACACAATGACGACTTTTAACACCCCTGAGGAAGAAGCCTTTTGAAAACATTGTGGGAAAAGGAGAAAATGCTGGTAACCAGCATTTCCTCCTTTTCCCACAAAGTTTTCTACCCAATCAAAGCAAAATTGCGCCATTTGAGCCACTTTGAAATTGTCGTCTGCAAATGCTTTCAATTCGGATGGGTCTTAAATTTTGCTGTGTGGTAATGGGTTAAGCCCACTGAAAAAATGACCGGTAAGATTTTTAGATTTCCAGACGGTATGAAAGAAGGGCTGCAATGAAAGGGTGCGGAGACCCAATCACAAAAATAACATCGGAGCAACCCTTCAGACTGAAAAGGGGGGGGGGGGAGGTCTTTCCACCCACAAATTCTAGATTTTAGATATTTCTGCATGATGTTTCTATGGCTTCTAACAAATTTTGTGTACTAGGAAGAAATGTAAAAAAAACCTTCCTAGTGCCTGCTGATTTTTTGAAGGGCAGCATAATGTATTTCACTCAAGAAAAGCTATCCGGAATAGGACACATCCGAAATAACGTTCGGTTGCATTTAGGGCTTGTATTTTCCATTTCCATTCATAGCTTTGCTATATAGTACTTTTGTTTATTTAAAATGAGCACTATAAAAGTAATGCTTACGTTCTGGCATTTTGAAAAGTTTGTACCCTTTTCAGTAATAGGAAGAAATCGTTGACAGGCAAGAGACTATTTTTCCTTCTCTTAATTCTCCTAAAATCTCGTTTCGGACGTCAAAGTCCGCGATGATTAACAGTAATTTGCGGATAACTCGCACCTTCAATGTGAAATTATTTATACTGCAAGTCGAGGCACATGTGAACTGTAAGGACAGGGATCATAAATATACGATCCTTGATTAGAAATAGTATATTCTAACATGACACGTGAATTCGGCTCTATAAACACAGAGCAACGAAAGCGTGGTAAAATCTACGTTATTCTATATAGAGTGACGTCATTCTATATAGAGTGACGTCATTCTGTATAAAGTAAGTAAGTATAAGTTATTGAATGGAATATAATCTGCATCCGCGTTTTTACTCTAGGTATGAACTTGTTTTCCTATGATTAAGAGTTGGTCATGTTAGAATCGAAATAATCTTCTTTCTATCGTGGTTTATCGTTCAATAAACCACGTTGTGAGTTATGAGGCGCAATGAATAAACCACCTCGCTATCGCCCTTGTGGATTATTTATTGTGCCTCATAACTCACAACTGTGGTTTATTGAACGATAAACCACTATAGAAAGAAGATTATTTCTCAAAAAACCTTGTCTTTTTTTATAGGTTTCGATCATAAAAAGCTACAATAGAACGGTCAACAGTTCGTAGTAATGATTTACAGAAAAAGGACATTGTTTTCTTCAAGCAAAGTCCGAATTATCTCAATTTCGAAGCCATTAAATTGGAATATTTCTAAAAGATCTCATGTTCAGTGTAGTTCCAAGATCAGACTAAGAATAACTGCAAACTGTTTAGAACAACGGAGCCTAGAACTACGACCAAAAAAAATAATAAAAAATAAAGATAAAACCAGATCTGGTACTTTACCAAACGACGAAATTTTACACTCGTCCAAATTCAACGTCATTGCAGACGACTCCTACAGTTTGGCTCAAATACGAAATTATCTAGGAAAGGGTTGAAAACTTTGTGGAGTAAGGAGAAAATGTTGGTTGTTAGTATTTTCTCCTTCTCCAACAATGTTTTCAAAAGGCTTCTTCCTCAGAAACATTCTAACACAGGATAACAAACGATTCTGTGTTTAACGTGTACAGCTCAAGGATCTTTTAAAAGAATTGTGGAAAAAATAGAAATTATTTATACGAGTAATTTCACCTTTTGTGGAATGGTTTTACCGAAGATTCATCAAGGAGAATAGAGCTCTTTTGTACAAATTTCGAATGAAATTTGTCGTTTGCATCTAGATGCTTTCAATTTAAAGTAGTTGATTTGGAAAGGGGCCGGTCAGGCTGCTTGAAACACACACTTCTGAATGCACTTAAGTTGTACTAGACGCTCTACATCTCTCTAGTATTTAACACTTTACCACACAATTTTGAGTTTTAATGACCCTGAACAAGAATAATTTTGAAAACATTTTTGGACAGGAGAAAATGCTGGTAATCAGCATTTTCTCCTCTTCCCAAAATGTTTTCTACCCTATACAGGGATCTTATATACAAGATCCCTGCCCTATATAAAAGACAGATCTTACCAATTGAGACGCATATCATTTGTAGGACTGCAAATGCTTTCAATTAGGATAAGTCTAGAATTTTATCGTTTTGTAAAGAGTTAACTGAACTATGGTTTTAAGTGGATCTTTAACTGCAACTCGCCGAGCCCCGGTAGCTCAGTCGGTAGCGTGTAGGACTTGAGAATAGGTGGTCGTGCACTATGGGTTCGATCCCTGGCTCGGCCAATTTCCTTCAGAGGATTGATGATAGTCATTGAGACTGGATTCGTTCCTCTCTCACCGCTGATCATTGTTTCGACGATGGTTATGTGGAAAGCAGCCAGTAGTTTGGAAAGAAAATTGTGCGGAGTACTGGTAAAAAGAGACTCCAGAAAAGCATGGACAGGTGCACTGGCCGCCGCGATGTAACAGAAATAATGTTGAAAACGGCGTTATGCAAAATCAATCAATATTTCATTAAATGCAACTCTTATTTGGTCAAAATTTCTAAGAAGGGGCTATCGAAGTTTTTCATATAGCGAAAAAATTAAAAATTTGCAGATGTTGATAAGCCTTCTCTGACCAGATATGCCGGATGGAAGGTTCAAACCCTTTTAAAGGGTGTTAAAATTGGCACATAAACTTTCAAATGTATTTGCATTGTTGTTAGCATGGGTTCCAGTCATAACCTCCGACTATAAAAAAGGGAAACTTTTTAACGATCGGACCGGAACTCATACAACACTCTTTCATTTTGTCTGCAAATATGTTGCTTTCGGTTAATGTGTATCTGTTAATCTAGTCCAACATTAATAAAACTTCTTGTTTTTTGTGTGTAGTAACTAAATATCTCTTTCATGTCAGGGCGCTAGACTTTGATTTCTTCCCTACAGCGCCGGATCATAAACTTTGTCAAAGCTGGTACCCAGGTCAAGACTAGAGCACAGAAACAGACGATATTTACAAGGTCGAAATGGCTGTCTTCTGACAGCCGTGTTTACATTTATCATTTAAAAGCGTATCGACGACTAATGTAATGTGGAGATGGTTAAATAGCCTGCCGAGGGGTGAGTATAGTCGTGTTACTGTCTAGGAATTGAATGTCAGTGGAGATTAGATTCGGCTGCCACTTGTTTGTCAATTGACACGCATGAGTGATCTTCGTCCCTGTGAAGTTTAAAACATTTCGAAATAAGCCCTTCAATAAACTTAGGTTAAGATTGCAGAAAGATCTTTCATCGGTGAATAATGTTTCATGTATCCAGATTCTGCTTCTCAATTCAGCTGTAGCTAAATTTTTTTCTGTATTGTTGTAATTAAAGAATGCCTGAAGATTAGGGAAAACCCCAATTTCATCATCGATAAAATTTGCTGTTTTGTATTTTTGTCTACAGCGGTCCGCCAGCAGTTTCACAGCCCTGGTGCCTCGGCAGGCATTTGTGTTGAGGACCTCCATGAGAATGAACTGAACAAGAACAAGCCGAAGGATTACAAACAAGTAGTCAACTACTGTAGATACAGATATAGGTCAGCCTTCTATTTTTAGCCAACCTGGTCGTGAAGAAAACTAAGTGTATTCATCAAATATTCTTAAGTGCATTCCCAGTCTTATTCTAGATTTAGTAACAAACACAACATTTGATTGCCTAAACCATTTGGTTTAGCCAATCAGAAGTTGCTTTACTTTCTCTGCAAAATTCTTATTCTAAGAAAATCATTAAAAATGGTAGGTTAATATGCTCCCCCTCCACTTGGAATGTATTGTCATAGCCCTGTGGTGGCCTGCGTAAACATTGTTGTACATCAAAAGAGGCATTTCCCCACATCTCTTTCATTTACTACAAGTTTTGCCATAGCTGTAAACCATTGAAAAGGGGAAATCATTCTATGATTTTGCAGCTGAAAAGTTTATATACATCCGTGTAAAATTTGGAGTAACATTTAACCCTTAACTCTTTACCATACAGAAACATTTTAGATAAGTCCCAATTAGTCCCAATTGAAAGCATTTATATGTAGCTCAAATGATTGGGTTTTGTTTCTGGAAGTTAGAAACATCCTGGGGATAAGAGAAAATGCTGATCAATAATTATTCATCCCTTTCCCAAAATGTTTTCAAACTCCTTATTTCCCAGGGCCCGGTTTCACGTAAAAACGTAAGTCTCTTATTTTGCTCAAGTCTGCTGACGGACCCCATTTGCAACTTGAGTTTGTTTCTAGAAACTTATTTCACAAATATTAACATACTTAAGAAACATTCTCAAATCCTAAGTTGACAAAGAATTTCACAGTTATCTCAGCAAAATAATGGACTTGAGTCTGTTAAAATGACTTAAGTCCATTATTTAGCTGAGCTGTGTCTGAAAAGTTGTGTAAACGTAGGATTTGAAAGTGTTTCTAAAGTCATATAATGTTCGTAAAATGCGTCTGAAATAACAAAGTCAATTTAAGTTAGAAAAAGGATCTGTTTGCTGACTTGAGTAAAATAAGAGACTTAAGTTTTTTCGTGAAACCGGGCCCAGGCTTGTTAGAATTCAAGATTGTTTGATAATGGGTTAAAGCCCCCTTTTTTACCTTAAGTTGGTTTTGCATCCGTTATTAATCAAGATCAGATTACACAAAACATTCGGTGTGATCTTTGATCTACGTTGTCCACTTCACTGAGACATTGTAGACAACATCAACCTTGATATTGCATTTAAACGAGTCTTAATTTTAAATTTAAAATATCTGTTGGGTCTATTAGCATTCTAAGGGTTAAAAAGTAAATTTGTGAAAGCAGGTTATGACATTGTGCTAAAAGGATGATCCCTTACAAGTATTGTCGTCCTTTTCTCACTCTGTTATGAAAAGTTTTAGCTTTTTTAGCTACAAGAAGAAAAAAAGTCATGGAGAAGTGATAATGTGTTCATTTGATTTGCAATTTAGTTTCAGTGTCTGTCATGTAAGTAGAGAATAATAATTGTTTCTCTTAATTTTTACAGATATGAAAAGAAGGGTAACAATGGTAGAAAGGAAGGACCAAATCCGGAAAACATTGATTTTTGGAAGTTGTTACATGGGAAACACTCTGTATTTGAAGTTTTTAGGCTGGTAAGTTATTAAACTCTTTGCAAAACAATAAAATGTTAGATTTGTCCAAATTGAAAGCATTTGCAGAGGACAGTGTCAACGTGGCTCTAATGGTGCAATCTTTCTTTGATAGGCAGGGTCCAAAAAATCCACTCGTCCGCTCATATTTACGAGTAAGAAATGGATGAGGACAAGTGAAATATCACTCATACTCGTCCAGCAGGACGAGTGGTGAATAGGAGGTAGTAAAACAAGTTTTTCAGATGAATATTTAACTTACACGAGACAAAACGGCCATTCAATAATTGAATAAGCGAATTAAGGGTATTCAAGAAATCATACTTTGAAACAGAACATAAAACGTGCTGGTCCCCGCCCCAAATAAAGACATGTTTCTAGTCAGCCTAATGATATAACCCGGAACCTTTCATTGCAAACAAAAATCTCATAATATGCTTCGGGTGTACCTAATTCAATCTGACCGACTTTGCTAATTATTAAAACGAACGATATTAACATTAACACAAATACTTTCCCAAAAACCAGTTCGAAAAACTGTGTTGTTTTGGCTTTATTAATTTCTGTAAATTGACCAGATAACTGGTACCGGTTTTTAAAACCCGGTATTTAAGGTTCGTTGTAACGTTTCCGTTTCGTCTGAAAAAAAAAAACAAACCGTCAGAGTCCAATATTTGAAGGGTTTTTCTCGGCGGACGAGTAAGGATCAAAGCAGGGCAAGTGTTTTTTCAAAGTCACTTGTCCTACAGGACGAGTGCCTTTTCTGGAAATTTTTGGACCCTGATAGGGTAGAAAAAAATTGTGGGAAAAGGAGAAAATGCTGGTTAGCAGCATTTTCTCCTTTTCCCACAATGTTTTCTAAAGTCTTCTTTCTCAGGGTCGTTAAAAGTCGGGATTGTGTGGTAAAAGTTTGAAGTCTTTACAAAACCACAAAACTTTGGAATCATCCAATCCCAAAGCTGTTGCAGGCTTCAAATTCAATGTTGCTCAAAAGATGAAATTTGTCTCTGAAAGGGTAAAAATCATTCTTGGAAAAGAAGAAAATGCTGACAATGCATTTTCTGCTTTTTCCCACAATGTTATCAGAAGGCTTTTCCTCGAGAAGGGTTGCTAAAACACTGGGTTGTTTTACAAAGGGTTAAGTCCATTATTTTTATTGTGATACTTTATTCGAATTTCTTTGAACAAGCTTTTCTTCCTATAAATCTCCCATTTGGGCAAATGAAATTATGTCAATATATTTCCCCTCTACGGAACCTTTTTTAGTTGGGTTGCTTTTTACCAAACTTTATGGTTTAAGTGGTCTTCCATTTCTTTGTTTGGGAGCCAGTGGTGTTCGATTAGAGCAACAGCTTCTCGCATCAAAGGTTCAGGGTTCAACTTGGTCAATGGGCGAGGGTCAACTTTTGGCACTACCCACATTACAGCATGAGCACAAGTAAAGGTTTCCAGGAAGCATTTTTTATCGAGAGGATTGATATAAGTTATAATAGCTTGTTTTACAATTCATGAAAAATAAAGATGATGTTTGCACTTCGCCCACTGTTAAAACTTTTCGAACCTGTGAGTGGCATGTGCTTTTACCAACAAAATCAGACTGCACATTCTGTGTAGTCTGATTTTTTTTGTCTGCGCTGAATAAGACATGCACTTCTTTTTGATGTTTTCATTAAAGTGCAATTGTTTTGTCTATTCCTCACAAAGGTAATTCACTATTTCATTCATTCAGCAGCTCAAAGATTAAAATCTTACTTTCATTTCAGGGTGGAGCTATAGCCCTTTGCGTCGAATTGACCCGCTATAACTCTATAGGAAACTATCAACAAAATGAAGAGGAATCTAAGAAAGGTTACTTGCTTAGCCTTGCCAACTCTATCCATAAACTGGGTGGTTCTTCTTTCTGCCCAGTTCATCATCTTAATCCAGGGGAAGAAAAAGAAGATGGATTCAGCCAGCTGCAAAATGAGGAGATACAGATCAGTGAATCATTAGGTGCTGAAATACATGAAGGTAGAGATCAGAATGAAGGTACAAAGCCCAGTCTTTACTTTGAAGCTGCAGATTCATCGCCAAAATCTTTCAGTGAAGAGAAAAGATTCACCTTTTATGATGCTGACTCTAAACCCCACCCAAGGCTTCCGAAAGAATCAAAATCAGGGAAAGAAATATTCCAGCCAGACTCGGCACAAAAATTGGTATGTATAGCCCTAATTTGAATATAACTTTATGCTTCTTTCATCTGTATTTCGGTCATGTCATGGTGCAGTGATACATCTGGGATATTTGAACAGAGTGGGGGATTGGCTAATAGAAAATGTACAAGATTTTCAAAGGAAATTGTAGCCAAACAGTTAGAAGATGTTTCAAGGCCAAATGTAAACAAAGCGGGTGTTTAAATGCGTTTGAATATATATCATACCATTTCAAAGTATTGAAATTATTGTGAAGATGACAATCTGTCATTGTACGGTTGATCCAAGTGTTAGTCGCTAATTTCTAAACTAGGTTAAAACCTGCGAGGTCGCTGTGTCTTTTGTTTCCTTTTTGCCTGATTTTAAAATTCTTTTTTCTGCCAGCGACTAACATATGGCCCAGCCACACGATAACAGACTGTCATCTCCACACTATTTTCCATACTTTTAAACGATATGATTCAAATTAAAATGTATTTTGACACCTGCTTTGATATTTTGGCCTTTACTGGGTCTTTAAGGTAACAAAAAAGGCCATTTTTTATCTGGCTTTTCAGGAATTTTCTGATATCTCTGTTATAACTGAAAATATTTGCTTCAAACTATGGGCAGTTGTAAACAAATGGAGAAGCCATGTCAGTAGGGAAGGTAACCTTCAAAAATTTTTTGACACAGTTATGGCCCCTTTTTAGTCTAAGTATTACTGTTGCTTGGTATCAAATGTAACCTTTGATACTTCTAAAAGCAAGTGCAATAGAGCGTTGACATCCCAAAAGGTGCTCTTGGTTTTGCAGAATTTATATTATATTCACATTAGAGGCCATGTCTTATCAAACATAACTGAGCCATGCTGTGTGAAAAGAGGGCTTAATGCATCTGTGAAAAGTATAGACCCAGGTCAGCCTGCGCAGTTCGCACAGGCTTACCTGGCCCGAAACTTTTCGCTATCGGTTAGTTTTCTGTATGTCCAAGGAACAGTCTACCTCAAGATTAAGTTGCTTATTTAAAAAAGTGGCTATTATGGATCCATAATTATGTGATGAATTTGGCCGGCATCATGTATCACACTGGTGCATTAAGCCCCCTTTTGCCAGAGCATGGCTCAATTGTTTTAACTCTAATCAAACAACAAAGTTTTAGACTCGCCTGAATAGAAGGATTTGCCGATGACTATTTTGAAATAGATACAAATTAACAGCTGAGTTTTTCTGATAGAGTGGAAAGCATTGTGGGAAATTGAGAAAATGTTGGCTATCAGCATTTTCTCCATTTCCAACAATGTTTTCACAAACATTCTTCCTGAAGGTTGTTAAAACTCAGAGTTAATTGGTAAAAGGTGAAACTTGTTACTTTTACAGCAAACAAATTCCAACATCAAGGCAGACACCTCTATACCAGTTTTATCAATAGAAGAAGCATTTACAGAGTTTGAAGATATATGTAAGAAATACACGGGTGTTGGAAAAGGCATTATGGGAAATCAAGCAGCCATGTGTGGGAATATGAAGTCTGCTGCAACACTGTGGGAGGAAGCCGTATCACTAGGGCATTCCAAATCTGTCTATAATCTTGCCCTGTGCTATGAACAAGGGAAAGGTGTCCGTCAAAATTCGGCAGAGGTAAGGATCACTAAAGAGACTCATGTATTAACCCTTTACCACTCAATCCCGAGTTTTAACGACCCAGAAGAAGAAGGCTTTTAAAAACAATGTGGGAAAAGAACAAAATGCTGGCTACCAGCATTTTCTTCTTTTGTCACAATATTTCTGCTGTTCCAAAGGCAGATACTGTTTATTGTGCCACATTTTATTTGTTGTCTGCAAACTCTTTTAATTTAGACTGGTCTAAAATTTTTTTTTTTTTTTAGTTAAGGTTAACTGTTTGACTGTCAATAGAGAAAAATTGCTACATTCTTTCTCTGATAAAAACAAGAAAAAAAAACACTCACAAACACAAGATTTTGCATTTTTGTAGCTACTTTTGTCTGAGTAACTGACAAAATATCAGCATAGAATCAAAATTAAAGTACAAGTTGTGTTCTGTGGAATCAGATTGTTATATATCCATTGTTGATATTGCCATTTTGGGAATAATTGGTAAGTTGCTCTGATTCATTTTGTATGACATGTCATGATTTGAGAGAAGCATGGAAGAAGTTTTCAGGTGACATAGCTACTGGTAATGCAGAAAAGTTGATAGTTTTTCGAAGACATATAAACTTTATAGTTCTGTAGAAAATCAATAAAGATGTACTTTATTATGAGCTGAAATGAATAATTTTATATACTCCACTTATAAGAAGTCATGGACTATCATGAAGAAAAGTTTTGGATGAAATGCTTTTACATTGATGATCTTGGTAGATTAAAATAAAATTGTCATCTCTATTTGTAATTCAAAATAAGAAATTCATAGTTGTTTTTACTACTTACGTGGAAACTTTTTTTTACCTCATTTAATATATTTTGTACAAGGAATTATTTATTTGCTGGACCAATAAAAAATACTTACCATATTTCTTCTAATAAAAGTTCCCAGAGCTATGCAAAACATAGGAAGGGAGCCTTTATTTTGTACCAAATTTGCGAAGCAAAAAGTATGTCCAATTTTGTATTTCTCTGTGTTTTAGTGATTGTTAAGAGGAAATATTCATCAAATTCTTCAAATATTGTCATTTTAATCATTTTAATCAACTAATGTACATTAGGTTATAGTGACTTAAGGGTTTTTGTGGGGGCTACTATTAGGGGAGGCGCTTTTATTAGGAGACATACGGTATTACTTTTCACATTTATAAGAGCCATACTCTGTGAAAAGGGGATTTCTTGCATCTGCAAAAAAGTATCAGTTCGGGTCAGCTTGCGAAGTCTGCGCATGCTGACCTGTGTCAAAACTTTTTGCTCTTGGTTAATTTTCTGAATGCCCAAGGACCATTTTGCCTTATTATTTAATTGGTTGTGAAACAGAATGCATTTTATGGATCTTATGTGATGACTTGCTTGGTATCATGCATCACAGAGAGGCATTAAACCCCCGTTTGTCAAAGCATGGCTTATTTAGGCAATTCCTGTGCTGTTTTCCAGGCAGTGCGCTTGTATGAACTTGCTGTGAAGGAGGGCCATCTACAGGCCATGTACAATCTAGGCATTATGTATATGGACGGGACTAAACACATTCCACACGACACACATAGAGCAATAGAGCTATTAACATCAGCTGCTGATCTTGGATTAGTCGAAGTAAGCTTTTACATGTTAAAGTAGCAATAAAGGCCAAATGTAAACAAAGCCGTGTTTAAATGCATTTGAATTTCTATCATACCGTTCAAAAATACGGAAATTATTCTGAAGATGACAACCTGTCATTGTACGGTCGGTCCAAGTGTTAGTCGCTGACAGAGAAATTAATTTCAAAACCAGGTTAAAACCTGCCAGGTAGCTGTGTCTTTTGTTTACTTTTTGCCTGATTTTAGAATTCTTTTTTCTGCCAGCGACTAACATTTGGCTTGACCACACGATAACAGACTGTCATCTCCACAATATTTTCCATACTTTTAAATAGTATGATTTAAATTTAAATGTATTATGACACCTGCTTTGATATTTTAGACTTTACTGGGACTTAAAAATGGGGCTAGGGCTATACAGATTTTTATAATCTTGCCAAACTACAAAAATTATTCATCAGTGGATTTAGTCTATAGTAGATGGCAAAATTTCAGACTTGTCCAAATTGAAAGTATTTGCAGACCACAAAATAAAAGTGACTCAAATGTTAAAATTTGTTTTTGGGAGGGTGGAAAATATTGTCGGAATGGAAGAAAATGATGCTTTCCAGCATTTTCTTCTTTTCCAACAATATTTTCAAAAGCCCTTTTAATTTTTGGTTAGTAAAAGCCGTGATTGTTTGGTAAACAGTTAAATCTTTACAACACGGCAAAATTTTAGATCTATCCAAATTGAAAGCATTTGAAGACGATAATTTTATAGTGACTCAAATGATGCAATTTTTCTTTGATAGGGTAGAGAACGTTGTGGGAAAAGGAGAAAATGCTGATTATCAGCATTTTCTCCTTTTCCCACAATGTTTTCTAAAGGCTTCTTCCTCAGGGTCATTAAAAGTCGTCATTGTGGGATAAGGGAATAAGTAAGACAATAGCAGGTAAACCAGCAGTAACAGGTAAAAACAAATATAACAAAATAATAATTTTCAGTGGTATGTCCTTGACTCTTCACCAAACGACAAAATGGAAGACTAGTCCAAATTGAAAGCATTTGCGGATGAGAAATTGAACATGGATCGTATGATTAGATTTGTTTCTAAAAGGGTAGAGCATTGGTGGAAAAGGAGAAAATTATGATTTCTAGTATTTTCTCTATATTGCACTATGTTTTCAAAAGACTTCTTCTTCAGAGTCGTTAAAACATACATTTGTGTGGTAAAGAGTCAAAGTAGCAAAACAAAAACTAATTCTTGATTAAAGGCTCAGTAAAGGCCAACATATCAAAGCAGGTGTCCTAATACATTTAAATTTAAATCGTACCATTTAAAAGTATGGAAAATATTGTGGAGATGAAAGTCTGTTATCCTGTAGTCAGGCCATATGTTAGTTGCTGGCAGAAAAAAAGATTTCTAAAATCAGGCAAAAAATAAACAAAAGACACAGCTATTAACGGAATGCAATAACCGTAGCCCTTGTTTACTATAATTCAGAGCATTCTATCTTTCTATACGGGAAGAACAGGTAAATTATCTGATAATTGTAATTAAAATGTACATTTAAAGGCTTATAAGTTTTACAAGCTATCGATACCACTTCCTCGGAACCCAGGTTTGAAGCATTACATTACTCTCCATGCATCTACCCCTGGGATAATTGACTAGCAATTCGTGGTTTTTTAGCTCCACTGGCCGAAGGCCAGCGGGCTTATGTCATGGCCTGTTGTCCGTCGTGCGTGCGTCCGTCCGTCCGTCCGTGCGTCCGTCCGTCCGTCCGTGCGTTAACTTTTTTTTAAAACGTCTTCTTCTCTGAAACTACCCATCCAATTTTGATGAAACTTCACAGAAATGATCCTGCCATGGTCCTCTTCAGAATTTCTTGAAAGAATTTAATTCCTTCAAAAACTCTGGTTGCCATGGCAACAAAACTGAAAAATTTTGAAAATCTTTGAAAATCTTCTTGTCTGAAACCGTAAGGCCAAGGGCTACCAAATTTGGCATGTAGCTTTATCTAGTGGACCTCTACCAAGTTTCTTCAATTTATAGCCCTGGGGTCAAAATTGGCCCCGCCCCGGGGGTCACAAGTTTTACATGGGCTTATTTAGGGAGAACTTTAAAATTCCTCTTCTACCTAGCCATAGGGCCTAGAGCTACCAAATTTGGCATGTAGCTTTATCTAGTGGACCTCTGCCAAGATTGTTCAAATTATAGCCCTGGGGTCAAATTAGGCCCTGCCCGGGGGTAACAAGTTTTACATGGGCTTATATAACAAGTTTTACATGGGCTTATATAGGGAGAACTTTAAAATTCTTCTTTGACCTAGCCATGGGGCCTAGGGCTACCAAATTTTGCATGTGGCTTTATCTAGTGGGCCTCTACCAAGAGTGCCCAAATTATAGCCCTTGGGTCAAATTTGACCCCACCCTGGGGGTCACAAGTTTTACATGGGCTTATTTAGGGAAAACTTTAGAAATCTCCCTGTACCTAGCCGTAAGGCCTAGGGCTACCAAATTTTGCATGTGGCTTTATCTAGTGGGTCTCTACCAAGAGTGCTTAAATTATAGCCCTGGGGTCAAAATTGGCCCTGCCCCGGGGGTCACAAGTTTTACATGGGCTTATGTAGAGAAAACTTAAGAAATCTCCCTGTACTTATTCATAAAGCGTAGGGCTACCAAATTTCGCATGTAGCTATATCTAAAGGCCCGTCACCAAGAGTGCGTAAATTATAGCCTTAGGGGGAAATTTGATTCACCCCGAGGGGTCAGAAGTTTTACATGGGCTTATATAGTGAAATCTTTAGAAATCTTCTTGTTACTAACCATATGAACTAGGGCTACCAATTTTAGTCCTGTTTCAGGGGTCTTATGTTCAAAACCAATTGGCCAAGTATTGTAATGTTTGGCATGTAGTGATTTTACGTATTAGCCAGTGGAGCGATACAGGGCCATCATGGCCCTCTTGTTATGAATATTCATATGGTCGGGAAGTACCCTAATAGCCAATCGAAAGATCGATAACATTATGATACTCTCTTGTAGACAGGGTAATTTCATTTCTTCCGTTATAAAAAATAACCCCACTATGGAAAAAACCCGAGGTTGTCAACAAATATGGCCCGTCGGCGTGCTTGTCTCCAGCAATACAGGGACGACACTATCGATCTTCGTGTTCGCCGAAAATCTCTTTTTTTAAAAACGCTTCTCGAATGTGGTGTTGATGGGCGACGCCAGATTTAAAGTATCGCTAAGCTTGATTTGCAACGAATGATGTGATTAGATATCGACAAGTTAAAAATAGAAATGACAACGTATTTGTGATAAAAATAGTTTAAATTTTCTCAAGGAAAAACTGAGATCACCAATCAAAATGCTTCATGAATAATTCATGAGAACGAGGAAACGCCAGCGAAATAACCCAGGGTCGATTACAGAATGGATCGAAACTGGGTCAACGAGGATGTCGATACCACTAAGCAAGCAGTAGTGTAATGGATAAAATCCCTGCCTATCAAACCGGCTATCCTGGTTCGATCCGTTAGACCCACCCTTTTAGGGAGAAAGTTATATATTTTTTTCGGTTTTCTCCTTTCTTTTCTTTTCCTTGTTTGATTGTCTTTTTATGTGTGTGTGTGCCTTTTTTCCTTTTTCCTTTCTTCCATTTTTTAGACGTGTATATCTTTTTGTCATTGATATTCTTTTGTTATCATTACATTTTATTCTAATTCATTTTATTCTTCTTGTTTTAAAGCACATTTCTGTATGATTGATACAACGATACAATGATGAGTGCGCAACCCTCATCCCTTGCACTGGCGGTATCGGTACTCGCTTTATTTTCCGTACCTCAAGCCTCTTAATATTCCGTATCTGTTGCTTCCTTGTCGCTGACAGCAATTATTCACTGCTCACAGGCTTCTTGAACTGCAACATCTGCTTTTAAGAAAATATTTATTCTACTAAGACCGCACGTTTGCAGTAACTTTTCAACTCAGATTTAGTTCTCAAGCCGTTCCGTTCCACTGGTGCTTCAAATTAAATCTGTGTCCAGTCAAGCTTCCGAGAGGGTTAAGTTCCCAACTGTAAGGAAAAGTGAGTAGACATGTCTCTCCCGTCAGAGCCATGAAACAGGAATAAAACTAGTAGCCAGAAATTTGTGGCCTTAGTTATCTTAGAAGTCTAAAACACTAAGCTATTTCTAGCATCAATTCCTGTATAAGAAATGTCTTGATTCATTTTTGCCGAATTTCACAACGATCGATGTGCAATGTCGTGTGATGTCAATTAAAAATGAATATGACTACTAATTATAAGTACAAATATTCACTATGGTATCATTAGAAAATAATGTAACCATTTGACTTAGCTTAAAAATAAAAAACTGCTTGATTAAAAGAAAAAAAAAAAAAAATGTTTTCCTGTGACTCGAACTTGATCGGCATGGGTGGTAGCAGGGTGGCTATGGCCACTGTGCCACAATGCTAATCGCATGTTCTAGTTGAAATTTAGTAATAAGTAACTGCTTCGTCCCTAGTATTCCCTATTTGAATGTTTTGAACTGATCCAGTGTTTGTAAACAAAGGCCACAATTATCGCGTTTTGTTAGTACCTGGCAGGTTTTAACCTAGTTTTGAAATTGATTTCTCTGTCAGCAACTAACACTTGGACCGACCATACAATGACAGATTGTTATCTTCACAATAATTTCCATACTTTTAAATGGTATGATATAAATTGAAATGCATTTAAACACCCGCTCTGGTTACTTTTGGCCTTTAGTGTTACTTTAACCTTAACACTGGCATTTTGACATGCAGAAACTTGACCAATAGGAAAAAGTATCAACCCAGGTCAGCCTTCATGGAATAGGCAGGCTGACCTAAGTCGATACTTTTTGTAGATGCATTAACACACACACACACACACACACACACACACACACACACACACACACACACACACACACACACACACACACCACCCCCCCATTTAATAGAGCATTTTTTTTTACCATTCAGGATAAAAGAATATATTGAGAGGTTACAGATAGAAGTGGATGACTACCTTATTAACCCTTTCCCAAATGGCAAATTTTGGACCAGACCAAATTGAAAGCATTTTGCAGATGACAAATTAACAGTTGCTAAAAAGATTATTTTTCTATATGATAGGGTAGAAAACACTGGGGGAAAAGGAGAAAATGCTGGTTACCAGCATTTTCTCCTTTTCCCACAATGTTTTCAAAAGGCTTCTATTCCTGACCCTTAAAAACCAGGGATTGTTTGGGAAAGGGTTAAGTCACAAGTAGATGTCACCTTTTACCTCTAAATTCTCAAATGATTTTTAGCTTGGCTATCTTGATAGCCCTTTTGGCCTCATCACTATTGTACAAAAACTGTGACATTTTCTATTGTCTCTGTCGTTTCTGAAATTGTTTACTTCGCTTTCTGGCTAGATATGAATTAACATAACGCAAATCCATACCAGAAAGTCAGGTAAACCTGAAAAAGTTTTTGATACTGTTATCTCTGTACCAGATGACAAAAAAACTTAGATTTTTCCAAATTGAAAGCATTTCCAAATTTTGCATATATAGCATATCAAATACGGCACAAAAGATACAATTTTACCTTGTAAAGGTATCAAACATTATAGGAAAAGGGGAAATGCTGGTGACTAGCATTTTCCTCTTGTCCAACAATGTTTCCAATAGTCTTCCTCCCTGAGATTGTGTAGACTCAAGGTTGTTTGGTAAAGAGTTATGCCCCTTTTTCAACTTAGAATTTTCACTGAAAAAGCTTCTGCATCTGAGCATTGGCACAGGCATGTAGTGTTCTTCTGTATAGTTCCTACCACAATAAGCATGTTTCATTTCCTTTATCTTACAGGCTCAAAAGTATCTGGGTGTATACTATTCTGAGGATTCTGCAGAGCAACCTGAAAAAGCAGCTCATTATATGAAGATGGCAGCAGATCAGCAAGTAAGTAAAGCAGGGCAAAACCAATTGATTGTTAGTGCATGTCAGTACAATTAACCCTTTATCTCATAATCCCAAGACTTAACAGTACTAAGAAAGAGGGATTTTGGGAACTTTGTGGGAAAAAGAGAAAACACTGCTAACCAGCATTTTTTTTCCTTTTCCCATAATGTTTTCTACTCTTCCAAAGCCAAATCCCCTCATTTGAGCCAAATTTTACATGTTGTCTGCTCATGTTTTTATCTGGGACACAGCTAAAAATTTTTCATCTACTAAGGAGTTAGATGATTTCTGCACAACTGTAGGATGGATTTTGAAATGATCTATATACATATAGGATCTGATATGAGTTGGCATTTGAGATAAATTTTCATTAAACAGGTTTAGGGAAAATGTTATTAAGCAAGCCTTTGGTGAGCTTAATGACATTTTTTCTTGACAAGTTTAACTAAATTCTATCTCAAATGCTAACCAATATCAAATTCTTTTTATCACATAATGATATGTCAAAAATTATAGATCAGGAGATACAAAATCATTTATAGATGCACATGCAGTAATATCCATAAACCCATTCATATAGATGAAATATGTGCAAAATGACATCAAAAATAACGTCACACAATTTTGATATCAAACGTGTATAAGATTAGAAAATTTGTAATGGGTATACTACACTGAAAACAAGAGAGGTTATGTGATACAAGGTTTTCTTGGTAAGGTGCCTGGTTCTGCTTTATTGAACAAGATGGCCACAAGAGCTGAAAATTAAAAAGTAAGATAAAGAAAGCTCTCCTAAACAAATGAAAGAATGCTTGTAATTTTTCATGTGGCCGTACTATCTTCACATACAATATATTAAACCTTGATCTCTAACATACCACGGAAATGTTCACCCCATCCAACTCAAAAGTATTTGCTATTGAATGATTAGATACAAGCCAAATAATGACATCTGTCTTTGAAAGAATAGAACTCATTGTTGGAAAAGGAAAAAAATGTCAGTAAACAAGAATTTTTCCTTTTTCAACTTTGTTGTTTAAATTTATCTGCCATGAGGTCAGAAAAATACAAGATTACTGCGGAAAGAGTAAATATATGTTGATAATCTACATGTACAAGGATACTTTCAGTCATTTATTAAAACTTGAGCCATGCCCTGGCAAATGGGGATTTAAAGCATATCCCAGATGCATATCCCAGCAAGTCATCACATAATTATGGATCTATAAAATTTCATTTTTTATAACAACCAACTGAATCATGAGGTACACTGGTCCTTTGACATGCATAAAATTGATCAATAGCAAGAAGTTTAAACCTGGGTCAATACTTTTTGCAGATGCATGTAGCTCCCTTTTCACAGATCATGAATGATTGTTTCATGATGAGTTATTCATAATTCTAACATGACACGTGAATTCGGCTCTATAAACACAGTGCAACGAAAGCGTGGTAAAATCTACATTATTCTATGTAGAGTGACGTCATTCTGTATAAAGTAAGTAAGTAAGTTATTCAATGGAATATAATCTGCATCCGCGTTTTTACTCTAAGTATGAACTTGTTTTCCTTTGATTAAGAGTTGGTCATGTTAGAATCGAAATAATCTTCTTTCTATCGTGGTTTATCATTCAATAAACCACGTTGTGAGTTATGAGGCGCCCTCGTGGATTATTTATTGTGCCTCATAACTCACAACTGAGGTTTATTGAACGATAAACCACGATAGAAAGAAGATTATTTCTTAAACAATAATTTTTTTTTTTTTTTTTTTTGCATAACATTCATAAAGTAACATTGTTTTCTTTTTTTTTTTAAAAAGGATGCTGAATCCCAGTATTTCATGGGGATGTTTTACGAACATGGATACGGAGTGAAAGAAAACCCCTGTAAAGCTGCTTACCTCTACAGCAAAGCGGCTGAAAGTGGACATAAGGATGCCATATATAGTTTGGCTTTGTTTCATCTAGAGGGGCTTGGAGGTATGAAATAGCTTTCTAGCTATTAACCCTTTACCACACAATCCAGATTTTTAACGACCCTGATGAAGAAAGCTTTTGAAAACATTGTGGGAAAAGAAGAAAATGCTGGTAACCAGCATTTTCTTCATTTCCCACAATGTTTTCTACTATTCCCATAACAAATTTCGATTCTTGAATCAAATTTATTGTGTGGTCTGTAAATGCTTTTAAATTGGACTGGTCTAAAAATTTTGTCGTTTGGTAAAGGGTTAAACCTGCACACAATGTATGATCAATGATTTTTTTATTTATTTTCTTGTCAATCTGTGCATGATATGGAGTAAGAAAGGATTAGAGCCATACTCTGTGAAAAGAGGGTTAACGCTTACAGCGCTGAATTAATATAATGGATTGTTTCAATTATGAAAAATATCGGAAACACCAAACTTTCATTCTTGTTATGACCAGAATATGTAACAAAGCAGCAGACAGTGTAGATCCAAGATCATATTGCACGGTCTGTTCAGTCTAATCTTGATCTACACTGTCCGCAAAAACAACTTAAGTCGGTTCCAGTGCTCTCAGTAAGGGCCCATTTCAGGAATTTTTATAATTCCATGTTCACATTTCAGGATTTTTTTTTAAAAAATCAGGAATTTTTTGTTCCGTGTCAGTCAATGTGGTCATAGGCTTAGATTTATTTTGATTATGTCACGGAATGTCCAGTCCTAATTTCAAACCCTATCTTGTGATTACTCAAAAGTATTATCCAGAAAGACATGTCCTTAGAATAACCATATAATAGGATTAGAAATGCATATATATCTATAACAACACTGATTATGATCTGTGATTGGCTGGCAATGAAGGACCATGGTTTTCAAACTAAGTGAACATGCTAAACCTTCTATCTTGAATTTTTTGATGTGCATGATTTTCTTTCAGTTTCTGAGTGGATTTGGGAAGAGACGTATCTCAGATAGGTGTGGTTTCCTTCATAATGGCGGTCACGTCGCACAATGATATTTTAAAGAAATTTGCCAAAGTGCGCTGCATAATTCCAAAAAGAAATGCGTATCGAAACCATAATCTGCCGATTTTTAAAGAGTTGGACAGATAATTGATACAGTATTACTCAATTATTTCAATTTCTTTCATGTTGCATGTTTGCAAACAAACAACAATCCCCGATCCGCGATTGCGTGTCTTATTAATTGCAATTATCCGTTAATTTCTACAGCTGAAGTCAAATTAAAGACGGTTGATTACTTACCGATCATAATTGACCGACCAATAAAATACTTACCATAATCCGGTCATAATTGGATAAACAATCGCATATGTGTAATTGTCATCTGTACACCGTAATCCGGATCACCAAAACGCTTTAACATGATTAGAAACTCTTTGTAAAGCGCCTTCCTTACATTGAATAGACAATATGGAAGTTTTCCACACGTGTCAAACCCTTTGTGCATTGTTTTTTGAAAAAAACATCCAAGTTGAAATTCTCGGACGTTTTTGTCAAAATCTGGACGTAAAAAAGCCATCCGACTTTCAAAATGCCGACGTTTTTTCTCAAAATTTGGACGTAATATACGTCGACGTCTGCTTATTGAGAGCACTGCGGTTCCAGCCCTTTATTGGTTAAATGCATCTTCATGAAGCATTATGCAAAACAAGTAATCAAATAATTATGGATTAATGAAATTCATGTTGTCTCACAACTGACTGGATCATGGTGTAGCATGTTCCTTGGACATGCAGAAAATTTACGTGTAACAAAAAGTTTCAACCCATGTCAGCCACTGCAGTAACCAGCATTTTCTCCTTTTCCCACAATGATTTCAAAAGCAATTACAGTAGGAACTTAAATTCTAAGGGTAGAATTATTCTATATAATGGAATTATTTGAATTTACAAAATATAGATTGAGCCCGAGATTAACTTTCAGCTTGGTATTTCTTACAGGTCTCCCACAAGATAAACATTGTGCCAAAAGATTACTGAAACAATCTGCAGATCTTGGTAATATACGAGCCAAGGACAAACTTGAGGAACTTGACAAAATAAGTATGACACATATCAAAGCAGGTCAGCGTTACAAATTTACTGTAGAAGAAGTAACTTCAAACAAATTTAGAAGAGTTAAACTCCTTAACAAACGACAAAATTGTAGACTTGTCCAAATTGAAACCATTTGCAGACGACAAATTAATTGTGCCTAGAAAGAAGGAATTTGTCTTTTATAGGATCGAAAACATTGTGAAAAAGTGTTTTTCAAGGCCTTCTCTCTCAGGGTAGTTAAAACTTGGAATTGTGTTGTAAAGGATTTATCTGTCTCATTAGTAGAAATGTTGTTACGCTGCCCGAAAGAATTTTGGCAGTACATAAACCTGCTGCAATGTCCATCATTTTGCAGCAGAGGCAGGAGGAATTTTTTTTTTTGCCATATTGTTTTCATGTGTTGAACCTTAATTTTTAGCGTGTCGTCGTCATGCAATAAGCTTTGACATTTTATAATGTCTGTGTCATTACTGAAGATTTACTTCAAACTCAGACTAGTTGTTAACCATAAAAAAGGGAACCCATATAACAGGGGCAGGTTAAATAGTTTTGAACAGTTCTGCCCCGTTTTGACTTTCACTGAAAATCAATCTGGTATTACTCGAACAAATTGACCTGAAATTGACCTCTATGCAAAGAATAATTGAACAGTGAATATGTATATCATCGGGTATAATCGGACAATACGGAGATTCTGTTTACAGTAAATGTCAGGGGTGACCCTTACAGTGCCATAGTCAAACTATAAGAGCTTTTGCGAATGACATGGATCAAGATCAGACTGCACAGAAAGTGCATCTTAGATCTATGTCACCCACCACAATTTAAACCAACAAAGTCATGTTTATTTCAACTATTTTCAGTATTCTTTAAAGACATGATAAATCTATTAGCTGCATAAAGAGTTGAAAATCGTTCACATAGTTCCGCATGCAGACGACGTTTGCCGACGCTAAGTTTGGACAATAATTCAAGCGTGTAGTATATGGTCATTTATTTCATTTCAATTTGTTCGAGTAATACTAAAAATAAAAAAATAAACTGCAGCTAAGCATCGCCACCAGCATGTGGTGCTCCAGCTATATTAATTATGTCCCTTCTACAGTGATGTTTTCAAAAAAGTTTAATGCTGCAAATTGGTTTCAGAAGATGATCATTGGATATTTTATTTCAATTTGTTTAGATGCAGAAATCTATCACAATGAGGGAAAGAAATCCATCACAGACAGTCCATTTATCCTGAAAATGAACAGCTCTGTTTCCACGCCATGTCTAAGCGAGCTGGTCCGAAACAGTTTCAAACAAGTAAAGGATAGAATCTTGTATGATCCACTGTCAGAGTCCGGCACCGTGTCACAGATATATTCTCAGCTCATGATTCCACGCGGACTGACACTTGTGCCATCGATGACCCAGTTATCAGACACATCTGGGTCATCCCTTGAAAATACAGATTCTGATTCTGGTGTGATGTTTCAGATTGGGAGGGAATTTGATTCAACAGATGATGATGATTTTAATGATGATTTTCTGGATGATTTTGTTGAATTCGGGGCGAGGAAGGAGACTGAATCTATGAATTCCAGGTTTGGCCACAGTGCAAGTTTGCCAGATATGTTTTTGATTGCAAGTTTTTAGCTTTATAATGTTCATAAACGCTATACCACATTATCCGAGTTTTAACAATTCTGAAAATGAAAGCCTTTGAAAACATTGTAGGAAAAAGAGAAAATGCTGGTAACCAGCATTTTCTCCTTTTCCAACAATGTTTTCTAATCTATAAAAGACAGTTGTAATCATTTTAGTCACATTTAACTTGTCTTCTAAAAATCCTTTCAAAGTGGACCAGTCTTAAATTGTTTCATTTGGTAAAGAGGACTTGCAGAAAATATTTGTTTGTTTGTCTTGTTGGACAGAACAACCTGTCATATAGCATCTAGAGAAGGAGATGTGTGGGGTATTGAAATTTAAAACCCTGTGTTGTGGGTACATATTAGAAATGTTTAATTGAGACAGGTTCTTATGAGTACCCACAACACAGGTTTTTTGGGAACAATAAAGGGGATGTATCCCCAAAATACTCTTTAAACCCTTAAAACGTGGAATAAACTAAACGGACATGATGGTTGCTTCTGTCTATGGTGTTTGAACTAAGAGGACAGTGTAGATCAAAGATCAGACTGCACTTTTTTTGCAGTCTGATCTTGACCTACACTAGCTGCAAAAATAACTATAGTTGTGAAAGCCACTTTACAGGTTAAATTGTCTCTCTGATATCACAAGAAAATTTACGGTTTACTCATGCCATAGCACATTCTGATATTAAAACTAAAATACTTGTATTGTTCCATTATGTAAAATCATGGAGTTTTGTAAATAGTGTGTGGGGGACATTATCCCCATTTTTGTTTTTGTTGTTGTTTGTTTAACATTTTTCACTTTATTTTGTAAACAATGCATATATCTCAATAAAATTCCCATATTAATGTCATGTATTGGCAAAGTATGCATGATGGTAATATTATAGTATTATTCAAGTAATGAAATATTGTTGTTCAAATATAGAATTTCGATAGATTACGCAGTGTAAATAGCATTATCAGGGGATTTAAAGCATATTCCTGATGCATGATACCAAGCAAGTCATCACATAATTATGGATCTATAAAATTCTGTTTTTTATAATAACCAACTGAATCATGAGGTTCACTGGTCCTTTTACATGCATAAAATTGATTAGTAGCAAGAAGTTTAAACCTGTGTCAATACTTTTTGCAGATGCATTTAGCTCCCTTTTCACAGATCATGAATGATTGTTTCATGAGGTGATGAATTATTTATAATTCTAACATGACACATGACACATTGTCAGCTGAAAAGAAAGGAGAGAGAAAAGTAACGGAACAATAAAGGCCTACTGGCGGCCAAAGGAAGCCAATTTAGGGGTCAAATTGCAGGCAAATTCCGGTCTTACTATTTGAAAGTGTGGATGTTACAATGTGTTGCAGTATTGTGTGTCAAAAAAATCAAGTCACTGGCAAAAGAATAAATGAATCTTAAAACTTGAATTAAAGTTGCCAAGTTTAATTCTAGTTTTAAGACTCATTTCTCTGCTTATGACAAGAACTTTGACAGACCATAATTCTACTTTTAAGACTCATTTCTCCGCTCACGACAAGAATTTTGACAGACCATACAGTAACTAATTGTCAGATACCTAATTATATCCATACTTCAAACAGTATAAATTGAATTTGCTGAAAGAAACCTTGAAGTTGATAGAAAAAAATCCGAATAATGCTATTTCAAAGTTATAGTTTGGAGAAAGATATCTCCTTATCAAACAGTGTAGATCAAAGATCAGACTGCACATTCTGTGCAGTCTGATCTTGATCTACACTGTCTGCAAAAGGTCAGTGAGTCACCTTGAAGGATTAAAAAGGGAAAAGTAGCCAGAGCATTGCAATGGAGATTTGCCAAGGCTAAAAACTTGCCCATGTTTAAAATTGAACTTCTTTACGCGAACTCTTGTACCACATTACTATCTGCATGATGCATTGTACATTATTTTTGAACTTGCAGCAGACAAGTGTGGAAAACAATGTGGAATTAGGAAAAGGTGTTTGTTTTCTCTGTAGTCTTGTATTCATGTTTTAAAGGTAATCTATGATCTTATTAGTCTCTTAGAAGTATGTTTTCAGGGTTGTCTGTCCCCAGTTCGTTTAACCCTTTACCACACAATCCCAACTTTTTACGACCCTAAGGAAGAAGTCTTTTGAAAGCATTGCTGGAAAAGAAGAAAATGCTGGTAATCAGCATTTTCTCCTTTTCCCACAATGTTTTCTATCCTATCACAGGCAAATATTACCATCCCATCAATATTTAATTGGTCGTCTGCAAATGCTTTCAATTTGGACATGTCTGAAATTTTGTTGTTTGGTAAAGGGTTTAACAATTACTATGGTAACAAATGAAAGAAAAAATGAAGAAAAGAATTATATACTCACACAATAATTTTGAATCATTTCCATGATCACTCTTTCAGAATCATGGGAGCTTTTTAGAATGGCATATATAAAGACTGGACCTCTGTGGACAGCATAGATCAGGGTCAGACTGCACAGAGCATGTAGTCTGATCTTGGATGTATACTGTCCTGTTACAGAGTCGAGTCTGACAGATAAAAGCATTTCTTGAGATTCTGTGATTTGTTTCAGCTGTAGAAAGAATATTTGGTATGGCAGATCAATTTCAAAACAGGGGCTTATACGGATGTCATAGATCAAGATTTGATTGCACAGTGTGCTGGCTGATCTTGGATCTATGTTGTCCACTTGTTTAGTTAAGCCTATAAGATAGAGGTCTTTCTTGAGTTTCAGTCCCCAGTATAACTTTTTCTGAATCCCAGTTACCTAGTCAGTAGCATACAGGATTTGAGAACAGGTGCGGGGGGGAGGGGTCACTGGTTGGAATCCCCAACTTGGTCAATTTCATTTTGAGAATGGATAATAGTCATTGCAACAGGATTCATTCCTCTTTCTTCGCTGATCATTGTTTCAACCATTGTAATCTGGGAAAGCAGCTTGGGAAGAACATTTTGCCTACTGGTAAAAGAAAATCCAGGAAAGCATGGATAGGTGCATTAGTTGCTGTGATATAACTGAAACACTGTTGAAAATGGTGTTAAACATCATAATGTTACTCAACCCTAGTAGAACTGAAAACAGATCCTTACTGATTCCTTGTGTGAGGGTTGTTTAGAATAGGGCTCTTTCTCTCATAATCTCACTGAATTGCATTAAAGTTTTTTGTTGGATGTGATGAATTTTCTACATGTTTTAAAATGTAATGAAGAATTTGCAATGTGAAAGTGTTCTTTCTGTCATTCAATAAAGATCAAATGTTTCATTTTCATACTCATTGCTCATCAAATCTTGTTTTGTAAAAGATGGTTAAAAGCATTTCTTTGATCCATTATACCAAGAAACACATGACATAATTTTGGATTCATAAAAGCATTTTTTAGCTTGGCTGTTTTCAAAAAAAACAAAATCCAGGTATTGTCATAGCCTTGGCGTCATGGTGGTGGTGCAAAAACTTGACATTTTGAAATAAATCTGTTTTTACTTATAATATCTCTGTAATTACTGAAGATATTTACTTCAAACTTAGACTGGTCATTAACTATCAAAAGTGGAACTGGTACAACAGTGGCAAAATACTTTTTATACAGTTATTTCGCTTTTTTCACTAACAGTATTCACTGAAAATATAACACTTGCAGCCACATGATTGAACTGAATCATGGGGTAGACTGGTCATTCGACACACAGAAAATTGACCAACAGCAAAAAGTTGCTGACTAGGTCAGCCTGCGCAGTTTGTGCAGGCTGACCTAGTCAAAACTTTCTGCAGATGCACTGAACTCCCCTTTTCACAGAGCAGGGCTCAGACATACTGTACAAGATACTTGCATACCTTTCTTTAGATATGAGTCATACTCTGGCAAAAGGGGCTTAATGCATCTTCGTGATCCATTGCACCAAGCAAGCCATCACATACTTAGGGATCCATAATATCCACTCAATGAAACAACCGACTTAATCAATAGGAAGTCTTGTCCTTGGACATACAGAAAATTGACTGATAGAGAAAAGTTTCGACCCAGGTCAGCCTGCGCAGTCCGCGCAGGCTGATCTTGGTCGATACTTTTCGCAGATGCATTAGGCCCCCTTTTCACAGAGCACGGCTTATGTATATAGATGCCACTTTCCAGCTTGGGATTTTGTTTTGAGATAGAATAAAACATTGTTGATCTTATTCTTTTCTCTGATTGTTGAGGTGGTATTAATACCATGTTTTTACTTATTGATGGTAATGCTACTCTCTCACTATTGCGTATCAGCAGCGTATGCAACAAAATTTCTTGACGCAGGTCAATCGCCAAGAACTGAGGCGTATTTTGTTAAAAAATTAAAGACACGGCGTATGTACGACGTTTCTGTGGCGTATCTGTGTTCGTATGGAGTTCAAGGGACGTAAAGTACGGCGTACTGAGGCGTAAGCGTGGCGTATGAGGCGTTGCCGTGGCGTAACCGCTTCGTTAGCACGACGTTCCTTTCTTATGTGCAGCCTTACCGTTGCGTAAATACGGCGGTCACCGATGGAAAATGCTGTGCTCACTTCGTTGCAGTCATTCATTCAAAAGAAGTCAAACGGATCACGTTAACCAATACGTTCGCGTCACGTAATAAGTGTTCGAGCTACGTTCCCGCGGCGTCACTACTGCGTTGTTTTCGCTTTTACGGCGTATGTGTGACGTAAGCATGACGTATTGGAGCTGCTACGTACGTGCCACGTATTTTTAAGTGCGGACTTTAAAAAACGCAGCACCTTCGCGTACAAGGAGATCGTGCTACGTACCAAAGAGTATTAGCTACGTAAGTTGACGTTACTGCGGCGTTGTCGCGGCGTTCCTTTCTTATCGCGATACGCCGTACATACGCAAGCCGATACGCAATAGTGAGAGAGCGTCTTAAAAACCTGTTTTGCATGGTTGATTGGTTGAATGTCTTAGTAGTGAGTGATCAGTTGATTAGTGAATGGTGTTGTATTCAAGTATTCAAGGCAGTTATAGATGAAATATGAAAACAAATGATATGACCCCTTGTCATTATATGAATGACGATTCTGCACAGTTTTACTGAAACACATTCATAATTTAAAAACGTTTCAGGCCGGTCACAATTACCCCCTCCCCCCCCCTCCCCCCAAAAAAGAGAAAAAAACTCATGTTTGACATGCAAGTATTTGACCGTACCATGATCGTGGCCTTTCACCGAAAGACATGGTTTTTGCGGGCGACACATTGTCTGAATTTGATTGTCAATTCTGCAAATTTGTACAGAAATTCATTCATAATGAAAAATATCAGATGTCAGATACAAACACTAGCCCCCCAAAACATATTTGACCTTGATGTGACCTTGACCTTTGGTCTACGGACATGACTCTTGCTTATAACTTACCGTTTCCATGTGATTAACATCATATGTCAAAAGTTACTCTGAAATTAAGCGACGGGAAAAACGTTGTGGCGCGGAGAAGAAAACGTGGCGGCATGCATATAAATCTTTACAGATTTCATTTTTTTTTTTCCGAATAAATGTATTTCCAATTAGTAGGCAATTAACACATGGTATGTAAGATTTTGATTGGAGATGTTAGTAGCACCAAACTGGTATTTACCCCTTGACCTGAGGAACAAGCCTGTTGATAAATGTTTATGGGAAAAGAAGAAAATGGTGGTTGCCACAATGTTTTTCTTCCTATCAAGCCGAGCCCCGGTAGCTCAGTCGGTAGCGTGCAGGACTTGAGAACACGGGGTCCAGGGTTCGATCCCTGGCTACGACCCCTGGCTCGGCCAATTTCTTTCTGAGGATTGATGATAGTCATTGCGACAGGATTCATTCCTCTCCCACCGCTGACCATTGTTTCGACAATGATTATGTGGGAAAGCAGCCAGTACTGATAAAGGAGACTCCAGGAAAGCGTGGATAGGTGCACTGGCCGCCGCGATATAACTGAAATAATGTTGAAAACGGCGTTAAACACCATACAATCAATCAATCAATCAACCTTCCTAAGACAAAACTCAACATTTGAACAACTCTTAATTTGTCGTCTGCAAATACTTTCAATTTGGATTGGTCCAAAATTTTGTTGTTTGGTAAGAGTTAAACGGTGATTGGATAAAGGCCCAGTGGCGACCAAAAGTGAATAATGCGGGTAGTTAAATACATTTGAGCCGTGCTCTGTGAAAAGGGGGCTTAATACATCTGCGAAAAGTATCGACCAGATCAGCCTGCGCAGTTTCGCGCAGGCTGACCTGGGCCGAAACTTTTCGCTATTGGTCGATTTTCTGCATGTCAAAGGATCAGTCTACCTCATGATTGAGTCGTTTGTTTAAAAAAAAGGCTATAATGGATCCATATTTATCTGATGACTTGCAGGGTATGATGCATCATCGAGATGCATAAAGCCCCCTTTTGCCAGAGCATGGCTCATTTCAATTTTTCATCATACCATCTAAAAGAATGGACTTTTTTGTGAAGATGACAATCTGTTATTGTACGGTCTGTCCAAGAGTTAGTCACTGGCAGAAAATTGAATTATAAAACTAGGTAAAATGTTGCCAAGTCACTCTAGTTTCTGCTTTCTTTTTACTTAATTCTAGAATTCATTCTTCTGCCAGCAACTTACACTTGGACCAACGGTAAAATTTACATTATACAGAGAACGAGCGGTCTGGTCGTGAATCTACACAGCTCACTGCTTTTTAATATTATCTCTTGAAAACAAAAATACAATATCTAGTTTGATTTCCCATTCTATGTAAAGGTCTGTTTGACTGATTTAGTGTTTTGAAGGGTCAAAATGGCACAATTTTGAGTAAACAAGTAACCATTAATGTGGTTAACAGCATTTGTTCCTTTTCCTAAATTTTTTTTTTTCCTTTTAAAAGACAATCGCACTATTTAACCCTTTCCCAAACAACCCCTGGTTTTCACGACCCTGAGAAAGAAGCCTTCTGAAAACGTGGGAAAAGGAGAAAATGCTGGTAACCAGCATTTTCTCCTTTTCCCACAATGTTTTCTACTCTTCTAAAGTCAAGTTTCAATTTTTGAGTCACGTTTATTTTGTCGTCTGCAAATGCTTTCAATTTGGACTAGTTTAAAATTTTGTCGTTTGGTAAAGAGTTAACGCATGTTCAAAATGTCTGCAAATGCGTTCAGTTTGGACAAGTCTAAAATTTTGCCATCTGATCAAGCGTTAGTTGTGTTATTGTAAAAAGTCGAACACAGCCTCTTGTTCCACACATGTTATCTCCTCCACTGCACGAACACTAAATTATTGTAAAAAGTCGAACACAGCCTCTTGTTCCACACATGTTATCTCCTCCACTGCACGAACACAAAACTCCGTCCCGCCAAACCTGAACTCGACACGAAGCTTGGAATTGCTTCTCCATCCACCGATCGGACATTTCACTGTCACCGTGCCAAGTTTGGTACAACCATGGTTCGTGACAACTGGATTATCCAAGGGAGAAACCATGATATCTATGCTAACTGGGGAGTGTCTCTCACGAATGTCGTAGGTTTTACATATAACTTTGTCTTTTTCAACATCCTCGTCGACTGTAATGAATTTACTGAAAGCATTTTTGCAGAATATTTCGTTGGTTTTGGACCGGATCATATTCTCTTTTGGGTGGATAGTTTCATCAAAGTCCGTGGTAACAGACACTCCGTATGTACACTGAACAACCCTAGATGAAATGGCATTGGGCATGTGGCCAAATATCACGGCGCCCTTCAGGACAACTAGACCTGGATCGTCAGGTTGAACTACCTGAACATTGGGAAAAGCTTCCTTAACAGAGCGGAAAATAAACTGCGACTCCGAAAACCCGCCTACCATAAGAATCTTATCCAATCGCTTTATTTTCGGATTTCTACACACATCTTTAATGTGGCTGATGATGCTATTTATAGCTTCAGAAAACATTTGTTGCATGACGTCACCGGAAATAGTCATTCGGTCTCTGCGGACTGATATCTTGTCCGCCATGCTGGATTTTGCGATGAGTTCCTTCACCGTTTTGCCTGTTCTGTCCTCAAGGTACTCGGCAAGCGCGGCGGACATTCTCATTGTCATGCTGCTCATTTCGGGCGTGCATTTCCTCTTCTTTATCTCGAAATCTCGCATTAGGTCCAAATGATCGATCTGAAAACAATTTGGTTAAAAAAGATAGTACGACTAAGATCAGGGGCTGTATTAGCCAAGCATTCTGAATCGTTATTTTAGTGTTACTACCAAGAACTTTCTAACTTCAAAGTAGCACAATTTCTGATTGGCTAAACCAGACAGTTTATACAAGTGAGAAATAGTGTTTTCTAAATTTATAATTAGTCTAGGGATACTATTTAGAATGGTTGCTGAAAACAAGCACAGACTTAACTTTTCTAGGGATAAATATCAAGAAAAAAAAAATAAAAAACAAGGTTCTTTGTTTCGAAGACTTTTAGATTTAGATTCAGGTCTAATTTTAATATTTCCTGACAATAACCTAATTGACCGAGACGATCTGTCTCGCGTTAAGCTTTCCCAAAAAAATCAGTGCAAAGCACCTTTAAAGATGCTGAACTCGGAGCTTTTTCATCTCTTTTTTGCCATGTTTTCTATCATGAAGTTTACCATACATGGCTTGCAACATGCGAAAAGGGGCATTCGGACATTTGCGTAAAGTGTCGTCTCGGACTAGCCTTCGCAAACCGCGCAGGCTAATTCGAGACGGCATTTTACGACTACATTAGATTTTATCCTACAGTAGATTAGCGTGAAACAGAAAATTACATAAGAACGGAAAGTGTCGTTTCGGATTAGCCTGCGCGAATTGCGCAGGCTGATCCGAGACGACTCTTTACGCAAATGTCCGAATGCCCCTTTTCACGTGTTGCAGGCCATATACAAGTACGCTTTATCACAGCGAAGGTTTCAAACATGTGCATATCCTGTAACAAAATGCATTGTTTAATTTGGATGTTACATCCATGCTGTCGAAAAGCAAATAATACAAACCCATACAATTACGTCGAAGGTGCCTAAGTGTAGCCCTTAATGCAGACAAACAGATAGAATCACCCTACTTTACAATAGACCAACATCACCTTCAGCCAATAAGGCCCAATATACCGACACAAGCACCTGAATACAGTGCCTAGTCTATCTCTTTTCATTCATTAAAGGGAGGCAGCTATAATACCCAGTCATTAGATCTGACAGTATATAAAGAGAAGAGTATTTAGAGTACCTTGTTATCTCGGATAAAGCTCGTCATGATTTCTTTGCCAAACATATTTTCAAATAATCCTATGTAAGAGGCATCAACTTTTGTACCGCCCCAGGCCCCTCCACTGGCTCTGAGGATTTCTTTCAACGTTAGGTCATGCATAACCTCATGAACTGTGACGTCAACAGTTCCACCTACAATAAGAATCGATAAACATTCGGTAATCAATCATAACAGTCATTCTTACAACACGACCAATGCATAGTCAATAAACAAAAAAAAAAATCATTGTAATTAATAATTATACATGGTAAACAAGTCTGCTGCGTTTTGTATCTGGGGCATTGTTTATAATTTAAAATCATACAGGTTTCGAAACAGTTTTCGCTTCATCATTAATCGTGATTGAGACAATAAACTTCCTGCTGTTTTAGCCGAGCCCGGCAGCTAAGTCAGTAAGGTGCATGATACGAAACTAAGGGTTGCTGGTTCGAATCCCCAACTCGACCAATTTCTTACGAAAGATAGACGATAGTCATTGCCACAGGATTCATTTTTCTCTCATCACTGATAATTGTTTCATTGACGGTTATGTGGAAAAGCAGTCGTTTCGGAAGAATATTGTGAAAACCACTGGTACAATTAGAGACTCCAGAAAAACATAGATTGGTGCACCAGTCGCATCTATATAAGTGAAATATTGTTGTTCAAACTATTTTAAGCATCATACAAACAACCTTGTTGCTTCTAGAAATATGAGTATTACACTCAATTGACGTAAAAACAACCTTTGTGTTTCTAGAAATTGAGCTAATTCAAATCAATTAAGCTGTGCAAAAACGGACTATAATTAGCATGGAATCTCGTAACTGTGAACTGGGACACATACAGTATGAACTATATCAGGGAATGTCAGCCATGATGCATTGAAATCGTCTTGATAGAAATTATTTGAAATTAATAGTTGACGATCACATTGCCCAGGTCGAACTTTTTTGGTATGGGTGAAATTTCTGCACTGCATGTCTAAGAACCATTCTACCGCATGATTTGGCCAGTTTTAGAAAAAACGGATTTTATAGATCTATTATTATGTGTTGACTTGCTTAATATAATGCACCAGACATGTATAAACGGTTATACCCCCATTCCACTGGTCGGCGATCCCACTGCGCTCATGGCGATCATGGCGCTTCTCTTAAATCTTCCAAATCGCCGAAGAAGCGCCGACACGAGCAACATTATGGGACTCATGCTTTTCAAGTGCACTTATCGAACGTTTCAATTACGATCTCGCTGCCCTGGTCACGATCCTGTCACGCCGTTGTTGCGCTTAGACTACGGCGCTTCCAAGACGCTTTTACTATGCTCCCACTACGGCACGGGATTTCAGTCTTACTACGTTGCTGTTGCGACCGTGCTACGACCTATGCGCAGGAGCTGCGCTTCTGTTGCGCTTTTGGAACGTTTCTATATAGCAGCAGTTGAACATCGGCTTTCTAAGGCAAGAGGGCCATTGGCCCTAAAGCGCTTACCTGAGCAAAGTTATCTACGGTTGATAAGGCTGAAGAGATCCTGGTTTTAATGATGTTAAACGCATGCGTGTAAGTCACCTACTTTTTGACCAACTTGACCTACTTTGAACTTGTCAGAGATATCATCCAGACAAACATTATGATAATGTTTCATGAGTATCAGACTAAAACTGTGTCTCTAGACTGCACACAAGGTTCTTCTAAGATTTGGCACAGTGACCTACTTTTTGATCTGTTGTGACCCAATTTCAAACTTGTCTGAGATTTCAAAAAGATAACCTTTCTGACCAAGGCTTATAAGTATCAGGCTGAAAATGTGGCCTCTAGAGTGCAAACAATATTTTTTTTTTTTTTTTCAGATTTGGCCAAGTGACCTTCTCTTTGACCAGACATGACCCAATTTCAAATATGTCCAAGACATCATCAAGAGAAATATTCTGACCAAGTTTCATGAGTAACTGACTGAAAATGTGGCCTCTAGAGTGTACACGATGTTAATGTTGACGCCTGGACAACAAACGACGGACGACGGACACAGCCCTATCACAAAAGCTCAGTTCAGGTGAACTAAAATGGATCGAATTGCTGCAGTAGCTGTGCTCCAGCTTGCAGTTATGAACAATAGATTGAAAGGGTTGGGTGTTGCTTTTGTTTCGATGCACTGCATTTTCGCTACGTTACTCGCGCTGCCGCTACGATACTGCTGCGTTCACGAATCTTTGCTACGCTTTTATCACGCTTTTGTGGCGCTTGGAGTCCACGGCGATCCCGCTACGTAAATTTTAAGCAAGATCAAAACAAGCGCCGTGAAGTGGCGATCATAAGGCTTTCGATACGCTTTTACTACGACCAAAGCGTTTCTACTGCGCTGTTGCCGTTCCTACTACGCTTCACGGGGTTTTGACCAAAATTTTGAAGCGTAACGGAATATCCGTTCAGTTGAATGGGGGTTTAAAGTGGCGATCATTAAGCTCCCGATACGCTTCTACTACGCTCATGGCGTTTCTATTGCGCTGTTGCCGTTTCTCCTACGAATCACGGCGTTTTGACCGAAATTTCGAAGCGTAGCGGAATCGCCGCCAGTGGAATAGGGTTATTATATACTTCTCCCAGAGTACCGTTCATATACCTGTACTCCGAACTTCAAAGTAATAGCACAGAATAGGTACCGTAGAGCTGATAGTTAATGTAAACGTTTACACGTTTATGTGCATTTCGAAATGCAAGTTATTGTCTTTAAGACTTACTGAATTGTATGTTATTTACTTCCAAAACAGCTGAAGCTCAAATTGTTTAACTCTTTACCAAACGACAAAATTTTGGACTAGTCCAAAATGAAAGCATTTGCAAACGACAAAATAAATGTGAATCAAAAATTGAAAATTGATTTGGGAAGGGTAGGAAACATTGTGGGAAAAGGAGAAAATGCTGGTAACCAGCATTTTCTCCTTTTCCCATAATGTTTTCAAATGCTTTCTTTCTAAAGGTCGTTAAAAGTCGGGATTGTGTGGTAAAGGGTTAACCCTTTCCAGGTGACAAACTTTTTGTTTTCATAAAGCTTTTACCTCCACAATCCAACACCATATACACAGTTTGGGGTGAAAAGGGGCCCAAATGATCTTTAACTCTCTCTTGCGGTATCAGCTTGCAGTAAAGACTTGCAGCCTCTGGTTCGAGTGCGAGTTTGAGCTGGTGGGATGGTATACCTCCCTGTTGGCAAGAAAAAAAGTTTCAAATGAATAATGATACTGTTCTGTGGAGTCTGATCTTTATTTGTGCCGTCCGCTTTGTAGCACATCGAGCCGGGCTTGGCGGCTAAAGACTTAATTCTAAAGATCGGCCATTTTGGTACTTTTATGCAAATCCGGTTTAATCATAGCTGCAGGTGATCTTACTAGCACTATCTTTCGATTGTATACTTTCTGGCTAAATTTACAAACACTCTTTAACTTTTCGGATGAGTTTATAGGTAAACCCCCGACCAGCAATAGCTCTCAATAAAAATTTCGCTTTTAACCACAATGCTTCTCATGTTTTCTTTTGTATGTTAATAATCCTTACTGATAACCCGTATGTCACAATGTTTTCAGAGCGTTCGCCGAAGACTTGTTTTAGTGAGTTAAATAAAGTCTTCTACATCTCATTCGTATAAGGAAGTAAAGAGGTTATAACACGGAAGGCAATTTTGTATGATCGTGTCTAAGCTCACCTGTACAGCTGCCTCCCGCATAAATTGTTTGGCGGGTTCATTCCAGATCGCAGGCACTGTTAGCACCCAGTTGATGTCGTCGTTTACTATCCTCAAACCACGATCTGTTATCATTTGAAGCAGATGTCGGCGGAGGTAATCTATTGCAAATGCAAAAACCTTCATTGCAGGCATTGGTTTTTCCATAGCGTCATATATGATTGTTCCCCTCTGAATATTCTGAAAAGAGTAGTAGCAGTAGTAGTAGTAGTAGTAGTAGTAGTAGTAGTGTTCTACAGTAATAGAAGGACATTCTTTCAGTTCCTGGCAAACGTTTATATTATGGTGACATGAATACGATTCAACCGCATGGTTTTAAAATAACAATAGCTGTACATAATAAAAGAATATGTGCATACAGACGTGTATTGAAATCTCCTGTCTTTGCTGTTTATTTCAGTGTTTGAAAATCTCATCAAATAATACAAAAAAAACCCGCTGATACAGTGATAGTTGTATTACAGTGATAATTAAGGATCCGACATAAGTTGGCGTTTGAGATAAGCTTCTGTCAACCGAATCTGAAAAAAGTGTTATTGAGCGAGCTTTTGGCTAGCTTAATAATTTTCTGACCCAGTTTGGTAAAATACATTTTATCTAAAAAAAAAAACAAACAAATAAATTTCAGATTCTTTTCACCACATTGCTGTATCTCAAGTGGTACATGTATATTGATTACATCTTAATGCAAAACCCATGAATTAGATGACTGACTCGCGGCTTTGACAGATGTGTCAAAGCAAATTTTTCAAAGGAACCTGGAATACAAGTAAATGTAATAGATATTAAATCTATAGATGAAGCCAAAAAATAGCTATGCCACAATGACCAATCATTACAGTTGAATTCACCGGAAAATTTATGTTTGACGTAACCGGCAGAAGTACAGTGCAAAGCAATATGTTGACAGAGATTGGCCACCCAGCAACAAAGATCTCACCTTGCCATGCAGGAGCATTTTGAATCTTTTGAAAAAATACCATTGTCTATGTTCTTCCCTTTCGGCCAAATCATAGTAGTTATCTTCTGCTTCGTAACCAAAACTATCAAACGAACCATCGGACTTCAGAAGTACCGTCGACGGTGTTTTCCACGAAACAAGACCCTGTAGCATTTGAAGAACAAACGTAACATTTATAGAGAATATTACACGAGCGTATATGTTACATTGAATATATTGCACGATTGATCTAAAACAAGATAATACGAGGCTTCAAGAGTTTTTATCTTGTTTTAGATGACGAGTTTTATAAGTTTAATACAACATAAACACTCACGTAAAATTCTATTTATAGCTTGAAAAGAAAATGTCCATGGAAACCTTAAAATTTAAGTTGTCTTTTCTGGAATCCAGTTATAAAGCAACTCAGAAGATTCCTTAGGAGGTTTGTCATGGAAAAATTTTGCAGAAAATGTAGATCTTGAGCAATATTTCTATATTAATAGTTCATGTACACTGAAATCAAACTGCAAAACTTTAGAGTCAAAAAGTCCTTTTTGAGTCTACTCACAATTGAATTTCAGCAGGACTTTAAGGATAGGGCACCCTAATGGGATTCGTGTTCCATCGGCTTTCATCGTACGGATTCGGCTAAGACTTGGGATATCTGTAATCGATGCGGGGAACTAGCATCTATCGGCTGATCGATTTCGGATTACCCGAGTCTTAGCCGAATCCGTACGATTTTCGGCGATGAAAGGCGATGTTACAGGAATCCGCATTAGGGTGCCCTATCCTTAAATTTACCTAAATACCTAATATATAAATTGGATGATCGCATGCGGATAAAATAGGACACAACTGAAAAAACAATCCGTATGCACACAGTGTCAGATACGGTCCCCCAAATGGTATATACTTTCACCTTGATTTCTTACTTGATTGGTCAAAATTTAACGTTATAATATTCACCGCCATTTATGGGAAAAAAAAAGGTTTTCACCCTCTATATAAGTATGGCTAGAATACCAGCATTTTGTATTTTTTCCACAGTGGTTTCAAAAGCTGTCAGGGTCCGTACGCACCAATCATTCTTAAGAACATTCTTAGTCATGTTCTCCAAGAGTTTCTAAATCTGAAAGTAACACAAGTTCTGATTGGCTAAACCGAATGGTTTAGCCAATCAGAAGTTGTGTTTCTTTCAGATTTAGAACATTTTGTAGACTAAGACAAAGAACGTACTTAAGAATGGTTGGTGAATACGTATCCAGGTCTTGAAAACGCCGGGTTGTTTGGTATACGTTTAACAAATTTTACCTGACTGCCGTTAGTACTCCATGATTGATTGGCTTGAATTTTGAGAGGATCTCTCTTGAAGTCATGACGAAATGACAACGCATATCCGGAATACGTTGTACCAAAATCGATTGCGGCCACCAGAAGGCGGTCTGTGTAAACCTGGTCCGCCTGGGCCATTTTCCACGGCGATTCCTTAGAAATGGAAAAGGGAAACAGTTTGGGATGCAAAGAATGTTTGACTTAATACAGGAAATGGGAAGATTGAAGATGGCAGACAAGGTTGCAGACAAGATAGGAATGAAGGGAGCAAGCAGTCGGCGGGGAAGAAATCAAGAAAGAAAACCAACGTAGGAACGCCAACGATTATGGAGGATATTTATCCGACTGAAATTTAGAGAACATCTATTTATGATGAAAGCAAAAAACAGTTGGTGAATCCATGAATCAGTAGAATTTAGATAGCTAAAATAATGCAAGGAAGGACAAAACAAAACTGAGGTTTGCTTGTGTGTTTGTATGGTCTTTTGACGTTCTTTTCAACATCGTTTCTTTTATATCACGTCGGCCAGTGCACCTATCCATGCCTTCAAGGATATTTTTTCTACATGTACCTTGTACAATATTCTTCTCAAGCCATTGGCTGCTTTCAAACATTGCCATTGTTCAAACAGTGAAAGTGGAATAAGTTCTGTCGCAATGACTATCAATCCTCGAAGAGAAATTAGCCGAGTTAGGGATTAGATCAAGCGATCTCCTGGTTCTAAGCTGTGCTACCAAGCTCGGCATGACATAGAGTACGGGAGAGTAGGTTGTCTGATCTAACCACAGAGGTGAGTGGTTAGATCAGACACAAATGAAAAATAAACAGCAAGCAATTCGTGAGAGAGGAACCAACCAAGCAGCATACAGGGAGGAAGGGACACAACAAAACTGAAGATGTGAGAGCCAAAGACAGATACATAAGCGTAACACAGAAATAAATTGGGAAGGGGTGCAATGAAGGCTATAAGTAAAATAGGAAAAAAGGCAGCAAGCAATCCGTGAGAGAGGGACCAATCAGGCTGCAGGAAGGGCATCCTCGGTGACCCAGTTTCGATTCATTCTGTAATGCATGGAGAGTAACGTAATGCTTCAAACCTGGGTTCCGAAGATGCAGGAAGGGAAGGACGCAACGAAACTGAAGATGGAGAGACAAAGACAGTAGTCTAAGCAGTCAACTGCAGAGATAAACCTGAAGAAAGACACGAAAAAATAAGTCAACAATCAGGAATGAACCCAGCACCGCAGCAAGATATTGGACAAAGCAAACCATGCAGGCAAGTCAGAAGAAGGCAAACAAGATAAAAAGCGAGGCAGGATTCTAGAACTGACAGAGAGCTAAGAAAAGCACGAACCAAGCTAGCAACAGAGCTCCAGATAGAGGGAGTGATTTTGATTTCAAAATTGAAAATATTGATTATTCTACACTTAACCCTTTGTTATGGGTACTCATTAGAATCGTCTCATCGAGACGATTCTAATGAGTACCCACAACATAGGATTTCTAAGAGAAATAATGGATTTAGAATACCATCACTCCCTCTTATCTGGAGCTCTATAGCGGTGTGGGACGCAAGGAAAATGAAGATGAGGGAGGAAAGGAAATCTGTCTCAGCGAATCATACAGGCACAAATATGTATATCGAACACATGCGAGGTAACAAGAAAAGGTGAAAAGAAGAAAGCGAGCAATCAACTTGGAAGGATCAAGCAATCAGCGAGATAAACATAGGGGTAAAGTGGAAGAAGGCAAGCAAATTAACAAAAAAGGAAGAAAAGAAAACTAATCAAGCAAACATCAAAACAGGAAACAAGCTAGCAGCAGGGAACGAAGAAAGTATACAACAGAAGGGGGTGTGCATGGACAGCGGACTTATCAAAGCAAGGACAGTTCCAGAAGGCAAGCAAGGAAAGGTTAGTAGAGAAAAGAAGAAAGCTTGTAAGCAGGAAGTCACACATTTGCTAGCAATGACGCAACATCAAAAGCAATTGCAGACGGCGTAGATCAAGAGCAGACAGCACAGAAGGTACAGTCTAAATTTGAATCTCTTCCTTTAGCTGAACTATGACCACAATCATCTAGAATTGTAGCGGAAACCTACGTAAAAGTCTCGAAAAAAGTTGAGCTTATTTAGTCGGCAACGAGAAGGATATGCAAGCAGCATGCAATAGACAGATCTAAGTTACTAGAAAACGGATAATTGATTGACTGATTGATTGATTGATGTTTTTGTCACTTTTGACAGTTTTTAGTCATATCACAGCGACAGCTCACTCATTCACGTGTCCTGGGTTTTACCAACACCAGACTAGGCCTTTGAATTGTCTTTCTCAAGCACATTCCCAAGAAATAACACGATGGTTCCAGTGTGGATCGAACCCTGTGCCTCCAGGCAACCAGTCTAACATCTTACAACTGGGCCACCCAAGATCTCTAGGACGGGAGGTAAGGACAATTGGTTTGCCTCAGCAGATCATGACGGTACATAGATCCATGGAAGAAGGAAAGCAAAAAGAAAAAGTGGGCTTTCTCTGGCAAAAGGGGATTTAATGGATCCTCGTGATGCATTATATCAAGCTAGTCATCACATAATTATGGATCCATAAATTCAGTTATGCATTGGATAGAATGGTCCTTAGGCATGCAGAAAATTTACAAAAAGCAAATTTTTTCGAACCATATCAGCCTGCGCAGACTGCACTTGCTAACAAGGGTCGAAACATTTTGTAGACGCATTAAACCCCATTCTCACAGAGGATGGTTCAAATAAATGCAACCAGGATGGTATTTAGTAAACAACTGGTCGGCTTGGAGACAGATATTACTCTCGGACGATAGCAATGTCTTTTTGCGGTCGACTGACTTCATAATAAAAGGGGAAACAGGTATTCCTTTCTACTAAACTGTTTATGTAATGAAGCAATGCATTATACGGTGGTACAAAAGTGACATAGAAGATATATTTGATACTACGTGCGCACGCAGTAGCTAATACGTGCGCACGTATTAGTTATTACGTGCGCACGCAGTAGCTAATACGTGCGCACGTAATAATTAATACGTGCACACGCAGTAGTATTACGTGCACACGCAGTAGCTAATACGTGCGCACGTAATAACTAATACGTGCGCACGCAGTAGCTATTACGTGCGCACGTAATAAGTAATAGGTGCGCACGCAGTAGTATTACGTGCGCACGTATTAGTTATTACGTGCGCACGTAATAACTAATACGTGCGCACGTAATAGCTAAAGTGACATGGAAGATATATTTTATACTACGTGCGCACGCAGTAGCTAATACGTGCGCACGTAATAAGTAATACGTGCGCACGCAGTAGTATTACGTGCGCACGCAGTAGCTAATACGTGCGCACGTAATAATTAATACGTGCACACGCAGTAGTATTACGTGCGCACGCAGTAGCTAATACGTGCGCACGTAATAACTAATACGTGAGCACGCAGTAGCTATTACGTGCGCACGTAATAAATAATAGGTGCGCACGCAGTAGTATTACGTGCGCACGTATTAGTTATTACGTGCGCACGTAATAACTAATACGTGCGCACGTAATAGCTAAAGTGACATGGAAGATATATTTTATACTACATGCGCACGCAGTAGCTAATACGTGCGCACGTATTACTTATTACGTGCGCACGTATTAGCTACTGCGTGCGAACGTAGTATAAAATATATCTTCCATGTCACTTTTGTGCCACCGTAGCATTAAACCTGTCTTACCTTTTATGTGTTTGTTTTGTTATACTGTGTTTGTCAACAAAGGCTAAGATTATCATCTGAGAGTAATAGCTTTACTGTGTTTTCCTCTAACCTGATTTGCCTAATTAAGCTTATTAATTACCGCCAACGGATGACTTTTTTCGGACTGCAGAAAGCAACGTTTTAGGAACATTGCAGCCAATGGAGGCATTTCTCGCTTTGTCTACAATATACTCCTTCAATAAACTTCGGTTTATGTTGGTCGTCCATCTCTTAAAAGAGTGTTTTGTAAAGTCCTCCTCTGGAATTTTTTAAAGGAAGTGATAAATCAACCCTTTACCAAACAATCTCGTGTTTTAAAAACTAAAGGAAATTGGATTTTTGAAAACATTGTGAGAAAAAAGGAGAAAATGCTGGTAATCAGCATTTTCTCCTTTTTCCCCACAATGTTTTAGAGAAGTATATTTTCAAAGACAAATCCCATCAGGTGACCGACATTTTAATTTGACGTAGACCTATAAATAGTTTCAAAATTTACGGCTCCGGAAACAAATGTCAATCAAGAAATTACTGAATATTCATCAGATTTAATCAACATAGGCAAATGTTTTGAAAGCGAAAGTATATATGTACATGTACCTCGTTGAATTACTGGTGCATCTTAAATGGGCCTACTTCTGTAGATACGATACCAGCAACTGTTCTACTCGATATCCTCGTAGACGTCCAAGAACAGTGTAATCAGTATTCCGTATGATTAAATAAAAACATAAGACAAACAAATCAGAGAAAAATACTGTTTTGTTGATGTAAATCCTTCGATTGAAAAGGTAATCTAATTTACTTCCTTGTTTGTCTTGCCTGATTTTTTTGATGAATGTAAAATCGTGATTTATTTTCTATTCTAGATCACGGGTATCATACATATGGCTTGCAACACGCGAAAAGGGGCATTCGGACATTTGCGTAAAGTGTCGTTGTGGATCAGCCTGCGCAGTCCGCGCAGGCTAATCCGAAACGGCACTTTACGACTACATTAGATTTTGTGCTACAATAGACTTGCGCAAAACAGAAAATTGCATAAAAACGGAAAGCGTCGTTTCGGATTAGCCTGCGCGTACTGCGCAGGCTGATCCAAGACGACACTTTACGCAAATGTCCGAATGCCCCTTTTCGCGTGTTGCAGGCCATATAAGCTTTTTTTTTATACGAACATCGGCGCCCATAACCCAATGTATATGTAAAGGTGTCCAACTGCGAAGTCTATGCTTGATCTATGTTGTCTGCAAAACCGTTCTACACCAGGCTGATATGAGTCGATAATTTCTGCAGATGCATTAATCCCCCTTTTTCAAAGTACATGGCTCATATTTCTTAAACAAGTTTTACAACCTTTATCCGTCTTCTTGATGCTTGCTTTTTGGCAACCATAACCGGTGCTCGAGCTTGTGGGTCGCAAAAAAGGTTTGATGCCGTTCATTATGGGATCATAAATGGAACCTCCATTTGGTTTAAGCTGTAGGTTACGAAATGGGCCCGCTGGTTCGATTCTCAAACTCGACCAAATTCGAAATCCAAGGAATGATGGATGGACTTACAACATGATATTAGCAGGTCCGAATGCTGAATCCCGCTTATAACGTGGTTTAAACTCACTATCTCTTGTATGTAAAGCGGACTCTCTATCCTAAGCTACTGCCTTCCGCAAAACTACAGTCACCTACGGACCGGTTGCACGTGTACCGTTGATCACACAGTGGCCATTCGGCATACTTCGGGTGATGGGAGCCATCGGGTGATGGGATATTTCAGTTGACAAGCAGATCGTACATTCATTTTTAACGTGGTTTATCAATTGCAACTGAAGTTTTCACTGACAGATAGATAGATGTGAATAACTTTATCGATGCTGTTTATGTCGTTGCTAAACGACTGACAGTGGCGCCGCCATGTATAAGATCACGTGATTGGCAGTTCAAATGGGAACGGCCGTTATACAGACGAGGTTAGATGTAGGTACGGAACCGACCGAGTTGTGACGAGTGACACAGTGGCCTGATCCCTTACATAAAGTGGTTTAAATTCAACCTGTCTTGTGTAAGAGGATGACGCTCTAGCCTAAGCCATTGCCTACCGCTGTACTACAGTTTCCCACGGACCGTTTTCAAGAGTCACAGTGGATCACAATGTGGCTTGATCCCGCTTAAGCCCCCGTCACACCAAACTAGTTCTTATAACGTCTTACCCCGTCCTGACATAATCGGAAAACGCGGTGCGGTCGGGTTGGAACGTATAATTTTGGCCTGATAATGCCTGAAGATCCTGTCTCACCAAACCTGTTCTTAGAAAGTCTTAATTTCGGTCAGTATAATGCAAACGCACTGCCAATTGATGCCCGACTGCACTGCGTCTCTATTGGAATCGAGTTACGGCAGTTCCGTTCGTAGTACGCCCATCTCGTTTTAAGTACGTTGTCACTCCGTCTAATTACAGGACGGGATAGACGGCAAAACATTTTGAGCAGGCTCAAATTTCTGACGCACCCTTCCTGTCCTAACCCGTCCATTAAGTTCGTAAACAGATCGTAAAAAGGTTGCTAATACGTCCACTCCGTCCGAACACTGTTTCAGTCCGTTCGGCAACAATTTTCGAAACGGAGTGAGAACGAGTTTGGTGTGACGGGGGTATTATAACGTGGTTTTAACTCAGCACCTCTTGTCCGAGGAGCTAACGTTCTACCCTAAGCTACCGCCTTCTTCTATACTATAGTCTTCCACGGGCCGATTGCAAGTGTACCGTTGGATCACACAGTTGCTTGACCCCGCATTTAACGTGGTAAATAACCCTTTTTCTGCTGAATAAGTAAAAATAAAACTTTCAAGCCGATAGATCTAGTAAAACACGAATAATGTTATTCAAAACTTATGTTTTGGAGAAAAATATCTCCTTATCGGACGGTGTAGATCAAAGATCAGACTGCACATTCTGTGCAGTCTGATCTTGATCTACACGGTCCGCAAAAAGTTAGTAAGTCGTGCTTAGCAGCTTAAGCATTCGTTCAACATGTCTTGTGTGTGAAAGTGGCACTCTGCATTTTTAAAGCAATAGCCCTGTGCTGTATTATGTAGTCTTCCACGAACCGGTTTCAAGTATACCATTGAATCCGTTGTCTGCGCATGTCATATTCTTCGAAGATTCGACCTGTCTGCTATGACCCATCACCGACCCCGTATACTAGGGAAAAGTAGGGCTTATACGAAGCTATTACCCAAGCCTGTAGGGGCTGTTTTAATAAATGGCCGGTGCATAGGTTACATGTTAGCTGATCATAGCTGAATGAATCGCACCAGGTACCGTTTTATTGAGTAAACGTTTATTTGATTTTGAAATTCAAAGTAACGGTTGTCGTTTTGAAAAGTAGTCCGGTTCTGTTCCCAGAATGCCGAAATTAGATAGCGGGAGATAATGCCATTGAATCACAATATTGAACTGCTTTAGTTTTTTTTTTTTTTTTTACAATTGAACCCTGCTCTGGCAAAAGGGTGTTTAATGCATCTCCGTGATGCATTTTACCAAGCAAGACATAACATGACTATGGATTCATGAAATCTATTTTGTCTAACAGCCAACTGAATTATGAGGTAGCATGTTCTTTTGACAAGCAGAAAATTTATCAAAAACAAAAAGTTCCGACATGTCAGCCTGTGCAGACTGGGCAGGCTTACCCGGATCGATACTTTTTGCAGATGCTTTAAACGCCCTTTTCACAGAGTATGGACATTTATTTATTTATGTTTTTTTTATTTATTTATTTATTTATTTATTTCAAATAAAAACGTGCTATTTCACTCTGAAGAAAAAAGTAGAAGTCACGATATAATGATAGAAGTTAATTATTCACTAATCAATGATTAGAGAACAATGCTTTACTAATTCAATCCTATACTATTAGCCGATTAGTTATTCAATATTTATTCATTATTCAATAAAAGACCAGGATCCTTAAAGGCCCAGTAAAGGCCAAAATAAGCAGGTGTCATAATACATTTAAATTTAAATCATACCATTTAAAAGTATGGAACATATTGTAAAAATGACAGTCTGTTATCGTGTGGTCAGGCCATATGTTAGTCGCTGGCAGAAAAAAAAAATTTAAAATTCGGCAAAAAGTAAACGAAAGACACAGCTACCTGGCAGAATTTAACCTAGTTTTGAAATTAATTTCTCTGTCAGCAACTTACACTTGGACCGACCATACAATGACAGATTGTCATCTTCACAATAATTTGCATAGTTTTAAAAATGGTATGATATAAATTCAAATGCATTTAAACACCTGCTTTGTTTTCATTTGGCCTTCATTGTTACTTTAATTGGAACCTCTGGTTATGGATGTTTTCATTTGGCCTTTATTGTCACTTTAAATGGAACCTCTGGTTATGGATTCATTGATTGTTCCTGCCAAAGTTTCCGGCACAAACCACTGTGTGTTTGTTAACCATTCGTCTGCTAAGCGAGACCCAATGACGTTTTGCGGACAATGTTGATCAAGATCAGACTGCACAGAACGTGCAGTCTGATCTTAATCTACACTGTCTGATAAGGAGATATTATTCCCCTAAAACATAAGTTTGAAATAGTAATATCTGGGTTTTTACTATCGAATTGCAAATTTTGATTTAGTTATTTAGCGGAATAAAGGTTTAAAAATGAAATTCCTCAAAATATCTTATTCGCTTTACGTGAAAGATTCGTGGACGAGTCTTCATATAGCGGTGGAGTCTGTAGTATGCTGGTCTATCCCACAGATAGATATAGGTGTATAGCTTGTGTTTGTATAAGAAGGCACTTATACTGCCTTGCTATAGAGCGAAATGTCCTGGGTTTAATCCCGCCTTGGGAGGTTATTCATCAGAACTGATACAAATACATGTATATGACTGCACGTTTTGTGCTGTCTAATCTTAATCTATGCCGTTCGCCAATGGCAATAGCCCACTTTTCCGCCAATGGTACCCAGTAGGCCTACTAATGATCCTCAAGAAAGACACGTAAAGGTTAGCTGTCGCGGTCATAGATCTAAAATATTGTTCAAAGCAACGTTCAAAAATCATGCAAACAAAGATGATATAATTTACTTCCTCGTGTAATAAAGCCGGTACATACAATATGATGTCTCATGAAATTAATCTCAGAGATTTTTTTTTATCATAAGACACTTCTGTACACAAGCTAGATCTAATACAAATCTTATGATAGGCTACCCTTCTTACCCGTCGGGTTTCTCTGCCAGAATTATGTTAATGTACACGTAGATCTAGTGTAAAATGGTGCTTACAGAGCAAGATGAAGTGATCATGACTTTGGGAAATTTCCTCTCCATGCCAAAATTCTGTAAGTCTTTCAATGTCCGTGTTGAAAATATACATTATTGCAACTTTTGCTTATCAGTGAAAGTGGCTTACTCAATGTGTATACACTTTACAGCATCAACAAATCTACAGGTAACTCACCTTCCAGGAAATGCTAAGCTGTGATTGGATAATACTCTAATACAAATCTTAGGAAATAAAGCATTGCTCTAAACCTGGTACAGTTTCACTAAGCCCCAGAAAATCTTATAATACATGTATTAGGGATGTACAGACAGAAAGATTTGTCTCAGATACAAAAATCTCCGAGATTAATCTTACTGTGTGTACCGAGCTTAAGATATTTCCATTCAAGCAATGGTCTCACAAGACGGGGGTTAATACATTTCTGTGTTGCATTATGCAAAGCAAACCATCATAAAGATTAATTATGGGTCCATAAAATTCATTTTGTGTAACAACCGAGTCATAATGTAGACTGGTCCTTTGACACGTATAAAATTGAACGAAAGCAAAAAGTTTCGTCCCAGGTCAGACTGCGCGGACTGCGCAGGCTGACCCGGGTCGATACTTTTTCCAGATGCATTAAACAGAGTATGCCTGATGCCGAGCCCAGTAGTTCAGACGATAAGTAACAGGGCTTTAAACCAAGGAGGTTACTGGTTCCAAGCTCGACCAATTGTATCACAAAGGATTGATGTTAGTCATTGCTACGGGATTCATCCTTCTCTCACCACTCATCAACATTTCGACGATGGTTACGTGGGAAAGCAGCCAGTGGGTTGGGAAGAATATTGTGAGAAGGTACTGGTGTAAGAAACTCTGTGAAAGCATAGATAGATGTTCTAGCCGCCGATATCTAACTGAAAAAATGTTGAAAACGGTAGATATCTCCATTTAAAAAAAACATACAAATATTGCTTTCTGGCCTAGTTCTTAAAGTGACAATAAAGGCCAAATGGAAACAAAGCGGGTGTTTCAATGCATTTGAATTTATATCATACCATTTAAAAGTATGGAAATTATTGTGAAGATGACACTCTGTCATTGTACGGTCGATCCAAGTGTTAGTCGCTGACAGAGAAATTAATTTCAAAACTAACTTAAAACCTGCCAGGTAGCTGCGTCTTTTGTTTACTTTTTGCCTGATTTTAAAATTCTTTTTTCCGTCAGCGACTAACATATGATCCGACCACACGATAACAGACTGTCATCTCCACAATATTTTCCATACTTTTAAATGGTAGGATTTAAATTTAAATGTATTATGACACCTGCTTTGGTATTTTGGCCTTTACTGGGCCTTTAAAGCATCGCGCGTGAAGTAAAATTCAAACGCACATAGACTAATTTACTTCCTGTTTAGGTTTAGATTTATTTTATACACAATCAGAACATTAACTAATCGATATTCAGAACATAATACACATGTATACAACATTACACTGAACGTCTACTTAGCGTCCATTAAGGCTTGCGTTGTTTGAGTGTGTACAAGTACATGTATGTACTAGACTTGTAAGCGCTGATGTGCGTTTATGTGCCTTTTAAAATGGGGGGAAAAAATGACTCGGGAGGAAAAAAAGTATTTCTGAATGATATCTTGGTGAAGTTATATTCTGTGAATAAAGTTTCGGTCTTAATTCTCTGACGAACGACAAAATTTTGAACTTGACCAAAATCCAAAGCATTTACAGAAGACAAATCAAATGTGAATCTAAAGGTGGAAAATGTCTTTGAAAGAGTACAAAACATTGTGGGAAAAGAAGAAAATGCTGGTTACCAGCATTTTCTTCTTTTCCCACAATGTTTTGAAAAGCTTTTTTACTTAAGATCGTTAGAACGCAGGATTGTTTGGTAAAAAATTAATTACATTTGTTCGTACATGAGGCTTGCTGCACTTACAGGAGAAAATGATTTGGGAAAGAAATATATTGTTGATGCTATTGTGACGTAATGATCTGGGTTAAAGTTTCAGTCTTATAGAGATAGGTCTATACATTGGATTTTATGGATGAGTACTGTGAGTTGGAATTTTCGTTTTTATTTACAAAGAACTATAAACAAAAGAGTGGTGTATGGTTTTAACGGTTGACTGGAAACTTGAAAGGTATGTTATAACTTTAAGGCTTTAAAGCTAAACTAGACAACGAATTTTTGGACTAGCTATATCTTAAGTATTGCAGACAGCAAAGTAAACGTCGCTTAAATGATGGAGTTCTTAATTATAGCGATAATAATAATAATTATTATTATTATTATTAGTTATAATTATTATTGCTGCTGCTGCTGCTGTTGTCGTTGTGGGAAAAGGAGAAGCTTTGTGACCATTGTTTTCTTCTTTTAATACAATTTATTAAAAGACTTTTTATTCAAGGTCTTTAAAATACTTACTTGGCGTGTAAAAAGCCTATAACCTTATAGAATATATTAACCATCCTCTGTGAAAATGGGGTTGAATGAACTTGCAAAAGAAATTGACCTATGTCAGGCTGTGCAGTCCGCTTACTGCTATTGGTAAATTTTCTGCATGTCCAAGGACCATTCTACCAAATGATTCAGTTGGGTATAAGGCACAGCGGATTTTATGGATCCACACTTATATGATGATTGGCCTGGTAAAATACATCTCGGAGCTGCATTAAACCCCCTTTTGCCAGAAGATGGCTTATATTATTATTTGGCTTGCAACACGCGAAAAGGAGCATTCGGACATTTGCGTAAAGTGTCGTCTCGGATCCGAGACGGCACTCTACGACTACGTTAGATTTTGTCCTTCAGTAGACATGATGAACAAAACAGAAAATTACATAAAAACGGAAAGTGTCGTCACGGATTAGGCTGATCCGGGATGACACCTTATGCAAATGTCCGAATGTCCCTTTTCGCGTGTTGCAGGCCATTTTCAGTCATAAAGATGGATTTTGTGAAGTTTATCATCCATTTTATGCGGGTTGTATCGCTAGAATAATTAATGAGTAAAATGCGATAAGTGCAGATAAGGATCAGACCAAGATCAGACTGAGTGTATATCAAGATCTAGAATCCACATCTGCAACTTCGACTAGATTTATTCACACTTTATATAGAACAACCTCAATAGACTTTTGAAAGACAAGGAGACAAAAGAAATTTTTATCTTGATGATGAATTTGTTAAGGATTTAGGTTTCTCCGATCTCTGGGCATATTTGGTATGAACCATTAAAAATAAAGAAACGGAAACACGAAAACTTGGCTGCCACACCCTAGCCCTTCTCGAAATAAAACCTTTTTCTTGAGAGTGTCCTTGGGCAAGACACCTCATAGCCATAGCCTAGTGCTGGTGAAAACCAGGACATACATGAATATGTTCACGAGCTGTCACCGTGATATTACTGAAATAATGTTGAAAATGGCGTAAAACACCGATCATTCAATCGAACGAACCTCTTGCTTTTCTACGTATCCGGTGACTGAACTGGTTCTGTGGAAATGTCGTTAGGCAAGGTCCAGCAGAGGCACAGCAAAGCTCAGTGCAGGTGAAATCCACGATACAAATGGATAGGTGATTTATTGCCGTGAAATGACTGAAATATATTCCATTCCATTCAAACAAACAAGTGACTGATCACTGTAGAGATAGTGCCGGGAGGAAGATTTGTCTCTGAAAATAAAAGACAGGCCATTGACTAATTGTAAATTCAAGGAAAAGAGTCAGATTAATCTCTTACCTGCTAAATAAGTTAAATTAAACTTTTAAACCGATTGCAAAAACCAAAATGTTTGGATTTCATTATCGGACAGAGTAGATCCAAGATCAGACTGCACATTCTGTGCAGTCTGATCTTGGATCTACACTGTCCGCAAAAGGTCTTTAACTCGCGCTTAGCAGCCAGCTAAAAGTTAAAACGACCTTCAGTTTGCAACTACGTGATGTACTTTTCTGTGAACTGAAAATTTTATGTAAATTCTATGTACAATCACACATGCTTTTGAGAAAAAGACTGAATTCTACGAAATGTTTATTTTCTTTATTGTATACCTATTCAAGTTATATTGTGTACGAAATGGTCTACATTTGTATTGAATAGACCAAAACTCTATGCAAATATGTCGTATAAAAATTATTTGCATTTTCTTCCATTTCAATGAAAATATGTCCCTTTACGCTGGCTCTTTAATGCATTGCGAAAATTTCTTGTCAGATGCAATGGCTCGTTTTCCAACAATATGTTCATCCAATTCTAGAAAGTAATTTCTTCTCTCTCTCTCTCTCTCTCTCTCTCTCTCTCTCTCTCTCCTCTACTCCTCCATTTCTTCTTCTTCTCATTCTTCTGTTCGTTCTCTCTCTCTCTCTCTCTCTCTCTCTCTCTTTTGACATACAGTTCGGCTTTTGTCTTGCGTGACAGTCATTGTTCGTTTATCATTATTCCTAAATAATGAAAACCTAAATCAATAGATCAAAGTAGTAGAGGTATCATCTGTCACTCTTCTTTTGAGATCTCTATGAATTATTCACCCGTAAAGGGCTGGCGTTAATCTACGTACTCTTATCTACGGAGGCATAGATATGACATGAGAGGAAAAAGAAAGTGTGTTCACGCCAATCTGATCAGGGCCCGTATTCACCAATTATTCTTAAAAACATTTTTCGGTCTAATTGAGGATTTAGAAGATAACACAAACTCTTGTAGGCTAAACCATTTGGTTTGGCCAATCAAAAGTTGCGTTACTTTCAAATTTTGAAAATTCTTAAGAATAAGTCTAAGAATGTTCTTAAGAATGGTCTTTGAGTACGGACCCTGATTTCCCATGAATCATCTAGTTCCCACGTGATAATTATCTTCTTTTCCACGATATACACTAAACAGAGGTTCTTAACGGCCACTTTTAAGCTGGAATTCCTCGTAGACCTCTTTTGGCATCCGCTGTCCAGAAAAGAGGCAGTTCATCCAGTTTGATGTTTTGGAGAATAACTGGCCAGTGTAAAAGCATACTCCAGCCTATGTTTGAAAAGAATTTGTTGACTCGTTCTATTGGAATGAAGTTATTAAACATTCAATATTATATTTCATGTGTATATTTTTAGAAATGTTATAGGTAAAGAAATGTCGTAATTTAAGCTGGGAGGGAATTATTTCCCCGTCACAGTGAATATTTTCCTCCTGCCGAAAATCTGGAACTACTTTTTTTAAGTTTTTTAAGTTTTTAAGTTTTAAAAGTGGCATTCGTTGACAAAATAATCAGAGGAAATATAGTATATAATTTATTTCATCAGCTTGTGGTTAATATGGGGAAATATTTGCCTCAAAAGGGAAAGGTCCGCGAAAATAACTCGTGCCTTACGGCACTCGTGATTTTCGCATACCTTTCCCTTTTTCGGCAAATATTTCCCCATGTTAACCACAAGCTGATGAAATAAACTCTATTTCTCTTAACATTGAAAATTGAAAAATCACTTTTTGAAAACTTTCATTCTCCTTCTCTCGGTTTATATTTTAGTGCAGAAAATAGTTTTCATGTTTTTTCTTACTGCTGACAAAATTTCAGTAATGTATGCTTATCTTTTTAACCTGGTTTGTCCGATAGACACCACGCATGCACAAACCACGTGATTTCCCTTTTTTTAAAAAGAGATGCCTTCCATCGGCAAAATCGAGAATCTATTCATTACAATACCATGTCCATCGTCTAGATATATGTTATAAGTTGTTTTTATGTACCTGTCTATTACTTGGTCAAATTTACAGGAGAAACAAAGTGGCCGGTTAGAAGTTTTGCTGAGCACTATTGTGTGAAATCTATTTATGAAATCTTAAGATTCAAAGTATGATTTCTACAGAAAGATAAATTATTTTGAGGGAACTATGTCCTATCTCTTTGGAATTAGATAGATAGATGTGGGAACGAGATAGATATCTTGTAGGAGCGAGATAGAGAGCTTGTAAATATCTTGTGGGAACGAGATATCTTGTGGGAAGGAAGTATCATCTCTTCAGAAAGATATTAATACTATCTCGGCGCTTATATAGCGGCGGTCAGTTTCTTTTACCAGTACTTCGCACAATTTTCTTTCCAAGCCACTGGCTGCTTTCCCACATAACCATCGACGAAACAATGTCAGATGTGGGAGAAGAATGAATCCTGTCACACTGACAATCATCAATCCTCGGAAAGATATTGGCCGAGCCGGGGATCGAACCTGCGATCCCCTGTTCTCAAGTCTTGCACGCTGCCGACTGAGCTACTAGGGCTGGGCATTTATATCTCGTGGGAACCAGATAGATAGATATCAAGACTGAACGAGGTGCTGTCCCTACAGGATGATATCTCAAGAGGACTATGCACAAACTCGTGGGAAATACATTTTTTATCTTGTAGGAACGCGATATTATCTCGTGGAAAATGATGGATTATCTTGGATGAACGAGAAAGTTATTTCGTAGTCTGGACAAGGTATTAATTATCTTGTGGAAATGATGCTTGATCTTGCACAAACAAGATACTTGTAGTATTGGAACAAGGGATTATCTCGTTAAAATGATACATTATCTCACACGGAGGAGATAGAAATGTCGTCGAATAAGGGTATTATCTGGGGAAACGATGCATTCTCTTACACGCACAAGAGAGCTATCTTAGGAAATTTAGCTTGTAGGGATGAGGTGTTATCTCGTGGAAACGATGCGTCAGCTTGCACGAAACCAATAATATTCTTCTGAAACCAGATTTTATCTCGTGTAAACCAGGGGCCTAGCTAGCCCAAAATAAAGTGTACGCAAAAGTAACACCGAATATATTGCCTGAGACCTGAAGTGCCGAGAAGGGGAAAGGGGATTTCCAAGGAGGACCTTGAGGGTCTCCCAAGAAAAGTTTTGACTTGTAGAAGACTAGAAGCTATTTGATAGCCTCTGGTGATGTATTTGACAAAATTGTCTTTCTTTACTTTCTCTCTTCTTCTTTTGTTTTCCCAAAGTGTACGCATCTGCGTTTTTGCGTACAGGCAGCTACGCCCATAGAAACGATACATTATCTCGCAGGAATGAGTTAGTTTTATTTCATGCTTTCCGGTAGGTTATCGAGAAATATCGGTGAAATATTTTTCGATATTTCATCGTTACGACCAGTGAAAATACTGATTTTTATATTCTAACTCTTCAATTGAAAGCGAAAACAGTTGTTCCCGCGCACTAGTTACCTAGGTAAAATGGGCGTGCCTCACGACCAGATGGAAATATGACGTAATTTACCTTACATTTCTCGCGCTTGACGTAATATTGTAATGCATTGCTATGCGGAGGGGGTACGCCACGGGGAATAACCGAAAAGAACTGTACTGGATTTTGATTAAGTTTCCACCAGAAAGGGTTAAAAGCATGAAATAAATAGAATATTTGTTTGTTTTTTTTTTTCGGTGAAAGATCGAAATTTATTTCATCGAGTGCACATCATCGATAATATTTTCACGAGTGGCGCAGCCACGAGTGAAAATATTACTGTTGATGTTCGCTCGATGAAATAAATAGAGAATAGATGGTTGGTGTCTTGGATGGGTTAAGTTTATCGGGCAAGTCGGAGGAATTTATCTGGTGAGCCGAAGGCGAACCGGATAAATTTCGGAGCCGAGCCCGATAAACTTAACCCATCCAAGACACCAACCATCTATTCTATTTATCCTGTCACTCACTGTAACGGAACAAAACAAAACAAAACAAACGAAAAAAAAAAGAAAACATTGATAAAGACCGTACCTTTAATAAATTTCCGGAGCCGAGCCTGATCGACTTTCCCAATCCAAGACACCAAACGTCTATTTTATTTATCCCTTTTCTCAATTACAATCCAAAATCCGACTAAATTAAACATTTCGTTCGAAATAAGGCACATATTGACATCTTTCTCACTAGATCTATGAGAAACTTTAAAAAATGAAGAACCGTGTTTACAAAACCCTCTGGATATGCAGCTGCAATAATGACGTCATGAATGATATTGGCTACGTCATAATTAGTAAACGTGACGTATATCCGCAGAAAAATATTGTTGCGAAGAAGACAATATGTTTTAACATAACAGACTATTAATTAAACGAGCAAAAGTATTCGCTAGCGATTACTTCATTCATTACGGCAGTAAGACGCTTGGTTGAAAATAGTCCCAGTCAGCAAGTGCGCACTTAGCGGTCACGTGACCAACTGACGGATAACAAAAAAAATATACGGCACCCTGTTATCCGTCAGGTAAACCCGGAAGTGACAGGATAAATTTCGATCTTTCACCGTAAAAAACAAATATCCTCTATATCTTGTTGCGGCTGGATTTTTTCTCACTTGTCCCCCGTGTGCTGCTATTCTTATCTTTATCCCGCTCAACAAGGGCAACTGACTGAACCAAACATATTTCATTGTATGCTTATTTACTACAAAGTGGTATTAAAAGGCTTGAATAATTTATTAGTGTCAAAGAAGATACATCAAGATCAGTGTGCACGAAATTACAGCCTGATCGTGATCTAGACTTTCGAAAAGGACAACGTAGGTCTCGATTTGTAGAATATATTCTAAAAGCACATGTAAAATCATCCTCTTCATGGCGAAAGCCGTCGATCACGTATAGCCCTCGAAAATAAGAGAAAAGTCATAGTAACTAAAACTCCAGGTAAAGTTTCTCAAAGGAATCATGGCATCATTCTTTACGCCATTTTCATTCCAATACAGCTGTTTTATATCATGAGATTTGACAGTTTTTGAAAACAGTTGGAAAATCAGCAATTACATGTTATAAGCAATTGCGCCTTGGCACACGAAGTTGTTCCTTGTCATCTAAAGAGTCATAACTTTTTTCCGCAAGTATATCAGACTTGTTATATATAGAATGGCTATGACATAATTTAAAAAACTGTGGAGAATGGAGTAAAACTTACATTTATAGAAATAGTACGGCAATATTTTGCTGTGCGTTACATATGTTAGTAAGTGATGTCTTTAAAATTACAAATATATATTTAAACAAAGAGGGAGGAAAGTTTCAATTTCAAAATTTTACACTAAAATTCTTAACACGTAATGACAAGACTTTCTCTTATTTTCTTGTAGGCCATACTAGCAGTAACTCGGATCCTTATCGCGCGGAGTTTTAAAGATGGGAAGCTCGGCGTCTGCAGAAGACAAACCTAAAAGATCACAACCCGAGACAAATGCTAGAAACCACACACCAGCTAAACAAAACCACACAGCATCTAAACAAAATCACACTCCAAACGGAAGTAACCACACACCATACTATCAAAACGGTGAAAAAAAATCTCCTAAGAATTACCATGATGTATCCAATGGTGACGCCAAACGCAAGGCCTTAAACAAAACCAATAAAAAGCACGCTAACAACATAAAGGATGATAAGGCTGAAGGTCCAATGATAGCTATGCAAAATGACGAAAATGAAAAGTTAGAAATTGAACAAGTGTCTGCCACTGAAATAAAGAAAAATATAAAGAAAAATCAGAAACAGAACGAGCTTGATCATGCTGATATGGAAGAAAGAAATCGAGAGGAGGAAGCCAAAAGGAATGCTCGGATAGGAAACTTAAAAGACCAGTTAAGAAGGCGTGTGGATGAGATAAGAAATACGTATGACGACGTTGAGGTAGAGTTCGATACGATACAGGATCTCGAGACGGACATAAAACACCTGCAAAAAGTTAATAACTACAGCGTAAGTTAATTCTATTAGTAATGGTTCTTCCTGAAAATTATTTATGAATATTGGTTACGAATAGTTCTTTTGGCAAAAAGCAAGTAATCACGATGTAGGTCACATGTGCCAATGGGTTATAACTATATATATGTACAAGGCGTGTTCGAAAACTATCCGATAAAGTGCCATAACTTCCCAAACAATACAAAATCTTCATAAAAATTGATACCAAATATACATGTTTTTTAGGCACATAAGAAAATCAAAGCACACCGACACGAGTTCCAAAGCCACTCACTCAGGCAAGGTCACTGAGTAGCTCAGCAAACACACTCATAAAAATGATTTCCTTGTCTACAGAATCTTTTCTAACACATGTCGTACTTCTTGTGCGTTGGTCAAAGTTTGTACCTGTACTTTCAGACTTTGGTCGATCCAATTATCAGAAGAGAAGACTTATATCAGAAACACATCCGGGCAAGAACAAAGAAAGCACAGCTACTAATAAAGTAAGTCCTCGAGCTGTTTTCTACGGTGGCACAAAAGTGACATGGAAGATATATTTTATACTACGTGCGCACGTATTAGCTACTGCGTGCGTACGTACTAGCTACTGCGTGCGCACGTAATAACTATTACGTGCGCACGTATTAGCTAATACGTGCGCACGTAATACTATTGCGTGCGCACGTATTAGCTAATACGTGCGCACGTAATAGTTATTACGTGCGCACGCAGTAGCTAGTACGTACGCACGCAGTAGCTAATACGTGCGCACGTATTAACTAATACGTGCGCACGTAATAACTATTACGTGTGCACGTAATAATCGACCAATCAGTTTATCACGAATCAATAAATGTCTATCTTCCACTTCCATCTTGAAACAATGGCTTCCGTTCATGATTCTGATTGGTGGATTATTACGTGCGCACGTAATATGTAATACGTGCGCACGTATTAGCTACTGCGTGCGCACGTATTAGTTATTACGTGCGCACGTATTAGCTACTGCGTGCGCACGTAATACTACTGCGTGCGCACGTATTAGCTACTGCGTGCGCACGTAATAACTAATACGTGCGCACGTATTAGCTACTGCGTGCGCACGTAGTATAAAATATATCTTCCATGTCACTTTTGTGCCACCGTAGTTTTCACCAACCATTCTTTAGAATGTTCTTAGTCTTATTCTCCAGAATTTTCTAAATTTGAAAGTAATACAACTTCTGATTGGCTAAACTATTTGGCTTAGCCAATCAGAAGTTGTGTTACTAACAAATTTAGAAAATCTTGGAGTAAAACGCAAAGAACGATCTTAAGAATGGTTGGTGAATACCGGAGCTATATTTATCATCTATTCTTGACATTGCTCTAATAATAGATTCCAAAACCGTTCTTTGATTGGTTTAGACGTTCGGTCATCCAGAATACAGTTCTAATTCTAAATTCCAAGACTGGTCAACTGTCTGACTGAGACTGAAAGTCTCTGCAAATCAGAATACTACTCTCGCAATTTTGAGTCAGAATTTTATCTAGAATGTCTCGTCTTAGACAAATTCTGTGTGACTATTGTTGGGCGTTTTGAATAAAAATTTTACCCACGAGAATATTCGTGTAAGCGCATGTTTTGTGTATGTTATCTGTGTGCTCGGTAGATGTGTGTTCAAAACTCTTTCTAATGTTATTTCAGTCATTTCACGACAACCAGTGCACCTATCCTGACAGTAGATCTGTCTCTTTAACTTGCACTACGCTTCACACATATAAAAGATCTTCGTTGTTCAATATTTTTGTGCGATATTCAAAACAGTGCTGCCTTAAATGGTGAAACTGTAAATAACTCGATCTTTCTACAGTCCACTACTGTCGTGCGGGATTTATAAGTCAAGAAAACTGCTTATTTTCAGAATTTCAGAATTGGCAGGGGTTCGATTAAAGCATAACAACCCGAATATAGCCGACTTGAGCGATGAAAACCGAGCAAGCAAATTATCAGCGAAGTTTGCCGAACTGTATGACAACGAATATACAGACCTATTTGAAATATACTGTAGCAAAGTACCTAGTGACCTTGAAGAGAAAGTGGTCAGTGAACATATGAAAGGTTGTTTGGAGGTAATTGCAATGATTGTTTTTCGCAAAATAATACATTACGTGACGGTTTCGGCAATATTTACCTCTCTGCAGCGAATAGCATGTAAAATATACTGAATGGGTATATAGTGCATTTTTTTTTAATGTTTTTTTTTTTTTAGATATGTTTTTGAGAACGAGAAATACTTCTTTCTCTTTCTTTTCTGTATGAAAAGGGACATTTATAATATACTTCTTCCATATTGCCTGCAACACGCGAAAAGGAATATTCGTACATTTGCGTAAAGTGTCGTCCTGGATCAGCCTGCGCAGTCCGCGCAGACTAATCCGAAACGAAACTTTCCGTTTTTACGTAATTTTCTGTTTTGCGCAATTCTACTGTAGGACAAAATCTAATGTAGTCGTAAAGTGCCGTCTCGGATCAGCCTGCGTGGACTGCGCAGGCTGATCCGGGAAGACACTTTACGCAAATGTCCGAATGCTCCGTTTTAAATGTTGCAGGCCATATTGAGCCATGCCCTGTGAAAAAAGGGTTGAATGCATCTACAAATTGTATTGATACAGGTCAGCCTGCGCGGTTAGGCTGACCTGTGTCAAAAAAATGTGCTATCGGTAAATTTTCTGCATGGCAAAGGATCATTCTACCTCCTAATTCAGTAGGTTGCAAGACAAAATACATTTTACAGATCCACAGTTAAGGTCTACGGCCCCTAACTCTCATATTAAAAGACGGAAGCTGCCGAGATTGGCCAAATAGCCTTTACGAAAACGTCGATGTTACACGATATTTACCGATGAGTTAGTGGTCGTAATCCTTCAAACACCTTGACTACCTTGGTAATGCGTCACAGAGCCCCTTTTTGCCAGAGTACGACGCAATAATATTGACGAGTTTGTTTGAAGTGAAGTGATAACACAAGCAAGTCGTGCCTAAACAGTAATGCGACAATAAAGCGATAGTCTGTGTCTAGCTGAGGCACATAATGCCGACAAACGGACTGAGCCATGCGACATATCAATATAGTGGCTTTTTTCTCACTTTATATATCAACACAAGTACCTTTGCACTTTTCACAACCTATCTCATTTGCATTCATTAAAGGGAGGTAATTTTGATATCTATACAAAAGAGAATCACTTTATCCTTCTCCGACAACGTTGTCAGTGCAGTTCAATACAGACATTGTCCAAATTCAAAGCAAAATTTGCCGACAACAAATTTGATGTGAATCAAATGATTGAAATTATTTTTAAAAGTGTTGAAAACATTGTTGGAAAGGAAAAAATGTTGGTATCAGCATCTTTTCCTTAGGCACAATGGTTTCAGAAATCACTACCCTAGGATCGTTAAAGTTCGGAATTGTGTGGTAAGAGGTCACAGCACGTGGCAAGTGATCTCGGATAAACGACTTCTAATCTTAAATTAAGTTCCATTCAATCTGATCTTGATCAACGTCTTACGCAAAAGTTACTAAACCCTGTACCAAACAACTCTGTGTTATAACAACCCAGATGAGGATGTTTTTTGAAAACATTATGGGGTTAGGAGAAATGCTTGTAACCAGCATTTTCTCCTTTTCCCATAATGTTTTCAACCCTTTCAAAGATGAATTCCATCATTTTAGTCACATTTAGTCTGTCTAATGCTTTCAATTTGGCATGCCTAAAATTTTATCATCTGGGAGTTAAGTCGCACACAGCGGTGAAGGAAAAATATCCTTGTGTGTGTGCTGAAAACAATAAAAGAATTTTTTTTTTCCTCTTAATCATCATCATCATCATCATTATTATTATCATTATTATTATTCAGTATTGCTACACGAGATGTAAGAAGGCTGCTGCAGGACAGAGAAAACGCCTCATTTGTCTTTTACACATGAAGGACGATGTCGATCCGGATACAACAGATAGTGGTTTACAACTTAGAATAAAAGAATTCCAGAAAAATGTTGCAAGATTCACAATCCCAACTCTTCAAAGTGTAAGTTAGAAATAAGCCATGCTTCGTGAAAAAGGATCTTAATGCTTCTGCGAAAAGTCTGCGCAGGCTGACCTTGGCCAAAACTTTTCGCTATTGGTCAGTTTTTCTGCATGTCAAAGGACCAGTTTACCTTATGATTAAGTCGGTTGTTTAAAAAAAAGTGGCCATTATGGATCCATAATTATCTGATCGCTAGATTGGTATCATGCATCACGGAGATACAGAACAAGGCTCAAATATATTCCCCCCCCAAAAAAAATACACAACACGTCAATCAGTGATGTCAGCCCTTTGATTTTGTCAAGTCTACCGTGGCATCACGTTTCTATATTTAATAAGCACTACATTATTAGACGCTGGAGTGAAAACGCGACATTTTAGCTGATATACGATAATAAATGACCAATGACCTTTGGAAAGCGACTGAAATCAATCACAATTTTATTTTTAAACAATTCATTCATCCAACAGTTTGAGCAGCGCCATGTCCACTTTGTATTCATCCCCTGTACATAACAAGCGTGCAAAAAAAAAATCAAGAAAGTAGTTCAATGAGGGAATGTCCCTGTGAATGCAGAAACCTTAACGCCTAGGCTGCTAAGCGCGACTCACTGACCTTTTGCGGACAGTGTAGGTCAAGATCAGACTGCACAGAACGTGCAGTCTGATCTCTGATCTACACTGTGCGATTAGGGTATGTTATTCCCCAAAATATAACTTTGAAATAGCAATATTCGGGTCTGTACTATCGACCAGAAGCCGAACCCCGGTAGCTCAGTCAGTAGCGTGCAGGACTTGAGAACAGGGGGTCGTGGGTTCGATCCCTGGCTCGGCCAATTTCTTTCCGAGGATTGATGATAGTCATTGCGACAGGATTCATTCCTCTCCCACCGCTGACCATTGTTACGACAATGATTATGTGGGAAAGTAGCCAGTAGCCATTAGGGTGCCCTATCCTTAACTCTTAGTTCGGCGCCAAATATCTTAACTCTTTACCAAACGACAAAATTTTAGACTTGTCCAAATTGAAAGCATTTGCAGACGACAGAATAAATGTGACTCAAAAATTGAAACTTGACTTTAGAAGAGTAGAAAACATTGTGGGAAAAGGAGAAAATGTTGGTTACCAGCATTTTCTCCTTTTTCCACAATATTTTCAGAAGGCTTCTTCCTCTGCGTCGTAAAAACCAGGGATTGTTTGGTAAAGGGTTAACTCGACCTCTTTCGACGGCCGAAAATACAGTCAAGTGAAACTTAGAAAAAATTTTACTCTTATAGGCTTGACTTAACAAACGGACGGGTATAGATCAAAGATCAGACTGCACATTCCGTGCTGTCTGATCTTGGTCTATGCTGTCCGTTAAAGTCGTTGTTTTCGCTTGTGGGGCTGAAAGGGTTAAAAACCATTGACTAACCAAGCGGACGGTGTACATCCCAGACCAATCTGCACGTTCTATGCAGTCTGATCTCGATCTATGCCCGCAAAAGCTCCTGGTGTGGCCTATGAAAGAGATAGCTTCACATGTTTTTACCATTTTATTTTTCTTATTTTCAGAGTATTCTAAACGGTATCACGAAAGAAGTAAACCTACAGCCGTTGTTAAAACTAATAAAAACACAAGCGTCTGGTACTAACCCATATTTAAGACACTATCTGGACCGATGTACGGAACTATGTTGGTACACCCAGATCCAAGACCCGCCGGTGGCGCTCGACTTTGACATCCGAAATGATCTTACAGACTTTAGGCCTTACACCAAAACAGGCCCGGTGCTTGACTACATCGTATGGCCCGTTCTGTTGTTACATGAAAAAGGGCCAATGCTATACAAAGGGGTTGCTCAGTTTAAAGGTAACGAAGAAGACGGTGGAGAAGATTGGAAGCGGTTACTTTCTGGAAGGCGAAGGCCAGAAAAAACGAAGAAAAGAGAGGCGAAACCGTTTGATTTTATTCCCGGAGACGAAGCACGTGACCAGACTATGTTACCACGTGCTGAGGTCTATGAGACAGTGCCATCTAGTTGGGATTAGACCTAACTCTTAACTGTTTATCAGACGACAACATAATAGACTAGTCTAAAAGGATAGCATTTGCAGACAGCAAATTAAATTGTTTTCAGTAAGATTGAAATTGCCTTTGAAAGGGTAGATAGAATACATTGTGTGAAAGGGAGAAAATGCTGGTTACCAGTATTTTCTTTTCTTTTTTTCACCACAATGTTTTCAAAAGCTGTCTTCATTTGGTTATGAGAAAACGGGCTTGTGAAATCAGCGACATAATTGGCTTGCATCACGCGAAAAAGGGCATTCGGACCTTTGCGTAAAGTGTCGTCTTGGATCAACCTGCGGAATCTGCGCAGGCTAATCCGAAACGGCACTTTCTGTTTCTATGTAGGGGTCAATCCGGGTAAATACGGACAGAGGTATAATTACGGACACAAGCTACATTTCGGAAAATCCCCGAGCCTATTTTTTACTTCAAATATCCTTGCTACTGTCTATTTAAAGTACCCACATCTTATTTCTGTGTCAGTGTGCTATTTTTGATGACGATTAAGTTTACGTGATGATGCAAGCACATTTAACGTCACATGTGACTCGCTCTTTCTCAATCGTGCTTGAATTCAAAGATTTGTGCTTCAACTCTGACAGGTACTTGAACGCTTTCACAAATTATAGAAATTTTACACTATGCCCTTATAGTGTTAAAAACTAAGACAAGTGATTGAAGAAACGTAACAAATCATCAAAATAATGGCAAAATACACATTAGCAGAAATAAAGAAGAAAAAGACAAGTGTCCGTATTTAACCAGTCGTTTGAACACACTGTAAAATTACGGACACTTACAAAAAATATTTCTTCTGTGCTACAAAATTCTTTTTTATCAAATATTTGAAAAGGAGGATATCTATAGGGTAAATTGATAGCTCGAGTCGGACACGATCTAGAGTGGGGCGATTCGGATAATAAAGTAGAATGCGATACTATTCCGAAAATAAACACATGGAGTGAAATGATCTTTCATTTCACTGCATTTTGTGACTATTATCCTGTGTTTGTGTAGGTCGTGTTAAATCTATTACTATTATTATCCATTTAGGCCACACCCAATCAATTATTTTATTAGGTTATGGCAGTATTATTCTTTTTAAAACATTATAGGGAAAGAAGAAATAGCCTGTACCGAGCGATGCTGTATTTTTCCCACTAAAATTAAGGTGTCCGTAATTTTCCAGTCTGTGTCCGTACTTCACCCCACATGTCCGTATTTACCCGGATTTGACTAAGTAACTTCAACTGCATTCTCGCAGTATCTTGGGCGAAGTAAACTGTACAGTATTGCGAAAATATCAAAGAGGAAAGTCGTGAAATGTTAAAAAATAGGTTTTGGGGGTCATGGCTTTCAAACTGTAAGTGTATTGACTAACGAAGGTGAGCTGTGTAAAAATCGTCCGGATTGACCCTAATTTTCTGTTTTGCACAAGTCTACTGTAGCACAAATTCTAATGTGGTCGTAAAGTGACGTTTCAAATTATCCTGCGCGGACTAAGCAGGCGGATCCGAGACGACACTTTACGCAGATGTCCGAATGCCCCTTTCCGCGTGTTGCAAGCCAGATTATATTGTTGAAGTTTCCTTTCGCAGCATTTCATGTTTTCATAACGTTGTGCTGGAAACGTTTAGATCTGTTTCGTAAGCTTTCATCTGGAAAAAAAAATCAAGTTAAATATCGTGTGATAGTTATAAACTGACTGGAATTGCAAAGAAAAAGCTTCTAAGGTGAAATAAATTGGAAATGCCATGTAAAAATAGTTTCCATTATTTTTTATCACTCTTATTTTCCGCATATATTGCAAAACAAGTGCAATAATGAAATTCATGCGACCGTCTGTCGCAAAAAATACAAACCTCAAGACAGAAAAAGTTATTCAACCAACCAAATACAAAATTCAAGAAAGCATTCGACATAATACATAACTAAACCAACAAAATACATAACTTGGCAGATAAAGCACATAACTCAACATGCCAAATATATTATCATACCGACTGAACACATAACTCAAACGGCCAAATACATGACTCAACCAACCAATTACATGACTCATCCGGTCAAATACATAACTCTACTGGCCAAATACATGACTCAACCAGCAAAATACATAACCGACAATACATGACTCAATAGACCAAAAACATGACTTAAGCGACCAAATACATAACTCTGTTGGCCAAATACATAACTCAACCGTCCAAATACATAACCGGCCAAATACATAACTCAACCGGCCAAATACAAAACTCAACCGGCCAAATACATAACTCTACTGGCCAAATACATATTTCAGCCGGCTAAATATATAACGGCAAAACACATACCGTAACTCAACCTGCCAAATACATAACTCTATCGGCCAAATACATAACTGCAAATACATGACTCAACCGGTCAAACACATACCTCAACTGGCTAAATACATAACTCAGCCGGCAATACATGACTCAACCGGGCAAATTCATAACTGAACCGGTCAGATACATGACTCAACCGGCCAAATTCAGAGAATGATTGCCATACTAGAGCACAGACTAAAAGCTATATGCTGTGGTATCCGCATCTTGATTTAGATATGCTTATTATCCAAATGTTAACGTTTAACGTTTAACTGTACGAGATAGATAGCACGGATCCAATTTGAAAGCATTTTCAGACAAATTAAGTACGGCTCAAATGTTGTAAATGGTCTTTGGAATGGAAGAAAAATTATGGGAAAAGAAGAAAATGATGGTTTAATGAAAAGCAACCTCGCCAGCAACTGCCTCTTTTTCCTCGTTGTTTTGCCATTATTACCAAGTGAAATGTTCAGTGAGTTATATATGTTTTTCAAGTTAAGACATTGATCCAATCCATTGTGGAAAAGGAGCAGTGGCTGGTAAGAAAGGTGTGTTCTGAAACAACATGTAGATTCTACAGTAATGCTTGATAGGATAACACATATTAGTTTTAAATTACTGAGGAAAGGAAAGGACAATTCCCCATCATATCCATTCGCTCTAATGGGTCCGCAAGTAGGCTCGCAGAATAAACCATTTTTTTTACAAATCGCAAATTACTTCATTTATTTATTCATTCGAGTGTAATACCAAAAGGTCAAAAGCCATTTTATAATTGGCCTGCAACACACGAAAAAGGGGCATTCGCACATTTGCGTAAAGTGTCGTCTCGGATCACCCTGCGCAGTACGCGCAGACTAATCCGAAACGAAACTTTCCATTTTTAAGTTGGAATGCGAAGCATACCAACTTAGATTTAGCAAAACCGGAAAATGAAAACAGAATAATTCAATCCGGGTATCCGAAGAACACAACACAAGGATATGAATACACCAGGGACTGGTTTTCATTTCAACTTGCCATGGACGACCCGTTTGTAATAACCGAAGATAATAATATGGGACATGTATTACTTTCGGGACAAATATGCATAAATAGCCATCAAAACCTTCGTAGACTTGTTTTTAAAAGATTCAAAAAGAAAGTAAAGACAGCGTATGAATATGTCGCTGTGCTTCGGTGTTTGCTTATTTGGTAATCACGTGATCTTTATTTCTCAGAAAACAAGTTTCAGTTTCCAAACGGCCTAGTTTCACTTCCTAAACGGCCTTATTGCACACTTAAAGAAAATAGTTCATATACATTTTGTCATTAATTTTGTTAAAAACGTCATTGAAGGGAGACAAAGTCTTGTGAATATTTATTAACATAAAAAACTCTTTCGATTAAAACAATTTGCATTTCATTACTTCCCTTAATATCGCGAAATCAAGTATCTACAGCGCGCATTGACTTCATTTGATAGTTAGTGGATGCACAGAATCATCTTGGGGTTAAGTAAACAGTTTTAATATCGATGAACTTTTTAATTTTGGATCACGAACAATAAATATCGAGTCGATGTATCAATCGTCGCGTGTATAAAGGTTGCAGGAATGAAGTTTTAGTTTGCGACTGGCGTGAAAATTGTGTCTCGAGAGGTCACTGTATAAAAACTAAACTGCCGATTTCAAGAGCAGTAGCGTTTACTTGATTTCACGCGATTTATTATTACTAATTGTATTTTCTTGAAACTCGGAGTACATGTTCACTATCAAAACAGCAACCTATGCCATCAAGGGAAATAACTCCAAATGCATTTTGTAAGAATTTTGTCCCTTTTTTGATTTAGATCTTTTTCACTATCCAGCACCCACAGCCGAGCGTGGCACCAGCATGCGGCGCTCTTGTTACTGTTTAAGCCTGTACTTTCTGTCTGTCTGTCCACAGCTGACTTGCAGACTGAGTCTCTATTAGTATACATCCAATTTTTAGGCAGCATAATACATGTTATAGGGGTCAGCTATAGTTGTGCTTGTTGCAGCAGTAGCTCCTTGGCTTAAAACTTCAAAATCACAATTTAAGGTTTGTCAAAAATCTTGACATGAATGATCTTTGCAATTCCATTTTCTCTGGAATGATCGGACCATATTTTAACAGTGTTGCACAACTGTTTACCTACATCGGATATGATTTTCATGCCCCACATCGAAAGATCGGAAGCATATTGTTGTCGAGCCCGCTTGTGGTGAGTGAGACATAGCGTTACAATGTGGTTTTGGAGTCCATCTGGTAAAAACTTAGCATTTCCCTATTACTCCAAAATTATTCAAGTTACATTGAACAATGCTCATATTTTTCATGTAGACACCTTTCGTCAATATGCACCTTATGAGGGTCACATGTCCTAGACCTAAGTCAACTTTTAACCCAGATCACGGTAAGAATGTACTTCCTGTCAATATGCATATAATGAGGGTCACAAGTCCAATGTCAATGTCAATATTTTGATCCTTTCTTCAAAAGTTATCACAGAAACTTAACATTTAAATAAAAATGTTCATATTTGGTACGAAGGTAACAGTCATGGATAGAGATCTGCTGATGACAAGGTCATAGTAATCTGACAAGGTCGAAGTCAAACATCAAAGCCATTCACCAGATAATTGGCTGTTACAGAGGCATTTGTTTTTCACAAAAAAAAGGTCTTGTTTTGCAAAAAATATCATGGTCGAAAGTTAGCAGGCATGTGCTTGAAGTTCAGGTTGTAAACTCTTCCAAAATATCACATTTTCTTTTGTTTTCCGTGTGCAAAAATTGTCAGATGTCCGATCAGGTTTCTCAAAATTCCTCACTTTCAGCCATGTAATATGAAAATGTTTCACTTTGAAGCAAACTACTCTAATCACCAACGAAGCAATCTTTCATTTCAAATAAACTGAGGTATCTATAGACCTCATGAAAAGTAGGAATACCATAAGAAAGAAAGGTTTCAAAGACATCGTTAAAAAAACATAGAAAGAAACAAGTTTGTATTGCATTTACCGTATTCCAACTTAGCAGTGCTTTCAGTGCTTTGATTATATATGTAATTTTCTGTTTTGTGCAGGTCTACTGTAGGACAAAATCTAATGCCGTCTCGGATCAGCCTGCGCGGGCTGCGCAGGCTGATCCGAGACGACACTTTATGAAAATGTCCGAATGCCCCTTTTCGCGTGTTGCAAGCCAATTATAGCTGCTAAAAAACGATAGCACCGCATGCGGGTGCCAACGCTTAGCTTGCAGTGCTTAATTTTCAGTGAAACTTCTAAGTCGAAAAAGGAGCGTAAGTGTGACAAAAATATTTAGCTGTTCGTCTTGTATGGTTTCCCTTTTAAAAGTTAATAACTCGTCCAGGTTTGAAAAAAATATCTTCAGTAATGACAGGTAACCGGCATTTTCTCTTTTTCCCACAATGTTTTCTTTCCTACAACCACAAATTTTAATATCTTTAATTACATTTATTCAGTTGTCTGCCAATGCTTTCAATTTGGACAAATCTAAAAATTTTCGTTTGGTAAATGATGCTGAAAATTTTTCGTTTATCACCAAAAACAATCAAACAAATTTAAAGAACTTTATTTTCTTTTTCAACTGCATATTTTCAGGTCAACGTTCCTAATCTGACGCAATGACGGACAAAGGCTTTAGCAAGGAAATTAAAGATGTACTAACAATTGCCAATACTCTACTGCGAGAGAGCAATACAGAAGAAACCAGAATTTACGTCCAGCAAAAACTGAAGGAAATTAGAGAATATTTACAGGAAAAACAAGCTAAGGTAAAACGCATACAAATGCATTAAAATTCACAAATGAAACCCCCTCCTTGAAAATGATATTAAATCTTACAGGCGGTGGGGGGGGGGGGGTTATTTAGATTTTCGTAATCATACCAAACTTTAAACTAGCAACACACGTATATTAAAAAGAAAAACAGACGGCGTAAGAGATAGCTGAATATCAATATTTGCACTCTTCTGTGGTTCAACATGATGAGATACAGTGAGAAGTAATCTAATTTAGTAATGTAATAGTTTGAAAACTGCCAATTAATAAAACAGAAAAGTGTTCGGAAAAACACGGTGTTTCATTGGTGGGATACGCTTCAGACTTTTGCGCGCTAATGTTTGTGGGAACGCCACAATGACACATGTCTACGATATAGTGATTTATCACACAAGCCCAGTTATAACGACCCTGAGATAGATCGCTTTTGAAATATAGCTGGAAAAGAAGAAAATGCTGGTAACCAGCATTTTCTCCTTTTCCAACAATGTTTTCTATTTTTTCAGACATAAATTCATTAATTTTAGCTACATTTTAATTGTCGTCTGCAAACACTTTCGATCTGGACCGGTTCAAACAGTTTTGTCGTTTGGTATAGATTTAGATAAGTACAATGACATCCCGTCTGTCTCATTTAAAATAGTCGAAGTTCTCGATCAGATCTGTGGTCCAATGCTTTCTAAATACTTTCTAAAAATCTATCCAGGTCTGTCTGTCTGTCTCTCTCTCTCTGCCTTCCTTCCTGCCTGCCTGCCTCCATAATTTTATATGTTCCACGTTTTTCTATATTCTACGGTCATTGCTTTTCTTGCCCCCCCCCCCCCCCCCCCACCCTCCCTAACTTTTTATTATTTCGGGGAAAACAAACAAGTTAAATATTTCATTCAACGGAAAACAGGCGAAATTGAAGGAATGGATGGATGAAAGAAATAATGGTCTAAGTAAGAAAATTCGTTTTACTTGTGTCTATCGGTCTAAAAAAGATTTCCTCAGCTTAGTTCTAATAGATTATTATATTTTTTATGACAGCAGACAAAAAAAAAAAAAAAAAAACAGTAAAAGAACATGAATGATATTTTGTTACCACATGGTTGTCTCCTTTCTATTTCATCACATTATCTCCCGCCAGATGGCATTCTACAAATACGCATCTATCTGATTTGAGCATCCTGGGTACAGAACCGGACTACTTTTCAAAACGACAACCGTTACTATGAATTTCAAAATAAAATAATTGTTTACTCAGTAAAACGCTACCTGGTGCGATTCATTCAGCTATGATCAGCTAGTATGTAACAGCGCCTACAGGCTTGGGCAAAAGCCAAAATAAGGGAGATCACTCTAAATAACTTGGACCTTAAGACTGTACGAGTTTTCTCCCTTAGACCATGAAATGAAGAAATATTCTCATCGTTCACCTGCTCGTACTGTTTGATAAAAAAAATGCATAATTTATTGTTGCATGATGACCATTACTCTGCAGAACATTCGCAACAACAGACTGCCTATGAATTTTTTGTGGTAAAAGAAGAAATTGCTTTTGTTAAGTAATTTACTGTTTTTGAAGCAAGGTTTTCACAAGCTTCCCCAATTGCTTCCCTTGATTAATTTATTGTCTTTAATTTGTCCAAAATGAATCTAAAGTTGTTTGCTAATAACTTGTGCCATGATATCATAACTTAATATCTTACCACACAAAGTTCTGTTTCTATTACTCTGAGCGAGAGGGTTTCTGATATCATTGTTTAAAAAGCAGAAAATGCAGGCATATTTAGTATTCATTTTATTCCTTTTCCAGCAACATTTTTTGTTATCCAAATGAAGACCAATGAAATACCATCATTTAATTTATTGTCTGCAAATTCTTGATGAGTTAAAAATTGTTCTGTCTCTATTAAGTAACTCTAAGGTTAAGTAACTCTAAGGTTTAATCTCTGAAAGTGCCAAGCTCAAATTAAGTTGTCTCTCATGTTCATGAACTGATTGTCTGTATTTGGGGACAGTATGCATCAAGATCAAACTACCGGTACAGAGAATCTACACCCTGATCTAGGAACTATCTGCCATAATATGCAATATTCTTGCAAACAGCAATGAAGTAAAAATCTAGCAATTTTCCTTTCTGTTTTTCCAATGCAGATAAGTGTCTATGATAAAAGCATCAACTCTTTAGCACTCAAGCCCGAGTTTTAACAGCCCTGATGAAAAAGCCTTTTGAAAATATTGTGGCAAAAGGAGAAAATGCTGGTAACCAGCATTTTTTCCTTTTTCCACAATGTTTTCTAAAGCTTTGCTTCTCTGGGTTGTTCCAAGACAGGACGGTTTTGTAAAGGTTAAGTAACTCTAAGGTTCAATGTTTTGTAGGGTGAGGAGATTTTAGAAAAGGAAACAGAAAAAGAAAATGAAAGCATAAAAATTCTGGAGGACAGGTAAGGTGTCTTAAAGGCTAAAAGGAATTTAATGCATTTCTCCGATACATTATACGAAACAAGTCATCACATAATTATTGATTCACAAAATCCATTTTGTCTTACAACCGAGTCATGAGGTACTGTATATGTGGATATATCCGCGTGTCGAAAAGTTTGCGAAATACCGATAATGGACATTTTGCATACAGAAATTTTTGCGAATTAAAGACACTCATTATTTGTTGGTATACTTATGGTAAAATACGCAAATAGAAAAGTTTGCAAATTTTTCAAATTCACGAAATCGCAAAAATTACCATGTCGCAAACATTTCCACTGATACAGTACACTAGTCTTTTGACATGCAGGAAATAGACCAAAGCAAAAAGTTTCAAACCAGGTCAGCCTGGGCGGACTGCGCAGGCTGACCTGAGTCGATACTTTTTGCACATGCATTAAGCCCCCTTTTCATAGAGCATGGCTGTTATTATATGTGATATGTCACAAGTTTTACTAATGATTTCAGGACTTTAATATCATAGAAAAGGCATGGGAAAAAAAAAACAGAAAAGAGATGCTAATGGTGAAGGATTTGATAATAACACTGACAATGTCTGAAATTAGAAAGAAAACTGAGCTGATCGAACTGTTGCAAAATAGGAAGTTGACACTTCGGATTCCCCACACAATTATGGTTGATAATACAGATGGTCACGGTAGATAATGAATAGGCTTAGAATGTGCAATCACATCACAGATCTTCAATTTATCTAATATTCATATTTTTCTCCCTGTTTTTAATTCATGAAAATGCAACATGAATGAAGTGAATATTTCCAGTTGGTTAAATCAACAGAGATAAGCCAACTCCAAGACTTTTGTTTCCGAAAATATCTTGTAAACAGAACAGCGGACGTGTATCTAGAGGAGACAAACTTATATAGTCATAATCAGTAAACTTGAGTTGCTTAGCTAAGAACATAAAACATTGTGGTAGATGGTTTGTTTGGCATCTTTTGAAACAACAACAACCACAAAAAGATGTGGAAAGTTTAATGATTGATTGATGACTAATTGGTGTTTTACGCAGCTTTCAACATTATTTAAGTCATATCATGGAGAGTTTACATAATTGAAGTATGTCCTGGGTTTCACCAGTGCTAGGCTGGGGCTGTGAGGTGTCTTGCCAATGGACACTCCCATGATAAGCCAGATGCTTCCAGTGAGGCTTGAGCCCAGGGCCTATAGGTTATGAGTCCCACACTGTACCACTGAGCCATACAGGACCCTGTGAAAAGTTCAAAGAAAACAGGAATAAATTCCTGCAATTTTCAGTTTTCTATTTAAACAAATCTAATGCAGGGTTATGAAAATGGATAGTGTTTAACGGACTGGATGGTTTTTTTTTTTCTTTCTTGCAGACTGTAAAGATCAAGATCAGACTGCACAAATGTGCAGCCTGATCTTGTATCCACATGGTCTACTACCTTGCCAAAAAACCTTGAAATAGCAATACATGTATTTTGGCTTTTTTTAGCTCACCTGAGCACGAAGTGCTCATGGTGAGCTTCTGTGATCGTGCTGTGTCTGGCGTCCGTCGTGTGTCGTCCGTCGTCAACTTTTACCTTGTGTATGCTCTAGAGGCCACATTTTCGATGCGATACTCATGAAACTTCATCAGAATGTTTGTCTTGATGATATCTTGAATGAGTTTGAAAATGGGTCATGTCGGGTCAAAAACTAGGTCACTAGATCAAATCTTAGAAAAACCTTGTGTACACTCTAGAGGCCACATTTTCAGTCCGATACTCATGAAACTTGGTCAGAATGTTTGCCTTGATGATATCTCGGATGATTTTGAAAATGAGTCATGTCAGGTCAAAAACTAGGTCACTAGGTCAAATCTTAGAAAAACCTTGTGTACGCTCTAGAGGCCACATTTTCGATCCAATACTCCTGAAAGTTGGTCAGAATGTTTGTCTTGATGATATCTCAGACGAGTTTGAAAATGGATCATGTCAGGTCAAAAACTAGGTCCCCAAGTCAAATCTTAGAAAAACCTTGTGTACGCTCTAGAGGCCATATTTTTGGTCCGATACTCCTGAAAGTAGGTCAGAATGTTTGTCTTGATGATATCTCGGACGAGTTTGAAAATGGGCCAGGTCAGGTCAAAAACTAGGTCACCAGTCAAATCTTAGACTTGATGATATCTCGGACTAGTTCAAAAATGGTTCATGTTGGTTAAAAAATTATGTCACTAGGTCAAATCTTAGAAAAACTTTGTGTATGCTCTAGAGGCCACATTTTCAGTCCAAAATTCATGAAATTTGGTCAGAATGTTTGTCTTGATGACATTTCAGACGACTGAAAATCAGTCATGTTGGGTCAAAAACTAGGTCAGTAGTTCAAATCTTAGAAAAACCCAGTGTATGCTCTATAGGTCACATTTTCTGTCCAATACTTATGAAAGGTGGTCAGGATCTTTGTTTTGATAATATCTACAATGGGAAAATTGGCTGTGGTTGGCAAAAAAGTAGGTCACTGAGCGAAATTCTAGAAAAAGCTTGTGCACATGCTACAGTTCAAATTTTCAGTCCAATAATTATGAAAGCTTAGTAGATTGTTTGTCATGATATCTCAAAAGAGATTGAAAATGGTTCATGTTTGGTCAAAAGACTCAGGTGAGCGACTTTAGGGCCATCATGGCCCTCTTGTTTCCTGATTGAAAAGATCTGATATGAGACTAACAGACTGATATACTATTTTCTTTTCTTCCAAGAATTAATGGACTGTCAGGTGGTTCAATACGTGAGACAGATTTCCTGGACTATAAACAACTTTATCATGAATTAAAGGAGACTGAGTGGATGGAAGCTTTTCACGCACTGTTAGAAAATAAAAGTTTGAAAGTTAAAACCATCCTGCAGTATTTGATCGAAATGCTCAAGGTAAATTGACCCTTTACCAAACAATCCCAAATCTTAACAAACCTGTAACCCTTTGCCACACAATCCCAAGTTTAACAACCCCTAGGAAGAAGGCTTTTGAAAACATTGCAGGAAAAGGAGAAAATGCTGATAACCAGCATTTTCTCCATTTCCTACAATGTTTTCTACCCTTTCTCAGACAACTTTCCCCTTTTGAGCTACATTAAATTTTTGGCCCGCAAATTGCTTTCAATTTGGGTAAGTCCAAAATTTTGTCCTTTGGTAAAGGGTTAAAGACGGCTTCGAAAACCATTATGGAAAAAGGAGAAAAGGCTGGTAGCCAGCATATTCTCCTTTTTCCACAATTTTTTACTACTCTTTTCGTGACAGATCTCATCTAATTTGTCCTTTACAAATACATGTACTGTATTCTCCTAATAAAGGCTCCCGCAGCTATGCAAAACATAGGTAGGGAGCCTTTATTTTGTACCAAATTTGCAAAGCAAAAAGTGTGTCCAATTTTGTATTTCTTTTTGTTTTAGTGATTGTTAAGAGGAAATATTAATCAAATCAGAGAAAATATGCATCAAATTCTTCAAATATAGTCATTTTAATCAACTAATGTATATTACGTTATCATGATTTAAGGGGTTTTCTAGGGGGGGAAGCTACTATTAGGGAGGGCACTTTTATTAGGAGAAATCAGTATTTTCAATTTGGATGATTCTATTGTTTCCTCCCATGGTAAAGATTAATGATCTTTTTCCACAATGCTTTTTAGCCTATTGAAGACAAATACTTTGATTAGATCCATATTGAATGTGTCATCTACAAATACTCTCGATATTAAAGAGTCTCAAATTTTGTTGTGTTGCAAAGGGTTCACCAGTTACCAAACAATCCCAGGTTTTTACGACCCTGAGGAAAACATTTGAAAACATTGTGGGAAAAGGAGAAAATACTGGTAACCAGCATTTTCTCCTTTTCCTACAATGTTTTCTACCATTTCAAAGATTGAAATCATCATTTTGGCCACATTTAATTTGTCGTCTGCAGATGCTTTCAATTTGGACAAGTCTAAAATTTTGTCGTATGGTAGAGAGTTAATCAGACTTGTATGGTGTAACCCTTTACCACACAATCCCAAATGTTAACGACTCTGTGGTAACAAGCATCTTCACCTTTTTTCCACAATGTTTTCTGCCCTTTAAAGAACAAATTTTATCATTTCAGCCACATTTGATTAACTATTTACCAAATGAAAAAAATTTAGATTTATCCGAATTGAAAACATTTGTAGACAACAAATTAAATGTGATTCAAGTGATGGAATTTGTCTGTGATAGGGTGAAAAACATTGTGGGAAAAGGAGAAAATGCTGGTTACCAGCATTTTCTCCTTTTCCCACAATATTTTCAAAAGGCCAGCTTCTCCAGGATCGTTAAAAGTCGGGATTGTGTGGTACAGAGTTAATTTCGTTGCCTGTATTACTGGAACAAATTGACATGAAATTGACTTCTATGCAAAGAATAATTAAAGAGTGAATATTTATATCATCGGGTATAATCGGACGATACGGCAATTCTGTTAACGGTAAATGTCGGGTTTGACCCTTACAGTGCCATAGTCAAAATATTAGAGCTTTGACGGATGGCATGGATCAAGATCAGACTGCACAGAAAGTGCATCTTAGATCTATGTCACCTGCCACGTATTGCCAATTCAAATTAACAAAATCGTGTTTATTTCAGGTATTTTAAGTATTTTTTAAAGACACGACAAATCTATTAGCTGCATAAGAGTTAAAAATTGTGCACATAGTTCCGCATGCAGACGACATTACCCAAAGCAAAGTTTGGACAATAATTCAAGCATGAAATTTATGGTAATAGAGGTCATTTATTTCATGTCAATTTGTTCGAGTAATAAATGCTTTCAATTTGGACAAGTCAAAAATGTTGCCATAAAGAGTTAAAAATGTTTTGGAATTGTTGGAGTCACAGAACTATATTTCAAGGCAGAAATGTGTGGGAAAGAAAAATGGAAATATATTTTTAAGGAGTTTAAGACCACTAGGGAAAAAAGAAAAAAATTGTTCATGATGAATGAGAGAAACAATTTTGCCATAAATTTGCTTTACCTTTTCCATATTTTAGTCGTTGTCTAGTTTATGTATTTGTAAACATTGTCTTTAAAGACAGATTGATGACGTAAAAGTACAAGTTTGCAATATTTGTTAGAAAAGTACCCATTATAGTGGATAAACTATAGCATTATATTCCTATCAGTGAATTACTGGGATTTCACAGTGAATAACACCATGAGTGATTATAATTATAGTATCATCACTAGTGACAACATAGTTTTAGAATGTTTGCCGGAACTACTTCTTTCCTATATTGCTCATATTGTACCAGTTTTGATAATTATTAGAATAAAAAAGGATGAATTAGGAATATAATAAGTAGAATAATCAACTGGTTGTGTGTGTTATTAAAAATGTATCACTCGAATGGGGTTTGATGCAGTTAAAAAACTCATCCTTGGGACTTGTTTTTTCAACCGCATCACACCCCATTCTAGTGACATCCTTTTAATATCACACACAACCAGTTGATTATCCTCTATCTAGATAGAAGTATGCTAGGGTGCATATTTACCAACTATTCTTGATTTCATTCTTATTCAAGATTTTGAAAAAAAAAAGCCTGTCTTTTACATAAAGGTTTTAATCTTTATTTTTCTTGCATTTAAGATAACCTATGATAAATGTAAGACATACAAAGCCAGTCAGAACAGGGAGCTGATGACAGAGGCAAGATGGGCTGGGGATAGACAGAATAAGCAAAAAGATTTACAAGGATTGATAGATGAACAGGTTTATTTCATTTAACAGAGCTCCAGATAAGAGGGAGTGATGGTATTCTAAATCCATTATTTCTCTCCCAAACCCTATGTTGTGGGTACTCATTAGAATCGTCTCAGTGAGGTGATTCTAATGAGTACCCATAACATAGGGTTTAATGGAGAATAATTAATATTTTCAATTTTGAAATCAAAATCACTCCCTCTGCCTGGAGCTCTAGGTTAGCATATCATTTGTAATTGAGTCTTGGTCTGTGAAAAGGGGGCTCGATACATCCGTAAAAAGTATCCATGCGGGCTGACCTGGGTCAAAACTTTTTGTTTTTGGTAAATTTTATGCATGTGGAAGAACCATTCTACCCCAGAATTCAGTTAGTTTTAGACAAAATGGATTTATAGATCCATAATAACAACTTGCTCGGTATCATGTTTCACAAAGATGCACTAAAGCCCATTTTTTCTGAGCATGGCTGGCTCAATTCTTTCTAGGTTTCAACTGTTATGGCAAGTAGTGATAAAGGGGCTGCAAATCTTACTGCTATGGCAGTTACATCCATGCTTGTTTCCTAATTGTGACACAAGAAAACAATGCAATATGCACATGTATAGTACCACTTACATTGTCAAATAAACAAAATGAAAACTTTCTGTTTGACAGCAAAATATATATACACATATGTAAATCACATGCTTTTACTAGAAAGGTACAAATTTGGTATTCAAATTAGGGGTTGGTTGCTTTGCAATCGGTAACCCCGTCTATTTTTATGAGATTAAATATGACATCATGATCCCATATAGCTGTCACATGACATTCCCAGAAACCTTTGCCAAATCAAGGCAATCTAAAAATACCTTAAATAACTTCATAGCCCATGAAGGATATACCACTGAAAATTATATTTGTCTTTCTTCTTTAGCAAAGGTTTTCCAATTATCGGTATCACCTTACTTAATTCTGTGATGAATCATTTTTGAAGTTTGATGAAATTGTAGAGATCTGAGTAGCTCCCTTTTATGGATTAATCATTCAGCACTTTGTAAGTTCATTTTCTGTGGGGATGGGATGGGGATGAAACAGGTTATATTTTTCGATATTTATCTTTGAAATTGGTAAAGATTTGTCAAAGAGTGTAGTTTTGTGACCAGTTCCTTACATTGGAAAATGCATGTAATTATTTTTATTTGTTACATGATATGTTTTCAATCAATCAGAAATACCATTACACTATCAAACTAAATGTCTGATGAATAAAAAGAAATTGTTAATTTTTAATTTACAGGTTCAAGAGTTGAAAAAACATGTAAACTACTGTCAAGACAAAACAGCTCCATTCTGTTTACAAGCCATCAGTGAGGTAACAATTTCTTAACTAGTCCCTTTCCATCTTTGTCTAAAACCCTATCACTGAGCCCCGGTAGCTCAGTCGGTAGCGTGAGAACAGGGGGTCGTGGGTTTGATCCCTGGCTCGGCCAATTTCTTTCCAAAGATTGATGATAGTCATTGCGACAGGATTTTCCTCTCCCACCACTGACCATTGTTTCGACGATGATTATGTGGGATAGCAGCCAGTGGCTTGGAAAGAAGATTGTGCAGAGTACTGGTAAAAGAGACTCCAGTAAAGCATGGATAGGTGTACCGGCCACCGCGATATAACTGAAATAATGTTGAAAACAGCGTTAAACACCATACAATCAGTCAATCAATCAATCGTCCGCAAATGCTTTTAATTTGGGCAAGGCTAAAATTTTGTCATCTGGTGAAGGGTTAAACCTTATCCAGCATTTTCTCTTTTTTTTCCCACAATGATTTTTAAAAGCCTTCTTTCCCAGGGTAATTAAAACTTGGGATTAAGAAGGGTTAAGACTGATATAGGGGAAAAAAAGACTTAAATTGTCACAGACTTAAAGTAACAATAAAGGCCAAATGTAAACAAAGCGGGTGTTTTAATGCTGTTGAATTTATATCAAACCATTTAAAAGTATGGAAATTATTGTGAAGATGACAATCTGTCATTGTACAGTCGGTCCAAGTGTTAGTCGCTGACAGAGAAATTAATTTCAAAACTAGGTTAAAACCTGCCAGGTAGCTACATGTGTCTTTTGTTTACTTTCTGCCTGATTTTAAAATTCTTTTTTCTGCCAGCGACTAACATAATTATGGCCCGACCACACGGTAACAGACTGTCATCTCCGCAATATTTGCCATACTTTTAAATGGTATGATTTAAATTTAAATGTACTATGACATCTGCTTTGATATTTTGGCCTTTACTGGGCCTTTAAGCACCCCAAATGATGCTGTCATAGGAACACAGTCGTTGAAACCTTATTTACAATACGTTGTAGTCTTGTTAAGGGGCAGAAAACTTTATAGAGCTTTCTGATGCATGTCAGGCACAACTTTTATTCATTTTTATCACTCTCTTCAGGTTAGAATGAAATAAGACAAAAGCTTTTTGCAGAGTCTATCGAACATTATCTGATACTAGCCAAATTTGTCTTGTAACGCTTTACCACACAATCCTGACTTCTTAATGACCCTTAAGAAGAAGCCTTTTGAAAACATCGCAGGAAAGGAGCAAATGCTAGTAAACAGCATTTTCTACATTGTATAATATTAGCCAAATTTGTCTTGTAACACTTTACCAAACAATCCTGACTTAAGAAGAAACCTTTTGAAAACATCATGGGAAAGGATAAAATGCTAGTAACCAGCATTTCCTCATTTTCCCACAATGTTTTCTACAATGAAAAAGACAGAAATAATCATATGAGCTGCATTTATTTTGTCATCTGCAAATGCTTTCAATTTGGTCAAGTCCAAAATTTTGCCGTTTGGTTAAGAGGTAATCCCAAAAATAAGGCTATTGAAGACTGACAACATTTGTATTCAAATATTCAAGACAACGTAACAGTATGGTAATCCTCTACCACATAGCGAAATTTTAGTTTGTCCAAATTATAAGTAGAAAATGCACATATTTTAAATGTGGCTTAAATAACAGACTTCTCCATCTGAGGATAGAAAACAATGTGGGAATAGCAGAAAATGGTGACCAGCATTTTCTCCTTTTCCCCCCAGTGTTTTCAAAAGTCTTTTCTCAGAGGCATTAAAAGTGGGGATTGTTCGGTAAAGGCTTAAATTATCCTTTCTTTACTGTAAGCTTTGTTTTTTTTTCCCCCCCACAGAAATTACTTGGAGAAATAAAACAAGATCCAGCAATGATGAATAGATACAGAAAACAGAGTGAGAGAGCAGTCACAGCCTTTGATAACTACATTATAAAATGTATCGAGTTTTCTTGGATAGCACACTTTGAGATGCCCCCTATAAATCTCATTACCGACCCAAAGAGGGAGTGTCCTCTTATCATGGACCAGTTTATGGACAGGAAGTTAGTTCCAGGAGGAAAACTTGTAGAATGGCCAGCTTTAGTACAAGGTCCTTCTTTGAAATCTCCTGACTGCCATGTAAAAGTACCATGGTTACTGTATGAAAAACAACATCCTCGACCAGCTGTCCTCCCTGCACCCAAGGAACCCACGCCTCCTCCACCCAAAGAAATTGCTCGCATGGAAATTGTTGCTGCTGCCCGTGAGGAAGAAGATAATCTACCTGATGAAAATGTTTACGTACAGGATAATGTAGCTATATCTATGCCGAGAGCCAACATAGAGGAAGACATAGATGGAAGTAAGGACAGTGAAGAAGAGGCAATGTTGGGAGATGTGATATCAGAGAGACAGTTCAAACCCATAGATAGGTCAAGTGCCATATCTGAAAAACCTACAAAGGCTGCACCTGTGCGACCTAATATTTCTGGCAGATCTCAAATAACAAAGCAAGCAGAAACTCCAGAGGCAAAGATTGTTGCGACTAGGAAGCCAAATGACATTAAATTTCCACAAGCAACAGATAGCACCAACTTCTAAACTATGATGTTAACTCTTTATCGAACGACAGAATGGAGGATTTGTCCAAATTGAAAGCATCTGCAAACAAACAAAATAGATGTGACTCAAAAACTGAATTTTATGATTGGATGGGTAGAAAACATTGTGGGAAAAGGAGAAAATGCTGGTTAGCAGCATTTTCTCCTTTTCCCACAATGTTTTCAAAAGGCTTTTCTCTCGGGGTCTTGAAAAAACAGGATTGTTTGGTAAAGGGTTAATTATTGTTGATGATACTTTTTATATTGTGTTGAATGACTTTTTTTCATGCATTGATTTTGACTTTATATTACATTTCCTAACAATCCTGTATTTTACTGACTCTCGGGAAGAAGGCTTTTGAAAACATACATGTAATGGGAAAAAGGAGAAAATTTTGGTTATCAGCATTTTCTTCTTTTCCCACAATGTATTTTCTACTTTTCCCATTATGATTTACCCTGTAAAAGGCAAATCCCATTTTTTAAGCCACATTAACCATTTATGACTCAATCGAAACGTTCAACAACATTGAGGAATGTGGCTTTTAAAATCATTATAGGAAAAGCAGAAAATGCTGGTAACCAGCCTTTTCTCTTTTTCTCACAATGTTTCAAAGATGAAATTTGACAGCATTTGCAGATGACACATGAGGCTCAAAAACTAGGATGTGTCTTTAAAAGGGTAGAAAACATTGTGAGATAAGAAGAAAATGCTGGTTACCAGTATTTACCCATTTTTCAACAATTTTTTAAAAGCCTTCTCCATCAGGGTTGTGAAAACTCAGGACTGTGTTTTAAAGGGTTAAAAAGGATGCTTCTAAGATTTCATTGTGAGATAAGAAGAAAATGCTGGTTACCAGTATTTACCCATTTTTCAACAATTTTTTAAAAGCCTTCTCCATCAGGGTTGTGAAAACTCAGGACTGTGTTTTAAAGGGTTAAAAAGGATGCTTCTAAGATTTCATCTTCTTGTAAAAATTTGATATGTAATTAACACTGCAGGCCACTTTTTTTGCCTTGCATCAGACAACCTTAGAAATTATTATGACAAAACTTTAAATTGCACGTAACATTTTTGCATGCATAAGAGCCAGTTTTTTAAATTATTATTTTTTAAGTCTTCATGACTATTCCTTTGTCTTTTCATGTATAATTATGTGCTTTTACCAAGAAAATGAAAAACAAAAACAGTGTGAGACCTTTCTCTGAGCATTTGTTGTTTTCTTTGCTAGTCCACTGTTTTTGCAATCACATATCCCTGTGAGCCTGTGTCAAAAAGACAATGGCAACTTGGGTTTTTTTTCATGGTTTTTTATATATGCTTTTTATACCATTTTCTCCATCATTTGAGTTATAGCAGCCAGTGCACTTACATATGTGTTCCTGGTCAATTATATAATTTTTTCCATCATTTGAGTTATAGCAGCCAATGCACTTACATATGTGTTCCTGGTCACTGTCAAGTTAGCAAGGAACCATTTTTTAACACCTTGACCACTAAGTAAATGTGATGAAAATAGTCAGTCAAGAGCCAGGATTAAAACTCTGTCAATCTTGTCAAAATGGACAAGTCTAAAAGTTTGTCATGTTGGAAAGGGTTGCCAAGATACCATGCTAGCTAAAGCTGTTGGATGAATCAGTCTCAAGCTCATATATGTAAGCTACAGTGGCTTGTATGTTACCTCTTCTCATGATATATATGTCGTCATCCAAACTGGAATCTAGGCAGATCCGGAATCTGCCTAGACCAACCTGGAATTCTGTCTAGACCAAATAAGGATTCCAGTTTGGCTAGGCAGCTCCACAATCTGCCTAGACCAAATTGGAATATTTTCTCGTTGAATATAGTGCGACTACATATTAACCATCTTATTTAACTTAGACCCCAAAATAAAAGAAGTTTTAATCAGAAATTCAGAGTAAAAATAAATTTTGAATGTTTTGCACTTAGCAAAAAAAAAAATGTGGAAAACGGAGGAATTGTAGGAAAAAAACGAATAAATTGCTTTAATTAAAAATACCTCTCAATTGTAAACATATGTCGATTAATATGATTAAGAAAATTTTAGAAAACAATTTATTGGTCTAGACAAAATTATAATTCTAATTTGGTCTAGGCAGATTCCGGATCTGCCTGGGCACATTCTGGATCTGCCTAGATTCAAATCTGGCCTACGACATATATACCATTTACCAAACAGTCCTTTGTTTGTAATGACCCGGAAGAAGAAAGCTTTTAGAAATATTTGCGGGTTTTCCATCCTTTTGAAAGCAAGTACAAGTCTAAATTTTTTTCCCTTGGTATAGGTTCAATTCTTTCACTGACATAAGGCTCTACATCATTCATAGCTTTTGCAGACAGAGTAAATCACAGTAAGACTGCTCAGAAAATGCAGTTTGATCTTTGGATCTGTATCAACTTCTATAACATTTTACCCTATGACAAAAATGTCTCTGCGTTTGAAGTGTGTTTGTTATTTCAGTCTTCGAAACTAGAATAATTAATTCATTTGGGAGTAAATGAGTTAACTCCTTACCACAAAATCATATGTTTTAACAACCTTGACAGAAAAAGCTTTTGAAAACATTCCGAAGAAAGAAAGTGCTGGTTACAAGCACTTTCTCATTTTCCCACAATGTTTTCTACCCTTACAATGTCAAATTCTATCCTATGAACCACACTTAATTTGTAATCTGGAAATGCTTTCATTTTGGAAGATCCCAAAATTCTGTTATCTGGTAAAGAGTTAAGTAGATGAGTTCAGATTATGTTCTGTGACCTCAGGGGCGTAGCTAGGCAGATGCTTGAAATTTACATGACATTGTATACCTTTTTTAACAAAAAAGGTGAGTAAAAAAAATTATGAAACCAGAGTGTTGTATTACCACTGACTACACTGAATCTTTCTTCTGTTTAGCTAAATATACTGGCTTTTGACCTACTCTTTGGTATTGATGAAATCAAATGAATAAATGGTAACTTGCCATTCATCAAAACTTTTCCCATGTTCATTCAATAGGCCCAGGTTGGCTTATTAGCTTCCACATTTATGACACCAAAAAATAAACAGTGTGACCACTAATCGATTCCCTGGGGCCCTTTATTCACACCTCAGCAATGTAAAATGATAGAGGATGATCCTTTCCTTGTACGATACCCTTGGGCTTTTATTCACACCTTAGCAAAGTAAAATGATAGAGGATGATCCTTTCCTTGTACTATTTGATAAGATTTTTCTAAGCATTACCTGATAATCTAATATTATATGTCTATATGAGTAATTTGGGCAACCTTGTTAGATTTTGGAATCTGCCAAATGAGTGCATGTGTTGATCATAGAGAGCAACTATCCATGTAAATGCTTAAAGCCTTAAATGTAATGCCTTTAACATTCATTGCAGTATGGTATGATGAGTGGCTGTCCTATGAAGTTCATTACATATAAAAACTCAAAGCTTTCAATGTAACAAGATTAGCATTCATAGTGGTATGGTATGATGAGTAGCTCTCCGATACAGTTAAGCAGCATTTACTATGTTTGTGCTAGGATGAATGACCAAATTATAATGCAGTTCTGATATATGACCAGACACATATTTTTTATTTTTTTATTTTTTTTTAACAATGATTGGGATTAATCTGTAATTTTGAAATAGAACAAAGTTGGGTAATATCGTCCCCTTAATGCTAATTCAAGTTTTTCCTTAACTTTGAGAAAATTGTATCAAAAACATCATTTAGCAATAAGTTAAAAGTACTTGTGTCGTCTGTTAATATCGACCCCCAGAGTGTAATATCAACCCCCCCACTTCTCGGTGGATAATATCAATCCCTGTTGGAATAGATAAATTATCAGTCCATTTCAGATACATGTACAGTAACTTTAAAGATATTTTATATTTTATTAAAAGTTCATAAGTGAGCAGAAATAGGTCTTTTAAAGGGCACTTGAATGCTGGGAAATGTTGGTGCCTATAATTTGTACGAGCGTATTCAAATTTTAACACAAGAATTTTCAATTTTGGTGAAGTGGTTTTGTTTGACTGGAAAGGGTAAAACTAGATCAGTTTACATGTAAGTGATACTTTTTCTTGATCTAAACATACCTTACATGGTTTAACTGGTTGAATAGAGCCTACAAACAATTTGGAGGCATTGTCTGCGCATGTCATATTCTTCAAAGATTCGACCTGTCTGCTATGACGCATCACCCATCCCTGTATACCTGGGAAAAGTAGGATTGATACCGAAGCTATTAGCCTATTACCCAAGCATGTAGGGGCTGTTTTAATAAACGGTGGGTGCATAGGTTACATGCTAGCTGATCATGGCTAAATGAATTGCACCAGGTAGCGTTTAATTGAGTAAACATTTATTTCATTTTGAAATTCAAAAGTAATGGTTGTTGTTTTGAAAAGTAGTCTGGTTCTGTACCCAGAATGCCCAAATTAGATAGATGTGTATTTGTAGAATGCCATCTAGCAGGAGATAATGAATTTGGAGCGGGGGTCGATATTAAACTAACATCATATAAAGTTTTGCTAATATCAACCCCACTTGTGAAATATTAACTGTTTGCTTGTATCATATTTTAACTTAATCCTGATACACATACCATTGTTTCCTGAAAACTTTTTCCTACTGAAACTTACAAAAAAAAAAATATTTTTGTTGAAAATTCTGAATGGAATAAGTATTTTACCTACCTTAAGATACAGGATAACATTGAGGAGCTAATTATGTATTCATGATTTTCTCTCCATTTGGTAAAGTAAATTGTGTAAAGGGTAGTTTAAAATTACATGATTATGTAACACAATGATGTAACAATTCATTAATTTCCCCAGGAGGTTCCAAAATATGGAAATTAATAGTGGGGTCGGGATTACCGGGGGCTTGACATTATCCAACTTTTCTCTTTATGTCTAATTAAAAATTCCACTTTGCAACGAAATTAAAACAGTGAAGAAAAAAAATGCAGTTGTAAACAAGATTATTTTCATTATTTCTCTTCATACTGATCCACAATTCAGTTTACATATTCACTTTCCACTACCTCTTGGCTATGTCTCTACTATTTTTTTTTTTCAAAAGATATTTTTGTTTTAACTTCCTAGAAAGACAAAGATGACTGAGGATCATAAGAAAGAACTAGATTTTGCTACCTCCCTTTCGAACTAAACTGTACTTCACTACGTTTAGAGAAATCAGTATCAGCACCGGCTACGAGAAAGCTAAATTCTTCCCGCAAATCGGCGACTCTCTCATATTTGGTAATCGAAGAATGCATAACTAGGAATTTCAATGTGGATTAATTACCACGCATACTATCATTTGAAATTTCTATGTTTCAGTTGCAGACACAGACGGATTGATTCAAAAAACACCCGTTTTTTTTCAACGACCCCCTCCCTCGTGTGAATAGCCCTACCATGTCGAGGAAGAAGGAACATGTAGCGAGCATCGGGAGGCTACCAGAGGAGATGCAGGCATATATTTTGAGTAAGCTTGATGGCAAAACAGCGATCATCGCCAAAAGAGTATGCAAATTATGGCGCAAAATTATTTATGGTAATATTATGACGCCCCACTTTGTCCAATCTCCCCCTTTCTCCCCCCCACCACTCTCTCACTCACTCTCTCTCTCTCTCTCTCTCTCTCTCACTTACTTACTCAGCATTTCCTTTTTACTCCCACATTTTCTACTTTTATCAGAGAGCTAAATCTTATTTTTATCAAAGTTTAATTTTTCGTCTGCAGATGTATTGAATTTGAAATCTAAAGTTTGTTGCTTGGTAAAGGATTAAGATGGTACCTTTTGACTACTTACTCATCAAAATATAATTTCTGTAAAAGATGCAAATGAATTATAAAACTATGCTCACTAAGAACATCAAAGTCTTTGATAATATGAGATTTCTTGTCAGTCATATCTGTGGATGGTTTCTTTTCTTACTTCTGTTACTTACAGTCATGGAAAGCTGTATGCATTTTTGGTTACGGAAATGTTTGAAGGAAATTCCACCTCATGCCCTTGTGGAGCTGTCAAGATTGATGAGCCTTTCAAGTGATAAAGACAAGACCCTGGCTGCACTGCATATAGACTGGAGGTCTAGTTTAGAGGGTTTGGTACCTTGGATGTTTTGGAGAGAAGTTTATGCAGAATATTATAGGTAGGAAACTTTAATCAGTTCTGAATTCATCAAAGTTTAGATGAACTTAGATGGACAAAGATGTAAATTTCTGTCTTAACTTTTTTTTAGAAGATCAAATATTATAGATTCTTCATGATTATAAACAGTTTCAGGCGCAAGTTAACCCTTTAACTCTTTAGCAATCGACAAGATGTTAGACTGATCCAAATTGAAAGCAGTTGCAGACGACAATTTCAATGTGGCTCAAATGTAGAAAATTGTATCAGAAAGGGTAGTAAACATTGTGGGAAAAGGAGAAAATGCTGCTTTCCAGTATTTTCTCCTTTTCCCACAATGTTTTCGTAAGGCTTTCTTCTTGAGGGTCATTAAAACTCGGGTTTGTGTGGTAAAGGGTTCATACACAACAAAATTTTAGACTTGGAAAGCATTTGAAGAAAAAAATTACTTATAGCTCAAAAGACGATTGCTATCTTTGAAATGGTAGAAAACATGGTGAGTAAAGGAGGAAATTTTGATTACCAGCAATTATTCCTTTTCCCACAATGTTTTCTGTCTGCTCTCTGCTTCAGGATCATTAAAACTTGGGATTGTGTGGTAAAGGGTTAAATGTAGCCCAAATGATCAAATTTGTATCTGAAAAGGTATTAAACATAGTTAGAAAAGAGAAAATACTGGTTTCCAGGGTAGCCAGCTTTTTCTCCCTTTCCCTCAATGTTTTCAACGGACTTCCTCCTAAGGGATTGTTAAAACACAGAATTGATTGACTTGTAAAGGATTAAATCTGTTGCTAACAATTCAATTTGTCTTTGTGTTTATCATACTTTTTAGAGACATGTCCTGATTATTTGGTAACCTGTAGAGTGTGATAATGTATTTTGAAGTCATTTTGGGCAGAAGTTCTCTCTCATATATCCATTAGAGTTGGTCTAAGATCAGACTCTACATCTGATTTTAATCTGAATTCTTGACAAAAGCATTTCAAGCTACCCTGAATTTGCAAAGAATTTATGGTTTTTTTTGTGTTGTTGTTTCTGTTTCTGCAGATGTTGCTATATACAAAATGGTACATACAAGAAAGTAGAGCTGCACTTTTTCCCTTTGTATGGTGAAGTAACATGCTTGCATATACAAGGTAAGAAACCTAAATGCTTTAAGATGCTGATTGAGTAAATGAGCTGTGCTCTTTTAACAGATGGTTTAATGTACCTACAAAAAGTATCACTCCATTTCAGCATGTGCAGTTGTGCAGGCTGGCCTGGATCAAAACACTTTGCTATCGGTTAATTTTTCTGCTTCTCAAAGAACCATTCTATCTCATTCTTTCATTATTCAGGCAATGTGGATCTACATTATCCAATAACCTGCTTGGTATAATGCATTATAAAGATGCATTAAACCCCCTTTTTCCTACAGTGGTGCTCGTATCAGTATATACACCCTTCTGAATAAAATAGCCATTGTTTGTCAAGAAATAAAGACCAAGATATTGCAAGGCTGTTTTGACAGAATATATTACAAAAATTTCAGATGATGGAGATCAGAGATCAGACTGCATGTTTTGTGCAGTCTGATCTTGATGTGCATTGTCTGCAACACTCAATTTTATCTTGGTTTTTAGATGTCTATTGAAGCAACTGAATTTGTGCTTCATACTTAGAGGGCTACTCCTAAGCTTGCCAATTGAATGAAAGATAAAATTTTTTATCAATATGATTTTGAAAATTTTCTTATAAAATAGGAATTATTAATATTTTCACAATTTTGAAAATATTAGTAAGGTTTAAGGTGAGATAGATCTTTAACTAACAAAGAGAAATAGAGGACTAACCTTATACTAGATAATAAAATTTTAGACTTGTCTAAATTGAAAGCAATTGCAGACAACACAATAAATGTGAAAAATTGGAACTTGGACCTATTTTCGGAACATTCTTTGTCTTATTCTGCAGAATTGTCTTAATTTCAAAGTAACACAATTTCTGATTGACTAAACCATTTGGCCTGCAACTGAAGGACATTTGCGTAAAGTGTCGTATTGGATCAACCTGCGCAGTCCGCGCTGGCGAATCGGAAACGACACTTTCCATTTTTATGCAATTTTCTGTTTTGCGCAAGTCAACTGTAGCACAAAATCTAATGTAGTCGTAAAGTGCTGTCTTGGATTAGCCTACGCGGACTGCGCAGGCTGATCCATGACGATACTTTACGCAAATGTCCGAATGCCCCTTTTCGCCTGTTGCAAGCCAGTTGGAGAATAAAACAAAGAATGTTCTACAAAATGGTTGGTGAATACTGATGTTGATTATGGAAGGATAGAAAACTATTGTTGGCATAGGAAAAAATGCTGGTTACCACAGTGTTTTCAAAGATTGTTTTCTTTGGAATCATTAAAACTGGATTGTTTGGTAAAGGGTGAAGAAAATTTCCTCCTGACTTCCTGGCTGAAACTGACTGTTTCAGTGGTCCTTATACTTGACAAAGTTAATATAATCTCTTTGTATGCTGCCGAGCCCTGGTAGCTCAGTCGGTAGCGTGCAGGACTTGAGAACACGGGGTCCAGGGTTCGATCCCTGGCTACGACCCCTGGCTCAGCCAATTTCTTTCCGAGGATTGATGATAGTCACTGCGACAGGATTCATTCCTCTCCCACTGCTGACCATTGTTTCGACTATGATTATGTGGGAAAGCAGCCAGTGGCTTGGAAAGAAAATTGTGCAAAGTACTGGTAAAAGAGACTCCAGGAATGCAAGGATAGGTGCACTGGCCGCCGTGATATAACTGAAATAATGTTGAAAATGGCGTTAAACACCATACAATCAATCAATCAAAAATCTTTGTATGCTTTTTGTATGTTTATTTTAGACAATGATATTTTCTCTGGCCATGAAAGTGGAGCTGTTATGTGTTGGTCCAATATTGCAAGTGAGTTAAGCTCTGAGATTTTGTACCGACATGAAAGACGTGTGACCTCTATAACTGGGATAAATAATGGTAAGAAACAAGCAGGTTTCTAATTGTTTTTTTCAGTGTATATAAAACTTGTGCAGCCCAGGCTAGGTGCTAATTTAACTTTCTTCATGCTCCACTCAACTTGAGCATGAACTTTCCATGAAACAATTTGATACACTTCAAAGAGCAACTGTTTTACCTTGCCAACCTCTGGTTCCTTCTTCATAGTAAATGAAAATCTATTTCTGATTGTTTTACCTGCAGAAGCACTGATAAATTGAGAATTTTAGCACTGACTCAGTTGTGCATGAAGTTAAGTTTTATTAGCATAGGCCAAGATTATTTGTTTTGCAGTGAGCTGGGCCACAACAAGTGCAGGATATTTTGGCCACAGATGTTTTGTCCAGGACACTTTGGCCATGGATATTTTGGCCAGCTGAAAGTAAATAGTAGACCATTTTGGTCAAATGTTATTTCAGATCTAAAAATTCAATAAATGAACTTTCTATGCTTTTAAGTACACAATTTTAGAAATAGAAAACATTTTGGGGAAAGGAGAACTCATCTGCAGACCACAAATTCAGAACTGGTACAATTGAGCTTTAGCCCTCTGATAGGATAAAAAGCAATGTGGGAAAAGGAGAAAATGCTGGTTACCAGCATTTTCTCCTTTCCCCACATTTTCTTCTATCATATCAGAGCATTTTCTCCAAAGGCTTTCTTTCCAATGTTCATGAAAACTTTGAATGATTTGGTTTTATAGGGTTAACAGAATCCTAAAGGATAAATTTTGCGCATTCATGATATTTTTCAGTGTCAACAGTACATAATATACTACAAGGTGAATATAATTCTAAGATAGTAAGCTCATCTAAAGACAGCACTCTGAAGGTACACTGCATGGAACCTGAGAATACACACACAATCAAACATTACTCAAAAACTGTCAATTCTGTCAGGTAAGAATGCTGGAAATCACTGCTTAGTCTAAGCATTGACGTTGTTCAATTTCTCCATTATACTCCAACAACAAAGGTTAGGGGTATGTCCTGGTTGTCAATCAAATCTCTCTCTCTCTCTCCCCCTGTCTCTGTCACTCTCTCTCTCTCTCTTTTTTCATCCCCCCTCTGTAGCTCTTCATCCTCTCTCTCTCTCCCCCGTCTCTGTCACTCTCTCTCTCTTTCTCTCTCTTCTTCTATTTCTCTTTTTCCCCTCTCTCTTTCTCTTTCTCTCTCCATCTTCTTCTATCTTTCTTTTCCCCTCTCTCTTTCTCTCTCTCTGTCTCTCTTCCTCTCTCTTTGTCTCTCTCTCTCAAGCTCTTCCTCAAGCTTGCTCATTCTTAAGCTAGCAGTTTCTTTAGCAAGCTCCTTACCAAGCAAGTCCGTCCTCTCTCTCTCTCTCTCTCTCTCTCTCTCTCTCTCTCTCTCTCTCTCTCTCTCTCTCTCCACAAAAGATTGTCAGCTCTGTAATGCAAAAGTCTGTTTATATATTTGACAATGAAACTTATGTCGTGTTTTTGATCATGTATGGATGACAAAATCAGTCATCTGAGTTCATTGAGCTACATTGCGTGGGAAATTTTTTAGTTTCACTTCTTCATGGACAATTAAGGATTTACAAATTTCAACTAGTAAACATCTTACGAAACTAAAGGTTTACAGCCTAAGTGTCGGAAACAAAAAAAAAGGAATTCCTGTTCTTATTCAGAGTATAATATGTGTGCCTCTTATAAATGATGGTTGCCGAATTCTTCTGAGCATGATCAGGGTTTTCCCCAGCTTCAAAAATTGGGAGTCATTGTGACCCCTTGCCTCATTAGTTGGGCGTTATTTCTTTAACTTGGGGGTCAAAATACCTGTCTCTTCACGGTAAAGCACAGATTATACAATGCTTTTCACTTTAAACTCCAAGAAAGTAAAGTCTGTCAGTCATTTCTGATGGAAAGCTCGATTTAAATTTTTGACAGACGAAACATTCTCATCCGAATCGCTGATTGATGTGGCTTGATCGGCAGCTATAGGAAGCAGATGATAAAAAAGAATGCTACAGTTTACTTCGTCATGACATTATTTTATGCGAACAGAACAGACTGGTAATGTGTACTTTTATCTACCGGAAGTTGCATAAAATAGGCTATAAAATACAGAGAACCCAACCAAGACTTTGACTGGGACCGTATTTACGACACATGTCCTATGTACTTTATGGCAATAATGCGAAAACCAGTCTTATTCTATAAATAAATTACCAAAAAACCACTTTATTATCTAAAATAAACCCTGTATTTAAAAAAAGAATGGTGTTCGTCTGATATTGAAGCAAGAACAGACTTGGATTTATTACGCTTTATTCAATTTCCTAGATGATTTAGATTTTGAAAAGTTGTGTCACTGATGACGCACTGTTATTTATTTCGGGGGTCATTTGAGTTAAAATCGCGTCAATGACGCAGGATTTGTGTGTCACGGAAAACCCTGATGATGCATTTGGGTCCGTATTCACCAACCATTCTTAAGAACGTTCTCAGCCTTATTCTCCAGAACTTTCTTAATTTGAAAGTACCACAACTTCTGATTGACTAAACCAAATGGTTTAGCCAGTCAAAAGTTGTGTTACTTTCAAATTCTGATAATCTTGGAGAATAAGACAAAGAATGTTCTTAGGAATGGTTGATGAATCCTCATCCTATCTAGAAATATTAGTGACTTGGCTTGAAGGTATTTCAAGGTACTTAAGTACAAGCATGGCGTACCACATGCAGCTGTTACTCTGTACTAACAGTCCCTTGTTGAAATGATCCTGAAGGAGAAAGCTTTCAAAAACGTGGGAAAAGGAGGAAATGCTGGTGAACAGATTGAACAGCCTGTCAAAAATTGAAATTTAGAGTTTAGTTATTTCCTATGGAATTTGTTTTCATTGTGAAAGCTGAAATCTGTTTTCACATTTTCAGATCCTGGGGATCAAGATTTGTGGCAGCAGCAGATAAAAGTATGATACAAGGTCAGCCTGTATGGAACTCCCCATATTTTTGTGATACACAAACTGATACTTTTTGTACTTTGTTCAGTGACTCTGTGGCCAATATTACAGCTGTTGCGTTCTGGGAGGAAATAGTATGTATTTTCAGCTCATCATCTCTTGTAAATATAACAGAAGATTCATTTCTCTATCACCCCCGATTATTGTAGATTTTGTAGGAATGCAAGCAGTGGCTTGAGAAGAATATTTTACTGGCTTAACAAACTCAAGAAAAGCATGGAGAAGCACACAAGCGGCCACGATATAACTGAAACAAGAACACCATATATGGATGCTCAAACACACTGCTGCAGTTGCTTTCAGAAACAGTGTAAATTCTAAGAGGAGCAAGGGGCAAAACTGTGTCAGAAATATTTTAAGGATTATGTTTTTGATGGTTTCCCCGTTTGATAGTTAACAACTATTTCAAGCATTTTCTCCTTTCCCCACAATGTTTTCTACTCTTACACAGATCTCATCATATGAACAAAATTTTATTTGTCATCTGTAATATGTATTGGACTAAAGTCGTTTTCATCTGATAAGGGGTCAACTCTTTACCAGTTAACAGAATATTTGATTTTTCCGTATTGAAAAAAGTTACTGATGACAATTGATGTGTGGTTCACATGATGATTTTTGTCTTTGAAAGAACAGATAATACTGTGTAAATAGGAGAAAATGCTGGATGCCCAGTATTTTGTCCTTTTCCCACAATGTTTTCAAAAATCTTTGTGCACAGGGTCATCAAAACTGCGGATTGTATGTGCAAAGGGTAAACCCTTTATCAAGTGATCAAATGTTATTTCAAATTTGGATGAGTAAAATATTTTGTTTGATAATCTGATAATTTTACGATACAAGTTATATCAGGTGGTGATGTTTTATTCGATAATTTCATGATACAGGTTACATCAGGTGGCGATGTTTGATAATGTGTATATTTTATGATACAGGTTATACCAGATGCCAATGGTTAATAATGTGATAATTTTATGATACAGGTAATATCAGGTGGTAATGTTTCATAATAGGATAATTTCATGATATAGGTTACTGGTGATGATTTTTTATGTAATAATTTCATGATATAGGTTACATCGGATAGCAATGTTTGATAATAGGATAATTTCATGATACAGGTTGTATCAGGGGACGAGGCAGGAAACCTGTTTTACTGGAAGGGATGCACAGACTGTAAGAAACTGACTAACAAGGAAAGCATGAGTCCTATAGCAAGTCTGGGTAGCTCTGTAAAAACATTGATACTGTTGGGATCAAGGCTTGTTGTATTTACAGGTTGGTCAATCAAACTTTTTGAAAATAAAGGTCTGGCCACGAGGCCTATTCTTCAAATATTCTAAATTCGGTTTTATTTCTGGAAAACTTTGACAGCCAATAGGATGGCTAAAGACCAAACAGTTATGGTAAATAATATGAAAATAATGTATAGTTTAGTTTTACATCTATTGAGAAACAGGTTCCTACAATTTATACTAATCTCTCTCCATTCTGCTTCCTGGGAACAACACCAGTACTCCCACTGAATGTGTGGGCTATTGAACAATCCCAAAGTTGACACATGCTTCTGGGTATCGAACTCAGGGCCTTATGGTAACAAGGCCGACGCTCTACTTCACAACCACGGACACCACACTATAAATAATAAACAAAATAATGAATAGACAATAATATTTTAACAATCTTCAAGCTTTTTACTTTATAATTTTCTTTTGCAGCACTTTCCTTTGCAAATAAAAGTTAGTGCATTGGATTTTTTAAAAGATACTCTATTAAATGTATGAGAGAAGAGAGAAAATCAGTGCTGTTGGAGGAAGAAAAGATTTTTCTCTAGCAGGATATATTAAGCTTTCCAGCTCCATTCATTTATTTGATTTTATTTCAGCTGACAAACAACTTCATGTTGGAGGCAAAAACATCACAGAAGACCACAAGTTTAAAAGCCATGATAGTTACAGTGCCATAAAGAATACACCAGAATGTATAGCAGTACGAGGTTCTATATTGGCTATGGGTTGTAAAGGAGGTATACATATTTTATTCTTATGTACTTATTCTTTACAAAATGAGCCACGCTCTGTGAAAAGGGGGCTTAATGCATCTGCGAAAAGTATCGACCCAGGCCAGCCTGCACAGTCCGCGCAGGCTGACCCGGGCCGAAACTTTTTGCTATTGGTCCATTTCCTGCATGTTCAAGGACCATTCTAACTTATGATTCAGTCATTTGTTAGAGAAGATTGATATATTGGGTCCAGAATCATGTGATAACCTGCATGGTATGATGCATCATGGAGATGCATTAAGCCCTCTTTTTCCAGAGTGCGGCTCAAATACATGTACAACTGAGTGGCCCTCTGGAAAAAAGGGGTTTAATTATGTCTCCCCCCCCCCCGTCAGGGTCGGGAGACATATTGTTTTTCCCCATGCGTCTGTCTGTCCATCACAAATCTTGTCCGCTCTATAACTCGAAAACTTTTTAAGATATTTTGATAAAACTTCACACACTTCAGGGTTTGACATTAAGGCACGTCCGAACGACATTGTCTAGCAAACAATCGATTCGGGCTAGTAGAGGCTGCGTCCAGCTAGCCCGAATGGTCTAGTGCAAAAATCGAGACAATTAGTTTAAGTATTAATTTCATACTTCACAAAAGTGACGAAAATCGACCTTACATGCCGTTCGCCAAAGGAGATTTCTTACCTAACTTTTGATTTTGTTCAACCAACGATAATTTATTGACAACTTCTAAATTGTTAACAGGAAGACGGCCGCGCATGTGCAGTAGGCCATATCTTTAATGGAAAAACCAAATCGAACTAAAAATAGAGTTTCCCTTATTATGTTGTCGAGGATAAATGTCATAACTTTAATCGTGATTGTTATCATTTTGTAAGAGTATTTAATCTTTTAGCAAGAATTTCTTTCATTTAGCTCTTTTTTTTTTTTAAATACTGAGTTTCATTTTGACGACAACCGAAAATGAGTCGTCCAGACGTTTACATAGACAACGGAGCAGACGACCGGGGAATAACATCTGATCGGGGAAGAGTGGAGTCATAAAATGAAGCTTAAAAAATTAATCGAAACACAAGTAGTCTTAGTAGATCTAAAAGAATAGAATTAGATCTAATGTAGATCACAGAAAAAAGATCATTTTTCACCTTGACTCGAGTGGAAAACTGAATTCGCGCCGTTGGTTTGTGTTTTATTCGGAGGAAAATGTCACGTTTTCTTTGTGGACACTTTAAAAAACAAAAGATTTGCTGTAGGATCTAATAACATTATACAACAATATTTTTACCCTTTAAAACACAACTACTGTTATTTGAACCCCAGACTAATTTGTTGTCTGTGATTGCTTTCAAAATGTATAAGTCTAATTTGTCCTCTGGTAAAGAGATTGTAACTAATTACTTAATGGGGAAACTCTCATTGATCATTACTTACCATGACATTGCCATTTTTTTTGTCACAATTTTGGAATAATAACAAGAAAAATAACATACATATTGATCTATTTTATATTTTTCTACATTTGCAGTCATTTTTTGTCACAATTTTGGTATAATAACAAGAGAAATAACATACATTTTGATCTATTTCATATTTTTCTACATTTTGCAAAAGTGGTCTAGTAGAAATCTGAAGTGGTCTAGTAAAATTTGCATATTACTGGTCCACTGGTCTAGTTGAAAAAAATGTTAATTTCGAACCCTGCACTTGTAAAGCACCATGAGACGAAGTGTAATGCACCACAACTCTGGCTGTTATATATTTTTCGAGTTATTTCCCTTTGATTATTTTCCATCACAAATTGTGTCTGCTCTATAACTCGAAAACCTTTTAAGATATTTTGATAAAAATTCACGCATTTGTAAAGCACCATGAGACGAAGTGTCAAGCATGTGAAACATAACTCTGGCTGTTATATTTTTCATGTTATTTTCCTTTCATTATTTTCCTTCACAAATCATGTCCGCTCTTTAAATCGAAAACCTTTTAAGATATTTTGATAAAACTTCACACATTTGTAAAGCACCATGAGACAAAGTGTAATCCACAAGAATCATAACTCTGGTTGTTATATATTTTTCAAGTTATTTCCCTTTGATTATTTTCCTTACCCATTTTACGTACAAGTTCGTGTCCGCTCTATAACTCGAAAACCGTTAGAGAAAAATGACCATTATTTCAGTTAGAAATTGCCTGGTGACATATCAATTCTTCTGACACCATAGGGGGGGGGGAGACATCTGATTTCTTGTAGAAAAACAAGTTCTAGGTAATGCTGGTGATACATACCAAGCAAGTTATCATATGATCATGGATCCATAAAATCAATGTTGTCTATAAGTTGACTGAAGTGTTAGATAGCCTTGTCCTTGGACATGCAGGAAATTGACAAATAGCAAAAAGCTTTGACCTGAGCGGAATGCGTATGCTGACCTGGAAAGATATATTTGTAGGTGCGTTAAACCTTGGTTTTACAGAGCATGGCTCGACATTTTTTATGTCCCTTGCTGGAGACAATGTTTGAAAACATTGTGGGAAAAGGTGCAGTTGCTTTTAACCATGGCTGCTTTTCCCACAGTATTTTCCATAGCATTGAAAATAGATATTGTTTGTTTCTTTAATGTTTGTCTATTGTTGAATTCGCAGTTGTGTTTGGGGAGGTACAGATCAGATTAGCACCTTTGACTACAAACATTGACATGAGTTTTGTATTGCCCTTTACCAAATGACAAAATCTGAGATCTGTCCAAAGTGAAAGAATTGGCTGATGAGAAATTAAATGTAGCTATGTTGATGCAATTTGTCCTTGAATACGTAGAAAAACATTGTGGGAAAAGAAAAATATGCTGGTTACCAGCATTTTCTCCTTTTCCCACTATGTTTTCAAAATCCTTCTTCCTCCGGGTTGTTAAAAACTCCAAATTGTGTGTTTAAGAAATAATCTTCTTTCTATCACAGTTTATCGTTCAATAAACCACACTTGTGAGTTATGAGGCACAATAAATAATCCACGAGGGCGATAGCCTGAGTGGTTTATTCATTGCACCTCATAACTCACAACGTGGTTTATTGAATGATAAACCACGATAGAAAGAAGATTATTTCAATTCTAACATGACAAACTCTTAATGAAAGGAAAACAAGTTCATACTTAGAGTAAAAACGCGGATGCAGATTATACTCCAATGAATAACTTGCTTACTTTATACAGAATGACGTCACTCTATATAGAATGACGTACATTTTTACCACACTTTCGTTGCGCTGGGTTTATAGAGCTGATTTCACATGTCATGATAGAATAAAGGGTGTACCATGATACCCAGGGTGCCAGTACCCAATAGCATTATGTTTTATGCACCAAACCTCATCTCTCTAAAAGCTGGCTGAACAGTAAGGCTGGTTTTTAGGGTGTAAGTGACTGGTGTAAGTGACATTACTATCCCCTCTAGAAAGTCTCTACCTCAGGACATATAAACAATTATACTTTGGAAAGAAAGGAGGGCAAGGTAACTCCAGTCCGACAAATATCTAAATCCCCTCCCCGTCTGCTTCTAAATGTAACATGCAATAGTTTGGTCACCCATCCAAACACTAGCTGTATTGAATGTTGCTGCAACAGGGATAAACATGCACCAGGCAGCATTGATGTTAAAGGCAGCTAAACTGCAAGCTGGTTTCAAGTGCTTTCAAAGCCCTTTTTCCTCGGGATTGTTAAAACTGTGCATAGTGGTGGTAAGGGTTATTACCTTATCATTAGTTTTTCATTTGTATTTTTTTGAGTGAGCAATATTTATAGCAACAGGTAAACACCATCTCTCTTAGACTGGTTATAAGTAGACTGATTGATTGAATTGAGTTTTACTCAGCTCCCAACATTTTTCAGTCATATCATGCAAACGGCTCATATATTCATGTCCTGGGTTTCATCAGCACTAGGTTAGGGCTGTTGAGTGGCTCGTTGAAAATTCCAGTGCCTGGAGTGAGGATTGAACCAGGCATCACCAGGTTTATTATTAGAAAGAACCTGGCTCGGCCAATTTCTTTCCGAGGATTGATGATTGTCATTGTGACAGGATTTATTCCTCTCCCACCGCTGACCAATGACTTGACTATGGTTTTGTGGGAAAGCAGCCAATGGCTTGGAAAGAAAATTGTGTGGAATACTGGTAAAAGAGACTCAAGGAAAGCAAGTACTGGCCGCCATGATATAACTGAAATAATGTTGAAAACAGCATTAAACACCAAACAATCAATCAATCAGTATTAGAAAAAATACCTACTTTAACTAAATATGAAACGGCTACTTTAAAATTTTGTCAAATCTTGTTTGTTTTTGAAGGTAAAGTATTTCTCTATCATATACCGAACAATGATTCATGGGACAGTTTGAATCTCGGGAAGCCGTCACAAATTATCAAGACATCTGTTGATCATGTAAATGACATCGCTATCGGTGATGATGGAGGCGGCCCTGTGATCATCATAGCAACTAGTGGATACTGCATACATGTGATACAGTTTAGGAGGAAAAAGGAGACAGCATTGGAATCAAAGAACTAAGAATAAGGGGGGGGGGGGTTGTCTTTTGTTTTATGATAATGATTACGTAAGGGTACAATATTAATTACTGCACAAAGCCGACTTTTAACAATGCTGGGAAAGAAGCTTTTTGAAAACATGGAGGGAAAAGGAGAAAATGCTGGTGACCAGCATTTTCTCCTTTTCCCACCATGTTTTCTACCCTTCCCAAAACAAATTTCAATTTTTGAGTGACTTCTACTTTGTCGTCTGCAGATGCTTTCAATTTGGACAAGTCTAAATATTTGTTGTGTGGTAAAGAGTTAAACCGCAGAGTGCCATATAAACCCAACAGACATATTCAATAGAAGAATAAGATCCAAAATAATTGCAATTTCATGGTTGCTTTTGTCTAAAAAGATTTAGCAAAGCGGACAGTGTAGATCAAAGATCAGACTGCATGTTCTATGCAGTCTGATCTTGATCTACACTAGCCACAGAGGCGACTGTAGTCACGAAAGGTGCTTTAAAGGACAAGGAGGATTAGCACTAATGAAATAAAGAAACTTATCTCCCTTCTCTATACAAGCTTTTAAATCCTTTTAACATTGACAATCGCAAGTGTTAAGGAACCATATGGAGAAAGCCTTTAAAAAAATCGTGGCTAAATGAGCAAATGTTCATAACAAGCATTTTCTCTTTTTTGTCACAATGTTTATATCCTTTTAAAGACAGTTACCATCATTTGAGCTGCATTAAATTTGTCATCTGCAAATGTTTTAGATTTGGACAAGTCTAAACTAGTTTTGTAAAGGGTTGAAGGAGACAGAAGATAAGCTTTTATGAAATAAGGAAGCAGATCTACCTTTTCTGCGCTAGCTTATTAGTTCTGTATCATAAACAACCCAAAGTTGTAACCATACTGAAGGAGACGGCTTCTGAAAACACAATGGGAAAAGGAGAAAATGCTGGTAACCAGCATTTTCTGCTTTTCCCATCATGTTTTATACTTTTCAAATACAATTTCTACTATTTGAGTATATCCTTTACCTCATAATCCCGAGTGTTAACTATCTTGAGCAAAAAAAGCTTTTGAAAGCATCGTGGAAGGAGAAAATGCTGGTAACAAGCATTTTCTGCATTTTGCACATTGTTTTCTGCCCTTCCAGGACAGATTTCCTTATATGGACTGTACTGAATTTGATGTCTGCTATTGCCTTGAATTTGGACCAGTCTAGAATTTTCTTGCCTGGCAGAGGGTTCATTTCTAGTCTGCCCATACTTTCAATGTAGATTAGGCTTCAATTTGTTGTTAGTTAAAAAATTAGGTTTTATGCCTGAATTGGCATATACTCCTCACAAAAAGTTAAGCAACAATGAATTACCGCTGCACCAAAATGTTCTTATTACCCATATAGACAATATCATTGTATAAATGTAATGAGTATTGAGTTAACTAGAGGCGCTTGAGCGCCTGTATCGCTCCACAGGCCTGATATTTCTATAATGGCGAAAGGAAGTTTTTAACAATTATCATTCAATCCTGCATTTTAGCTCACTGAAGAAACAATTTGGTAGACAACCACCATAGGAACTTACCTGCAAAACAACAATGAAATCCAATGAATAGTTTTAGAGAAGAAATTTTTCAAAGATTTTACTTTATACCATAAAAGGAAAATGAGTCTCCCATAAAAGCCATGTTTTTTGACAGATCTTTTTTTTTTTTAAGGAATTCTGTAAACCTGTATCTAAGGAACATTCCTGCAAAATAATAATGCTATCCAAATAGCGGTTTGGGAGGAGAAGATTTTTAAATGTTTTTTACTTTGGTTGCCATGGCAACCAGAATTCTTCATGGAACACAATTATTTGAAGGAATTTGAAAGAGGACCACCAAAGGAACATTCCTGTGAAATTTGGTAAAAATCCAGTCAATAGTTTCTGAGGAGAAGTTTTTTAAAGAAAAAGTTTACGGACGCACGCACGAACGGACAGACGGACGGACGCACGGACGCACGACGGACACAACGCCATGACAATAGCTCGCTGGCCTTCGGCCAGTGGAGCTAACAACAATGAAATCCAATGAATAGTTTTAGAGATGAAATTTTTCAAAGATTTTACTTTATACCATAAAAGGAAAATGAGTCTCCCATAAAAGCCATGTTTTTTGACAGATCTTTTTTTTTTTTAAGGAATTCTGTAAACCTGTATCTAAGGAACATTCCTGCAAAATAATAATGCTATCCAAATAGCGGTTTGGGAGGAGAAGATTTTTAAATGTTTTTTACTTTGGTTGCCATGGCAACCAGAATTCTTCATGGAACACAATTATTTGAAGGAATTTGAAAGAGGACCACCAAAGGAACATTCCTGTGAAATTTGGTAAAAATCCAGTCAATAGTTTCTGAGGAGAAGTTTTTTAAAGAAAAAGTTTACGGACGCACGCACGAACGGACAGACGGACGCACGGACGCACGACGGACACAATGCCATGACAATAGCTCTCTGGCCTTCGGCCAGTGGAGCTAAAAACCAGTCCATGCAATTCTGTACTTCTATCAGATTTTTTTTCTCACTTACAGGCTTTTGAAGTAAGGCACTGTCTAAATCCACATGCAAAAAAGTGGTATACTACCCAGATGTTTTAAAATCTTTAAAATTCGGTCAATCTGCAACCGGGACACAGTACACGGTATGGCCACCATTAGCACGAATACAAGCTTGAACTCTTCTAGGCATTGACCAGATCAAGCTGTCCAGCTGTTGTTGTGGAATATCCTGCCATTCCTAACTCAAAAGTTGCTCAAGGTGTTGGAGGTTCTGAGGCCTCGCATTTCCATCATTGAAACGTCTACCGAGAATGTCCCACGCATGCTCAACTGGATTGAGATCTCGAGATCTTCAAGGCCACTCAAATTGCCCAGAAGAGTTCAAGCTTGTATTCATGCTAATGGTGGCCATACCGTGTACTGACTGTTGAAGATTGAATGAATTTTAAAGATTTTAAAACATCTGGGTAGTATACCACTTTTTTGCATGTGGATTTAGACACTGCCTTACTTCAAAAGCCTGTAAGTGAGAAACATTATCTGATGGAAGTACAGAATTGCTTGGACTGGTTTTTAACTCAATACTCATTACATTTATACAATGATATTGTCTGTATGTGTAATAATAAGATTATGATGCAGAGGTAATTCATTGTTGCTTAACTTTTTGTGAGGAGTATATATTGTCTCACTCACTAGATAATCTATCACACCATGGTGCATATTTTTTTCAGTGCAATAACACAAAGTACATTTGTACAGAATTGTTATCAGTCTGAGATGTAAATAAATCTTTAACTGTATGTTTGTGATTATTTTTACTTCAATGGTCAAAAATAAAGCAACATATTCAATCTTGACCCTTTATCAAGTAATCCCTTGTTTGAAGGATTTCGACCCCTAACTCATCTGTTAATATCGTGCAACAAAGATGTTTTCGTAAAGGCTTTTCGGCCAATCTTGGCAGTTTCCGTCTGTTAATATGACAGTTAGGGGCTGTAGAGCTTAACTACTCTGTGTAAGAGAGTCTTTGAAAACATTTTGGGAAAAGGAGAAAATGCTGGTAACCAGCATTTTCTCCTTTTCCCACTATGTTTTCTATCCTATCAATCCCATCAAAGACAAGTACCATCACTTTATTCACATTCATTTGTAATTTGCAAATGCTTCCAATTTTGAGAGGTCTGTATTTGTTGTCTAGTGAAGAGTTACTGTATACGTGTATATATGCGTGTTGAAAAATTTGCGAATTGCCGATTAGAGACATTTTGCAAACAGAAAAGTTTGCAAATTTTTCAAATTTGCGATATCGAAAAAATTTCAACTTCACAAAAATTTCCATTGATACAGTACTCCATATTTTAAAACCATGGAAGATGACTCTGACATTCATATGGATGCTGTTTGACTCTTTATCACACAATACTGAGTTTTAGCAACTCTGAGTAAGAATGCTTTTGAAAACATACAGGGATAAGTAACCAGCATTTTCTCCTTTTTCCATGATATTTCTACACTATCATAAGACAAATGCTACCAGTTGCTCGAGTCATATGCTTTCTGTAGTCTGCTGATACTTTCAATTTGGACAAGTCTAAAATATTGTTGTTTGGTAAGGGTTGATATTATAGATGGATAGATTTTGTTTGTTTTCTGTCATTTTCAACAGTTACTGAAGGACTGTAATATGGTGGCAACCATTGCACCTATATGTGTATTCTTCATGTTTCTATAACAACTACCATGCACAACTTGTGCCACACCTCATATTATATACGTATAGTATTTTCAAAGGATGTGCTGTGAGAGATAGAAATGAATCCTGTTGCATTAACCTACGCTAATCCTCTGAAATCTTAGCTACAGCAGGATTTGCACTTGCAATTTCTGAGTCACTAAAAGTCACTTGCAGTTCTACTAAGCTATTGGTGCTGTGTGTATATAGGTAGAGTTCAAAATAACAAGATTCAAGATCAACAAAGATTTCTTTAAAGTATATCTTTGTTTACTTTACAAATTAATGAATGCAGCATAAACAAAGGAAATATCAACTGAATTCAAGCAACATCAATTAACTAGAAATGTTTTAAGTCTGAAACTGCACAATAAATTTGAGCCATGATATTTGAAAAGGCAGTTCAATGTGTCTGCAAAAAGTATCAACTCATATCAGCCTGCACAGTCTGTGCAGGCTGACATGGGTAGAAACATTTTGTTTTTGTAAATTTTCTGCATGTCCAAGGACAATTACTATCTCATGATTCTGCCGGCTGAAAGAAAATGGATTTTATAGATCCATAGTTATGTGATTTTTTTGCTTAGTACAATGCATCATGGGACTTGCATAAAATCCCCTTTTCCCAGAGAATGGCTCATTTATGAACAACGCTAACTTTCTCATTTATGAATAACACAAACTTTGGTCTTTGTTCTATAAAAGTTAACCCTTAACTGTGGACAGTATAGATCAAGATCAGACTGCACAGAATGTGCAGTCTGATCTTGGATCTACTCTGTCCACTACTTTGAAACATACTCTGGCCCAAACAATCTTAACCCTTTACCAAACAACAAAATTTTGGAACGGACCAAACTGAAAGCATTTGAAGTCAACAATTTAAATGTAGCTCAAATGATGATTTCCGTCTTTGATAGGGTACAAAACATTGTGGGAAAAGGAGAAAATGCTGGTAACCAGCATTTTCTCCTTTTCCCACAATGTTTTCAAAAGCCTTCCTTCCCGGAGTCGTGAAAACCAGGGATTGTTTGGGTAAAGGGTTAAAATACCAATATTTGGGCTGTTTTGACTCACAGTAAAGGTCCATTTCATTAATTCAGCATTCTACGAGTTAAACTTCTGCTACAAATCATTCTCTCAAGTTGACATGGAAAAAACATGGAGAAAATACTTAACCATTTTACCATACAATCCCATGTTTCAGCAACCCTAGAGAAGGTTTTTTGAAAACATTACGGGAAAAGGAGAAAATGCAGATAACCAGCATTTCTCCTTTTCTCTAATTGTTTTCAATTACCCTTTCACAGACAAATAATGCCACATTTATCATTTGCAAATGCTCAATACAATTTGGACCAGTCTAAAATTTTGTCATCTGGAAAGGGGTAAAAAGAGGAACTTACTGCAATGTTTTTAGTCTATTCCAATTCAACATAACTTACATTACATGAACTTTTAGGTCTGCATTTTTCTTGAAATTCTCTCTTGCCTTCTAAGTCACAAATGCTTTAACATTTAATTAAGAATAATTAAAAAATTTGTGTAGCGCGGTGAAATTACCTCCCTGGCTTATGATGTTCATTTGAAAGCTATCCACAACTTCTGCTGCTTTTGCAAATAGTGAAGATAAGATCACCATGAACTTGGATGCATTTTCTCTGATCTTGTCAGCTATCATCACTACCATAACATGGATACTGCAAACAACCTTGCCTGTTTTCATGACTGCTGTTAAATGCTATTTTAGTTATATGTGGGTCTGTAGTCTTACTCTCCAAGATTTTCTAAATTTGAAAGTTAAACATCTTCTGATTTGCTAAACCACACGGTTTAGCCAATGTGGTTAAGCCACAGGAATTTGACATTCTATAATGAAAAAATATGATTAAATAAGAAAAAATTTTCCCCTATATATAAAGAAACACAAGGAATGCAACGCCTCGATTACCGGCGACAACACACAAATGCCCTACCCACCCAAAAGCGCCGACGAAACGAAGAGTGATCACAATTTCCTTTACCCAACTAACAGATAACACCAAAATGTACCTGTGACATTCAGCGATCCTTAAGTAGACACCTTTTCACCGGAGATATCCGTCATTTTTTACAGCTTTTTTGACAATTACAAGCCATCGAGGAGGCCATTCGCTGACGTCACTACATTATGCCCGCAGTAAATGTGGCTGAGGGGTATGTGTATTCTCCGGCCCCACTCGAAAAATGAGCCAGAATATTCCCGGCACCTACGGCCCCCGTGATAAGAGTAGAAAAGACTGAGGAAAAGCATAAAATGCTGGTAACCATCAGTTTTTCTTTTCCTACTGTTTTCTAAAGGCTTCTTCCCCATGGTCGTAAAAACCATGGATTGTTTGTTAATTTGTTGATATTTTCATTTCCGTGCTTCACGAAAAACGATCAGTCGAATAAGGCTAATGTCAATAGAGTTACGTCCCCTGATGGGTTTTTCCCTATTTATACACGTGAAATATCCTTCTTTAAAAGAGAATACCGGCAAACATTTTTGCTAGTTACCTCTAGAAAAATATGTAGTATCATGCGATGTACATAAATATATTTCAAAACGAAAATATATATGAAAACGAAAGTAATATTTTCTGCGGGCCTTAAAAAATAGTGACGTCAGCGAATGGCCCCCTCGATGGCTTGTAATTGTCAAAAAAGCTGTAAAGAATGACGGATATCTCCGGTGAAAAGGTGTCTACTGAAGGATCGCTGAATGTCACAGGTACATTTTGGTGTTATCTGTTAGTAGGGTAAAGGAAATTGTGATCATTCTTCGTTTCGTTGGTGCTTTTGGGTGGGTAGGACATTTTTGTGTTGTCGCCGGTAATCGAGGCGTTGCATTCCTTGTGTTTCTTTATATAGGGGAATATTTTTTTCTTATTTAATCATATTTTTTCATTATAGAATGTCAAATTCCTGTGGTTTAGCCAATCAGAAATTGTGTTACTTTTAAATTTCCAAAATTCTGGAGAGTACGACTAAAAGCCTGCTTAAGAATGGTTAGTGAATACGGACCCTGGACTGCCAGGGCACCTATCCATACTTTCTTATAGTTTCTTTCACAAGTACCCATACAAGTTTTTCCAAGTTGCTGTTTTATCACATAATCATTGTTCAAACAATGTTCAGCTGTGAGGAAGAGTAATACTGTCGTAATGACCCTCATCAGTCCTCAAAGAAACTTTGGCCGAGCTGGTTATTCAATTGAAGTCCCCTAGGGTTCAAGCCCTGTACATTACTGACTGAGCTACCATGTCCAGCTTTCATGACTGAATTTGAAAAATACATCATCATTTTACTTTCTAACAATTGTACCTTTACCAGAGGTTGAAATTTTAGACTTGTAAATTCTAAGAGCATTTGTAGGCCACAAATTAGCATTTGTCTCTAAAAGGGTTCATAACAATGTGGAACAAGAGGAAAATGCTGGTCACAGGCATTTTCTCCTTTTCCTTCATTGCTTTCACTGGGTCCAGGGTTCGATCCCTGGCTGCGACCCCTGGCACGGCTAATTTCTTTCCAAGGATCAATGATAGTCACTGCGACAGGATTCATTCCTCTCCCACTGCTGACCGTTGTTTCGATGATGATTATGTGGGAAAGCAGCCAGTGGCTTGGAAAGAAAATTGCCAAGTACTGGTAAAAGAGGCTCCAGGAAAGCATGGATTGGTGCACTGGCCGCCGCGATAGGTTTGTGCATATTGTAAGCATTTGCAAACAAAAATTTAAAAGTGGCTCAAATGATTGGGTTTGTCTTTGATAAGGTAGAAAACATTGTGGGAAAAGGAGAAAATGCTGGTAACCAGCATTTTCTCCTTTTCCCGCAATGTTTTCAAAAAGGCTTCTTTTTTGGGGTTGTTAAAACAGGGTATTGTGTGGTAATGGGTTAAACAACAACACATACTTTGAAATAGGATTCAAATGCATGTACATTGAACAAATTCACAAAGCAGACAGAGGCTTATTACAAACATTACAAAAGCAATATAAGCACTAATAGTAATAATTTATGGCACATTAGATACATTGTATACATTGAAAAACTTGTAATTCATTTCAACTCTTTTTATCAAACAATCCTGTGTTTCGTTGATTCCATGGAAGAAGACTTCACTTGAAAACATTGTGGGGAAAAAAAGAGAAAATGCTGGTAACCAGCATTTTCTTTTTTTACCCCCCCCCTTTTTTCTACCCTTTTGAAGATGGATATAATTATTTGAGCCGAATTAAAATAGTCATCTGCAAATGCTTTGAATTACGTACGACACGTCTAGATTTTTTTTCTAGTAAAGAGTTCCTCCCTTTCCGAAAAGGTACATAAAAGTAGGCATAATTCTGAATTCTATTAGCCATTTTTTTTCTTCTGTTCTTAACATCATAATTTTCTTTAGTTTTCCAACTTTATCGGTATCACCATTCCCAATATGGTGGCAAAAATTGGCTTAAAAGACTGGTGTGGTGATTTCCTGCATCTTATTCTTCAGGATGCAAAAAACAACTTTAGTTGCACTAGTGAATAGTGTAGATTAAGAAAGGACTTGGCAAACCTTGCAGTCTTATCTTGGATCGACACTGCTCAGTACTGTTCAAAATTCTGATAAAAACTGTACTTGTTATTTGAATTTCTAGGACTTGACACGTACAAAACATGCCACTTTTCTTTTCTGTTCATATATGTTCATTTGATTTTTTTTTTTTAAATATTTGAGAGCTTTTGTCTGTGTACTTTTATAGTTACTATGCCATTTTGTTTCTTTCTTAAAGAAATTGCACCATTCACCAGAAGCCACATACTCCCACTGGGGATGACATCTTCTCTAGCCAAGGGTGATGGTGAATCCAAAATATTGCACCTTCAAGTAAAACGCCAAGCCCTGTATCAGACACAGCTTAAAACCTGGGGGTTGCAGGTTCGAATCCAAAGCTTGGTTAATTTTTCTCAAAGGATTGATAATGGTCGTTGTGATAGGATTCATTCCTCTCTCATGGTTGATCATTGTTTCAGTGATAATTATGTGGAAAAGTTGTGGCCTAATAAGGATATTGTCTAAGGTACAGATGAAACAAACTCTAGAAGAGCATGGATAGGTGCACTGGCTGCCATGGCATAACTGCAATAATTTAAAAATGGTGTTGAATACCATACAAACAGACAAACAAGTAATGCAGTAGATTGTCATCCTTGGCTAGTGAAGATGCAGGCATGAGGAGATAGTTGACTTATAGATCATTACTGCTCCATGGTACTGATTTCATTTACTTTCAAGAACTTCATAACACTATCTGGAACTGGCAGCTGCTCAATATTACTGTCAATACTAATTTGCATATTACGCCGAATTGTAATACGACAAGCTTCTTTCAGTGAACGAAGAGGGTATAAGAGACTATGTATCCATGGTGATATCTTATCGTAACTACTGCAAATGCTCAGTTGATGAACTTTGGAATACAGTTCTGTACCTTGTACAACTGGGAAAAATCCATGTGCCATTAGAAGTCTCCATGACAGCAGCTCCTTGCTATTAGGTCCTATGACTTCGGGATTTTCCAGAATTGACTTTGTCAATGTCAAGGAAACTAATTCCGTCATTTCTTCTGCAGTCATTTTAGCACCATAGGAGAGCAATAATTTCAGTTTGTCTATAGAGTTATGAACATAAGCAAAAATCAAAGGCTTCTGTTTCTTCCATCCCCCACCCTTATTTACATCTGCCCCTCTATCTAACAGTAATTTAACAAGTTGAGAACCTACATGGTTTGATGAACAAGCTATTCCTAAAGGTGTACACATATTATCATCCAGCATGTTAATGTCCATTCCAAGATCTAAAAGTTCCTCAACAAGGTGACTATCTCCTAACTGTACCGCTGTCGGAAGTAATGTAGCTTCAGATAAATCCGCATTAGCTTGTAAAAGTAACTTCGTAATCTGAATGGGTGGATAGTTAAAGGGATTCACTTTTTGACCAGATGAGCTGGTATCTCTACCATGCCAGTACGACCAATACTTGGCATTTCTACACGAAACCTTCATCGGTGAATCTCCACACACAGTCTGTAAATTAACATCACATCCATTTTCAATTAATAGCTTAACTGCTTCAACATCATCTGCTTCACACGCCAGAAATAAAGGACTCCGACCCATGTTGTCAACGACATTTACATCACACTTAATATCAATGAGGGCTTGTAAAGCTTGCACACACTCGGCTTTCTTTTCGTCAGATCTTTCATCCGAGTCACATGTAAAATGAATTGGCAGTTTTCCATCTGTGCTTTGTATGCTGATGTCCACACCAATTTCCAAGAAGTAATTCACAACATTTATACTTCCCTTTGCACATGCATAGCTTAATGGCAGTATAGTTCCATGTTCCACAGATTCTTGATTATGAACCAATTTATTAAAATCTACTTTAGTATCATACAGCTGTTTAATGGCAGTGACATCATCATCGTTGATTGCTTTGATCAGCGACTGGGCAAACGAATGCGTAACCTGACTCATCGTCGGGGTTGTTTTTTTTCTGTTATTGCAACAAGTTTGGAGATTGCTCATTCTCCCTGTAATTAAAATTTATAAATTGAAAAATCTGTCTAAATCATACATTATGTAGACTGATAAAAACCTTTATCTTACAAAAAATTTATAACTCATCTGTATTAAAGCTTTCGAAGAAAACACGCTGCATGGCTATAACAAGAAGGCCACGATGGCCCTGTATCGCTTCCCAGGCTTTTTGAATAAATGTATCATGTACTTCATGTACTTGACTGATATTGATGAAGACAAAAAAAAGTCTGTATACATGGCAATGAGCTTACATAGAAAAAATAGTCACATAGAAAGAAATAGCCTACGCCCCCTCCCCCCCCCCCCCCCCCCAAAAAAAAAAAGAAAATTGTGTTTTTTTTTCAAATGCAAAATTTATGTCAGTGAATGCTTGCAGGTCTACTCAAGTACCATTCAAACCAAATATCAATGAACTCTAACAAAGCTTGCTTTGACAAGAGGATTTCCAAATCTTAGAAGCAAAAACAAAAAAAGAAATTCATGAACGAAGCATTCTAGCCACAGTGCGAGCAAAATATTGCAACCCCAGCATGTCATAACAAATGTATAGAGATATTTGTCCAACTCCAAGCCTGGATCAAGTGCTTTGCTGAAGTTGGTGTCACTTTTCTGGATTCTATGACCAACTCTAGGCAAGATCTCATCAAACATGTGAGGCTCCATTCTCATATAACTGAAAAATGAAGTGCGGTCTTCCATCGTGAGCTGTCTCACAATTGGTCATGATGACCAAATTGAAGCCTTTTGCTCTCCAGACAAGCATGGACAGACCTATGGACAGTCCCTCCTCTGTCTAGCTTGTCTTGGTATCAAGACAGTTCTGCCACAAGACAGTTCCCCAACACAACTTTTTGAGACAGTTCCCCGACAGATTTGAAAACAGTTCCCCGCCACTTTTCTTTCATGTCAATTAACCTTATTATTGACAGTTACGATTGAAAGTCATGAGATAATTGAAATATTTGTGGATTACAGATGTGATCTGATTATTTGTGCCTTGTGAAGAAGAATTCTATATACATTGATGGATACTTATTCTCTCTTGGGTGAATTCGCAATGATTCATGAAAATAAGAGAATTTAAAAAAAAAAAATGTTAGCTAGCTCGACACTTGATAACAGAACATGTTTCCAGATTATCTTTAAATTCCTTTGATGACTTGTATTTTAGTTATGTGTATTCCTTTATGTTTTATAGAAATAGAGAGAGAGATTTACCTCAGTGAAATACTTTTTTTATTTATGTTGAACACTCGGTCCATAATCCTAATATTTCAAATACATATGAGCCGTGCTCTGTGAAAAGGGGGCTTAATGAATCTGCGAAAAGTATCGACCCAGGTCAGCCTGCACAGTCCGCGCAGGCTGACCTGGGCCGAAACTTTTCGCTATTGGTCAATTTTCTGTTTGTCAAAAGACCAATCTACCTCATGATTAAGTCGGTTATAGAAAAAAGTGGCTCCTATGGATCCATAATTATGTGATGACTTGGGCTAGTATCGAGTATAACGGAGATGCATTAAGCCCCCTTTTGCCAGAGCACGGCTCATATATATTGTATGAACCATTTAGGTAAATGAAGTGTGTTCGACATTGTTTGGTATTTTGCGATGAAAGGCGGCCGAACTGTACCGTCAAAGCCAAGTTATAAAAAATCATAGACATTTCACGAGGCCATCACTGAAAATTACATACAATCTCACGTTGACCAAATGTATTTGTTAATCACAGACACAACCACTTCAATCAGTTACAAAAGATCTTTTATTCATAAAATCCCTCATCAACCATTTTATCATGATAATTGTCGTTTGAAATTGACGAAGTGTCAGGGAACTGTCTTCAAATCGGTCGGGAAACTGTCTCCAAATCTGTCGGGGAACTGTCTGGAAATGTGGTGTCCGGAAACTTTCTTGTCAGGGAACTGTCTTGTTGGGGAACTGATTTGTTCCCCTAATCTCTAAACAACTGACCTTATCAATCTATTGTTCATAATGGCAAGCTGGGGCATACCTACTGAAAGCTTTTGAAAGCATTTTGGTTTAGAGCATTTTCTCCATTTTCTACAATGTTTTTAACCCTTTCACAGACATATCCAATCTCTAGAGTCATTTTCAATTTGTCTTCTGTAAAGCGTCTGCATTTGCACACATCTGTAATTTTGTTGTTTGGTAAAGATTTAAGTCATAAGTGCATAAATACGAGAAATTGCTCACAAAATTGAGTAAAAGAATACAGCCCACGTGATGTTCAATCAGTGACAAATGCAAATTGTAAAAGAATGTAACAGAAGCAAAAAGATCAAGAAAGAATATTGAAATTTCTTTGTCGATATAAATTTATACCCACATAATGTTAACTTCCCCAAAAAACCGTCTGCTTATAACAACATATTTACCTTCAGTGCGACGTAAATATCTCCAAAACTAGTTGTTTACACATACAAAATCAGCTGATAATAAAGTTACGTACGACACAAAACAGTAACTCGATTTCTTAAACAATGCGCTGTCCTAGTTTAGTAGTGCACTTGTTCTAATTTTGGATTAATTCGGTTGACCTGGAATGAACCCTTCTCAGCCAGTAACGTAACATCTTCCTGTAGATTTATGCACGCTTCCATATCGCCCTTGTTGATGATTCAGTAAAGTTCGCATGGATTGGGCACCAAGGTCATTAGCGAAATTAAATTTGATCTCAAACCGTCGCGTGATCAGAGCAGCGATCAGGCTCACTGCAACATTTTACATGCAATGAGCACGTGCTGAACACAGATAAGAGCCAATGAGATGACAGCGAAATGGAACTTTAACGTATCGTAAAACGTATTTTGTTTTTCTTTGCGACATTCTCCTGTACCTACGGAAGGATGAATAATGTCATTGTTTATAATAAGATAGTTGCATTAAAATACATGTAAAAGGAGAAGCTTTAAACTCTCTACATATCCGCCCTAGCTTTACCCAAAAATACTCTTTGTCAGCATTTTAAACACTCGGTATAAACTCGGCTATTTCCGTGTTTGAACGGGAGCACTACAACGAGATCATCCGAACTTTACCGACTCCTCAGAGTAGTCGAAGTTATTTTGTGAGCTATAAAAATTTGAAAATGTGCATAGATCTATCTTTTGTCTCAAAGTACGTTGTATGTTTCATAGGTGTTAAATGAATACTGAAGCAATTAAGATGGTTAATCGATCTTTTTTAAGATCCCTGAAAAGAGTAGATCTAGATATAAAAAGCAAACAATGACTTGTAAGCTAGGCTTGGCGATCCTCGTCTTGCAGGTTTTTGAGCTGAATCTAATTCTACCTCTGCTAGCTCTAGAAATTTTAAGTATTTCATATAGGATCATAATTATATGGCCTGCCGTCAGCTGAAAAAGGTCGTATGATGAGATCTTTGTTGATAACCCAAAAGCAGCTCAGGACGACTCGCAGACCTATTGCGGACATTGCAGATCAAGATCAGACTGCACAAAACGTGCAGTCTGATCTTTGATCTACACTGTCCGATATGGTATTTTATTTGCGACGAAATCAACTTTGAAAACGCAATATTTGGGTGTTTACTTTTGATTGGAAATTTTCGTTTCATTTATTTAGCAGTTTAAGGGTTAATAGATCTTGCTTATAGAGAGGCTTAAAAAAAAAACATTGTGGTAAAAGAAGAATTAAAGAAAGAATCATTGTTTACTTCTACTCCAATGATGTTTCTACCCAATCTTTGATGTTCAGTTCTGTTCTTTTCAGCCATATTTAATTTGTCGTCTGCAAATACTTTGACTGTGAACGAGTCTAAAATGTTGTCGTATGGTACAGGATTAACCCTTTACCACACAGTCCCGAGTTTTAACGACCCTGAGGAAGAGGCTTTTGAAAACATTGTTGGAAAAAGAGAAAATGCCATTAACGAACATTTTCTCATTTTCCAACCAACTTTTCAACCGTATCAAAGACAAATTCCATAATTTCACATATATTTGAATTGTCGTCTACAAATGCTTTCAATTTGGACCAGTCTAATTTTTGTCGTGTGGTACAGAATTAAGGGTAATGTATTTATCTTGACGATTTGCTGACAACATCCAACAGACACTTTCTGTCCATGTAGCCTAGTTTAAAAAACTAGATCTAGGTTAAAAATTTGTCATTTTTCTACATATCCTGTGATATTAACTGTTGTTAATCCAATGCATTCTATGAGTCATGCTCTGGCAAAAGGGGGCTTAATGCATCTCCGTGATAGATGATACCAAGCAAGCACTCATATACATAGTTATAGATCCATAATAGGCACTTATTTTAAACAACCGACCTAAACATAAGGCAGACTAGTCCTTGGACATACAGAAAATTTATCAGTAGCGAAAAGTTTCGGCCCAGGTCAGCCTGCGTGGACTGCGCAGGCTGACCTGGGTCGATACTTTTCGCAGATGCATTAAGCCCCCTTTTCACAGAGCATGACTCTTTATCATACAGGCTACTTCAAAGTAATAATAAAGCCCTAAAGTAAACAAAGCGGGTGTTTAAATGCAGTTTAAATTTATATCATGCCGTTTAAAAGTATGGAAATTATTGTGAGGATGACAATCTGTCATTGTACGGTCGGTCCAAGTGTAAGCCGCTGACAGAAAAATTAATTCCGAAACTAGATTAAAACCTGCCAGGTAGCTGTGTCTTTTGTTTACTTTTTGCCTGATTTTAAAATTCTTTTTTTCTGCCAGCGACTAACATGTGGCTCGACCACACGGTAACAGACTGTCATCTCCATAATATTTCCCATACTTTTCAATGGTATGATTTAAATTTAAATGTATTATGACACCTGCTTTGATATTTTGGCCCTGACTGGGGCTTTAACTCTTCATCGCCAAATATATAAACTGAACCCATTTTGACAGCTGAAAATAAAATCCTATGAGTCTCAGAAAGTTTTTTATCTTACAGGTTTGTCTACACAAACCAATGGCATAGATCAAAGATCAGACTACACGTTCTGTGCAGTCTGATCTCGATCCATGAATGCCGTCCGCAAAAGACCCTGATTTCGCCCATGGCACTGATACGGTTAACTGTTCACTAAACAATACCGAGTTTTTAACGACCCTGAGGAGGAGAGCTTTTGAAAACATTATGGGAAAAAGAGAAAATACTGGTTAGAGCATTTTCTTTTTCCACAATTTTTCATAATTTAAGGAATATCTAATGTGTCGTCTGCAAATGCTTTGAGTTTGGACGAGTCTAAATTTTGGCTTTTTACAAAGAGGACCCGGCAAAATAAATCCTCTAAGACCTACAAATGGCATACAAAACGCATACAATATCTTTTAAGGATAGGGCACCCTAATGGGATTCGATTAACATCGCCTTTCATCGCTGAAAATCGTACGGATTCGGCTAAGACTCGGGTAATCCGTAATCGATGCGGGGAACCAGCGGCTATCTGCCGATCGATTACGGATTACCCGAGTCTTAGCCGAATCCGTACGTTTTTCGGCGATGAAAGGCGATGTTGCACGAATCCCATTAGGGTGCCCTACCCTTAAAAAGAGTTTTAATTGGTATGGGAAACATTCGGAGGAAAGCAGTCGAATGTTTTTTTTTCTTTAAAGAGGCAATTGTTCCACAAAAATTTCATATGTCGATATTAGCATGGATATCTGGCATTAAAAAATTTGGACTATTGTACATCAAATGAGTTAGATTCCGGACCCCCTTCGGCTATTTCTATGTGTCCCTTTACCATACAAAGTGGAAATAAGGCTTTCGAAAAGGTAATGGGAAAAGTGGTAACCAGCGGCGATTTTCTCTTTCTTCCACAATGATTTATACCCTTTCAAAGACAAACTTTGTCATTTGAAAATGAAAAACAAAAAATGAAAAAAAGAAAATGGCTTTCTTATATATGAGGCATGCTCTGTGAAAAGGGTGCTTAATGCATCCGCAAAAAGTATAGACCCAGGTCATCGTGCGTAGTCCGTGCAGGCTGACCTAGGTCGAAACATTATGCTTTAGGTAAATTACTGCAAGTCAAAAGACCAGTCTACTTCATGATCTAGTCGGTCGTTATACCAAATGAATTTTATGGGTCCATGAGTAGGTGATGACTTGGTATCATGTATTATGGAGATGCAATAAACCCCCTTTTGCCGGAGCGTCGCTCATTTTTTTTTTTCTATCGGAAAGGATTGCGGCAGCATAATCCAAAGGCACACGGGTCTGTTTCAGGTAACAGGCTACTGCGGAAGTGCTCGTTCTGGCCACGGGAAATAAATTTGTGGCAGACGCCTGTGAAACATAGGCAGTGTAAAATAAGGACCAACGCCCTTGAATTTGCAGACAACAAATACCACGGTATATTGGTACTTAACTTTGAAAGGGTATAAAACATCGCGGGAAAAGGAGAAAATGCTGGTTACCAGCAATTTCTCCTTTTCCCACAATGTTTTCAAAAGCTTTCTCCTTCAGCGTCGTTACAACTCGGGATTGTTGGTTGAAGGGTGTAGGTATGCTATGAATACCAGGAAATAGCTTTAAAAACGATAGACGGCGTAAGAGTTACTAGAATATGAGGACTGAAATTTCCATTATGATTCAGCATGAAGAGAAATAAGGAAAACAAACCTCGCCAGTAATTGCCTCCTTTTCCCTAATCGTAGGCATATTATTTAAAAATGTAATTTTCAATCTTTTAGTTTGATATATTTTACGAGATTAGACGTTAACCCAAATTATCGTGGGATAAGGAACAGAAGCTGCTTAAACGTTGCTACGGTGTGAATAAACGCTCCGGGGTTTCGATAAGCGGTAGAAACACTTGTATATTGGGTCACAAATATGCCCGCATATAAGCCTGGGGCTGCAGAATAAACATGTTCTTAATATTGACCAATCGCAAACAAGTGTTTATTAATTCGGTACATAGAGCTTAGAGTAAAAAAAAAATGGTTCAAAAGCCAGTGTAGTCAGCTACGCCGAAAAACAGAAAAACAGTGGTCTGCAGGCTGTAACCGGTGAAAAAAGGCCCGTCTACACTTGCAGACATTTGTTTGCAAACACGGGCAACCTCATGACCTACCAGAGTGATTGCGTAATTTATTTACATAGTTCACAGGAGTGCAACATTTGATATAGAAATATGAAATGACCGACTTTTTTTTTGATAAGTACTCATTCATGATAATAAATTAGGGACTTAGACATTGTCTTTACACATAAAAGAATTTCATTGTTTGACTCGGATGTTGCAGATTTATCCTCAAGACTAGTTTTGGGGACAGTTTCTGACTAAATGCCAGACAGTGTAGACTCGAAATCAATTGGCGAAGGGATCTTCTATCTGATAATAATCAACTTTGTTCGTACGGCCCGATAATCAGCAATAAAAGCAAGAGGGCCATGATGGCCCTGTATCGCTCCACACAAATCACAGTTTTAATGACCCCGAAAGAGAAGGCATTCGAAAATATTGTGAAAGAAGGAGAAAATGTCAACCAGCGTTTTCTCCTTTTCTTAAAATGTTTCTTACCCTATCAAAGACAGAAATATTCATTTAAGCTACATTCAATATGTTGTCTGCAATGGCGTTTAATTTGGTCCAATCAAAAAAAATTTCGTTTTGCAAAGAGTTAAATAAATATATAATGCACTTACTTTACATTGACTGAGACATACATCATAAAAGTTTGTACGGCAATAAACTTATGTGGGAAAAAAATAAGCTGCCCCCGCCCCCTATAAAAGAAGGCATGTCATTTTCAAATGAAAAGAAAATGCCAGTGAGTACATGCATGTTTTTTCAAAACATGACTTTTCAGTGGCATGAAAGATAAAGTTCGGGGACAAAAAGTGATGAACGATAATCAAGGGAAATACATGGTAACAAACTAAATATATCTTCGTTGTCTGCGCATGTCATATTCTTCAAAGATTCGACTTGTCTGCTATGACGCATCACACCATCCTGTACAGGAAAATAATAATACACCGCTAATAAAGTAGCATAGGAGAAAAATGGCTATAAACAATACATCAGTGCCTGTTTTTCGCTCCAAATATCTTTAAAATTTAATTACTACAAAAGGGTAAAATAGTTATCTCAAATACTTTTGTTTTACTGCACATCTTTGAATACAGTTTCTAAATATAAACTTTAGGGAAACCAGTTATATCGAGTAAACGTTTATTTTGAATTTCAAAGTAAGGGCTCTCATTTTGAAAAGTAGTCCGGTTCTGTACCCAGAATGCCCAAATCTGATAGATGTGTATTCGAAAAATGCCACCTAGAGATTCAAGATAATGAATATCTCTCTCAACAAAAGTTTTTTTCCCTTGATTTGTGGTGTCCGTGGTTGTGAGGTACAGCGCGTCGGCCTCGTAATCATACGGTCCCGATTTCGATACCCGGGAGCTTTGGGATCTTTCATTGGCCCACACATACGGCGCGAGTACTGGTGTAGTTCCCAGGAAGCATAATCGAGGAAAGATTAGTATAAGTTGTAAGAACTTGTTTCTCAATCGATGTAAAATAAATGTGTTTGAACTAATTTTCCCTAGATTATGAACTTATGATTCCCGGGATGGGACCAATTTTGACCCAAGGGCTATAATTTCAAGAATTTTTGTTGAAGTCTATTGGATAAAGCTACGTGTCAAATTTGGTAGCCCTAGGCTTTATGGTTTAAGACAAGACAAGAAGATGTTCAATATTTTTCAGTTTTGTTGACATGGCAACCAGAATTTTAAATGGAATCAATTTTTTCGAAGAAATTTTGAAGAGGACCGTGGCAGGATCGTTTCTTTGAAGTTTTAACAAAATTGGATGGTTAGTGTCAGAGAAGAAGATGTTTAAAATAAAAGTTAACGCGTGCACGGACCCACTGACGGACGCACAACGAACACCGGGCCATGACATAAGCTTCGGCTGGCCTGCGACCAGTGGAGCTAAAAATGACCAGCAAGCTTTCATTGAGCAATTTGCATATGCTTGTTACTGCAATATTTTTATTGAAACTCGTCAATGGCTCTAGTTGTTTTCTTAAACAGACCAGACTATCTTGTGTAGCTTCAAAGACTGGTCCCAAGTGCACCATTTCGTGTTTTTTTTTTAAATTATGTATGAAACTTTACAGTCATTGATTTATTACGTGCACCGCCGGTATATTGCTGGTTCCCTACTCCACCGCTGACTAGAGTCGGGAGTCATAAAAGCCGAATTGTAAACAAAGCCAGTGCTGCAAAAGGAAAATCAATGCATTTGAGTTATCGTATGTGTTCCAAACGGAAAAGTCCATTCAGATGATAAACGTGCGACATTCGTTAGGAAAGAGAATGTTGTAATGAAATCCAATCCTTACAGAAGATATTTAGTTTTCGAACAGTTTGCTCCGCATCTCTTTGGAACTGCAATTAAATTGAAAATGGTCTTGTTTACGTAAAATTTTAAAAAAGGACATAAAGAGGATGTCTTTGTTATGGTTCATTGCAGAGACATCCGTTATTAGTCGTGAAAGCTGTATTATCTCAATGAAGTACATGCCTTTCTTTGACATCTACTAAAAACAGTATGGCAAAGGATGAAATATTATAAACTGACTAGTATTTGATACTTAAACAAATATAAAAAAAAAAAAAAAATGGCAACTGGATCATCTTCAAGCAACATGGCAAAGCAAGACACATTAGCTCAGGATGAAAATAGTAGAAAAAGATCCCGAATTGGGTCTGATGATAAAGAGGTAGAGGTAGCATATGCATTGAAATCTCAAAGGAAACTTTAAAGTGTAGAGGATGCAAACTAAACTTCTGTATCAAATGTGCCAAAGTTAGTAGAGAGCTATTTCAAATCATCATGAAGGGTGAGTTGGATGACTTTATGTGGTCATGTAAATGTTGTAAAGCCACATTTCCTTCACTGGAAAATATCTCTGCTAGTATAAAAAGGTTCGAAACTTCTACAGAACTAAAGATAACAGGTATCCAGAAACAAATAACTGATATAGAGTTAAACACAGAAAAACACATAAAGGACAATATAGCAGCATTGAAAGACGATGTGTTAGCCAGCATCAGAACCAATGTAGAAGAAATTGTGGATGCAAGATCCAAAGAACTTGAAGATCGAAAGCGAAGAGAAAACAACTTGGTGCTGTTTAATGTACCAGAAAAAAGAAGTAAAACAGGTCAAGAGAACAAGTTGCATGACATAGAATTATTTGAAGATATATGTACAAATCTAGGGCTTGATTCACCTCAGATTACAACAATCTTCCGCCTCGGGAAAAAAAGACCCAAAAATTGACAGACCGATGAAGGTCATACTTGGGGTTAAATCACAACGAAAGTACTTATTAGACAATGCTAAACATATTCCTGAAAAGCTTCCAGACTCACTAAATAAAATTATCCTTTCAAAAGATCTGACACCTGATCAAAGAAAACAAAAGAAAAAAGATAGAGCCTCAAGAATGTACAAGGAGAACAAAAAGCAGTTTGATAATGCAATAGATGCAGATACAACATTATTAGCCAACAGACAACTTCTTTCCACCCAGATTACATCAAAAGTCAGTAATTTATTGAGCCCAATCAGACCAGCACAGAATATGTCGCGTTTAAACCCTCATACTGATTCCCTTTCTCAGGATTCATTCATAAACTCAACAATGATTGAAAACCCAGATGACACCAGACCTGGCGGATTATGGCAGGGGAATTTGTCACATCTTCCCCCGTTAGAAGAGCAAAATACAGATTAGGGGAAATGTTTTATTTTTAATAATGTACATAGAAAGATTCCAAATTTTAAAAGTTTAAACATTGTGTACAGCAACTGCGATTGCCTTTCAAAAACAAGACTAGCAGAATTAAATGTTTTGATAAAAGAAAGAAACATTGATATTATCTTACTGACAGAATTTCTACCTAAAAACAGTCAGTTTGTAAATGATATCAACCTGTACAAAATTGATGGATACAACTCTTTATATCCAAAAAATATAAACAAAGGCAGAGGCGTTTTAATAGTCACAAAGAAAGGACTCCCGGTACAAGAAATTGAACTAAAAAATGAGTTTGAGGAATCCCTTTGGTGCAAAATAAAAATAAATGATTCTGACAGTCTACTAATTGGCTGCATATATCGCAGCCCAAACAGTTCACAAAATAATGACGAAAAGCTTACGAAACTAGTAAGTGAAATAAAGCAAGAAAAATTCAGTCATCTGCTGATTGCTGGGGACTTTAACTTAAAGGAAATAAATTGGGAAAAATTGACTTGCTCAGTAAATGAGAACCATTATGCTTTTAATTTTCTTGAAAGTGTAAAGGATAGTTTTCTATATCAACATGTTAGAGACCCAACAAGGTTCAGGGGAAATCAACAACCTTCATTACTAGACTTAATTTTTACGAATGAAGAAAATATGATAAATGAGATTACAAAACTGCCAAGTTTGGGCCTAAGTGACCATATAACACTATTCTTCCAATTCAACTGCTACACTGAACAGAAATTATCCTCAACTACGAAACTCAATTTTCAAAAGGGAGATTATAATCAAGTTAATGAGAAGTTAGCCAACATCAATTGGACAGACTCATTTGCTGGTCTTGGTGTGGAGGCCTCATGGGATACCCTTAATGAAGTAGTAAAAAAACTAGTGGAGAAATCAGTGACAGAGACTAGGATATCTCACGAAGTCAACAGACAATTTCAGTATTTGAATCAAACGTGTTTGGCTGCAATTAAAAAGAAAAAATCATTATGGTTAAAATTCAAAAATACAAAGAATCAAACAGATTATATCAAATACTGACAAGCAAGTAACAATGTAAAAACCAAAATACGTAAACAAATTTACACTTATGAAAAAAACCTGGAAAAAAACTCAGATAATAAACTATTCTGGAGCTTTGTACGGTCCAAGCAAAAGACAAGAACAAGTTTAGGCTGCCTTGAATTACCAAATGGTGAACTCACAGCTGATGACAAAACAAGAGCGAATCTGCTAAATGATTATTTCACTAGTGTCTTTGAAGTAGAAGGCAACGACCCACTTCCAGATTTCACCGACAGAGAGTTTGATGAACCCTTTGAGAAATTAGAGATAACAGAAGAAAAAATAGCTAAAGTCATAGACTCCCTGAAACAAACAAAATCGAACGGTCCAGATACCTTCCACCCTAAGCTGTTAAAGGAATGTAAAACCGAGCTCCTAACTCCGTTAAAAATGGTCTTTGAAAAATCTTTACAAGAAAGCAGATTACCAAAAATCTGGAAAGAAGCCAATATATCAGCCATTTTAAAATCAGGACCAAAATCTAAAGTAGAAAATTACCGACCCATAAGCCTGACATCAGTTCCTGGTAAACTTCTAGAAAGGTTGGTAAGGGACGAAATTGTAAATCATATGACCAGAAACAATTTGATCTCAACAAATCAACATGGGTTTATTAAAGGAAGGTCATGTACAACAAACCTATTGGAATTCTTAGAGGACATCACAAAAAGTCTAGATCAAGGAAATGAAGTTGATGTCATTTACTTAGATTTTAGTAAAGCTTTTGACAAAGTTCCACATTTAAGATTATTAAAAAAAATTTGGGCATATGGAATTAGAGGCGAGATACATTCCTGGATTGCTGATTTTCTGTCAAATAGAACTCAACAAGTTTTGATAAATGGTACAGCATCAAAAAAAAGTCATATCTCTAGTGGGATCCCCCAGGGGAGTGTCCTTGGGCCAATTCTCTTCATAATTTTTATTAACGACCTGTCAGACTCTTTGCTTGTCAATAACAAGCTCTTTGCGGACGATTCAAAGCTATACAACTGCATTAAATCTGACCAAGATATAAGAACATTGCAGAATGGGCTAAATGAGGCTGTTGAGTGGGGGGAAACTTGGAAAATGACATACAATACTGAGAAATGTAAACGCCTTCACATTGGGAAAAATAAAGATACCTCAAATTACACCATGAGTAAAGATAGCAAAACTATAACGGTTGAAAAAGTCTTGTGTGAGAAAGATCTTGGAGTCACAATAGACCATAACCTGAGTTTTACTGAACATATAAACAGCAAAATAAGCATTGCAAATAGAAATACAGGTATTATCTTTAAAAGTTTCACATACATGGATAAAGAGATGTTTTTGACCTTGTATAAATCAATTGTTAGACCACACCTGGAATATGCAAGCTGTATCTGGACACCTTATTATAAAAAGGACTGCATTGCATTAGAGAATATACAAAGACGTGCAACTAAGATGGTTTCAAAACTTAAAAATCTCTCCTTAAAAAGATTGGACTCCCTTCATTAGAATACCGTAGAAAAAGAGCAGACCTTATCCAAGTTTACAAAATTCTACAAAATATTGATAATGTTGATAGAACAAAATTCTTTTCTCTGTCTCCAATCCAGAATATGCGAGGAAACAAGCTCAAAATGTTCAAAACTCATTCAAGATTGCAAGTACGAAAAAATTTCTTCTGTAACGGTGTAGTCAATTTGTGGAACAGTCTACCTGATAGTGTTGTTTTAGCACCCTCCCTCAACAGCTTCAGAAGCCAACTTAACAAGTTCTGGAAGGATAACCCTATCAAATTCAAACCGTCGTGCTACGTTCCCGGCAAATATGTAAACAAAGAAGAGAACCCTATCATAAAGCATCAAGAAAGGCAGTCATTGCCTACAATAGATGTCTAGGATGGTAAGAAATGGTAAGAAATGGTTCATTGCAGAGACATCCGTTATTGGCCGTGAAAGCTGTATTATCTCAATGAAGTACATGCCTTTCTTTGACATCTACTAAAAACAGTATGGCAAAGGATGAAATATTATGGTAAGAAAATTGTCCTTTATGAATGACCGTAAAAAGATTTTTACAAAAGGGTTTGTTTATTTTTCCCAAGAAAATACCCTGTTTCCCAAGATGTTTTGAAAGCTGCCTCCTGCTGAGGCATTGTATGGTAAAGAATTTGTGCTGCTGATAGTCACTGCTGCAAAATACAAAAAAAAGTGAAAAGTAATCTTGGTGGCAATATTTTTCAGTCAGCAACAGTTTGGGGTAAACAAAAATCACACATAACGATACTGTTATCCGTGTTTTATGCTGCTGGAGTTGCATTCGACTAGTACCATTTGGAAGCTTAAACAATCACATATTAAGGTAACCAACATGGGACCTTGCCATGGTGATAAGTGATAGACTGCCACAGTAGAATGCTGCTTGATGATTGGTTGATGAGTGAGTCAAAGTGTCATTGTGAATAAATGGCAACTTTTTTACACTTTAGATTAGATTGGCAGCATTTATTAGGAGATTATGATGTTTTCAGCCTTTGAATTGACTAGTTTTTTATTACGTCAAAATGCTAGCATTTCATTTTTTTATCCCTGTTTTTGTCTAAACATTCTTTTGCACTTTTAAAGACAAAGCCAAGGAATCATTTGTTTGTTAACGCTTTACCAGAAGAGAAAACTTTGGCTGAACAAAGTTCTCACTCCAAACAAACAATTTATAATGCAGGTAGTTTTAGTAATTGACAAGTTCAGTACAAAGGTCTAAGATAGTAGATGGCTTTGAAAGCCGGATCATTTCATTCCGGAGTTTAAACAATCCTGAGGAAATAACCTTTTGAAAACCTTTGGTAACCAGCAGTTTCTCCTTTCCCCACATGGTTTTTCTACATTTTCACATACAGTTCATACCATTTCAGCTACATGTAGTATGCAAATACATGCACTTTCCATTTGGACAAGTACTTTTATAACTCTTTACCAAACAACAAAATTGTAGACTTGTCCCAATGGTGTCAGGAGAAATCGTCCCCTGGAGAAATCGTCCCCTGGAGAAATCGTCCCTAAATAAAGTTTTGGAAAAATCGTCCCCAACTTCAAATTTCATATCGTTGTTCAAGTTGTCAAAAAAAAACATTTTTGAAGTTTTGTTTATGTAATGGTATGTTGATTGTTTAACTTTGTGATTTATATTTTATTGTTAGAGAAAAGGGTGTTATATATATTTTTTTCTGTAATAGTAGATTTATTTACACTTTGTAACTTATGATGTATATTACATTGCTTTAAAAAAAAATGTTTCATTTTACATTTTTGATGTACATTTCATTAAAAAAAATTGTTTGATTTTACATTTTTAAACCCCCCTTTACATAAAATTGCTTTACAAATGTTGTGTTTTGGTGTTTTATTTTTCATTAGAATACTTGAATTATTGTCTAGTCTTATATCCATATTGCTTATGTTTTGATATATATATATTTGATGGTATTGAAATTTTCTCATGTCGATTAGTGTTGTCAATTATTATTTGTGTTTGTGTTTAATTGAATTCGAAATATTTATACTTTGTTTTGACATGTAGCAAGCAAGGAAGATGAAATACGCTGAATTACAAAAAGCAAAATCAATATAATGACTAATAAAGCTGAGTAATAAAACTTAAGTTGGACAAAGTATCATACCTGTTAGTGAAAATAAAGTCCTCAAAAATCAAGTTTTCTATTAAAAGTAGCATACTTTTTCCCAAAATTTATCCTAATCGAACACACGTTGAGTTGATTAATGACAAGTTTCTTTATTGTCAATTACGTAGTAGACTGACGATCGTAATAAAAGTAAATGTTTTGTCACCATTTTAATTGTCAATCAGCTAACTCTATTTAATTCCCATTGATGACCCGCTTGTTTGTCATGAAATTAGTTATCACTTTATGAGAGATTATTGGACCAATATATACATAATTACAATTGAAAATTGAAAAAAGCAACTGTTACAAATGATTTATTAAAATGCTTCAACCGAAGCAAAAATTAACATGATGTTAGGCGAGAAATCCTTTAAAAACATTGTGGTTTTGCTTCAAGAACAGGATGCTCTGTGGACAACACGCTCAATCAATCTAGCTGGTGTTGTGTAATTTTGAGAGAGAGAGAGAGAGAGACAACTGCTTGAAAGATTTTTGTAGAATCAATTCGCTACGATGTAGTGTGCACTGGTCAGTATGCCTCTAATCCCTAGATTTTCAGAATTATCCACATTGAAAGCATTTGCACACAACTTAAGTGTCGCTTAAATGATGGTTTTGTCAGTGGAAGAGTAGAAAACATTGTGGGGGAGGGTAAAGGTTAAGCTGTTGGTAGGGGAGAGTTTGAAGTAAGGAAATTTTAAAGAATCAACTTTACAACAATACAGGATTCCCCCACCCCCACCCCCCCCACCCCCGAGTTCGTAGAACGAAATATGGTCGGGCCCCATAGTTCAGTTGGTAGCGAAGGAGACTTGAGATCAGGGGATCACCAGCTTGGTCAATTTCTTTCTGAGGATTGATGATAGTTATTGCGATAGGATTCATTCCTCTCTCATCGCTGACCAAACATACCTATGAAATCCAAGTTGTTCGATTCTTGGCAAATAAGTGTTTTCCAAAAATGTCCCTTTACCAAAGGACATTCTGGAAAAAATTTGAAAGCATTTGCAGAATACAAATCAAATGTTAATAAAAACATAACATTCATCTTTCAAAGGGTAGAAAATACTGCGGGAAAAGGAGGAAATGCTTGTGTGGTAAAGGGTTTCAATAGACAATATTCAGTAATCCGAGTCAATAAAATACTCTCAATGGGATCGAACCAGTGACAACGGTCAGGATCGACCGCCGGAATTGAACCTCATATTAGGCTATGGAAAACATAAAAGTAGGAAAAGGCAGGAAAATGTACGAGAGAGAGAGAGAGAGAGAGAGAGAGAGAGAATGAGAGAGAGAGAGAGAGAATGAGAGAGAGAGAGAGAGAGAGAGAGAGAGAGGGAATGAGAAAAAGAGATCTTCAGATGATAAATCAAAATATTGGGCATATAAAAGTATAAAAATACATTAAATGACAAGCGAACGACTAGACACATATTTTATAAGTATATATTTTGGTTTCAAGTCAAATTCAAAGACATATTTTAAAAATCAAACAGGTGCAACCTACCTGTGACAGGTGTTAAAGGTGTGAAATACATCCTATCAGTGTGAAAATGGCAGTATAAACAATGGCAAAACTACCAAATAACTCTTGGATTAGGGTGACCATACACAATGTACGTACTAAAGACAAGGAACATTCAAAAATATATTTTTTTTTAATAGACAACTTGAATAGCAATATAGATGAAATGTGACATTGGGGACGATTTCTCCAAAATTTTATTTGGGGACGACTTCTCCGGAGAAATCGTCCCCAAGCTGTTTGGGGACGATTTCTCCAGGGGACGATTTCTCCAGCATTCGTCCCAATTGAAAGCATTTGCACACGACAAAAAAAACGTGGCTCAGAAATTTAAATTTGTTTTGGGAAGGGTAGAAAACATTGTGGGAAAAGGAGAAAATGCTGGTTACCAGCATTTTGTCCTTTTCCTACAATGTTTTCAAAAGGCTTCTTTCTCATGGTCGTTAAAAGTTGGGATTGTATGATACAGAGTTAATATAAGAGTCCTTTTTACCAAACTTGTTATTTACAAAGAACCACTGTCATCCCTTAGGTTCCCAATTTTAAATAGCTCTGGTGCTATTTTAACCCTTTACCACACAATGCAGACTTACAACGACCTTAGGAAAGAAGCCTTTTGAAAACGTTGTGGGTAAATGCTGGTAACCAGCATTTTCTCCTTTTCCCACAATGTTTTCTACCCTATCCAAGAAAGATTGCACCATTTAAGCCACATTGAAATTGTCATCTGCAAATCCTTTCAATTTGGACATGGCTAAAATTTTGTAGTCTGGTAAAGGGTTCAATATTTGGTCTCGGTAACATAGATGTTTCAAATGAAGGAAAGAAAAAAAATACGTCTGAAAGACCAGGCCAGGCCAGGTGGTCATTAAACTGGTAATTTGTAAATGGCTAGAATCAAATAAGCCGAAATGATAATAGCAGATATGTGTTTTTTTCATGGAGTTAAACTGTTTTCCAGATTACAAAATTTTGGTCTCGTCCTAATGGACATCATTTGAAGACGATACAATTAGATGTAGCTGGAATGATATGATATGTCTGTGAAAGGGTAAAAAACTTTGTAAGAAAAGGAGAAAATGCAGGTTACCAGCATTTTATCCTTTTTCCACTATGTTTTTCAAAAAGCCTCTCTGGCAGAGTCATCAAAAATTGGCATAGTATGGTAAAGGGTTAAATGATATTCATTAGTTTGGTATTTAAAGTAATGATAGCTGTCAAAAGTAAACAAAATGGATGTTAAAAACTTAAAATGCATTTCAATTTATTTTAAACCATTTAAATGTATAGAAATTATTGTGAAGATGATAATCTTTTATTGTGCGGTTGGTCCCAGTGTTAGTTGCTGGAAGAGAAATTAATTTCAAAACTAGGTTAAAACCTGCCAGGTCACTCTTTCTGTTGTGTACTCTTTGCTTTATTACAAAATTCACTTTTATGATAGCGACTAACACTTGCGCCAACCATACAATAACAAATTGTCATGTTAACAATAATTTCCATACTTTTGAATAGTATGATTTGAAGTGCATTTTAACACCTGCTTTGATTTTTTGGTTGCTGTTGGGCCTTTAACTCTCCACCAGAAGACAAAACTTCACACTTGGTTTGGTCCAACTGAATTTGTTTGCATACAACAGTTTAGATGTGTCTCAAATGATCATTATCTTCCGCTAGATGGCATTCTACAAATACACATCTATCTAATTTGGGCATTCTGGGTACAGAACCAGACTATTTTTCAAGACGGCAACCCTTACTATGAATTTCAAAATGAAATAAACATTTACTCACTAAAACGCTACCTGGTGCGATTCATTCAGCTATGATCAGCTAGCATGTAGCCTATGCACTAGCTGTTTATTAAAACAGCCCCTACAGGCTTGGGTAATAGCTTCTGTATCAGCCCTGCTTTTCCCAAGTATATGGGATGGGTGATGGGTCATAGCAGACAGGTTGAATCTTCGAAGAAAATATGACATGCGCAGACAACGCTCAAATGATGGGAAATGTCTTTGAAGGTAGAAAACATTGTTCATACCAGGTCTTTAACCCATTACCACACAATTCCGACTTTTAACGATCCTGAGAAAGAAAGCTTTTGAAAACATTGTGGGAAAAGAAGAAAATGCTGGTAACCAGCATTTTCTTTTTTTCCTACAATGGTTTCTACCCTTCCCTAAAAAATTTCAATTCTTGGGTCACATTTATTTTGTCGTCTGCAAATGCTTTCAATTTGGGACTGGACTAAAATTTTGTCGTTTGATAAAGAATTTAAAGCCTTCTTTCTCATGGTCATTTAACTTCAGATTGTGTAGTAGAGGGTAAACTCTTTACCAGATGACAAAATTTTAGACTTTATTATATCTAAAAGCATTTTGCAGTTACAAATTATTATCATGTGTGGCTCTACTTATGGAATTTTTCTGTAACCCTTTAAAACACAATCCTGACTTTTAACGACCCTAAGAAGGATGGCTTTTGAAAAGATTGTGGTAAAAGATTGTGGAAAATACTGGTAAACAGCATTTCTCCTTTTCCCACAATATTTTCTAACCTATGAAAGACAAATTTTATGTTTTAAGTAACATTTGATTTGTCGTCTGCAAATGCTTTGAATTTGGATTAATCTTTATTTGTGTTAACAATTAGGTCTGAATTTATATAAGGAAGCATGTGATATCTATTCAATTGACATGATAAGTTTCCATGGTAACAGTTAACCAAGAAACTTATTAATTTTTATCGCCTCTTACAAAATGTGATATACCTTATAGATCCTTTTAAACCTACCTGTGTTAACATTTTGTGGCTTGCCACGTTTATCCTTTACAACATTAATCATGAGTTTTGATGACTGTAAGCCGAGCCCCGGTAGCTCAGTCGGTAGCATGCAGGACTTGGGAACAGGGGGGTTGTGGGTTCAATCCCCGGCTCGGCCAATCTCTTTCCGAGGATTGATGATAGTCATTGCGACAGGATTCATTCCTCTCTCACTGCTGATCATTGTTTTGACGATGGTTATGTGGGAAAGCAGCCAGTGGCTTGGAAAGAAATCTGTGCGGAGCACTGGTTAAAGAGACTCCTGGAAAGCATGGATGGGTGCACTTGCCGCTGCGATATAACTGAAATAATGTTGAAAATGGCGTAAAAACCATACAATCAATCAATCATTAACAACTATAAAGAAGAAGGCTTTTGAAAACTTTGTGGGAAAAGGAGAAAATGCTGGCAACCAGCATTTTCTCCTTTTCCCACAATGTTTTCAGTCCTTTCAGAGACAAGTTTCATAAACTGAGCCACATTTTAAAGATTTTGTGCGAGTCTGAAATTTGTTGTTTGGTAAGGAATTAACCTAATACCAGACAACAAAGTTTAAGACATCGGTAATTCAATTTGAAAAGATTTGCAGATGACATATTGAATTTGGATCAAATAATTGGACATATCTTTAAAAGGATAGAAATCATTGTGGGAAAAGGAAAAATGCTGGGTCCACATTCACCAATCATTCCTAAGAGCATTCTTTGTCTTATTCTCAAGAGTTTTTTTAAATTTGAAAGTTTCTTTCTAAACCTAGAATTACATGTAGAATGAAATAAAGAACAGTTGGTTATCAGCATTTTCTCATTATTTCACAATGTTTTCAAAGGCCTTCTTCCTTGGGTGTGTTAAAAACACTTATTTGTTTGGTGAAGGGTTGAAGACATTTATCTACACTAGAATATACGCTGAGCCGTGGAGGCTCAGCCATAGTCAATGTGTTGTAAGTCATGAGTTTAAATCCAACCATTTTTTTTTTTTGAGGACTCGAGCAAGTCATTGTGGCAGGATTTATTTCTCTCACACCACAGAAATTTTTTTGTTTGTGGGAAAGCATGTTTGTTTTCATAGTTTTTAAGGGTTAATATTTTAGACAGTGTTGTAGGCAGAATGCCTCCGCATAGTGTAGACCTAAGAGCAGATTGCACAGTTTTTGCACAATCTGACGTTCCTCAATGGTCACTGAAGCAATTTAAGTTGTGAAGAACACTTTTGTTGTTAACCCTTTCCCAAATGGCAAATTTGAGACCCTTTGAATTTGATAGCGATTCTGCAGTCGCCATGATAGAAAAAGATCTAGATAAGCTGAAGTTCTTACTGAATAGAACACATCATGGGAGAAGGAGAAAATGCTGGTTACCAGCATTTTCTTCTTTTCCAAAGCGTTTTCAATACTTAAAGGCCCAGTAAAGACCAAACTATCAAAGCAGGTGTCATAATACATTTAAAAGTATGGAAAATATCGTGAAGATGACAGTCTGTTATCATGTGGTCGGGCCATATGTTAGTCGCTGGCAGAAAAAAGAATTTTAAAATTGGGTAAAAAGTAAACAAAAGACACAGCTACCTGGCAGGTTTTAACCTAGTTTTGAAATTAATATCTCTGTCAGCGACTAACACTTGGACCAACCGTACAATGACAGATTGCCATCTTCACAATAATTTCCATACTTTTAAATGGTATGATACAAATTCAAATGCATTTAAACACCCGCTTTGTTTACATTTGGCCTTTATTATTACTTTCAAAAGCTTCTTTTTTTCAGTGTTGATAAAACTTTGGACTTGCTTAGGAAAAGGTTAAATACATGCCCAGACTGTTTTATCAGTTTGGTTTGGTTTAGACAGACAGATTGCAACATGATTTGACAGCAAGAGGCATCTTTATCCACCATGATAACCTATTGTCTCAATGGCTGCTTTCGTACCGCCAAATTTTTTTCAATCATTTAACATTATTTTCTGAAGTGACAAAAAGAAAACTAGGTGACCCGCTTTTTTTGGTGTAGCTGAAATTGCTAGCGTTTGACCTACTTTTTGGTATTGATAACAAATGAATACTTAGAAATTTGTGATTGGTCAAAAATGTAGACATGTTTATATTATGGGCCCCATGCCTATTTGCTGGCAAATTTACGCTATTTTTTTTTTAAAGATATTTCTTGTTTCCCTTACAGCACTGTAATAATATGTAGGGTCGTGATGCCTGTGAAGTGGTCCTGTGTTTTTATGACCCTGTGAATAAAGGCTTACGAAAACAATGTTGGAAAAGGAGAAAATGCTGGGTAACCAGCATTTTCTCCTTTTCCCACAATGATTTCTATCATTTAACACAGACAACTCTAAGTATCTGAGCCACAATTAATTAGTTGTCTGCTACTGTTTTCCATATTGACCAGCCTAAAAGTTGTATGTCTTAATTTAAGTTTAACTTAGTTACCTAGCATGAGCTGATTGCTAGGCTTCATTGTTAAACCATTAAAGCGTCCTCCTAAACTTCAGTTGGTTTTGTTGTTTGTGAAGATGAAGATGAGACTGCTCAAAACTTAAAGTCAGATCTATGATCTACACTGTCAGTTTCACTGAGACTTTCTGGACCAAAGAAGTCTGGAAATTGACCTTTTTAGGGCCTTACATCTTGACTGGAAATGTCTGTGATGGTTGTTTGCACTTTAAAACTTAACCACGCAACTTTTTTAAAACATTGTTGGAAAAGGAGAAAATACTGGTAACCAGCATTTTCTCCTTTTCCTACAATGTTTCCTTATCAAAGAAAAATTGCTCCATTTGAGCCACATTAAAATTGTCGTCTGCAAAGACTTTCAATTTGGACAAGGCTAAAATTTTGTCATCTGGTTAACGGTTAATGCTTAACCCTTTACCAGACAACAAAATTTTAGACTTGTCCAAATTGAAAGCATTTGCAGATGACAAAATAAAATATGACTCAAAATTTAAATTGTTTTGGGAAGAGTAGAAAACACTGTAGGAAAAAGAGAAAATGCTGGATATCAGCATTTTCTCTTTTGCTCACCATGTTTTCATAAGCTTTCTTTCTCAGGGTCATTAAAAGTCGGGATTGTGTGGTAAAGAGTTAGGGAGAATTCAAGACTTGTCCAATTTGAAAAAAAGATTATGCAGACGACATACTACAAGTGGCTCAAGTGATGAAGTTTGTATCTGAAAGGATAATAAACATGGTGAAAAAAGGAGAAATAGCTTCCCACAATATTTACATAAGCCTAATTCCTAAAAGGTGATTAAAATTCAGGAATATTTGGTAAAGGAAATGCAGTGGGGAGGGGAAAATTATTTTTTTCGAAGTTGGTTTCGTAAGTTAAATTTTCTAGGTCGGTATTCCGATTCATGATTCACAACATGGGGCATTAAGTGATAACATGCTGTCTGTAGAGGACTTTATTTAGTCTCGGAGCGGAGCACTTTTGAAAACATTGCAACCAAGAAGAATGATTGTATAGTGTTTAACGCCGTTTTCAACATTACTTCATTTATGTTGAATCGGCCAGACTGCACCTATCCATACTTTCCTGGAGTTTCTTTTACCAGTAATCCGCCCCGCCTGGGTGGCTCAGTGGTGAGCATGTCGGACTCATGACCTGGTGGTTGTGAGTTCGATACCTGGTTGAGGCGAACTTTCTTTCCAGCGTATTTTCGCCTCTCACCTCTGCTGAAGCATGTGAGAAAAGTAGTCGGTGGCTTTGGAAAGAAAGTTGTGTTGGTACTGGTGTGAGAAAGCCAGGAAACACATGTGCATCACCGACCGCCATGATATGACCTTAGCTGTTAAAGTGGCGTTAAACCCAAATACAACCAACCAACCAACCATTTACCAGTAATCCGCATAGTGTTCTTTCCAAGCCATTGACTACTTTCCCACATAGCCATCAGCATGAATCCTGTCAAAATGACTATCATCAATCCTTGGAAAGAAATTAGCCGAGCCCAGGATCATACCAGCGACCCTCTGTTCTCAGGTCATGTACACTACCAACTGAGCTTCTGGGGCTCAGCAGTCAACAAGAAATTACTTGTAAAAATTTATTTATGATGCAAATTTTTTGTTGTAAATTCTGACATGACGGTGGTCAATTAAATTCTCTAGTGCTGGTGGAACCCAGGAAATGCATGACTAAGAGCCAGCCTTTGCTATGATTTGACTGAAATAATGTTGAAAGCGATGTTGTAAACGCTTTTCGATCAGTCATTTGTAGATTTCTTAAGTCGTAATTCTTTGTTTGGAAGAAATTCTTCACTCATTATTGTGAAAGAATGCACAAGCAAAAAATGACTCGTAATACAAAAAGCAAATTTCCCTTTGCTACAATGTTTTCAGATTGTGTTCATGTTTGAAATGTTTACCTTTTACCACACAATCCCTAGTTTTAACAACCCCAAGAAAGAGGCCTTTTGAAAACAATGTGGGAAAAGGAGAAAATGCTAGTAACCAGCATTTTCTCATTTTGCCCACAATATTACTACCCTTTCAGAGACAAATCTCATCATTTGAGCTTCATTTGGTTTTTTGTCTGCAAATACTTCTATTTTAACCCTTTACCACACAATCCCAACCAGTATTTTCTCCTTTTCCCACAATGTTTTCTTCCCTTCCCAAAACAAAGTTCAATTTTTCAGTCACTTTTATTTTGTCGTCTGCTAATGCTTTCAATTTCGACTAGTCTAAACTTTTGTTGTTTGGTAAAGAGTTTAGACCAGTCTAAAATTTGTTTGTCATGTTGTACATAGTTAACCCTTAACCACGCAATCCCAATTTTTAACGACCTTGGGAAAGAAGGCTTTTGAAAACTGTGTGGGAAAAGAAGAAAATGTTGGTAACCAGCATTTTCTCCTTTTCCCACAATGTTTTTATTAGGGTCACCTTTAATTTGTTATCTGCAAATGCTTTGAATTTTGACCAGTCTAAAGTTTTGTCATCTGTTAAAGAGTTAACCAATTTTCACGGTCATCTGCACAGTGCAAATTTGTTTCGTAGATAATTTGTAATCCTTTGGTTTACTAAACAATCCCATGGTGTAACAACCCAAAAACAAAGCACTTGGAAACGTTCTGGAAAAAAGGAGAAAAATGCTGGTTGCCAGCATTTTCTCCTTTTCCAACACAGTTTTCTGTCTTACAAAAGAGAAATCCCATGATTAGAGAAACCTTTAAGTTTTGGTTTGAAAATGCTTACAAATTGAACAAATTTATCTTAAAATTGTGTTGTCATGTAAAGTGTTATAAAAATACCTATTGATTTGTTTGTATTTGTGGTCATCATTTATGAATATACCTTTTATCATGGACAACATGTTGTTAATTGAACTAGACTGGAGAAACTGGAGTGTTGTCTGGCTGTTTGTCAAATATTTGAATACTTTATGATGTGGCAGATGGCTTGCTTATCCATCAATGTTAAGAATCATTTTGTTGTATAACTCCTTCTTTTGAGTCATTCAACTGAGACCCAGTTGTTACCCCTTTACTTCACAGTCCTGAATTTTAACGATCTTAAAGATGGAAGATTTTGAAAACTTTTTCGGAAAAGGAGAAAAAAAAGCATTTTTAAATACAGCGTTTTTTTAACCCATTTAATGACGAACTTGTCATTTCCGCCATTTGTTTTTTTCTTGTCTGCCGATACTTTCAATCTCAACAAGTCTTTAATTCTGTTGTTTGGTGACTAGCTCACCCATCTTCAAGCTATAAAACAGCAAATTTGGTAACTTACAATACCTTTAACTTCCTTAATACGGTTACACCTGTATTGGGAGACTGCCTAAGGCAAGTAAGAAGTTTGGTCAGCATTGTGGTCAGAGCTCCAAATAAGAGGGAGTGATGGTATTCTAAATCCATTATTTCTCTTCTCTTTCTCGATGAGACGATTCTAATGAGTACCCATAACATAGGGTTTAGTGGAGAATAATTAATATTTTCAATTTTGAAATCAAAATCACTCTCTCTGACAGGGAGCTCTGTCTGGAGCTCTGATTGTGGTCTTTGATTGGGGCTATTCAGATAGTTATATTCTCACAAATTTCAAATATGAGTCATCACTGAACTAACTAAGGCAATAGCTGGCAAACCAGTGGAAAAGAAGAAAGACATATGGAAGAGAAAAAGTAATCAATGGTATTTCCTAAATAGACTACATACCCTTTTCAGGTTATTTTTAGACTTTCCTGCCAGAAAGAGTTTGTGAGAATGTCACATGAACAATAACATGCATTGCTTATGAAACTGAAAACTGAAACTGCTTTACATGTATTTGATTGAAGACCAATTTTCATGTACTTGTAGTTACATATTATTCAGTGGTGTTGTACAGCTTATGCAAATAAGTACATATCATATTTGATCTCCGGAAATGCACAGAGTTTCTCTTAGCAAAGACACTAACCCATTATATGCACCCCTTTACTGAATGTAAACCACCCATTTTCTTTTCATTTCCAGAGAAAACTATATATTGTGGTATTTATCAGTGTTTAACAAAAAAGTTTTAACCCAAGATAAAAAATCTAAAAGGGCCCCTTTAAGTACAAGTTTTAAAAAAATGGTCACATATAGCAGAACTGGTGGTCTTACAGACTTTTAATTTAGCTTTTTTAAGTAGGGATTGTCGATTTAATTAAGAGTCTGTTAAAGCATTTGGTTGTAAAACACAGTATGATTTATAAGGCAGGTTCAACTGGATTTTGATATGCATTGTCAGTTGCAGCTACAAGCAATTGTGCTAATACAGGAAAAGGGTTGGTTATTGGTATTTTTGGGCAATAATGATTTTTGCTCATTTCTGTAAATGGCCCAAATTGAGGTCTGTCACTATACTAGATGATAATAAGGTGTTATAGAATCTATAATTTTCCCCCTCTGGTTAATCTTTTCCAAAACAGCATCAATATATAACTTTTTATGTCTCTGAACTGACAGTTTTTGAGAGGAAAAAATTGTGGGAAAAGGAGCCGTGGCTTTTAACCTTCTACCAGAAATTAATGTTGTGTTTAAATGAGCCTGAGGATGGACACTTTTGAAAACATTGTAGGAAAATGAGAAACTGTTGTTAACCAGAATTTTTTCCCTTTTCCTATAATGTTCTTAACCGTACATAAAATGGTATATCTTAACTTTTAAGCCACATTAGGTTTGTTTTTTTTGCAATTGCTTTCAATATGATCTAGTCTGAAAGTGTGTAGTCTGGAAAAGTGATACCTACCCTGAAGACGAAAGATTTTTGCAAACATAGGAAAAGGACAAAATGCTGTTAACTAGCATTTTCTCCTTTTCCCATTTTGTCTTTTACTCTTTCAAAGATAAATCTCATCATAATGACCATGTTTTGTTTGTCATCTGCTAATACTTTTGATTTAGAAGAGTTTTAGATTTTGTCTTTTGGTAAGAGTTGAAGGCACACTGGCGGCTAGTTGCCAAGTTTATTTCTAGCTTTAAGATTAACTTTTCTGCCATCACCTGGAACTCTGACAAATGGCACTGTAACACATTGTCAGACTCATAATAATATGGGTCATACTTTTAAATGATATGAATTACATTTCCTTGCATTTTGGCTCCTGAATTGTTTACTTCTGGCCTCCAGTGGGTCTTTAACAAGGCACAGGTTTGTCAAGTAGCAAACATTGCCTGTGTGTGGACTTTTTTGTCCTTAATCATTGCCTCTCTGCTGCTAAGCCTGGTAGCTCAATAATTTGGACAATATTGAGGATGGAAGTCAGCCAGTGCCTTGAAAAGTGTATTGTACTGTAAGTGGTAGTAAAACTAGTCCAGGAACAATGGAAAGATGCGTTGGCCACTGTATTGTGACTGAAATTAATGTTGAAAAACAGTGTTAAGCTCTGAATGCTCTCTATGCAGTGATTTGCTGTCACCAACAGCTTGTTGTCAATACCTGCCTGGTGCCAGGACAACATATTATGCACAGCCACTATGTGCGCATGAATGATATAGTTTTAGACAAACTTTAGAGCTACTTGCAATCACCTGTATTGCTTTATGTAGATGCTGGGTAGGATCATATGAGACAAACTGGCTTTTCTGTAATGTTATGCTTTGATTATTTTCCCTCTTTCAGACAAGAAACCAGTATTGATATATACTGTTTGCCATGTGATTCTGGTGCCCCTGGACCTGGTATTAGCTGAGATTTAGACAATTGGTATGGCTACAACAAATTAACTGCTAAGAGTAGTGGGAAGATGGGTATGCCTACACCAATTTCAGACTTAGGTATTGGAAAGAGTGCAGGCACATCCTAGTAAGCACTGGTATTGAAAACAGGAGGGATATTGGTGAATAGGACTTGTGATTACACTAGTTTTAAAGGTAAGGTTTAGTAACTTTTCTGAAAATTGTCATTTTCTGAAACAAGTAACCAGCAAATTTTTCCTTTCAACACTTTCAGTGAGAACTCCCATTGTAGGAGTCCTAGTTTTTTTTTGTCATCATGTTATTAATACTTTAACCCTCATCCTGTTAAATAACTAACATGAAACTTTTAAGCCGAAAGTAAAACTAGAATTTTGCTGTTTCAAAGGTATTCTTTAAGAGAAAGATATCTTATTATTGGACAGTGTAGATACAAGATCAGACTGCACATTCTGTGCAGTCTGATCTTGATCTACACTGTCCGCAAAAGGTCAGTGAGTCACTCTTAGCAGCCTAAAGGTTAAAATAAATGAACCTAACAGTCTTTCATCTGAAATTCTGTCTTCACCAGTACTGGGCTAGGGCTCTGATGTGTCTTGCCTAAGGACACTCCCAGAAAAAACCTAGTGCTTCCAGTGAGGCTCTAACTTAGGACCTCAGTTTAGAATTCCTTCACTTCATTATTGAGCCATGCAGGATCCCTCTTGTAGAGTAAAACATTTTGAGAAAAGGAGAAAATTGCTGGTTACCAGCATTTTCTCCTGTTCGCACAATGTTTTCAAAAGCATTCATCCTCAGGGTTGTTAAAAGTAGGATTGTGTGGTAAAAAGAAAATCAGAGTTACTGGGAAAGGAGGCTATAGATATTGGAGAAAGGTCAGTTTCTGTCAAAGAAAGGTATGACAGATGCTGGACTGGTCTTGACAGTTCAACCCTGTGCCAAACTGACCTGATATACTTTGACAAGCAATAGAGAGAAAGCTTTTGAAAACACTGTGGGAAAAGGAGAAAATGCTGCTTACCACAACATCTTCTACCCTGTAGAAGACATATCCCATCATTTGAGTCACATTCAATTTGTTGTCTGCAGCTGCTTTTTCACTGATCCATTCTAGAATTATGTTGTTTGGTAAAGAGATAGTCCTTTAGGGCACAAGCTGAACTTTAAACTTCCCTGGGGAAGATTTTGTTTTGATGCTTATAGCCATTTTCAACATTATCCCCTGTGGATACGGTGAAGATCAAAGATGAGGCTCCACATTTTCTGCAGTCTGATCTTACTCTACACTGGCCACATCAGCAACTATAAATGTGAAAAGCACTGTTACCCTTTTACCACACAATGAAATGATAGATCTGTACAAATTAAAGGATTAAAAATTACATGGCCACAAATGATCAGATTTGCCTTTGAAAAGGCAGAAAACATCAGTGGAAAAGGATAAAATGCTGGCTACCAGCATTTTCTCTCTTTCTCACAATGTTTTCAAATGTTCTGTACCTCAGGGTCGTTAAAACTTGGGATTGTGTGGTAAAGCGTTCAGGGTTAACATGGATCAATAAGACCTCACCTTTAGGTAACATAAGTAATTACAAATTAATGGGAAAGGTTGCCGTTTGTCATGCTTTTGCATTGTGTCCAGTTTCATAGACAAGATGTTTACTTAAGGACAACCTTTTCAAAACAAATGTGTAGGGGATGGCTCCGAATAAAGCTTTCTAAAATATAGACTCTCGACATAAAGTCAGGTTTTCTACATAGAAGGAAAAGTAGAATATGCTTGTTTACAGCATTTTCTCCTGTTTTCACTATTTTCTACCCATACTTAGACATACAGTTTTATCACATAACCTCCCTTGTTTCCAGTGTAATATACCCATTACGAATTTTATCTCATACACATTTAATACCACAATTGTGTGACATCATTTTCAATGTCATATTGTACATATTTCATAGAAGTGAATGGGATTTTATGGAAATTATCGCAGGTGCATGTATAGATGGTTTTGCATCTTCTCAATTAAGATTTGTGAAATATTGTTATGTGATAAAAAGAATCTGACATTCGTTGGTGTACAAGATAAAAATTTAATTAAACTCATCAGGAAAAGATACCATTAAGCTCGCCAAAGGCTCGCTTAATAACATTTTCCCTAGACTCATTTAATAAAATTTCATCTCAACACCAACTCATTTCAGATCCTATATATCTTTTGAGCCTGTTTAATTTTTGTGGTATTTGTCGAAGACAATACCACTATGAGTTCAATATTGAATTTTGAAGACCATATATCATATTTTGTGCAAAGCCAAAGGAAATAAACCCAATTTAACTCAATTTTTCTCAGACAAATGAGTTTTTCGGTAGCACTTCAATATGTAATTGGAAATGGCATTTTAAAATACACTGGGTGAGGCCATCGATCATGGAAATACTAATTTTTGATTGAAAATAGCTTCATCCGCTCATAGCCTTCTATTGGCGCAATGATATACACAAAATTTGTCTACTGATCGCTTGGTCCTAGGCATTTTTCGTTCCAAAACCAGTTCGTACCTTGGCTTGTTCGTCCCAAGATTGAGCGCTACTCCATTTGATTGTGCATGAATATTTATAGATTGAAATAATTTATTGTAATGTTCGGAATTAAATCTTTACAGCCAAAGATATCTCAAAATCACAGTTTTCAGGTACAAACTTAATTTTATTTGATATATTTACATGGTTTCTCTCTCTATCCAGGACCTCGTTACAAGGCTGTAAATATTTCAGTCTCATCAGAACTAGAAACAATTGCAGTTGATGAATTAGATGTGGCTCATATGAGTAGATTTGCCTTTGAAAGATTTGAAAAATATTGTCTGAAAAAAGGAGAAAATGCTGCTTACCAACATTCTCTTCATTTAGATGCTATTTTTAACAGTCTTCTCTCACAAGGTCATTAAAAGTCAAGACTGTATGGCACTGGACAAAGACCCCTAAATGTCAAGATGTCAAGAATTTTTACATTCATCAAAATTAAAAGTATTTGCAGACAACAAATTAAACTTTGCTCAAAAACAAGATTTGTCCTTGAAAACCTAGAAAGCATTGTGGGAAAAGGAGAAAATGCTGGTCACCAGCATTTTCTCCCATACCCACAATTTTTATGCCCCCTTCAACGAAGTGGGGATATATTGCTTTGCTAATGTCGGTCAGTCCGTCGGTAGACCAACCTTGTCCGGACGATAACTAGACACAGAATTGATCTAGGTTCATCAAATTTGGCACAGACATGCATCTTGGAGTGCAGATGATCCCTAATGATTTTGAGGTTAATCGGTCAAAGGTCAAGGTCACAGTGACCGTCAACATGTTGATATATAGACCAAACCTTGTCCGGATGATAACTAGACACAGAATTGACCAAGGTTCATCAAATTTGGCACAGACATTCGTCTCGGAGTGCAGATGATCCCTATCAATTTTGAGATTAATCCATCAAAGGTCAAGGCCACAGTGGCCTTCAACTTAATGATATTTAGACCTAACCTTGTCCGGATGATAACTAGACACAGAATTGACCTAGGTTCTTCAAATTCTGTACAGATATTCATCTTGGAGTGTAAATGATCCCTATCGATTTTGAGATTAATCCATCAAAGGTCAAGGTCACAGTGGCCTTCAACTTAATGATATATAGACCAAACAATGATCCCTATCGATTTTAAGGTTAATCCTTGAAAGGTCAAGGTCACAGTGACCACCAGATGATTCAGGGCCCGCGCTGCTGTTCGCCACTTGAGCCATTTGCTCAAAAAAAAAAAGTGTCTCAAAAATCATCATATGTGGCTCAACTTGTGGCTCCAACATTTTATTCGTGTATTATCGGGGACGTAGTAAGTATGGAAGTTGACTGGGAAAAAGCGGAAGTCGAACGCGCGTGCCGAAAAGAAAATCGCTTACCCAGTCTGTGTATCGGCGACTGTTTACAATCTTGTATATATACACACGGCGGTGTGTATAATTATGCGAACTGTTGACAGATTATCAAGTTTAACAATTGAAGTGGGCTATATAAATCAAAAAGATGACATTGATATTTCCCAATCACTTCTTTTGATACCAGTTTATGAACTGTGCCACTTCCTGTATCAATGTGGCAGTAGGGGGGCATGACTGTTTTACAAACAGACATCTTGTTTAAAAAAAACCTTGTCCAAAAAGTAGGGCACTGATTTTTTGTTTAAAGGTGAAAATCTAGTTAACAGATCCAGAATATCTTTGGACTCATCCAAATTGAAAGCATGTGCAGACAACAAAATAGTCATGAAGTTTTTACTGCAATCATCAAGAAAAACATAGTAGGAAAAGAAAAAAAATGCTGTTAACAAGTATTTTCTTCTTTTCCCACATTTTTTTCTCTTAAAAGCCTCGTCATAAAAACAGGGGACTGATTATTATGTAAAGGGGTGAAATTGATAAGAGTTACATCATAGTATTTCACCGAATTTTTAACAGTCTAGTCAGGTACTTTGCCCCTTTACGAAACAATCCTGTCTTTAAACCACCTGGAAGAAAAAGGCTTTTGAAAACAATGTGGAAAAAGGAGAAAATGCTGGTAACCAGCATTTTCTCCTTTTCCCACCATGTTTTCATCCCTGTCAAAGATAGAATTAATTTTTTGAGTTACATTGAATTTGTTGCCTGCAAATGCATTCAATTTGGGCAAGTCTAAAATTCTGTCGTCTGGTAAAGGGTTCAGATACTATGAAAGGGCAAAATATGGAACAAAATACCTTATCAGGGGCTTATTTGGGGATAATGTACATTTTCAAGGTTAGGGGTTCCATGCTTATCCAACGATCTGTTTTCACAACCCGGAGAAAAAATTTTGGAAATATCACGAGGGAAAAAAATGGGGAAAAATGCAGTTTACCAGCATTTTTTTCTTTTTCCCACAATAGTGTCCCCCCTTTGTAAGACGAAAATTTCAATTAAATTTGCCACAATTGATTTGTTGTCTGCAGAATGCTTTTAAAGGCCCAGTAAAGGCTAAAATATCAAAGCAGGTGTCATAATACATTTAAATTTAAATCATAACATTTAAAAGTATGAAAAATATTATGGAGATGACAGTCTTTCATCGTGAGGTCAGGCCATATGTTAGTCGCTGGCAGAAAAAAGAATTTTAAAATCAGGCAAAAAGTGTACAAAAGACACAGCTACCTGGCAGGTTTTAACCTGAGTTTTGAAATTAATTTCTCTGTCAGCAACTAACACTTGGACCAACAGTACAATGACAGATTGTCATCGCCACAATAATTTCCATACTTTTAAGTGGTATGATAGAAATTCAAATGCATTTAAACACCAGCTTTGTTTACTTTTGGGCTTTATTGTTACTTTAACTAGGATAAACTACTTTCTGTTAACCCTTTACCACACAATCCCTACTTTTCACGCCCCTGAGAAAGAAGCCTTTTGAAAACATTGTGGGAAAAGGAGAAAATGCTGGTAACCAACATTTTCTCCTTTTCCCACGTTTTCTACCCTTTCCAAAATAAATTTCAAATTTTCAATAACTGTCATTTTGTCGTCTGCAAATGCTTTCAATTATGACCAGTCTAAAATTTTGTCGTTTGGTAAAGAGTTAACCCTTTACCAAACAATCCCGACTTTTAACGACCCTGAGAAAGAAAGCTTTGGAAAACATTGTGGGAAAAGAAGAAAATGCTGGTAACCAGCATTTTCTCCTTTTCCCACAATGTTTTCTACCCATCCCAAGACAAATTTCAATTTTGCAGTCACATTCATTTTGTCGTCTGCAACTGCTTTCAATTTGGACAAGTCTGAAATTTTGTCGTTTGGTAAAGAGTTAATTAAGCGTTAACCCTTTTACCGTTTGCCAAACAAGAAAATTTTTGTATGGTTGTATGGTGTTTAATGCTGTTTTCAACATTATTTCAGTTATATCACGGCGGCCAGTGCACCTATCCATGCTTTCCTGGAGTTTCTGTTACCAGTACTCCGCACAATATTCTTTCCAAGCCACTGGCTGCTTTCCCACATAACCATCGTCGAAACAACGATCAGCGGTGAGAGAGGAATGAATCCTGTCGCAGTGACTATCATCAATCCTCGGGAAGAAATTGGCCAAGCCGGGGATCGAACTCACGACCCCCTGTTCTCAAGTCCTGTACGCTACCGACTGAGCTAGGGGGGCTCAGCAGAAAATTTTAGACTTGTCCAAAATGAAAGCAGTTGCAGACACCAAATTATGTGTTGCTCAGAAGATGGAATACAGCCTTGAAAAGGTAGAAAACATTGTGGGAAAAGGAGAAAATGCTGATTATCAGCATTTTCTCCTTTACTCACAATGTTTTCAAGTCTCGTTCCTCAGAGTTCTAAAAACATGGGATTGTGTGGTAAAGGGTTGATGGTCTCATGGTTTTTATATGCATCTGAGGATGAAGACTTTTGAAAACACTGTGGGAATTGGTACCTAGCATTTTCTCTTCTTCTGGTAATATTTTTCATTCCATCAACTACTAGCCTGGCTTGTAGCTCAGTGGTTAGCGTATCTGACTTGTGACCTGGTGGTTGTGAGTTCAGTACCTGGTTGAGACAAACATTCTTTTCCATGAATTTTTTCCTCTCACCTCTGATGCATGTGAGAAAAGCAGTCTGTGGATTGAGAAGAGGGTGTGAGAAAGCCAGGAAACACATTGGTAGGGACACTGACCGCCGTGATATGACCTAAGCTATTTAAACGGGGATAAATTGCAAAAAAGAATAACGAATGTCATATCTGCAAATTAAATCTTTTGAGCCTTGATTTGTTGCTTGCAAATGATTCCAATATGGATTGAAAAAACATATACAGACAAAAAAAGGCAGCAAGGAAATTGTAGTTATCTGGGGCTTATTCTAAAATAAATGAAAATGTCCATTAAGTATATTCTGCACTAGTAGTGTGATATGGCTTGCAACACGCGAAAAGTGGCATTCGGACATTTGCGTAAAGTGTCGTCTGCCGTTGATCCGAAACGACACTTTACGCAAATGTCTGAATGCCCCTTTTCACATGTTGCAGACCATATGTTAAAGAATAAAATCCTGATGAAAACCTTCCAACATGCAGATTTCTTTGATATCTCTGCCGTTGATAAAGGGGAAGTAACTAATACAGTATCTCCACAGCAAAACTTTTTTGTCAGGGTGGTCTCTCTTTTGTCTTTACTTTAGCAATGGAAACCAGTATTTTCTCCTTTTTTCCACGATATTTTTCTACCATTTTCAAGTCAAATCTGATGAGACACATTTAATTAATATGGATTCTGCAAATGCTTTCAATTTGGACAAGTATATAATTTAGTCATCTGATAAAGAGTAATATGGAGCAGCTGTATTCAGATTTTTATAATCTCATCAAACTTAAAAAATAGAGGATAATTAACTGGTTTTGTGTGATATTATTTATAAATCTGTCACTAGAATGGGATATGATGTGGTTGAAAAAACGAGTCCGAAGGACGAGTTTTTTTAACCGTATCACACCCCATTCGAGTGAGAGATTTTTAATATCACACCCAACTATTTGATTATCCTATTTATGATATTCCTAATTCACCCTTTTTCATTCTAATGATTATCAAGAATGTTACAATACGAGCAATATAGGAAAAAAGCAATTATGGCAAAAGGTTTATAACTGTATCATCACTAGTGATGATACCATATTTATCATCACTTGTGGTGTTATTGACTGTGAAATCCCAGTAATTCACTTATAAGAATATAGTAAAATATCTTATCACTGAATTTTGAAATGAAGCAATAATAGGCAAATCATCAGTAAAGAAATAAGACAAAAGTAAGATCCTGATATTTCCTTACCCCAGTACCACACAATCCTGAGTTTTAACGACCTGAAGGAGAAGGCTTTGGAAAATTTTCTCCATTCTCCTTTTCTCACAATATCTTCTACCCTTTCAAGTGCAGTTCTAAGTCATCATTTGAGCTACATTTAATTTTTCGCCTTCACAGGCTTTCACTTTGGACAAGTCTAAATGTTCTTGTCTAAAAAAAAGGGTAAGTTTAAACTTGGCATCTCTTTTTGAAGACAGTCATAACTTAACTTATCCCTTAACTGGCTTTCATGAACCTCATGAGGATCTCTTCTGATAACATTGTGGGTAAAGCAGAAATTACTGGTTACCAGAAGTTTCTCCTGTTCCACCAGTATTTTCTATTATATAACTCTTTACCAAAGGATAAAATTTCAAACTATTCCAAATTCAAAGCATTTGCAGACGAAAAACTAAACGTGACTCAAACATTAAAATTTGTTTTGGGAATGATAGAAAACATTGTGGGAAAAGGAGAAAATGCTGGTTACCCACTATGTTTTCAAAAGCCTTCGCTTTCAGGGTCGTTTAAAGTAGGGATTATAGGGTTAATGAACCTGATGAGGAAATATTTTGAAAACATCGTGGGTAAAGCAGAAAATGCTGGTTACCAAAAGTTTCTCCATTTCCACCAATATTTTCTATACTTATAACTCTTTACTACATGACAAAAATGTAGACTTTTTCTAGGTTGAAAGCATTTGCAGATGACAAAAAAAATATGACTGAAAAATTGAAGTGTGTTTTGGGAAGGGTAAAAAACATAGTGCTGGTTACAAGCATTTTCTTCTTTTCCCACAATGTTTTTAACAGTTCTTTCTCAGGGTCATTAAAAGTCCAGATTGGGTGGTAAAAGGTTAACCCTTTACCGTACAATGCCGACTTTTAACGACCCTGGGAAAAAAGACTTTTGAAAACATTGTGGAAAAAGGAGAAAATGCTGGTAACCAGCATTTTCTCTTTTTTCAACAATGTTTTCTACCCTATCAGAGAAAGGTTGCACAATTTTAGCGACATTAAAATTGTCGTCTGCAAATGCTTTCAATTTGGACAAGGCTGAAATTTTGTCGTCTGGTAAAGGATTAAAGAAGCAAATCCCATCATTTCAGCAATACTTCTTTTGTGGTATGCAAATATTTGTAGCTTTGACAAGTCAAAAATTTGTGGTCTGGTCTTTTGAAAGATAATTTCAGCGTCTAATGCGTCTTCATTGATTTATCCTTTCCTTTCAGCCACAGGGCTCTTATTTTCCCATAATTCCTTATCAGTTACGAGAGTGCCCAGAAAGTGTGGGTGTCAGATTAGAAGAAAATGACAAGAAGATGTGCAGCGAGTGATAAAGAATGAGACTTTTGCCGTAATTATTACCATGGTAACAGAATTACAGATAAACTACAATGACAGGGCGCAGATAGAATCAGGTTTCTGCAGTGCAGGTAACTATATTTCAGTTTGCTTTTCTTTTTAATATTACTAATTAGAAACTTAAAAGAGACATCTTTACAGCCAGAGAGTAAACAAACGCTGTTAAAACTTGATGGTGCTATAATCTAGTCAACTGTGTAAACGTGGATAAAAAATCAATATAAAGTGTTTGGGGTAAAGAAACTAGAGATTTGTCTTCAATTTAAACTGGAAACTGTGGTTGTTATGTCTATGGCTGGCCGCAATAGAATGAAATGCATTTTCTATCTGCCATGATCTGTGCAACCTTGCAACCATCAGAGGCAATATTTGGCATGAAGATACAAGAGTGATTAAGTTTCATAAAATAAGGAAAAAACAATTAAAAAACTGGATGAAAATGAGTGAAGATGTATGTTTAAAAAACCTTTACCAAATGATAAAATTTTGGACTTGTACACATTGAAAGCATTTGCTGACAACAAAATAAATTTGACTCACGAATTGAAACTTGTTTTAGGAAGGGTAGAAAACATAGTGGGAAAAGGAGAAAATGCTGATTATCAGCATTTTCTTCTTTTCCCTCAATGTTTTTCAAAGCTTTCTTTCTTACAGTCGTTAAAAGTCAGGATCATGTGGAAAAGGGTTCAGAAGTTCAAGCCAAGCCCCGATAGCTCAGTTGGTAGCATGCAGGACTTGAGAACAGGGGGTTGTGGGTTCAATCCCTGGCTCAGCCAGTTTCTTTCCGAGGATTGATGATAGTCATTGAGACAGGATTCATTCCTCTCCCACCGCTGACCATTGTTTCGACGATGGTTATGTGGGAAAGCAGCCAGTGGCTTGGAAAGTAAATTGTGCGGAGTACTAGTAAAAGAGAATCCAGGAAAGCATGGATAGGTGCACTGGCTGCCGCGATATAACTAAAATAATGTTGAAAACGGCGTTAAATACCATACAATCAATCAATCATAAGAAGTTCAATCATGAGCAAAGACTAAAAAAAATTATTTTAACTCTGTATCACACAATCCCTAGTTTTAACAACCCTGAAGGGGAAGGCTTTTGAAAACATCATGGAAAAGGAGAAAATGATTTAAACGAGCATTTTTCTTCTTTTCCCTTAATGTTTTCTACCTTATCAAAGAGAGAAATCATAGTTGTAGCAACATTTAAATTGTTGTCTGCAAATGCTTTGAATTTGGTCTAGTCAAAAATTTTTCGTTTGGTAAAAAGTTAATCAAGTTTTTATCAAATAATTACCTGTTTTAACGACCTGGAGGAAAATTGATATTTGAAAACAGTGTTGGAAAAATAGTAAATGCTGGTAATCAACTTTTTCTACTTTAATTGTGATGAAATTTTTATTTCAGAAGGTAGCAAAGATTCTGAAAAATGGCAGCATAATTTCATATTGATGTTTTCCATCTCATGGGCAAAATTATTGGAAATTTATAAACAGTAACTATGCTGATATGGCACCCTCTGTTTAATGAGGGCTGTCTGGGATCAACCCTTTACCGCACTGTGCCGAATTTTAACAACCCTTGGAAAGAAGCCTTCTGAAAAGATTGTTCGAAAAGGAGAAAATGGTGGTAACCAAGTGGTAACCAGCATTTTCTCCTTTTCCCACAATGTTTTCTTTCCTTCTCAGAACAAATTTCAATTTTTGAGTCACATAATGCAGGGAACCAATTAACTGTACAGGTGTCTAAAATGATACAAATTGTCTTTGAAAGGGTGGAAGTCATTGTGATCACCAGCATTGTCTCCTTTTCCCACAGAGTTTTCAAAAAAAAAATTCTTACTCAGAGTCAGAAAAGGATTAAAGTTAAATGATTCTTTTGCCACAGGGGAAATGTTAATAAAAATGATAAACAGCAATTATGCTGACATGGCACCCTGCCACCCTCTATGCATTAAGGTTGTCTGATTAATACTTTGGAAAGGTATAACTCTTGGCAAGACAACAGTTTTAACCCTTTCCCAAACAATCCCTGGTTTTCACGACTCTGAAAAAGAAGCCTTTTGAAAACATCGTGGGAAAAGGAGAAAATGCTGGTAACCAGCATTTTCTCCTTTTCCCACAATGTTTTCTACCCTCTCAGAACAAATTTCAATTTTTGAGTCATGTTAATTTTGTTGTCTGCAAATGCTTTCAGTTTGGGCCAGTCTTAAATTTTGTCGTTTGGTAAAGAGTTAAATTTGTTCATCTTGAGGGTATTTGCAGACGACAATGTTCAAGCTGAAACGATGGGATTTGTGTTTGAAGATGTAGAAAACATTATGGGAAGGGGAGAAAATGCTGGTCACCAGCATTTCCCCTTTTCCCAAAATGTTTTCTATTGTCTTCTTCCTCAGGGTTGTAGAACCATGTAACCATATAACTATATGGAGGAAGAGAATAATGTTTTTGTCACATGGGTAAAGTTTATTGGAAATTTTATGAACAATAATTTTTCTGCCACTAGGCAACCTCTGTATAATGAGTGCCTCCTCTGTATAATGAGTGCCTTTTGAGATTGAAAAGCTTGGTAACTGTTCTCTTTCTCCATTTCCCGTGATGTTTTCGAAAGGCCTTCTCCCTCAGGGTCATAAAAGCATGGGGTTATTGGATAAAGCATTAAAGCTACCATATATGCTGCTTTTTGTCACAAGAGGCAAAGTAAACGTAAATTTGTAAACAGTGGTTTTTGCTGACAGTTGGTATGGTGCTGTCCCTTATAAACTGTTAACTCTGTTCCAAACTAAAGAACTTAAAGCTTGTTTAAATTGAGAGCATTTGAAGATGACAAAATAATTGTGACTCAAAAGTTGAAATTTGTCTTGGGAAAGGTAGAAAAAATTGTTGGAAAAGGAGAAAATACTGGTTGCCAGTAGGGCAGTTAGTAGCATACAGGACTTGAGACTAGGAAGGTTGCTTGTTTAAATCCCCAGCTTTGTCAATTTCTTTCTGAGGATTGATGATAATCATTGTGACAGGATTTATTCCTTTCTCACTGCTGATCATTGTCTTGTCTCAGTCCAATGGTTGTGTGAGAAGGCAGCCAGTGGCTTTGGAAGATTTTTGTGTGAAGTATTGTAAAAAAAAAAAACTCCAGGAAAGCATGGATAGATGTACTGGTCAGGATGTAACTGAAATAATGTTAAAAATGGCTCTTAAAATCAACACAAATTCTTTCTCAGGGAAGTTTTAAGTACAGATTATGTGGTGCCGTGCCATGGTTGCTCAGTCGGCAATGTACAGGACTTGAGAACAGGGGGTCGCTGGTTTGATCCTGGCTTGGCCAATTTCTTTCCAAGGATTGATGATAGTCATTGCAACAGGATTCATTCCTGTCTCACCACTGACAATTGTTACGATGATGGTTATGTGGGAAAGCAGCTAGTGGCTTGGAAAGAATATTGTGTGGAGTACTGGTAAAAGAAAGACCAGGAAAGCATTGATAGATGCACTAGCCTGGATGTAACTGATATAATGTTGAAAATGGAACTAAACATAGAAACAAATTCTTTCTCGGGGAAGTTTAAAGCTCAGGTTGTGTGGTAAAGGGTTAACTTTTTACGAAACGACAGAATTTTAGACTGGTCCAGTAAGAAAGCATTTGCAGACAAAAAGTTTATCGTGGCTTAAATGATGAGATTTGTCTCTGGAAGACTAGAAAACATTTTTGGAAAGAAAAATACACTGGTTACCAGCATTTTCTTCTTTTTCAACAATGTTTTCTGATGCCTGTTTTGTCAGGATGGTTAAAACATGGGATTAAAGGGTCAAAGCTGTTGGGAGGATATTAAATTGAATATGATGAAATATGAGTCTAGCCTACGCAGATGAAATATGGATAATCAACCTAAATATGTTGTGAAGACATTAGAAGACGTTGTTTGTTACAAACAGTTTCTTTCCTTATACTACAATGTTTTTCAAAAATCTTTTGCTGCAGGACAAAAAAGTCTTTGGTACAAACATGCTTTTCTAGACTTATCCACATTGGAAGCATTTGCAGATGATAAATGAAATGTGTGTCAAATGATGAATTTTGTCTCTGAAAGGATAAAAGAAAACATTGTGGGAAAAGGAGAAAATGCTGGTTACCAGCATTTTCTCCTTTTCCCACATTGTTTTCAAAAGGTGTCTTCCAAAGGGACGTCTGAACACACGTTTGTGGTAAAGGGCTCAAAATGACAGGATAATCTCAGATTGATGCTTTTGTGGCATGGGAGAAGGTTATTGAAAAATTATAAACGATTTTGATACAGACATGACAGGCTCCGTGGAGGGTTGTCTGGGATCATAACCTTGGAAACATTTATCTCTGTACAAGAGGACAAAATTTTAGACTTGCCAAAATTGAAAGCATTTGCAGATGACAAATTAAATGTGGCTTAATTGATATAACTTGTCTGTTAAAGGGGCCTTCAAATGGATTCCGCTTTGGAAGTTCTTTCTATAGAAAATCTTAAGAAAGACAGGTAATTTTCATTCCTGTGAAAAGATAAGTTTAAAATTCAGACATAAATAGAAATACATGCAGAAAACACATGGAATTACCAAGAATTTTGTATTCTAATTGTAGAATTTCTTATACTGTTAGTAACTGTATAGCCATGATTGCATAACAAGGAGTAGATGCATTTTAAACCCTTTACCACACGATCCAGAGTTTTAACAACCCACAGGTGAAAGGACTTTTGAAAACACTGTTGGTAAAGGAGAAAATGCTGATACCCAGCATTTTCTCCTTTTTATACGCCCGTCGAAGATGGGACATATTATGGGATCACCAATGGCGTACGGGCGGGCGGGCGTCCGTCCGTCCGTCCGGGCGGGCGGGCGGGTGGGCGGGCGGGCAGGCGGCATCCAGTTCTTTGTCCAGAGCATAACTTTGTCATCTCCAGTCCGATTGACTTGATACTTGGCATGTGTGTTTGTTGCAATTATACAGAGTGCAGTGCAAAAGAACCATAACTCTACCTCTTGCTGTCTTTGAGTTATTTCCCTTTGATCGTCATTTTTACAGCATTTTCTGCTTGTCCGGAGCATAACTTTGTCATCTCCAGTCTGATTGACTTGAAACTTGGCATGTGTGTTTGTTGCAATAATATGGAGTGCAGTGCGAAAGAACCATAACTCTACCTCATGCTGTCCTTGAGTTATTTCCCTTTGATCGTCATTTTTACAGCATTTTCTGCTTGTCCGGAGCATAACTTTGTCATCTCCAGTCCGATTGACTTGAAACTTGGCATTTGTGTTTGTTGCAATAATACAGAGTGCAGTGCGAAAGAACCATAACTCTACCTCATGCTGTCCTTGAGTTATTTCCCTTTGATCGTCATTTTTACAGCATTTTCTGCTTGTCCGGAGCATAACTTTGTCATCTCCAGTCCGATTGACTTGAAACTTGGCATTTGTGTTTGTTGCAATAATACAGAGTGCAGTGCGAAAGAACCATAACTCTACCTGGTGCTGTTTTTGAGTTATATCCCTTTGATCATCATTTTTACAGCATTTTCTGCTTGTCCGGAGCATAACTTTGTCATTTCCAGTCCGATTGACTTGAAACTTGGTATTTGTGTTTGTTGCAATAATACGGAGTGCAGTGCGAAAAGACCATAACTCTACCTCATGCTGTCCTTGAGTTATTTCCCTTTGATCGTCATTTTTACAGCATTTTCTGCTTGTCCGGAATATAACTTTGTCATCTCTAGTCTGAACATCTTCAAATTTGGTATGCATGATTGTTTAAAATTTACAGAGTGCAGTGCACAAGAACCATAACTCTTCCTAGCACGAATTTTGAGTTATTTCCCTTTGATCGTCATTTTTACAGCATTTAGTGCTTGTCCGGAATATAACTTTGTCATCTCAAATCAGAGTGACTTCAAACTTGGTATGCTTGTTTGTTGCAATATTACGGAGTACAGTGCGCAAGAACAATAACTCTACCTAGTGCAGATTTTGAGTAATTCCACTTTGATCTTCATTTTTACAGTATTTCTTGGTTGTCCGGAACGGAACTTTGTCACCTCAAGTCAAATTGACTTGAGACTTTGGTAAACATGTTTTGTTGCATTACCTGCCCTTTACGATTATTATACCCCCTCGACAACTGGTGGTGGGACGGGCGTATCTTGCGACAATTTGCCGCTCTTCTTCCACAATGTTTTTTACCTGTCCAACAACACATTTTAATTTTTGAGCCTTATTTATTCTGTTGTCTACAGCTACTTTTAAACTGGACTAGCCAAAAATTTTGTTTGGTAAAGGGTGAATGCTCCTTTTACTCTTTATAATACGACAAAATTTTAGACTTGTCCAAATTGAAAGCATTTGCAGATTACAAAATAAATGGGACTCAAAAATTGAAACTTATCTTTGGAAGAATAGAAAAACATTGTGGGAAAAGGAGAAAATGCTGGTTACCAGCATTTTCTCCTTTTCCCATGTTTTCAGAAGGCGTCTTTCTTGGGTCGTTAAAACAAGGGATTGTTTGGTAAAGGGTTGACTCTTTACCACACAATCCTGAGTTTGAACAACCCAGAGAAAGAAGCCCTTGAAAACATAATTGAAAATAGAGAAAACACTGTTTTCCCACAATGTTTTCTATCCAATCAAAGACAATTCCATCATTTGAACCACTGTTGCATTGTCCTCTGCAAATGCTTGCAATTTGGACAAGTCTAGATTTTTGTCATGCAGTAAAGAGTTAAAAGATAGAGATGGTTACCATCCTTTTCTCCTTTTCAGACAATGTTTTCAAAATTCTTCCTCATCAAAGTCTATAAAACATGGAATTGGGTGGAAAAGGGTAAAAAAATGGCTGCATAAACCCAGATTTATGGTTTTGTGACATCAGACCAAGTTATTAGAAATTTATGAACGAGGTTATTTTTGACCTGTAGGAAAAAAGAAGGTATTCTAGAGAGAAAACAGAAAAGAGAAAACAGTCTGAGACTAATGTTCCATTTATTTTACCCTAACCCTTTAACCCTTTACCACACAATCCTGAATTTTAACGACCCTGGCAGGAGATGGCTTTTGAAAACATTGTGGGAAAAGGAGAAAATGCTGGTAACCAGCATGTTCTCCTTTTCCTACAATGTTTTCTACTCTATCAAAGAAAAATTGTGTCATATGAACCATTCTGAAATTGTCGTCTGCAACTGCTTTCAATTTGGATAGGTCTAAAGTTTTGCTGTGTGGTAAAGGGTTGACTCTTTATCAAAAAACCAAAATTTTTGCCTTTGAAAAATTGAAAGCATCTGCAGACGACAAATGAAGCTCAAGTGATGATTTTTGTCTTTGTTAAAAATCATTAAAGGAAAAGTAACCTGCAATTTCTCCCTTTTCCACAGTGTTTTCAAAGGCTTTCTTTATCAGGGTCGTTGATATAAGAGATTTTTTTTCTTGTCCAAATTGAAAGCATTTGCAGACAATGAATTAAATATACATGTAGCTTAAATGATATGGTTTGTATGCGTAAAGGCAGAAAATTTTGTGGGAAAAGGAGAAAATGCTGGTTACCCGCATTTTCTCCTTTTCTCACAATATTTTCAAAAGGCTCTTTCCTCGGGCATTAAAACACGAAATGTGTTGGAAGGAGTTAAAGAATGTGGTATCTTAATGACTGTGATAATGAAAGCTTTTGAAAACATAGTTGGAAAACGAGAAAATACTGGTCACCAGTATTTTCTTCCTATATTTTCCAACCTTCAAAAAACAAAACCAATCATTTGATATGCTATATTTAATTTTTCGTCTGCATAGTAATTGGTATCTTTTTAACTTAAAAAATCTGAGGAAGAAGGCTTTTGAAAACATTTTGGGGAAAGAAGAGAATGCTTGTACCCAGCATTTTCTCCTTTCCCAACAACACTATCTAACCTTTCATAGATAAATTTTGTCATTTGAGCATATTTGATTTTGCCATCTGGATATGCCAAATGAACAATTCTGAATTTTTTAATGTGTTAATTCAAGAGATAATGAATATAAATTATAAAGAAGATATTTTCTGAGAAAGAGACAAGATAATTATAATGATTAACCCCTTACTTCAGAGAAAAACTTTTTACTTGTCCAAATTGAAAACATTTACAGACAACAAATTCATAGTGGATCAGTTGATATAATTTGTTTTCAAAGGGGTAGAAAACATTGTGGAAAAAGGAGAAAATGCTTGTTACCAGCATTTTCTCCTTTTTCCACAAAGTTTTTAAAAGCCCCTTTCCACAGGGTCTTTTAAAACTCATGATTGCGTGGTGAAAGATTAATGTGGTTTCATTTTCAGATGGTAAAATTATTTCTATTTTTGGGTCAATAAGATAAAGATTTCCTGATGATGTCGGCAATCATATCTCCGAAGGTTTTACCCCTTATTACTTTATTAGGCAGGCTGATGTAGGGTCGAAAAATTTTTGTTTCTTGTTAGTTACATATTCACATGAAAACTTATTTGTTTACTACCTCCTATTTACCACTAGCCCTGCCCGTGACTGGTAATTCACTTGTCCCCGTCCATTCTTACTCTTAAATACGAGCCGACGAGTGGATTCTCTGGACCCTGTGATGGCAGACTTCAACAAAAATTATTACATACAAGAAAAAAATCAGAAACATTTAGAAGTGCATAAAATGCCAATATTTAGCTTGGCTGTTTTTGAAGAAAACAATGAGTTACTGTCATAGCCCTGGCGGTGGCGTCAAACCCATACAACAAGGGCAGATAACCAACAAGGTATTTTTGACACAGTTATGGACTTTTTTTAACTAAGAATTTTCACTGAAAATATCAAGCAACAGTAGCTGAGCGTTGGCACTTGCATGCAGTGCTCTTGGTTTACCTCCTTCAAGGGCGTAACCTAGGCATCATAGGTATTATTCACTTGGAATTGAGAATGCTACCTATTAGGCTGCTTAGTGCCACTCAGTGCGCTTTTGTGGACAGTGTAAATCAATTTTTTTTCAAATTCAAATAGTTTATTCAGAATACATAAGGCCACCGGCCCAAAATACAAAAAAATCAGAAATGTCATATATTTAGAGTGACTTTTAGATAATAAAATAATATGCACTATAACTTTAGAGTATCGATGGTTGTTAAATATTTTCTGATGTCAGGGGATAGTTTGTGTTAGTTGTCTAAATATTTATACATCCTATATAATATGTTACAACACTTACTTGATTATGGCATTGATTCGTACAAAAGGTATACTTGTAAAAAGGGGCTTTTGTGGAAGGCATAGATCAAGATCAGACCACACAGAACCCGCATTCCGATCCCGAATCCATACCGTGTGCTTGCATATACATATACCATTCGCTTGCATACATATATATTTTGTAAATCACATGTCTAAGTTGCTGTTCAAACCTCAATTTATCAGAACAATTTTCTCCTCTGTCAGAATTTTTTTTTTTTCGATGTGTTTTGTAGCAATGCCGTCATTTAAATATATTTATGTGCAGTTTCATCTTGATCTATATTGTCTGATACAGGGAGATTTTCTGTCGAAAAAGAAATAGGATGAAATCATGCTATCTGTTTTTTTTACTGTTGGTTGGAACGTAATTTTAGACTCTCATCCAGATTAAAAGAAATATTTACAGACGACATACTGAATTTTGTTCAAATGATAAGATTTGTCTGTGAAAGGATAGAAAACATTGTGGACAAAGAAGACAATTCTGGTAAACAGCATTTTCTTCTTAGTCTATGATGATTTCTATCCAGTCCTTGACAAATCTCATAATTTAAACCAAATTCAATATGTTGTCTGCGCATGTTTTTAATGAGGATGATGTAACTCTATGACCTTAGCCCTTTACCACACATTCCCGAGTTTTAATGACCCTGAAGAATAAGCCCTTTGAAAACATTGTGGGAAAAGGAGAAAATGCTGGTTATCAGCATTTTCTCCTTTTCCCACAATGTTTCTACCCCATCACGGACAAGTTCCATCATTTGAGCTACATTAGAGTTGTCGTCTGCAAATACTTTCAGTTTGGACAGGTCTATGATCTGCTTGTGTGGTAAAGAGTTAACTCTGTACCACACAATCCCGAGTTTTAACGAGCCTGAAGAAAAAGGCCTTGTGAAAACATTGTGGGAAAAGGAGAAAATGCTGGTAACCAGCATTTTCTCCTTTTCCCACAATGTTTTCTACCATATCAAAGAGAAAAATTATCATTTTAGCGATATCTAATTTGTCGTCTGTAAATGCTTTTGATTTGGTGCAGTCCAAAGTTTTTCCATTTGGTAAAGAGTTTATAAAATTTTATCTCAAACACCAACTCATGTCAAATCCTATATATCTATTAGTGCTAATAGTGGCAGTGCTACAATGAACCCACAGTTTTGTTGCCTGCCAAAGAGTAAAAATCGGACACTGCATGGTGGAGGCAGATAAATCTGTAAGACAAAGAAATACCCACAATCATGTCAAATTAACAGTAACAGTGAAAACAATGAGACAGCACCAGACATGGAATTGTTCCTACTGGGGAAATAAGAAAATTTGGTGTAGGCACCAGAAAAATGGGTTTGTGAAAAATAATCCTGTGTTTTCACATGACTAGGTAATATGGCTTTTGAAAACATTGTTTGAAAAGGAGAAAATGCTGGTAACCAGCATTTTCTCCTTTTCCCACAATGTTTCTACCTTTTCAAAGAAAAATACCATTCTTTGCGTTGCGTAATATTTAATTTGTCGTCAGCAAATCTTTTCAATTTGGTCAAGTCTAAAAGTTTGTCATCTGGAAAAGAGTTAACCTTTAGAATGCTTGTCACATCTTTTATATTTTACCGGACCATTCTATGACTTTACGACCCTATGAAAGATGGCTATTGAAATCATTGGAAAAAGAAGAAAATGTTTGAAACCAGTATTTTCTCATATTCCAACAATCTTCTACACCATCAAAGACAAATCCCGTCATTTTAGCAACATTTACTGTTTAGTCTGCAAATACATCCATTTTATACAAGTATTTTCAGACGGTAAAACATTGATGCTGTTGTAGAAAGTGAAGATCAAGATCAGATTGCAGAAAATGTAAATTTAAAGGAAAAAAAAAAAACCACAAGAAAGCTATTTGGATGTCAGGAAATGGCAAAATTTATGTACTCATTTAATTTTTGTCAATTATTCATGAAAACTTCAGTCTTTACAACACAACAAAATTTCACATCTGACCAAATTGACAGCATTTTTAGATGTAAAAACTTGTCTCAAAAGATGATAGAAAACATTTTTTCCTTTTCCCACAATGCTTTAAAAACCCATCTTCTGTAGGGTTGTTGAAACATCTGATCCTTTGGCCTAGGGTTAAAAAAGGTGAAACTAGGCATTGAATATTTACTCTAAACTGGCAGATAAAATTTTAGACTTGTCCAAACTGAAATCATTGTAGACTACAAATTAAATGTAGCATTTGTCTACGGAAGAGTAAGAAAATATTGTGGGAAAAAGGAGAAAATCCTGGTTACCACCATAAATTCATTTTTTGCACAATGTTTTCAAGGGGCTGTTGTCCTTTGGATTGTGAAGACTTTGGATCATTTGGTAAAGTGTCGCCGATGTCAGGGATTTGTGTAGGAAAGTTGGATAAGGAAATGTCAGAGCATCATAAAGCATGATTATAAGGTATTAGTGGCCCTAAAAGTAAGGCGGGTGATGCTTTAGCATTTCCAAGCACCCTTTACCAAACAGTCCGTAGTGTTTTTATGTTTTTACTGCCCTGAGGAAATTAAACTTTAACCCTTTACCACACAAACCTGAGTTTTAATGACCGTGAGAAAAATAAAAGCTTTTGAAAACACTGTGAAAGGAGAAAAAACTCGTAACTGGCATTTTCTCCTTTTACCACAATGTTATCTACTCTGTCAGAACAAATGCCATCATTTGAGCCACATTAAAATTATCGTCTGCAAATGCTTTCATTTTGAAGAAAGTCCTTATTTTTGTCATGTGGTAAATTTAAGGGCTAAAACACCTTTCACTGGTATAGTTGCCTTTGCAGTCTGTGTACATCAAGATCAGACTGCACAAAATATGCAGTCTAATCTTTGATCTTCACCTTCCACTTTGCTGAGACGTTCTGGACATGGGCAGCCTTGAAATAGCAATTATTTGGGTTTTGTTTCTGGACTGAAAAGGTTTGTTTGGTTTATTTGGGGCTTTACAGATTAACCCTATGCCAGACGACAAAATTTCAGACCTGTCCAAATTGAAAGCATCTGCAGACAAAAATTTCAAATGATGTTTTTTTTTCTTTGATAGGGTAGAAAACATTGTGGGAAAAGGAGAAAATGCTGGTTACCAGCATTTTCTCCTTTTCCCACATTGTTTCAAATGGCTTCTTCCTCAGGGGCATTTAAAGTGGGCATTGTGTGGTAAAGGGTTAACTCTTTGCCAGACGACAAAATTTTAGACATTTCCAAAATGAAAACGTTTGCAGATGACAAATTCAATGTTACTCATTTCCTAAAATCTGTCTATCAGTGGGTAGAAAAAATTGTGGGAAAAGGAGAAAATGCAGGTTACCAGCATTTCCTCCTTTTCCCACAATGTTTTCAAAAGCAGTCTTCCTCAGGGTCATTAAAAAGTCGGGATTGTGTGGTAAAGGGTTAAGACTTTAGAATATATTTTTGGAGACAGAGAAATAATTATATACTGGTAACCAGCTTCTCCTTTTACCACAATGTTTCATACCTTTCAAAGACAAATTTTATCATTTGAACCATACAAATTTGTCACCTGCAAAAGGTCTACGGCTCCAAACTCATTGGTAAACATAGACGTATTCGTAAAGGCTATTCGGCCAATCTTGGCAGCTTCCGTCTTTTAATATGAGAGTAAGGGGCTGTAGACTCACTGAAGGACTGAAGGACATACGTGGATACCAGAGCTGGTGTCATGATTGTAATGTTAAAAAAGTATAAAAGTATAAAACACCATTCAGTGAATTGATCTCTTTCCAATTGATATAGCATTTGGTTGATTGAATGATTGATTGATTGATTGTATGGACCCAGGTGTTTAGAGCTGTTTTCAACATAAATTCAGTTATATCGCCGCGGCCAGTGCACCTATCCATACTTTCCTGGAGTCTCTTTTACCAGTACTCCGCACAATATTCTTTCCAAGCCACTGGCTGCTTTCCCACATAATCATCGTCGAAACAATGGTCAGCGGTGGGAGAGGAATGAATCCTATCGCAGTGACTATCACCATTCTTTGGAAAGAAATTAGCCAAGCCAGGGGTTGTAGCCAAGGATCATGACCCCCTGTTCTCAAGTCCTGCACGCTACCGACTGAGCTACCAGGTTTCGGCTGATAGCATTTGGAGATGACACATTACATGTGATTCAGATGATGGAATCAGTCTTTGAATTCTGTCCAAGACGACATTTAGACTCGTCCATATTGAAAGCATTTGCAGATGATAAATTAGATTTGGCTCAAATGAAGAGTTTTTACTTTTAAAGGGTTGAAAACATTGTGGGAAAACAGGAAAATGCTGGTTACCAGCATTTTCTCCTTTTCCCACTATGTTTTCAAAAGCCCTTTTCTGTATGGTTATTCAAAAAAGGGATTATGAGGTAAAGGTTGAATGCATGAGTAAATATGAAAATATTGTGATGAAAGGAGAAAGTGCTCTTTCTGAGCAATTTATCCTTTTGCAACTATGTTTTCACGAGTAAGAATTCAAGATTATGTGATAAAGGGTTAAAATAGCAAAAGTGAATTTGAGAGAATTGGGTTAATCTGTTGCCAAGCAGTCCTTTGAGTAGGACAGGTTTTTGAAGACATCTTAGGAAAAAGTAAAAAATCCTGTTAACCAATGTAATCTGTTTGTCCACAATATTTGTAATCAAAATTATGAGCAACATTTTTTTGTGCAATGTTTACTACTTGCACTTTCAAAAACAACTTCTATCATTTGATCACAATCTTATTTTGTCATCTTCAAAGGATTTCAATAATGAGACAGTAAAAAATTTATTGTCTCACAAAAGGTTAAATCTTTAAAAGATGACACAGTTTCAGATTAATTCAAATAAGAATTACTTACCGACAACAAAATAGTTCTTGTTCATAGGACGAGTTTTGTCTTTAAGAGAGTATATAGCATTGGAGTACCAGCATTTTCTCCTTTTCTTAAGATGTTTTCTAAAGCGCTGTTTTAAGGAATCGTTAAATCAGGGGATTGTTTGGTACAGGTTTAACCAAACAGTTCTGAGTTGTAATGACCCTGAGAAAATAGGATTCTGAAAACATTCTGGGAAAAGGAGAAAATGCTGGTAACCAGCATTTTCTCCTTTTCTCACAATGTTTTGTTACAAAATTAACATTTAAGCCACAGTGCTTTTAATTTAAACAAGTGTAAAATTTTGTCGTTTGGTAAAGAGTTAAGCACACAGGTAAGTCCTGATCATAAATCAGCTTTCAGTCTCACGTTTCCTGAAAGCAAAAAGCTGCTTATGTGCCATTACAGGAAAGTGCTGTGTAATTACAGATTAAGTCAACGTCCCACAAATCATCAAATCCCACCGTACTCTATTATTAGACCATTGTTTGTTTGGTTGCCTTTTAAAGCATAGAAAACATTATGGAGAAATAGAGAAATTTGTTGTAACATACACTTTCTTCTTTTCCAACAATGCTTTCAAAGGCCTTGAGAATTTAGGAGAGGAAGGAAATGCAGATTAAAAAATGCAGTTTTTGGGCTTTATGTCCTTATTATTTAATGCTTATTTAACATTCATTAATGGCTAAATATCCTCCCAGCGAGGATTGTAGTGGAAATACGTGCTCTTTGAGTGACAGCAGATAAATCACTTTTGCCTTAAATGGTAAATACTTGATTGTTAATTGACAGGGAACTCCTGTCTATTTCTGTCTCTCAAAATGTCAATACCTGCCTCCAGGGGTGACAATGTTTTTTTTGTTATAAACATGGAAAACAAAAATCCATAAAGATATATGTAATACAGGCGTATAACTGCTACTGAGGTGTTTGTTCAGTATTGGATTGCTGCAGTTATTTTAATAATTGAAATTTGTTGTTGGAAAGGTAAATATTTCTTCTTTTTAAGTAACTCTTTACGTAATGACAAAATTTTAGACACTTCTCCTAAAGGCATCTGCAGACAAACTTGAAATTGGTAAAAATAAGCTGAAGTTCTTTAATAAAGTAGAAAACAATGTGGAAAAGGAGAGAAAACAATGTGGAAAAGGAGAAATTGCTTGTTACAAGCAATTTCTCCTTCTCCCACATTGTGTTCAAGAACTTTTCTCCTCAAGTTTATTAAAACATGGGATTGTTTGGTAAAGGGTTAAATTTTTGTAATTCAGCAGTGCACAAGTTAGTTTTTGTATTGTTTTCATTTTTTGTAAATTTTTGGAACAGTGTTGTCTGTTCACCTTTTAATTATTTTTTTTTTCTGTCATTGCAACCTTTTTTTTTTTATCATGATTGTTTAAAAAAAATTCCACAACCAATAAAGATATATTAGGGGTGTTACTAAATGTTAAAATTAACAACAAACACGTACTGTTCAATGTAGGATTGGTAAAATATTTCTAAAATTGTGAAATTAATGATGTTCAAAAAGGTGAGTATATGTATCTTTTCTAGTTTTCATTTTAACATCACTTTCCTAAATGTCTTGTCCTTATTAGAAAAGTATAGGTCAAGATCAGATTGCAAGAATGTAGAAAGGCCAATAAAAAAAACCTGTAGTTATATTTATTAGCATACTGAAATGAACCTAAGATCTTTTCAAGATCAGGATCATATAATGCAGAATATGAGATCTGATCTCAGATTAACACTCTTTATTATAAGGCATTTTTACAGAAATGGGCTGTAAAATAATACTAATATTAAGATTGGCTGTTTTCAAAGAAAATATGAGGTATTGTCAGAGCTCTGTCTTCGTCGACTCATTTGTCTGCATTGATGTGTTAGAATTTCGTCATATTTTATCCATTTACCAAGCAATCCCTGGTTTTAACGACCCCAAGGAAGAGGCCTTCTGAAAACACTGTGGGAAAAGGAGAAAATGCTGGCAACCAGCATTTTCTCCTTTTCCAACAATGTTTTCTACTTTTCCAAAGTCAAGTTTCAATTTCTGGGTCATGTTTATTTTGTCGTCTGCAAATGCTTTCAATTTGGACAAGTCTAAAATTTTGTTGTTTAGTAAAGAGTTAATATCACTGTTGTTACTGAAGATTTACTTCAAACTAAAACTATCCAAATGGGAACCGATACAAGAAGGGCAGGTAACCATCAAAGTGTTTTTGACGCAGTTACATCCCTTTTTCAACTTAAAATTTTCACTGAAATCAAACAAATGCACATGGAGTGCTCTTGTTTACTTCTATCCTAACCTTTTACAACATTGCAAAATTTTTGGCCAGTCCATAATAAAAGTATTTGTGGCAAAAATGAAGAGATTTGTTTTCAGAAGGATAGAAAACATTGTGGGAAAAGGAGAAAATGCTGCTTTGCAGCATTTTGTCTTTTTCCCACAATGTTTTCAGTTTTTTTCCCAGGGTGGTTAAATCTAGGGATTGTGTGGTAAGGGGTGAAAACATCAATATTATATACTTGCTTAACTCTTTGCCAAACAATTTCTTGTTCTTATGACCCCTAAGGAAGAGAGCTTTTATAGACATTATGGGAAAAGGAGAAAATCCTGGCAGCCATTATTTCCTCCTTTTCCCTCAATGTTTTTGACCGTTGCAAAGCCAAACTTCCTCCCTAACTCAAACCACAGTTTATCTATCGTTTGCAAATGTTTCCAAGTCAGACAAGTCTTAAAGATGCCCGTCTACAGCCAGTGAGCAAAAAAGCTGTTAAATTTCAAACAATTTAGAATGGTACAGAAATCAGTCCTTTGTGTAAACATGGATAAATTACTGACATATATGGTGTAATTGAAAAAAAGAAACACAGAGATTTGTATTAGAAACCGAACATTGGTCAGAAGAAAACTGGCTGACGATCGGAGCTGTAAACAATGGCGGTGTGTCACGGAAATTTATCGTTGGTTTCCGCTTAGAGTCGGATACGGTGTAATTTGCATATATAGGCCGCGACCTCCATCTGAAAATCGAGGCTGCAGCAGAGAAGCCTCCATTTTCCTTCGTTTACCTCATTAGACATAGGGCGAAGGTCAAATATAGTCATGTGACAGAATGCATGATCATCATACGAATCTACCCGAGTGTATAACGGACATATCGAAATCTTCGATTCAAAAACCGGAAACGACTAGTCTGTTTACACAGAAGGCCGCAACTCAGCGAAATGCATTTTCTATCGACCGTAATCTAAGCAACCTTGCAACCGTGAGGCGCAATATTTGGCAAGAAGATATGAGAATGACTATAGTTTGATAAAATAAAGACAAAATGAGTTAAAACTGGCTGAAAATGAGTATCAGGGCCTCTTTAAATTTTGCCCTCTGGTAAAGAGTTACTGTGAATCTACTTTCATTTCAGAAGAGAAATTAAAACTCCAATGACCTCATGAAAGCACAAAACATTTTCTAAAGATGGCAGACATTGCAGTTCTCCCCACTTCGAAGACCCAAGGTGATCAATTTGAGAGAGCACATGTCCGAAAGATTTATGACGAAATAGCCACAAGTGTCAATGACATCGAACATAAAGCCTGGCCAAAAGTGAAGCGATTTCTGAAAAAGTTTGAAACTGGTTCTCTTATTGCGGATATAGGTATGTTGATATTACATTTACTTTGAAGTGTTTCTCAATTTGAACACATTATATCATCTAAAACTGCTTTTAAGCATTCAGTGGTTGGCTGTGAAAATATTCTGGTAAAATCTGAAGTAGTTACAATGTATTATAATTCAATATTAGTCATTTTCATGAACAGTAGCGAGTTCTGATTACCGGAATTTTTCTTTTTCATAGCCGTTGTCACTTTGCTGGGTTCTAGCAATCTTATTTTAAACTTACTTCTAGCGTATTGAACTTCTAATAATTCAATATTAATAGTTTTCATGAACATTGGCGAGTTCTGATTGGCTGAAAATTTTTTTTCATAGCTCCATGAAAAAAAAAATTTAGCAGTGCCGGAACTACTTTTGCAGTCAAAGTAATGTAAACAAACATATATATACGAGATTTCATAATGTTTTTTCGGTCTGATTTTATATCGAGTCCGAAGATTAAATTGCTAGCTGAATTTGTTTTTTCTGAATACTGAAAAAAAAGTCCAACAGTAAATTCAAAGAGAGAGCTGAAAACTCATTGTTACTCTGCTGGGTTTAAACGATCTTATTTTCAACTTAATTCTAGTGTATTGAACTTCTAATAATAAATCCACTCAATCTGCAAACGTTCAATACTGTAATGACGTCATGAATACGTCATTTGACGTCATGAAGGAGCAGTTTTACCGCGCTTTGAAATATCAATGAAAAGGACAGTAAATAAATACGCAATGTTGGATTTACACAAAAAGAGCAGTTAGTATTATTTAAGTGCATATTTGTTGTCTGTGATATTGAATTATAAGGAATGAAGAGAATTTTTTTTTGTTTTCATGGAGGTATGAAGAAAAAACCTAATCACACTTTTGTATGAAACCGCTTCGCGGTTTCATACAGTGTGATTAGGTTTTTTTTTCATACCTCAATGAAAACAAAAAAATTCTCTTCATTCCTTAAATAATAAATCTATTAAATCTGCAAATGTTCAATACTTTAATGACGTCATGAATTTACGTCATTTTCACGTCATGAACAAGCAGTTTTACCGTGCAATGAAATATCAATGAAATGGACATTAAATGAATACGCACTGTCGGATTTACAAAAAAAAAAGCAGTTAGTATTATTAAGTGCATATTTGTTGTCTGTGATATTGAATTATAAGGAATAAAGGGAATTTTTTTTGTTTTCATGGAGGTATGAAAAAAAAGCCTAATTACACTTTTGTATGAAACCACTTCGCGGTTTCATACAGTGTTTTTTTTTTCATACCTCCATGAAAACAGAGAAAGTTCTATTTATTCCTTAAATGAAAAGATTTTAAACTTGTCCAAATTGAAAGCATTTGCAGACGTCACATTAAATTTGACCCAAATGATGATTTCTATCTTTGAAATGGTAGAAAACATTCTCCTTTTCCCCCAATGTTTTCTAAAGGTTTCTTTTTCAGGGTCATTACACTGAGGATTGTATGATAAAGGGTTTATGGAAAAGCTGTATCTTTTTACCATACAGTCCAAAGTTAACTCTACCAGACGACAAAATTTTAGACTGGTCCAAATTGAAAGCATTAGCAGACAACAAAATTAAAGTGACTCAAAAATTGAAATTTGTTTTGGGAAGGGTAGAAAACATTGTGGGAAAAGGAGAAAATGCTGGTTACCAGCATTTTCTCCTTTTCCCACAATGTTTTCAAAAGGCATCTTTCTCAGCGTTGTGAAAACCTGGGATTGTTTGTTAAAGAGTTAAGGACCTTTAGGAAGAAGGCTTTTGAAAAGATTGTTGGAAAAGGAGAAAATGCATGTAACCAGCATTTCTTCTTTTTCCAGAACTTTTTCTTCCCTTTCACAGCCAAATTTGATCTGTATTTTGCCATTGCTTTCGTTTTGGATGAGTTTAAAATCTTGGTGTTTTGTAAAGAATTAATATTGATTCAGTCATTGTCTGGTGTTAGAGCACAATGATAGCTTGTATGAAAAGGGAAAACAACAGAAAAGGAGAAATATCTTGTTAAAAACAACTGCTCCTTTCTTCACAGTGTTTTTCAAAAGCCTAGAAGTAATATAGTGCAGAAGTATGAAAAAAGCTACTCTTCATTCATAATGGGTTAAATCTTTACCAAAAGACAAAAATGTTGACCTGTCCAAATTGAAAGCATTTGCAGACGACAAATTCAAAGTGACTCAGATGATTGAAATTCTCTTTGGTACTGTAGAAAACATTGTGGAAAAAGGAGAAAATTCTGGCTACCAGCATTTTCTTTTTTCCCCACAATTTTTTCAAACCTCCTTTTCCATGGGGGCCGTTAAAACTTGGGTTTGTTAGGTAATGGGTAAATATTGATTCCGTCATTTTACGATGTTAGAGCACAAAGACAGGGGGAGATGTCTCACGCTAAAACTAATTACTAATAAACTGGAAAATCTGTAATGAAAATGCCACCTCAAGTCAGGAAAATTACGCAATATATTGTGACAATATTGCATGTTATACTCTGCTTTATTGACTCTGTTCTATTTTAAGTAATCTATTACTTTTTTACACGCCAGAAAAAAAGCTCATGAAACTTCGAGGCCATTATCACTGGGGCTATTTAACTCTTTTCACTTTTTACCAGGCAGCAATATTTTAGACTGGTCCAAATAGAAAACATTTGCAGACGACAAGTTAGATATTGCGAAAATGACGATTTCTGACTTTGATAGGGTAGAAAACATGGTGGGAAAAGGAGAAAATTCTGGTTACTCCTTTTTCAACAATATTTCCAAAAGTCTTCTTCTTTCGGTTTGTTAAAACCTTCAATTGTTTGGTAAAGGGTTAACTCTTTACTGAACAGCAATATTTTAGACTTGTCCAAATTGAAAGCGTTTGCAGACGACGATTTAAATGTAACATTAATGATTGGATTTCTCTTTGAAAGGGAGGAAAACATTGTGGGAGAAGGAGAAAATGCTGGTTACCAGCATTTTCTCCTACTCCCACAATGTTTTCAAAAGGCTTTTTACCCAGGGTTGATAAAACCAGAGGTTGTTTGGTAAAGGTTTGAAGCACTTTTCACATTTATCTTTGCTTACTATGCCAATGTAGATAAAGGTCAGACTGCTCAAAACATGCAGTCTGATCTTTGATCTGATAAACACTGCCAGCTTTGCTGAGACACTATAGACAGAATCTGCCATGTTACTGCGTTTATTAGGATGTTGTTTCTAGATTTGTAATGTCTGTTGGGTTTATACGATGCTATCAGGGTTAATGTCGGCTGGCGCTAAATATTGTAAATTACCTCATTATTTTCGGAAACATAATTTACCGCTAAGGACATTGAAAATGACCTTGTAATGAAAAATTATATTAAAGACCAACATGAATTAGGATAGAATACAAAAAAAGCATAATGAAACATTGTGGCCAAACGAGAAATTGCTACAGTTGAAGTGCATATGATGGTGATAGTATTAATGGTGTTTAATGCCATTTTCAACATTATGGTAGCCAAAAAGTGCGTATGATGGTGATAGTATTAATGGTGTTTAATGCCATTTTCAACATTATGGCAGCCAAAAAGTGCGTATGATGGTGATAGTATTAATGGTGTTTAATGCCATTTTCAACATTATGGCAGCCAGTTAACCTATCCATGCTTTCCTGGTGTTTCTTTTACTTTGCACAATATTCTTATCAAGCCACTTGCACTTTCCAACATAACCATTGACAAAACATATATCAAGGGTGTGAGAGGAATGAACCCTGTTGTTGCAGTGAAATTTGCCAACCAGGGGATTCGAACCAGCCTGGTCTCAAGTCCTGTAGTACACTACCTAGCTTAGCATTTTTTTTAACCCTTTACCACAATATTCCAACTTTTGACGAGACTGAGGAAGACAGATTTTGAAAATATAGTGGGAAAAGGAGAAAATGCTGGTAACCAGCATTTTCTCCTTTTCCCACTATGTTTTCTACCCATCCAAAAACAAATTTTAATTTTTGAGTCACATTTATTTAGTCTAGCATTGGTTTTGTAGTTGCTTTGGTAAAGAGTTAACCCTTAGGCTGCAATGGGTGACTCACTAACCTTTTGTGGACAGTGTAGATCAAGATCAGACTGCACAGAACATGCAGTCTGATCTTTTATCTACACTGTCCGATTACGACATGATTTCCTCCAAAAGATACCTTTGAAATAGCAAAAAATTCTTTTTTTAATGTTGGTTTAAAAGTTTCATTTGAAGTTATTTAATTTAAACATATTTATTTTACACCGATTGAGAAACAAGTTCTTACAACTTATACTAATCTCTCTCGATTCTGCTTCCTGGGAACTACACCAGTACTCACGCCGAATGTGTGGGCCAATGAAAAATCCCAAAGCTGACTCCCGCTTCCGGGTATCAAACTCAGGACCTAATGGTTATGAGGCCGACGTTCTACCTCACAACCACTGACACCACAAGTTATATAGCAGGATAAAATTAAGTAGGACTCACAGCAGGCACATATCCTATCATTTCAACCAGCACTCTTTTTCATTATATACCTGAAAAATTCCTGGATCAAATACATGCCTTGCACACACGACAGAAAAAAAAATCTGTATCTACACACTGAAATACGGTTCCAAATATGGAATGATGACATAATGGTCACATAACTCACAAGTGGCATATGTAACTATGTATTAATTTGTAATTTGAATGGTCAAAATTTTACATTGTATTATTCATACGCCATTCATAAAAATGAAGTTACTGGCTACTACACCATTATTTGTTTTATTTTGCTTACCGTTTTTGAATGAAATGTCAATAATTTGCAATATTTTTTCGTTGAAAGGTGTAGGTATATAATAAAAGGAATGTTCCTGGTGATAGTATTTGCTTCTCGTTGTGCAAGAAAATTTTGAGATCTTGCTTAACCTTCGGTCTCACGCGATATCAAATTTTCTCATGCTGCTTGAATCAAATACAAGCTCCAGGAAAGTCACTAGAGTATAATATTCCTTATTTACATTTCAGGTTGTGGAAATGGTAGATATCTTGGTATCAACGAGGGTGTGTACATGATTGGTCTGGATGTATGTTGTGCTCTCGTAGACAGTTCTAAACAGAAAGGTGAGTTTTTAAAAGTCGTGACTTCGTGTAGCTAAGTGTACATTTATGAAAGATCTGAGCCATCCTCTGTGAAAAGTGGGTTTAAGTCTTTACCAGACGACAAAATTTTAGACTTGTCCAAATTGAAAGCATTTGCTGACGACAAAATAAACGTGACTCAAAAAATGAAACTTGACGGTCAAAGAGTAGAAAACATTGTGGGAAAAGGAGAAAATGCTGGTTACCAGCATTTTCTCCTTTTCCCACAATATTTTCAGGAAGCTTCTTCCACAGGGTCGTGAAAACCAGGGATTGTTTGGTGATGGGTTAAGGAAAAGGCACCCTAATGGAACTCATGTAACATCGCCTTTCATCGACAAAAAACGTACTGATTCGGCTAAGACTGGGGTAATCCATAACCAATCGGCTGATAGACGCTGGTTCCCCGCATCAATAACAAATTACCTGAGTCTTAGCAGAATCTGTATGATTTTCGGCGATGAAAGGTGATGTTACACAAATCCCATTAGGGGTGCCCTATCCTTAATGCATCTGCAAAAAATATCAACCCATGTCAGCCTGTGTAGTCTGCGGAGGCTGTCATAGGTCGAATCATTTTGCTTTCGGTGAATTTTGTATATATCCGAAGACCACATGATTCAGTCGGTTGTTAGACAGAATTGATTTTATGTATCCATTATTTAAGAAACGATCTTCTTTCTATCATGGTTTATCGTTTAATAAACCACAGTTGTGAGTTATGAGGCACACTAAATAAATAAATTATTGAACGATAGACCACGATAGAAAGAAGATTATTTCGATTCTAACATGACCAACTCTTAATCAAGGGAAAACAAGTTCATACTTAGAGTAAAAATGTGGATGCAGATTATATTCCATTGAATAACTTACTTACTTTATACAGAATGACGTCACTCTATATAGAATGACGTCACTCTACATAGAATAACGTAGATTTTACCACGCTTTTGTTGCACTGTGTTTATAGTGCCGAATTCACGTGTCATGTTAGAATATGTGATAAACTGATTAGCACCAACCATCATAGAGGTGCATTAAACCCCCTTTGCCAGAGCATTGCTCATTTGTTTGTTTGTATAGTTTTTATTGCTGTTTTTAGCTCACCTGAGCACGAAGTGCTCAAGGTGAGCTATTGTGATCGGTCAATGTCCGTCGTCCGTCCGTCCGTCCGTTCATCCGTTCACAATTACAAAAAAATTTTCTTTTCCTAAACCGCCAATCAGATTTCAATGAAACTTCACAGAAATGATGCTTAGGTGATTCACTTTCAGAATACTTCAAAGATTTGAATTCCATGAAGAACTCTGGTTGCCATGGCAACCGAAAGAAAAAACTTTAAAAATCTTCTTGTCCCAAACTGCAAGGGCTAGAGCTTTCATATTTGGCATGTAGCATCATCTAGTGGCCCTTTACCAAAATACTTCAAATTATGGCCCTATTGTGGAAATTGGCCCTATGCTGTGGGTTCTCGGATTTCACATAGAGATAAAGAAGGAAATCTTTAAAAATCTCCTTGTCCAAAACTGTAAGGGCTAGAGCTTTCATATTTGGCATGTAGCATCATCTAGCGGCCCTTTACCAAAATACTTAAAATTATGGCCCTAGTGTCGAATTTGGCCCTATGTTGTGGGTTCTCGGATTTCACATAGAGATAAAGAAGGAAATCTTTAAAAATCTCTTTGTCCCAAACCGTAAGGGCTAGAGCTTTCATATTTGGCATGTAGAATCATCTAGTGGCCCTTTACCAAAATACTTCAAATTTTGGCCATAGTATGGAAATAAGGTAAAAGAAAAAGTTGTAAATGCTGGTAACGTAATCAATTACAATCAATGTTTTGTACCCTTTTGTACTCAAAGTAGATTTATGTTGCCCTTTTGATGATATGATCAGCTATTGCTGCAACTTTCCATTTGGATTAGTCTGTAACTCGTATCCATGGTAATAATGACAAAATTCAAGACTGATCAAATTTCAAATTGTTGCATTTTCTGCCCCACATCGATAGATCAGGGCCTACTCAGGTGAGCGATATAGGACCATCATGGTCCTCTTGTTTTAATATTCAGTTATATTGTTATGGCCAGTGAACATCGTATAAATTTTTATTATGTGGGAAAGCAACCAGCTGCTAGGAAGAAGCAACATCTGTAACACTTTAACTCTTTAACAAATGACAAAATTTTGAGAGTTGTCCAAATTGAAAGCCTTTGCAGACGACAAAATTAATGTGACTCAAAAATAAAAATTTCTAGTGGGAAGGGTAGAAAACATTGTGGGAAAAGGAGAAAATGCTGGTTAGCAGCATTTTCTCCTTTTTCCACATTGTTTTCAAAAGGCTTCTTTCTCAGGGCCGTAAAAAAACGTTATTGTTTGGTAAAAGGGTTGATTGAAAAATAAGGAGTACTTGGTTAGGCACACAATCTACTGTTAAATCACTGAAATGAAACTTGAAGATAAAATTAGCAGCTTATAACTCAATTACAACTGTGAATGCAATTGTATATATAACACAGTGAAAACATTGACTGAAAAGGACTCATGGGGCTATTCAAATATGGAAATAATGCAAGTTAACCCTTTACCACACATTGAAATTTTATAGACTTTTCTGAACTAAAAGCCTTTGAAAACAACAAATTCAGTGTTGCTAAAAAGACTTCTGTCTTTAAAATGGGAGAAAACATTATAGGAAAAGGAGAAAATGCTGGTTACCAGCATTTTCTCCTTTATCCACAATGTTTTCAAAAGCCTTTTTTCTGTCAGGGTCTTTAAAACTCTTGATCGTCTGGTAAAGAGTTCATAATTCTTATTTAAAAACTTACTTTAATGCCACAGGATATGAAGTTGGCTACGCAGACAACCTTCACCTGCCCCTGAGAGATGGTCAGTGTGACGGGGTCATCTCTATTGGGGTCATCCACCATTTCTGCTCTATGGAAAGACGAATCAAAGCTATCGAGGAATTGAGTCGAATACTGAAGCCTGGTGGAAAAGTTATGCTGTATGTTTGGGCTTACGAACAAAAACATCGAAAGGTAAATTTTATTTGTCAAACCAATCTATACAGCTCATAAACATTGATCTTTTGAAACAGTAATTTTTATCTCTTTGGGTTTCTTTAATCCTTCACCTCACATTCCCAACTTTTTTTCTAACCTAAAGTAAGAAGGCTTTTGAAAGCATTGCAGAAAAAGGAGAAAATGGTGATAACCAGCAATTTATCCACAATGTTTTCGACTCTTTCAGATGCATTATTTGAGCTACCTTTCATTTGGCATTTGTAAATGCTTTCAGTTTGGACCAGTCTTAAATTTTGTGGTGTGGTGAAAAGTTGAAGGAAGCCTGCAAAGTTGTACTTAAAAAAAAATTTGAATAACTTTTGTTTCTTTTAGCTTATTACTCTGAATGTCATTGATAATCCCTTGCACTGCTATGTGACTAAACACACTTTTTTATAAAGTGTAAATCAAGATCAAGTGCACAATAATGTTCAATCTGATCTTCCATCTACAGTGGCCAATACAGTGAGATTTTTCGAGCAGTAGAGCATCAAAATAGAAAATATTTGGGTTATTTAAAATGGGCTGAAATTGTTTCTATATGTGTTACTGAATTAGCACTTCATGTATCAAAAAAGAATGGCAAGTATATGAAACAGAAACATTTAGTTAAGCGTTTACCACATGATAAAATATAGAGCTCATCCATAATGAATGCACATACAAACAACCAATGAAGTGTGGCTCAGATGATGGAATTTGTTTATAAAAGGGTAGAAAACATTGTGGGAAAAGGAGAAAATGCTAGTAACCAGCATTTTCTTCTTTTCCCACAATGTTTTCAAAAGTCTCCTCTGTCACGGTCATTAAAACTCAGGATTGTGTGCTAAAGGGTTAAAAAAAGGTTAGGAAGCTGTAATTTCAAGGCTATTTTGATGAAAACGTTCGACAAAATATGAGATAATGAGTTGATATAGGTCATCTGTAAATTCCTTCAATGTAGAAGAGTCTAAAATTTTGCCATGTAAAGAGTTAACGATGTATATCACAAATGTTTGCATGCATTTTTGGATAGTGAATCAAAAGTACACCTATTTATTTTTCGCACAAATGGTAATACTATTAGTTCACAGACACAAGTAGCACTTTCTCCAGGTAGTATTAGTAAAGAGAAAATAATGGATCTGTGAACTGTCACTGCAAAATAATTATAATACTGTTGACACGGCCTTACACACCAAAGAAACAAACAAAACTAGGAAATTTAAAGTTGTGGCAGCATAGCTGTTTCCACTTTGAAAACTGTAGTTGGAAAAGGGGAAATCGCTCCTAATGAGCAATTTCTTCTTTTTCCACTATGTCTGCTGAGCTTTTATACTATTTTTTTTCTTGAAAATATTAACTTCCACGGTGACCTTCATCCCTGTTCTCTGACAAAATAAGCATGAATAGGCGCTGTTTTTATTTTTTCTTATTGTTTAGAATGATAAATACTATAAGTGTGGACATTTTAAGAAAAATCTGTCCATTAGAAAGTATGTATTTATTAAAGATTAACCCTTAATTCGGTCAAATTAACTCCCTTTTTAACTCAATGGTCTATATATAACATGCATATTTGTATATTTACCATGCTCAAAACTAGGCCTTTATATATTTTTTGTCCAAAACTAATTGAATTTTCATTAAAATGATGTATATTTGTATATTCTTCCAATAATTTTCCTGTTTAACTATTAAAGAAAAGCGTGTTAATTAAATATAAGCTGAATTTTTGGAACTGTACGAGGGCTGTTCGATATGTAATGTGTATTGTACCACAGCACGATAATGCTTTGCACGATTTCGTGGATGATGATACGCTTGAATAGCTCTATTCAATACCTTTCCAACAGTATAAACACAAGCCTTCAGCTCCACATAGTTTTAAACTTACATTCATTTCAATAGAGCTAGTCGTTGACCACTGTTGTAAAAATGGTTGGGAAACGGATTAAGAATATTGAAGAAATTAGAGCTTATATAAAAGTTCGCACTAAACTCGGTCATTCGGTAATGCAGATTTTTACTGAATTGGGGGAAGTTTATGGGTCTGATAAGGTATCTTATGAGACAGTTCGTAGTTGGAGAAAGAAATTTCTGACTGGCGCAGAGTCCGTCAAAGATGCAGCAAAATCTGGCCGACCTGTGACTTTAACAGGCAAGGCAAATGTCTCAAAAGTCGGGGAAATAATTGAAAGTGATGGCAGATACACGACTCGTGATATTGCCAACACTGTTGGCATATTGCTATCGCGGGTGCATTTCATTTTGAAGCGTATTTTGAAAGTACGAAAGATTTCTGCCAGATGGATACCTCATATATTGACAGATGACCAAAAACGGGTACGAGTACAAACTGCTAAGCAATTGCTCAAAATGTTTCCCAAATTCAATCAAAAACAATTTGCAAACATTGTTACTGGTGACAAAACATGGGTTCACTATTTTGAACCAGTAAGAAAAACTGGAAACAAAATATGGCTAACTAAACACGGTAGAAGGCCTGTAGTTGCCAAAAGAAGCACAAGCACAAAGAAGGTTCTTTATTGCATATTCTTCTCGTGTGATGGTATAGCCATACAAATTCCGGTGCCGAAGGGCAAAAGTGTTACAGGTCGGTATTACCGAGATGTTATACTAAAATAGGTAAAGAAATATTATCTTAAACGACGCCCCGTGTCAGGATTTAGGCATGTTCGTCTACTTCATGATAATGCTCCGTCACATACATCTGAGCTTGTGAAGCAATTTTTGAAGTCGGAGAAGGTTACCATCTTGCCACACCCACCATACTCTCCAGATCTAGCCCCATGCGACTTTTTCCTTTTTCCAAAACTTAAAAAGTTCTTATCTGGTTGTCGTTACAAGTCCCGACAAGCCCTTGGCTCAGCCATCAGTCAGTGCCTCAGAGGTCTACCTAAATCAGCGTACCGTGACACATTTCAGAAATGGATTCAGAGATTGAAATTATGTATTTCAAACCGCGGAGAATACTTTGAAGGGATGTAATGTTCATTTCACTATTTGAGTCGAATGCTTTTGAGATATCGTACAATACACATTACATATCGAACAACCCTCATATATAACTTTTACAATAGCAAATTACTCAGAAATGAGCACGGCGATCCATATCTTGTTTTACTGTAATCTCCTAGAGACATGATGAGCTTTGTATGTGCAAAGTTTTAAAAAAAATCTGTCCATTAGTAAAATTTGTGATATACTTGTACCTCGTTAAATAAGTAAAACAGCCACAAAGTATCAAAATTGTTTCGACCAGATTGTGTTACAAAGTGGAAGACTGTTGATTCAAGATCAAACTGCACCCTCTGTGCAGTTTGATCTTGATATACACTTTCTGTACAAGTGACATAAGTTATGCTTAGAACTATTATTGTTAATTTTAAAATTTGATTTACCTGTATTTACAGTTTGACAGTCAGGATGTACTTGTGCCATGGAATGATGGATCCTGGAACAACAAGAGACCTGGTCAGTACACATACTTCCATTTTTGTTTTGTGTCTTGTATTGCTTTCAACAGTATCTTAACTACATAGAGGATATTTGTTTTTTATGGTGAAAGACCAAAATTTATTTCATCGAGTGAACATCATCGGTAATATTTTCACTGAAGAAAAACAAATATTCTGTTTATTTCATGCTTTTAAGCCTTTTTGGGGGAACTTACATCAAAATCCAGTACAGTTCTTTTCAGTTATTCCCTGTGGCGTACCCCCTACGCATAGCAACGCATTACAATATTACGTCAAGCGCGAGAAATGTAGGGTAAATTACGTCATATTTCCATCTGGTTGAGAGGCATGTGCATTTTACCTAGGTAACTAGCGTGTGGAAAAAATTGTTTCCGCCTTCAATTGAAGAGAAAGAGTATAAAAATCGGTATTTTTCACTGGTTGTAACCATGAAATATAGAAAAATATTGCACCGTTATTTCTTGAAAACCTACCGAAAAGCATGAAATAAATAACCAGTATTTAATTGATGTGGTACTGGTCAGTGCACCTATCCATACATTTCTTTGGGCCCTTCTTACTAGTAACTATGCACAGTACTCTTTCCATGCCCACAACTGTTTTCCGATTGGAGCAACTTCTAGCGGTGTAAAGGCCCAGTAGAGGCCAAAATATCAAAGCAGGTGTCATAATACATTTAAGTTTAAATCATACCATTTAAAAGTATAGAAAATACTGTGGGGATGACAGTCTGTTATCGTGTGGCCGGGCCATGTGTTAGTCACTGGCAGAAAAAAGAATTTCAAAATCAAGCAAAAAGTAAACAAAAGACACAGCTACCTAGCAGGTTTAAACCTAGTTTTGAAATTAATTTCTCTGTCAGCTACTAACACTTGGACCGACCGTACAATGACAGATTGTCATCTTCACTATAGTTTCCATACTTTTAAATGGTATAATACAAATTTAAATGCATTTGAACAACTTTTGAAGAATGGATCCTTTTGGAACGACTTTCAACGTATAGAAAAGGGAGCTAGAGGTACTGAAGCCAGGCAATACATTGTACATAACATGCAGTATTTGATCAGAAATAGTTCTCTCTCAAATTGTTATTATATCCAAATACTGTATCATACTGTAGCTGTGCAACTTATTTGCATTCAATACACTATGCTTAAAGGGAGTTAAGAACTCTGGCTATAACAAGATAACACTTATTTTTTCATATTCAACGCAGGTTCAACCTCATCAAGACATTCTAGTACAGGTGCGATGTCCAGTACAAGTTCAGTCAGTGAAGATGACAGTATGGACCTCTCAAAAGATGAAGTTGATGTTATTCCCCAGAATGCCTCAGTTCTTAATCGAAGAAATTCTGTCAGTCTAGATGACCTATCCACTGTGACAGACCTCAGTAATTTTACACCAAGTTACTACTCTCTTGATTTCACAGGCAGTCCCGCCAAGTCAGGTAAAGTTGTTAACAGTCAAGAATCCCAAGATGGAAAACATGCTATTGTTACAGAATGTCGTAAATTAGAAGAATCAATGAGGGCAATGTCAGCTGATAGCCTTGAAGAGCTGAGAACTAAATTGTCTACACAGAAACATGTTTCAGGAAAAAGTAGCCTTGGGCACTTTTCATTAGAGAGTCTTGAAGCAGCCAAATATGATCAGCCAAATGACTCTTTCCTTCACAACGATGAAAATGGTATAAGCTTTTTAGAGGAAGAAATGCTGGAAGCTGAACTTCTGACCTTTTCACAAGATATTAAATTTTTACACATTGATAAACCACAGAGTGTTCGTCCGTTAGGAAGAAGGAAAAATTCACGGGAGAGAATTAATAGGTGTGCAAAGGTCAATCCGTTTATGAAGCAAGATTCTCTCGAAGGTTATACATTTAACAATGTTTCAGTTTCCAGTGATGAGTCTGATAGTTTAGAAGATATCATGGAGGTTGAATCTGAAAACACTACTCAAGATGAGGTGTTTGTAAAATTCAATCCAGAGAAAAATGAACAAGCTGACACAAAAAACCTGGAAAAAGAGAGATCGTTTTTTAGCACATTAAAGACCAAGCTTCTAAAATTGTTTGATGAAAATGAAAAAGGGAAGGACATCAGGAATACTTCAGATTCTTATGAAAAGAGTACTATCAAAGACAACAATAAACTGAAAGCATCTGCAGATTTAACACAGGAACAGCAGGACCTAGCTGACAAATTGAACTTTAGGGTTCGTGAATTTCCACAGAGTAGTTGTCCAGAGATACTCAATAAAGAGTTTTATGACAATGGATACAGTCATGGTTCAGATCTTCAGTACAATTTGCAATATAATAATGACTGCCAAGCCAACAATCAAAATTTAATATACTCATCAAATTCTGTCTCTGCAGATTCATTTCATAGAGCCAGGCAACATATTGACCACATAGATCTCAAAAATGATCCCAGCAAGTTGTATGAACTAGGCAAAGAAAAAATGCATGAATGTAGTTTGAAAAATCAGTATAAAAAACAAGATAGCCAAATTAGTGTAGAAGAAATAATTTACGATGGTTTTATCAAAATAGACATTGACAGTGTGAAGAATGGAGAGCCAAAGACTTGTAAAAGTGCCTTAAATTCCAACCACAAAGCCAAAGAAGACAATACCACTGAAAAATGGGACAAAAAAGAACTGAAAAATAATGAAGATTACTCTCCTCAGAATGTAAAATGTATTTCTGTTGATCCCTACAACGATACACAAAATGCCAATCACAGATACAAAGGATGTACCAGTATACCAATGAAAAATAACTGTCATGTTAATGGGGATACTGAGCACATAATGACTGAAAATAAAAAGAATATACAGATCAGTGTATCTGTTGAGTGTGAACAGCTTGATTCTGAAAAAACTATTGATTTGGTTAACTCAGATGTAATGAATGATTCTGGAATAGCAGTGAAAGATAGTATTACAACAGATAGTACAAAGGGAAAGTTATGTAGATATTATCATGTGTTCAAGGAAGGTGAACTAGAAGCATTAATTACTAGTCATATACCAAATCTGAGAGTGATACATGGATTTTATGATCATGCCAATTGGTGTGTAGTTGCTGAAAAGTGTTGATATTGTGATGTAGTTAAGTAGTATAAATTTGTTTTTGTAGAAAAGTAATGATCTCATGATGTTGTCAGTCAGTATAGATTTACCTTACTGATCACATCCAGACGCCTTTTTAAGAAAATGAAGCAAATAGCATATTTGCTTGTAGCATGTGATTTCTCCTTTTGCTTCTATGTTTTCCCATGTATCAAACCATAATTCATGCCTATTATTCATATGCCAAAAATGCTTTAAAAGTATTGTCTCAAGTTAGCTTCAAGACTAGATATAATGAACAGTGTAGTGTCTGTTTTTGATTTTAGAACTATTTGAAAAAATTTTAAAGAAAGGTTTAGTATCCCAAAAGTTTTTTAATCATAGAACAAGCATTAAAGTAGGTTGCAGTCAGAACAAAGTGCATTTCTATAAACAGATAGTTGGTGATTTTACATCTATTCTTTTATGAAATTCTAAATTTTATTACAGAGCTAGTCCTAAACAATAGTATGACACATGTTTTGCTTGCCACAATATTGGCTAGTCTGTTCATATTTCTTATGTGATTTCCTAACTCTGTGATTTTTTTTTACGCATTACTGTACAGTTTGTTTTTACACTAACCAAGCTGTGTAACAAAAATAGCACAATAGACAATCATTTGAAGGACATATAAATATAACTTATTTTAAAAACATCATTGAAAACAGTTTAGGAAAGGGAGCTTTTGCTAGTGAGTAGCAATTGCATTTTTTTCCCATGTTTTCAAAGCTGTCTACTGATTGGGCATAAAAAGTCATTTTTGTACAGTTATTGAATAATTAATCCTGTACCACACAATCCAGAGTTTTAACCATCCAAAGGAAAATGACTTGAAAACATTGTGGGAAAAGGAGAAAATGCTGGTAAACAGCATTTTCTCCTTGTCCCACAATGTTTTCTACCTTATCAAAAATGGAAATCATCATTTGAGCTACATTTAATATGTGTTCTGCAAATGTTTTCAATTTGGTCAAATCCAAAAGTTTATCGTTTTGTAAAGGTTTAGAAAGAAATGTAAGGCATCATGATACACAACAATGGGCCAGTAGTTACTGTGCAATTTATCTACATGTATTTGCCATTATGTTTTTTTTTTCTTGATGCTCTTTGCATAATGATCACAGTCCTCCAAATATACCATATTTTCATTGCTTCCCTGAAGGACAAAATTTTTCTTTGAAATTTAAAGAATCTTCAGACTATTTTAAATAGACACAAATCAGCTGAAGTTCTCTGATAGGGCTGAAAACACAGTTGGAAATGTAGAAATTGCTTGTTATCTCTCCTTTTCCAACAATGTTTGTGAAAAGCTTCCTCCGTGGATGTGTTGGAAGAGGGAACTGTTTGTGTTAAAGGGTTTATGTACTTTTGCCATTGCCTGTCTCAAAGTCGAATGTCTCCAAACAACCTGTTCTATGAACTTGAACTATTGCAGACAGCTTTCTAAAGCATTATGCCAAAGTGAAAATTTTTTTTATAGTTTCCTTAGTACACCATGTTTTAACCCCCTTTCTACACAATCCCAAGTTTTAACAACCCTGAAAAAGAAGACTCTTTAAAACATTGTTGAAAAAGGAGAAAATACATGTAACCAGCATTTTCTCCTTCTCCTTCGTTTTTTTTTTTTCTAACTGAAGTACAAATATTGTCATGTGAAAAATATTTGAATTGTTGTCTGTTATTTCTTTGAATGTGCACGATTCGAAATTTTGCCATGTAAAAGGTTAACTTGAATTCATGTTGATTTTTACTCGTTTACTAGAAAGTTTTTTTCATTTTTCTGTTGCAAATTTCTTTCTATAGAATTAACTCTTTAACAAACTATCTAATGTTTTATTCTTCACTCTGAAGAAGGCTTTTAAAAGCATTGTGGAACAGGAGAGACTGTTGTTAACCAGTATTTAAGCTCTTTGAAGACAATTCCTTTATTTGAGCATTTTATTTGTTGTCTGCAGATCCCCTAAATTTGAACCAGTCTGTAATTTTATCGTCTTGTAAAGAGATAAACAGAGTGTCAGTCCATTTTGTCAGCAGAATTCAGACCTGGTAGTGACTGTTATCTTGATGTCTGGTTTCGTTTTACTTGTGTTCATTTCTTTTTAGCTTGGCTGTTTTTGAAGAGAGATCAAGTTTTTTTTCATAGCCGCATCATCGTCAGTCATCATTATGCAAAAACTTTGACATTTTATATCTCTGTTATTGCTGAGGATACTTACTTCAGGCTTGACTAGTTGTTAACTATCGAAAGGGGAAGCCATAAAACTAGGGCAGGATACAATCAAAATATTTTTCACACAATTATGTCCTTTTTAAGACTTAGAATTTCACTCACAATCAAGCAACTGCAGCTGAGCATTGGCACCTGCATGCGGTGCTCTTATAGTTTTATTTGTGTTCAGATAATATCAGCAATGGAAACTGGATAGTGACAACTGTTTTATATAGCTTGTATTGTTTCATTTGTGTTCATTTCTTACTGTGTTTCATATCTGATTGTGTTCCATAGTCAGTGCAATATTGTTATAGCTTTCTGTTTTGTTCTTAACTCGTTTAGCGCCTTTCACAACTTTATTTGCTTTTTTCATAAAGTGTAGATCAAGATTAATCTTTACATTTTTTAAGTTTTTAAAAAGGCCCTGCTATACAATTTCAAAGTGATATGTACCACTTGGATCAGACCTTACATCCTATTATTCTATGAAGTCTGAACCAAATCTATCCTGGAAAAATTCAATCGTCTTAGTTACCTTTGAATTATTGTCTGCAAATGCTTTCAATTTGGACAGGTCGAAGATTTTGCCGTGTGATAAAGAGGTAATTAAAATTAAAAATGTGTTTCGTGTTTATTTTGTACTCTAGTGTTAAGTTAACTCTTTACCAAACGACAAAATTTTAGACTTGTCCAAATTATTAGCATTTGCAGACGACAAAATAAAGGTAACTCAAAAATTGAAATTTGTTTCCAGCAGGGTAGAAAATATTGTGGGAAAAGGAGAAAATGCTGGTTACCAGCATTTTCTCCTTTTCCCACAATGTTTTCAAAAGGCTTCTATCTCAGGGTCGTAAAATCCAGGGATTGTTTGGTAAAGGGTTAAAACACTTATCCCTTGTCTACACGGTTGTTTTCAAAGTCATGTTTTGCAAAATTGTTACAATAGATGTAGAATGATGTCAAATGTAAGTTGAAAGCTTTAAACTTTATCAAACATTTTTACAAGGAAGAAAGCTATTGAAACCATTGTGGGAAAAAGGAGATAAGGCTTGTAGCCATCATTTTCTCCTTTTCTTGATATCATTTTCTTCTTTTCTCACAAAGTTTTTTGTCTTATCTTAGTTTTAACCATAATTTGATTCACATTTAACTCTTTACTAGACAACAAAGTTTTGGACTCATCCTATTTTAAAAGCATTTGTAGTCTTACGCACATTAAAGTTCGCAACAAATGCATAGCTCAAATACAAACCGCACCTGGCGGGCTTTGAACCCGTGTGGAAAAGATGCTCATTTATTGAGGTTTAAAAGACCAACACCTTAACCACTGAGCCAAAGAGAATTCCCCCCCCCCCCAACGCAGTTGTTAGGTATTGATTTTAAACGGGATGAAGTTATGCAGTAAGGAAGGAGTGATCTTCCCTAACAGTAGACAAGAAATAAAGTGGGGCCTAAATGATTGAGTGGGGCGGAGAAAATGCTGATAGCCAGCATTTTCTCCTTTTCCCACAGTTTTTTCAAAGGCTTTATTTAAGGTTGTTAAAACATGGCTTTGTTGGAAAATAGTGTTAATTTGTAGGCTGCAAAATGCTTGCGATACGAAAGTCTAAAAATTTTTTGTCTGTAAAAGAGCTAATAAGATTATTTTCCACATTGCATTTTATTCAAGGTATGAAGATTTCAAAATTGTCTCAGGTTAAAAAGAATACTCCCATATTTTATTGGTATTTTACTTAGATATTTTATTTTGTAGAAGATTGTGTTCATGTGTTTATGAAATATGTCTAGTGAAAAAAAAAAAACTTGAAAAAGAGAAGGTACTTGTTAGATTACTTCCTGTGATGTCCGTGGTTGTGAGGTAGAGCATCGGCTTCGCAACCAAAGGGTCCTGAGTTCGAGACCCGGGAGCAGGTGTCAACTTTGGGATTCTTCATTGGCCCACACATTTGGCGCGAGTACAGGTGTAATTCCCAGGAAACAGAATCGAGAGAGATTAGTATAAGTTGTAAGAACTTGTTTCTCAACCGATGTAAAATAAACATGAGCCATGCTCTATGAAAAAGGGGCATAATGCATCTGCGTGATCCATGGTACCAGTCAATCTATCACATACTTATGGATCCATAATAGCCCCTTTTTTTTCAACAGCCAACTTAATACAGAGGTTGACTAGTCCTTTGACATACAAAAAATTGACCGATAGCGAAAAGTTTCGGCCCAGGTCAGCCTGCGCGAACTGCGCAGGCTGACCTGGGGTCGATACTTTTCGCAGATGCATTAAGCCCCCTTTTCACAGAGCATGGCTCGTATGTTTAAATCAAACTAAACTAGACTACTTCCTCTAATCCATTGCCTTACAATCCAATAGGCTTGCAAGCCTGAGAAAAAAAAGCTTTTGTAGACAATCAAGGTAAAGATGTCTAAATAAGTGAAATGGGACATCGCCAGTCAGAAGAAAAAACCCTGGATTTTGCAATCTTAATTAAGCCATAACCCTTTACCGCACAATGCCACCTTTTACAACCATTGGAAAAAAGCTTTTTGAAAACATTGTGGGAAAAGGAGAAAATGCTGGAAACCAGCATTTTCTCCTTTTCGCACAATGTTTTCTACCCTTTCAAAGATAAAATGCACCATTTGAGCTGCATTGAAGTTGTCATCTGCAAATGCTTTCAATTTGGACATGGCTTAAATTTTGTCATCTGATAAAGCGTTAACCAAGGAACACACTTTTATTAACCCTAACAAAACATACGGCTATTGAAAACGTTCTTGAAAAAGGCAAAATACTGATAACCATTATTTTCTTTTTTTCTTCACTTTTTTTTTAAAATCTATCAGAACTGGTACCACTTCTGAATTTGTTGGCTCAAGATGCTCTCAGTTAGTCTAAAACTTGGGTAAAGGCCTGAGCTACCTACCGTGACTTCTGTGCTAAGACTATTAATTTTCACTGTATCTATAGCCAGCTTTTGAAAACATTGCCTTAACTAAAGGAAGTATTTATTCCAGCAAGTATTATGGCTAGGTAAATTTGTAGTACTAAATAGTTCAAAAGATATGTCATATACTGTGGATATATGCGCGTGTCAAAAAATTTGCGAATTACCGATTATGGACATTCTGCGTACAGAAATGTCTGCGAATTCAAGACACTCGTTATTTGTTGGTATACTTGTGGTAAAATATGCAAACAGAAAAGTTTGTAAATTATTCAAATTCGCGAAATAGCAAAAATTTCCACGTCGCAAGAATTTCCACTTATACAGTATAGTGAATTTCACTTTTTTACATTTTTCCTGAGTTACATCAGTGCTAGACTCACTGGTAGGCATGAGAAAACTTCTACATGACCAGAGGATCCAGCTGGCTCAGCTAGTAACATACAGATTTTGATACCAAGGGATTACTGGTTTAATATCCCTGCTTGGTCAAATTCTTTTATCAGGTCAACGATGGTCATTGCCACAAGATTCATTCCTCTTTCTACTGAACATTGCTTCAACAATGTTTTTGCAGAAAGTAGCCAGTGGATTGTGCAAATTACTGGAAAAGAAAGCATGGATAGGTGCAATGGCCATGGCGATGTAACTCTAATATGCTGAAAATTAAGTTACATACCAAGCCAAAAAAATAGATAGTATGACCGCCGCCTCCAGCAGGGATCGAACCAGCACTTTCCAATAAAAACTCCAACGCTATCCAACCATCAAGGACCCCAGAAAACAATAAGTAGCCAGTACAGGTACATGTTGTTTGAAGTTCTCGAGGACCACTGAATTTTGAAATATCTTAAAAATGCTGCAGCTACTGTAATGAAAATTTGCATGTTTGATAACTCTAGGTGAAAATTTCACAATTTTTAATGTCCTATTTTGACTTTTCAGCATTCAGTACAATGTTAAAATGTATGAACAAAACAGAAGAAACATGGTGGGAGGGGAGATAACTATTCCAAGTAAATGGTTTACCTATTTGTGAAAACAGTTCTCGTGCAAGCACAGTAACCATGGTCTTCTATGGCTTGAACTGCAAAAACTAACTTTTGCAGCCTATATCTCCTGTTTAATTTTATAATAATGATTTGCTTGCATTGGGGATTTAACACCATTTTAACAGCTGAGGTCAAATCATGGTGGTCAGTGCACATACGCATGTGTTTCCTGGCTTTCCCACACCAGTACTGACACAAGTTTCTTTCCAAGCCACTGACTAATTTTCTCACATACATCAGAGGTGAGAGGCGACAAATTGCCAGAAAGAAAGTTTGCTGCAACTGGGTATCGAACCAGCAACCACCAGGTCACAAGTCAGATACGCTAACCACTGAGCCACCCGGCCAGGCCTAATAATGATTCAATGTTGGAAACTTGCACACACTTGTTTATACTTTGCTTTTCCATGCCAACCATAGATGTTTTCAGAAAACCCAGTCAAACTTTGGCTCACATAATGTTGTACAGCATACACAAATGAAATGAGGAGGGGCAAGTTGTATGAACTGATTAAGTTCCATAAACCAGCTCCAAAGTATTGTGTACATGACTTTTTATGGTCAAAGAGACACAAAGTCTTTAAGATTACCATGCTATAATTGTGATCTAAATCCATTCGAGCTAATTTGGGGTGAACTAAAAACACAGTGAAAAACAACTCAAACGCTGAAAGACCTTCATGTCACATAGTTTCCAACACACATCGTAACAGATATGGTATAAAACATGAAGCCATGAGGAAAATAAAATTGAGACCACATATTGGAAAAGAGACAATATACAAGAGAATATTGGACAAATCACTATAGACTTTGAAGATTTGTATAAAAGTGACATGCTATCTAAGGTAAGGTATAGATCTATAGCATTTGCATATAAAGCATCGTTAGGGCCTCATACTTAACTAAAGTGAGGTACTGACGTCATGCACATGTCTAGTTACTGGTAAGTTTGCTGTTCTGGTTACCGACAATGAAATCGATGAAAAAGTAATGCTGTTAAGCTTAAAAAAAAAAATAACACTGCTGAAATGGGCGAAATGCTCCTTCTTGTGGAAGGACAATTCTAATTTTCAATGTGAGAGTTAGTAAGGGCATTTTCAAAAGCTTGAAAAGTTTGATAAAAATCAGTACTGGATTTTTCAAGCTATTTCAAAATTCCAGGGGTCCCTATGGACTTCAAACTACCTATACAAACCAATAAATAAACATAAAACAGACTTGTGTTGATATGAAGTTTATTATATAATTTCTATCAAAAGTATATCACAGTTTTTAACCCTTAGAGCACTATATTAATGAAGTGGACCTTTCAGTTTGGAAAAAAAAAACAGCTGAAATATGTCTATTTCATGGGTGTTTTGACCCAAAAATGTGACAAAGTAGCTGACAGTGTATATCCAAGATCAGACTGCACATATCTATACTCAAATAAGGGTCTGAGATCAACTTCTATGCAACATTTACAAATGCATATACATGAACAGTCATCTTTAGCACACAAGGGACAGTGTAGATTAAGATCAGCTTGCCAATTACATGCAAAAATAGTAACTTGAGATCTGAGAAAGCACTCTGTGCAGTCTGATCTTGATTTACACTATCTGCTAAAGTCAACATAACTCCTTTTTAGTCCCGAAAATTTAAAACTGGTTCATATAAAAACATTTGCAGACAACCAATTTATTTTGACTTACATGAACAGACATGATTTTCAAAGGGTAGAAAACATTGTTAGGAAAGGAGAAAATGCTGGTTACCAGCATTTTCTCCTTTTCCAACAATGTTTTCAGATGACTTCTTTCCAATGGTTGTTAAACCATATGAATTTCTGGTAAAGAGCTTAGTCGTCCTCAACAAATCTGCAACTTGGGGCTCTGAACATTGCCTCATAAGCTGCAGACAACCATCATGGCTAAATGCTAATTATGGAGATTATATGTGAAAAACTGCTAGAAAGAGAAATTGTTTCTGTGTAATTTCTCCTCCAATCACATTATTTTCAGAAATGGTCTGCGGCATGACAAAAAAACCTGTCTAACAGGTAACTGTCTTTAGAAATTAAGATCTGATTAATGAGTCCAAGTCTGGCAGACCCTTAAGTTCAAAGGTCAACAACCGTTGTCCATATGCCTTGCCCTGAAATAAGGAAAAGAAAATCAAATAACCTTCTTCACTACTCGTCACAAAAATGCCACATGCAAATGACCCATTCTCCGGGAAAAGGGGGTTTATCGAACAATCCCTTGTTTTAACGACCCTGAAAGAGAAAGCCTTTGAAAACATCGTGGGAAAAGGAGAAAATGCTGGTAACCAGCATTTTCTCCTTTTCCCACAATGTTTTCTACCCTATCAAGTACAGAAATCATCATTTGAGCAAGTTAATTTGTCATCTGCAAATGCTTTGAATTTAGTCTAGTACAACATTGTCTCGTTTGGGTAAAGAGTTAACATATCTCCCTGATGGGTTATACCAAGCCAGTCATCGTGCAATTTTGGATCCATAAAATTGATTTTGTCTAACAACTGACTGGATCTAGAGGTACAAAAAGTTTTGACTCCTATCAGCCTGTGTGGGTTGATACTTTTTTTGCAGATGCATTAAGCCCCCTCTTCACAGAGCACGATTAAATACATATTTCCCAATTAAGGGAGAACATTGTGAAAATGTCTGAAGAAAACAACAGTAGTAACAACAGCAACATAATACTCAGCAGAAAAAACATTAAGGTAAAGACAGTATAAATCACAATGTAAAAATTATTACAGTATTTTCATATGTCTCTCATGCATTTCCATCTAATTGAATATACCAAGTCCTCTGACAGAATTCATTCCTTTATTTCATGCTTTCCGGTAGGTTATCGAGAAATATCTGTGAAATATTTTTCGATATTTCATGGTTACGACCAGTGAAAATACCGATTTTTATATTCTAACTCTTCAATTGAAGGTGGAAACAGTTGTTCCCGTGCACTAGTTACCTCGCAACCAAATGGAAATATTACGTAATTTACCTTGCATTTCTCGTGCTTGACGTAGTATTGTAATGCGTTGCTATGCGGAGGGGGTACGCCACGGGGAATAACCGAAAAGAACTGTACTGGATTTTGATTAAGTTCCCCCAGAAAGGGTTAAAAGCATGAAATAAATAGAATATTTGTTTTTTTTTCGGTGAAAGATCAAAATATATTTCATCTCGTGAACATCCTTATTAATATTTTCACTCGTGGCTGTGCCACTCGTGAAAATATTACCAATGTTCACTCAATGAAATAAAATTCGATCTTTCACCGTAAAAAACAAATATCCTCTATTTCTTACTGATCATTATTTCAAGAATACTTATGTGGGAAAGCAGCCAATGGCTTGGAGAAAATATTGTTCAGAGTACTATTAAAAGAAACTCTAGGAAAGCATGGATAGGTGCACTGGCCACCACAATATAGCTTTTCTGTCTAGGATCATTCAGAAGAGACAAATGTCCAATGAACTTGTGGGAAAATGTGGGGGTCATTTTCAAAATAAGGGAGACAAATGCATTCAAGACTAATTATCAAATCATTCAAACAAGAGGGCCATGTTGGCCTCGGTCACTCACCCGAGCCTTTCAATGTTTTCACTATTTATGCCCATATAAAACTTGCGACTCTGGGGCAGGGAAAATTTTGACTACAGGGGCTTCATTTTAACAAGGGTTGTAGAAGTCTGCTTGGTGATACTACACACAATTACAGTGCTTAGCCTTTCTATTTGAGTGAAGAAGAGTTCGAATATGTCAGCTCTAAGCCTTTTTGTTTGGAACTAGAAGATTTTCAAATTTTCCACTATCCAAGCCCCTAAAAAACATGAGACAAAGGATGGGGCAAGTTCTGATTCCAGGGGCATAATTTGAACAAACTTGATAGAGGTCCACTAGATGATGCTACATACCAAATTTTACAGCTGTAAACCTCTTGTTTTGGAACAAGAGGATTTTCAAAGTTTCACTCAAATCAATGAGCCATACTCTGGCAAAAGGGGGCTTCATGCATCTCCGTGATGCATTATACCAAGTAAGTCATCACATAATTATCAATCCAGAATATTCACTTTTTTTAAACAACCGACTTTATCATGCAGTGGACTAGTCCTTTAACATACAGAAAACGACCAATAGCGACAAGTTTCGGCTCAGGTCAGCCTGCGCGGATTGCGCAGGCTCAGCTGAGTCAATACTTTTCGCAGATGCCTTAAGACCCCTTTTCACAGAGCATGGCTCAAATTCATGTTTAGCTTGTGACATTTACCTGTGGATCACTTCTAAGTGAGCTAACCCCGCCACCACCGAGGGAATTATACAGCATGAAGTTTAGACCATGAATCCCTGGCACATCATATCTGACAAAATTGCAAGCATGTTATTCATCATCCATTCTTAAATGCAAACTTAGTCTACTTCTAGATTTCAAAATTAAGGATAGGGCACCCTAATGGAATTCGTGTAACATTGCCTCTCATCGCAGAAAAAAGGTAAGGATTCTGCTAAGACTTGGGTAATTTGTAATCGATCGGCTGATACATGCTGCTTCCCCGCATCAATTACGGATTACCCAAGTCTTAGCCGAATCTGTACAATATTTTGGCGATGAAAGGCGAAGCTACACGAATTCCATTAGAGTGCCCTATCCTTAACATAATGTCTGATTGGCTTCACTATCTGGTTGGTTTAACCAATCAGAAATTACATTACTTCGGAATTCAGGAAATTCTTGACAATTAGATAAGAAATGTTATTCAGAATGGTTGTTGAATGTGGACCGAGGTATCAATATCGCAATGTATAGATTGTTCCAGTGTAAACTCTTTACAAAAGAAAACAAGAGCTTCGCAGAGCAGTGCATGTACGCCTGAAGGGGCTTTTCAGTGAAATGGGTTAAAATCTAGAACCACTAAAGAGATCCAAATTTTAAGAGTCACATGCACAACTACACATCATAGAGATTCACAAGAAATTGCTAACGGATGGACGGACCGACGGACAGACGACTGGGGCCATAACATAATACGACCCTTCGGGTGTATAAAAATTCAGACTCCTCTATATTCAAAGCATTTATAGACCACATGTCAATTTAGCTCAAATGATGGAATTTGTCTTGATAGAGAAGAAAACATTGTGGGAAAAGGAGTAAATGCTGGTTTTCCAGATTTTCTGCTTTTCCCACAATGTTTATTATAGCCTTTGTTGCAAAACTACATCATCATTTGGTTAAGGATTAACCCTTTACCACACAATCCCGACTTTTAATGACCCTGAGAAGTAGGCCTTTTGAAAACACTGTGGGAAAAGGAGAAAATGCTGGTAACCAGCATTTTCTTCTTTTCCCACAATGTTTTCTAGACTATCTGATTCAAATCTCATAGTATGTGCCATATAAATATTGTTGTCTGCAAGTGCTTTCAAATTGGGCCCATCTAAAATATTGTCGTTTGGGAAAGAGTTAAAGCAAGTGTTCCTCATGTCTCTGTTATTTCAAATACCTTTTTCAAGTTTCTACTATCAGTGAACTTGACCTAAACCACAGCCAAGAAATAACCTATCATTATCTATTCCAGGTGGAGTGTCATGAAGATGGCCTATATACATGTACTGTTTACCTCTGAACCTCTGTCTGTCTGGTTCCTCATTAGAAAACTGACTAGTTATCACTTCTTTGTGTAAATTTTAACTACATGAAAAAAAAAAAAAATAGATTTGTCCAAATTAAAAGCATTTGCAGGCAGCATCTTTAAGGTGTCTCAAAAACTGAGGTTTGTTTCTGCTATGGTAGAAAACAATGATGGTAAAGGAGAAAATGCTAGCTACCAGCAATTTCTCCTTACTTCCCACAATCTTTTTGAAAGCTTTCTTTAGAGTCCTTGAAACTTGTGATTGTTTGATGAACGGTTAAAGCTGCTTTGATGTGAGATACTAGATCAGTATCTCTTGTCAACAGTATCTCTTAAAACATTTGACAGAGAAGATCAATGATCAGACTGCATGTAGGATGCATCCTGATCTTGATCTACACTAGGCACATAAGCACTCTATCTTGAACTTAGCATGCTTTGAATTAAGATCCCTTACCTCTGAACCTGTTTATCTCCAGGGCCTAGTTCCCCATCCAAGAACTCTGCAAAATGATTGGCTAATGCCTCCTCTGTTAATGCTGCTCTGATGTAAGGTAATAAGTCAGGATGTCTGGCTATTACACCTACAAAAGTGAAACAAATAGAGGATATTTGTTTTTTACGGTGAAAGATCGAAATATATTTCATCGAGTGAACATCATCGGTACTATTTTCACATGTGGCGCAGCCGTGAGTGAAATATTACGGATGATGTTCATGAGATGAAATAAATTTCAATCTTTCACCAAAAAAAACAAATATTCTATTTATTTCCCTATTTATTTCATGGTTTTAACCCTTTCTGGGGGGAACTTAATCAAAATCCAGTACAGTTCTTTTCGGTTATTCCCCATGGTGTACCCCCTCCGCATAGCAACATATTACAATATTATGTCAACCGCGAGAAATGTAAGGTAAATTACATCATATTTCCATCTGGTTGTGAGGCACGCGCATTTTATTTAGGTAACTAGTGCGTGGGAACAACTGTTTCCGCCTTCAATTGAAGAGTTAGAATATAAAAATCGGTATTTTCAGTGGTCGTAACCATGAAATATCGAAAAATATTTCACCGATATTTCTCGATAACCTACCAGAAAGCATGAAATAATTTCTAAATAATCATTGTTAGACATGATTTTGCTATGCTCTGTGAAAAGGGGGTTTAATGCATCTGAAAAAAGTATCCACCCTTGTCAGCCAGCACAGTCCATGCAGGCTGACCTGGCTTGAAACTTTTTGCTATCGGTCAATTTTCTGCATGTCAAGGGACGGTTCTACCACCAGATTCAAACGAATGTAAGACAAAATTAATTTTATGGATCCATAATCATGTGATGACTTGTTTGTTAAACATGTACTTCTTTACCACAAAATCCTGGATTTTAATAACCATGAGAAAAAAGGCTTTTGAAAACATTGTGGGAAAAGAAGAAAATGCTGGTAACCAGCATTTTCTTCTTTTCCCGCAATGTTTTCTACCCTTTGAAAGACAATTTTTATGCTTCGAGTAACATTTAAAATATCTTCTGCAAATGCTCTTTATATGGACAAGCCTTAAATTTTGTCATTTTGTCATTTGCTAAAGACTTAGTGCTTCTTAGTTTAAACATATTTATTTTACATTGATTGAGAAACAAGTTCTTACAACTTATACTAATCTCTCTCGATTCTGCTTCCTAGGAACTACACCAGTACTCACGCCGAATGTGTGGGCCTATGAAAATCCCAAAGTTGACACTCAATTTTACAAGTAATATTTTCAAAAGCCTTCTTTCTCAGACCTGTATAAATGGAGGAATATTATACTGTAGTGACTTTTCTGGTGCTGGTATTTACTTTGAGCAGCGTGAGAAAATTTGGTATTGTGCGAGACCGAAGGTCGAGCAAGATATCAAAATTTTCTTACACACAAGAAGTAAATACAAGCACCAGGAAAGTCACTACAGCATAATGTTCCTTTTATTATATACCTACACCTTTCCAACGACAAAATATTGCAAATTATTGACTTTCTATTAGAAAACGGTAAGCAAAATAAAACAAATAATGGCGTAGTAGCCAGTAACTTCGTTGTTATGAAAGGCGGATGACTATTAAAGCGTAAAATTTTGACCAATGAACTTGCAAATGAATACATACATATACCGTGCGTGAGTTATGTCATTATGACGTCATCTTACCATATTTGGAACTGTATTTTGCATTGAGTAGATATGGATTTTTTTCTCTGTCCTGTATGGTATCCACATGTGATGCACATATTTTCTCCAGAAAACTTTTAAGTATATAATAAAACATGATTTCTATACTCCTACCTATGTTGGCATGATTCCCTTTATCCCCACTTCTAGTGTAGGCTAACTGCTCTAACATGTATGTTCTGTCTCCAGTTTTAAGTCCTTCTTGCTCCGTTTGAGTCTCACTTTCTTTAGTAACAGTGTCTGTATATTCTACTGTAGGAATGTCGGGTGGAGTATATGTCTCTAAATGTTCGGAGTTCATGTATAAATCTATCTGTCAAATATAGAGCGGAATACTGATAATGTGGGTTTTGATAATAATAATAATAATACATGTACTGATAATTTTAAGGCATTGAATGATTGGATGCTATTTAACTTTATAACAAAAAATCCTAGTTTTGACGGCCCTCAGAATGAAGTCTTTTGAAAACATTGTGGGAAAGGAGAAAATTCTGGTAACCAGCATTTTCTCCTTTTCCAACAATGTTTTCCAACCTATCAAACACAAATTCAATCATTTTATCATTTTAGCCAGATGTTAATTGTTGTTTGCAAATGCTTTGAATTTGGGCAAGTCTACATTTTTGTCATGTGGTGAAGAGGTAACAATGCATCATCACATAGTGTCATCTAGTGTCTACAAACAGGACATTCTGACAGGGGTTATTAAGAATACCTGCATGAAAGTTTTGAAATGGTGCAATTACCATTAAAAAAAAAAAGTACAACTTTTGCAGGTCGATGAGCTTTGAGCTGGTGACATGGTTGTTGCACGGGACACATTGTCTATCCATGGTGGTCATTTATGCCAAATTATTTCAGAATTAGACCATGCACCTGGAAGTTATTGGCCAGACACAAACAGCAGTTTACAAAACACACATACATACATCTGTAAATACATACACACACAAACACATGGACATTTGCTCCTTTTTCCAAAATAATTGGTCAACTGCAAATGTTTTCATTTGATTATGGTCCAAAATTTTGTTGTTTTGTAAACAGATAATAGACCAATTATAATGAAAGTTGCAGGTGCACAAGTTTCTATGTGAGAAAGATTTCTGTTGAAATTTCAGCCAAATTGAGTGAAAACAGCAGAAGTAAAACAGGACACGAAGTTGTGTAAAAGAACCAACTAGGACCCAATTTCAGTGTACCCCCTTACAATAGAAAAGGAATGGCACCTCCAATGATTGATGGGATGATTGACAGGCCCACTTGATCATTTACACATGCAGTAGGTTCAGTATACTGGCTAAAACAGTAAGGCTTTGAAGGAAAAAAATTGTAGTAGCACTTACGATTGCACAACCTTGCCCCTTCACAAACAGTACCCAGTTTAAACAAAGAAGACTTTTGAAAACATTGTGGGAAAAGGAGAAAATGCTGGTAACCAGTATTTTCTTCTTTCCTTTCATGTTTTCTATTCTTCCTAAAACAAGTATTTTTCCTTTTCAAACCAAGTTTTCTGTCCTACCTATGACAACTCCTATCATGTTGGTCACATTTCATTTGTCATTTGCAATAACTTTTCAACTTGGATGAGAATAAAATTTTGTCATTTGGTGGAGAGTTCAAGGAAAAGAAGCTATTTCTAGGGAGAAAAGCAATCAATCATAGGGACAATTCTAAGGCCTATCAAAAAATACCTGTGTTTAGGGTTTCCAGACCCTACCTAGAAGATTCTGCAGGCCCTAAACTTTTAATGCTACGATTGTAAAAAAAATCGGTCGAGCGTGATTTTGGTACATGGTCAATGCTAAAAGTTTCTGGAAAAAAAAAAAATCTTTACCTACCTTACCTACAGCATCTCGGACCAAAACCCTATAAACAGATATTTTTTTGTTAGGCCTAGTAAGTTTGTTCAATAATGAGTTCTATTGAAGAAATTCTAGCAGCCATTTTTCCTATACCTTTGAGAAATAACCCAATAGCACATATAGGTTGGAAAAATACAATGTACAAAAAGAGTTTCAGTACTCACATTAAATCTACTTTTATCCATTAAGAATGAGTATAACTTATGCACCACTGACCTGAAACAAAACAATTAAGTCATGTTCTGTGAAAAGAGGGTTTCATGCACCTGCAAAAGATATTGACCCAGGTCAGCCTGCACATTCTGTGCAGGCTGACCTGTGTCAAAATTTTTTGCTATTCATCAACTTTCTGCCAAAGGACCATTCTACCTCATTATCAGTTGTTGATTTTATGGATCCAAAATTATCTTATGATTTGCATAGTATGATAGATCACATCACAAAGGTGCATTAAACTTTGTTTTTTCCTGAGAACCACCATGTTAGAACTGTCACAAAAACTAACTCATCTCTTGACCAGAAAAAAGAAAAAAACAGACTTGCTAGTGTTGAAAGTATTTGCATATGACAAATATACCTAATATCATCACTTTTTTGTATGTAAATTTTCGCTCAATGTTTTCTATCCTTTCCAAGACAAATCTCATCATTTGAGTCACATTCAGTTTGTTGTCTTAAATCGCCTTCTGTCTGGACAATTCTAAAATTCTGCCATCTGAAAATCAGGTCTTTCACATGAACAGTTTCTACAAGTTTCATGCATATGCAAAAAGTATTGACACATGTCAGCCGGCACAGATTGTGGAGGCTGACCTGCGTCAAAAGTTTTTGCTATTGGTCAATTTTCTGCATGTCCAAGGACAAGACTAGTCTACTTCATGATTCAGTTGGTTGTTAGACAAAATGAATTTCACAGATCCTCCTTAACAGTTTCCTTTTTGACTGCTTACCATATGATAAAAATTTAGACATATCCATTTTGAAAGCATTTGCAGATAAAGAATGTGGTTCAAATGCTTTGTTTCTGTAAAAACTATAAGAAGTAGAATTTCAATGAACCCTTTATCACACAATCCCGAGTTTTAACAACCATGAGAAAAATGCCTTTTGAAAACATAGTGGGAAAAGGAGAAAATGCTGGTAACCAGCATAAATTCCATCATTTGAGCCAAATATAAATTGTGGTCTGCAAACGCTTTCAACCTGGGCAGGTCAAAATTTTTGTTGGGTAGTAAAGAGTTAACTTACACATTTGGTCGCCCTCCAATTAATCCTGTTAATCCTGGAGCTGAAACAGAGGGAACAAATTTGTTCACATATCAACATTTCTTCTATCTACTTGTTTCTTCTACAAAAAATTGATATAACACTACAAAAGTTTTGTTTTTACTTGATTGATCAGTACCATTTCATTGTTTCTGTAATTTTTAAAAATTCCATACTAATGAACTTTTACACTGATGAGAAATTCAACTGGTCATTTTGCAGTGGAAAATGATATAATACAGCACTTTCCATAGTGGGGTTTTAGCTTGGAGACCTCTCAAAATATCCAAGATCAGGCTGTTAAATATTGTTAATCTCATTTATTTTTTTGTACAATGTCCACAAAAACAACTTAAGTCTTAGAAAGTGTAGTAGGAACATTGTGGGAAAAAGTAAAAAGCTGGTTTCCTACAATGTCTGAAAAAATTCTTTAATTCCCTTTCCATTTGGTTGTTAAACATTTTTTGGGAAAAAACAGTAAGTAAGAGACAAATAATTCAGAGACACCCTTACCACACAATCCCAAGTTTTAATTATCCCAAGGAAGAAGGCTTTTGAAAACATTGGAGAGAAAGAAGAAAAAGCTGGCAACCAGCATTTTTCTCCTTTTCCCTAAATATTTTCTACCCTTAAAAGACAAATCATGTCACTGAAGCATTACCTACCTGTAATTTGTCGTCTGCAAATGCTTTCAGAATGGTTAATCCCTGTTTATTTGAATTTGGACCCCCAAATGTTCTAAATGACCCCAAAATTTAATGGTTTGCCTTCTTTAATTCATTTGAGGGAGTCAAGTGACCCCCATAGGCTATAGATTAAGATATCTCCATATTGAAAGCATTTGCTGTAGATAAATGTGGTTCAATTGATATATTTGGTATTAAAAGGGTTTAAAACATTGTGGAACAAGAGCTTCGCAGAGCTGTGCATATACGCCTATAGGGGCTTGTCAGTGAACTGGGTTGAAATCTAGAACGCCTAAAGAGATCCAAATTTTAAGAGTCACATGCACAACTACACATCATAGAGATTCATTGTGGTAAGTTTGAACTTATTCCAATGAAAACTGTAGGAGTAGTTGCGCACACAAGAAATTACTAACAGACATACGGACAGATGGACGACCAGGGCCATAACATAATATGACCCTATGGGCGTATAATAAAAAGGAGAGAATACTGGTTACCAGCATTTTCTCCTGTTTCCCCATAATGTTTTCAAAAGTTTTTCTCTCAGCTTCGTTAAAACTCCTGATTTTAGTTGTGTTTATGACTTTTCTTACCCATGCCAGTGCCAGCAGGTGCTATCTCAGTTGACAGTATCTGTAACGCTTCTTTGTTTTTATGTTGAGCACCCAGAAACATCACTGCATTGTCTGCCTAGATATATGTATACAGCATATAGCCATGATTATGTTTTATAAAGGCCATCCAGTAGCCAAAAAACATAACAGGAGTTAAAATGCATTTAAATTTTAATCATGCCTTTTAAAAGTATAAAAAATATTGTGAAGATAACAATCCATTATAATGTGGTCAGTCCAAGTGTTAGTCGCTGGCAGAAAAATGAATTTTAAAATCAGGCCAAAAAAAAACCCGACAACAAAAGATAGAGTGACCTGGCCACTTTTAACCTAGTTTTGAAATTCATTTCACTGCCAGCAACTAACACTTTGACCAATGGTACAAAAACATATTATTATATTCACAATAATTTCCATACTTTTGAATGGTTTGATTGAAACTTAAATGCATTTTAATACCAACATTGTTTATATTTGCCCAAATCCAAAGCATTTGCTGACGATAAATTAAACTTGACGTAAGTGATAATATCTATCTTCAAAATAGTAGAAAACATTGTATCCAATACTTCTCCTTTTCTCACATTGTTGTCAAAAGTCTTTTCCCTTAGGGTTGTTAAAACTAGGGATTGTGTGGTATAGGGTTCACTAATTTCCTTCAAAAACAAGTTTGCAGTGGACAATTTTGGTGCTCATAAATTAACCTTTACCAAAGGGCAAAATTTTGAACTCATCTAAATTGAAACCATTTGCAGACAGCACTCTAGATGTGTCTAGAATGCAGAGATATATCTTTGATAAGTTCGAAAAACTTCGTGGGAAAAGGAGAAAATGCTGGTTATCAGCATTTTCTCCTTTTCCCCACATTTTCAAAAGCCTTCTTGCTTAGTGTCATTTAAACTCTTCATTGTATGGTAAAAAGTTAAAGTAAAATGACTTAAACTACAAATTAACATAGCTTCCCAATTTGTCATAATATTTTTTTGATAATATTTTTTGGTAACATGAACATCTTCAACAGATATTTAGACAGATAAGAAATTACTTTACTGAAAACCCAATAGCTTGTTGTCCATCAAATGTGAGGAGCCAATAATGTAGATGTATTGCAATATATGTCACTGGTGCTTTTAGTTACATATGCCGAGGCCCGGTAGCGCAGTAGGTAGCGTATAGGACCCAAGAACAGGGGTCACTGGTTCGATCCCCAGCTTGGCCAATTTCTTTCCGAGGACTGATGATAGTCATTGCAACAGGATTCATTCCTCTCTCACTACTGATCACTGTTTCTATGATGGTTATGTGGGAAAGCTGCTAGTGGCTTGGAAAGAATATTGTGCAGAGTACTGGTAAAAGAAACACAAGAGGGCCATGATGGCCCTGTATCGCTCCACTGGCTAATACGTAAAATCACTACATGCCAAACATTACAATACTTGGCCAATTGGTTTTGAACATAAGACCCCTGAAACAGGACTAAAATTGGTAGCCCTAGTTCATATGGTTAGTAACAAGAAGATTTCTAAAGATTTCACTATATAAGCCCATGTAAAACTTCTGACCCCTCAGGGTGAATCAAATTCCCCCCCAGGGCTATAATTTACGCACTCTTGGTGAAGGGCCTTTAGATATAGCTAAATGCGAAATTTGGTAGCCCTACGCTTTATGAATAAGTACAGGAATATTTCTTAAGTTTTCTCTACATAAGCCCATGTAAAACTTGTGACCCCCGGGGCAGGGCCAATTTTGACCCCAGGGCTATAATTTAAGCACTCTTGGTAGAGACCCACTAGATAAAGCCACATGCAAAATTTGGTAGCCCTAGGCCTTACGGCTAGGTACAGGAAGATTTCTAAAGTTTTCCCTAAATAAGCCCATGTAAAACTTGTGACCCCCGGGGTGGGGTCAAATTTGACCCAAGGGCTATAATTTGGGCACTCTTGGTAGAGGCCCACTAGATAAAGCCACATGCAAAATTTGGTAGCCCTAGGCCCCATGGCTAGGTCAAAGAAGAATTTTAAAGTTCTCCCTATATAAGCCCATGTAAAACTTGTTATATAAGCCCATGTAAAACTTGTTACCCCCGGGCAGGGCCTAATTTGACCCCAGGGCTATAATTTGAACAATCTTGGCAGAGGTCCACTAGATAAAGCTACATGCCAAATTTGGTAGCTCTAGGCCCTATGGCTAGGTAGAAGAGGAATTTTAAAGTTCTCCCTAAATAAGCCCATGTAAAACTTGTGACCCCCGGGGCGGGGCCAATTTTGACCCCAGGGCTATAAATTGAAGAAACTTGGTAGAGGTCCACTAGATAAAGCTACATGCCAAATTTGGTAGCCCTTGGCCTTACGGTTTCAGACAAGAAGATTTTCAAAGATTTTCAAAATTTTTCAGTTTTGTTGCCATGGCAACCAGAGTTTTTGAAGGAATTAAATTCTTTCAAGAAATTCTGAAGAGGACCATGGCAGGATCATTTCTGTGAAGTTTCATCAAAATTGGATGGGTAGTTTCAGAGAAGAAGACGTTTTAAAAAAAAGTTAACGCACGGACGGACGGACGGACGCACGGACGGACACGGATGGACGGACGCACGACGGACAACAGGCCATGACATAAGCCCGCTGGCCTTCGGCCAGTGGAGCTAACCAGAAAAGCATGGATAGGTGCACTGGCCGAGGCGATATAACTGAAATAATGTTGAAAACGGCGTTAAACACCATGCAATCAATCAATCAACTTAATTATATAAACAAATACAAAGAAAAAACAATCTTACTGAGCCTATCACTTCAGTGTGTAATTTAGTGAAATCTTCAAGTTTATGTTTCTGCATCATAGATCTACACCTGAAAAGAACAAAAACCATACTTTGAGCTTGCACATCAAAATAACTGACAACAAATTTAATACCAGTTCAAATTCATAGCATTAGCAGAAGAAAATCGTGAAACTTGTGTGAGTCTCTCTCTCTCTCTCTCTCTCTCTTTCTTGTACCTTACATAGGGAAAACTTGGTGACTTTTGCACAACAAAAGAAAAGTCCCTGTCTGGTTCAAAACTTGGGTAATACCTATATTTAGACTGTGATCTTGACCTTGACCTTAACTCTTTACCAAACAATCCCGGGTTTTCACGACCCTGAGAAAGAAGCCTACTGAAAACATTGTGGGAAAAGGAGAAAATGCTGGTAACCAGCATTTTCTCCTTTTCCCACAATGTTTTCTAGACTATCTGGCACAAATTCCATCATTTGTGCCATATAAATTTTGTTGTCTGCAAGTGCTTTCAAATTGGACCCGTCCAAAATATTGTTGTTTGGGAAAGAGTTAACTCTTTATGACACAACAAAAATCTAGACTTGTCCAACTTGAGAACATCTGCAGGTGACGATTTAAATGTTATTCAAATGATAGAATTTTCTCCTTTTCCCACAATGATTTCAAAAGGTTTCTTTCTCAGAGTCATTAAAACTCCAGATTATGTGGTAAAGGGTTAAGCAAAAACTAGGATAATTTGCAGTATCTTCATACTGCAATCTACCCCCAGATGATGTTTCATTAAGACTATCTTAACTGATTCTGAGTTGAGGAAAGCCACACAGACCTGCAGACAGATATATGGCAAACCTCCTGTGCCCTCTGGTGAAACCAACAGGGGACCAAAAAGTATCACAATAAGTTCTGAGATAACTAATTCTGTAAAACTGGAGATGTTCAGATCATGGAAATTGTCCTGGTTTTTGCGTATTGATAAAAATCGTGAAGATATCAATCAGCTTCAATTAAAGCTACATTGAGGTATATTTTACCTAGACATGGGTCATGTGGGTGGCGTTGACTAGGACCCTTGTCAATATCAATGTGTGCCTCTTTTCATCAAATTCGACCAGAATACAAGTCTAGTTGTAATTAATACTGCCAATGAAAGGGGCTGTAGTTTGTCAGTACTGGACACTGGCACAAAAATAAGTTCTTGCAAGATCGTCTATTGCTGTTTTCGTGGAAATTAAAACACGCCTAAAGTCTGTATTCGGTAATTCCAAAACAATATCAACTTTTACAGTAGTAGCAAAATCTACACTTTCTTATACTAACTTTTAGTTACCTGGTTATAATTTCGTCCATTGTTCTGTGAGCTTTTTCTATAGACCTGGGACCCCCTACAACAGCTGCCCCTCTCACTTTATACCCATCAGCGTAGGTACAACATACCTGTTAATAATCATCAAAAACTTGAGAAATTTGAGAATACATGCAAGAATATTTAGACAGAATATTTCTGCTATATAAATATTTCTGCAGATAAATTCTTTTTTAACTTGTAAATAAATGACATTGCTTCTGAAAGGTTAGAGAATATAGGAGGAAAAGGAGAAAATGCTGGTTACCACCATTTTCCCCTTTTCCAACAAAGTTTTAAAAAGTCTTATTTCCCAGGGTTGTTAAAACTACGGATTGTGTGGTAATGAGTTTAAACTTGTGCAAATACACACATAACGAGATTTAAAATTAGCTGACATTACTTGTTTGGATCTCTCTCAAACACTGTTTGCTTGAAAAAGCGTTTAAACTGTACCAGATAGTATTTTATCAGTATCACCAAGAAGTTGACTGAATCATAATTTCCCTAGGTTCCTAATTGTACAGGAACTGTGCATTGCTTGCTAGATGGGCAAAGCAAACTCCCACTTCACTAGTATTACCAGCTGGGAACAAACCAAGATTTCTTGATTACAGTTCATAAGCCTAAACTCTCTACCAAGCTTCTAGACTTCAAAATTCAAAGCTTCTGCAGATGACAAATGTGAAAGTAATAAAAATGAAATGAAGTTCTTTGACAGGGTAGAAAACACTGTGGGAAAAGGAGAAAATGCTGGTAAACAGCATTTTCTCCTTTTCCCACAATGTTTTCAATAGCCTACTCCATCAGGGTTGTGAAAACACAGATAGTGTGTTAAAAGGTTAATCACCCCTTGAATCTCTCTATTAGCAATACAAACAAAATGACTCACCTTGTATTTTGAAGATGGTGGTTTTCCTCTGGCACCTGTCACATACACAGCTTTACCTTCTTCACCTGTCAAGTTAATGGAATCTATGTAACTGTATCATACATCAATAAGAAATCTCTCAGAGAACTAACGGTCCCCAAGATCATACTTTGTTTACGTGAATATACAAAAGCCCAAATTTGGTGGGAATATTTGAATCCTAAATACATCCTAAAAGCATTAATTCTTAACAAAAACCTAAGTTGTGGGTACTCATTTGTACTGTCTGCATGATATTAAATATTCTCACCTTTGACCTCCTTTAACTCCACCTGGGTAAAGTCACAGACTACATCGGGTAGATGGTAGCTGGTTGGATCCCCAATCTCGTACAACAGCTGTTCGCTGACCGTGGCTGTACTCACAAGGCCGCCTGTCTCAGGTGGTTTAGTTACAACAAAGTTCCCATCACTGGCACATTCTACTATAGGGAACCCAATGTTTGCCCTGAAGGAAAATAAAAGAAACTAGAGTCCTCAATACACCCCCAACACACACAAAAGTTAACCCAAGGTGGCTTTGTAAGAAAAAAGTATTGGAGTTTAATGCCGTTGAAACAACTGTGGTCATATCACAGCGGTCAGTGTACCTACACGTTTGTTTCCAGGCTTTCTCACACAAGTACTGACAAGTACACACAAGTTTACCTAAAGCGGGTATTAAACACGTAACAACCATGTGACCAGTCAGATACGCTAACCACTGAGCTATCTCCTCTGCATTATTATAACAATGTTCCCATCACTGGCAGTCTACTATGGGAACCTAATGTTTTCCCTGACAGAAACAAAAATGAAACTTGAACTGTTTATGACTGATAATGGTAACTATGAAAAGTATGCGCAGTGCCCAGTTGCAGCCTATAATCAGTGGGATCTCCTTATCTCAGTGGAACCTCAATTTGAATTTATTTAGCAACCAGTGGCTTGGAAAGATTTTTGTGCTCAGTACTGATGAAATTCCAGGAACACATGGATAGGTTCACTGGCCACAAAGACATAAATGAAATAATGTTTTAAACAGCTTGATACACCACACAAATGGATCAGTACTTGCCTTGAGGGATCAGTGCAAGAAATGTTCTTCCAAAGACCAACAACATAGCAACTGTGACAACTGGACAATTAGTTGTGTATTTAAGTAACTAAGGAGAAAAGTTTTACCAGTCAGGCACGTTTTGCCAATCTGTAAAAATGCCACCAGTAACCTGGGCACCACATTCAACAAGATGGCCTGCTAGACTGGAAATGTAAAAGTTTATAGGAAATTAGTCTTCTAAATGCAATAAAATTAAAATGTATGAACCATCCTCTGTGGTTAGAGGGTTTAATGCATCTAAAAAAAAGTATCGGCCCATGTCAGCCTGCCAAGCCTGACCCGGGTTAAAAGTTTTTGTTATTAGTCAATTTTCTGCATTTCAAAGGACTGGGTCTACCTCCTGATTCAGTCGATTGTTAGACAAAATTGATTGTATGAATCCATAATAATATGATGACATGCTTGGTTTGATGCTTTATGGAGATGTGTTAAACCCCATATTGCCAAAGTACTGCTCATATCTAAATGCACATACAGGAAGATGAAAAACGCCTCTGTTATTAACCAATCCTTCTTTGTTCCATTAAATGCAGTAAATCTTTAAAATCTCAATCAATACATACTGAATTTAAAACAATTTATCATCATTAACTCTTTACCAAACGACAAAATTTTAGACTTGTCCAAATTGAAAGCATTTGCAGACAACAATATAAATGTGACTGAAAAATTGAAACTTGTTCTGGGAAGGGTAGAAAACATTGTGGTAAAAGGAGAAAATGCTGGTTACCAGCATTTTCACCTTTTACCACAATGTTTTAAAAAGGCTTCTTTCTTGGGGTCGTTAAAAGTCGGGATTGTGTGGTAAAGGGTTAAATTTGGCTTACTCCATCAATTATTTCGTTCTAGTAGAATTATCCATAAAAAATTGATTTGTTTGCACAAAAATCAAACATCATACCTTCCCATTGCCAGCTTATCAAAATCTGTCATTGGCCACTGAAACTGAAATATAAAACAACAAATGATTCTCTAACAGTATGCCTTAGCCCTTGACCACAAAATCCCGATCTTGAGAAAGAAGACTTTTGAAAACATAAGGGAAAAAGGAGAAAATGCTGGTAACCAGCATTTTCTCTTCTTTTCCACCGTTTTCTAATCTATCAAAGGTAACTTCCTAAATTTGTGCCACATTTAAGTTGTTGTCTTCAAATGTTTTAGAACTGGACAAGTTCAAAATTTTGTCGTGTGGCTAAGGGTTAAGTTTTAACCCTTACCCAAACAATCCCTTACTTTAAAGGGGGCTATTTAGTTTATATAAAGTAAATCAAAGTTTCTTGTAAAATACTGATAAATACAACTAGATATATTTCTTTACAAAGGTATAAACTTAACAATTTTATTCAATAAAAACAATTTTGAAATCTAAATAAAGGGATGGTTGTTTTGCAGTCGGCACCTCTGTCTATTTTTATTACAACAGATATGATGTCATCATACTAACTACCCATCTGGTAAAAGGTACACTTCAATTTCATTGAAAGAAATACCATTTTGACGAAGATACTACTAGGATAAAACCCCATAATTTCAACTCTTCACTACCAAATTAACCCTTTACTAAACAATCCCGACTTTTCATGACCCTAATGAGGAAGGCTTTTGAAAACATTGTGGGAAAAGGAGAAAATGCTGGTAACCAGCATTTTCTCCTTTTCCCACAGTGTTTTCTACCCTATCAAAGACAAATCTTGTCATAAAGTCATAAAGTCATTAAATCTTGTTATAAAGTCTTGTCATAAAGTCACATCTACCATGTCACCTGCAAATGCTTCTAATATAGACAAGCCTAATGTTTTCTCATGTGGTAAAGGGTTGATTATCTATGAACTTGCCTCATTGAGTAAGGGTCCAAGCACCAAAGCACTGTCCACACATCGACCAGTGATCACAATATCAGCCCCAGCACTTAAAGCTTTGGCTATTGGACCTGCCCTTTGAAAATAAATTATAGAACTCTGGCCATAAAATTTGAAAACAAAAATCAGTTTTACACATCTAAAGGTTTTTTTTATTTTTTTTTTGTAAAAGACGGTGTGTTAAACAGTAAATACTTCAACGCTTTACCAAACGCTAAAATATTGGACCATCCCAAATTGAAAGCATTTGCAGTCAACAATTTAAATGTAGCTCAAATGATGATTTCTGCCTTTGATGGGGTAGAAAACATTGTGAGAAAAGGAGAAAATGCTGGTTCCCAGCATTTTCTCCTTTTACCACAAAGTTTTCAAAAGCCGTCCTTCCCACGGTTGTGAAAACCAGGGATTGTTTGGTAAAGGGTTAAGTTCAACGGAAACCTTCTTCTGTTTTAAAATAAACAATTTTTGCCACATTTCTTTCTCATAGTGTATTCATGTACTACCTCTGCTGAGTATTAACGACCCTAAAAAAGAAAGCTTTTGAAAAAATTGTGGGAAAAGGAGAAAATGCTGGTAACCAGAGTTTTCTTTGCCCACAATGTTTCTACCCATTTATGGACAACTTTCATTTGTTGAGCTATTTTCAATTTGTTGTCTGCAAATGATTTGATTTTGGACAAGTCTAAAATATCTTGGTTTGGTGGAGAGTTAACCCTTTACCACACAATCCCAAGTTTTAACGACCCTGAAAGAGAAGGTTTTTGAAAGCAATGTGGGAAAAGGAGAAAATGCTGGTAACTAGCATTTTTCTCCTTTTCCCACAATGTTTTCTACCTATTCAAACAAAATCATTTGAAAAACATTTGATTAAACTTTAATAGATTTTTAGATCTGCCCTTTGGTAAGGTAATATATAAAACACAGTCTCTGTAAAATTTGAGAACAAAACACAAAATCTTACAAAATCTGTTTTTTTATTTTTCTGTGCGTGTGTTTGTTTAAAGAATGTACATGTACTACTATTTCAAATGAAAGGATATATGGCTTGCAACACGCGAAAAAGGGCATTCGGACATCAGCATAAAGTGTCATCTCGGATCAGCCTGTGCAATCCGCGCAGGCTAATCCGAAACGACACTTTCCGTTTTTATGTAATTTTCTGTTTTGCGCAAGTCTGCTGTAGCACAAAATCTAATGTAGTCGTAAAGTGCCGTCTCGGATGAGCCTGCGCGGACTGCGCAGGCTCATCCAAGACGACACTTTACGCAAATGTCTGAATGCCCCTTTTCGCGTGTTGCAAGCCATATAGCTTTGAACTTTAGGCAATGAAACTTTATCTAGGTTTAGTACATGTATTTTTTGTCCAGCAAGCAAATGCGTCTTTTCCCATTATCTTTCTCTCCTTCAAACGATACATCATTTCCTTTTATAGTTCATTTACAGTGTTATTTTTGTGAGCATGTTGGCTACTGGGTTAGCCAAAAAAATTCTTAGGTGCCAAATTAGCAATACCATTGTAAGAACATGAACATTAGCAGTACAAATATCATGTAAACTGCCCTGTTGTTCAGTTATTTGAATATTTGCATGGTATGCAAAATGGTTCCTGAATTGAGCCCGGTCTATCTGTGTATGTTTCTCTTCCCTGTTAGAGCAACAATGAAAAAATAAGTTTATTTATGATAAAAAGCTCATACCCAAGATAGGCATTGATACTTGTCACAACTTTTGGAAAGCTGGCCCCACTGTACATTTCTGTGATACCTTCCTCTGCCAACTGCTTAGACTGGCAATAGATAGCAAAAAAGATAGATGGTAATACCACAAGAGCATAATGTACAGCTACAAATGCTCAGCTGTTGGTGTCTTTTCCATGAAAATTCTAAGTTAAAGGGGCAATACCGTATCAAAACTTGTTTTCATAATTAACCCCCACTTAGGAAGTGGGTTTACCTTTTGATTGTTACAGTTAGCCTTAAAGCTGAAGTAAATATCTTCAGTAATGACAGAGGTCTAACCAATGTCAAGCATGTACAAGGATGGTACCTACTTTTTCCATCAGATCATCCCCAGTGATAACAGCAACCTTCAAGTCTAGTCCAGCTTTCTTTATGGCCTCATGTAGAATGTGGCCATAGGCCTTTGGGTTTTGACCTCCGCCATTACTGATGATTTTTACATCTGTATTAAGCAAAGTAAAGAAGCAAAATCAATCTTCTCTTGCCCCTTTGTTACACAAGGCTGTGCTTAAAGGATCCTGGACAAAATGTCTATGAAAACAAAAAGGAGAAAATCAGGATTTCTCTTCATTCCCAGGATGTGGTCTATATCAACCCACATTTATTATATGGCCTGCAACACGCGAAAATGGGCATTTGGACATTTGCTTAGAGTGTCGTCTCGGATCAGCCTGCGCAGTCTGTGCAGGCTAATCCGAAACGATACTTTCCGTTTTTATGTAATTTTCTGTTTTGTGCAAGTCTATTGTAGCACAAAATCTAATGTAGTTGTAAAGTGCCGTCTTGGATTAGCCTGCGCGGACTGCGCAGGCTGATCTGAGACGACAATTTACGCGAATGTGCGAATGCCCTTTTTCGCTCGTTGCAAGCCATATCATCTGCCAATGCCTCTAAGTTTGACAAGTTTAAAATTTGTTGCCTAAGAAAAGATTAGAAATCCACTCAAGGGAAAAAAAGAAAAGTAACCTCTAAAGATAAGTGACTGTATAAAAGAGACTATTTTATACTAAACACAAGGAGTCGGAAACTACTTGCTTAACCCTTTCCCAAAAAAACCTGGTTTTCATGAACCTGAATAAGAAGCCTTTTGAAAGCATTTTCTCCTTTTCCCACAATGTTTTCTACCCTCCCAGAACAAATTTCAATTTTTGAGTCATGTTAATTCTGTTGTCTGCAAATGCTTTCAATTTGGACCAGTCTAAAATTTTGTTGTTGGGTAAAGAGTTAATACCTGCAGCCTTTTATTACACATTTCATAGAATGGTGTTCAATGCCATTTTCAACATTATTTCAGTCATATCATTGCAACAGCTCACATATTCATTTAGGTCGTGGGTTTCACCATTTCTAGGCTAGGGCTCTGAAGTGTCTTGCTCAAGGACACTAAAGGCCCAGTGCATACAGTCAGACACAAATCTAGGGCCTCCAGGTAACAAGTCCTACACTTTACCACTGAGCCACACAGGACCTCCTTTTATTACAAGTGGTTGCTATTACAAGTTTAACTGTATATACATTTTGTACTGAACCTAGGTTTGTATTTAACAATTTCAGTAAAAGGTCATTTGAGTACTGTAGCTGAGATTATCATATGAACACCCAGTTATTACAGCAATACTGTGGAATATACTGTAGCAAAAGGTGAAATTGATCATAACTAGCAATTTCTTCTTTCACAAAAAATGTCACAAATTGACAGATTAAGGCCTTTGCATTTCTACTTAACATATGTTTCAATTCTATTTACAAGGAAAAGCAATGAGTATTTTGAAAAGAATGTTGTGCATGCAAAATGCACGTAGAGACAAAAGTACCTTGTGCCGGTACCAACTCTTGACTCCAGGTTTTCTTTTCCCAGTGAAAGTTGTGTTTTACAAGGGACATAACTGTGTCAAAAATTTTTTTTTGAGTTACCTGCCTTTCTGCTATGAGTTCCCTCTTTGATAGTTTACAAGAAGCTCAAATTTGATTTAAATCTCTTCAGTAATGACAAATATCATAAAATATTAAAGTTTTCACACGATAACGACCACACATCAACAGGTTTATGACAATTACCTTGACATCTTAGCCAATCAAACAGTGTGTATTCTAGGATGCAGATTCGCCCTAATTTTTCTCAGATCCCACATAAATTCATACCCAATGTGGGACAATCCTGCATAAAATATAAACAATGAAAAAGCCCTAAGACAAAGATATTACTCTAGCCTCACAGAAAATACAACTGCTTTGAATAAAATGGCATCAATGCCACAGCTGTTTTTGCAACATATTATGTCTATCAAAGTAGCCTTCCTTGACAGACAGTAAGGTCTAAAAGGCCCATTTCTGAAATGACCCAGTCCAAAATGGCTCACCTTACCAAGATGGCCCTCTTTTCTGAGTTCTGTATGAAAATTGCCCACCCCCCACTTTTTAAAAAATGCCCCCTATTTTTTAAAAAGATGGTGGGGGGAAATCCCTCCTCATTCTCAGTTTCTAGAATAGACACTAAATTAAAAAATAGAAACACATCCATAGCTTCCCTGGAGGTCTAATAATCTTACTGTGAACTCAAGAAAGACAGATTACTTCACTCACAAAGACTGAAATGCAGAGACATGCAACATCTCACCTGACTTTTTGATGTCCTTTAAGTTTGGCACCATGGCAGTTTGCAAAAAGTCAGGGACAAAACCACCTTCACCCTGAAATTATGATAGAAAACGAGTTAATTCTTTACCAATAAATAAAATTTAGATTTGTTCAAATTAAAAGCATTTGCAAACCACAAATTAAATGTGGATCAAATAATAGGCTTTTTTCAATATAAATCTATAATGCTAGAAAACATTGTGTGAAAAGGAGAAAATGCTGTTTAACAGCATTTTCTCCTTTTCCCACAATGTCTTCAAAAACCTTTCTCCTCGGGGTGGGTAAAAGACGGGATCTAGGGGCAATGGTTTAAAAGCACCTAGCACAACATTATTTGTTTTAGCAGTATATGTAGATCCCAAATCAGACTGCCTTCAGTGGACATCATAGATCAAGATCAGACTGCACAGAATCTTCAGTCTGATCTTATACCTACACTGTCTGGTATTTTCTGAATTATTCTGACAAGAACACCTTTGAACCTATACTGTTTAGAGGGTCTGTTTTCCTAAAGTTCTGAAAAATACCATTTCATTTCACCCTTTACTGCACAATCATGAATATTAACACCCTTAGGAATAAGGCTTTTGAACATTTTGGAAAAAAAGGAGAAAATGCTGGTAACCAGCTGGTAAATGCGGCTCAAATTATTTCATTTGCCTGTGAAAATTTTCCACAATATTTTCAAAAGCCTTCCTGTGAGGGTTGTTAAAACTCAGGATTTTTTGGTGAAGGGTTATATAGTGCTTTAACCCTTTAACACACAACATTGAGTTTAACAACCCTGAAGAATACAGCCTTAGAAAACATTGTGGGAAAAGGAGAAAATGCTGTCAACCAGCATTTTCTCCATCTCCCACAATGTTTTATACTCTATTTAGAATAAATTTTGTCATTTGGGCAACCTATAATTTGTCGTCTGCCAATGCTTTCAACATGGACCAGTCTAAAATTTTGTCTTTTGGTAAAAACATTGTGGAAAATGAAGAAATGCTGGTTACTAGCATTTTCTCCTTTTCCATAGTTTTTGAAAGCCTTTCCCATGGGGGTCATTAAAACTCAGTTTGTGTGGTAATGGGTTTTTTTGTGCTTCAATCCTTTACCGCACAATCCCCAGGTTTAGCGACCCTAAAGAATACAGCCTTTGAAAACATTGTGGGAAAAGGAGAAAATGCTAGTAACCAGCATTTTCACCTTTTTCCACAATGTTTTATACTCTATTCAGAATAAATTTTGTCATTTGGGCAACTTTTCATTTGCCACCTGAAAGTGGTTTCAATTTGGACCAGTCTGAATTTTGTCCTGTGGTAAAAAGATACGGATAAATTTCCTTACCTTGGTTTTCTTCAATATCCCTGTCAGTAAGGACATTGTGATTTCTGACAAATAATCCATCACAAGGTAGTCCAGCTTTCCATATCGCAGTAACTGAGGCACTGTAGAATATAGATAACTCTATACCAAACAACAAAATTTTCATCTCAACCAAATTGAAATACTAATGCAGCCAACACATTAAATGTAGCTCAAAAGATGATTTCTGTCTTTACTATGGTAGGAAACATTATGGAAAAGGAGAAAATGCTGGTTGCCAGCATTTTCTCCTTTTCCCACTATGTTTTCAAAAGGGTCCCTTAACCCTTTTCCAAACGACAAATTTTAGACTCTTCTAAACTGAAAGAGTATGCAGTTTCCATAAAACGACATCAGGGGGGGGGGGGGAAAGATGGGGGATTGTTACTTGGAAAAAACCATATGTCAATTTTACATTCGTTAAAAATGACAGACATTTCTCCAATAGGGTAGAAAACACTGCGGGAAAAGGAAAAATTGTACATAATGAGCAATTTCTCCTTTTCCCACAGTGTTTTCAAAAGACTTTTACTGCGGACACGTAAAAACACGGGTTTGTTTGGGAAAGGGTTAAACTCGGGATTGTGTGGTATAGAGATAAACAAGCATCATCCAGCAAGTTTCAAAAGATACAAATTATAGACTCTAAGCCTTCATTTTTTTTCGAAAGGTAAACCTTGGACTTCTCAAAACTGAAAGAAATTGCAAATGACAAAGGTGGCTAAATTGATGCCACTGCCTAAGAAAGGAGACAAAAGATTGTGGAAAAGATATGATGCTGGTAACCAGACTCAAAAAAAGAAATTCACTTTTGGGATGGAAGAAAACATGATGGGTTAAGGAAAAAATGCTGGTTACCAGAATTTTGTGCTATTCCCATAATGTTTTCAAAAGGTTTCTTTTAAAGGGTCGTTAAAAGTAGGGATTGTTTGGTAAAGGGTTAAGGTTCACCAGTGCTACTCAGCTGGGATTTTGAAGTGCCTTGCCCATGGACACTCCCATGAAAAACAAAGCCACAGGTGAGGATAGGGCTCGATTATGATATGACCATTTGGATCAAAGAATGTTAACCACTGTACGTTTATTGATCAGACATCTGACAAGTTCTCACAGATGCTTCAGCAACTGATGTCTATTGTCAAAGGCTCAGAGCACTCCATATTCCACAATCTTATTTTGACTACATGCATCAGTCTGATTTTCTAACCTTCCCTTTATCAAATTTTTGAAAAACAATAGAATTCTATTCAACTGATTGAGTGAAGCAGTTGCTCTGAAAAAAATTCAACCTAAGGCTAAAGGTTAAGGATAGGAGAAGGGTGTGTCAAAATTATCTCCCTTCCATCCAAGGGAGATAAACCATGACAGCCGTACCCGAGACTGAAGTATCTCCCCAAAATCCAGACGAACAGCCAATCCGAACAGATTTACCATTGATATAATCATTGTAATTATTATGATCTGATGTTGAATTTGTAGAACATGACAATCTAGACGAACTGCAAAATTGCCGTTTTACATGACAATTAAGGAGGCGTCTTGTTGTGAGTACGAGTGCAACCATTTTGGAAATCCGTTGCAGACTGCACTGCGCCTGCGCAGATGGTCACCTGACGGATAATATTATTCTATCAAAATGGAGGACGGATAGTCTGACCTGTCAAATTCTAGCTAACTTTTTTGTCCATATGTTTCGTGTATTGCATAAAATAACAAAACAACTTTATCAGGACTGATCAAACTGTACATTTATAAATATGGCTTCGACCATGGCCGAGATTGTTTACGGGACGAAGGAGGAAGGACATGTGATGTCAGAGAAAGTGTCGCAATTAGCTGCGTCTGTCTATTCTGAATTTGAGAAGATGATCAAGAAATATGACGAGGACGTTGTGAAGGAACTTATGCCGCTAGTCGTTGGTATTCTGGAAAGTCTAGACCAAGCTTACACGGAGAAGCAAGAGGCAGACGTCGACATGGAACTGCTAAGAGAAGACAATGAACAGCTGCTTACTCAATATGAAAGAGAGAAACAGCTCAGGAAGTCAGCAGATCAGGTTTGTATGCGAATCAAGAGGCATAGGATTTTCTGGTTCACATGTATGGCAATAGATTTAGCCATTTTGTTATTTTGTCAACAACAAATGTGCATTATTTGTTACCCATTTGATTTGACACAAGACTTTTAACCTGAAAATAAGCAGGGGTGTGAGGGCTGCTGCCCCCAAGTGGTAATCAAGTTCTTATTTATTACAATTTATGTGTCTCAGTGTTTATGTGTCTGCTTAAGTGCAGCGTTTGTAACTCAAACTGCCAATGGCAACTGACTGTGTCTGTGGATAGTGTTGATTAAGATCAGACTGCAGCACAGAATGTGCAGTCTCATCTTACAAGCTACACCATCCCCAATTGGATTCCAAACTTTTACCAAATTATATTGAATCTAGAAAGAAAAATTTACATTTATAGCTTGATAATTGTTGAAATCATTTAGTTGATAATGAAAGAGTCAGCATGATTTTGTTTAACTCTTTACCAGATGGCAGAAATGTCTGCTTGTCCAAATTGAAAGCATTTGCAGACAACAATGTAAATGTGGCTCAAATGATTGAAAATGCCTTTGTTAGTGTAGAAAACATTGCTGGAAAAGGAGAAAATGCTGGTTACCAGCATTTTCTTCTTTTCCCACAATGTTTTCAGAAAACTTCTTCCTTAAGGTCATTAAAACTCGGGACAAGCCCGACCCTAAAGGAGAAAGTTTCTGAAAACAAGGGAAAAGGATAAAGTGCCGGTAACCATCATTTTCTCCTTTTTCCACAATGTTTTTAGTTCTTTAACGTACAAATTTCATCAGCCAAGCTGTATATAATTTGTTTTCTTCAAATGTTTAGAAATTTGACAAATCCAAAATTTTATTGTGTGGTAAAGGGTTAAACTAATCTATTAGGACAAGTAAAAGTTAACCTTATTCTGCTATCCCAAAGCCTTTTATGTCTAGAAAAAGCATTAACTACAATATATTCACCCTTTACCAAGTCATCCAGCTGGTAAAAAGTAGTTTCTCCATTAGTGTTTTCCTTAAATGTTTTTTTCTTTTACTCTTTCACAGACAACTTGCATTATTCAAAATGAGCTGCAGGGTTTTCCCTCAGCATTGAAAATTGGGAGTTCATTGTGACCCCATGTCTCTTTAGTTGGGGTCATTTCTTCAATTTTTGGAGTCAAAATACATTGGTCTCTTCGTCTTCATGCACGGATATACAATGCAATTCACCTTTAAACTCCAACCAAGTAAAGTCTTTAAGCCAGTTCTGATGGAGAGTTAGACTTCAATTTTTGACAGACAATACATTCCCTTCCAAATCGCTGCTTCATGTGGCGAGATCGGCAGCTGTAGGAAGCAGATGATAAAATTGAATGCAACAGGTTACATCGTCATGACATTTTTCCGCGAAAAGTACAGACTGGAAATGTGTACTTTTATCTACCTGAAGTTGGAAAAAATAAGCAATAAAATGTAGAGAACCCATCTAAGACTTTGACTGGGCCCATATTTAAGACAACTGTCCACTATACTGTAATAATGTGTTAACCAGTCTTATTCTTTCTTTAAGTGAATTTCTGGAAAACCAATTGTAGCTAAAATAAACCCTGCAGTTATAAAAATAACGGTGTTCGTATGATATTGAAGCAAGATCAGACTTGGATTATAACGACTTATTTAATTTCCCAGATGATTCACCATATTTTGCTTAAATTTTGGGACACCCAAAGTATTGGGACACTATCAAAAATGGTGAAAATAATTATTTTTCATGACCCAAAGATTTGGGCCATACTAAAAATTGCAAAGCAAGATCGGTATTTTTTTTTTCCCAAAGAATTGGGACAGTGACTATTTAAAAAAAAATATTCTAATCCATTTGATACCCTTTGTTTACAAGCATTTATTTCGCGCAGTTTCATTTCTACACACATAATGTCGTAAGCATGCTTCCTAACCCTCCAGATTTCAATGGGAGTTTCCGGATTCAAGACAAAAAAACCCGATCACCTGACAGACTATTTTAAAACCCAATTCGAAAAAAATTCCGATATAAGTGTGAAAATGGTGTGATAAACTTGTATCCAAGATACATAACGTATACATGTACCTCCAGAGTTGATAAAGAGTTGACACGCATGTATTTCACGGTCAATCGGGTTCGTTGCTTCATAAATAGAAATCAAGGTACATTAGTCTAGTCTAACCGAGGTTTATCGATCAAAGATCGACGAACCAATCAAATTTGAGAACGGGCCAAGCAGGTATTTGTCAGAGTAGAATTTACGTCGTTCACCTCACGTAAGCAGGTAAAATATGTTGTGAATTTATCTACAAATGCAAAATAACAATCCTCATCGCGATCCCAGGATGCAGACAATAATGAGTGACAAGTTAATCATCAACGAAAACAATGAGAAAAAGCGAAGTTTTAAACTCTTAGTGCACAAATTGACTTCTGGAATTCCAATCTGTCTAAAAATAGACCAACCTGCAAATGATTGTAGGTTTTTTAAAATCAATGACGTAGCAATAGTCTAACGTCGGCAATATTCGACTGGTTAGCGGTCAGTGACTTACAGTATGACAGCTTGTCTTGTCTGACCATAAGTTTTGGGACAGCTGACAAAATAATTATTTTTTGTAGACCTAAGTATTGGGACACGAAAAAAAATAATTATTTTTTACTCTCCCAAAATTTAAGCAAAATACGGTAGATTTTGTGAAGTTGTGTCGTCACTGATAGCTCACAGTTATTTTTTTTTGGGGGGGGGGGGGGGGGGGGGGGATGGTCATTTGAGTTAAAATAGCGTCATTGACGCAGGATTTGTGCATCATGGAAAAGCCTGGAGCTACCTTTATTTTTTTATCTGCAAAGGCTTTCAGTCTATACTAAAAAATATCTTCTAGTATAGAGTTTCAGATCAATATCAAAATGATACAGCACTTATTTAAAACTCTTAAATTTATAGTGATCAGTTTCCAGATGATGTCAAAGTGTTGTGATAGAAAAAGAAGGGTTTTAAGTTTTTTCCTGTCAACTCAGATTGGAAACTTCCTGCTTTTGATTTTTAAGTACTTGTAAATACCATCTGTACTATTATTATGAAAACAGGACATAGTTTTAGTATGAATGCTTTACTTTGCGGGAAAATGCACACCGGAAGACTAATGATGTTTACTTTAACCCTTTACCATACAGTCCTGAGTTTTAACAAACATGAATAAGAAGTTTGAAAACATTTTGGGAGAAGGAGGAAATACTGGTTACAAGCATTTTCTTCTTTTCCACATTATTTTCTAACCTTTCAAAGATAAATACAATCATGTGAGCGACAGGAACCCTTTCCTAAATGACAAATTTTAGGCTCTTTCAAAATTTAAATCATTTGCATGACCAACGCAGAATTGGTTCAAAGGAGCTTAAGCTCGCGGATATGGTAGGGAAAACATTGTGGGAAAAGGAGAAAATGCTTGATACCAGCATTTTCTCCTTTTCTGACAATGTTTTCAAAAGCCTTCTTGTCTAGGGTCGTGAAAACTGGGAGTTGTTTAGTTAGGAGTTAAATTTGTTGTTTACAAATGTTTTGAATTTGGAACATTTTTCTAACATTTTTTTTGTCTGGTAATGAGTACAATGAAATTAGCGATAAGCAATCACTTAACCCATAAGCTGCTAAGCATGACCCCCTGGCCTTTTTCGGATAGTGTAGATCAAGATCACACTGCACAGAATGTGCAGTCTGATCTTGGACTTACACCATCTAAGAAGGAGATATTTTTCCCCAAAAAAATAAGTTTGAAATAGCTTTATTCTGGTTTTTAGTGTCGGCTTGAAAGTTTTTTATCTTATTTAGAAGGGTTTAGACTGTTAGTTTTACATCTTGAAATAAAGATGCATCAGATGCTTTTGATTGCTGCATGGTAAATGTGGGGAATGAACATGTTTCAATTTTCAATAAATTATCTCTTCACTAGATGACAAAATCATGGATGCATTCATGCTGAAAGCATATTCTTATGATATGATAACCTCAGTGTATCTGGAATGATGGGATTTAACTCTTTACCACACAATCTCGAGTTTTAACGACCCTGGGATATAGGCCTTTTGAAAACATTGCGGAAAAAGGAGAAAATGCTGGTAACCAGCATTTTCTCCTTTTCCCACAATGTTTTCTATCCTTTAAAGAAAGAAATCATTATTTGAGTTACATTTAATTTGTTGCCTGCAAATGCTCTCAGTTTGGTCTAGTCCAAAATTTTGTCGTTTGGTAAAGAGTTAAAAGGATTGTGGAAAAAGGAGAAAATGCTGGTTATTAGTATTTTCTCCCTTTCCAATAACATTTTCTCCATCAGGGTTTTCCAGCAATGTTTTCAAAGGCCTTCTTCCATGGGGTTGTTAAAACTTGGGATTGTTAGGTTAAGGGTTTGTATTATGTGGAACTTGTGACGAAAGGAGATACTGCTGATTAGAAGAACTTCTCCTTTTTGCCACAATATTTTTAACTCTTTCACTACTGAATAATTAAAGTGTATTGTCTCTAAGGCTAAAAAAAACATTTCTTCTGCAAAATCAAGGGACAGTCTGTTCATAATCTAGAATACAGCAGCGGACAGCGTAGATCAGAGATCAGACTGCACATTCACAGTGTTGCTCCTAGGTCAAAAATATTGCGGGACACCAGTGTCCCCCTGGATAAAATTTTAGGGGACATTCTGTAAAACAGAGGGACAAAGACCATTTCAGATAAAGTTGGCTTCATGCCTGTAAAGTGTTCTTGTATGCATATTACTTCAACCGTCGTTGCAAACAAATAGTTTTGAGTTAAAAGCAGACTCGCAACAAACCTGACATTGCCTGGACACTCCCGAAATTCTTTATTGTTCTGTTTGGATTAAGAGCGAGATTTATTTTGAGAGCTCTGCTTTCATTATTGTTGCTGATATTGGTCAAATTTCCAGACTTTACCTTCCTCATATAAAACATGCATAGCTGACGACGTTTACACGCCATGATGCATATAGACTGCTTAACAAAATATTGTTAAATGACAAGAATTTGAAAAAATCGAGACGCAGTCTTGTAATTTTACATACACTTTCAGACTGGTCACTAATATTATGCTCAACAGTACGAGACAACGAGTGGAAAAAATTGATACACAGTCTACAATTCGTTATCCGCTATAGAAAAGAACAAAATGGAGTAATGGACTGCATAGTATCGGGCAATGCAAAGTGAGGAAATTAGGAATTCGAGCGCGCCCGATCTGCAACTTACGGCCCGCACATCTGTATTTTTTGGGGGACATTTTTGAAAAAACTGCTGGAATCCCGCAATGGCGCGGCCTAGGCACAACACTGCATTCAGTGCAGTCTGATCTTGATCTACACTGTCTACAAAAGGTTCTGGTGTCGTCTATGGTATGGAAAGAGTTAACCCTTTACCAAACAATCCCTGGTTTTTACGACCCTGAGATAGAAGTCTTTTGTAAACATTGTGGGAAAAGGAGAAAATGCTGGTTTCCAGCATTTTCTCCTTTTTCCACAATGTTTTCTACCCTGCTGGAAACAAATTTTAATTTTTGAGTTACGTTTATTTTGTGGTCTGCAAGTGCTTTCAATTTGGACCAGTCTAAAATTTTGTCGTTTGGTTAAGAGTTAAAGTGGCCTACTGTTAGCCAAAGCAGTAATTATAAGTAATGAGTGAATTTGGCTATAAACCTGGAATTTATGACATTCTGTTTCAGTTATGATGAGAGTAAATTACAAGACCTTATTATAGAAAGAAAATATTTTTCTTGATAGAAAGATAAAATGCATATGCATTAAGCCTGTCTGTTTGATCTATACCAGAAGTTACTTATCTGACAGACTGATACAAGCCTAGAAACAGGAAACTCTTAGTTTTTGCAGTTACATATAAATGTACATGTATATCAAGATCTGACTGCAGAAAAGATGCCACAAACAGTTTAATATGTTTAGATTCACTGAGCAAAGAGCAGTTTTAACCACACCCTTTACCACACAAGCAGCCGACTTTTAATGACCCTAGGAAAGAAGCCTTTTTAAATACATTGTGGGAGAAGGAGAAAATGCTGGTAACTATCAGAGAAAAATTGCAATGAAATTGTCGTCTGCAAATGCTTTCGATTTGGACAAGGCTAAAAGTTTGTCGTCTGGTAAAGGAATAGCCCTTTTAGTGGTGTGCCCAAATTTTGCTTTTATAGACAAGATCAGATTACTGCATTGGTAGAAATTTTTGTGACGTGGAAATTTTTGCGATTTCGCAAATTTGTAAAATTTGCAAACTTTTCTGTTCGCGTATTTTACTACAAATATTCTAAAAGTAACGAGTGTCTTGAATTCGCAAACATTTCCGTACGCAAAATGTCCAAAATCGGTAATTTGCAAATTTCTCAACACATGTATATATCCACTTATTCAGTACACATTTGTCTTGTTTTCAGCATCATTTTCTGTATCTATGAAAATATGCTTTTCATTCTTAATCCCTTTACCAAAGTAGATATACCGTATTTCTCCTAATAAAAGCTCCCAGGAGCTATGCAAAACAGAGATAGGAAGCCTTTATTTTGTACCCAATTTGCAAAGCAAAAAGTCTGTCCAATTTTGTATTTCTTTGTGTTTTGGTGATTTTTAAGAGGAAATATTAATCATATTAGAGGAAATATTCATCAAATTCTTCAAATATTGTCATACTAATCAGCCAATGTACATTAGGTTATCATGATTTAAGGGTTTTTCTGGGTTGGAGCTACTATTAGGGAGGGCGCTTTTATTAGGAGAAATAAGGTATTACAATATGTCCATATTGAGCATTTGCAGGGGGACAAAAATGTGACTCAAATGATGCACTTGTCTTTAAAAGGGCAGAAAACCTAAAAAGCCCAGTAAAGGCCAAAATATCAAAGCAGGTGTCATAATACATTTACATGTGTAAATTTAAATCATACCATTTAAAAGTATGTAAAATATTGTGGAGATGACAGTCTATTATCATGTGGTGGGGCCATATGTTAGTTGCTGGCAGAAAAAAGAATTTTAAAATCAGGAAAAAAGTAACAAAAGACACAGCTACCTGGCAGGTTTTAACCTAGTTTTGAAATTAATTTCTCTGTCAGCAACTAACTCTATGACCAAACGCACAATGGCAGATTGCTATCTTCACAATAATTTTCATAATTTTAAATGGTTTGATATAAATTCAAATGCATTTAACCCTTTACCACACAATGACGCCTTTTAACACCCCTGAAAAAGAGGCCTTTTGAAAACATTGTGGGAAAAGGAGAAAATGCTGGTAACCAGCATTTTCTCCTTTTCCCACAAAGTTTTCTACCCTATCAAAGAAAAGTTGCGTCATTTGAGCCACTATGAAATTGTCGTCTGCAAATGCTTTCAATTTGGATAGGTCTTAAATTTTGCCGTGTGGTAAAGGGTTAAACACCCGCTTTTTCTACTTTTGGTCTTTCATGTTACTTTAAGAGAATATGAGAAAATGCTGGTAACCAGCATTTTGTCATGGTCCTTTAAGCAAGGAACTGTTTCATACTGAATTATGATTGATGGTATGGTGTTAATGCCAATTTCAACATTATTTCAGTTATATTGCATTGGCCAGTGCACCTATCCATGGTTTCCTAGAGTTTTTTTTATCAGTACATTGTACAATATTCTTTCCAAGCCACTGACTGCTTTCACACATAACCATGGTTGAAACAACTTCCAGCTGTGAGAGAGGAATGAATCCTGTTGCATTGAGTGACTATCATCAATCTTTGGAAAGAAAATGGCCAAGCTGAGGATTCTATCCAGCTGCCTCCTTCTGCCCCATTTACCTGTAGACTACCCACGGAACTACAGAACTTGGCAGTAAAGAATTAAGTTCAAATACAATGAATTTTCCATTTATGTGTGATTTGTATTTTTAAATTGTCAGAAAACAGCTATTATGGTAAACTTTCACCTTCCATGCAAGTGTTTAGTCCAGAGAGAAATCAATTTATTATACTGCAAAGAAATTTCTCGTGATCTGATTGGATAGTATGCCCCAAACATATATATCATGTACACTGGCAAAACCAACGTAAAAGCAGTTTCCCTTTCGGGAGCCCTGTATACATGACTACACTTTCAACACGACATCCAAAATGGCGGCGTCGATCAAGATAACATCAAGATTATGCAATAAACTGCACGTTTTTGCAAGGTTTCAGTGACATCAGTTCCCAGTGACGTCATTTTTCATTGAATCGGGGCACTCAGAAGGGAAATTCTACTTCGTAAGCGTACTCAATTTTTGAAACCAAAACAACAGGTAAATTTCGCTTAACACACGTTGGAATGGTAAAACTTTCCAGTATAATAAATTCGTTGTACGGTCAGGTTCCAAGTCCCCTGCCACCTGACCGTACAACTAATAATGTATCACTTCAGTCAGACAAAGCAGCACATGGCTCTTTTCATAGATCCCTAACTTCCTTCTTGATGTGTTTTATATCCTCAGGATTGTATCTAAAACTAGAAATATTATATACATATACATGTATGAGCCATGCTCTGGCAAAAGGGGGCATAATGTGTGTCTGGGATGCATGATACCAAAGCAAGCAATCACATACTTATGCACCCATAATAGCCACATTTTTAGCTCCACTGGCCGAAGGCCAGCGAGCTTATGTCATGGCCCGGTGTCTGTCGTGCGTCCGTGCGTGTGTCCGTCCGTCCGTGCGTTTTTATTTCAAACATCTTCTTCTCTAAAACTAAACATCCAAATTTGATGAAACTTCACAGAAATGATCCTGCCATGGTCCTCTTCAGAATTTCTTGAAAGAATTTGATTCCTTCAAAAACTCTGGTTGCCATGGCAACAAAAGCAAAAAATATTGAAAATCTTCTTGTCTGAAACCATAAGGCCCAGGGCTACCAAATTTGGCATGTAGCTTTATCTAATGGACCTCGAAAAAGTTTCATTTTATGGCCCTGTGCCAGGGATCACAAGTTTAGCATGGACTTACATATATTGACTTTAATTTAAAATAGTAATCAAGGAAAATAACTCCTGTTATAAGAGATAAAGTTTGTTACTATTTACCTCCCTTGATTATCAAAAGTGCAATGATACATGATAGATGTTTACATTCAAGTTTTTTTGGATAGGACATGTTCTGTTATCAGGAAGAGTGATTTATTTTGATGCTAGTAGTTATGCTCACATCAGTGGAATATTAAAGTAAGGTTTCTGTCATTTAGTTTTCTTTCTAGAACGTTACCTTTCATGCCAATGAATAAACCTGCTTGCATGCACTGACATAATCTTTGTACTTAGGAAGAGATGACTGTTTTTTTGTTGGGCAGGGGGGAAGGTTATGTTTTCCAAGTAAGTTTACTACCATACAGACTTTTTATGCTGTATGTGTCTGCAATGCCATTTAAGTGCATGATACCTTAATTTTACTCTTTAAAGGTGGCCCTTCAGATTTTGGGACGAAAATTTTACAAAAAAAAACAAAAAAATCATCCTTATACTCCCAAAGCCTTTTAATTTTCATTCATAAAACCCCAGTAGTCGAAAACCATCCGACAACAAAAGAAATTAGAGATTTACTACGGCCCAGGTCGACACTGACGGGAAACACGTTCTATTTATACATGAGCAACTCGCTCTTTACACACCGGAAATACACAGACAAAGCTTCAAACATAGCGTCCGAAGAAGACATTATGGAAAATAATTACATGTTTGTTATGTTTTGGAATTTAAGCGTCATTAGTCACGTGCCAGTCACTTGACATTCCCACAATGCTTTTTTGATTTCTGGCGCGAAATCTAAAAATACCTTAAGAGGCTACGTAGCCTTTTAAGGGTATAGCATCAAAAAAAATTTTTTTTGTAATTTTATGATTCTTAATTATTGATGATTTGTATTGTTTTTTTATATAAATTTCAGTGATATATATATTTTTTTAATTTGGTGAGATGTGAAAAATCTAAATACCCACCTTTAAGAAAGGACAAATTTTTTTGACTGGACCAAGTTTAAAGCCATTGCGAAAGATAAATTGAATGTAGCTTAAATGATTATTTCTGTCTTTGATAGGGTAGGAAACATTGTTTGAAAAGGGGAAAATACTGGCTGACAATATGTTGTCCTTTTCCCACAATGTTTTCAAAAGCTTTCTCTTTTAATTAAAGGCCATTAACAATTTGTGTGGTAAAGGGTTAAAAAGCCAGTGGAGCGATACAGGGCCATCATGGCCCTCTTTTTTAGCAATCATCTTAATCATGAGGTAGACAGGGCCTTGGCCATACAGAAAATTGACCTATAGCGAAAAGTTTCGGCCGAGATCAGCCTGCGCAGACTGCCCAGGCTGACCCGAGTCGATACTTTTCGTAGATGCATTAAGGCCCCCTTTCACAGAGCGTGGTTAATATGTATGAAGCTTGTATTTTGATTGTCAGCCTAAAAGTAGCCTGTATTAATCCCTTAAAGCAGTGAATAAACCCAACAGACTTTTTTAGTCATACATAAGGCCCAAATAATTCGGAATTTCATGGTTGCTATTGTCATTAATGTGTTTCAACAAAGCGGACAGCATAGATCAAAGATCAGACTGCACGTTTTGTGCAGTCTGATCTTGATGTACGCTGGCCGCAAAGCCAACTTTAATCCTGAAAGGCATTTTAAGGATAAAAAAGGTTGGATTTTGTGAACCCATCTCCTTCAGTGAGAATACAAGTATTTAGTCTGAGTAAGAAATCAATAAGTATCACAGTATTCAGACAGTGCAGCACATGGCTTTGTTTACAGGTACCTTAATCCTTTACCACACAATTCTATGTTTAAACAATCCTCTCTCGAAGACGATGTTGTAGAACATTGCTGAAAAAGCGGGAGAAAATCCTGGTTACCAGCATTTCCCCTTTCTTTCCCATTCCCCACCAATACTTTTGTACCTTCTCAAAGACAAATAGACAAATCCCAGCATTTTAGCCACAATTAATTTTTCTCCAGCTAATCCTTCAATTTTCAACAAGTCAAAACTTTTGTTGTTAGGTACAGTATTAACAAACTTGCAACACACCCAAACAAACAGTTTTTGCAGACAGGGTATGAAATTTCGCTGTTTTTATGAGATTTGTCTTTGAAAGGATAGAAAATAGTTTGAGAAAAGGACAATAAAACAAGCTAGTAAAGAGTTACAGAAATATTTTATATTATTTATAGAGATAATTTATTCAATTTTGTTCCATTTTTTTCCCCAACAGGTGTGCAAGCTCAAATGTAGTAATGTAAGGAAGACCTATATATTTATAAATTAACAGGGGAAGAAAGGAACTATATCTTGTACTCTAATCAACCATCTCCCTTACATAACAGGAAAGTTTTAGTGAGACTGAAACTCTTTCAGTTTTATAAGCAATAAGATATGTTAGGAGAAAGACAATGCAAGAGTATTAAACTCTATACCAAATGACAAAATTTTAGACTTGTCCGAATTGCATATATTTGCAGACGACAAATTAAAAGTGGCTCAGATGGCGGAATTTGTCCTTGATAGAGTAGGAAACATTGTTGGAAAAGGAGAAAATGCTGGTTACCAGCATTTTCTCCTTTTCTAACAATGTTTTCAAAAGGCTTCTTTCCAAGGGTCGTTAAAACCAGGGCTTGTTTGGTAAAGAGTTAACTCTTTACCATACAACAAAATTGTAGACATTATCAAATTAAAAGCCCTTGCAGACAATAGAATAAATTTTGACACAATAACAAAAATTTGTCATTGGGAAAGTAGAAAACACTTCGAAAAAAGCAGATAATGCTGGTTACCAGTATTTTCTCCATTCCAATAATGTTTTTACAGGATTTGTTTTCTTGGGGTCATAAAAAGTCAGGATTGTGTGGTTGAGAATTAACTTTTAGCTGGATGATAAAATTCTAGACTTCATCAAATTGAAAGCATTTGCAGACATCAATAGAAATGTGGCTCAAATGATGGAGCTCACTTTTAAAGGAAACCAGCATTTTCTCCTTTTCCCACAATGCTTTCAAAGACCTTCTTCCTACACGACATAAAGACATGGGATTGTTTGTGAAGGGGTCAGCTCTATAGTCCTTTACTAGCAAATTAGCAATACAATTATGTTATAATCAATTTGAGGGAAAAAACATTTGGAAACATTGTGGGAAAGAGAGAAAATGCTGGTACATAGCATTTTATCCTTTTCTCATGTTTCCCACCCTTTCATAGGCATGTTTTTTCTCATTTTAGACACATTTGGTTTGTCGTCCACAAACACTTAGGATACACAGACAATGACTTTGTTGTCTTCTAAATATGGGGATCAATATGGGTCAAAATTTAGTATAGTCATGAATACAGGCAAAAAAAATGCGCAATAGGAGAATGCTCATGCCAAACAAAAATCAAGGCTAAATACTTTGATAAGAAAGAAAGGGGCTTAGTACACAATCCTGAGTATTGATGACCCTGGTAGAGAAGGCTTTGGAAAACATTGTGAGAAAAGGAGAAAATGCTAGTAACCAGCATTTTCGCCTTTTCCCACAATGTTTTCAACTATTTCAGAGACAATGTAAATCATTTCAGCAATGCTGAAATTGTCTTATGCAAATGCTGTAAATCTGGAAATGTCCAAAATTTCGTCATGTGGTAAAGGGTTAAACTGATTTATAACAATCAGTTATGTCCAATTACTTACACATAATAATGATGATATACATATTGTATGATCAAAGATAATGATATTGATGATGTTATTCTGATTGATCCAGCATGGCATGGATTGTTAACTTATGATGAAGAAAGCCTTTGAATACATTGTGGGAAAAGGAAAACATGCTGGTACCCAGCATCTTCTCCTTTTCCCACAATGGTTTTTACCATATCAAAGAAAAATCCCATCAATTTAGCCTCATTTTAATTATCTGCAAATGTTTTGAAATCTGGATAGTCTAAAATTGCCTGCCAAAGAGTTAATTCATTACAAGCCGCAGAAAACTTTTTTTTTGTCTTGAAGCAAACTCCTGAAGAGAACTTTGTGGCAAAAGGAGAATTTGCCTACTCATTTACCACAATGATTTATAAAGAAGTCAGCTGCAAGATGAGCATAGTTATCAGTTGTTGGTTATACACTGGCTAGCAATATTATCAAACTCTGCACCAAACCATAAAGTGTTAGACTTGTCCAAAGTAAGGCAACATTACATATAGAGTATAGCTAAAATAAATGGATCTTTTTGTGTAGAAAAAATTAGTGGAAAATGAAAAAATGATGGTCACCTGCATTTTCTTCTTTTTTTTCCCACAATGTTTTCAAGTCTTGTCCCGTAGGGTTAAAAAACTCGGGATTATTTGGTAAAAGGTCAAGCCTTTAACCCAAATGACAAAATTTTGAATTTGTCCAAAGTGAAAGCAAGAAAGGGGTTAAAATGACAGATCTGTCTGTGAAAGGATAGAAAAATTGTAGTTAACGGGAAAAATTATAGTAACCACCATTTTGTCCTATTTTCACAATGTTTTCAAAAGCCTTTTTCCTGAAGGTTGTTTAACTCTTTACCAAATGACAAATTTTAGACTGGTCCAAATTGAAAGCACTTGCAGACGACAAGATAAACTTAACTTAAAAGTTAAAATTTGTGTCCAGCAGGGTAGAAAACATGGTGGAAAAAGGAGAAAATGCTGGTTACCAGCATTTTCTCCTTTTCCCACAATGTTTTCGAAAGACTTCTATCTCAGGGTCGTAAAAACCAAGGATTATTTGGTAAAGGGTAAAACTTTGAATTGTACGATAAATGGTGAAGAAAAATGAATGACTGATTTTGTATATGTCATAACCCATTTCCACACAGTCCCGAGTTTTCACGACTCTTGGATAGAAGCCTTTTCAAAACATTGTGAGAATAGGAGAAAATGCTAGTAACCTATCTAAAACATAAATCATCATTTGACCTAAATCTAAATTGTTGTCTGTAAATGCGTTCAATTTGGTCGAGTCCAAAATTTTGTCGTCTGGTAAAGAGATAGATAACTTGCACAATCTATACATTTTAATACTTGGGAATAAACTTTTCCATCTTTGTGAAGAAAAACCTTCTTCTTGAAAGTCTGAATCGAAATGAATAGCAACTTGTACATGTATCTTATCAATAACTGATTGATTATATGCATGATTTTATAGATCTTTGTAGAATTGTAATATTTCTCTATATTATAAGTATACAGTGTAATTTATTCACTTAACCCGTCTTTTACTGATCTTTAAGATATTAACTTTTCCAGAGGACAAATTTTATATCCTTCCAAATTGAAGGCATCTGCAGATGACAAGTTGAAAATTGATACAGAAGAGCATAAGTTCTCTGACTGGATGGAAAACATTGTACAAAAAGGAAAAAAAAATGCTAGTTACCATTGTTACAGTACAATCTGTCAAAGTTCCAGTCACAGGTATAAAAATGTATTGTGAAACTAGAGCAAGACTTGGCAACTTTTAGTCTACTTTTACATTATTTATTTCTACCAGTGACTGGAACTTTGATAGATTGCTCTGTTACACATTATCAGACTTAAAATTAAATCCATACTTTTAAATGGTATAAATTTAAGTAGTCTGCAATTCGACCCCGTAATTGTTTAGATTGGGCCTCTAGTACTAGGCCTTTAAGTACTGGTATTTGTATGTATATAATTAATCTTACAACTTACATGATATATTACATGATAAGCAGAATTTGACATAAATAGAACTTTATGCATTTATCTTGTAAATATATTATTGTGCTTACCAAAGGCTTACTTTTTAGCATTTTCTAGGCTTGTGTGATAAAAAATTGCCTCCAAAGCCAACTTTGTCAGATTCTATATACATGTACATGTACAGTAAGAATTGCCATTTATAGTATTAGTGAGTTGGTTATCTTTTTGAGAATTGTTTTTATGCTTCTTGAAGGTGGAGCATATAATTGCCGCTTCGTCTGTCCATCCGTCTGTCCTTCCAACTGTCCTTCTGTCCATCCATCCTTCCGTCCATCTGTCTGTCCGTCTGTCCAAAGCCATTTCTTCACAACTGCTGGACCAAATTGGATGAAACTTCATATATGAACTCCTTAGGATATTGCACCGATATCTTTTTCCCGGTTTTCCAATTTGATGCTGTGTCTTGGAAAAAGGGGGTTTCTTGTAAAATTCCAATTTTTACTAATATCTCCCATCAGTTTTCATCAAAATTTCATGAAACTTCACATTTATATTGTTTATTAAAAGTTTCACCATGTGCCCTTGTTTTTTTTATCTATGCAAAACCATGTTGAGGGAAAAGTCATAACTTAAGGTTTTGTTTTTTTGGACTCCGAAATTAAACATTTCCCAGTTTCTTCAAGACTATTCAGCATGTATATTGCTGATCAAAAGCCCAGACCATGATTTCATTCTTTCCTATTTATACTACGCTGTGTTATAGAAAAAGAGGGCTTAATGACAAACTCAAACACGAAGTTTATAAATGTTTAATCTGATTTTTTTTCAGACAATTTTGCCATTACTATAATAGTAATGTTTGATTTACAGATTGTTCACATTGACAGGAAGTTTTACTCTACTGTTCCAAGAGTTATGCCCCTTCTTTATTTGATTATTTGAACATGGGCGAATGCAGTTTGGCAGACGGGACCAAACACAAGAAGCCTGTTTCAACCCCACCCTCCACTCCCGTGACCAACCATTTACCGACAGCCTTCACTTTCCTAAAGAGAGATCTGTTCCGGGAGCATGATCCGTCTACAATGGCTCTTGTTTTTTAAGTAATCTTTTTCCAGGAAATCTTACACAATGTATTCTAGGTTGTAAAATGATGGTTTTGAATGATTTAATGTTGTCTTTACAGAAATACCTTGAAGCCGAGGATGAGACTGAAGAGTATAAAAAACAAATGGAAGAGAAAGTGGAATTTCTGGAATCACAAAATAGAATGTTTGAGTTGAAAATAAAGAATGCATCTGACCATGGTATGTATTGTACATATAACACAGTGTTACATTTTGTATGTTAATTTATTTCAATGTTTTTTTTTTTTTATTTTCATGCCACTCTTGACAGCAGATCGGTATTGTCAGACAAAATCTAAGCTATTGATTTTCGCCAGTACTAGGATGAAGCATACTATTGCCTTGTTGTTTTGCATTCCATGGTAGCTGGGATGAAAGCCAGAAACAGCTGCATTATAAATCTAAAGCCTTTTCCACAGAGCCAGTGTTGTTCCTAGGTCGAAAATATTGGGGGATACCAGTTTCCCCCTGCGTAAAATTTTAGGGGACTTTCTGTAAAACAGAGGGACAAATCCCACTTCAAATAAAGTTGAATTCATGCCTGTAAATTGTACTTGTACGCATATAACTACAACCCTCGTTACAAACAAATGGTTTAGAAAGTTTTAAAGCAGACTCTCAGCAAACTTGACAAATACCCATAAGAATCATTCACTTGTAACCATGTGAATTTGCCCGGCCACTCCTGAAATTCCCTAATTTTCTGTTTGGATTTAGAGCAAGATCTTTTTGTTACTGCTGCTGTTTTTAGTCTATTTCCCCACTTTACTCTCAGAAGTTAGGAAATTCATAGCTGACGACGTTCACATGCCATGTCGCATACAGGCTGCTACACAAAATATTGTTAAATGCTATGTGACAATAATTTGATAAATTCTTGTAATTCTTGTAATACCCCTACAGACTGGTCACCAATATTATGATAAACAGTATGTGACAACTACTGGAAAAAATCAAGACACGGTCTATGCTTCGCTAATCCACTATAGAACAGAACGGAATGCATCAGACAATGTATAGTGAGAAAACTGACAACTTGAGGGCACCTGATATATGATTTTACAGCCCGCACTTCTGCATTTTTTGAGCTGAGGCCCGGTAGCTCAGTCGGTAGCGTGCAAGACTTGAGAACACAGGGTCCAGGGTTCGATCCCTGGCTCGGCCAATTTCTTTCCGAGGATTGATGATAGTCACTGCTACAGGATTCATTCCTCTCCCACCGCTGACCATTGTTTCGACGATGATCATGTGGGAAAGCAGCCGGTGGCTTGGAAAGAAAATTGTGCGAAGTACTGGTAAAAGAGACTCCAGGAACGCATGGATAGGTGCACTGGCCGCCACGATATAACTGAAATAATGTTGAAAACGGCGTTAAACACCATACAATCAATCAATCTGCATTTTTTGAGGGACATTCTCAAAAAAATTGCGTGAATCCCGCGATGGCGCGGCCTAGGCACAACACTGCAGAGCCACACCATATTTTCAGTGAGGCTCACATAAACAGTTAGCCAGACAACAAAATTTCAGACTTGTCTAAATTGAAGTCATTTTGCAGAAAACAAATCAACCCTTATCCTTCTAAATAACTAAAATGAAATTCTCAATTCAATAGTAAAAACCCAAATATTGCTATTTCAAAGTTATGTTTTGGGGAATAATATCCCCTTATAGGACAGTGTAGATCCAAAATCAGGCTGCACATTCTGTGCAGTCTGATCTTGATCTAGACTGTCCGTAAATGGTCAGTGAGTCGCCCTTAGCAGCCAAAGGGTTAAATGTTACTTTTGAAAACAAAGGTATTTTGCTTTGATAGGGTAGTGAACATTTTGGGGAAAGTAGAAAATGCTGGTTACCACCATTTTCTCCTTTTTCCACAATGTTTTCGAAAGGCTTTTTCCACGGGTTTGTTAAAACACAGCATTGTGCAGTAAAGGGATATAAATCAAAGCTTTGACCACAAATTTAGTTGGATTTGTTGACATTGTAAATCAAGATTAAACTGTAAAGAGCATTCAACCTGATCTTGCTTCTACAACCCCAAGAAATTTGTGACAAAAATGATCTGGCCAAAATCACAGGTGTATGGGTACTGATCAGAGTTTACACTGATTCTTAGTTTAAATTTAAAAGTGTTGGATTGATTGTAGTCGATTTCTGTTAAGTGATCAGATTGGCTGAAAGAATTAACATGTCAAAATGTTGATTTTTTTTCATTAATCAGCTTTTTGACTCGTAATTTAAAACAGTGGATGAAATGAGTGGAAGATGGTGCCATAAGGAAATGCAGAGATACCAATCATTAAAAAAAGTAGTAAAGAAATATTTCAGATTTAAAGCATCAAAATTCTAAATCTCTCTTGGTTCCAAAACTTAGGCCAAAAGAATCAGAGATTACTGTATCAGTTGAAATTTCTGTGACGTGGAAATTTTTGCGATTTCAAGAATTTGAAGAATTCGCAAACTTTCCTGTTTGCGTGCTTTACCACAAGCATACCAACAAATAACGAGTGTCTTGAATCTGCAAATATTTCCCAATGCAAAATGTCTGTAATTTGTAAATTTTTTGACAGGCATATATATCCATCTATACAGTACACGGTAGTGGGCAGTGTTTATTAATACTAAATTTTTTACTGAAATCCATACTACACGCTGTAAATATTAGATGAGTCCAAATTGCAAGCATTTGCAGACAACAATTTCGGTGTGGCTGAAATGATGGAACTAGTGTTTGATAGGGTAGAAAACTGTAGGAAAAGGAGAAAATACTGATTACCAGCATTTTTCCCTTTTCCCTCAATGTTTTCAAAACATTCTTCAAGTTTGTTAAAACTTGGTACTGTGTGGTAAAAGATCAAGTATGATAGCTTAAATAGACCTGAGAAGCGCAATGTAAGTATTTCAAGGCAGTGTTATTCACTTTTTGCTTTAAAAATTTACAGGACTTTGTTAACGCTTTCCGTACCAAAGACAACATCAGAAGCTTTTGTGGACAGTGTAGATCAAGATCAGACTGCACAGAACATGCAGTCTGATCTCTCATCTACACTGGCCAATGCTATATTCTCAATTCTGACCGAACCGTCTCTTGATCTTCTAGAGGAAATGTACTTTCTGCCTGTGAGAAAATGCAATTTATTTATTCAGTAGTGAAAGAGTTAAACAAAATCAGACTGTATGGCCCATATTCACCAAACATTCTTAAGAATATTCTCAGTCTTGTTCTTCAAGATTTTCTAAATTTGAAAGTAACACAACTCCTGATTGGCTAAACCAATTGGTTTAGCCAGTCAGGAGTTGTGTTACTTTCAAATTTAGAAAATCTTGGAGAATAAGACTGAGAATATTCTTAAGAACGGTTGGTGAATATTCTTGATCTACAATATCCATAAAATCAACTCTGCATGTTTTTGATGCTCTAAAAGTGACATGGAACTTAATATTGCAGCAACAAGAATGGAAGACAAAGAAGTGGAGCTAAAGAAGGAATATAATAAAGTTCATGAGCGATATACAGAGGTAAGTTTAGAAATTTGAAATATTGAGTCCTTATGTCATCTGGGGGGAAAAAGATAAGAAGTGAAATATGAACAGAAATTAGCATACCTACTGAAAGTAGAATCTGGCCATATTTAACAATAGTTACTGTCCTTAATTCTGTATCAAATAATACTAGGTGTTTATGATCCTTGAGAATACAGGCTTTTGAAAACATTGTTTGCTAAGTAGGAAATACTGTCTAGCAGTTTTCCTCCTACAGTTTTCCTGCTATTGTATTGAAAGTTTGTTGATACATTGATCGTATACCGAAGTTGTGCAAGACGCAGTTTTCAATCATCTACTCCCTATGATTCAAGGGTAATCTCCCCTTGAACTTGGAAAAATTTTTGTTAAATTGCCTGTTTCTGTCAGCGCTGGCGGGGGTATTAACACTTTACCAAACAATCCCTGGTTTTTACGACCCAGATGAAGAAGCCTTCTGAAAACATTGTGGGAAAAGGAGAAAATGCTGGTAACCAGCATTTTCTCCTTTTCCCACAATGTTTTCTACTCTTCTAAAGTCAAGTTTCAATTTTTGAGTCGTGTTTATTTTGTCGTCTGCAAATGCTTTCAAGTTGGACAAGTCTAAAACTTTGTAGTTTGGTAAAGAGTTAAGTCACATTCAGTGACAGCTCTAGTTTTTCCTGCAATGTTTTTTCTTTCCTTTAACCCTTTACCACACAATCCGGGCTTTTGACGACTGTGTGAAAGAAACCATTTGAAAACATGGTGGGAAAAGGAGAAAATGCTGGTAACCAGCATTTTCTCCTTTTCCCAGAGTGTTTACCCTTTCCAAAACAAATTTCAATTTCTGAGTCAAATTTATTTTATCATCTGCAAATGCCTTGGTTGTTCGGGAAAAAGTTAGCTCATTACATAGCAGCATAAGTTAAAACTTGTCCAAATTGAAAGTGTTTGTAAATTACAAATAAAAAGTGGTCTGAATGATGGAATTGGTCTGTGAAAGAGTAGAAAACATTCTGGGGAAAGGACAAACTGTGGGTTACCAGTATTTTCACCGTGGCCCACAATGTTTATACCCCCACAAAACAAATGTTTTCGGGGGTATACTGGAAACAGCCTGTCCGTCCGTCTGTCTGCGTGTCCGTCCGTCCATGTGTCCGTCCGTCCGTCTGTGTGTCCGCCTGTGTACAAAATACTAGTAATTTTGTGTTGCGAACTCCTCCTACAGTTTTGCTGCTTATTGTATTGAAAGTTTGTTGATATATTGATCGTATACTGAAGTTGTGCAAGACGCAGTTTTCAATCATCTACTCCCTATGATTCTAGGGTAATCTCCCCTTGAACTTAGAAATTTTTTTGTTAAATTGCCTGTTTCTGTCAAAGCGCTGGCGGGGGTATTAAGTCACATTCAGTGACAGCTCTAGTTTGAAAAGGCTTCTTCCTCAGTGTTGTTTAAACATTGGATTGTTTGGTAGAAAGTAGAAAGTCAGATCAGATCATTTTAGCCACATCAAATTTATGTTATACAAATGCAGTTTGGACCCAAACAAAACTTTGCTGTTAAGTTGAGAGTTGATTTAGATCAAGTCTCAAATTCTAAGGCTCGCTCCCTATAATAAATGTCACAAATGAATAGAGAGATGACACTAAATTGAACTAGAAAAAATTCATGTGCATTTATCTTACGAGTTATTTATGAACATTTTGTAGCTGATGCGTACCCACATGGACTATATGGAGAGAGCGAAGATGTTGATGGGAAGTGACAGGATTGCGGACATGGCCAATAGTCCAAGATCTAGGTGACTGTATATTCTATTTTATTGGCATTTTTGCTGGTGTTTTTCTTGTTAGGCTTATACATATAGGTGACACTCTGGTAAAAGAGGGTTAAATCATCTTTGTTATGCATTATACTGAGCAAGTCATCACGTAATTGTGGATCAAAAAAAAATTTGATGTGTCTAACAACCATCTGAATCATGAGGTAGAATGGTCCTTGGACATACTGAAAATTGACCACAAGCAAAAATTTTTGACCCAGTTCAGCCTGCGCAGACTGTCCAGGCTGACATGGGTCTACACTTTTTGCACATGTATTAAGCCCTCTTTTTAAAGAGCACGACTTGCATATTGTGGAAAAGGTTGTAGATTGGAATTATAAGATATATTTCTTGGCCTCTATAGCATGTTAAATATTTTAATTGGAATTATCATTTGGCAGCTTTTAGCAACATTGAAGAGGAAAGCATTCGAAAACATTGTGGGAAAAGAAGAAAATGCTAGTAACTAGCATATTCTCCTTTTCAAACAATGTGTTCTTTCCAGTCAGAGACAAATTCGATTATTTGAGCCACATATAATTATCGTCTACAAATGCTTTCAATTTCGACAAGTCTAAAATTTTGTCATTTGGTTAAGTTAACCCTTTACCACACAATCCGGTGTTTTAAAGACCCTACAGAAGAAGTCTTTTGAAAACATTGTGGGAAAAGGATAAAATGCTGGTAACCAGCATTTTCTCCATTTCCCACAATGTTTACTTCATTATCAGAGCGAAATTTCATCATTGGAGCTCCATTTAACTCTTTACCACACAATCCGGACTTTTAACGACCCTGACAAAGAGGCCTTCTGAAAACATTGTGGGCAAAAGGAGAAAATGCTGGTAACGAGCATTTTCTCCTTTTTATACGCTCATTGAAGACGGGACGTATTATGGGATCACCAATGGCATACGGGCGGGCGGGCGACCGTCCGGGCGGGCGGGCGGAGTCCAGTTCTTTGTCCGGAGCATAACTTTGTCATCTCCGGTCCAATTGACTTGAAACTTTGCATGTGTATTTGTTGCAATTATACAGAGTGCAGTGCAAAAGAACCATAACTCTACCTCATGCTGTCTTTGAGTTATTTCCCTTTGATCATTTTTACAGCATTTTCTGCTTGTCCGGAGCATAACTTTGTCATCTCCAGTCTGATTGACTTGAAACTTGGCATGTGTGTTTGTTGCAATAATGGGGAGTGCAGTGCAAAAGAACCATAACTCTACCTGGTGCTGTCTTTGAGTTATTTCCCTTTGATCGTCATTTTTACAGCATTTTCTGCTTGTCCGGAGCATAACTTTGTCATTTCCAGTCCGATTGACTTGAAACTTGGCATTTGTGTTTGTTGCAATAAAACAGAGTGCAGTGCTAAAGAACCATAACTCTGCCTGGTGCTGTCTTTGAGTTATTTCCCTTTGATCATCATTTTTACAGCATTTTCTGCTTGTCCGGAGCATAGCTTTGTCATCTCCAGTCCGATTGACTTGAAACTTGGCATTTGTGTTTGTTGCATTAATACGGAGTGCAGTGCAAAAGAACCATAACTCTACCTGGTGCTGTCTTTGAGTTATTTCCCTTTGATCATCATTTTTACAGCATTTTCTGCTTGTCCGGAGCATAACTTTGTCATCTCCAGTCTGATTGACTTGAAACTTGGTATTTCTGTTTGTTGCAATAATAGGGAGTGCAGTGCGAAAGAACCATAACTCAACCTGGTGCTGTCTTTGAGTTATTTCCCTTTGATCGTCATTTTTACAGCATTTTCTGCTTGTCCGGAGCATAACTTTGTCATTTCCAGTCCGATTGACTTGAAACTTGGCATTTGTGTTTGTTGCAATAAAACAGAGTGTAGTGCGAAAGAACCATAACTCTGCTTGGTGCTGTCTGAGTTATTTCCCTTTGATCGTCATTTTTACAGGATTTTCTGCTTGTCCGGAGCATAACTTTGTCATCTCCAGTCCGATTGACTAGAAACTTGGCATGTGTGTTTGTTGCAATAATACGGAGTGCAGTGCAAAAGAACCATAACTCTACCTGGTGCTGTCTTTGAGTTATTTCCCTTTGATGTCATTTTTACAGCATTTTCTGCTTGTCCGGAGCATAACTTTGTCATCTCCAGTCTGATTGACTTGAAACTTGGCATTTGTGTTTTTTGCAATAATACGGAGTGCTGTGCAAAAGAACCATAACATTGCCTGGTGCTGTCTTCGAGTTATTTCCCTTTGATCGTCATTTTTACAGGATTTTCTGCTTGTCCGAAGCATAACTTTGTCATCTCCAGTCCGATTGACTTGAAACTTGGCATTTGTGTTTGTTGCAATAATGGGGAGTGCAGTGCGAAAGAACCATAACTCTACCTGGTGCTGTCTTTGAGTTATTTCCCTTTGATCATCATTTTTACAGCATTTTCTGCTCGTCCGGAGCATAACTTTGTCATCTCCAGTCCGATTGACTTGAAACTTGGCACTTGTGTTCGTTGCAATTATACGGAGTGCAGTGCAAAAGAACCATAACTCTACCTTGTGCTGTCTTCGAGTTATTTACCTTTGACCGTCATTTTTACAGCATTTTCTGCTTGTCCGGAGCATAACTTTGTCATCTCCAGTCCGATTGACTTGAAACTTGGCATTTGTGTTTGTTGCAATAATACAGAGTGCAGTGCAAAGAACCATAACTCTACCTCATGCTGTCTTCGAGTTATTTCCCTTTGATCGTCATTTTTACAGCATTTTCTGCTTGTCCTGAGCATAACTTTGTCATCTCCAGTCCGATTGACTTGAAACTTGACATTTGTGTTTGTTGCAATAATACGGAGTGCAGTGCGAAAGAATCATAACTCTACCTGGTGCTGTCTTCGAGTTATTTCCCTTTGATCATCATTTTTACAGCATTTTCTGCTTGTCCGGAGCATAACTTTGTCATCTCCAGTCTGATTGACTTGAAACTTGGCATTTGTGTTTGTTGCAATAATACGGAGTGCAGTGCAAAAGAACCATAACTCTACCTGGTGCTGTCTTCGAGTTATTTACCTTTGATCGTCATTTTTACAGCATTTTCTGCTTGTCGGGAGCATAACTTTGTCATTTCCAGTCCGATTGACTTGAAACCTGGCATTTGTGTTTGTTGCAATAAAACAGAGTGCAGTGCGAAAGAACCATAACTCTACCTGGTGCTGTCTTCGAGTTATTTCCCTTTGATCGTCATTTTTACAGCATTTTCTGTTTGTCCAGAGCGTAACTTTGTCATCTCCAGTCCGATTGACTTGAAACTTGGCATTTGTGTTTGTTGCAATAATACGGAGTGCAGTGCAAAAGAACCATAACTCTACCTCATGCTGTCTTTGAGTTATTTCCCTTTGACCATCATTTTTACGGCATTTTCTGCTTGTCCGGAGCATAACTTTGTCATCTCCAGTCCGATTGACTTGAAACTTGGCATGTGTGTTTGTTGCAATAATATGGAGTGAATGACGAAAGAGCCATAACTCTACCTGGTGCTGTCTTCGAGTTATTTCCCTTTGATCGTTATTTTTACAGCATTTTCTGCTCGTCCGGAGCATAACTTTGTCATCTCCAGTTCGATTGACTTGAAACTTGGTATTTGTGTTTGTTGCAATAACACGGAGTGCAGTGCAAAAGAACCATAACTCTACCTGGTGCTGTCTTTGAGTTATTTCCCTTTGATCATCATTTTTACTGCATTTTCTGCTTGTCCGAAGCATAACTTTGTCATCTCCAGTCTGATTGACTTGAAACTTGGTATTTGTGTTTGTTGCAATAATAGGGAGTGCATTGCAAAAGAACCATAACTCTACCTCATGCTGTCTTTGAGTAATTTCCCTTTGATCGTCATTTTTACAGCATTTTCTGCTTGTCCGGAGCATAACTTTGTCATCTCTAGTCTGAACATCTTCAAATTTGGTATGCATGATTGTTGAAAATTTACGGAGTGCAGCCACAAGAACCTTAACTATTCCTAGCACGAATTTTGAGTTATTTCCCTTCGATCATCATTTTTACAGCATTTAGTGCTTGTCCGGAATATAACTTTGTCATCTCAAGTCAGAGTGACTTCAAACTTGGTATGCATGTTTGTTGCAATATTACGGAGTACAGTGCGCAAGAACAATAACTCTACCTAGTGTGGATTTTGAGTAATTCCACTTTGATCTTCATTTTTACAGTATTTCTTGCTTGTCCGGAACGGAACTTTGTCACCTCAAGTCAAATTGACTTGAGACTTTGGTAAACATGTTTGTTGCATTACCTGCCCTTTACGATTATCATACCCCCTCGACAACTGGTGGTGGGACGGGCGTATCTTGCGACAATTTGCCGCTCTTGTTCCACAATGTTTTCTACCCTTCCAGAACAAATTTTGATTTTTGAGTCACGTTTATTTTGTCATCTGCAAATGCTTTCAATTTGGACCAGTCTAAAATATTGTCATTTGGTAAAAGAATTAAATGCAGAAACCAAGAAAAATAAATCTCTTTCAAGGGAGAAAAGTTGAATTCATATATTTAACAGCATTTCAGAAATCTTGAAACTAAACTTTTTTGCTTTTAAATTTACAGTTATTTTCATATATTTTTATCTGCAACAGAAAATGTTTGAAAATATTATTGCAAATAAGATAAGCTTGGCACACAGTGCTTTTATGTATATATTCATGTATGGATAGATATACTTAAATGGTGATTGTTCTTATTTTACAAGGATACTTTCAGTCAGATGCAATTTTTACAGGGTAGTAATGAACTAGACCACAACAAATTACATGTACATGTATTTATTTCATGCTTTCCGGTAGGTAGTCGAGAAATATCGGTGAAATATTTTTCAATATTTCATGGTTACGACCAGTGAAAATACCGATTTTTACATTCTAACCCTTCAGTTGAAGGTGGAAACAGTTGTTCCCGCGTACTAGTTACCTAGGGAAAATGCGCGTGCCTCACAACCAGATGGAAATTTGATGTAATTTACCTTACATTTCTCGCGCTTGACGTAATATTGTAATGCATTGCTATGCGGAGGGGGTACGCTACAGGAAATAACTGAAAAGAACTGTACTAGATTTTGATTAAGTTCCCCCCAGAAAGAGTTAAAAGCATGAAATAAATACAATATTTGGGGGTTTTTTTTTTCGGTGAAAGATCGAAATTTATTTCATCTCGTGAACATCATTGGTAATATTTTCATGAGTGGAGCAGCCACTCTTGAAAATATAACGATGATGTTTACTCAATGAAATAAATTTCGATCTTTCACTGAAAAAAACAAATATCTTCTCTTTACTGATCATGTGTTTTTGTGATATTTCTTTGTACAAATGACAGAATGTTGCAACTGGAGTCAAAGTTTTGAGTAAAGAGTTTGTCTTTTTCCACAGTTTTTCTAGGAAAGGTAGCTTTAACTATCACGCTCAAAGATCGCTTCAAGCATCCCCAAGTCCATTTGAAACGTAAGATGCAATGAATACCAATGTTTGCCTCTTTATATATCAAAGTGTTTTAAAACTTACTTCATTTTGCTTTAGAAATGTTCTCTCATACTTATCTAAAATAAAGAATGACTTAAATTTTTTCCCTATTCTAGTGCCCTTTTGATGCCTTTTTACTCAGAGTTTTTTTTTCCAAAAACATGATGATAGATTTAGAAACTGTTCAAAATAAATTTTTTGTTTTTTCAAACTTTAATTTCAAAACGTACCTCATATTGCATGAGAAAGGTTCTTCCATACATATCTGAGATTGAGATGAAGAGTGACTTGAACCTCATTCAAGGGCTTTTTAAAACGTATGAAAATTGGAGATTCTGCTCATAGCAAGCAATCTTTTTTCTGCTCTACATAATGTTTTCTTGCCTCTTTTTACATCAAAACTTGATGTGAATGTACCAGTTGTTGATCTTTTTTTCCCTACAGGCCTTTAGATTTGGTCAGTCGAAAATTACATGAAGGGTAATTCGTAAACCCTTTTGGAAAAACATCATATTAATATACATAAACAATGCAGACAAATTCAGCCAATAAAAAGAATCTAGAAATTGCAGTATTAAGACTGACCGTGTCAGGTTTTTCTCACTATACAGCAGCAGCTGAGCCCGGGGTAATGCAGTAGGTAGCATACAGGACTTTAGATCAGGGGGGTATCTAGTTTGAATCCCTAGCTCTGCAAATTTCTTTCAGAGGATCGATAATAGTCACTGCGACAGGATTCATTCCTCTCTAACCCATAATCATTGTTTTGACCATGGTTATTTGGGAAAGCAGCCAGAGGTTTGGGAAGAATATTGTGCCAAGTGCTGGTAAAAAAAATCTCTAGGAATGCATGGTTAGGTGTTCTGGCTGTCACAATTTAACTGAAATAATGTTGAAAATGGTGTTAAGCATCAATCAGTAAATCAATAACAATACAACAGGAAGTGAATATCTTGGATCAGGCTGCTATTGTGTGCAGTCTGATCTTAATCTACATGGAACACAATCATGTGGCATGTTATAATCCTCTTAGGCTGTATTGATGAGTTTCTATCCTAATTACCTTTCTTTTACAGGTCTTTTGGATGAAAAACTTTCTTTCACATGTCTTTTGTTATCAAACAGTTTCTTCCTTACGTTTCACATACAACATTTCTTATTCCTCTCTTACCTCTTAAGTCTTTACTTTACAGTGATGACCTTTAACGATCCCGATTAAAAAGAGCTTTTGAAAACATGGTGGGAAAAGGAGAAAATGCCGGTAATTCTCCTTTTTCCAACAAATTTCAGTTTTTGAGCCACATTGAATTTGTCATCTGCAAATGCTTTCAATTTGGACAAGGCTAAAATTTTGTCATCTGGTTATGGATTAAATTCTAAAATATATAAGTCTAGGGCATGAATTGTGTTTGCATTTTCTACACCTTTTTCTTTAGCTGGTACATGGTGTGAAAAATACAGCAAGAGCTTTTTTTTTTTTTTCAACTGTGATACACTGACATAGATTCCTTTGCTGTTTTCTTAAAATAAGCTCATATGGGTAAACATACATGATATTTTCCCTTTGACAGTATAGCTTCTCTTGAACGTAACCTATTTCTACCTACAGGGTTTTCCATGACTCCCTCTTTCTTTGAATTTTGACCCCCACATTTTCAAAATGACCCTCAAAATTCATATGTTAACCTTCTTTTCTTCATTTAAAGGGGGTCAAATGACCCCCAAATCAGAAAGTCAAGGGAAAACCCTGTAAACCTACCATGTTTTGATGAAGATTTTGTTTCGGCACCTAGCTGCACAAGGAAATGACTTCGTTAGTATTGTTTTCAACTGAGTTCAATTGCATTACACCAAAATAAAGGATTGTTTATTTAAAGAGAAGTTAAGTCATGTCTGGGCAGAAAGATCAATAAATATCAAAAACTGAGCAAGCATAGTTCAACCATTATGCTTTCTGTCTCATGTACAAGAATCCTAATTCTAAAACTGAAGGAAGATGGTGATAGTTTTACTGGCTGCTCTGATATAACTGAAGTACTGCTGAAACACAAGACAAATAAATCATCTGTTTTTCTTGATCAGGGGAGGTTTCCAGTTGCCAAATCTAAAACCGGTGAACATGATCAGCATGACAGGTAGCACACCATTAAAATCTACAGGAAGTCCACCTGATGCTTCCGCGTTTGACATGATGTCTCCAAGAAGTGGAAAAGACTCAAATGTGAGCCTAAAGAGTGAGCTGAGTGATTTGGAATCTCCGGATATTAACTCCAATCATGCCAGACAGGTGCATGTCACGACAAAAACCAGTGATAAAGAACAGAATACGGATAAAGTGGACGTAAGAGAGTTTGCTACAGCTACAAGTGAGTATGTCAATGTCGGGTGCTATGTTAGTCTACTATTTACTCTAAATTTTCTCTTGCAAACCAATTTACAGCAGTCAATTTCAAAATATTTGTCACATGACAAAATTTTAGATTTGTCGAATTGAAAGTGTTTGTTGATGACAAGTTAGCTATGGCTTTATCACTCAAATGCTTGAATTTGTCTCTGAAAGGGTAAAAGACATTATGGGAAAGAGAGAAAATGCTGGAAATATCCTTTTGCTACAATGTTTTGAAATATAGTCTGCTACAAAACAAAAAGGAAGTCATTTGCAGGAGGTTATGTGTTTAATCCTTGTTCAAGTTTTCAAAACTAGCCCTCTGATCTGCGGAAATTTTTTGTCTCAGCCAGTGTTGAGGCACATATAAGAGGAGTTGTATTGTGATTCAGACAGATCTGTATTTTTTCAGAACAAACCTTGGTTGTGAATACTAATTTGAATAGTTCTTACACAATAGGTTTGATTGAAATGTAGTTCTACTGTAATAAAAACACTCAATCTTATCCAGGATCCGTATTGAGTAACCATTCTTAAATTCATTCTAAGCCTAGGCCTAATTCTAGATTTAGATAGTAGCAAAACTTTTGATTCCCTTAACCAGTTGGTATCAGAAGTTGTGCTACTTTCAAATCTGGCAAACTCTTGAGAGTAAGAGTAAGAATGTTTATAAGAATGGCTGGTAAGAAGGGACCAATTGTTTTGGGAGGAGAATGTTATCTGTCAGCTTTAACCCTTTACCAGACGACAAAATTTTAGCCTTGTCCAAATTGAAAGCATTTGCAGACAACAATTTCAATGTGGCTCAAATGTTGCAATCTTGCTTTGATAGGGTGGAAAACATTGTGGGAAAAGGAGAAAATGCTGGTTTCCAGCATTTTCTCCTTTTCCCACAGTGTTTTCTAAAGGCCTCTTCTAGAGGGTCGTGAAAACTGGGGATTGTTTGGTACAGAGTTAAGGTTGCATTGTCATTGACGAAGATAGGCTATTAATGGCAATATAGACAAACAGAGGGCTGGTATTGATACCAAGAGTTAGAATTAATGTTGAAAGTTTTGATGAGTTTGGGCAACATTGTGGTAAGCTGGTACAGTTGCTGCTAAAATTTTGCATGCAAAGCAATTTTGATGTTGTGTTTACATCATAATATCCTGGTTGCAGTTAAGGGGGATTCTTCCATTCCTTACATCTAAATGAGAACATTTTCAATCAGTAAACTTTCAGTATCTAGGTATCATTACAAGTGAATACAAATAATTAATATTATTGAAGGGGAGCTCCCAGAGAAAGGGTGTTAAATGCATTTTTGTATTGCATTATACCATGTAATTCGTATAGTATGGATCCATTCGGTTTAACAACCTACTGAACCAGGAAGGAGAGTGGTCCTTTGACATGCAGAAAACTTACCAATACCAAAAGTTTTGTGTGCAGGCTGACCTGGGTTGATACTTTTTAACAGATGCATTAAACCCTCTTTTAACAGACCATGACTCATTTATCTCTTTACCAAACAGCCGAGCCCCAGTAGGTCAGTCGGTAGCGTGCAGGACTTAAGAACAGGGGGTCGTGGGTTCGATCCCTGGCTCGGCCAATTTCTTTCCGAGGATTGATGATAGTCATTGCGCCAGGATTCATTCCTCTCCCACCGCTGACCATTGTTATGACAATGATTATGTGGGAAAGCAGCTAGTGGCTTGGAAAGAAAATTGTGCGGAGTACTGGTAAAAGAGACTCCAGGAAAGCATGGATAGGTGCACTGGCAGCCGCGATATAACTGAAATAATGTTGAAAATGGCGTTAAACACCAAACAAACAATCAAACAATCTTTACCAAACAAGCCCTGGTTTAATGACCCTGGGAAAGAAGCCTTTTGAAAACATTGTTGGAAAAGGAGAAAATGCTGGTAACCAGCATTTTCTCCTTTTCTAACAATGTTTTCTACTCTATCAAGTATAAATTCTGCCATTTGAGCCACTTTTGATTTGTCTTCTGCAAATGTTTGCAATTTGGACAAGTCTAATATTTTGTCGTTTGGTAAAGAGTTAAACAAGTATGTTACAGTGGGCGTATTCCATTCACCTGTTCTGGCACGATGTTCTGTGTTCTGGAATGCTGTTCTGGAATGAGCGAATGGAATATTTCAGAACACATACACTGTGCTGGAATGATGTTCTGAATGGAGCATTTTTGGAACATTGTTCTAATTAATACCAAAATGAATGTAAATTGCCATGATGGCTGTTGCAAGAGCTACTGCCTTAGCTGTGTTAGTGAGGGATATGATTAGCTGCATAGAGGGAGTATAGATGGGTCTACAGTGCTCCTATTTGTGGCGTTCATATTGTTTCGCCATGAAGAATTGTCCGTCTTTCAGCCATCTTGTATCACCTAGCAACTGTTTAGCAGGTGCGCTGCACCTGGATTGAATTAGAACAGTCAGAACATGTTCTGAAGAACATGGCACAGTGTTCTGAAATACTATATTCACCTAGAACATGTTCGGAGTGTTCGGAGTAGCGAAAGGAATACGCCCAATGATTGTGTTGTGTTTTAAACCCTCTCAAGAAAAAGTCATGACTTAGATTCAATGAAAAATTAAAAAGCATGGTGCCTCATTCATTTGGTTTTGCTTTTTTGGGATACCTTTACTTATAGAACTGTGTTATCCTGCTTGTATGCTCATGATTGTTTTATCTGTTAGAAATCATATAGCCTGCAACACACGAAAAGGGGCATTTGGACATTGCGTAAAGTCTCATCCCAGATCAGCCTGCACATTCCACGCAGACTAATCTGAGACGACATTTTCCGTTCTTATGTAATTTTCTGTTTTATGCAAGTGTACTATAGGACAAAATCTAATATAGCCGTAAAGTGTCGTCTCAGATTAGCCTGTGCCGACTGCGCAGGCTAATCCGAGACAACACTTTACACAAATGTCCAAATGCCCCTTTCCGCGTGTTAAAGGCCTTATCATCATTTAGGGCATTGACCACTAAACTCTTTATCAAACAACAAGATTTTAGGCTTGTCCGAATGGAAAACGTTTGCAAACAACAAAATAAATGTGACTGATAAATTGAAGTTTGTTTTTGGAAGAGTAGAAAACATTGTGGGAAAGGGAGAAAATGCTGGTAACCAGCATTTTCTCATTTTTCCACAGTATTTTTTTAAAGTCTGCCTCTTTTGGTTGTTCGAAACCTGGCATTGTTTGACTAAGGCTTAAAACGCTGTCAGTAAATACAGAAGAATTTTGGTTTTATCTTTATGTTGACTTCATAATATTGCACAAAGTAACTGTCAGTGTAGACCCATGAACAGACCATATTTGGTGTAATCTGGTCTTCATCCGCATTGAACATATAATTTTGCTGTACATTTACCTGGAATTTAATATGTAATATATGAAAGTATAGGGAAGGTCTGTTCACCCTATACAATACTACTGAGTATATGTTAGCCTCTTATGGTACATGTTTATAGTGTTGTATTTGTTGTTGTATTTATACCTCTATTTCACTTGTATCATCTTTTTTTAATTTACCAAGTTTTTTGTTGAGCTTACGCTGCGCAATATCTGTGAAGGTGGGATGTGGAATATAAGTTTGGTTGAAATTGTACATGATTGTACATAATTGAAAAAAAAAAAAAATCTTCACAGCATCTTCAGAAAATTCAGAAATTCAGATGTTTTAAAGTGTCTTAGATTATAGGTAATATTTAAAAAAGAAAACATGCTGAAAGCAACACTATATGGCTTGCAACATGCAAAAAGGGGCATTCTGACATTTGCGTAAAATGTCTCGGATCAGCCTGCGCAGTCTGCGTAGGCTAATCTGAGATGGCACTTTACGACTACATTAGATTTTGTGCTACAGTAGACATGCGCAAAACAGAAAATTACATAAAAACAGAAAGTATCGTTTCAGATTAGCCTGCTTGGAGTGTGATCCGAGACGACACTTTACGCAAATGTCCGAATGCCCCTTTTCGCGTGTTGCTGGCCATATAGTGTAGATCAACATCAGGCAGCATAGAGCATGCTGTTTGATCTCATTTTCACTTCTCATCAATTTGTTTGACATTTATACTGATAATAGTCTTAGATTTGCAATATTTGGGTATCTGCTCAGATTGAAAATGTGTTTGTAATACTTTAGTGTAAAAAGAGGGATAACAGATATTAGACAGCATTTGTTTCAGCTATTTTCAAATTTTGTTTTTGATATTTCACCATTTTCATGTTATGTTTTGCATTGTGTTTGTTTTCTGTTTGATTTCATTAGAAACAAGTGGTGAGAAAGAAGGCAGCTCTGTAGTACCCCCTGTCTCAGAGGAAAGTAGAGATAATGTTAAAAGTGATTCACAAACTAAAATAGACAGTGAATCTAAAACAACTAATAGCTCAATAACAGAATCTGGTACCAATCCTGTAGCAGGGATAGATACTAAAACCTCAGAGGAAATAAAATCAAGTGATAATAAGGAAAAATCACTATCTGAATTAACTGGTAGTATAGAAGTAAGTGCACATGACTCTGATAATAGTGAAAAGATCTCAGAAAATAGAGAAATAGATAAAGTGGGAGCTGTTGACAGGACTGAAAGTTCCTTACAAGGAGCTTCAGAGAGTGCTGTGATAGATACGGGTAAATCCATCGATAGTTCAAAACTTCAAACAGTAACAGAAGCAAAAACTATGAAAACTCCCAGTATAAAAGTGCAAACTGAGGATACTGTTAAAACAAAGGTAGTAGATAAAGCAACAAGATTAGTACCAGAGTGTCCACAGACACCATCCTCTCCACTTTATGATGAAGGTGACTTTGGATTTGAGGAAGATGCAATACCTGGTAAGTGTAATATTTGTGACAAAATGAGAGAATTCTCGATTTATTGTAGGCCTGACTTAGAAGTTTACTCTAATAATTATCAAGTAATCGGGGCTGTATTTGACAGAAACTTACAAATATTATTACATTTCTTAATTTCAAGACTAGTTTATAAAGTGGTGGAGACATTATATCAGAAATCATCAAATGTCTAGTCATAGAGTTTGAAATTATGAATAAGCTGAAGAAAAGATCGGAAATACAGAGCTCCAGATAAGTGGAAGTGATGGTATTCTAAATCCATTATTTCTGTTTCAAACCTTGTGTTGTGAGTACTCATTAGAATTGTCTCTTTGAGACGATTCTAATGAGTACCCATAACACAGGGTTTTGTGCAGAATAATTAATATTTTTAATTTTAAAATCAAAATCACTCCCTCTGTCTGGAGCTCTGGAAATTGATCAGAAAAACTTTGAACGAATGAAAATATCAAGGATGCTGGAAGATTGCAATTTTACAAATGGTGATTTTGCTCTGAAAAGTAATTTTTTTTTTTCTGTAGATTGCTTAGTAAATAATAGAGAATTTTTCAGGCATTGAAAAAGCCAAATTATTGCAGTTTTTAGGCTGTTTTGACTTTTTTGTATGCAAGAATTTCAAAGAAATACGGATGTAGAGAATGCTGTGCAATATTTTCATTATAATCAGTGCAAATTTTTGATACAACCATTCTGATGTATCACCTTTTTTATAACCACAATGTATGAAAGTTCACATCATGCTTTGCATGGATCTATTTTTCATTTGATACACTGCTGTATGTTTGTGGCTTTTTTCAGTTGTGTATAAAGGTATTATTATTTATATATGGTTTTTTCATGTATTCTTAAATGCTTCCTTTAGCACTTAGAGCTTGTCTAGTTCTCTATTAAAGATAAATTACTTCAGATTAACATGCACTAATTCAATGAAAAAAGGTTCTGTGAGATATCTAACTATGAAAATCATGATATGTAGCTATGAAAATCACAAATAAGTTTCATCTCTCTTTGATGGCAATTTGATTAAATTTTTTGTGATAAACCATCAGTAAGCCATCAATATTCAGCTTGATTACAAATATTTATTTATAAGGTAGTACAGTAGTATCATTGAATGAATTACAATGGATGTTTTCTGTAATCATACCATAATTTAATCATAGAAGAATAAAATTCCTTTCCTTTTCACATTTCTACACAATGTATGCACTCACCATATTACTGTATTACGTTACAGCATTCATTTCCTTGAAAAAAGAATAGAACCCATACTGCTAGATTGCAAACAACAAAAACAAATCCAAACTGGTGGGTTGTAGTCAGTTTAAAGTAACTGGATTACATCTGAAAACAGTCTTGAAGAATTTACCTTTTAGCTGACATGAGCGTTAAGTGCTCAGGGAGAATATTTGTAACCGTTCTGAGTCTGCTGTGTATCACAATTCATCAGCTGTATTTTTATGTACACTGCAGGCCATATTTTTTAGTATAATGTAATGAAATGTTATCAGTCTTTACACTGATGATATCTTGGACATGCCTGAATATGGATCATTTGATTTGAAAGTGGGTCACCAGGTTAGATCTAAAGAAAGAAAAACTCTGAGCCCCCAGTTTTCATGAAACTTGGTAAGAGCATTTGTCCTGATGAGATCATGTTTTTACATTAATATATTTAAGTCATCCAGACACACAAATGCTCAGGTGAGCAGTCTAGGGTCATCATTGCCCTCTTCTTCATGTAATCTTTTTTACCACCAGTAGTTATGGTAGAATCTTTGATAAGGCATTTACAAACGCTAGAGAAAAACCTGCAAAAAGAAGTAAAAAAAATGCTTTGTAACATCAGTGTGCTTCCAATGTTCTACCATTGTTTCACTCAGTAATGCTTCTCTTTTACACTGCTTTCTCCCACCTGGACTGATCCATTGCTGGTAAGTTCTCATGCTTTATGGTCATAATGATGACTGTGTGACAAACGTTCCCCCAGAGATTTCCTCAACACTCCTGCAATTAACCTCTTGCCCAAAATTCAATTCTGCGAATCTTTTAATCTATGGCTTCCTGAGGAAAAGATATTTACTGTCTGCAATTTTAGATTATTGAAATTTCTTTCCTAATGTAAATATTGTGCTTATAAAAAATTATGTACATATATTTATTTGGCTGCTTTTTAACAGGCAAAAAGGGGCATTCGGACATTTGCGTAAAATGTCATCAGCCTGCACAGCCCGCACAGAATAATACGAGACGACACTTTCCAATTGTGTGTGATTTTCTGTTTCACATAAGCCTACTGTAGGACAAAATCTAATGTTGATGTAAAGTGCTGTCTCAGATTAGCCTGCGCAGACTGCGCAGGCTGATCTGAGATGACATTTTACGCAAATCTCTGAGAGCCATTTTGGCATGTTGCAGACCATATACGGTTATTTTTTTCCTGATAAATACTACCACCGTAGCCGGCAGTTTCCAAGTATGAGTAATCAAACTCCTGTTCTATTTATTTAAGTCATGTGGATCAACAAAAACATTTGAGTTACATCATACCGCAAAAAAATTAGGATGTCATTGTAGATAAACTTGATCAGATACTTGATCACTTGTAAGTGATAAACACTTTACCAAAAAACAATATTCTAGGGTCATTAGTATTTAAAACATCTACAGACAACAAATCGAACATGATTCACGTAGTGAAATTTGTGTATGAAAGGGTAGAAAACATTGTTGGATAAGGAGAAAATGCTGGTAACCAGCATTAGATCATTAATGCAAGGGTTTGTATTGACATGTTATCTTTGCAAGTAACACTTTCAGTCTTTCAGCATACTCCTTGTACAGACCATTGTGACTAAAGGAGATATTGCTTATAAAGTACAATTTCTCTGTTTGTCACAAAGTTCTCTGATGTATTTAAGTATTAGACCTGCATTCATATTGATTATCCATTTTTTCGCAAGGATTTTGTTTTAGTCATCTGCTTCAGTGTTTTAATGGGATTTAAGTTAACGGTTTACCAAATGTTTCTATGTTTGTACAACCATTTCAAGAAAGACATTTGAAAACATTGTTGTAAAAAAAGATAATGCTAGCAACCAGCATTTTCTGCATTTACATTGCTGTTTTTCTACCCTTTCATTGCCAAATTCATCATTTAAACCACATCTAAGATGTAGTCTGCAAGCCCTTCTATTTAAAGTAGTTGAGATTTTTGGGGTCTTGCTAATGAATTACTGTGTACATGTTTCAGGTTTGGATGATACTATTGCACATATAGTGGCCACCACTCCAGAGTTAGATGATATGGAAGAATCCATGGAAAGTAGTAACAGTAACAATACTTCCTCTAAGTAAGTTATAGAAGAAAAGGCCAAAGGTCTCTATTACTACCAAAAATGATATTTTGCAATAACTTCAGCAATTTATTGGTTATGTTTATAGATCGTGTTATGACAACTATACATAGTATTAGATCTTTATGTATGCAGATTATGCACATAACTTCATTTTAAAAAAGATTTCAAAAGCTTCCACATTTTCCATATTACTGTGGGAGTCTTTGTAGTCCGATTCAAAAGTTTTTGCTATTGGTCAATTTTCTGCATTTTGCATCATGCCAAAGGACCATTCTACCTCAGGATTCAGTGGGTTTTTAGACAAAAGAGATTTTATTGATCCTTAATCATGTGATGATACGCCTGGTAAAATGCATGACAGAGATGCATTAAACCCCCTTTTGGTAGAATACAGTTCATGTTATGTATTTATTTTTTTATAGGAGGAATAATGCCTCAATATTTGATGAACTTACAATTCAAGATGCTGACATCATCGGTGATGTAGATTTTGGGGCTGACATCACAGGTATAGATATCCATTGTTTTGTTCTTTGATCTAGATATCCTTTGAATCTTCGTGAAAACTTTAAATTAACTGCTTACTTTACTGAACAATATGGTTTAAAGTAAAGGAATATAGCTTTTGAAAACATAATGGGAAAAGGAGTCATATTTGATTTGTTGTCTGCAATGCTTTTTATATTGACAAGTGTTAAACGTTTTCATCTGGTATAGAGGTAAATAAATTTGCCACACACAGTACATTATGGATAATAAACAAGAATATAAGTTGAATACACAAACAGAATTGAAAACATTGTGGCAAAATGAGAAATTATTTGTTGCAAGCATTTGATTGTCAATTCTGGTGATCATGTTCCATATTGAAGTTCTGTACATCTATGCAAATTTCATCAGTATTGGAATTTATCTCTAAAGCTTAGGCAGTAATTCATACACATAATCTCAAATGCAAATCTTTACTCAATTTCAAAGTTTACTGAGGGAAAAAAAGGGTTTTTTTTTTTTTCTATGTATGAAACTTAGTCACCAGTCGATGTGTCTATCTTGAGGCTAGGTAGAGTTCTTGTAGATGTTTCTATTCAAGTAGCATAATTCACACATAAGAGAGAAAATCTTCAGAAAGGATTAGTCCTGTATGAATGATGTGGGAAAAAAACATGGGAGAAAAGAAAAAAATGCTTGAAACATACAATTGCTTCAAAGCTTACAATGTTTTTGAAATCTGTAATCCAGATATATATGAGCCATGCTCTGTGAAAAGGGGGCTTAATGCATTTGCGAAAAGTATCGATCCAGGTCAGCCTGCGCAGTCTGCGCAGGCTGACCTGGGCCGAAACTTTTAGATATTGGTCAATTTTCTGTAAGTCAAAGGACCAGTCTACCTCGTGATCAAATTAGCTGTTCAAAAAGTGACTATTATGGATCCATAATTATGTGATGACTTGGGCTGGTATCATGTATCACGGTGATGCATTAAGCCCCCTTTTGCCAGAGCACGGTTCAATTATATGTATAGCAATAGCTTAAGCTTTATTTGATGGCAAAAAGTCAAGCAAAGAAGACTTTTTTAATGGAAATGAGAAGAAAGAAAATGTGAATAATGTAGAAACCACTATGACAAAGGAAGCATTAGCTTATAATAGACAATTTCATCGTTACCCTCAATATTGCCTGCCATTCATGGGGTGAAAGGTTGAGATTGCTCGTGTTAAGAATTGTAATGCAATGACAGTATTTGAGCCAGCTTTCTCAGTTTGTACACAATTCTTCCATTTTGGTTATAACCCCCACATTTTCCTTTGTTGCACTGCTTTTGGTTATTTTCATGTTTGTACTAAATACTAATTTTCCAAGGTTACATTTAAAAACATCATTCCTTTTGCTTGAATATGGGTCCATTACAGTCTTTTGTTGATATATTTTTCAATTATGGTCAACTTCTTAACACCTTGTATGATACGGGCAACCTTTGCTGCCTTTGCAGAAAGTGTAGATCAAGGCTAGACTGTATAAAACATGCAGACTGATCTTTCGTCTGCAATATCTGATATTTTTCCAATTGTTAGTTCACCTGAGCACAAAGTGCTCAAGATGAGCTTTTGTGATCATGCTGTGTCCAGCGTCCGTTGTTCGTCATCCGTTGTCAACTTTTACCTTGTGTACACTCTAGAGGCCACATTTTCAGTCTGACACTCATGAAAGTTGGTCAGGATATCTGTCTTGATGATATCTCGGCCGAGTTCAAAAATGGGTCATGTTGGATCAAAAACTAGGTCACTAGGTCAGATTTTAGGAAAACCTCGTGTACACGCTAGAGGCCACATTTTCAGTCCCACACTCATGAAACTTGGTCAGAATATTTGTCTTGATACTATCTAGGAGGAGTTAAAAAATGGGTCATGTTAGGTAAAAAACTAGGTCACTAGGTCAAATCTTACAAAAACCTTGTTAACACTCTAGAGGCCACATTTTCAATCCAATACTCTTAAAAGTTAGTCAGAGTATTTGTCTTGATGATATCTCAGATAAGTTTGAAAATGGGTCGCCTCGGGTCAGAAACTAGGTCACTAGGTCAAATCTTAGAAAAACCTTGTGAACACTCTAGCGGCCACATTTTCAGTCCAATACTCATGAAACTTGGTCAGGATGATTGTCTTGGTGATAGGTTGAGTGAGTTTGAAAATGGGTCACATGGGGTCGAAAACTAGGTCACAGGATTAAATCTTTGAAAAACTCTCTGTAAGCTCTGGAGGCCACATTTTCGTTCCGATACTCATGAAACTCGGTCAGGATCTTTGTCGTAATGATATCTTGAATGAGTGTGAAAATGGGTCACAGTGGATCAAAAACTAGGTCACTAGATCAAATCATTTTAACTCTTTACCACACAATCCCGACTTTGAGAAAGAAGCCTTTTGAAAATATTGTGGGAAAAAGAGAAAATGCTGGTAACCAGCATTTTCCCTTTTTCCCACAATATTTTCTACCCTTTCTTAAACAAATTTCAATTTTTCAGTAATGTTTAATACGTCGTCTGCAAATGTTTTCAACTTGGACATGTTGAAAAATTTTGTTGTTTGGTAAAGAGTTAAAACCTTATGTACATTCTAGAGGCCTCATTTTCAGTCCAATACTCATGAAAATGGTTGAAATGTTTGTCTTGATGATATCTTCAGCAAGTTTGAAAATGGGTTACATCGGGTCAAGAACAAGGTCACTAGGTCAAATCTTACATAAACCTTGTGTACCATCTCGAGGCCACATTTTCAGTCCAATACTCATGAAAGTTAGTCAGATCATTTGTCTTGATGATAGCTTTGACAAGTTTGAAAGTGGGTCACATTGGGTCAAAAACTAGGTCACTAGGTCAAATCTTTGAAAAACCTTGCGTGCACTCTAGATGCTGCATTTTCAGTCTGATAATCTTGAAACTTGGTCAGAAAGTTTGCCTTGATGATGTTTCGGATGAGTTTGAAAATGGGTCATATGGGGTCAAAAACTAGGTCAAATCTTAGGTAAACTTTATGTACACTCTAGAGACTATATTTTAAGTCCAGTACTAATGAAAGTTTGTCAGACTGTTTGTCATTATATCCTGGAAGACATGAGAAATGGGTCATGTATGGACAAAAGGCTCAGGTGAGTGACTGCAGGGCCATCATGGCCCTCTTGTTATAGTTAGAACAGCTATTGTTTTGTCATTTTGGAGGATGTGCTCTGTATTGAAAGTACATTTTCAATAATTTTAACATTATTTTAAGGAGTGAAATATACTTTAACCTTTTATAATTGCTGCACTGTTTCATGGCTTAATTTCATATTCAGTTAACCCTGGGCTATTTCTCTGGTTACTGTTTATTTTGTTGGGGTGCTGGAAAGGGAATGAAAGCTTATTATCTTTTGGTTCTTAGCTTTCAAATCTTCTATATTAACCATCAATTGATACTTGAAGTAATGATTTCAAAATATGAAGTGTATGACCATATACTAAACAATTCTTGCTTTACATCTTTGGGAAAGAACACATTTTAAACATTGGTTGAATTGAGAGAATGCTGCTTTTTAGCTCACCTGAGCATGAAGTGCTCATGGTGAGCTATTGTGATCATGCTGTGTGCGTCGTCTGTCGTCAACTTTTTACCTTGTGTACGCTCTAGAGGCCACATTTTCAGTCCGATACTCATGAAACTTGGTCAGAATGTTTGTCTTGAGGATATCTCAGACGACTTCGAAAATTGGTCATGTCGGGTCAAAAACTAGGTCCCCAGGTCAAATCTTAGAAAAACTTTGTGTACGCTCTAGAGGCCACATTTTCAGTCCAATACTGTTGAAAGTTGGTCAGAGTGTTTGTCTTGATGATATCTTCAACGAGTTCGAAAATTGGCCATGTCGGGTCAAAAACTAGGTCACCAGGTCAAATCTTAGAAAAACCTTGTGTACGCTCTAGAGGCCATATTTTCAGTCCAATACTGTTGAAAGTTGGTCAGAGTGTTTGTCTTGATGATATCTTCAACAAGTACGAAAATTGGCCATGTCGGGTCAAAAACTAGGTCACCAGGTCAAATCTTAGAAAAACTTTGTGTACGCTCTAGAGGCCATATTTTTAGTCCAATACTCCTGAAAGTTGGTCAAAATGTTTGTCTTGAGGATATCTCGGATGAATTCGAAAATGGGCCATGTCGGGTCAAAAACTAGGTCACCAGGTCAAATCTTAGAAAAACCTTGTGTACGCTCTAGAGTCCACTTTTTCAGTCCAAAATTCTTGAAAGTTTTTCAGAATGTTTGCCTTGATGATATCTCAAACAAGTCTGAAAGTGGGCCATGTCGGGTCAAAAACTAGGTCACCAGGTCATATTTTAGAAAAACCTTGTGTACGCTCTAGAGGCCACATTTTGAGTTCAATACTGTTGAAAGTTGGTCAGAATGTTTTTCTTGATGATATCTCTGACAAATTTGAAAACGGGCCATGTTGGGTCAAAAACTAGGTCACCAGGTCAAATCTTAGAAAAACTTTATGTATGCTCCAGAAGCCACATTTTCTGTCCAATACTCTTGAAATTTGGTCAGAATGTTTGTCTTGATAATATCGCAGACAAGTCGAAAGTGGGCCATGTGGGGTCAAAAACTAGGTCACTTGTTCAAATCTTAGAAAAACCTTGTGTATGCTCCGGAAGCCACATTTTCAGTCTAATGCTCTTTAAAGTTGGTCAGAATGTTTGCCATGATGATAGCTTGGATGACTTTGAAAATGGGTCATGTCGGGTCAAAAACTAGGTCACCAGGTCAAATCTTAGAAAAACCTTATGTAAGCTCTAGAGGCCACATTTTCAGTCCAATAATCTTGAAATTCGGTCAGAATGTTTGTCTTGATAGTTTCTTTGACTAGTATAAAAATGGGTCATGTTGGATAAAAAACTAGGTCACAAGGTCAAATCTCGGAAAAACCTTTTGTACTATAATTACAGTCCAATATTCTTTAAACTTTTGTTAGAATGTTTGTCTTGATATCTTGCATGAGTTTGAAAATGGGTAAAGTGGAATAAAACTAGGTCACCAAGTTTCATCCTTGAAAAGCTTTGTGTACGCTCTAGAGGCCACATTTTCAGTCTAATAATCTTGAAATTTGCTTTGAATGTTTTTCTTGATAATATCTTAGACTAGTATGAATATGGGTCATGTTGGAAAAAAAACTAGGTCACTAGGTCAAATCTTGGAAAAACCTTTTGTACACCCTACAGGCCACATTTTCTCAAATACTCATGAAAGTTTGTCGGAATGTATGTCTGGATAATTTCTACATGTCAAGTAGGCCGCTGAGACAAATTCTAGAAAAAGCTTGTGTGCACTCTAGAGGCCATATTTGTAAGCCCAATACTAATGAGTGTTTGTCACAGTGTTTGTCTTAATATTTCTGAAGAGATTGGAAATGGGTCATGTTTGATCAAAAGGCTCAGGTGAGCGACTTCAGGGCCATCATGGCCCTCTTGTTTTTGGTCACCACAATGTTTTCTGTCCTTTCATTGATAAGACCCATTAACTGATCGGCAACAGTTTTGTTGTCTGCCAATGCATTTAGTAAGTCAAATATTTTGTTACCTGCTAAAGAGTTTAGGAACAGATATAATGCTGTTTAAGGTCAAGGGTATTAATTAGTAGGGTAAGATTATAAGGGGGGAAAGTTTTGTGCTTTTATTATGGGTTTGCAAATGGTGATTTTATTTATTTAACTTTTTCAGCACTAAATAAATAAACTGAACCTCTTTTGACAGCTGTAAATAGAATTCATGAAAGTCGGAAAGAGTTTTATCCTATAGGTACGACTGCAGAAGTGGACAGTATAGATCATAGATAAGACTGCACATACTGTGCAGTCTGATTTTGATCTATACTGTCCACAAAAGCTTCTGTGTTACCTATTGTACTGAAAGGGTTAAATATTATCCTGCCATTGTTTTTTGTTTCAAAGGAAGGGCAGTAAATCCTGCAGATTATGCTTCCTCAGGTGAGATAGTCAACACAGTGATCTCCCTTGGCTGGAATGTGGAGTGTTGTTTGATATATATTATTTCTGTGTTAACTTATGTATAGCTGTCTTGTTAGATTTTGTAATGCATCATTGTTTAATATTTGTATATAGATCAAGTCACTCACAGCTAAAGCTTTCCTGATTTTGAATAATGAAATCTACTAATTAAGAACGTCTTATAAACATAAAAACCATGTTTGGTATCTATCAGAGATCTAGATGAGTTGATATGCATGTAATCCTATACCACATAACCCACAGCATTAATTATCCTGGGGTAGAAAGCCTTTGCAAACATTATGGTAAAAGGAGAAAATGTTTTTGACTTGGACAAACCTAAAAATTTGTCATTTGATAAAGAGTCAAAATGAACAAAGATTATTTCTTCTGTTAAGCCAATGTTATTGGTCCTCATGGGAATTGTATCAATAACGTAATATAAGAAATGTTTCGGGTCAATTCTTACATATTAGGTTCAAAGCCAATGACTAGTTGGATACTTTGAAGCAAGTATCCTTGCTAAAAGTGTTCTTGTATTTCTCTTCCCACATTTGATCTACCAGACATGTTGTGGTAATCCAGTTTAAAAAAAAAAAGTAATCACTTTAAGTAAATGAATCAGAAATAAAGTAATGTTCGAATGACTCTTCTAATTAAATACATTAGGCATTAAAAAAATGGCATTTTCTTTCAAAAAAATTTTCTTTTATAATAGTATTTTGGCCCACAATTTTTGGGCCCACAAATGTCACCAAAAATAGGGAATCTCAGACTGCATGTTCTGTGCTGCTTGATTGGGTCTTTACTGTCTCCAAAAGTATCCCAAATTGTGCCTGTGGTCAAGGAATAATTTTGAAAAAGTTTAAATGAAAACAGTACCATTAGTTGTCAAGTTTTGTTTCACTATGGAATAGGTTGTAGCTGTGAAGTGATTAATGGTAGATTTTCTTCTGTTACCTCTATCTTTAAAATAGTATCTCAAGTTATACTTCTATAATCAATCAGAATTTTGGGTTTCAATCTCTAAAATGGTATCTCTGAAATTATACTTCAATGATCACGTAGTATTAGTATCACAGAATATTTCTTTTTTGTGTATTCTTAAATATTTACAAAACTAAAATAACAGGTATACATAGTAGAATAATGGCAAAGGTGAAGGTCATATATTTCTATCAAAATACTTGGCTTTTACAGTAGAACATTTGCGATTGTAAAGGTCATATATGTCACATTTGTCCTGGTTTGGAGGAAATTACCTTGAATTCAATTATGAAATCTTCATTGCTTTGACGATTTATTGTTTTCACACCTCTTTGTGATTAATTACTTTGATAGCTTACCGTAGCATATTTAAGGGAAATTTGGAAGGCATTTTAAGTAAACTCATGCATTTGAAACTTTGCCTTAACTCTTTACCAAACGACAAAATTTTAGACCTGTCCAAATTGAAAGCATTTGCAGATGACAAAATACATGTGATTTGAAAATTGAAATTTGTTTTGGGAAGAGTAGAAGACACTATGGGAAAAGGAGAAAATGCTGGTTACCAGTATTTGCTCCTTTTCCCACAATGTTTCCAAAAGGCTTCTTTCTCAGGGTCGTTAAAAGTCGGGATTGTGTGGTAAAGGGTTAAAATCAAACTTTAGCTCACTGAGGGCTTTCTTTTTTTTTTTTCAAGATTGTATATGACCAAAATCTTTTTCATGTGTTTCTAAGGATGGAAATACCGTAGAATGAGCCGTCCATCAAAGTATCAAAACTAGAAAAGCCTCTGCTATTGCTTATCTTGTTGTTAAATGTTGCTTTTTTAAGAGCTTAGCAAGGCAGAATATGTTATTATATAAAATAAAAACTAAATAAAACGTGTTTGCAAAATAACAGCGGCTTAAAAGGTATACACAATGTGTGGAATACAACACTTTTATCAACATTGAAATTTTTAAGAGAGCAAAAGACTGTGGGAATAAGGAGGGTAGGGTTGCCATCTTGTTTGTGTGCATACATGTAGCAAGGCTGATGTCATCATTTGCTAATCCTAAAATTCTTCTAAAGGAGATAGATCAACAAAACAGATTTAAAAATGAAATTGAAAGTTAGAAAAAATGAATCTGTAAAACGAAGAAAATACTGTTAGATCATGGGAAAATATGTGAACAATATCAACGTCTGAAATAAAAAGGTTATTGCCAGCTCTGGCAACTCCGTTAAAAGAGGTTGCCTGACAGTATATTGCAATTCAAATCAAATAGTGTATATAACTGTATGCTTTGTCAAGTACTCTTTCCAAAACAACATTGAATGAGTATAATATTTTCTTTTTACCTCTCAATTCAATATTAATTCATCTGATATGAATCCTGTCATTAGGGTTAGTGCATGATAGAACATACTGCATGAAACAATGCATGCTTATTGTATGCTTCTTCTGTAACCTATCTGGTGTAGGACTTTCAGTCTCTCTAAAATTTCTCTGTTGGCTCAACTACATGTAATGGAACATACTTAGAATTAACCCTGCACCAAGCAATCAAGCGTTTTTAAGGACTCTTGAGGGCAATGCTTTTGAAAACCTTGTGGGAAAAGAAAAAAAATGCTAGTAACCAGCATTTTTTTTTTCTTTTCCCACAATGTTTTCTACCTTTTTTAAACCAAAATCTGATAATTTGAGTAATGTTGAGGTGTGGTCTGTAAATGCTTTAGTTTTGGACAAGGCTACATAATGTTATCCATAAAACAATGAGTAATTTGTCACTTTTTGATTAAACTTATTTATAAGGATCTAAGCCTATCTTACTGAACGTGATCCATATGCATCAAGATCTGTCTCATCGTAGTCTCTTGTATTGAATCTTCTGTCTTGTCATAGGCTGAAAATATTTCTGTACTGTAAAGTTGCCATAATGTACTATGCTAACAATATGCAATACTTTCATCTCAGTCAGACTGCTCAAAACTTAAAATTTTGGTTGAAAACATACCTGAAATACTGTAGTACTCACAGTGTGTAAATACTTTTCTTGTATTTTTAACTTCTACTACAGTTAACTCTATAGTTAACTCTACCAAACAACAAGATTCAGGCCTGTTCAAATCAACCCTTTACCAATCAACAACTCTTTATTTTTCTTCCACTCAAAGTCAAAATGGTACAAAGTCGCCAAAGATCTTTGATAAATAGATTGTGGAAAAAAGAGAAAATGCTGGTTACCAGCATTTTCTCCTTTTTCCTTAATGTTTTCAAAAGCCTTCTCCCTTGGACTCTCCAAAATGCATGATTTTTTTGTGAAGGGTTAAATGCATTTATAGACCAGAAATTAAACATGGCTTAACCCTTTACCACAGTCCCAACTTTTAACGACCTTGATAAAGAAAGCTTTTGAAAACATTGCAGGAAAAGGAGAAAATGCTGGTAATCAGCATTTTCTGCTTTTTCCCCAATGTTTTTTTACCCTTCCAAAAATAAATCTCAAGTTTTGAGCCACTTGTATTTTGTTGTCTGCAAATGTTTTCAATTTGGACTGGTCTAAAATTTTGCTGTTTGGTAAAGAGTTAACCCTTTACCAAACAATCCCTGGTTTTAACGACCCTGAGGAAGAAGCCTTCTGAAAACATAGCGGGAAAAGAAGAAAATGCTGGTAACCAGCATTTTCTCCTTTTCCCACAATGTTTTCTACCCTTCCTAAATCAAATTTCAATTTTTGAATCACATTTATTTTGTCGTCTGAAAATGCTTTCAATTTGGAGTAGTACAGTTTAGATCTCTACAGTAATTGTAGTTGATGCTTGATTTGTATTCAAAGATAATGACTAGTCAGCTATATCTGCTAACACGGCTTGAAAAAGAATGTAAACTTTAACACTAATATATCTTTGAATACCAGTCTTGTTTTGTAATTTTGTGTTCAACATAATTATGTTATGCATATATGCATTGCTATAGAGATGATTGCAATTTTGATTCTTCTCAAAACAATGAATTTTTTAATGTATTTTTGAATGAAAATGTATAGTTTAGTCTTAAATTAATGAATTGGTGAAATTTGAATGATCCCTACCTTTATGTTTAGATAATAACTGTATAAGAATGCTTGACAAAGATAGGTTGGTAGTGAATTGAACTGGTTTGCAAATTCATTGACACAAGATGTTATTAAGCCTATCACACCTTAAGTGAAAAATAAGGGGCTTTAGCAGACAGCATAGATCAAGATCAGACTGCAAAGAACATCCAATCTGATCTTGGATTCATACCATCTGCTTTTTTCTCAAGCCTATGAGATAAAAGTCTTGAGTTTCAGTGGAGTCTTGTTTGAAAGAGTTAATGTTCATGCAGTAAGTAAAAAAATTTCAGATTAGCATTGAATTCATTGTGCCAAATTTTGAATGAAACTGGGATTTTGATTGGCTTAGAAACAAGTACAACCTGGAATTTTTGCCATCAACTTGTCTTTGTCAAAAAGGTTGCCTTGGAGACCTTCAAGTACACCCTGAAAATTATTTGTATAAGAAGACTTTGAAAAAAATCTCTGTAAATCATAGATAATTAATGTGAATATATCATGGGAAAAAAATCATAGCAAATGGAGAAATTGTTTTATTGTATTCAATGTCTCCTTTAACTGCAATGTTTTCAAAGGCCCTCTATGGCAAGACCAAAAAAGTTGGCATCAATTAGCACTGGTTTTAACTCTTTACCATACAAAATAAAAATTTCACACTAGTCCAAAACGGTATCAGTTGAAGACAAAAAATTAAATGTGAATCAGAAGGAGAGATATGTCTTCAAATGGTTACATTGCTGCAAAAGGAGAAAATACCGCTTACCAGCATTTTCCCCCTTTTCCCACAATGTTTTTAAAGACCTTTTACCTCAGGGTTGTTAAATCACAGGATTGTTTGGAAGGGGTTTAACAATATCAGTATAAGGTTTTCAGGGCCCATTTTTTCATGTTGCATATTTGATTTCCTGATTTTGTGTTTTTAGTTTAGCATGATGTTGTTTGTGTAGTTGTAATGTTTTCCTTGTTTGTTTATTTTTTCTTTATTTTTTTTCTCTGTTGTAATTGGGCTGTTCAGACAGTGAAGATGAAAAGGAAGAGAGGAACTCCAATGGTATGGTCAATACTGATAACTTTTTATTCTCCTTCTTACCCTTTTTACTGGTTATGTGGGAAAGCAGCCAGTGGTCCAGGAAGAATATTGTGCAAAGTACTGGTAAAAGAAACTCCAGGAAAGCAAGGGAAGCGGAGTCTTATCATTTCAAACAATTTTAGTCTTGTTGTGTATGCAAATAGTTGAAATTTAGACAAGTGTAAAATTTTGTCATTTAGTTAAAAAAAAATACCATGGCTGCTTTTGAATATCTCTTCACAAGGGACAATATAGACCCAAGATCAGACAATAATTATGCAGTCTGATCTCTGTATACACTATCTACTAAAGTAAGTAAAATTGTGAAAAAGACACTCTAGGGTTTTACACTTGACAAACAATCCCGGGTTTTCACGACTCTGAGAAAGAAGGCTTCTGAAAACATTGTGGGAAAAGGAGAAAATGCTGGTAACCAGCATTTTCTCCTTTTCCCACCATGTTTTCTACCCTTCCCAAAACAAATTTCAATTTTTGAGTTACATTAATTTTGTCGTCTGCAAATGCTTCCGATTTGGAGTAGTCTAAAATAATGCCGTTTGGTGAAGAGTTAATGTAAACCCTGTTTGCTCTGTACTGCTGGGTCTGTAAGAATTATCAATTTGGTAGTCAGAAATAAACTAATATTTGTATAAAAAAGTAGGCATTGCAAGCAAGATTGAGTGATCAAGTTTACTGTAAGTAAAATTTTTCCGTCAGTTTTTTTTTTCTTGAAATTTTCGCATGAGGTGATAAGCTATAGCAACCATCATTTTAAGTGTCAAGACCCTATTCTGAAAAAACTGAATCGTAAGACTATTAAACTGGACTGAAATAAAAGTCTGAACTGCATTCAGTAATGTACACTTGAGATTGACTAAGTGTTTGCACTGTTAGAATAGCAGTAAAACTAATTACACTCTGTGATATTAACTTTTTGCCTGAAATCAACTCTTTGACTTTCTAGAAAATTTTTTAGAAATTTCTGGAAAAATCTCTGAAAGTATCAGACAATGAAAAAAGAGAAGGTTGCACATTTTTGTGCTGTCTAATCTTTGTCTACATGTCTGCATATGCAAAAGTATAGTTTATAGACAGTCATGTACCAAAAAAAAATGACAAGGATATCTACATAGTTTGCAATGTACAGATGTTTATGTCAGACTGTCTCACTAAATATTGGACAAAACAAGTCCAGGATTAGACTGGATTTTTCTGTGCAGCCTGATCTTGAGATGAGTTGTCTGCAAAAGTAACTTTACATTTGACCCATGTTCTGTGAATAGGGGGCTTAGTGCATCTGCAAAAAGTATCGACTCGGGTCAGCCTGCGCAGTCCATGCAGGCTGACCTGGGCCGAAACTTTTTGCTCTTGTTCAATTTCCTGCAGCTCAAAGGACCAGTGTACCTCACAATTGAGTCAGTTGTTATACAAAATGAATTTTATGGATCCATAATTATGTGATGCATTTCTTGGTATCATGCATTATGGAGATGCATTAAACCCCCTTTTTCCAGAGCAAGGCCCATTTTGTTGTGATTGGCATTTATAGATTTCATGGGGCTTCTGAGACAGTTTCTAGATTTTTTACTAAATTTTTGTTTGGCTGTTTAGAAAGAAAGCATTGAGGAATTGTAATAGCCCTGTCATCGTCTGCATCCTTGCCGCCATGTAAAAATGTTGACATTCTTATATCTCTGTCATATTGAAGCCGGGCCGGGTAGCTCAGTGGTTAGCGTATCTGACTCGTGACCTGGAGGTTGTGGGTTCGATACCCGGTTGCAGCAAACCTTGTTTCCGGCGATCTTTCGTCTCTCACCTCTGATGCATGTGAGAAAAGTAGTCAGTGGCTTTGGAAAGAAAGTTGTGTCAGTACTGGTGTGAGAAAGCCAGGAAACACATGGGTGCGTCACTGACCGCCATGATATGACCTAAGCTGTTTAAATGGCGGTAAACTCCAATACAAACCAAACTGTCATATTGAAGATATCTACTTTAAACTCATGCTAGTTGTTAGCAATCAAAAGCAGAACCTATGCCAATGGGACGCATAAACATCAAAATATTTTCTACTCAGAATTTTAACTCAAAAAAGAACTGCAGCCATGGGTTTGCCTTGGTCCTGTTTTTTTCCATGGTATACAAGCCATGCTCTGGCAAAAGGGGGCTTAATGCACCCCCTTGATGCATGGTACCAAGCAGGTCATCACAGTATTATACATCCCAAAAATCTGTTTTATATAACAACTTATTGAATCGTAAGGTGCACTGGTCCTTTGACATACAGAAAATTGACCAATAGCGAAAAGCATTGCCCCAGGTCAGCCTGAGCAGATTGTGCAGGCTGACCTGGGATGATACTCTTAGCAAATGCATTAAGCCTCCTTTCCAGGGAGCATGCCTCATATTTATTAATACATGTGGACTAGATTATAGATAGATTACTAACATTTTGTATTTTTTTCTTCTTTTTATTGCTCTGTGGTTGCTGCTGGTTGGTACTGTACAACAGTCAGTGACAACTTCTTTGGTAAGACAATAATCGATATACTTCTACAAAGCCAGTAGGTCCTTTCTTAAAGTCCTTAACCCTTTACCACACAATCCTGAGTTTTACCAACCCTGAAGAAGCAGCTTTTTGAAAACGTTGTGCGAAAAGGAGAAAATGCTGGTAACCAGCATTTTCTCCTTTTCCCGCAATGTTTTATACCCTTTTGAAGACAGATCTCATCATTTGAGCTACATTTAATTTAATTTGTCTTCTATAAGTGCTTTCAATTTGGAAAAGTCCGAAATTTTGTTATGACTGTGTTAACCCTTTCCCAGATAAGCCCTGGTTTTTACGGCTCTGAAGTTGAAGGTGGTTGAAAACACAGTGGAAAAATGAGAAAATGCTCATAACGAGCATTTTCTCCTCTTTCCACAGTGTTTTTTTCCCTTACAAATAAAAATACCACCTTTTTAGCCACTCTAAATTTGTCGTCTGCAAATTCTTTCAATTTCAGCAGACCAAAATTACCTCATCTGGTAAAGAGCTAAAGAATTAACTCTTTACCAAATGACAAAATTTTAGGCTGGTCTAAACTGAAAGCATTTGCAGACAACAAAATAAATGTGAGTACAATTAAAACTTTTTTTGGGGAAGGATAGAAAACACTGTTGGAAAAGGAGAAAATGCTGGTTACCAGCATTTTCTTCTTTTCCAACAGTGTTTTCAAAAGCTTTTTATCACAGGGTCGTTAACCGTCGGGATTGTGTGGGAAAGGGTTAAATGACCCTTTTGTATTAACTCCTTGAGTGCTAAACTGAATTGACTCTTCACCAGACGACAAAATTTTAGTCTTGTCCAAATTGAAAGCGTTTGCAGACGACAATTTCAGTGTGGCTTAAATGGTGCAATTTTTCTTTGACATGGTAGAAAACATTGTTGGAAAAGGGGAAAATGCTGATAACCAGCATTTTGTCCTTTTCCCACATTGTTTTCAAAAGGCTTCTTTACCAGGGTTGTTGAAAGTCAGCATTGTGTGTTAAAGGTTAATTGACCTTTTCTTCGTAAATAAAGGCCTTCATATTCGAATTTCTAAGAAAATACTGTTTAATGTTGATCCCAGATCAGACTGTATATTTAAAACATTGTTGCAAAAGGAGAAATTTACCAAAACAACCAAATTCTCCGTTGGCCACAATGTTCTGGGAAAAAAAGTCTGCTCCTTGTTGAAAAAGTTATTTTAGGTGTTTCAAAGAAATTTTAAGTTTGAACAAGTCCTAAATATAAAAACTTCAATTTAGAAGTACCTTCTTAAGAGCTTTGTTATGGCTGCGGTTTGGCAATTTGCTGCATTTTGGTTTAGAACTAACGGTACACTAACATTATATTGATTGCTTTGAACAAAGAAAAAAGTAGATTAAAATCATTCAGCAATCTTTTACTTACTCAGAGGAAGGAGTACAGTAGCACCATGTTTGATAAGCGCTCCCATAAACAGGTTAAACGCTTAACGAAAAAACAAAATTTTAGACTAAACCATAATTAAAACTGTTTCCAGGCCAGATATCAAATGTGACTAAATTTTGGTATCCCACTTTGAATGGGTAGAAAACTTGGTGGGAAGAGGAGAAAATGCTGGTTACCAGCATTTTCTCCTTTTCCAACAATGTTTTCTGTGTCCTTCTTCATTAGGGTCATTGAAATTCTGTGTGGAAAGGGGTTAAAATCTGACATAGCAAAAAATGAAACTTTTTTCTTTTGATTTCAGGAATGAGTAGGGAACTTGAAAATCTCATCTTGGAAAATACAGAACTTCTTGCAACAAAGTGAGTATAGTACACTTGTTTCTACACGTAATGACCTATTGTCCCATTTACCCAACAATTCCATGGTTTTACTTCCTTGAGAAAAGAGTACTTTGAAAACATCTTTGGTATAGGAGAAAATTGTGGTAACTAGCGGGGTGCCTCAATCCTTTCCATCCTTTTAAGGACATATTCCATGATTTAGCATCATGTAGTTTATCATCTACAAATGCTTTCGAATCTGAAAAGTAGATTTTGTTCTTTGGTTAAGAGTTTAGGAGCATTTGAATGAAGGTAGGTTTCTTTTTGGAATGGTAAGCACAGTTAGAAAAGAAGCTGTTGCCAGTGTTGGACAACTTTCAAGATGTTGCTGTACAACAGGGATTATCAACGTAAATTACGGGCCGATATGTGTGAAAATGTTGCAAAAGAATAATTCGTAGTGATCAGTATCTTCTCTTTTTGGCATGAAATCTTATAAAGGGGTAGTATACTGCTAGAGGATATGACTGAACCCTTGCAGTGCTAAAAAATCAACCCTTTACCACAGTCCTTCAGAAATAGGCCTTTTGAAAACATTGTGGGAAAAGGAGAAAATGCTGGTAACCAGCATTTTCTCCTTTTCCCACAATGTTAACTAGTCTTCCTGATACAAATCCCATCATTTGTGCCATATAAATGTTGTCATATGCAAGTGCTTTCAAACTGGACCTATCTAAAATATTGTCATTTGGGAAAGAGTTAAGGTCTACAACCCCTAACGCTTCTAGAGCAACATGGAATAAAATTTCTTGTAATTTTATAAATAAGGATTTATACTGATAAAATACTTTTGCACATTTTTAAACGGCCAGAAATTCCTTGATGTCTGTCTTGAAATTATTTGTTGATATTTTCGTTAGTTTCCTGAAGAGGGAGATTGAAAAAAGTGGCTTGGTTAAAGTAGAACAATAATACTCATTTTTATACCCCCGCAAAACAAATGTTTTCGGGGGTATACTGGAATCAGCCTGTCCGTCTGTGTGTCCGTCTGTGTACAAAATACTAGTAATTGCCTGTTTCTGTCAAAGCGCTGGCGGGGGTATTAAGTCACATTCCGTGACAGCTCTAGTTAATCAAAGCAAATTTTGTAGGATAATATTATAGTGGAAATAACTGTTCTCCTTTAGTGGTCGTAGACCTTAAATGGACATTCTCAGTCAGAACTGAATAATGCAGATTTTGCAATTTGAAGGTTGTTGGTTATCAGAATTTCTAGCAGAGAAGCTGACAGTTTAGACCTAAGATTAGACCGCATGTTTTGTGCAGCCTAATCTTTATCTACACCATCAGCATAAGCAATTGAAGCTGGGTTCAGCAGTACAAAGGTGAAAAGCATGATGATGGATATACCACAATTTTTAGCTCCACTGGCCGAAGGCCAGCGGGCTTATGTCATGGCCTGTTGTCCGTCGTGCGTCCGTCCGTCTGTGCGTCCGTGCGTCCGTCCGTGCGTTAACTTTTTTTTAAAACGTCTTCTTCTCTGAAACTACCCATCCAATTTTGATGAAACTTCACAGAAATGATCCTGCCATGGTCCTCTTCAGAATTTCTTGAAAGAATTTAATTCCTTCAAAAACTCTGGTTGCCATGGCAACAAAACTGAAAAATTTTGAAAATCTTTGAAAATCTTCTTGTCTGAAACCGTAAGGCCAAGGGCTACCAAATTTGGCATGTAGCTTTATCTAGTGGACCTCTACCAAGTTTCTTCAATTTATAGCCCTGGGGTCAAAATTGGCCCCGCCCCGGGGGTTACAAGTTATACATGGGCTTATTTAGGGAGAACTTTAAAATTCCTCTTCTACCTAGCCATAGGGCCTAGAGCTACCAAATTTGGCATGTAGCTTTATCTAGTGGACCTCTGCCAAGATTGTTCAAATTATAGCCCTGGGGTCAAATTAGGCCCTGCCCGGGGGTAACAAGTTTTACATGGGCTTATATAACAAGTTTTACATGGGCTTATATAGGGAGAACTTTAAAATTCTTCTTTGACTTAGCCATGGGGCCTAGGGCGACCAAATTTGGCATGTAGCTTTATCTAGTGGACCTGTACCAAGGGTGTCCAAATTATAGCCGAGGGTCAAATTTGACTTCGCTCCGGGGGGTAACATATTTTACATGGGCGGGCTTATATAGGAAAATCTTTCGCATCTAGCTATAAGGGCTAGGGCTATCAAATTTTGCATTTAGCTTTATCTAGGGGGTCTCTATCAAGGGTGCCCAAATTATAGCCCAGGGGGTCAAATGTAGCCCCACCCCAGGGGGTCACAAGTTCTACATGGTCTTATATAAGGAAACTTTAATAATCTACTTGTACATAGCCATATTTAGGCCTAGGGCTACCAAATTTTGCATGTAACTTTATATAATGGGCCTCTACCAAGAGGGCCCAAATTTTAACTTTGGGGGTCAAGTTTGACTTCACACCAGGGGTCACAAGTTTTACATTGGCTTTTATAGTGAAAACTTGATAAACCTGTGTCATGGATCACATATTTTACAGGGCCTTTTACTCAGCAAACTTGTTTTACATGACTTTTTATTGGGCAAGATTAAAAAATCTTTTTGTTTATAACCACACATTCTAGTTTCATATTGTAGGTCTGGGGTCAAAATTGCCTTCATTCCAGGGATCGCAAGTTTAACATGGGCTTCAAAATATTGTCACTTCAATTTAAACACTAATCAAGGGAAATAACTCTTTTTATGAAAGATAAAGTTCGTTACTATTTACCTCCCTTGATTATCAAGCTGCAGTGATACATGATTGGTGCTAGACAAGTTTTTTAGCTCCACTGGCCGAAGGCCAGCAGGCTTATGTTATGGCCCGTTGTCCGTTGTGCGTCCATCCGTATGTTAACTTTTTAGCTCATTTGAGCACAACATGCTCAAGGGGAGCTTTTAGCATTTGTTTCAACTCAATAAAAGAATTTTCAATCATACACCAAAACAAAAAATTATCCTCCACATATCTGACTGTGTTTACAAACTATGAAGTGTTCATATTAATACACCATGTCTACTGTTTGATGATGACTAGCTTAGAAAAAGTATTAATAAAATAAGTTTGAAAAAAAACCTTAGTGATTTATTATGACAATTGTTAGCACACATGTAACTCATTACCAAACGGTAATATTTTAGGCTTGTCTAAATCGAAAGCACTTGCAGACGACAAAATAAAAGTGATTGAAAATTTGAAATTTGTTTTGTGAACAGTAGAAAACATTGTAAGAAAAGGAGAAAATGCTTTTCTAAAGCCTTCTTTCTCAGTGTCATCAAAAGTAGGGATTGTCTGGTAATAGGTTAAAAAGATATATTTCAAACTGAGATTGATGTATATACTTGTTTTTTACTGGCACTGAAGGTCTGTCCGTCCATCTGTCCGTGCATGCATTAACTTTTATTTCAAACATCTCTGAAACTACTTATCCAATTTTGATGAAACTTCAAAGAAATGATCCTGCCATGGTCTTCTTCAGAATCCCATGACAGAATTTTATTTCTTCAAAAACTCTGGTTGCCATGGCAACAAAACTGAAAAATATAGAAAATTTTCAAAAATCTTCTTCTCTGAAACTGTAAGGCCTAGGGCTACCAAATTTGGCATGTAGCTGTATCTAGTGGGCCTCTACCAAGTTCCTTCAAATAATAGCCATGGGGTCTACCAAATTTTGCATGTAGCTTTATCTAGTGGGCCTCTACAAGGAGGGCCCAAATTATAGTCCTTGACCCAAGTTTGTCCCCACACCACGGAACACAAGGTCACCAGTTTTACATGGGCTTTTGTAATGAAAACTATCTTAAGTCATCATGTTACTAACCGTTATAAAGACTAAGGCTATTAGATTTAGCCCTGTCTCATGGGTTTCATGTTTTACAGGGCTTTTCATTGAGAAAAATTTGAAAATCTTCTTGTTTATAACATTCAAGAACTGAATTATTTGGTATGGAACTTTATATTGTGGACCTCCACCAGGATTCAAATAATTATAGCTTTGCGATCAAAATTGGCTTTGCCCATGGATCACAACTTTCTCGTAGGATTAGATAGAAAAATGTTTGCATGTCCTCGTGTTTGAAATCAATTTGCTGAATATTGTAATGTTTGGCTTGTAGTGTTTTTACTTAATAGCCAGTGGAGCGATACAGGGCCATCATGGCCCTCTTGTTATACTTTTTCTTTTCAGGAATGCACTCAACATTGTAAAGGATGATTTGATAGCTAAAGTTGATGAACTTACAAGGTAATGCATATATATATTTTTTTGGATACTTGAATACCGTATTTCTCCTAATAAAAGTGCTCTCCCTGATATTAGCTCCCCCACCCCACCCCACAAAACCCCTTAAATCATGATAACCTAACGTACATTAGTTGATTAAAATGATAATATTTGAAGAATTTGATGAATATTTTCCCTAATTTGATTAATATTTCCTCTTAACAATCACTAAAAAACAAAGAAATACAAAATTGGACAGACTTTTTGTTTTGCAAATTGGGTACAAAAAGGCTCCCTGTCTATGTTTTGCATAGCTCCCAGGAGCTTTTATTTGGAGAAATATGGTATTTGGTGCTGGCAATTATTACACAGTCAATGTTCACCTACTATGTGCGCAGAGATTTGCTGTAGCTGCCAATGACTTGATTGTAACCTACCTAGTTGAAATGTATTTAAGCCATGCTTTGTGAAAAGGGGGCTTAATGCAACTGCAAAAAGTGTCAGTCCAGGTCAGCCTGCACAGTTCATGCAGGCTGACCTGGGCCTAAACTTTTCGCTATTGGTCAATTTTCTGTATATCAAAGGACCAGTTTACTTCATGATTAAGTTGATTCTGTAAAAAAGTGACTATTATGGATCCATAATTATGTGATGACTTGTCCGGTATCATGCACCAGGGAGATGCATTAAGGCGCCTTTTGTGACAACTTCTTACAACGTATATAAATCATTGTTAATCATCGCTTCCTTAAAACTTTCAGGGGTCCTGTGTGGCTCTGTGTTAACCCTTTGGCTGTTAAGCCCAACTCGCTGACCTTTTGCGGACACTGTAGATCAAGATCAGACTGCACAGAACGTGCAGTCTGATCTTGGATCTACACTGTCCGATAAGGACATATAGTTTCCCCATAAAATAACTTTTGAGACAGCAATATTTGGGTTTTTACTATCAACTTGAAAATTTCATTTTAGTTGTTTAGCAGGAAAAAGGATGAAAGTGTGAAAGCAGTGTAAAAAAACATTCAATCAGTAGAACCTTCACCAGTGTTTATGCCATGATGTTGCTAGTTCCAAAGGTTGATCCAGTTCATCATGGGATTCAGAGGAAATATTGTGAGAAAAGAAGAAAATTCTGGTTACCAGCATTTTCTCCTTCTCTCACAATTTTTTCAAAAACCTTCCTCCAAAAGAGTAGTCAAAACTCTGGACTGTTTGGTAAAGAGTAAAAGCAATTGGTGAGTAATAAAAAAAGAACAATTGCTATTGAAAGCTGTGTCAGCAGAAATTAGAAATACTCTACTTAAACATACATCTTTACTCATTTTTATCCAGTTTTTTAACTGTTTTAAAACCATTTTTTTCTTTATTTTATGAAACTATAATCACTCTTGTATCTTCATGCCAAATATTACCCCTGATGGTTACAAGGTTGCACAGATTACGGCAGATAGAAAATGCATTTCATTCTATTGTGGCTAGCCATAGACATGACAACCACAGTTTCCAGTTTAAATTGAAGACAAATCCCTACAGTTTCTTTACCCCCATACACCTTATATTGATTTTTATGCCCCCCTTCAATGAAGTGGGGGTATATTGCTTTGCTAATGTGGGTCGGTCTGTCCGTAGGTCGGTCCGTCCGTTGGTCGGTTGGTATACCTTACCTTGTCCGGATGATAACTAGACACAGAATTGACGTAGGTTCGTCAAATTTGGCACAGACATGCGTCTCGGAGTGTAGATGATCCCAATTGATTTTGAGGTCAATCGGTCAAATGTCAAGGTCACAGTGACCGTCAACATGTTGATATATAGACCAAACCTTGTCCGGATGATAAATAGACACAGAATTGACCTAGGTTCATCAAATTTGGCACAGACATGCATCTCGGAGTGTAGATGATCCCTATTGATTTTGAGGTCAATCGGTCAAAGGTCAAGGTCACAGTGACCGTCAACATGTTGATATATAGACCAAACCTTGTCCGGATGATAACTAAACACAGAATTGACCTAGGTTCGTCAAATTTGGCACAGACATTCGTCTTGGAGTGCAGATGACCCCTATCGATTTTGAGGTCAATCAGTCAAAGGTCAAGGTCACAGTGGCCTTCAACTTAATGATATATAGACCAAACCTTGTCCAGATGATAACTAGACACAGAATTGACATAGGTTCTCCAAATTCTGTACAGTTATTCCTCTCGGAGTGTAAATGATCCCTATCGATTTTGAGATGAATCCATCAAAGGTCAAGGTCACAGTGGCCTTCAACTTAATGATATATAGACCAAACCTTGTCCAGATGATAACTACACACAGAATTGACCTAGGTCCTTCAAATTCTTTACAGATATTCATCTTGGAGTGTAAATGATGCCTATCGATTTTAAGGTTAATCAGTGAAAGTTCAAAGTCACAGTGACCACCAAATGATTCATGGCCCGCGCAGCCGTTCGCCACTAGAACCATTTGCTCAAAAAAAAGTAAAGTGTCTCAAAAATCATCATATGTGGCTCAACTTGTGGCTCCAACATTTTATTCGCGTATTATCGGGGATGTAGTAAGCATCGAAGTCGACTGGGAAAAAGCGGAAGTCGAGGGCGCGTGCCAAAAAGAAAATCGATAACCCAGTCTGTGTATGGGCAACTGTTTACAATCTTGTATGTATACACACGGCGATGTGTATAATTATGCGAACTGTTGACAGATTATCACGTTTAACAATTGAAGGGGGCTATAAATCAAAAAGATGACATTGATATTTCCCAATCAATTCTTTTGATATCAGTTTATGAACTGTGCCACTTCCTGTATCAATGTGGCAGTAGGGGGGGCATGACTGTTTTACAAACAGACATCTTGTTTTATCTATGTTTACGCAGGTGACTTAGAGTATAATACTGTCAAGTTTTAACAGTGTTTGTTTACTCTCTGGCTGTAAAGATGTCTCTGTAAGCTATAGTGAATTAAATAAAGAACAGAACAGACTTTATAAAACTTATCAAACATAGAAACTCTAGGATCTGCCATTCTTTATTCCAGCGAGCAAGAGATATTGAAGGAAGAAATCAACACACTCAAAGGTCAAAGGACAAAGTTACAAGACAGAATCAAGGAGTTGGAGGATGAGTTGAAGAAAACCAAAGAAGATCTAGAAAAGAAGGTGCAAGCTGCACAGGAAGCAGAGAATGAGGTACACCTTGCTATCTTCTTAACAGATGACAAAATCGTTTACCAATCCAAATTGGAAGAATTTTCAAATGAGAAATTTAATGTGGCTCAAACGCTGGGATTTGCTCTTGAAAGAGTGGAAAACATTGGGGTAAAGGGATAAATGCTGGCTACCACGAATTTTTCAAAAGCTGTCTCCATCAGTCATGAACTTATGATTGTTTGGTAAAGAGTTCATGCTTTACCAAAAGATCTCATGTTTAAAAGATCCACAAGAAAAAACTGAGAGAAAAGGAGAAAATGCTGGTTACCAACATTTTCTCCTTTTCTCAAAATCTTTTCTGCCCTTTCACAGCCAATGTAATCATCTAATGTATATTTATTTTGTCGCCTTCAAATGCATTCAAAATTAACTAGTCTAAAATTTTGTTGTCTGGTAAATGGCTTACAACATGCGAAAAAGGGCATTCGGACATTTGCGTAAAGTGTCGTTTCGGATCAGCCTGCGCCGACTGCGCAGGCTAATCCGCGACGGCACTTTACGACTACATTAGATTTTGTCCTTCAGAAAACATTAGAAAAAACAGAAAATTACTTAAAAACGGAAAGTACCATCTCAGATTAGCCTGCGCGGGCTTATCCAAGACGACACTTCGCAAATGTCCAAATGCCCCTTTTCGCGTGTTACAGGCCAAATGTTAACCTCCATCACTTCGTGTCAATACAGTTAGGCACTTATCATGGTCATTAAAACTCAGGGTTACATTCTCCTGTTGCCTCAATGCAGATTTTTTTCAGAAAGTAACCAAGTGATGGAATTTATAACTTTTACAGGACGATGTGCCAATGGCACAGCGCAAGAGATTCACACGAGTGGAAATGGCTCGTGTTCTTATGGAACGTAACCAGTATAAGGAACGATTGATGGAACTTCAAGAGGCTGTCAGGTGGACAGAAATGATCCGAGCTTCCAGGGAACACCCAGAAATAGCGCCATCCAAGAAAAAATCTTCAATCTGGAATTTGTGAGTATTGATTTATTTTGTTTTTGGTCTCTTGATATCTTTAGCTAGAGCCTTTTTTTTTTCTGCTTATTAATGTCATATTTATTTAGTTTGTTACTGACCTTGCAGATTTGCATGAGATGACACCTTGAGATACTCTTATAGAAAGTGTGGATCAAGATCAGTTTGCTTTGTTCTTGGATCCATCCTTTCCACTATTTGCAAAACATTGTGGCAAAACAGGCATGAACTGCAAATGTCAACTTGAGATTCTGTAACAAATAGTATGGATCAAGATCAGACTACAATGTTAATGGATCAACCTTTTCTATTATTTTGTCAAATAATTTGGCAAGAACATGCATGAACTGCAAGTATTTTTACTCCCTGGAAACAGCTATTTCCTTTATTTATCAGTCTAAGTGTTAACGCTATCGTTATTATGTTACACACATTTATTTCTCACCTTTTACTCACTATTCTGTTTTAACTTGAGTCCCTTGTACTCACCAAAATTAATTCTAAAATAATATATTCCATATTATAATAATCTAAAATAATATATTCCATATTATATTAATCTAAAATAATATATTCTATATTATATTAATCTTCAAAAAAAGATGTATATGAGCCATGCTCTGTGAAAAGGGGGCTTAGTGCATTTGCAAAAAAGTATCGACCCAGGTCAGCCTGCGCAGTCCGCGCAGGCTGACCTGGGTCGAAACTTTTCGGAGATGCATTAAGCCCCCTTTTCACAGAGCATGTCTCATGTGTATTATTAAGCATTATCATTATGATAGCCAGATGAATATTTTAGTTTGTATACAGGGACCAGTCTGTTCATCTTACTTACTGTCCACCCATGGTATGCACATAGATACATGAATTTTTAGCTGCAAGTCCCCCGTCCAGTTTAGCTGTCAGTGTGTAAGGGAAGCACAATAAGTCATGTTGTTATGAAAGAAGTGTTTTTTTTTTTTTTTTTCATATCTATACAAGAAACAATTGTCTGTGACATAAAAGATGGCAAAATGTTACCAAAGAGCAATAAGCACCCTGTTGTTCTTTTTATACAAATGCTAATGATTCTTCTGTCTTTCTGAATCTTAGAAGGTCATAAGAAGTTCATAAGATGTCAAGTGCAATTTGTAAAAACGACCCATTTAATGCACTGTCAAAGGTTATTTCCTCGGAATCGTCACACTTCACCTTAGCTTGGGTTGCACAGTCTGGTCTTGATCTATACTATCTGCAATAAGTATATCCGTAGTTGTCCTGAGCATCATAACTCTTTACCAGATGACAGATTGGTAGACTTTTTGAAAGTGTAAGCTTTTACGTACAACAAGGCTCAAGTGATAGATTGCGTTTGTGAAAGGCATCAGAAGCATTATGGAGAAAAAGAAAAAAATGCTGTTTACCTGCCTTGTCTCATTTTCCCACAATCCTTTCAAAAGCCTTTTCCCATAAGGTTGATAAAACGTAGTATTGTTTATTGCATTATGTTTGTGGACAAAATGATTTCCATGGTAACTGAAGGAGAGATACTTTTTGAACTGCATGAATAGTTGAAGTCTTAAATTGAAGAAAATACAGTTTTAACTGTTTTGCATGAGCATGCATCAAGCTCCCAGATAGTAAACTTTTGTATCTTGATTAGGGCCAAAAACTATAATGTGTACACAAAGATATGATAGGTTCATTATCACAGCTTGACACATTACAGTTAGCAAATGCAGCCATTTCTTTTCCTTCTATGGTTGTATGATGTTAATTGTAATGGCAAGCATAATTACCTCCCTTTAGTGAATGCAAATGAGATAGACTAGGCAAAGTGGTTGGGTGCTCATGTAGGTATTTGAATTGAGGCTGAAGCAGCTTCATTGAGAAAAAAGACCAGCCCACATAGCTCAATAGGTAGAGCTTAGGACTCGTGAACGTGAACATGATGTTTCGAGTCACTTGAGGGTGGCCATCTAAAATTACTAATGGTCTTTCGGATGAGACATTAAACCGAGGTCTCGTGTAACGGTGCTATACACCGAGCACGTAAAAGAACCAGGCGTAACTTATCATGGGTTTCGTCCTGTATCTGCACTATCCCCCCTAACAATACTAACAGCCTTCAGGGGGGCGTCGCCCATATGGGCAACCGGTGGCGACGATAAATAAACGCAAATTCAATCAATCAATCATTGAGAAAAAAGAAGACCAATGATGATCTCTATTAATATGTTTGATGTTTCAGTCTGTTCGACTACATCATATGCTCTGGTTATATTGTCTAGCTGGCCTCATTAGGGCTCTGTTGCGAGGTAGGGAAAAGAAGAAAATGCTAAGGACTGGTCTTTCAAAGACATCCAATCATTTGACTCACTTGTCATCTGCAACAGTTTCCATTTTGACATATCTAAAATTTTGTCATCTGATACAGTGGTAAGTTAAGACCTGTGGCAAAGGTGTTAAAATGATGAAAAAGAGAAAATAGATGTTGGCTTGAAATAGAAAAATAATGTCACATGTTCATTAGATCATACAATCTTTCATAGTTAAGTATTTTGTGAAGACTTTTAAAATACAATAACAAGTAGAATACAACTAATTTTCATTTTGAAACTTCATTTATAGGGTAAATTTAGGTCCTCTCTAGCTCAGTGTTAAAGTGTTGGGTTCATTAGGAAATTCCAGTTTGAACCCTGCTTGAGGTGCCTGTGCCTTTTGGCAAGGTACTTCATAGTTCCAGCCTTGTTCCTGTGAAATGTAGGAAAGGCATGATTAAGTGGGCTGTTATCACAATCTGACTAAAATATTGAGGAAAGCCACATTGAACCCCATTCTAACAAACAAATGTCCAATTGGAGAAAATTTTCTAGATGACCTTACTCCAAACCAAGCTGGCATGAATTAGGGGTAAATTGTTCATTCTAATTTTGTACAGTTTTGATCACAACTTTGAATCTCATTTCCTGTTTTCAGTTTTGGAAGCTTGGTCTCATCAGAGCCTCCCCCACCCACTCCAAAGAAAAGAAACAGTCAAAATACTCAAATAGTCTGATTCCAACTTGCATGAATTAGCATTATAGTACCTATAATTCATAACCACCTGACCCAGTTTGCAGCAGACAACTTTGAAAACATCCCTGAAAATACTTGACATGGAATGTGTTCAAAACATGAATGTTTAGGAAACTGACTCAGCAAAAGGAGAAATTGCTTGTTACAAGCAATTTATCCAATTGCCTCAATGGTTTCAAAAGTTGGCTGCTGCAAAATGAAAAAAAAAAAATCTCGTTGCAGGTGGAAATGTGTTAAGCTCAATTACTGCCATATTGTCAACTCTAGGAGTGCCAAAAATTGGGTCAAGAATTTCAGGCTATATAAAGGCACAGTGTGTGCAATGTCAGTGCTTTTTTTGCCTGGATGTTTTGTAAAGTATCAAATGGTGTAGAGTCCAGGGCCTATTCAAGTGTTTACTAAACATTCTAAATAGTGTTCCTAGTCCTATTCTAGATTAAGAAATTGATACAATTTCTGATTGGCTAAACTATTTGAGCTATACTCTGTGAAAAGGGGGCTTAATGCATCTCCCTGATCCATGGTACCAAGTAAGCCATCACATACTTATGGATCCATATTATCCACTTCTTTTAACAACCAACATTTCAGTGAGATAGAGTGGTCCTTAGACATACAGAAAATTGACCGATGGCGAAAAGTTTAGCAGATGCATTAAGCCACCTTTTCACAAAGCATGGCTCATTTGTTTTGGCCAGTTAGAAATCGTATTTCTGTGAAATTTAGAAAAATTCTTTTGAATTAGACTAAGAATACAGTTAAGATTGATTTGTGAGGACAAGCCTAGATCAGGTCTATACAGCCTTGCATTTGCTGGATTTACTTTTTCTTGGTGAAAATGTCTTTTTCATCTTATGGGCACTCCATGAGTTGATATTGAAGAAAACTAGATGATATTTGGTGCTATGATCTGTATCAGGTTTTATGATAAATGTTTTGGTGTTATGGCCCTTTAGTTTCATTTTATGTGTTAAATCAAACGGGGTTCTCCACATTGTAAATGACATTCACCTTTCACCTTTGCATATCTAATACAGTATTGAAACTAAAGGAAATGGCGATGGACCAGTATTCATTATCCAGTCTAATTTGTACTCCAAGTCTCATTCAAAATTAAGCAAGTAACTCAACTTTGATCAGCGAGACCATTTGGTCAAGCCATTTTATTAGCTATACCATTTGGGCAATCAGTAAAGGCATTAACTCTTTACAAAATGACAAAATTTAAGACTCTTCCAAATTGAAAGCATTTGCAGACAACAAAATTAATGTGACTCAAATATTGAAGTTTGTTTTGGGAAGTATAGAAAACATTGTGGGAAAAGGAGAAAATGCTGGTTACCAGCATTTTCTCCTATTCCCACATTTTTTTCAAAAGGTTTCTTCCTCAGGGTCGTGAAAACCAGGGACTCTTTGGTAAAGGGTTAACCTGAAATTTAAGAACTTTTTTAGATTAGACTAAGAATGATGGGTGAATACGAGCCCTGGTTGGCTTATCAGGCATTGAATTTATCAGAAAACTCTGAGTATGATCCCTGCTGGTTACAAAAGTCATAGGGGTGTGTCCTTTATCAAGCACTGCAGGCCCCTCCACCATCTACTCACAAAACACAGGGATTAGATGATTATGTAATTTGTTGATGTGATATGATCGAAATAATAATACATCATTCAAAAAAATCCAACCAAAGAATGTTGCCATTACTAAAATTAGTGCCTCGCAAGTTCTGTTCATTTGAAATCCTTCAGTCTGATCTCAGTATGTTTTTTTTTTTATAATCATAGTAACATCATAAAAATAAAATATGCTCAAACAGAAATTTTTAACTTGATTAGGTTATTCGGATATAATAATATTATAAACTAGATTTGTTTTGTTTTAAGTTTGTCTGATAAAGCTATTGTGGCAAGGGTAAAATGAAATTTAGTTTTTGGTGATTTATCCTTTACCAAATAATTCCAAGTTTTCAAAAGTCATGAAGAAGATGGCCTTGAAAACATTGTGAGAAAAGGAGCTATTGCTGGTAAATTGCTACAAATATTGCAAGGTAGAAATTCATGTAATTTATTGAAAAAAGTTTTTTAAAGGAATAACTGCTTGTTTGGAAGACTTATGCCTTGTCCCATTATGTTACTGCAAGAAATTTAAACTTCATACTTAAAGATTTTTTTTTCATGCAAAGTTTTTATTGCTTTTTCAAACACAACCCTTAAAATTGATTATTCTGACTTAGTTGTTTGACAGAAATTTAACATTTTTGTTTTTTCTACTCTAAAAAGACAGAAAACAAATCTTACCCATATATATGAGCCATGCTCTTGCAAAAGGGGGCTTAATGCATCTCCGTTATACATGATACTAGCCCAAATCATTACATAATTATGGATCCAAAGGAGCCACTTTTTTCAATAACCGACTGAATCATGAGGTAGATTGGTCCTTTGACAAACAGAAAATTGACCAGTAGCGAAAAGTTTCGGCCCAGGTCAGCCTGCGCGGACTGCACAGGCTGACCTGGGTCGATACTTTTCGCAGATGCATTAAGCCCCCTTTTCACAGAGCATGGCTCATATGTATTTATTGCAGTGCTTTTTAAACTTGAGAAAGTAAATTAAAAATCCTACTTCCTTTTTCTTTTTAACAAGATCTTTAAGTACAAATTCCTGAATAATAATGCTGATAGAAGTATATAGCAACTCTTTTAAATTCAATTGCTTCACAATGTTAAAGCAATCTGAGACAGGCGAGAAGTGTTATTGTAAAGTTAAGGTTATTGTGACACTATTAATGCCATGTTGCATAAAATTTTTTCAAAGGACAATGTTCTCATACTGTTGACTATTTGTTAGTTTCAAAGTATTTATTATTGTAAAGGGATCAGTGAAAGGGTCATTAAATGGCAGTATGTGTATCACTGTCATATTCAATCGAAATGAGGTTTCAAATTTGAGAAAATTAATGCTGTAGGTTAAAATAAGTAAAATTATTCCATAAAGCTGATTGTATAAGTTTAGTGATTGATCAAATGCTACAACTCTTTACCCGATTGATGAAATTTCAGATTAGTCTATTTCAAAGCAACTGCAGATGACAAATGTGGTTTGACTGCTAACATTACGTTTGTCCTTGCATGGGATGAAAACATTGTGGGGTATAAAGAAAAATTGCTAGTAACTAGCATTTTGTCCTTTTCCCACCATGTTTTCAAAAGTTTTTGTCTTCAGGGTCATTAAAAGACATATTGTTTTGTAGAGACTAAAAGGGTAATGAAATTAGCTTTGTAATTAAAAAATAAAACATCATATATAGTGCATTATAATAGTCCTCACTTGCTCTAGTAGTATGACATTTTGATCATGTGACATTATTTGACCAATCAGGTGGTGTTTTCAGGTGAATTCAAGGGGCAGCCAACCAATCAGTTTGCATGTCTTTGTGCTCATGTGTCAGTTTCTAGTCATTTGCTTTTCTGTGCATGTCTACTGTCTAGAAATATCTGCCATTCATGACCCATTAATGATCCCTAATTAAAGCTTATGTAATTTGTATTTATTGATTTTATTTTGTTTTTAATGTGATGACAGACTTGAGTTGTGAATTTTGGTTATGTATAATACTGCTTTTTTATCAGTTCTCGCAGAATTACTATGGTGCTTTTAATTTAAAAGAATTCCATTAGGAAATGACTTTTTAATCAAGGTCATTGTATGTTTGTCATTGGATGAAAAATTGTGAATTTTTCTTTTTTCAAAAAGACATATCGAATGCATTCTGCTGTTACAAGCTTACAATCTTATGATAGGAATATATGAAGAATGTTTGCAAAGTGATTATCAATATAGATTTAGTATTTTTGATAATGTTAAATTTTGAAATCCTGGTTTAACCTTCAATGAGCTAATACAAGAAAATTTGCTGTGGACAGTGTAGATGAAGATCAGAACACAAGAATATACAGACTGAACAAGGAACTACACTGGCCTGTGATTTGTAAGGTATTTCAGCCAATTGCATCTTAAAATGAAAAAAAGTTCGGCCTTTTCTTGTCTGCAAAGGGCCATCTCAATTACATTATTCACAGCTTTAAGGGTCTTTCATGAAAAAGCAGTATGTTTGTTTTCGTCCAGAAATATTCTGAAAAACAGAGGTTAGGATTGTTGCCTTGAATTTAAAAAAGAAAGAACTGATGATGATATTTTGTTTTATTAAAGAAATTGTTATTTTATTACAAGTCTGTGTTTATTGTCATTGCTTTAATTCCCCAGTTTTCCGTGAGTGGCAGATATTTCCATGGCAGATAACTCTTTCGTCACGTTGATTATCTTTTTCCCTAGGAAAAATTACATATTAAGCCTTTACTACCCAGTCCCAAGTTTTAACAACTATGAGGTTGAGGCCTTTTGAAAACATTGTGGAAAAAGGAGAAAATGCTGGTAACCAGCATTTTCTCCTTTTCCCAAAATGTTTTCTATCCTTTGAAAGGAAAAGTTCATGATTTGAGTAATTTCTAAACTGTAGTCTGCATATGCTGTCAATTTGGATAAGTTTTATTGTCTTGTAGAGAGTTGATTCACTACCTAAATATGAAATGTTGCAGCAGATGGCCACAAAACATCTTGAAAAAATGTAGATAATCAGCATTAACCGTTTACCACACATTGCTGTATTTTTACCTACCTTGAGGAAAGAGGTTTTTGAAAACATTGTGGGAAAAGGGAGAAAATGCTAGTAACCAGCATTTTCTCCTTTTCCCACAATGTTTTCTAACTTTTAAAAAGCCAAATACGACCATTTTAGCAATATTCAATGTGTGATTCGCAAATGCTTTATAGTTGGGTGGGTCCAAAAATGTTGATTTGGAGTAAAGAGTTAAGCTTTAATGGCATTTAATCCATAGAGTGCTGAATAAATGAGAAGGACAATTCTAGTTAGTAAAAACAGTCCAGTTGTTGCCATTTCAAGGTTGCTTTGGCCAGAATATGTTATAAAGTATAAGCAGTGGACAGTGTTGATCCAAGATCAAACAGCACATTCTGTAGCTCAGGTTTAATGCCCAGGGCAACCAAATTTTTTTCTTGGCAATCCCAGGGACTACATAAATCATTGCAACAGGATTTATTCCCGTAACTCTTTACCAAACAGCAAAAATGTCGACTTCTCCAAATTGAAAGTATTAGCAGACGACAATTTAGATGGCACTGAAATGATGTGGTTTTGCTTTGATAGAGTGGAAAACATTGTGGGAAAAGGAGAAAATGCTAGTTACCAGCATTTTCTCCTTTTCCCACAATGTTTTCAAAAGGCTTCTTTCTCAGGGTCGTTGAAAATCAGGATTGTGTGGTAATGGTTTAAGCTGCAATGCATCGTTTCAACAATGTTTATGTGAGCAACCAGCTGGCAGCATGGAAATAATTTTATGCAAAACATAAGAGCTTCTAGCAAAACATGAATAGCTGCACTTGTCTCCACAAGATAAATGATATGTCATTGAAAATTTCGTCAAACAACAAACAATCAATCAGTCAGTTCACATGCAATTATCATTCGGGTAAGGCCATGCAGTGTTCCAGCCTTTTACCCAGGATTTAGATACAGGAAACATACAAGAGCAGAACTCTGGCAAAAGGGAGTTCAACTCATTACCAAACATCCCTGGGTTTTAAGGACCCAGAGGAAGACACCTTTTGAAAGCATTGTTGAGAAAGGAGGAAATGCTGGTAACCAGCATTTTCTCGCTTTCCCACAATGTTTCTACCCTATCAAAGACAAATCCCATCATTTGAGCCACACTTAATTTATCATCTGCAAATTCAAGAGAGGGTTAATGGATCTCCATGATGCATAATACAAAGCAAGTTATCATATAATTTATGGATCCATAAAAATCCATTTAGTCTAACAACCAACTGAATCATTGGGTAGACAGGTCCTTTCACCTGTAGAAAATTGACTAATATCAAAAATTTTCGTGGACTGATCAAGAAGACCTTTTTCCAAATGCATTAAACCCCCTATGCACAGAGCAAATACCTTAAGAGTAATCCAAGCCTTGGACATTTGCAGCAACAGATGCTTTTGCCTTGGAAGTTTTTGCTGTGTAATTTTCTCAACATGGATGTTTTTGCAAGATTTCAGATACTATGCAAAATATCATCTGAATAATTCTAATCTTGTCAATGACAAAATTATAATTAATTTATCCAGCATTTTCTTCTTTTCCAATTAGGTTTTTTGTCCTGTCAGAGATCTTAAGCTACTGTATACCAATTTTGCATGCTCTTAATTTGGAAGAGCATTCAAATCTTGTCAATGACAAAATTATTATTAATGTGTCCAGGATTTTCTCCTTTTCCAACAAGGTTTTTTGTCCTATGTGAAATCTTAAGGTAATGTGCACCAATTTTGCATGCTCTTAATTTGGAAGAGCTAAAACATTTGTATATTTGAAATGGGTGAACATTATTAATGGCCTATCAAAGAGTGACATTTTGAATTCAATAACATTTCAGGAATTGGATTGAATTTCAAGATTTTACGTAGTTATTATCTCTTACCAGGGAAAATTACCAGGCTGAAATGTCTCTGTCAAAATGTTAGCGGCTGAAGTGTCTCAGCAGCAGCATTCTGTCCAAGATGCTAAACTTTCTATAATAATATCCTGTTGACCCTTAAAGTGCCAAATAAACCTATCAGACATTTACATCCCAGAAATACAACCCAAATAGTTGCAATTTCATGGTTGCTTTTGTCTACAGTGTTTCAGCAAAGCGGACAGTGGAGATCATAGATCGGGCTGCATGTTTTGTGCAAAGGCAACTTTAGACGTGAAAGGGGCTTTAAGGGTTATTTTGCTAGCTTAACTCTTTACCTAACAGTCCAAAGTTTTAATGACCAGGAGGGAAAAGTTTTTAAGAAAATATGTTGGAAAAGGAGAAAACTCAATGCTTGTGACCACAATGTCTTCTTGCCTTTGAAGGCAAGTTTCATCATTGAACCATTTTCTAGACTGAAAATACTTTCCGTTTCTGCAAGTCTTTGGCTGAAAAACAGTTTGACAACTAACATTTAAAAGTACAACACAAAAATTATAAATGAATGCCAAACAAGTGTAAAACACAATTTCATTGAAGTTTGAACAGCCTTAAGAAGATTAACATATATGTCTGATTATCCAACTTTAAAATGATAACTGCCTACTTAATATGGATAGGGACTGCTGGACTTAAAACAATGTGGCAAAATATAAATAACTTCCTAACTTCAATCAAGGTCTTATATGTGAATTATACAAAAGCATTGTGGTATCAGGAGAAGTATTTTCAAAAGTGTTCTACCAAAGACAAAAAAGTTATCTCAGTGGGATAATTTATTGAATTGAGAGCTACAGTGAAGGAATGGAATATGCGGCACAATTCCAGGCATCTCAAATTACATTTTTTCAGTTCCATAAACACAGTGGTGTCCCATCATGCAAGTTTCCGCAGAATCTTCATAAAATGGTTGCTATATCTGATACAGTTATCAGTATATTTGTGAGTAATTTTTGGTAAAGTCTTCGGCTTTATAAATGAAATAATGCCATTGTATAAGTCTCTCTTCTTGCTATGACATTTACAATACAAGTATATCGGTGGAAGCCAAAGATTATGTTATTATGTGCTCCATAAGCTCTTTACCAAACAACCAAGTTTGAGACTCTTGACAGTGTAAGTTGTACGGTCAGGTGGCAGGGGACTTTGAAACTTGTTCACGGCTGTGACGAATCATGTCGCCCCGAGCCAAGGCGACATGATTCACCACAGCCGTGAACAAGTGTCCAAGTCCCCTGCCACCTGACCGTACAACAAATTTATTATACTGCAAAGTTTTACGATTCCAACGTGTATTAAGTGAATTTTACCTGTTTTTTGGTTTCATAAATTGAGTACACTGACGAAGTAGGATTTCCCTTCTGAGTGCCCCAATTCAGTGAAAACTGACGTCACTAGGAAGTGACGTCACTGAAACCTTGGTAAAACGTGCTAAAAAGTGCAGTTTGGCGCATAATCTTATGTTAATCTTGAGCGACACTGCTACTTTGGATGTTGTGTTAAAAGTGTAGTCATGTATACGGGGCTCCCAAAAGGGAAACTGCTGTTACATTGGTTTTGCCAGTGTACATGATATATATGTTTGGGGCATATTATCCAATCAGATCACGAGAAATTTCTTTGCAGTATAATAATGATATCTGCCTTGAACATGGTAGAAAACCAGTAATGTCTCCCTTGTAAGAAAATTCTATGCCATATAATTTTGGGGAACATATTAAAATGGACAAGTATAACTCAATTATAAATATCTTTCAAATCAAACATTACTGTACCATTCCATTACCATAGGCTCAGGCTTACCAGAAACTGGAACAAATAGCATAAAGGAAAAATGTAAATAAAAGAGGAAAATGTGTTTCTCCAATGATACGCAAAGTATGTTTTTAAAAGGAGCTGTTGCTTTTCACAAGTAATTGCTTCTTTTTAACACGATGTTCTCAGTAACAAGCACAAACCAGTGCTAATGCCTTAGTAGGTTAAAACGGGTAGTACAATGTACGATCATCAAATATCTGCCAAAAAGGAGAAAAAAGCTGCTTACTCCCATGTGTGTTTCCTCCAAAGACAATCTCATTGGAGCTACATTTGTCATTCTGCATAGGCTTTCAATTTGGATTTGCATAAAATTTTGTCATTTGGTAAAGAGTTAATCCTTTGTGGAACAAGTCTGTGTCTTTCCAACCATGATGAGGAAGAAAGCTTTTGAAGAGATTGTGGGTAAAGGAGAAAATTCCACTATTTGAGCTACGTATATTTTTTGTCATGTGCAAATGCTGTCAGTAGGGACAAGTCTTACATTTGTTTGTTTGGTAAAGAGCTGAAATCACTTTTTTCTGTTTTGCTTAAAATTAAAGGGGATAGCTGTGAGACTCCACAATTTGTCTGAGTATACAGATATCACTCCTTTCACTTCTTTGCAATTTCTTAAATTGTAGCATGACTGTTTACAAAACGACAAAATTTTAGACTTGTCCAAATTAAAAGCATTTGCAGACAAAAATGTAAATGTGACTCAAAAAATGAATTTTGTTTTGGATAGGATAAAAAACGTGGAAAAAGGAGAAAAAGCTGATTACCAGCATTTTCTCCTTTTTGTGCAATGTTTTCAAAGGCTGTCTTTCTCAGAGTTGTTTAAGTCAGGATTGAGCAGTAAAGGGTTATCAACAACAAGAACTGCATGATCTACATTCATAATTATTGTCTACACAGCCTTGCGTTTGGAATATTTTCTAAATTGTACATACATCGCCTATCCGCTGATTTCAGTTTTCAGCATTGTAGAACTTAAGGTTTTGGAATAAGGTGCTCTTTCGAATTCTATTAACTCTTTACCAAACGACAATTTTTTTGACGAGACCAAATTGAAAGCATTTGCAGATGACAAATCAAATGTTGCTAAATTAGTGATATCTATTTTTGATAGGGTAGAAAACATTGTGGGAAAAGGAGAAAATGCTGGTTACCAGCATTTTCTCCTTTTCCCTCAATGTTTTCAAAAGGCTTTTCTTTTAGGGTCGTTAAAAGTCGGGATTGTGTGGTAAAGATTTAAACTCCCGTTAAGAGTCTTGAACGCTGTACAAAACAATCCCATGACTGTGAAAAGAAGACTTGAAAGCTTTATGAGCAAAGGAGAAAATACTGGTGAGCAATGTTTTCCCCATTGGCAAAGATGTTTTCTCCATTTGAAAGACAAATCCTGGTCCTTGAGCCACTGTCTGCAACTGCTGTCAGCACAGATGAGTGCAGAATTTTGTTGTCAAGGAGAGTTACCTTATGTCATTCCCTGGTTATGAAATCTAACTTCTCTGTGGTATACATATCCCATGTAAACAATGGACGGTTGAAGGCTACTTTATTTTCTTTTAACTCTTTTACCAAACAACAAAATTCTGAACTAGGCGAAATTCAAAGCATTTACAGACGACTAAATACATTTTGCACAAAAGGTGATTTCTGTCTTTAAAAAAGGTAGAAAACATTGTGGGAAAAGGAAAAAATGATGGTCATCATCATGTTCTCCTTTTCTCACAATGTTTTCTAAAGCCTTCATCTGTAGGATTTAGGATCACTAAAACTCAGGACTGTGTGGTAAAGGGTTAAAACAACAGTAAACATTGTGGCAAACAGATTTTTGTATTGTCTTGATGCATGTTCATTAAAATTTTGAGTTTTTATTTTTTTCATGTGCATCATTCATACATGTATCTTGTACAGTTTTTGTCCATTGTTTATGTTTCCTGATCTGTTTATCATTTCTTTGCATGTTACAGAACCCTTGCAAGGTATGTTATTTCTGTTCCTTTGCCATACTAATTTTTGTGCTTGGGCTTTTCTGCTACCGGTATATCCCTTTTGGCTTTTCAGAGTACAGTCAAACCTGTTTAATCTTACCACACAATCCTGACTTCTGACGACCCTAACAAGGAAGGCTATTGAAATCATTGTGGGAAAAGGAGAAAATGCTAGTAACCAGCCTTTTTTTCTTTTCCCACAATGTTTTCTAGGGTATCAAACAGGAATCTGGCCATTTGAGCAACCTCTAATTTGTCGTCTGCAAGTCCTTTTAATTTTGACAAGTTCAGAATTTTGTCACTTGGTAAATAGTCAAATCGCCTTTCACAGCTTTGGTTGCCTTCCCTGCCAGAGTAGATCTAGATCAGACTGCACTACATTGTCCACTTTGCTGAGATATTCTGACTCTAGGAACCTTGAACTTGTGATGGGGGTTTTTCGTATAGAATGAAAATGCCTCTTAGGCTTATTCAGTGCACAGAGTGTTAATTCTGCAACAGACAACAAAATTCTAGACGAAAAAAATGCAAACAACAAATTAAATGGCGCAAATAGTTGGAATCTGTCCTTTCGATAGAGGCAATTACCATGGAAAGGAGAAAATACTGATTACTAGCATTCTCTCCTTTTCACACGTTTTTTTAGGGCGTTTTCTTCCTCAACATCCTAAAACACAGGACTGTTGGGGCAGGCTTAATTGATCAGTCATGGGAACAATTGATACTGGCATCTGAAGGGATGCGGTCTTTCAACACTGGGCCATTGTATTCAAAACTTACGGTTTGGAACTAATAATAATGATAACCAATAGCTACTTAATAGAATACTGACCAGTACCTCTGGTTTACAAATGCGATAAATTTTGACATGTGTAAAATTTTGTAGTTTATGAATAAGTAAACTGTCTAAAAGTTTGATTTCATTTATTCAGGAATGGCTTAAGAAATGGTGTTATATAGACAAGAAACTGTATTATACAGGTTGTGTTTTAATGCAGGTTTGACTGGAAAAGTAATTACAGTACTTTGTTTACATGAGCCATGTTCTTAGAAAAGGGGCTTTAATGCATCTCAGTAATCTATTATACCAAGCAAGTTGTCACATAATTCTTGATACTAAAATCTATTTTGTTTTATGAGGTAGACAGGTCCACTAACATGCAGAAAATTGACCAATACCAAAAAGTTTTGACTCGGGTCAGCCTGTTCGGGGCCTGTATTCACCAATCATTCTTAAGAAATATTCTTAGTCTCAATCTCCAAGATTTTCTAAGTTTGTAAGTAACATAACTTCCGATTGGCTAAACCATTCGGTTAAGCCAATCAGAAGTTGTGTTACTTTCAAAATATAGAAAATTCTGGAGAATAAAACAAAGAATATTCTTAAGAATGGTTGGTGAATACGAGCCCTGATTGCATAATTATGTTGACCTCGGTCAATAATTTTTTCAAATGCATTAAGCTCCTTTTTCACAGAGCATGGCTCACACATATATATACAGAAAGCTAACTTTATTAGTCTTTTAGGCAAATTTAGCATGACCTATGTAGTTGTGATATAGTATCTAATATTGATTCTCTCCTAATAGAAGTGATGTTATGTTTTTTGATTAAAAAAACGTTTTTTGTTTTCATAGCAAAATTATTGCATGTTATCAGTATTCTTTAATCCTTTACCACACAAAGCCAACTTTTAACGACCCTGAGAAAGAAGCCTTTTGAAAACATTGTAGGAAAAGGAGAAAATGCTGGTAACCAGCATTTTCTCCTTTTCCCACAATGTTTTCTACCCTATCAAATAAAAATTACATCATTTCAGCCACATTGAAATTTTTGTCTGCAAACGCTTTCGAATTGGACAAAGCTAAAATTTTGTCGTCTGGTAAAGGGACAAGTGAGGTTGTATCCCATCATAGAAATCTAATTTCATGTTTGCACAAGAATTTAATTGTATGGTGCACTTCTCTTTCAATTATCTTGGGTTTTTTTCCTGAAAAATTTCTTTTAGGATGGAAAATGAAAAACATGCTTACTTCATTATTTTTTTCAAACAATTTTAGCTGCACTGTCCATAGGACTGCAAACTCCCCTGAAACCAAATATGACATGTTACCAAGTCAGTTTCTTACCAGCAACTTACAGAAAAGTCAGGGCTCAAATTTACAAAACACCCCAAATTTGGTTTTAGTCTCTGAATAATTTTCCAAATTTCATAGTAACACAATTTCTGTTGGCTTCACCCTTCACCAAACATTTCTGAGTTTTAAAGACCATTAAGACTTTAAAGAAAGATTGTTGAAAAAGGAGAAAATACTGGTAACTAGCCTTTTCTTCTTTTCCTACAATTTTTCTTTACCCTTCCACAGATATATTTCAAGGTTTTAGGCAGACTTAATTTGTAGACACCTTCAATTTTGAAGTCTAGAATTTTGTCATTTGGTAGAGTTAACCAAATGGTGTAGCCAATCAAAAATCGTGTTACATTCTATCTTGAGAATGAGGCTGAGAATGTATTATAGAATGATTGATGACTACGGGCCCAGTTCTGCTGCTTACTTTTAAATTAAAGGCCCACCAGCTGCCAAATGTCAAATTCTGGGGTCAAATTACAGACAAATTGAATTCATACCTTTATAAAGTATGGATATTGTTATGATTCTGATAATGTATTCCAGTGCAATCTGTCCAAGTTCCAGTCATTAGCAGAAAAATGTATTGTAAACCTAGAACAAAAGCTGTCAACTTTTGTTCTAGTTTAACAATACATTTTTTCCTTTTCCTATGATAATTTAAACCCTGTCAAAAAACTTTGCTTAATTTGTATCACTTTTGAATTTGTCCTCTGCAGAAGGTTTCAGTTTGGAAGAGTCAAGAATTTGTCATTTGGTAAAGGGTTAACCAAAACCATCCCATTTTTAAGCACCCTGGGGAAGAAAGCATTTGAAAGCATTGTTGGAAAAGGGGGAAATGCTGGTAACTATTTTCCCCCTTTTTCCCTAACGTTTTCTACCTTTTCAAAGACAATTTCCATCATTCGTGCCACATTTTATCAATCCTGGACAGGATTATTGCAAGAGGAATGAATCCTGTCACAGTAACACAATCACCAGTCCTCAGAAAGAAACTTGCTAAGTAGGGGAATCTAACCAGCAACCCCTTGGTCTCAAGTCCTGAATGCTGCTGACTGCGCTACCAGAGCTCAGCTAAAACAAAAAGCTAAATGAAAGACAAAAGTACTGCATTAACCTTTAACCAAACATGAAAATTGTCAATATGTCCAAACCCACAGCATTTGCAGATGACAAATCAAATGAAGCTCAGATGGCAGAAATTTTCTTTGAAATGGAAGAAAACATTGTGGAAAAGGAGAAAATGCTGGTAACCAGCATTTTCTCCTTTTCCCACAATGTTTTCAAAAGTCTTCTGCCTTAGGATTGTTTAAAGTCAGGGTTGTATTACACATTTGTGAAGAGCAAATTTAGGTCCTATTACTGCCAGTAAAGATCTAGGTAAGATTCAAAGACTGCACATTCAGTACAGTCTGATCTTGTTCCATTACTTTCCACTATTTTGTCCCCCAATATTTGTTGAGAATTTAACAATGAAACCAGTCTTGCAATTGCAGCTTGTGGACTGTTTTTCTGACCTAAAATGTTTTGCTTCGGTAGCAGTCCAGTTTTATACACCACAGTTTTAGACTCATTTCTATTGAAGGGCATTTTTCTCCTTTTCCCATTATATTTTCCAAAGCCTTCTTTCATTTAAACTCTGGATTGTGTTGTAAAGCGTTAATTTGGTGAAAGTCAAGACAGCCATTGCACAGGAACAGCTTTTCAGCATTAAATGAAAAAGGTTAAAACCCTTTTTGTTACCCAGGAAACTGAAAAAAAAACATTTGATTTTGTTTTTCTACTTTCAGCTTCAGCAACCTCTTCAATTCTCCCAACAAGCCCAGTAAAAAACCTTTACCCATTGCCATGGTGAAGTACAATGCCCCGACAACCAATGTACAGCCTGTAGGTGACCCCAACCAGAAACAGAGGAACAAGTATAACCTTGGGGACAAATCTAAAGCTTATGACTTCTTGCAGGATGATTTGTAAGTATAACAGCGTAATTATTAGACAAAAAGAGTTTTTCTGACTTGCACATTGTGTTGTGTAGACTGGGAGCTGCATTCACTAGTAGTTCTAGATTCTTTTCTTCATCAATTGCCATATGACAAAATAGTAGACCTGTTTAATTTCAAGGCGTTTGGAGATGACAAATTGACTCTATACCAAATGACAAAATTTTTGACTCGACCAAATTCAAAGCATTTGCAGATGACCAAATATGTAGCTCAAAAGGTGATTTCTGCCTATGATAGGATAGAAAACATTGTGGGAAAAGGAGAAAATGCTGGTTACCAGCATTTTCTCCTTTTCCCACAATGTTTTCAAAAGCCTTCTTTGTCAGGGTTGATCAAACTCAGGACTGTGTGGTTAACAGTTAAATGTGGCTCAAAGATGGCATTTGTCTGTGAAAGGGTAAAATATATGTTTAGAAAAGGAGGAAATGCTACTTACTAGCATTCTCTCTTTTTCCCACAATGTTTTCTGCCCTTTCAGAGAACTTAAGCTCATATGCATTGATTTCAAATTCATGGTCTGCAGATGTTATGAAATTGGAGAGTCAAAAATTTTTCATTTGGGAAAGAGTTGATTTATTTGGCATAACAAAAGTAATTTTTTTATTCCATGACTAGCCTTATGATTGGCTGGAAAATTCTATCTCAAACAGTTAGATGGCCAGTCCCAAAATTAAGAACTAGAATTGAATCTAGAATCTTCTTTTGAATTTGGCCATAGATGTATGTAGTATTGTACTTCACAGTCAGGTATTGTTGGAAAACAGATTTCAGAAAGCTGAATTTGACAAACTGTTGTTTTCTTTCAAAATATCTAGATGTACCTAGGTTATTTCATGTTTGCCTGTCTTCTTTGATAGCGTCATTGTTTTATAGGCAAATATCTACGGTGAAAACAATAAAAAGAAATTTGTATTTACACAGTTATCATGAAATCAACACCTATTATTGCACATAACATGAATAATTGTCATAAACAGCCACCGAGGGGAAAAAGCAAAACTTCTGAAAACATATGACTATTAGGCTTTACGACACAATCCTGAATGACCATAAGGGTTTCGAAAACATTTTGGGAAAAGTAGAAAATGCTGGTAACCAGTAATAAGATATTTTTCTCCAAGAAATAAGTTTGAAATAGCAATGTTTGGGTTTTTACTATCGGCTTAAAAGTTTTGTTTAACTTATTCAGCCAGATAAGGTTTAATACCATAAGTGGAATCCTTCAAGTTAAAGGCGGGTTTAGACCTGCAACCGGGACCGTGCCTAAATGAAAATTAGTGGCATCATATAATGGAGTAAAATCAAAGGCTGCCATCTGTACTTACAGAGTCACATACCATTGTGAAGCAGTGTCTAATAAATATATTAACTCATTTCCACACAATCACAGGTTTTAACAACCCTGAAGCAGAAAGCTTTCAAAAACACTGTGGGAAAAGTAGAAAATGCTGGTAACCAGCATTTTCTACTTTTCCCACAGTGTTTTCTACCTTTTCAAAGAGAGCAGTAATCTTTTGAGCAACATGTTATTTGCCATCTTCAAATGCTTTCAATTATGGCAAGTCTAAAATTTTGTTGTATGGGAAAGGAAAAAGGCTTTTTATGTCTCATTTTTTTTCCCCATTACCGGTATGTGTTAGTTAATGATTTGGCTACGTAAGGGGCACCATGTAGATTCTTACAAACATGAAAGTTTGCAACAGATACAAACCACACCTCATGGGATCCGAACCCATGCGGAAGAAATCCTCGATTTTCGAGGTTTAAAAGACCAACACCTTAACCACTGAGCTAAAGAGAATTTGCCCTTACGCAGTTGTTAGGTACTGATTTTATACAGGATGACGCTTTGCAGTACGGAAGGAGTGATCTCCCGTAATAAGGTTCAGATAATATAACACTGTCTCGCAAGACTTGGTCATTTTCTTACCATATGTGCACAAGAGTGCGCAAAGGGAGATAATTGTACTAGCGAATATAAGTATGGGCTGCTTTGTATTTGAGGCTTACGGCAAGGCTACCTTTATATTAAACTTTATCCTGTTAATTAACTAAAATAAAAATATTAATTCAATAGTAAAAACCCAAATATTGCTATTTTTAAAAATATGTGGCGGGGAATAATATCTTCTTATCGGACAGTGTAGATCCAAGATCAGACTGCACATTCTGTGCAGTCTGATCTTGATCTACACTGTTTGCAAAAGGTCAGTGAGTGGCGCTTAGCAGCCTAAGAGTTAAAATTAGTTGAAAGATCTTTTTTTCTTTCCTGTAATTAAAGGTTGTCTCTAGAGACTGATAGGTAATGTTGGCTTTATGTTTCAAATCTTCCTGAAATCCCCCGTACACATTGCTCTTTAAATTAATGGCTGCCCTTGAGGGACTTACTAATTTGGATTGTTTGTTCAAAGTTCACCATAATTTCCCATTTGCTAATGAACATTACCCCCTGCAGACTTTATTTTTAGCTTGGCTGTTTTCGAAGAAAACATGGAGGTATTGTCATAGCCCTGGCATTGTTGTCTGCGTCATCGCCGTGCAAAAGCTGATACATTTATGTTCAAAAAGTTGAATATTTTATAATATCTCTGTCATTACTGAATATATTTACTTCAAACTTGGACAAGTCCTAAACTATCAAAAGGGGAACCCATACAACAGGGGCAGGTAACCATCAATATTTTTTACATAGTTATGCCCCTTTTTCGACTAAAAAGTTTCTCTGAAAATCAAGCAGCTGGAGCTGAGTGTTGGCACCCACATTTGGTGCTCTTGTCTTTTTGTCATGCTATATACTAATTTTTGAGAGCATTGTGGCAAAAGGAGAAAATGGCTCAGAGTAAGTAAACTTGTTTTCATATGTGTTGTGTGATGACCATTTATCAAAAAGTCCTGTTGTTATCAGCATTTTGCCCTTTTCCCTAATGTTTTCAAAAAGCTTTCTTCCAGGGGGTTGTGAAAACAAGGGATTATTTTATATTGGACTAACTCTTTACCTCTTAATCCAGAATTTTAATGACCTTTATAAAGATGGCATTTGAAAACACAGCGGGAAAAGGAGAAAATACTGGTAACCAGCGGGTAACAGGTAACCAGTATTTTCTCCTTTTACCAATATATTTTCCATCCTATCTGAAGCATATTCAATTGCTTGACCTACATTTGAATTGTTTTCTGCTAATGCTTTGAATTTGGACTAGTCCCAAATTGTGTCCTTTGGTGGAAAAGTCTTTTTTAATAGTCTCAGCAACTATTTTCAGTTGCCAAAAAACATGCCTGTATAATTGAACAAAGCATCTTCCATGTGTTATAACACTGATTTAAATTTTGAGATAGCATCCATGAATATTCATATATCCATTTACTTTGAGTCTTGTTTTGTATTTTTGCATGACAATATTACTTATTATTGTGTTGTGTTGATATTTTTTGGTATGTTACTTGATGTCATTTACTAGTGAAAAAAGAAGATGGCTAGTTGCAGAGACACTTGAATATGTACAACTTTTATCACACATCTTTGAGTACTAACAACTCTGAGGATGAAAACATTATAGATTAACATTTTGGAAAAAGGAGAAAAAGCTGGTGACCAGCAGTTTTGCCTTTCACCTCAATGTTTTCTTGTTTTGTTACAGGCAACTCCCATTATTTAAGCTGCATTTAAATTGTTGTTTGCAAGAGCTTTTCAGTAAGACTAGTCTAGATTTTTGTTGTGTGGTAGAGTTATGCATGACAATAGAATGTGGTGCATCTGCAGCAGTCAGATTCTAAAACCATAGCTACAGATTTTGAAATTGCATATGAAGCAATCAGTTGAAAATTGCCTTTGCACAGCAATTCTTTGTTTTATTCCATTTTACTTCCAAGAGTTTAAAGACACAGCTTCTCTCATTTTCAGCCAGTTTTTTAACCCATTTCATCTCTGTTTTATGAAACTAATCATTCTCGTATCTTCATGCCAAATGTAGCTCCTGACGGTTACAGGGTTACATGGAATACGACCTGTAGAAAATACATTTCATTTTCTTGGGGCTATTAAAGAAATCACTGTTGTGATATTTCCGGTCTTAAACTGAAGATTTTCAATATATGTATTAATCCCAAATACCATGTAATTATATCAGTAATTTATTGATGTTTACACTGCTAAATAAATTTTGAACCATTCTACAATCTTTCAAATTTTTACAGTGTTTTTTTTTTCTCTCTGGCTACAAGAATTTATCTTTAAGATTTCTTTTTGAGAGGAAGAAATACGTAAATATTGCAATTTAGTTGCTGTTTTTGCCTAAACATTTCAAAAATGATATCCGCCAGTGTGGGACACACGATCAAACATTACATTCTGCAGGTTTTCAAGTCTGTTCCTCACATGTCACCTTAGTTACTGTTGCAGCCAGTGTAGATCAAGATCAGACTGCACAAAGCATGCAGTCTGATCTGTGATCTGCACTGTCCACTTTCCTGAAACACTATACACTACATCTGTCATAGTATTGCAATTATTCTGGTCGTATTTCTAAACTAAAAATGTCTGCTAGCTCTCTACAGGTTAAAATAAATACAGTTTATTTCATCAGCTTGTGGTTAATATGGGGAAATATTTGCCGAAAAAGGGAAAGGTATGCGAAAATAACGAGTGCCGTAAGGCACGAGTTATTTTCGCGGACCTTTCCCTTTTGAGGCAAATATTTCCCCACATTAACCACAAGCTGATGAAATAAATTATATATTATATTTCCTCTGATTATTTTGTCAACGAATGCCACTTTTAAAACTTAAAAACTTAAAAAACTTAAAAAAGTAGTTCCAGATTTTCGTCAGGAGGAAAATATTCACTGTGACGGGGAAATAATTCCGCCCAGCTTAAATTACAACATTTCTTTAACCATAACATTTCTAAAAATAGACACATGAAATATAATATTAATGGTTATAGGTCATTGTTTTAGATTTTTTTACCACTTTTCACAATCTTAATCCTAAAGCTGCTTATATGTTAAACCATTACCACACAATCCCTACTTTTGACGACCCTGAGAAAGAATCCTTGAGAAAACATTGTGGGAAAAGGAGAAAATGCTGGTAACCAGCATTTTCTCCTTTTCCCACAATGTTTTCTACCCTTCACAAAACAAATTTCAAATTTTCAGTCACTTTTATTTTGTCGTCTGCAAATGGTTTCGATTTGGACAAGCCTAAAATATTGTCGTTTGGTAATGAGTTAAAAGAAACTTTCCAGCCCATAGTAAAACTCCAGGGCCCCGTTTCACTAAGGTAGTTATGAACAAAATTTGCGTAAGTTTTACGTAACTATAATATAGTGGCATTAATCTGCCACGAGATACGTGATAACTGTCATGATTATTTTAGAAAAGTATTGGGATAAATCAAAGTTTCCTGAAATTTTATTTAGGTAAAATGAAAAGATAAAATTTCTAAGAAATCTTTTGATTTATCACAACAGTTTTCTGAAATAATCATGATAGTTATTTCGTATCTCGTTGCAGATTAATGCCACTATATTATAGTTACGTAAAACTTACGCAAATTTTGTTTGTAACTACCTTAGTAAAACGGGGCCCAGATGTTTCATTTCAAACTTTTTATGTGGAAAAAATATCTCATAATCGAACAGAGTACATCCAAGATCAGATCACACATTCTGTGTAGTCTGATCTTGATCTGCACCATCCATGAAAATTCATCGAGTCACACTTAGCAGCGGAAGGGTTGATATTTTTGCATGAGATTTACATAACTGTTCATTGTTGCAGACGAAGGTCACTAGGAGAGCCCATTGTGACACAGCCTGAGTATGTTGTTTTTATGTTGTTTATTTCTTCAACCCCCCTGGCTCCTAAACACATTTTCATGGTTTAACACTTTACTACACAATCCCGAGTTTTAACGACCCTGAAGAATAAACCTTTTGAAAACATAGTGGGAAAAGAAGAAAATGCTGGTAACCAGCATTTTCTACTTTTCCCACAATGTTTTCTAACCTATAGGAGAGAAATTCCATCATTTTAGCCATTGTAATTGTCGTCTGCAATTGCTTTCATTTTGGACAAGTCTACATTTTTGTCATATGGTAAAGAGTTATTAAATTCTGAAAAAAAAATCTAGAGGAATTTAAATTAAATTTTAAATTAAATTTAAATTTGTATGAAGTGAGGTTTTTTTTTAAGTTTTCTTTTTGAATCTTAGTGAAAAAAAGGAATCTTTTAAATTGGTTACTGGTTACTTACAATGTTTTTTTTTCCCTAAGTTTTCTTTTGGATAAATTCTATTTAAAAGTGTTCTTTCAAAATACTTTGTGGTTAAAAAATTGTCAAATTTTATGATTAACAGAATCTTTTATTTTTGGGCTAATTTTTTTCTTCCCTTTAGCAAACAGTCCTAGCTTTTAATGCTGAGAAAGAAATTTATGACAGACATTGAAGGAAAAAGAGAAAGTGCTGGAAACCAGCATTTTGCCCTATTACCACAATGTTCTTGAGTTACATTTATTTTGTCTTCCTCAAATACTTTCAGTTTTGACGTGTCTAAAATTTTGTCATTTGGTGAAGAGTTAAAGAAAGCTGACATGTTATCTTAGAAAAACAGTAGCTTCTTATTTTTTTCTCAGTTCATGAAGTTTAGGAGTCACCAGGGGTTTGTGTATGCTCAAAAGCTAACTTGTCCAAAGACAAAAAGAAAGCATTTACAAATGACAAACTAAGTGTAACCCCATGACAGTATTTGTCTATGTCAGGTTAAAAAACATTGTTGGAAAGGAGAAAATGCTGGGTACCAGCATTTTTTCCTTTTTCAAAAATGGTTTCAAATGGCTTCTTTCTCTGGATTATTAAAACTCTGAATCCTGTGGTAAAGGTTTAACAATGTTACTTGCATGCTATAGACTAACAACCAAACACAAAACTGTCATTCTGTCATAAACTGCTTTCTAGATTCTACCTAGATATGCCTGTCTACTAGATACCTGTAACAAAAAATAAATGAGCCATGTTCTGGCAAAAGGGGGCTTAATGCATCTCCGTGATACATGACACCAGCTCAAGCCATCACACAATTATGGATCCATAATAGCCACTTTTTTAAACAACCGACTTAATCATGAGGTAGACTGGTCCTTTGACATACAGAAAATTGACCAATAGCGAAAAGTTTCGGCCCAGGTCAGCCTGCACGGACTGTGCAGGCTGACCTGGGCCGAAACTTTTCACAGATGCATTAAGCCCCCTTTTTACAGAGCATGGTTCAAATGTAATATGACCAAATAAAATGAACTCTGTAAAGAAATGTAAGGAGAAACATATGAGATAGACTTGGTATTTGATAAAATGTTGAGATAGCTATTGGAGCCACATCACACAGAGCTTCTCTGACCCCTGTTTCTTTTTTAAATTTGGATCCCGAAATTTTCTAAATGTCCCCCAGAAAAGTTTGTCTTCTATTCATCATTTGATGGCGGGGGTCATATCTCCCCCACCTTTGGGAACATCCATGGAAAACCAATTTCATATACATATATTCAGTTCTTTGACTTTCTCATGTAGGGTCATTTCAAAACCCTTCAGATGAAGAAAAGAATGCAAACAGTTTATTTCTTATTGACATTTGGAGAATTCTGGGATCTTAAAGTAACAATAAAGGCCAAAAGTAAACAAATGGGTTATTCAAATGCATTTAAATGTATATCATACCATTTAGAAATATGGAAATTATTGTGAAGATGACAATCTGTCATTGTACGGTCGGTCCAAGTGTCAGTTGCTAACAGAGAAATTAATTTCAAAACCAGGTTAAAACCTGCTAGGTAGCTGTGTCTTTTGTTTACTTTTTGCCTGATTTTAAAATTCTTGTTTCTGCCAGCGACTAACATATGGCCCAACCACACGATAACAGACTGTCATCTCCACAATATTTTCCATACTTTTAAACTGTATGATTTAAATTTAAATGTATTATGGGACCTGCTTTGATAGTTTGGCCTTTACTGGGCCATTAACTCAAAGAGACAGGAAAAACCCTGCAAGCAAATATCATTTACCAGTACTGTACTAGTCATATCATCATTTACCTTATCTTTATCAATTGAGAGCTGGACCAACATTTTCAAAAGTCTGCCAAATTCTAAGGAAGATTTTGGCCCCAAACTCACCAACTATTCTAATCTGCATTCTTAGTCTCTTTCTACATTTAGAAAGTAACCTAATCTCTGATTGGCTAAACCATTTTTGGCCAAACCAAATGAACCATGCTGTGTTTAAAGGTGATTTGATGCATTTGCAAAAAGTGTTAACCCACATCAGTCTATGAAAAATTAAGAAATAATCTTCTTTCTATCATAGTTTATCGTTCAATAAACTACAGTTGTGAGTTATGAGGCACAATAAATAATCCACGAGGGCGATAGCCAGAGTGGTTTATTTATTGCGCCTCATAACTCACAGTGTGGTTTATTGAACGATAAATCACGATAGAAAGACTTTCTTTCTATTTCGATTCTAACATGACCAACTCTATATCAAAGGAAAACAAGTTCATACTTAGAGTAAAAACACGGATGCAGATTATATTCCATTGAATAACTTACTTACTTTATACAGAAATGACATCACTCTATATAGAATGATGTTACTCTTCATAGAATAATGTAGATTTTACCACGCTTTCATTGCACTCTGTTTATAGAGACGAATTCACATGTCATGTTAGAATTGTCATTTTGAAATTTAGAAAATACTGGAGAATTAGACTAAGAATTGTATTAACACTTTACCACACAGTCCCGACTTTTAATGACCCTAAAACAGAAAGCTTTTGAAAACCTTGCCAGAAAAGGAGATAATGCTGATAACCAGCATTTTCTCCTTTTCCCACAAGGTTTTCTTCCATTTCACAGACAAATTTCATCATTTGAGTCACATTTAATTTGGCTGTAAACTTTTATTTTGGACAAGTCTAAAATTTTATTGTTTGGTAAAGACTTAAGAATGGTTGGTGAACACAGGCTCTTGTTAAAAAAAAAAAGCAATTGTTTTTCATCTATCTCTCCATATATAGCTGGGTTGAAGCTGCTTCAGTATTATTTAGGTATATGTAAGTAGTGAACTGCGGGCTTTGATGCTGTAGGACAATAATCTGGTAACAGGGCTTTAGTTTATAGATAGGAATTTATTATGCAAGTACCCTTGATTACAGTGTAATTATCATAGGGTGGTAATTGTTTTGTAAAGGGATAAACAGGTTGTATGTCGTCTTTGTTTTATGAGAGACTTTAGACAACAATTTTAAATATTTGCATTACTGGGTATTTATCTCCCTTTTTGTTTAAAGGCCCAGTAAAGACCAAAATATCAAAGCAGGTGTCATAATACATATAAATTTAAATCATACCATTTAAAAATATGAAAAATATTGTGGAGATGACAGTCTGTTATAGTGTGGTGGGGCCATATGTTAGTCGCTGGCAGAAAAAAAGAATTTTAAAATCAGGCAAAAAGTAAACAAAAGACACAGCTACCTGGAAGGTTTTAACCCAGTATTGAAATTAATATCTCTGTCAGCAGCTAACACTTGGACCGACCGTACAATGACAGATTCTTCACAATAATTTCCATACTTTTAAATGGTATGATATAAATTCAAATGCATTTAAACACCGGCTTTGTTTTCTTTTGGGCTTTATTGTTTCTTTAAGTTTTCCTTGAATTTTAAAGTTATGTTAACGATTTGGTTGGCTACATCATCTACTGGCTTGATAATTTAACCCTTTATCATAAATCTTGAGTTTTAACCACCCTCAGAGAGAGGGCCATTGAAAACGTTATGGGAAAAAAGGGAAAATGCGGGTTACCTGTTTTCCATCCTCCCAAAAACAAATTTCAATTTTTGTGTCACATTTATTATGTTATCAGCAAATACTTTCAATTCAGAGGATCCCAAAATTATGTCATTTGGTAAAGGGTTAAGCCTAAAAGATGCAGGGTTAGTAGCAAGTACCTTCTCTTTCAGACTGCTAAATCTACAGTCACTGGTGTATCTTATACATTTGAGCCGTGCTCTGGCAAAAGGGGGCTTAATGCATCTCCTTGATGCATGATACCAAGCAAGCCATCACATACTCAAGGATCCATAATACATCATGTAACCACTTTTTTTTAACAATTGACTTAATCATGACTTAAACTGGGCCTTGGACATACAGAAAATTGACCAATCGCGAAAAGTTTCGGCCCAGGTCAGCCTGCGCAGATTGCGCAGGCTGACCTGGGTCGATACTTTTCGCAGATGCAATAAGCCCCCTTTTCACAGGGCATGACTTGTTTAAATGAAAAATTAAGGGCATATCCTAGATACTTGCAACCCATCATCAACCCCTCAATCCTGATGACTTCTGAAAACATTTCTACTTTTCCCATCATGTTTTTTCCCAATTTTAAGACAAATACCATTATCTAAGCAATATTTAATTTGTTGTATGCAAATGCTTTGTAATCTACAATTTTGTTTGTTAGTTAAGTATTTACCAAACGACAAAATTTTGGAATGGACCAAATTGAAAGCATAAAAATTGCAGACAACAAATTAAATTTAACACAAATTATGAAATTTGTCTTTGAAAGGTAGAAAACATTGTGGGAAAGGGAGAAAATGCTGGTTACCAGCATTTTCTCCTTTTCCCACGATGTTTTCTAAAGTCCTTTTCCTTGGGGTCGTTAAAAGCAAGGATTATGTGGGAAAGAGTTAAAGGTATCCATAGTGCCACAGTGCATAGGTGGGACACAGTCTATAGGGATGATTTATACTCAAATGATAGCAGATATCAAGAGCTTTGTACAAGAAAAAACGACATCTCTTTGAGGTCACATTGGAGAATGTAATATGTTTGGATATGACCTATCATTAAGGATAGGCACCCTAATGGGATTCATCTAACATCGCCAAAATCATACAGATTCGGCTAAGACTCTGGTAATCTGTGATCCATGCGGGAAACCAGCATGTACCGGTCCATCGATTACGGATTACCCGAGTCTTAGCCGAATCCGTATGTTTTTTAGGCGATGAAAGGCAATGTTACAAGAATCCCATTAGGGTGCCCTATTCTTAATTTTGTCATTAGCTGTTATGACATTAATCTGATGCAATGTTTCAACTTACACAGTTCTATGATATATTCTATAAATAGAAGTTTAAGATCTAAAGTATGAAAATATTTTACGCCTTTACTAGACAATGTCAGGCTTCAAAAACCTGAAGGAAAAAGAATTTGAAAAACACCACAGGAAAAGAAGAAATGCTATCAACTAGAATTTTCTCCTTTCTAGAAATTGTTACCCTTTCAAAGAAAAATCTCAGTATTTGAGTCACTTCTAATTCATCATCTGAAAAGGCAATCAAGATGAAAAAGTCTAAAAATTTTGACATTTGTTAACCCTTTACCACACAGTCCCATTTTTTTATGACCCTAAAGAAGATGACTTTCAAAACATTGTGGATAAAATATTTTCTACTTTTCCCTCAATGTTTTCTGTCCTTCTGCAAGAAAAATTCATCTTTTTAGTTTCATTTATTTTGTTGTCTGCAAACGCTTTCAATTTGAACCAGTCTTCAATTTTGTTGTCTGCAACTTCTTTCAATATGGACAAGTCTAAAGTTTTGTCATCTGGTAAAGAGTTTACTCCTTACCAATCAGAGCCCCAATAGCTCAGTCGGTAGTGTACAAGACTTGAGAACAGGGGTTCGTGGGTTTGATCCCCGGCTTGGCCAAATTTCTTTCCAAGGATTGATGATAGTCATTGCGACAGGATTCATTCCTCTCTCACCGCTGACCATTGTTTCAAGGATGGTTATGTGGGAAAGCAGCCAGTTGCTTGGAAAGAATATTGTGCGGAGTACTGGTAAAAGACACTCCAGGAAAGAATGGATAGGTGCACTGGCCGCCATGATATAACTGAAATAATGTTGAAAACACCATACAATAAATAGAGTTTATTTCATCAGCTTGTGGTTAATATGGGGAAATATTTGCCGAAAAAGGGAAAGGTATGCGAAAATAACGAGTGCCTTACGGCACTCGTTATTTTCACATACCTTTCCCTTTTTCGCATACCTTTCCCTTTTTCGGCAAATATTTCCCCATATTAACCACAAGCTGATTAAATAAACTCTATATAATTACATTTCCTCTGATTATTTTGTCAACGAATGCCACTTTTAAAACTTGAAAACTTAAAAAACTTAAAAAGGTAGTTCCAGATTTTCGGCAGGAGGAAAATATTCACTGTGACATGGAAATAATTCCCCCCAGCTTAAATTACGACATTTCTTTACCCATAACATTTCTAAAAATAGACACATGAAATATAATATATAAAATTTAGCTTAATTGATGGGATCTGTCTCCGAAAGGTATGGATAAAGGAGAAAATATAGGTTACTAGCTTTTTGTCCTTTTCCACATGTTTTCAAAAGGCCTTTTCCTTAGGGTCATTTAAACATGGGAATGTGTGGTATCTGGTAAAAAAGATAGGAATGACTGAATTCTTCAAAATTGATATGAAACATTTAATTTTAAATATATAGGTTGAATCATCTTTGGTTGTGACATCCATATTGTTACTATATTACAGCACATCTGAAAAAGCCAAAAAAGAGCGGGAAAAGGAGAGGAAAGAGCAGTATAAACAGGTTCGAGCCCATGTCAAGAAAGATGATGGTAGAATGCAGGCCTACGGATGGAGTCTACCAGCCAAGTTTCAACCACAGCTTCCGGCTGCTTCACCCAGAAACTCAGTCCCTGTACCTGTGCCAGTTTATTGTAGACCTTTATTGGAAACTGATATTGCACTCAAGGTGAATGGTTTATCTGAACTGGGGAAAAATGTCAAAAAGACACTCTGGCCCCTTTACAACACAATTCAGTGATTATGTCTCCCCCTGTCAGCGTCGGTTATGTCTCCCCCCCGTCAGGGTCTGTCTGTCTGTCCGTCACAAATCATGTCCGCTCTATAACTCGAAAACCTTTTAAGATATTTTGATAAAACTTCACACATTTGTAAAGCACCATAAGACGAAGTGTCATGCACAAGAACCATAACTCTGGCTTGTATATTTTACGAGTTATTTCCCTTTGATTATTTTTCTTGCTCATTTTACTTACAATTTCGTGTCCGCTCTATAACTCGAAAACCGTTAGAGAAAAATGACCATTATTTCAGTTAGAAATTGCCTTGGTGACATATCAATCCTTCTGACACCAGAAAGGGGGAGACATCTGTTTTTTTGTAGAAAAACAAGTTCTTGTTGATAGCTTGTAAATGCTCTTTTACCAAGTCTGAATGCATGAAATCTTGTGATAAAAAGAAAATTGCTTGTCAAGAGCATTTTTAGCTCATCTGAGCACAAAGTGCTCATGGGGAGCTATTGTGATTGTCCTGTGTCCGTCGTGCGGCGTGCATCGTCCGTCGTCCGTCATCAACTTTTCACCTTGTGTACACTCTAGAGGCCACATTTTCAGTCCGATACTCATGAAACTTGGTCAGAATGTTTGTCTTAATAAAATCTCGGACGAGTTCGAAAATGGGTCATGTCGGGTCAAAAACTAGGTCACTAGGTCAAATCTTAGGAAAACCTTGTGTACGCTCTAGAAACCACATTTTCTGTCAAGAACTCTTGAAACTTGGTCAGAATGTTTGTCTTGATAATAGCTCAGGCGAGTTTGATAATGGGTCATGTGGGGTCAAAAACTAGGTCACTAGGTCAAATCTTAGAAAAACCTTGTGTACGCTCTGGAGGACACATTTTCAGTCCGATACTCCTGAAACTTGGTCAGAATGTTTGTCTTGATGAGACCTTGAATAAGTTTAAATTTGGGTCATGTGGGGTCAAAAACTAGGTCACTGGGTCAAAAATTGGAAAAACCTTGTGTACCCTCTAGAGGCCACATTTTCAGTCTGATACTCTTTAAACTTGGTCAGAATGTTTGTTTTGGTGATATCTCAAAAGAGTTTGATAATGGGTAATGTTGCCTCAAAAACTAGGTCATTTGGTCAAATCTTAGAAAAACCTTTTGTATGCTCTAGAGGCCACATTTTCAGTCCAATACTCATGAAGCTTGGTCAGAGTGTTTGTCTTATTGATATCTAAAAAGTGTTTGATAATGGGTAATGTCTGATCAAAAACTAGGTCACTAGGCCAAATCTTAGAAAAACCTTGTGTATGCTGTAGAGGCCACATTTTTAGTCCGAAACTCTTAAAAGTTGGTCAGAATGTTTGTCTTGATAATATCTTGAAAGTGTTCGAAAATGGGTAATGTTGGATCAAAAACTAGGTCACTATGTCAAATCTTAGAAAACCTTGTTTACTTTCTAGAGGCCTCATTTTTAATGCAATACTCATGAAACTTGGTCAGAATGTTGGTCTTGCACCAGTTTGCAAGTGGGTCATTTCGGGTCAGTAACTCATGAAAATCTTGGTAGAATGTTTGTCATAATATCTCAAAAGAGATTGAAAATGGGTCATGTTTGGTCAAATGACTCAGGTGAGCGATTTCAGGGCCATCATGGCTCTCTTGTCTCTTTCTGCCACAGTGTCTTCATAAGTGGTCAGTGGTCTGCAGATGGCAATATTATCATAAACTGATAATATGAGCCATGCTCTGGGGAACGGGGGTTTAATGCATCTCCGAAATGCATTTTACCAAGCAAGTCATCACACAATTATGAATCCATCAAATCTATATTGTCAATAAATCGACTGAATAATGAGGTAGAATGGTCCGTGGACATACAGCAAATATACCAAAAGCAACAAGTTTCAACCGAGGTCAGCCTGCGCAGTCTGACCTTGGTTGATACTTGTTGCAGCTGCAGTAAATCCATTTTTCACAAAGTATGTCCCAGTTAATTTCTATTTTGTTAAACTTGTAGATATGGTGTGCTGCTGGAGTCAACCTGACTGGAGGTAAAACTAAAGATGGCGGATCCATTGTGGGTGCAAGTGTGTTCTACTCCAATCCACCTGAGTTGGAGAGCCAGGCAGCCAATGGCAGTGCAACAGAGGTGGACAGATTGGACAGGGAACTGAAAGTAAGTGTTTCTTATCAATGATGTGTGAAAATATTGTGAAAAAAGGTGAAAAAATGAAAGATGGTTAATCTATAGTTGGTGCAAATGTTTTTATCTCCAATCTACCAGGGTTGGAGAGCCAGTTAGTCAACTGAACACCCACTGTTACGTGTATAGACGGGTTGAGAAACAAAAGGTTTTTTCATAGTATTTCTGTTTGAAGACATTGTGAGAAGAGGGGGGAAAACTAAAGATGATGAATCTGTTGTTGACTTACATATGTTTCACTCTATTCCACTGGGATTAGAGTAGCAGAGAGCCAGTGGTGAATAAACTTGACAAAGAATTAAAAGTAGGTACTTCATATCATGTATCAGCCATGCTCTGTGAAAAGGGGTGTAATACGTCTGCAAAAAGTATCGATCCAGGTCATCCTGCACAGTCTGACCTGGGCCAAAACTTTTCACTACTGGTCAGTTTTATGTATGTCCAAGGACCAGTCTACCTCATGATGAAGTCTGTTGTTTAAAAAAAGTGGCTATTATGGATCGTTAAGTATGTGATGGCTTGCTTGGTATAATGTATCACAGAGAATTAACTATAAACATTTAAACATTTTCTGGAAAAGAGAAATATTTATTGTTCAATATTCTTTACTAACCAAACCAAAATATTTCTCTTTCTTTTACCACATTTATTCTTGCTTTGTGTAAATTAACCACTTCAGTGGAGTCTAGTTTAAGACCACCTGTACAAAGTAGAAGTGGCTAAAACAGTTTGCTAGAATGGAAAATACTTGTACCTTTCAATTGTTTTTAAAACAGAGCAAGAATTTGTTACATACTTATGTTACTTTTTCTTATATACAAGAATTGACTTAAGTTTGTCTGCTGTAAATTTGTGTTGGGTTTAAATTTAAGCATGGATCAGTTAGCAGCAATGGAGGATCTGGTTTTTGATGATCCAGTGTGAAATTCAATAAATTTGACTTCATTATACCCCCGCAAAACGAATGTTTTCAGGGGTATACTGGAATCAGCCTGTCTGTCCATCCGTGTGTCCGTCCGTCTGTGTACAAAATACTAGTAATCTTGTGTCGCAAACTCCTCCTACAGTTTTCCTTCAATTGTATTGAAACTTTGCACATATATTGACTATATATTGAAGATTTGCAAGACGCAATTTTCAAGTGTCAACTCCTCCTGGTTGAGGAATTATCTCCCCTTGAACTTGACACTTTTTTCTGTCAAAGCGCTGGCGGGGGTATTAAGTCACATTCAGTGACAGCTCTAGTTTTAAATCTGTTTTTACAGGATCATGAAAACAACATAAAACAGAGTGAAAAAGAACAGTTGTCTTCTTTTGTATGGATCTGTACAAGTACACACAATCATAGTCGGGCTTCTGTTATTGATGCCAACAACCCCGGGGATGTCTTGGAAACATTTAGAGTCTCTACCACACCCATATTGTGTATAGCTAGTGTTCCAGGTAAGTATAACTACTCAAATGCCGCATTTTATGTATAAATCTTTTCAAGTACACACATTCATAGTCAGGCTTCTGTTATTGATGCCAACAACCCCGGGAACATACTGGAAACATTGAGAGTATCGACAATGCCTATACTGTGTGTAGCGAGTGTTTCTGGTAATTTGTACTTTTCAGATAAAGTATTTTACGTAAATATCTGCACACGTATATCCAAACATTGTCAAGCTTCTGTTATTGATGCCAAAAGTCCAATGGACATCTTTGAAATTATCAGAGTGTCTTCCAAGTCTGTAATGTGTATAGTTAAAATTCAGAGTGTCAAAATGTTTTATAGCCATATTGAGATAAATGGAACTTCTGAAATGGAGAGAAATGGAGCTTCTTGAAAAATATTGCCTCATATTCATAGACAGAAAAATAATGCCTCATATTCATAGACAAAAAAATACTACCTCATATTCATAGACAGAAAAATATTGCCTCATATTCATAGACAGAAAAATACTGCCTCATATTCATAGAAAAATACTTCATCATATTCATAGACTGAAAAATATTGCCTCATATTCATAGACAGAAAAATATTGCCTCATATTTATTGACAAATCTGATATTTTGAGTAACAAAAGACCGGTTGTCTACAATTTCTTTCAATTAGATGAGTCTAAAATTCTGTTATCTAGTACAGAATTGAACAGATGGTTGGTGAGCACAAGTGGTGGCTAAAACAGGTTTGACTTTTACATAATCTAATTAGGTTGAATTTTTTTTTTTTCTCTCCAGGTGCTCTTGAATCAGATTATCCAGTAGATGAAGACATTTTGAAAGCTGAATCTTACCCACAATACCCTGAACAAAAGACAGATGCCACCAAAGATAAAGAGGGTGTGGATGATAGTGGTATAGGGGGCATTTCCCTTGTACAGTGTGCTACAGGGGGGACAGGGGCCAGTAAACCAGGCTCCCCAATGGCCTCACCACCTAGATCTAGAGGTACTTATAGTACTATAGGATAATTAATTTATTTATGTTTAGTATGGACTTTTTTGGGTTATTTTGTAGATGAGACTTTGATTTGTTTTTATTATATACCAATTAACCCCTTACCACACAATCCCAAGTTTTAAAGACCCTAATAGAGAAGGCTTTGGAAAACATTGTGAGAAAAAGAAAAAAAATGCTGGTAACCATTTTTTTCTCCTTTTTCCAGAATGTATTCTACCCTCACAAAAATAAATTTAAACTTTTGAGTCAGATTTATTTTTTTGTCTGCCACTGCTTTCAATTTCAAAAGGTCTAAAATTTTTTTGTTTGGTCACAAGTTAACTCTTTACCAGACGACAAAAATGTAGACTTGTCCAAATTGAAAACATTTTCAGACGACAATTCAAATGTGTCTCAAATGATGGTATTTGTCTTTGATCGATTAGAAAACATTGTGGGAAAAAGGAGAAAATGCTGGTTACCAGCATTTTCTCCTTTTCCTACAATGTTTTCAAAAGGCATCTTCCTCAGGGGTCGTTAAAACTCGGGAGTGTGTGGTAAAGACTTAATCACTTAATCTAACAACCATTCAGGCAAAAAGCATCCAAAAACATTTAAGGAAAGAGGAACATGCTGTTTTCTACCCTCACTTGTCCCATCATTAAAGCCACATAATTATGTCATCTGTAATTGCTTTCCATGTTCTTGCAAAACGGGCTGAGTTCCGACAGCTCAGTCAGTAACGTACAGGACTTGAGAACAGGGAGTCACGGGTTCGATCCCCAGCTCGGCCAATTTCTTTCTGAGGATTGATGATAGTCATTGCCACAGGATTAATTCAGCTCTCACTGCTGACCGGCATTTTGACGATGGTTATGTGGGAAAGCAGCCAGTGGCTTTGAAAGAATATTGTGCTGAGTACTGGTAAAAGAAACTCCAGGAAAGCATGGATAGGTGCACTGGCTGCTGTGATATAACTGAAATAATGTTGAAAACAGCGTTAAACACCAATTAATTGATCTTGCAAAACAGGTTTAACTCTTTACAACATGACAATATTTTAGACTTGTCCAATTCGAAAGCATTTGCAGACGACAAGTTAAATGTGGCTCAAGTGTCTTTGATAGAGAAGAAAACATTGAGGGAAAAGAAGAAAATGCTGGTTAACAGCATTTTCTCCTTTTCCCACAATGTTTTCAACAAGTCTTCTTTCTCAGGGTCATTGAAAGTCAAGATTGTGTGGTGAAGGGTTAATTCATCTCTATGATGCGTTATACCAAGCAAGTCATCACATCATTATGGATCCATAGAAACCAATTGTGACTAATGACTGACTGAATCATGAGGTAGAATGGTCCCTAGACAGACAGAAAATTTACAGATAACAAAAAGGTTCAATCCATGTCAGCCTTTGCGGACTGTACAGGCTGACATTGGTCCGTACTTTTTACAGATGCATTAAACCCCCTTTTCACAGAGCATGGCTCAAATAAACTATCTAAACTTTTGTTAGCTCACCTGAGCACGAAGTGCTCATGGGGAGCTATTGTGATCGTGCTGTGTCCGGCGTCCGTCGTGCGGCGTCCGTCGTCAACTTTTCACCTTGTGTATGCTCTAGAGGCCACATTTTCAGTCCGATACTCATGAAACTTGGTCAGAATGTTTGTCTCAATAAAATCTCGGACGAGTTCGAAAATGGGTCATATTGGGTCAAAAACTAGGTCACTAGGTCAAATCTTAGAAAAATATTGTGTACGCTCTAGAGGCCACATTTTCTGTCCAATACTCCTGAAACTTGGTCAGAATGTTTGCCTTGATGATATCTCAGACGAGTTCGAAAATGGGTAATGTCGGGTCAAAAACTAGGTCACCAGGTCAAATCTTAGAAAAACCTTGTGTACGCTCTAGAGGCCACATTTTCTGTCCAACACTCCTGAAAGTTGGTCAGAATGTTTGTCTTGATGATATCTCGGGCCAGTTCGAAAATGGGTCATGTCGGGTGAAAAACTAGGTCACTAGGTCAAATCTTAGAAAAACATTGTGTACGCTCTCGAGGCCACATTTTCAGTCCAACACTCTTGGAAGTTGGTCAGAATGTTTGTCTTGATGATATATCAGACGAGTTTGAAAATGGGTCATGTCGGGTCAAAAACTAGGTCAGTAGGTCAGATCTTAGAAAAACCTTGTGTACACTCTAGAAACCACATTTTCTGTCAAAAAGTCTTGAAACTTGGTCAGAATGTTTGTCTTGATAATAGCTCAGGCGAGTTTGATAATGGGTCAAGTGGGGTCAAAAACTAGGTCACTGGGTCAAATCTTAGAAAAACCTTGTGTACGCTCTGGAGGACACATTTTCAGTCGAAAACTCCTGAAACTCGGTCAGAATGTTTGTCTTGATGAGACCTTGAATAAGTTTAAATTTGGGTCATGTGGGGTCAAAAACTAGGTCACTGGGTCAAAAATTGGAAAAACCTTGTGTACCCTCTAGAGTCCACATTTTCAGTCTGATACTCTTTGAACTTGGTCAGAATGTTTGTTTTGGTGATATCTCAAAAGAGTTTGATAATGGGTAATGTTGCCTCAAAAACTAGGTCATTTGGTCAAATCTTAGAAAAACCTTTTGTACGCTCTAGAGGCCACATTTGCAGTCCAATACTCATGAAACTTGGTCAGAATGTTTGTCTTAGTGATATCTAAAAAGTGTTTGATAATGGGTAATGTCTGATCAAAAACTAGGTCACGGCCAAATCTTAGAAAAACCTTGTGTATGCTGTAGAGGCCACATTTTTAGTCCGAAACTCTTAAAAGTTGGTCAGAATGTTTGTCTTGATAATATCTTGAAAGTGTTCGAAAATGGGTAATGTTGGATCAAAAACTAGGTCACTAGGTCAAATCTTCGAAAACCTTGTTTACTTTCTAGAGGCCTCATTTTTAATGCAATACTCATGAAACTTGGTCAGAATGTTGGTCTTGCGCCAGTTTGCAAGTGGGTGATTTCGGGTCAATAACTCATGAAAATCTTGGTAGAATGTTTGTCATAATATCTCAAAAGAGATTGAAAATGGGTCATGTTTGGTCAAATGACTCAGGTGAGCGATTTCAGGGCCATCATGGCCCTCTTGTCATCTGGTGGAGATGAAGTAGGATTTAGATAGTTCAATTTATAGAATTCGTAGATATTTAGGCTGTAAAAATTTACAAATTTCATATTCTCCTCCACCCCTCCTTTGTTCATACTGATTTTTTTTATGGTGATATTTGAAGATGTCCTCTTGACAAAACCCACAAAAAGATTTTTCCAAAAACTCTGTTATTTGTTGGAGTTACTTTTCAGACAAGTATTGAAAATCAAGAAAAGTATAGATAAGGTTTTTATAACACTTTACCACAAAACAAAATTTGAGAGTTGCTCAAATTGAAGCATCTGCAGACAACAAGGTGAATGTGAATCAAAAATTGATAAGAAGGAAACTTTGTGGGACTAAAAGAAAAACGGCGGTTACCACAATGTTTTCTAATGCCTTCTTAACCCTTTACCACACAATCCCGACTTCTAACGACCCTGAGAAAGAAGCCTTTTGAAAACATTGTGGAAAATGGAGAAAATGCTGGTAACCAGCATTTTCTCCTTTTCCCATAATGTTTTCTACCCTATCAAAGACAAATCTCACCATTTGTTGTCTGCAGATCCTTTCAATTTGGACCAGTCTAAAATTTTGTTTTTTTGTAAAGAGTTAAAAGGCTGTTCAATCTTGAATTGTAAAGAACAAATACACATGATTATAGGCCTGTCGAAAAGTGCTGACTGGTAATTGTATTTAGTTAGTGTAAAATTGCCATCCATTTTTCAAACTGTCCTTTCTGATTTATTTTTGTAGACTTTGCTTAATACACTGTAGATCATATTAAGGTGGTGATAGACTATTATATTTGATTTTATTGCCAATTGTTTATCCTTGCTTTTAGTTTTTATCTGTCATTAATGTACAATTTTAGATGTGTCACCTTCTAGAACTAACATCACAGAAGCCGTGTCAGAAGCACTTTCGAAACAAGGTGGGGAATATATTTGTACTTTTCCGTAATATTTGCGTCTTTTTTTTTTCATCAACGTTAACTCTTTAACACACAATAAAAATGTAGACTTGTCTAAAATGAAAGCAGACAAAAATTAAAATGTGACCCAACTCGGTAAATTTTTCTTTGATCAAGTTGAAAACATTGTTGGAAAAGGAGAAAATGCTGGTAACCAGCATTTTCTCCCTTTCCAAGAACATTTTCAAAAGGCTTCTTCCTCAGGATTGTTAAAAGTTGGGATTATGTGTTAAAGGGTTCAGTTAAAACTCAAAGTCTTTATATTATAAAAAATAATATAAAAAAGGTCTGTTCTGTTCAAGTGCAAAGAACTTTTAAAAATATTGTAGTAAATGCTTACAATAAACAAATTCTCTGTTGCCTAAAATATTTTCTTATATCTTTGGAGTCAAGTATTTAACAATGTAATCATTAGAATAGGTAAATGTCTTGGAAATCATTCTTAATTATTCTTTTACCATTCTCTGCTTTTATGACCCTAAGGGTAGCTTTTGAAACCATCAATAGTAAATGCTAGTAACCAGTATTTTTTCCTTTTCCCGAAATGTTTTCTATGTTTTCCAAGACGGATTCCATATGTTTATTCAATTTATTGTCTGTGAATATTTTCAATATGAACAATTATTATATACTTTGATATTTTCCCCATGTATTTGCACTGGATGAAAGTATGCAATATTTTTTCATATTGCATACTTTCATATTATGTACTTCAGAGCTTTTTTCACGTGCATTGCTAAGTAAGGTACTATTTTGAAACGTGCCATTGGTCCAAAAATCAAAATCTGAATGGCCGCCATTATCATAATTTCATCGTTAGACATCACGTTTTATGAACTTTTCAATGCATAGTCCTTAATAAAAACATGTAAAATAAGCAGAACATTAAAATTTTGTTTCTCAAATAACAGTCACTACAGAAATATGAAAAATGCGCCTATCGAATATGTTTATCGACCATGAAATTATTAAGCAAAAAAAAAAGGATTCTCAGTCACCATCTTGTTTGTTTACGTACCTCTAGCAACGGTGACATCGTCATATGCCAATATTGAAAATTCCGCGAAGCCACAGAAGGTTGACGAAACAGATTTCTTATCGCTTTTGGAATAAACAAAACAAAAATAAATCCATGAATTTGGTGAAAACACTGTTAAATCTCGGGAAATTATGTAAACAATATCAAAGTATATAATAAAAAGGTTATTTCACTTGTATGGGAATGTATTGTGTTGAACTCGTTCTTTAGGCGTAGTTGCCCTCACAAACTTGGGCAACTCTGCCAAAAGAACTGATTCAACACAATATATTCCCATACAAGTGCAATAACCTATAGTCTCAAATGTTATTGTGTGATAGATAAGATAATCGAAATATTGTCTGAAATGTTAAAAGCAGTTAACTCTTTCCCACACACTAATATTTTTGAGGGGTCCAATTTGAAAGCACTTGCAGAATACAACATTTATATGGCACAAATAATGGGTTTGTATCAGATAGTCCAGAAAACATTGTGGGAAAAGGAGAAAATGCTGGTTACCAGCATTTTTTCCTTTTGCTACAATGTTTTCAAAAGGCCTACTTCTCAGGGTCGTTAAAACAGGATTGTGTGGTAAAGGGTTTATAAGATAAATGAACAGTAGGTTTTTAGTGATCAACCAATGCTCCTTTTACTGAAAGAAGTGAAGGTAAAGTTCTGATTTTTCATTGATATATCTTTCATTTTTGAAAAAAAGGGTATTTGGGTAAAATTGATAACAGATTGAAAAAGCACTTTGTTAAGTGACTATATCAAAAAAAAAAAATATTTACTTCTGCTTTTTTTTTTAAAGAAAGATTGAAACTGAAAAAGTTCATTTTTTTAGCATGGGCCGTTTTCAGGTTTTGCTTATTTGATATAATGAAAACTGGGGCCGTATTCTCCAACCATTCTTAACTGCATTCTTATTCTAATACTCAAGAATTGTCTAAATTTCAAAGGAACATAATTTCTGATTGGCTATATAATTTATGATTTAGCAAATCAGAAATTATGTTACTTTCAAAATTTGAAACTAGACTAATAATGCTATTTAGAAAGCTTGGTGAATGTGTACCCAGTTATAACATAATTGTCCCACCATCAGATTCAGTGTCCAATCACAGTGGAAGTTCCGCAAGTTTGAATGAGGCCAGATTTTCGCGAGGGTCTATCCAGTCCCTAGATAGGGGCTCCCAGGACTCCCTAGCCATGAAAAGAGCTTCCCAGGGCTCCATACAGTCCATAGACAAAGGTGAAGGGCATGCCCAATAGACTGCATGTGCTTGCCTGCTCTCTTTTGTCCAATTTAACCCCAAATCTTACTTTTAGTCAAGATCAGGACTCAAATTCACCAACCACTCTTTAAAAACATTCTAGGTCTTATTCTTAAATTCCCTAAATTTGAAAGTAACACAACTTCTGATTGGCTAAACCGAATGGTTTAGCAAATCAGATATTGTGTTACTTTCTAAATCTACAATACATCAAAGAATATTCTTAAGAATGGTTGGTGAATATGGGCCATGGGCTCAAATATACCAACCATTCTTAATGCATTTTTGGTCCTGTTTTAAAAAGTAACATAATTTCTTATTAGCTAAACCATTTGGTGAGGCAGAAATTGCGTTTATTACCAAAACCATTTGGTGAAGCAGAAATTGCATTTATTACCTAAACCATTTGGTGAGGCAGAAATTGTGTTTATAACCTAAACCATTTGGTGAGGCAGAAATTGTGTTTATTACCTAAACCATTTGGTGAGGCAGAAATTGCGTTTATTTCCTAAAACATTTGGTGAGGCAGAAATTGCGTTTATTTCCTAAAACATTTGGTGAGGCAGAAATTGCGTTTATTACCTAAACTATTTGGTGAGGCAGAAATTGCCTTTATAAGCTAAACCATTTGGTGAGGCAGAAATAGCGTTTATTAGCTTACCCATTTGGTGAGGCAGAAATTGCGTTTATTTCCTAAACCATTTGGCGAGGCAGAAATTGCGTTTATTACCTAAACCATTGTTAATAAGCTTAACCATTTGGTGAGGCAGAAATTGTATTAATTAGCTAAACCATTTGGTGTGGCAGAAAATGTGGTACTTTGATATCTAGAAAATTCTTATGACAAGACTAAAACTGCAATTTATAATGGTTGTTGAATAAAGGTCCTGTTTCCAATCTGCATTTAAATGAATTTAGCCCTTGCCCAAATGCTACAATCCTTTCACAACTCTGAGGACAAAGATTTGAAACATTATGGGAAAGGAAGAAAATGCTGGTAACTAAAATTTCCCTCCTATCTCTTAGTGTTTTTTACCCTTGGAATATAAATTCCCTGCATTTTAGCAACTGTTCATATGTATTGACTGCACATTCTTTTTAAAACTTTACTGTAAAATCCTGAGTTTTAACAAGCCTGGAGAAGAAAGTCTTTCACAACATTGTGGGAAAAGGAGAAAATGCTGGTAACAAGTGTTTTATATCCTTTCTCTGACAACTTTTAATGCCAATTTACACGACCTGCTTACATAAGTGCTAGTCCACATCGTGTAAACCTGGTTTTAATTGGGGATTTGCTAGCAAAATTGTAAAACAGAGAAAACAGATCATATTCTATTTTCTCTGTTTTTCAGACAGAATGAACTAATCAGCGCTCAGTAAGCTAGATGCTAGCCCTTCAACTTGATAATTATACATGCAGGGGTCTGTTTGTCGTCTGGTAAAGAGTTACCCTTCATCAAACAATCACGAGTCTTATACGACCCTGAAAAAAAACAGGCTTCTGAAAACATTGTAGGAAGAGGAGAAAATGCTGGTTACAAGTATTCCTCATTTTCCCATAATATTTTTTACATTTTCAAAGACAAATTGCTGAGTTACAGCCACATTTATAATTTTGTCAGAAATAATGCTTTGAATTTGCCTTATCAATGCCGAAAAAACATACCATGTAAATTTACCTTTAAACCACATTTGATTTGTAATCTGCAAATGCTTTCAACTTGGACAAGTCTTAAATTTCATCATTTGTTAAAGAGATAGCATAGAAAAGTCACAAAAATTTGAGGTTAATTCTTGCTCCTATTTTTAAACTCATTTTGAAAAGTAGTCTTGTTTATAATATAATCATTGAAGAGCTTTTACCTTTTCACCCAACCTAACCCAAATCATATGCTGAAATATGTTCAAATTTGCTGTGCGAAATAAATTATTGGTATTAAAAATAGTATTTATAGATACTGCAATTGCAAAGCAGTTTTTCTCAAAATATTTAGTAGAGAAGCATACAGGATAGATCCAACACTACACTCTGTGTTCTGTGCAATCTGATCTTGGTCTACATTGGCCACATATTAAACTAAATTGGGTTCAGCACTACAAAGGTTAATAGTTTTTGGTCCTTTCCGTCCTTGAAGGGCCTTTTTTGCCGTAGGGTTCTGACAACTGTAGACATAGAATGTGTGAATATAGAATTTGAAGAGCTTTTAAACCATTCATATTATGAAAAATCCCTGACTACATATCTTATTACATACTTTACTTTTTTGTCCTTATCTTAAAAATTGAATAGCTATTTAACACTACCACATGACAAAAAAATATAGACTAGGCCAAACTGAAGCATTTGCAGACAACAATTCAAACTCGGCTCAAATGGTTGAATTTGTCTTTGATAGGACAGAAAACAATGTGGGAAAAGGAGAAAATGCTGGTTACCAGCATTTTCTCCTTTTGCCACAATGTTTTCAAAAGCCTTCCTGCTCAGGGTTGTTAAAACTCAGGATTGTGTGGTAAAGGGTTAAAATGAATATACATTGCAAAAAAATATTTCCTGTCTGTATTAACTTGTGGATTCATATTCCAGAATTGTACAGATAACTTAAAGAGCATTTTTACAGAAAAAGAATAAAAAATTAAAATCAACTCTTGAGCCTGTAACAAACAATTCTGTTAACTACCCTGAAGAGGAAGGGTCATGAAAACATAGTGGACAAAGGAGAAAATGGTGACCAGAATTTTCTCTTTTTCCCCCACAATGTTTTCTACCCAATTTAAGACAATTTCTTTATTGTAGCCACTTCTTATTTCTTATCTGAAACTGCTTTTAAGTTGAACAAGTCTAAAATGTTGTTTTGCAAAGAGTCAGATGATTCCTGTATTTTAACAAATAGTGTTAAGGCTGAAGATTGCCTATAGTAATTACTGGTATGTCTAAAAAAAATGCCAGTAGTAGTTGGTGGTAAGTCTGAAACTGGTAAGTTCAAAAGTTGCTCTTGTAATTGGTGGCAAATCTTAAAATCACTTGTAATTGATAGCATGTTGCATAAGTTGCTTTTAAAAATTAATGGCTAGTCTAAAAAAGGCTGTTAGTAATTGATGGCAAGTCTAAAAGTGGCCTGTAATAATTGTTTAGGCTAAGAAGTGCTTCTTGTAATCGATTGAAAGTCTAAAAGTTGCATGTAGTAATGGTCAGTTAGTCTAAAATTTCCCCTAGTAATTGGTGGTCTAAAAGTTACATGTAATTGATTGTAAGAGTAAAAGATGGCAATAATTGGTTTTAAGTCTAAAAATGGCTTTTTATAATTGGTGTTAAGTCTACAAATGGCCTGTAATAATTTGTGGTAAGTCAAAAAATAACCTGTTATAATTGGTTGGGAGCCTGGAAAATGCTGATCAGCATTTTCTTCCTTTTACAACAATGTTTTCTACCGTGTCAGAGCCTATCTCATAAATTGGGCCAGATTTAATTTGTCAACTGTAAAATCATTCCATATGGACTAGTCTAGAATGTTGTTGTTTGGAAGAGGTAAACAACATTTCACCTTAACCGTTTACCAAACAATCCTGTTGCTTTAACAAACTCTGAAGGGGAAGGCTTTTAAAAACATTGTCTGAAAAGAAAAATAATGCTGGTAACCAGTTTTTTTTTTTTGCTTTCCTGACAATATTTTGTACCATTTCAAAGACAGAAATCATCTTTTGAGCTACAGGTAATTTGTGGCCAGCAAATGCTTTCAACTACGGTAAGTTTGGTTCAAAATTTTGTCATTTCAACCCTTTTATGAAAGAATTCCATCTTTTCAGCTTTATTATAGTTTTCCTCTGCAAACAATTTCAATTTGGACAAGTCCAAAATTTTGTCCTTTGGTAAAGAGTTTACTCATATTCTGATATTTTTTTTCTTGTAATTCAAGGGGAAGTAACTCAGCCAACAGTATTTAAAGCCAGAGGCTCGCCAGTGTCCTCTGGTACAGCCACACCTGAAGTATCAGGAGCTATTGCCAGCAGACGTCTCCTCAAGGAGCCCTCAGAAATGGTGAAGGATGGTATCAATGCTCTAGCATCAGGTAGTAATATACAGAATGAGGAGGCGGAGAAATCAAGCAGTGTCCTTCCCACCATGTGGATGGGGGCTCAGAGTGGGAGGTAAATTGTGATAATTTATTAAATTATTTACTTTTTCTTTTGAAAGATTGTATAAATGCTCTTGCAACCATGAGAAATTGAGCAGTGTCTTGCAATCCATGTTGATAGGAGGCTCAAAACTACTTTTGAAATCATTGCTATGGCATCAGGAGGTAATATACAGAATCAGGAGGGGGAGAAATCAAGCAGTGTCCAGCCCACCATATGTATTGGGGCTCAGAGTGGGAGGTAAATTATGATAAAAGTTTAACCTTTTACCAAACAATCCCTGGTTTTAATGACCCCGAGGAAGAGGCCTTCTGAAAACATTGTGGAAAAAGGAGAAAATGCTGGTAACCAGCATTTTCTCCTTTTCCCACAATGTTTTCTACTCTTCCAAAGTCAAGTTTAAATTTTTGAGTCATGTTTATTTTGTCATCTGCAAATGTTTTCAATTTGGACCAGTCCAAAATTTTGTCGTTTGGTAAAGAGTTAAATGAATAGATCAGAATAGCTTCAGAATTTTATTGAAAAAAAAGAATTATTGTTTGTATATACTTTAAACATTTTTATCTGTACACTGATAGTGACAAAAGTTCTTACTCTTTATATTCATATGTGTCATAGTTTTAACATAGTTTTCTAACACTGTGGAACAAGTTCTTACAACTTATATTAATTACTCTTGGTGATTGCTTTCTGGAAACCTTTACCAGTATTTGGGCTGTAATGTGGATTTTTCCAATGGTTTACCCAATCATCACTGGATTCCAACAGGGAACCTTTTATGTGAGGGACTGACACTGTACCCACAGCTGTTTTTGTCATATGGAAAAATTAACATGTGAATAAATGCAAATGGTGTTTTATGTGGATTAGAAATGTGATATAGCTGCTGCAAGGTTTAACTTGTTTTTACCTAAATACTCAACAGTGTAGATCCAAGATCAGACAGCATGCTACATATTTTAAACTTGTATTTGTGATGCAGAAGCATTGTCACTTTAAAAGATAGCTTAGTTCAATAACTTTTAAACACTTTTTATTTTTATTTCAGTTTGTATGTCCATTCATCAGTATCGCAGTGGAAGAAATGTTTGCATTCAGTGAAGTTGCGGGACTCAATTTTGAATATTGTGTAAGAATGTTTGTGATAGCAGTTTATACTTTGAATAAAGATAATAATGCTGTGACAAGTAACTCCAAGAAATTGGCATTTGATGAAGACCAACAGCTCATTAAATTTTTCATCTTATCTTTTGACAAACTTAGACATTTGTAACAATTTTCTATAAACCATATTAACCCTTTACCACACGACAAATTTTAGACCTGTCCGAATTGAAAGCATTTGCAGATGACAGTTTCAATGTGGATCATATGAAATGATTTTTCTTTGATAGGGTAGAAAACATTGTGGGAAAAGGAGAAAATGCTGGTAACCAGCATTTTCTTCTTTTCCCACAATGTTTTCAAAAGCCTTCTCTAACAGGGGTGTTAAAAGTCGTCATTGTGTGGTAAAGGGTTATACCTGTAAATGTGAATTTTTTCTGGGTCCTATTGATATGCAGTCAATCTCAGTCATGATAAATTTACAAACCGTGTTATTGCATTTATATGGCGAAAAATGGTCCATACAATGCCAAATGACAAACACAGCCAATACCTGCAAACTCGACCAATACAACAAAAACTCGGCTAACATAACTAGACGGTATCAAATCCAAAATGGATGATAAACCTAAGGCCATTGAATAATGAAATTATCACTGATTCAGTAATTTTGTATTGGCCGAGTTACATGTCCTCATGCTGGTTACCAGCCTTTTCTCTTTTACCACAATGTTTTCAAAAGCTTTCTTTTTAAGCATCTTTCAAACTTGGGATTGCATGGTACAGGTGTAAGTGTGTGAACACATACTGTAATATTACACTCAGTGTATATGATTTCTGTATGTCTTTTTCAGTCATGTAAAAGGTAGAGTACTAGCTGCCCTGGCCAATGGGACAGTTGCAATATTCCACAGAGATAAAGGTAAATGACTTGCTTTTTTTTTATGGGCAAACTAATTAATTCTTTACTAGTTAACAAAGCTGTAGACTTGTCCAAATTGAAAGCATGTACAAACAACAAATTTTAATGTGGCTCAAATGTGCAAACGTGTTAGAAAACAGTGTGGGACAAAAAGCATTATGGACAGTAGTTTTTGAAAAAAAGATCAACTGAAAAAAGAATTTCAAAACCACTTATCATTGTTTCAATAATGTTTAAGTAGGAAAGTAGCCAGTAGCTTGGGAAGACTTTTGTGCAAAGTACTGGTGACAGAAGCTCCAGCAAAGCATGGATAGGTGCCCGACAACATGCAGAATAACTGAAATAATGTTAAAAACAGTCTTAAACACTGTACAAACAATCATAACAAAGTCTATCTAAAAAAGCAGTTTGAAGAGAAGAATGTACAGAAATTTGAGTTGCTTTTAAACCTTCAATATGCTTGATGAAAATGCTTGCTTTTGCATTCATGTAGATCAAGAGCAGACTGCTCAGAATATGCTGTGTAATCTTGGATCTACATCACATCTATACATTCAAAGAAAATTATATATCTATTTGTCACAACTTTTTTTCATTCAGCTATTCTGGATTTATTCTGTAAATTGTTTTTGTACATGGAATCAAATTTCTATTTTGGCAGATGGACAATGGGACTTACAGAATTACCACTTGCTGGACCTTGGTAAACCACACCATTCCATACGCTGTATGTCTGTGATAGCCAATAAACATGTCTGGTGTGGTTATAAGAACAAAATACATGTGGTTGATCCACAGTCCATGTCAATAGAGGTAAGAATTTACTTTTATATGTCACAGCGCCTGTCTGACGTTGTTCATACACTGTAGACCCAGTTTTACACACCATTGCATTCCATACCCTGTTTGACTCTGATAGCCAATAAACATGTCTGGTGTGTTTGTAAGAAAAAAATACATGTAGTTGATCCACAATCCATGTTCAATAGAGGTTTGATTTTTCTCTTGTGTAACACAACTTGCGTGTTGCCTTGATAGTCTTAATGATGCATTCTTTCTATTTAATTGATAAACGAAAAAACACTGTAGACCTACAAATGTATTTCAGATACCTCTCCATACACTGTAAATGTGTGATAGACTGGAATAAATCAAATGTCTTGCATGGCTTCGAAAACAAAGATCATGGTGTTGATCCACAATCTATGTTAATAGAGGTCTGGATTTTCTCCTGTATTACAAAGCTCCTGTTCAACATGAATCAATTGTTATCAATAGCAGTTGACATTGGCAAACATTGTAGACCCACTTCAGACACCATTCTCTACACTGTATATCTGTGATAGCAAATAAACATGCCTTATGTTGCTGCTCAAATGAAACTATTGTCATGTTGTTGATCTACAATCAATGTTTTTGGAGGTCTGAATTTATTCTTAAACATGTACTTGACAGTGATTTACTCACTGCCTCCTAAAGCAATTTGTAGCAGTGACTCTGACTATATCCATGTAAGATTGGGGTGATTATATTGACCCAAGGTTTGATGCAAAAGGAAGAATTGCTATTATTTTGTCAAAAGTAGTTTTCCTTAACCCTTATCCTGCTAAATAACTAACATGAAACTTTCAAGTCGATAGTAAAAACCCAAATGTTGCTATTTCAAAGTTTTTTTTTGTTGGGGGGGGGGATATGTTCTTATTGGACAGTGTAGATCCAAGATCAGACTGCACATTCTGTACAGTCTGATCTTAATCTACACTGTCTGCTGAAGGTCAGTAAGTGGCCCTTGACAACCTAAGTGTTAACTCTTTTCTGGATGACAAAAATGTAGATTTGTCCAAATTGAAAGTACTTGCAGACAACAATTCAGATGTGACTGAAACAATGTTATTTTTTCTTTGAAAGGGTAAAACACATTTTGGTAAAAGGAGACAATGCTTATTGCCAGCTTTTTCTCCTTTTACCACAATGTTTTCAAAGGCTTTCCCTTCTCATGACTGTTTAAACTTGGGATTGTGTGGTTACAGGGTTAAGAAAATTTATATTGTTTGCAAGATGTACACGAGCTTTCGGCGGTACAACCACCTTCTTCTAGTGTGATCCTGTGATACAATGCCTCTGAGGCATTGTATCACAGATCACACTAGAAGAAGGCGGTTGTACCGCCGAAAGCTCGTGTACATTATTATAATTAAAAGTTACATTTCTGAAGAAGAGGATATCATGTTTTGTTTGCAAGAGGTGAAAAGTTTAGCTTCAAGGTATTCTGAATGAAACAAAAAAACAGCCTTGATATTGTAATATGTAGAATTTTTGGCTTGGATTGATCGGAAAAGGTGTTTTATGTCGATTATATCGATTATGCAAATCATATAGTGACAGCTCTCTTATTTATATGTGTCGTTTGTTTCACTAATACAAGGCTAGGAGGCTGAGGTGTCTTACCCAAGGATATTGGCCCCCCCAAAAAAACAACAAAAAATAGAGCGCTTGGAGTGGGGATTGAACCCAAGGCCTTGTAGTTGGAAATCCTACACAATCACCACTGAGCCACACAGGACCTGTGAAAGTTTTGGAACTACTGACAAGAAATGTACATTTCATTCACTCTGAACTAAAAGTTTTTAAGTTTACAGTTTTAACTGTAAGGATAAATGATATGAACAAGGACCTGTCAAAAGGGGTTTAATTCATCCTTGTGATGCATTATACCAAGCAAGACATCACACAATTCGGGATCTACGAATTACATGTACGCTTAGTCAGACAAGTGACTAGATATGGAGGAATATAAGTCCTTGGACATGCATAAAATTTACAAATAGCAAAAACTTATGTCAGCCTGTGCAGACCACACAGGCTGACATGAGTCAATACTTATTGCAGATTCATTAACTCTTTACAAAATGACAAAATTTAAGACTGGTCCAAATTCAAAGCATTTGCAGACGACAAAATAAACGTGGCTCAAAAAATGAAATTTGTTTTGGGAAATGTAGAAAACACTGTGGGAAAAGGAGAAAATGCTGGTAACCAGCATTTTCTCCTTTTCCCACAATGTTTTCAAAAGGCTTTTTCTTCAGGGTCGTTTAAACTCAGGATTGTGTGGTAAAGAGTTAAGCCATCTTTTCACAGCATGACTTTCATCTGTTGTGTTCTTCATCAGAAAAGTTTTGATGCCCATCCACGAAAAGAGAGCCAAGTTCGACAGTTGGCATGGGTTGGAGACGGTGTCTGGGTTTCTATTCGACTAGACAGCACTCTACGACTGTATCATGCTTACACACATCAACACCTTCAAGATGTCGACATAGAGCCCTATGTTAGTAAAATGTTAGGTAAGTTGTATTGTTTGAGCAAAATATAATAAATAAGACTTACGATCATGAGGCCTATTTCAGATGCTTTTGAGGACAGTGTAGATCAAGATCAGACTGCAGAGAACTTGCAGTGTGGCTTTGTATTCAAAGACAATTTATTATATCTCCCCCCGTCAGGGTCGGGAGACATATTGTTTTTCCCCATGCGTCCATCTGTCTGTCTGTCCATCACAAATCATGTCTGCTCTATAACTCGAAAACCTTTTAAGATATTTTGATGAAACTTCACACATTTGATAGAACTTCACACATTTGTAAAGCACCATGACACAAAGTGTCATGCACAAGAACCATAACTCTGGCTTGTATACTTTTCGAGTTATTTCCCTTTGATTATTTTCCTTACTCATTTTATGTACAATCTCATGTCCACTCTATACCTCTAAAAAAGCCTTAGAGAAAAATGACCATTATTTCAGTTAGAAATAGCCTTGGTCACATATCAATCCTTCTGACACCAAAAAGGGGGGAGACATCTGTTTTTTTTTTTTTGTAGGAAAACAAGTTCTAGTATTTACACCTGAAAAACACTTGAAAAGGGGCGATAGTGGAAATACTGAACAATAAAGTGGTTTTTTCGTAGCATTTTAAGTTTAAGATGGATTCAAAATTTGAAGACTTATTCTAAATTCTCATTTTTAATTATTAATTTTGAATTCATACACCAGCCATGTGATTGGCTGAGACATTCTGTCTCAGCCAATCAAAAGGCGGGTCTCTGAATTCAAAATTGAGAACTAAAAATGAGAATTTGAAATAAGTCTTTGAATTCAAAATAAGAATAACATTTAGAATGGTTTATAGAACAAGGCCTCTGGTCATAGATATATCTTGTCCAGTATTTTATGAGGTATTTATTTAGAAATAGCCCTGTAATTGAAATGCCAAGGGTCCTTATTTTCTGTTGACTTTGAAATATTTGCTTCTTTTCATGTACAAATCAAGGAGGTAATGAAAAGCCCATGTACTAGTTTTGATGACATTCGAAATGAAAATGAGCCATGAGAAAAGGGGGCTTAATGCATCTCTGTGATGCATCGTACGAAGCAAGTTATCGTATAATTACGGATCCATAAAATCCACTTTGTCTAACAACCAAATTAATGGGGGCCATTCCTGTAAGTTAAATTGTCTCCCTTGCCAGATAAAGACTGAAGGTAACCAAATAACAGATTGGTCCTGTTACTTGTATTCCTTTGTTTTTATCCTTGGTTCCCTTGGGGATGTTGCGATAAATATAATATGATTTATGATACATGTGTAAGGTCCCCATGTAATTCAAGTTAAATTCTATTCTTAGTCATCAGGAACTACATATATATCGATTTCTAAAACAATCTAACTAGATTTAGTTGAAATATTATCTCAAGAACATAGCTTTGCAGTGCAAGAAAATCAAGGATAGAATCCAAGTAATTCCCTTATCAGGACCAATGTAGTACTGGAGAGGAATCAAGGGAAATAACTGAAGAATGGCCTGCATTATGAGGTTGACTTGTCCTTTGACATGCAGAAAATGGACCAGTTGCAAAAAGTAGACCGCACAGGTCTCTGTTTCACTCTTTACCACATGACAAGATTATAGACTTGTCCAAATTGAAAGTATTCGCAGAAACAAATCAGAAGTATTTCAAAGATGGAATATGTTTTTGAAACGGTAGAAAACATTGTGGGAAAAGGAGAAAATGCTGATTGCCAGCATTTTCTTCTTTTCCCACAATTTTTCCAAAAGGCTTCTTCACATGGGTCGTTAAAACGAGGGATTGTTTGGGAAAGGGTTAAAAGAGCATGTTAAAAGAGCATGGCTCAAATATGTAAGGTTCTCCAAGAAAAAGGAAAATTTGAAATGACCAAAAGATTTTCAAGAGAAAAAGGCAAGGCCACATGGAAAAGTTTAGGCTACCTTTGAAGAGCAACTCGCTTTTAGTTTTTTCTTTGACAAATGAATCTGAATATGCATACTCCAGTTGAAAATTTTGGGTAGGAACATTTCTAAAGTTGTTAAAGCTATGAAATTAAAATTGTGAAAATTTTAAAATAAAACTTATCAAAATTATGAAATTAAAGTCTCTTGCAACCCATCTAGTGTTAGTAGTAATGTTTTTGGTATTCATACATCTTATACATATATCTTTTTCAGGAACTGGTAAACTAGGTTTTTCGTTTGTTCGAATCACTTCAATGTTAATCTCATGTAACAGACTGTGGATTGGAACAGGAAATGGTGTCATTATATCAGTGCCACTTTCGGAAAGTAAGTATCAAGATTATTAACCTTCATAGACATTCGAAGCGATATTATCTTTTGTAGGCAGAATAGATTGAGATGGGACTGTACAAAACATGCATTTATCACAAATTTTTCAAAATCCTCCTTTCTTTGGGTGATTTAATCCTTTACTAAAATCCCGAGTTTTAATGACCTTGACAGAGAAGGCTTATGAAAACATTGTGGGAAAAGAAGAAAATGCTTGTAACCAGCATTTTCTTCTTTTTCCACAATGTTTTCTACCCATCAAAGGAGGAATTTCAGTTTCTGTAGTCACATTTAATCTGTCGTCTGCAGACGTATTTGATCTCGACCAGCCTAAAATTTTGTCGATTGCTAAGGAAGGAAGGTGAAGGATCAATTGGTTTCGCACTAAAAGGTTCCAGAAAAGTTGCAGAAATAAATCTTTTTTGGCCTCATTTCACAGTAATGACCTGAAGTTAATTTACAGTAGTCAACTGTGAAAATATCCTTGCTACAAGTAGATTCTTCATGTCTTTAATTTTTTGCAAAGTTCTCAACTGTAAAGGGACTTAACTCTTAACCAAAAGACAAAATTGTAGATTGTTTCAAACTCAAAACATCTCCAACCAACAAATTCATTATTGATTTACATGAGCTTAGGGTCTCAGATAGAGTAGAAAACATTATGGGAAAAGGAGAAAATGCTGGTTACCAGCATTTTCTCCTTTTCCCGCAATGTTGTTAAAAGGTTCCTTCCCCAGGGTTGTTAAAGCCCAGGATTGTTTGTTGAAGGGTTAAAGTCACTTTTGCTAAGTGATGGTTCAACTCTATAGCAGATGACAAAATTCTGAATTTGTCTATAATGAAAGCATTATGCAGAGAATAAGGTGAATTCGGCTTATACATTGGGATTTGTCTTTGACAGGCTAGAAAGAGAGTGTTGGAAAAGGAAAAAAATGCTGATAACAGGCATTTTCTCCTATTACCACAATATTTTCAGCAGCTGTTTTACCCACAGACATTATAAACATAGAATTGTGTGATAAAAGGTTAAATGCCAAAGTGACTTTCAAAGTTTTTCATTTTCAGCCAACAAGCAGGCAGTTTCTATGGGTGCATCACAAGTTGGTAGACCAGGGGGTTTGGTCCGAGTCTACAGTGATACTAAAACAGACAGTGTCACCCCAGGGAGTTTTATACCCTATTGTACAATGGCCCAAGCCCAACTCTCCTTCCATGGACACAAAGATGCTGTTAAATTCTTCATTTCTGTTCCAGGTATGTTTTTTTTCTTCCTCTGCTTGGGAATTATTGTCAGTTTTATTTTTACTTTATTAGCTGGGCTGTTTCAAAGTATAAGTCATGTGTCATGGCCCTGTCTGTGTCTGCCATGTTGTCATCGTGCAAAAACTTTGACATTTTATAATATCTCTCTTATTACTCAAGATATATACTTCAAACTTGGATGAGTTGTTAACTATCAAAAGGGGGATACGTACAATAAGGGCAGGTAACTGTCAGTGTTTTTGACAATTGTGTCCCTTTTTCAACTTAAAATTTTCACTTAACCCTTTACCACACGGCAAAATTTAAGACCTATCCAAATTGAAAGCATTTGCAGACAACAATTTCATAGTGGCTCAAATGACGCAACTTTTCTTTGATAGGGTAGAAAACTTTGTGGGAAAAGGAGAAAATGCTGGTTACCAGCGTTTTCTCCTTTTCCCACAATGTTTTCAAAAGGCCTCTTCTTCAGGGGCGTTAAAAGGCGTCATTGTGTGGTAAAGGGTTAAATCACTGAAGCAACTGCAGCTGATTGTTGGCACCCATTATGCAGTGCTCTTGTTTTATGGCCACAGCCTGATTATTCCAACAAAGATGTCACATTTTTCTTTTCCTTTACAAATTCATTAATTATTTCTTCCTCCTAAATAATTTGTAGTCAAGTGTTTTACCCTACTTTATGGTCAGCAAAGCCATGATGTATTTTCAGAGACAAGGAGATGCTGTTAAAATCTTCATTTCTGTTTTAAGTCTTCCCCCAACTCCCAGTGTTTACAAATTTTTCTGTCCTCTTTACAGAACCAGTTTGACAATTTGATTCATTATTACCTGACCTGTCCAAATTGAAAACATTTGCAGATGACAAAACAAATCTGACTCAAATGATGGGATTTGTTTTGGAAATGGTTGAAGATATTGTGAATTAAATAGAAAATGCAAGTTACAAGCAGTTTTTTCTATTTCCACATTTTTTCTCGGGCCTTTTTACTCTGGTTCTTATCAGAATGAAATGAAAAATACTTGTAGAAAAGTCTATATATTTACAAACGGTGTTGAATGTTTAACTCTTTACCAAATGATAAAATTTTAGACTTGCCAAAATTATAAGGATTTGCAGACAGCAAATTTAGTGCAGCTGAAATGTTGGTATGTGAAAGTGTAGAAAACCTTGTGGGAAAAGAAGAAAATGCTGGTTAGCAGCATTTTCTCCTTTTCCCACAAGGTTTTCAAAAGGCTATTTCCTCAGGATTATTAAGATTTGGAATTGTGTGGTAAGGAGTTAACATTGTGTTAAACTACAAAATGGATAATTGTTCACCATGGAAGGCCTTTGAAAATATTTTTGAAAGAGGATAAACAGCATTTTCTCCTTCACCTACAATGTTCTTTATCAATTCATTAACAAATCTCATTATTTATTCAATTTGATGTGTACTTGTAAATGCTCTACGTACTGACCTGTCTAAAATTTTATGCTTAGTCTAATTTTCATTGTCTAAAAATAACATTGTCAATTTATTTCAAAGACAAAACAGTGTGAAGATATGAGCCATGCCCTGGCATAGCGGAGTTTAACGCATCTCTGTGATGCATTATAGCAAGTCATTACATAATTACAGATCCATAAAATCTATTTTGTCCAACAACCGACTGAATCATAAGATAGACTGGTTCTTTGACATGCAGAAAATTTACCAAAAGCAGAAAGTTTTGACTCAGGTCAGCCTGCAGGGACTGCAGAGACTGACGTGGGCCAATACTTTTTGCATATGTATTTCAAACACCTTTTTCAAAAAGTACATATATGTCTCAAATTAATGTTCTTTGCCAGTTTCACATTGTACAGGGCAACACATAGAGTTAAGAGTTTTAATAGAAACTAGGTAATCATGATTTGTTATCAGGAGGAGAACAGGGGATTCCGTCTAATTGAATATATAAATTGTGTTTTGATGGGAACGAGAGTGCTGTTTTATATGTCGTCATCAATAGTTGATGCTAGTGGCAACACTCAACCCTTTACTAGACGACAAAATTGTAGACTGGTCCAAATTGAAAGCATTTGTAGACGACAATTTCAGTGTTGCTCAAATGGTGCAAATTTTCTTTGATGGGTAGAAAACAATGTGGGAAAAGGAGAAAATGCTGGTTACCAGCATTTTCTCCTTTTCCGACAATGTTTTCAAAAGGCCTCTTTCCCAGGGTCGTTAAAAGTCAGCATTGTGCGGTAACAGGTTAATCAATAAAAATGTCCACAGACCATCACTTTGTACTGGAGGTGATTTCCCTGATACAGATGTTTTAACCCATAAAGTGTCTTTCCACCATTGTAATTGCTTTTGCTGCCAATGGGGATCAATATCAGACTGCACAATAGGTTCAGTCTGATCTTTGTTCTATACTTTCTGCTTTGCTTTGATGTTTTGATTAAAAGCGGTCTTGAAAGGGCAGTTATTTTGGAGATTTTTCCTGACTGAAAGTTTTGTTTTGGTTTTATTGGTGCTTTAAGGCACTTTAAAGATTATCCTTTTATTAAAGGGCCTTTGTTTTTTACAACCTGTAGGATGAAAGTTTTTGAGAACATTGTGAGAAAATGAGAAAATACCAGTAAGCAACACTGTTTTGCAACCCATTCAGAGACAAATTTTATCATTTGCATCACATCTGCAAGTGTTTTTATTATGGGCAAGTTGAAAAGTTTATCATCTGGTACCGAAATGACACTGGTGATGAAATGCATTATCTTTTAAAATGTCCCTTCTTTAACACAACTCGAGCTTCACTCATAAAAAAGTATTTCTACACAAGGCCAAACATTATTAAGTTCCAGCAATTAATGACTTGCAAATCAGTTAAGCGTTAATAAACACAATTACAATTATTCTAACAACAAAGCATTAATTATTTCTTAATTATCAGACCGTGCAGTTTAGGATCAAACAACACTTATTATGATCTGGTAAAGAGTTAACTCTGTACCGAATGACAAAACTATAGACTTGTCCAAATTGGAAGCAGTTGGAGACTTACAAATTAAAAGTGGCAGAAAAAATGACAGAAGTTATCATTTTTAGGGTAGGAAAAATTGTGGGAAAAGGAGAAATTGCTGGTTACCAGCATTTTCTCCTTTTCCCACAATGTTTTCAAAAGCCTTTTTTCCCGTGGGTTTTTATTAAACATGAGACTGTTTGGTAAAGAGTTCAGATGACATGCCATGGGCGGCTCATTAGATAATGAAATTTGTTCTCTTTCTGTGACTCGTTTAGTGCCACAGATATAAACCGGACCTCTTTTGACAGCTAAAAATACAATCTACTGAAACTTAGACAGATTTTTAGCTTGACTGTTTTCGGAGAAAACAACGAGTTAGTGTCATAGCCCTGGCTTTGTCATTGTCTGTGTTGTCATTGTGCAAAAACATTGATGATTTGCAATATCGCTGTTATTACTGAAGATATTTACCTCAAACTTGAACTAGTTGTTAAATATCAAAAGGGAAACCTTTAAAACAAGGGCAGATAACTATCAAGGTGTTTTTGATACAGTTATGCCCCTTTTTTTGACTTGGAAATTTCACTAAAAATCAAGCACTTGCAGCTGAGGGTTGGCACCTGCATGTGGTGCTCTTGTTACTCTATAGGCTTGACTAAAATGTTGACAGTATAGATCAAAGATCAGAAAGCTCATTCTGCATAATCTTGCTCTATGCTACTTATAAAAGCCTGTTTTCACATAATTATGGGGCTGTAAGGGCTAATGAAGCTCTGCCATGTTAATTGTTTACCAAACAGTGATATTTTAGACTTAGTACAAATTGAAAGCACCTGAAGATGCGAAATAAATGTGACTCAAGAATTAAACTTTATGTTTGGAAAGTCAGAGACATTGTGGGAAAAGGAGAAAATGCTGGTATCCAGCATTTTCTCCTATTCTCACAATTTTCTCTACCCATATAGAGACAAATATGTTTGATTGATCCACATTTAATTTTTCGTCTGTAAAGGCTTTCAAATTGCATGAGCATAAAATTTTGTCATCCGGTGAAGAGGTAAGGATGAAATAACATCTAAGGAAATACCAATTCCATTAAAATTAATTGAAAACAGAAAAAAAAGAAAGAAAAAAAAGCACAGCTGAATCTCGGTGTTACGAATCTGTTTTTTGTCTATCAAAGGATATTATGACAAGTGTACTATAATTGTCTGGCGGCGGAAATGTTCTCTCTGAATTATTAAGGTAGCAATTTCCTTTGTGCAGCAGGATATCGTAGACAAAATGGGGAAAATAACGTTTTCTACCAAATGACATTTTTAGACTCTATTATTTAGAATGCACTGAAAGGCTTTGGAATAACAGTAATGCATTTTGCCAGTACAGACTCAACTCTTTCCCAGATAAGCCCTGGTTTTTACGGTTCTGAGTTTAAAGGCATTTGAAAACACTGGAAAAAGGAGAAAATGCTCATGACGAGCATTTTCTCCATTTTCCACAGTGTTTTCTTCCCTTACAGATAAAAATACCACCTTTTTGGCCACTCTAAATTTGTTGTCTGCAAATTCTTTCAATTTGAGCATACCAAAATTACCTCATCTGGTAAAGAGTTAAAACTTTAGAAAGCTCTAAACAATTAAATACCTTAAACTCTAACCAGATGACAGAACTTTAAACTTGTCCAAATTGAAAGCATTTACGGATGACAAATTTTATTTTATTCAAATGTAGTGATTTGCTTTTGGAAGGGGTAAAAAAAAACATTGTGGGAAAAGGAAAATGCTGGTTAAATGAAATCAGGTTGGATGCCACTTAAACTTAGTGATGAGCAACACTATTAACCCTGTACTGAACAGTCATAGCTTTTAACAGCCTTGAATGAGAAGGCTTTTGAAAACATTGTGAGAATGGACAAAATACTGGTAATCAGCATTTTCTCCTTTTCCCAGAATGTTTTCTACTCTATCAATGACAAATTCCTTAATTTGAGCGACATTTGTCAAGTGCAAATACTTTAGACAAGTCCTAAATTTTGTAATGTGTTAAAGTGTTAAATGCTGCTTTCATTTCAAAGGAAGGAGGGTAGTTTGGTGGGGAAAATGTAGGATTTATAATCAGGAGGCCCCAAGTTTGAGACTCTCACTCAATGCATTTGGTTTTTTCATGGGAGTGACCTTGGGCATGATTCCTCAAAGCCCTGGTTTAGTACATAACTTTACTTGTTAAGCCCAAGACACAGATAAATAAGCTGTTGCAATAAGTGGTGTAAAATGCCATCTAATCAGTCAATTAATCAAAACACTGATGATTTCACTTTATGGGCTCACACATTGACATCAGCCATTATTATGCAGTTGGGTTAGTAGTGTCCTGGAATTACATCAGTCCTCAAATTTGGAATTGGAAATGGGCTTATCATAGAGGGGAGTTACCTCCTGTGTAAGTCATAGCATTGATGGTTATGAACTTCAAGACAGGGTACAGTAGTTGAAAAGTCATAGGCTCAAGCATTTGATGGATAGTTCACATTTCCTGGCAAGAAAGAGAAAAACTCTGGTGCACTAAGTTCATTTAAATGTCAATTCTGGGAAGAGAAAAAAAAAACAACATTACTTTTAACCCTTTTGCACACCATCCTGACTTTTAACGACTGGAAGGAAAAAGCTGTAGAAATCATTGTGGGAAAAGGAGAAAATACTGGTAACCAGCCATGTTTTCTCTCCAATGAAAAACAAATTTCATGTTTTAAGAAACATTTCATTTTTTATCTGCAAATGCTTTCAATTTGGACAAGTCTAAAATTTTATCATTTGGTAAAGAGTTAAAGTTAATTCTTGGAGACATTTTCATGTATTTGGCATTAAATTGCTATTTTCTTTCTGTGTCATAGCAACAGTGAAAATGACAGATTATTATGAAATCTGATATTCACATGATTTTTCGAAAGATTTTAAATAGTTGTTGACGAGAAGTGCCTTATTTATTGGCACATAAAAAAACAACATAATACTCCCAAGAGACTTGGCACAATGACTTTCATTAAATCTATACCAAAGGACAAAATTTTAGTCTGATCCTTATCAAAAGCATTTGAAGACAACTAATTAAATATGGTTTAACTCTTTACCAAACGACAAAATTTTGGACGAGTCCATATTGAAAGCATTTGAAGACGACAAAATAAATGTGAATCAAAAACTGAAATTTGATTTGGAAAGGGTAGAAAACATGGTGGGAAAAGGAGAAAATGCTGGTTACCAGCATTTTCTCCTTTTCCCACCATGTTTTCAAAAGCTTTTTTTTTTTCAGGGTCGTTAAAAGTCGGGATTGTGTGGTAAAGGGTTAAACTTTACCACCCAATCATAAGTTTTAGCAACCCTAAGAGCTTTTGAAAACATTGTGGGAAAAGGAGAAAATGCTGGTTACCAGCATTTTCTCCTCATCCCAAAATGTTTTCTTCTATTCCTAGCCAATTTTCTATCTTTTGAGCCTCATTAAAGTTGTCGTCTGCAAATGCTTTCAATTTTAATGAACCTGAAATTTCGTTATGTGGTAAAAGAAATGTTATTACTGCTAAGACAAGGAGGACTGTGTTATAAGTCTTAGAATGGAGGAAAAGAAAAACCCAATTCCATCTAAGTTTCCCGAATTCTACAAATCACAGCTCTCTATATTACATTATCAATGGCAATCTTCCTGTGCATAGTGGGCTATAATTTCCAGCAGACAATTTTTAGGTCAAAATTGCCTCGGGGTAATTACACACGTGAAGCGATAAAGTCTTCGCGCCATAATTGTTGCCCGTGGTCAACCGTATACCACAGAAATGATGTTGTTATCGGTCAGTCTGGTATACACACTTTTCTGTATTCTTGGACCACTTCACCCGTATAGCACCTTTCATATCTAAATTTGCCTCACTGGACAGTGTAGATAAATATCGGACTGCATAAAATGTGCAGTCTGATCTTTTTGCTACACTGTCAACATTGGGTCGACATTCTGGACAAAGCAACCTTAACATAGGGATTATTTAGATCTTATTTCTAGACTCTTGGGTTCATTTGGTACACTGAGAGATAACCGTTCGCTAAGTAGTCCCACGTTTCAATAAGCCGTGGGAAGAGGCTTTTAAAAACATGGTGAAATAAGAATAAAATGTTGATTACCAGTTTTTTTTTTTCTTTCTCTTTTTCCAACAATTTTTTTTATACCCTTTCAAAGACAAATTCCATCATGTAAGCCAAGTAGAATTTTTCAACTGTGAATGCTTTTAGTACTGAAAAGTATAAATTTTTGTGATATTGTAACTAAAACATTAATATTTCCTGTCGTTAGAAAATTAGACAAAAAAAATAGGGCAACCGTGTGCATACACAAAATATAGCTTTACCATACAAAGGATGAGGCATTCATATCTATACAGGAAAAGCTTATCAAAGTCCTCTTATATTTTATTGGCTGTTTGATACAGGTATATTTTTTGGTGTATGCAAATCCTTAATTTTTGAAGGCATTGGTAAGACACTGCATAGACTCAGCCTAGAACTGGTAGAACCCATGAAAAACCTGAATAATTGAGCTGTTGCTGTGATATGATACCGATAATGTTAATAGAGGCACATAAAAATCATCAATGAAATAAAGATTTTCTGGGGAGCTGAGGTACCTTTTATTGGCAAATTAGGGTCCTTATCCTTTTACCAGATGATAAATTTTTAGACTTTTATCTTGAAAGCATTTGCAGACAATAAAATTCATAACTGTAGATCAAATGATTTGATTTGTACCTGAGAGATTTCAAAACATTGTTGGAAAAAGGAGAAAATGCTGGTAACCAACATTTTCTCCTTTTCCCACAATGTTTTCAAAAGCCTTCTTCCTCCGGGTTGTTAAAACACAGGATTGTTTGATAAAGGGTTGATGGAATGACAAATCAAGTCCTGGTTCACATTTTGCGATAGATAAGGGAAGACATTCATGCTTCATTAAGTTCATGATCCTGGAGGAGAGATAAATGAGTCCGGACTGCCGGAAAATGTCCCGTATTTCTATTTATGGTTGGACAGAAATAACCCTTGACCTTTGCAAAATAACAGTTTTCTCTCACCTCCACTTGGGAGAGTTTTGATATGATACCTTCCATTTGATTGTTTCTGTTTTTTATACCCCCGCAAAACGAATGTTTACAGGGGTATACTGGAATCAGCCTGTCTGTCCGTCTGTCCGTGTGTCCATCTGTTAACAAAATACTAGTAATTTTGTATCGCGAACTCCTCCTGCAGTTTTGCTGCTAATGTATTGAAAGTTTTTTGATACATTGATCATATACTGAAGTTGTGCAAGACACAGTTTTCAATCTTCTACTCTATAATTCAAGGGTAATCTCCCCTTGAACTTAGAAAATTTTTTGTTAAATTGTCTGTTTCTGTCAAAGCCCTGGCGGGGGTATTAAGTCACATTCAGTGACAGCTCTAGTTTTTTCAGAAAATTTTGAAGCGAGGATTTTGTTTTGGTGAATTGGTGTTTAAAGCTGCGTTAACCCTGTAACACACAATCTTGAGTTTGAAGGACCCTGAAGAAGAATGCTTTTGAAAACATTATGGGAAATGGAGAAAATGCTGGTAACCAGCATTTTCTCCATTACCCCACAATGTTTTCTACCCTATAAAAGACGAATTCAATCATATAAGGCAAATTTAAATTGGTGTCTACAAATGCTTTCAATTTGGACTAGTATAAATTTTTCCTGTGTGGTGAAAAAAATATATTCTATCTGTCACACTATTGTTCCTTTACTCTTGATATCGTGAGAAAATTTTCTGTCAGGCAACTTTGTCACCATTTTTTTAACTGTGATTCTGCGAAATAACTTAAATGAAACTTCCAAGCCAATGGTAAAAACCCGAAGAATAATGCTACATCAAACTTTTTTGGGTGTAAAAAAATATCTCCTTGTCAGACAGTGCAGATCCAAGATCAGACTGCACATTCTGTGCAGTCTGATCTTGATCTACACTGTCCTGAAAAGGTCAGTGAGTCGACTGAGTTGAGCAGCCTAAAAATTAAAAGGTGGACAACAAACATGATTTATGGTGTTCATGTCTGCTGCAAACTTGTTTAAAGGAACTGATGAACTAGTCTAAAGAGATGATTTTGTGCTGCCTTTGATGTGAGAGGTTTCTATTTTTATCCATCTGTGTGTAGCATCCATTAAGGAAACTTATCACCAAACCTTTCAACAAACAATTTTTTAAAGTTTGATTAACCCTTCACCAAAAAATCTGTATTTTAAGGATAGGGCACCTAATAGGATGCGTGTAACGTCGCCTTTCATCGCCAAAAATCGTACAAATTCGGCTAAGGCTTGGGTAATCCATAATTGATGCGGGGAACCAGCGTCTATTGGCCGATTGATTACGGATTACCCGAGTCTTAGCCAAATCGGTACTTTTTTTCGGAGATGAAAGGCAATGTTACACACATCCCATTAGGTTGCCCTATCCTTAATTCTATACCAGACAACAAAATTTTAGACCAGTCCAGATTGAAAGCATTTGCAGATGGCAATTGCAAGTTGCCTTAAATGATGTGATTTTTCTTTGATAGGGTAGGAAACATTGTGGGAAAAGGAGAAAATGCTGGTTACCAGCATTTTCTTCTTTTCCCACAATGTTTTCAAATGGCTTCTTCTTCGGGGTTGTTAAAAGTTGATATTGTGTGGTCAAGGGTTAAGGAGCGTTCTGAAGATGCAACTTTTAGAAATATACTGGTTAAACAAAATGAAATTGCTGCTCACCAGCATTTCCTCCTTTCCGAACCATTTTTTCTGCTCTTTCAACATGACGTGGGTCGAAACTTTACTGTTGATCAAAATTTCTGTATGTCCAAGGACCATTCTACTTCAGGATTTATTTGGTTGTTAGACAAAATAGATTTTATAGATCAATAGTCATAAGATGACTGTTTTAATATCATGCATCATGGATATGCATTAAACCCCCTTTTTCCCTGACCTTCTGTCTCTGCCCGGCCAGGTAGCTCAGTGGATAGCGTTTCTGACTGGTGACCTGGAAGTTGTGGTTCAATACCCGGTTGTGGCGAACTTTCTTTTTGGCGACTTTTCACCTCTCACCTGATGCATGTGAGAAAAGTAGTCAGTGGCTTTGGAAAGAAAGTTGTGTCAGTACTGGTGTGAGAAAGCCAGGAAACACATGGGTGCGTCACTGACCGCCATGATATGACCTTAGATGTTAAAGTGGCGTTAAACTTCAATACAAACCTGAACGTCTCCTAGGCTTCCAGGATTTTTCTCCATTTCCCACTATGTTTTCAAATGCCTTCTTCCTTGGGTGTTAGAAGTCTGGCTTGTGTGGTAAAGGATTGAATGTGACTGAAATATTTATATCCCCGCAAAACGAATGTTTTCAGAGGTATACTGGAATCAGCCTGTCTGTCCGTCCGTGTGTCCATCCGTCCGTGTGTCCGTCTGTGTACAAAATACTAGTAATTTTGTGTCGCAAACTCCTCCTACAGTTTTCTTTCAATTGTATCGAAACTTTGCACATATATTGATCATATATTGAAGGTTTGCAAGACGCAATTTTCAAGTGTCAACTCCTCCTGGTTGAGGAATTATCTCCCCTTGAACTTCACACTTTTTTCTGTCAAAGCGCTGGTGTGTGTATTATCACATTCAGTGACAGCTCTAGTTAAAATTTCTTTAAAAGGATAGAAAAACTTGACAGAAAAGTTTAAAATGTTGGTTACCAGCATTTTCTCCTTTTTCCCACCATGTTTTCTAAAGTCGTCTTGCTCAGGGCCGTTTAAACACAGATTAACTCTTTACCACACAATCCCAAGTTTTAACGACCCTGAGGGAAAAAGTTTTTGAAAACATTGTGGGAAAAGGAGAAAATGCTGGTTACCAGCATTTTCTCCTTTTCCCACAATGTTTTCTACACTTCCAAATAGAAATTTTAGTTTTTGAGTCACAATTATTTTATCGTCTGCAAATGCTTTCAATTTGGACAAGTCTAAAATTTTATCGTTTGGTAAAGAGTTAAATAAAGAGTGGCAAGAATTCCCAGAATTCTGTCAACAGAAGTGGAAGTAATGTGTATTAACTTGAATTATAAAAAAGGTCAAGAAGTTATTGAGACAATCTCTGTGGAAATAAATCAGGGTTTAACATTTAACCTTTAACGGGGCCAGTGTTCACCAACAGTTCTTAAGAACACTCTTAGTCTTATGCTGAAAAATTTTCTGAAGTTGAAAGTAACACAACTTCTGATTGGCTAAACCATTTGGTTTAGCCAATCAGAAGTTTTGTAACTTTCAAATCTAGAAAATTCTTCAGAGTTAGACAGAGAAGATTCTAAAGAATGGTAGCATGTGAGAAAAGTAGTCGGTGGCTTTGGAAAGAAAGTTGTGTTAGTACTGGTGTGAGAAAGCCAGGAAACACATGTGCGTCACCAACCGCCATGATATGACCTTAGCTGTTAAAGTGGCGTTAAACCCCAATACAACCAACCAACCAACTAAAGAATGGTTGGTGAGTACTGACCCAGAGCTTCTTTAATTTTGACAATGGATCATAGTTACCCTGTAAGATGCTAATGTCAACTGTAGTTGCTTTCACAAATGTTGCAGGTCAAAGTTCAAACTGCACAGAATGTGCAGTCTAATCCTACAATGTCAGGTATTTTTTAATATATTCAGATATAAAGAGCATTGAAACTTCATTCTTGGGTCTTATTTGTGTCTTGTTTGGAAGTAATCATGGCCCATATTTGGCACTCTAGGAGTTAACTCTTTGCCTTTCCAGAAAATTAGAATTGTCTTAACCGTAAACAGTAAAAATTGTTGCTGGCAACTGATTATATGTGTCTCAGATTAAAGGGTTGTTTTTGACAGGATAGAAAACATTGTATGGATGGAAGAAAATACTTGTAACCAGGCCTAAATTAATGTCGGGGAAAGTGTTGACCTTAAAATGATGTTAGGGAAAATTGGTATCCTCAAAATGATGTGAGGGAAAAGTGTTAACTTCAAAATGTTGTGAGGGAAAAGTGTTTACCCCAAAATAATGTAAGAACAAAATTTTAACCTCGGAATGATGCGAGAGGAAAGGGTTGACCTTAAAATGATGTGAAATGGAAATGTCCACCTCAAAATGATGTAAGGGAAAAGTGTTAACCTCAAAACAATCTGAGGGAAAAGTGATCACCTGAAGGTGATGTGAGGGAAAAGTGTTAACTTCAAAATGATGTGAGGGAAAGGCATTAACCTCAAAATGATGTGAGGGAAAAGTGTAATCTCAAAATGATGTGAGGAAAAAGTGTTAACCTGAAGGTGATGTTATTGAACTAATACAATCCATGACACTTTGATGTAGGCAGATTATAGAAGATTAGTACAGGGACCAGATTCCTGTTTCCGGGAAAACTTGTACAATAGCTACTACAGTAATTAGATCTCCTTGTCCAGCTGTATGGGTTTGATTGGCAGCTCCATGAATTAACCTTTTACGTAGTAAGCTTATGTTTTAAGAAACCCAAGGAAGAGGACTTTTGAAAATATTGTGTGAAACGAAGGTAATGCTGGTAACCAGCATTTTATTCTTTTTCCCACATTGTTTTCTAGGGTTTGAATTAATAATTCCACCATTTGAGGATTTTAATTGATTGTATTGGGGTTCAATGCCGTTTTAATAACTAAGGTCATATCATGGTGGTCAGTGCACCTATGCATGTGTTTCCTGGCCTTCTTATACCAGTACTGACACAACTTTCTTTCCAAGTCACCGACTACTTTTCTCACTTGCATCAGAGGTGAGAGGCGAAAAAATTGCCTGAACCCAGGTATTCACAACCACCAGGTCATGAGTGAGATGCGCTACCCACTGAGCTACCCCGGCCAGACATCATTTGAGGAATGAGTATTTTTTATCTCCAAATACTTTCAATTTGGACGGATTTAAAATGTACCCCTCTGTTTCAGAGTTTATGCTTAGAGCATTGAACTTGAGTTCCTATTGTGGAGAATTTAGATCAAGATCAGGCCTCATAGAACATGCATTCTGATCTTGATTTAAATTTGCAGCATTTTTGATGTACTCTGGTCTGAAAACATTTTTGAAGGATGCACATTGGGAGATTTTTTCCCCAACTAGAAATGTCCTTTTTGTTTATTTGTCACACTAATGTTTAACCCAGGGTCCCATTGGTTACCTAGTAGGATCATTTATGTTTAAAAATTTATTTCAAAAAATCAGAAAGTATTAAGAACAGCTATTATATTAACGCTTTAGTAAATGATCATGTGCTTTTTTAAAAGCCCGAGGAAAAGAAAATTTTGAAAAAAAAAAATGTTGGAAAAAAAAAGAAAATGCTGGACACCATCATTTGAGCTATGTTTGATATGTCTCTTGCACATTCTCTTCATCCTTTTAACAACCCTGAGGAAGAGGCCTTTTGAAAACATTGTGGGAAAAGGAGAAAATGCTGTTTACCAGCATTTTCTCCATTTCCCTCAATGTTTTCTACCCATTCAGGGGTAGTTTCATCATTTTAGCCACATTTAAATTGTCATCAACAAAATAAATGTTACCAATTTGGACTAGTCTAAAATTTTATAAGGTGGTAAATTGTTAAAAGGTTGCACTCCTCATAGAATCAATTTGATGTTAGAAAATTCTCAAATAGACAAAGTGAAAACATGATAGCCTCTGGCATTTAGTTTCTGCAATTGTCTTTAATTGTCTTCCTATATATAGAACTATATTGCATGCTGTCTCATCTTACAATCAAGGAATAATTGCCATATTCAATCTGTGCTCTTTTCCCAACAGGCAATCTTTTCTCAATCATTACTGAATCCATTTACTGCAAAACTATAACAAAGATGGTTCTCCCCTTGTGGTCTAAAGCTTTTGACATTATGGGAAAAGTAAAAAAACGAGTTAAGTCAGTTTCAAGCAGTTTCTCCGTCTTTCAGTGTTTCTACATAATTTATAGAAGAAATTTTTCATTCTTTTAAATGTTTCTCCTATATTTCACAGCATCAGTTTTTGTTTTGTTGAAAATAAGCTGTGCTGGTTGCATGTTAAGTGCATTCCTGAAAATATCATTTTAAAATTGAAAAAACTAACCTGATAAAAAGTTTAACATCTGAATGCATGTGAAAGTATTGTGGCAAAAGGTGAAGTTGCTTGTTAAAAGTTGTCTGTTTCAATATGGAAAAAAATTGTCTGTCGGCTGCACTTCGTAGACCTTTAGTGTGTGCCAAATAGACCTAACAGACACTTTCATTCTAGAAGTAAGACTCGGATAGTTGTAACTTAAAGGCTGTGCAGAATTTCCTAGCAAAGCAGACAGATCAAAGATCAGATTGCATGTTTGTACAGTCCAATCTCGATCTACACTGGCCGCATAGGCAACAAGAACTGTGAAAGGCACATTAAGAGTTCAGTCTACCTTCGACTTTCAATTTCCTTAATGGTCTTCACCAAGTCTGTTTGACATCAATTTGATGTCAATTAAGGTAAAAATCTATCAGGAATGGATGTTGTTTGATGTAAAAAAATCTGTTCAAAGTTGCTGAATCAGTAAATCTTGCCATTCTGTTAATGAAAGAGTTTAGCAAGGCTTTAGTAGGTTTAGTAGGCTTTTTTTTTTCTTTTGTTGGTTTTTAACCCCTTACCAGATGGTAGAAATTTAGAGTCCTCCAAATTGAAAGCAGGGGACAAATTGAATGTCATGCACATGGCAAGATTTGCCTTTTGAAGGGGAGAAAACATTTTGAGTAAAGAAGAGAATGCAGGTTACCAGCAGTTATTTCTTTTACCACAATAGTTTCAGAAGCTCTCTCTTTATCGGGGTTATTGAAATATGACCTTGAAGAGGGACTGTTTGATAAGGGTTAATCGATATTAAAGTAAATCTGCAATACAAACAATTGGTTGTAAATGCCTTCTAACTAGTTTGTAGCCTGAGAGAATCCTGTTTTCAAAAATTTATTGGACAGCTGCCATAACTTACACTCCATTTGTGTATGATACATAAAAAAAATGAGCCTAGCACACAGTGCTTTCAATGCTTTGATTAATATGTTGACTAACTTTGTTCATTATTTTACAGTATATCAGTCATATCATGGTGACATATTGCACCTTTCTATGCTTTTCCTTATTTTTTATATCACTATTTTGCAAAGCATTTCTTACCACGCCCATGGCTGCTGTCTGAAATAAACATCTGTAACAAAATTCAAAGATGAGAGTAGATTAAACCTTGTAGCAATAATTACCATTCATTTATGTAAAGACTAGTCAATCTGTGACTGGAGATCATGATCCCTGGGCTACTATCCCTACCTGGTACAAACTTAGCAACTGGTCTTAACTTGTTGACAGTGGCATTAAGACTAGCAAACACATCACAGGTTCTGCTGTGTTAGTTTAAACATATTTATTTTACATCGATTGAGAAACAAGTTCTTACAACTTATACTAATCTCTCTCGATTCTGCTTCCTGGGAACTACACCAGTACTCGCGCCAAATGTGTGGGCCAGTGAAAAATCCAAAAGTTGACACTTACTCCGGGTATCGAACTCGGGAAATTAAGGTTACGAGGCTGACGCTCTACCTCACAACCACGGACACCACTACTGTGTTGGCTAACTCTTTACCAAATGACACAAGTTAGACGTGTCCATATTGGAAGCATTTCCAAAGGAGATAGTAAATGTGGCACAAGTTATGGGATTTGTCTTTAAAAGATAAGAAAATATTGTGGGAATAGAAGAAAATGCTGGTTACCAGCATTTTCTCCTTTACCCACAATGTTTTCAAAAGCTTTCTTTCTCAAGGTCGTTAAAACTCATGATTGTGTGGTAAAGGGTTAACTCTTTACCAAACGACACAATTTTAGATTTTTCCAAATTGAATCATTTGCAGACGACATATATATAGGATCTGACAGGGCTCCGGAAATTTTTCAATCTGAATCGGTCCAGGCCGGCCCCTTCCCCTCCTCCAATACTATTGTACCCCTACTCGGTACCCAGAGGCATATAAATAAAGTCGCATGTTTATGTCTCTGACCTACCCCACCCCCGATCGTTGCCTGGTTTAAATGTCATAATATATATCAATTTCTGTTGCAGGTTTCTCTTTCTTGTGATGGATTTTTGTTCAAGCTTACATGATTGAGAATGACATACGCAGACGAATATTCAATAGTAAAGCATAGTTGACAGTCGTACCTTGTTTACGCATGGCATCCTACACTTCCGGTTATGTATAAAATTGTACTTCCGGCAATGTAGCAGAAGGTGCCCATCGACGTCGATTTGACAATTAAAATTATTCATTCATTCAACGTTTTTCTTTTGTCAATTTTTATACATCCAATAGCGTTGTGTTGCAGTTGGCCACTGCTTGATCACAATCATAATTCAATTGCAGTGTTCGCCCCTGTGCCACGTCGAGGCCCAACACATCCGTCTTCAACAGGGGATTTTTTTTTTTTTTCATTTTATTTATTAATTTATTAAATCCTGATTAAATTCTTACAATGAAATATACATAAATGTTACCATATAGCAAAGTCCAGATTAAACTTATAAAAGTTTGTTCTGGCCTTTTGTGTTTTTGAAAATGTGACGACCTGCACTCATTCTAGTACGCCAAGCGCGAAATATTGTCCAACATTTCGACGCTCAGACTACATCGCAGTCGTGTCTTGATCAGGTTCTGCTTTGAAAACCCACGTTCACACTCTACAGAACTGACAGGCAGTATTCTGCTGATAGCTAAAAGCTTTGTCATGTTAGGAAATTCCCTTTGAAAATGTTCTGCTGAAAGCATTTCCTCGGCGAGGGAAGACATTGTCAGCCTTTCCTGCTTTTCGGTGGCTGGTGTTCTTCCGCATTTTGCGAACATGTGATTCTTGAACAGTGACCATTCTCGTTTTGCGCCATCAGCACACACAGGGGGTGTATCAGGTCCCCTTTTCTCACCGAAATGCTCCAACATAACATTCATTTTGTCAGAGCCAAATTTGGCCTTTTCTTCAAATGACTTAGGGAACGTTTCTGGGTTAAAGATAGAAAGAGCATCCCAGATTTCTAGCCGAGGAAACCGACTCTGTATGCTATCTTTGAGAATACGTGAGAATTCAGACACGACTACGGGTAGCCTAGCATCCCTGGGATGGCGTTTTATTTCAAAATCGTGAAATGTCTGCGCATTTCTATAACTTTCTAAGAATTCACCTAAATTTTTACCATAGGTTGGCTCTTCAACCAAATATTGTTGCTCAATAGAATCGCACACAGCAACTAGAGTTTCGTGCAGGTCACAATAATGTAAATTCCGTTCTTGGAATTTACGTGATACCTGAGCAATATCACTCATTATATCGCTAAAAAAGTGAGTTAAAAATTTGTAGGATGACATGGCACAGTAGAGTGATTCAGCCATCTGATCGTCATCGCTATCGCTCTGTAGAGATTTTAACAGAGACTTAAGTGATCTGCGGACATTAGTCATGCAATTTGCAAAGCTAAGCCACCTGATTTGATGGACGGCTAAAGGTTTAATCTTTGGGTCATCCAAAACTTCCTGCCAGACTCTTTAAGTGCTCAAGTCTTTTACTTGATCGACTGAAATATGCATGTATTGAATGCAATGCTCCTTCATAGTAATTCACTTCTTTCACTGATTTTGCAGCATCAAGGCTCGATAAAGCAAGTTTATGAGCTACGCAGTGCATTGACAGCATGTATGGGTTTTGTTCTTTCAGTCGATTGGCAACACCATTGTGTTTACCCGTCATAACAGCAGCACCATCGGAACCAAACCCATAAACTGTGGAAATATCTATGTCACAGGCTCTGAAGTAGCTTATTAATGAATTATAAACGACACTCGAGTCTGCAGATGCCAACTTAATCAAAGTCAAATATTTGGTTTGCACGGAGCCATTATCGATGTAACTGATAAATACTATCATGTGTTTTTCTAGGCCTAGATCAGTGCTTTCATCCACCATTAGCCCCAGCGCCGGGCTATTTCTTAATTTCACCAAGAGTGTCTCATCAAGATGATCAGAAATCAGACTTATAAATTCAGAGCAAGCACTGTCTTCTTGATAGAGGTTTTTCGTTAAGCACGTGTCGTTACATAATTGCAGTTGACAGAGCTCTGAGTACATAGATATTGGCAAGTTCGTTTTAGCAACAGTATATGCCGTTCTAATAAGCCTGCATACAGCGGCTTCTATTTTGTCGAATTCTTTTACTATGCAATCTGATACCGATGGTATTTTTTTCGACTGAGTTTCTGTGTCAAGCTGTACAGAATTTACATGCTCGCTACTGCTCTCGTGCTCACGTAATGTAGAGATACGAAAATTCTTTGAGCCAGACAGTGAGAATTTTGACTTGCTTTTGTGCAAAATACACAGAGAACAGAACATTGCGTCATTTTCAAACTTGAGCCACTTAAACTCGTCTAACCAAGATTTTTGAAATGACTTTTTAGCTGAAGTATCTTCAGTCTTTGCCTGCTTTGTATTTTGTTCCATGGAATTGCCGTGACTAAGCTTTCTTTTCTTAGTTTTCGTTTTTAGTTCATGGTTCTGTTTGCTGCTTTTTAGGACAGAAAAAACATTTTTTGTAGATGCATCCGCATCATCAATTGGTTGCCCAGGCCAATTGAATTTGTCATTAACTGTGGTAATATGACTTATTTTTGAGTTGCTAGTACAACTCTGCGACTCTGTCGGGTCCCCAGTCCGACTTTTTGAGCCATCCAGTTGCCCAGGCTGGATTTGTTTGTCAAGATGACTAGGGTTGCCAAGCCTGTCATTTGACTTTTTGAACATCGCAAGGATATTCTGTTGTAGAGCCATTTCAATTTCATTCGAACAGCAATAGACAGCCATACTCGTCTCATTTTATACGCTTCTCTTTTTTTTTGAGTACTACAAATTTGTTTCATGAGTAGCGGCAATTAAAATTGTCGCAATGTTTGATGACCTGTATTTTAAAGACGCGGCCTCAAACTTCAAACATGTTTAAAATTATTGTCGGTTCTAAACCCCATTCACAAGCACCAATTATACATTATGCAAACTCGATATCATTTGCTCGATCAAGCATGAAACTGAAACAAAAATATTGGCCAACTGCGAACACAACGTAAGAACCAGTCCACGTGCGGGGAATCACCTAATCTGTGCCTTGCGGGTAAACTCGTTATCGGATATTCTCCACGCTTGGATGTAATGTGTGAAAACCCTGAACCCTAGCTGTGTTTTGTGGATTTTTATTGACAGTTGGTGTTATACGCAAATATAGATCCAGAATTGCTTTGAAAAACTCGGACCGATTTATAGGTATGTTTTCGCAATTCTAATCGGTCCAGCAACTCAAAAATCGGTCTGGACCGGCATTTTGTCGGTTTTCCGGAGCCCTGGGATCTGACATGAGTTGGTGTTTTGAGATAGAATTTTATTAAACGAGTATAGAGAAAATGTTATTAAGCGAGCCTATGGGGAGCTTAATAACATTTTCTTTAGACGGGTTTAGTGAAATTTTATTTCTTACGCCAACTAATGTCAGATTCTTTTTATCACATAAGGATATTTTACAAATTACAGCTAAGACTGTGAAAAACCATATATAGATGAAATCATGGTAATATCCATAAAACCCTTTCTCTTCTATAAATACTTACAAAATGACGTCAAAAGTGACGTCACACAACTGAGATATCAAACTTGTATAAGATAAGAAAATTTGTAATGGGTATATTACACTGAAAACAAGGGAGGTTATGTGATAAAAAATATTACTTAAAACATGAAATTCGTCTTTCATAGGGTAGAAAACATTTTTCTTGGAAAATGTTTTCAAAAGCCTTCTTCTGCATGGTTGTTAAAAGTCAGGATTGTGTGGGAAAGGGTTAAAGGTTTATGGAGCTGGTTTATAATCCAAGACTTTGGGGGTTAGACCCAAGCAGTAGGGATTGTTGCTTTAGGGTGGCAGTGCCATGTTGATTGGACAGGCCTCAGGGTTGGAAATTCCCACATATTTACTCGCAAAATGCGAGTCAGAATTGGAAAATGCGAGTTGAAATTTCAAGCACTAGATAAAAAATGCGAGTGCAAATTATTGAAGATCAATTACCAGAATGTACTAAAATTTTTATGTGAATACAAATAAGGTAGCCTAATTCCTTTCGTTCTGGATAAACATTGGTCATATCAGACTGAGATAACCCTTCGATGGCTGTTGATAATTTTACATGTCACCATTGAAGCCTCCGAATTGTCGTTCGTTATCTGGGTTTCATGAGACAAAAGCGTTTGTCTGCACTCAAAGCCAATCCTACGATTTTGCGCTTTTAATACAAAAAAACGGTAAGCAAATTCAATCTCGGATTATAAAACAGAAATATTTGTCAATCTTTTATGAAAAGATAATTATCATGCGCAAATAACAATGAGAAACAAGTCAGAAGTGGTTGACTCGTCAAACCAGTTATCGGACACGCAGATATTCGGATGTGATACGTCAGTAATGATGGTTTTAATATCAATTAATGATCTTCTCTTTCGCTTGGTTGTTGTCTCTAGTCGACAGGTTACATGATAGAATAGAATTGAATAGTTTGTATTGGCTGTTCGTTCTTTACCATTGGTAGGCATGCTGGGCTTCCAAAAAAAAGGAGAAAAATTCGAGTCCAATTTTAATTTTGCGAGTGGAAAAAAGAGCCACTTGCTAAAATTTGCCACTGGATAAAAAAACCAAATTCCAACCCTGGGCCTTTACACAAACCTAGCATGATTCAGAAATAATTTATTGAAAGTTTGAAAATAGTCTGTTCCATAATATATTTAACCCTTCACTGAACAATTCCATATCTTTACTCTTTACCAAACAACAAAAAAATGGACTCATCCAAATGGAAAGTAGTTGCAGATGATAATTCATATGTAGCTCAGAGGATGATTGATAGCTATCAAAAGGTAGAAAACATTGTTGGGAAAAGGAGAAAATCCTGGTTACCAGCATTTTTTCCATTTCCCACAATGTTTTGGAAAGGCCTCTTCCTGAGGATCATTGAAACACAGGATTGTTTGGTAAAGGTTTAATGGGGCTGAGGAGGAAGGCTTTTAAAAAAATTGCTGGTAAAAGTGGAAATGGTAGTATTCACTTTTCCTCCAGCGTTTTCATTTTAGCCAAATTTAGTTTTGTGTCCTCAAAATTAATGCTTTCAATTTTGACTCGACTAAAGTTTTGCCAATAGAGTAAAGAGTTAACTCATTACCAAACTATTCCAGGTTTTCATGACTCTGAGAAAGAAGCCTTTTGAAAACGTTGTGGGAAAAAGAGAAAATGCTGGTAACCAGCATTTTCTCTTTTTCCCACGATGTTTTCCACCCTACCCAGAACAAATTTCAGTTTTTGAGTAACATTAATTTTGTCGTCTGCAAATGCTTTGAATTTGGACCAGTCTAAAATTTTGTCGTTTGGTAAAGAGTTAATGAATGATAGATTTTAAAGATAAAGGCTTTTCTAGCAAGATAATGACATGAAATTGTTACCAAGCTACTCTGTAATTAGCAGAAAATGAGTTTTGATGAATGTCTTCCTCTCCTATCTTTAGACTTTTAATTGCCAGCAAAACCTGGTAGAGATGATGAAGCAGTTTTTTTTCTCCCCCTGAATTTTTACCCTTAAAGACACATCTTTACTCGTTTTCATCCAGTTTTTTTAACCAATTTTATCTTTATTTTATGAAACTGTGATCATTCTTGTATCTTTATGCCAAATGTTGCCCCTGACACTTGCAAGGTTGCACAGATTACGACAGATAGAAAATGCATTTCATTCTCTGGAGACTGTCCATAGACATTACAGCCACAGTTTCAGGTTTAAATCGAAGACAAATCCCTTGTGTTTCTGTATCCCATACACATTATATTGATTTTTTATCTACGTTTACACGGCTAACTAGATTCTACACACTGTAGAGTTTTAACAGCGTTTGTTTGTTTACTCTTTGGCTGTAAAGATGTATCTTTAAATATCCAAGAACAAATATAGCTCATTCCATAGACAGGGAAGAGCAAGAATTAGGTTCTTAGTTCACCAACAGTCATAAACTGAATTCTTATTCTAATTCTAAATTTAGAAAGCGACACAGTCTTTATTAAGCTAATGGTTTACCGGTAAATGGTTTAGCCAATGAGTTTCTTTGACATTTTGAAAATTCTAGAAAACTAGAGTTCGAATGTAACTTACAGTGGTTGGAGAATTTAATTACCTTGATCACCAGGTAATGAATGCACATTCGTATAATACCCCTGGGTAAAGAATGTGATTTGTTTTAACCCCTTTGGCACGATAGGCGAAAACATGGATTTTTGCAGACGCCATAGATCAAGATCAGACTGCAAAGAAAGTGCAGTCTGGTCTTTGATCTATATCGTCCACTTGTTTAGTCGAGCCATTTAGGTGAAAATCTGTCTGAATTTTGCTGGATTGCTTTTTCAGGTGTCAGAAGTGGTGGAATTCAAATATTTGGCGCCGAAAGAGTTAACCTTTTACCAAACAATCCCTTGTTTTAACGACCCAGAGGAAGAAGCTTTCTGAAAACATTGTGGGAAAAGGAGAAAATGCTGGTAACCAGCAATTTCTCCTTTTTTTCAGAATGTTTTCTACTCTTCCAAAGTCAAGTTTCAATTTATGAGTCACGTTTATTTTGTTGTCTGCAAATGCTTTCAATTTGGACAAGTCTAAAATTTTGTCATTTGGTAAAGAGTTAAAGAGAGTATACTGGAAGTGGTCATTCTAACCATCTGTCTGTCTGTCATTCATTTTTTTACCATGACAGCTCTTTAGTTTGTGTCAAAAACTATTGCCTCACTTTTGCTGTGATATATGTATATGAAATGTAGTGTAACAGTGAACCAGAAACTGTTGCTATGCAATATTTAAGTGTCTGGACTGAGGCATTGAAGAGTTACCTCCCCTTGAAGTTGCCATTACTTTGTGCATAGTACAAGTTACATTTCAACATCTTGCAGTGGTCAGGGTTTTATCTCTTTACAACACGACAGAAAACATGTCCAATTTTGAAAGCATTTGCAGATGGCAAAGTAAGTGTCATTTTAATGGTAGGATTTGTCCTGCATAGGGAAGAAAATTTGTTGGAAAAGGAGAAAATGCTGGTTTCCAGCATTTTCTCCTTCTCCCACAATGTTTTCAAAACAAGCTGGCAGTATGTCTTGGAATAGTATGTTTGGTAATAGGTTAAGTCTGTACCAAGTAGAAAATTTAAGACTTCCATATTGAAAGCATTTACAAACAGCATATTCAGTGTCCTTCAAATGATTGGATTTGTCTTCGGCAGGGTAGAAAATATTTGTGGGAAAAGGAGAAAATGCTGGTTACCAGCATTTTCTCCTTTTCCCACAAAGTTTTTAAAACCTTTCTTTTCCAAGTTTGATTCGACCCAGGTTTGTTTTTGTAAAGGGTTGGACATAGAATCACAGTATGTTCAATTGTAGTCCTTTGGCCTTCATTTGCAACATAAGTAATTTTACTGCCAAAGATCAGACAGCACAGAACTTCTATTCTGATCTTCGATCTACTTTATCAGTACTTTAATGCTGATCTTTGACCTAAGTGTATCTAATGTAACCAAACTGTGTTTCCCATTGGCGGAAAAAAGGCATGAGTGAACTTTTTTTTCTGCAGCGAAAGGATAGATTGATTGCATAATTGCGTGCAAGTTCTGTGCAGTTTCCCCTCGATGGCTCAATCAATAATTGCTTTTGGAAGGAATGCATGTAGATTCAGCCTTGGGATGCGCAGTTTTTGCCATTTTAAAAACATGCCGTTTCTGGTTTCCTTTTAGTCTAATTAACCTGTCACCAGATAGCGAAACTTTAGACTTGACCAACTTTGGAAGGCATTTTTGGGTAAAGGAGCAGTAACTACTGTTTGTTTTAAGTGATTGCTCCTTTTCCATACTGACATCCATTTGACAAAGGTCAGACCTTAATTTTCCTTTCCTGTCATTGTTTCTTCTTTGCAACCTTTCCTTTTTCCTAGATATTTCTCCCTTGCAGCATATTTACTTGTTGGGGCTGTATTTAACTGACAAAAGCCATTCTGGTAAGCATTCAGTAATGGCTTTATTTCTGAAAAATAGTCCCGTTTTATTGAGTGAGACATAAATTAATCCTAATTTAACAACCCAGTTTATGAAAGCTTTTAATACATTGTGGGAAAAGGAGAAATTGCTTGTAGCAAGCAGTTTCTCTTTTTCCGACAATGTTTTACTCTATCGGCGAACTTCAGCTCATTTGTACCTTGCTAACTCTTTCCCAAAAGACAATATCTAAGATGGGTCCAATCTTAAAAAACTTGTAGACGACAAAAATTGCATGGCACAAATGATAGGATTTGAATCAGATAATCTAGAAAACATTATGGGAAATGGAGAAAATGCTGGTTTTCAAAAGTCCTACTTCCCAGGGTCGTTAAAACTCAGTATTGTGCGGTAAAGGGTTCAAATTTTGCGTCAGCAAATGCCTTCAATTTGGAAGAGTCCATAATATGTCCTTTGGTAAAGAGTTTAAGCAAGGGTCGTTAAGTTTTCTTTTTCTATGAAAATTTCTCCTTTTGCATCAGTTTTACTGGTGACCATCATGTCTAATTGACAAAAGCTTGTCTGATAATCACTCACTAAATGAGTTAATTTCTCAGCAATATTCCCAGTTCTCTGTTTGAGACGTAAATTAAAGCAAGGACTGTGTGACTAAACAGGATTTTGTGTCATGTTTTAGAACATGATGGTACAAAACATCAGAAATTTTAAACCCAGGGTTCCGAAAACATTTGAGCTATGTTCTCGTAAATGGGGATTTAATTCATCTCCTTGATGTGTTATACCCAGCAAGTCATTACATAATTATGGATCCATAACATCTACTTTTTTTAAACAATGGACTGAATCATGAGGCAGAGTTGTCCCTTGACATGCTGAAAATTTAAAGACAGCTAAAGGTTTTGGACCATGTTAGCCTACTTAGTGCGCACAGGCTTATGTGTCGATACTTTTTGCATAGGGCCATTATCAAAATGGACATAGTCAGTGAAACAAGCAAGAAAAAATTTAAAGAATTTCTTTTACCAAAATCTCTGTAAGATACCAGACTGTGCAGATTCATGGTTTGATTGCTTATTCTGTGCAGTCTGAACTTGGTGTATGTCAGTTTAAAAGATAAATACTGTCTTTGCTAGGGCGGAAAACATTGTGGGGAAAGTAGAAAGTGCTTGTGACCAGGATTCTCCTTTTCCAACAATGTTTTCAAAAGCATTTATCTTCAGGGTCATAAAATTTTGGATTTGTACAGGTATGAGTTAATACTTTACAAAACAATCCTGTTTTGATGCCTCTTTGGAAGAAGGCTTTTAAAAACTTTGTTGGAAAGAAGAAAAATGCTTGATACCAGCATTTTCTCTTTTTCAAAAAATGCTTTTTATGCTTTCAAATCAAATTCCATCATTTTGAGTCTCATTAAAGTTGCTGTTTGTAAATGTTTTCAAGTTTGGATGAGTCTAAATTTTGTCATTTGATAATGAGTTGAATCTTTACTACTCAGTCCCAACTTTAAACCACCCAGAAATACAAGGCTATTGAAAAAGATTTGGGAAAAGGAGAAAATGTTGGTAACCAGCATTTCATCCTTATCCCACAGTGTTTTCTACCCTAATGATGATAGAAATAATCATTCATTTTTTTGTCTGCAAATGCTTTGAATTTGGTCTTGTGCAAAATTTTGTTGTTTGGTAATGAGTTAACTCGTTACCACACATTGCCGACTGTTAATGACCCTGGGAATGAAGCCTTTTGAAAACACTGTGGGAAAAGGAGAAAATGCTGGTGACCAGCATTTTCTCCTTTTCCCACAATGTTTTCTACCTTATCAAAGAAAAATTGCACCATTTGAACCACATTGAAATTGTCGTTTGCAAATGCTTTCAATTTTGACAAGGCTTAAATTTTGTCATCTGGTAAAGGGTTAACATGATAATGGCTCCCTTGTCACTGAAGATGGCCGTAAAGCTTGTCATGTACAAAAATCAAACTCTTCTCGTTGCCTGCAGATGTCACATAAAAACTGCATCATGGGAAATTTATATTCTAAGAAAACTTGTACAATGTTGCCAGTGATGAATGATGGGAGTTATACTTCCTGTTTTGGAAGACAAATATCACCATACTGGACAAGAGCATGGCAAGCAGGTGCTAATTGTCAGCTATCTGGTGCTTTCTCAATCAAAATTCTGCTTGAAAAAGGGGCATAACTGTGTCAAAAATATTTTGAGGGTTATCTGCCCTTCTTTTGAAAACTATGTAGGAAAAGGTCATTGGAAAGATTTCTTTTGAAAACATTGTGGGAAAAGTAGAAAATGCTGGTAACCAGCATTTTCTCCTTTTCCCACAATGTTTTCTACCATATCAAAGAAAAATTGCACCATTTGAGCCACATTGAAATTGTTGTCTGCAAATGCTTTCAATTTGGACAAGGCTAAAATTTTGTCGTCTGGTAAAGGGTTAAGTCCAAACTTGCCTTCTTATGCTTATGAAATGATGAGATTAAATGAACTGTATGCAAGTATGAGAAGAGTTATTCTGCAGGAACAGCCTCAGATTTGTTTGTTTCATCTTTGTCTTTCCAATAAACAGAAAATGTTTGTACCATTTATTGAACAGAAGGCCTAATATCTGAAAGTATGAATACTTTTGATAGATTACATTTTCGGACATTGCAAGAGAAGGGAAAAATAGCTCTTTAAGCCACTAACACTATTTCCTTGCGAATGTTGAGTAACAATAATTATTGTTTAAGAGAAGTATCTTTAAGATACCATAGCTGTTAATAGCGTAGTTTGCATGTAAAAATGAGGATCTATTTTTTTGTTGCAACAGTATAATACTGTAGATAGTGATTTGCCCTGAACTTCCTGTTTGATCTTCCTAAAATAGAAGGCTTCAGCCTGGTTAAGACTTACATTTCAGCTAGTAGTTATGCACATTATTATGTTTCTTTTCTTAGTTGAATCAAGATTTAGACCAGTTGTGCCTAGGAGAGCAGGTAGTACATTGTTGAAGGCTTTTGCAATTGTGTAATCTGCACAGAAATAAGATGGACTATAACTTTCTTTTATGGCAAAGGTTGTAATGTTCATATTCATGGATCTGTATTCACCAACCATTTTTAGTTCCTCTCTAAGTCTTATTCTAGATTTAGAAAGTAACACAACCTCTGATTGGCTAAATCACTTGGTTTAGCCAATTAGAAGTTGTGCTACTTTCAACTTTTGAATATTCTTAAGCATAGGACTAAGAATGTTCTTAAGAATGGAAGAAGAATGGAACATGGACCCTGGTCTCACTTAACCCTTTACCACAAGACAAAATTTTAGACTGGTCCAAATTTAAAGCATTTGCAGACAACGATTTAAATGTAGTTTAAATGATGAAAATTGTCTTTGATAGGGTAGAAAACACTGTGGGAAAAAGAGAAAATGCTGGTTACCAGCATTTTCTCCTTTTCCCACAATGTTTTCAAAAGGCTTCACTCTCAGGGTCGTTAAAACTAGCGATTGTGTGGTAAGGGGTTAATTGAGTAACACTGTACACATGGCACCATACAACTATCAACATGGGTGTTTGAGTTTGGGCAGCTGAGTTTTGTACTAAAAAGCGATTGTTTTTCTTTAATTTGGACTTTGAATCCCAGCATGGTCTGAATCGTATTGGTTTGTTCAATGCCATTTTCAGCATTATTTGAGTTATATTGTGGCAGCCAGAGCACCTATCCATGCTTTCCTGGAGTTTCTTTTATCAGTAGTTCACACAGTTTATTCCTTCCAAGTCACTTGCTGCTTGTCCTTATAGACAAAATGATATTCAGGGCTGAGAGAAGAATGAACTCTGCCAGAATGACAATCATCAATCCTCAAAAACAGTTTCATCAAACCATGCATTAGTCGAATCTTCATCCCTCACTGTTTTGTCTCATTTTATCTCAAAGAGCTGCTAGTGTCTTGTAAGAACATTGGTTATGAAATTGAATAAAGACAAGGAATAAATGGATAGTTGCACTGGCCACCTTTAGTAAATAAAATGTTGTTAAGAATGGCTATGTAACAAATAAGGCTGCTGTGGCTTGGAATATTAGACATTCCCAAAGACAAAGCTTATACTGACATCAATTTAAAGTGGCTGAAATGAAGGGGAATGTCTTTGATAGGATTTAAAACATTGTGGGCAAGGAAAAAAATGCTGGTTACTAGTTTTTTCTGCTTTTCCCACAATGTTTTCAAAAGCTTTTTTCATCAGGGTAGTGAAAACAGGGGTTTGTTTGGAGTAAAGAGTAATGTCTCTGAAAGCCTTTTTAGACCCCTGTACCGCACAATGACGACCCTGGGAAAGTAGCCTTTTGAAAACATTGTGGGAAAAGGAGAAAATGCTGTTAACCAGCATTTTCTCCTTTTCCCACAATGTTTTCTACGCTATCAAAGAAATATTCCACTTTTTCAGTCACATGCAAATGCTCTCAATTTGGACAAGACTAAAATTTTGTCAACTGTTAAAAGGTTAACTGAAACATTATGACCTTTGCCATTTCTGTTGTTTGACTTTCTTTTTGTTCCCTGGAAATATTATAAACCTTTTTCTTCAGTATTAACAACATCATGACAAAATGAGGATGTTGTTCTATATAGGCCAATTTTTTTGTTGTCAGACTTTCCTGCCTATTGTTGTGTACAAGTATATATGAAAGCTGCTCTGGGAAAAATGGGGGTTTATGCATCTTGGTAATGCATTATACCAAATAAGTAGTCGCTTTAATTGGATTTATTTTGACCAAAAAAAACAATTGAACAAGCAATTTCATTGAAATGATATCCCCCGCCGAAAAATGTACTTGACCACGTAACTTAAAATCGCTCCCAGTCGGCCATTTTTCATTCGAATCAAAAAATAAAAAAAGTGTATCGGCGGAATGGGTTATTGTACACATGTATAAAGTTTCACGAAATTCTGTCCAATGGTATTGGAGATATTCTCCCGGACAGACACATGGACGGATGGAAGGACGGACGGACAGACAACGCTAAAACTATATCCCTCCGCCTTCAGCGGGGATAATAATGGGATAGACAAAAAGATTCTATGACATGCAGAAAATTTACCGAGACATGTAGTTGAAAGTTTTAACCCAGGTCAGCCTGCACAGACCGGGAAATACTTTTTGCAGACACATTGAACTACCTTTACATGGAACATGACTTACATAGGAGTCATGCTCTGTGAAACGGGGGTTTAATGCCAGTCTGCCAGGAGTCAACTTCTTGCTGTTAGTAAATTTTCTGCATGTCTAAAGACCATAATACCCCATGGTTCAGTTGTTTTCTTGACAAAAAGGATTTTATGGATTCATAATTATGTGATTAGTTGCTTGGGATACTTCATCACGGAGATGCATTAAACCCCCTGTTGCCAGAGCATGGCTTATATATTTCCCTTTTAGAATATTATGGTCTAGTCTCCCTGTGCTTTCATTTTAACATTTCATAGCTTTATTTATAGAAGTATAGATTGCTGTTAGAAATAGAAGAGAAATGGTTCCAAGAAAAGGAATCAAAGTACAAGTAAATTCAAGAAATTTTGATGAAATAAGAAAGTGGATTGACAACTGGCATATCTAATAAAGGAATAAAGACATACATGTAATCGTCCATTGACCATAAAGATACCTTTTAACTTGAAGCTTACTTTACACAAAGTCAGGTCTTTTACAGACACCATAGATCAGGACCTGAGTTCACCAACTTTTCTTAATAGTATTCCTTGTCTAATTCTTTATCTTATTCTAGATTTAGAAAGTAAGAGAAATTCTGATTGGCTAAACCATTAAATGGTTTAGCCAATCAGAATATCTCTTACTTTCTAAATCTAGAATACGGTGAAGAATGCAATACAGATTTGTTGGTGGAAATTTGGTCCATGATTCTGTGCAGTCAGAGTTTGATAATGGATACAAACTGGCTGATATTTTGTTAAGGTAACAATAAAGCCCAAAAGTAAACAAAGCAGGTGTTTAAGTGCATTTGAATTTATATCAAACCATTTAAAAGTATTGAAATTAATGTGAAGATGACAATCTGTCATTGTACGGTCGGTCCAAGTGTTAGTTGCCGACAGAGAAATTAATTTGAAAACTAGGTTAAAACCTGCCAGGTAGGTGTCTTTTGTTTACTTTTTGCCTGATTTTAAAATTCTTTTTTCTGCCAGCGACTAACATGGCCAGACCACACGATAACAGATTGTCATCTCCACAATATTTTTCATACTTTTAAATGGTATGATTTAAATTTTAGTGTATTATGACACCAGCTTTGATATTTTGGACTTTACTGGGCCTTTAAATGTTCTTGCCTAACACAACTTTACATTTGCTTCAGTTGGGCTTTTACTTTAGCAAAACTTCTGTCTCATTTTCCTTTTTTCTTTTAATGTTTTCAAAGGTCTTCTTGATCAGGGTCATAAAATCACAGAATCGTTTGCTATTGATTTATAATGGTTGGGGTAAGGGCTTCCAATCTTGCTTCCACCAGTCTAGCTGTAGGCTACAACATTAGTTTATATGCATCAATTAGATCTATATGCCTCCTATGAACTCTCTAAAGTGATTGATTTCCATGTGTCACTTTTGCCACTATGGCCAATGAATTTCCATTCTCAAGTTATTTTTGATTCGATCAAAAGTTTTTATATCTTTGCTTTCTGAGAAAAAATAATTAAAAGAAAATGTACCTTCCTGTTACATCGTAGATAGCTAGTCACAGCTTCTGGTGCTTAAACGAATGAGCCAAGTTCTGGCAAAAGTGGGCTTAATGCATCTCCCTGTTGCATCATACCAAACTAGCCTTTGCATTATTATGGATCCATAAAATCTATTTTTTCTAAGAACTGGCAGAATCATGAGGTAAAATGGTCTTTGGACATGTAAAAAATTGACCAGTTGTAAAAAGTTTCAACTAAGGTCAGTCTGCAGGGACTTTACAGGCTAACCTGGGTTGAGAATTTTTGCAGTTGCATGGAATCCCCATTTCACAGAGCGTGGCTCAAATATAGTAGATCTAGATCAGATTACAGAGATCAATAAATTTATTTGCATTTCTTTATTGGTTTAGAGCTTAAAGTTTTTGTTATAAATGCTTTCAAAGTTAACCGATTACCACACAATCACGAATTTCAACAACCCTGAAGAAAAAGCCTTTTGAAAACATTGTGAGACAAGGAGAAAATGCTGGTAACCAACATTTTCTCCTTTTCCCACAATTTTTTCTACCTGTCCCAAAAAGAATTTCAGTTTTTGAGTCACGTTTATTTTGTTGTCTGCAAATGATTTGAATTTGGACAAGTCTAAAATTTTGCTGTTTGGTAAAGAGTTAAACATGAACTCATTACTGCCTGAAATAAGATCCTCTAAAATAAGAAGAATCAACATAAGTAATTATTCATTTTCTATTCTTCGGTTTATTGATATAATATAATAATTAGTTTTTTCCATGAATATTAGCGAGTTCTGATTGGGTGAAATTTTTTTTTCATGGCTCCATGAAAAAAAATTAGCAGTGCCGGAACTACTTTTGCCGTCAAACTAATGTAAACAAACATGTATACCAGATTTCATAATGATTTTCTTTCTGATTTTATATCCAGCCCAAATTTCAAATTGCTAGCTTAATTTATTTTCTCTGAATATTGAAAAAAATATCCAACAGTAAATTTAAAGAGAGAGCCTAAAACTCATTGTCACTTTGCTGGGTTCTAACAATCTTATTTTCAACTTACTTCTAGCATATTGAACTTTTAATAATAAATCTACTACATCTGCAAATGTTCAATACTATAATAATGTCATGAACTATGTCATTTTTATGCCATAAACGAGCAGTTGTACCCACTATGAAATATCAATGAAATGGACATTAAATAAATATGGAATGTTGGATTTACGAAAAAAAAAAGCAGTTAGTATTATTTAAGTGAATATTTCTTGTCTGTGATAATCAGTTATAAAGAATGAAGAGAACTTTTTTTGTGATTAGGTTTTTTTTTTTTCATACCTCCATGAAAACAAAAAAAATTCTCTTCATTCCTTAAATGTCTTTGACCATTTACAAATGAAAATGCACAATACCGAGAGCCTCAGTCTGTAATGTACTGGGCTTGAAACCACAGGATGCCTTGTTCACTTTCCAAGCTTGGCCAATTTCTGTCCAAGGATTGATGATAGTGGATGTCTTCTGTGACAGGATTCATTCTTTTCTCACCACTGATCATTGTTTTGGTGATGTATATTTGGAAAAGTAGCTGTGGGTTTTGGAAAGGTTACTGTGTGAAGTACTAGTAAAAGAAACTCCTGGAAAATGTGGATGACGATGACACTGGCTGCCCAGAATTTGACTGAAAGAGGTTGAAAATGATGTAAAACATCATTCAAACAAACAAGAAAATGAAAATGAAATGAAAGTTTAACACTTGGATATAATTGTGAGATTACTGGATCACTGAAAATCAGCCTTTCGGAAGGTGGACTAAATGTATACCAAGTACATCAAACCAATATTGAACCTTGATTTAAATGACCTTGACCCTTGGATATAACACCATCACAATCAAAAAAGGAATTCACCTGCTGTGTAATTTAATCCTTTACCAAACAATTCTGAGGAAAAAGGCATTTGAAAACATTGTGGAGAATGAGGAAAATGCTGGAGACCACAATTTTTTTTTTGTCTCTTTCAAAGACAATTCTCATCAAGCCACATTTGATACGTGGTCTGATTGTCCATTCCATTTATACAAGTCCAAAGTTATATTTTGTGGTAAAGAAATAATCCTTTACTAACAGTTCTATGTTTGAAGGATTTGGAAGAGGCTTTGAAAAGGCTTTTGAAAACATTGTAACAAGCATTTTCTCCATTTCACACATTGTTTTCAAAAGCCCGGTCTTGTTTTGGGTCGCTAAACTGATGATTGTTTGGTAATTGGTTAACTCTTTACTACACAACAAAATTTTAGACTGGTCCAAGTTGAAAGCATTTGCAGACGACAAAATTAATGTGACTCAAAAATTGAATTTTGCTTTGCAAAGGGTAGAAAACTTTGTTGGAAAAGGAGAAAATGCTGGTAACCAGCATTTTCTCCATTTCCCACAATGTTTTCAAAAGCCTTCTTCGTCAGGGTCGTTAAAACTACGGATTTTTTGGTAAAGAGTTAATAGTTACTGTTTGCTGTATGAAGGTAAGTTTGTGCTGTTCAGGAAAACAGTCAAACTATATAGAAACCTGATTGGAATTACCTTCACATTACATCAAACTAGCACAAGCATATAACACGGAATTCACCCAGTAGTATAATATGATATGGCTTGCAACACACGAAAAGGGGCATTCAGACAATTGTGTAAAGTGTCGTCTCGGATCAGCCTGCGCAGTTCGCGCAGGCTAATCCGAGATGGCACTTTACGTGTACATTAGATTTTGTTCTTCGATGGACTTGTGCAAGACAGAAAATTACATAACAACGGGAAGTGTCGTTTTGGATTAGCCTGGGCAAACTGCATAGGCTGATCCGAGATGACACCTTACGTAAGTGTCCAAATGCCCCTTTTCGCATGTTGCAGGTAGTGTCAGGTTGAGGATTGTAGTTTACCCATTACTAAACAATTCAGTGTTCTAATGACCCTGAAGAAGGCGGCTTTTTGAAAACACTGTGCAAAAAGGAGAAAATGCGTGTAACCAGCATTTTTCTTCACTTTCCAACAATTTGACCCACACTTTCTGAGACAAGTCTCATCACTTGAGTCACATTTGTCACCTGGAAACGCTTTCAAATCGGAGAAGTCTGAAATTTGTCATCTGGTAAAAAATTATGTGAAGGAAATCATATCTCAAACTTGATAGGTAAATACAGATTCATCAAAAAAAGATAACTCAAATTATCTTATTTTAATGAATCTGTATGTATTCTTATAAGTCCTTTGCCATTTTTTACCAAATGAGACTTTAGGTTTCCTGTTCATGAATCAGTCCATTTGTCTTCATGTTTTTGTACCCATCTGCCCTATCCTCCCTTCAAATCTAGATTTTTTTTATTACCAAAGGACTTTTTTGGCCACTGCTATCTGATGATAGAATATTGGCCTTTTCTATGTTAAAAGCATTTGCAGACAAGAAATTAGATGATGCTTAACTCTTTACCAAACAACAAAGTTTTGGACCAGTCCAGATTCAAAGAATTTGCAGACAACATACTAAACCATGTAGGAAAAGGAGAAAATGCTGGTTATTGACATTTTCTCCTTATCCCACAATGTTCTCAAAACCCTTCTTCTGCAGGGTCTTTTAAAACTCTGGATTTTGTGATAAAGGCTTAACTCTTTACCATATGACAAAATTTTAGGCTATAACAAATTGAAAGCACTTGCAGACAACAGAATAAATGTGGCTTAAAAATCAAAACATGTTGTGAGAAAGGTAGAAAACATTGTGGGAAAAGAAGAAAATGCTGGTTACCAGCATTTTCTCCTTTTCCTACAATGATTTCAAAAGGCTTCTTCCTCAGGGTAGTTAAAATTTGGGATTGTGTGGTAAAGAGTTAAAGAATGAAACCTGCCCTTGAAAGGATAGAAAATAATATGAAGAAAGGAGAAAATGCTGGTTAGGATCTAGCATAGTTCAGTGATGAAGGTGCAGGAACATCAACTTGGAGATCCCAGGTTTCATCCTTAATGCAGGCTCTGGGTTTTTCTGCAGGAGTGTCCTTTGGCAAGACATCTATGGCTTTTTGTCAATTTTCTATAGGTCTAAAGGTCTACCATTCTACCTTATGATTCAGCCAGTTTTTAGACAAAATTTATTGATATTTCGCATCACGAAATAGGGAAAATGCTTGCAGGTTCAGCAAGCACTATCATCTTCTTTCTTTATGAAATTCTATGTTGTTGGTATTCATTACAATTGTCCTTTTGATTGAGTTCGAACATGTACACACAACATAAGTTTTAGGCAAGAACTAATGGTTTTAGGACTTAATTATCATCTGTGATATTGTCGTCCAGGCAGTAACAAATTCAGCATTATATTTGTAATTTATTTTCTGTTTCAGGAAAGAGCAGAAAAGGTATAAGTAATGCCGGAGATGCCGTGAATGAGTTGGGAGATGAAGCTGATCCTCGTACACGATTGGTTATTTCTGGTGGGGAAGGATACGTGGATTTTAGAATAGGTATGGTACATTTGTTGCACAAGTCTATTGAATACAGGCTAAAGTTTCTGTATTAATGCTTTTTTGTATTATTTTGTTTGCAAGGAGAAGGTCTAAAAAAAAATACCAGATTTCACCAGCCTATACCAAAGACTTGTTTTTTAATTTGAAGCATGTTTGGTGACATGGAATTTATAAATCCTAGGTTCACCATCATAAATATGTACATTTAAACAGTTATATGCTATTGTAAATTTGTTGTCATATGTAACTATGTGTGTCCTATGTATTAATCTTTTTAACTTTTAAGAACAGATCTTTCCAAGTTTGACCTGAATGTAAACTTGATTTTCTATTTGGGTCACAGATAAGATAAAAAAGTTGGTTCCAGTGTACAATACATGCATATGGCACACTTACACAGATCTTTTCTATTGTAATAGTTCGAATGAGTACATACAACACAGGTTTTTGCATGCTTCATGATTTAATCCTCAAATTGACCAGAAAAGATCCAACCAGAAATGGCCAAAAGTTACGCCTGATGTTTTGTTTGGTTTCTTTATTTTATGAGATGGGGTTTTTAGCTCCACTGGCCGAAGGCCAGCGGGCTTATGTCATGGCCTGTTGTCCGTCGTGCGTCCGTCCGTCTGTCCGTCCGTCCGTCTGTGCGTTAACTTTTTTTTAAAAACGTCTTCTTCTCTGAAACTACCCATCCAATTTTGATGAAACTTCACAGAAATGATCCTGCCATGGTCCTCTTCAGAATTTCTTGAAAGAATTTAATTCCTTCAAAAACTCTGGTTGCCATGGCAACAAAACTGAAAAATTTTGAAAATCTTTGAAAATCTTCTTGTCTGAAACCGTAAGGCCAAGGGCTACCAAATTTGGCATGTAGCTTTATCTAGTGGACCTCTACCAAGTTTCTTCAATTTATAGCCCTGGGGTCAAAATTGGCCCCGCCCCGGGGGTTACAAGTTATACATGGGCTTATTTAGGGAGAACTTTAAAATTCCTCTTCTACCTAGCCATAGGGCCTAGAGCTACCAAATTTGGCATGTAGCTTTATCTAGTGGACCTCTGCCAAGATTGTTCAAATTATAGCCCTGGGGTCAAATTAGGCCCTGCCCGGGGGTAACAAGTTTTACATGGGCTTATATAACAAGTTTTACATGGGCTTATATAGGGAGAACTTTAAAATTCTTCCTCGACCTAGCCATGGGGCCTAGGGCGACCAAATTTGGCATGTAGCTTTATCTAGTGGACCTGTACCAAGGGTGTCCAAATTATAGCCGAGGGTCAAATTTGACTTTGCTCCGGGGGGTAACATGTTTTACATGGGCGGGCTTATATAGGAAAATCTTTCGCATCTAGCTATAAGGGCTAGGGCTATCAAATTTTGCATTTAGCTTTATCTAGGGGGTCTCTATCAAGGGTGCCCAAATTGAGAAAAATTTGAAAATCTTCTTGTTTATAACATTCAAGAACTGAATTATTTGGTATGGAGCTTTATATTGTGGACCTCCACCAGGATTCAAATAATTATAGCTTTGCGATCAAAATTGGCTTTGCCCATGGATCACAACTTTCTCGTAGGATTAGATAGAAAAATGTTTGCATGTCCTCGTGTTTGAAATCAATTTGCTGAATATTGTAATGTTTGGCTTGTAGTGTTTTTACTTAATAGCCAGTGGAGCGATACAGGGCCATCATGGCCCTCTTGTTTAAAGTAAACCATACACTATATGCATGATACATTCACACAGAATCTTTTCCATTGTTAAAGTAAGTTTTAATTAATTTTAGGGATGCTTGTAGACATGCACAATATATATTGGCCAAAGGTAGCCTTGGAACCATCATAATTTAAATAATTTTGCCAAGGAAAAATGTTGAATTTCATTTGTTTTGTCCGTTTTAAGGATTCGCTACATAGCAAGAGATTCAAGTATCACACTAAACTTGGAAAGGTTTGAGGTTCTTACAGGGATTTGTACATCTGTGATTTATTACCATTTGCTAAGAAAGAGCTGTGAACTTTTAATTTGATATTTCAGATTGACCTGAACATTAACTCTATACCAAACAACAAAATATTCAACTTGTCAAATCCAAAGCATTTACAGATGATAAATAAAATGTGGAAGTTACCTTTGATAGGGTAGAAAACATTGTGGGAAAAGGAGAAAATGCTGGTTACCAGCATTTTCTCCTTTTCCGCCAATGTTTTCAAAAGTCATCTTTCCCAAGGTTGTTAAAAGTTGGGATTGTGTGATAAAGGGTTGACTTATATTTAGATCACAAAGGCTATATATATAGAAATATCTCTCACTTCAAGTACATACCAGCAGAGAATTTGTATTAAAATCAGTTGGAAGTTCTGAAAACTCATTAACGAGAGGAACAAAAAAAAAACTTTACTAAACAATCCTGTGTTTTTGAAGAAGACGCTTTTTTAAACCATGTGCTTTTCACTAGCATTTTCTGATTTTTCAAACATGTTTTCTTCTATTTCAAACATTCAAATAGGCTTTTGAGCTACATTTGATTTGTTGTCTGAAATTGTGTTCAATTTGGTAGAGTTAAAAGTTTTGCCATTAGGCAAAGAGTCAGTCAATATCAGGAAACATGTCAACATATTTGATGTGTCAGGAATTATGGACAGAATTTACATCATCATTACATTTTCTTGATGTCAGTGGCCTTTATGTGAACTTCATGTGATTCCTGTTGTTACCTTTCTGGTGATTTTAACCCATTACCAGGTGACAAATTTTGAAATTTTAGGCTTGTCCATATTAAAAGCATTTGAGGAAAACAATGTTAATGATGCTCAAAGGATGAAATTCTGTTTTTGAAAGGACAAAAGATGCTGTAGGAAAAAAATACTGCTTATCAGTGTTTTTGTGATTTTCCCAATGTTTTCAAAAGCCTTCTTCCTTCTTTCTGATATGGATCTGATATGCATGGGATTGTTTTGTAAATTTTAAATGTTTGGAGGGAATAAAGCTATTGAGGGTGACTGTTTATAATCAAGTAAAATAAAGATTCGATAATACCAGAGCTCCAGAAAAGAGGGAGTGATGGTATTCTAAAGTCATTATTTCTCTTCGAAACCCTATGTTGTGGGTACTCATTAGAATCGTCTTGATGGGATGATTCTAATGAGTACCCACAATATAGGGTTTAGTAGAGAATAATTAATATTTTGAATTTTGAAATCGAAATCACTCTCTCTATCTGGAGCTCTGTAATACTCTCCATAAATCAGAGAGAAACAGTTGATCCCTTTATGGTCTTGAGTGTAGAAATATTCACAAAAGCACTTTAGGTGATATGATGAGCCATGCTTTGTGAAAAGATGGTTTGATACATTTGCAAAAAGTCTGACCTGAGTTGAAACTTTTTGCTATTTGTAAATTTTCAAAGGACCAGTCTACCTCAAGATGCACAAGGGTGTTAGACATAATGAATTTTATGGATCCATGATTATATGATGGCTTGCTTGGTATAATGTGTTACAAAAATACATTAACTCTTTACCAAACGACAGAATTTTAGACTTGTACAAATTGAAAGCATTTGCAGACAACAAAATAAACATGACTCAAAAATTGAAACTTGACTTTGGAAGAGTAGAAAACATTGTGGGAAGGAGAAAATGCTGGTTACCAGCATTTTATCCTTTTCCCACAATGTTCTCAGAATGCTTCTTCCTCAGGTTGTTAAAACCAGAGATTGTTTGGTAAAGGGTTAAATCGCCTTTGCCAGAATACCGCTCATAATTATATAATATAGATTGTTTGATATAAAAATGGCAGTCATATTGGAATTCCATTACCTAGGCCTCAGAAATATTGTCCAGTGTTGCTGTTTTAGCATGGGTGAGCCTTGCTGAGTTCCGAACTTAGATTATTTTGATGTTAATGTGTTTAAAAAATGCAGTTTCTTTTTTGTGTTCTGTCTTAAAATTTGCTAATTTGTACTTGCTTGATTGATTTTGAAGTTTCATGATTGTATATGACACTATGCCACTACACCGTCCATTCCAGACCCCTTGGATTTAAGAATAACATAAGTAACTGTATGATACAATTATACACTCACACACGATAAGTTTGGACATACATACAAGACATACATACAAATTTCTTTAGTTTATGGCATCATTTATTTCTTTGGTTATCTCTGTACCAATAGACAAAATTTTAGACTCATCAAGATTGATATGAATTTCAAACAATAATTTAAATTTATGTTGAATGATTGACTTTGTCTTTGAAAAGGTAGCAAATATTATGGGAAAAGGATAAGATACTGGTTACTAGCATTTTACCCTTTTCCCACAATCTTTACACAAGTTTTTTTATTGAAAACAAGGAATTGTGTGGTAAAAGGATAAAAAAAAGGTAATACTGTCAATGTTCAAGTCCCTCAGAAAAAAGCTAAAGAAAAAAAACAGCAGGCTGTCAATATAAGCTTCAAGATAATAGAATGAGGTTATTTACTATGACATGTAAGAAGTATAGCCTCATTTTATAACCACATCATAATACTTTAACACTGTACTGGTTATACTCATTTGCATAAACTATGCATTAAGGGAGGTAATACATTGTTAGTATATGACTTAAAACCCAACTACTTCTAAACAGTCTGTCACTGTGCAGGTTGAACATCTTTGCATAAGCTAGGCACAAAGGGAGGTAACACATTGTCATTGTAATACTTACTCATCCAACTAAATCCAAATATTTAAACACTGTACAACTCATACATAGGCTTGAAGGGAGGTAACTCAATGTCTGTGTTCTACATAAATATTAATAGAAAAAAGAGAGCAATACCTAAACTTAGAATAAGATTTAGGAGTTGTGTATATGGATTTTAGTTTGTTTACATTGATGTGAATTTGTTGGTCAGTACCGACTTGTCTGACTGTCTGTACACTTCTGCTCTAAGCTATATCAAGTTATACAGGTATCTTACTGCCTAAATTTGCACTGTATATTTTTTTGATATCCATGTTTTTGTATTTCAGCATTTAAAGTTAAAAAGTCGAAACATTTTGGTAATGAAAATGTTACTGTTGCCTTGTAACATCTATTCTGTTTGACTAATTCCCAAACAATCAGGACTTTATGACCCTTGGAAAGAGTGCTTTTTGAAAACAAAGAGCGAAAAAGGGAGAAAATGCTAGTTACCAGATGGCCAGATGATAGGATCTGGCTTTTAAAGGGTAAACAACATTGTGGGGAAAGGGAGAAAATGCTGGTTACCAGCATTTTATCCTTTTCCCACAATGGTTTTAAAAGCTTTTTTTAGGGTCATTAAAGCACAGGATTGTTTGGCAAAGTGTTAAACTAGTTCTTTCTCAAGATTCACTTTAATTATTTTGCCTGATAAATTCCAAGTCTCACATTATAAGATTGCCTTTATATTATATCTTTTCCTTCAGCTTTGTATCTCATGCTTATAAGAAAAGTGATTTATTGACCTGCTGATTCAGATTCTGCTCTGATTCTAAAAAAATGTTGAGCACAGTTGGTAGTGTACACTGTACTGGGCTTGAAACCCAGGGTTCAGTGCCCAACCTGGTGAAATTCTGTCAGAGGATTGATGATAGTCATAATAACAAGATTCACTCCTCTCTCACAGCTGAGCTCTTTACCAAATGACAAAGATTTGTCCAAATTGAAAGCTTTTGCAGATGACACTTTATATGTGGCTGAAATTGTGGAATTTGTGTCTAAAATGGTAGAAAACATTGTGGAAAAGGAAAAAATGCAGGTTACCAACATTTTATCCTTTTCCTACAATGTTTTAAAAGGCTTTTTCCTCAAGGTCTTTAAAACTTGGGATAGTGTTCTAGAGGGTTACCATTGACTTTGATAGTGTTTGTGTGGGAAGGCAGAAAGCAGCTAGGAAATAATATTGTGCTTACTTCTTACCTCACAACAAAATTTTAGTTGAAAGTATTTTAAAGAACAAATAGAATTTGCAGAAATAAAGGGATGTGTCTGTAAAAAGAGTGTATTTAATTCTTTACCAGAGGACAAAATTTTAGACGGGTCCAAATCGAGAGCATTTGCAGACGACATATTGAATGTAACTAAAATGATGCTAATTGTCAGTGAAAGAATAGAAAACCTTGTGGGAAAAGGAGAAAATGCTGGTTACCAGCATTTTCTCCTTTTCCAACAAGGTTTTCAAAAGGCTCCTTCTTCAGTGTCGTTAAAACCAGGGATTGTTTGGTAAAGGGTTAAATGTTGTAGGCAAATGAGAAAATTCTGTATGTCAGAAGGCTTTTTCCTTAGGGTCGTTAGAACTCAGGATTGTTTAGAAAAGGGTTAAGTACTGGTAACATAAGCTCTTGGAAAGCAGATACATGTACTGGCTAATGAGATGTAACTGAAATAATGTTGAAAACTGTGTTGAACACCCACTCAACCAACCAAGAAGGCAAATTCCCTAAACTGACAATAAAGTGTATTGTTATCTCCTAAAATTCTCTCAGATGTAGTCTCCAACATAAATTATCTCTTTATCACACTACAAAATTTTGGAGTCGTCCAAATTGAAAGCCCTTGCAGACGACAAATTGAATTTGGTTCAAATTAGGAGACTTTCTTTAGTAGAAAACATTGTTGGAAAAGGAGAAAATGCTGGGTGCCAGCATTTTCTCCTTTTCCTACAATGTTTTCCAAGGCCATCTCTTTTAGGGTCGTTAAAACTCGGGATTGTGTGGGAAAGAGTTAGTGATATAGAATCATATACTGCAAGGCTGTTTCATTTTTTAGCTCCACTGGCCGAAGGCCAGAGAGCTATTGTCATGGCGTTGTGTCCGTCGTGCGTCCGTCTGTCCGTCCATTCGTCCGTGCGTGCGTCCGTAAACTTTTTCTTTAAAAAACTTCTCCTCAGAAACTATTGACTGGATTTTTACCAAATTTCACAGGAATGTTCCTTTGGTGGTCCTCTTTCAAATTCCTTCAAATAATTGTGTTCCATGAAGAATTCTGGTTGCCATGGCAACCAAAGTAAAAAACCTTTAAAAATCTTCTCCTCCCAAACCGCTATTTGGATAGCATTATTATTTTGCAGGAATGTTCCTTAGATACAGGTTTACAGAATTCCTTAAAAAAAAAAAGATCTGTCAAAAAACATGGCTTTTATGGGAGACTCATTTTCCTTTTATGGTATAAAGTAAAATCTTTGAAAAATTTCTTCTCTAAAACTATTCATTGGATTTCATTGTTGTTTTGCAGGTAAGTTCCTATGGTGGTTGTCTACCAAATTGTTTCTTCAGTGAGCTAAAATGCAGGATTGAATGATAATTGTTAAAAACTTCCTTTCGCCATTATAGAAATATCAGGCCTGTGGAGCAATACAGGCGCTCAAGTGCCTCTAGTTTCAGAATGTACTCATGGGAAATAGGCTTATGTTTTGGAATCTGTTATAAGATGAAATTGTTACCCACTAAAAAATTTTAGCTCGGCTGTTAACGAAGGAAACCTTGAGGTGTTGTCATAGCCCTGGTGTGGTCTGTGACGTCATATTTCACAATATCTCTGTCATTACTGAAGTAATATTTACTTCAAACTCTGACTAGTTGTTAATTATCAAAAGGGGAACCCTTACAACAGGGGCAGGTAACCATCAAACTATATTTGACACAGTTATGCCCCTTGTTCAGCCCAAATTTTTTAGAAAACTTTGACATCTTATAATATCTCTGTCTTTTCAAGATAATTACATCAAACTTGGACATGTTGTTAACTACCATAAGGGGAACCCATCGACTTGGAGCAAGGAACCATAAAAAAAAAAATAAACACAGTTTCTCGACTTACAATTTTCACCAACAGTAACTGCAGCAGTGCGTTTGCACCCACATACCATGCTCTTGGGTTTTTTTTTTTTTTATCCAGACATGAAGTAAAGGATACAAATCTCGAAAACTGACGATAGAATCCATTGTTGTCTCGTAAAATTCTCATGGAAATTACACACAATATAATTATATAGAATCAGACCATGCTAGACTGTTTCATTTGGTTCAGACTGTACCCAGGGGTAATGGCCTGTAAGGTTTAGGATCTATTGAAAGTTTAATTTTTTCCTTCATACAAATGATTTTTGTTCCACATATCATTTTTTTTCTGAGCCATACATAAGAAAAAGGATGCAAAAACTCACAAACTAACAATTGAATGCATTGTTGTATTGTAAAATTGTCTTGGCAGTGACACAGCATATAAGTATATAGAATTGGGGTACACGTTCACCAACCATTATCAAGAACATTCTTTGTCTTATTCTCCAAGACTTTCAAAATCTGAAAGTAACATAACATCTGATTGGCTAAACCAAAATTGGTTTAGCCAATCAGAAGCTGTGTTACTTGCAGATCTATAAAATTCTTGAGAATAAGACCTAGATCTGCTAGACTACTTCATTTTGATCATACTGAACCATAACGGAATGGACTGTAAGTTTTGGGATCTGTTAAGTTCAAATTGTTGCCGCCAACAAACTTGATTTACTGTCTTTGTCTACATTTCAATTTTTTTTTGTCCTGAGCCACACATGAGCTAAAGAAGACATACCCCACAAACTGATGATAGAATGTATTTTTGTCTCGTAAAATTCCAGTAGAAATGACACATAACATAATTATATAGAATCAGTTCGTGCTAGACTATTACATTTTGTTCAGCCTGTACCCAAGGGAAATGAGCTGTAAGTTTTGGAATCCCGTTTCATGTTTCAATCCATTTATGTACATATAGGACTTTTATCCTTCCTTCCTTCCTCCCATTCCCCATGCTGCGGAGTTTTTTAGAAAAAAAATTATAATGACTATGCTTTCATAGGATTCAGGTCTGTCTGTGTGCTAGGCATATTTGAAATATCTTTAGAAATTCCGGTGATGAAAAATTTGTGGGATATAAGGCCACCTGTGCTCTAGGAATATTAGGAATATTGAGTTTGGTTGGAACGGGCAAACCTTTACCACAAAAACAAAATTTTAGACATATCCAAATTGAAAGCATTTGAAGATGACAAATCAGATGTGGCTTAAATAATGAAATTTGCCTTTTGACAGACAGGACAACATTTTGGGAAAAGGAGAAAATGCTGGTAGCCAGCATTTTCTCTTTTCCCAAAATGTTTTCATAAGCCTCCTTCCCCAGGGTCGTTTAACCCTTTACCAAACAGTCCCTGGTTTTAACGACCCTGAAGAAAAAGCCTTTTGAAAACCTTGTGGGAAAAGGAGAAAATGCTGGTAAGCCACAAGGCTTTCTACTTTTTCACTGACAATTAGCATCATTTCAGCTACATTTAATATGTCGTCTTTAAATGCTCTCAATTTGGACCAGTCTAAAATTTTGTTGTTTGGTAAAGAGTTAAACTCAGGATTGTGTGGTAGAGAGTGAAAGAGGAAGAGTATTAAGAGAAAAACCAAGATACAAGGAAGTTTAGATACATTTACAAGACCCTTTACTCTTTTTGGAACACACAGATTGAATCTTTATGTGCCAATGTAAAGCACTGATAAATGCAAAGCTATCTCCGTAACTCATATCAGTTTACCAGTAGTTGGGAAGGAAAGATAAAGTATCCCTGAAAAGTCCAGTTCCAGAAATTATATCAAACTAGGTTCCTTCTGATTAGATGCCATGAATTTTACTGCTCTTTGTGGCTCTAATGAATGGACTTGTCTTTGGTAGGATAGAAAACATTGTTGGACAAGGAGAAAATGCTGCTTAGCAGCATTTTCTCCTTTTCCCAAAATGTTTTCAGCAGCATTTTCTCCTTTTCCCAAAATGTTTTCAAAAGGTTTCTTCATTAGGGTTGTGAAAACATGGAATTGTGTGGTAAAGGATTGATAAAAATACTTTGCATACTGTTTTTTACCTCTATTGAAATACAGCAACACTTTCAAATAGCTTATCTACTTTGCATAATTATTCTCTAGAAATTCTTGCAACACTTTGGAATAGTTGATCTATTGTGCATCATTCAATAAAGGTACAACAGTACTGTTATTTATTCCAAGACACAGTTACACCTAAATGGTTGATCTTGATATATGCATATAACCGAGCTATATGCATAGACAGGATTAAGGAGCATGACCTTGAAACATTCCTCATACAATGCCTGTACTTTCTGTCAATATCAAAATATCTTTACATAACCTCTGTGACTTGCTTGCTCGTAAATAAGGAAAACTCAGAAATCCTCTCATGAATATGCAAAGTTATATCCTTTTCTTGGCCTGTAGTATGCTATAAGATATATGACGAGCCAGAGAGCTAGAACGATGAAAATGACATTTTCATCTGTGAGAAAGATAGCTGAAATATTTCATATTCATGTCTGTTTTAAATACAAAACTAGATGAAATAAAGACCTTTATGCCTGAGATGAGATCTTTGTAAATCTCTGCAGAAGTAAATAAAGTTAATTGTAGAATTTTAGCTCTGTACCAAACCACCAAAGAGGCTTTTGAAAAACATTGTGGGAAAAAGAGAAAATGCTGGTTACCAGCGTTTTTTGCTTTTCCCACAATGTTTTCTACCCTATCAAAGACAAATACCGCAATATTAACCACTTGTGATTTGTTGTCTGCAAGTGCTTTCAGTTTGGATCAGTCCAAAATTTTGTTGGTGTGATAAAGAGTTAAAGATCGATCTATACTCATTTTCAGGCAGTTTGCAGCCAGTTTTTCACCCATTTCATCCTAACTTTATGAAACAATAATCATTATTGTATCTTCATACCAAATGTTGCCTCTGATGGCTGCAAGGTTGCACAGTTTAACCGTTTACCACACGGCAAAATCTAAGACCTATCCAAATTGAAAGCATTTGCAGACAACAATTTCATAGTGGCTCAAATGACGCAACTTTTCTTTGATAGGGTAGAAAACTTTGTGGGAAAAGGAGAAAATGCTGGTTACCAGCATTTTCTCCTTTTCCCACAATGTTTTCAAAAGGCCCCTTCTTCAGGGTCGTTAAAAAGCGTCATTGTGTGGTAAAGGGTTAAGACAGATAGAAAATGCATTTCATGTTTTGGAGGTCTTCAAAGCAATCGCTGCTGTCATTTCTGGTTTTGAATGAGTACAAATCCCTTGTGTTTTTTTTTATCCCTTGCACCATATAAATTGGTAATTTATTTATGTTTACACAGATGAGCCATTCTACACTCTTTCAAGTTTTAACAGTGTTTTTTTCTCTCTAGCTGTAAGGATCTATCTTTAAACCTTGTCAGAACGTTTATAATACGTAAGACAGATTTGAATTTTTTTCCCACAGATTCTTTGGTTCACTTCTTTTAGTTATTCAAAAGTCTCAAGAACTCATAGAGGCAAAACTAGGAGATTGATCAATTTGTATCTAAACTTACCTGATGATAATGATCTACCTGTAATGACAATTAACAATACTGCATTGTCAGCACCATGGAAATAATTGTATTGTAAATTTATTCTTTTATATTATTTCAGCAGTGGTTGATTTTAATTTCCTGTCTTATTTGCATCGATAAATTGTTACTGTCTTCGATTTATTTCCAGGTGACGGTGACGACGACACAGCTCTACTTGGAGAGGAAGATGAAGAAGAAAAGGAGGAGAAGACCTCATTGAGTAAAGGCGAGAAAAGTCACCTTATCGTTTGGGAGGTGTCCACCCCAGAATCCTGACCTTCATGAAAAATACACAAACTATAAAGAATACACAAAAGGATGCTGTACTGTATTGTTCATGATAAAAATGCCTGATGATATATTGTGATGTGTATGCATGCTGCCTCTGAATGTGTTGCAAAGGTTATCAATTAACTCATGGCCCTTTTTAGCACAGCTTCAGTCGCTTGTGTGGACAGTGCAGATTAAGATTAGAGTGTACAGGAAGTGCAGTCTGATCTCAAATCTATTTTGTCTAACATACTGGGACATATTTACCCTTTGCCAAACAATCTGAAGTTTTAATGACACTTCTAAAAATGGATTTTGAAAACATTGTAGGAAAAGGAGAAAATGCTGGTAACCAGCATTTTCTCCATTTCCCACAATGTTTTCGAGCCTACCAAAGCTGAACCCTATCATTTGAGCCACATTTAGTTAGTTGTCTGCTTATGCTGTTAATTTTTACAAGTCTAAAATTTTGCTGAATGGCAAAGAGTAAAAGCCAAATCTTGAAAATGCAATATTTGGGATTTACTGGTAGTTTCATGTGGTGTTTTTGTCCATTCCATTGATGGAAGGCTTTCAGGGCTTAATTTGGTTACCTAGATATTAGTGCAGCAGAAATGGCCTCCACATTACCTGTAAGATGTGTGCAATAAACTTTTTGATGTTGCCTTGTCAACTGAACAAACCTGAGGTAATTCTTGTAGAGCCTAAGAAGCATAATTTAGAGCCTACATTGTAGAGATTATAAAATTGTTATTTAGATAGTGGATTTCTTTTTATGTAAGGTTACTAGTGGAGACCTGTCAGGACTTTGTGTTTTTGCACATGATTTCTTTTTTTTTTTAAATTTTAGTCTTTGCATGTCAAGCAGCATATACATATACTGGATACTTTTGGGAATAATGAAGACCAAAATCAGACTGTAAAGAGTAGAGATCCTAAATACGTATTGTCTGATATTTTATCAGATAATTTGACAAAAAAGTTTTAATTTCAATAATCTTCTTTTGACTTTTTTCCCATAGAGTGAGGGTTAACATCTAGTGCCAAATAGATATGAGCCATGCTCTGTGAAAAGGGGGCTTAATGCATCTGCGAAAAGTATCGACCCAGGTCAACCTGCACAGTCCGCGCAGGCTGACCTGGGCCAAATCTTTTCGCTATCAGTCAATTTTCTGTATGTCAAAGGACCATTTTACCCCATGATTAAGTCAGTTGTTTAAAAAGTGGCTCTTTTGGATCCATAATTATGTGATGACTTGGGCTGGTATCATGTATCACGGAAATGCATTAAGCCCCCTTTTGCCAGAGCATGTCTCATATACATGTAACTGTTTCCCAGTTTTTTACCAGTAAAATATCTGAAATTTTTCAACATCTAGCATGATTTTGATAAAATATCTTGTGAAAAAATGAAAATTATAGATCCAGTATTGTGGGAAAAGGAGAGAATGCTGGTAACCAGCTGGTAACCCTACAAAAGACAAATCCTATCAGTTTAGCCACTTCTATTTTGTCACCTGCAAATGCTTTGAATTTGGACAGGCCTGAAATTTTGTCATGTGGTAAAGGGTTAATTTGCAAATGCTTCCCATTTGGACAGGTCTCAGATTTGCGGCTTGGTAAATAGTCACTTACACTGTAGATATTATAATATTTTGCTTCGATAATTTGTCTACCATATCTGGAACTGTTTTATGTACCACTCAAAATTTAATCCTAATTCACTATTCATTTACTTATAACTGCTTTTCTGATCCCTAACCTTTTTCCAAACAATTCAGAGTTTTAATGACACTGAGGAAGAGACCTTTTGAAAAGATATGCGGGAACAGGAGAAAATGCTGGTTACCAGCATTTTCTCCTTTTCCCACAATCTTTTTTGCCCTTCTACAGAAAAATCTTATCAGTTGAGTCACATTTAATTTGTCATCTGGATTTGCTTTCAATTCGAACCATTCGTTTTGTAAAGAGTTATGGTAATTCAATGGCTAACTTTCTGGTTGGCTCAACATTTGTGTCCCAGTTAATCAGACAGTCATGGAACTGATGATTGCAGTTCAGTTCAGTATGTTTGATGTATAGAACCATAGAATGCTTTGAATTTACAGCCTGAACTTCATTGTCCAACATTTTCTGAGATATTGTGGCCCAAACGAATAAAAAATTACCATGTGACAGCTTGTTTTGCTGCCTGAAGATGTTTATTTTCTTGTTACTCTGGGTTAATTCATGTAAATAAGTGGGGTATATAATAGCTATTATATAGGATAGAATATCAGTTTACATTAACCCATCCTCTAATTACATGTGTATACAGCATCTGTCTGTTCATCAATATATGCAGGATCTTACGTGCTCTGTGAAAAGAGGATTTAACACTTTACCGAACGACAAAATTTAGGTCATGTCCAAATTGAAAGCATTTGCAGACGACAAATTACAAGTAGTTCAAAAGGTGGAAATTGTCTTTGATAGGGTAAAAAACATTGTGGAAAAAGGAGAAAATGCTGGTTACCAGCATTTTCTCCTTTTCCCACAATGTTTTCAAAAGACTTAGTTTAAACATATTTATTTTGTATCGATTGAGAAACAAGTTCTTACAACTTATACTAATCTCTCTCGATTCTGCTTCCTGGGAACTACACCAGTACTCGTGCCGAATGTGTGGGCCAATGAAAAATCCCAAAGTTGACACCCGCTCCCGGGTATCGAACTCGGGACCTTATGGTTACAAGGCCAACGCTCTACCTCACAACCACGGATACCACAAGACTCAAGAGACTTTCTTCCTAGGGGTGGTGAAATCTCGGGATTGTGTGGTAAAGGGTTAATGCATACACTACACCAGGTAAGCTGTTCAGGAGATTGACCCATTTTACCTAAAGACTGGTTGAACCAAGAGCTAGAATGAGGTAGAATGGTCCTTTAATATGCAGAAAATTTACCAATAGCAAAAGGATTCAAACCAGGTCAGCCTGTGCAGACTGCACAGGCTGACGCGTGTGGATACTTTTTGCATGTGCAAAAAATTCCCTTTTGACAGAGTATTGCTAATGTATCATTATGTTTTGAATGGCAAGTGTTTTTAGTTTCACTTGTTTTTGGCCACTGAATTTATTTAATGGCATGTTGTCCATGACAGCAATCTATGAAAACCTTTTTTTTCAGAATCTATTAAGTCTGAGATTGATTGTTTCATTCTTTACTACACAATGCTGACTCTAAATGACCCTGAGGAAGAAGACTTTTGAAAACATTGTGGGAAAAGGAGAAAATGCTGATAACCAGCATTTTCTCCTTTTCCCACAATGTTTTCTACCCTTCTCAGAACAAATTTCAATTTTTGAGTCACAATTATTTTGTCATCTGCAAATGCTTTCAATTTGGACTAATTTAAAATTTTGTCATCTGGCAAAGGGTTAAAGCAATTTCTTCACATGTCAAAATGTACTGTAAAACCGGAAATATTCATGTCAATGAAACCTTTGCGATTTTTGCATATTGATAAAAGTCGCAAAGACATCCGCTAGCGTAAATTTAGGCTTGATTAAGGTATATTTTACCTAGACACTGGGTCATGTGGGAGTGCTTGACTGGCACCCTTGTCAACATCAATGAGTGCCCTTTTTCATCAAATTTGACCAGAATACCAGTCTAGCAGGGTTAATACTGCCAATTACAAAAGTTTCATCAAAGCAAAAGTTTAGATTTATTGAAATGAATAATAAGTTACTTTTACAGTACACAGTCTGAGTAGAAATTTGAGAATTCTGTCTTTAGCTCTTGCGGAAAATAAAACACACTTAAAGTCAGTATTTGGTGATTCGCGAGATTTTAGACCCACAATAGTATCCACTTTTTACAGTATACCAGTATCATTTTATGCAATGCTTTCTAACAGAAAATGATGTATTCTTAATTAGTTTTTGATCAACATCTACTTCTTTTGCAAGTAAAAGTCATATGACTAAATCCAGACCATGCGACGAAATTTTTTACCTTTCCGTATTGAAAGCATCTGCAGATGGCAAACTAATTTTGCTCAAATGATTGGTATGCTTTTGAAACGGTAGAAAAGATTGTAGAAAGTGTGAGAAAAAGCTGTTTAGCAGTATTTTCTCCTATTCCCACAATGTTTTCAAAAGGCTTCTTCCTCAGGGTCCTCACAACACAGGATCCTTTGGTAAGGGGTGAGGAGGATTGTTTTGTTGTTGTTGGTACTGTATTTGTTTTTGTTTTGTTACAAATTAGTTCAGAGACTATTTAGATCTAATTATATGATATTGATATATATGTATCTAGTCATCAAAGCTTAGAAATAACAAAAAAAGAATTGAGCCTTGCTATATGAAGAGGGGGCTTAGTGCATCTGTCAAAGGTATCAACCAGTGCTAGCCTTTGCATTCTGCACAGGCAGACCTAGGCCGAAACTTTTTGCTGTTGGTCAACTTCAAATAGCTGAAAGGACCAGTGTACCTCATGATTCAGTCAGTCGTTATATAAAATGGATTTTATGGTTCCATAATTATGTGATGACTTGCTTGGTATCGTGCATCACAGGGATACATTAAGCCTCCTGTTGCCAGACCATAGCTCAGATGTAAGGAGTATTCACTTTATACCAGACTACAACATATATTTTTATTGTCCAAATCAAAAACTGTTGTAGCCGACAAAGTAAATTTTGTCTTGAAAAGAACAGAAAACCTTTAGTTAAAAAAAATACTAGTTTCCAGGTTTGGAAAAGTACGGAGTTGTTTGGTATAGGGTTATCAAATGTGAATTGAATTTGTGTTTATTTATCGTCGCCACTGGTTTCCCATATGGGTGACATCCCCTGAAGACTTTAAGTTTTGTTACGAGGGATAGTGCAAGATAGAGAACAGAACCTGTCTTAAGTTATGCCTGGTTCTTTAACATACTCAGTGTATAGCACTGTCACACGGGACTTTGGTTTAACCCTTTACCACACAATCCTGACTTAACGACCCCCAAGAAAGAAGCCTTTTGAAACCATTGTGGTAAAAAGAGAAAATGCTGGTAACCAGCATTTTCTCCTTTTACTACAATGTTTTCTACCCTTCCTAAAACAAATTTCAATTTTTCAGTCACATTGATATTTTTGTCTACAAATGCTTTCAATTTGGACAAGTCGAAAATTTTTGTCATTTGGTAAAGAGTTAAAGTCTCATCCAAAAAACTAAATTAGTAATTTTAGATAACCAGCCGTGGGGCTGGAACCCACACACTCAAGTGACCCAAGACTGGATATTTACAAGTCCTACACTCTACCACCTGAGCTGTACAGGCTGTGTATTGTGTTTAACCCTTTACCAAACAATCCTGAGTTTTAACGACATTGAGGAAGAAGGGTTTTGAAAAGGTTGTGGGAAAAGGACAAAATACTGGTAACCAGAATTTTTTTCCTTTTCCCAAATGTTTTCTACCTTTTCAAATACAAATTCCATCTTTTGTCATCTGTAAATGCTTTCAATTTGTACAAGTCTACATTTTTGTCATCTGGTAAAGGGCTATTATTATACTGCAAAGAAATTTCTCGTTATCTGATTGGATAATATGCCCCGAACATATATATCATGTACACTGACAAAACCAACGTAAAAGCAGTTTCCCTTTCGGGAGCCCCGTATACATGACTACACTTTCAACACAACATCCAAAATGTCGGCGTCGATCAAGATTAAGATTATGCACCAAACTGCACGTTTTACCAAGGTTTCAGTGACGTCAGTTCCCACTGACATCAGTTTTCATTGAATACGGGCACTCAGAAGGGAAATTCTACTTCATCAGCGTACTCAATTTTTGAAACCAAAAAAACAGGTAAATTTTGCTTAACATATGTTGGAATGGAACTTTGCAGTATAATAAATTCGTTGTACGGTCAGATGGCAGGGGATTTGGAAACTTGTTCAAGGCTGTGGTGAATCATGTCGCCACCTCGCCTTCGGCTCGGGGCGACATGATTCACCACAGCCGTGAACAAGTTTCCAAGTCGCCTGCCACCTGATCGTACAACTAATAATGTCCATGTTACAACCCTTTACCAGTAAAACAGTATAGGAAAACAAAAAAAAAAAAAAAAAATGCTGGTGTCCAGCATTTTCTTTTTTTTTTCCCCCACAAAGTTTTTAATCCATTTAAAGACAAATTCCATGATTTAAGTCTTGTTAAAAGTTTGCCGTCTGAAAATGTATTTAATGTGGAGAAATCTAAAATTTTTCAGTCAGGTAAGTACAGTATCTGTAAGGTTACACTCTTGAAAGATTCTAGGTAATTTTGTGATTTTCTTATTTACCTTAACTTTTTTCTCAATTGCCACTAATACAGCATAGTGAGAATTCATACTAGCGTGAAATATACCAGACAAAAAATAACAAAAAATATATCTTTCCTTTTTTTTAACATATCCTATTTCATTGTTCATTACCATGATCTTAGTGTAATAATTTCTGCATTTTAATAAATGGCATTCTCAGTTTATGTAATCACAAAAAATATTTTAAAGTATTCACAAAGCCTTCTTTGAATTTTCTCTTCAAAATTCCATAGATTTCTAACCTTATGAAACACAGTACGCATATATATGTATGATGTACCAATTGATTGAATTTGCATTTGATTATCAGTGCCCATATGTGGGACGGCCCCATAAAAGTGTTAGATATTTTATGAAGGACAGTTCAAGATACAGAACAAAAACCATTCAAGGTACGCATGGTTCTTTAATATGCTTGGTGTATAGCAAAGTCATACAGGACGGAAGTTTAACATCTTATCCGGAAAGACTATCAGTGTTTTTTTTTTTAAAGTTAGCCAGTCATGGGAATCAAACCCTCACCCCCAAACTTTGTTGATTACAAGTCTCATGCCACCACCTGAGCTATTTTGGTTGACACATATGTACCAGTTGCTTGCATTTTGACTTTCTTATAGAGAAGGTCACAACCAATCAGAATGCTAGTCGTGGAGTTGAGAGTTAGAAGAGTTTTTTTATTGGTTCACTGACTCTGGCATTAGGTTGCATTATTCATATACATCTATGTAAATTTTAATGTGTTACTGGAATTATGAACTATTCTTGTGTAATGGCTATAAATGTGCGTACATGCAGATGCTTACCTGTACCTATTTATTCTTGTTTGTTGCATTTGAAAACTTTACCTAACAATGCTGAGTTTTGACTACCCTGAGAAAGAGGTCTTTTGAAAACATTTTTGGAAAAGAAGAAAATGCTGGTAACCAGCATTTTCTCCTTTTTCCACAATGTTTTCTACTACTTCAATGACCAATTTTATCATCTTAGCTTAACGTTAATTTGTTGTTTGCAAATATTTTATTTTTGGACAAGTCTTAAATTTTGGCAGTGTGGTAAAGATTTAAATGTCATGTAGATCTAGATCTAAAACTTTGTAAATTCAGATCAAGAGGTGAAGATATTATCTTTGTGTATGTACGTATGTATGCCACTGGTGTCTGCTAAATCAATAAAATAAACATACCTAAAGGTTATAAGGGTTTAGTTCATTTGTTTGTTACTCACCAGAACTGAAGATTGACACCAATCCTGTCCTGCCACAAAATACAGCAGATGCAAAGAAAACAAAAACAACATTTAGAATATCTAAATGTAAGGAAACACAGATTTAACAATATGAAATAATTTTACAGAATTTTATAAATGGGTGGGGGGGTTGTTTCAGGGGAGAAAAAATCCTTACTCCAAACACAAAATAACATTAAAGAGCACCATAGAGTCTGACAGTGGCACTGACAAACGATTTAAAGTTTGTCTATTATTCAGTTTTCTTTAGATTCTTCTTCAAATAGAGACAAAAATAAAAAAAAAAATACTCTGCAGAACAGACTTCATACAAAATTCAATTGCAATACATTGTAGAAGTAAGACTATTCTTGACAAGCACTTTTGCAATCACACAGAAAGTTCTGTTGCTACGTAAACAAGCTAAAATAGGACATGGAAAATCACCTATAACTATAAAAATTTCACACGTACATGTTCATATTCAATCTCAATCTGAATCAATCATACAATCTCAGTCATGCCATCTTGTGGATGACGTTGATGAGTCCGTATCACTGAGATTCGTTCTGTTATATTACATGATCTACACAGCTTAAGAAGGGTTTACCCATAGGGGTCCGTAGTTTGACTCCTGTCACCCGTAGACTATATATTGTAAACAAGGGATTTAACTTTGTACAGACCGTTACTCACCCCCGATTACAAAAAACGATGTATCTTTTCTACGCTAACAGTTATTCTCCTGATTCTTTCGACAACTGAGAGCTAAAACATTTTTCTACCAGAAAAACACAACTGTTTGTCAGTGGCTAATGTAGTTTGGCTGCTACAGTCCTTCGAACTTGTAAACTCGCTCAAAAATCCTCGCCATTGACAAGGGTTTTTGTATTATAAAAGGTAAATTCATGGAAGAGAATGCCTCCAACAATTTTGTGACTGAATATGGCGTCTGTCTGGGATACAGAAAATTTTAGATATTTATAATCACCAGTTGGGTCACACCGTGTCACAGCCTCTCGGTGGTTGTGGCATCCTGCCATGGTGTTTAGGTCTCTTTTTCCCCAACCGAATACTTAAGGTTGACTCAGGAACATTGATACGTCAATTGTTGAAATTCCAACAAAATATTCGGTGTCTAGGGTTACATGTATACAAAAAATACAAGGTTAGTATTTGTAAATTTTCTCTGTAAATTTTTAACTCTTTCATTTCTGAATAAGCAAGTTACATTTTCCTAAAACCCCCGTCACACCAAATTCGTTCTCACTCCGTTCCGAATTTTTTGCAAAACGGACTTAAACTGTGTTCGGACGAAGTGGACGTATTAGCAACCTTTTACGATCTGTATACGGGTTAGGACGGGAACGGTGCTCCAGAACTTTGAGCCTGCTCAAAATTTTTTGCCGTTCATCCCGTCCTTTAGTTAGACGGAGTGACAGCGTACTTATAACGAGATGGACGTACTACAAACGGAAGTGCCGTACTTCGATCCTAATGGAGACGCGGTGCAGTCGGGCATCAAATTGGCAGTGCATTTGCATTTTACCGATCGAAATTACACGTCTTAACCCGACCGCAGCCCGTTTTTCGATTTTGTTGACCGGGGGTAAGGCTTTCTAGGTAACAGGTTTCGTGAGACAGGGGCTTCAGGCATTGTTAGGCCAAAATTACACGTTCTTCCCCGTCCGCAATCCGTTTTCTAATTCTGTCAGGACGGGGTAAGATGTTCTAAGAACTAGTTTGGTGTGACGGGGGCTTAAAGGCTACAAAGACAGTTCCGCTGCAATATTAAGGGACAGTTTGGTCATAATCTAGAATACAGCAGCGGACAGTGCAGATCAGAGATCAGACTGCATGATCTGTGCTGTCTGATCTTGATCTACACTAGCCGCAAAAGCTTCTGGTGTCGTCTATGGTATGGAAGAGTTAACCATTCGACAAAATTTTTACCCTTGTCCACATTTAACCCTAATCCTGCCAAGTAAGTAAAATGAAATTTATAAACAGATCGTAAAGACCCAAAATTTTGCTATTGCAAAAAAAATTTTTTTTTTATATGTCCCTTTCGGACAGTGTAGATCATAGATCAGACTGCACATATGTGCAGTCTGATCTTGATCTACACTATCCGCAAAAGGTCAGTGAGTTGCGTTTAGCTGCCTTAGGTTTAAAGAAAGGAAATGTGGCTCTAGTGATAGGTTTCGTAAAGAACTGGTGAAAAAATATTGTAGAAAAATGAGAAAACAGTGATTGAACTTCTTCCAACGAAGCCCCACCTCATATAAAGGCCCAGCAAAGGCCAAAATATCAAAGCAGGTGTCATAATACATTTTAAATCATACCATTTAAAAGTATGGAAAATATTGTGCAGATGACCGTCTGTTATCGTGTGGTCGGGCCATATGTTAGTCGCTGGCAGAAAAAAAGAATTTTAAGATCAGGCAAAAAGTAAACAAAAGACAGCTACCTGGCAGGTTTTAACCTAGTTTTGAAATTAATTTCTCTGTCAGCAACTGACACTTGAACTGACCGAACAATGACAGATTGCCATCACCACAATAATTGCCATACTTTTAAATGGTATGATATAAATTCAAATACATTTAAACACCGGCTTTGTTTACATTTGGCGTTTATTGCTACTTATAACTAGTATCTCTGTAAAAATGGTGAATTGCGCTATTTTGTCTCGGTTATGCTAAATGCCACGCAATGCAACAATATATTATTTTCACTAACCAAACTCTCGCAATATTATTCGCAGTTGAGGACAGACCTAAGCACACAACTGTAATGATAATAACTTGATGACAGAGCAGAAAATATGAAGGAGAATACCTGTACATACATTTTATACATTTTAGCCATGCTCTGGGACAAGGGGTTTGAGGCATTTGAAAAGGTATCGAGTTAACTCTTTACCAAACGACAAAATTTTAGACTTGTCCAAATTGAAAGCATTTGCAGACGACAAAATAAATGTGACTCAAAAATTGAAACTTGACTTTAGAAGAGTAGAAAACATTGTGGGAAAAGGAGAAAATGCTAGTTACCAGCATTTTCTTCTTTTCCCACAATGTTTTCAGAAGGCTTCTTCCTCTGGGTCGTAAAAACCAGGGATTGTTTGGTAAAGGGTTAATCCTAGTCTGGGTGGAAACATTTTACTATTGGTCAATTTTTTTTTCATGCCCAAGGACCATTATACCTCGTGATTCAGTCGGTTCCATGTTGCCAGATTGTAGCTCATTTTATTTAAGGCCTATCAATTAGTGACATATCATTTTTTCCCTTTAGAAAAACACACGTACAAATTTAATGAGGGCCCTTTAGTAGACCAATTAGGGTTTTCTCCTGAAAATTAGGTTCATTATATGAGGTATATATCTAATTTTGAAGCCATAGCAATTGTTTAAATCTAATAGAACTAATTTCGTTTTTTATTTGTAAGTTTTATTTCATGAAAAGTATTGACATTAATTCTCCCAGCTCTTTCATCACGCATAAAAGTGCAGCGTTTTGGGAGAGCCACCCGGGTGCCATTATTTGCCTAGAACAACTGATAAATCGGAAAGAAAATCACATGGTATGATTGTCAACAGGGGAATCAGCATGATTTACTAAAATTACTTCAATATTTCTTAGAGCTTATCAGTTTTGTGTCCAAAAGTAAAAAATATGGATGACTTCCGTCTTCCTGAAGCAGAGCACTATTGAAATAATGGTGGGGGGGGGGGGGGGGGAAACAAGAAAAAGTATTACTAGTAACTTATACGACAAAACTTAAACGATGGTGGGGAGGGGGGAGGAGAAAAAATATTACTGGTAACGAATACGAGAAAACTCTTTCAGCGCCAAAACATATCGACTCGACTTCTTCCGCCTACGGTGGCACAAAAGTGACATGGAAGATATATTTTATACTACGTGCGCACGCAGTAGCTAATACGTGCGCACGTAATAAGTAATACGTGCGCACGCAGTAGTATTACGTGCGCACGCAGTAGCTAATACGTGCGCACGTAATAACTAATACGTGCGCACGTAATACTATTGCGTGCGCACGTATTAGCTAATACGTGCGCACGTAATAGTTATTACGTGCGCACGTATTAGCTAGTACGTGCGCACGCAGTAGCTAATACGTGCGCACGTATTAACTAATACGTGCGCACGTAATAACTATTACGTGTGCACGTAATAATCGACCAATCAGTTTATAAGGATCAATAAATGTCTATCTTCCACTTCCATCTTGAAACAATGGCTTCCGTTCATGATTCTGATTGGTGGATTATTACGTGCGCACGTAATATGTAATACGTGCGCACGTATTAGCTACTGCGTGCGCACGTATTACTTATTACGTGTGCACGTATTAGCTACTGCGTGCGCACGTAATAACTAATACGTGCGCACGTATTAGCTACTGCGTGCGCGCGTAGTATAAAATATATCTTCCATGTCACTTTTGTGCCACCGTATCCGCCGGCTAAAAATACAACCCACTGAAACACATAAAGATTTGAGCCATGCACCGGCAAAAAGGGGGCTTAATGCATCCCCGTGATCCTTGATACCAAGCATGCCATCACATACCTATGGATCCATAATATCCACTTTTTTTTCAACCATCTTAATTATGAGATAGACTGGTCCTTGGGCATATAGAAAATTGACCAATAGCGAAAAGTTCGCGGACTGCGCAGGCTGACCTGGGTCGATACTTTTCGCAGATGCATTAAGCCCCCTTTTCATAGTGCATGGCTCATTTCTAATTCCATAGGCTTGACTTAACCCTTATCCTTCTAAATAAGTGAAATGAAACTTTAAGCCGATAGTAAAAGCCCAAATTTTGCTATTGCAAAGGTAATTTTAGGGGAACAATATGTCCCTATCGGACAGTGTAGATCAAAGATCAGACTGCACGTTCTGTGCAGTCTGATCTTGATCTATGCTGTCCGCAAAAGGTCAGTGAGTCGCGCTTAGCAGCCTAATGGTTAACAATCGGAAAGTATGGATCAGACGGCAGGTTCTTTCAGGCTGATAGTGGTCTATGCCGTCCGCATATGCCGCTGGTTTCGCCTACATTTGATGTTGAAAGGTTTTATGACAAGTACCCGGTTCTCAAAAAAAAAAATATTTTAAAATCTTTCGCACAATTTTAGTATAAATTTATACAATCAAATAATAGACACAAAGCAGTTTGACTGATTAGAGAGAAACCCAGCACCATACCCAAACCACATAAAGTGAAACTGGATTTAGGGGTGTTATATTAAATGTCTCTGTATGACAAAAACGAGTTCTACAACTGCATAAAGACAGGCATTCTAGAAACGAAGAAAATTTATGGTAATTAAATGATTGGCAGGCAAGGTTTGTAACAAGCTATCGTAACTAATATATCATGTTTCATTACCTAATTATTTTATCAATCAATAGTGTCTCTGGGTAGTGTATTGGACAGGCTGGAAAAACTTCGTGAACCAGGCACGATTTTTGTTGTGTTGCAGGACATTGTAGATCAAAATCAAACAGGGATCTTTCTCTTAGAAAAATGGATAAGCCATTGGGTTCTTCTTTACTAACAGTTAAATGCACTGTCAATGTACTTCTGCCGCTATGTGCCATTAGAAATGTATTCGGGTATTCAGTGAAATTGATTTGTAGTAACCGTATAGCGTTTTTTGCTACATATGCCTATTGTATAAGTGATGGATCACTGTTTGCTGCAATATTTTAGCCATGTTCCTTGAAAAGGGGGTTTAATGCATCTGCAAAAAGCAATCTGTTTGCTATTTGTCAATTTTCTACATGTCAAATGATCATTCTACCAGTTAAAATAGTCGGTTGTTATACAAAATCAATTTTATGGATCCATAATTGTAATGACTTACTTGGTATAATATATAACGGAAATGCATTAACCCCCCCCCCCTTTTGTCAGAGCGCGGCTCATTCAGATATTTAGTTAACGTGATAGAGTTAGCCAATCATGTGTTTATAAACTTCACGTGATTCGGTTGGCCAATCAAAATTTGTATTAGAATTTTCATTTTCTCTTGTAAATTTGTAATTTTATTTGTTATTCATGTGCAAGTAATAACAAACATCCAGTACTATAAAGTTTTATACAGATGCTTGTAAACGAGCATGTATAAATATTTTTTTCAAAAACATGCTATCTACGCTTGCGCACCACAGACTACTGAAACCAAGAAAATTTATGGTAATTGAATGGTCGGCAGGCAAGGTTCATAACAAGCTATCGTAACCAATATATCATGTTTCATTACCCAATTATTTTATCAATCAGTCTTGTCTCTCTCCATTGCGTAGTTCGTCCAACCTAAGAATGCCGGCTACTTCTTATTTGGACAGTGTAGATCAAGATCAGACTACATAATGTGCAGTCTGATCTTGATCTACACTGTCCGATATTTTTGTGAGATAATTTCGTCCAAACCAGCCGTTTGGTATTGCAATATATTGGACTTGTTCATGGAGTTTGAACATCACCCTCTGGGTGAAACCTTTGGTCCTTGTAGATTCTTTCAGTCAGAAAATTGAATTAGACAGAAGAGGCTTCTTTGTAGGATAAAAAAAAAAAACCTGGGGCTTGAATACTTTTCCAATTACGGCAATATTTCGAAAATTTGAATATAAATAAGAACCAAGAAGCCGGGTCTGGTCAGCTCAGTAGCAGCCTAGGGGCTCAGCTTGTAACTAAGGAGTTGTGAACTCGAATCTCGTATGGCACAGAACGTGTAATCATATCTTCGATCTACACGGTCTGCTGTTTGATTCTTACCCGTTACCTAAATATATCTCTATTTGCTGTGGAATGGTAATTTCAGGCTTTTGGAAGAAAAGAAAGAACAAAACTTATGGCTTCCAAGGAGTACTAAAGGGTGTTTCAAAAATTATGCTACACTTTCAGTCTCTTACAAATTCAACATTTAAAAGAAATATTTAAAAAATAAGAATTATCATCTGGGTTCTTATTCAACAACCTTTCTTAAGAATTTTCTCAGTCTTATTCTAGATGTTAGAAAGTAACACAAATTCTGATTGGCTAAACCAAGTGATATTGAGTTTCTTTCAAATGTAGAAATTTGTAGAGAATTAGGCAAAGAATTTTCTTAAGAACAGTTGGTGAATACGGATCCTCGATTCTTCAACTTTAACTTGACACTAAAGTGTATTTCTAGCCATTATGTCATGAAAGTACGGTGGCACAAAAGTGACATGGAAGATATATTTTATACTACGTGCGCACGCAGTAGCTAATACGTGCGCACGTAATAACTAATACGTGCGCACGTAATAACTATTACGTGCGCACGCAGTAGCTAATACGTGCGCACGCAATAGTATTACGTGCGCACGTATTAGTTATTACGTGCGCACGTATTAGCTACTGCGTGCGCACGTAATACTACTGCGTGCGCACGTATTACTTATTACGTGCGCACGTATTAGCTACTGCGTGCGCACGTAGTATAAAATATATCTTCCATGTCACTTTTGTGCCACCGTATGAAAGTACACCAGAGTACGACGTTTTTACAAGTTAGTTGTTCACAGTGATGTCCCTTTTCACGGGCTTTGCGTCGAGATGTTTCTTGAAAAGCAACCATGCATGAAGTCAATGACGTTGATGTTGGCCCCGCGGTTTTTTTTTTGCCGGCTTTTAGCTAAACCATCTTTTGTTTTTTTCATTATTTTCATCTATCAAAATTTCTTACTAAGTTTTATTTATTTGCTTGTTGTTTATCTGTTTGTTTGTTTATATATTATCTCAGCTGTTTTCGACTGATTGACTGATTATATGGTGTTTAAGGCCATTTTCAACATTATTTCAGTTATATGGCGGCGGCCAGTGCACCTATCCATGCTTTCCTGGAGTCTCTTTTACCAGTTCTGCGCACAGATTTCTTTCCAAGCCACTGGCTGCTTTCCCACATAACTATCGTCGAAACAAAGGTCAGCGGTGAGAGAGAAATGAATCCTGTCGCAATGACTATCATCAATCCTCGGAAAGAAATTGGCCGAGCCAGGGATCGAACCCACGACCGCCTAACATGTCGAGTTATTGTCGTAGTTTGGGTCGTCGTCGTCAGCCTCATCGTGAAAACATTTGACATTTTATAATATCTCTTTATTACTTCAGATATTTACTTCATACTCAGACAAATTGTTTACTATCAAAAGGGAACTCATACAACAGGGGCAGGTAACTATCAAAGTATTTTTGACACAATTACGTCCCCTTTTCGACTCAAAATTTTCAAAAACGTTGACATTTTGTAATATCTCTGTTGTTACTGAAGATATTTACTTCAAACTCGGATAAGTTGTTAACTATCAAAAGGGGAACTCATACAACAAGGGCAGGTAACCATCAGCTGCGCCCCTTTTTCGACTTAAAATATTACTTCAAACTCGGACAAGTTGTTAAGTATCAAAAAGGGGGAACCCATACAACAAGGGCACGTAACTATCAAAGTATTTTTGACACAGTTATGCACCTTTCTCGACTCAGAAGTCTCGCTGAAAATCAAGCAAGTGCAGCCAAGCGTTGGCATCCGCATGCAGTGCTCTTATTTATTTATTTAATAACTTATTGGTTGATTGATTGATTCATTGAATCATTCATTCATTCATTTATTTTTTATATTTATTTCCATATGAGTTCAAAAATGTTGAATTTATAACAGTATTTATGAAAGTGTAGCAAAACTTATGGATCATCCTGTATGTACAATCTCAAGGAAGTAATCGCAACAAGCATAAGCCTCTGCCTTTTCAGCTATAATCCGTGGTAATAGACGGTCAAATCCACTACTTAACGAAAGCCAAAAGGGTAATGCTGTCTCCAAATGTCGATCAACTCTTTACTAAACAACCCCGTGTTTTGACGACCCAATGAAGAAGACTTTTGAAAACATTGTGGTAAAAGGAGAAAATGCTGGTTACCAGCATTTTCTCCTTTTCCCACAGTGTTTTCTACCCATATTAAGATAACTGTCTTCATTTGGGCCACGTTTATATTGTCATCTACAACAGTTACTTCTTTGAATTTGGACGAGTCTGAACTTTTGTCGGTTGGTAAGAGGTTACCTGATTACCGCCTGAAAAGAATAAATGCAGAAGTGACCATTAAAAAAGGACAAACAGCAGATCACGTTTTTATGCACGATAGATATACGTATCAGGTGCAATATCTCTTTTGTTTCAATGTTTTCGAGTGTCGTCTGCTGCAAAAGTTCAAAGAAGTCGTCTGCAGGAGATACTGTCGAAAGAGTGATTGTTTCTCCCAGTGACCATTAATGCGTTGACACATGTAACCAGGCACCAAACGATCCTGCGTTGATTTGACCTAGAGATAGGGGGCTTCTGAAAACACTGTGGGGAAAGAAGAGAAAATAGCGATAGTGGTCCCAGAATGTTTTCCAGCATATTATTGACAAATCCCATTTTTTGGGGAGACTTTCAAATTGTCATCTGCAAATGCTTTCAATATGGACCTAAATGTCGCCCTTGAATATTCGATATGTGAACCATTACCATACCATTACCCGGGGCTTGAACGGCCCGGCGTCGTTGAGCGAGTGTCTCAAAAAGAAAATCGATCAATTGTACTGAGTTCAACGCCATTTTCAACCCAATTTCAGTTATTTCGCGGCGGCCAGTGCACCTAGCCATGCTTTCATGTAGTTTCTTCTTATCAGTTCTTTGTACAGTTTTCATTCCATCGCACTTTTCCTTTTCCACATAACCATCGTCGAAACAACGCCACTGGTTGTTTTTCCACATAGCCGTCGTTGGAACAACGCCACTGGTTGCTTTCCTACATTATCAACGTCGGAACAACGACACTGGTTGCTTTCTCACATAACCATCGTCGGAACAACGCCACTGGTTGCTTTCCCACATAACCATCGTCGAAACAACGCCACTGGTTGCTTTCCAACATTACCACCGTCGAAACAACGCCATCGGTTGCTTTCTCACATAACCATCGTCGGAACAACGCCACTGGTTGATTTTCCACATAACCATTGTCTCAACAATGCCACTGGTTGCTTTTCCACATAACCATAATCGGAACAACGCCACTGGTTGCTTTTCCACATAATCATCGTCGGAACAACGATCAACGGTGAGAGAAGAATGAATTCTGTCGCGATGACTATCACCAATTCTCGGGAAGAAGTTGGTGGAGCCGGGCATTCGAACCAGCTACCACCTGGTTTCAACTCCTGTACGTTACCGAACATTCCAAAGTAAAACTCATTAAAGGAGATTAGTCGATTTATAGAGGATAATCAACTGGTTGTGTGTGATATTAAAGATCTGTCACTAGAATGGGGGTAGATCCGGTTGAAAAAACGAGTCCGAAGGACGAGTTTTTTAACCGCATCAAACCCCATTCGAGGGACAGATTTTTAGTATCACACACAACCAGCTGATTATCCTATTTCTTATATTCCTAATTCACCCTTTTTTATTTTAATAATTATTAAGAATGGTACAATAAAAGCAATATAGGAAAAAAGTAGTTCAGGCAAACATCCTAAAACTATATCGTCTCTAGTAATGATACCATAATTATCATCACTAGTTGTGTTATTCACTTTGAGATCCTAGTAATTCACTGATAGGAATATAATAAAATTGTGTATTTTACCGCTTTCAACATAAATATATTACTGCGACAGCTTACTTTATTCAAGTGTTTTCTGTGTTTCAGCAGTACTAGGACTGGGCGCTATTTAAGCGTCGAGCCAAAGGGCGCTCTCTCGAAAAATTCCTAGTTGGAAGGCTCACGGGAAATGCAAACGTCTATCTTTAGCCATACTTAGTTCTTTCCCGGATGTCTTATCCTAAAGCAGAGACATACAATACACAATCTATGTCTCTGCCTAAAGTAAGACTTCCCCCGAAGTCTCGTCCAGAAGTGAGACCTGGCGGGAAGGTCCACTCTATATTCATACTCACATATAAAACCAGGAGTCATACTTTACCCGTTGGAGTCTCTCTCACTGAAGCGAACCTGCTCCCCTTCCCCATCCCCGCGGGGAAGTGGGGGCTCGTTCTATAACCATGTTCCACCCAAACACCTATAGGAGACTCACTTCACAGCATGATCGTCAAGGTGGTGTAGGGGTGAAAGGACGGGGTTACTCGGTTTGAGATTCTCTGTTTGTACTCACAAATCGTGGTGGAAAAAGCAATATGAGAACGCTAAACTTTTCGTTGCCTGAATGCAAGGAAGGCAGTTGTCGTGACGCAGGTTAATGACTTGATGATCTATTTATAGAAACACTGTTCAAAGCCATGTTACATGTACGTCTACAGACCAGGTTATGCCATGCCAATCACCCTGTTACACAATTATCCCTTAACACTTTACCAGACTACTGAATTCTGGCCTCGCCAAAATTCAAAGCATTTGCAGACGAAAAAAAAAATGTAGCTCAAATGACGATTTCTATCTTGGATAAGATCGAAAACATTGCGGTAAAAGGAGAAAATTCTGGTTACCAGCATTTTCTCCGTTTCCCACAATGTCTTCAACATCCCTCTTTCTCAGGGTTAATAAAAGTCAGCATTGTGTGGTAAAGGGTTAACCTGCTAAATAAGTCAAGTGAAACTTTCAAGCCGATGGTATCAATCCCAAATGTTGCTATTTCAAAGCTGTTCTTTTTTTTAGGGGGGAAGGGATCTCCTATCGGACGGTGTAGATCCAAGATCAGACTGCACGTTCTGTGCAGTCTGATCTTGATCTTCACTGTCCGGAAAAGGCCATTGAATCACGATTAGCAGCCTACGTTTTCTATTGTTTTTCAATTAAACCGGGGTGGCCAGTTCACCTATCCACGAGTCCCTGCAATTGTTTTTCGTTTTACAACAGTGCTCCTAACAATCATTTAAAGTTTATTTTCCCAGACGAAAAATTTGTAGACTTGTCAAAATTCAAAGTATGTGCAGCCGAGTTGGTTACCAGTATTGTCTCCTTTTTATACAATGTTTTCAAAAGCAATTCTGTCTAAGGATCGTTAAATTTCCGCATCGTTTGGTAAAGTGTCCACGGAGCACTTAAGACTCTTCTCTCATGATCATTCTCCAAAGTAAATCACCACTCACTCATTCTAAAGTTTTACCTAATTTATACGGTAGACACAGTAAATCCAAAATCAGACTACACGGTCTGTGCGGTCTGATCTTGATACTCACTCTCCACTTATTTTCATCTATATTTCCTGCACAAACATTTTCAGTTAAGCAAAGCAGACTATGGGCTAAGACTGGGCAACGATGCCAACTTAAGGTAGAGCTATACAGATTAAACCAGCTATCTGTAAAAAAAAAACAAGGTTTTAGGTTCGATGGTGGAAAAATGCCGAATGAAGTACCTTGCCAAAAATGCAAGCCATCAAAATCAAAACAAATTTACAGGGACAACACGCAGACAAACAACAAGATCAACAAACTTTGACAGGATCTTATCGATCTACATCTGTCCGTTTTGATTTATTGTGTTTCCTTTTTCTTAGAACTGTTTACACTCCACGCCAAGACTTAGAATCATCGAGGGATGGCGGTTGCTTTGAAAAAATAATCGGATTTTCTTTCGGGTTGTTGAATCAATAAATTCTCTATATCATTGCTTTAACACTTTACCACACAATCCTGACTTTTAACGACCCTGACAGAGAAGGCTACTGAATACATTGCGTGAAAAATAAAAAATGCTGGTAGCCAGCAATTTTTCCTATTCCCACAATGTTTTCTACCATTTAAGAAACAATTTTTCAATTTTTATGTCACATTTATTTTGTTGTCTGCAAATGCTTTAAACTTGGACATGTGTAAAATTTTGTCGTTTGGTAAAGAGTTTATTCCAAAGCTAGCCATCTGTCTGAGCCAATCAGATGTCAGAGTTTTTAAATTTTGAATAAGAATTAAATGAAAAATTAATTGGTTCAGAAGGCATCTTTTATCTAGGATTAATGATTAAGGTATTCCTATCCTGAAGCGGAACATCTATTTCCACTATAATTTTACTCTGGAAAATATGCTATCATTAAAATCATCACTATTGTAGAATTTTAACCGAGCCACTTTTGGAGCTTTTGCCTTCATAGAATTATCATTTTCGATTCTAAAATCGCTATATCCTCAATTCAAAGGGAGATTATTATTATTACCTCCCTTTACAAAAAAGTAATAGAAACTTTTTAGATAGACATTTAAAGAAAGTCTGGGCGGTTAAAGGTGTTCAGAATTATTGAATCACTATAAATTCTCAATAATCTAACAACAAAAAAAATTATGCCATGTTGACCAGAAGCTTCAGGGGAGGAAAGCCTTAAGATGTATTGCCGTTTGGAAAACTTATGTTTTTCGTTTTAAAATTAAGACAAGTATACAGGCAAAGTATAAATTTTTATTCTTTGTTTTTTTCTTTAACACCAATTTCGACATTATTTCAATAATAACGCTGCGGTCAGTGCAGCTTTCCACGTTCTAGGGACTGTGCTTTTTATGTACTAGTACATCGCAGAACATTCTTTCTAAGCCACTAGCTGCTTTCCCACATGAATATCGAAACAATGAATGGCTGTGAGACAGGAACGAACCCTGTCACAAAAATATCATTAGAAGTGTTATCAATATATATCTTGTGTTAGTATGCTTTGGTTATCAATGTTATTTTCAGCATAATCATTGTTATTAGAGTCAATGGCATCATAAGAATTGTTAGATTTTTTTTTATCATCAAAATTATCATACAAATTACATGTATCTTTGTTGAGGAGCTACCGCATTGACATCAATCAGTACTGCACTGTTGGTGCAGCAGTTTCTCGAATTACCGCTGTCCTCAAATAGCAGCAGTTTTTAAAAGCACCACTGTCCTCAAATAGCAGCAGTTTTTAAAAGCACCACTGTCCTCAAATAGAATCAGTTTCCTTAAGTACCGCTGTCCTCAAGTAGCAACAGTTTTCCGAATTACCGCTGTCCTCAAATAGCAGCAGTTTCCATCGCTGTCCTCAACTAGCAGCAGTTTAAAAAATTACAGCTATTCTCACACAGCAGTAGTATCGCAAAATACCGCTGTCTTCAAAGAACAGCCGTTTCCAGAATTACCGCTGTCCTCAAATAGCAGCGGTTCCTAAATACCGCAATCCTCAAATACCGGCAGTATCCCAAAATACCGCTTTCCTCAAATAGCAGCAATAGAAAAAACAAAAACAAACCGCTGTCCCAAATAGCAATAATTTCCAAAATTACCGCTGTCCTCCAATAATAGCAGTTTCTAAAATCAATACTTTCCTCAAATTGCAGCAGTTTCAAAAATTAACGCTGTCCTCAAATAGAAGCAACATCGAAAAATACCGCTATCCTGATGTAATGCTCAGCAGTTCCAAACTTTTAAACCTTTAACAAACAATCCCTGTTTCAACGCCTCTAAAGATAAAGGCTAATGAAAACATTGTGGAAAAAGGAGAATATGCTGACAAACCCTTTGGATGACAAATCCTACCAAGTAAACCATATTTAATTTGTCTTCTGCAATTTATTTTGATTAGAATGAGTGCAAACTTTTTTTGGTTTTGTAAAGCGTTAAGGGTCAATATTTAAAAAGCTCTTTGTAAATTGCAAATTAATGGATATAACGTTATAATTTCTCTATATATCACGCAAAACACACACACAAAAATTTGCATATTGTCAGACAGAGTTTCTTGCATACAGATTGTCTAATAGATGCCTATCTAAAACAATGTCTTTCTTTCTACGTTTGGTAACGAATAACATTCGCCCCAAACGAAAAGTTAACCTTTACACAAAATGATCTCATCTTTTAGTAATCGTAAAGAAAAAAGTCTTTGAAAACACTGTGAGAAAAGGAGAAAATGCTGGTCAACCAGCATTTTCTCCTTTTCCCACAGTGTTTTCTAACATTTCCAGTGACAAACTTCATTGGTTATGCACCATCTAGTTTTTCGCTTGCAAATCCTTTCATTGTGGACAATTGTATAATTTTGTTCTCTGCTAAAAGCTAAAAGTGCACTTTGCAGACAAGTTGGGTTTCATTTTGTGCATTTCTTGTTGTAAGTACATTTGATGCTCTGTAAAAAGGGAGATCATGTTATTCATCTGCCAAAGTTATCGATTCAGATTAGCCTGGGCAGTTTGCACAGACTGATCTGTGACGAAAATTTTGCTTTTTGTCAATTTTCAGCATGCACAAGGACCATTCTACCCCATAATTAAGTTGGTTATTCAACAAAATAGATTTTATGGATCCATAATGATGTGATGACCGGCTTGGTACAATGCATTACGGAGATACATTTAGCCCCCATTTCACAGAGCATGACTATTTTGCGATTTAATGGGTATCAAAGTTCCTAAGGGCGACGGGAGTGACTGCGGCCGCCCGAATAATCATCCTGTCTGAATTTTCAGTATTATTTCAGCCATATGGACGGCGGCCATTGTACCTATTCATGCGCTCCTAGATTTTCTTTCCAATGACCTCAAACAGCACTCTTTCCAATCAATTGGCTCTTTCCTCACAGAAAAATTTTCGAAACAATGTTCAGCGGTGAGAGAGAAGAGTCCTGTCGCAGTGACTAAATCACTAATCTTCAAATACAGTTTTGGCAAACTAAGATCAGAGTTCACGACCCCAGCCAGGTTTACTTGCCCTGTTCGTCACGAATCATCCGGAAATAAATCTAAATCTTTCCTTTGACATCGATAGGGTTAATATAGGACTCTTTAAACGCTTTCAGTACTTTGATTATTTTGATTATGAGTTTCCAATTTCGTCCCAATTTCGCCCTGTTGTTTTTAGTGAGAGACTGTTTCGAGCTTAGGCTAAATCGGACAGTTAATCATGTTTATCACTTATCTGTTTTACATCAGTCAGTAGGGCGAATGAAATATTTTTATGATTCTGTAAATACATACAGAATGATTGACAAGAAAACGAGAAATCGTTCGCGATTAACATAAAATTCCGCATTCGTAAGTTTACAACGTTCTCCTTTGTAGAGAGTAAAATAGATTTCCGGCTTGTATATACGCGGGAATAGAAGCGGGTCCCAGTCCAAACAGAAAAGATTGAAGTGATCAGAGTGGGTTAAAAGTATCCTAACAAGAGACTTTCTTTCCCTGTTGGTTACCCTTAGAACGGTACGCACAACTTGTGTTGGTTTTGTGTGCACTGTAGATCAAGATCAGACTGCACATAGCATGCAGTCCGATCTTGAGTCTACACATCACACTATTGTGTCATATATATTGGTCAAAACATTCTTTGAGTTACAACACTTCTACTGATTTTCTTAACTGAAAAGGTGCATTTCAATAATTTCAGCGCTTACATGGTAAATACACTTTTATTATACTGCAAAGAAATTTCTCGTGATCTGATTGGATAATATGCCCCGAATATATATGTCATGTACACTGGCAAAACCAACGTAAAAGCAGTTTCCCTTTCGAGAGCCCCGTATACATGACTACACTTTCAATACAACATCCAAAATGGCGGCGTCGATCAAGATTAACATCAAGATTATGCACCAAACTGCACGTTTTACCAAGGTTTCAGTGACGTCAGTTCCCAGTGACGTCAGTTTTCATTGAATTGAGGCACTCAGAAGGGAAATTCTACTTCGTCAGCGTACTCAATTTTTGAAACCAAAAACAGGTAAATTTCGATTAACATACGTTGGAATGGTAAAACTTTGCAGTATAATAAATTCGTTGTACGGTCAGGTGGCAGGGGACTTTGAAACTTGTTCACGGCTGTGGTGAATCATGTCGCCCCGAGCCGTGGCAGGGGACTTGGAAACTTGTTCACGGCTGTGGTGAATCATGTCGCCACAGCCGTGAACAAGTTTCCAAGTCCCCTGCCCCCTGACCGTACAACTAATAGAGCCCCGCTCTGAGGAAAGGGGTTAAATTCATTTCTGTGATGTATTATACTTAGAAAGTCTCTAATAATTATGGATCCATGACATCCATTTAGTCTATTAATCCACTGAATCTAGAGGTAGAATTGTCCTTGAATATGCATAAAATACCCCTTTTTTCACATAGCGTGATTTTGTTGTATTGTTGTTTTGTTGGTGTTTACGTTATTTGTTAAATAGTCCCATATAAATCCTCGCCTTGATTTTGTTTGTGGTTTCGATATATCTCTTTTACTTAAAAACAGAAAAAATTTAGACACCCATTCTTGTCGTTAATACCTTTCTACCGTGAGTATTACTTTATTTCATATTCAGAATAAATACATAATTAAAATTTGTATGTTCTGGTAACCGGTGACCTCATATGTAAATTTTAGACACATTCGAAATAAAACCGTCTGCTGACGACAATAATATCGTAAAAAACTCGACAAATGAGACGTTATCATGTTGAATTATGTCGGAAAGTAGAAAAATTGTCTTCACTAACATGCACTTTTTTTGCCTGTCAAAAGGTTTCTAAATGCATGCGTTAACAAATACATTACCAGTGTTCATAAATTTACACCCGCAAACGAATTTCTTTTTCCGTATAATACTCGTTACATAAAACGTGTCTTTTGCCTTAATATTTTCACATGTTTTTGCGTACTCAGCCCACATTTATGGATTTTCTACGTTTTACAACATTACCATTTTCAATCTCTCTCTCTCTCTTTCTCTCCCTCCCTCTCTCTTTTCTTTTTAGTTATCTGCTGCAGAAATTCGTAATTCGTTCAAGAGATAAAGTGTTGATTCAGCAGAATTAAGTCGTGATGAACTTTTTTTTCTATTCTATTCTGTTCTATTTTATAAATGTACGGAAAGTAATTATCCAAAGTGATGAGTTTAAAAGTACGCAACTCGTTTAGCAATCGATGAAAATGTACTTTACCCTATCAGCATCGCTGGCATTCATAGAAGCTTTTTTGGGCGGCGTAGATCAAGATCAGACTGCACAGAAGGTGCAGTCTGATCTTGGATCTACACCACCCGCTTGATCATCTGAAATTATCAATGACAAAATTTGTCATGCGCAGTCAAATTGTCCTTCAGGCCTTCGAAACAAATCAGTGGTGGGAAAAAAAAAGAGTCTAATTTAGTTACGCAATGAATGATATTTATGCAACTAAATGTGCATGTTTTTACTAATCGAACAGAACTTTGTGATATTTATGCAACTACATGTTTTTGCAAATCGAACAGAACTTTTGATAATTATGCAACGAGATATACATCTTTTTTCAAATCGAACAGACCTTTTTATTCTTATACAACTAGATGTGCATGTTTTTTCTAAAAAAGAATCGAACAGACTTTTAGTACGATTTGTGTGTTAAACTCTATACCACAATTTCAGCCTCTCCCAAACTGAGAGCATTTGAAGATGGCATATTAAATTTAGCTCATGTAATGGACTCACTCGTCACAACTCGGCCGATTCCGTACCTACATCTAACCTCGTCTGTATAACGGTTGTTTCCATTTGATCTGCCAATCACGTGATCTTATACATGGCGGCGCCTCTGTCAGTCCTTTAGCAACGACATAAACAACCTTGATGAATTTACTCACATCTATCTGTCGGTGAAAAGTTCAATCAGAATTGATAAACCACGTTAAAAAATGAATGTACGAACTGTTTGTCAACTGTAAAATAGTTAGAAAGATTTCGATAGCAGTTTGTGACTTCAGTTTTCTTTTTTAAGAGGAGCCTTACAATTTTCAGAACGGTAAACCGGTGTATTTCCGGCGATGAAATGTGCCGTGTAGGTGCATATGAAGCTACCATATACAGCCGAGGGATTTGATGGTTCCCATCACCCGAGATATGCCGAATGGTAATGGTAATGGTAATGGTAAAGGGCGGTAATAGTTGTGAGAAAATGTTGCGGGCTCAAAATATTTGAACCCTTATAGCGCCTTTTACTACTATACTTGCCTTTGCGGTCAGTATACTACACGTGCAGTCGGATCTTTAAAGATACATCTTTACAGCCCGAGAGTAAACAAACCATGTTAAAACTTAACAGTGTGTAGAATCTAGTTAGCTGTGTAAACGTAGATAGCAAATCGGTATAAGGTGTATGGGATAAAGAAACTCAAGTGATTTGTCTTCGATTTAAACCGGAAACTGTGGTTGTAATGTCTAGGGAAGCCTTCAGAGAATAAAATGCATTTTCTATCCGTCGTAATCTGTGCAACTTTGCAACCATCAGGGGCAACATTCGGCACGAAGATACAAGAATGATTATAGTTTCAGAAAATAAAGATAAAATAGGTTAAAAAACTGGATGAAAACGAGTACAGATGTATCTTTAATCTACATTGTCTTTTTGCTGAACACTAGAGACAATAGCAACCACAGAATTGCACTTTTAAAACGTTTACCACAATCCCTAATTTTAACGACTCTCAGGGAAAATCTTTTGAAAACTTTGTGAGAAAATGCTGGAAACCAGCGTTTCTTCTTTTTCCGCAATATTTTCTACCCTTTGAATGACACACTTTAATGTTTTAAGTAGCATTTAATTTGTCGTCTGCAAACGCTTTCAAATGGGACGAAGATGAAATCTTGTCGTTTGGTAATGGGTTTATTTGGTCTTATTTGTGGACTGAAAATTCCTGTTGGGTTTATTCAAAGCTCTAGGGGCTAAAAGCCCTTTCTCTCAGTTTTGTAAATGGTTAACTCTGCTTTTGTTTTTAGTTCAGATTTTCCAGTAAAGCTCGACACACGAGCCCATGCCTTGTCCTCGAATTTGAGGACAGCGGTACTGTTGGAAACTCTATTCTGGCTCTTAGTACTTGGATTGCTTTGATTTTTGACAGGCTCTTCTGTTATTGCTAATGACAATAAGGAATGTGCTGTACTAACAATTTGTTATTATTACCCAAATGATCGATTGCGGCTGTCTTCTGCCATATTCGGCTTTTAAACGTCTTTTGTTAGATTGATTGAAGAGCTTTCTTTTCCTACGTTTTTCCCCAAGATTCAGTTCTGTAATTATTAAGCTGTTCAACCGGAAGTGCAGTTTCGCATTGCCGTCGACAAAATGTTCTGTCGCGATAAAAGTAGATCTGTGAGGTCATTCGTGACTGAACTCTTTACCACAAGAAAAAAAATATTTTTCCAAATTGAAAGAAATTGCAGACGACAAATTAGGTGTAGGTCAAATGAAAAAGTAGAAAACATCGCGGAAAAAAGGTGAAAATGCTGGTAACCAGCATTTTCACCTTTTCCCACAATGTTTTCAAAAGCCTCCTCCCTCTTGGTATTTAAACCTCGAAATTGTTTGGTAAAGGGTTGAAATAATTAAACTTTAGTCAATGATCATGTAACAATCAGTCAGTCAGACTCCCCAGTATGTTTTATATTGATATACCAAACGTTGACTGTCTCACCATGAGGTCACCACTATGACGTATGAGGTCACAACAGTACCGTTGTCCTCAGACATGTACTGATGAAACTAACTTTGTAGCCTTGCACTTTGTTGGTTCACGGTAGTTACGGTCCGATCAAGAAAAAGTCAATTTTTTTTTTTACAGAGAATAGAATAAATCACCAAATAATTTTCTGATTTCACCTTTTACTTAGCGTCATAGAAAATATCATGCAGTTTCATCCAAACATTAGAAAGAAAATCAACCTTGACCTTCATCACTGTCCCGGTGCCATTCTGAAATTGATTCATGTGACTTCGACGGTTCTCGTAAAAAAATCAAAACAGCTCCATGTATGAGGCTCCAATTTACAGTCACATGATTTGAAAATATTGCCACATGACCTAGCAGATGATCTAAATACGTCACATTGCATGTTTTTCTGTAAAACTGCGTGTAATTAAGGATTCTAGAGGGTGGGGTAAATGGTGTTAAGCATTTACATGTAGGTGCCGATGACATCGTTTTCACTTCCGGTGTATTTTTCTTCCATTCTAAACTTTTATTTTGGAATTTTAAGTTGGCTGAGGTAAAGAAATGTTCGAGTCAAGGTAGTTACAATCAAAATGGAAACTGGACAAGCCGCTAGAGGGCGCCAATTTTTGTTATGACGGAAAAATACCGATTACCTCGAAGCAATATGTACTGTGAACCTACATGTCGTGGCTATATACATGTATATAGGACTGTTAACTCTTCACAAGACGACAAAATTTTAGACTGCTCCAAATTGAAAGCAGTTGCAGACGACAATTTGAATGTAGTTCAAATATTGATTTCTGTCTTTGATAGGATAGAAAACATTGTGGGAAAAGGAGAAAATGCTGGTTACCAGCATTTTCTCCTTTTTCAACAATGTTCTCAAAAGGCTTCTTTCTCAGGGTCTTTAAAAATCGGGTTTGTGTGGTAAACGGTTAAACTCGTCGACGTAACGCGTTACCAGACGACAAAATTTTAGACTAGTCCAAATTGAAAGCATTTACAGGCGAAAGGTTAAAGTGACAATAAAGCCCAAAAGTAAACAAAACAGGTGTAAAATTGCATTTGAATTGATATCATACTATTTAAAAGTATGGAAATTATTGTGAAGATGACAATCTGTCATTGTACGGTCGGTCCAAGTGTTAGTCGCTGACAGAGAAATTAATTTCAAATCTAGTTTAAAACCTGCCAGGTAGTTGTGTCTTTTGTTTACTTTTTGCCTGATTTTAAAATTCTTTTTTTTTCCAGCGACCACACGATAACAGACTTTCATTTCCAAAATCATTTTCCATACTTTTAAATGGTATGATTTAAATTAAGATGTATCATGACACCTGCTTTGATCTTTTGGCCTTTACTGGGCCTTTAAACATGGCTCAGATGGTGGGAGCTGTCTCCATCAGGGTAGAAAACAATGAGGGAGTTCAAAACCGTATGTTAAAGCGAGTGTATTAGTTCTTGCAAACAGTTTGTGCAAACTTGACGAAACAAAATCTTGTTTCAAATTGCTCTAAAAAGACCTGGCTTTCAAGTGTTTGGGAGCTTTGATTTCTGAAAAGCTGTTCTTTTATTGAATACGCATAAAAAACGAGAAAGGTTTATGGTCACGAATCGTATTGCACTTACAATTGTTATTGTTGTCCCAATGATCGATAGGGCCTTTCTACAGCCTCATTCAGAATTTGTATGTCTTTTGTTCGATTGATTGAGGAGGATTTTTCCACTTTCTACGCGTAGAATTTACTGTACTTTTTCCTGCTGTTGTTGTTTATTTGTACAACCGGAAGCGTGTGACGTATTACCGTCAACAAAATGTATCGAAGAGACAAAAAGTAAACCTGCTGCGCTATTCATGAAAACACTGGTTTTTTGACCGAAGAAAAGGTTTATATTTAACCCGTTACCAAACAAACCCGAACAATCCCGCCATAAATACAATCCTGAAAGTCAGAAATTTTGTCGTCTGGTAAACGCTTCAAAATCAGACGAAATGCCCACAGCGTCCAGAAATTAAAGCCGTGTGCACTTGGTTTTATAATCATAAAAGTACGTGTACGATAATCTATTCTATATAAAGAGAACAATGTACCAATTGCAGTCAAAAGAATACATTGAAAATAATCTCACGATCATTGATTTGTGATTCAAATTGTTATTCATACCAGAAATTTCCTTTCCCATTGTGTCTTTTTTTCCTCTAATTTCCGGGACCCAGAGTAAAATATGCTTTTGAATTATTCATTTGATCCCAATACTTCCGTTCAAGTCTTTCTTCAAATTCTATTCTTAGAACTCGTTGTTCCGTATAGGGCTTTTGATTGGTTATTAGGCTATCATATGATCGATCGAATACGGAACTAACATTTTTTACTAGAATATTAGACAATACTAGAATCAAGATTTCTACTTCAGCCGGATATCAGCGGACAGATAAGGTTACAAAAACTGTCCTCTTTCCGACGAAGTAGTACACCATGGAACACACAGATGCACGAAAATAACTTGCATCCCTCTGTTGCATTGATATTGTCTAAACAAATCAGGCATGCTCTGGCAAAGGGGGGTTTAATGTATCTCCGAAACTCATCACACCAAGCAAGTCAATGTTATCTAACAACAGGCTGAATGGTACTTGGACATGCAGAAAATTCACAAATAGCAAAAAAAGATTTCGATCTATGTCAGTCTGCGTGGACTGCGCAGGCTGACATGAATCGAAACTTTTTGCAGATGCAGTAAGCCCCCTTGTCTTAGAGCATGGCTGAAATATTTCATTCGAATTCGTCTTGCATTGCGACGATGTACAAGTACTATTCGTTTCGCCATGTACTACTCGTTAAGCGCATTCTCGCATGATAATTATTAACTAAACAATACCATGTTTTCATGCCTTAAGGGAAACGGGCTTGTGAAAAAAAAAATGTGGGAAAAGGAGAAAATGCTGGTGTAACGTGTTTTCGGTATATAGAGCACAAGATAATAAATGATAGCTAATGAAAGTGAGGTACATTTACAACATGAGCATGGATAGGCTACCTGGCTTAAAGCAATGATATATACAGCATCACAAACTTAAAACTAACAATCACGAGAAAAAAAATATAGACTACCTGTCTATAGAAATAAACAAATGATCCTAGCAATATCAACAATAATCGTTCAGCCAACACGTTATGAACAACAGCTGAGCCTATCTATTGGCCATCAGCCAATCTTATGCACCATTGAAGTCGCTCAGCTAACCACTATGGGCTCATCTACGATAGCCTGCCAACAGTGCCCAGCAACATTAGAAGGGAGTATGCTTGGCTATTGTCACGGTTCGAGCGACCAGAGAACTTACTAAGATGAACACAAGTATTCACTTTTCTATTCTCTGTCGCCTTACTACGATGGCAACTTGCAGAGCAATTCACTTTTAATAACAGTTATTTGCCCACTGTCATATAGTGATCTGTTTCTCTTGCAGCGAGAAACAGACTGAATGAATCCAGCGAAAACCTCGCTTTAAATACTACTATTTACTTAGACCCGGCGTACGGTGGTTCCCGGTTTTTAAAGAGCGCAAAAATACCCAAGTACTAGACGCTTTCCTGTAGGAAACCAAGCGCTTGATTGAAGCCCCGTTTCAATGGTGATTACTCAATAAAAATACAGTGTCATGTAAAATAAACTAACGGGAAATAATTCCAATAATTATATCAAGTGAAAACATGCAGTTGAAATTCTACTACAATGGGAATTATTGAGTTTACATACCCTAAACGTGCAGTCAGTATGGACCTTTCCGTTATCTCTTTGGGCAAGGTATAATGCATAATCAAATAATGCGGTTACGGAACCTAAAATCGTCACATTACCCACGCCTCCGGGTTCATGCGACCCGCATGAATGAAACATTAAAAAAAAAACACTACATACATGAACATATGGTTGAACAAAACTAAGCTACAAATGAAAAAGATCTTATCTAGATCGTTACAAAAAAAAAAAATGCTTGAAGAAAAACTCCTGAGTTAAGAAGTCATTTTAACCTTTCAGTGAACTTATTGTCCTTCTTCAGTCTCTGGACAATACTGAAGCATGAGGCTAACTTTGCCTTCCCCAACCAAACGAAGTTTGATATTCGATGTTTTTACATAGCCGTCTGGTATAAGATCATTGAGTTTGACGTCAGTCGGTGCAGATCTAAGTTTCCAAGAGGTTGTCCTGTTTTCAAATATCTTTTCCTCATCTTCCTCAACCATTGTTGTCTTCTCCATAGCAGGCCCGTTCTGTATTGCAGTGTAAGTAACACTGTAAGTTTTCATCACTGATGAACTATCCTGAACAACTTCTGAAAGTGCTGACTTTTGTTTTATGTCGAGTTCATCAGACTTTACAATTTCCGTCCTGGCCTTTTTCGGTGCACACGGATGGCTTGGTTCCGTGGCCTTCCTTATAATTCTTCCAATGAGAAGCTCGGATGATTGGTCAGAAACTACTTTCTCAGTACTTTTCTGGGTCTCTGAACTAGCGGTGTCCAATATCTGCTTAGCCTGACTTTCATCCTCCGAACTGACTGGAGAATCTAACGATATGTCTGGGTCATCTTCCCAGTCGAGTTCCTCTGCAGAATCTTCTTCTTCATCCACAGGTTTACGACTTAAACTATCTGCATTACCATGAAGTCTACCTGGTCTATGTTCGATTTCCATGGGGAATGTTGAAAGTACCTCCAACCATCGGGCAACTTGTCCCTCGGGGTTCTTGAAATTAAGAATCCATCGTAATGAGTTGTGGTCTGTTCTTGCAATGAACTTTCGTCCATACAAATAATGTCGGAAATATTTCACAAAGTAGACCAGGGCTAGCAACTCCTTTCTCGTGACACAGTATTTTCTCTCAGATTTTGTCAACGTTCGACTCGCATATGCTATCACCCTTTCAGTCTTGCCAAACTTCTGTGAGAGCACAGCTCCAATAGCATAATCACTTGCATCCGTGTCTAGGATGAACGTTTTCGTAAAATCTGGATGGGCCAGCACAGGGGTTGTCATCAAGAGTTTCTTCAGACTGTCAAATGCTTGTTGGCAGTCTTCAGTCCAGTCAAAACTTTTGCTCTTCTCAGTCAACCTTGTTAATGGTTTTGCAACATGAGAGTAGTCAGATATGAAACGTCTGTAATAACTGCAAAGGCCCAGGAAAGATCTAATTTCTTTTACATTTCTAGGTTCTGGCCATTGTTTTATACAGTCTATCTTCCGGGGGTCTGTGCTTACCCCAGACTCGTTGATGACATGACCAAGAAATTCAACTTCTTTCTTGAACAGTTGACATTTCCTCGGTTTCAACTTTAGCCCTGCTTCTGCAAATCTCTGCAAGACACGATCAAGATTATCTATCATCTCTTCAAAGGTTTTCCCATAGACAATGATGTCATCTAAATATATGAGACAAATTTGCCAGTGAAGGCCTGACAAAACGGTCTCCATCAGCCTTTCAAATGTAGCAGGGGCATTACAAAGACCGAAAGCCATAACATTGAACTCAAACAAACCCTGTCTTGTAACAAAGGCAGTCTTTGCTTTGTCTTCTGGGTCGACCTCAACTTGCCAATATCCTGAACTTAAATCTAGACAGGAAAACCATTTTGAACCCGCAAGTTGATCGAGTGACTCGTCAATTCTAGGTAAAGGATATGCATCCTTTATTGTCACATCATTAAGTCGTCTGTAATCAACACAGAAACGTCTAGTCCCATCTTTCTTTTTTACCAGAACTATCGCACTTGCCCAAGGACTAGTTGATGGTTGAATGATGCCATTGCATAGCATAGTGTCAATCTGTTTATCAACTTCTTCTTGCAAATGCACTGGTACTCGGCGCATGGGCTGTTTAATAGCTGAGGCCTCTCCAGTTGGAATCTTGTGTTTAATAATGCCTGTTCTTCCTATGTCAGTATCATCCTTCGAAAAGGTATCACCGTATTTAGACAAAAGCTTAGCAACTTGTTTCTTTTGGGAGTATGACATCCCAGTACTTGATCTGTGGTACAGATCTTGGAGATGCTCAGGGAGCTGATGATTTGGCTCAGGGTGAGCATTCTCAACTGTCTTAATAACATGAACTGGACTAAATGTGGCTATGTTTGTTCCAGGATAAATTGTCTTTGATTCGTTGGAAAAATTGGCATATCTTATTGGTACACAATCCCCAGCTTGAACTAGGGTTCTAGCTACCATACCTCTATTCGAGTTCAAGAAACTGTCCGAAGTTTCCAAAATGCCAACTTCATCTCTTTGTTTATCCCAATCTAACAGTTTTCCTTTCAAAATTACTTCTGATCTACCTGGAACGGGAACTTGCTCGGCTACTATTACCCTAAAGCAGCCTATCTTACCAGTCTCAACTAAAGGACATGACATGCCTTTGATTCGCAAAGTCATCGTTTCAATATCTACCTGTACAGACTGGTTTATCATAAAGTCAAGACCTAAAATTGCATCCACATCCATCTCAGCCACTACTACTTCCATCATGCAAGTAGTGCCATGAATTTCTAAGGACAGCTTTGTCCTACCTTGTGTGTTCAGAACGTTCCCTGTTGCAGATATAATTTCTCTGTCAAACGCTTGTAGATTTGTGGAGCCTTTTACCTGGTCCCAAATTCTTCTCGAGACAAGAGTTAGAGTTGCTCCGGTATCAACAAGACAATCCATGCTTATCCCTTTAAGCTTAGCTTGTACAAATAGACCAGCGTGGTGACTACCACTGACATTGACAGCAGCTTTCTCGCCACAACCAGCGTTGTTGGTCTTGTTGTTTTCGCCACTATTCTGTTTTGGACAACTTCTTTTCAAATGCTTATCTGAACCGCAGATATAGCACTTACGAATCAGTCTAGAGTTTTTAGGCTGATTGCTTTCAGATCTATTCTGGTCACTGTTATGACGGTTGAACTGTGGATAGCTTGACTTGTTTGAATTTGACTGCTGCTGTGTCATAAACTTACTCATGGTCTGTACCATGTCATTGACCGATTTCTGGAGAGTTGAAAATGCTTCCTTCCATTCAGGATCTTTTGATGACTCAGTTTGATCATTACAAGTTGCAGATTTTATATAGCCCTGTCCAAGATGTTTGTTCTCAGCACGGTAGAAAGCTTCTAGTTCAACTGCATGCCTGACTGCATCATTAAGATCAACTGGTCTTGCTTGTTTAATCCTTAAACGCATTTCAGAGTTGACGAGAGAATCTACAAATTGCTCCATCGCCAGTGTTTCCCTAACGTCACTGGGGGCTCTTGGATAGGCCAAATTCGTTAAGCGCCGTATATCTTGTCCTAGCTCAGAAATAGATTCTGATGCTTTTTGACGACGTTCACGTAGTTGAACTCTATAGAGTTCTGTCTGGTTGGGCGGTGCAAATCTTTCTTCTAGAGCAGTGACCAGGTCGTCATAATCGTGTTTCCCAGACCCAAGGTTACCAAACACTCCCTGAGCCTGTCCTCGTAATGAAACAGAGAGGTATAACCCCTTCTGCTCTTCTGACCAGCCGTTCAGCTCAGCACATGCTTCGAAATGTGCCTTATAGTCCAGCCATGCCCCACTCCCATCAAAGGTAGCTGGTTTCATGACAACATTCTTTGATGTATTACCAGGCCGAGGTTTGTTCTTACGTTCTGTCACAAACCTATATGGCTGATCATAATTTTCTAGCGAGCACTGCTCATCTATGCCTTGAGACAGTCTGTACCCTGGCTCTTTCCGTCCAGGTGGTATATCCGCTCTCAGAGGCTTTGATTCTTTGAATTGGTCCTGTTTGACCTTCATTGGGGTGGATGAGCGATTCTGGTCTGGATATTCATCCAGTTCTCTCTTAATACCGGAAATTTCATTCTCCATGCGTAAAATTGCATTTTGTCTTTTTAAATCTTCAACCTGCTGGTACAGGTCTTGTAGGTCGCTCAAACTGCGTTCAGCCATCATGAGAGACAGTAATTCAACAAACGATGGGTAAGCCTATTAACTTAAGTAATAGATTGAACTGCCCCACGTTGGGCGCCAAAAATATGTAACGTGTTTTCGGTATATAGAGCACAAGATAATAAATGATAGCTAATGAAAGTGAGGTACATTTACAACATGAGCATGGATAGGCTACCTGGCTTAAAGCAATGATATATACAGCATCACAAACTTAAAACTAACAATCACGAGAAAAAAAATATAGACTACCTGTCTATAGAAATAAACAAATGATCCTAGCAATATCAACAATAATCGTTCAGCCAACACGTTATGAACAACAGCTGAGCCTATCTATTGGCCATCAGCCAATCTTATGCACCATTGAAGTCGCTCAGCTAACCACTATGGGCTCATCTACGATAGCCTGCCAACAGTGCCCAGCAACATTAGAAGGGAGTATGCTTGGCTATTGTCACGGTTCGAGCGACCAGAGAACTTACTAAGATGAACACAAGTATTCACTTTTCTATTCTCTGTCGCCTTACTACGATGGCAACTTGCAGAGCAATTCACTTTTAATAACAGTTATTTGCCCACTGTCATATAGTGATCTGTTTCTCTTGCAGCGAGAAACAGACTGAATGAATCCAGCGAAAACCTCGCTTTAAATACTACTATTTACTTAGACCCGGCGTACGGTGGTTCCCGGTTTTTAAAGAGCGCAAAAATACCCAAGTACTAGACGCTTTCCTGTAGGAAACCAAGCGCTTGATTGAAGCCCCGTTTCAATGGTGATTACTCAATAAAAATACAGTGTCATGTAAAATAAACTAACGGGAAATAATTCCAGTAATTATATCAAGTGAAAACATGCAGTTGAAATTCTACTACAATGGGAATTATTGAGTTTACATACCCTAAACGTGCAGTCAGTATGGACCTTTCCGTTATCTCTTTGGGCAAGGTATAATGCATAATCAAATAATGCGGTTACGGAACCTAAAATCGTCACACTGGTAACCAGCATTTTCTCCTTTGCTCACATTTTTTTCTCTCTTTTAGAAATACAGTTTTCATCAATTGAGCCAGATTCAGTTTGCCGTCTGCAAAATCCATCCAATATAGACAAGTGTAAAGTTTTGTCGTTTGGCAAAGAGTTAAACATCGATGTATGGTGTCCGAGGTACAAAAAATAACTGCAAGCAAAAACAAGTTTTGGATGTCCAATTTTTAGTAGTTTTTAAAAAGCGTCGGGTTCTTTTATTCAGCGAGTTTTGGTATATACCCGCTTGTAAAGGAATCTACATCTGTAGGATGGTGTTAAAAAGCCATAAAAATTTTAATAAAGCTAAAATAATGTCTGCAGGCACAGTGCTTAGCATCAATAGTTCCGTTTCAACATATTTACATGTACTTTACATCAACTGTGAATATCGATTGTAAAACACGAGCTAAAACTGGCCTCAGTCACTGCTGATTACGAGCATTTTCTCATTTTCCCACAATATTTTCAAAAACCTACATGCTCATGGTCGTAAAAACACGGCATTTTGTGATAAATGTTAAAGCACAGCGAAGAGGGGCCTTGTCACAGCCAGTAGACCAGATTTATAGTAGATTTCCAACAAATCACGTCTACAGCGTTGTCTAAATCTGCTGAGCCAGACATCTGTATTTGTCATTCTGAAAATAGTCGCCATTAGAATTACCAAAGTGGGATTACACTGGATCATTTTTCTGATATTTTCCCGGAACTGGAATTGGGTTGCATCGGCCATCTGGGAGATTTTATTCCTCTGCTGCTGGTGCTATGGCGAACATAATTACCTCCCTTCAATAAATGCAAATGCAATAGGCGAGACAAAGTGTTTTAGTACTCATGTAGGTATATTACGTGAGGCTGAAGCTCATGTTGAAATGACCAGCCCGCATAGCTCAGTAGGTAGAGCGTAGGACTCGTGAACGTGATGTTTCGGGTCGCTTAAGGGTGAGGGTTCGATCCCCACGGCTGGCCATCTAAAATTACTAATAGTCTTTCGGATGAGACGTTAAAACGAGGTCCCGTGTGACGGTGCTGTACACCGAGCACACTAAAGAACCAGGCGAAACTTAAAATGGATTTCGTCCTGTATCTGCACTATCCCCCGTAACAATACTAACAGCCTTCAGGGGGTGTCGCCCATATGGGCAACTGGTGGCGACAATAAATAAACGCAAATTCAATCAAATTCATGTTGAAGTTAACCAGCCCGAAAAACTCAAGTGGCAGAGCACGTGTCTTGTGAACGACTAACCTTGGGTCAATTAACTCTTTACCAAACGACGAAATTTAAACCTTGTCCAAATTGAACGCATTTGCAGATGATAGATTAAATGTTACTCAGAACATAAAATTTGTCTATCATGAATTAGAAAACATCGTGGGAAGAGGAGAAAATGTTTGTAACCAGCAATTTCTACTTTTCCCACTACGTTTTCAAAAGCCTTCTTTCTCAGGGTCGTTAAAAGTTGGCATTGTGCGGTAAAGGGTAAGCAAGTACATGTACATGTATTTGGGTTCGATTGCCATGACCGGCATTCTAATACTACTGGTCTTTCGGATGAGACATTAAACCTAGCTCCCGTGTTAGATATTATGTATACACGAACCATATGAAAGTAGAATCTACCAGGTGTATCTTAGGATGGGTTTTGTCCTGTATCTTGCGATGTCCATCTTAAAATAACTTACTCCCTTCTTGCGGCGTCGCCCATACAAACGAACTTCAATCAAATTCTGTAGCAGTGACGGTTGGCGATCCTAGTCTGCTTGTCTACAGTAAGTGCTTCTGCCAGGGGCTTCCGTCGTATTTGTCTGATTTTAATGGTAGTAACAATGACGAAATGTAGAAATAAGCAGTGGTCTTTGAAAAGGGGATGTTCAAATGCATTTTCGCTATGCATTATACCATGAGAGTGGTCGCATAAAATAGGTTTATTTAATCTAAACCCAGCTCAATAAAGTAATAAAATTCGTCCTTTGACATGCAGAAAATTTACCTATTGCAAAATGTTTCGGCCCATGTCAGCCTGCGCTGACTGCGCAGGCTGACATGGGTCAATACTTTTTTTACTCATATATATCTACTTAAGATGCGATTTCAGAACCTATTAAAAGACGAAATGTGACACCTAATTTAAATCTGATTGCGAGGGAAAAACAGCATTTCCTGCAACCGCCTCCAAAAATTGATATTTTCGAGTTATATAGGGTCAAATAATCCAAAATTTTGAGAGAAAGATAGTAAATTTAAAGTATGTTGACATGGAACTTGAAACATCTGTAAATTCTACGCAAAAATGAACATGCCTTGAGGGTTCCGTCAATCGCAGTTCATTGTGGTCAACAATTGGTCATCATTTGGTCGTCTGTAACCATAGACACGATGAGATTGTGATTAACTGTTCACCAGACAACAATACTTTAGACTTGTCCATATTAAAAGCATTTACAGACGGCACATTATTTATTGCTAAAACGGTGGTTTCTATGCTTGGAAAAGTAGAGAAGTTTTCGGGAAAAGTAGAAAATGCTGCTTGCCATCATTTCCTCCTAAATCATAATCTTCCTCAGGGCCTCAAAAACGCTCGGTGGTTTGGTAAAGGATTAATGAACCTGTTGTCTGGTCCTTATGTCGTGTCCAGTTGATACATCGAAACATAATTATAGTCTTTCTATGGATTATTTTCTATGGCGGATGTGGCTCTCTGGCACTCAAGCTAAACAACATGCATCGATCTGCATTTAACAACAATTATAGATCTAGGAATGAATATTTATATCACGAGAACAGTGTATTCAGATTTATATAAACAACAAACTTTAAAAAAGAAAAGACAAAACTTTTAATTTGCATTGGAGACTTACTTTTCCTACCGCCATATTCTGTTTTGTTGAGCTGTAGCTCCCAGTTGGTGACAGTTTCATGGCATACTCATGGCTTGTTACATGTATATGTGATGGGTCACACTTGTAAGAGACATCACCGAATATTTGGCATAGACACTTGGAATTTCTGTGAGGTCTTTTTTTTTCCTACTCACACAGAGCAACAAAACTAATAGTTAGATAACCACTTAAAAAAACATCCGATTGCTGCGACCAGATAGCGTTTTATTCTGGTATGACACCGTAAAATTTTGTTGCCAGTCAGCCTTCGATTTGGGTATGACGCCACTAGATTTTGTTGTTTTTACTATAATCAGCTGTTTTTGTCACACATGTCATCATGTGCAAAAGCTGGTACAAATAACACAGAGGAGAAACAACAATTTGAAGGGAACAAAAAGAAAATCTAAAACATGAATATTCAACATGACCCAACTCTAACCGCATTAATACACTTGAAAAGATTATGGTATGAGGAAAGTTACTCTTTAAGAACAACTTCTTCTCTTACCACCATGTTTTCAAACGTCGTTTCGTGCAAGAAGAACAAAAACGTCGTCTGCAACTAGTATTTAACGTGGCATGCTAATTGTTGCTAAAATTGCTTGAACGAGAATACTGGTAACACCGAAGAACTTGTCAGCAAAAATGAATCATTATTGCACGTACGGACGGACAACGCATAAGTCGTTTGCTTCGCCGAAGGTTTCGGGGAGCATAAAAATAGAACCGGTAAAACGTCCAGCGTAATTAAACAAAATCTCTCTTCCCCCCCCCACCCCCCCATGTCTTTACGATTTGAAGAACAGTGACTCATGTTGCGCGTTATTCCAAAACATAAATTTTCAACTTGAGATGCAATATTTTCTCTCTCAGGACTTCCAACAATACGCTTGATTACACAATATCTCACTGCAGGATCGTAAAACTTAATCTATGACCGTATCATGTTGATCTTTGGCACTGGATTTATGTTGAATGGAGAAATTTAGATATTTTTTTCTGCCAAAAATAAAAAAAATTCTAGCCTTTCAAAGTTCCTTGTATGATCTGTATAAACCTCAGTAGAATCGCTTAACCGTTTACATCACAATCCTGCGTTTTAACGACCCTGGTGGAAAAAGCTTTTGAAAACATTAAAGGAACTGGAGAAAATGCAGGAAAACAGCATTTTGTCCTTTTCCCCCCAATGTTTTTTTTTTACCTGTCATAGACAAGTCCAATCATTTGAGCAACGTTCAATGTTTCGTCTGCAAACGCTTTGAATTTTAAAGGGTTTCAATTTTTTGTCGTCTGGTAAAGAGTTACATAACAACATTTAAAATCAATATGTCATTACGAACATTTTTATGAATTTTCTTAGCAAAATGTAGAAACCATGTATCATTCCCCATACACTCCATGCAACTCTGAGATATTTACTTCAAACTTGGACAGGTTCTTAACTATCAAAATGGGAACCCATACAACAAGGGCATGTAACTATCAAAGTATTTTGACCCAGTTATGCCCCTTTTTCGATCCAGGCTTTAACTCTTCACCACACGACAAAATTTCAGATTTGTCAAAACTGAAAACATTTGCAGACGACAAATGTATGTCAGATAATGAATTTTGTCTATGATAGGGTAAAAGATATAGTGGGAAAAGGAGAAAATGTTGGTTAACAGCATTTTGTCCTTTTTCTGCCATTTTTTCAAAGCTATTTATCTCAGGATCGTGATTTCGTGGTAAACGGTTTATACAGTTGTGTCCTATAGAACGGCAGTGAGGTGGAGGGGGTGGGGGCACTGCTGCCTTATAAAGGTAGGCTAGTTCAGGGATGAAAGTAAATTTGTTTTGCTAGAATTTAGTGGTGTTTCAAAAGAAATTTCGATAGGAAAGAAAATGTTTTTCTATGTAACAATGACTAGTGTGGGAAAAGCAGCGACTACATAGTGTGGCTCCTTTCCTGACATTTTTTTTTTTTTTTTTCATGTCCAGTAAAACGTGGTGTTTTTGTGATAATTAGCAAGGGTTAACTGCACAGAAACCATCTAGTATTTGGCAAGAATTTCAAACAATTTGAAAAAAGCTGCATTCTCCATGCCAAATGACAGTATGGATCATTGCAACTTGCTTATGCCACAATTTGATTTGATAGAATGGCGTTTTATTTCCCTTAGAATACTGCATGTATCATTTCAGGAAGCTTACTACACGTATACTGGTCCTCCCGGCGTTCAAGGTAACTAGTATTTCCTCTTTTTTCTCACAATGTTTTCTACCCTGGAAAAGAAATTTAGTTCATTTTTACCACTTTCAGATTTGTCGTCTTCAGTGCTGTCAATTTCGGAGAATTTAGAACCTGTGGTTTGGAAAAGGGTTAGAGTCACACAGTGCAGACAGGACTTCGTGTTAGTTCCAGTGACACGCTGAAGACAAGTAAACGCGTGAGTGACCATTGTAATACAACTGACAAAATACAAGAAATCTCTTAAAAAAAAAAGAAAGAAAGAAAGCCGGCGTAAGAGGTGCAGGAAAGGCAGCAGTTGCTTCTAAAAATGGTGTGTATAAGAATACATGTAGACATACAGATCCGGGTTCTATGGTAACGCTTTAATAGTATTCAATTACCAATTAAAACAAGAAAATAATTATCCCCCGTCATATTCATTTGTTATGATGTGAATGTGCGCCCCGCAGTATCGATTGGCGGTGGCCATGCTTATTGTATCTATATTCTTGTCCTCTAACAGGCCTGCAATGTCCGCAGAATGAACAGGTCCACATTTTTGACCAATCGCAAATTATAATTTATTCAATCGAGTTTATCCATAAAAAGAAGTAGGTCAAAAGCCAGAGGATTCAGCTACGCAGAAAAACGTTACATGTTCAAGAGAGGCGTCATACCCACTAGTTTAACGAATGGAACAAAACCATCAACTGAAATAAAATAGATCTACCTGAAAATATTTCAATATGAGACATTCATCGTAATAAGATATATAAAGTAGTTATCGATTTTCGAAGTCGTATTCAAATCACTGCGGAATTCTATTTGCCAGGTTTACTTTTTTAATATCCGGTGGGTATATTAAACCATTTCCTTCTTAAACAAATTTGTTGCGAGACGACTTTTAAAATTACCTTTTTTGAATTATGTATATAATCAACGTAAATTACTGGTAAGTACATGAATTCGTCATAAAACATTGCGGCAAAAGTAGACACTGTTCATTACGAGCAATTTCTTCTTCTGTCGAAATGTTTAAAAAAAAAAATGCACGCTGCATGACGAAAAAGTCTTGCTTTTGATGGTGATGCGTTAAAGTCCTTTCCATCCAATGTTTTTACTTCACCCTACGTCCTGTAACTCTTTACCAAACGGTAAAATTTTAGACTAGTCCAAATTTAGGTTCAAAGCCTGAGCGGACGGCATATCAAATCTAGCTAACATAACGGGGTAGAAATCAATGTGGGAAATAGGAAAATACTGGTTACCAGCATTTTCTTCTTTTCCCACAATGCTACAACGGCTTTCCTTCTAGCGGTACTTAACCCTTAAGCTGCTAAGTGCGACTCAAGGACCTTTTGCGGACAGTGTAGATCAACATCAGACGTGCAGTCTGATCTTGGATCTACACTGTCCGAAAGGAGATATTTTTTTCCCAAAAAGACACTTTTGAAATAGCAAAAATAGGGTTTTTGCTATTGAGTGGAAATTTTCGTTCCAGTTATTTAGCATCTTAAAGGTTAAAACTAGTATGGTAAAAATTGAAAGTTTTCCTAACACTGCGGAAAAGGAGCAATTACTGTCACAAGCTATTACCTCTTTTCTTACGATGTATTTTCCATTTCATGTTAACAGACTTTAAAAAATATGTATTTCCTTTTATTGCAGTCTTAATCGTTTTACGAAGATTTAAAACTTCATAAAGTAGTAGTTGTGAAGGATAAAGACCCTTTTTAGAATCGGTAGATTACGCTTATTTACGTCAAACACAGACAAACCATAGGGGTTCGTAGTTTGATTCCTGGTACCCATAGACTATATATTATAAACAAGGGATTTAACTGTATACAGTCCGTTACTCGCCCCCGGTTACAAAAAACAACGTATCTTTTCTACCCCATCAGTTATTCTCCTATTTTTTTCTACAGCTGAGAGCTAAAACATTTTTCTACCAGAAAAACACAACTGTTTGTCAGTGGCTAATGCAGTCTGGCTGATACATTCGCTTATTTACATCAAACACAGACAAACTACCCAGTAAAAGTCTATTCTTCACCTGTCAAACATAATTTTGGGCTGCTTTCACAGTCAGTTGTTGCTTATCCCACCCACCCAAAGCCCATATTCGCTTATATTTTTTTTTAAAGATGAACAGTAACGACAGCCTATTTAACTCTTTAACACACAATCCCGAGTTTCAACGACCCTGAGGAAGAACACTTTGGAAAACATAGTGGGAAAAGGAGAAAATGCTGGTATCCAGCATTTTCTCCTTTTCCCAATATGTTTTCAACCCTTTTTGGTATAAACCTGATCATTTGAGTATCATTTTATTTGTCGTCTGCAAATGCTTCCAGTTTGGACCAATCTGCAGTTTTGTCGTGTGGTAAAGAGTTAAGAAATGTGCTTAACAGAATCGAAGCACGCTTGTCGTCAGCCTTTCATGCTCCTGAATTAGAAATAGTCGCAGGGACCAATCATTGTCAGTTTGGATTTATCAGTTTTACCCAGTTACAGTTTGTATGGAAGACAGTGACCAAGATAAGACAGTGCAGTCTGAAATTGGTCGACTCTCTGTGCAAAAGAAATCGGACATCGTGATACATAAGTTAAAGGTTAGCCTTTTGAATCAGACATCCCCCGATGTGACCAGGATTTTTTCATTCAGTGGTGTCATAATAAAGTTAGTCTATGAGTTCATTTATATTGATTGAGCTATGTTACCTTATCGGTGAGGTAACAGTGGCTTACTTTAAATGCGTTTAACGTTAGCAGCTCTAAACCCCCCCCCCCCCCTTTCCGTCATTGTGACAGGCTGCTCCACTCTCTGGGTACCATAGAAATAAAATTAGTTCCTAAGTTCGAGTCTAAAAGTTGGGAAAGGAATAACCTACCTTTGTAGAAATTTAGTATCGACGTGTTGGCTGCAATATTATCCTAACGCGAATATACTGGTGTCACTTTCAGGTTGCTTTTATGGGTTTTTGACTCTTTCACTACTGAATAAATAAATTGCATTTTCTCAAAGGCTAAAAATACATTTCGTCTGCAAGATCAAGAGACAATTTGGTCGTAATGTAGAATATAGCAGTGGACAGTGTAGATCAGAGATCAGACTGCACGTTCTGTGCAGTCCGATCTTGATCGGCACTGTCCACAAAAGCTTCTGGTGCCCTCTATAGTATGGAAAGAGTTAAACATTAAACATTTAGTCTGGTTGTAGACTTAAACTGTACGATATCTATATGTAAGGTTTTCTCTTCAAAACTGAATTGAACTTACGGTATTTTTCAATCTGAGTGAAAATTGCTATTTCGTATATCCAGCACCTGAATAAGACATTCGGCATACCTCGGGTGATCCGGCGATCAAGTTAGATGTAGGTACGGAATCTGCCGAGTTGTGACGAATGCTGGATAAGAGTTGCAGAAACCCAATAATCAATAAACATTAACTATGATAATGGGAAAAAAATCTCTTTTTATCTTTGTATTTGACGATTTTTGTATAAGTTTGTGAACTAAACATGCAATGAATACAGAGTCACTGAGTTTGGCTGCCACTGATAACTGTTCCCGATGACGATTTTAGTTTCTGGCGGGTCGCATCCGGATACAGGGACGACCGCGGGAAAAAAAAAAAAAGGATTTTGTGCGCACGTTTAAACTCTCATATTTTCTCGAATTGACGACCAAATAAGGATTTGAACATGCCAACTGCTTGCGTATTCAATAATCCTTCGTTTCAAGTACAAATACATTAAATTTAAACGCTAAATTAAAAACAAAAAAAAAAAAAAGGCAAATACATCTTCTACTCGAGGTGTTTACGTTTCCAAAAATAGACACAAAATGGCTGCCAAACACGATGAATTTATTATTTTCTTTCGAGATTTACAACTTATAAACGTTTTCTAAAATCGCTTTAGATAATGGCACGTTGAATAATTTGTCCTTGGTCACGTTTGTCGCCAAAGATTAATTGCTGTTTAACTGAACTACAGATTAAACCGACGAAACAGGAAGTCAGTACAGCGGCGTTTAAAGATTTTCTCTTGGGAAATTTACGATGAACTTGAACCGTTACGATGCACAATAAATGTCCAAATATGAAGGTGCACAAGTGAAACTTGTTTTCAGACTTGATGCTTGCTTACCTAAACTGCGGACGCAAATTTTGCGTGTACGCAGTTTAGAGAAAGCTACCCCCTGTAAAGTATCTTTGCAATGATACAGGGAAACGTAAGGGACGCTTTAGTGATCTTTACCTCTTTACAACCCGTGCCTTTACAACTCTAGAAAGGAAGTCATTAGAAAACATTGTGAGAAAAGCCTTTTCTCGTTTTCCCAACAACGTTTTCCTCCCTATCAGAGATAGTTCCCATCGATTGTACAAAACTTAAATAATCTTCTAAAATTGCTTTAACTTTGGACAAATTGCTTTTTCGTCTGCAAGAGTTAAAACGGAAATAGTTACATGTAGCGTATCCCTAAAATGTTGGACCGCCGTGACAGAAAAAGCGGAATGACGCTAGAAAATGTTAGGGATGTTTTATTGATCTGTAAAGCCCAAACAGCGGCCAAAAGTAAACAATTCGGGTATGTAGTCGATTCATATGTTAGTCTCTGCCGGCAGACAGTAAAATAAAATAAGGTAAAAAGTAAGCAAAAAAAAGAGCGACCTTTCAACCTAGTTTTGATTTTCATTTTTCTGTCAGCGACTAACACTTGGAACGACCGGACAATAACAGATTGTCATATTCACAATAATTTCCATACGTATAAATGGTAAGATTTAAATTCGACTGCATTTTAAAACCGGCACTGTTTACATTTGGCCGATACTTAGCCTTTACACAACGTATTCTTAGCCTTTAAACAAGGTATTAAATGAGATGGACATGACAGGAGAAATATGCCGCCATTTCATTACAATTTCCATGGTGTATTGGACCGAATATTCAGTGCATAGCAGACAGTGTAGGTGCACAAAGGAAAAGATGTAATCTTGCATCACGTACATGCACTTAACCTTTTACCATATAATCCCATGTTTTAACTCTGTACCAAACGAAAAAAAAAATTGTACTAGACCAAAATGATAGCATTTGCAGACGACAAAACAAATGTAGCTTAAATGATGATTTCGTCTTAAATCTGGTAGAAAACATTGTGGGAAAAGCAGAAAATGCTGGTTAACAGCATTTTCTCCTTTTCCCTCAATATTTTCAGAAGGCTTCTTCCTCTGGGTCGTAAAAACCAGGGATTGTTTGGTAAAGGGTTAAAGACCCGGGCGAAGAGCGATTTCGAAAACATTGTAGGAAATGGTGAAAATGCTGGTAACCACAACTTGCTCCTGTATCTATGTAAATATTTTCTACCCTTGCGAAGACAATTTCATCATTCGAGCCACATTCACTTTCATCTGCAAACGCTTTTCATTCGGGCAGGTTTAAAATTTTGTCGCTTTGTAAAGAGTTAAAATGTACTTTTAGATCTAGATCTATATTCTTTGTGTAGACTATTACATTGAAAAAACTTTGTCATTGTCATTGTAATAGGACTGCACCTCCTGTGCCGTCTGATATTGATCCTCTTTCGGAATAGTGAATACCACAGTGTCAACAACGCGGCGATTTATGTCGCCTTTTTTGTTCTCTCAATACATAAACTTAGTGACACAAGTTGTTGCTGGTCTATCCACCATACTTTACATTATCAATAGTTATTAAAGTCTTATTTGCTTCAAAATCTTTTATTTGCTGCAAATGTTTCTCATTAAAAGTTTATCGCTTACTCTATTTTTTCTTACCGAACAGCAAGGAAGTTCAAGCTGCACGACCCTCTCCCCACGTATTGCTATGCCCATGTAATAAAAAAAAAAGTTGGGCTCCTTTTTTTACGACATTAAACTGACATGTAGATAAGTAGGCCACTTTACGTTAATTAATCACAAGATAGACCACTGCAGAAGAGAAATGGAACTTTGATCGCTTACTTAAAGATTTCGTGTTGATTCAAGGTAATTCTGCCATAAAGATAAATGAAAATGGTAAACACATACATTTTTCTCACGTTTGCAGTAATCTGAACTGGCGTTTTCATGGACCTTTCGAAATTCCTGAAGGCAGCCAGCGGGGTAAAGTGAAGGCGTTAGCTCTTCTATTTTGTTGAATGCAAAGGGGTAAAATATAAACATTTGTCCAAACTGCTTCCGTTACTAAATCTAAACTACACCAGAAAACTGTATGTCACGCTGCAGCTGAAGCATATCGGCCTTTGGGGGCGGTTGTTCATATACACACATTCGTTTATTCGGGTTTAGAGGAAAATAGTTGAAAAGCAAAATGTCACACTATCCGTTTTCTGTTGTAGATCGAATATTATTCCTGTGCTGTAAGTGTAGTATTGGTTTTGGTCTAAAGACTGGTTCAGTATAGTTCCACATACTGCAGTGTGTAGACATAAAATCAGAGGTACAGTTACAGGGAATTTTTCAGGTTCTATGATTAATATCACCTTAGTTCTTTGCTGAAACCAAGGTTGTGGGTACTCAATAGAATTGTCTCGAAGAGACAATTCTAATGAGTACCTACAACATAGGTTTTAGCAAAGAAATTATGTGTTAAGCAGTTGGAACCTCTGCAAAATTCAGAATTGCAGAAATAGACTGGTTAGCTTTGGAGTTGTAAACAGGATAAATAAATACCTTTGAGAATTTCATTTTGAAAATTATTGTAATTTCTCTATGGATGTGTGTATAGACTGGAATGAAAAGGTGCTTACCAGCGCAAATAGAGATAATGCAGTGAATTATGGAGTATGCGTTAGAGGATAGAATGATGGTGTTAGATTTATTTTATCTTTTACAAGATAGTTCTCAGGATTTCTCACAATATATATTTACATGTAGATAGTAACTTTTGCACACAAATTTGTGTATATGCGATTCCTGGTATTCTCTTGATATTTAATTCAAGTGAAGTGTTCACTGGATTTTGTGGAAAAAAATAAGTGAGAATTCACATTCAGAATTGTGAAGTGACCCCTTGCATTGCCAAGTATGAATTGGAGTGCTTTTGTCTTTCTGAGGATTGATGATAGTCATTGCAACAGGATTAATTTTTCTCTCACAGCTTATCATTAAAGCAGCCAGTAACTTGGGAAGAAAACTGTGCAAGGTACTAGTAAAAGAAACTTCAGGAAAGTATGGATAGGTGCACTGGCTACCTGGATATAACTAAAATAACTTTGAAAAGGGTGTTAAATACTAAACAAACAAATAAACATTGAACTCTTAAATTACTATGCCAAAATAAAGTTGTTTTCGCTGATTATGTAGGTTTAGACTACTTTTTCTGGACAGTGCCATTCAAGATCGAACTGCACAGAACTTGTAGTCTGATCTAGGACTTACAACGTCTGCTATATTTTAAATGTTTTGGCTAAAGCACCCTTTAAATTGTAGTGTTTTTGGTCTTTTTTTCTTCACTAAAGAGATCCATTTTATCATTTAGCTGTCTTTGGATTGAAAGCTGATTTACATGGTTATCTACAGCTCTGACCATAGGTTAAAGTAAGGAATTTTGAAAAGATATTGCAACACTTACTGAACCCCTCAACAATAATTCCTGTGATAAAGCATTTCAAAGCATTGTGGAAAAAGGTGAAAATGCTTGGAACCAACATTTTTTTTCTCCTTTTCATGCAATGTTTCTACTCTTTAAAGATATATTCCTTGATTTCAGCCACATTTGATTTTCATCTGCAAATGCTTTCAAGTTGGACAACTACAGTATTTTGCCATGTGGTAAAGAATTCAATACTATTAGATAGCCCCTGTTATCAGCAGTTCAGGAAATTAACGGTTAAAGTGCCTCTCACAACTTTAGTTGCCTTTGCGGTCAGTGTAGATCAAGATCAGGCTGCACAATACGTGCAGCCTGATCTTTGATCTACACTGTCCGCATTGCTGAAATACTGTTGATGAAAGCAACCATGAAATTGCAGCTATTTTGGTCACATTTCTACGGTGACATTGATGGGTTTATTCAGTGCTGTAAAGGTGAAGATAATATTTTTGTATTTAAAGGTGAAATGATCCTATATGGAAGCATTGAGACAACGGCACACTGTGACTGAACACATGAGTTAGTCTCAAGAGGAACACAACATTGTTAACATTACACAAGATGGAGGGAACAAAGAACAATGGGATGAATATGGGAGAACCCAGTGTTCATTTCAAGGTCGGAGATCCAGATTTGGTCAGGGTCGGCTCCCTTTCATCATCCCCAGCTAGACAGCCCAAATCAGGATGTCTCAATTTACCGATCTTATTCGAGAGGGCTGGAAGCTTCTTCCCCACACCAATGTTTGACTCGGAAATTCTGGAGACTGAACAATGGAAGAGTTATTTTCCACAGACACATAGACGGTTTCAATACGCACTGATATATGTGTTAGTGGCCTGTATCGTATGGGCAGTTTATTTTGGGATTTTCAATCAAACTGCCCACCACTGGCCCTATTTTCTCATTGGCACAATCATTTTATTCGTTGTTGTGGCATCAGTTCTAGGATTTACATATACCCGACATTATGAAAAATTGTATCTTGTGACATCGGTTTTTGTGTCTGTGTTGATCTGTGTAGCTGTGTTACTGACACTTATCTATACGGAATCAGACCTTTCGACATTTGGAGCTTTCACTGCCACTGTAGAACTCTTGTTGATGATATACAGCGTGATTCCGATGCCCATGATTGTCACCGTCATCTTTGGGGTCATGTACTCCATCGTGTTTGAAGTGTTTAATTTGATGCAAAACCATCATATGCAAGAACCAGTGTTTATAGCAGGGAAGATTCTCCTACATTTATGCATACACATAATGGGTGTTCACATATTCACGATGAGACAAGTGCGACAGCATAGCACGTTCTTGAAAATCGGTCAGTCAGCTATTGTACGCCAGGACCTAGAGTTTGAAAAACAGATCAAGGAAAAAATGATCCACTCCCTCATGCCACCGAGTGTTGCTTCACAGGTAATAAAATCACGAACAGATAAGGATGAAGAAGCTGCCGCAAATGACGTCCAAACAAAGAAACGAAATTCTAAGACCAAAACTCCAGGAAGGGGAGAAATCATTTTTCGTACATTCAACATGAACAGAATGGAAAATGTTAGCATCCTATTTGCAGACATTGTTGGTTTTACAAAAATGAGCTCAAACAAAACTGCCGAGAGACTTGTAGGTCTTCTCAATGACCTTTTTGGCAGGTTTGATGACCTTTGTACCCAAACAGGCTGTGAGAAAATCAGTACGCTTGGAGATTGTTATTACTGCGTGGCTGGATGTCCAACCCCAAAACCGGACCATGCCAAATGTTGTGTTGAAATGGGACTGGGCATGATCGAAGCGATTAAACAATTTGACATTGATAATAACGAGGAAGTTAACATGAGAGTTGGGGTTCATACTGGTACTGTGCTTTGTGGAATTGTTGGCACTAGGAGGTTCAAGTTTGATGTATGGTCAAATGATGTGATTTTAGCAAATAACATGGAATCAACAGGTGAACCAGGTCGAGTGCATATTTCAGAGACGTCACTTGTGTTTCTGAAGGATGAATATGAGGTGGAGCCAGGGCCGGATTGTGAAGGTAAATGTTTGTTTGCCATTCAGAAAATCCCATTCTTTTCCAAAACTGGAGGGGAAAGGTTTAGAAATATTGTACATGCAGGCCAAAGGAATAAATGCTGATGACCAGCATTTTTAGCTCAGCTGTTTTTGAAGAAAACATTGGAGGTATTGTCACAGCCCTTTTGTCGTCTGTCATGGAAAAACTTTTACATTTTATGATATCTCTGTCATTTCTGAAGATAAGTACTTCAAAATCAGACTAGTTATAAACTATCAAATAGGGGACCTATAGAGTAAGGGCAGGTAACCATCAAAACATTTTTGGTACAGCTATGCCGCTTTTTAGAGTTAAAATTTTCGCTGAAAATCCGGTCTGACGAATCACCGAAATACCACCGAAACACCGAAATACCCGTATTTTTTATTGTTGGGTTCAAATAACTGACAAAAGTATGCAGGATTTTTTTCTTTCTTTTCTTTTTCAAAAAACATACTTAATCAAAGTATTAATCATTATTGAGAAGAGTGACGCTGTTAGTATACACTGATCATTGATTTATGTTGAGAACAATCACCGAAACACTCGCGTGCCTGACCTGTTACACCCCGAAATACCCGATCTCGATGACGACAATCTAGACCTAAGATTTATCAATTTGAAATTATTACTTGTATTTCTTTTGAATGATAAACACACACAAAAGAGAGCGCCAATCCACTTCATTTGCGAAATAAGTAGACAGTGAGTCCCAAATCAGACATTAAATGATATAAGTCTCTGATCCGACAAACACACAAGTTTCTCGGCACGTTCTGTTCTCTTCTGTTCTGTTAAAGTGAAGCGATCATAAATGTTCGGCTAACATATTCAAATTTGTTTGATATGTAGGTTTGTCCTTGTTATTTTTAAAGTAATATGGTTATATTTACGATCTTATCGGCGAAATTGTAATTGTCTTATCAATTTACGCCTGGTGCCGTGCTAACTAAACATTCAAAATGGTTGCCGGTTTTCTAATTTGGTGACGTTTTATCTCATATTTTCCAACTAAAAAATGGAAAACTATTTTTTCTAGCATACTTATGGATAAATTTCAGACACATCAATCTTGTACAAAAACAAGTGAAGGGAGATTGTGGAGGTATAATCCGTGAATTGACCAATTTTAGTACATGGAGTGGGTATTTCGGTGGACATTTACAGCACGGTAGGCTATTCCGGTGCACATTCTTCACAGCGGGCCTCAATAACATGTTGTTATTTTGACATTAGGTTTAACATTAACCCTCCTTCATAAATGAAATTACAATTTGGTCAAAAACCACAACTTCAGTTATCGTAATAACTAAAAAAATACGGGTATTTCAGTGTTTCGGTGGTATTTTAGTATTTCGGTGATTCATCGGACCCCTGAAAATCAATTTAATTCTAAATGCAACTGCAGCCAAGCTTTGGTACCAACATGCAGTGTCATTTTATCTCACTATGCTTTTTACCCAAATTAATTATGTATATGAACCATGCTCCGGCAAAAGGCGGCTTAATGCATTTCTGTAATAGATTATACCAAGCAAGACATCACCTAATTATGGATCCATAAAATCTATTTTGTCGAACAACAGACTGAATCATGAGGTAGACAGATCCTTTGACATGCAGAAAATTGAAATGTATCTAATAGTTTTGGCCTATGTCAGCCTGCATCTGCTTGGACTGCGCAGGCTGACAAGGGTAGATACTTTTTGCAAATGCATGAAGCCTACTTTTCACAGAGCATGCCTTATATACATGTATGTGCAATATTTGATTTGCAGTCTGCAAGTTTATACTTTCACCCACCTTGCTCAGCTTTATGCTAGTATAAGCAAAAACAAAGATTGAAAGCAGTTGATATATTACATATTAGCCTCTGACTTTGATGGTGGGAGGAGGGAATATTTTGAAGTATTGCAGTTGGGTTTTTTTTACCTCCTACAAGCATTGAAAAATTAAACTGACATATCTCAGACTGGTGAAAACTCTCAGTTATACTGTCATTTACTTGTGTGTTTCTGCTAGAATATTTCGCAAAGTATTAGACCACATAGACCCAAGATCATACTTTACTTTCTCTGCAGTCTGATCTTGGTATTTGCTCTCAACGGAAAGCAATGATGGTTGACCCGACGAAAATTTGAACGAAAATGCCTGTATGGTTTATTTGGCTCTATTTGGCCCCACTTTTTATGCCACTGAGAGCTTTAAAAAGATAAATTTGGTAAAGAAAACAAATCCCCTATAATAAGCATTTACTTCTTTTCCAAAATATTTTTCCCGAGTGTTAAAAAGCATTATTTTTATGTCTTTTAAGTCTAAAAGCACCTCTCACAACTATACTTGCTTTTGCAGCCATTTTAAATCAAGAACAGACTGCCCAAAAATGCAGTCTGATCTCTGATCTACACTGTTTGCTTTGCGTAAACATTAGAGACAAAAGAACTTTGAGATCACAATTATTTTGGTCTTATTTCTAGAATTAAAATGCCTACGGTATGGTTTATTTGGCACTCTTTTCCCACAATGTTTCCAAAGGCCATGTTCTTCAGGGTTGTTAAAATATGTGTATTGTTGGTTAAGCAGAGCTCCAGATAAGAGGGAGTGATGGTATTCTAAATCCATTATTTCTCTTCCAAACCCTATGTTGTGGGTACTCATTAGAATCATCTCGATAAGACGATTCTAATGAGTACCCATAACATAGGGTTTAGTGGAGAATAATTATTTTTTTCAATTTTGAAATCAAAATCACTCCCTCTCTCTGGATCTCAGTACTAAAAGGGTTAATGGATTTACACAGGAAACATTTAGAATAATGTTTGTTTATGGACTTGGTATTTGTTTACATTATGGGAACTTGAAAGTAAAACAAAAATGCAATAAATGGGTATTTTTACTGGCTGGTTATTGCACATTTGTTGACAAAGAGAGAAGTTTATTTATAGAACTTATTACCAGAAAACAAAAATTTGACTGGTCCGTGTTGAAACGCATTTGCAGACAACAAACTAAATGCGACTCAGATGATTGGAGCGTTGTCTCTGTAAGGGTAGTAAACATTGTGGGAAAAGGAGAAAATTCTGATTATTACTATTTTCTACTTTTCCCTCGTTGTTTTCAAAAGCCTTCTTTATCAGGGTCATTAATGCAAGCAATTGTGTGGCAAATGGTTAATTTGTTTGTTTGTTTGCATAGGAGTTTAACGCCGTTTTAGCAGCTAAGGTCATACCATGGCAGCCAGTGCACCTACATATGTGTTTCCTGGCTTTCTCTCACCAGTTCTGACAACTTTCTTTCCAATAAGTCACTGGTTACTTTCTCACATGCATAAGAGGTGACAGGCAGAAAATTGCCGAAGAGAAAGTTTGCCTCTATCGAATATCAAACCAGCAACCACCAGGTCACAAGTCAAGATATGCTAACTACTGAGCTGCCCGGCCGATCAAAGGGTTAGTTGCTCTGTACAGTATGAAAAAAAAATTGGACTGATCACTGATGGAACGTGATGAATGTATTTGCATGCTGCCAATCTGATGTGGCCTAATTAATAGATTTTTCCCCCTAGAAAGTGTACAAAACATTGTAGGTAAAGGAGAATAATGCTACATACTAGCGTTTTCTCCATTTCTGACATTCTGACATTATTGTCAAAAGCCTTCATAGAAACAAGCTTACAAGGATTTTGGATCATTTGATATTGAAAGAGTTAGTATGCCGGCTGTAAGATTCCAAAAGCCTGGCTTCACTTTTTGATAATGAAATCTGAGAAGTTACAGAACATGCAATTACGAGATTACGAACTAAATATGAAGAGTTTTGACACAAAAACTAGGATTGTAACCCTCAGAGTGCCACATTGACCTAACAGACATCTTCGATCTACAAACAAGACCAAAATAGTGGGTCCGACGAATCACTGAAATACCGAAATACCACCAAAACACCGAAATACCCGTATTTTTTTAGTTATTACGATAACTGAAGTTGTGGTTTTTGACCAAATTGTAATTTCATTTATGAAGCAGGGTTAGTGTTAAACCTAATGTCAAAATAGCAACATGTTATTGAGGCCCGCTGTGAAGAATGTGCACCGGAATAGCCTACCATGCTGTAAAAGTCCACCGAAATACCCGCTCCATGTACTAAAATTGGTCAATTCACGGATTATACCTCCGCAGTCTCCCTTCACTTGTTTTTGTACAAGATTGATGTGTCTGAAATTTATCCATAAGTATGCTAGAAAAAATAGTTTTCCATTTTTAAGTTGGAAAATATGAGATAAAATGTCACCAAATTAGAAAACCGACAGCCATTTTGAATGTTTAGTTAGCACGGCACCAGGCGTAAATTGATAAGACAATTACAATTTCGCCGGTAAGATTATAAATATAACCATATTTCTTTAAAAATAACAAGGACAAACCTACATATCAAACAAATTTGAATATGTTAGCCGAACATTTATGATCGCTTCACTTTAACAGAACAGAAGAGAACAGAACGTGCCGAGAAACTTGCGTGTTTGACGGATCAGAGACTTACATCATGTAATGTCTGATTTGGGTCTCACCGTCTACTTATTTCGCAAATGAAGTGGATTAGCGCTCTCTTTTGTGTGTGTTAGTAGTATGTTGAGAGTTCTGGGCGCTGCTGAGCACCGCATTTCCTGCGCCAGTATATCCTGCGCCACATTATGTGGGATTTAAAGCCCATTTTCACAAATGTTTCGGTGAAATGGCGGAGGCTAGTGCACCTAGTCATGATTTTCTACGCTACAGACTCAGGTCCGCGAAAACTATCAACTCTGATCAGCCTGCACGGCCCGGCAATGGCTGTTATTTTGATCGGCGACTTTTCTCCCACCCCAGCCGTACAAGTGGTCAGCGACCTGTATATCATGTTGACAAGTGAATTCAGGTCTTTCGAGACATTTTTGGGCAGCAGCAGCAGAATACCGGCCCACCCGAACTCGCACGCTTTTTTTTTTTCCTGCGACACATCGTCGAAAAGAATTGCGTCATGCATTGGAGATGGATTCAATTGAAATGCGTTATGACGGATTGAATTCACCCTCCTAAAAATAAAACTAGGTTAAAATTAAGGTCGGTGTACCAATTGACGTAGCCTGTTTTTATTTGCCATACAGAAGGCATGAATTGTGGGAAAAAGGAGAAAATCAAAACTCAGTTTTATTCAGATGCGTGAAAAAGCGTATGTTAAAATATCTCTGTATTGGAACTTGTTGATGTTTTTTTTTTAGTGACTCTGAGGTAAAACGCCTTTAAAAGTATTGTGGAACAATGAGAAAATGCTCCCCTTATTTTACCGCATTCACCAAGTAAATGGATTAAAACTTATTTTTGCCCATCTTTAAAATATTTCTAAGCTTTAATAAACCAGGATCGTTCAGTAGGTCAACTCTTTCCCCGATAAGCACTGGTTATAATATGGATAGAGACGGCTTTGGAAAACATCTTGGGAAAACATTGTGGGAAAAGGTGAAAATTAATCGTATGTAATTGCTCGAGACCAAAACTTTGTAACAGGTGTATTTGCTGGTTATGCCAGTTTCGACCTGCAGGAACTTTCCCTGATGGTTTGGAATCCCCCTACACCTCCCACTTTACCACTGAGATCAAAAACTTATGAAAAAATATTACTATGAAAAGATACAGACTTTTTTTAAAAACATTGAACAGGACAGTGACCCCAAGACTTTAACTGCGGTTTCTTTACCCTAGTGAAAATTCCATGAAAACAATTTGCCGAAAGACGGTAACACTTACTTTAATTATAGATTTGAGATAACTTGAAGTTCATTAAACTATGTCGTGCGAAATATCCTTTTTTTTTTTCCTTGTGGTTGTTCTTAACGTAAATCTATGATCAGTGTATACTAACAGCGTCGCTTTGCTCAATAATGATTAATACTTTGATTAAGTATGTTTTCTGAAAAAGAAAAGAAAGAAAAGAATCCTGCATACTTTTGTCAGTTATTTGAGCCCAACAATAAAAAATACGGGTATTTCGGTGTTTCGGTGGTATTTCGGTGATTCGTCGGACCGCAAAATAGTTGTACTTTCAAGGTTGCACTTATCCAGAATGTCTCAGTAAAACAGACATTAGGTCAAGACCGGGTATTGATACAGTCTGATCTTGATCTACATTGGTCACAAAGGCAACTGCAGTAGTAAAAGGCACTATAAGGGCAAGTTATTTAGGAAAACTCCAGTTGGTTATGGATGTACATGATAGTATAGATTCAGACCAGACTACAGATTTTGTAGTTTGATCTTGGATCTACCAGAAGACTATTCTATGTAAAATTTTGTAATAATTTAGGCCCAATACAATAAAAATTAGGGAAAAAAAAATATTACCTTTGTATACAATTGCCCGATTTATCAGAATTAAATGTACAGTGAGTATGCTGTGTAAGAAATATTTCTGTGGCTGATAAGGCAGCATAGCTAACACTTTACCAGCAGCAGAAATTTTTCTTATCTTGAAGGGTTAACTCTTTATGACACAGCTGATCTTTGTTTCAATGATGGTTCATTCGGCATACCTTTGGTGATCCGGTTACCAAGTCCCTTGGCTGTATCTGGTAGCTTGATATGCACCTACATGATACATTTCTTCGCCAGAAATAAGCCGTTTTACCGTTCTGATAATTGTAAGGCTCCACATAGAAAAGAGGATGTGAGTCTCAATTTTCTATCGAAGTCTTTGTTACAATATTTCAATTGACAAATAGTTTGTACTTTCATTTTTGATTGAAGTTTTCACCGACAGATAGATAGATGTGAATAACTTCATCGAGGTTGTTTATGCCGTTGCTAAACAACTTACAGTGGCGTTGCCATGTATAAGATCACGTGATTGGCAGTTCAAATGGAAATGACCGTTATACAGATGAGGTTAGATGTAGGTATGGAATTGGCAGAGTTGTGAGGAGTGAATGATGGTTATGTGAGAAAGCAACCAGTTACTTTGAGAGAATATTATGCAGAGTACTGTTAAAACGAAATTATAAAACTTACCCGTCGGTAAAAAGGTTAAAACATCTAAACTGAATAATTAGCCATTGTGTTCAGGTTTAAATTTAGATTTGTCAGCAATCTGTTTAAATTAGTTATAAATCAAGCTTTTTAGTGGAAAAACCGTATTTTATGATTTCCGCCTAGAGACTTGGCTACGCTGAAGGTCACTCTGTACCAAATGACAAAATTTTGCACTCAACCAAATTGAAAGCTTTTACAAATACAATTTGGCTCAGAAAATGTCTATGAAGCCTTCAAGCATAGAAAATATTGTGGGAAAATTTCTTTCCAAGGTCATTATAGACTTTTGCTACAGGATTCATTCCTCTCTCACTTCTGATCATTGTTTCAACAGTACTTTTGTTCGAAAGCAGCCAGCGGCTTGGGAAGAATATTGTGTGAAGTTCTAGTTAAAAAAGAGAAACTCCATGAAAGCATGGATAGGTGCACTGGCTGCAGAAATGTTACTGACATAATGTTGAAAACTGCATTAACTGTTTAGCACAAAATCCTGAGTTTTAACGACCCTGTGGTAGAATGCATCTTGAAAACATTGTGGGAAAAGGAGACATTGATTGGTTTAAAGGGCATTGATTGGTAAACAGGACATTGATTGGTGAGAGTGAAAAGATGTGGAGCGCACAAGGAAAGGAAGATTATGAATTGTCTACCTTTCAAAGCATGTACCATGATCTGCGGTTTTTTGGGAGGTTAATTATGGGCAAGGTTGCGTTGCAAGTTAGTTTGTCTATCATTTTGAATTGTTTTTTCCGTCATAATTGTCATTGCAAGTGACATGTTGCGGTTACACATTTTCATGACGTTGACTGTCACCTACATTCTGTCCACAAAATGTCACTGAGTAATTTACTATTGAATGAGGAAAAAGGAACTTTTTTGTTTAATTGTATACCCAACAACCCACCTTTTTTTTTTAATAACCGTAAGAAAGGGGGATTTTAAAAAACTTCAGGAACAAGACGATTAACTTTTAACATCCTGTATAGCCCCTTTTAACCCTTTACCACACAATCGGGACTTTTAACCCGTAACGGGGTCCTATGTGGCTCAGTGGTGGAGTGAAGGACTTGTGATCTGGAAGCCCGGGGTTCAAGCCTCTCTGACTCCACTGGGTTTTTCACAGGAGTGTCCTTGGGCAAGACACTTCAGAGCCCCGGCCTAGTACTGGTGAAACCCAGGAGAACATGTATAAGAGAACTGTTGCAGTGATATGACTGAAATAATGTTGAAAGTGGCTTAAAACACCAATCAAACAAACATATAAACGATTTAATCCTTAACCCTTCACTGCACAATTCAGACTTTCAACGACCCTGGGAGAGAAGCTTTTTGAAAACATTGAGGTAACCAGCATTTCCTCCTTTTCCCACAATGTTTTCTACCATATCAGAGAAAAATTGGACCATTTGAACCACAATTTGAAATTGTCTTCTACAGATGCTTTTAATTTGGGCAAGGCTAAAATTTCGTTGTCTGGTAAAGGACAAAAGAGCCAAGAAGAAAACCAAATGAGCATGTATGATCTAAAATTAAGATCCTAATAAAAACAGTTTCAATATTGCTATCGCTATTGCTATGAATGTCTCAACAAGGCAGACAGTGCAGATCAAAGATCAGACTGCACATTTTGTGCAGTCTGATCTTGATCTACACTGGCTGCAGAAGCAACAATAAGTGAAAGGAGCTTTATGGGTTAAAAGCAATGAAGAAGAAAGATTCTGTAAACTTTCTTAAAAAAAGAGGAAACTTTGGTAACCAGCATTTTCTCCGTTTTTCACAATGTTTTCTACCCCACCAAAGCCAGAAATCAATTCATTTGAGCTACAGTCGATTTGTCGTCTGCACAAGCTTTTGATTTGGTAGACTGCATACTTTGGTCTTTTGGTAAAGAGTTAACCCTTTACCACACAATTTCCTGTTTTCATAACCCTGGGAACAAAGGCTTTTGAAAACATAGTGGTAAAAGGAGAAAATTCTGGTAACCACTAACCAGCATTTTTTCCATTTCCCACTATGTTTTCTATCCTGTTAGAGAGCTAATGCTCATTTGTACTAACTTTGAACTTGCTGTCTCGGGATGTTTTGAACTTGAAAGAGTCTAAAGTTTGTCATGTGATAAAGAGTAAATTTTTCGTCTCAAAAGGTCAATGATGCGGAAAAGTCCAAAATTTTGTCCTGTGGTACAGTATTAGTTGTACGGTCAGGTGGCAGGGGACTTGGAAACTTGTTCATGGCTGTGGTGAATCATGTCGCCACCTCGCCGAAGGCAGGCGAGGTGGCGACATGATTCACCACAGCCGTGAAGAAGTTTCCAAGTCCCCTGCCACCTGACCAGGCAAGGTGGCGACATGATTCACCACAGCCGTGAACAAGTTTCCAAGTCCCCTGCCACCTGACCTCCTTCGGCGAGGTGGCGACATGATTCACCACAGCCGTGAACAAGTTTCCAAGTCCCCTGCCACCTGACCGTACAACAAATTTATTATACTGCAAAGATTTACTTTTCCAACGTGTGTTAAGCGAAATTTACCTGTTTTTTTGGTTTCAAAAATTGAGTATGCTGACGAAGTAGAATTTCCATTCTGAGTGCCTCAATTCACTGAAAACTGATGTCACTGGGAACTGACGTCACTGAAACCTTGGAAAAACGTGCAGTTTGGTGCATAATCTTGATGTTAATCTTGATCGACGCCGCCATTTTGGATATTGTGTTAAAAGTGTAGTCATATATACGGGGCTCCCAAAAGGGAAACTGCTTTTATGTTGGTTTTGCCAGTGTACATGATATATATGTTCGGGGCATATTATCCAATCAGATCACGAGAAATTTCTTTGCAGTATAATAAAGTCGATTCTTTAGTAAACAATCCTGTGTTTTAATGACGCTGAGGAAAAAGGCTAGCGAAAAAAATCGTTGGAAAGGAGAAAGTGCTGGTTCCCTGCATTTTCTCCTTTTCCATATACCGGTATGATTCTATCCTTTAAGTTTTTACCACACAATCCCGACTTTTAACGACCCTGAGAAAGAAAACTTTTGAAAACATTGTGGGATAAGGAGAAAATGCTGGTAACCAGCATTTTCTCCTTTTTCCACAATGTTTTCTTCCCATACCAAATCAAATTTCTATTTTTGATTCCCGTTTATTTTGTCCTCTGCAAATGCTTTCAATTTGGACTAGTCTAGAATTTTGTTGTTTGGTAAAAAGTTTTACCCTTTACCAAACAGTCCTGATTTTTTAATAACTCTAGGAAAAAGTTTAAAAACATTGTTGGAAAAAAAAGAAAATACTGATAACCAGCTTTTTCTCTTTTCCCACACTGTTTTCTGTCCTGTCACAGACAAATCATACCATGCAATCAATATTTACTTTGTTATCTGCTAAATTGATGCCTTTAATTTGGACCATTCTCAAACTTTGTTATTTGATAAAAAGTTAACTTTTTACCAAACGATAAAATTTTAGATTGGTCCAAATTGAAAGCATTTGTAGACGACAAAGTAAAAGTGACTGAAAATTTTAAAATTTGTTTTGGGAAGGGAAGTAAATATTGTGGGAAAAGGAGAAAATGCTGGTTACCAGCATTTTCTCCTTTTCCCACAATGTTTTTAGCTCCACTGGCCGAAGGCCAGAGAGCTATTGTCATGGCGTTGTGTCCGTCGTGCGTCCGTCCGTCCATCCGTCCGTCCGTTCGTCCGTGCGTGCGTCCGTAAACTTTTTCTTTAAAAAACTTCTCCTCAGAAACTATTGACTGGATTTTTACCAAATTTCACAGGAATGTTCCTTTGGTGGTCCTCTTTCAAATTCCTTCAAATAATTGTGTTCCATGAAGAATTCTGGTTGCCATGGCAACCAAAGTAAAAAACCTTTAAAAATCTTCTCCTCCCAAACCGCTATTTGGATAGCATTATTATTTGGCAGGAATGTTCCTTAGATACAGGTTTACAGAATTCCTTAAAAAAAAAAAAGATCTGTCAAAAAACATGGCTTTTATGGGAGACTCATTTTCCTTTTATGGTATAAAGTAAAATCTTTGAAAAATTTCTTCTCTAAAACTATTCATTGGATTTCATTGTTGTTAGCTCCACTGGCCCAAGGCCAGCGAGCTATTGTCATGGCGTTGTGTCCGTCGTGCGTCCGTGCGTGCGTCCGTGCGTGCGTCCGTGCATGCGTGCGTGCGTGCGTCCGTTCGTTCGTCCGTGCGTGCGTGCGTCCGTAAACTTTTTCTTAAAAAAACTTCTCCTCAGAAACTATTGACTGGATTTTTACCAAATTTCACAGGAATGTTCCTTTGGTGGTCCTCTTTCAAATTCATTCAGATAATTGTGTTCCATGAAGAATTCTGGTTGCCATGGCAACCAAAGTAAAAAACCTTTAAAAATCTTCTCCTCCCAAACCGCTATTTGGATAGCATTATTATTTGGCAGGAATGTTCCTTAGATACAGGTTTACAGAATTCCTTAAAAAAAAAAAAGATCTGTCAAAAAACATGGCTTTTATGGGAGACTCATTTTCCTTTTATGGTATAAAGTAAAATCTTAGAAAAATTTCTTCTCTAAAACTATTCATTGGATTTCATTGTTGTTTTGCAGGTAAGTTCCTATGGTGATTGTCTACCAAATTGTTTCTTCAGTGAGCTAAAATGCAGGATTGAATGATAATTGTTAAAAACTTCCTTTCGCCATTATAGAAATATCAGGCCTGTGGAGCGATACAGGCGCTCAAGCGCCTCTAGTTAAAGGGCTTCTTTCTAAGGGTCATCTGGATTGTGTGGTAAAGGGTTAACAGACAGATCCAGTTAACCCTTTACGGAATGACATAATTTTAGACTAGTCCAAATTGGAGGCATTTGCAGACAATAAAATTAGTGTGACTCCAAAATTGAAATTTGTTTTGGTAAGGGTAGAAAAATTTGTGGGAAAAGGAGAAAACGCTGGTAACCAGCATTTTCTCCTTTTCCCACAAAGTTTTCAGAAGGCTTCTTTCTCAGGGTAAAGGGTTAACTAGACCACAATGAAATTGTCTGCAGAAACTTTCAAGGAAATTTGTTGTTTGGTGAAGAGTTAATGGTAATTAGTAGACTTTAATACTTCATTATAAATTAGTTTCTGGTTTTTCTACAATGTCAAATAAATCTGCAGAGACGGAAGCAAAAATATAAATGATATGTGAAAATATTCAGCGGAGACAATGTTGTGGTTACATAAGAAAAAGCAGCAATTTATCACATTTTGTGTAAATTCAAATATGGCCTAACATTAATGGATGGTAGATAGACTGCATCCTGTATGTAAATTAAGCCTTTGCAAAAAATCTCATGGTTTTACAACCCCCAAGAAGGAAGACTGTTGAAAACATTGTGGGAAAAGGGGAAAATGCTATTGACCCAGGTCCCTCTACCACACAATAAAGAGTTGTAATGACCTAGAGATAAAAGATTTTTGAAAACACTGTGGAAAAAGGAGAAAATGCCTCCAACCCCCTACAACATATCTGGGGTTTTAACTAACCAGACAAAGAAGATTTTTCAAAATATTGTGGGAAAAGGAGACAGTGCTGTTAACCATTTTTTTTTTCATTTTCCAACAAGGTTTTCTACCCTTGGATGGACCAGTCCTATCATTATTTGTGAGTCACGTTTTATCTGTTGTCTGCATTATTCTTTCAAAATAGAGGATTCTAAAACATTGCCATCTGAAAAGAGTAAACTCTGTATAAGACAACCGTGTTTGACTGGCCCAACTTGAAAGCATTTGCAGACGACAAATTAAATATTGCTCAAAATGATAGAATTTATCACTGATAGGGAAGAAAACATTGTGGGTAAAGGAGAAAATGCTGGTTACCAGCATTTTCTCCCTTTTCCTACAATGTTTTCAAAAGCCTTAAAAATTTCCTCATGATTGTTAAAACTTGGGATTGTGTGGTAAGGAGTAAACAAATGATTGTAAACTGGGCTGTATTTGTGATAGTATTGACACCAAACAAACAAAGGTAAGTCTAGTGGTACCACAATACAGTATTATATGGTGTTTAACACAGTTTTTAACATTATTTTAGTTATATCATGGCAGCCAATGCATCTTCCATGCTTTCCTGAGATTTCTGTCTCCAGTACTTTGCACAATTTTCTTTCTGCACTTGCTGCTTTCCTTCTTAACCATCGTCAAAACAATGATTTGTGGTGAGAAGAGGAATGAATTATGTCGCAATGACTTTCATCAATCCACGGAAAGACATTGGCCGAGCTGAAGATTGAGTGCATTCTGTACAAAAAAAGAAAAAAAAAAAACTTTGTGGGAGTGTTAAATTACAACAGAGAGATAAAAAAAAGTAAAGAAGACAGATGTGTGATGAGACGAGCATTGTGCAAAAAATAAAAGGCATTGTGCAAAAAGTAAAAGTAACTATTAAAATACTGTTTGTCCTGGTTTTACAAATACAGGGTGTCCAAAAAGTTGTGCACCATCCTGAAAACACATTCATTGTTACAGATGCTCAAATTGAGCACCATTCTCAGTAATACAATGCTGTATTCTCCGCAAAAAGCTGTTTTGAACATTCCGTGCAGTATCCAGTGGGATGTTGTGAAAATGGTGCTCAATTTGAGCATCTGTAACAATGAATGTGTTTTCAGGATGGTGCACGACTTTTTGGACACCCTGTGTATCTGTTGAGCCTGGCAGGGGAGCCCTCATGTTAACCCTGTACTACACAATCCGTACTTTTAACGACCCTGAGAACATACATGGGCTTTTAAAAACATTGTAGAAAAAGGAGAAAATGCTGGTAACCAGCATTTTCTCCTTTTCCCACAATGTTTTCTATCTTATCAAAGACAAGTTTTGTCATTTTGGTCACCTTTAACTCTTTACCAAACAACAAAAATTAAGACTAGTCCAAATTGAAAGCATTTGCAGACAACAAAATAAATGTGACTCAAATTTCAAAGATTGCTTTGGGAAGGGTAGAAAACATTGTTGGAAAAGGAGAAAATGCTGGTTACTAGCATTTTCTCCGTTTCCCACAGTGTTTTCAAAAGGCTTCTTTTTCAGGGTCGTTAAAAGTCGGGATTGTGTGGTAAAGGATTAAGGTGTCGTCTGCAAATGATTTCAATTCAGACCAGTCTGAAATTTTGTCGTCTGGTAATGGGTTAAAAACGAGGCTTGAAACTCATTGGTCACTGGTTCAATTTCCAGCTTGGCCCATACCTTTCTAAGGATTGATGATAGTCATTGCAACAGGATACAATCCTGTTTTACCCCTGCTAGGTATTGCTGTAAAAACATTTTTGTGGGAAAGCAGCCAGTGGCTTTGAAACATCTAAAATTTGAAAAGGATAGAAAACATTGTTGGAAAAGGAGAAAACGCTGGTTGCCAGCAGGGTCGTGAAAACACAGGACTGTTTGATAAAGGATAAACTCTGATTTATATTGTTTATCCATAATTTATAAGGATGTTTTCAAAGTCCTTGAATACTAATTTGTTGTAGTTGGTGATCAGTTAACCCTGTACCAGACCAGAGCTTCAGATAGAGGGAGTGATTTTATTTTTAAAATTAAAAATATTAATTATTCTCCACCAAACCCTATGTTATGGGTACTCATTAGAATCGTCTCAACAAGACGATTCTAATGAGTACCCACAACATAAGGTTTGAAAGAGAAATAATGGATTTAGAAAACCATCACTCCCCCTTTTCATTCTGGAGCTCTGCAGATAACATAATTTTAGACTCTTCCAAAATCAAAGCAGTAGCAGATGAAAAATTAATACAGCTCAAAAAACTGAAATTGTTTTCGAAAGGTTAGAAAACATTGTGGGGAAAGGAGAAAATGCTGGCTTCCAGCATTTTCTCCTTTTCCTACAATGTTTTCAAAAGCCTTTTTTCTCAGGGTTGTTAAAACACAGGATTGTTTAGTAAAGACTTTAGATGAACAAATCGTTAGACTTTAGCTGTCCAATCATTTCTTGGGGACAAGCCACTCAAACATGAAAGCGATAACATCTATAGCGAGGAGAATCTGACCCGTAAGGCCTCATTTTTCACTTCAGTCAATTTCCCCGGAGTCGGAGAAAAGAAAAACATAATTAACCTATTATCTGATAATGTAAATTTTGAAAGCTTTTCATTATATTTGTCAATTTGTAAGAAAAAAATTAGAAAAAGTAAGAGAGAACGAACTGGCAGGCAACTGTAAAGGTGACGATTATGAAGATAGCTGTACATGATTTTGCAGGCAGTGAAAATCAAAATCAGACTGCAGAGGGATGGTGATTGTCATGGTATGGTTTTAACGCTGTTTTCAACATAATATCAGTTATACTGCGGAGGCCAGTGCACCTATCCATGCTCTCCTGGAGTTTCTTTTACCAGTACTCTGCACGATATTCTTTCCAAGCCACTGGCTGCTTTCCCACATAAGCATTTTCAAAACAGTGATCAGCGAAGAGAGAGGAATGAATCGTGTTACATCAGTCCTCCGAAAGAAATTGGCCAAGGCAGGGATCGAACCAGTGACCCCCTGTTCTTGAAGTTGAGTCCTGTATGCCACTGACTACGCTACTGGGGCTCGGTGACTGCACAGGAATTTTAGTCTGAAGTTAGATCTACAGTCTTGAGAATTTTTTAGTGCTCAATAATATTGGAGCATCCTTGGATTAGGCAGTTCAGAATCCTAGCTTTCCAATACTTATGGACCCCAAGAATGACATGAATAAGGTAACTGCCACCATGGTTTGCCCTTACTATTGTTGAATGTGGCATTAAAGCTTTGCCAAATAGCGAAAGTTTTAGTATTGACCATTCAAACAAATTTAAACATTGAACATGCCCCCATCATATATAAGAAAGCCTAGGTATAACCCCTGGCCATGACCAGCCCACATAACTCAGGTGATAGAGCGTAGGGCTTGTAAACATCAAGTCTTGGACCACTTGAGGATGTGGGTTTGAGCTCCACAGCTGGCCATCTAAAATTACTATTAGTCTTTTGGATGAGATCAAAACCAAGGTCCCACGTGACAGTGCTGTACAATGAGCACGTTAAAGAGGCAGGCGTGACTTAGGATGGGTTTTGTCCTGTATCTTGCACCATTAACAAAACTAAGTCTTCAGGGGACATCACCCATATGGGAAACTAGTGGTGCCGATAAATAAACACACATTCAGGCAACCCCTGGCCACCTGAGTATCGGAGAATCTTTTACCCTGGAGTCATTGAAATTAGATATAGAATTGGTTGTATAATGGATGGGATATTTTTCCGCTGACTCTCATGCTAGACTTCACATCGGCTATGTAAATGATATGCAAGACCTAGGAAACAGATTGGCAGTCCACTAATAATTGATTTTTTTTTTTCTTTGCTCTGTGAGTGATGAAAAATATGATAGAGTGTGGCCATAGTCTTGCCTAATAATATGGCTTTACTCTTCACCAAATTCCGGAGTTTTAGTGGCCCTTGAAGAAAAAGGCTTTTGAAAACATTGTGGGAAAAGGAGAAAATGCTGGTAACCAGCATTTTCTCCTTTTCCCACAATGTTTTCAAGAGCCTTCCTGATCAGGGTTAGTAGAACTTGGGATTTTGTTTTTTTTTTACGGAATTGTTCAGTTGTTCGGTGAAGGGTTACCAGTAATAATGAGTGTATTATTGGAGCTTGTCACTTCTCAATGGAAGGCCTAATTACATTCTACATTCATTTCCTCAATATTCCCAGATATTCTCTCCTCTACTAGTAAACAATTAACACCTTTTTGCTGTCTACCTCTATCTCTGTTCGGGGATATAAATTAGCAGTAGTATAGACAGATATGTAGGAAGTATTATGTGTGTAGTCTTCAAAGAGTAGTACCAAGATTTCCCTTCTCTAACACAAATCCCATAAGTACCTATTCAGTGTTTCTCCCAGCTTCAAATTTTTGAGGGTCATTTGTGACCCTCATTCCAAATTTTTGGGGGTCATACAAAACTCTTGAGGGTCACCTTCATAAATGTTTCTTTAAAGCTACTTAAATTCATGTTTAGGGACCTTTCCCTGTGACTCCACTAACTCGGAACTGAAACTATTTTTTCTTTAGTATGACAAGACACGGATATTTGTTGCATTTGTTGATTTTTAGCTCCACTGGCCGAAGGCCAGCGAGCTATTGTCATGGCATTGTGTCCGTCGTGCGTCCGTCCATCCGTTCGTTCGTCCGTGCGTCCGTGCGTGCGTGCGTCCGTAAACTTTTTCTTAAAAAAACTTCTCCTCAGAAACTATTGACTGGATTTTTACCAAATTTCACAGGAATGTTCCTTTGGTGGTCCTCTTTCAAATTCCTTCAAATAATTGTGTTCCATGAAGAATTCTGGTTGCCATGGCAACCAGAGTAAAAAACCTTTAAAAATCTTCTCCTCCCAAACCGCTATTTGGATAGCATTATTATTTTGCAGGAATGTTCCTTAGATACAGGTTTACAGAATTCCTTAAAAAAAAAAAAGATCTGTCAAAAAACATGGCTTTTATGGGAGACTCATTTTCCTTTTATGGTATAAAGTAAAATCTTTGAAAAATTTCTTCTCTAAAACTATTCATTGGATTTCATTGTTGTTTTGCAGGTAAGTTCCTATGGTGGTTGTCTACCAAATTGTTTCTTCAGTGAGCTAAAATGCAGGATTGAATGATAATTGTTAAAAACTTCCTTTCGCCATTATAGAAATATCAGGCCTGTGGAGCAACACAGGCGCTCAAGCGCCTCTAGTTCATTTTTTTCACGTTTTCAAGGTGTTTACTTGTGGAAGGGATGACAAAACAGTGCAACTACTTTCTGTTTTTCATTTCAGTTTACCTGCTATTCTGTTTTGGAAAGTGCCTAGAATACAGAGACCGTACACGTTTAAAACGGGGTGACAAATTTACCTTTCTATAGTTATTCCGTACCTAGTTAATTAATACTAAACAAGAGCTTCAAATGTGCGACTGTGTCAGAGAGAAGCCATTTGGTAGTAATTCATGTTCTTTAATTCTTTTTTTTGCAGTACTGGCAGATATTTATCTATGAATTATCAATAAAACCAGTTTCAGACACTGGGCACCGTATCTTAAATTCTCAGTATAAAATAATCATGGCATACATGTTATGAAATCTTTCTCTGCATATGAATCTTATTTTGCCCCTTAGTATCTCGGCTCGACGTCATGGTGTGCATTATAAACTATTGTTTTAACTGAACTGATATTTTTTGGTTGCGTCAGAAAAGACATACACAACGAATTTTAGTGCGTCAGGTAAGAAATCATTGCGTCAAAAATGCAAGAAACGCACTCTGGGAGAAACACTGCCTATTTACTTATTATCAGTACGATGTGTACCTTTTGTCAGTACATACTGTCAATCTATTATCATTACATATTTTGGATCTCTGGCTCAGCCAATATTTTTCTGAGAATTGACGAGAGTCATTGCGACAGGATTCATTTCTCTCCCACAGCTGACCATTGTCTCTACGATGTAATGTGGGAAAGCAGCTGTTGGTTTGGAAAGAAAACTGTACAGAGTACTGGTAAAAGAGACTCCAGGAAAGCATGGATAGGTGCACTGGCCGCTGCAATGTAACTTAAATAATGTTGAAGACAGCGTTAAACACCATACAATCAATCAAGTACATATTTCTAGAAATGTCCTGCTTTGGCACAGCCCAGGTACTGGAATTACTGTTTTTACCTTGTTAAAGTTTCCTCCTGTTAGTAGGTTATGTTTTGGTTACGCTTAATGACTTATGAAGACATATTTATGTCCCCATTATGCATCATGCTTGGATTAAAGGGACCTGCTTTAAGTCTGCTTATCTCAAGTCCAAACCTCCCATTGTCCTACTTGGGCTCAGATCAGGTACTGTATTAGGGGGTCGCTGGTTCAAATCCCAAGTTTGGCCAATGTCTTTTTAATGAGTGATGATAGTGGTTTCCACAGGATTCATTCCTCTTTCACATCTGATCATGCAGTGATAGTTATGTTGGAAATCAGCCAGTGGCTTGGAAAGAATGGTGCAAAGTACATATGCAAAGTACATGCACTGGTGAAAAAAATCTCCAGGAAAGCATTGATAGGTGCACTGGTCACAGTGATATGACTCAATGTTGGAATCAGCATTAAATACCATAAAAAAATTAACAAACAATTGTACTGGAATTACTATTCATTCATAAAAATCATTAGTTCTCCACAAAAAAAAATTTTCTTTTTTTGGTTGCAATACGAATGATCCTAGGAAGACATTTTTGTCTGTCCCCATTATGTATCCTACAGAGTTTTAGGAAGTTCTAGGGTGACAAGTTTATCAATGAGTAATGTGAATGTATTATATGGGTTAGCTTTAAAGTGAAAATACATCAAAATGGTTATTTATAGCTTTTTATCATCATCAAAACACCAGGATATTTATTTTAAACCTTTACCAAAAGACAAAATTTTGGACTGGACCAAACTGAAAGCGTATGCAGACTACAAATTACATGCAGCTAACATGATGATTTCTGTCTTTGAATGGATAGAAAATTATGTTGGAAAAGGAGAAAATGCTGGTTACCAGCATTTTCTCCTTTTCCAACAATATTTTCAAAAGCCTTTGATTTCGGGGTTGTTAAAACCCTAAGGATTGTGTTTTTAAGAGTTAACTTTTACCAAACAATCTCATGTTTTACCCAACCTGAGGAAAATAGCTTTTGTAAACATTGTGGGAAAAGGTGGGAATGGTTGTTATCAGCATTTTCTTCTTTTATCACCATGTGTACTACCTAGTTCAAGAACAAAATTCATACCATGTGAGCCATATATTAATTTGATATTTCAAAACGCTCTTAATTTGGACAACTCTAAAATATTTTTGTTTGCTACTTGGTGAGAACTCTGTCTGCCAGACAGTACTTGGATCCATAGCTGTACAGGGAATATCAGACGATAAGAGTTTAAAGACCATAGTGAGGTTAAAATCTGTGATAAAAGGTATAAAATGTGTGATTAAAGGTGTATGTAGGTTAGGTGTATGATAAAAATAGATCAAAATGTCTATTTTTAGCTTTTTATCTCTGTCAAACCAATAGGGACATTATCTTAAATCCAACAGTTTAAGGCTGTCTCTGCCTAGCAATTGTATTTAAATATTTGTGACCCATTACTGTGTAGATCAAGTATTTGAATGTACATGATTACCATTAAGCTTTAAGATTAAAAAAAAAATCAGAATTTCTATTTATAGCTTTTTATCATGCTTAAACAGGAAATTATCTTAAATCCAAAAATTAATCACTCTGCCTGCCTAGCAATATTTATTCCTTTTTACCCCATTCTTGTACAAATTATTTCAGGCCATACTGTGATCAGGATTATATGTATGGGATTATATGTATGAGAATAGCTGAAAGATAAAAATAGATCAAAATATCTATTTATAGCTTTTTATCATTATCAATCAACAGGGAACTTATCTGAAGTCCAACAGTTTATCATTCTGCCTGCCTAGCAATATTTAGACCCTTTTAACCTATAAATGTAAAGAATATTTCACACACAAATTGGACCTAGTTCAGATAAGTATCTGAATGTATAGTATTGGTTCCTCTATGTCAAAAATAGATCAGCATGTTTATTTATAGCTTTTATCATTATCAAACAGAAGGTCATCACCCTACATCAAGGGCAAAACTTACTGCCTGCCTTGCAATATTTAGACATTTTTCACCCATTATGTACAGAATTTTGTCAGTCCGTAATGGGGGTTAGGTCCAGATAATAACATAATATGGTTTAACCATGAAACAAAAGTAGATCAAAATACCTATTTTTAGTTTTATCAAACACCAGGACTTCCCTTAAATCAAAAGTTTATCTTTCTGCCTACTAAGCAATATTTAGACCCTTTCAACCCTTCACCAAAAAATCAAGAGGTTTAACTCTTTGCCCAAAGACAAAATTTCAGACTGGTCCGAATTGAAAGCATTTGCAGACGACTAATTGATGGTAGCCCAAATTGCGTAATATGACCTTGATATGGTAGAAAACATTTTGGGAAAAGGAGAAAATGCTGGTAACCAGCATTTTCTCCTTTTCCCAAAATGTTTTCCAAAGCCTTTTATGTTGGGTCATTAAAAGTCATCATTGTGTGGTAAAGTGTTAACCACACGGAGGAAGCAATCTTTTGAAAACATTTTGGGAAAAGGAGAAAATGCAGCTAACCAGTATAGTTTCCTTTCCTCACAAAGTTTTCTGCGCTGTGAAAGACAGTCCATCATTAGTGCCACATTCCATGTAAAGTCGGTTACTGCTTTAGATTCTTACCAGTCCAAAATCTTTTTCCTCAGTAAAGAATAACTTGTAGTAATGTTTGGGCTAGTTTTAGATCACCCGAAACTGGCACAATAAGATAAATATTTGATTGACAGGAAAATATATCCATTTGTTGGTACAGAAATTCTGTGGAAACAGTAACTACAACAACTTTTCTTCAATCTTTTGTAAAAGCCTATTGCTGCTTTTTGGTATAAAAATTTCTGTGGGAAATGTTGCTATCATAATTATGTTTGCCTGAATGTTTGTAACAGCCCTTTCTTCCTATTGCTGTAAAAATTGCTTTGGGAAAAGGAGCAATTGCTACTTTTTCCTCAGTGTTTGTGCTGCATGTTGCATGCAATTACTCATTTTCGCTTCATATTTTCTATGCATATGTGTTTCTTGCTGAAACCTGTACTACACAATCCTGTCTTTAAGCTACCATGAGGAGGAAGGCTTTTGAAAACATTTTGGGGAAAAGGAGAAAATAGTAACTACCAGCATTTTCTCCTTTTCTCTCAAAGTTTTCAACCAGTTCTTAGACAGTAATTTTTTTTTTATCAAATTTTTAGTTCACAGATGGTTTCAAAATTGAAAGTGCTTGCAACAACAAAGTTGAACACAGTAAGATGACTGTCTATGAACTAGTTGCAAACTTTAGGGAAATTAAATTTTTAGTGTGTTATTGAATAAGTTTTATTCCCACAAAGATGTATTTTAACAAATTTTACTTGTTCACATGTCCCTGTATGTTCAGTATAAAGATAGCCTGTGGATATAATTGTAAACAAAACAGGCTGCTAAATTCTTTACCAAAGGACAGAATTTTAGACTGGTCTAAATTCAAAGTATTTGCAGACGACAAAATAAATGTGACTCAAAAAACGAAATTGTTTTGGGAAAGGTGGAAAATATTTTGGGAAAAGGAGAAAATGCTGGTTACCACCATTTTCTACTTTTCCCACAATGTTTTCAAAAGGCTTCATTCTCAGAGTCGTGAATACCCGGGAATGTTTGTTAAAGAGTTATTTCTATTTATTTGTTTGCAATTTCTTTAGTGTTTAACCTTTTACTACACAATCCTGCACTTTCCACTTTGCCCCACGGTGTTTTCTGACCATTCATAGATAAATCACATCATTTAATGGTATATTTGATTTTTTTTGTCCAGAAAATGCTGTCAGTTTTGACAAGGCTAAAATTTTGTGGTGGGTAAAGGGTTGAGACCATATTCAGCATGATACCAGTAATATGGCTGGGACCAGTGATGACTGCCAGTGAAACTATCCATGTTTTCCTGGAGTTTCTTTATCCCGCAGTTTACACAACACTTACTCGAAGTGATTTGCTGCTTTCCCACTTCAGTATTGTTTATGTGATATAAAGTAGTAACTGAAGAAACTGTATCAGTGACTAACATTTAACCCTTGGAAGCAATTTTGCCAAGCTGGGAATTAAACCAGTGACCCCAGGGTTTCAAGCCTTCTCTGATACCAGCTGAGCTACTAGATCACAAATATTTTGTTAATCATTTACCACACAGTCCCGATTTTTAACTTCATTGAAAAAGAAAGCTTTTGAAAACTTGGTGGGAAAAGGAGAAAATGCAGGGAACCAGCTTTTTCTCCTTATCCCATAAAGTTTTCGACCTTTTCAGAAAAGAGTTAATCTTTTACTACACACCATTTTATTCTTGTCCATTTTGTCCATTGTAGCCTTGTCTAAGTTGAAAGCTTTTGCAGACAACAAATAAATATGAGCCATGCTCTGGCAAAAGGGGGCCTAATGCATCTCCGTGATACATGATACCGAGCAAGTCGTCACATAATTACGGATCCATTATAGCCACTTTTTTATATAATTGACTGAATCATTAGGTAGACTGGTCCTTGGACATACAGAAAATTGGCCAATAGCGAAAAGTTTTGGCCCAGGTCAGCCTGCGCGGACTGCGCAGGCTGACCTGGATCGATACTTTTCGCAGATGCATTAAGCCCCCTTTTCACAGAGCACGGCTCATATGTAACTCACAACATAGAATATGTCTTTCACAGTTTACAAAACATTTTGGGGAAAGGAGAAAATGCTGGTAACCAGCATTTTCTCCTTTTCCCATATTGTTTTCAAAAGCCTGTTTACTTTGAATAGGTAAAAGTCAGGATTTTGTGGTAAAGAGTTGAACTTTTCTGACCAAAAGCCTGTATGGAAATTGGTCTACATGTATATGTACTTGGTTCTCCCCCACCCCCCTCCTGTACATAGACCTGCATTTCTATTATTGTATTTGAACTTTTCACCTGATCTCAGGCTTTTGTTATTGTTTTTCAGTTTGTGGCATATTTAAACTTTTGCCATTCAGATTTGATCAGAGTGATTTTATAAAATTTTATGATAATTTGATAGTAAATATCTCCTTTTAACCCTTTACTAATCAGTTTCATGGTTTAGTGACCCTGAAGGAGGAAGGCCTTTGAAAACATTGTTAGAAAAGGAGAAAATGCTGGTAACCAGCATTTTCTTCTTTTCTCACAGTGTTTTTTAGCTCCACTGGCCGAAGGACAGTGGGCTAATGTCATGGCCCGTCATGTGTCTGTGCGTCCGTCTGTCCGTGCGTTAACTTTTTTTTAAAACATCTTCTTCCCTGAAACTACCCAGCCAATTTTGATGAAACTTCATAGAAATGATCCTGCCATGGTCCTCTTCAGAATTTCTTGAAAGAATTTAATTCTTTCAAAAACTCTGGTTGCCATGGCAACAAAACTTAAAAATATTGGAAATCTTTGAAAATCTTCTTGTCAGAAACCATAAGGCCTAGGGCTACCAAATTTGGCATGTAGCTTTATCTAGTAGACCTCTATCAAGTTTCTTCAAATTATAGCCCTGGGGTCAAATTTGACCCCGCCCCGGGGGTCACAAGTTTTACATAGGCTTATATAGAGAAAATTTTAGAAATCGCCCTGTACCTAGCCATAAGGCCTAGGGTTACCAAATTTTGCATGTGGCTTTATCTAGTGGGCTTCTACCAAAAGTTCCCAACTTATAGCCCCGGGGTCAAATTTGACCCCACCCCGGGGGGGGTCACAAGTTTTACATCATAGGCTTATATAGAGAAAACTTTAGAAATCTCCCTGCACTTAGCCATAAGGCCTAGTGCTACCAAATTTTGCATGTGGCTTTATCTAGTGGGCCTCTACCAAGAGTGCCCAACTTATATCCCTGGGGTCAAAATTGGCCCCGCCCCAGGGGTCACAATTTTTATATAGGCTTATATAGACAAAACTTTAGAAGTCTCCCTGTTCTCAGTCATATGGCCTAGGGTTACCAAATTTTGCATGTAGCTTTATCTAGTGGGCCTCTACCAAGAGAACCCTAATTATAGCCCTAGGATCGAATTTGACCTCATTCCAGGGGTCAGAAGTTTTACATGGGCTTATGTACTGAAATGTTTAGAAATCTTCTTGTTACTTACCATAAGAACTTGGGCTACCAATTTTAGTACTGTCTCAGGGGTCTTATGTTCAAAACCAATTGGCCAAGTATTGTAATGTTTGGCATGTAGGGATTTTATGTATTAGCCAGTGGAGCGATACAGGGCCATCATGGCCTTCTTGTTATCCTTTCAAAGACAAATCTAACATTCAGGCAACTTTTCATTTTTTGTGTGCAAATGCTTTCAATTTTGACAAGTCATAACATTTTGTAGTTTGGTAAAGTCTTGTTAACTCCTTACTCATGGAGCCACAGTAGCTCAGTCAGTACTGTACCGGACCTGAGAACAAGGGGTCTCTGGTTTGATCCCCAGCTTGGCCAGTTTCTTTCCGAGGATTGATGATAGTCATTGCAACATGATTCATTCGTCTCCAATTGACCATTGTTTTGACAATAATTATGTGGGAAAGTAGCCAGTAGCATGGAAGGAATATTTTGCTGGAACTCTAAGATTGCATGGATAGGTGCACTGGCTGCTATGATGTAACTGAAATAATGTTGAAAATGGGGTTAAACACCATAATTATAGTCAATCAACTCTATACTAGACAGCAAAATTTTAGATTTGTTCATATCAATAATATTGGCAATCAACAAAATAAAATTCCGCTAAAGTGATGGAATTTTTTCTTTGTTGGGATGAAAACTATCTTTTGACAAGGGAATGAAAAATCCTGAAATTGACAAGAGAAAAAAAAATCCTCAAAGTTACGTTTTTGAAATCTCTCTCCTTTGTACTTGCAAGAGACTGAATCATTTCCTGGTTATCAGCATTTTCTCTCTTTGTCATGATGTTTTCAAAAGCCCTCTTCCCTTAAGGGGCATATAAACTCTGGGTTGTATGCTAAAGGACAATTAAAGAAGTGAAATCATAAGATATCTACAGCAGTATACAAATATTTGAGTGGGGCTCTAGCAAAAGAGAAGTTAGTAGACCCTTAATGCTTCTAGTGCAACATGGAATAAAATTTCTTGACAGTTGATGAACAAGGCTTTATACTGATATAATACTTTTGCACATTTTTAACCAACCAGAAATTCCTTTGATATCCATCTTGAAATTATTTGTTGATACTTTCGTTAGTTTTCAGAAAAGGGAGGTAATTATTATCTCCCTTTTTAATGAGAATATAGTGGTTTTAGATTTATAAAATTAATGATAATTCTAAGAAGGGAAAAGAGTAAAAAGTGGCTCGTTTAAAGTATAAAATAATACTCATTTTTAATCATAGCAATTTTTTTAGGATAAAATTATAGTGGAAATATCTGTTTTCGATTACGGGTCCACTACCTTAACGTATATATCTCAATGATGCATTATATCATGTCATGACATAATTATGGATCCATAAAATCCATTTGTCTTCGAAACACTTTAATCATGAAGTAGAATGGTCCTTTGACATGCAGAAAATTGACCAAAGGCGAAAAGTTTCGACCCAGGTCTCCCAGTGCTGACTGAGTGGGCTGACCTTGGTCAGTACTGCATGCAGATGCATTAAACCCCCTTTTCACAGAGCATGGCTCATTTTAGATATCTTTTGAGAATTCTCTTAAAATTTTGTTGGCAAACATATTATACTGAAGAATAATTACAAGTAAGGTTTTGTGTTCTTACCTTTTATCACACAATCCAGTCTTAACTGACGTAGAAGGCTTTTTTAAAACATTTTGGGAAAAGGAGAAAATGCTAGTAACCAGCAAGCAGCATTTTTTCCTTTTGCTAAAATGTTTTCTACCCCTTCCCAAGACAAGTTATATGATTTTCTCCATGTTTAAATTATTGTCTGTCATTGCCTTGGAAACTGATCATTCTAAAATTTCGTTGTTTGGTTAAAAGTTTATGTCTAGATAGCGAATTATGAGTGGGCTGAACATATTATCTCTTTACCACACAATTTCGACTTTCAACGACCCTGAGAAAAAAGCCTTTTGAAAACATTGTGGGGAAAAGGAGAAAATGCTGGTAACCAGCATTTTCTCCTTTTCCCACAATGTTTTCTATGCTTCCCAAAATAAATTTCAGTATCTGAGTCAAATTTATTTCGTCATCTGCAAATGCTTTCAACTTGGACCAGTCCAAAATTTTGTTGTTTTGTACAGAGATATAGTGAAATTTTAGACTTTTCTCCATTGAAAGCATCTGCAGGCAACAAGTCAAATGTGATAGAGGGTTCACCGGTTGCAAACGTTGTGGTTAACCCTTGACCACACAATACCTAGTTTCAATGACCCTGAGAAAGAAAAGAAAAAGCCAGGACCTTCAGTGAGGATTGAACCTTGGGTGTAGCACCCCTGTCAGTCTCTAGACTAGTACTGGTAAACTCATGAAACACATAACTTAACTCATTACTCTACAATCCTGTATTTGAATTACCTTGAGAAAGAAGGCTTCAAAAAACGTTGAAAAAAGGATAAAATGTTGGTGACCAGCATTTTCTCTGTTTCACAATATTTTTACCCTTTCAAAGACAAACCACATCAGTTGAGTCATGTTTCAGTTATTGTCTCTAACTGCATTTAGTAACAGAAAGTGTAAAATATTCTAGTCTTGGAAAGATTTCAGTGATTAAGATGTTGCAGTGATATTACAGAAATACCATTGAAAGTTGCATAAAACGGTAATCAGAAAAAAAGTAACAGGAAAAAAAGTAACAGGAAAAGAAGTAACAGTTTTTGCTCGTAAAAAAAGCAACAAGAAAAAAAAATTACAGGTTTTGCAAGGAAAAAAAGTAAGTTTATAAAATTTATTGGTTCATTTGATGGGCCTATCTTCTATAAAAATGGAGGTTTGTTATAAGTGTTATTTGTAAGGGTTTCTTATAAACTTTATTTCTAAGTTCCTCATTTTCATGAATTTGATGAAATTATATTATTAAAAAAAAAATCTTTGTCATTTGGCAAAATAATTGTTCAACTCTTCTTAAAAACAAATTTCAAGAATTGCCGTTAGCAGATGACAGGATAAATATGTATCAATCTTTTGATCTAACACACGACAAACTTTGGAACAATCACACAAAAAATACTTATTTTTTAACCCTTTACCACACAGTGACTACTTTTAATGACCTTGGGAAAGAAGCCTTTTGAAAACATTATGGGAAAAGGAGAAAATATTGGTAACCAGCATTTTCTCCTTTTCCCAACAATGTTTTCTACCCTATCAAAGAAAAATTGCACCATTTGAGCCACATTGAAATTGTCATCTGCAAGTGCTTTTCAATTTGGACAAGGCTAAAATTTTGTCGTCTGGTAAAGAGTTAAAAACTGCAATTAACACGGTACACCTCATACCAACCATGCTTGCCTACATCAAATCATATGGAACAATTTAATTAAGCATCAGAAAGTATAATTATTGAAGACATAAAAAAAGTCTCTCAAACAACACTCAATTAATATCAACTTAATTATGCTAACAAAAATTTAAGTTTTTAGCTAAGTTTCTATGTTGATTTTCGCGTTGCTTTATAGTATTTTTTATGAAAAGTATTACTTTTTCTCCTGTCACTTTTTTTTTCCTACATTCGCTTAAAACACCATCTTCACAATAAAATTTACAGGGAAAAACATTGCCAGCGGCCCAGGGGTTATGAAGAACAGAGATGAAAGAATGAAAAGCTCTTGAAAATGAGAAAACCATGTTATACTAAATAAAGTAATACATGTACATTGATTTGTTTTCCATAGTTTAACCACTTGGGAGAGTGAGCATTTTTTAAGTTGCATTAGAGAATAGTGTAGATCAAGATCAGACTGTACAGAAAGCACAATTATACCTAATGTCGTCCCAACTAAAGGATGGAATATGAAGAAATGATAAAGAGAATTAAAATCGCTTAAAAATGAGAAAATCCTGTTACTCCATATTAAATAACCCTTTACCACACAATCACAAGTTTTAACGACCCTGAGAAAGAAAGCTTTTGGAAACTTTGTGGAAAAAAACATTGGTAACCAGCATTTTCTTCTTTTCCCACAATGTTTCCTTATCTTTTACAGACAAATTCCATTACTAATATGCCACATTTACAATGTCCTTTGGAAATGCTTCCAATTTGGATCTGTCTTTGTCGTATGGTAAAGATTTAATACATAATATTTTCTGCAGTTGGCTATTGGGTTATGAAGGACAGAGATAAAGATATTAAATTTCTCTTAAAAATGAGAAAATCATGTAAAGCATCATAAATTAACCCTTTACCACACGACAAATTTTAGACCTGTCCGAATTGAAAGCATTTGCAGATGACAGTTTCAATGTGGCTCATATGAAATGATTTTTCTTTGATAGGGTAGAAAACATTGTGGGAAAAGGAGAAAATGCTGGTAACCAGCATTTTCTCCGTTTCCCACAATGTTTTCAAAAGCCTTCTCTATCAAAGGTGTTAAAAGTCGTCATTGTGTGGTAAAGGGTTAACCAATACACTAATTTGTTTTCCTTGGGGTTATCCCTTGTGCACTAATCATAGCTTACCTCTGTAAATAGTGTTGGCCAGGATCAGACTAATATTGTGCAGTCTGATCCTGGATCTACATTGCTGGGTATTGCATGAAATTTTATTTGGAAGAACTAGCAGCATTTGAAAAACAACTTACAGTAATTAATATTGTTTTTGTTGTTCTGGGCAGAATCTAATGACTTCATTCACACATTTTACCTCCTGTCATCTATAAATATTTACTTTACAGCAGACTCCTTTGAAAACATTGTGGCAAAAGAAGAGAACTGCTCATACTAATCAATTTCTTCTTTTTTCACAATGACTTCTTATTGCTTTCATGTTTTATAATTCTCTAAATTATAACAATGCCATTAAAGGATGTTTTTGAAGTCCAAAGAGAAAGTCAAAAAATGGCTCAGATGATGGAAAATGTCTCAGGAATTGTAGAAAACATTGTGGGAAAAGGAGGAAATGCTGATTACCAGAATTTTCTTCTTTTTTCACAATGTTATCAAAAGCCTTCTTTCTCAGTGTCATTAAAACTCAAGATTGTGTTGTAAAGGGTTAATTGTGCTCTCCTAGGGTTTTAATCACCATATAATCATGTTTTAACATTCATTAGGAGAGAGCATTTTGAAAACATTTTGGGAAAAGGAGAAAATGCTGGTGACCAGCATTTTCTCCTTTTCTCATAAAGTTTTCAACCTTTTCCAAAACACTTGCCTTTTTGTAAGTCACACTAAATATCTCGAAATGCTCTGGGTATGTACAAGTCTAAGATTTTGTATTCTGGTAATAATCTAACTCTGTAAGGGTCAAAGCCACTGGAAATAGCTTCAGAAGAAAGACAATATCAGAATTAGTTCAGTGCCAAAAGTTTTGTTGATTTTCCATTTTGTAAGTAGTGTTGGGTTACATGTGCCAATAAGTACATTTACTCTTACCCAACCTTGAGACTATATAGACTTGGCTGAATTGAAAGCACCTCCAGACTACTAAATAAACAGGACTAAAATGGTATTATTATACCCCCGCAAAACGAATGTTTTTGGGGGTATACTGGAATCAGCCTGTCTGTCCGTCTGTGTGTCCGTCCGTGTACAAAATACTAGTAATTGCCTGTTTCTGTCAAAGCGCTGGCGTGGGTATTAAGTCACTTTCAGTGACAGCTCTAGTTTGTCCTATTAAGAGTGGAAAACAGTATGGGAAAAAGAAGAAATGCTGGTATCCATCTTGCATGAAGTGTTGCAGGGTTTTCTCATAAGGCCTAACAAAAAAATATCTGTGCTAAGGGTTTTGGCCCGAGATGCTGTAGGTAGGGATTTTTTTTTCCAGAAACTTTTTACATGGACCATGTACTAAAATCACACCCGACAGATTTTTATTTTCTGAATCAGAGCGTAAAAAGTTTAGTGTTGGCAGCATTTTCTAGGTAGGGTCAGGAAACCCTAAACACAGATATTTTTTTGATAGGCCTAACTGTCTCATAAGGGGGTCATTTTGATCCCTTGAAAAGAAAACAATTAAATTTTGGGGGACATTTTGAAAATGTAGGTGTCCAAACTAAAAAAAAACAGGGGTCAGGGAAAACACTGGTGTTGGGCTGTAACAGTCACATGCCAATAAGGTATGATTACTCTTTGCTAGCAGAATGAATTATAGTAGACTTGTCCAAATTGAAAGCATTTATGGACAACAAAATAAACATGTCTAAAATGATCGCAATTGTTTTTTAAAGAGTGGAAAACAGTAAAGAAAATGTATATTGTGTTGCAGGTAGAATTTAATCTCAGTCACTATGGTACACTTTGTAAAAATTGAAACCAAATGCTATCCTCTTATTTATAAAACATCCTCCTCCATATTTGTAGCTGCTGAGTGCTTGTCAAATCAATATAGCCCAATGACAGTATTGTTCACCAGGGTCCAATATGAAGACAATTTAACACTTTGCCAGACAATGACGTTTTTGGCCCATTCATCATGAAAGTAGTAATTTTGTAGATGAAAATATAAATGGTGCTCAAAACGATCGGACTTGTCAAAATCCTTTACCACACAATCCCAAGTTTTAACGACCCTGAACAATAAGGCCTTTGAAAACATTGTGGGAAAAGGAGAAAATGCTGGTAACCAGCATTTTCTCCTTTTTCCACAATGTTTTCTCACCTATGAAAGACAGAAATCATCATTTGAGCTACATTGATTAGCCTGTCTGCTAAATGCTTTTAATTTGGTTGAGTCCAAAAGTTTGTCGTTTGGTAAAGAGTTAAATGGGGTGGAAAACATTCTAGGGAAAGGAGAAAATGCTTGATAACTAGCATTTTCTCCTTTTCCCACAATGTTTGCAAAAGCCTCCTTTAGGTACATGGTTTAATGATATATGATTATTGATGAAGGGACAGTTTTATTTATATATATGGTATTTAGAACAGTTTTCAACATTATTTCAGTCATAATAATGGCAGCTGGTGTATTATACTTTGTACACTATTCTTTCGATACCTGGTTGAAGTAGACTTTCTTTATGGCGATTTTTCACCTCTCACCTCTGTTGCATTGTGAGAAAAGTAGTCAGCGACTTGAAAAGAAAGTTGTGTCAGTACTGTATGAGAAAGCCAGGATTTAACACAGACACAGGTGCACTGACCACAGTAATATGACCTAAGCTGTTTAAATGGTGTCAAACTCCAATACAATCAATCAGTCAATCTTTCCAAGCTTCAGTGACAATATGCTGGTTAGGAGTACTTGTTCTAGCTTTTTCAGGATTGTAAAAAAATTGGGATTTAGTGGTAAAGGTCATAGGGGTCCGTAGTTTGACTCCTGTCACCCATAGACTAAAACAAGGGATTTAACTGTATGCAGCCCGTTACTCGCCCCCGGTTACAAAAAAACAACGTATCTTTTCTACCCCATCAGTTATTCTCCTAATTTTTTCTACAGCTGAGAGCTAAAACATTTTTCTACCAGAAAAACACAACTGTTTGTCAGTGGCTAATGCAGTCTGGCTGATACATTCGCTCGAACTTGTAAACTCGCTCAAAAATCTTCGCCATTGACACGGGTTCGTACATTCGACACTGACGTTTGCTCATATAAACCAATGAAATTTCTCGTTCCAAACAGTGTCACCGTACTGTCACGTGACAAAAAGGTGTAAGCAGCTGTACGAAATTTCATTGGTTGAATTCACGACTGTTAGTACATATCAACCGATGAAATTTCTTGTTCCAAACAATGTCACATGACAGAAGATGGCTGCAGCTGTTCGAAATAAGAACGTGGATCACAAATTCAACGAATTCTGAGGCGTTTCGTCGTTATTGAAGATAAAGACTATAGGTCAGTAGTATTTTTAAACATGTTTAAAGGGTTGGTGCCGCTAATGCTGCATTTCATTGGATCTAAAGTGTATTTTATATCTTGAAAATGGATGTACGAACCTGTGTCAATGGCGCAGATTTTTGAGCGAGTTGACAAGTTCGAGCGAATGTATCAGCCAGACTGCATTAGCCACTGACAAACAGTTGTGTTTTTCTGGTAGAAAAATGTTTTAGCTCACAGCTGTAGAAAAAAATAGGAGAATACCTGATGGGGTAGAAAAGATACGTTGTTTTTTGTAACCGGGGGTGAGAAACGGACTGCATACAGTTAAATCCCTTGTTTATAATATATAGTCTATGGGTGCCAGGAATCAAACTACGGACCCCTATGTTAAAGGGTTAAGGACCCTGAAGAATAAAGTTAAACACAGTAGAAGAAGGAGAAAATAATGATAACAGCCATCTGAGGTGTGATGAAGCTTTCTTTAGACCTCTTTAGCTTTTGTATGACCATGCCTTTTATGGAAAGCAGTCAGTTACTTTAACCCTTTACCACATAATCCCGACATTTAAAGACCCTTAGGAAGAAGGCTTTGGAAAACTTTGTGGGCAAAGAAGAAAATGCTGGTAACTAGCATTTTCTTCTTTTCCCACAATGTTTTCTAACCTTCCAGTGACCAATCCAAATATTTGAGTCCAATTTAATTCATAGTCTGCGAATGCCTCCAATTAGGACCAGTCTACAACTCTTACAAACAAAGTTCGTAACAAAGAAACAAATGAACAAAATTTAATGCATGGCAGTACAAACTGCATCTTGGCGGGATTCGAACCCAAGCCGGACAAGATCCTCGTTTTTCGAGGTTTAAAAGACCAATACCTTAACCACTGAGCTAAAGAGATATCTCCCTAATGCAGTTGTTAGGTATTGTATTTAAATCGGGACGAAGCCATGTATGAAGGAGTGGTCTCCCGTAACACACCCCCTCTTAAAGTCATCATTTATTGATGACTCAAAGCCTTATTAGGCAGTATGTCTATTATTTAGACAACAAATGTCCGTTTTTGGACAACAAATGGGATTAATGGCTCAATGGCCAATCCCGGACGAGCCCCCATCTTACGAACAAAGTTCATAACAAACAAATGAACAAATGCATGGCAGTACAAACCGCATCTGGCGGGATTCGAACCCAAGGCGGATAAGATCCTCGTTTTTCGAGGTTTAAAAGACCAATATTTTAACCACTGAGCTAAAGAGATATCTCCCTAACGCAGCTGTTAGGTATTGTATTTAAATCGGGACGAAGCCATGTATGAAGGAGTGGTCTCCCGTAACACAACATTGTTGTGTGGTAAAAAGTTATAAAATGTTGTGTTTAAACACTTGTAGAGATGATTGCCAGGAACACATGGGTAGATGTCCGTGGTTGTGGGGTAGAGCGTCGGCCTCGTAACCATAAGGTCCTGAGTTTGATACCCGGGAGCGGGTGTCAACTATGGGATTTTTCATTGGCCCACACATTCGGCGCGAGTACTGGTGTAGTTCCCAGGAAGCAGAATCGAGAGAGATTAATATAAGTTGTAAGAACTTGTTTCTTAATCGATGTAAAATAAATATGTCTAAACTAAACACATGGGTAGATGCATTTGCCACCATATTATGCCTATAATGTTGATGTACGTTAAACAACAAACAAACGTTAACAAACAATTCAAGAGAATAGGGTCTTTAACCCTATACCACACAATCACAACTTTTAAAAACCCTGAGACAGAAAGCTTTTGAAAACAATGTGGGAAAAGGAGAAAATGCTGGTAACCAGCATTTTCTCCTTTTCCAACAATGTTTTCTACCCTGCCTTAAACCATAGGGGTCCGTAGTTTGACTCCTGTCACCCATAGACTAAAACAAGGGATTTTACTGTATGCAGCCCGTTACTCGCCCCCGGTTACAAAAAAACAACGTATCTTTTCTACCCCATCAGTTATTCTCCGAATTTTTTCTACAGCTGAGAGCTAAAACATTTTTCTACCAGAAAAACACAACTGTTTGTCAGTGACTAATGCAGTCTGGCTGATACATTCGCTCGAACTTGTAAACTCGCTCAAAAATCTTCGCCATTGACACAGGTTCGTACATTCGACACTGACGTTCGTGCATATAAACCAATGAAATTTCTCGTTCCAAACAGTGTCACCGTACTGTCACGTGACAAAAAGGTGTGAGCAGCTGTACGAAATTTCATTGGTTGAATTCACGACTGTTAGTACATATCAACCGATGAAATTTCTCGTTCCAAACAATGTCACATGACAGAAGATGGCTGCAGCTGTTCGAAATAAGAACGTGGATCACAAATTCAACGAATTCTGAGGCGTTTCGTCGTTATTGAAGATAAAGACTATAGGTCAGTAGTATTTTTAAACATGTTTAAAGGGTTGGTGCCGCTAATGCTGCGTTTCATTGGATCTAAAGTGCATTTTATATCTTGAAAACGGATGTACGAACCTGTGTCAATGGCGCAGATTTTTTAGCGAGTTTACAAGTTCGAGCAAATGTATCAGCCAGACTGCATTAGCCACTGACAAACAGTTGTGTTTTTCTGGTAGAAAAATGTTTTAGCTCTCAGCTGTAGAAAAAAATAGGAGAATAACTGATGGGGTAGAAAAGATACGTTGTTTTTTGTAACCGGGGGCGAGTAACGGACTGCATACAGTTAAATCCCTTGTTTATAATATATAGTCTATGGGTGCCAGGAATCAAACTATGGACCCCTATGCCTTAAACAAATTCGAATTTTTGAGTCACATTAATTTTGTCGTCTGCAAATGCTTTCAATTTGGACTAGTCTGAATTTCTGTTGTGTAGTAAAGGGTTAACAATGCTCTGTTATTATGTCTGTCTGTTACATGAATGTTCCCATCATTTTAGCTGCAGCCGTAATGTTTAACAATGCTCTGTTATTATGTCTGTCTGTTGCATGAACCCTCCCATCATTTTAGCAGCAGCCATTGTTTAGGAGGATGTCTGGGAAAAAACCATTACTGACAGTAATTATAACTTGCAATACAAACATCTATTTTTCCCCCCAAATGTAGGGATATGGTTGTCATGGAAACATGTAATATTATCCCTATAAAACTGATACAAATGATATATTTCCTTGCTTAGAACTTTTGGGTTATTATATTAGAGTCTGTACATAAACCAATGAGAAAGTTGATAATTTTAAGGCCCTGTGGTTATTGAATGGAAGCAGGCAGGGTGGGGTAGACATTCAGGGGCCAAACTTGTTTGCAAGGATCCACGAAAGTCATTGAAACAGAACTAACTCTTGTCATGTTAATTCAGTCCTTTAGCATACAGTCCCCAGTTTTAAAGATCCATAGAAAGATAGCTTTTGGAAACATTGTGGGAAAACGAGACAATGCTGGTAACCACTTTTATCCTTCTCCAAAATGTATGTTGCCCTTTTAAGACAAATCCAGTTGTTTTGGCAGCTAATCTAGGGGCCTAAACTCTGTCGGAAGGTTTAAACAAAAGTTGCAGCAACAGGACTTGTTGGCGGTTTTAGTTTTTTGATGGGTCCCCTCTGAGTACAGAGACAATCATGAAAAATTCAGTTGAAATCTCTGCATAGATTTGGAGCGCACTTTTAAACTCTCTTATTTTCACAAAGAGAGGACAAAAGTAGAATTTGAACATACCTGTTGCTGACGTATTCAATAATCTTTCATTTCAAATACAAATATTTTCAATTTAAATGCTAAACATTTGAAAAAAAGTTTAATTGATCTGTTTCTTGAGGTGTTTCTGTTCCCCAAAATACACACAAAATGGCCACCAAACACAATTTTTTTTTTGAGATTAACATGTTATAAAAGACTTCTACAAGCAATTTACGTAATGAATCATTTATTAATTTGTCCTTAGTCATCTGTGTCACTAAGAATTGATTGCATTTCCATGCAATACAGATTAAATCAACAGAACAGAAAGTACAGCGCTGCGGCTTTGTTACCTGGAAATTCACAGAAGCACCGAAGAAGAAGAAATTTCTGAACTAGCATTATGGCCTTCTTTCACAACATTTTTGAACCCTTACAAAGACAAATACCGCCAAAAATTTGGACATACTTGATATGGCCTCTGCAAATGCTGTCACTTTGCTATCTGGAAATTCACAGAAGCACTGAAGAAGAAGAAATTTCTGGTACCTAGCATTATGGCCTTCTTTCACAACATTTTTGAACCCTTACAAAGACAAATTCCACCAAAAATTTGGACATACTTGATAATGTCCTCTGCAAAGGCTGTCAGTACAGATGAATTTTAAGTTGTCATTTATAATTCTCTAAAGCCCCTGTCACACTATACAGCGTTTCCACTGCATTGGCATGGCGTTGTTTAATTTCCCAGTGTGCCATGAAATTGCAGATTTTTCGTGAAGACGGAGATGTCACGGTGTTCTCATCACGACCAAGGCATTGCTACGAAGCTCCTATGACGCGTAATCTCGTTCCTACGGAGTTCTTCTTGGCGATTCTCTGCACTCTCACGGTGCTTCCACTGCATGCACTGGGCTTTCACGGTGCTCATACTGTGTGCACTGGGTGTTCACTGCGTTCTCAAGGCGCTCACACTACACTGACGGCTTGTTCTTGAAAATCGTTTGAATTATCTCTGAAAACGTGAAAACGAATTGTATGTATACACATTTATTCACCAATTGTTTCTTTGCTGTCATCTCAAAAAGTCAATGGAGAATAAAACTATACTCGTAAAAAGAAAGGCAGAAAAGCAGGACATAAACCCCAACCCTCTCAAACAGAAACAAGTCAACCACTGTCACCTTATCAACCATTAGGCTACTACCCGGGCTTACGCCGGCCATGTTAACTGAATGTTTATTTGCATACTTCATCTACTATATGTTCGGTTTTTTTAAACAAAGACTGATGGACGCAGTAGAAGTGCCTCAGAAGCGTAATGATCGCCATTGCAGCTCAGACGAGTCGTTTTAAAAGCGCATTAGAATAAATAACACTCTGTGTAAGCGCCATTGACGCGGCGTAGAAGCGCTGCTGACTCGCCATATAAGCACAGTCAAGACACAGTGACATATCAGAGCACGTGGTACAATCTCTGTGCAAGGGCCACCAACAACCACGTGTTTGCACTGCCACCTCTGTGCGTGCCGGCGGAGCTCCTCCGGCATTGTGGGAGATCTTACTGTGCAGGTAAGACAACCTTCCACTGTGCTCTTCTCAGAACGCCCAGTGACGGTGTTTGTTTTGTGCATGCTTATAGTGTGCGCCGTCCCTCGGCGTCCTAGACAATCCTAACGCGTCTATTCATGATGCCACCGCGTTGCTGTGGCATCATGCTTGAGATCGTACAGTGTGCACCTCAGCGTTCTGCATTTTTTCTTGGACGGCGTGGGATCGTGACCCTGGTGTGACAGGGGTTTAACAAAACTTGGGATTGTGTTTAAAAGAGTTAAGTTAACAAGAAGATTTACATTGCATGAACTAATCCAGTAATAGACCAGGTTCCATCCGTCATGCCAGAATTATGTAAGGTATTATTTCAGTGATTTAGAAAACTAGCAATGTCTGAGAAACTTTTTTTCCTTGTTTATTAAATAATTGATGTCTCATTTGTAAGTTTGAGTTATTGCTAGGAGAAGGACAGAAGACATTTGTGATTTATCACCAGTTTTAGTGATGTTTCATTTGGCTGGTTCAAATTCAAAGCATTTGCAGATGACAAATCAAAAGTGGATTAAATGATGAAATTTGTCCTTAAGAGATTAGAAAACATAGTGGAAAATGGAGAAAATGCTGGTTCAAATTCAAAGCATTTGCAGATGACAAATCAAAAGTGGATTAAATGATGAAATTTGTCCTTAAGAGAGTAGAAAACATAGTGGAAAATGGAGAAAATGCTGGTTACCAGCATTTTCTCCTTTTCCCTCAATGTTTTCAAAAGCCCTTTCATTCAGGATCATTAAAATTCGCGATTGTGTTGTAAAGGGTTAACTCTTTACCAAACAATTCTGAGATTTAATGATGCTGGAAAAGAAGGCTTCTGAAAACATGGTGAAAAAAAGAGAAAATGCTGCTAGCCAGCATTTTCTCCTTTTCCTACAATGTTTGCTACTTTTTCACTAATAAATCACAGATACATAGTTAAGCTCTTTACCACACAACAAAATTTTGGTAGAAATTGGTCGAAATTGAAAGCATTTTTGTTTGAAATTTTGGTCAAAATTGAAAGCATTTGCAGATGACATATTAAATGTTACTCAATGCATAAAATTTGTCTTTTAAAGGGTAAAAAACATTGTGGGAAAAGAAGAAAATGCTGGTTACCCGCATTTTCTTCTTTTCCCACAATGTTTTTTCAAAATGCCTCATTCTCAGGGTCATTAAAATTTGGAATTGTTTGGTTAAAATGTTAAGTGGTATTGCAGATTAAGATCAGGCTGCAAAGAACATACAGCCTTGTAGTCTGAATCTACTCCGTCCAAAGACTTATCCATGCCAAAATGCCAAAATAGTGTGTTTCCCATGTTTTTAATGACATGTAAAAATCAAAATCAGACAGCACAGAATATACAGTCTGATCCTTGATTCGCACAAACAGGTTACTAGTTATTCTTGTCACAATGGTCTTGCAATTTTAAACAGCAGGACCTATCTTTCTGTCTTAAATTTTCTGTTTAATCTATTTATTTGAACGGGGCTGAGACCCGGTAGCGTAGTCAGTAGCGTACAGGACTTTAGAACAGGGGGTCGTAGGTTCGATCCCTGGTTCAGCCAATTTCTTTCCGAAGATTGATGATAGTCATTGCGACAGGATTCTTTCCTCTCCCACTGCTGACCATTGTTTCTATGATTATTCTGTGGGAAAGCAGACAGTGGCTTGGAAAGAAAATTGTGTGGAGTAGTGGTAAAAGAGACTCCTAGAAAGCATGGATAGGTGCACTGGCTGTCGCATTATAACTGAAATAATGTTGAAAATGGCGTTAAACACCATACAATTAATCAATCAATCAATCAATATTTGAAAGGGATAGAAATTAGAAAAGGGTCTGAACACAATGGAGGGGGAAGGGCATTTCAAAATTCAGAAGGTAAAGATTTCTGTTTATTTTGTGAAATTACCTGTTTGCACATTTACAATTTGTATGACCTTTATAATGTGTTTGTTCTATAGCTTTAGGCCTACAACTCTGTTTGCATTTAATTAGTTGTATTTATAGGACTGTAATTTTGCAACCACACTTTATTAACCCCCCCTTTACCAAATGACAAAATTTCAGACTTGTCCAAATTTAAAGCATTAATTTTGTAGATGACAAAATTCAATGTGACTCAAAAATTAACATTTGTGTTTGGAAGGGTAGAAAACATTGTGGGAAAAGAAGAAAATGCTGGTTACCAGCATTTTCTTCTTTTCCCACAATGTTTTCAAAAGCTATCTTTTTTATGGTCGTTAAAAGTCGGGACCATGTGGTAAAAGGTTAACTCTTTACGACACGACAAAAGTTTAGATTTGTCCAAATTTAAAATATTTGCAGACGACATTATTCAATGCATCTCAAATGATGGGATTTGTACCTGAAAAGGCAGAAAACATTGTGGGAAAAGGAGAAAATGTTGGTTACCAGCATTTTCTTCTTTTCCCACAATGTTGTCAAAAGCCTTCTCTCTCAGGGTCGTTAAAACTCGGGATTGTGTGGTAAAGGGTTAAACCTTTTACTACAGGGCATATTTTCAGGAGGAGAGCAGCTGTAGATGACAAATTCTATGTGATTGAAATGATGGGAATTTTCTTCTAAAGGTTGCCAGCATTTTCTCCTATTCCCACAATGTTTTCAAAGCTTTCGTTCCCAGGGTTGTATTAAGTTGGCATTGTGTAGTGAAGGGTTAAACCTCGGTTTATGTTGACCATCTATATTTAACAAAGGGTCCTGTGTGGCTCAGTAGTAAAGTGCAGGACTCGTGACTTTGAGGCCCTGGGTTTGAGCCTCACCGGATCTACTGGTTTCTTTGAGGGATTGTCCTTGTGCAAGACACTTCAGAGCCCTAGACTAGTACTGGTGAAACCCGGGAAATACATGCAGCGTTAAACAACATTCAATCAATCACTCAACTTTCAAAGTTGTCTGCTGCAGGTTTGTGTTAAGGATAGGGCACCCTAATGAGATTTGTGTAACATCGCTGAAAAAACCTACGGATTTGGCTAAGACTCGGGTAATTGGTAATCGATCGGCCAATAGACGCTGCTTACCCACATCGATTACGGATTACCCGGGTCTAAACCGAATCCGTAGAATTTTAGCAAGGAAAGGCAATGTTACACGAATCCCATTAGGGTGCCCTATCCTTAATGGTAAAGGTTGAACATTACTACAAATGGCAAGCAGACTAATTTTGATGCATTATTTCCTGAAACTAAAAGTTGATTGATTGATTGATTGCATGGTGTTTAATGCTGTTTTCAGCATTATTTCAGTTTTATTGTGGTAGCCAGTACACCTATTCATGCTTCTGTTTAGTTTCTGTTACCAGTACTTATGCACAGTACTCTTGAGCCAAACCACTAGCTGCTTTTCCATGTGACCATCTTCAAACCAATGATCAGGGGTGAGAGAGGAATGAATCCTTTCTCAGTGACTATCATCAATCCTCAGGAAGAAATTGGTCGAGCAGGGGATTCAAACCAGCGACCCCCTGTTGTCAAGTCTTGTATTCTACTGACTGTGTTATCAGGGCTTGGCCTGAAACCAAAATAAAATGATCTGTGGGATTTTTAACCTGACCATTTGAAAATTATACTTCATTCCTTTACTCAAGAACTTTTCTAAATCTCATATTAATCCAATTTCTGATAGGCTATGCCAAATGGTTCAGCCAATCAGCAATTGTGTTACATTGAAAATTAGAATTAGACTTAAACTGCACTAAAGAATGGTTGGTGAATATGTGCCCAGATCTATGATGGATGCTTTTTGTGCGAGAAAGAGAAATAGATTGATGACCTTTGTGGATTGATGACCTTGCGTGCTTCAAATCATCATTGTGACATTGTCCCTTTCATTTCCCGCCCACATGGTATTACACAAAAGCCCTCAGGTCACGGACCTCTCTATGATAGATCTTAACTGGATCTGTGCTGTACTAATTAACCTTCTACCTAACTGGATGCTTTTATGAACCCAGGAGAAGTGAAATATTTAACAACATTTTGGGAAAAGGAGAGAAGAGAATAGGAGAGTTAGCCTACCAGTTCTAGAACTTGACCAAAGATTTACTAAAATGGTGTCTGTAGGTGTGCTGAAATGCAGCCAATGGATGTGCTTGAATACGGTCTGGACGCTAGAATGCTGAAATGCTGCCTGTAGGTCAGCTAAAACATGGCATGCATGTGTGATAGGATGTGGCCTGTTGTTTGCTTAAAATTATATCTATAGGTCTGCTGAAATATTGCTGGTAGATGTGCTTAAATTCTCTTTGTTGGCCTCAAAAATGTGGCCTTGGGTTTGCTAAAATGTGCAACTATTAGATGTGCCTAAACGTGGCCTTTAAGTATGCTAGAATGTGGCTTGTGGGTGTGCTTAAGCAATTATGGCCCTCAGGTTACTGAAAAGTGATCTTTATACCCCCCACAACGAAGTGGAGGGGGGTATACTGGAATCACTATGGCTGTTTGTCCGTCTGTCCGTCCGTAGACACAAATGTGTTCGGCGAAATACTCCGAAAGTTTTTCAGGTACTGAACTCAAATTTACACACAGTGTTCCTATATATATGAAGTTGTACATGTGCAATTTCCATGACCCTGCTGCGATTTGTTGCGGAATTTTCTCCCCTTGAACTTTTTTCTACTCTTCCTTTTGTACTAAACCATTCTGCATTCTGTGACAAAGACCTGTTTTGTGACAAGGAGCTGGTGGGCGGTATGATCACTTTTAGTGATAGCTCTAGTTAGGTTTGCTAAAATTGGATCTGTGGTTACACTAAAATGCAGCCTATGGGTATGCTAAAAAGCAGCCTGTAAGTGTTCTGAAATGTAGAATGTAGGAAAACCAAAATTTGACCTTTAGGAGTGCTAAAATATGGCCTGTACCTGTGCTAAAATGTTGTCTTTAGGTGTGCGAAAATGTGGTTGAAATGCAGCTGATAGCTGTGTCACAAACTGGGCCTTTTATGCATGCTCAAACGACTTGCTAAACTGCAGCCTGTAGGACTGTGCTAAAACAGATGCCTTTAGTTGTACTAAAGTGTTGCCTATACATGTGCTAAATTGGGTGAACAGACATTTTGGCCACGGACGGTTTGGCCACGGACGGTTTGGCCAGCTAAAAGAGCAAAATGGGACATTTGGGCCAAATGTTTTTTTATCACAGAAAAATGCAATAAATGAATTCTTTATTGAGTTAAAGAGTTTTCTTTTTCGTTCAATCTTTTTCATCATGGATTATAGAGCTCAAAATCACAATATCGCAGAAATAGCATTTGGCCAAAACGTCCTATCAAATTTTGTACTTTCAGCTGGCCAAAACGTCCATGGCCAAAATGTCCTGGCCAAAACATCCGTGGCCAAAACGTTCTACATATGCTAAATTGTGGCATGTAGGTGTACTAAGCTATGGCTTGTGGGAGTGCTGAAATGCTACCTATGGGTTTACTGATATGTTGCCTGTTGGTGTGCTAAAATGTGGCCTATGGAACTGGTGTGATAGGATGTGACCTGTATTTGTGCTTTAAATCCAGCCTTAGGTCTGCTAAAATGTTGCGTTTAGATCTTCTGAATTTCCATCTGTATGTGTGCATAAATTTGACCAGTGGGTATGCTAAGATGTGCCATGCAGATGTGCTAAAATGCAGCTATTAGCTTCAGGTAGGCTATAATGCTGTTGGTATGCCTATTTGTTGTCTATAGATGTGCTCAAATATGGCCTGTAGGAGTGTTGAAATGTGGCTTGTACATAGGTATACATGCACTAACATGTGGCCTGTAGCTGTGCATACATGTGACCTGCAGGGCCTGTAGGTGTCCAGGGTCTGCCTTCACTAACCATTCTGAAGAACATTCTTGGCCTTATTTTCCAGAATTTTCTATATTTGAAAGTAACACAATTTTCTGATTGGCTAAACCAATGGTTTAACCAATCAGAAGTTATGTTACTTTCAAATTTAGAAAATCTTGGTGAAGAAGACCAAGAATATTCTTAAGAATGGTTGGTGGATAGGCATGCTGAGCTATGGCCTATAGATTTTCTAAGCTGTAGGTTGTAGGTATGCTAAAATGCAGCTTGCAGGAGTGCCAAGTTGAGGCCAGTAGATGTGCTGAAATATGTCTATGTAGAGAATTGAGACTGTAAAGGGATACAATTAATTAACAGGGAAATACAGACATTCTATTCTTGTCACTATCCAGGATATAGCTGTGTGTGAAGCATCATTTACTGACCAGGCCTTTGTCAGAATTGGAAACCCTTGAACAAATCATTTCCTGATCTGGACAAGCCCCCTCTACTCTTTCCATTAACCCTTTACCCTACGACAGAATTTTATAATCTGCTTGCAGTGAAAACATTAACTTTGTGGGTTTTTTACAATAAAAATGGGGCTGAAATAATGTTTTTTCTTTTAAAGGGGGTCGAAAATATTGTGGGAAAAGGAGAAAATTCTGGTAGCCAAGTTTTTAGCTCACCTGAGCACGAAGTGCTCAGGATGAGCTATTGTGATCACTCACCATCCGTCGGCGTCCGTCGTCCGTCCGTCCGTCCGGCCATTCACATTTCTTTGTTTACACTCTAGCATCTACAAATATTAACCAATCAGCACCAAACTTGGTCAAAATATATATGACCATAAGATCTCGGATGAGTTTGATTATGGGTGTAATCGGATTAGAACAGTTGGAGTTATTTGCCCTTGAATTAGAAAAATTGCTATATTTGACTTTGTTTACACTCTAGCATCTACAAATATCAACCAATCAGCACCAAACTTGGTCAAAATATATATGACCATAAGATCTTGGATGAGTTCGATTATGGGTCTAATGGGACCAAAAGAACTGGATTTATTTGTCCTTGAATTAGAAAAATTGCTATATTTGACTTTGTTTACACTCTAGCATCTACAAATATCAACCAATCAGCACCAAACTTGGTCAAAATATATATGACCATAAGATCTCGGATGAGTTTGATTATGGGTGTAATCAGATTAGAACAACTGGAGTTATTTGCCCTTGAATTAGAAAAATTGCTATATTTGACTTTGTTTACACTCCAGCATCTACAATTATTAACCAATCAGCACCAAACTTGGTAAAAATATATATGACCATAAGATCTCGGATGAGTTCGATTATGGGTCTAATCAGACCAGAACAACTGAGTTATTTGTCCTTGAATTAGAAAAATTACTATATTTGACTTTGTTTACACTCTAGCATCTACAATGTTTAACCAATCAGCATCAAACTTGGTCAAAATGCTTATGACCATAAGATCTCAGATGAGTTCGATTATGGGTCTAATCGGACCAGAATGACTGGAGTTATTTGCCCTTGAGTTAGAAAGTTTTTTAGAATAGTTCTTTGTCCGGAGCATAACTTTGTCATCTCCAGTCCGATTGACTTGAAACTTGGCATTTGTTCCCTTTGATTGTCATTTTTACAGCATTCTCTGCTTGTCCGGAATATAACTTTGTTATCTCTAGTCTAAACATCTTCAAATTAGGTATGCATGATTGTTAAAAAAATTACAGAGTGCAGTGCACAAGAACCATAACTCTTCCTAGCACGAATTTTGAGTTATTCCCCCTTAGATCTTCATTTTTATAGCATTTCTTGCTTGTCCGGAGCAAAACCTTGTCGTCTTAAGTAGGAATGACTTGAAATATATTATGCTTATTTGTTGCAATATTTGGAAGTGCAGTGCACAAGAATTGTAACTCTACCTCATGCTGTCTTTGAGTTATTTCCCTTTGATTATTTTTACAGCATTTAGTGCTTGTCCGGAATATAACTTTGTCATTTCAAGTCAGAACAACTTCAAACTTGGTATGCATGTTTGTTGCAATATTACCGAGTACAGTGCGCAAGAATAATAACTCTACCTAGCGTGATTTTGAGTAATTCCACTTTGATCTTCATTTTTACAGTATTTCTTGCTTGTCCAGAACTGAACTTTGAAGTCTTAAGTCAAATTGACTTGAGACTTGGTAAACATGTTTGTTGCATTACCTGCCCTTTGCGATTATTATACCTCTTTGACAACTGGCGGTGGGATGGGCATATCTTTACTGCTTAGTACTCAGGTGAGCGATATAGGACCATCGTGGTCCTCTTGTTTCTTTTTCTTACAGTATTTTCTCAGGGTCAAAAAAAACCAACATCAGATGGTTTGGTAAATGGAAACAGATAACCAACCTGCACCTGACTATTTTTTTGTTGTTTTTGCTACTTTTGGAAATATTGTGACCAAAGGAGAAACAACTTTTTAAAGATTTTTTTTTCCATTTTGCTAAAATGTTTTCACAAAATGATCATACATCAAATCTTAATTAACCCCTTACCTCATAATCCCAAGTTTTAAGATCCTGAGGAACAGGGCTTCAGAAAACATTTTGCCATCTGCCGATGCTTTGAAATTGAACAGTTTAGTCTAAAATTTTGTCATTTGGTGAATAGTTAAACCTTAGGCTGCTTAAAGCTTGACTCAAGGACCTTTAGCATACAGTGTAGATCAAGATCAGACTGCACAGAATGTGCAGTCTGATCTTGGATCTACACTGTCCGATACAAAGATTTCTATTTTGAAAGTTTCATTTCACTGTTTTAGCAGGATAAGGGTTGATATTGATTGTACTTACTCTACATGGATATTCCTTTAGATGGTATTGCTGAGTTGTTGTGGAAGATAATGGGTTAATTAATGTTTTAACCCTTCACCACGCAATCCTGTGTTTATTGACCACCCTTAGAAAGAAACGGTTTGAAAACATTGTTGGAAGAGAAGAAAATGCTGGTCAGCAGCATTTTCTTCCTTTCCCACAATGTCTTCTACCCTTTAAAAGGCAAATTCCATCATTTAATTTGTTGTCTGCAAATGCAATTTGGACGAGTCTAAAATTTTGTTGTCACTTAACTCTTTTATAGCACACAATCCTGAGTTATGACCCTGAAGAAAAAAGCCTTTTGAAAACATTGTGGGAAGAGGAGAAAATGCTGTTTTCTACCCTTTCTGATACAAATTTCTACATTTCAGCCACATTAAAACTGTCGTCTGCAACTGCTTTCAATTTGGATCAGTCTAACATTTTGTTGTTTGGTAAGGAGTTAACTCTTTTCCAAACAATCTGGGTTTTCATGACTCTGAGAAAGAAGCCTTTTGAAAACATTGTGGGAAAAGGAGAAAATGCTGGTAACTAGCATTTTCTCCTTTTCCCAGAATGTTTTTCACCCTTCCCAGAACAAATTTCAATATCTGAGTCACATTAATTTTGTCGTCTGCAACTGCTTTCAATTTGGATCAGTCCAACATTTTGTCATTTGGTAAAGAGTTAAATCAATAGCATAGGTGGCAACAAGAGATAACAGGAAAAATGAGAAGCAATATGTCAACTGTGTCAGTGTGATGTGTCCTAGTGATGTTGTTCTACTCTTTCTCCTTTCTCACAGTCTCTTGACGTTTGGTCAAGCCATCAACCTGCCACTGTGAGCTCAGTATTGACCTACACACTAAGCTGTTGATGGCCGTCTCAGTTTGGTCTGGCCATGGCCAAACCACTTTTTTGCCAGATGTAATAGTAATGGCCAATATAGCACTTGTAAAAATGGTCTGAAGATGCATTGGAATTGCTTCGAAGACGTCTTGTATTCAAAATTTTTTCTGGAAGGACCTCCCCTCTTGTGCTGTCCACCCACTTGTGCCTGTAACTTTTTGGGAACACAAGAGGCATTCCTTGGCCGTACTGCTTTTCAGAAGCTGACAACAGCAGTGATATAGCTGTGGGTTTTTAATTCATGTTTTAAATCACAAGTAAGGGAGTTCAAAAGAGATAACTGGAAAAAATAAGTAGCAAGTCCACCCTGGCAGTCTGGCATGCTGCACTCTGTTCGCTGTGTCACACAGTCTAAATTCCAATTTTAATGCAAGCCTGTAGCCAGCTATTATTAGGCAAAAAAAAAAACCTACTCCTAAAGAACAGCTTGATTAGTATTTGAAATGAGTAATAAGGGTGTCCACAAGAGATAAAAGGAATAAGGAAGAAGTGATAAGCCCACCCCAATAGTGTGATGTGTTACATTCTTTTCCCTGGATTCTCATACTCTTTCTTACCAATTGTAAGTCAGCCTCTTATTGTTGGGTCAATAATACCCTGTATAATAATGAGTTAATTAACGTTTTAAATCAATATTATTGGGTGTCCAAAGGAGATAACAGGAAAAAACAGAAACAATATGTCAACCATAACGGTTTGATGTCTTTCCCTTTTTCTTATCGTCTTACGCTTTTCATTATGCTTGAACCTGACCACCCTCCCCCATTCCCGCATCTGTAAGGGCCTCCAGTGTATTGCCCACAAAATGTCTAGGAAATACATGTTATTGTCAGATGTTGCCAGATAAACTTGGCAGATGATTTACTGTATTGTAGGCAGATTTTATAAATCTATCTATTTTTTTTTTACAGATGTTTTCAATATTGGGCTGAGGCCCACTGGAGCAAGCATTGTGATGAATAATTTTTGCCTATCTCATTTGAAAGGATGGCTTCTATGGCAGTAGTTAAGAATTCTGTTAGAAAATAATGTCTGAAAATGATCAGTTGTTTAAAAAGGTTACATGCAGCTGCTTTTTATCCCTCAATGGTTGTTAAAGCCGACTAATTATATATGGCTTGCAACATGCGAAAAGGGGCATTTGGACATTTGCGCAAAGTGTCGTCTCGGATCAGCCTGCGCAGTCTGCGCAGGCTAATCCGAGACGGCACTTTACGTCAGTATTAGATTTCGTCCTACAGTAGACTTGCGTGAAACAGAAAATCACATACGATTGGAAAGTGCCGTCTCAGATCAGCCTGCGCGGACCGGGGCAGGCTGATATAAGATGACACTTTACGCAAATATCGGAATGCCCCTTTTCGCGTGTTGCAGGCCATATGGGGCATGAATAAGAAGCATTGCTGGAAATTGCTTAATTGCTAGAAATGTTATATATAATGGTTTCTCTTCCTACAATATCTGCTACTATTTACTAATAACCCAAAGGGCATAAAAGCTCATAAGCTCCACTGGCTGGAGGCCAGTAACCTTACGTCATGGACCTGTGTATGTTGTGCACCCATCTGTGTGTCCATGAGTTTATTAACTTTTATTTCAAACATCTTTTTCTCTGAAACTATCCGAATGTTATTCTAGTAAAAACTTGGGATGCCATGGCTACAAAACTTGAAAATCTTTAAAATGTTGTCAGGAACCACTAAGCCTAGGGCTATCATACTTAAGCATGCAGCTTAAGCATGTAGACCTCTACCTAGATTGTCCCAGTTACAGCCCCAGGACAAAATTATGTGGACCTGTAGCAAGATCGTAAAAATATAGCCCTGGGGTCAGCCATAGGGAGTAAGACATTTTACAAAGGCTTGGTGAAAACTTAAATAATCTTCTTGTAGTACATGAAGACAATATGACTTAAAAAGCTTATTTAATGATCAAGAGCAATAAATCCTGTTTACTCTTAACAGATTATGTAATTTGTTACCATTTACCTCCCTTGATTGTTAAAATGCATTGTTACATAATTGGTGTTGGAAATTCAAGGTTTTTGGATGAAAAATGTTCTGTTTTCAATGAGCATGATATTTTTATGGTAGTTGTTATGCTCAGAAAGTTGAATATTTAGTATGAAGTAGAGTTTGTGTCATTCATTTTTACACGCCCGTCGAAGACGGGCCGTATTATGGGATCACCCATGGTGTACGAGCAGGCGGGCGGGCGGGCGTCAGTCCGGGCAGGCGGGCGGGCGGCGTCCAGTTCTTTGTCCGGAGTATAACTTTGTCATCTCCAGTCCGATTGACTTGAAACTTGGCAATTGTGTTTGGTGCGATAATACGGAGTGCAGTGAGAAAGAACCATAACTCTACCTCGTGCTATCTTTGAGTTATTTCCCTTTGATCATCATTTTTACAGCATATTCTGCTTGTCCAGAGCATAACTTTGTCATCTCCAGTCCGATTGACTTGAAACATGGCATTTGTTTTTGTTGCAATAATACGGAGTGCAGTGCGAAAGAACCATAACTCTACCTGGTGCTGTCTTTGAGTTATTTCCCTTTGATCATCATTTTTACAGCATTTTCTGCTTGTCTGGAGCATAACTTTGTCATCTCCAGTCCGATTGACTTGAAACTTTGCATTTGTGTTTGTTGCAATAATACGGAGTGCAGTGCGAAAGAACCATAACTCTACCTGGTGCTGTCTTTGAGTTATTTCCCTTTGATGGTCATTTTTACAGCATTTTCTGCTTGTCCGGAATATAACTTTGTCATTTTTAGTCTGAACATCTTCAAATTCAGTATGCATGATTGTTGAAAAATTAAGGAGTGCAGTGCACAAGAACCATAACTCTTCCTAGCACGAATTTTGAGTTATTCCCCCTTAGATCTTCATTTTTATAGCATTTTTTGCTTGTCTGGAGCATAACTTTGTCATCTTAAGTAGGAATGACTTGAAATATATTATGCTTATTTATTGCAATAATTGGAAGTGCAGTGCGCAAGAATTGTAACTCTACCTCGTGCTGTCTTTGAGTTATTTCCCTTTGATCATCATTTTTACAGCATTTAGTGCTTGTCCGGAATATAACTTTGTCATCTCAAGTCAGAACGACTTCAATTTTGGTATGCATGTTTGTTGCAATATTACGGAGTACAGTGCGCAAGAACAATAACTCTACCGAGCGTGGATTTTGAGTAATTCCACTTTGATCGTCATTTTTACAGTATTTCTTGTTTGTCTGGAAGGGAACTTTGTCACCTCAAATCAAATTGACTTGAGACTTGGTAAACATGTTTGTTGCAGTTATGAAAAGTGCAATGCACTGGAGCCGTAACCTTACCTATAATGCCCTTTTGGAATTATTCCCTATTCATTATTTTTTTTTACAGCTTTTCATGCTTCTCTACAATATAACTTTGTCTTTTCATGTTGGAATGACCTGAAACTTTATATGCATGTTTCCTTAACATTAGACATTCATGCCTATTTCAATCACTTACATGATTTCTGCTGCACTACTATTTTCCTCTACCTGCCCTTTACGATTATTATTCCCCCTCGACAACTGGCGGTGGGACGGGCGTATCTTGCAACAATTTGCCGCTCTTGTTTTCTTTTTAAACTTTCCTATTCATGCCATTAAAAAATGTTCTCTGCTACTAAAGTTTTGGAAATCTGTTTGCCAAAGCACTCATGGGTAAAGTTAACCCTTTCACACACAGTCCTGATTTTTAATGACCCTGAAAGACAGGGTTTTTGAAAACATTGTTGGTAACCAGCATTTTCTCCTTTCCCTCCATGTTTTCTACCCTATCAAAGACAATAATCATCAATATGGCAACATTTAATTTATGGTCTGCTAATGCTTTAAATTTGGTCCACACCAAAATGTTGTTTTTTGGTAAAGTATTAATTGATATTTGGTATGAAAGATCCTTTAGTAGACCTACTTTTATTCACTGCAATCATCTTTGCATCTGAAAAAAAAAATGACCCTTTTTTTTGGAAGGAGGGGGCTAGGCTATTTTCTCCATGAAAGTTGAAAGTTTACTGCCATGCAGGCTTTTTATGATTAATACCCCCGTCACACCAAACTCGTTCCCACTCCGTTCCGAAAATTTTTGCCAAACGGACTAAAACTGTGTTCAGACGGAGTGGACATATGAGCAACCATTTACGATCTGTTTACGAACTCAATGGAAAGGTTAAGACCGGAAGGTACTCCAGAACTTTCAGCCTGCTCAAAATCTTTCGCCTTCCATCCCGTCCTGTAAATAGACGAAGTGACAATGTACTTAAAATGAGATGGACGCACTAAAAACGGAACAGCCGTACTTCAATCTTATTAGAGACGCAGTGCAGTCGGGCATTAATTGGCAGTGCATTTGCATTTTACCAACCGAAATTACACGTCCTATCCCGACAGCAGCCCATTTTATGATTTTGTTGACCGGGGTAAGACTTTCTAAAACCAGGTTTGGTGAGACAGGGGCTTCAGGCTTAATTAAGCCAAAATTACACGTACTATCCTGAATGCAACCCGTTTTCCGATCATGTCAGGACAGGGTAAGACGTTCTAAGATCTAGTTTGGTGTGACGGGAGCTTTAATGATTTAATGTCTCTGTTAATGCCACTAGTGACCTGGTGGTTGCAGATTGGATATCTGTTTGAGGTAAACTTTCTTTCGGGCAATTTTAGGCCTCTAACCTCTGATGCACGTAAGAAAAGTAGTCAGTGGTTTGGAAAGACAGTTGTGTCAGTACTGGTGTGAGAAAGCCAGCAAACGCATGCATAGATGCACTTACGGTCCTTATATGACCGAAGCTGTTAAACTCCAGCACAAACAAACTGTCGTTGCCAATAAAGTGCATGATACATTTATTTAAAAGGCAATGGAGTGATTCCGTAAATGCCAATTACATGCATGATACATTTATTTAAAAGGCAGTAGAGTAATACAGGGCCATCATGGTCCTCTTGCTTTTAATTAATGCGAGTGAAAGCATTGTGGCAAAAGGGAAAATTGCTTCTCACAAGCAATTTCTTCTTTTGCTACAATCAATGCTTTAAGAAAAGTGAATCCTGCTTCAGGACAATAAAGAAGTTGTCTGCAGGTGGAAAATTGTCAAGGGAACCGAACAATTTCACTTTCTTGGAAAATGCTGGCAGTGGTACATGTAACCTTTCAGAAACTATCAGGTTTTTGGCTCCATTTGGCTGCTGAAAAAATATGGATTGGCTGCAAGCCCTCCTAAAGTTTGTTTTGATCTCTCTATAATCAAGTGAAATGAGAAAAATAAATTAATTTGAGACCTGTTATTTAGGGAAAAATGCTTAGGTTGAAGTCACCAAATGAACCCATTGCTGCATTGATACATTTAGAGCTACTGTACTGGAATTGATTGATTGTATGGTGTTTAACGCCGTTGTCAACATTATTTCACTTACATCACAGTGGCCAGTGCACCTATCCATGCTTTCCTGGAGTTTGTTTTCCAGGCCACTGGCTGCTTTCCAACATGGCCATCATCGAAACAACAATCAGCAGTGAGAGAGGAATGAATCCTGTAGCAATGACTAGCATCAATCCTCGGAAAGAAATTGGCCCAGCTGGGTATCAAACCCACGACCCCCTGTTCTCAAGTCCTGTATGCTACCTACTGAGCTTGGCACACTGTATTGGAAAGCTTTTGAAAACATTCAGGGAAAAAGGCACTTGCTTGTTACAAGCAATTGTTTATTTTTTTTAATTCTTTTTATTTTTGTCCAAGATGAAAGGTTTCTAGCCTGATTCTTGATCCACACTGTCCACTTTGCTAAAACACTTTTGACCAAAGCAACCATAAAATTTCAGTTATTTGAGTTGTATTTCTAGGATAAAAATGCCTGATAGGCTTGTTTGACACTCTAAGGGTTAATGATGTTGGGATAACATTGCTCATGTATTTAAAAACACTGTTGGAAAAAGAACAGTTCTTTGCTCTAAGCAATTGCTTCTTTTCTCACAATGTTTTCTATAGCTGTCAACTTCTGGGGTATGTAAAGGTTGTATTTACACAGAAATAGATTTTCTAAATCTCAAGAAAACTAGAAACTTGGCAACTGTTCAGGAAGCTGTCAATACTCAACCAGAGTAAATCAAATACATATTTGCTTTTGAAAAAACCTTATTCAAACTCTAGCCCGGAGAAATCGAAGAAATTGTGAAGGAAAATAAAAGCTGGTTTCCAAATTGTATTGATTGATTCAATAGTTTATAATACCCTGAATAAATATGTCGATGAATAGGTGAAAAGGATTGAAGATATAGCTGAATTTGCTTTAACCCTTTCTTCTTAATAGCCCCCTGAAAAAAGCAAATGGCACAGGTCAAGATCAGACTGCACAGAATGTGCTGTCGGATCTTTGATTTATTCTGACGGCTTGTTTGCTCAAGCCAGTAAGATTATAAATTTTGTAAATGTTAGTGAATGGTATTTTAAGTAATTGATAGAGGTCAGTTTTATATAAAACCCTGAAAGAGATGTGTGTAAGAGTGTCTATAATAACTCAGGTTGCTCTTGCAGATAGTCAACTCTTTACCAGATGAAATTGGAACATTTGCAGATGACAGATTAAGTGTGGCCCTAGTGATTATTTCAATCTTTGAAAGGGTAGAAAACATTGTGGGAAAAGGAGAAAATGCTGGTTACCATTTTTGCACAATGTTTTCAAAAGGCATCTATCCTCTGGGGTTGTATGGTAAAGGGTTAACTCTTCCACACAATCCAAACCTTTTAATGACCCAGAAAGAGAGTGCTGTTGAAAACATTATAGGAAAAGGAGAAAATGCTGGTAACCAACATTTTCTCCTTTACCCACTATGTTTTCTGTCCTTCCAACACCAAATTAAAGAATTTGAGTCACATGTATTTATTTTGTCATCTGCAAATGCTTTCAGTTTGGACCAGTCTTAAGATTTGTTGTTTGGTAAGGGGTTTAGGTCAAGATCGGACTTCAAAACTCAAATCAACGAACATTTTAAGTCCGCACTCAGGATGCAGGTAGTGCATTTTGAAAGCTGTCTATATCAGAATGTGTGTCAAAGAAAAGGAAAACGAAGATCCATTCTTTGCAATCTGATCTTGATCTACTCTGTCAGCATTTGTAATTGCAACCTGAGTCACTGCAACAGGGTTCAAAATAAAGGAATTCATTACAGAAAATGCTGCAGCCACTTACCTGGACTGGACCTCTGAAAATATGAGAGAAGGACGGGCCTGTTAAATAAAACAATTGAAATCGTTGTTTTTAGTAGAATAGATTATTTTTTTGTGCCAATAACTTCCTCTGCTGATCAAACAAAAACAAGAGGGCTCTGACAGGGTAATGATTAATGAGGTGCTTTAACAGACTGGTACCTTTGTTTCTGGGATATACCTGGTCCAGTCTGCCCATTGAAATTATATGATTAAGGTACTTTAACAGACTGGTACCATTCTGGTCTAATGGCAGCTTGCTTCTGGAAATCAAAGCGCTGATGCACCGAAGACAAGCATGTGGGCGAGATGTGTGTGCTAATTTCTGATGTTTAATGAGGTGCTTCCACAGACTGCTGCTGTGTCTACGCAATGGAATATGGTGTTAAAGTACTTTCAAAGACTGATACCATTCTGGTCTTGGGGCAGCTCGCATTTGAATATCAAAGTGCTGACGCACCGAAAGGAGGCAGGTGGGAAAGAATAATTTCTTATGATAAATGAGGTGATTTAATCGACTGGCACCTGTAACTGGTCTAGCGTACCCATTCACATACAATAACTTTCTTTTGCTGATTACTGTTGATAAATAAAGAGCTGTCCAGGGATCATTGTTTTATTTGTATACAATTTGTATACAATTTGGTTATAATTTCTGCTCAAAAGTCAGTAACCCATCACTGTACAAGTCTGCTTTAATTTGTTTATATTTATTTCAATTTTTGTATTACAGCAGACTACCTTTTAACTCTTTACTAAACACAAAATTTTAGACTTGTCCAAACTGAAAGTATATGCAGACTCCAAATTCAATGTGGGTAAAATTGTGGGAGTTGTCTTGGTAGGGTAGAAAACATTGTGGGAAAAGGAGAAAATGCTGGTTACTAGCATTTTCTCCTATTCCCACAATGTTTTCAAAAGTCTTCTTTGTCAAGGTCATTAAAAGTCAACATTATGTGGTAAAGAGTTATGCTTAATGATCCAAGTGTTTATACAAGTAATTTCTTCTTTTGTCAGGATAATTCATTATGATTTCTTTTATTAAGCAGTAGAACTGCAAAATGCTGATTACACATGTTGTACAACGGTTTTTCCATATCAGTCTCCAACCACAAAAACCATGGAAGCAAACACATTGTAACAAAAGTAGATATTGTTCGTTAGCAATTTCTCCTATGAACAATATTGTCTTCTTGCTGCAGTGTTCTCAGAGATGTTCTCTTGCAAGATCTGGAGGTAATGCATTAAAAGAACGTCAAAAGGCATTAAATTCCATTATAGAAAATGTCAGGGGTTAGTTGTTCTTGAAATTGTCGGGGGAGGGGGGAAATCCCTAACCATTTCCCAAATAACAAGTTTTAGACTCTTCTAAATTCAAGGCATCTGCAGACAATAAATTTCTTAATGGTTCTAATGGATGCGAGTTCTTTGACAGGATAGAAAACATTGTAGGAAAAGAAGAAAATGCTGTTTACCAGCATTTTCTCCTTTTCCCACATTGTTTTCAAAAGGCCTCTACCTCAGTGTTGTTTAAAAACTGGATTCTTTCGTTAAGATTTCACTCTTTACCAAAACAAACTAATTTTAGCCTAGTCCAAATTGGAAGCACTTTGCAGACGACAAAATTAATGTGACTCAAAAACTGAAATTTGTTTTGGGAAGGGTAGAAAACATTGTTGGAAAAGGAGAAAATGCTGGTTACCAGCATTTTCTCCTTTTCCCACAATGTTTTCAGAAGGCTTCTTTCTTAGGGTCGTGAAAACCCGGGATTGTTTGATAAAGGTTTAATCTTGTTCAACATGGGAATTCTCTTAGGAGAAACTACATTATTGAATTTACAGTTGCATAAAAAAATATTTATTGTTATTGGGTCAGCGGCTCTTCCCCTCATGCATTCTTAAACAGAAATTTTATGTCTTAACCTTGTACCACACAATCCCAAATTTTAATGACCCTGACAGAGAAGCCTTTTGAAAACATTGTGGGAAAAGGAGAAAATGCTGGTAACCAGCATTTTCTCCTTTTACCACAATATTTTCTACCCTATCAAAGAAAAGTCGCACCATTTGAGCCACATTGAAATTGTCTCCAAATGCTTTCAAGGCTAGAAATTTATCATCTGGTAAAGAGTTGAGCTTTTACCGAACAATCCTGTGGTCTAACGACCTGACGAAGAACACTTTTGAACACATTGAGGGAAAAGGAGAAAAATACTGGTAAAACAGCATTTTCTTTTTTTTCCATGATGTTTTCTACCCTTCGGTACTTGTCCCATTATTTTAGCCTAATTTTGATGTTGTTGTCTGTGACTTCCTTTTCATATGGACCAGTGAAGAATTTCGCTAGTTTGTCTTACAAACTGTCAGATTTTTCTAAATTGAATGCATTTGGATAAGAAAAATTGAAGTTCAATCAAATGATAAAGTTTGTTTTTGAAAGGCTTGAAAACATTGAGGGTAAAAGAAAAATGCATTTCATAAGCCTCTTTCTCAATATTTTAAAACTTAGAATTGTTTTGTATAGGGTTTACCAATCGACCCAGTATTTTAACCCTTAGAAGGCCAAATAAATGAAGTGCACTCTGGCAAAAGGGGTTTCAAGGCCTCTTAATGCATTTAACCAGGCTGAATCATATGTTAGAATGGTCTTTTTGTATGCAGAAAATTTAACAATAGCAAAAAGTTTCAACCCAGGTCAGCCAGTTCAGACTGCCCAGGCTGACTTGGGTCGATACTTTCTGCAGATGCATTAAACCCCCCTTTCACAGAGCATGACTCAAATACCATAGAAATATTCAGGCAGCAAAATTTATGCAAATAGCTGCCATTGCAAGGACGCTGCTGTCCAGAATGTCTCAACATAGCATACCTTGTAGATCAAAGATCAGACTGCTCATTCTGTGTTATTTATCTTTTTCCCACAATGTTTTCAACCTTTCAAAGACAAATCACATCATTTGAGCCACACTTACTTTGTTGTATTGCAAATGTTTCCAATTTAGGCTACGCTAAAATTTTGTTGTCTAGTAGACAAATCTACAATCAGTTGTGTGACTAGATAGTCAGTCCCTGGTCATCTGGGATCTCAGATATTCCAGTAAATTAGTGAAAGTGCTTTGGCCCATTAGATCTTTTGTCTAGCAGACACCCAGTGTTTCTTTCCAAGTGCTGCTTCATGCTTTGTAACCAAACCACAAAATTTTACACTCGTCCAAATTCAAATCTGTTGTAGATGACAAATTACATGTGGCTCAGTTGATGAAACTTGACTCCTTAAAGGTAGAAAACATTGTGGGAACAGGAGAAAATGCTGGTTACCAGCATTTTCTCCTTTAGCCACAATGTTTTCAAAAGGCTTCTTTCCCAGTATCATTAAAAGTTGGGATTGTGTGGTAAAGGGTTAACCCCTTACCCAAACAACCAATGTCACATCACAGCAACAGCCAACATATTCATTTATTTTCTTGGGTATCACCAGTGCTAGGCTAGGGCTGTGTAGTGTCTTGGCCAAGAACACTCCCATGAAATAACCTGGTGCTTCCAGTGAGGCTCAAACAGGTGGCTTCTACGTTACGAGTCCTACACTTTACCACTGAGCCATGCAGGGGGCCCCCATTACATGCAAAGACTCACAGGTCTTGGGCCTTGGCTTCTTTTTGAAAAATCTTCAGTAGTCTTGTATAAATAAGACACAATTTGATAGACAAAGAATGAAAATTTTTTTTTCTGAAAACTGGTAATAGCAGCTTAAAGATGCATTTAATACAAGGATAAAAATAGCTAATTTTTATTGAGTAAAAAATATTCTAAGAAACAGAGCAATTGCTTATAGCTCACAATCACTTCTTTCCCAATAATATTTTCTAAAGCTGTTTATTACAGGGGTGTTAAAAGTTGTATCCCTTCAGTTTGTAAGTTTTTCACGAAATTTCCCTATTTTGCTATTTCACAAGTTTTTGTGGTTTGTAATCTGATTTGCATTATGTTGTCTGAATATGATATCTGTTGGAAATATTTTAAATTTGTCGGTTCAAAATTTGCATAAAGGAGTGTCCATTATTGTTGAATCTTGAAATATCATCCAAACGCAGACACATTAATTCTGTGCTAGACAGCAAATTTTGTAGACACGGGTTTTGTCTTTGAAAGGTTATAAAGCATTGTGGGAAAAGTATAATTTTCTCCTTTTCTCACAGTGCTTTCTGATCATTTGAGCCAGCTCTGTCCTCTGCAAAATGCTTGCAATTTGGACAAGTCAGAATTTTTGTCTTCTGATAAAAGTGAAGAGTTCTAAAACCTTAACCCATTACCAGATGAAGGAATTTAGACTCTTCTGTGTTCGAAAACACTTAAAGGGGACAAATCAGATTTGGCTTAAATTTTTAGATTTGTCTTTGAAAAGATAGAAAACACTGTGGGAAAAGGAGAAAATGCTGGTTACCAGCATTTTCTCCTTTTTCCGCATTGTTTTCAAAAGCCACCCCCATCAGGGTCATTAAAAATCAGGTTGTCAGATTGCACAGAATGTGCAGTTTGGTCTATGATCTACAAGGACCCGGTATGCTTTAACATTCTAGACAAGAAAAACCACGAAATTAAAAATTTTGGGGTCTTATTTCCACACTGAAAATGTCTGTTTATTTGTCACTCTGAGGATCTGAGGATTGACTCTTTACCACATGAAAAAATTTTAGACCTGTCCAAATTCAAAGCATTTGCAACCAACAAAAAAAGGTTGGTCAAATCCTGGAACTTGTCTTTAAGTGAGGAGAAAACATCATAGGAATAAGGAGAAAATGCTAGTTATCAGCATTTTCTCCTTTTCCCACAATGTTTTCCAAAGCTTTCATTGTTGGGTTGTTAAAATTCAGGGTTGTGTGGTAAAGGGTTAGGTGGACTCTCCCCCTCCCCCTCTGAGCATGTGTGATAATTCCAAGAAATACTGAATTATATTCCTGTAGTTCTGTGCAGTGAAAGCCAGTGCTGAAACAAGATCAATAGAGAGGAAGGAATAATATTTTTTATGGGACTCTTGTTGTCTGTAAGAACTCAAGAATAGATTCAGGCAAAGATTTTACATAGATCTAATACTCCTTGCCATAGTCTTTTTTTTTTTTAGCTTTGGCCCAACTCCCCACCCCTTTGAGTGTTTATGGCTGACCAGTTCTGGAAAAAATATTGTATTTTCAAGTGTTCTAGTAGGGTATGCTATCAAAAGTTGTACTTGCATGCTCTTTGCTGTCTACCATAGTCAAATGCCCTTGGCACACTATCTGGGGCTAACTTGTAGTCTTTCCTCTACTGTCTTTGAGTAACTGGCTGAAACTTTTTCTTATTTTCAGTTAAGGTGTTTTCAGAAAAAGTCAAGATACATGTATTATGATAGCCATGTCTCTGTCAGCCTCATCTTTGCTGTCATACAAAATCTTAGACATGCTCTCCTATCTCTTTTATTATCAAAGATATTTCCTTTAAACCTGGGCTCATTGTTAACTATTGAAAAGGGAACCATACCAGAAGAGGGATAACCCTAGAAATATTTTTAGCCAAGCCAGTTAGCTCAGTGGTTAGTTTATCTGACTCTTGACCCGGTGGTTGTTGGTTCAATACCGGATTGAGGCAAACTTTCTATCTAGAAATTTTTCACCTCTCAACTGATGCATGTGAGAAAAGTAGTCAGTAACTTTGAAAGAAATTTGTGTCAGTACTGGTGTAAGAAAGCCTGGAAACACATGTCTAGATGCACTGACTGCTGTGATATGACCTAAGCTGTTAAAATGGTGTTAAACTACAATATAAACAAACAGAGAAGTACTTTTGACTTAGTCATGACCCTTTTTGGACTTTTCACATAATTCTATCCGCTTTCCTGAAGTATGCTGGATAGAAGCAACCTTTATGTTGCAGTTATTTGGGTTTTATTTTTGGACTGAAAGTGCCTGTTACATGTATTCTAGGCTCTAAGGGTAAATAGTGAAACTAGTGACAAAAACATAGAGAGACATAAGGGTAAATAGTGAAACTAGTGACAAAAACATAGAGAGACATAAGGGTAAATAGGGAAACTAGTGACAAAAACATTGAGAGACATAAGGGTAAATAGGGAAACTAGTGACAAAAACATTGAGAGACATAAGGGTAAATAGTGAATCTAGTGACAAAAAACATTGAGAGACATAAGGGTAAATAGTGAATTAGTGACAAAAACATAGAGAGACATAAGGGTAAATAGTGAATTAGTGACAAAAACACAGAGACATAAGGGTAAATAGTGAAATTAGTGACAAAAACACAGAGACATAAGGGTAAACAGTGAAATTAGTGACAAAAACACAGAGACATAAGGGTAAATAGTGAAATTAGTGACAAAAACACAGAGACATAAGGGTAAACAGTGAAACTAGTGACAAAAACATACTCTTTCACTACTGAATAAATTGCATTTTCTCAAGGGCTAAAAATACATTTCTTCTGCAAGATCAAGACACAGTTTGGTCACAATCTAGAATATAGATGTGGACAGTGTAGATCAGAGATCAGACTGCATGTTCTGTACAGTCTGATCTTGATCTATACTGTTCACAAAAGCATCTGGTGTTGTCTTTGGTATGGAAAGAGTTAAAGAGACAGAAAGGTAAATAGTGAAACTAGTGACAAAAACATTAAGAGACATGTTTCTATGTAATTAGAAAGCATCTGTAGCTGATAACATGACAATAGCTGTCGTGACACTGTAGCTCCTGTCTTAATTGAACAGGGCGTTAGCTGTCGTGTGCATTATCAGAAAGGGTAATTGCTTCACACCAGATGGAATGAGCATCTCCGTAGAAAAAATATGATGTATGAATAGAATGTTTTGTTCTGCAATGTTACGATTTCTTAGAAATTTCTCTTTCTCTCCTTCGTCTTTAAAAGGAAAGAAAACATAGTGGGAAAAGGAGAAAATGCTAGTTACCAGCATTTTCTCCTTTTCCCACATGTTTTCAAAAGTTGTCTTACCCAGAATCTGTTAATAAAGTTTTGATTGTTGGTAAAGGGTAAAATTACCAGACAAGGTTTTTAGACTCTTGATCTCAAAAGCATGTAAACAAGCAAGACTGCTTATATCACTTTGTATTGTGTTAACCCTGAGAAAAAAGCAATTTTAAACCATTCTAGGAAAAAGAAGAAAATACTGGTAACCAGCAGTTTTTCCTTACCTCATAAGGCCAAAACAAAATATATTTGTGGTTCAGGTCACCAGACCATGTCAAATTTTAATGCCTGAGCCTAAACATTCTTTTAACCAGTTGATTATTTTATATTTACACATGTTTGAAGAAATCAGAAGTCTTTTCTGGTGTGACTTATGAAGACAAGTGATCACCTGAAACACAATTACCAATACATAGTAGATCTAGATCAAAGGGATATAAACGAAAAGTAAGCTGAACAAAAGAAAAATAACACTTGATAACAACTATTTATAAAAAAAAAAAACAGTTTGATAAATAGAACTTTCACTGAAGTTGCAACTAGAACACATGTTTCGGGGAAAAAAAAAGCTCTCTAAAAAACAGAAATAATTTTCGTATCTACCTACCGTAATTCTCCAATGTACGTAATGGGAACCACATATATATTTTGTTTTGGCCTAATGTTTTCTACCCAATCACAGACATATTCTATCATTTGAGTCACATATAATTTGTCGTCTGCAAATGCTTTCAATTTGGACAAGTCTAAAATTTTCTCATTTGGTTAAGAGTTAATGATTGTGATAAGTAATGAAAAGAAAATTTTTGAAAAACTTGAAAACTTATGGATGTGAAATCATCAGGGGATGAATTAAATGTGAATGAAATGATGGCATTTGTCTCAGTTAAGGTAGAAAACATTGTGGAAAAAGGAGAAAATGTTGGTTATCAGAGTTTGTAAAAGATTCTGATCCCAAAAATATTTTTAAAAGCCTTTTACCACTCAGTAGTAAAACAAAATGGGACTATAACGTAAAGGGTCAACTCTTAGACTAGTCTGAATTGAAAGCATTTGCAGACCACTTAGGTAAATATGGAACTGAGGATGGGACTTTCTATCAGAAAGAGAAGAAAGCATAGCGGAAAAAGGAGAAAATGCTGGTTACCAGCATTTTCTCCTTTTTCCGCAATGTTTTCAGAAGCTGTCTTGCTCAAGGTAGATAAAACTCAGAATTGTGTGGTAAGGGTAAACTCATTACCAAACGACAAAATTTTGGACTAGTCCAAATTCAAGTCTTTTGCAGACAGTAATTAATTTAAATGTGGTTCAAATGAAGGAGTTTGTTTTTGATGGAGTAGAAAACATTGTGGAAAAAGGAGAAAATGCTGGTTACCAGCATTTTCTCCTTTTTCCACAGTGTTTTCCAAAGCCTCCTTTCCAATGGTCGTTAAAACTCGGGATTGTGTGGTAAAGGGTTAAACAGGATGATGGTTCATTCATTCTGAAGTTTGCTTTTCCCACGGTGAACATTTTTGAAGTCCCGTTTTTATAAACAATAAATGATAGGATGCAAATGGTCCCAGTATAATTATAGTCTTTGTTGAACCTGTAGAGTTCCTTAGAATCATTGCATTATTACTTTCATTCCCTTTTCACAAACATTGTAGATCAAGATCAGAGTGTACATAATATGCAGTCTGATTTTGATCTGCACTCTCTGATATATTATTATATCTTTCATTGAAAAGCAGTCCTGACATTGCAAAATTTTGGTGTTGTATTGACTGCATAATCCCAAGTTTTAACAACCCTGAGAAAGAAGGCTTTTGAAAACATTGTAGAATAATCTAGAAAATGCCGTTAACCAGCATTTTCTTCTTTTTCCACTATGTTTTTGCCTCTTTCAAAGATAAATTCATTCATTTTAAGCCATGATAATTTTGTGATCTGCAAATGCTAAATCTCAGTAGGGGCAAGCTTAGAATTTTGTCCTACGCTAAAGGCTTAACTTTTTACATTATAATTCCAAATTCTAACTACCATGAGGAAGAAGGCTTTTGAAAACATTGTGGGAAAGGAAGAAAATGCTGGTTACCAGCATTTTCTTCTTTTCCAACAATGTTTTTTTACCCTATCAAAGACAGAAAGCATCAATTGAAGTGCATTTATTTTGTCATCTGCAAATGCTCTCAAATTGGTTGAGTCAAACGGTTTGTGGTTTGTCGTTTGGTGAAGAGTTATTAGTTTCAACACTGTCTATGGAGTCCAGTTATTTATGAGGTCTGTAATGCTATTTTGGTGTTCTGTTTACTTTTCAAGAGTTATTTTGGTTTTTGGACTGTTATTGACCTTTGAGTAAAACAATCTGGTGATTCTATTTCTGTTTTCCTTGATGCTTTTTTTGCGGACAAATATGAGACCAAAGTAAACCTGAAAGTCCAAGAGAGACTAAAAATGGAACAATGTTACCAGGGCGAGGGAAAAGTACATTTTCTCTGAATTTTTTGGAAAAGATTGTGGAGAAAGTGGCAATTGCTTCTTTTCCCACAATATTTTGAAAACTTTTTGCTCTGTGATACTTTGGTGTAGGAAAGGTAAACTAGAATATCTCATAAAAGGTAGAGCATTGTAGATCCAAGATCGGACTGTACAATGGTGGCCATCAGAAAATTTTAAAGATAATCCTTACAGCCAAAGAGAAAAGAGCTGTTAAAACTTTAAAGTCTGTAGAATGGCTCAAAATTTGGTCAGCTGTGAAAACATATAGATAAATTATCAATATGTATGGTGTAAGGGATAGAGAAACTCAAGGGATTTGTCCTTATTTAAAACCGGAAACGATAGCAGTCAGATTTCTTTGAAGGATGCCAAAAATGAAATGCATTTTCTATCTTTTGTAATCTGAGCAACCTTGCAGCCATCAGGGTAATATTTGACATGAAGATACAAGAATGATTATAGTTTCATGAAATAAAGATGAAATGGCCTAACTCTTTACCAAATGACAAAATTGTAGACTTGTCCAAATTGAAAGCATTTGCAGACGACAAAATAAATGTGGCTAAAAAATAGAAATTTGTTTGGGGAAGGGTAGAAAACATTGTGGGAAAAGGAGAAAATGCTGGTTACCAGCATTATCTCCTTTTCCCACAATGTTTTCAGAAGGCTTCTTTCTCAGGGTCGTGAAAACCAGGGATTGTTTGGTAAAGGGTTAAACAGTAAGATGAAATGGATTAAAAACTTGCTGAAAAGTAGTATAGATGTGTCTTAAGTTTCGCCTTGAACTCTGAGGAAGACAAAAGCTCTGGCAACAGATTTGATCTTGAGCCAGACAAGAATTGGTTCCAAAGAAATTCTGCTGACAGGAGGTTTTTACCAGAATATCTCATAAAGTGAAACATTGTAGATCAAAGATCAGATTGCACATTTTGTATGATCTGATCTTAATGTATACTGTATGCAGAAGCACATACATTTGTCATTGGCACTGTTACACATAAGAAAGTATTGGCATCAACCTTTTACTACACAATTCAGACTTTTTTCAACCCTGAGGGAAAATGCTTTTGAAATCATTGCGGGAAAAGGAGAAAATGCTGGTAACCAGCATTTTCTCCATTTCCCACAATGATTTCTATCCTGTCAAGGGCAAGTTTTGTCATCTGAGCTACCTTTCAGTTGTTGTCTATTACTTTTAATTTGGACCAGTCTAGAATTTTGTCCTTTGATAAAGAGTTACCTGACTAACCGACAAAACTTAAGACATTACAAATTGAGGCTCATATCAAGAGATTGTTCTTTGATAGGATAGAAAACAGTGTGGGAAATGGAGAAAATGCTGGTTACCAGCATTTTCTCCATTTCCCACTCTGTTTTCAAAACCTTTCCTTCTCATGGTCGTTAAAACTCATGATTGTATGGTGACGGGTAAACAGAGGTTTGGTCCTGAGCCAGACAGAATTACTTCCCCAGAAATTCTGCTGACAGAATGTTTCTGTTGTTAGGATTGAATTCTAGTACCTCTGGAAACTAAATTAGCAGGCTGATCTGAATCTACATTGTCTACAAAAGCACTTATAGTTGTGCCTCATACTGTAGAACATAATGAAGTATTGGACATGAGAGATTTTGATCCCGAGACAGACAGGATGAGTTCTGCAGAAATTCTGCTGACAGTGTGTTTCTGTTATTTATAATGAGTGAATTTAGTTCCTCTAGAAATGATTGATTGATTGATTGATTGATTTTATGTATGGTTGTTTACACTGTTTTCAACATTATTTTAGTTGTGACGGCCAATGCATCTGTCCATGCATTCCTAGAGTTTATCTTACCAGTGCTTGGCGCAATATTCTCCTCAAGCTACTGGCTGCTTTACCATATAACTGTTTGTTGAAATACTGATCAGTGGTGAGAGAATGGCATGAATCCTATTGCAATGACTATTATCAATCCTTGGAAAGACAAAGGCTGAGCTGGAAATTCAAACCAGCATTTTCTTTTTTTCACAACTTTTTCTATGCTGTTAACCCTTAGGCTGCTAAGCAGAATTCACTGACCTTTTGCGGACAGCATAGATCAAGATCAGACTGCACAGGATGTGCAGTCTGATCTTGGATCTACACTGTCCGATAAGGAGATATTATTGACCCCAAAATACCTTTAAAATATACTACTCAAACGTTGATAGGGATCATTTAGATATTTTAATTTGGGTATATGTTACAAAAATACAGTTTTTCCTTAAAAAAAAAAAATCATTTCCTCAGATTGTTTATGTCATCAGCATGGCAATGTTCCATATTTAACAACCATACCTTATTCATACCACACATGCATATCGGCTGAATCTAAGATGGTGATCCCTAGCAAATTTTGAGTGGTATACAAAGACTTTGGTTATTACTATCGGCTTGAAAGTTTCAGATTAGTTATTTAGCAGGATATGGGTTAAATACACATTCTAACATGACACATGAATTCGGCTCTATAAACACAGTGCAACGAAAGCGTAGTAAAATTTATGTTATTCCATGTAGAGTGACGCCATTCTGTATACAGTGACGTCCTATTGTATAAAGTAAGTAACTAAGTTATTCAATGGAATATAATCTGCATCCGCGTTTTTACTCTAAGCATGAACTTGTTTTCCTTTGATTAAGAGTTGGTCATGTTAGAATCGAAATAATCTTCTTTCTATCGTGGTTTATCATTCAATAAACCACGTTGTGAGTTATGAGGCGCAATGAATAAACGACTCGGGCTATAGCCCTCGTGGATTATTTATTGTGCCTGATAACTCACAACGGTGGTTTATTGAACGATGAACCACGATAGAAAGAAGATTATTTCTTAATCTCATTATTAGAGCAATTTATAATTTGTCGTCCACGCACACTTTCAGTTTGGACCAGTACACAGCAGAAGGGGATGAATTGCTCCTCATAAGCTATTTCACCTTTTGCCATTATGTCGTCCAAAGTTGAACAGTGGTCGGCAGATGACAATATGTTAAATCTTTGTCCAAATTCAAAGCTTTTGCAGGTGACAAAATAAATGCGACTCGGAAATAGAAGTATGGAAAACATTGTGGGAAAAGGAGAAAATGCTGGTGACCAGCATTTTCTCCTTTTCCTACAATGTTTACAAAAGCTTCCAGCTTGGGGTTGTTAAAACTCCAGACTGTGTGGTAAAGGGTTCACTACCAAACGACAAAATTACAGTTATCTCTAACTTGAGATTGTAGACTACAAAATATCTTTTTACCGAACAACAAATATTTTGAGATGTCCAAATTGAAAGCAATTGCAGACAACAGTCCAGAACGATGTGGCTGGAATTATGCCTTGTGCCTGTGATACAGTAGCAACCAGTGTGGGAATTGGAGACAATGCTGGTTACCAGCATTTTCTCCTTTTTCTTACCATATTTTCAGAAGGTTTCCTTATCAGGGTCATTAAAACTTAGGATTGTGTTGAAAAGGGTGAAATGTTTGGGGAGAAAATGAGGAGTTTGTCTTGAATGGGGTGCAGATGACAGGATTTGCCTATGAAATAATCGGAAACATTGTTGGAGAAGGAGCAGATGCTGGTGATCAGCATATTCTGCTTTCCAAATAATGATTTCTAAAAGCATTCTTTGTCAAGGTTGTAAAAACTTATGATTGTCGGGGAAAGTGTGAACATGGGTTAGAGTCCTGGGGGAGGGGGGGGGCATATTACTCATCTGTGTAGTATGCAAGTTTGTTTATTCATTGATCTAGATCATACAGCTGCTGTTAGCTGTGATCTAAAAATAGAAATATGTTACTAATAATAGAACAACCCTTGACCCTATATGCTAATTTATCATATGAGGTGAAATGCTGTACAGAAGTGAGCTATTAAGAATTCAGAATGTGATTTTTCAATCTTTGCCATGCATCTTAAAGTAGCCATATTGAAGAAGGAAGAAGACAACAAATTAATTTATGATCATATGATAGGATTTGTATTTGAAAGACTGGAAAACAATGTTGGAAAAGAAGAAAATGCTGGTTTCAACATAGTATCTTTTCTCCACCATATTTTAAAGGTTAAGTTTTAAAAGAGTAAGCAAATAAGTTTTTTTTACAACTGGTATGTTTTTTTGCACGTACATTTACATTCTCTTTATACATAGCCTGTGTCAGAGCCAGAGCTACATTTGTTAACTCTTTACCAAACAACAAAATTTTTATAATGGACCAAATAGAAAGTGTTTGCAGATGAGAAAACAAAAGTAGCCGGAACAATGAATTTTGTCTATTACATGGCAGAAAACATTGTGGAAAAAGGAGAAAATGCTGGTTACCAGCATTTTCTCCTTTTCCCACAATGTTTTCAAAAGCCTTCTTCAGTAGGGTCGTTAAAAGTCAGGACTGTCTGGTAAAAGAGTTAAAACAGGGTTTGAAACAAGGGGAATACTGGTTGGATTCCCAGGCTCAGCCAATTTCTTTTTAAAGACTAATTATAGTCATTGCAACTGGATACACATGATTTGACTTTCTTTCTTGGGGTAGAATACATTGTGGGAAAAGGAGAAAATACTGGTACCAGTATTTTTTCCTTTTTCAGTAATGTTTTTAAAAGCCATTTTCCTTAGGACCCTGAACACAAGGAATTGTTTTGTGAAGGGTTGATAGGAAAAGGGTAAGGCGCGACTTACTGACCTTTTGTGGACAGTGTAGATCAAGATCAGACTGCTCGGAACGTGCAGTCTGATCTTGGATCTACACTGTCCGATAAGGACAAATTGTTTACTAGATAAACCAATTTTGAAATAACACTATTCATGCTTTTTACCATTGGATTGAAAGTTTCATTAACTTCTTTAGCAGGATAAGAGTTCATTTTTGACAGAGGATTCTATGGGTCGATCAGTCCAGTGTCATAGCTAACACTAGAGTATAGTCCTCAAACTAGCACTTATTCAGGTAAAACTAAACTGCAAACAGTTTTTACCTCAACAATGTGCAACATAAATTTGTGAGAAATTGGTTCTAGGTTTGATAGAATGCATGCATTTGATAGATGTTGAGAAGAAAAGAGGCCATTAACCTGAAAGTTATATAATGTAATCAAAGGAAAGTCACTCGGTTCTGTAGTGCAGTTGTTTGCATTTGTTACCTCGCTTATATCATTGTTCCAAGGGAAGTTACTCAACTTAGTTACATATAATATTGTGTGCACTTTTTACTTCCCCTACATATGTTTAACTATGATTTGTTTATTTATAATTTCAGACAATCGCTCAGAACGAAAGCTAGTGGAGGCTTACGATAAGAATACCTCACAGTATGCAGTGAAACATGCCACATGGGACAAAAGTAAGTATAGGCTACAAATTTAAGTCTTTCCATACCATAGACAACACTAGAAGCTTTTGTGGACAGTGTCGATCAAGATCAGACTACATAGAACTTGCCTTCTGATCTCTGATCTGCACTGTCCACTGCCATATTCTAGATTATGATGAATCTGTCTCTTGATCTTGCAGAGGAAATGTATTTTTAGCATTTTTAGAAAATGCAATTGATTTATTTATAAAGAATTAACTCTTAGAGGCTAAAAAAAAAGGCATTGAATTATTGCAATTTCATGGTTGTTTTTTTCTACAATGTATCAACAAAGCAGATAGTGTAGTTCAAAGATAAGACTGCACATTTTGTGCTGTCTGGTCTTGATCTACATTAGCGGCAAAAGCAACTATTGTCTGGAAAGGCGTTTTAAGGGTTAACAATGTTAACTCTTTACCGAACATTGTGGGAAAAGGAGAAAATTCTGGTTTACAGGATTTTCTTCCATAGCCATAGATGGTTAATTATGGAATTGGCACATTGAAATTAATTAACCTTTTACCACACAAATCCATTGTTTTAAGTTTTTACAAAATGACAACATTCTGACTGGTCTATACTGAAAGCATTAATTTTGCAGATGAAAAATTAAATATTGATCAAAAGGTAGGATTTTTCTTTGATAGGATAGAAAACATTGTGGGAAATCGGACGGGAAATCTAACCTGCACTCACAATGTGATGTGGGTTGTTGGGTTAGATTTTCATTCATACCCAGAATCCCTCATATGAGAGGATGACATTTTACTCACATACCTTAAAGATGGACCTTTACAGCCAGAGAGTAAACAAAAGCTGTTAAAACTTTACAATTTGTAGAATCTAGATAGCCGTGTAAACGTAGATAAATAATCGATATAAGGTGTATAGAGTAAAGAGACACCAGGGATTTGTCTTCGATTTAAACCAGAAACTGTGGTTGTTATGTCTGTTGCTAGCCGCAATAGAATGAAATGCATTTTCTATCCGTTGTAATCTGTGCAACCTTGCAACCATCAGGGGCAACATTTGGCGCAAAGGTACAAGAATGATTATAATTTCATAAAATAAAGATAAAATTGGTTACAAAACTGAATGAAAACAAGTAAAGATGCATCTTTAACCCTTTCGCACACAAAAAAAACGTGGACTTGTCCAAATTGAAAGCATTTTCAGATGACAATGTAAATATGGCTCAAACCATGAAATTTGTCTTTGATAGTGTAGAAAACATTGTTGGAAAAGGAGAAAATGCTGGTTACCAGCATTTTCTCCTTTTCCTGCAATGTTTTCTTAAGGTTTCTCCCTTAAGGTCGTTAAGATTCTGGATTGTGTGGTAAAGGGTCAATAGTTGGTTAGCCCTATACAATACAATCCCTAGTTTTTGCGACCCTGAGTGAGGAAGGCTTTTGAAAACATTGTGGGAAAAGGAGAAAATGCTGGTAACCAGTGTGTCGTCCGTCGTCAACTTTCACCTTGTTTACTTGATCAGAGACAACTTTTATCATTTGAATCATATTTTATTTGTAGTCTTCTAATGCTTTGAATTTGGATGGGACTGTAATTTTGTCGTTTGGTAAAGAGTTAACTGTTTGCCAGACGACAAAAAATTAGATATGTCCAAATCGAAAGCACTTGCAGACGACAATTTAAACATTGTTCAGTTGATGGAATTTGTGTTTGATAGGGTAGAAAACATTGTGGGATTTGGAAAGAAGGGTAGAGAACGTTTGGGAATAAGGAAAAAATGCTGGAAACCACCATTTTCTCCTTTTCACACAATGTTTCGTAAAGGCCTCTTCCTCAGGGTCGTTTAAACTTCGGATTGTGTGGTAAAGTGTTAACTTACTGCCAGACGGCAAAGTTGTGGCACGATTATGATGCAGAGGACAACACAGCTCTGACATATACCTTGATGTTTCCTTCGGAAAAACAGCCAAGCTAAAAATCTGTTGAATTAATGATGCCTCATTGACAAATTCCTCACTTGACTACAAAGTTTTGATTTGTCAAAAATTAAAAGAATTTGCAGAAGATAAATCTAACCTGGCTTAACCCTATACCACACAATTCTGACTTTCAACAACGTGAAGTAATAAGGGTTATTAAAAACATTGTGGGAAAAGAGGAAAATGCTGGTAACCAGCATTTCTGTTTTTCCCACAATATTTTCTAACCTTTCAGAACAAATTTAAATTTTTGAGTCATATTTATTTTTTTTTCTACAAATGCTTTTAAATTGGACAAGTCAAAAGTTTTGTCTTTTGTTAAACAGTTAAATGATGGTATTATTCTGTGAAAGGGGATAAAAAACATTGTGGAAAAAGGTTCTGACTGGTTATCTTTTCACTTTTTTAGTGATCAAGACCTACTTCATTGTTGGCTACAAGAAGAAAGATGGCGCTAAACCAGATCAGAGTGTTGGGAACACAGCTGAAGTACAGCCTGACACAGTGGCCATATCCATGGAGGGAGAGAATGGTCCCACTGAGTCGGACACACTGATGAACGATGCTTCACGTGAGGTTGGTGGTTAAAATTGGTCCATATGCAGTATTTCCTTTAATTATATTGTTTTAACCATTTACTACACAATCCTGACTTTTGATGACCCTGAGAAAGAAAACCCTTGAAAACTTGGTGGGAAAGAAGGAAATCCTGATGACCAGTATTTCTCCTTTTTCTACAATGTTTTTCTACTCTTTGAAAGACAAGTTTCATGCTTTCAGCAACATCTAATATTTCATCTGCAAGTGCTTTCTATTTTGACAAGTCTGTAATTTTGTTCTTTGGCAAAGGGTGAAAGAGATTGTGATCAGGCAAATCAACACATTTGTTCACATAATCCCATTGCGTCATGGAATTTTTCAGCATAGCATATGGCTGCTGACCTATTTGTTGGTATTAACATACTCAAATGAATCAGTAGTTATATGTGATTGGTCAGAAAAGTTGACATGCAAGCCTTTATGTTGACACATTTCTAACAGCAATATATAAGTGTTTCCGCAGGTATTCCTTACCTTAACCCCTTAGCACACAATCCCTACTTTTAACGACCCTGAGAAAGAAAGTTTTTGAAAACATCGTGGGAAAAGGAGAAAATACTGGTAACCAGCATTTTCTCCTTTTCCCACAATGTTTTCTACCTTTCCCAAAACAAATTTCAATTTTTGAGTTACATGTAATTTGCTGTCTTCAAATGCTGTAGATTTCAGCAAGTCTAAAATTTTCTTGTGTGGTAAAGGGTTAAGGTGGTTATTGACAACATGGCAAATGAATATAATAGGAGATAATCATTTCCTTGTATTAATTGGTAATTTATTATTTTGCCAAGCATTACCTGATACACCCATCACTGTATGTACACATACATATTCAGACATCAACTGCTCCTTTTCCAACAGTCATTTTAATTAACATCCAATCATGAAGAATATACTGATTGAAAATTTACAGCATTACCCAGCTTTTTCTCCTTTTCTCTTACCATTTTTTACCCTTTCAAAATCAAATTGAATTATTATACCCCCACAAAACGAATGTTTTCGGGGGTATACTGGAATCGGCCTGTCTGTCCGTCCGTCCGTGTGTCCGTCTGTGTACAAAATACTATTAATTTTGTGTCGCAAATTCCTCCTACAATTTTCCTTCAATTGTATTGAAACTTTGCACATATATTGATCATATACTGAAGTTGTGCAAGACGCAGTTTTCAATCATCTACTCCCTATGATGCAAGGGTAATCTCCCCTTGAACTTAGAAAATATTTTGTTAAATTGCCTGTTTCTGTCAAAGCGCTGGGGGGGGGGGGTATTAAGTCACATTCAGTGACAGCTCTAGTTTTGCCAAGCATTACCTGATACACCTATCACTGTATGTCCACATACATATCCAGACATCAACTGCTCCTTTTCCAACAGTCATTTTGATTAACATCCAATCATGAAGAATATACTGATTGAAAATTTACAGCATTACCCAGCTTTTTCTCCTTTTCTTTTACCGTTTTCTACCCTTTCAAAATCAAATTCAATTATTTAAGCTACATTTAATTTGTTGTTTGCGAAAGCTTTCAATTTGGAAAAGTCAGAAATTTTCGGTAAAGAATTAACCCTTTACCAAACAATCCCTGGTTTTCACGACCCTGAGAAAGAAGCCTTCTGAAAACATTGTGGGAAAAGGAGAAAATGCTGGTAACCAGCATTTTCTCCTTTTCCCACAATGTTTTCTTCCCATCCCAAGACAAATTTCAATTTTTTTAGTCACGTTAATTTTGTTGTCTGCAAATGCTTCCAATTTGGACTAGTCTAAAATTATGTTGTTTGGTAAAGAGTTAACTGCTGATTTTAAGACAAAATTTTAGACTTCTCCAAATCGAAAGTATGTAGAAGACAAATGTGAATCTGTGATGGAATTTGTTCTGAAAGAACACAAACATTGCGGGGAAAGGAGAGAATGGTGATTAATGGCAGTATCTCTTTTTCTCACAGTGTTTTTGAAAGCCCTTTTCTCAGCTTCATTTTAGATATTATGGATTTGTATTGTAATGAGATAAGAAAACTTTCATCATTTCAGCAGCAAGATGCCAATGGTATTATGACAACACTAAGTTCACATTTGAACAACTCTCTCAATAACTTGGATGAAAAAGGTAGGTTGTCTCCCTTTATTTTAAGTATTCAAGCACTGGATGGGTGAAGTAATATTGTATCACATGTACAAGGGCTGATTAATAAGTTGTGATCTTCATTTCTAAGGGTGTGACTTTTGGCGGACATATTGCATTATTTTTCAATGCAATCTCCTTCAGTATCTATACACTTTTGCCAGTGATGTTCAAGCCCCTCAATGCCGCATATAAAGAAGTCCTTTCCTTGACCGTTCAGAAAGTCCTCTACTGCATGTATGACGTCATCATCTGACCAAAAGTGGGTACCAGAAATGGCCCTTTTCAATTTTGGAAATAGACAAAAGTCTGATGGAACAAGATCAGGCAGATGCTGGATCGATTCAAAGCCACAGTCATTAATAGCAGCCATGTCAATGACAGACTTGTGAACAGGGACATTGTTTGTGGTGGACTGATACAATTTAAAAAGTCACTTGCTTTGTTTACTTTAGATTGCTACCTCTTTGACATAAACAGGCTCCAGTCTTCAGGTACATAGCCTGAAATAGTCAGGAAATAGTAGGGCTGAAAAAGAACATCCTTGCTTAACTCCTTCAATACAAGGCTCATTCAGCCCTTGTAGATCTCTACTAATCTTAACAGGTTAGGGTACAACATACAGCTTTTTATTTTCTTGCAGTGACAACTATTGAAGACCTCATTCAAAATTTGGATTAAATTTTGTTATTTACAAACATTTCATTGCTGTTTTTTCTCATAGTGTTTTCCTACATAATAAAAACTTAGTTCTGTACATATTGGACATAATATAGCACAATACATAGGTTAGGTAAAAAAGTCAAATAGGATGAGTATGCAATGAACCAGATCAAGGAGTCCTTTGTGGCTCAGTGGTTAAGTGTAGGACCAGTAACCTGCTCAAATCAACTTCTATTGTTACTTTTCCCTCAGTGTTTACAAAGGCCGTGAATAGTTCAGGATTAACCCAAGTTTTAATGTACTGATATCAGCATTCTCTATCAGTACAAAAGTCACAGGTTTTGGCATTTGAAGGCTGATTATATTAGAATACTGTTAGGATATTTCTTACTTAATCAGACAGTGTAGATCTTCATCTTCACAATCAATGTAATCTGATCTTGACCTACACTGATACTAGTAATACTTTATTTTTAACGCTGTACCAAACAACAAAATTTTTGACTCATCCAAATGCAAAACATTTCTTGATGATAAATTTAGCTTAAATTGTGGGGCTTGCCATTGAAAAGATAGAAAACATTGTTGGGAAAAGGAGAAAATGCTGTTTACCAGCATTTTCTCCTTTTCCCTCAATGTTTTCCAAAGCCTCCTTTTCTCAGAGTTGGTAAAACTTTGGATTGAGTGGTGAAGGGTTAAAGCGTAATAATACTAAATTTTTTCTGTAGAATAATTTTATTTTTACTTATTATTTTCTTTAATACTATACATACTAATGATTCATTAACAGAGAAATTTATTATTTGTAGTCGTGTAAAGCAAGTGCATTCCTCTATGTTAGGCAGTAGAAAATATGTTGTTTTACCTTGCTAACTCTTTAACAAACGTTAAAATGTAAGGCTTGTCCAAACTGAAAGAATTTGCAAACGACAAATTAAATGTTACTGGTATAAAGGGGTTTCTCTGTGAAAGAGTAGAAAATATTGTTGGAAAAGGAGAAAATGCTAATGACCAGCATTTTCTTCCTTTTCCACAATATTTTCAAAAGCCTCCCTCTCTTTTATCAAAACACAGGATTGTTTAATGAAGGGTAACTAAGTTACTAGGCAATAGAAATTATCACTGCATATGTTAAATGGACATTGTGTAGCACATTACCAAATTCCAAAATTTTGAGCTTGTTTAAATTGCAAGAATTTTCAAATGACAGATTTGGGATTTGTCTGCAAAAGTGTACACAATTTTGTGGACAAAAGGAGAAAAACTGCTGGTTACTAGTGTTTTCTCCTTTTGCCACAATCTTAGTAAAAGCCTCCTTTCTTATTTTCATCAAAACTTTTGATAGTTTGGTAATGGCAGTAGAAAATATAACTACATGTAAAACAAACATTGTTCAATTGTTGCCAATGTATTCAAGTTATTGTTGTATTTGTTTTGTTTTCATTTAGATATAGGCAAAGAGTCGTCAGAACAGCCCAGCAAAAATTGCCCCCCTCCCAAAACATCAAATGGTAATGATATATGCAAATGCAGCTTGCCAAACCCGCTAGATATGTGCAGGCAGCCAGCGACGTTGAATAATTTTCATGCTTTACCTGATTTAAGTTCTAACATAAGTGATGGTGATCACCCAGCTGTAGTGCTAGATGCTACTGTTGTTAATGACATAAATAATCAGGGCACTGGTCTCAAAAGTCAAGTACAAGAAACTGTTACTATTGATGAGATAGATAATGGGGGTACCAGTCACTCAGGTCAAGTTTTACAAAGCACTGTTGTTCATGAGAAAAATAATATGGGCACCAGTCACACAAGTCAAATTCCAGAAACTACTCCTCTTAATGGGATAAATAATGTGGGCATCAGTCACTCAAGTCAAGTACCAGAAACTACTTCTGTTATTGAGACAATTAATGAGGGTCCTAGTCTCTCAAGTCAAGTGTTAGAGGCTACTGTTGATAATGAGGCAAATAATGAGGGTACCAGTCCCTCAAGTCAAGTGGTAGACGCAGCCATCAATGTTAATGAGACACATAATTCATTTGTCAGCACAAGTAACATTAGTCAAGTGTTAAATGCAACGGTTGTTAACGAGACACATGTTGTTGATACCAGTCACTCAGATCAAGTGTTAGAGGCTACTATTGTTAATGATACAAATAATTTTGGCACCAGTAACATGCTTCAAGAACTAGATACGACTCCCATTAATGAAATAAATAATGGTAGGACCAGTGACACAAGTCAATTACCAGATGTTACTCTTGCAAATGAGACAAACAATGTTGGTATTAGTGACTCTACTCAAATGCTAGATGCAATTGTTGTTAATGAGACAAATAGTATTGACACCAGTCACACAAATCAGGTGTTAGATACCACTGTTGTTAATGAGACAAATGCTGTTAATGCCAGTGATGGTCTTTCAATTCAAAATATCTATAGTAATGAAACCGAAATAAGTAAAACCATAGATAAAAAAGATGACAAAAAACATGAGGCCCATGTTCCAAACCCAAATGGTGAAGTTGTTATAACAACCTCTGTCTCTGACCCAAATCTTAGCCGCTCTGTATCTGTGAATAGAGATCCAAAATGCAATGCCTACCTCCATGATCATAAACCTTTGAGTGAAATACTATGCTATGGTGGTGGTATATCTGCCGGAAGGAGGTCATTAAAGTCTGCTAATTCTTTAGAATGTTACTATAGAAGAGGTGCACCAAGTTTGTCAAGAGATTCGAGTCCAGGCAGTTCTGGACATCCCTCGCCTAAAATCAAAAGACTAAAAAGACAGTCATTATCTGGTGATATTGATGAAAAGTCTCCACGTTTCCATCACGAGCAGTTTGAAAATTTCTTTAATCCATCACCTAAAACATCCCCTGGGGGTCGAAACCGTATTTATGTTCCCTTGTCAGGGTCCAGTACCCCTCAGGTGACCCCGTCCCCTACTGTAGTACAGTTGCCTGTGCCAGAAGATGGACAACTGTCTATCTTGTCTGCCGTTACTTCAGTTGGACTGTCTGTTATGAGATTTGGAGAAATATGCGCCATCACAGGTTATAGTCCTGTTGTAAAAGAAACGTGCCCGTGGGTCGTCTGTGTCTTGTTTCTAGGTCAGGGCAGTATTCACCAAAAAAAATGTATTTTACCTGAAGATCTCTTGCAGAAGATTTATCTTGTCTCGCATCTGAACCTATTTGAAAACTTCATGGCAAAAGAAGAAATCGCTCATGATGAGCAAGTTCTCCTCTCTGCCATATTTTCTCATAAATTCATAAATAAAGTTTGAAATCGTATTGATTGTCCTTGGTTGTACAAAGTTGTCTGAAGTAAAAATGGTTTAGGAGACAATGAGTGAAACAGCTTGTTTATTTGCTATCTGATTAGCAGAGAAAATTTTTTGAAGATCATTTCTCCCTAGAAATTTTCAAGATAGTTGGCCATTCTGTTTCAAATGCCATTCCTGTCAGATTTATGTTATGAGCCTTTTGATTGGCTGGTGCAGATGTAAAGTACTACTCCCATATTTTTCCTCAGCCAATCAGAAAGCTTGACACATAAAAATGAACAAGCACTTTAGCTGATCGGTGAATACTGCCTGAGGTTACACTGGACTGTGGTTTTATACACAAAATATCATCAACTAATGAAAAATGAAGATAGATTCTTCCCTTGTTGTTGAAAATAGGATCAAACTACAAACATGCAAACAAATCTTGTATCATAAATACATTTGTTGCAATGTTAAATGATATACTGGTAGATAGATTAAGTCAAGTCGTATTCTTTTCAATTGTATTGCCATTAGATTTGTTAATTTTCATTAATAGGTACTAACTACAAGAGACGTATAGTATAGCTCTTCTTGTGTCATATAATTCATTTCAATTATTTTGCTTAAGTAGCAATAATTCCTATGCTAGAGAATTGCCGCTTTTGATGGTTGTACATAGTAAACATCATGTCCAGTGTCACCAAAAACCTTGCTAAAAATACAGCACTATTCTCCAACTCTAGAGACTGAGAGGTACTTTGATTTATAGGTCCTTTGTTTACAGCAATAGCAGTTGCTGTCTGCTACAAGATAAAAAACAATTATCAAAATGTCACTGGCATTTGTTGCCAGAAAAAACTTCCAAAAGATATTTTCTGTGAAATTTTCATATCCCCTCTTTTTTTTTTTTGACATAACACATAACTATCTTCAGCAAAATCTTTTCTGTTTTTGACAAACTTCCACATCTATAACCTAATTTTTAACTCTTTACCAAATGACAAAATTTGTCTAGTCCAAATTAAAAACATCTGCAGATGACAAATCAGACTTAAAAATTCAAGATTGTTTTCAGAGGGGTAACCACCAGGTCACTAGTCAGATATGCTAACCACTGAGCCATCCTACCAGGCCCTGTACCACATTGAAGATCATGAAAAAAGTAATATCTTTTCCAATTTCAATTTTGAAATGTGGGAAAGGACACTGACAAATGATAGGAGAGTTGTGTATGGCAGGCAATACATTTGGATACCATGTCTTATCTCTTTACCAAACAACAAAAATGTTGACCGGTCCAAATTGAAAGGATTTGCAAATAATAATTAAATTATTGCTGAAATGATAGAATTTGTCCTTGATAGAGTAGAAAAAATTGTGGGAAAAGGAGAAAATGCTGGTTACCAGCATTTTCTTCTTTTCCCACACCTTTTCAAAAGGCCTTTTTCTCAGATTTGTTAAAACTAGGGATAGTGTAGTAAAGGATTATAAAAGAACGTATAGGCAGGAAGTTTGCAAAAAGCAGGTGCTTTTGCTGGAGATAGTTTTTGTGCTAAGATGGAAAATATGTTATGGTGAAAAAGGAAGGGGAATAAATGAATGTTTCATTGAAAATAATTTTTGGTACAGCTAAAGGACCTAAAGTTGAGGTATTTCACAACCTAGAGTGAATTATAATGTCTACTCACTGTCAGCTAAGCTTTCAGGATTATCATTTTTACTGGATAATATCATCTTCAAGAACATGCTAATCTTATTTCAGTTATTTAACCTGTTAACAAACAATGCCATGTTTTGGCAACACCAAGGTAGTTGGTGTTTTAAAGCATAGTGGAAAAAGGAGAAATTGCATGTAACAAGCATTTTCTTCTATAACCACAATATTTTAAAAAATCTTCTTTCTCAAGTTCACTAAAACTTGAAATTGTGAAGTAAAGGGCAAAGTGTTATTGTAACATTTTTACTGTGGCTATACAGATCAGACTGCAACAAAAAGCATTGAAAAAGCAGGACTTTTAGATTTTGACATAAAAATGCAGTTATAAAACTGATTTAGACTGACCAGTCAAAATTGCAATTACAAAACTGAATAAGGTTTTATCAAATACTTGCATTTGTACAATTGAAGTTATTTTTTTGTCAAAAGAGTTGCAAGTATATAACAGATCTAGATTTTGACCCTAAGCATGTGTTTATTTACTTGATTTAGATTTGACAAAAACAGTGTAATTTTGTAATTGATTTTGACCAAAAAACGTTGCCATTATATAACTAATTTGGGTTTTTACAAAAACTTGCAATTATATAACTGATTTATATTTTGACAGTAAGTTGCATTTGATTAGATAACCTAGTTAGAGTTTGACAATAATTGCAGTTATATAACTGATTTAGATTTTGACATTGTAATTGCCCAGAAAATTTAAACTGACAGTGCACTTGAATTCTCTCCCCTGCTGGTGACAGGTTTTGCTCTTCTGCGAATATTGAACCTCCCCCCATCTTATTTCTCTCTCTTTTATCCTAGGTATACCACTGGATTCCTGTTTCCACCTTGTTTGTTTACTTTCGTTTTGTTGAACCCTGTGTCTTACGTACCGTATGTACTGATAAAATGATGGTATTTGTACTCCAAAACCTTTGCCACACAAGCCTTTTCATGTTTTGTCTTTTCGTGAAAGAATTGTGGAGAAAGGAAACAGTGCTAGTAACTAGCATTTTATCCATTCTCACATTGTTTTCTAGCCCATCAAAGGTGGATCTCATTTTAGCCACATTAGATGTGTTGTCTGCAAATGCAAATGAGGATAAGTCTAGAATTTTGTCATATGATAAAGATTTATCCTGACCTGTAACCTGTACTCTAGCATAAATACTGTATTGAATTCCCAGAAGAAGGCATATAATGTCAAAATGCACCTGTATTAAGCGAACACTTGTTTTAAGAAAGCAACTATCCTAAGCATGGCTGCTCTGAGTATCCCACAGGGTGCTTGCTTAACCCGTTACCAAACAATACTCTAACTTAATGACCATAAGTAAAAAAAAGTGTTTAAAAACATTGTTGGAAAAGGATAAAATGCTGGCAGCCAGCATTTTATCCTTATTTCACAATGTTTCCTGCTTGATCGATCACAAATTTTATCATTTGAGCTACTTTTTAATTGTTATCTGTAAAATTTAATGCTTTCAGTATTGGCCGAGTCTAAAATTTTGCTGCGTGCTAAAGTATGGAATGCCATAGCAGAAAATATTCAAGATATAAAAACACTATCAAGATATTTAAAATATTCGATCAAGATAGTCGCAATTATACCAAAATGATATATAAATTTGATATATGAAAGCAAAATTATCATATCAAAACATAAAACCACTTCAAGACAAATAAATATACTTCAAGATGTAAAAACAGCATCAACATTTTAAAAACCACACCAAGACTCACGTGACCAATCAAGACTCACGTGACCACAAAATCCACAACGTCATCACTTGGTGAAAAGAACCTTCAAATCTGCAGTCAAATCTCACCTTTTCTTAATGGCCACTTCGAATATTTCACGCCTTACTATACAATGACACCATGATGTACTAGGCCTACACACTACACTGGAGCAGAATGTGGTACTGTGTGTGATGTCATGGATTTTGTGGTCACGTGAGTCTTGTTTGGTCATGTGAGTCTTGGTGTGGTTTTTAAAATGTTGATGCTGTTTTTACATCTTGAAGTATATTTATTTGTCTTGAAGTGGTTTTATGTTTTGATATGATAATTTTGCTTTCATACATCAAATTTATATATCATTTTGGTATAATTGCGACTATCTTGATTGAATATTTTAAATATCTTGATAGTGTTTTTATATCTTGAATATTTTCTGCTATGGCATTCCATACTAAAGAGGTAATACAGATTGAACTGTCTAAGAAACATGTAGTTTGGTATGTCTGTTGTTTCTGGCTGTATGTTGATGTTTGTCTGAGTGTCTGTCTGTGAATCTATTGGTCTGTTTGTTTTGTATGACTTTGTCTCTATGATTGTGTGTATCAGAAAGTTGTCAACAAACATAAATTACATGCTTCAAAATTATCTGTATACAAAACAGTAAAATTTTAGACTCATTGAAATTGAAAGGGCTTGCTGACAACAAGTTCAATATGACTTAAAAGATGGGATTTGTGTATAGAAGGGTAAAAAGCAATTTTTGTTGACCATCATTTTCTCCTATTTCCACAATATTCTCAAAAGCCATTTTGTCGCATTATTGTAGTAGTGTTCTAACTCCATTTTTGTGAAATTTGAGATTTTTATATCTTTGGAATTGGGGAGTCTTGGGGAGTTCTATCTCCCCATGAAAACAGTTTTGCATTATAGCCCCAGGCTAAGAAGTTTTCAGTATTAACTTGTTCTAACTCCACTAATTATTTTTACTACCCACAGAAACTTTGGAGCTAATTTTCTTGAAAACATCCAAATGGCGGTTAGAACACTATTATAAATGATGTGACGATTTTATTAAAAGGTTAGTTGACCCTTATGGCATAGAGTAAACTTGGCGTAGACTTTCAGTGTAGAATACGACCCAGATTTTTGCAATTTCATGGTTGCTTTCGTCCACAGTGTTTCAGCAAAGCAGACTGGTTGATAATGTTTGGTAATGGTTGATAAGATTTAAGTCTTTACCACACAATCTGAACTTATAACAACCCTGAGATAGAAAACTGTTGAAGTTCAGGTAGACTTGTCTTCTGGATAGACTAGTTTAATATTATTATCCCTGCCGAAGGCGGAGGAATATAGTTTTAGCTTTGTCCATCCGTCCTTCCGTCTGTCTGTCCGTCCGGGAGAAAATCTCCAATACCATGGGACAGAATTTCGTGAAACTTTATACGTGTGTACAATAACCCATTCTGCTGATATACTTTTTGTTTTGCTTTTGATTCGATGCAAAATGGCCAACTGGGAGCGATTTTAAGTTACGTGGTTGAGTAAATTTTTTCGGCTTTGGATATCATTTCAACGAAATTGCTTGTTATTGTAACAATAACTTGTCTGACCTTCAGTAAGACAACATACAATGGTATTCATAGAGACTCTTTTCCATATGACAAAAATTTAGACTGGTCCAAAGTGAAAGCATTTGCAGACAATAAAATTAATTTGACTCAAATTTTGAAGTTTGTTTTGGAAAGTTTGTAGGAAAAGGAGAAAGAAAAGATTGTAGGAAAAGAAGAAAATCCTGGTAACCACTCTTTCCTTCTTTTCCAAAAATGTTTTCAAAGGGCTTCTTCCTCAGGGTTGTTAAAAGTCAGGATTGTGTGGTAAAGGGTTGACTTTTTACCGCATGACAAAATTTTAGACTGGTGCAAATTGAAAGCATTTGAAAAGGAAAAAGTGAATAAGGCAAAAATGAATGATATTTGTTTACCAAAGATGTTGCAAGTATTTTCTCCTTTTCCCACAATGTTTTCAGAAGCTTTCTTTCTCAGGGTCATTAAAACTCTGGATGGCTAATTTATCACAATTCAGTGATGGAACTATTTATTGTATAATGTAATAAAACTTGACCATGCTCCAAGTAGTGCAATTTTTTTATTAACCCTAGGAAGAAGGCTACTGAAAAGATTGTTGGAAAAGGAGAAAATGCTGATAACCAACATTTTATTTTTCTATGACAATGTTTTCCACTCTTTTAATGCCATCACCATTCAAGTCATATTTTAATGATTAATTCTCTGCAAGTCCTCTCAAATGGGACGTGCCTAAAATTTTGCCATTTGGTAAAGATTCACCTAAGTGTATTCATTTGAGAAAAAAATTTGAGAATCCCTGATAGCCCAGCCAGGTAGCCCAGTGGTTAGCGTATCTGACTCTTGACCTAGTGGAAGACTTGTTGAGGCAAACTTTCTTTCCAGCAAGTTTTCGCCGCTCACCTCTGATGCGTGTGAGATAAGTAGCCAGAACCTTGGAAAGAAATTTGTGTCGGTACGGGTGTGAGAAAGCCAGGAAATACTTGCATAGGTGCACTGACTGCTGTTATGAGACCTAAGCTGTTAAAACAGTGTTAAATTCCAATACAAACAAACAGAATTCCAGTGTAATTTCAGTTCGACAATTTCATTGTAACTGAAATGGTGCAGTTTTCCTTTAATTGGGTAAAAAACATTGTAGGAAAAGGAAAAAATGCTGGTTACCAGCATTTTGGCTTATTCCACAATGTTTTCAAAAGGCTTCTTTCCCGGGGTCGTTTAAAGTCAGCATTGTGCTGTAAAGGATTAAAGACAAATCCTATCACTTGTGCTACATTTGATTCGTTATCTGCAACTGCCTCAACTTTGGACTTGTCTTGAAAGTTGTCATCTAAAGAGCTAATCTTTTCTTAGAATGTAATACAACATTTCTATATCGTTTGCAACATGCAAAAAGGGGCATTCGGACATTTGCGTAAAGTGTCATCTCGGATCAGCCTGCGCAATCCACGCAGGCTAATCCGAGATGGCACTTTACGATTACATTAGATTTTGTGCTACAGTAGACTGGCACGAAACAGAGAATCACATCAGAATGGAAAGTGTCGTCTCGGGTTAGCCTGCGCAGAGTGCGCAGGCTGATCCAAGACGACACTTTACGCAAATGTCCGAATGCCCCTTTTTCGCGTATTGCAGGTCATCTGTATTTCAAAAAAGAACTGTTGTAAAGAATAAGGAAATAATGGAGAATTAAATGCAAAGCACAAACAAAAAAAGTTTGTTTTTTTTTTCAAAAAATTATTCCTTACTGTTTTTGCAGGTGAGATGTATGATCTAAGCTTAGAGCCGATGAACCAAACCTTCTCAAAGATACGCAACATCAACCATCACTCTGATGTAAACAAAACCATGGACCTTCACATTGTGAAATGTATCCAAGAAGGAATCAAAGACAAAGAGTATCTTTATAAGCCACCCATCAACCAGTTCACGTTGGCCTTTACGGACAAAAACCTCGAGGAGAACTATCGTGACCATTACCTAGGGGAGGAACATACCCAGCGTACCATTTCAGCACCGATATACCTCTCATTTCTTGAGATTATCGTATCGTTTGTTGTGTTTATTATCGTGTCTATTTTTTGCTTTGTGGTGTTTGACATGCAGACACCGTGGATCATATTTTTCTGTGTTTCTCTGTTTCTTGAGATCCTGAACATCATCAGAGGCTACATGGCCATTAAACAAGCGGAAAACAAGGAGAAAGGTTTCTGGAACAAAATGATGAACATCACATCTGGATGGTATCTGCGCAATTTCCTGGGTGCGGTTATTGCTAGCTTACCATTACTTGCAGTGTTTGTTAACTTTTCTTGCAATCTGATGCAAAGTTCAGAATGGACAGACAGATTCTTCTGTTTCTGTATTATTGTCTCTTTAGTTCATTATACCAACTTTACAACTCTGAGCTCTTGGATGAAGTCCATTATTGTGTTTCTTGCTGGTGTTGTATTGATAGTGTTAATTACTGTTGTGAAATGTACCACATACGTTGACGAGTCTGTTTCGACCATATCTCCTGTAACAGCAACCCAGATTGTGATTGCTAACAGCTCATTTCCCAATGTAACAGATTACATCAGTAACATGAACATTTCAAGCAAGGCTTACATACCTCTTTTCTCTGGGCTACACATTGTTCAGTCCTACACATTCTTTGAGATAATCATTGATATGCTGCTTCTGGTTTTTCTCATCGGATTTTTGAACCGCGAATCAGAAATCAGCTACCGTCTCAATTACCATGGTGATGCACAAGCTTGGGAGTACAAGCAGATCATGCAAGAAAACAAGGATCAAGCTGATTGGCTACTGCACAACATTATCCCGCCCCATGTCTCGGAAGTTGTAAGGGAAACATCAAAGTATTCCAAAAACCACACAGATGTGGGAGTGATTTTTGCAGCCATTGTTAATTTCAATGAAATCTATGATGAATCATACGAAGGGGGTCGTGAGTTTCTTAGGGTATTAAATGAACTTGTAAGTGATTATGAGGACTTACTGGATGAAAAACGCTTTAAAGATGTTGAAAAGATTAAAACCATTTCTAGCACATTCATGGCAGCATCCGGTCTGAACGAGATATCCAGGGGTCAGAATGGGAATCCAAAATCACATTTATATGCTCTGCTAGAATTTAGTACAGAGTTACAGAACTGTATAAGTAGATTTAACGATAGCTTATTCAATTTTGACTTTATCATGAACATAGGATTTAATTTTGGTGAGGTGACAGCAGGTGTTATTGGCACCACAAAGCTGCTGTATGATATTTGGGGGGATACAGTGAACATTGCAAGCCGAATGTATTCGACAGGGGTAGCAGAAAAAATCCAAGTGCCTGAAGCTTGCGCCCAGGCTTTGGGAGACAAGATGGAATTTGAGTACCGAGGGGAGATCACAGTAAAGGGCAAAGGGGTCATGCGGACCTTTTTATACTCCAGAACTAAGGACGGCGCATCCTGGCCCTGGGAGTAACTTGTTATCGTATATCAGTTACCATAATATAATCGTGATGGTTGGTTGCTACGGCAATGTTGTAACCTTGTCTAAACCTTTACCAAATGATCTTACGTATTCAAGAATTATTGGAAGAAGGCTTTAGAAAGCATTTGGGGAAAAACAGAAATTGCTAGATTACTTGCATTGTCTTCTTTTTCCCCCACAATGTTTTCTACCCTTTTTGAAGCAAATTCTGTCACTTTAGCAACACGTAATTTGTTGTTTGTATTATTGCACATGACAAAAATGATGACTTGTCTAAATTGAAAGCACTTGCAGACGACAATTACATGTCGCTAAAATGGTATTTTCTTTATTTGATAGGGTAGAAAACACTGTGGGAAAAGGAGAAAATGCTGGTTACCAGCATTTTCTCCTTTTCCCACAGTGTTTTCATATGTCCATCTACATCAGGGTCTTTAAGACTTGGGATTGTGTGGTAAAGGGTTAATATGGACGAGTTAAATTTTTTTGGTCATTTGGTAAAGAGTTTACCTTCTTCTAAGAAAAAGATTAGGACCAGATGTCACAAAGAAAACTTTTGTATTTTAGTTTGCTCAAATCTGCTAAAATACTCATTTTTAGCTGTACTGGCTGAAAACCAGCAGAGCTTATGTTATTGCTTGATATCATCAATGCCTTGAATCCATTGATTTTGAAGAAAATCAACAATTTTTAAGAGAAAAGTAGCCATTTACAGTTTAAAATTTTCGTTTTTTGTTTACACAATAACATCCACATTGTTAATCCAATTCCTGTGAAACTTTGATAAATCATTTGTATCGTCAAGGGATTGAGCTGTATCAAAAATGAAGAAATTCGAGCAATCAGTTTAGGAAAAGCAGCCATTTGGCGACTTGTTTACTCAACACAGTCCACATTAGTGGTCACATTTTTTTGAAACTTGTTTAATGCAATAAGTTCTGAAACCCTATCAGATTTGGTGGGATTCCAAGGAATTAGATTTTAGAACTTTTATTTCAATTTTTTCACAATTTGTTCAATTTACCAAGCCTACATAATGATGTATGCAAGAAAATAAGCAAAATCACTGTCTGTAGAGCAATTCATGCCCACAAGGGCCTCTAGTTTGACTTAGGTAGAGTTCGTTATTTGAGATGCATTTCACTGACACAGACATAAGTAACGCCTTCAAATCCCGAGTTGACACAAAGACATAGAAGAAGCAACTAAGTAAAATAGAGATACTTCACTCAGTTGACATACTTAAGTTGATTATTTTCTTGAGTTGAGTCGGAAAGATTGTATCAGTTCAGGATTTAAGAATGTTTCTAAAGTCTGTAAATGTTAGTGAAATACTTCCCAAATAGTAAACTCAACTTATTTCAAACAAGAGCTCCACATGTGGGTGCCAACACTCGGCTTCAAGTGCTTGATTTTCAGTGAAAATGCTAAGTCAAAAAAGTGGCATAACTTTGTCAAAATACTTTGATAGTTACCTGCCCTTGTTGTATAGGTTCCCCTTTCGATAGTAATTAATTTTTCTAGGTTTGAAGTAAATATCTTCAATAATAACAGAGATATTACAAAATGTCAAAGTTTTGGCAAGACGACGCAGATGCAGGTCTCTACGATGACTACGCCGATGCCAGGGCTACAACAGTACTTTGGCATTTTCTTTGGAAAATAGCCGAGCTGAAAATGAGTCCGTTAGTGGATTTGAGAAAATTAAGAGACATCAGTTTTTTGTGAAACCAGGCCCTGGTTGAATATCACTTATTCTAGGGCATTTTTTGTTGAAAAAATTCTCTTTACATAGGCTACATTATTTTCCTTGTTTAATCCATTTATATACCATCACTGAGGAAAAGCCGTTTTAAAACATTGTGGGAAAAGGACAAAATGCTGGTAACCAGCATTTTCTCCATTTCCCACAATTTTTTCATATCCTTCTTTACACAAACTTCAATTTTGGAGTCACATTTATTTTGGTCCTCTGCAAATTCTCTCAATTTGGGCTTGACCCAAAACTTTGTCATTTAGTGAAGAGTTGACCTCTCACCAGACGGCAAAATTTGAGACCTGTCCAAATTCAAAGCAATTGCAGACAACAAATACAGTATGACTCAAATAATAAGATTTGTTTCTTAGATAGTCGAAAACATTGTGGAAAAAGGAGAAAATGCTGGTCACCAGCATTTTTAGCTCACCTGAGCACAAAGTGCTCAAGGTGAGCTTTTGTGATCGTGCTATGTCCGGCGTCCGTCGTGCATCGTCAACTTTTACCTTGTGTACGCTCTAGAAGCCACATTTTCACTCTGATACTTGTGAAACTTGGTCAGAATGTTTGTCTTGATAGTATCTCGGACGAGTTCAAAAGTGGGTCATGTCGGGTCAAAAACTAGGTCACTAGGTCAAATCTTAGGAAAACCTTGTGTATGCTCTAGAGGCCACATTTTCAGTCCAAAACCCCTGAAAGTTGGTCAGAATGTTTGTTTTGATGATTTCTCGAATGAGTTCGAAAATGGGTCATGTCGGGTTAAAAACTAGGTCACTAAGTCAAATCTTAGAAAAACCTTGTGTACAGTCTAGAAGCCACATTTTCTGTCCAAAACTCTTGAAAGTTGGTCAGAATCTTTGTCTTGATGATACCTCAGATGAGTTTGAAAATGGGTCATGTCAGGTCAAAAACTAGGTCACTAGGTCAAATCTTAGAAAAGCGTTGTGTACGCTCTAGAGGCCACATTTTCAGTCCAAAAGTCCTGAAAATTGGTCAGAATATTTTTCTTGATGAGATCTCGAATGAGTTTGAAAATGGGTCATGTCCGGTCGAAAACTAGGTCACTAGGTCAAATCTTAGAAAAACCTGGTGTACGCTGTAGAAGCCACATTTTCTGTCCAAAACTCTTGAAAGTTGGTCAGAATGTTTGTCTTGATGATACCTCAGACAAGTTTGCAAAAGGGTCAGATCAAGTCAAAAACTAGGTCACTAGGTCAAATCTTAGAAAAACTTTGTGTACGCTCTAGAGGCCACATTTTCAGTCCAAAAACCTTGAAAATTGGTCAAAATGTTTGTCTTGATGATACCTTGCATGAGTTTGAAAATGGGTCATGTCCAGTCAATAACTAGGTCACTAGGTCAGATCTTAGAAAAACCTTGTGTAGGCTCTAGAGGCCACATTTTCTGTCCAAAATTCTTGAAAGTTAGTCAGAATGTTTGCCTTGATGATATCTCAGACGAGTTAAAAAACGGGTCATGTTAGGTCAAAAACTAGGTCACTAGGTCATATCTTAGAAAAACCTTGTGTAGGCTCTAGAGGCCACATTTTCAGCCCAAAACTCTTGAAAGTTGGTCAGAATATTTGTCTTGATTATATTTTGGATGAGTTTGAAAATGGGTGATGTCGGGTAAAAATCTAGGTCACTAGGTCAGATCTTAGAAAAACCTTGTGTATGCACTAGAGGCCACATTTTCAATTCTATACTCATGACATTTGGTCAGAATGTTTGTCTTGATGATTTCTTGGACCAGTTTGCAAGCGGATCATTTCGGGTCAATAACTAAGTCACTGTGTCAAATCTTCGAAAAACCTTTTTCAGTCAATTACTCATGAAAATCTTGGTAGAATGTTTGTCATAATATCTCAAAAGAGATTGAAAATGGGTCATGTTTGGTCAAAAGACTGAGATGAGTGACTTCAGGGCCATCATGGCCCTCTTGTCTTTTTTTCCCATGATGTTTTCGAAAGTTATCTTCCCCCGTATCTTTGAAATAAGGGATTGTTATGTAAAGGGAATGACCCTTTACCACACAATTCCGAGTTTTAACGATCTTGAGGTAGATGGCATTTGAAAACATTGTGGGAAAAGGAGAAAATGCTGGTAGCCAGCATTTTCTCCTTTCCCCACAATGTTTTCTACCCTTTCTGATACAAATCCCATCATTTGAATAATATTTTATTTGTCGTCTGCAAATGCTTTCAATTTGGTCAAGTCTAAAATTTTGTCATTTGGTAAAGACTAAAGAGGAATCATCATGAGTTGTCAGAATCATATGTTTAGTGTTTGACCCTTCCCATTCCCAAGTTTTAACAACCCGGAGGAAAACAGCTTTCAATAAACATTGTGGTAAAAGAAAATGCTGGTAACCAGCATTTTTTTCCGTTTCCCAGAATGTTGCCAACCCTCTCATATCAAATTCTCTTATTTGAGCTACATGTATTAGTATTCCATCTGTAGATACTATCAGTTTGGACAAGTCTGCTTTAGTGTTCCTTGGTAAAGGGTTTACACTGTTTCATCAGGTTTTTTGGTATGTCTCAGCAACCAGTACACCTATCTATGCCCTCCCAAGAGTAGATTTGATCAGCAATCCACAAGGCACAACACAGTCAAAGCTGCTGGCTGCTCTTCTTCACTAGAACAACAGAAACAATGTTTTGCTGTGAAAGAAAAATGAATCTTGTCCCAAATACCCTGGTTATATGTGATGATAGGTGAAGGTCTTTTGAATCTTTACCATAGGAGTGTTTCGAATGACCCCTAGGAAGGAGCCTTTAGAAAATATTATGTGAAAAGAAGAAAATGCTGGTAACCAGCATTTTCTTCTTTTACCACAATGTTTTCTACAGTTTCAAATGTGTTCTAATTTTTTGTGTCAGGTTTTCTCTCATCAGCAAATGCGCTCAAATTGGGGAAGTCTTAATTTTTTGTTGTCTGGCAGAGTCAGATGTGATAACATAGTAAGTAAAAGATATATTTACACTGTTTTCATGTGAATCATTCGGACAGCCTCACATTGATATGACAATTCAACTCATTACCAAACAACAAAATTTTAGACTGGTCCAATTTGACAACATTTGCAGATGACAAAATAAATGTGACTCAAAAATGGAAATTTGTTCTGGGAAGGGTGGAAAACATTGTGGGAAAAAGAGAAAATGCTGGTTACCAGCATTTTCTTTTTTTCCCACAATGTTTTTATAAGGCTTCTTTCTCAGAGTTGTGAAAACCCGTGATTGTTTGGTAAAGAGTTACGAAAAAGTTTAGTAAAAATCTTTAAGTGATGACAACACATTTGAAATAAGTGATACACTTTATTATGTTGATATTATGTTTTATTTGGAACAAAAATTTCAGTGATGATAATATAATTAAGGATAATTGTTACTTTTTTTGTAACGTCATGTACTTGATTTGGGACAAAATCTTTCAGTGATGATAACATATTTTAGGATAAGTGTAACACTCAATTTGTTATCATGTGTTTAATTTGTGACAACATTTTTTTAGTGATGATAGCATATTAAATTTTTAGGATAAATGTCACACTTATTGTATTGTCATGTGGTTGATTTTGGACAAAATCATTTAGTGATGTTAACTTATTTCATGCTTTCCGGTAGGTTGTCGAGAAATAACGCTGAAATATTTTTCGATATTTCATAGTTACGACCAGTCAAAAATACCAATTTAATTTCTACCTCTTCAATTAAGGGCTGAAACAGTAGTTCCTGCGCACTAGTTACCAAGGTGAAATGTGCTTTACGTAATATTGTAATGCATTGTTATGCGGAGGGGGGTAAGCCATGGGGAATTTCCAAAAAGAACTGTACTAGACTTTGGTGTAAGTCCCCAAAAAAGGGTTAGAAGCATGAAATGAATAGAATATTTGTTTTTTTCTTGTGAACATTGTCGGTAATATTTTCACTCATGGCTGTGCCACTCATGAAAATATTACTGATGATGTCCACTCGATGAAATAAATTTCGTTCTTTCAACAAAGAAAACAAATATTCTCTATATAATTAGAATAAGTGATACTTACTACTGTTGTCATTGTTTGACTTGGGACATAAACTTTCAATGATAATAGCCTATTTTAAGATAAGTGTGACACTCATGATGTTATCATGTGTTTGATTTTGGACAAACATTTCTAGTGATGATATCATATTTTAGGATAAGTGTTACTTATCAACTTGTCATGTGTTTGGTTTGGGACAATTGATGGTAACATATTTAACATAAGTGACATGTTACTACTGTTTTCTTGTGTTTTAGGGAAAAAACTCAAAACTTTTAAATGGTTGTAAGATATTTTAATTGCTACACTTACATTGTCTGAAGTTTCATTTGGAACTAAATTTTCAGTGATGACAGTGTATCGAAGAAAAGTGTTACCACTGATAATGTCATCATGTTTTTGAATGGAAAAAACCTTTCAATTATATTGATCCTAAATCTAGAATAAGTGCTAGATTAAATTAGTGTTATTTTCTATTTCTAATGAAGAATTGAAATTGCTTTTATGGTAAATTGTATGATTTTGTATACTTTCAATTGAAAAAAATCTTTCAAATGTGATAACATTTGTTTCAGTGTTACATTTAAAATGTTGTCATGTGTTTCTAATATGAAAAGTCCTATCATTCATGATATCACATATGGAATAAATGTTAAATTTCATGTTTTTAAACATTAGGCTGCTAAACGTGACTCACTGACCTTTTGCGGACAGTGTAGATCAAGATCAGACTGCACAGAATGTGCAGTCTGATCTTGGATCTACACTGTCCGATATGGAGATATTGCTACCTGAAACTTAACACTGAAATAGCAATATTTGGGTTTTTACCATCGAATTAGGAATTTCATTTTAGTTATTAAGCTAAGGGTTAAATGCTTGAATTGGAAAACTCTCTTGATCATGATAACACAGTTTGAGTTATATTTATGATATTTTCATGTGCTCTCTAGAATGAAGGTCTGTTCTGTTTTGCTCAATAATTTGCTGTAAATCCAGAGGACTTGTAGTTTCATTTCTCATACTGTTTTTGTTTCTATTTATTTGTCAATCATTTTCATTGTAGATACTCATGTGACTAATTGACATGTTTGCCAACCCTTAGCCCTTTACCGTACAACTTCAAGTTTTATAGACCCGGAAGAAAAGGCTTTTTGATTTTTGAAAAGGTTATGGAAAATGGAGAATTGCCGATAATAAGCTTTTTCTCCTTTTCCCACAATGTTGTCTATCATTCCAAAAACAAATTTCAATTTTTGAATCACATTTTTTTTTTGTCTGTGAATCCTATCAATTTGGATAAGTCGAATATTTTGTTGTGTGGGAAAGGGTTAGCCCATTACTAAACAATCATGCTTTAACTCTTTCCCACACGAGAAAATTTTAGACCGGTCCAAATTGAAAGCATTTACAGACGACAAAATAAATGTGACTGAAAAATTGAAATTTTGTTTGGGAAGGGTAGAAAACATTGTGGGAAAAGGAGAAAATGCTGGTTACCAGCATTTTCTCCTTTTCCCACAATGTTTTCAAAAGGCTTCTTTCTCAGGGTTGTTAAAAGTCGGGATTGTGTGGTAAAGAGTTAACAAACCTGTGGAAGACAGCTTTTGAAAACATTGTAGAAGTAGCAGACATATAGGATCTGACGTGAGTTGGCTTTTGAGATAAAAATTTATTAAACAAGTCTAGGGAAATGTTATTAAGCGAGTCTTTGGCGAGTTTAATAACATTTTTCCTTGACGAGTTAAATAAAATTTTATCTCAAATGCCAGCGAATGTCAGATTCTTTTTATCACATAACGATATTTCATGAAATATAGATCAGATGATGCAAAACCATTTATAGATGTACCCTCGGGTATATCCATAAAATCCATTCACTTCTATAAAATACGTACAAAATGACGTCAAAAATGACGTCACACAAATATGATACCAAACATGTATAAGATAAGAAAATTCATAATGGGTATATTACACTGAAAACACTGGAGGCTATGTGATAAAAATGCTGCTTCTCATCATTGTCTCCTCTTTTTCTGCAATGTTTTCTATCCTTTCAAAGACAACCTTTTGTCAGATTTGATTGGTTGTCATCAAATGCTCTCAGTTTGGACACCCAGTTTTTATGACTCTGAGATAAATGTTTTTAAAAACAGAGATAAATGTTTTTAAAAACATTGTTTTTCTGCAGTTGTTAACTGATTACCACACCATCCCGAGTTTTAATGACCCTGAAAAATGGGACATTTGAAACATTGTAGGAAAAGGAGAAAATGCTGGTTACCAGCATTTTCTCCTTTTCCAACAATGTTTCCTCACCTTTCAGAAACAAATTGAATCATTCGAGTCACATTTATTTTGTCATCTGCAATTGCTTTCAATTTTGGACTAGTCCAAAATATTGTCATGTGGTGAAGGGTTGACCCATATCCTAAAGGATTGAAATTTCATAGGATTATAAAAATGAGTCATGCTCTGTGAAAAGGTGCTTAATGCATCTACGAAATGTATCGACCAGGTCAGCCTGCGCAATCTGCACAGGCTGACCTGGGCTGAAACATTTTGCTATTGGTCAATTTTCTGTATATCAAAGGACCAGTCTACCTAATGATTAAGTTGGTTGTTTAACTCTTTACCAAACGACCAGATTTTAGACTTGTCCAAATTGAAAGCATTTGCAGACAACAAAAAAAAATGTAACTCAAAAATTGAAACTTGGCTTTGGAAGAGTAGAAAACATTGTGGGAAAAGGAGAAAATGCTGGTTACCAGCATTTTCTCCTTTTCCCACCATGTTTTCAGAAGGCTACTTCCTTAGGGTCGTTAAAATCAGGGATTGTTTGGTAAAGGGTTAAAACAGTGGCTATCATAGATCCACAAGTATGTGATGACGTGGCTGGCGTCATGTATCACAGAGCTGCATTAAGCCCCCTTTTGCCAGAGCATGGCTCAAATTTATTTCAGGAAGTATTGTGGCTTTGAATGCAGTTTTTCTGACAAAGACTACTGCTGGAGCAGTGGAGAGAGTAGAACAAGATCAGACTGCATGTGTGTGTATGTGCAGGCTGATCTTGCTTCACACTCTCTGCAAAATATATCCTAAGGTCATGAACAGAAGGATAAGAGTAAAGAATAATAGAGAGGCCCAAACAATATGGACAGATAACTCTGAAAATTTTTTTTGACACAGTTATGTCCCTTTTTAACTTAGAATTTTCATTGAAAAAGAAGCTGGGATCAAGCATTTGGACCCACGTGGGTAGCTCGTGTTGCATGATACAGTTATGTGTTAGACTATAATAGGTACAGTTTTTCAGTAACAAAGTGTGGTTTTTGTGTGACAGTTTTTACAACTAACTTGAATTTAGATTATCTAGTATCTTTTTAACCCTTTATCAAACCATCCCTTATTTTTATGACCCCCATCCAATGGAGAAGGCTTTTGAAAACATTGTGGGAAAGGGAGAAAATGCTGATAATCACAGTACCTGATTTAGCCCTAGGCAAATCAAGGCAGTGAATAACCCTTTACCACATATCAAAATTTTATACCAATCCGAATTGAAAGTATTTGCAGATGTCAATTTCAATTTGCCTCAAATGATGGGATTTATAGCTTGACTGGCCGAACACCAGTGAGCTTATGTCATGGCCGTGTGTCCGTTGTGCGTCCATCCGTTTATCTTCTGTGTGTGTGTTAACTTTTATTTCAAACATCTCTTTGGAAACCACCCATCCCGTTTTGACCAAACTTCACAGAAATGATTCTGGCATTGTCCTCTTCAGAATTTGTTGAAACAATTGGATTCTTGTAAAAACTCTGGTTGCAATGGCAACAAAACTGAAAAATATTGGAAATCTCTGAAAATCTTCTTGTCTGAAACCATAAGGCCTAGGGCTAACAAATTTGGCATGTAGCTTCATCTAATGGACCTTTGCTTAGTTTATTCACATTACAGCCCTGGAGCCTAAATCAGCCCTGGAGGTCACAAGTTTAACACAGGCTTATATAGTGAAAATTTGAGAAAATCTTCAGGTTCTAAACCATATGGCCCAGGGCTACCAAAATTGCCATGTACCTACATCTGATTGACTTCTCCTAAGATTCTTCAAATTATAGCCATTTGGCCAAAATTGGCCAAACCCTGGAGGTCACAAGTTTTATAGGGGTAATATAGTGAAAACTTTAAGAAATCTTCTGTTTCTAAACCATGAGCTTTTATGTTGAAAACTTTAAAAAATTTCTTGGTCCTAACTGTAAGGCCTAGGGCCACCAAAAGTTGCATAGAGTTTTATCTAGTGGATCTCTTATGAAATTTATTCAAAATTAAGCTGTTGAATCGGAATAAGCCCCGCCTTTCATGTTCTATTGAAACTTTGAAAACCTTGTTTGTAACCATACGGCCTAAACCTGTGTTATGTGGTATGTGGCTGTATCTTGTTGACCTCTATCAGGATTCAAGTAATTTTTGCTCATAATTATGATAGGTCAAAAATGGACTCGCCCCGGGGTCACAACTTTCACATGGCCTTTATACAGAAAACTTTATAAATTTTCTTGTTTGAAACCATTTGGCTTAGAATTCTAATGTTTGGTATGTATTGTTTATACTTATTAGCCAGTGGAGCAATACAGGGTGATCATGGCCCTCTTGTTCCTTGACAGGGAAGAAAACATTGCGGGAAAAGGAGAAAATGCTGGTAACCAGCATTTTCTCCTTTTCCCACAATGTTTTCAAAAGACTTTTCCTCAGGGTTGTAAAAAGTCAGCATTGTGTGGTGAAGAGTTTACAATGTGGTAAATGGAGAAAATCATTGTTACCAGCATTTTATCCTTTTCCAGAATGTTTCAAAGGCCTTTGTTGGGGTCATTAAACAACATTGTTGTGTGTTAAAGAGTTAAATCTATCAACATAAGGCAGATATTTTTAGTTAAGTGATGATTTCATAATGTTCTTCTCTACAGAATAATTTCTGTTTAATTAAAAATTATATAGTAAAACCTTAATTTTTGTGAAAAGTTTTTTAATTTTAGCTTAAACTAGTTTTAATTCTTAAACTACTGAATAAATGAAGCAAAGATTTCCACGCAGAAGTAAAAAAGAAAAAAATATTGTGATGTCAAAGTTACTTATACCAAACAGAAAACACTGTATCGGACTGTGTTGATCAAAGATCTGACTGCACATTTTGTGCTGTCTGATCTTGATCTACACTGTCAGCAGTGTAAAGGGTAATTGTGATGAATGTTTATGAACCTAACAAAATGCTTTGCCAAGATGAGCTGTTCACCTTTCAGAATCAATAATGCAGTATTTGACCAGTAATGACCAGTTTTAACCATTTTGTAAATACATTTAAAACTTCAGTGTTTTATGATATACAACAAATATTACACTGAGCAATATCTCCTTTTTGCACACTGTTTTTTGCCATATATAGACATCAAAGCTTTACTTGTACTGTCTTGAGGCCATTATGTTAGACTGTTCCAAAAAGCTTGATAGGGTAGAGTGGATTCATACAGTAGGACCTATAGATCACAGTTTATTCAGTCTTGTTCAAAACCACTTTTTAAAACATTGTGGCAAAAGGATGTTATTGGTTAATATATATAAAATTTATAATTTCTTTTTACTGATGTAGATGTTGACTTTTACGCACTGTTTGTTCACTAAATATCATTTTAGATTTTTTATAGATATATATTCACATGTATTTATGGTAAATTATAGAAACTAAAATCTTTTAACATAGATGACGCTTTTTCGTATATACAAGGAAATCATCCAAATGCTGGCATCGCCATAAGAAGATTGCATTAAATCTCTTGGAAAACAAAATTTTGCACTTGTCCAAATCTAAAACATTTGCAGACAATGAAGAAGTAAAAGCTCAAAAAGTGGGCATTGTCTTTGATAAAGTTGTTTGCAAAGGAGAAAATGCAAATGTAACCAGCATTTTACCCTTTTCCCACAATGTTTCTGCCTTTTGAAAGAGAAGTTCCATCATTTGAGCCACATACAATTGTTTGCCTGCAAATCCTTTAACCATATACCACACAATACCAATTTACAACAACTTTTGGAAATACAACTTTGGAAAACATCATTGGAAAAGAAGAAAATGCTGGTAACCAGCATTTTCTTGTTTTCCTATTATGTTTTCTACCCTATTGAAGACAACTTTCACAATTTTTGCTACATTTGATTTGGCTTCAGTGTATTTTTCTAGTTTGGAAAGGTGTTAAATTTGGATGTGTGGAACAGGGTTGATATGGAAGTGTCTGAAATTTTGTTCACTGGTAAAGGGTTGTTTCTTAACTCTTTACAACACAACAAAATTTTGGACAGGACTAAATTGAAAGCATTTGCAGACGACGAATGTTGCTAAAATGATGATTTCTGTCTTTCACATGGTAGAAAACACTGTGGGAAAAGGAGAAAATGCTGGTTACCAGCACTTTCTCCTTTTCCCACAATGTTTTCAAAAGGATTCTTTCCAAAGGTTGTTAAAAGTCAACATTGTGCGGGGTAAAGAGTTAATGTCTTTGCAACTTAAAGCCTGTCTCAACCCTTTACAAAACTATCCCGTGTTTTACTACCCTGGGAAATATTTTGGAAAAAGGAGAAAATTTACTTGTACATGTACCAGCTTTTTCTCCCTCTCCCACATTGTTTTCTTGCAAATCAAAGACAAATCCCATCAGTCGAGCCATATTTATATTAAAGTCAGCAAATGCTTTTAATTTAAACAAGTTCGAGATTTTCTGGTATGGTAAAGAGTTTGGTATACACGTAGTAGAATTCCAGAGTTTTTTAAGGATACTCTGTGTTTACAGAGTCTTTATTTTAAAGCCAACCATCTGATTTGCTGAGACAAAATGCCTAGACCTTTCAGATGGACTTGTCTTGGAATTTTGATGGGGAAATATATTTGAGCCATGCTCTGTGAAAAGGGGGCTTAATGCATCTGCAAAAGGTATCAACCCAGGTCAGCATGAGCAGTCAGTGCAGGCTGATCTTAGTTGAAACTTTTTGTGATTGGTCAATTTTCTGCACGTCAAGTGACTAGTGTACCTCATGATTCAGTCGGCTGTCATGCAAAATGGATTTTATGGATCCATTATTATGACTTAGGATGGTCCTCGCTGGTACCGCGGTACTAATTTAGCCGAAAATTTACTACAAAAGAGAGAACTCGCTTGTATTATTTTCTAATACTGTAATAAAATGTTGCATGTAAAGTTACGATTAATGTTGCTATCAAAGTTTAAGTCGTGTATTTCAGACAGAATTAGGTCAAGCTACCATGTCCACTACAGGTGCTCCAAAGCGAGTCCTCTATGGTACCGTGTTACCTCCTGCAATTTGGAAAATTGTACAATAAAATGATTTTTGTTTTTAGAAAATGATTTAGGTACCGTAGTTTTTGTGTTCTGCGAGGACTATGACGTCACATCAGACGACCTTCACTTGTCAAACATGAATTATCGGTTTTATGAAGAAAAAGGGATAATTATTTTCAAAACATGGAGGAAAATTTGTGCTTTGATATTGTGTCATTGGAATATTGAAAGTAACTTATCAATAATGAAGACATACCTTATATTTTTGAACCGATGCAATGCAAAAATACTTTAGCTTTCGATTTGATGGAATAAACAGTGGATAGTTGGCTCTACGTATGCAAATTAGGTATTTTTCAGATTACCGCGGTATCATCGATGACGCGTTACCAGCGAGGACGACTATACTTGGTATCATGGTTCATGGAGATGCATTTAGCCCCCTTTTGCCAGAGCATGGCTCATTTAAATCACTTTTAAAACACTTTTAAACTACAAATGTGATTTTAGCTGATTTCTTAATTCTTTACCAGGCAAGAAAATTTTAGACCTGTCCAAATTGAAAGCATATGCAGACGAAAAATTGAATGTGATTAAAGAAACTGAAAATTGCCTTTGAAGGATGGAAAATATTGTGGGAAAAAAGAGAAAAAATGTTGGCTAGCAGTGTAATACTTGGTTTGTTGGCAGTGGTTGCCATGTATGATATAAAAAGAAACATAGTTTTTTTTTCTGTAGGAAATTTTTTTAGTGTAAACTGCACTTGTACACCATTGTTATTCTTTTAGAATCATTACATTTTGTTCGTTTTATTTTTTGTCAGCTTAGTATTCTATTAAAGGTGATTTTATCTTTCAACTGTGTTTGTCTCATGTTTTGTATATCAAAAGTTAAAGGCGGCTTTTCTGATTTTCAGCTCCACTGGCCAAAGGCCAGCGGGCTTATGTCATGTCCTGGTGTCGGTTGTTCGTCAATGCGTCTGTCTGTCTGTGCGTTAACTTTTATTTCAAGCATCTTCTTCTCTGAAACTATCCATCCAATTTTGGTGAAACTTCACTGAAATGATCCTGGCATAGTCCTCTTTAGAATTTTTTGTAAAAAAATTTTCAATACATAGGAGAAAAAATGCTCTAAATAACATGCACACCATGTAATACAGGTCCCGGGTCATGTCAGTAGGGACAGAAGATGCATAAATTAATGTGCACACTATATAATACAGGTCCTAGTTTACGACAGTTAGGAGAGAAATCGCCCTAAATAATGTGCACACCACATAATGCAGGTCCCTGGTAATGATAGGAAGGACAGAAAACTCCTTTAATATTATAATGTGCACACCATACAATGCAGGTCACTAGTCAAGTCGGTAGAGACAGAAAACACTCTAAATAATGTGCACACCATATAATGCAGGTCCTTGGTTTGGACACTTAGGAGATTGATTGATTGTATCTTGTTTAACTCAGTTTTCAACTTTATTTCAGTTATATCCGCGTGGCCAGTGCATCTATCCATACTTTCAAGGAATTTCTTTTACCAGTGCTGTGCACAATATTCTATTCAAGCCACTGGCTACTTTCCCATATAACCAACGTCAAAAAATGTTCAAGAAAGAGAGGCATGAATCTTGTCGCAATGGCTATCTTGAATCCTCAAGAAGAAAGTGGCTGAGCCGGGGTTCAAAAGACTGAGCTAACGGGGCTTGGTGGCACTAAGGAGATTGATTGATTGATTGAATAGTGTTTTACACCGCTATCAACATTATTTCAGTCATATTACAGCGACAGCTGACATATTCCTGTTCTCCCTGGGTTTCACTAGTACTAGGCTAGGGCTCTAAAGTGTCTTGCCCAAGGACACTCGCACGAAAGACCCAGAGGATCCAGTGAGGCTCAAACATGGGGCCTCAATGTCATGACTGCTACACTTTACCACTGAGCCAGGCAGGACCCAGCCACTGGAGAGAAAACGCCCGAAAGTACGTGCACACTATAGAATGCAGGTCCCTAGGTTACCGTGGTAGAGACACAACACACCAAAAATAATGTGTCCACCATAGGATGCAGGTCTAACCTACTTCAGTAAGGTTGGAAACATCCCAAATAAAGTGCACAACATTGAATCCGGGTCTAGGGTACTGCGATAAAGGTAGAAAGAGCCCTAAAAATGTGCACACCATTGAATGGAAGTCTAAGTTATACGATAAAGACAAACATCCAAAAGGATGTGCACACCATAGAATGCAGTTCCCTTGTAACTGCACTAGGGACAAAGAAAAAAAAAAAATCTAATGTGCACATCATATAATGGAGATTCCTTGTATAGATCTGCATTAGGGACAGACAACATCCTATACTGTGTGCACACTATACAATGCAGGTCTCTTATAATTGCAGTAGGAACAGAACACGCCAAAAAACTGCATATCATACAATGCAGGTCCTGGTAATGTCAGAAGAAACAGATAATGCTCTGTGTAATGTGCATATCATACAATACAGTGGGGACAGAAAGCACTAAATATTCTGCGCAAAATAGCCTTGCGGTTCATTGGTTCATGGTAGTTACGGTCCGAACAAGAAAAAGCCAAAATTTTATGGGAGTATAGAATCGATCACTAAAAAAATTTCTAATTTCATCTTTTACTCAGTGTCATAGAAAATGCCATTCAGATTCATACACACACTTGAAAGAAAATCCACCTTCACCTTCGCCGTTGTTCCGCTGCGATTTTGAAATTGATTCATGTGACTTCGATGTTTTTTTTATCAAAACGCCGTTGCAACCTGATATTTTTGGCGCCAATTTGCAGTCACATGATTTAAAAATATTGCCATATGACCTAGCAGATGATCTAAATAGTAATCATATATGTTTTATTTCTAGCAAGACTACTTGTAACGAAAGATTTTAGAAGGTGGGGTAAATGGTCTTAAGCATGTAGGTGCCGATGACATCGTTTTCACTTTCGTTATATTTTTCTTCCATTCTAAACTTTTATTTTGAAAATAGAAGCTGGCCGGGGAAAAGAAATGTCCGAGTCAAGGTATTTACAATTAAAATAGAGACTTAACGAGCCACTAGAAGGGTTCTACTAAATACCACAAAGACACTCTAAATGCCACAAAGACACACAAAGACACCACAAAGACGCACAAAGTTACACAAAGACACCATAAAGACGCACAAAGACATAGAAAAAGAAAAATATATATATTAATCAGTGTTTTGAGTTGTTTGCGTTATGCTAGGTTAGAAAAGGCACAAAATTACGCAAACACACACGTGGGTTCGAGCATCCGCCGGGTCAGGCGGAGATCTGTCTACTCGTTCTGCTGATTTCATATCTTACAAATATTTCCTTTACTTTCAAGAACAATATAGTCAATGTTTGATAATGATGGTGATGATGATGACGATGATACTGCTGACAATGATAACAAAGATATCTATTTGTTTGCATTTTTCTTGAAAACATTCTATAAAGTTCACTTTTGCACATTTAGAGGCAAAAATGACAATTAGCTATTTACCAAACTCCAAACTCAAAGTTGCAGACGACAAATCAAGAGTGGCTCAAATTATGAAATTAGTGTCTGAATGGTATCTAGAAAGTTGTGAAGAGAGGAGAAAATACTGGTGACCAGTATTTTCCCTTTTTTCAACATTATTTTCAAAGGCTTTCTTTCTTATGATCGTTACAACTCGGGATTGTGTTGTAAAGGGTTAAGTACCGGACTTTTCTTTGGTAATTGCATTTTTTTTAAACAATAAACTCGTCTCCTTCGGTCATATGATAATTACGATTCGGCATTAGCAGAAGTTTTACAGTGCCTACCAGATAAAAGGTATCAATGGACAACATAGGCCAATGCTTTTAGATTTCTAGAGATTGACAGGAGGAGAATGAAGTTTGCAGGAAATCACCCGGCGGATGCTTGGACGTGATTTTGTGCATTTTTATCCTACCATAATGCAAACAACTCAAAACACACACACACGCACGCACGCACGCACGCACGCACACACACACGCATATATATATCGTTTTCTATGTTTTCAGTGTGCGTCTTTGTGGTGTCTTTGTGCGTCTTTGTGGTACTTAGGCTATCTTTGTGGTATTTAGTAGGACCGCACTAGAGGGCGCCGGTTTTTGTTACGACGGAAAAAACACCGCTTACCCCGAAGCAATATGTACCGTGAACCTACATGTTCGTGACAAAGCAGGTCTCATGAAAAAGACAAGAGGGACAGATTAATTGATCGATTGGTGTTTTACACTGCTTTTAACATTATTTCAGTCGTATCATGGTAACAGCTTACACATTCATGTATTTCCCGGGTTTCACCAGTGCTAGGCTGGGGCTCTGAAGTGTCTTGCCCGAGGACGCTCCCTAAAAAAAAAAACAGTGCGACTTGAACCCGGGGCCTCCCGGTCATGAGTTCTACACTTTAACACTGAGTCACGCAGGACCCTTGGCGTGGACACTGAAAACGGCAAAAAAAAAAACTGTGCACACCGAAGACGACGAAAAGGTCCCTTTTCAGAATAGTAGGGACAGAAAACCCTTAAAATATAATGTGCATACCATACAATCACCCTGGAGAGACCTTACGTTTTTGCTCCAGGTCAACGTTACTGCTCCTGTCAATTGAAAGTACCCGCTCCAGGTAAAAACATGGCTTCGCCCGTAAGATTTTGTAAGGTAAGTTCAAAACCATTTTTTTTTTTACATGTTAATGAATAGATATGCAGTTGAAGGTTGTCGCACGGAATGTCTGGGATGTCAGTGCACGCTAATCTGTAGTTTTTTTTTGGTGGTTAATCGTTTGTTGAAGATGTTTAATCCGACAAACTTCCGTCGGCGACTACGATTTCTGTAAAATCAATACTTGGAGTGTCCAAAAACCTTTGTAAAACATATACACTCGATATTCTGACATGTGTGCCGTGTCAGTTGACCTATATTATGAATATTCCTCACTGCTATAAACCGAAAAAAATTAAATTGCAATTATAAAGCGATATTTTGCCATTTCTGCATTACAATATAACATGCTCCTGAATTTAATAAGACGATCCAGCTCCTGAGTTGAAACACGATAAGCGTAAGTCTTCTGACAAATCTTGACAATTTGTCATTTTGGTCAAGATTCTATTTTAATTATCGTAGTCACAGTCATAGGTTCGCCATCGTTGATAATAGCAATAATTATCATTGTGAATGACCAACTGTATATTCCAAATCAGCTGAACATCTGTAGGCATTGGTTCAGGCATTAGTTTCAGACTAAATAGTGAATTCTACAGAAATACAATACACGCCAAAAGAACAAGTGCAGTGTTCAACACTGTGGCCAAGCTACATCTCTAAGATAACTTTGTCATCCTTATTTGGTGTTGTGGTTAGTGACCATATTCTACACAGCCTACTGTAAAACCTGTATGTTTTAACCCTTTACCAATATTTCCTAATTTAAATAAACTGATGTAGAATACTAAACAAAACATTTGGGCTTTATTTTTTCTTTTCTCACATTGTATTCTATCAATGAGAGATTTGTATCGTTCAGTTTAGTCACATTTTAAACTGATTTCTGCGACTTGATCCCTGTCGATATAGGTCGGTAGATCGGTTCAAATGTGTAGTTCAACAAATGCTTGAATGGCAGTACAATACTACAGCACGTTGAACCTTTTCTTTTTTTTATTAATAGGCCTGATCTTATTGGGCATGTATTCAGGCGATCTCGGGTTCTCTGTTTCTCTTCCCAATTTTATAAAGCTGGCAGGATCATACACTCATCGTCAAAAAAAATGGAGAGAGAGAGAGAGGGAAAGGAAGAGAGAGAGGGAGAGATAGGGTGGGGCGGATTTGTCTGATAGGCCTTTGCCTTCTCAATTTGTTTCCGAAAGTAACGATCCTAAGTTGTTAGTAACAAATTTAGATACACAGTTGGTGAGTTTTTTTTTTAAGAAAGTGGTCAATGCTGAATACATATTTCATTCAAATATTAAATTCAAATTTTATCGGAAGATGAAACATACATGATTTGTAAGTAAGCCTTTTAAATGTACGAAGTTTTAACCCTTTGGGTGTCAAAGTCTTCTGCAACATAATTTTTTTTCAGTATGAAAATATGAAAATACTTTTAAAAAACCTGCCGTAGATAATCACATTGATTCGTTCTTTTTTCCCTTATCTATAGTAACACTTCACGCAAATAGCGAAACGTCATGGTCAGGCACTGCCACCTTCGGTGGCGGTTGATCCGGGACTGCATTATTTACCTAAGTCGTTTTCTTGTGCCAAAAGATTTAAGGATTTACCGGGTCTGTTTTCATGCAAAAAATCAAAAACTATGCATCTATATAACGTTAGTGTATTTCACACACACACACAAAAAAAATGACTTGTTAATTTGAAACAAATTCGTCATTCGTCATTTGTAAGCTACTTTAAGGTTTAAATAGGGTCTACTGTTTTGCAAAGGTGTGAAAAGATCTTTACCTATTTAAATCGTAGTATTAGATATGTAACTAGATGCTTTTAGGTGTGCAGCTGACAAGGCATATGGGTTGGTTGTTCGTTGATAATCATTATTATTATTTTACATTAACGAAGAGGACTCTTGTGATGGCCATATCGAAGATGATAGAAATTTATAATAGTTACGGATCTTGTGCATAATACTCTCCGTCATCAAGCTCCTTATGTATATAAAGACATTTCATTTCAAAAGCATCAGTAATCAGGACGAGAAACTTGACTGACAGAAAGACCGAAAGACGGACAGACAGACAGTTGTACATATTGCTAAAAAAAGACAAATTGTTTGATTACACTCTAAGACAATCGCTTATAATATCGTTTTCTGTTTCAACTCAGGAGCTGGATCGTTTTATTGAGTTTTGGAGCATGGAACGTTGCCTACAAAAATTGACAGAAAGTAGCTCTATAATGAAAATCGTGTATTTTATTTTGTTTAGAACTGGTGAATAAAGCATATATGAATCACTTGGCAGAGCACAAATTTCAGAATACCGTGTTTGTATGTTTAACAAAGCTTTTTGCTGACTTCCGCGTGTTGATTATTCAGAAATCATAGTCGCTGACGGAAGTCTGTCGGATTAAACATCTTCAACAAACAACCAACCACAAAAAAAAAACCAATACAGAAATATGCACTGACATCCCAGACATCCCGTGCGACAACCATCTACTGCATATCTATTAATATGATTGTCAAAGAAGTATGTTTTGGTGCTTACCTAGCAAACTTCTAGGGCGCAGCCATGTTTTTACCTGGAGCGGGTACGTTCAATTGACAGGAGGAGTAACGTTGACTTGGAGCAAGAACGTAAAGTCTCTCCAGGGTGACAATGTAGGTCCCTTTAAAGTGTTGTAGGTACAGGAAAGGCCAAAAACTGGGCAGGTCCCTGATTACAACAGTACGGACAGAAAACGCTCTAAATAATGTGCACACCATTGAAAGCATGTCCCTCGTCACAGCACTTGGCAATGCATGTGGTAGTCACACTGTGTAAATGTGTAAAATGTCTTGTAATAATTCGAAAATATTTATGAAAATAGGTGAAACATTTATTGGTAAAATATTACATATTAAGATTTTTCAGACCCTTTTATGGAAAAAAAAAAAAAATAATAATAATAATTTTAGTGTATTGGGTATTGCGGAATGTTTTGGGGTGCCTTGGGGTAAATATATAGATTGACTTCGTAATACATGTCTATATATGGAATAAGAGGCGGAGACTTCCGAAAAAGGGCAAAGTGTATTCCCCGGCCCTACCTGTCAAAATGAGTCATAATTCCCGGCCCTTACGCCCCCCCCCCCATGCTAAATCTTTTATTTTTCGTTGTATTATGCTCAAAATAGTAATAAATTGAAGCCTAGGTTTCAGGCTTTCATATGGTATGAAATACAATATGGTCATTGCAACACTTTTTGAAATATTGTCAATCAAAAGTGGGTAAGATTTTCGTATTTTCTTCCAGGTATTTCATGAGTTACACAAATCCGGCCCCTATGCTAAAACTTTCATTTCGTGTTAAATATCATTTAAATTATACCTGAATGAAAGTGTATGCTTTTATCTTTGCAGCAGTATGAAAACTGCAAAATCCCGATTGTTTTTAAAGAGAAAATAGATCTTTTAAATGTTCGACCCAATATGTAAATGTAATGAAATTCGTCTTAAATCCGGCCCCTACGCTAAATCCTTTATGTCATCGAAAACTGCACGGAATTCATTTTTATATTTATTTTTAAATGAATATGTACGTCTTTACCGTATTAACGGTGTAAAAATGAGTAAATTTCCATAGAAAGTGATGGTATAAAAGGTCTTTGAAATGATCTTTGAACCAGACTGATATCCATTTTCTCTCTATTCTTATTACCTCAGCTTAGATGTAAGGGCAGACAGGCAGTATTTATTTTCATGTATTTTATGATAACAGCCAAAAGTGTGACGCTATTCTGATGTATAAAATTAAGAGTAGAGTTTTCTGTCTGATCTCAAGCCATGTTTTGCCCAATCAACATCAGGGATACTAAAAGAGACACTGTTTAAAATGTTATTATACATTTACATATTTTCATATAGGTATAAACGCTTCATTGATTTTTGATAAGATTTTTATAACTATATCACGATTTTGCCAAAAACTAGACTTAACATGTAATATATCTTCAAAATACAACGAAAGAAATAACTCGAAAGTAAGGCAAAGTTAGATAAAGGGTTGATGTAATCAAGCACACGACTTCACAGTAGTACAATAGCAAATTCTTAACGGCATAGATTGTGTCATACGTAATTAACGCATTGATAATCGTACCCAATAAGATTATGCCGGCACGTGTTTGACCCATACCAAACAATCCAGCCTTTTAACGACAAAAAAAAAGAAAAGCTTTTGGAAACATTGTGGGAGAAGGACAACGTGCTTGTAAGCAAAAATTTTTTTATATTTTTTTCCCACAATGTTTTCTATCATATCACAGGCAATCTCTTACCACTTGCTTAATATTTAATTATGACCAGTGAATATTTTTGTCTAAGAGTTATGTTAATTGAACGGCAAAAAACACATTGATCTCTTTTTACAGAAAAATTTAGACAGCAAGAAATTTAGGTAGATCAGTACAAGATTAGATCTACACTGTCCGCCACGTGATACCGACGTTTGTGCAAAAATAGCTCCAATTGCTACGAAAACAACATGGATAAAGGATTAATCAATGTATCTTCAAACCTGCCACATATGAACTTTTTTTCTCTCTCTTAAATCAGTCCTTTACTATGATATAATGTTGCTTTTTGAAACATCGCGGGAAAAGGAAAACATGCTGGTAACTAGCATTTTTTTACTTTTTCCGGAATGTTTTTACGTAACTTTGAAACAGAAACCATATAAACCTTGTTCTGTGCTTTCAATAGGCCCAGGCCACAATTTTTTCGTCTTTTTTAAAATTTGTTACCTTGATATACGCACTTTGAGCCATGCACTGGCAAAAGGAGATTTAAAGCATCTCCGTGGTGCATCAGATCAAGTAAGTCATCTTATAATCATGGATCCATGAAATTGATCGTGTCTAACAACCGACTGAATCAAGAGACTGACTGTTCCCTTAACATTCCGAGAACTGACCATTAGCAAAAAGTTGCGACTCAAGACAGCCTGTGTGGGCTGGATAGGCTGACCTGGGTCGATATTTTTTGCAGTTGCATTAGGCCCCTTTGCACACAGCATGGTTCATTTGCATCTAGTCATGTACGGTGTTCATTATATACAAAATTCTTACGCTCACTCTCACACAATATAGTTTTTTTCAATACTGTTTTGATTTAAGACTTTTTTTTTTATTTTTTTAAAGTAAAATACTGTTTAGAAATTGAAATAATTGCAATAAATATATATAAAATACATTTTGTTTTCGTCTTCAATTATGATAATTCGATATGACCTGAATGAATTTGTACATTCATAACATTTGAAAACGAAATTCAAGGTTCTCTAAATTAGTTGAAAGCATATTTGGTGACCCTTGAATCTCTATATATATCTACGACTAAAAACACCATAAATTTTGCAACTCAGGTGCAAAAAAAAAAAACAAACAAACAAACAAAAAAACTTTATTGCCGCCTTAATTCTCACATGTTCGGTATTTCCGATTTTCACATAGAAATGATAAAAAGTAGACACTTATAACTAAAAAAACACCAGAGTCAATCCTGTATTACATTTTGCCGTCAAAAAGCTTGTATTAGAAGCTAAAATACTTCGTTACATTAAATGTCAAAGGTAGGGGCCAGATATCTTGTAAATTCGTTCAATGCAATCCAAATGTTTCTGAACTGAAACGCTAGTAACACAAATAATCATGTATTATCGGTCACAAGTTTCTGAACGTAATTCAAAAGTTTATATTATGCTTTTTTTAATTCAAGAAATGGATACATAACTAAGTCTAAACACGGCCCTGAGCTGGATATGATAAAAAATCCCGTGATTTAATGTACGTATATATCTTTCTAAATATTGGTACATTTTGAACGTTTATAGCACAAAAATCCATGGACCAAATTACCATTTCTATATACCACGAAAAAGCTTATTAAATGAACTTTGAAATTATTTCATAATTTTTTATATTGTTTGAAGTTTAATTTTTAATATACGGGCCGGATAGGTTGCTGGATTCACACCTAGAAATATTCCCATCTAAAAATTTATAAAATTAAAAAACTAATAACCCAATACTGCATGCGTCAATTTTCTTTTTCTTAGTATCATTCAAAAGCTTAAGTTAAGGACTTTATAATGATATCATTTTTCTTTTAATCAACGGAAAAAATAACGTTTTAAATATAGGGGCCGGATTTTTATCTCTAAAAAATTACGACACATTTTAGTAAAAAAAATGACGAATTTCAAACGCTTTTATCACAACTACACATGCAAGAAAAGTCAAGTTTCTATATACCATTAGAAAGGTTATTACCTAAGCTATAATTTGGTGCTATTTTTATTAAATTTGACCGACAAATGAAATATTTAGCCAGGGGGGCCGGATTTTTATCTCAAAAAATTACGACACATTTCAGCAAAAAAAAAATGACGAATTTTAAACGCTTTTATCACAGCTACACCTGCATGGAAAGTCAAGTTTCTATATACCATTAGAAAGGTTATTACCTAAGCTTTAATTTGGTGCTAATTTTATTAAATTTGACCAACAAATGAAATATTTAGCTAGGGGGGCAGTTAGGGCCGGGAATTAGACTATAGCCTATTTTTTTCGATTAGGGCCGGGGAATACACATACCCCGAAAAAGAGGTGTGAACGGCATTCGGCATACTCGGGTGATGGGAGCCGATGTAGGTACGGAATCGGCCGAGTTGTGACGAGTGGTGTGAACGGTAGATTTAACTGTACATTGCTTATAGAGAATAGATGGTTGGTGTCTTGGATGGGTTAAGTTTATCGGGCAAGGCGGAGGAATTTATCTGGTGAGCCGAAGGCGAACCGGATAAATTTCGGAGCCGAGCCCGATAACCTTAACCCATCCAAGACACCAACCATCTATTCTATTTATCCTGTCACTCACTGTAACGGAACAAAACAAACAAACGGAAAAAAACATTGATAAAGACCGTACCTTCAATAAATTTCCGGAGCCGAGCCTGATCGACTTTCTTAATCCAAGACACCAACCATCTATTTTATTTATCCTTTTTCTGAATTATAATCCAAAAATCCGACTAAATTGAACATTTCGCTCGAAATAAGGCACATATTGACATCTTTCTCACTAGATCTATGAGAAACTTGAAATGAAGAACCGTGTTTACATAACCCTCTGGATATGCAGCTGTAATAATGACGTCATGAATGATATTGGCTACGTCATAATTATCAAACGTGACGTATCTCCGCAGAAAAATATTGTGGCGGAGAAGACAATGTGTTTTAACATAACAGACTATTAATTAAACGAGCAAAAGTATTCGCTAGCGATTGATTCATTCATTACGGCAGTAAGACGCTTGGTTGAAAATAGTCCCAGTCAGCAGGTGCGCACTTAGCGGTCATGTGACCAACTGACGGATAACAAAAAAAATATACGGCACCCTGTTATCCGTCAGGTAAACCCGGAAGTGACAGGATAAAGCATTTTATGGCGTGTATGCATGCGTAGTGTGCAGCTAGACAAAATGATGGACATGAATAAGAATTTTCAGTGTATTATATGTGATAAACCGGTAAGCCAAAGGCATGAGGCGATTGAGTGTGACAAGTGTCGCAGATGGCAGCATCGTTGGTGTGAAACTGGTAAACATTTTTATTATTTGATTCCGAGACATTTCGGCCCAAACTGTATCAATTTCAAAATGTTCATTCGTCAATGCATAGAAAACAAACAATATTCAAGAGAGCAATTTTTATGCACCATACAGTTAGTGAAAAGATTCGTTAAAATACACCATTTATCGGTCGAAATTTTATGGGCCGAAATTGGTATGGGCTGAAATTGTAATGGGCCGATATCATTATGGGCCGAAATGTCCAGTCACCTTTCCTTATTATTATCAGGGCCTGTTGTTAGTATACCATAGTTAATTGATATCAACTGGGTGGAAGAAGATTCGGACCCAAGAAATAGTTGCGTCCTATTGAAAAAGTTTGAGAAGATTCGGATCCAAGTACCTTCAGTCAGAAGGGTTGCTCTGATGTTATTTTTGTGACTAGGTCTCTGCACCTCTAGCACAGGGGGTCGTGAGTTCGATCCCCGGCACGGCCAATTTCTTTCCGAGGATTGATGATAGTCATTGTGACAGGATTCATTCCTCTCTCACCACTGATCGTTGTTTCGACGATGGTTATGTGGAAAAGCAGCCAGTGGCATGGAAAGAATATTGTGCAGAGTACTGGTAACAGAAACTCCAGGAAAGCATGGATAGGTGCACTGGCTGCCGCGATACAATAATGTTGAAAACGACGTTTAACACCATGCAATCAATCAATCAATGCACCTCTAGCGGAGAAACAATCACAAAAATAACATCGGAGCTAGTCCCCGAATCGGGGGTAGGACCCAAGAAGATTCGGTCCATATTATAGGAGAAGATTCGGCCCATTTGGGAAGGACCGCATTTGGGAAGAAGATTGTTTATCTGAATTGACTGTTTAAGACGAGATTTCAGTTGAAATATCAAAAATCGATGTTATGCGTTTCATGTTTAAGCATGTGTGTTTTAGTTTATGTTTAATCTTTGATAACAACTGATATAATTATGCAAGGGGTGGTAACATAGGACAGGCTGAAAATCAGTTTAATTCAGCTGTTTACAAAACTTAAATAAATTACATGCACAGTGAAAATATTCAAATGATTTACTCATTAGGGCTGCAGCTATGGTTCATGTTAAGGGTTGACAGGTATTGCAGTAAATATCAAGTTTGGTTAGTTCTGTTCTTCACAACCCTGAGTTTAAACGATCCTGAGCAAAAGAGCCCACGGAAACATTGAAGGAAAAGGAGAAAATGCTGGTAACCAGCATTTTCTCCTTTTTGTACAATGTTTTATACACTTTTAGCAACAAAATGCATCATTTGAACCACATTTAATTTGTTGTCTGCAATTTGGACTAGTCTAGAATTTTCTCGTCTGGTAAAGGGTTAAAAAGATGAATTGATTTGAGGTTAAGTTTGAAAGATAATAGATAGAGATACTGCAGAATGGTATTTATCACACCATTGCCTGGCTTTCATAACCAACAAATTGCATCATTTGAACCACATTTAATTTGTTGTCTGCAATTTGGACAAGTCTAAAATATTCTCTGGAAATACACTCAACCTACCTTCAGTCTGAAAGTTTGCTCCGATGCTCTTTTTGTTATTTGTCTTTGCGGATACAAATAACAAAAATAGCATCGGAGCAAACTTTCAGACTGAAGGTACACTCAACCAAACTTCTCAAGTGCCACTTTTAAGCCGTAATTCCTCCTAGGCTTTAACTTCTGCATCACTGTCCAGAAAAGAGGCATTGTATGTGGTTTGATATGCTGAGTCTAAGTATGAAAAGAATTTATTATTTTTTTAAGGAAGCTTATTCAAGTTCACTCAAATGGAGGTCAAAACGGTCCATTTCAAAATTTTTAGGAGAAACAAAATTAATGTGACAGTTTTTAGGTTTTGCTGAGTGTATTTGTTAATTCTTTTTCGTTTAGATTTTAATTCTGGGCAATATTTGAAATGTAGGTATATCCAAAGAGGAGTATAAAAATGCAGTGAATTCAGGAGGCTTCATACCATTCAAGTGCAAGAAGTGCTTATATGGAGAAAATCTCACAGCTACAAATGTAAGTAGTTTCATTTTTAAACCCTGACAAATTGATAAAAGATAAATCTACAATAAAGATCTAATTTTGGACTGCAAGTTTTGTTTTGTATGATCTTAATCACTAGAGTAAAATCAACTATATGTAGAGTCATGAAAGGTGTTTCATTTTTATACGCCCGAAGCTCTAGAGGCCACATTTTCAGTCCAGTAATCTTGAAATTCGGTCAGAATGTTTGTCTTGATAATTTCTTAGACTAGTATGAAAATGGGTCATGTTGAATGAAAAACTAGGTCACAAGGTCAAATCTCGGAAAAACCTTTTGTACTATAATTACAGTCCAATATTCTTTAAACTTTTGTTAGAATGTTTGTCTTGATGATATCTTGCATGAGTTTGAAAATGGGTCACATGGAATAAAAACTAGGTCACCAAGTTTCATCCTTGAAAAACCGTGTGTACGCTCTAGAGGCCACATTTTCAGTCCAATAATCTTGAAATTTGCTTTGAATGTTTGTCTTGATAATATCTTAGACTAGTATGAATATGGGTCATGTTGGATAAGAAACCAGATCACTAGGTCAGATCTCGGAAAAACCTTTTATACACCCTACAGGCCACATTTTCTCTCAAATACTCATGAAAGTTTGTCGGAATGTATGTCTGGATAATTTCTACATGTCAAGTAGGTCGCTGAGACAAATTCTAGAAAAAGCTTGTGTGCAGTCTAGAGGCCATATTTGTAAGCCCAATACTAATGAGTGTTTGTCAGAGTGTTTGTCTTGATATCTCTGAAGAGATTGGAAATGGGTCATGTTTGATCAAAAGGCTCAGATGAGCGCAAATGCAATCCCTCCATTTGGTATTCACATGGAACCTCATCTAGACAATCTCCATGTTGACATGAATGCCATTTGTGAAAACAGAATTCCTGATACTCCTCCATGGTTGATAAAAACCAAAGAATTTCACTTTGACCTTCTGGTTTACCAGAAATCAACCACAGATAGAGTTGTTTTCCAAATTCCATATCAGGAAATAGAAGAACAATACAACTCGTATTAACTCATTTATACAGATAGGTATAAGGATGGACATGCTGTTTCAGCAGCAGCAGTATTTGGTGGAATAAGTAAAAAAAAAGTGGCCTTCAAGACAACTCTTCAATCATTTCTGCTGAAGTAAAGGCAATCGATCTTGCTTTGAGTCTAGCAGAGGAAAGTATATCAAACCGCTTTCTTCTGTTCTCAGACTCCCTCTCTACACTCCAGGCTATTATAACCTGAAAACTGATAATCCATCTGTTTTTGCTGTTCTTGAGAGAATTTCCTGTCTCTCTGATACAAACAAGTTTGTACTTTGCTGGCTTCCTAGTCACATGGGTATTCGAGGCAATGAAAAGGCTAATGAATTTGCCAAGTCGGAATTGTCTGTACCCATATATCATTTTAAAATACCTTACACAGATTTTAAAGCATCCATTTTACCTTTCATCCAATTTCTTTGGCAATCCCATTGGGATGCAGATCATTTCAACAAACTTCATTCTGTTAAACCAACCCTCTTACAGGTCTGTTCATCGAGAAGAGGTGATAATCACAAGGCTTCGAATTTGACATTCTCGGTTAACACACTCCTGGCTCTTAGCCAGAGAAGATGCACCAGAATGTATTCAATGCAATGAACTTACAATTAAACATATTCTAATAGATTGCACTGACTTACAGCCAATTCAGGATAAAATAGGAGGAAAAAGTAGGCATTGGCTCAGAAAGAAAGTTGAGATGGCTACTGGTAAAAGAAACTCTGGGAAAGCTGGAAAAGTGCACTGGCTACCGCGATAAAACTGAAAAATTATTGAAAAAAATGGCATTGAATACCAAACATGTGCTTGTACTTTGGACTGTCCTGCGGATACTGTATAAGTTGAATTTTTTTGCAACAGAAATCTTTGTCATTTCGCACATTTGAAAAAAAATTGCAAACCTTTATGTTCATGTGTTTTACTACAAGTATACCAACAAATAACAAGTGTCTAGAATTTGCAAACATTTCTGCGAGTAGTTTGCAAATTGGAAAAATCAAGCATTGGCTTGGAAAGAAAGTTGTGATAGCTACTGGTAAAGTAAACTCTGGGAAAGCTGGAAAAGTGCACTGGCTACCGCGATAAAACTGAAAAATTAATGAAGAAAATGGCATTGAATACCAAACATGTGCTTGTACTTTGGAGTGTCCACAGGATACTAATAGTAGAATTTTTAAGGGTATTCTCATATTGATCGATTTAGTAGTACTTAAATCATAAAGAAAATGATACAGTGACTTTTAATTTACAGAGAGAAACAGATTTTTTTCCTATTCAGAAAAAAAAAAAATGCAGCAAGTAAAGAAACTGCTGTTTCTGCAGGGTGTTCTGTTTCTTTTGAACCCTTTTTCAAATGACAAAATTTTCGATTTGTCTGAATTGAAAGCATTTGAAGGCAACAAATTAAATGTAATTCAAAAAAGAAAAGTTGTCTACAAAAGGGTGGAAAACATTGTGGGAAATGGAGAAAATGCTGGTCACCAACATTTTCTCCTTTTCCCGCAATGTTTTCAAAGGCCTTCTTCCTCAGGGTCGTTAAAATTTGGGAACGTATGGCAAAAGATTAATTTGGACTAAAAAAAAACAACCCCCCCCCCCCCATGTCCCCAAAAATTTGAGTGTTTGCCTTCTTTTATGCATTTGAAGGGGCATTTTAGAAAATCCAGCAGAAATCCTAATATTAAGAAATATCTAGACATTTTATAGATCTACAACCAAGAGAAACTTGTAAATCAAATTTTAATTCATTACCAGACGACAAAATTTTGAAAGAGTCATACCTAAAAACATTTGCAGACAACAAATTAAATGTCACCCAAATGATGATTTCAATCTTTGAAATGTGAAATGGTAGAAACTTGTGGGAAAAGGTTACCATTGTTTTCTCCTTTTTCAACAATGTTAACCAAAGGCTTATTCCTAAGGTCATTAAAACTGGGAATTGTTTGGTAAAGGGTTAAGTCTTATAAGCTGATACTGGGTTCATCCAAATACGAATTATAAGAAAGTAAACATTTAAAGTACTTGATATATACATGTTATGATATTAGAAATGGTCAGTAAATCATTAAATAAGGAATGTACTGGTTGCCTTTGTAAAAAGGCAGTGTTCATGAAAGATCAGCTTACATAGATACAGGCTGATGATAATCTCCACAGTCAGATAAAGCAGTAACGATACTGCTTGGCTTAACTCTTTAAAAACAACAAATTTTTAGACAAAACCAAACTGAAAGGATGCGCAGACGACAAAAAAAATATGTCTCAAAAATTGAAATTTGTTTTGGAAAGGGTAGAAAACATTGTGGGAAATGGAGAAGTAAAAGACACTGTGGGAAATGGAGAAAATGCTGGTTAGCGTAATGTTTTTCAAACGCCTCTTTCTCAGGATTGTTAAACTCGAGATTGTGTGGTAAATTGAAAATTTTAAGGGCATTACATTACAGGAGGAATATTGTCATTTCAGCAGAAAGCACAGGGTGGCAACAAACCTGAGGCTATGAAGATAGATAAGAAAAAAGAACAGGCTGAGATAGCGGATGATGCTCCTCCGAACAAGAGACAGAAAATGGCATCTCCAGCTGTCACTCCAAGTGGAAGTGAATCGGGTAAGATTTGATCTAGTATGGTTTATTTACTTTCCTAGTTCAGTTTTAGGGTCAGTTCATACGATGTTATGGTGTTATTGACGTATATACAAGGTTTGTTTTGGTTTGGAACTCGTCTGAAGATTCAGCCTCATTTTCATTTTGTCTTGAAGTTGGTAACCAGCATTTTGTCCTTTTCCCACAATGTTTTCTACCCTATCAAAGACAGACTGCACCATTTGAAACACACTGAATTTTCATCCACAAATTCTTTAAATCTGGACTTGTCCAAAATTTTGTTGTTTGGTAAAGAGTTAAATAAACCGTCATGGCGATTGCAAAAAATCGAATATTGCTAGTTTTTGGAGATACATATCTCTGTATCAGACACTGTAGATCCAAGATCAGATTGCACGTTCTGTGCAGTCTGATCTTCATATACACTGTTCGCAAAAGGTCATTGAGTCGTGCTGAGCAGCCTTAGGGTGAATATAAATATCACTCGGAAATTTAGATGGGGCAAGAAATCGATGGTAAATTCACTGTTGATTATCCATTCCTTTCATATTATTGAGAGAGAGAGTTGGGGGTTAGTTCGTATAGAAATTTGACAAGCAGATTATAGGGTTTTCAGCTCTACTGGCTGAAAGCCAGCAGAGCTTATGTCATGGCGTGGTGTCCGTCGTCTGTCCGTCCATCCGTCCGTTAGTCTTTTTCTTGTTTACGCGATAAAGTCTTCATTTGTGATCAGATTTTCGTGAAACTTGCACAGTTTGTTTATCTCATCAATAGCTTCAACCCTATTGATTTTGAAAAAAATCCATAAAGCAGTATGGGAAAAGTAGCCATTTCAAGTTGAAAATTCCCATTTCTTGTTTACGCAATAAAGTCTGCATTTGTGGTCAGATTTTCGTGAAACTTGCAGTATGATTTTTTGAAAAAAATCCAAAAAGCAGTATGGGAAAAGTAGCCATTTCAAGTTGAAAATTCCCATTTCTTGTTTACGCAATAAAGTCTGCATTTGTTGTCAGATTTTCGTGAAACTTGCACAGTTTGTTCATCTCATCAATAACTTCAACCCTATTGATTTTGAAAAAAATCCAACTAACAGTATGGGAAAAGTAGCCATTTCAAGTTGAACATTTCCATTTCTTGTTTACGCGATGAAGTCATCATTTGTGGTTGGATTTTCATGAAACTTGCACAGTTGCTTTGTATCATAAACATCTTGAACCCTATTGATTTTGAAAAAATCTGACAATCAGAATGGGAAAAGTAGCTATTCAAAGTTGAAAGTTTCTATTTCTTGTTTAGGCAATGAAGTCCACAGTGTTGATCCAAATCTTGTGAAACTCGCAAAGATTATTTGATTCATTAAGGGATTGAACTTTATTTAAAAGTGAAGAAAATCTAGTAAACTATTCAGGAAAAGCAGCCATTTGATGATTTAGTATCCTTTCCTTAACAAAATCCACATAATCACATTTCTTTGAAATTTGCTAGGATTGTTTAATACAAGGCGTTCTGAAAGCCTATCAAATTTGGCTGGATTCCAAACAATTAGTTTTGAGAAATTGCACTTCATTTTTTTTCCACTGTTTGGTCAATTCACCATGCCTACTTATGCTGTCTTAGTGGGTTCAAGCCCAGTTGCAAGAACACATTTTTGTGTTTTTAGCTCACCTGAGCACGAAGTGCTCAAGGTGAGCTTTTGTGATCGTGCTGTGTCCGGCGTCCGGCATCTGTCGTCCGTTGTGCGTCGTGCGTCCTCCGTCGTCAACTTTTACGTTGTGTACGCTCTAGAGGCCACATTTTCAGTCAGATACTCATGAAACTTGGTCAGAATGTTTGTCTTGATGACATCTCGGACGAGTTCGAAAATGGGTCACATCGGGTCAAAAACTAGGTCACCAGGTCAAATCTTAGAGAAACCTGGTGTACGCTCTAGAGGCCACATTTTCAGTCCAATACTCTTGAAAGTTGGTCAGAATGTTTGTCTCGATGATATCTCGGACGAGTTTGAAAATGGGTCATGTCGGGTCAAAAACTAGGTCACTATGTCATATCTTAGAAAAACTTTGTGTACGCTCTAGAGGCCACATTTTTATTCAGATACTAATGAAACTTGGTCAGAACGTTTGACTTGATGATATCTCGGGCGAGTTCGAAAATGGGTCATGTCGGGACAAAAACTACGTCACTAGGGCAAATCTTAGAAAAACCTTGTGTACGCTCTAGAGGCCACATTTTCAGTCCAAAACTCTTGAAAGTTGGTCAGAATGTTTGTCTCGATAATATCTTTGACAAGTCCGGAAATGGTTCATGTTGGGTCAAAAACTGGGTCACTAGGTCATATCTTAGAAAAACCTTGTGCACGCTCTAGAGGCCACATTTTTAGTCAGATACTAATGAAACTTGGTCAGAATGTTTGTCTTGATGATATCTCACATGAGTTCGAAAATGGGTCATGTTGGGTCAAAAACTACGTCACTAGGGCGAATCTTAGAAAAACCTTGTGTACATTGTAGAGGCCACATTTTCAGTCCAAAACTCTTGAAAGTTGATCAGAATGTTTGTCTTGATAATATCTTTGACAAGTTCGGAAATGGGTCATGTCGGGTCAAAAACTAGGTCACTAGTTCATATCTTAGAAAAACCTTGTGTACGCTCTAGTGGCCACATTTTCAGTCCAAAACTCTTGAAAATTGGTCAGAATGTTTGTCTTGATGATATCTCGGTCGAGTTTGAAAATGGGTCATGTCGGGTCAAAAACTAGGTCACGAGGTCATATCTTAGAAAAACCTTGTGTATGCTCTAGAGGCCCCATTTTCAGTCCAAAACTCTTGAAAGTTGGTCAGAATGTTTGTCTTGATGATATCTCGGTCGAGTTCGAAAATGGGTTATGTCGGGTCAAAAACTAGGTCACTAGGTCAAATCTTAAAAAAAAACTTGTGTATACTATAGAGGCCACATTTTCTGTCAAAAACACTTGAGAGTTAGAATATCTGGCTTGATACTATCTCAGACAAGTTTGAAAATGAGTCACATTGCACCATAAACTGGGTCACTGGGTCACATTATCAATCCAAAACTCATGAAACTCGGTCAGAATATTTGGCTTGATGATATCTCGGACTAGTTTGAGAACTGTGAGACTGCACAAGATGTGTATGCTTTGCTGAAATAGTATTGACCAAAGCAACCTTGAAAAAATAGCACTGATACAGATCTTATTTTCTGACTGAAAATTATTTTCTTTTAGATTATTCGGTGCTTTGGGAGTTAATTTTTTTGTTTATGTTTCAAAGTTCAGTTTCCTTCTGGACAGCTTTGCTCTTACAGATAAGTTGATGTCAACCAGTGACAGCACACAAAGAGGTCCAAGTGAATCACTTCCATTCAGGAAAGACAACAAAACATGGTCCCTGGACAAGGGTAGGTATGACATCTATAGTACATTTCCGAACCCCGACTTCTCCATGGTTAGCTTGATTGGAGCAATGAACAATCCTCAGATGTCAAGACAGACATTGGACCATGCAGGACTGATGCAGAATAACGCACAACAGATGATGAAGGTAATATTCTTCAGGTTTTTGAATAGTTAAAAAATATTTTTTTTTGAACTTACAAAAGCCTTTTTAGCTCACCGGAGTACAAAGTGTGACCGTAGTCCATTGTCCAGGTGTAAACATTTACCTTGTCTGCACTCTAAGGCTACATTTTCAGTCAGTTACTCATGAAACTTGGTCAGAATGATTGTCTTGATGATATCTCGGACAAGTTCGAAATAAGGTCACATTGGATCAAAAAGTAGGTCACAGGGCTAAATCTTAAAAATAGCTTGAGTGCACTTTAGAGGCTACATTTTCAGCCTAATACTCTTGAAACTTGGTCAGGATGTTTGTTCTTGATGATATCTTTGACAAGTTTGAAAATGGGCCATGTGGGGTGACAAAGAAAGGTCGCAGGGCTAAATCTTAGAGAAAGCTTGTGTGCACGCTAGGGGCCACATTTTCAGCCTAAGCGATTAAAATTTGGTTTGAACATTTGTCTTGATGATACCTCTGACAAATTCGAAATTGGGTCATGTCAGGTCAAAAAGTAGATCTAAGGGCTACATCTTAGAAAATGCTTGTACAGGGTGATTCATAATATCTGATACAGTTTCAGTCTGTGATAGTTTCTTCCTTCAGGCACATACCTTGTTGTAATTGATATCATGATACTCTACAATAATTACAGTTTCGTTTGAGATGCAATGTTTAGTACTTTAAATACTTACATGTTGAATAAAATAGGTTGAACTTTTTCACAACATTTACATGATATGCTCTGTATGACGTCCATTCTTTGCAATTTCGACGTCAAGCCTCTTTTAAAAGTTTGCCGACGAACACATTTCTGGCAGTATTTTTCTCATGTATCGACGAAGTAACAAGTACTAGTGTCATGTGAAAAGTTTGTTTCGATACGCCCAAGGTCAAGGTCACAGTTGAAGGTCAAATGTTTAAATTGACCTTGTCCGGAGCATAACTTCTACATTTATTAATGGATTTGAAAAAAACTTCGCACACTTGTTGTCCTTAACAAGTACTAGTGTCATGCAAAAAGTTTGTTTCGATACGCCCAAGGTCAAGGTCACAGTTGAAGGTCAAATGTTTAAATTGACCTTGTCCGGAGCATAGCTTCTACATTTATCAATGGATTTCAAAAAAACTTTGCACACTTGTTGTCTTTAACAAGTACTAGTGTCATGCGAAAAGTTTGTTTCGATACGCCCAAGGTCAAGGTCACAGTTGAAGGTCAAACGTTTAAATTGACCTTGTCCAGAGCATAACTTCTACATTTATCAATGGATTTGAAAAAAACTTCGCACACTTTTTCTCCTTAACAAGTACTAGTGTCATGCAAAAAGTTTGTTTCAATACGCCCAAGGTCAAGGTCACAGTTGAAGGTCAAATGTTTAAATTGACTTTGTCTGGAGCATAACTTCTACATTTATCAATGGATTTGAAAAAAACTTCGCACACTTGTTGTTCTTAACAAGTACTAGTGTCATGCGAAAAGTTTGTTTCTATACGCCCAAGGTCAAGGTCACAGTTGAAGGTCAAACGTTTAAATTGACCTTGTCCAGAGCATAACTTCTACATTTATCAATGGATTTGAAAAAAACTTCGCACACTTTTTCTCCTTAACAAGTACAGTGTCATGCAAAAAGTTTGTTTCAATACGCCCAAGGTCAAGGTCACAGTTGAAGGTCAAATGTTTAAATTGACCTTGTCCAGAGCATAACTTCTACATTTATTAATGGATTTCAAAAAAACTTTGCACACTTGTTGTCCTTAACAAGTACTAGTGTCATGCGAAAGGTTTCTTTCGATATGCCCAAGGTCAAGGTCACAGTTGAAGGTCAAACGTTTAAATTGACTTTGTCTGGAGCATAACTTCTACATTTATCAATGGATTTGAAAAAAACTTCGCACACTTGTTGTCCTTAACAAGTACTAGTGTCATGCGAAAAGTTTGTTTCGATACGCCCAAGGTCAAGGTCACAGTTGAAGGTCAAATGTTCAACCCAGTTTTACACCATGCTCAGCAGAATTGTGATATGAATATACAGTTTTGGTTTTTAAAAAGACTCATCCAAAGAACTATGCCAGAGAATATTGAGGCTGCAACCTACCTTTCAGCTATAGTCCAGCGTGATAATATTCGATCCAATTTGTTTCTGTCGCATAGAGGAAGTCCAACAAAGTAATTATTGTTGCTGTATTTCTCACGCTCATTCCTCAAGTTAAGATCTTCATAATCCTGAGTATAAGTAACCCTCAGTTGAAAGATTAAGGAAAACGCTGAGTAAAAAGAAGTTAATGCTCAAAACCAGCATTTTCTTCTTTTTCTCACAAAGTTTTCTACCATATGCAATACAAACCATATAATTTATTGTCCGCATATTGGACCAGTCCTCAGTTGTGTTATCAGATATAAATAATCTTTTATCTTCTTGGCTATATATATAACAAACCTTCTTAACCCTGTCTAAGCTGTTATCCAAAACAACAATTTTCTGTAATACCTACTGATTCTCTCATATGACATATCTGTTACCAATACCATTTAGCGGGGGCATCCGTGTCTCTGACACACTTATTTCTAGTTTTAAATTGTGACTTGTCTATTTGGACAACATACTTCCTGAAAACAATTTGTAATTGACAGCATTGGTGTCTAAATTTCAGACATGTCCATATTTGGCTGAACATTTATTGTGTCGGTCTGCTGCTTTCTACCCTTTCAGTCATTAAATCAATTTGTAACATGAAAGAAGTATGCTTTACTTCTTACACATAAGGCAAACATCTATTTTTTTTTGTTAATTCTGATGATAGTAAAGAGAAACATTGGTATGCGTATTTCATTTATTATGAACATCTCATGTGAATTATTCAGACATTAAGTAAGATAAATTGAACATATCCTCTCTGTGATGATATTTTAATTTTTGAATGGATAGGTGTAAATGCACCTCAGATGTACATGTACATTCCGGATTCACAAGGATTTCAACATTTCATAGGACTACCTGTATTCCATTATTTTTTCTGTTATCTTCAAATAAATTTCTTAGTATATAGTGAAGATCAGACTGCACAGAAAGTTTGGTCTGGTTTGGATCTACACTAACTGCTTTGTTACATAGAATGGACAAAAGAAAATAAAAGAGCAACCTTTTGGCTGGTTTTCCTGAATGAAATGTTCCATTTCACTATTTCAGCACTTTAAGGGGTCAGTAAGAGGTTTAAATCCAAAGATTACTTTTATACCTGAAATGAAAATCTTTAGAGGAAAAGCAGAAAATATTGTAAAATGTGGAAAGGTGTATATGTGAGACCTCCCTGCTCATTCCATGCAGTCTGATCTTGATTTGTGCTCTCTCCTGTAAGCAAATCATTTACCCAGAAGATGATTTGAAATAGATACTGATGGATCCATCATCTTTGAACTTTGAAATTGCTGTGTTCTACCTATTTGAGTCATGCTCTGTGAACAGGGGGTTTAATGCATCTGCACAAAGTATCGAGCTCTGTCAGCCTGCACAGTCTGCGCACACTGACATTGGTCGAAATTTTTTGCTAACAGTCAATTTTTTGCATGTCAAAGGATGAGTCAACCTCAAGATTCAATCATTTGTCAGACAAAATGGATTTTATGGATGCATATTTATGTGATGTCTTGCTGGATACAATGTTTTATGGAAATGCATTAAACCCTCTGTCACTAGAGTACATGGCTCTTATATTTCTTGACTAAATACCTGTTACCTCCTGAAACAAGTTAATAGCTGACAACTTAGAACATTTCCTTGTACAATGTGGATAATCATCATAATATATAAATGTTGAAAATGCAATACATTTATGTATGAAAAGGTGACAAAAGGAGAAATTGCCAGTTACAGGTACAAGGAGTTTCTCCTTTTGCCTCATTTTTAGCTCTACTGGCTGAAAGCCAGCAGAGCTTATGTCATGGTATGGTTTCCGTCCTTCCGTCTGTCCGTCCATCCGTCAGTCCGTCCGTCCGTCTGTCCTTCCGTTGGTCTTTTTCTTATTTACGCGATAAAGTCTGCATTTGTGGTCAGATTTTCACGAAACTTGCACATTTTGTTTATCTCATCAATAGCTTGAACCCTATTGATTTTGAAAAAAAAATCCAACAAACAGTATGGGAAAAGTAGCCATTTGAAGTTGAGAATTGCAATTTCTTGTTTACGTGATAAAGTCTGCATTTGTGGTCAGATTTTCATGAAACTTGCACAGTTTGTTATCTCATCAATAGCTTGAACCCTATTGATTTTGAAAAAAATCCAGCAAACAGTTTGGGAAAAGTAGCCATTTAAAGTTGAAAATTTCCATTTCTTGTTTACGCAGTAAAGTCTGCATTTGTGGTCAGATTTTCACAAAACTTGCACAGTTTGTTTATTTCATCAGTAGCTTGAACCCTATTGATTTTGAAAAAAATCCAACAAACAGTTTGGGAAAAGTAGCCATTTGAAGTTGAAAATTGCAATTTCTTGTTTACGCGATAAAGTCTGCATTTGTGGTCAGATTTTCGTGAAACTTGCACAGTTTGTTAATCTTATCAATAGCTTGAACCCTATTGAATTTGAAAAAAATCCAAGGAACAGTATGGGAAAAGTAGCCTTTCAAGTTAAACATTTCCATTTATTGTTTGCATGATAAAGTCTCCATTTATTATCAGATTTTCATGAAACTTGCACAGTCTATTCATCTCATCAATAGCTTGAACCCTATTGATTTTGAAAAAAATCCAACAAACAGTATGGGAAAAGTAGCCATTTAAAGTTGAAAATTTCCATTTCTTGTTTAGGCAATGAAGTCCACAGTCTTGATCCAATTCTTTTGAAACTTTCAAAGATTGTTTTGTTCATCAATGGATTGAACTCTAGTACAAGTGAAGAAAATCTAGTAATTTGTTCAGGAAAAGCAGCCATTTGATAAGTTAGTACTATTTACTCAACAAAATCCACATTTTTTGTCACATTTCTTTGAAACTTGCTGGGATTGTAAAGTATAAGGTGTACTGAAACCGTATCAAATTTGGAATTTCACTGTTCAATTCACCATGCCTTGGCTTACACTGTCTTAGTGGCTTCATGCCCAGTTGTAGGAACACCCACCTTTTTTTGTGTGTGTTTTTTTGTCTTTTTTCTTTTCACATCATAATTCATAATGTATGCTAGCAAAAAAGCAAAATCACTGCCAGTAGAGCGATTTCAGGCCCTCAAGGGCCTCTAGTGTTCAAAAGTTGTCATGCTTCAAGATGATAAAAGTCTGCAGGAAGTAATGAGTCTACCCTGTGGACCTGTAGGGGGCGGTGGTGGGTTCGGTTCTACTGTTCCACAGGGCAAAGTTCACCCTCTGTCTAGTCCCACTTCTAATTTCAACACCACCAACGACAACTCTCAGTCTACTGTCCTCTCGTCAATGTCCTCACCTCCCCACAACATGTCTGCAAATGCATCTAATGCTGTAAGTATTTTGGTTGTTTTGTCTGCGTTTGTCTATCTCTGTCTACATGTTTTAAATTTGGATAAAGTATGTACTGTTTTTTAGGCTTCTGGTGTATATTAACTCTTTACCACATGCAAAAATTTTAGACTCACCTCAGGTGGAGGCTGTCACAAATTAAGCTCAAATCACCTTATTTCGTTTTGATAGTGAAAAATATTGTTGGCAAAGGAGAAATGCTACATGTAGTTACCAGCGTTTCTTCTTTTTCCACAATTTTTCCAAAAGTCATTTCCATCTGAGTTGTCATCTTCTAATATAAAAAGAAAAAAAATCAAGCAAGTGAAGAAACTGCTCTATCTGCAGGGTGTTCTGTTTCTTTTTAATTTAGACTAAATCTCGCCTTTAATGTCCCCAAAAATTTGAATGTTTACCGTATCTTTTGCATTTGAAGGGGCATTTTAGAAAATCCATCAGAAATCCTAACATTAAGAAATATCTGACTGCTTTATAGATCCACAATCAAGAGAAGCTTGTAGATTCAAATTTTAACCCTTAACCACATGACAAAATTTTGAAATAGTCTTACCTAAAACCATTTGCAGATGACAAATGTCACTGAATTGATTTAATTTGCTTTTACTAACAAGGAAAACTGGGTGAACTAGAGGAAATTTTGGTTATTTTAAGCCTTCTTTTCCAGGGTAGTTAAAGCTCTTTTTTATGTGATAAGTTAACTTTAAGAGGGCCAAATAAACACAGCAAACACTTCCAGTCTAGAAAGGGACTCAGACATGGGCAAATCCAAAGTTGCTTTTGTGCAAAATGTCTTAGACATGTTTTATGTAATCTGATCTTCATATTGCTAGTGGCAAAGGAATTTTGATTAATGAAAAGGGCTTCAAGGGTTAAATTTTAGCCTCTTGGAATAAAATAATTGCTGCAGATGACTCTCAAGACATCCTGGTAATCCATGGATAATCAGTATAACACAGAATTCTGTGTTTTATGACCCTAAGGAGCTGAGCTCTTGTAGCACAGTCTGTAGCGTACAGGACTAGGGAACAGGGGGTCACAAGTTTGAATCTGTAGGATCTATGATAGTCATTGGAACAGGATTTATTCCTTTCTCATAACTGAGCACATTTGACAATGATTATGTCAGAAAGCAGCTAGGCTTGGGAAGAATATAGTGCACAGTACTGGTAGTGGAAACTCCAGGAAAGCAGAGATATAATTGAAATAATGTAGAAAACATCATTTAATACCATCAATCAAGCAATAGCTCTAGGGAATGAGCCTTTTGAAAACATTCTGAAAAAGGGGGAAAATGCTTGTAACCAGCAATTTTTTACTTATCTAGACTTGTCCAAAATGAAGCATTTGCAGACACCAGATAATTTTTTTTCCTTTCGGTACATTGTTTTGATAGGAGTTAAGGTTTGCTTTAACACTAAAAAATCATTTGTAGAAGTAAGTGATTTTAAAAATGTAATTTTGTAAAGGTTTTGCATAGATTCTTAGACTAGCCATTTTAGTTTGTAGAAATGGTGTTCGTATTTCTCATAGACATGTAGGTTCTTTGTCTGTATTATGGTAAATGTCTCTTGTATTTATTTGGTTTCTGGTGCACACTTTTTTACAATAAATGCTTCTGCTTTTGAATAGTGATACCCATCCAATCCTGAGTTTTAAGGACTCTGAAGAAGAAAGCTTTTGAAAACATCATAAGAAGAGAAGAATCTCCTGATAACCATTGTTTTCTCCTTTTCCCAAAATGTTTTTCTGTCCTTTCAAACACAAATCTCAATGATTAGTCATATTTAATAATTATGCTGTCTGCAGTTGCTTTCAAAATGGACGTGTCTAAGGTTTTGTCCTTTGGTAAAGAGTTAAGCAAATGAATCAGTGTTTTACTATAATAGAAAGTCAGTTGAAAAATTGTGGAAAAAAGGATTAAATACTGGTAATCAGCATCTAAACCCTTTCAAACAGCATATTTTCTGTGAAAAGGTAGAAAACATTGTGGGAAAGGAGAAAATGCTGGTTACCAGCATTTCCTCCCTTTCTCTCAATGTTTTCAAATGCTTTCTTTCTCAGCTTGGTTAAAGCTGGGTATTGTCTGGTAATGGGTAAAATATGCATTCCATCATAAACTATGAGCTAGAAGTAACTTGATAATTTTGAGTTCACCTAAGCATGAAGTGCTCAAGGTGAGTTATTGTGATTGTGCTGTAACCCTTGTGTGTCGTGCTTTTGTCAACATTTACCATGTGTGGTCTCTAGAGGCCACATTTTCAATCAGATTATCTTGAAATTTGGTAAGAATGTTTGTTGTGATAAAGTCTCGGACCAGGTCAAAATTGGGTCATATTGGGTCAAAAAATAGGTCACCAAGCAAAATCTTAAAAAAAACTTGTTTGCAATCTAGCGGCCACATTTTCAGCTTGTTACTCTTGAAACTTGGTCAGAATGTTAGTCTTGATGATATCTCAGTGAAGATTGAAATTAGTTCATGTTGGGTCAATAAGTAGGTCACTGGGAAAAATGTATAAAACCTTGTGTGCACTCTAGAGGCCACATTTTCAGCCTGATACTCGTGAAAGTCTGTCAGAATGTTTGTCTGGATGATGTTTTGGACGAACCTGAGAATGGGTCATGTCAGGTAAAAAAGTAGGTCACTGGACTAAATCTAAGGAAAACCTTGTGTGCATTCTAGAGGCAACATTTTCAGCCTGATACTCATGAAAGTCTGTCAGAATGTTTGTCTTAAGTTTTGGACAAGTTTGACTCCAGGTCAAGTCAAGTCAAAAAAATAGGTCACCTGGCCAAATCATAGAAAAACCTTGTGTGCACTGTAGAGGCCACATTTTCAGCCTCCTGAAATTTGGTCAGAATATTTGTGTTGGTGTTTTCTCTGACAAGTTCAAAATTTGGTCAGGTTGAGTCAAACAGTAGGTCACCAGAACAAATTTTAGAAAAACTTTGTGTTCACTATAGAGGCCACATTTTAAGCCTGATACTCATGAAACTTTGTCAGAATGTTTGCCTTGATATCTTCAACAAGTTCAAAATTGGATCTTGTCGGGTTTAAAAGTAGGTCACTCAGCCAAATCTCAGATAAACCTTGTGTGCACTCTGGAGGCCATATTTTCAGTGTGATACTCATGAAACGAGGCCATTGTTTGATTTGATGATATCTCAAACAAATTTGAAACTAGGCCATGTCGAGTCAAAATGTAGTTCATTGGGCCAGATCTAAGGAAAACCATGTGTGCTTGGTAGAGGCCATATTTTCAGCCTGATACTCATGAAGATTGGTCAGAATGTTTGTCTTGATGATATCACAGACAAGTTTGAAATTTGGTCAGGTCTGGTCAAAAAGTAGGTCACAAGGTCATATATTAGAATAACCTTGTGTGCACTCTAGAGGCCACATCTTCATCCGGTAACTTGGTCAGAATGTTTGTCTTGATAATATCCTTGACAGGTTGGAAATTGGGTCATGTTGGGTCAAACTAGGTCTTCGAAAAAAATCTTAGAAAAACCTTGTAAACACTCTATAGGCTACATTTCAGTCTGATACACATGAAACTTGGTTAGAATGTTTGTCTAAATGATATCTTGGACAAGTTGGAAAATTGGCAACGTTTGGTCAAAAAGTAGGTCACTTACACTTGTGTTTTACATCATTAAAACCAGGATCTCTTCAGTTTTATCAACTTTAGACGAGTTTACTCGGGTGAGCACTTTAAGGGCAAATGGCCCTTTTGTTTGGATATGGACAACACTGAACTTTGTTGTCAGGTGAAAAGTTGCAAAGTAAAGGTTACCCAATTGAAACTTTGTATTTTTCAGTTGCCACAAAATCAGCAGATGCCCCATAGTGTGCCTGGTGCACTGACGGGTCAAGTACAGGGTGCACAGCCCCAGCCCCCAACAGCAGACCCTGAGAAGAGAAAACTGATACAACAACAACTTGTGTTGCTGCTACACGCCCACAAATGTCAGTGGCGGGAACAGAACAACGGGGAGGCCTGCGCCCTGCCTCATTGTAGAACCATGAAAAATGTGCTGAATCACATGACAAGCTGTAATGCTGGCAAATCTTGTCAAGGTACTGTATTTTCCAGACAAAAAGCACCTGCACTGTATACGCAGCACCCTTTCATTTTGACCGTTTTAGAAATGAAAAATATCGTATAAGCAGCGCTGGCACATTAAGGGAAAGAGAGTGATTGCTGTCTCTGTTTCCACATGCATTTATAAATGTTAACTTTCTTCCTCTAAATTTCCCCACTATTTGTTTAAAATTGCAGTATGTTTAATTGTAATGTAGAATGTCCAGAAAGAAAAGCTTAGTCTGCAGATTAATAATTTCTGTGCCAAAGGTAGAAGCAGGTTTTTGTGGATATATTTATCAAATTAAGGCTGCACAGAACAAGGCATCTAGTCTATTGAGCTATGCTCCTGCTTGTTGAGTCATGCCTGAAACATAATTTGTTTCTGAATCTTGGTGGGCAGCATTTTGAGCTGTAGAAAAAGGTTAGGTCTATGTATTTGAATGTGGAACAGTTCAGTATTGATGGCAGCTAACAGCAGCATTTATGAAACTTTAGTAATTTATGGAATAGTGACTGAAACACTGTTGGAAATGCATATAAACCCATTTAAACGCACCAGTTTCAAAGCAATGTGCTTGTAAATTTCAGTGGCCCAATGTGCATCATCATGGAAGATCATAACCCACTGGGAGAACTGTACTGATCAAGGTTGTCTCTCGTGTCTTCCTGTAAAGCATGCAATAGAAAGGCAGAAACAACCAGGAGGTAAGAGTGTTTGAAGTTAACCAAATTAAAGGTTATCTTTGACTGTGGGTGCAGGTATTCTAATGCCACTGCCATTGCCACAAAGCAAACTTGAGGATATCTCATTCTCAACTATCCTGAACCTTGTAAACTGTTGTTTTGTTTTGACTGCTGGAAATTGGCAAGGATAAGATGGGTGGTATTCAGAATTTTCAAAAAGCATGCCACCTGTGCTAGTACCTACATCTTGGGTACTCAATAGAGTTTTTAGCTCACCTGAGCACGAAGTGCTCATAGGGAGCTATTGTGATCGTGCTGTGTCCGGCGTGCGTCTTGCGTCGTCCGTTGTCAACTTTTCACCTTGTGTACACTCTAGAGGCCACATTTTCAGTCCGATACTCATGACACTTGGTCAGAATGTTTGTCTCAATAAAATCTCGGACGAGTTCGAAAATGGGTCATGTTGGGTCAAAAACTAGGTCACTAGGTCAAGTCTTAGAAAAATCTTGTGTACGCTCTAAAGGCCACATTTTCCATCCAACACTCCTGAAAGTTGGTCAGAATGTTTGCCTTGATGATTTCTGGGACGAGTTCGAAAATGGGTCATGTCGGGTCAAAAACTAGGTCAGTAGGTCAAGTCTTAGAAAAACCTTGTGTACGCTCTAGAGGCCACATTTTCAGTCCAACACTCCTGCAAGTTGGTCAGAATTTTTGTCTTGATGATATCTCGGACGAGTTCGAAAATGGATCATGTCTGGCAAAAAACTAGGTTACTAGGTCATATCTTAGAAAAACCTTGTGTACGCTCTAGAGGCCACATTTTCAGTCCAACACTCGTGGAAGTTGGTCAGAATGTATGTCTTGATGATATCTCGGTCGAGTTAGAGAATGGGTCATGTTGGGTCAAAAACTAGGTCACTAGATCAAATCTTAGAAAAACCTTGTGTACGCTCTAGAGGCCACATTTTCAGTCAGATAATCATGAAACCTGGTCAGAATGTTTGTCTTGATGATATCTCAGATGAGTTAGAAAATGGGTCATGTCGGGTCAAAAACTAGGTCACTAGGTCAAATCTTAGAAAAACCTTGTGTACACTCTAGAGGCCACATTTTTAGTCAGATACTCATGAAACTTGGTCAGAATGTTTGTCTTGATGATATCTTGGACAAGTTTGAAAATAGGTCATGTCGGGCAAAAAACTAGGTCATATCTTAGAAAAACTTGGTGTACGCTGTAGAGGCCACATTTTCTGCTCAAAACTCTTGAAAGTTGGTCAGAATGTTTATCTTGACGATATCTCGGTTGAGTTTGAGAATGGGTCATGTCGGGTCAAAAACTAGGTCACTAGGTCGAATCTTAAAAAAAACCTTGTGTACGCACTAGAGGCCACATATTCAGTCAGATACTCATGAAACTTGGTCAGAATGTTTGTCTTGATGATATCTTGGACATGTACGAAAATGGATCATGCTGGGCCAAAAACTAGGTCACTAGGTCAAATCTTAGAAAAACTTTATGCACACTCTAGAGGCCACATTTTCAGTCCAATGCTCTTGAAAGTTGGTCAGAATGTTCGTCTTTATGATATCTCAGACAGGTTTTAAAATGGGTCATGTCTGGTCAAAAAGTAGGTCACGATGTCATATCTTAGAAAAACCTTGTGTACGCTACAGAGGCCACATTTTTGCTCCAAAACTCTTGAAATTTGGTCAGAATGTTTGTCTTGATGATATCTTGGGCAATTTTGAAAATGAGTCATGTCAGGCAAAAAACTAGGTCACTGGGTCAAATCTTTAAAAAAAACCTTGTGTACGCTCTAGAGGTCACAGTTTCAGTACAAATTTTCTTGAAAGTTGGTCAGAATGTTTTACTTGATGACATCCCAGATGACTTCGAAAATCGGTCATGTTGGGTTGAAAACTAGGTCAGTAGTTCAAATCTTAGAAAAACCTGTGTATGCTCTATAGGCCACATTTTCTGTCCAATACGTATGAAAGGTGGTCAGGATCTTTGTTTTGATAATATCTACAATGGGAAAATTGGCTATGGTTGGCTAAAAACTAGGTCACTGAGAGAAATTCTAGAGAAAGCTTGTGTATATGCTAGAGGCCAAATTTTCAGTCCAATAATTATGAAAGCTTAGTAGATTGTTTGTCATGATATCTCAAAAGAGATTGAAAATGGGTCATGTTTGGTCAAAAGACTCAGGTGAGCGACTTTAGGGCCATCGTGGCCCTCTTGTTTTCTTTTTACCTCTTGCCTCACTATATGTATGGTTTTCTTATTGGCCTTGCAGGTGATACTCTTGAAACTTGGCTAGAATGGTTGTCTTGGTGATATCTCAAGTTCAAAATTTGGTCATTTTTTTGTCAAAAAGTAGGTCACTGGGCCAATTCATGGAAAAACCTTATGTGCACTCTAGAGGCCACATTTTCAGCCTGATACTCGTGAAAGTCTGTGAGAATGTTAGTCTTGATGATTATCTTGGACATGACTGCGATTGGGTCATGTGGGGTCAAAAGGTAGGTCACAGGGTGAAATCTTGAAAGAAAATGTAAAAATTCACTAGTAGGTCACTTGGCCAGGTCTTAGAAAAATCTTGTATGCACTTTAGAGGCCACATTTTTAGCCTGATCCTTATGAAACAAATTCGGATTGTTTATCTTGATGATATCTAAATTGGGTCATGTCGGGTCAAAAAGTAGAACACTGGACTAAATCTTAGAAAACCCTTTTGTGCACTGTAGAGGCCACATTTTCAGCCTGATACTCAAGAAAGTTGGCCAGAAAATTTGTTTTGATGATGTCTGTGACAGGTTTGAAATTGGGTCATGTCTAGTCAAAAAGTAGGTCAGTGAGCAAAATCTAAGAAAAAGCCTTGTTTAGTTTAAACATATTTATTTTCCCTCAAATATACATTGAAATGGGGTTGGGTCACAAGTTGTTACAACGTAGAGGTCGACCCTCCCCTTACAATGTAAATATACACATGCTCATACAATTTTGTGAAATCATAGAATCGGATCAAATAAATTTCTGTAGAAAAATTTTATGTGTTAATAAAACAGTCAACAATTGTATGATACTAGGAGAATGTGGAAGATTACCACTATGTATAACATACCAAACAAATTGTAATTAAATGCTGGTGCAAACTCTTACAAATGAATGATACGAGATATCCTAAACAATGTTATAACATGCTAAAATCTTTAGATGATATAGGTAGAGTAACATGGGCAACCAGGATAAAGAATTTATTACATCAATATGGGTTTGGAATAGCATGGATTACACAAAATTTAGGAAATACCACTATCTTCCTCTCACAGTTCAAGCAAAGATTAAAGGATTGCTCTTTACAAAATTGGCATTCTAACAAAAATAATTCTAGCAGGTGCGACTTATACCAGGAAATAAAATCCCTTTTAATACCTGAAAAGTATCTAAACATTGATATCAAATTTTCTCTGAGAACAGCTTTTGCAAGATTTAGATGCTCAAGCCATAAGCTTGGAATAGAAATGGGCAGACATCAAAATATAGCAAGAGAAGACAGAATATGCAACATCTGCAATGAAAATCTAGGTGTCAGAGTGGTTGAAAATGAGTACCATATATTTTTCCAGTGCCCAAAGTACAGAAATATATGTGAACAATATCTATTATCATGGTATAAAGGTGGTACAAGTCAAAATGAATTCTATAGACTTCTTCAGGTATCAGAATTTGTAAAGATTGAATCAGTGAGAGAGAGAGAGAGTTTTTTTTTAAAATCCATTTTACTCCAGAATTAAAAAAAAAAAGAAGGAAACATCAGAACCTTTGCGAAATATATATGCATTAAGTAAATCGGCCAGTTTGTTGAATATACTCCTGGACTGATACAAATATGTAATTCCGAATTTTCTCGTTTTGTTAAGGATGGTTTACAGATTAGTAGATCATTTAGGTTTAACAGATGAAGGTGCTGAATAGAACTGAACAAGTGTAGTCTGTCTAACTAAAAATACTGCATCTGAAAAAATAGTGTTCAGCATCTTCAGGTTCTGCCAAGCACATGCAGAGTTGATTATTATGAAGGTAGTTATGAGACAAATCATAATTTAGTCCACTGCATTTACTCCTAATCCGGGCATGCATAACTGATAAAAGACAATTTCCTTCAAGGTAATGGGGGGAACAGCGGATAATGGGAACCTACTTGATGATATATCAGTTACCTTTTTGAAAGTTGAAAACAAATTTACATTCTTTAGGCTATCATTTAAATTATTCCAAATATATGTTGAAGAAGGGATACAAAATTTTTGTGAAATTGTAGTGCGAGTAGATATGTTTCTTAGATCTCTATTGTTTCTAAGGGCATATTGTGATGGATTTAAGTCTGAAATGTATTGGGGAACCATCTGATGTGTGGCTTTATACATGTAATACATTTTTTGGGGTTCCTGCCTGTCTTTCAAAGATTGCCATCCGCATTCTGGGAACAAATTTTCTTAGGAAACAGAAGGGGCAGCTTCATTTTGAATTTTTTGTAGAGAATTTGCACATGCGTCAGAACAACCATCCCATACAACTGAAGCATACTCTAGTAATGGTGCTACATAAAATATGTAAATTTTCTGTTCATTGTAAATTTCATATCCCAATTTGAAAACAGAAGAAAATAATGGTACACAAAACGTAATATTATAGGTTTTGGATGCAAGTATTGATGGAAGTTTCTTGAAAAGGAACTTTGCTCTTTCGCTGCAGATTGTTTTATACTTTTGCATGTTTCTTGCAAATTCTGGAACCCAATTTGCTTTGGACAACTATTAAATACAACTATGTAAAATAGTCATAATCAGTGAGAGGTAATACAAGATACATGAATGAATGTGTAAACACAATACAAAAAATATAATTACTGGTACTGAGCAATTTCTCCTGCCACAGTGTCTTCACATGTTTTCAACGGTTACATTTATTTTTTTTTTTTATACTTTTAGATGGTCCAATGGCAAACCCAACATCCGGTATTGGAATTGAAGGAATAGGTAATGATCCAACTGGTTTAAACACCGGGCTGAACATGCAAGCTCCACACCCATGTACAACACCACCTCTGGTAAGTTTTATTTCAGTAACTTTTGGAAAAAAGAGAGTGCTCACTCTTGATGTTTGCTTGCTTTTAAAATTTTGTACCACAGAAAAATTTTTTTAGACCTGTCCAAATTCAAACAGGGTGTCTCCTGGACTTTTTTATATAGGGGTCATTTTAAAATATCCATTAAAGGAAAGAAGGCAAATAATTGTTCATATTTTTGGGACATTTAGAAAATTCAGAAACAGGTGGTCAAGGAAAATCTTCTTGAAAGCATTTGTGGAAGATGTATTGAATATGGCTGAGATCAAATTTTGTCTCTGATAGGATAGAAAACAGTGTGGTAAGAGCAGAAAATTCTAGGTACCAGCATTTTCTCCTTTTCCCATAATGTTTTCAAAAACCATTTTCCCTTTACCAAAAATTTCTCTGTTTATACAACCCTGAGGAAGAAGGCTTTAAGCAACATAGCAGGTAAAGGAAAAACTGCTGGGTGCCAAGATGTATCTCTTTAATGATAATGTTTATTACTCGTCAAACATGAATTATTTGAGCTCGCCACCCCAGTGCCAAACAGTGACATGTTTCTATGGCCCTGAGTACGAAGAAATTTGGAAAAATTGTTGGAAAAGGAGAAAACACTGGTAACCAGCATTTTCTCCTTTTTAGCTCCACTGGCCGAAGGCCAGCGAGCTATTGTCATGGCGTTGTGTCCGTCGTGCGTCCGTCCGTCCGTCCGTTCGTTCGTCCGTTCGTCCATGCGTGCATCCGTAAACTTTTTCTTTAAAAAACTTCTCCTCAGAAACTATTGACTGGATTTTTACCAAATTTCACAGGAATGTTCCTTTGGTGGTCCTCTTTCAAATTCCTTCAAATAATTGTGTTCCATGAAGAATTCTGGTTGCCATGGCAACCAAAGTAAAAAACCTTTAAAAATCTTCTCCTCCCAAACCGCTATTTGGATAGCATTATTATTTTGCAGGAATGTTCCTTAGATACAGGTTTACAGAATTCCTTAAAAAAAAAAAGATCTGTCAAAAAACATGGCTTTTATGGGAGACTCATTTTCCTTTTATGGTATAAAGTAAAATCTTTGAAAAATTTCTTCTCTAAAACTATTCATTGGATTTCATTGTTGTTTTGCAGGTAAGTTCCTATGGTGGTTGTCTACCAAATTGTTTCTTCAGTGAGCTAAAATGCAGGATTGAATGATAATTGTTAAAAACTTCCTTTCGCCATTATAGAAATATCAGGCCTGTGGAGCAATACAGGCGCTCAAGCGCCTCTAGTTCCACTATGTTTTCTACCAAATTAAAGATAAACCCCATCGCGTTTTGATCCTGTATTATTTATCATTTGCAAATGCTTTAGATTTGCAGAAGTTTGAAATTGTATCATCTGGTACAGAGTTAAATTATCCTGACTTTCAGATCAAGACCGAGCCCGTGTCAATGGACATAAAACAAGAAGCTACAGGCATGGATACATCTTCTGGTATTACTCCCAAGTCTGAGCCATCAGAAAATAGTGGTGAAGACCTCAAACCGAGTTCTATGGATATATCGCAGACCAACACCATCACCCCAGTAGCTTCACCCAAACCCAGGCAAAAGAAAGGTATGTAAAGTATGTACTGAGAGATATAGGGAATGTATCAGATAGTAATATTGCCTCTGTCTTTTGGCCTTAAAGTGTGGAAACTCTTTAGAAATTCAGTCTTTGACTTTTTAGGGTGGGAACTTGTTAGAAATTTCTATTGAAGATGATATTGAAGAGCATTTACAACTAAGAGTTTTATGTAGAACTGAGCAAAGAATCTGAACTTCCTTGCCCATCAAGACCTAGGCCTAGGCTTTTGTAAAGATAGATTCTAAAATGTTAAACATACTAATTTATATAAAGATTGTTTGTCTCTTCATGGCAACCTGTGTAGATGAAATATGATGAATTGTAGGAAGTGGGACATGCAACAGTTTTCAGTTTTATGAGAGACTTGTATTTGAATTGCTTTTGTGGTGTGTAATAATTCTTCAACAATATTTTGGCTATCTTTGTACTGCCACATTCAAGTAATTTTCTGTCTGTGCTACAAATTTAAGCCTTTACCACACAATCCTGAGATTTTATGACCCGGAGGAAGAAGACTCTTGAAAACATTGTGGGAAGAGGGTCAAATGTCAGTAGCTGGCATTTTTTCCCTTTTCCCCATGATGTTTTCCACTGTAGTAACCATTTACCTGAAGACAAATTTTGGTCACATCCAAATTTAATACATTTGCAGATGACATATTCAAACCTTATACATACTTAAGTTCTCTAAGAGGATAGAAAACATAGTGGGAAAGGAGAAAATGTTTGAAACCATTTCCCATGTTTTCAAAAGCTTTCTCCCATTAAAGGTCATTAAAACTCGGGATTGCTTTGTAAAGGGTTAAAGAAATACACCCGTTTGAATCAACTATTGAGCCATGCTCTGTGAAAAGGGGGCTTAATGCCTCTGCAAAAAGTTTCAACTGAGGTCAGCCTGTACAGTTTGTGCAGGCTGACCTCAGACGAAACTGTTTGCTTTTTGTAAATTTACTGCATGTCCAAGGACCAAAAATTTTCTGCATGTCCAAGGGCCAGTCTATCTCATGATTTGGTTAGTTGGTTGACAAAATGGATTTTATGGATAAAGAATTATACGATGACTTACAGGGTATGATGCATCAGGGAGATGCATTAAGCCCCCATTTTACACAGCATGGCTCATTCATGATCTGTCGTCTGCAGCTGCATGTACTATCAATTTGGAAGAGTCAACAATTGTTTTGTTTGGTAAAAGTTTAAGTAAGTGGAAGGAATGTTTGGTGGTGAGAAGGAAATGAATCATGTGGCAACGTATTTCATATGTCCTCTATAAAAACTTTATGCCTAGCTGGAGATTCCAGTATAAAACCCTTTGATAACTACCTGTTTGCTACTATGGACCAAGGGTGGTTTGGCTTTTTGTTAGCTCACCTGAGCACGAAGTGCTCAAGGTGAGCTTTTGTGATCGTGCTGTGTCCGTCGTCCATCATCCGTCATGCGACGTCCATCTTGCATCGTCAACTTTTACCTTGTGTAAGCACTACAGGCCACATTTTCAGTCCGATACTCCTGAAACTTGGTCAGAATGTTTGTCTTGATGATATCTCGGACGAGTTCGAAAATGGGTCATGTCAGGTCAAAAACTAGGTCACTAGGTCAAATCTTAGAAAAACCTTGTGTACGCTCTAGAGGCCAGATTTTCAGTCCGATACTCATGAAACTTAGTCAGAATGTTTGTCTTGATGATATCTAGGATGACTTCAAAAATGGGTCATGTCGGGTCAAAAACTAAGTCACTAGATCAAATCTTTGAAAAACCTTGTGTACGCTCTAGAGGCTACATTTTCAGTCCAAAACTCTTGAAAGATTGTCAGAATGTTTGTCTTGATGATATCTTGGATGAGTTCGAAAATGGGTCATGTCGGGTCAAAAACTAGGTCACTAGGTCATATCTTAGAAAAACCTTGTGTACGCTCTTGAGGCCACATTTTCAGTCCAATACTCATGAAACTTGGTCAGAATATTTGTCCTGATGATATCTCGGTTGAGTTCAAAAATGGGTCATATCGGGACGAAAACTAGGTCACTAGGTCAAATCTTAGAAAAACCTTGTGTACGCTCTAGAGGCCACATTTTCAGTCCGATACTCATGAAACTTGGTCAGAATGTTTGTCTTGATAATATCTCAGACAAGTTTGAAAATGGGTCATGTTGGACAAAAAACTAGGTCACTAGGTCAAATCTTAGAAAAATCTTGTGTACGCTCTAGAGGCCACATTTTCAGTCCAAAACTCTTGAAAGGTGGTCAGAATGTTTGTTTTGATGACATCTTGGACGAGTTCGAAAATGGGTCATGTGGGGTCAAAAACTAAGTCACTAGGTCAAATCTTAGAAAAACCTTGTGTACGCTCTAGAGGTCACATTTTCAGTCCAAAACTCTTGAAAGGTTGTCAGAATGTTTGTCTTGATGACGTCTCGGACAAGTTTGAAATGGGTCATGTTGGGTCAAAAAACTAGATCACTAGGTCAAATCGTAGAAAAACCTTGTGTACACTCTAGAGGCCACATTTTCAGTCTTAAACTCTTGAAAGTTGGTCAGAATGTTTATCTTGATGATATCTCAGACGAGTTCGAAATTGGGTCATGTCAGGTCAAAAACTAGGTCACTAGGTCAAATCTTAGAAAAACCTTGTGTACGCTCTAGAGGCCACATTTTCAGTCCGTTACTCATGAAACTTAGTCAGAATATTTGTCTTGATGATATCTCGTACGAGTTCAAAAATGGGTCATGTCAGGTCAAAAACTAGGTCACTAGGTCAAATCTTAGAAAAACCTTGTGGACACTCTAGAGGCCACATTTTCAGTCCGATACTCATGAAACTTAGTCAGAAGTTGGTCAGAATGTTTGTCTTGATGATATCTACAATGGGAAAATGGGCTATGTTTGGCTAAAGAGTAGGTCACTGAGAGAAATTCTAGAAAAAGCTTGTTTACAAGCTAGAGGCCAAATTTTCAGTCCAATAATTATGAAAGCTTGATAGAATGTTTGTCATAATATCTCGAAAGAGATTAAAAATGGGTCATATTTGGTCAAAAGACTCAGGTGAGCGACTTCAGGGCCATCATGGCCCTCTTGTTTCTATTATTTCTATTTAGTTAATGACAAATGGGGACTGATGGTACCTGTTTTGCTTTTCCAGTGTTCAAGCCAGATGAACTAAGACAAGCGCTGATGCCCACATTAGAAAAGTTGTATCGTCAAGATCCAGAATCCCTTCCTTTCAGACAACCAGCAGACCCAGTAGCATTACAGATACCTGTAAGATTTAATCCATTGTGTTTTTAAATTTTAACTTAGTTCAGACAAGATACAGACATTAGTCTCTTCACATGAAAATGTTATAATAATACAGTAAAACCTTGATAATTCGAAGTCCCACAGGGACAAGCAAAATATTCGAATTTTTGCGGTGTTCGAATTATCCAAATTGTCCATAAAAAATGCAAATCCGTCCAAGATCGGCGATCAAAGTATACTTCCCAAGCGATAGAACCTTGTTAATGATCCTTTTTGATTCATACATTTTCTACATTTAAACAATATCATATCGAAAGGTTTCTTTTCTGTAAATATTCCTGTTTTGACTGTATGAGTTCTTGGATTTTAAATTAGATATTTAAATAATCTAGCCTTTCTTTCTATAGTTATTGGAAAAGGTGTGTACTGTAATTTTTACAAAGTCATACGATCTGCCCTTTCACATTCGCCCCCTATAACTTTCGCCCTTTCGTTTACGTGAGAAAACAGCCGCAGGTATTTGCTTGCTCTGTTCTAGAAAAAATAACAAAATTGACATGTATGTGGAAACGGATTTAAGTTCTTCGGACAACGGCATTTCACTGAAATATAGTTGAATACGGCGCCATGCAGCTAGAAAAAGCTGTTGAAAACGATGGAATAATGCAAGCGGGAAAGATGTCAAAAGTTTGATTCTTCTCCAGAAAAATCAGGAATGGGCACTTTTGGTCGCAATACATGTAAACGTTCACAAACGGTACCATGTGATTGCGGTGCCGTTGAAGTGGTCATAGAAGAGTAAATTACTGAAAGTATAGGGCTGATCTAATGAGAAATTAAGAGGCCAGCCTAGCTTTACTACAACTTTTCCCATTACTAATGTCTTTGACACAAAAACAGACCAGGATATCTACACATCCCGTGAAAAATGACATTTACCTTTATCAAAGATAAATTTCTATGACATGAAAAAGAACCAGTGATATTCACGCAATCCCCTGTGACGTCACCGTAACAAGACAGAAATATGATAGAAAAAACGGGCCTTAATCTGTGGCCAGGGATCGTATATAACACGATCCCTGCTGTGACTACGGAAAACCTGATGCTATAAATAGATTGACACGAAAACTGATAAAAACTCAGACATCATCTGATCACAAACGCTTAAAACTACCTTGTCAGGGTCAACAATGACTTTGAACAGTTGGTGTACGCACAGGCTGCAAAAAATAGATTTGGAAGATAAAATCAATTGTTTACTCAGGAATAAAATGCTTGTGTAATTTTATATAAAAGAAAGTGTCAGACAGTTTAAATCACATGAGGGCAGCGAATATACGATCCCTGATGAGGGGGACGGTCGGAATGGACATCGCAAACTTTTCATAATTAGCCTTTCTTCATAAATTAACGGTAATACCTTCTCAAATCACACAGTAGTATGAATCCCTTGTGGTCATTGTCATAGTTTCTAAAACTTACACCACACCGTAGACGGGCTGGCACGATAAAAACTTTGCTCAGAAAAGTGTGAAACAATCTATCAAGAGGTGCAAAAACATTGTATTCGAATTAACAATCAATTTAAAGAAGGAAAATGGTTACAGGGACCAACATCTGTGTTCGAATTATCGACTTACTGAGACTCGAAATAACTGAGCTACTTTTGGTGCAATATAGTAGAGTTTTTGCCGGGACTGTGGAAATTCCTCGAAAAATGCAGGGTTCTCGAATGTTCGAGACTCGAAATACCAAGGTTTTACTGTATTTCAAAGAAATGTTTACTTTCAAAGATAAAGATCTCGCAACAGATACTAATGTGTTCATTTGCTTCTAAATTCTAAGATAATCTAGCAGAATCAAACAGCCTTGTGATTCAATCAGTCTCAATTTTCTTCATTGTTTGCTCCTAGGATTATTATGATATCGTAGGGAAACCCATGGACTTGTCAACAATAAAAAAGAGACTGGATACTGGTCAATATAAAGACCCATGGGAATATGTGGATGATGTGTGGCTTATGTTTGACAATGCCTGGGTCTACAACAAGAAATCATCAAGAGTCTACAAGTATTGTACAAAGGTAAAATACCCTATAGAGTTTAAATTTTCAAAAATGATTGTATAAAAATGGGTAATGTTTAACAGAGTTAACATGCAAGAGCTTGTATAAAAATGCATAACTTTTAACAGTTAACATGCAAAAGAAAGTTAGTTAGGTTAACAGTTAGAGTGATGAAGAAACCCAATATTTTCATTTTAGAAATAGGACCTGAACTGCAATGTCAAGATTGCTCTTTTTCCAGGATGTCTCGGCAAAGGGTACAGTGTGGACAAGATCAGGCTGCACAGCTTTTGCAAGCTGATACTGATCTACACTGCCTGCAAATGTAATTACAGTTGTGAAGGATTCTTTATGGGTTAAGATTCTAATATCTATTGTGCAAGGTGCGCTAAGGGTTAAGATATTTGTTGTCATAAACAGAGCTCCAGACAGAGGGAGTGATTCTGATTTCAAACTTGAAAATATTAATTATTCTGCACTAAACCCTACGTTGTGGGTACTCATTGGAATCGTCTCATCGAGACAATTCTAATGAGTACCCACAACATAGGGTTTCGAAGAGAAATAATTGATTTAGAATACCATCACTCCCTCTAATCTGGAGCTCTGATAAAGATATTGCTTTTTGGGTGTTATAGGCACAAACTTTTAGCCCTAGGATCTTTGTAAAGTGTATTGCATCTAATAGTTTTGGGTTAACCCTTGACCAAACAATCCGGTCTTGACAATCATGAGGAAGAAGACCTTTGAAAACGTGAGAAATGGAGATATTGTTAGGTAGCAAGCATTTTCCTCTCTTCCCATGACATTTTCTACTTATCCAAATACAAATCCTATCAATTTAGCCTGATTTTATTTTGTCATCTGCATATGCCTTCAAAATGGATCGGTCCAAAATTTTATCTTCTGGAAAAGGGTTAAGTATTTCCTTACTCTCTTTTGCAGCTGTCTGAAGTATTTGAGGCAGAAATTAGTGGGTTGATGCAATCCCTAGGTTACTGTTGCGGCATTAAACAGTCCTTCAGTCCACAGGTCCTGTGTTGCTATGGGAAACAGTTGTGCACTATTTCCAGAGAGGCAGTTTATTACTGCTATCAGAATAGGCGAGTTTTCTTTTTAGCCCCGCCTTTTTAGAAAAATTAACTCAAAGTTTTTGCCTTAGCCATGATATAGTTTGCGTTACCTGCGAAAACTGTGGAATTTTTTCATATCTCAGTTGTTACTGAAAGTATTTGAACTTGGGACAAGTTGTTTACTGGGAGGGCAGTGCTCTGTAATATATTAGCTTGGCAGTTTTCAAAGAAAACATTGGGGTATTATCATAGCCCTGGCTTTGTTGTCTGTGTCATCATTATGCAAAAACTTTTATGTTTAACAATATCTGTTGTATTACTGAAGATATTTACTTCAAACTCGGACAAGTTGTTAACAATCAGAAGGAGGATCCATACATCAAGGGCAGATGTCCATGGAAGTATTTTTGACTTAAAATTTTCACTGAAAATCAAGCAACTGCAGCTGAGTGTGGCACCTACATGCAGTGCTCTTGTTAAGTCCAGGTTTAATGAAAGAAATGAACTGAACTGTTAATGTTTTTCCTATAGATAAAATCCAATACAACTGCTTTGTAGGGTTGTTTATAAGGTGAATGATTTGTTTTGATACAATAAAAGTTCATGTTGTAACCTACTAAATACAGTAAAACCTCTACTCAAGACCACCCCGACAATACGAGCAACCCGCTATTGCAAATGATTTTTGTCAGAACGGAATTTTTCCTTCTTAAACATCATTGATCACGAACCCGCAAATATGAGCACCCCGCTATTCTGAAATTACGACCACCATTTTCAGTACCAATATGAATTTACCTGTGGAGTTAAACCCCGTGAAACGACCTCTCAATTTCCATAACTTCTTTACGACCAGCTAATTTTCACGCGTCTGTAATCGCAAACCAAAGACTGTGCCACATGTATGAATATTTGTGGGTCCGATGGAATTGACAATCAATTATCAGTCTTTTGTTTGTCTATCGACCACTGATTTTAACATGATTGTGTCAATTGATCAGGATGTTCCGTAACATAATCAAACGGCCTGTGAATTGATATTTTTAAACCACTGATTCGGCTTTCACGCGGTAATTAAGCGTTTATCACACATCGCTGACCCGGATGACAAACATGTCTACATCTGGGTGATAATGATTTATTGTTTATAGCCAGCTGATGTAACCTAAGACGCTTGGGTTTAGAGGTGATCGAGATGGGATTATCATTTTGTATTTGACACTTTACACTTTACATACTGTAATTATACTGTAACGAATATGCGATTGTAAACAATTGACCACGACGACTGTGAGATCAACGATTAGCAGGACTGTTTGAATAATCAACTCGGATAAAAAAGAAAAAAAAAGGGGGTGGAGATTTTCCGTGGACGTCAAACGTTCAAAGATCAGCACGTATTTGAAAATCTTTGTTTAAAAATGAAAATTGGCACTTAGAATATGAGTTCTTGAGACTACACGAAGTGAAAAAACAGATCAAAAATGAGAATATGACAAGTTCTATCAGTTACATTAGATTTTTTAGTTTTCAGATTCATTTAATTAATTTATTACATACCTGGTTATGATTGTTTTAAATAAGCAATTATGAATTGACATGCTTTTACAGGTGGATTTATTTAATAAATTCAAGAAACGTATAACTTTACAATGAACATGAAAATGTTCTCGTCATTTTCATTTTTGTACTTAGGCTTCCCTAATTGAAATGCATTTATTATTCACATCATTTAGCCCTGCAAAAGGCTACTCAAAGCCAGGGTTTATTTCAAAATGTAGGCGTGTGAAACCCGGAAATCAGACCACCCCACCAATGAGACCAAATTTTAAAAGTACCACAGGTGGTCTTAATAGAGGAGTTTTACTGTAGATGTTCTTTTTTTGCCAGCTTTTAATAATATTTTATCATAATTATATTAAGCAGGACATCAAATACATTCTGTGAAAACTGCTTCTTAGAAATCTCGGGCAACGAAGTGGAGCTGATGGACGACCCAGGACAGCCTTCTGTGTAAGTCTCAAATGTAGTGAATTCTCGGTCAGTTCGGAGGCATGCTTGCTTCAGCAAGTAGATGCAAAGTTGTCTGGTTTTCTATCTGTCTGTCCATCAAGCATTTGTGATGACCATAATGTCCACAATTTACTCTTAGTCCCTGTTGATCCCATTTAGATCCCATTTAAGTGGGATGTGGTATCTGTGGACAAATGGTGAGGATTCATGAACTGAACCCTTTAAGTGCCTATCAGAACTATAGATGCCTTTGCAGTCTGTAGATCAAGATCAGACTGCACAAAACATGCAGTGTGATCTTTGATCTACACTGATTGGTTTGATACCTGGTTGAGGCAAACTTTCTTTGGCAATTTTTCGCCTCTCACCTGATGATACATGTGTAACTTGGAAAGAAAGTTGTGTCAGCACTGGTGTGAGAAAGCCAGAAAACACATGCTTATGTGCACTGACCAGCGTGATAGGACCTAAGCCGTTAAAATGGCGTTAAACTCTAATACAAACAAACAAAACCCTATTCCAACTATAGTTTGTGAAAATCAGTGATGTAGTTTGCTAAAATAGGCGAACTTACATGTGGGGGTGATGTTAACTGACTGATTACATATGCAGAACTATTCTGTATTGTAAAATGCTTGGGATAATCAACATGAATAAATGCTATTACATGAAGATAAAAGATAACTTGGTGGAAAAGGATACCTCAGTGTTTTCAAATATGGCCCACTGTGCTGCAAGGCATATGCTGGTTTCAATGCATTAAATATTAGAAACTCTTGTTTGTATTGAGAACATGTAAGTAATGGTATTATATTTATTATTGTTGGATAATTATCTTATTAGTTACTTTATAAGTTGAAGATTGTCTGGAAAGATGTAAAACCTTTTTCTATTTCACAGGAAAGTTCCAAAAGAACAATTTCAGAAGATGAAGAATGATCTTCTTGAAATGGAACCGTAAGTACAACATCACATCTGTTAAAAAGTATCTACCCTTATCAGCCTGCAGTCCTAACAGGGTTACCTGGGTTCGAAACTTCGTTGTTGGTAAATTTTGTGCATGTCAATGGACCATTCTCCCTTATGATTTGTTCTATTTTAATCCAAAATAAATTCACATTATGCAATAGCTTGGTATAGTGCATTTCAACAAACATTCCCAGATTTTAACGACCCTGAGGAAGGAGTCGTTTGAAAACATGGTGGAAAAGGGAAGAAATGCTAGCAACAGCTCACATAACTGAGCCATGCTCTGTGAAAAGGGGGCTTAATGCATCTGCGAAAAGTATCGACCCAGGTCAGCCTGCGCAGACTGCGCAGGCTGACCTTGGATGTCCATGGACCACACTACCTCATGGTTCCATTGGTTGTTAGACAAAATGAATTTTATGGATCCATAATTATGTGATGGCTTGCTTGGTATAATGCACCATGGAGATGCATTAAGCCCCCTTTTGCCAGAGTGTGCCTCATATTTATGTGTGTCCTGGGTTTTACTGGTACCAGACAAGGGCTCTGAAGTATCCCAACCAAGTACACTGCAACGAATAGCCCATTGTGTCTAGACCTCCAGGTTATGTATCCTACACTTTACCACTGAGCCATGCAGGACCTCTCTTTGAGAAAAGAGAAGAGAAAATGCAGGTGACCAGCATTTTCTTCGTCTTTCCCCACAATGGTTTTTACCCTATCAATTATAAGTCTAATTTATAAGTCTAAGAATTATGCTGTCTTGTGAAGATTGAACTAGAAAATACCTTCTTGTTTTTGCAGGTTTGTAGAGTGTGAAGAGTGTGTTAGAAAGGTTCACAGAATATGTGTACTCCATTTTGAACCTATTTGGAACAATGGGTAAGTTTTTTTTTTTTTTCACAATCTAGATCAGAAAAGAACTGGAAAGCATGCTTTGATACACGTCATCTGATGGAGTCGATGCATGTAAATCAATGCCTTTTTCAAAGTGATTGTTATCCCTGAAAATTCACGTGCGATATTAGAAACAAGAGGTTTCTCACTTGGTTTTAGAATTAATTTGGTGTCATATTTTCAAACAAATGTATGTTTATCATACTAACTTTGATTCATGCTTTGCCTTTATTTATGAACTGAACCTTAAAGACTCAATATGATATGCAGGGTGCTTATGACAATATGACATGCAGGGTGCTTATGAAGCAGATCTAACTCAGTTCTTTAAGTCGTAGATACTTCAGTCTGAACTAATTTGAAATATTATTCATATGGTTTTTTGCAGGTTTACATGTGAAAGCTGCCTAAAAGCAAAGGGTATGAAGAGGAAAGAAAATAAATATACGGCAAAAAGTAAGTTTTATTGCAGGATTTTGGTATGAGAGACAGAAAAGGTGTCTATACCACACAATCCTGAGTTTTAACGACCCTGAGAAAGAAAGCTTTTGAAAACATTGTGGGAAAAAGGAGAAAATGCTGGTAACCAGCATTTTCTCACTTTCTCACAGTACTGCTAATCAAAGGCAGCTTCCACAAATTGAGTCACCTTTAACTTGTCCTCTGCAAGTGCTTTGAATTTCGTTAACCCTTTACCACACGACAAAATTTTCGACTTGTCCAAATTGAAAGCATTTGCAGAAGACAATTTCAATGTGGCTCAATGATGCTATTTTTGTTTGATAGGGTAGAAAACATTTTGGGAAAAGGAGAAAATGCTGGTTACCAGCATTTTCTCCTTTTCCCACAATGTTTTTAAAAGGCTTCTTTTTCGTTAAAAGTCGGCATTGTGTGGTAAAGTGTTAACCCTGTACAAGACAAAGAAGCTAAGACTTGGCTAAATAGAAAGAATCCTTAGATGAGAAATTTGAGAGTGGCACAAATATAAAGTGAAATTCTTTGACTGTGGAAAAATATTGTGGGAAAATGCTGGTGACCAGCATTTTCTCCTTTTCCCACAGTATTTTCTACAGGCTTATTCCACAGGGTGGTTAAATCATGGGAGTGTTTGGTAAAGTGGTGAACATTAAGGCCCGTCGATGAAGAAAACAGATTGATATCACTGGATTATTCTCTTGCCACATTAAAAGGAAGGACTTTATGGTCAGATGCATCATGACAAGTGGTTATAGAAATTTTTACCAGTGTTTTCTCGTTTTCCTACAATGTTTGTACTCTTTCAAAGAAATTTGAGCCATGCCAAGAGGTTTAATGCATTTCCATGATGCATAATTCCAAACAAGGCATCACATAAGTAAGGATCTATGAAATCCATTTTGTCTGACAACCAAATCATGAGGGTGGTCCTCTGACATGCAGAAAATTGACCAACAGCAAATACTTTTGATCCAGGTCAGCCTGCGCATTTTGGAGTCTGATAATGCTTTCAGGACCATTCTTAATTTTTATACGCCTGAAGGGTCATATTATGTTATGGCCCCGGTCTGTCTGTCCATCCATTAGCAGTTTCTTGTGTGGGCAACTCCTACTACAGTTTTCATTGGAATAAGTTCAAACTTAGCACAATGAATCTCTATGATGTGTAGTTGTGCATGTGACTCTTAAAATTTGGATCTCTGTAGGTGTTCTAGATTTTAACCCATTTCGCTGACAAGCCCCTTTGGGCTTATATGCACGTTAGCTCTTGTTTTTATCTGGTAAAGAGTACATGTGTCAAGCTAGATTTGCAACAACATTTGTATATTTATAATTTCAGGACTACCTGGTTCAAAGCTGGGCAATTATCTAGAAAATCGTATTAACACATTCTTAAAGAAGAAAGATGCAGGTGCTGGTGAAGTCTCAATAAAAGTGCTATCTAGTTCAGACAAATCAGTGGAAGTCAGGCCTCTCATGAAAACCAAGTAAGTGTCATTGTTAAGGACTAAGCTATAACCTCTCTTTATGCATGGCATTTGTTATCTATATCAGTTCATGGCTACAGAGAGTTAGAATATTTACCAAGATGTGATATTGTCCTCCTTATTGGGATTTCTTCCACTTGAGGTCAGTACTGAAAGTTCAAAATTGTCCCAGCTAGGAAGGATATGTTTAGAAATGATACTTGAAGTATGTGATGGGGTCAGGACAATTTTCTCCCCTCCCATATTTCAGCAAGCACTCCCCAGTATTTGGATGAAGATAGGTGCTCAAATTAAAGTAGTTACATCCAGGAAGTGGATGCTTCTGTCTGCATTCATTGCTCAAGCTTGATGATGTCATATATGACATCTTGGTTTCTCATCCTTTAATGGGGCCTTTTGCCGTGAGATACACATAATGATGAGCACCTCTCTGGCGATAGGGGTTTACTGCATGTCCATGATGCATCATATGAAGCAAGTCATCATATAATCAAGTACCATAAGATCCATTTTGTCTGACAACAGACAGAATCATGAGGTAGAAAGGTCCTTTGACATGCAGAAAAATTGGCAAGTTGTAAAAAGTGCCAACCCATGTCAGTCTGTGCGGACTGCACAGTCTGACATGGCTCGATACTTTTTTGCAGATGAGTTTTACCCCCCTGTTCACAGAGTGTGACTTGTATATTTTCTGGTGTAGGACGATACACACATATAAAATATTGCAACAAATATACTGTTGTTGTATTGGGATTATCTCTTAGTCAAACAAAAAAAACTTCTTCATGTCTTAAAATTAGCTCATGGAATTGCCATTTTCTGACAGTAAAACAGTCCATATTGTTGCAAGTTTAACTCTTTACCAAACGACATAAATTTAGACTAGTCCAAACTGGAAGCATTTGCAGACGACAAAATTAATGTGACTCAATAAATGAAATTTGTTTTGGGAAGGGAAGAAAACATTGTGGGAAAAGGAGAAAGTGCTGGTTATCAGCATTTTCTCCTTTTCCCACAATGTTTTCAGAAGGCTTTTTTCTCAGGATCGTGAAAACCAGGGATTGTTTGGTAAAGGGTTAAAGATACAAGTATACAATGTAGATTGTGTGTCTTGTGCTGTCAAATCTGTATCAGAACTGTTTTGTGATTAACCTAAAACTGTCGTTAGTATGGCTAGGATTACCCTATCTCTTACATTCATGTTTTTATGACCCTGAGGAAGAAAACTTTTGAAATGGTAAGTGCATTTTCACAATAATACACAAAGCATACCATTTTCTATGACTAAATCTATCAATTAGCCAAATTTACTTTGTTGTCTGCAAACATTCTGAGTTTGGATCATTAAATTTTTTACATCGGTAAACTTTTTTTCTGTTCCAGATTCACAGATAATAGTGAGTCTCCTGAGACATTTCAATACCGTGCAAAGTCCATTTTTGCATTTGAAGAGATTGACGGAACTGATGTGTGTTTCTTTGGTATGCACGTACAAGAGTATGGGTCAGAATGTCCACATCCTAACAACAGGTATGTATACCAGCTGTAGCCAGGTAAATAGAATACATCTGTAACAACCACTCTAGATTTAATTTGAATTCTGAATTTTGAGATTAGCCATCTGGTCAGCTGAGACAGAATAATTGACTATGATTATACAGTAAAACCTCAATAATTTGAAGTCCCAAGGGGACAGGCAATATATTCGAATTATTGTGGTTTTCGAATTATCCAAATTGTTTGTGAAAAAAAATAATAAATTCCGTTTAAGACTGGCAAGTAAAGTAAACATCTACTACCCCCGAGAAATAAAACCGAGTTTTTGTTCCCTTTTTTCATAATGTTTAAAGAATATCGTATCGAGAGAGTTATTTTCTTTAATGCAGCGGATCTGACTAGATCTATATGTGTTCTTGGAAATAAGTCACGTTAAAATTACCATCATTCTGTAAGTTTTTGGAAAGGTCGGTACTCTAGTTTTTCTTTTAAATTCGTAAAATTTACCCTTTTGTATTCGTCCCCAATAACTGTCACCCCACGGGAAACAAAGCGCATTATTATACCCCCGCAAAACGAATTTTTTTGCGGGGTATACTGGAATCAGCCTGTCTGTCCGTCCGTCCATGTGTCCATCTGTGTACAAAATACTGTCAAAGCGCTGGTGGGGGTATAAAGTCACTTTCAGTGACAGCTCTAATTATTTTTTGACACAAGAAAACAGCAGAAGGTAGGATATAATATGGTATCAAAAATTTTTAGGCCTACACGTATATGGATTTAAGTTTCTCGGACACCAATGTTTCAATGAAATATCATTGAATATCCTGATTTGAAAAGTGTTGAAAACAATAGAAGAATGAAGGTGGGAAAACCCGATGCTAAAAATAGATAGACAGGAAAAATGATAAAAAATGAGACATCCTCCAATCACAAACGCTTCAAACTGTCTTTTTAGCATCAATATTGACTTTGAACATGTGATGTACAAACATACTGCAAAAAAATGAAGTTGGGGATAAAATCAGATGTTTAATTAGGAATGAAATACTCGAGTGATCTTATAGAATGAAATATCAGACAACATAATTGGACGAGTGGATGGTAGAAGCAAACATCTCAAACTTAACATAAATTAATTAACCTCTAATTATCAAATAAAAGTCAATTCCTTTTCACAATTATATCTCCAGAAGTAATTGTCATAGACTGTAAAACTTACACGACACCATAGACGGGCTGACGCCACGAATTCCTTTGCTAGGAAAGGTGTGAAAACAATTATTTGAGGTGAGAAAATAATGTGTTCAAATTAACGATCAATTTAAAGGGGCAAATTGGTGACAGGGACCAACACACGTGTTCGAATTATCGGATTATCGAGACTCAAAATTACCGATCTATTTTTAGTGCAATATTGTGGAGTTTTTCGCCGGGATTATGGAAATTCCTTGAAAAATATGGGGTTCTCGAATGTTCGAGATTGGAAATATCGAGGTTTTACTTTAATTCACACAAATTTATTTGTCATACTCTTACTCAGATTGTCCAATTTACCACATACATGTTTGTAACATTTTCTTTTTTCAGGAGGGTGTATATTTCATACTTGGACAGTGTACACTTCTTTCAACCCAGGCAATTAAGGACTGCAGTTTATCATGAAATTCTCATTGGTTATTTAGAGTATGTGAAATCATTAGGCTATGTGTGGGCTCACATTTGGGCCTGTCCGCCCAGTGAGGGGAACGATTACATCTTCCATTGTCATCCACTGGAACAAAAAATTCCAAAACCAAAGAGGCTGCAGGAATGGTACAAGAAAATGTTGGACAAAGCTGTCATAGAAAATACAGTCTTAGATTATAAGGTATGTAATCACAGATAAAATATGAAATGTTGCATTGATTGTTTTATCTCTGTTTAGCAGAATTTCTGATGAAGAGGGGTATATCATTTTCTCTACAGATTTCTATTGTACAACTTTGAGAGTACCAAAGTATAATAGAGATTACCTACATGTATTGACCCTTTACCCAACAGTCCCAAGTTCTCACTTCACTGAAAACATTGTGGGAAAAGGACAAAGTGGTGATAACTAGCTATTTCACCAGCATTGTCTCTATTTTCCACCATGTTTTAAGCCATTTTCTATCAAGAAAATTAAAGATTTGTCCAAATTGATAGCAGTTGCAGATGAACAAAGTTTAATGATTATTTCTTTCTATACAATGTAAGAAGGCATTTAACCGCAACTAGCTTCATTTATATTCGGTACTACTTGGAGAGACAAAAGGTTGATTGAATGGTATTTTACATCGCTGTCAATGTTAGTACAGTCATGGCAACAGCTCACATATTCATGAATCTGCTTGGTTTCATCTTAAGTAGATTAGGGCTCTTGGCCAAGAAAGAAATCTCCCACAAAAAAACAAAAAAAAAAAGAGTTCTTTGAGTAAATCATACACTGTATATGACTGAGCCATGCAGGACCCCTTTACGAGAAATACGGAATGCATGAATAGATCTGTGGGCTGACAGATGCATGTTTGGCCTAAAAGTTCTAATTCAAGTTTCAGGTCCACTCCAGCATTTAATTCCTGTTTTTCTAGGATATTTACAAAGATTCCATCGAGAACAACATCAACAAGGTGACAGACTTGCCATACTTTGAGGGGGATTTCTGGCCGAATGCTCTTGAGGATATCATTAAAGAGTTAGATCAGAAAGAAGAAGAGAAGAGAAAGCGAGAGGAAGCAGAGGCTGCACAGGCCAAGGTTGATGCTATAAATGGTCAATATGAGGAAAGCTTAGCAGTGGTACGTTGATTAAAACTTACTTTTCTATTTTCTTAACACTTTACCAAACAATCCCATATTTAACCAGTGCTGAAGGCTTTTGAAAATGTTGTGGGAAAAGGGGAAAATGCTAGCAGCATTTTCTCCTTTTTTAGCTCTACTATCTTTCAGCCAGTAGAGCTTATGGCGTGGTTTCCGTCATCCGTCCGTGCATTTGTCTTTTTCTTGTTTACGCGATAAAGTCTGCATTTGTGGTCAGGTTTTCGTGAAACTTGCACAGTTTGTTTATCTTATCAATAGCTTGAACCCTATTGATTTTGAAAAAAATCCAACAAACAGTATGAGAAAAGTACCCATTTGAAGTTGAAAATTTCCATTTCTTGTTTACGCGATAAAGTCTGTATTTGAGGTTAGATTTCGCGAAACTTGCACAGTTTGTTTATTTTATCAATAGCTTCAACCCTATTGATTTTGAAAAAAATCCAACAAACAGTATTGGAAAAGTAGCCATTTCAAGTTGAACATTTTCATTGCTTGTTTACATGATAAAGTCTGCAATTGTGATCAGATTTTTGTGAATTTTTCACAGTTTGTTTATCTCATCTATAGCTTTAACCCTATTGATTTTGAAAAAAATCCAACAAACAGTATTGGAAAAGTAGCCATTTCAAGTTGAAAATTTTGATTTCTTATTTACATGATGGAAGTCGGCATTTGTGGTTGGATTTTCATAAAACTTGCACAGTTGCTTTGTCTCATTAACAGCTTGAACCCTATTGATTTTGAAAAAAATCTGACAATCAGTATGGGAAAAGTAGTGATTCAAAGTTGAAAATTTCCATTTCTTTTTTAGGCAATGAAGTCCACAGTGTTGATTAAATTCTTTTGAAACTTGCAAAGATTTATCAAGGGATTGAACTCTATTAAAAGTGAAGAAAATGTAGTAAACTGTTCAGGAAAAGTTATCCAATTAGATCACAAGAAATTTCTTTGCAGTATAATAAATCATTTTGTCGTGCACTGAAGCCTAGAGCATTAGATCAGGTAAAATAAAAAAAAAAAAATATCAACCCAAGTATAGTGTTTCCAAAGTGATGCAGGTCAGTTTGAGAAAACAGCATGTAAATCCGGGCTCTTGTATGCTTTGTAGTCCAGTCTTGATCTCTACTGTAAAAGGCGCTTAACCCTGTACCATACAACCCCAAGATTTAACAAACCTGACAAAGATAGCTTTCCACAAACGAAGTTTGGAGGTGTATACTGGAGTCACCTTGTCTGTCCATCTGTCCTTCCATGATCCATCCGTGCGTCACGAAAAGCTTGTACGTGGCATAACTTCCAAAGTATAAAAGCTAGTGACTTCAAACTTCATATACAGATAGGTCACATTATGGAGAAGTGCAGTGTACAAGAACAACAACTCTGTCCTCAGTATATTCAGAGTTATTGCCCTTTGTAAATTTTTAACTTTGGATTTTTGTCCAGGGGGAAAAACTTCGAAAGTATAGAAGCCAGTAACTTAAAACTTCACAAACAGATAGATCACATTCAGGATAAGTGCAATGTACAAGAACCATAACTCTATCCCAACTATTTTGTGGTTATTGCCCTTTGTAACTTTTAACTTTGGATTTTTGTCCGGGCCATAACTTCAGAATTAAAGAAGCTAGTAACTTCAATTTTCACACACAGATAGATCATATTGAGGAGAAGTGCAGTGTACAAGAACCATAACTCTATCCCACATATTTTTGTGGTTATTGCCCTTTGTAAATTTTAACTTTGGATTTTTGTCCAGGGCATAACTCTCAAGGTAAAAAAGCTAGGAACTTCAAAGTTCATATACAGATAGACCACATTAATGGAAGTGCAGTGTACAAAAACCATAACTCTATTCCCAGTATTTTTAGAGTTATTGCCCTTTGTAAATTTAAACTTTGGATTTTTATCTTGGGCATAACTTGCAAAGTACAAAAGCTAGTAACTTCAAACTTCATTTACAATTTGATTACATTAAAGCAAAGTGCACTGTGCAAGAACCGTAACTCTATTCCCACTATTTTTTGAGCTATTGCCTTTTGTAAATTTTAACTTTGGATTTTTGTCTGGGGCATAACTTCCAAAGTATAAAAGATAGTGACTTCAAACTTCATATACAGATAGACCATATTAACGAAAAGTGCAATGTACAAGAACCATAAATATTCCCACTAGTTTTAGAGTTATTGCACTTACTAAATTTAAAATTTAGATTTTTGTCTCTAGCATATCTTTTAAAGTATGAATATGATTGCCTTGAAACTTTTGTTACAGCGTAATGATTTTTCACCCAGTTAAGGCACTTAGATGATATTTTTTTCTATAAAATGACACATGTTCTGTGACAAGGCGCTGTGTAGGGGTATGCGGCACTTTTTTGACAGTTCTAGTTCAAATTGGAACTGAAGACAAGTGTGACTCCAGTGATTAGTTTTGTCTGTTACAGGGTAGGAAACATTGTTGGAAACGAGAAAATGCTGCCCACCAGCATTTTCTCCTTTTCCTATTATGCTTTCAAATGGCCTGTTTTGCTGGGTCGTTGAAAGTAGGGATCATGTGGTAAAGAGTTAAATTTGTGTATCCGTTTTGTTCCACTTTAAAAGAAGAGAACCTCATGAGTCCTCAAAAAGGACTGTAATTGTTTAAACTGGCAACAAGAATTGTCTGGGAAATCTCACTGATGATCACTTTCCAGATGAAAAAGAAGAAGAAGAACAACAACAGGAACAGAAAAGCCAATAGCAAAAAGGTCAATATGCCACATGGTGGAAATGATCTCACAGCTAAACTATACTCAACCATGAAGAAGCATAAAGAGGTATGGTTGCATTCATGGCCAATTTTATTTGCGGATATGTATAGCAGAACAGCTTACTGTGGTTATTTTGACATGTACCAAATGCTGTGGATATTCATGAGCTCTATGCATACCAGGTGACAACCCTGGCTAATCAGTCCAATGGGTTATTTAATCATTCACCGCACAATCCCAACTTTAAGTGACCTTGACAAGGAAGCCTATTGAAAACATTGTGGGAAAAGGAGAAAATGCTGATAACCCGCATTTTCTCCTTTTCCCATAATGTTTACTACCCCCCTTTATAACAAACTTCAGTTTTTCAGCTGCTTTTATTTTGTCGTCTCAAAGACCCTTCATACTATCTTATATAGCCTTTATAATAACTTTAAACAGCTGACTTGCATACACACTCCATAAAAATAATGCAGGAACTAAACTATGTACTGAGTCACCAGAAAAATATCAGATGATCTTTACGAAAAGGAAAAAGATACCAGACATTCTACATAACTTAGAAAGGGGTAGAGGTTACTTGTCTTGCAGCTAGAACACTGAAACAGTGTAAAAAATATAACCACGTGAGCAGGACATGTATATGTTCTGCGCAAAGTAGGAATCGGGACAATTCCGGAATTGACCTGTGCAAAGTAGGAATTCTGACTTTGTCGGGCAATGTAAGAATTCCTACCTGGCACAGTTCAATTCCGGAATTGTCCCTGCGCAAAGTAGGAATCGGGACAAAGTGAGAATCTATTGTTTTCCCTGCGGACAAAGATTTTTTTATTTTTTCATTTTCTTTTTAGCTCCACTGGCCGAAGGCCAGCGAGCTATTGTCATGGCGTTGTGTCCGTCGTGCGTCCGTCTGTCCGTCTGTCCGTCCGTCCGTTCGTTCGTCCGTTCGTCTGTGCGTGCGTCCGTAAACTTTTTCTTTAAAAAACTTCTCCTCAGAAACTATTGACTGGATTTTTACCAAATTTCACAGGAATGTTCCTTTGGTGGTCCTCTTTCGAATTCCTTCAAATAATTGTGTTCCATGAAGAATTCTGGTTGCCATGGCAACCAAAGTAAAAAACCTTTAAAAATCTTCTCCTCCCAAACCGCTATTTGGATAGCATTATTATTTTGCAGGAATGTTCCTTAGATACAGGTTTACAGAATTCCTTAAAAAAAAAAAAAGATCTGTCAAAAAACATGGCTTTTATGGGAGACTCATTTTCCTTTTATGGTATAAAGTAAAATCTTTGAAAAATTTCTTCTCTAAAACTATTCATTGGATTTCATTGTTGTTTTGCAGGTCAGTTCCTATGGTGGTTGTCTACCAAATTGTTTCTTCATTGAGCTAAAATGCAGGATTGAATGATAATTGTTAAAAACTTCCTTTCGCCATTATAGAAATATCAGGCCTGTGGAGCGATACAGGCGCTCAAGCGCCTCTAGTTTCATCATTTTCTGACCGTTATTATTGATGTTTGTCCATTAGTACAGTGAAACTATTGGTTGACAGGGATTGATATTCATGACAAAAACTTTTTTGAATTAAGTTCTGACTGAATTACCGTTGAAAGGCACCATAACATGCAAAAGCTGGAGTAAATGCGCATTGGAATAGCCACGTTGTCAATAAACCATGTGCCTAGCATCATATTTTTTAATTTTGGTGCCGAGCCCAAAAGCGCAGTCGGTAGCGTACATGACTTGAGAACAAGGGATTGCTGGTTCAACAAAATATGGCATTAGAATCAGAACTAGAATTTTCAGACAACTGTGACACTATCTTATCATATCTCTCTTTCGAAAGCACTTTAGAATTCCTAGCACTCGAAATTTTCGCGACACACTTATTAATAACATGGTAATATTCCTCCATTGTCCTGTACATCCAATGTGATAATAAGAAATATCAACGTTTTTGGTTGAAAATATTTTCAGGATTGTGGGCGTTCAAGTGAATGCTACTCTCTCACTATTGTGTATCAGCGGCTAATGCAACAAAATTTCTTTACGTGGGTCAATCGCCAAGAACTGAGGCGTATTTTGTTCAAAATTAAAGACACGGTGTATGTTTGACGTTTCTGTGGCGTGTCTGCATTTGTATGGCTTTCAAGGGACGTAAAGTATGGCGTACTGAGGCGTAAGCGTGGCGTAATCGCTTCGTTAGCACCACGTTCCTTTCTTATGTGCAGCCTTGACATTGTGTAAATACGGCGGTCACCGACGGAAAACGGCTCTGCTCATTTTGTTGCTGTCATTCGCTCAAAAGAAGTGAAACCTTTCATCTTAACCAATACGTTCGCGTGACGTAATAAGTGTTCGAGCTACGTTCCCGCGACGTCACTGCTGCGTTGTTTTCGCTTTTACGGCGTATGTGTGATGTAAGCACGGCGTATCGGAGCTGCTATGTTTGTGCTACGTATTTTTAAGTGCCGACTTAAAAAAACGTCGCACCTCCGCGTACAAGGAGATCATGCTACGTACCAAAGAGTATTAGCTACGTAAGTTGACGTTACTGAGGCGTTGTCGCGGCGTTCCTTTCTTATCGCGATACGCCGTACATACGCAAGCCGATACGCAATAGTGAGAGAGCGTCTTAAGAAACAATCACGGAGATAGTAATCAAACTAATAATTGCTTAATTAACTGCGGTGTAATCATATTGATCAAAGGGGTTAAATATTATCAAATATTTTACTTACGGAGATTAATAGATTTGTTTTTCTCACTTGCGGTATGCCATTCTCTCTCTCTCTCTCTCTCTCTCAATAAATACATAAATAAATAGGTAAACTCTTACAATCACTTAAACATCTCCAACTGTGACCGAAGCACATTGCTAACGAAAACAAGGCAAGGATTAGTTCAACAGCAGATATAAAATAAGGCCTCCTCTGTCCTATGGATACCGAATAAACGCAGTTCATAGAATAATAGAGTTATCAAAAAATCTATGTAAAGTATGGGCATCAGTTTCAACATATCTAGACTATTCTCACTTTGCTCTACCCTTTGAATTCTTACTTTGTCCACGCCTATTCCTACTTTGCGCACAGACCATATCTGACCATAATACGATATATCTTCCTTGCGCAATTCTAGAATTGTCCGTTACAATTCCGGAATCGGCGGACAAAGTAGGAATTCCTACTTTGCGCAGGACAATTCCGGAATTGTCCCGATTCTTACATTGCGCAGAACATATACAAAGATTGAATACTCAAAGAAAAGGCTTGAGGTTAGCTTGTATTTGTTAGTACTTAATGAAATTACCTTATTGTGAGATTTCTAATGAGTACCCATGATTCCAACTCTGAAGCTAAAATACTCATGAATTAATGAAAGCACTGTGGTAAAGAGTTCTTTACTAATATGCAACAAAATCACAGAAAGCTTGTATAGCTGACAAGTTCGTTTGTAGACTTGAACATTGAATACAGTCCCTACAAAACAAAGGTGGTCTTTTGTATTTGAAAGGTTATAATTTGATGTTTTATTTACAGGCCTTCTTTGTTATTCGCCTTCATTCTGCCCAGGCTGCTGCCAACCTACCACGGATACATGACCCGGATCCCCATATTAACTGTGATTTAATGGACGGACGTGATGCTTTTTTGACTCTAGCTAGGGATAAACATTATGAGTTCTCGTCCCTGAGACGAGCCAAATATTCCTCTGTTGCTCTGTTGTATGAGCTGCATAATCGGGGAAAAGAGAGTTTTGTGTATACTTGTAATACTTGTGAAGCCCAGGTTGAAACTTGGCATTGCTCCGTATGCATGGTATGTATATTTTTAGCTTGGCGGTTTTCAAAGAAATCTATAAACATTTCATCGCCCTTTCAAGCTTTATTGGAAAGCTTTTCACCTTTTCTCATATTTTTGATTATTTACTTGGACTAGTTATTGATGAAAAGAGAACCCATACAGGAAGGGCAGATAACCTTCAAAATATTTTAGCCATGCTCTGTGACAAGAGCGCATAATGCATCTGCGACAAGTATCCATCCAGGACAGCCTGCGCAGTCCCCAAAGGCTGACCTGGGCTGAAACTTTTTGTTATTGATCTAATTTTCTGTAAGTCGAAGGACCAGTTCACCACATGATTCAGTCTGTTGTTAGTACAAAATGGACTTTATGGATCCATGATCATATGATGATTTCCTTGGTAGCATGCATCAAACAGATGCATTGAGCCCCTTTTTGCTAGAGCATGGCTCATTTTTAATGCAGTTATGCCCTTTTTCAGTCTAAGAGTTTTTACTGAAAGGGCCGTTGCAGCCAAGTGTTGACACCAACATGTAGTGCACTTGTATTGGATTGGCTTTTCTCAGTGTACTGTTAGTCTTTGCTTTGGAACAGAAGTAATGTCTGTGTTGCCTCTGGAAAAGGTTTTAGCTTAGTTCATGTGGGAAAATAACCATTAGCTAGTAAAAATGAAAACAATACTGTTGTAGAGGCTTGTAAACACAAGACAAGCAAAGAAGCAACTTCTCTTTTTGCCAAAATATTTTCAAAAGAGGTCTGCATCGCAGGAAGATGAAATTTGTCTTGCAGGTGGTTATTTGTTAATTAATGCTGTTTTGAGGGAAGATGTACATGGGGATCCATTATTTGGAATATGTTAGTTACCTTTCAAGTGCCTTTTACTACTACAGTTGTATCTAAGGACAGTATTGATCAAGGTCAGACTGCACTCAAGGTGATGTCAGCTTTGATCCAAACTGTGAGCTTTGCCAATATATCTTGAACAAAAGCAGTCTTAGTACATTTTTGGCTCACCTTAGCATGAGTGCTTAAAGGCGTTTCAGCGAGTTATTTCTAGCGTAGAGAATTTCGTGAAATTTGACACAGAAACACTTCAAAGTATGTTCATTCAATATGCGAAGAGATAATCAGACGTTGCCTGATGAACCAAAAAGTTCTGAGCCCACGAAGAACATAACCCTTTTTTCAAATTACACAGAAACCCAATTATTCTAGCATATGTCAGAATTTTGTGATTAAAATCTGTAATTTCAGTCAAATCACATTCTCTCTGTTTTAAATTCATAGTGAAACAATGGATCCTCTGACTTTGATGAGAAATTAACAGATATTTCAAATTAATGATACGCTATCTACATTTCAATAAAACCCTTAGCCCACAAAATTGCTTATTTTATCACAGAAAATCAGGACATTATTTGACCCTCAAAAAAATCTAGCGCAAAGATTTTTCTCATTTTTCTCAGAAATATACATGATTATATCCTTTATCAAAAAAAGCAAAAAAAAAGATAGGTTGCCAGGCTACTTTTCACAATATTTGAACTCAATTACCTCCCTTGGAACAAAGAAAGTGACACAAAACACCCAAGGTTTCAAATTACTTAGTAAGATGTATTATTTCTAGCACTAAATCATGTTTTTTTCACAATAAAGATTGTACTCTGTCAACCCTTTCCTTGATATAGTCTCGATTTAACATTGGTATGGGACGGCTTTGGAAAACACTTTGGTAAAAGGGGTAATTGTTCATTACAAGCAATTGTTCCTTTCCCCACAACCTTTTCTGCACAAACGGCTCTTTTAATCTCATTTAAACCTTGTTTAATTTGTCGTCTGCACCTTCTTTCAATTTTGAAGTTCCAATTTAATTAATTTAGGAAAGGGTTAATACCAAATACATGTGGTATATTTTAATAGATGGGAGAATGGAAGAACAATACAAGTAGAACTGTCCAGAATTACTCAAAGGCATAGATTACTTACGAACCTTATAGCAAAATGAATCAAAAGATCCTGATTTCTATCAATACCCAGGAAAGAGGGTTAGAAATTGTCAAAATTTTTGTTTTGATAAAAGTCTTTGATGTGTTAAAAATTGGGTCATGTCAGGTAAAAAAGTAGGTCACCAGGCCAATTCTGAGAAAAACCTTGTGTGCATTCTAGAGGCCACATTTTCAGCCTGATACACTTAAAATTTGGCCGTAATGATTGTCTTGATGATATCTCTGGTAAGTTTGACAATGGGTCATGTTGGAACAAAAAGAAGGTCACCAGGCCAAATCCTCGAAAAACCTTTTGTGCACTCCAAAGGCCACATTTTCAGCTTGTTACTCATGACACTTTGTCATAATGTTTGTCCTGATGATATCTTGGACAAGGTGGAAATGGGTCTAAAAGTAGGTCACTTGGCCAAATCTCAGAAAAACGTTTTGTACACTCTGTCTGATACTCATGAAAATAGGTCAGATTGTTTGTATTGATGATATCTCAAAAAAGTTTAAAATTGGGTTATGTCGAGCCAATTAGTAGGTCATTGGACCAAACCATAGAAAAATCTTGTGTGCAATGTAGAGGCCATATTTTCAGCCTAATACCCATGAAAGTTTGTCAGAATGTTTGTCTTGATGATATTACAGACAAGTTTGAAATTTGGTTAGGTTTGGTCAAAAAGTAGGTCACAGACAAATATTAGAAAAACCTTGTGTGCACTCTAGAGGACACGTTTTCAGCCGCTTACTTATGTGACATGGTCAGAATGTTTGTCTTGATGATAATCTTGGACAGGATGGAAATTCGGTCATGTTGGGTTCAAAACTAGGTCTTAGGAGAAAATCTTATCAAAACCTTGTGTACGCTCTTGTGGCCCAATTTTCAGCCTGATACTCATGAAACTTGGTTAGAATGTTTGTCTTCATGATATCTTGGACAAGTTGGAAAATGGGACATGTTGGATCAAAAATTAGGTCACTAATACATCATTATACAACATCATTAAAACCAGGATCTCTTCAGTTTAATAACTGTGTATGACTTTGCTCAGGTGACCCTCTTGTTATAATTAGTTTAGTCTTATGTTTAGCTCACCAGAGCACAAACTGCTCAAGGTGAACTTTTGTGATCGTGCTGTGTCTGGCATCCGTCTTGCGTTGTGCATCAACTGTCGTGAACTTTACCTTGTGTACGCTCTAGAGGCCACATTTTCAGTCCGATACTCTTGAAACTTGGTCAGAATCTTTGTCTTGATGAAATCTTGGATGATTTCAAAAATGGGTCATGTCATGTCAAAAACTCGGTCACTAGGTCAAATCTTAGAAAAACTTGTGTACGCTCTCGAAGCCACATTTTAAGTCCAATACTCTTGAAAGTTGGTCAGACGGAATATTTGTCTTGATCATATGTCGGACGAGTTAAAAAATTGGTCATGTCAGGTCAAAAAATCGGTCACTAGGTCAAATCTTGGAAAAACCTTGTGTTCGCCCTAAAAGCCACATTTTCAGTTCAGTACTCTAAAAAGTTGGTCAGAATGATTGTCTTGATGATATCTTGGACAAGTTTGAAAATTGGTCATGTCGGGTCAGAAACTAGGTCACTAGGTCAAATCATAGAAAAACCTTGTGTAAGCTCTTGAGGCCACATTTTCAGTCCAATACTCTTGAAAGTTGCTCAGAATATTTGTCTTGATGACATATCGGGTAAGTTTGAAAAATGGTCATGTCGGGTCAAAAACTAGGTCACCAGGTCAAATCTTAGAAAAACCTTATGTAAGCTCTAGAGGCCACATTTCAGTAAAATAGCCGTGAAAGTTTGTCAGAATGCTTGGCTTGATGTTATCTCAGAGGAGTTTGAAAATGGGTCACGTCAGGTCACTAGGACCAATCTCTGAAAAAACTTGTGTACTCTGTAGAGGCTACATTTTCAGTCCATTACTCATGAAAATTGGTCAGAATGTTTTCCTTGATAACATCTTTGATAAGTTTGAAAATGGGTCATGTCGGGTCAATAAGTAGGTCAGTTGGTCAGATCTGTGAAAAGCCTTCTGTATGCTCCAGAGGCAACATTTTCAGTTCAATCTGCATGAAACTTGGTCAGAATGTTTGTCTTCATGACATCTTAAATGAGCTGGTAAATGGTGAGGTTGGGTGAAAAACTAGGTTACTAGGTCAAATCTTAAAAAACCTTGTGCACACTCTAGAGGCCACAATTTAAGTTCAATACTCAAGAAACTTGGTCAAAATATTTATCTTGACGACATCTTGGATGAGTTTTGAAAAAGCTTGTGTACTAGCTAAAGGGCAAATTTTCAGTCCAATAATAATGAAAGCTTGTTAGAATGTATTTGATAGTATCTCAAAAGAGATTTAACATGGATCATTTTTGGTCAAAAGGCTTAAGTGAGTGACTTCAGGGCCATCATGGCCCTCTTGTTAGCCTTAAATTGTCAGTTATATTAATGTGGTGCTCTAAGGTCTAGGTATTTGTTGGACCAGCCTTGATAGTTGACAGCCTTAAAAAGCATTGTTATAAAAGGAATGATTGCTTTTAACAAACAATAACTCATTTTTTCCACAATGTTTGCCATATTGGTGAAAACCTGAACTTTTCTTTTCTCAAGATGTTTGTTCACTGTGTAACTTGCAATAGATATTGCAAAAGTAAAAGCTTTACTCTGAACATAGTCTGTTTTGACATAGCCTTCTTTTGAAGATAGTGTTGATAAAGATTAAACTGTTACAAACTTTCAGGAAACTTGCAGTTTGATCATAAATCAACACTGTCCTATAATTTTGGAGATAGCTAGGGCCAGAATTCAGTCATCATTCTTAAAAATGATCTTGATCATATTCTCCAGAATTTTCTAAATTTGAAAGTAACACAACCTCTGATTGGGTTTGGGCAATCAGAAGATATGTTACGTTCAAATTTAGAACATCTTGGAGAATAAGACTCAAAATGTTCTTAATAGTGGTTGCTGAATACTGACCATGGTCAAACTGCTGTTACACTGTCTACTGACTGTCATGCAAAGTTTTTGAAATGGACATTTACAGTCATGATTAAAGTAGATACTGCAATTGCAAGCTATTTTTAGCTCACTTGCTGTGTCCGGCATCAGTCGTCCGCCGTGAGGTTGTGAACATTTACCTTATGTGCACCCCAGAGGCTATATTTTCAGTCAGATACTCTTGAAACTTGGTCAGAATAACTGTCTTGATGAAGTCTGGGACAAGTTCAAAATTGGCTTATATTGGGTCAAAAAGTAGGTCCCTGGCCAAATTATAGGAAAACCTTGTTTGCATTATAGAGGCCACATTTCCAGCAAGATACTCATGAAACTAAGTCAGAGTAGTTGTCTTGATAATATCTCAGATATGTTTGAAATCGGGTCATGTTGGGTCAAAAGTAGGTCACTCGGCCAAATCTTAAAAAAGCCTTGTGTGCACCATAGAGGCCACATTGTCAGCCTGATACTCACAAAACTCGATCACAAAGGTTATCTTGATATCTCGAACAAGTTTGAAATTGGGTTATGTCAGATCGAAAAGTAGGTCACTTGGCCAAATCTTTGAAAATTCTTGTGTGCAGTCTAGAGGCCACATTTTCAGCTTGATACTCTTGAAACTTGGTCAGTATGTTTGTCTTGTTAATTGATATCTCCGACAAGTTTGAAATTGGGTCACTTGGGGTAAAAATGTGTTATACATCATTAAAATTAGGATCTCTTCAGCTTTATCAGCCCTAGATGACTTTAGTTAGGTGAGTGCTCTCGGGCCAATGGTCCTCTTGTTGTAATAATTCCTGGCAAAGAAGCAGACAGCTTAGATCTAAGATCCGCACTGTCGGCACAAGCAATTAAATCAAGGTGCAGCACTAAAAGGGTTAATAGGTTTAGAGTTAACTTCAATAATTTTAATACAATTTGGTAATAATGTTTTTTCTTTTTTCCTTTTTATAAGGACTTTGACCTGTGTAATAAGTGCTACCAGAGAGATGGTCATGTTCACAAAATGGATCGAGTTAGTTTTGGTCTGGACGACGACTCCTCGGCAGGAGACAAACACGATCCTCAAGAAAATTGCCGGCAGTCCATTCAGCGGTGCAGTCAGTCCCTGGTCCATGCATGTCAGTGCAGAGATGCTAATTGTGAGCCCATAGCCCCACCTCGGGCTCAACCCCAGATGGCACAAACAACTATGCAGCAGAACTTCCCACAAAGCCAGCCCAATGTTAGTCAGATCAGATCAGTGCCGACCATGCCTCAGAGAATGCCAACACCAGGGTCCAAGAAAAGGATGAGGACGAGTGAAATATCAGTCATGGTCGTCCGACAGGATGAGTGGTAAATAGGAGGTAGTAAACAAATAAGTTTTTCAGATGAATATTTAACTTGCAGGAGACAAAATGGTCATTCCATTATTGAATAAGAGAATTAAGAGTGTTCTGGAAATCAAATATTGAAACAGGACATAAAACCTGCTGGTACCCGCTCCAAATAAAGACTGGTTTCAAGTCAGCCTAATGATATAACCCAAGACATTTTCATTGCATACTGATGTTTTAATATGCCTCGGATAGATCTAATTCAATACGAGTGACTTTGCTAATTTATCAAAACGATCGATATTAACAATAACGCAAATATTTTCCCGAAACCAGGTCCAAAAACTGTGTTGTTTTGGCTTTATTAATTTCTTATAACTTGATTGGATAAATGATACCGGATATTCAAACCCGGTATTTAATGTTCGTTGCTACGGGAGACAATATAATTAGCGTTTCCGTTTCGACTGAAAAAAATAGCTAGAGTCAAATATTAGACGGGTTTTTCTCGTCGGACGAGTGAGGATCAAGGCAGGCCAAGTGTTTTTTCAAAGTCACTTGTCCTACAGGACGAGTGTCTTTTCCGGAAATTTTTGGACCCTGAACACCCAATCAGAACATGGTTAGATCTAATATGAATAATGTAGACATTAATCAGGGGATGAATGCTAACAGACCAATGTTACCACATGCCACGGGTCAGGGGGGCCCTTCAAATGAAGCTGTAGAACAGCTGATGCGAACATTAAAGGTACCCATATCTCATCAGCAACAACAACAGGTCATACAGATCTTTAAGTCTTACCCTCAACTTATGGCAGCTTTTATCAAACAGAGGAATCCTCCTGGGGGCATGAACCCTGCTGGTATGAATAGACCAAACAATCGACAAATGCCAGGTATGCCTAACCTACAACAACAGAATCAGTCATTTCCAACCCAGGAAATGATCTGGCAACAACAACAACGTCTATGTATGCAACAAGCTCAGCAGCAACAGCAGCAGCAACAGATTGGTGGGCAACAGCACATGGGCCAGTTTCCAAACCAACAATTCAACTTGGTTCAACAACAACGAACACAACTGGCCTATGGTCAGCAACGATTTCAGGGGGACAACATGCAGCAGTATCAGAACCCCAACCAACATATGATTCAGCAGGTCCAGCAACATCAGGCTCAGATAAAACAACAGATGGCTGGAGGACAGCCGGTCAGTCCCCAAATGCTCTCGCAACAAACTGTGAACTCGAACATTATACAAGTGAGATCACCCCCATCATCTTCATTCAGTCAAACTGTGCACTTCCCACAACCCATCCCATCACCACGGCAACAGCTCAATCCATCGCCAGGACAACCCCAAATGTCGCCCCATCATAAACCTCCCAATCAACCACCCCATCCAAATAGGGCGGGCGGTGAGGGCCCAGACTTGAATCAAATGAACTTGGATCAGGTGATGTTATCCCAGTTACAATCTCATAGCACTGTGCCTCAAGTACAGAATGTGGAACTCGATAGTCTAGGTCATAGTTTAGCACAAGACTCTGAGTTGAAATAGTTACCACCCCAAGATCAGTTGTGGAGATTTGTGGAATAATTGTAGCACAAAGTTAGATAGTTTCAGGCAAGAAAACTTAGGAAAAAATTTGTTACCATGTCTATTCCTGCTGTTTTTTTTTTTTAATGTTCAAGAATACTTGTCTTGTTCTTGTCCCTTTTAATGCGCAGTAACATCTCAATTATTGGAACATGACATGTATTTAATATGGAATTTCAGACATCTGCAAGATTTGAGTTGTCTTGTGTAAACAGTGCAGCAGCTGTTTTGATTGCTGATAGGAGAAATCAAAACTACTGTAGCACTGCTTTACCTCTGAAAAGAACCATTCAGGTTTGTAACAACTCTGAAGAAGCTGATCAGTAGATATTTAATTTGTAGACACATGTTTAAGTAATGTCTTAGGTTGTCCATGGTTCGAATTCTCGTGGTGTAACTGTGCTTGTAATATACAGACAAGATTTGGAGATTTGTTTTTTCCTTGGTGTAACTCTATGTGTCCAGTGTTTCTGCCGGATTTTTTAGAACAAAGTATCAAAAAGTGGATGTAATAAGTGTATGTCATAAATATCATAGTGTGAAAGAATGGATATTAAAGAGTTTATTTTGTCTAAAGAAAACCTGCACAAAAAATAATTTAAAAAAAAGACTAAAAAGTGATCATTCTTTTTCCATTTTTTCATCATGTCGTTTCGTACACCTTTGTAAATAGACCGTCACATATCTATCATTTATCAGATAATTTTATTATCATTATAAATCATTATTACATTACAATCCGTTTTTGTACATTCTTAACGATTCCCCATGTGTTTCTCTTTTCCAATTTTTAGCTCCACTGGCCAAAGGCCAGAGGGCTTATGTCATTGCCTGGTGTCCATCTGTGTGTGCGTTAACTTTTATTTCAAACATCTTCTTTGAAACTAAACATCCAAATTTGATGAAACTTCACAGAATTGATCCTGCCAGAATATCTTGAAAGAATTTGATTCCTTGAAAAACTCTGGTTGCCATGGCAACATAAGCTAAAAATATTGAAAATCTTCTTGTCTGAAACCATAAGGCCCAGGGCTACCAAATTTGGCATGTAGCTTTATCTTATAGACTTCTAAGAAGTTTCTTCATTTTATAGCCCTGGGGTCAAAATTGGCCCCGTGCCAGGGATCACAAGTTTAGCATGGGCTTATATATAGTGACTTTAATTTTAAATAGTAATCAAGGGAGATAACTCCTGTTATAAGAGATAAAGTTTGTTACTATTTACCTCCCTTGATTATCAAATCTGCAATGATACATGATAGATGTTGATATTCAAGTTTTTTGGATAGGACATGTTCTGTTGTCAGGGAGAGTGATTTATTTTGATGCTAGTAGTTATGCTTACATCAGTGGAATATTAAACTTAAAGTAAGGTTTCTGTCTTTCAGTTTTCTTTCCAGAATGTTACTTTTCATGCCAATAAATAAACCTGCTTGTATACACTGACATAATCTTTGCACTTAGGAAGATAGGACTGTTTTTTGTTGGGCAGGCGGGAGGTTATGTTTTCCAAGTAAGTTTACTACCATACAGACTTTTTATGCTGTATGTCTCTGCGATGCCGTTTAAGTGCATGATAAGTTAATTTTACTCTTTAAGAAAGGACAAATTTTTTGACTGGACCAAGTTTAAAACCATTGGGTATTCGAGAAAACGAAGATCAACCTCTGTAAATGAACAGACACGAAGCGATGCAAACCAATCAGAGGATGAGATTCTCCGAGACAGTATTCCGAGCGGTCAATCTGTATAGGTTATAGGTCAAGGCCCACTGACTGATGTAAATATTAGCATGATATCATGGAATGTTCGGGGTCTTAAACATTTCAGTAATTGTAGTAGTATAAAGAAATACCTTTCTTCTTTTGATATTATCGGGCTAGTTGAAACATGGTCTAATTATTCTGGTGAATATTCAACATTTATTGATAATTATACAGTTTTTGATTTTATACGTAGTAAATCTCGCTATTCGATAAGGAGCAGCGGAGGTGTCTGCGTCTTTGTTAAGAATGATCTCTTGAAGAATAATTTTGTTAGGCGTGTATGTCATGATTTAAAAGATTGTGTTGTACTTTATATAAACTGTTGTATTTTTGATTGTATGAAAGATGTTTTACTTGTTGTAACATACGTTTCACCTGAAGGGTCGTCTATTTACAAGCCAGATCAAAGTAATGGTATTTTACTTCTTGGTCAAACTATTGAGCATTTGAGATATGTTTTCCCTACCTGTTATTTATACGTAATGGGTGATTTAAATGCCCGTACAAAAGATTTTTTAGACTATATTCCCGATGATACCCTGCACAATGTTTTCAATGTTGATACTGATTATAATAAAGATAATTTTGAAATTCCACGCAATAACAAAGACAATACTGTTCATAATTCATATGGAAAATATTTAGTAGAACTATGCTGTGTTCATGATATTCATCTTTTAAATGGGCGTCTACATGATGATTTTATTGGTAATTTTACATGTACAGCAAACGATGGCAAAAGTGTAGCAGACTACCATATAGCTTCGACGGAAATGTTTCCATTCATATCTTATTTCACTGTGGTGGATAGAGATGAGTCGGATCATTTTCCAATACAGAGCCGTTTGTCGTTTAGTGCACGAAGGGAGGCTACTCAGACTCCTTGTGAAGAAGTGAGAACTGAATTATTTCCCTTAGAAAGATTGAAATGGAAAAGTGATCTTTGTGAATATTTTTTGTTTAATTTTGGTAACAATTTTTCAAAAAATTTAAATGAAATAAATCGCTTAGTCACTACTGATATAAACTTAGCTATTGAAAGACTGACTTATGTCTATAAAATTTCTGCTGAAGTGATGCGGGTGCAAACAACCAGGATCACAACAAGTACTTCGGATCCAGCTTGGTGGGATAGAAGCTGTCATGAGGCAAAAACTTTGAAATACTCCTTATTAAGAAGATTTAGAATCACAAACAATTATTTAGACTTTAAAAGATATATTGAAGCTCGCAATTATTTCAAATCCATATGCTCGCGGAAAAAATCCAGATTTTTACTTGATAAACGCCAAACATTAATAAATAGTAGTTATAATCCGACTGATTTTTGGAGGGTTCTTAAAGCGGGGAGCGAAAATAGATCTACAGCTTGCATTATAGGTGAGGAAAATGTTGGAAAATGGCTAACTTACTTCAAAAAATTATTGTATAATAGTGATCAGGTTAATCCTACCGGGAGACATTGGGAAGCAGACGACATACTAGATGATCATGACATGATACTGAACTCCCCCATTACAGAATTTGAAGTTAGAAAGAGCATTGGTAAACTTAAAAATGGTAAGGCACCTGGTAAAGATGGAATCTCAGCTGAATTTTATAAACATACTTGTCATATTGTAACTCCAACACTCGTATTGATTTTCAATGAAATATTTAATTCTGGTAGTTTTCCAAAATCATGGTGCGAAAGCATTTTAGTACCTATATATAAATCCGGTTCGCAAGATGATCCTTCGAACTATAGAGGAATTTCCTTAATTAATGTTGTGTATAAAAATTTTTTCAAATATTCTTAATGATAGGATATATCATTGGGCTGACAGGTTTGAAATAATAGACGAAAGTCAAGCGGGATTTCGAGCAGGTTACTCAGTTATAGATAATTTATTTACATTACAAAGCATGATCCAGAAATATACTGGAAAAACCGGGGGTCGATTTTATGTTCTTTATGTGGATTTTAAAAAAGCTTTTGATTCGATAGTGCATAATAAGTTGTTCAGCATTTTATTGAAAAGAGGCCTAAGAGGAAAAATGTTTTATCTACTTTTGGACATGTACTCTAATTTAAAAGCAACCCTACGTGTATCAGACAAAATCACAGCGCCATTTCTTTGTAATATAGGAACGAGACAAGGGGACGTAAGCAGCCCGATAATATTCAACTTACTCATTCAAGAGTTATCTACCCTTATTAGAGAAACCTGTCCCGGGATTTTTATATCTGATGAAATTTCACCTATCTCTTGCTTGTTGTATGCAGACGATGTTGCTCATTGCGCGGACACAGTAAATAATCTACAGTTACAACTCAATAAACTATCCGAATTTTGTCATGAAACAACAATTTCCGTGAACTTAAGAAAAACAGAAATCATGGTTTTTAGAAACGGTGGTCCCCTGAAAATGAGTGAAAAATGGTACTTTGATGGTTTACGAGTAAAAACAACTTCAGTGTATAAGTATATGGGTCTGTTGTTAACACCCAAACTTTCATGGTCTGCCTCAAAATATAAACTTGCGTCACAAGCAAAAAAGGCAATATTTTCTATTAAATCATATCAGTATAAATTTGGCTTCTTTCCGCATAAGGAATACTTTAAACTATTTGATGCAATGGTCTTACCCATCCTCACATTTGGTGCAGAGCTATGGGGCTACGAGTATTCCGAGATTATTGAAAATGTTCAATTAAAATTTTGTCGAGAATTTTTAGGTGTTAATCATTCAGTTAACAACTGTATTGTATTATCTGAATGTGGTAGACTACCATTATATGTTACTTATAAAACTAAAGTGGTTAAATATTGGTGTAAACTATTACGTATGGATAATCATCGTTTTCCCAAGCAGTGTTATAAGATGCTTAAGGCACATGCCGATCTTGGTAGAACCAATTGGGTCACACAAGTTAAAAATCTTCTTTGTACAAATGGTTTTGCTTATGCGTGGCTTTCACAAGACCTAGGGGACATTGATCACTTTGTTAAGCTTTTTAAGAGAAGAATTTCGGACTGTTCACTACAAAATTTGAATGAGTCAATTCAAAATTCTCCTCGGTGTGATTTATATAAACATATATTTTCCTTGTTAAATCCGGAGAAATATCTATGTGTGGATATTTCCCCGAGTTTAAGAAGAGCTCTCGCAAGATTTAGGTGTTCTAGTCATAAATTAAATATAGAGCTAGGTAGACATTTTAACATAGAAAGAGATGACAGGGTGTGTCACCATTGTTTATTAAATCATGACATTTTAGTTGTAGAAACTGAATATCACTGTTTTTTCCATTGTTCTCTGTTTAATGCAGAAAGACAAACATTATTGTCTTCATGGTATCAAGGTAGAAAAGATATAATGTCTTTTTATAATTTACTGAAATGCAAAAATTTAGTAACCATTAGAAAAGTAGCAAAATACATTTCAACAATTTTAACATTAAAGGATGCTTATCAAAGTAGTTAACCTATAGGCTGTTAAGTATTATTCATTCACCTTGTGAGAGTGGTGTAACTCAAGATCAGACCGCACAGAACGTGCCGTCTGATCTTGGATTAGCACAGTCCGATAATTAGATATTATACCCCCAATAATAGACTATAAAATATCAATATTTGAGGTTTTTTTTTTTTTTTTTTTGATTATCTGCTGTTTTATTTATGTAGATGTAGCAGGATAAAGGTTGAAGTGATTTTATGTTATATGTAATTAAGCCATACTCTGGAAATGGGGGCATAGTGCATCTCCGTAATCCATCATACCAAGCTAGTTATTATATTCTAATGGATCCATAACATTCACTTTTTTAAACAATCGACTGAATTATGGGGTAGACGGGTCCTTGAGCATACGATATATTGACTAATACTGAAAGTTTAAGTCAAGGTCAGCCTGTGCGTACTGCACAGGCTGGTCTGGTTTAAAAATTTCCGCAGATGCATGAAGCTTCCATTTTCACATGTTATGGCTCAAATGTAATTGTAACTCTGCTGTTTTCATTGTAATTGAAATGTTGTATTATGGGCCAGAGGCCTACATTTACAAATAAAAAAAATATTGTATTGTAATATTGTATTGTATTGCAAAAGACAGATTGAATGTAGCTTAAATGATTATTTCTGTCTTTGATAGGGTAGGAAACATTGTTGGAAGAGGGGAAAATACTGGCTGACAATATGTTGTCCTTTTCCCACAATGTTTTCAAAAGCTTTCTCTTTTAATTAAAGGTCATTAACACTTCAATTTGTGTGGTAAAGGGTTAAAAAGCCAGTGGAGTGATACAGGGCCATCATGGCCCTCTTGCTTTTTTTCCTGTGTGTCATTACTGATCATTTCAAAAGGTGTAATAAAGGTCATTCTGTATGAGTGCATTTTATGTTATTTTCGATATTTTCTTGGCGTGGTTCAACCCTTTACCAGCAAACTTGAAGACTGGTCTGATCTCAAAGCACTTGCAGACGACAAATTAAATGTAGCTTCAACAACAGAATTTTTCTTTGAAAGAGTAGTAAACATTGTGGGAAAAGGAGAAAATGCTCGTTACCAGCATTTTCTCCTTTTCCCACAATGTTTTCAAAAGCCTTCATCTTCAAGGTATTTAACCCTTTACCACACAATGACGCCTTTTGACGCCCCTAAAAAAGAGGCCTTTTGAAAACATTGTGGGAAAAGGAGAAAATGCTGGTAACCAGCATTTTCTCCTTTTCCCACAAAGTTTTCTACCCTATCAAAGAAAAGTTGCGTCATTTGAGCCACTATGAAATTGTCGTCTGCAAATACTTTCAATTTGGATAGTCTTAAATTTTGCCGTGTGGTAAAGGGTTAAAACCTGGGATTGTATGGTAAAGGGTTTAGTGTTAAGCAGATTATATAAATGGCTGTTTCAGCATGAGCTCTTACAGAGTTACATAAATGTAGTTGAAAATGAAAGTGGCTATTAAAATCTGTAAAAAGTAATTTGATTTCAATGCAATTTAGGCCGGAGTCCCCAGAGTATCCGACACTGTATATCCAAGTGTAGGTCCAGGATCAGACTCCACAAAATGTACCGTCTGGTCTCGGATTTACACTGTTCTGAAAAAGCTTCTAATATCCATGCTCAGGTTTCCTAAAGGCCAAGCAATTTTATCCTGTTCTAAATAATCCTGTTTATTTGTGACCCATATGCAGGCTGCTTTTGGAAACATTGTAGAAAAAAGATGAAAATGCTGGTATCCAGCACTTTCACATTTTCTCACAGTGTTTCTCCCCTAGAAAGACAAACTTCATATTTTAATAGTTTTAGTAACATTTAGATTTTTTTTCCATATGAACTTGACAAAAATTTGGGCTGATAAAGATTTGAATGGTATATCTATTTCCCCCCCCCCCCCCCACCCACCCACTGATAAAGTAAAGTATTTTGGTGATATAAAGAATTATATGAATTATATTTCTTTGATCTTTCCCTGATAACCTATGTTGTGGGTACTCATTAGCATTGTCTCTCCGAGATTCAGGTAAGTACACACAACCTTGGTTTAGGAAAGGGAATATGTTTCTAGAAGTATAACCCCTCTCCCTGTTTATCAGCTTCTCTGTCCCTAGTTGAAAACATATGCTAAAATGGTTGTGGTTAGATTGTGATGCGTTTATAGCTACTGCCAGTGATGCCACCTTCTTTATTGAACATTAAAGAAACAAGTTTATTTCATGCTTTCCGGTAGGTTATCGAGAAATATCGGTGAAATATTTTTCGATATTTCATGGTTACGACCAGCGAATATACCGATTTTTATATTTTAACTCTTCAATTGAACTGGAAACAGTTGTTCCCGCGCACAAGTTACCTAGGTACAATGCGCGTGCCTCACAACCAGATGGAAATATGACGTAATTTACCTTACATTTCTCGCGCATGACGTAATATTGTAATACGTTGCTATGCGGAGGGGGGTACGCCACGGGGAATAACCGAAAAGAACTGTTCTGGGTTTTGATATAAGTTCCTCCCAAAAAGGGTTAAAAGCATGAAATAAATAGAATATTTTGTCCAAAGATCGAAATTTATTTCATGTCGTGAACATCATCGGTAATATTTTCACTCGTGGTGCAGCCACTCGTGAAAATATTACCGATAATGTTCACTCTATGAAATAAAAATCGCTCTTTCACCGAAAAAAAACCCAAATATCCTCTATAGGTCTACTTCTAATTAAAAAGATGCTTAGAAGGTGAAATAAATTGGACACTGGTGTAATTCTCATTTAATTAATGAGTATATGAAATAAATAATATTAAACCTTAAAGCGCAAATTAACAAAATTGATATTTTCCATCATGAAATGACAATCCGAACTACTGTAATTATAAAGATTATGCAATGTAATGTTTTTCACACCTTTACTTGGCTTTAAAATAACTGTGACCGACTGCTGTTTTCATCCCTTGGAATAACACACAATGAAAAGACACCCGTATGGATATTAGAAATACTCAGAAAAAGTCAAAGAAAAATAAAACCTGAAAATATGAAATATTGACTTTTTAAAAAAAAAAAAGGGTTATGTATATACCGGTTGTTCTTTTTACCGAACCTGTCATTTACAGAAACTTCCGTTAATCCAACACGGTATGTTGTTATATCTGGAACTCAGAATATAGTTGAAATTCCTCATTTCAGAACGTTTCCGTTTCACATATGTCAATTTGGTAATTTAGATAAATAGAAATAACGAATCTTAAATCTTGGCCGTAAACCTAATTCCCGTTTTCTTCCCCAGCCGAGGCAGGCCTTTTATGCTAATAAACTGCATAACCCCGCTATGAATTTTTGTTTCCACTTATTCTTTGCTGACAATAACATATCTGAAAGGTGCAATTAATGTTGTTGCCGTAGTTACTCCATACAAACAATATATGCTAAGAGGTCATTCACTAATCGAATTTATATATTTAATCTCTTTTTTGTTATTTTTGGTCCAAATGGCTCACAAAGTTCACACCGGGGTATGCTCGTAATAGACATTAAAGATGCCCGTCTACAGCCGGTGAGCAAAAACGCTGTTAAATTTCAAACAATTTAGAACGGTACAGGAATCAGTCCTTTTGTGTAAACATGGATAAATTACTGACATGCATGGTGTAATTGAAAAACAGAAACACGGAGATTTGTATTAGAAAGCGAACATTGGTCAGAAGAAAACTGGATGACGATCGAAGTGTAAACAATGGCGGTGCGTCACGGAAATTTATCGTTGGTTTCCGGCTAGAGTCAGATACGGTGTAATTTGCATATAGGCCGCGACCTCCGTCTGAAAATGGAGGCTGCAACAGAGAAGCCTCCATTTTCCTTTGTTTACCTCATTAGACGCAGGGCGAAGGTCAAATATAGTCACGCCACAGAATGCATGATCATCATACGAATCTACCCGAGTGTATAACGGATATATCGAAAATCTTCGATTCAAAAACCGGAAACGACGAGTGTGTTTACATGGAAGGCCGCAACTCAGCGAAATGCATTTTCTATCGACCGTAATCTAAGCAACCTTGCAACCGTCAGGCGCAATATTTGGCATGAAGATTTAAGAATGACTATAGTTTGATAAAATAAAGACAAAATCAGTTAAAACTGGCTGAAAATGAGTATAAGGGCCTCTTTAATGAGCGGACATAAGAATGGAGACGGACAACGTATAACAGGTTTCAGTCAGGGTTTTTCTAAAAGTAACTATGGCATTATGCATATAGACCATGCCTGCTGACTGAATATCGTCGGGAATAAAATACTGAACATCCAAATAGATTTCCAGTCATAACACCTTCTCCAACGCACAGTTACGTCGGAAAGCGGGAGATGTACGTCGACGTGCACGTCTATTGAAGCAATATTTTTCACGTTAGAGGATTCAGGTAGAACATACAGTAGCAGAAATTAAAAGTTATCAATGCATTGGTTCACTCTAGCGGCATCCGAGACCATTTCTATCTCGAACTGTTCGAGTCACTGCAAAAATAGTAGGCCTGTGTCGTCGGAAAGAAATACGGCTGATTTTTACAAAAAAAAAAAAAATAAATAAACGTTTCGAGTTAGGCTGTCAGCTTGATTATCATTTCTCTCAGTAATGTTCAGTGTATTCCATCTCATTTTCGGACTTAATAGTGTCACGGAGAGAGGTTAGATATACAAGCACTTCAAACCTGCCTCGCTGTTGAGCTACCTTTTACAGCGATGCGCTTTGGTGCAGTTCTATTCGTGCAAGTTAAGCAACGTAGATCTATATAGTTAGTGCCTGGATGGGTGACCAGGCCGTTATACGTCACATTTTGTGGCAGTGGTGGAATGAGATTACCGAAAAAACGTGTTATTTTACCTCATTTTCGTTCGTCGTTTGGCGATTTTTCCTCCCGCGGAACAACTGCATAACCGGTATAACGATAAAATTGCTATCATGTAAACTATTTCCAAAGTGTACAAAATCGACAACTTCGTCAGATTTAACAAAAATTTGTACCAGGCGAGGGAAGTGTGATAAGGAATTGGAAACAAGAATTTTTATGCATATCAATTTACGCTGAAAAGCGTTTTAAACATAGATTAAATGGTTTGATTCGGAACTACCCATGATTCGGAACTACCCAACTAACTGTATAAGTCTGGGGGTCGAGACTTCTCAAAGGGTATAGTACAGTCACGGAGAGAGGTAAGATACATGTTACAATAGTAGTTTCGATATATGTGACCCACCACGTATATAGGGCCCATCTTGGAACCCCCGTAAATCAAATAAGAAGAGATCGAAACAAGTGCAGGTCGATCAGAGTTGGTATTTTACGGCGACTATTTAGAAAGATAGAATGACCATTTAACAGAGAGAAAATTGCCAAAAGGAAAAAGTTTCGACTCCAGCCAGACTTCGCAGTAGCGCTGTCTAACCAGGATTGATACTTTTCGCAGTTCGCAGTTCTCAGATGGTCCCTTTATGCATGACAGGTCACATATATATGTGTCGAGACACCCCGATTTTTCTCTGTTTTCTGTTGCCTACCTGTCTATCCGTGTCCGCTCATAAATGTCTAATAAAAACTCCCTATGCCACAATGCTATTGAAAGTTACGGCACTGCACGACGAGAAAGTCGGCTGTGCTAGATTTACGAAAGTTTCGGTAAATGAAAGGTTCGGTAAAATGGACCTACGTAGACACTTTTTTTTTTATCTTCGATGTGTCAAGGATATATTTTCATTAACTTCTTTTTCTGGGTAGTTTTGATTTTCGTTAGATTGTCATTAATTGTAATTTATTCTAATGGGGAAAATAGCTGTCGGACACAGTTCAAGACACTGCAAATGTTTAGTTAGACCTCTTTTAGAATATGGTAGTGCAGCCTGGGCAATGAAATTCAAAAGAGAAAAGGGCAAAATTGAAAACGTTGAACGAAGAGCTACAAATATACTGCCAGAAATTAAAGATCTGTCCTGCAACAATCGCTTAAGAACCCTTGGTGTACCCACATAAGAATATAGAAAGAGAAGAACTGACATCATCGAAGTTTTAAAAGGTTCACCCTTGATAACACTCGTACAAAACAAACAAGCAATTTCGTTCAAATGATATCCCCCGCCGAAGAATTTACTTGACCGCGTAACTTAAAATCGCTCCCAGTCGGCCATTTTTCATTAAAAAAAAAAGTGTATCGGCGGAATGGTTATTGTACACATGTATAAAGTTTCACGAAATTCCGTCTAATGGTATTGGAGATATTCTCCCGGACGGACACACGGTCAGACGAACGGAAGGACGGACGGACGGACGTACAAGGCTAAAACTATATCCCTCCGCCTTCGGCGGAGGATAATAAATTGTTTCTAAAGAACAAGAACCAACAGTATAATACAAGGGAACACAACCAAAGTTTTCAACTAGTCTTGCCCCACAAATCTAAGAAAGAATTCATTCTCTCTTGAATAGCCTATTTGACGATCTAATTTTATGTGATACTGTAAATATTTTTAAACGCAATTTAAAAGAAGTTTAAGAAACAGTATCAGTCAAGTTTGAAGCCGAGTGCTATGGAACGGAACCACAATCGGTATTTTCTATTATCTTTATTATAGTCTCATTCGTATAGAAAGCAAAGTTAAAACACATAAAAGAACTATTCCAGTAAAAAGTATACAACCATTCTACTGAAGAATTGTTAGAGACTAGTATTAAAATATTACATAAACGGTTAAGAAACAGTATTTACGCACAAAAGCTCCTGTAAGAAAACAAGTTGTTTACAAATATATAGAAAAAAAAAAAGATTACTTGTGCAAAGAAAAAGTACGTCGTTTTAAAATATCGTGACAGGTTTTGGCGCATGCCCGAATCAAAATAAAATTGGGGGAAAAGGAAAACTAAGGCACACATTATTTGAAGGTTCCACTAAAGCCAATGCATTGGCTTTAGTGGAACCTTCAAATAATGTGTGCCTTAGGTCATCATGCATGTAGCATTCTAAGACTGCATGTCGCTCATCTTCAACAGTACCACAAAATGAACATTTTCGACTCTCAATGGACAAACCTTCATATCGTCCCGTTTCTAACCTAAGAGGAGCAACGCCGCATCTAAATTTACTAAACCCGCTTCTATGTCTTGGCGGGAGAATTAATTTGCAATAATTTTCTACATAATAGTCAGTTTTAAACAAGCAATACGTAACGTAATTTATTTGATTCTTTACATGAAGGTCAACGCGCTTTATGAATAGATTCCTTCCATTTAGTGCAGAATTTTGTGAAAAGAGCACCTTCTAACTGACTAACGAAAAACATTTTCATTGATACAATTTCGGGATTGAGATCACAGTCATGGGACATTTTGTTAACATTAAAAAACCAATTTTTACAAGACCTATTTGACCAGAAATTTGCCCATGAAGCAACACGTTTATTCATTCTATCAGTTGTCATGGTAGCTAATCTAGAGCAGTATATTGCAACACTTTTTGCACTGCCGAATGTGCGGGGGGGGGGGGGGGGGGGGGATCCCATCCCATTTCTCCATTGACGGCCGCATTAGGTGTGAATTTACCAATACCCAAGAAAAACCGCATCGCACGATTTTGTATGGCGTTAATTGGCTAAAAGCTTTTTGTTCCCCATATAGCTGCTCTGTAAGTTATTGTTGGCCAGACTATTGAGTAATATAGATGGGTAAAAACATTGTAAGGCATATAACCTATGAGTTTACATTTTGCTATAATTAAACCCAGGGCCCGGCTTGTACTTTGCGCAACTACCTTAACCGTAACGTTATAATCTAGGTTCTCCTGTAGAACAAGACCGAGATATTTGTATCTGTCGACAACAGATACTCGTGTATTAAGATTGCCTACAGAGAAGGACTTGTTAGTACGACTGACGGAAATGAACTGCTTGACTTTTGTCACTATTTATTGACATGGAATTGGCTGTACTCCAATTATTTAAACCATCTATTAAGGACTGCACTCTAATTATTTAAACCATCTAATAAGAACTGTAAGTCTTCTTCACTTTCAGATAGCAAAACCATGTCATCTGCGTAAAGTAAAATACAATTTTTTTTCAGTGGCAAATTTCACACCAATGTCAAAAGACTCTAAGTGCAGTGCAAGATCATTGATAAACTAATTAAAAACCAAGGGAGATAACCTACAGCCTTGTTGCAATCCTGACCTAATTTCAAACCAATCGGTGAACTGGTCATTTACTCTCACACATGAAGAAACAGATGCATATAAAGATTGAATGGCTGTAAGCATTTTTCCTTTAATACCGGCCTTAAGCATTTTTGCAATAGTAAATCACGGTCAATGTAATCGTAAGCCTTTTTAAAGTCTATAAAGGCACAGTAAGTAGAAAGTTTTAGTTTTTTCCTTGTGTCTATAATATTTGTTAACGTAGATAAGTGATCTATGGTCCTCCTACCCTTTCTGAAGCCGTTTTGTTCATCAACAAGAATATGGCTAGTTTATGCCCAGTGACTCAGACTACTGTTCAGAATACTACAATAGATTTTGTACATGGAAGAAATACCCCTATATGACAAGGGGTTTCTGGGATCTAGACAAGAAGACTTTGCTTTAGGATTTATGATACATTTACCCCCATGAAGATGGAACGGTGCCATTAGCAAAGCAAACATTCAATAATGTATGTAGAAAATAAACAGCAGTATCATCTTTAAGAGCTTCAGTAGGTATACTATCAAGGCCAACTGCCTTACCATGTTTGGCCAAATCAATTGCCTTCTTAACCTTCATTACTGAAAACGGACTGTTAAAAGCTAAAGTATCGTCATTAAAGGTGCTTAGTATTTGCGGTGCCAATTTTGAAGATTGTGGGTTGTTGAATAACGCACCGAATTCAGATTTCCACTTATATTCAAACTATCGATATTGTTGGTTGAAAGGGAACCATCTTCTAGTAAAATTTCATCCGTTATATTGCTTTTTAGCATGACCGATTCCAATTTTACCGATTGACTTCCAAAACTGGGATCAGTATCTGTGTCGCACATAAACGCACTAGTAAAAGACTTGCGCTCAAATCTATCTTAATGTAGTACTTCTTTAAATTTACTTTTATCCTCGATGAAAAAATTACACTTTAAGTTAAGATCATTTTTCCAAGACAACAAAGAAAGATATGGTACACTGCTTGGTGCAAGGCCTGCAAGGTTATCAAGACTATTTATAACATCACTTACAGAGTAACTGTAATCTCAAAAAAACATCCAAGTGAATTATGACTAACTAAACAATAGTCAACCACTACGGCACCTTTCACAGAGACCGAAGTAAAGTCATTTCTCAAGGTATTTCTGCCATTTAGCAGGCACATATTACTGTCAATCAGGCGGTCGTCCCATAGCGGGGGCTAAAACTCCACCAAAAATCAGAACGAACTTGGTAATATTGACCAACGACATGAAAGTATTCGTAATGGTGGTAGAAACTCGAGGGGTGGTCGTGGTCGTAGTCATGGTGGTAATATTCCCAACAGAAGAGCTTTGAACCTTTTGGACAAAACAGTGGACGTCCATACTAGCAAAGGGCTAGGTTTTGGAACGTTCGGGGTTGGTGTGTTCAGAGAAACTCAGACAATTATGTGCTTAGAGCTTCCTGCATACTAAATCAAAACTTTGACATTGTAGGCGTAGCAGAAAGCCATGTAATTAAAAAAGATGTTTCAGATCGAAAGTTACAAGTGGTTTGGTAACAATAGATCGCATACTCATGTAAATGCAAGATGTGGTTCCGGGGGTGTTGGGTTCTTAATCAAAAATATTCTTTTTGATTCATTTGGTGTTGACTTAGAAAGTAAGTCGTCAGAAGGAATATTGTGGTTACATATGTCCCACAAGTATAGTAGTCTGGTGCTACCTTCCACCTGAGAACTCATCCCGGACATTTGATGTAAATGCGTTCTATGATAGTCTGCTAGCCGATATTAGTATTTACTAAAACGATGGACTCGTTTTCTTCAGCGGAGATTTTAACAGTCGAGTTTGTGGCTTGGACGACTACATCGCGAGCGTGGATGATGTGCCACCACGCGATGTGGTCGATCATATAGTTAACACGTATGGTGAACTGCTTATTGGTTTTCTAATTTCGAATGTTGTTCTGATATCGGTAATTTTAGTTCACAGATTCCCGCCTTACAACTCGAGACCCCCGTACCGTCAAATCATGACCTTTAACGGCTCTAAGAATTGCACAAAAGTTATTGGATAGCACTGGGTCTCTCTGAGATTGATCATGATCAATAAAAACTTTCGAGTATTGCTAGTTTGATTTTAACACAGCTTTCTTTGACATTACTTTTGTCTTATCATCATGAGATTTCATTGTTGCAATAATAATACCAGAGTTTGAGTACGATTTCTTTCTCTGGGCATTACGCCAAACAACGTCACTTATTCTCAGGCCGTCTTTAAACAGTTTATTAACTTTGAGGACAGCGTTCTCATTGTCCGACTCCTGCATCTCTAATGACAAGATTTAATGTTGTATCAGTAGCTTGTACTGGTATGTCTCTGCTTTCAGATCATCTTTCACTTGATTTTGAATAGAATCCAGACTCTTGAATGTTTACTGGTAACGTTTCAAATAGTTCCACAGTTGTCCATATATATCAAAAACAGTTCATATCTGTAAATCCTTCCTGTTTCATTCCTCTTTGGTCGAGTAGCGGAAAATGACGATTTATTTATGATGTCTGAATTTCACTGATAAAACATCGGAGGGCGGAAATCGGAAAAGCCACGAGCGACTTACTTCTTTTAGAACATAGGCCTCTGAAACTCCATTGGTCTATTACAGGATAACGAAATTTCATTATCGGACACCGTTACTATAAATAGCACATTGGCGACTTCCTCTATGTCGTAAAAAGTTAGACAAGGTGTGCGACGAAATCGAAGAAATTTTTACCGCTGTCCCCTTTCGAAATTAAAATTTAAATTAAATTTGCAAAAATTAACCTAATTACCGGTGCAGTTAGGTTCACAAATATTTTTCTTCTGTACCCTTACCTTCGAAAGTTCCAAACGACTCTTGCCATCAATCAACAGCTCTCATCTAAAAAGATTTCAAAAGTTTCAACATTTTCCGGATCGTCATGCGCTGACGTTACACGATTTATAATCCTGCAGCAAATAATAATTAAGAGAAAATTATTAAACGAAGATGGGATTTTTCTTTCTTTCTTCTTTTTTTTTTTATGTATTGATGAAATTACTAAATAAATATTGTGTATGTTATAATATCTTCTCATCTAATCCAGTATCACAATTTTCATGTCCCATTTCGCATATTTTCGAATGCGTTTTTACCATTAATTGGTCAAAAACTTTGGCGCGTCTTTTAATAGTAAATTCACGTGAGTTGTAATTCGCTGCGTCATAATGTATTGTGTGACGCCAGCACATGACGATACGGAAAATGTGGAAGCTTTTTAATACTTTGAGATGAGGGCTATTGCTTTATAGTAAGAGCCGTTTGGAACTTTCGAGGGTTAGGGTACACAGTAAAAACCATTTGTGAACCCATCTGCATCGGTATTTAGGTTTATTTTTCCATTTTCAGTTAAATATTATCTCTGAAAGGGGACGGGGTCAAATTTTCTTCGATTTCTTTGCACACCTTGTCTACTTATATACAGTATAGAAGGAGTCGCCAATGTGCTATTTATAGAAACGGTGTTCATGAAATTTGAGTACATTCTGTGATAATCAGGCGATGCACCAATGTGCTATAGGTGTTCGATGATCGACCAACGAAAATTGTAGTGTTTCTTTACGGACCAATGGAGCTTCAAAGGCCTGTGCTTGGAATGATGTCTATTTTACCACGCTTTCTTTGCACTATGTTAATAGACCCAAATTCACGTGTCATATTAGAATTTTTCATTTACCTCAGCTTCAAGGTATCACGTGATATATACGTCATGGTTTTTTATGTAAACAAAAGATAGAGATACCTGCTGATTTCGGAACATTTTGCCCTTTATCAATTTCGACCAATAACAATTTCGGTCCATAACAATTAAAGCCCATTACAAATTCTACCAATAGTCAATCGCTTATTTAAAGAGTGTCATCATCAATTATTTAGTAATAATTTACGTACTTTTAAATGGTATGATTTAAATTTAACTGCATTTTAACATCCCCCATTGTTTACATTTGGACTTTACTGGGGCTATAAGAAACAGTCCTGTTTAAACCAGGTACAAGTTGTGGTAAAAAAGAAATTACTCTTTTTCTATTGCACGATTTTGCATTATTTCCTTTCAATTATTCGTTCATTTCACAGCTCACGAGTTGGCGTTTTTTTTTTTAGTCAATCGTTATTTGAATGCTTATGTATGTTTATACATTTTTGCCACAATGTTTCCAAAAGTGGCCTGCTTACAGACGAAAGGAATAAAATGGACGTATGCCCGTGAAAAATATATTTGGAGAGTATTTTCAACATATCTGCCTGGTTCGTTTATAAATTCTGTTAGTAGGCCTACTACGCTCTATTAAGAGTTATTCAGTTATCTTAAGGTGCCGGTGCAGATGGTCTGCCAGCGACCGACACTTTGACCGACCGTAGAATAAGAGATTGTCATCTTCACAATGGTTTCCATCCTCTGGAATTATGATTTACATTTCAAGGACGTATATGACAAATTTTTCTAACGGACAGATTTTTTTAACTTTGCACATACAAAGCTCGTCATGTCTCTAGGAGATTACAGTAAAAAAAAGATGTGGGTCACCGTGCTTGTTTCTGAGAAATTTGCCATTGAAAAAGGTATATTCAGTTCCAAAATTCAGCTGATACTGGATTTAAAGCGTCTTTCTTTATTAGTCAGTTACACAGGAAAATAACAGGAAAAATATACAAATATACATCATTTTAATGAAAAAATATATATTTTTGCGCAAAAAATGTATAAAAGCCTGGTTCTGAGCATGGTAAATGTACAAATATGCATGTTATATAGAGACCATTGAGTTAAAAAGGGAGATAATTTCACCGAATAAAGGGTTAACCTTAAATGTATACATACTTTCTAACGGACAGATTTTTCTTAAAATTTCCACACTTATAGTGTTTATAATTCTAAACAATAAGAGAAAATAAAAATGGCACCTGTCCGTGCTTATTTCGTCAGAAAACAAGGTTGAAGGTCACTGTAGAAGTTATTTTTTCAAGGAAAAAAATAGGATAAAAGCTCAGCAGACATAGAGGGGAAAGGAGAAATTGCTCAATAGGAGCGAGTTCTCCTTTTCCAACAATAATTTTCGAAGTGGAAACAGCTATACGTCTACAGCTTTGTATTTCCAGCCTTTTTTTCCCTGTTTGGTGTGTAACGCAGTGTCAGCAGCATTTTAATTATTTCACGGTGACAGTTCAAAGATTCATTTTTTCTCTTCACCAGTACTACCCGAGGGAGGTGCTACTTGTTTCTGTGCACCAGTAGTATTACCATTATTTGCAAAAAATATATAGGTGCACTTTTGATTCAATATCCACGACAAAAATACATGCGCAGTAGGATTCGCGCGAACATTTGTCATATACGTCGTTAATGCATTTTAACACCCGCGTAGCTTACTTTTGTCCGCTGCTGGGCCTTTATGTTTATTGTCATGGGATTTCACATGATCGAAAGTACTAATAGAGAAGCGGAAAGAGTAAATGCAGAGAGTGTAGAGCAAGATTAGAATGCACGTATGTGCAGCCTTATCTTACTTTACACTCTCCGTAAGATGCATCTTAGGTCGCTAACGGCAGGAGAAGATTAAATACGTATTTCCGTCATGTTTCTCTGTGACCGTTGATCAATACATGTTTTTCCAGGATTTTCTAGGATTACAGTTTTCATATCCTAAATGAAAACAACAGAGCCCTAGATGGCAACCCCGCCCCCTCCCCATTTTCAGCGGTAAAAGGGGAAGCAATTACTTTTGACATGATGCATCAAAAGCTAGGGCCGAGCCCAGAAGCTCAGTCGGTAGGATAGGTGCACTGGCCGCCGCGATATAACTGGAAAAAATTGGGAAAATAGGTAAAAACATCAAACAAAAAACCAACGTAAACGAATTTCCATTTGGGGTTTGAACCTACAGTTCCCTGCTGTCGAGAAGTGCACTGTAACTTGGAAACCATGAGTCATCCATGAGTGACTAACATATTACAGTGCAGGTTCTCGTCACAAGTCGGCCAATTCCGTACCTGCATCATTTGATCAACTGATCACCCGAGGTTTGCCGAATGACAGTACTGCCTGATTTTAAGCCAGTCGTGAACTGGCCCTTTTGACATGCAGGAGAAAAGTTTGGGCGAGAAAGTGTCTCTGACACAAAGGCACATGTTTTTTGACAGTTTTCACTCTCTATACATTTACCAAACAATCCCTATATACTAGATTTTTACGACCCTCACGAAGAATGCTTCTGAAAACATTTGCCAAAAGGTGCTCTGTCCTCTCTTAGACAAATTACATCATTTTCGACGCTTTTCATTTATCGTCTACATCTGCTTTCAATTGCTTTCAGTTTGGATCGGCCTAAAATGTTGTCCTTTTGTGTAAAATTAAAATCTAATTAGGCTAATAAAAGACAATGTATCCAACAATAAGATGCAAATTTTGATACCACTATAAATATACAAAACAAATCTGATTGGTCACTGATATTTGATGTCGGTTTTGAAACGGCATGCTGCTGAAAATAGTATTAACCAATCGGATTCGTTCAATACGTTCACCGTGGTATTGAAATTTCTTCTTCACGGTGAGAAGAAAGAATTGTGTCCGTCTCCATTGGATCGACATGAATAACTCATTTAATATTTATCAAACGACATAATTTTAGACTAGTCCAAATTCGAAGCATTTGCAGACGACAAAATTAATGTGACTTAAAAATTTAAATTTGTTTCCCACATTGTTATCTGCCCTGTTAGAATCAGGTTTCATCAATTGAGCCACATTTACTTTTATAGTCTGAAACAGCTTTGAGTTTGGATGAGTGAAAATTTTTCGTTTTGTAAAGAGTTAAACAGTTTACTACACAATTACATCTTGTGCTATTGATTAACTATATAATCCAGTTTAAGTTTAACCTTTAATCTGCTAATTAAAAAAAAAAAAATAAAAATAAAAAAAAAAAAAAATGAAACTTTCAAGCTGATGGTAAAAACCTGAATATTGCTATTTCAAAGTTATATTTTGGCGAAAAAAAAAAACCCCTTATTGGACAGTGTGAATCCAAGATCAGACTGCAGTCTGTGCAGTCTGATCTAAATCTACACTGTCCATCTGTCAGTTCGTCCATCCGGACATATATCTTCTAAAATCCTTTTTGAAAATTGATGAAACTGTACATGTGTTCCTTATGATAGTCCACTGATATAATTATTTTTTCATTTGATGCTGTGTCATGGAAAAAGGGGACTTCATGTATATTTCCTTTGTGAACCAATATCTCTTTTAACTAGATAAACTGGACAAAATTTTATGAAACTTCATATTTATATTGTTTATCATAAACCACAAACAAGCATTATTTGTTTTCATTTAATGAAATGCAGTGTTATGGATAAAGGGGTCTTAATGTAAAATTTTGTTATGGACCAGTAACAAAAAGGCCATGTATACATGCAAAACACGATACCTCTTGTATGTTTCTCTTAAAAAAGTCTTTTTCGGTGGGGGATATCATTTAAACGAAATAACTAGTTTTCAATTGAAAGTTAACAAACAACGTTTTCATAGTTTTTCTTATTTGCCAAGTTAGTAGTCAAGAGCGTTGGGTAAAGTCAGTGGATTGAACTGGATCCGGATTGAACTTAATAACCGGAATGAGCCGGCGGAACTGGAATGGATTCAAACCTGAATTTTACAATTTTTCTTCAATCTTGTATAAACTAACCAAGTTTTATCATTACCATAGCCACTTATTCCAAATTCGCTAGTCTGTCAGTACTTTCAGTACTTTGATTAACCATAGCAAATTTTGTAGGATAATATTATAGTGGAAATAGTTGTTTTCCTTTAGGGGTCATAGACCTTAAACTCCAATAAAAAAAAATAAACCAAATTAGAGATAAATCACAGCAAGACACGAAAAGAGTTAAGACTTTTCCATCTCAGTTTATAGGTTTGTAAAAAAAAAAACCCTTGTAACAAATGACAGTGGGTCATGTTCTGTAGGTATTGCAGTTGGATACCGTGACTTCTCAATTTGGTTTCAGAGGGCGAAAGTTTTTTTTTGACTCTTTAGGCCAAACGAAAAGGGTTTTGACAATTCAAAATTTCAATGCATTTGCAGACAAAAAGTTAAATGTGGCCAAAATAATGAAATTTGACTTGAGAAAGGTAGAAAACGTCGGGGGAAAAGAAAAGAAAAAAAATCTTTTACCAGCATTTTCTCCTTTTCATGATGTTTTCCAAAGCCTTCTACCTCAGGGTCGTTGAAACCCGGGATTGTGTGATAAAGTGTTAAAACAAGAGGGCCATGATGGCCCTGTAACGCTCCACTGTCTAATACGTAAAATCCCTACATGCCAAAAATTACAATACTTGGCCAATTGGATTTGAATGTAAGACCCCTGAGACAGGACTAAAATTGGTAGCCCTAGTTCTTATGGTAAGTAACATGAAGATTTCTAAAGATTTCACTATATAAGCCCTTGTAAAACTTCTGACCCCTGTGGATGAATCAAATTCAACCCTAGGGTTATAATTTACGCACTCTTGGTGGAGGCCCACTAGATAAAGCTACATGCGAAATTTGGTATCCTTAGGCTTTATGACTAAGTACAGGGAGATTTCTTAAGTTTTCACTATATGAGCCCATGTAAAACTTGTGACCCCTGGGGCAGGGCCAATTTTGAACCCAGGGCTATAATTTGGGCACTCTTGGTAGACGCTCACTAGATAAAGCCACATGCAAAATTTGGTAGCCCTACGCTTTATGAATAAGTACAGTGAGATTTCTTAATTTTTCTCTATATAAGCCCATGTAAAACTTGTGACCCCCGGGGTGGGGTCAAATTTGACCCAAGGGCTATAATTTGGGCACTCTTGGTAGAGGCCCACTAGATAAAGCCACATGCAAAATTTGGTAACCCTAGGCCTCATGGCTAGGTACAGGAAGATTTCTAAAGTTTTCTCTATATAAGCCTAGTAAAACTTGTGACCCCCGAGGCGGGGTCAAATTTGACCCCAGGGCTATAATGTGAAGAAACTTGATAGAGGCCCACTAGATAAAGCTACATGCCAAATTTGGTAGCCCTAGGCCTTATGGTTTCAGACAAGAAGATTTTCAAAGATTTTTAATATTTTTCAGTTTTGTTGCCATGGCAACCAGAGTTTTTGAAGGAATCAAATTGTTTCAAGAAATTCTGAAGAGGACCATGGTAGTATCCTTTCTGTGAAGTTTCATCAAAATTGGATGGGTAGTTTCAGAGAAGAAGATGTTTAAAATAAAAGTTAACGCACGGACGGACGCACGACGGACACCGGGCCATGACATAAGCCCGCTGGCCTTCGGCCAGTGGAGCTAAAAACCAGTGTCTGTGATCTTGTATGGTAATAGTAATCTCGCATTCATCAGTGGTCGTATCTATACATAGTATACTGGTCTATCCCACAGATAGAAATAAATGAATAGCTTGTGTTTAGTTAAGAGAACACTTATACTGCCTTGCTATAGAGAGCTAGCTTTTGTAGCGACGTGGTAGAGTGTTCGCCTTGGGACCAGGAGGTCCAGGGTTCAAACCTTGCCTTGGTAGGTCATTTGTCAGAACTGTTACATTAGCGCCCACCGTAAAAAAACCACTTAGTTGAGAGACAGAGTAACAGTAACTGAAGGATTCATGGACGAAGTCTCTTATGACGTGGGAGTATGTAGTATGCTGGTCTATCACACAGATAAATATAAATCTATAGCTTGTGTTTGTATAAGAGGACACTTATACTGCCTTGCTATAGAGCTACCTTTTGTAACGACGTGGTAGAGTGTTTGGCGCGAATGTAACAGTTCTGACAAATAACCTCCCAAGGCGAGTATTGAACCCTGGACCTCCAGGTTCCAAGGCGAACGCTCTACACCGTCACTACAAAAGCTATCTCTATAGCAAAGTAGTATAAGTGTCCCCTTATACAAACACAAGCTATACATTTATGTCTATCTGTGGGATAGACCAATATTCTATATATCAATACTTCTAGGTCTAAATTCCAAATTGTCTGATTGGCTAGGGCAGAACGTCTCAGCCAATCAGATCGCTTGTCTAGAAACTAGGAACATTAGTCAGAACCAGGAATCGTATATGGTCTGCAACACGCGAAAAGGGGCATTCGGACATTTGTGTAAAGTGTCGTCTCGGATGAGCCTGTGCAGTCCACGCAGACTAATCCGTAACGACACTTTCCGTTTTTATGTAATTTCTGTTTTGCGCAAGTCTGCTGTAGCACAAAATCTAATGTAGTCGTAGGGTAAAGTGCCGTCATGCATTAGCCTGCGCGGACTGCGCATGCTGATCCGAGACAATACTTTACGCAAATGTCCGAATGCCCCTTTTCGCTTGTTGCAGGCCATATAATTTACGATCCTTGTCAGAACTATAGGAGAATACCATGGGGGGGGGGGGGGGGGGGGGGGGGGGCGCAGGAAAGAGAAAACGCTGCTAAACAATTTTAGCTACATTTAATTTCTTTTTTCTTGTCAGCAAAATGCTTTCAACTTTGTCATCTAGTAAAGGGATACCTATTTATCATAATTTATCATAAACTGACTGCATTAACACCTCTCACTCTCTCTCCCTTCCCCCCTCCCTCCCAGCCTCCCTTTCTCTCTCTCTCTCTCTCTCTCTCTCTCTCTCTCTCTCTCAAATCGAACATTTTCAGTCAATAACTTGGTTCATTTACATTAATGAGTCATGCTCTGGCAAAAGGGGGCTTAACACATCTTCACATAATAGGGGATCCGTAGAATTCACTTAATCTATTCAATAACTGAATCTGGAGGAAGAGTGGTCCTTGGAAATACAGAAAATTGACCGATATCGAAAAGTTTCGGCTCAGGTCAGCCTGCGCGGACTGCGCAGGCTGACCTGGATCGATACTTTTTGCAGCGCATGGTTCATTTTATTGTGCTAGTTTTGACACCGATGTTGTAGTGTATATAACTAAACCACTGACCAGGTTGGCATTTAGCGCGGATTTCAACAGTATTTCTGTGGTGTCAGTGATTGTGAGGTAAAGCGTCGGCCTCGTGACCATAAGGTCCCGAGTTCGATGCCCGGAAGCGGGTGTCAACTTTGGGATTTTTCATTGGCCCACACATTCGACGCGAGCACTGGTTTAGTTCCCAGGAAGCAGAATCGATAGAGATTAGTATAAGTTGTAAGAACTTTTTTTCTCAATCGATGTAAAATAAATGTGTTTAAACTAAACTAACAGTATTTCTGTAACAAGCCGGCTAGTAGGCCCTTAAATTCATGTGTTCCTACGCCTTGGTTTAATCAGTATCTATCTACTGCGCACAAAACTATTTCCAAGGCACAAACTGATTGCCAACATTAAAACCCCAATAGCTGCCAAAAGTAAACAGTAAATGAGTGTTAAAATGCATCTGAATTTAAGTCGTAGCTTTTAAAATTATGGAAATTTTATTGTGAAGATGACATCAGTTATTTTACGGTCGTTCCAAGTGTTAGTCGCTGGCAGAAAAAAATAATTTGAAAATAATGCAAAAAGTAAACAAAAGATGGAGCGACCTGACAACTTCTGACCTACTTTTAAATTTCATTTTTTCTTCCAGCGACCTTTAACAAAGTCGATCGATTGATTAAATTGTGTTTTATGCCGCTTTCGACATTATTCCGGCCATGTGGCGACGACAGCTTACTTATTCATATATGACCTGGGTTTCACAAGTGCACGGCTAGAGCCCAAAAGTATCTTACCAAAGTAAACTCACAAAAAAAATTTTATCAAAGTTGAAACTATTTTCAGCCATAGAGACAGGAATGAATCCTGTCGAAATTACTTTTCACTGGCCCAACTTGGGGAAAGGCCCAGGTCAAGCCTAGATTCGAACTCAACCAGCCCAGTGTGTGCCACTGATTTACCAGCACCTGGTGAAATACAGTTGTATTGTTAAAATTGGCGATAATTTAACCCTTTGCTAAACCAAACTTGTATTTTACGACTTTTGAGAAGAATACGTGCGAAAATATAGTGGTATAGCGAGAAAATGCTGGTAATCAGCATTTTCTGTCTTTCCCACAATGTTTTCTACCCTTCTATATACCTTTTCAGTGACAATCCCAATTATCTGATTGTCGTCTGCAAGTGCTTCAGATTTTTGCGAGTCTAATTAAAGAATTTGTACCTTTCGATGGTACTGGATTGCCGTCTATTTGTTTGTTTGAGCGTCTAGTGTCGTTTACGTTTCATTTCAGTTATATCACAGCGGCCAGTGCACCTATCCGTGTTTCTCTAAAGCTTCTCACGTATACCGTTACATCGCGCATTATACTTCCCAAGCCACTGGATGATTACAGGTTGTGTTGTGCGATAATTCAATCAGATTCTACATCATCAGACAATCAATTGGTGATAACAAATGATGATGATTCTAATGATGAATGAAGGAATTCATAAAAAAATAAAACAGAAAGTCAAATTTTTAATCCTTCACCAAACATTCGGACCGTGTTTTAATGACCAATGGAATTTAAACCTAAATCTATCGAAAACATTGTAAAAAGCTTTTCCTCCTTTTCCCACAATGTTTTCTACCCATTCATGGGCAAACCCCGTGATTTCTGCCACACATTATTTGCCGTCTGAAAATTCTTTCAATTTGCAGTTGTCTAAAATATTGCCGTTTGGTAGAAGTTAATTTTATCTCGAGGGTTTTTTGTAGCCCTGACCCATTTTTTTTTTTTAATAAATCGTTTATTTTCTTTTTCGACGAGATCCACAGTCAATAGTTGTTCGACTTTCACGGTCCAGAGAAAAATATTTAAGTTCACAAAAGGGTAAGATCGGAGAAGAGACAGTTCCGCGGCGAGAGGCTGTCCAACGAAATAGTATCAGGGAGTATAGGTAAGAGTAAAGTGAGTGGTTCTAAAATATCCAATGTGACTTGCAAGGTGCTCTGATATTTTTCCGTAAGAGACCCATAATGCACTCGATGAATACTCGGAAAGGTCCGTAAACGTAAGTTCAACGTCATTGTCCAATAGTAAATTTACATTTTGTCACGTGAGAGAAAAAAACGAATGAATAATTTATTTCCGATGTATTCGGGAATGGTCGGTCTTTTCTGTGACAAGCGTAAAACTTTTCATCAACAGCCGCCATCTTGATTGGATTTCGTCTCTTACGACAAAAAATTAAAGTTGAAAATACGCTTCCAAATGGACTAAATCGAATAATCTTGTACCTTGTGTGAACAATAAACTTTCCATGTGTGTTTACATAAGTATACAGGACTACTAGGCGGGGTAATATTCGAGATGTGAGGATTATTTCCAACGTGAGATCGCGGCTTTGTGGAGTCCTGTTTTATTGGAATTCCCAAACTTCCGAAAAATTGGGATATGTTGTTTCAGAGAATTTTTTCTTCACTGGATGACTTCAAAACGATTATGATTTTCAAAGTTTTATTGTTTAATGTAAAAAGATTTAATCGTTAAATTGGTGTTTTCGGAGATTTCCGATCCCAAAAAAACAAAAATGGCCGACATTGCGGGTGATGGTCCTCCGAACAAGAGACAGAAAATTGCATCTCCAGCCCTCACTCCAAGTGGAAGTGAATCGGGTAAGATTTGATCTAGTATGGTTTATTTACTTTCCTAGTTCAATTTTAGGGTCAGTTCATACGATGTTATGGCATTATTGACGTATTTACAAGGTTTGTTTTGGTTTGGAACTCGTCTGAAGATTCAGCCTCATTTTCGTTTTGTCTTCATTTTGCATTTCTCGTAGATTTAATTTTCGAAAATTCTGCATTGAAATGGGCATTTTGTGGTATAGACTGACAAATAATGTCATCGTTATATGTGACGTAGAGAAATAGACGATCAACATCTTGATATTTTGTTGTTATTGTCACTTATTTTGTAAGTTCAACTCTCAGAAAATTTTACCAATTCCATGGTCATTAACATTTTCATGCTGAATGTTTTAATGTTCAATTTAGGGAAGGAAAGCAGACAAATTCTCTTAAAAGACCACTTTTCATGATACTTAGTGACTTATCTAAGATTATCTGCCAATATATATCAAAATCATTTTACAGTGAACATTCCTGTGATATCCTAAAGATACAGTGTAATGCTATACAGTGTGATGAGATGCAAGGTTAAAACTCTTTTCCAGTCATTCAAAAGCTAGTATTATATGAACAAAGTTGTCAAGTAGATATTCTAGGTTAAACTGATTTGTGTGATCAACTTAAGCTGAAGATATTTGGTGTCTTAGGCTTGAAAACAATCCACATTGGAACCAATCAGTTAAGGATAGGGCACCCGAACGGAATTCGTGTAACATCGCCTTTCATCGCCAAAATTGTACAGATTCGGCTAAGACCCGGGTAATACGTAATCCATGCGGGGAAGCAGCGTATATCGGCCAACCGATTACGGATTACCATAGACTTAGCCGAATCCATACGTTTTTTCGACAATGAAAGGCGATGTTACATGAACCCCATTAGGGTGCCATATCCTTAAAGGCAGCACTAGTGCTTTTTCTGTACATTTTAAAACTTAAAAGAGATTTTTATGTACAATTTATTTTGTTATGTATAAATTGTCATTTTGAATCGAATAGTATGTTGTCATCTATATGTCAATAGTTTTTTGTGATTTGATAGTTTACAGAGGCAAGAGTTGTTATAGGTGTTTGAAAGCCATTGCTTAGTTACTGAAAGGATTTTTAAACTTACCTTTTTAAGCATGAGTTTGTTTATTGAAAGATGGGTGGTCTACATGTTACATACGTATTTCTTGTTATATGAGGACATGATCAAGACGCTGTCATATTTTGACTTCGTGTTTTTTTTTTGTATCCTTCAAGCAGTTTACAAGCCTATATATTGAAAGTAACACGATTTCAAAAGCCTTGTTACCATGTATGTGACTCTTCAAGCACTGAAGTAATACATGCACAGTTTTCAAATTTACTGGTTTGCTTCGTATCCTTTATCTTTAAAAGATTTTGTTGCCATTGTAACGAGATGTAGATCAAGATCCGAATGCACAAAATGAGTGCTTTGCTGAAATATTACTAACAAAAACAACCTTGAAACTTCGCTGATACAGGTCTCATTTTTGGACTGAAAATTTTCCGTTAGATTATTTGGTGTATTGTGGGTTAATTTTGTTGTTTATTTATATTTCAGAGTTCAGTTTCCTTCTAGACAGCATTGCAACAGATCTTCCAGATGAGTTGATGTCAACCAGTGACAGCACACAGAATGGTCCAAGTGATGCACACTCAATCGGGAATAACCTTAACCCACAGGACAGTGCCAGTCAACGTCACCAGCAGTTGTCTCAGCTGCTATCTAGTAGTGTACCCACGCCATCGAGTGGAACAACTAGTAGCATATCAAGTTCAAATGTGAATGTGACAAATACAGCATTAAGTAATGCTGTTAAAAGCCCTACCCCAATATCAAACAGTTTACAATCCCCTCCACACGGACTTCAGAATAAGACTGGGCCACCAGCTTCTTCTCATTTTCTATTGGATGGTAATAATTTTGTGTCCAGTAGTTCATCATTCTCTCTAGCTAGTTCTTCGTCATCAACATTGTCAGCATCAGGGTCTTTACCGATGCCCAACTCGCTCTCATCAATGCCTAAAAATATGCTAAACCCAATGTCGACAATGCCCCAGCACAGTGTGAACGCACTGGGTCTTCAACAGAATCAAATGATGAATGGGCCACCCCACTCCATGGGTGGCGTGAGACAGCAGGTGCATGGCATGGTGATGCCCAATGCTGGTAACAACATGCCGCAAGGGATGGGAATGTCGCAGAGTAATATGATTGGAGCAATGAACAATCCTCAGATGTCAAGACAGACATTGGACCATGCAGGACTGATGCAGAATAACCCACAACAGATGATGAAGGTAATATTTTTTTAGAAATCTGGGAAGGGGAATGCAATTATATTCTATTAATATGATTTCTTGGCTTGAACCTGTGTTTATGGATACTCATTAGAATTGTCTTTATGGGACAGGTTTTTGAGAAATTGAAAGATTTTTTTTTTTTTTTAACTCCCCAAAACCTTTTTTGTAACTCTTTGGTATGGAATAAAATGTAAGATTTCTACTAAATTGAATGTGTTTGGAGAATAGAAATTTAGTGTAGCTCAAAACATAATTTCTGTTTATGGAATGGTACATTAAGAAAACATTATGGGAAAGTAATGACTACCGGCATTTTCTCCCCTTTCCCAATGTTTTCAAAGCCTTCTTTCTTTGGATAAAAAAAAAAAAATCACGGGTTTGCTCGGAAAGGGTTATTTTTACAGCTGATACCATTGGTTTTTTGTTTAGGGTAGGTAATGTGTTCTTTTTCATGATTGGATATTGTGCGTGTAATAATGGCAGCAAAATTCACCAGTAGTTTGGTCAGTAAAAGAAAAAAAAATCACTATGTACTTCACTGTGAAGTAGCTGGAAAGCAGTTCTTTTAACCCTTTACCAAACAATCCCTGGTTTTTACGACCCTGAGAAAGAAAGCTTTTGAAAACATTGTGGGAAAAGGAGAAAATGCTGGTAGCCAGCATTTTCTCCATTTCCCACAATGTTTTCTACCCAGCTGGAAACAAATTTCAATTTTTGAAATACATTTATTTTGTCATCTGCAAGTGCTTTCAATTTGGACCAGTCTAAAATTTTGTCGTTTGGTAAAGAGTTAACTCTTTACCTAACAGACAACTTAAGGATTACGATCCCTTACTCACTGATAAATATCATGTAAAATTGACGTTTTGTAAAGGCTATTCGGCCAATCTCGGCAGCTTCTGTCTTTTAAAATGAGAGGGGCCATAGACTCACTAACTTACCGGTAAATATTGTGTAACATTGACATTGTCGTAAAGGCTATTCGGCTAGTCTTGGCAGCTTCCGTCTTTTAATATGAGAGTTAGGGGCCGTAGACCTTAAAACTGAATTTATCCCTTGTTTTGCTAGACTAATGAAATGGGCATCTTCTGTCAGTACTAAAAAGGCAGTTAAAGTCCATAGCTGTTTTAATAAAAATAGCTGGCGAAGAAGTAGACCGTTTAGATCCAAGATCAGGCTGCATATTCTGTGTGGTTTTATCTTGATCTACACCTGTACACATTAGCAATTAAATCCAGGTTCAGAGCAACAAGCGTTGAATTTAGTAAAACCGTCACTGATTATCTTTATACCACATAACAAAATTTTACACATATTAAAGTAAGACACCTCGATAAATGTGATTCAAGTGGTTGCATTTTTGTTTGAAAGGACAGTAAAACATTTTGGCTAAGGGAGATAATGATGGTTTCAATATTTTGTTGATGGACACCAAAATTTTAAATTTGTCAAAATTGAAAGCTTTCTGCACACAACAAATGTTTTGGTAGGTGAAATTTATCTCAAAAAAAGGTTGAAAAGATTGTCAGAAAAGGAGGAAATGCTGGTAGCCAGCATGTTCTTCACCAATAAAGTTTTAACTCTTTACCAGACGAGAAAATTTTAGCCTTGTCCAAATTGAAAGCATTTGCAAACAACAATTTCAATGTGGCTCAAATGGTGTAGTTTTCTTTGATAGAGTAGAAAGTATTGTGGGAAAAGGAGACAATGCTGGTTACCAGCATTGTCTCCTTTTCCCACAATGTTTTCAAAAGGCTTCTCACCTGGGGTCGTTAAAAGTCGGCATTGTGTTGTAAAGGGTTAAACCCTTTATTACACAGCCCCAAGTTTTACTATTCTGATAGAAGGCTTTTGAAAACATGGTTGGAAAAGGAGAAAATGTTGATCACCTACTTTTCATCAATATTATCTACCTCTTCAAAGACAGAAATTATCATTTGAGCTAAACTGAATTAGCCATTTGCAAATGCTTTCAAATTTGTTGAGTTTAAAATTTGGTTTTTGGTAAAGATTTTAAAGGATCGTTCTTTTGGGTCATGATATACAGAATTGCTTGGTAAAGGGTTATTGAGCCAGAGTTTTGTGTCTGAATAGGTCTTAACTTTTGTTGTCTGTTTAAGAGTTAATCCTGTACTACACAGTCCTGAGGTTGAACAATCTTGAGGAAGAAAGCTTTCAAAAAACATTGTGGGGAAAAAAGGAAGATGATGATAACCAGCATTTTCTCCTTTTCCCATAATGTTTTCCACCCTATTAAAGATCAGACTTCACGAAATACTGTCGGTCCGCCGGTCAAGTCAGGTAAAACTGATAGCGGTCAGATAAAATGGCACCAGAATACAGGACCGACTGACCGACAAAATGTAGCTGTACACCTTACATGAAATTACATACCGTAAAAAGTAAACAAAAACAGTTTTCCCATTTTAAAACCGAAAGTTCTTCGTGGAAAATTCCCAACTTTATAATCGCAGCATTTCAGATATACATAGGCAATATATCGGTTATGTAAACTAATGTACATCGCGGAACAATCCGAATGACCACTTTTATTTTCCCGCGTCGGGGAATTATTCTATGCCGTGATTGGCTAACGTAAATCTGGGTTGCATATTATTAAAATTGGATCCCTGATCGGTATTTTGTATGCCCGATACAGAGAAATAGGCCGAAAACCATCTCGGAAAATTAATCGCTTTTTGTTGTTTTATGTTGTCATATTTTCGGTCAGGTAAAATTTGGTTTGGTCTGGTAAAAATTTGAAGAATACCAGACCCACTCTCCTGTGAAAAATTTGAGTATTTTGTGAAGTCTGAAGATAAGTACTGGTACCTTTCTTTTGGCCTTTCGCAATTTGTTGCTGCAAATACTTTCAAATTGGATGGGTCTAAAATTCTGTGGTTTGGTAAAAAGGTAAGCTCTGTTCTGTTATTCTTACAAATTTTTTTTCCTCTTAACTGTAAAACCTTCACTTATTCATACCTGTTCAGTATATTTAGTTTAGAATGTAGCATTTAGGTTTGTATGTTTGTGGAGTGAAGGGTTAGCATGTAGTTTTTCCCTCAACACAGCAAAGACAAAGAAAACTGATGGTAAATCTTGAAGCACATGACCCAACTAAGTTGCTTTTTCTGACAGTGTAGATAAGATACGACTACACAGAAATTTTTTAGATCTTCGATCTACACTACTGTCCACTCTGTTTCATAAAATGACCGAAAGAAACTAAGAACTTGTGCAATATTATGGCTGCTTCTTAACGACGTATATGACAAATTCTTCTAATAGACAGATTTTTTTAAAACTTTGCACATACAAAGCTCATCATGTCGCTAGGAGATTACAGTAAAAAAAGATGTGGGTCACCATGCTCGTTTCTGAGAAATTTGACTTCGAAAAAGGTATATACAGTTCCAAAATTCAGCTTATATTGGATTTAAAGTGCCTTTCTTTAATAGTCAGATAAACAGGAAAATAACAGGAAAATTATACAAATATACATCATTTTAGTGAAAATTTATATATTCTTGCACAAAAAATGTATAAAAGCCTGGTTTTGAGCATGGTAAATATACAAATATGCATGTTATATATAGACCATTGAGTTAAAAAGGGAGATAATTTGACCGAATTAAGAGTTAATCTTAAATAAATACATACTTTCTAATGGACAGATTTTTCTTAAAATTTCCACACTTACAGTATGTATAATTTTAAACAATAAGAAAAAATAAAAATGGCACCTATCCATGCTTATTTCGCCAGAAAACGCTGTTGAAGGTCACTGTGGAAGTTATTTTTTCATGGAAAAACATAGGATAAAAGCTCAGCAGAGATAGTGGAAAAAGATTAAAATGCTCAATAGAAGTGATTTCTCCTTTTCCAACAATAGTTTTCAAAGTTGAAACAGCTATACTTCCACAGCTTTAAATTTCCTGCCTTTGTCTCCTTGTTTGGTGTGTAATGCCGTGTCAGCGGCATTTTAATTATTTCATGATGACAGTTCAAAGATCCATTTTTTTCTCTTCACCAGTACTACCGGAAGAAAGTGCTACTTGCTTCAGTACACCAATAGTATTACCATTATGTGCAAAAAATACATAAGCACACTTTTGATTCAATATCTACGACAAAAATACATGCACAGTAGAATGCGCATGAACATTTGTCATATACGTCGTTAACTGAAATGTTCCATTTCACTATAGAAGCACTTTAAGGGGTCAATACATGTAAGAGCTTTAAATAAGCAGATAACTTTTATAGCTAAAATGAAAACCTATAGAGGTAAAGTAGAAAATATTGTAAAATGTGGAAATGTGCAAATCTGAGACCTCCCTGCTCATGCCATGCAGTCTGATCTTGATTTGCACTCTCTCCCTTAAGCAAACCATTTACAAAGTAGAAGATGTGAAAAAGGTACTGATGCATCCATCATCTTTGAACTTTGAAATTGCTGTGTTCTGCCTATTTGAGTCATGCTCTATGAAAAGGAGGTTTAATGCATCTGCAAAAAGCATTGAGCCATGAGAGCCTGCACACTCTAACATGGGTTTAAACTTTTTGCTAATAGTAAATTTTTTGCATGTCAAAGGACCAGTCAACCTCAAGATTCAATCATTTGTCAGACAAAATAGATTTTATGGATGCATATTTATGTGATGTCTTGCTGGATACAATGTTTTATGTAAATGCATTAAACCCCCTGTCGCCAGAGCATGGCTCTTTTATTTCTTGACTAAATACTCATTACCTCCTGAAACAAGTGAACAGCTGACAACTAGGAACATTTCCTTGTACCATGTGGATAATCATCATAGCATATTAAAGGTTGAAAAATTAAATACATGTATGTATAATAAGGTGGCAAAAGGAGTAATTGCCAGTTACAGGTACAAGGAGTTTCCCCTTTTGCCTCATTTTGTGTAATAGTCGTCAAGCTTCAAGTCTGCAGGAAGTAATGAGTTAACCCTGTGTATGAATTTCAGCCCGGTGGACCTGTAGGGGGCGGTGGTGGGTTTGGTTATACTGTTCCACAGGGCCAAGTTCACCCTCTGTCTGCTCCCACTTCTAATTTCAACACCACCAACAACAACTCTCAGTCTACTGTCCTCTCGTCAATGTCCTCACCTCCCCACAACATGTCTGCAAATGCGTCTAATGCTGTAAGTATTTTGGTTGTTTTGTCTGCGTTTGTCTATCTCTGTCTACATGTTTTAAATTATGATAAAGTGCGTACTGTTTTTATGGTCCGATGAATCAGCGAAATACCGAAATATCACCGAAACACCGAAATACCCCTAATTTTTATTACTGTGTCTGATTACTATTGAAGTACAACAGATATGTCTTCTTTTTGTGGTATTGACCCAAATAACGTTTATTGAGATGAAAGGCTGTTAATTTAAATCATAATGGCAAAATAACATCATGCATGTATCATTGAGGTCCGCCATGAACAATCATACGGGATAGTGGTATAATTGACGTCCACCAAAATACCTGCTCGATATTGTAAATATTTGTAAATTTAGGGATTCTACCTCCGCAAGATTTGTCTCTTTTTCAAAGAAAACACGATTAATTAAAGTAATGATCACTTTTGAGAAGATTAATGCTGAAGAAAAATGTTGTTAATTTACATTGATCATTGATTCACATGGAGAAAAATCACCGAAATACTCGCGTGTCTAGTCCTGACACACCGAAATACCCAATCTTTATTACACCAAATAAAGACTTAGGACTTATCAGTATGGTACTGACACCTATATGTTATTTCTTTAAATTAACACACATATACTCCACAGAGAATGCAAGTGCATTTCATTTGTGAACAAAGTACCTAAATTAAGCATTACGTGATATATCCATCGTAATGAGCGTGTCGTCTTTGACCAACATTTTCTGCTTTTTCCACTATGTTTACTGACCAACAGAGTGAACTGCAGTTATATATACATCTATTTTATGTAGACTATATCGATATTTGATTTATCGTCTACAGATGTGGAATTTAGACAAGTCTAAAAATGTAAGGCCGGGCAACATGGTTACCCGATTCAAAATGGCGACCAGTTGTCTAGATAGGCCTACGTCAATTTTTAATTTCATTATTCAAATATCACGAAAGGAAAAGATTTTTTTCCGAGCATTTGTATGGATATAGATCAGACACATCAACCTTGTAAAACAGCTACTGTAGTAAGAACGTAAAGTCCCTGAATCGACATATTTTACTACGTCGTGAGGGTATTTCGGTGAACATTTATTACGGCGGACGTCACTATTATAGGGAATGTTGTTAACTGTTAATGTGTCATTTTGTTTTAAACTAACCAACTTTCATCAATATAAACATAAATTGTGATAAAAACATTAAAAAGACCAATATTTCTAACTTATATTAGTTACTTTAACTATTTATAAAAAAAAAAAAAAATGGGGTGTTTCAGTGGTATTTCGGTATTTCGCTGATTCGTCGGACCCCTGTTTTTAGGCTTTTGCTCTTTGACACAAAGTAAAATTTTTAGATTCATCTAAGGTGGAAGTTTTCACAGAATTAAAATCAATTTAAGTTCCAATCACGTAATTTGTTTTGAATGTGGAGAAAGATATCATTGGCAAAGAAAAAAATGCTACATTTAGTTAACAGCGTTTCTTCTTTCTCCCAAATGTTTACAAAAGTCTTTTCCATCTGGGTTACATGTATTAAAACTCGGGGTAAAGTTGTGAAAAGTTAGAAGGGTAACAAGACTTTTTTTGCTTTTCATAAAACTAAATACTAGTGACATGTAGGAGAAATACTTTCAAAAACTGTCCATGTCAGAAAAATGAAAAGTCATGTTGGCAGTAATGACTTAACCCTTTAGGAGGTGACAAAGTTTATACCTCTGTTGAATTTTAAATTAAGTTGAAAATGTTTGTAGGCATCAAATTTGATTTTTAGCTCCACTGGCCATGGGCCAGCGGGCTTATGTCATGGCCTGGTGTCGGTCGTGCATCAGTGCGTGCATGTGTTAACTTTTATTTCAAACATCTCTGAAATTTCCCATCCAATTTTGATGAAACTTCACAGGAATGATCCTGTCATGGTTCTCTTTAGAATTTCTTGAAAGAATTGGATTCCTTCAAAAACTCTGGTTGCCATGGCAACAAAACTGAAAAATGTTGAAAATCTTTGAAAATCTTCTTGTCTGAAACCATAAGGCCCAGGGCTGCCAAATTTGGCATGTAGCTTTATCTAATAGACCTCTACCAAGTTTCTTCAAATACTAGCCCTGGGGTCAAAATTGGCCCCGTCGGGGGTTGCAAGTTTTACATGGGCTTGTATAGCAAAAACTTTAGAAATCTTCCTGTACCTAGCCATAAGGCCTAAGACAACTATACTTTGCATGTAGCTTTATCTAGTGGGCCTCTACCAAGAGTGCCCAAATGATAGCCCTGGGGTCAAATTTGGTCCCACCTTGGGGATCACAAGTGTTACATGGGCTTACACACAGGGACTCGATCCAGTAATTTTTTTGATATCTGGTAAGTAAATATAGACAAGGGGTTGAACTTGGCTGAAGGGCATATATTACCGGGTTCGAATTTAGGCCCAATTACAAAGTCAATTTCGAGTCAATTTTGTCATGAAATGTACCAAATCACAGCTAAATGAATATGTTCGTCGATGATGCTACAGATTATAACCATAATCAATCCGTTTATTGAACACATATCGAGATAACGAGCAAATTAGGGTCAATTTTGCAGGTCGGACACAACCGTGCAACTGGGACACCACTCTACTTTAAGGGCTAAATGCCACATCTCAGCCATTGACAGCCGGTTTTCCTACCAGGCATCGATTCTTTCTCATTCTTTCTCTCTCTTTCAAAGTACGATCATTATTGGGTACAAATGTTGAGCAATATGGTGGTCATCGGCGAGTGAAGATGTCCATACATCAATGCAGGGCCAGCGCTGCCGATTGCCATTTTCGCCGAATGCCATAATTCTGAACAAGTGGCAAATTTTTTCTTTAACTGGCGAAAATAAGTGGCGAAAGTTTTTTTTATCGGCAATTTCTTAGCTTTTGTCTCAACTCACAAGATAAGTGGAGAAAGGGTGAAGCACGGAACAAGCTACAGGGCGACGTGGGCAAAGAAGTCGCATTCAGTGGCTCAACTTTGCCTCGTCAAGCTTGCACGGCGAAAAAACTTAGCCTTAAAAAACTCCCGACCTGGCTTACATTCATGGAAAATTGGCAATCTAAGAAAAGGGTGACACCAGTTATCCTTTATCAACTTTGTCAATTTAGACAAGACAGCAGAGTGTTACGATCCTTATCCGTTACTAACTCGCTAAATCTACCCTTTTATCTCACGAAACCCTGTCTTTTTTTTTCCACAGGTAAAGCGTCAGCTTATTTGTTTAAATGATGTCAGACGATCAGTACTGATTCTAAATACATGAATAGTCATAAAATAAAGCAGAATTACCTCTTCTTACAGCTGGAGATATTCTTGACAAATATTTTTAATAAATTGCAATGATGGATGGTACACCAAAGGATTATATCTTGAAAACAATCATTTGCCTTCTTCACATCGGCAACTCAAGCAAAGTCTGCAGCGCAGTGTTCTATTTTTAGCATTCTATTTTTAGAATACTCTACACCATTTCCTTCCTATTAGCTAGTTTATTGACTATATAGGTTACATCTCTGTGAACCTTGTTAAGTTTAATTCTTTTAAATTTTGCCAAGTCTTAGTTATGTTTTTGAATCAAGATTGTCGTTAGTCCTCGTGAAGAAGTTTTTTTTTTTTTTTCTTTTCTCATCACTCTGGACATTATTTGTAATCTGATGAGAAATGTCAGGGTTTGAAGTAATGTGTGACTGCATCAATAGGTTCATAAACTACAAGGTTAGATAATGTTCTTTTGGGTCAACAAGTAGATAAAAATCCTGTTTCGTTTTTTCTTTGATAGGCAAATCCTATCCAAAAGTGATAGATTCAACTGTTTTTCACTCATGGTAGGCATACAGAAATTCATTCATCACATACTTTAATAATTTCTCCTGTAAAGTTCATGGAAGAAATACTGTCTACTTGCAGCACAAGTCTGCTTCTAGATTCAAACAGAATTTAACTAAATTGTGTTTTTTAGGAACCCACACAATGCCAACTTTTTAACGACCTCAATAAAGAAGACATGAAAACATTGTGAGAAAAGAAGAAATGCTGGTTACTTTTCAAACAATGTTTTCTACCCTATCACAGACAACTTCCACTATTTTGGCAACATTTGAATTGATGTCTGTCTATGCTTTGGATGTGTCTAAAATTGTGTCATGCAGTAAAGGATTAAATCCCCATCAGGAAAAAGACTTTATGTAATTTTCATCATTTATGTTTTCATATTTGTACAAATAAATCAAAATCGAAAAAAACAGTTCATTAAAAACCTTGTTATCTGTGTCTGATACCTGAACGGAATAAAGGGGGATAAATGGTGGTAAAAAGGAAAGTAGCGAAAAAGTATAAATAGGAATGGCTCATAAATTACGAAAAGAGGCAAAAGAAATGGCTAATAAATTAGAAAAAGTGGTAAAATATGGCTCATAAATAAAAAAAAAGTGGCGAATATTTTTTTAAATTGGCGAAAATAGTGGCGAAAGAAAAGAAAAAGCCAGAGCAGGCCCTGTCAATGCTTAACTTCAAAAGGATACACCAATATTTAATATATTGCCCTGTCTATCACTTTAGCAAGGCTAGAGCCAGGTGTCAACCTACAGTTATCATAGGTAACAAGTCAATGATCACCTTCCGGTCACACTTCGCTGATTAAATGCAGCAGTTGAATTGACACTTAATTGATAATTGAGACTGGGTTAAGGATTTTTTTCTCACCAAAGTGGTCCACTTTCACCTTAACCCAGTCTACTGTGATTCCTGTTTACGTATGCGATATGGGGGAAAAATTGGGGCCACAGCTTGAGCCACTTTCCATGTTTTTTGAGCCACTTGAATTTTTTTTTAGCAAATGGCAGTGTGGGCCCTGCGTGAAATTGACCCTAATTTGCTTGGTATCTCGATCTGTGTTAGGTAAACAGATCGATTATGGTTATAATCTGTAGCATCATTGACGAATGTATTCATTTAGCTGTGATTTGGTATGTCTTGATGATAACTTTTATACAGGAAATTTTATATGTCTTTAGTTCGAAACCAATTAACCAAGACTTAGTATTGTTATGTTTGGCGAGTAGGGTTTTTAGCTCCACTGGCCGAAGGCCAGCGAGCTATTGTCATGGCGTTGTGTCCGTCGTGCGTGCGTCCGTTCGTTCGTCCGTGCGTGCGTGCGTCCGTAAACTTTTTCTTTAAAAAACTTCTCCTCAGAAACTATTGACTGGATTTTTACCAAATTTCACAGGAATGTTCCTTTGGTAGTCCTCTTTCAAATTCCTTCAAATAATTGTGTTCCATGAAGAATTCTGGTTGCCATGGCAACCAAAGTAAAAAACCTTTAAAAATCTTCTCCTCCCAAACCGCTATTTGGATAGCATTATTATTTTGCAGGAATGTTCCTTAGATACAGGTTTACAGAATTCCTTTAAAAAAAAAAAGATCTGTCAAAAAACATGGCTTTTATGGGAGACTCATTTTCCTTTTATGGTATAAAGTAAAATCTTTGAAAAATTTCTTCTCTAAAACTATTCATTGGATTTCATTGTTGTTTTGCAGGTAAGTTCCTATGGTGGTTGTCTACCAAATTGTTTCTTCAGTGAGCTAAAATGCAGGATTGAATGATAATTGTTAAAAACTTCCTTTCGCCATTATAGAAATATCAGGCCTGTGGAGCGATACAGGCGCTCAAGCGCCTCTAGTTACTTATTAGCCAGTGGAGCGATACAGGGCCATCATGGCCCTCTTGTTATTAAGAAGATCTGATTTGAAGAATAGAAATTATTGTAGGAAAAGGAGTTTTCCTTTCTCACAATGTTCTCAAAAGATTGAATTGTGTTGTAAAGGGTCATTCTATGTGTTCACTCAAAAGAGAGTTAATGAGGATGAGTTTTGGTCATAGAGAGAGGACAAAATGGACTGACTATTCTTACGTACAAAGTCTGTAACAAAGAAACAAATGAACAAATGCATAGCAGAAATACAAACCGCACCTGGCGGGATTTGAACCCATGGCGGATAAGATCCTCGTTTTTCGAGGTTTAAAAGACCAGTACCATAACCACTGAGCTAAAGAGATATCTCCCTAACGCAATTGTTAGGTATTGTATTTAAATCGGGACGAAGCCATGCATGAAGGAGTGGTCTCCCGTAACACACTCCCTCTTAAAGTCATCATTTATTGATGACCAAAAGCCTTATTAGGCAGTAAGTCTATTATTTAGACAACAAATGTCCGTTTTTGGACAACAAATGGGATTAATGGCTCAATGGCCAATCCCGGACGAGCCCCCATCTTACGAACAGTCCGTAACAAAGAAACAAATGAATAAATCTCTAAATGAAGAGATCTCTTTAGCTCAGTGGTTAAGGTATTGGTCTTTTAAACCTCGAAAAACGAGGATCTTGTCCGCCGTGGGTTCGAATCCCGACAGATGCGGTTTGTATTTCAGCCATGCCTTTATTCATTTGTTTCTTTGTTATGGACTTTGTTCGTAAGACTATCTTTACCCTTTACTAAACAACCCCATATTTTCACTAACCCAAGAAAGCTTTTGGACAAAAACATTGTTTTTGCGACATGGAAATCCTTGTGATTTTGCAAATTTCAAATTTGCAAACTTTTCTGTTCACACTTTTTACTACAAGTATACCAACAAATAACAAGAGCGTCTTTAATTCGCAAACATTTCTTGATGCAAAATGTCTGTAATCGGTACTTTGCAAATTTTTCAACACACCTAATTATACAGTACTAATAATACCACATTGTTGAAAGGGAATCCCATTTTAACTTTTAAGGACATTCTCATTTCGATCCATGTGGTACGTGCAATCATAAAGAAAATTATGCAGATATGTACATGTAACTCGGTGTCTTTTAATTTACAGAGGGAAACAGATTAATTTTGCCTTTTCAGAAAAAAAAAACAGCAAGTGAAGAAATCGCTATTTCTGCAGGGTGTTCTGTTTCTTTTTAATTTGGACTAAATCTCAACTTTAATGTTCCCCAAAGTTTGAATGTTTGCCTTACCTTGTGCATTTGAAGGGGCATTTTAGAAAATCCAACAGAAATCCTAACATTAAAGGCCCAGTAAAAGACAAAATATCAATGCAGGTGTCATAATACATTTAAATTTAAATCATACCATGTAAAAGTATGAAAAATACTGTGGAGATGACAGTGTGTTATTGTGTGGTCGGACCAAGTGTTAATCGCTGGCAGAAAAAAAGAATTTTGATATCAGGCAAAAAAGTAAACAAAAGACACAGCTACTTGGCAGGTTTTCACCTAGTTTTGAAATTCATTTCTCTGTCAGCAACTAACACTTGGACCGATCCAGCAATGATAGATTGTCATCTTCACGGTAATTTCCAGACTTTTAAATGGTATGATACAAATTCAAATGCATTTAAACACCCACTTTGTTTTCTTTTGGGCTTTATTGTTACTTTAAGAAATAGCTGACTGTTTTATAAATCCACAATCAAGAGAAGGTTGTAGATTCAAATTTTAACCCTTAACCACACGTCAAAATTTTGAAATAGTCATACCTAAAAGCATTTGCAGACAACAAATTTAATGTCACTACATTGATCTAGTTTGCTTTTTGTAAAAAGGAAAATGGGGGGAAAAGGAGAAAATGCTGGTTACCAATATTTTTTATAAGCCTTCTTTTCCAGGGTAGTTAAAAACCTGTTTTATGTGATAAAAGGTTAACTTTTAGAGGGCTAAATAAACACAACAAATACTTCCAGTCTAGAAAGGGACTTGGAAATTAGCAAATCCAAGGTTGCTTTTCTGCAAAATGTCTAGACAGTGCAGATCAGTGATCAGAATGCATATTTTGTGCAGTCTGATCTTCGTAATGCTAGTGGCAAAGGAATGTTGATTAATGAAAAGGGCTTCAAGGGTTAAATTTTAGCCTCTTGGAATAAAATAATTGCTGCAGATGACTCTCAAGACATCCTGGTAATCCATGGATAATCAGTATAACACAGAATTCTGTGTTTTGTGACCCTAAGGAGCTGAGCTCTTGTAGCACAGTCTGTAGCGTACAGGACTAGGGAACAGGGGGTCACAAGTTTGAATCTGTAGGATTGGTGATAGTCATTGGAACAGGATTCATTCCTCTCTCACAACTGAGCATTTTTTGACGATAGGTATGTGGGAAAGCAGCTAGTGGCTTGGGAAATATATAGTGCAAAGTACTGGTAGTGGAAACCCCGGGAAAGGAGAGATACAACTGAAATAATGTAGAAAACATAATTTAACACCATACAATCAGTCAATCAATAACTCTAGGGAATGAGGCTTTCAAAAACATTCTGAAAATATGAGAAAATGCATGTAACCAGCATTTTTTACCTACCTAGACTTGTCCAAAATGAAGCATTCGCAGAAAACAGATAGTTTTTTCCTTTTGGTACATTGTTTTGATAGGAGCTTAGGTTTGCTATTACACTAAAAAGCATTTGTAGAAGTGATTTTGAAAATGCAATTTTGTAAAAGTTTTGCATAGGTTCTTAGACTTGCCATTTTAGTTTGTAGAAATGGTGTTTGTATTGCTCATAGACATGTAGATTCTTTGTCTCTATTATGGTAAATGCCTCTTTTTAGCTCACCTGAGCACGAAGTGCTCAAGGTGAGCTTTTGTGATCGTGCTGTCCGTCGTCCGTCGTGCATCGTCAACTTTTACCTTGTGTACGCTCTAGAGGCCACATTTTCAGTCCGATACTTGTGAAACTTGGTCAGAATGTTTGTCTCGAAGATATCTCGGACAAGAGTGATAATGGGTCACGTCGGGTCTAAAACTAGGTCACTAGGTCAAATCTTGGAAAAACCTTGTGTACGCTCTAGAGGCCATATTTTCAGTCCAAAACTTCTGAAAGTTGGTCAGAATGTTTGTCTTGATGATATCTCGAACAAGTGTGAAAATGGGTCATGTCTGGTCAAAAACTAGGTCACTAGGTCAAATCTTAGAAAAACCTTGTGTTCGCTCTAGAAGCCACTGTCTGTCCAAAACTCTCGAAAGTTGGTCAGAACGTTTGTCTTGATGATATCTCGAATGAGTTTGAAAATGGGTCATGTTGGGTCAAAAACTAGGTCACTAGGTCAAATCTTAGAAAAACCTTGTGTACACTCTAGAAGCCACATTTTCTGTCCAAAACTCTTGAAAGTTGGTTAGAATGTTTTTCTTGATGATACCTCAGACGAGTTTGCAAAAAGGTCAGGTCGAGTCAAAAACTGGGTCACTAGGTAAATCTTAAAAAAACCTTGTGTACACTATAGAGGCCACATTTTCAGTTCAAAAACCTTGAAAATTGGTCAAATTGTTTGTCTTGATGATACCTTGCATGACTTTGAAAATGGGTCATGTCCGGTCAATAACTAGGTCACTAGGTCAAATCTTAGAAAAACCTTGAAGGTTAGTCAGAATGTTTGCCTTGATGATATCTCAGACAGGTTAAAGAATGGGTCATGTTAGGACGAAAAAATAGGTCACTAGGTTATATCTTAGAAAAACCTTGTGTAGTCTCTAAGAGGCCACATTTTCAGTCCAAAACTCTTGAAAGTTGGTCAAAATATTTGTCTTGATTATATCTTGGATGATTTTGAAAATGGGTCATGTTGGGTCAAAAACTAGGTCACTAGGTCAAATCTTAGAAAAACCTTGTATACGCTCTAGAGGCCACATTTTCAATCCTATACTCATGAAACTTGGTCAGAATGTTTTGTCTTGATGATTTTTTGGACTAGTTTGTAAGTGGATCATTTCGGGTCAATAACTAGGTCACTGAGTCAAATCTTCAAAAAACCTTTTTCAGTCAAATACTCATGAAAATCTTGGTAGAATGTTTGTCATAATATCTCAAAAGAGATTGAAAATGGGTCATGTTTGGTCAAAAGACTCAGGTGAGCGACTTCAGGGCCATCATGGCCCTCTTGTGTATTTATTTGGGTCCTGGTGGACACTTTCTTACAATAAAAGATTGTACTTTTGAATAGTGGTACCCATACGATCCTATATTGTAAGGACCCTGAAGAAGAAAGCTTTGAAAACATTGTAAGAAGAGAAGAATCTCCTGGTAACCATCTTTTTCTTATGTTCCCAAAATGTTTTTCTACCCTTTCAAACACAAATCTCAATGACGAGTCATATTTAATAATTATGCTGTCTGCAGTTGCTTTCAAAATGGACCGGTCTAAGGTTTTGTCCTTTGGTAAAGAGTTAAGCCATTCATTCAGTGTTTTACTAAGTAGAAAGTCTGTGGAATAATTGTGGAAAAAAGGATTGAAAGTAAAAACTGGTAATCAGCATCTAAACCCCTTCTAACAGCAATTTTTTCTTGTGAAAAAGTTGAAAACATTGTGGGAAAGGAGAAAATGCTGGTTACCAGCATTTTCTCCTTTTCTCTCAATGTTTTTAAATGCTGTTTTTTTCAGCTTGGTTAAAAACAGGGTATTGTGTGGTAATGGGTAGAATATTCATTCCATTATAAACTATGAGCTAGACGTAACTTGTTAATTTTTTGGATATGGACGAAACTGAACTTTGTTGTCCTGTAACAAGTTCCAAAGTAAATTTACTTAACTGAAACTTTGTATTTTTCAGTTGCCACAAAATCAACAGATGCCCCATAGTGTGCCTGGTGCACCGACGGGTCAAGTACAGGGTGCACAGCCCCAGCCCCCAACAGCAGACCCTGAGAAGAGAAAACTGATACAACAACAACTTGTGTTGCTGCTACATGCCCACAAGTGTCAGAGGCGGGAACAGAACAACGGGGAGGCCTGCGCCCTGCCTCATTGTAGAACTATGAAAAATGTGCTGAATCACATGACAAGCTGTAATGCTGGCAAATCTTGTCAAGGTATCGTTGTTTTCTCATTTGAGACACAAATATCCCTTTCTACGTCTTTGTAATAGACATAGTAATTAGTGGAAAGAGTGTGATTGCTGTCTGTTTTTACATACATTTAAAAAATATTAACTTTCATTAACTCAGAGTTTCCCCACTGTTTGTTTAAAATTGTAATATGTTTAATGTTAATTTCAGAATGTTCAGAAAGAAAAGCTTATTTTCCAGATTAACAATTTCTGTGCCATTAGCAGAAACAGGTGTTTGTGGATGCATTGATCAAGATCAGGCTGCACAGAAGGAGTAGTCTGGTCTTTTGATCTATACTTCTGCTTGTTGAGTCATGCCTGTAACATAATTTGTTTCTTAGTTTCATTGGACAGCATTTTCAGCTGTAGAAAAAGGTTAGCTCTATTTGTTTGAATGTGGATGACAGCCAATAGTAACATTTATGAAACTTCAGCAATTTATGGTATAGTGACTGAAATGAAAATGTGTATAAATCCATTTAAAGAGCCAGCCCCAAGTCAATATTTTGTATATTTCAGTGGCCCACTGTGCATCATCAAGGCAGATCATAACCCACTGGAAGAACTGTACTCGTCAAGATTGTCCAGTTTGTCTACCTTTAAAGCATGCATCAGATAGACAGAAACAGCCAGGAGGTAAGAGTGTTTGAAGTTGACCAAGTTAAGGGTAATCTTTAACTGTGTGTGCAGGTATTCTAATGCCACTGCCATTGCCACAAAGCAAACTTCAGGACATCTCACTCTCAACTATCCTGAACCTTGTTGACTTATATTTGGTGCCCTTTGGCTCCTTGGATACTGATAGTGTTGACTGCTTAAAATTGGCAAGGATAAGACAGTGGGGATCAGAATTCTAGACAAATCATGCCTCGTGTACTAGAACCTACATTTTAGGTTCTCAGTAGAGTTTTCTGAATGAGACATTCCTAATTTGTCCCTACAACTATGGTCAAAAGTGAAGAAATGTAGAGACTTTTCACCAGTTTTTTAGCTCCACTGGCCGAAGGCCAGCAGGCTTATGTCATGGCCTCTTGTCCGTCGTGCGTCCGTCCGTCCGTGCGTCCGTCCGTCTGTCCGTGCGTTAACTTTTTTTTAAAACGTCTTCTTCTCTGAAACTACCTATCCAATTTTGATGAAACTTCACAGAAATGATCCTGCCATGGTCCTCTTCAGAATTTCTTGAAAGAATTTAATTCCTTCAAAAACTCTGGTTGCCATGGCAACAAAACTGAAAAATTTTGAAAATCTTTGAAAATCTTCTTGTCTGAAACCGTAAGGCCAAGGGCTACCAAATTTGGCATGTAGCTTTATCTAGTGGACCTCTACCAAGTTTCTTCAATTTATAGCCCTGGGGTCAAAATTGGCCCCGCCCCGGGGGTCACAAGTTATACATGGGCTTATTTAGGGAGAACTTTAAAATTCCTCTTCTACCTAGCCATAGGGCCTAGAGCTACCAAATTTGGCATGTAGCTTTATCTAGTGGACCTCTGCCAAGATTGTTCAAATTATAGCCCTGGGGTCAAATTAGGCCCTGCCCGGGGGTAACAAGTTTTACATGGGCTTATATAACAAGTTTTACATGGGCTTATATAGGGAGAACTTTAAAATTCTTCTTTGACCTAGCCATGGGGCCTAGGGCGACCAAATTTGGCATGTAGCTTTATCTAGTGGACCTGTACCAAGGGTGTCCAAATTATAGCCGAGGGTCAAATTTGACTTCGCTCCGGGGGGTAACATGTTTTACATGGGCAGGCTTATATAGGAAAATCTTTCGCATCTAGCTATAAGGGCTAGGGCTATCAAATTTTGCATTTAGCTTTATCTAGGGGGTCTCTATCAAGGGTGCCCAAATTATAGCCCAGGGGGTCAAATGTAGCCCCACCCCAGGGGGTCACAAGTTCTACATGGTCTTATATAAGGAAACTTTAATAATCTACTTGTACATAGCCATATTTAGGCCTAGGGCTACCAAATTTTGCATGTAACTTTATATAATGGGCCTCTACCAAGATGGCCCAAATTTTAACTTTGGGGGTCAAGTTTGACTCCACACCAGGGGTCACAAGTTTTACATTGGCTTTTATAGTGAAAACTTGATAAACCTGTGTCATGGATCACATATTTTACAGGGCCTTTTATTCAGCAAACTTGTTTTACATGACTTTTTATTGGGCAAGATTAAAAAATCTTTTTGTTTATAACCACACATTCTAGTTTCATATTGTAGGTCTGGGGTCAAAATTGCCTTCATTCCAGGGATCGCAAGTTTAACATGGGCTTCAAAATATTGTCACTTCAATTTAAACATTAATCAAGGGAAATAACTCTTTATGAAAGATAAAGTTCGTTACTATTTACCTCCCTTGATTATCAAGCTGCAGTGATACATGATTGACTTAATAGCCAGTGGAGCGATACAGGGCCATCATGGCCCTCTTGTCTTTTCATTTCTTTAACAATATGTGCAGTTTTCTTGACGGCAGAGAGCCTTGCCTGCAGCCTAGTAGATGCAGGATTTACACACAGGACACATTGTGTTTTCATACTTGCAAAGATATATCTCATTGTTTGAGCTACATAGAATTTGTTGCCTACAAAATTAAAGCTTTCATTATGATTCTAAAATTTTGTTGTGTATTATATATTTAACCTGAACTGGTAAAGTAACATAACATTATTTGCTTCTAGCTGTTCAACCACAGTCCAATACAGCCACAGCTACAGGTCCACAGGCTCCTGTCAACACTGGTGGACCACCTGCAGTCCCACCAGGCATGAACGATGCCCAGCTTCAGAAAGCCTACGCTGCTCTAGGGTTACCATATAATGGAAAACAGGCGGCTAGTATACAAGTCAATAGTGCAAATAGAGCTGCAGTAAATAGTCAAGGTAAAGAAATATTGTTAAAGTATCTTAAATTATTTAACAAGGTTTTATTAGGTTATAAATGTGTGATCTGTGTTTTGTTTTTAAAGTTGTTTTGTATTGTGTGATAACACTCCATATGTCATCTTTGTAAGTTCCTGTACAGTGTATGGGACTGTAATCAATGTTCCTTGGTAAGATCATTGAAAATGCAAATGTCTCGATTCAATATTGTGAAACAATAGGTTGACTTCATTTCAAACTTAAATGCTGTTTTTTCTTTCATTGTTTCTGATTTACTGACATAAGTAAAATTATAACATGACTTACTTTATCCTGATCCCAGATTCATTCATGGAGGGGCTAAGCTAAACCTTTAACCACATCATTCAATGTTTTATCATTGTCACTTGGGACAAAAGGCTTTTGAAAACATTGTGGCAAAAGGAGAAAATGCTTGTTACCATTCAAAGAAAAATCCTATCATTTGAGTCCTATTCAATATGCCATTTGCAATTACTGTCAGTTTGAAGAAATCTAAGGTTTACCCTTTATCAAACAATCCCTGCTTTTAACGACCCTGTGTGAGAAAGCTTTTGAAAACATTGTGGGAAAAGGAGAAAATGGAAAGGGTTAATGTAATAGGGTAACAGTTGAATTGCTCATGTTTGATTTCCAGGTCCCGGTGCTGTAGGTCAAATGCTGCCAAATCAAAACAACACACTTAACTCAGTTATAGGCTCAGGAGGCTTATCAGGCACAGATGGACTGCAGATTATTGCTCAGACAAATAGGGGCACAAAGGAATGGCACCAAAGTGTAACACAAGACTTGAGAAACCATCTTGTCTATAAGCTGTAAGTACTTCATTTTGTATTATTTTGATACTTTCGGAAAAAATACATGTAAATACAAGATTTAAAATAAACTGAAAGAAAGAATTCTCAGAGAGAGAATTTTTATGTCTCTAACTGTATTAACTTATTATTAAAAAAAGAAAAAAAAAAAACTAAATTCTGCTTTTTCTGAAATAGAAAAACATTTGCTTGAAATTAGCAATATTTGATTCTTTTTCAATGACTCTAAAATGACCATTCATTATGTTGTCTCTTTGTGGGTTGAAGAAATTCTGTCTGAACCCTGGAGCTGACCAAAATTTGAAATTTATCATTACTATCAACACTGTTTTAGGGTGCAAGCCATTTTCCCTACTCCTGATCCAGCGGCTTTAAAAGACCGAAGAATGAATAACCTGGTGGCTTATGCTAGAAAAGTTGAAGGGGACATGTATGAGACTGCCAATAGTAGGGTAAGTTAAAGATGCATCTTTACTCGTTTTCATCCAGTTTTGTAACCAATTTTGTCTTTATTTTATGAAATTATAATCATTCTTGTACCTTTGTGCCAAGTGTTGCCCCTGACGGTTGCAAGGTTGCACAGATTGCGACGGATAGAAAATGTAGATCGTTCTATTGCGGCTAGCTATAGACATAACAATCAGTTTCAGGTTTAAATCAAAGAGAAATCCCTTGCGTCTCTTTATCCCATAAACCTTATATCGATTTTTTATCTACGTGTACACAGCTATCTAGATTCTACACATTGTAAAGTTTTAACAGCGTTTGTTTACTCTCTGGCTTTAAGGGTACAACTTTAAGTCTTATAAACTGATACTTGGCTCATCTGATTGTGAAAAAATAACTGTATGTACTTGACATATCCAGTGATACTGGATATGGTCAGTAAATTATTTAATAAGGTATAGTGGTTGCCTTTGTATAGAGGAGAAACTGCCAATCCAAGATCAAGGTATATACTCCCTGCAGGCTGATGATGATCTTCACAGTCAGATAAAGCAGCAAAGATATTCCTAGGTGTAAGACTTAGTCATGTTCTTATCCATGTAAATTTTAAAATTTTAGAGCAGTATTTAACTCTGGCAAACAATCCCAAGTTTTAACGACCCTTAAGAGAAGGCTTTGGAAAGCATTGTGGGAAAAGGAGAAAATGCAGATGACCAACATAGTTCTTCTTCTCCCACAATGTTTTCTATGGCATCCAAGACAGAAATCGTCTCTAGGCTTCATTTGATATATCATCTGCAAACACTTTCAGTTGGGTCTAGTTCAAAATTTTTGCTGTTTGTTAAAGAGTTAAAAGACAGCTGTTATGGATATATTATCCATTACATTCAATTACTGATTTTGATGTGGTATGTTATAGGAGGAATATTACCATTTCTTGGCGGAGAAAATTTACAAGATTCAGAAAGAACTGGAAGAGAAACGTAACCAGAGGCGGGAGCAGCAGCAGAAAGCACAAGGAGGCAACGAACCTGGGGCTATGGGGATACGCCCTCCTGCAACCATGGGCAATAATCTTCTGGGTGGCGGGTCCACTCTTAGTAAGTTAACTTTGTTTCTAAATATTCAGGTTTGGATTTTTGATTTAGAGAATCATGTTACAGTTTAGTTCCTGAATGCTAAAAATGCCAATTAACACGTTTTATGGCTGTATACCATATGTAAAAGAAAGAAAGGTGCTGATGGTACAAGGCCATTCAGGGAAGAACATCGCCCAAAGTAGTAGATTGTATAAACTAAAGATTGTGAATTAATATCATACCATTAAAAAACAGAAAATGTATGAAGTACAGATCATATCTTTATAAGAAAACAGAAAAACATCATGGTGCACAGAACAGTATGTTATTATCCCCCGCTGAAGGCGGAGGGATATAGTTTTAGTGTTGTCTGTTCGTCCTGTCTGTCCGTCCGTCCGTCCGGGAGAATATTTCCAATACTATTGGATGGAATTTCGTGAAACTTCATATGTGTACAATGACCCATTCCGCCGAGACACTTTTTTTTTTTTTTTTTTTTTTTGATTCGATGAAAAATGGCCTACTGGGAGCGATTTTAAGTTACGCAGTCTAGTAAATTTTTCGGCGGGGGATATCATTTCAACGAAATTGCTTGTTGGTTTTGGAATGATAAAGTTTCTTGAGGAGTTTTTCTCTTTCACTGCAGATTTTTTTATGCTTTTGCATGTTTCTTGCAAATTCTGGAACCCAATTTGCTGTGGACAACTATTGAAAACAACTGCGTAAAATAGTCAAAATCAGTGAGAGGTAAGACACGAAACATGAATGAACATGTAAACACAATACAAAAAATATAATTACTGGTACTGAGCAATTTCTCCTGCTACAGTGTCTTTACATGTTTTCAACGGTTACATTTATTTTTATCTATATTTTCAGATGGTCCAATGGCAAACCCAACATCAAGTATTGGAATGGCAGGAACAGGTAATGATCCATTTGGTTTAAATACCGGGCTGAACATCAGCCAGCCCAACATTGGCTCTCCAAACATGCAACGGATGCCTGGCAACATGCAAGTTCCACACCCACGAACAACACCACCACTGGTAAGTTTAATTACAGTTACTTTTGGAAAAGAGAACATGCTCACTCTGGATATTTGCTTGCTTTTGAAATTCTGTACCACACAACAAAATTTAATTGGGTTTTCCCTGGACTCTCATATTGGGGTCATTTAAACCTCGTCAAATGAATGAAAGAGGGAAACTTTCAGATTTTGGGGGATAATTAGAAAAATAAAGAGTCCAAATTCAGAGGAACAGGTGGTCATAAAATTGTGTTGAAAGCATTTGCAGAAGATAACTGGAATGTGACGGAAATCAAATTCTGTCTGTGATGCAAGCTGGTAACCAGCATTTTCTTCTTTTCCCACAATGTTTTATTTCCTTTTACAGGCAAATCCCATTACTTGTGCCACATTTACTATGTCCTTTGGAAATGCTTCCAATTTGGATCTGTCTAAAATTGTGTCGTGTGGTAAAGAGTTAACTCCCGCCCGGGTGGCTCAGTGGTGAGCGTGTCGGACTCATGACCTGGTGGTTGTGAGTTCGATACCCGGTTGAGGCGAACTTTCTTTCCGGCGTATTTTCGCCTCTCACCTATGCTGAAGCATGTGAGAAAAGTAGTCCGTGACTTTGGAAAGAAAGTTGTGTTAGTACTGGTGTGAGAAAGCCAGGAAACACATGTGCGTCACCGACCGCCATGATATGACCTTAGCTGTTAAAGTGGCGTTAAACCCCAGTACAACCAAAGAGTTAACTAGATATACAGCTTTGTAGCATTGGTATTTGTAAGGTTGTTTTCTTAAGATTCCGGACAGTTCTATTACATTTACATGAAGAGCTAAGTATTGAACTGTCAAATTTCAGTCTTTCTTATCCACATCAAGTATTGGAATGGCAGGAACAGGTAATGATCCATTTGGTTTAAATACCGGGCTGAACATCAGCCAGCCCTACGAATTCTAGACCTGTGCTCTGGAATCTGATGAGTAATACTACTATTAATACAAATAGAAAAAAATAATAAGAAATAGATTTTTCTGCAAAACAATAGAATTCATGCAAGCACTTACGTTTGATCAACTCTTGATTAAATTCATCACGCAAAATATCTGTTTTGTCTTTCAAATGATAATACAAATATCATTCCAGATGAACTTACCAGCCAACCCCCCTCAGATGAACGCTGGTTTGAACCAGAACCAGTTTGATCCTCTGGGGAACCGTATGCCTGGTCATATGTTGAATCAGCCAGGCCAGCCAAACTTACAACAACCCCTTCAACAACCTCAGCATCTCCTACAGCAGCAAGGTGCCAACCAGAACTTACAGGCGAACAAACCCCGTGGAATGTCTCCACAAGTCCATGGACTGACGGGCTCCATATCAAACCAATCCTCCATGCAGTCCATACCAGGAAGTACAAGTATGGCAACAACAGGCCGCTCTTTTATAGACACTCTGGTGTCATCAGCCAACTCAACGCTGGCAACTTCGTCAGCTCCATTACAACCGTCGGCAGCTCAATTGGTAAGAATCTTTTACTTGAACTTTGCCTTGTGTGGGGAAAGCAAATACGCGTTATTATTTGCTGAATGGCAAAATTCTAGACTTGTCCATTTTGAAAGGTTTGACAACAGATTGAATTGAATGATTAGAGTTGACTTTTACTTTACCAAACCACAAAATCCTAGACTCATGCAAATAAAAACATTTGCAGGCAATGAATTAGATGGTTGCTTAGTTGTTGAACTTTGTCTAAGAAATGCAAGAAAACTTTGTGGGTTCCCACAATGTTTTTAAAAGTGTTTCACTCAGGTTCTTGTAAACACAGGATTGTTATGTAAAGTGTTGAAAGGTTAGAAAACAGTGGGAAGAAGAAAAGAAATGTGTGAAACATATGGCGTGCAACACGTGAAAAGAGGCATTCTGACATTTGCCTAAAGTGTCGTCTCGGATCACCCTATGCAGTCCGTGCAGGTATCCGATATGACACTTTCTGTTTTTATGCAATTTTCTGTTTTGCACAAGTCTACTGTAGCAAAAAATTTAATGTAGTCGTAAAGTGCCGTCTCAGATTAGTCTGCGCGGATTGCGCAGGCTGATCCGAGACGACACTTTTTCCCAAATGTCAGAATGCCCCTTTTCGCGTGTTGCAAGCCATATTGTATTTTCCCTGGAGCTACTGCTGAATTTGCCACAATATAATTTGTCTACAACAAGAAATATTTAAAGTCTGTCAATTTGCTTGCAGAATGATGTGATGGGTCTAGGAATGGACAAGAAGATCAAACATGAGAGTGCCATGGACGTCAACACTCAGCCCCAGTCTCTCAGTGAGGTCCTTTCCTCGCCGGCATCCTCGGAGCAGGGACCCACTGCGTCTACAACGTCCGTCGTAACCCCTATGTCATCTACCACATCTATCACAAGTACATCAGCATCGAATGCTATTGACATTAAACCTGAGATTAAAACTGAAATTAAGACAGAGGTAAGACTGAATTTACAGTTTTTTTTATTGTTCATTTCTAAGTAGATCTGCATATTTCATAAAAATGTATTTTTTTTAATCCATGTATTAAAGAATTCACTGTTTTTACGTCACTGAAGAAGAAGACTTTTTGACATGGTAAAGGAAAAAAAAGCTTGTTGCTATGAGAAGTATCTCTTTACCCACAATGTTTTTTACCCGTTAAGCACAAATTGAATTACTTCAGCTTTCCACGCCTGTACCAAACAATTACCTGTTTCTATGACCCTGAATATGGAGGCTTTTGGAAACACTGTTGGAAATGGTGAAAACACTATTAACCAGCATTTTCTCCTTTTTCCACAATGTTTTACATGAAATTAAGAGTAAATCCCATCATTTTGACCCCATATTATTTATCATTTGCAAATGGTTTAAATTTGCAGAGTTTGAAATTCTATCGTCCAGTATAGAGTTTGATTGTATTATCCCAACTTTCAGATCAAGACTGAGCCCATGTCAATGGACATTAAACAAGAAGCTACAGGCCTGGACGCATCTTCTGGTATTACTCCTAAGTCCGAGCCATCAGAAAATAGTGGTGAAGACCTCAAACCTAGTCCTATGGATATATCACAGACCAACACCATCACCCCAGTAGCTTCACCCGCCCCACAGAAACCCAGGCAAAAGAAAGGTATGTAAAGTCTTTACCCAGAGATATAAACAATGTATTTTTAGAATTCAAACAGTATTATTGACTCAGTCTTAGGCCTGAAAGTGGAAACTCTTTAGATTTTTAGTCTTTGATCTTTTAGAGCGGGAACTTGTAATAAATTTCTATGGAACACAATTTTCCAGAGCATCGCAACAAAAATTTTTTGTGAAGAAATCCATACTCTTCAAGACTTAGGCATAGAGTCATAAATTCAAAAATGTAAAACATACTGATCCATATAAAGAGTGTTCCTTTCTTCATAGAAACCTGTGTTGATGAATTGTAGGGAGGTGGATCATGCAACAGTTTTCAGTTTTATGAAAGACTTGTATAGTGGTGGGCCGATGATCGACTATAGTCGAAAGTCAGTTGGTTTTGGCTTCGGATTGCGATAATTGATTGAGAAATCCCAGAATCCATTGTAGTCGGTACTGGAACTCGCTCAGTCCTGAAGCGTGAATACTGGATTGGTTTTGTGACTTATATTAATCAGACTCTTGGATTCAAGATAGTGGATGACAAACACAAAAATTGACCAGAAAAATGAGAAAAAAAATTTTGTCCATGGATATCTTGACAAAACTTGACAACTCAGCAAGCTTCTCATTTGATCCCTGAGCCTGGGTTTTGACGCATGGACATTTGAAATGACCTGTCTTCGACGCTGAAAAATATCTGCCTAAATGTCAATCTGACGCATGAAATTATCGTCTAGAGCTTCATATAACTTAGCTTGCATGCATCTGGCAGTAATATGGGCAAAACACGATCAGTAACAAACGCGAAGGACACGCGCATGATAATCAAGCTGGCGAGTCATTTATGACAACGTAATAAAGGTGTTAATCCTCTTATCTAGTGTAAAGTGACCGATTTTAAAGTTACCTGCTATTCAAAATGACTAATTGATGTCAAATCATGTGGTAATACTTCTCCAAAAATTAAATGACATGAAAAATAGATCGCAAAAAAAAAAAAACGTGAAAACCCATGACACTACAATGATCAGCGTGACATCGTCGGATCAGAGGGACTTCAAACTATCTTCTCATCTTTAATAATGAATTTAAACAGTGAATTTACACAATTCTCTGAATAAAACAATAAGTGGAAGCTAAAATTCTGTTCATGAGTGAAAAAAATGGTTGTTTTATGAAATTATAGATCTCTAACAGACGGGTGGGGGGGGGGATTTTTTTTTTTTTTAACTGGTTTGGAATTTAAAATTCAAGGACCAAAATAAATGGTATCAAATAAAGCAAAGAATTTAATGGTAATATATTTCCTTTGATTTTTAAAGTACAAAACATAACATCTTTATAAACTTAATGTCATGTAGACAAATTGTCACAGTATTTAAAGCAAAAAGGCATTCTCAGTTAAATGGAGAAACCGATTGTACAACCGATAGCTACTTGGTTTGCTCTTCTGATTATAAAGTGATAATTGAGTGTGATTTTAAATCGATTGCCCAACACTAGACTTGTATTTGAATTGCTTTTGTGATGTTTAACAATTTTTCAACAATATTTTGGCTATAATATCTTTGTACTGCTGTGTTCAAGTAATTTTCTGTATGTGCTACAAATTTAATCCTTCACCACACGATTCTGAGATTTAGTGACCCGGAGGAATAAGACACCTGAAAACATTGTGGGAAGAGGATAAAATGTCAGTAACTGGCGTTTTCTCCTTTTCCCATGATGTTTTCTACCATAGTAACCATTTACCACAACACAAATTTTGGATCCATCCAAATTTAAAACAATTGCAGACAACAAATTCAAAATTTATAAATACTTAAGTTCTCTAAGACAATAGAAAACATAGTGGGAAAGGAGAAAATGTTGGAAACCATTTCCCATGTTTTCAAAAGCTTTCTCCCATTAAAGGTCATTAAAACTCGGGATTGCTTTGTAAAGGGTGAAAGAACTACACCTCATTTGGATCAATTATTGAGCCATGCTCTGTGAAAAGGGGGCTTAATGCCTCTGCAAAAAGTTTCAACTGAGGTCAGCCTTAACAGTTTGTGCAGGGTGACCTCAGATGAAACTTTGCTTTTTGTAAATTTACTGCATGTCCAAGGACCAAAAATTTTCTGCATGTCCAAGGACCAGTCTATCTCATGATTTGGTTAGTTGGTTGACAAAATGAATTTTACGGATAAAGAATTATACGATGACTTACTGGGTATGATGCATCAGGGAGATGCATTAAGCCCCCATTTTACACAGCATGATCTGTCGCCTGCAGCAACATGTACTATTAATTTGGAAGAGTCAACAATTGTTTTGTTTGGTAAAAGTTTTAAGTACGTGGAAGGAATGTTTGGTGGTGAGAGAGAAATGAATCATGTGGCAACGTATTTCATATGTCCTCTATAAAAACTTTATGCCTAGCTGGAGATTCCAGTATAAAACCCTTCGATAACCATCTGTTTGCTACTATGGACCAAGGGTGGTTTGGCTTTTTGTTTCGATTATTTCTATTTAGTTAATGACAAATGGGGACTGATGGTACCTGTTTTACTTTTCCAGTGTTCAAGCCAGATGAACTAAGACAAGCGCTGATGCCCACATTAGAAAAGTTGTATCGTCAAGATCCAGAATCCCTTCCTTTCAGACAACCAGTAGACCCAGTAGCATTACAGATACCTGTAAGATTTAATCCATTGTGTTTTTAAATTTGAACTTAGTTCAGACAAGATACAGACATTAATCTCTTCACATGAAAATATTATAATAATACAGTAAAACCTCGATAATTCGAAGTCCCACAGGGACAAGCAAAATATTCGAATTTTCGCGGTGTTCGAATTATCCAAAATGTCCATAAAAAATGCAATTCCGTCCGAGATCGGCGATTAAAGTATACTTCCCAAGCAATAGAACCTTGTTAATGATCCTTTTTGATTCATACATTTACTACATTTGAACAATATCATATCGAAAGGTTTCTTTTCTGTGAATATTCCTGTTTTGACTGGATTTTAAATTAGATATTTAAATAATCTAGCCTTTCTTTCTATAGTTATTGGAAAAGGTGTGTACTGTAATTTTTACAAAATCATACGATCTGCACTTTCACATTCGCCCCCTATAACTTTCGCCCTTTTGTTTACGTGAGAAAACAGCCGCAGGTATTTGCTTACTCTGTTCTAGAAAAAATAATAAAATTGACATGTATGTGGAAACAGATTTAAGTTCTTCGGACAACGGCATTTCACTGAAATATAGTTGAATACGGCGCCATGCAGCTAGAAAAAGCTGTTGAAAACGATGGAATAATGCAAGCGGGAAAGATGTCAAAAGTTTGATTCTTCTCCAGAAAAATCAGGAATGTGCGGATGGGCACTTTTGGTTGCGATACATGTAAACGTTCACAAACGGTACCGTGTGATTGCGGTGCTGTTGAAGTGGTCATAGAAGAGTAAATTACTGAAAGTACAGGGCTGATCTAATGAGAAATTAAGAGGACAGCCTAGCTTTACTACAACTTTTCCCATTACTAATATCTTTGACACAAAAACAGACCAGGATATCTACACATCCCGTGAAAAATGACATTTACCTTTGTCAAAGATAAATTTCTTTGACATTAAAAAGAACCAGTGATATTCACGAAATCCCCTATGACGTCACCGTAACAAGACAGAAATATGAAAGAAAAAACGGGCCTTAATCTGTGGCCAGGGATCGTACATAACACGATCCGTGCTGTGGCGAAGAGACTACGAAAAACCTGATGCTATAAATAGATAAAAGAAAGTGTCAGACAGTTTAAATTACACGAGGGCAGCATACGATCCCTGATGAGGGGGAAGGTCGGAATAGACATCTCAAACTTTTCATAATTAGCCTGTCTTCATAAATTAACAGTAATACCTTCTCAAATCACACTGTAGTATGAATCCCCTGTGGTCATTGTCATAGTTTGTAAAACTTACACCACACCATAGACGGGCTGGCGCGATAAAAACTTTGTTCAGAAAAGTGTGAAAACAATTGATCAAGAGGTGCAAAAACATTGTATTCGAATTAACAATCAATTTAAAGAAGGATAATGGTTACAGGGACCAACATACGTGTTCGAATTATCGACTTATCGAGACTCGAAATAACCAAGCTACTTTTGGTGCAATATAGTAGAGCTTTTGCCAAGACTATGGAAATTCCTCGAAAAATGCAGAGTTCTCGAATGTTCTAGACTCGAAATATCAAGGTTTTACTGTATTTCAAAGAAATTTTTACTTTCAAAGATAAAGATCTCGCAACAGATACTTACGTGTTCATTTGCTTCTAAATTCTAAGATAATCTAGCAGAATCAAACAGCCTTGTGATTTAATCAATCTCAATTTTCTTCATTGTTTGCTTCTAGGATTATTATGATATTGTACGGAAACCCATGGACTTGTCAACAATAAAAAAGAGACTGGATACTGGTCAATATAAAGACCCATGGGAATATGTGGATGATGTGTGGCTTATGTTTGACAATGCCTGGGTCTACAACAAGAAATCATCAAGAGTCTACAAGTATTGTACAAAGGTAAAATGCCCTATAGAGTTTAAATCTTCAAAAATGATTGTATAAAAATGCGTAATATTTAACAGAGTTAACATGCAAGAGATTGTATAAAAATGCATAACTTTTAACAGTTAACATGCAAGAAAGTTAGTTAGATTAACAGTTAGAGTGATGAAGAAACCCAATATTTTCATTTGAGAAATAGGACCTGAAGTGCAATGTCAAGATTGTTCTTTTTCCAGGATGTCTCGGCAAAGGGTACAGTGTGGACAAGATCAGGCTGCACAGTTTTTGCAAGCTGATACTGATCTACACTGCCTGCAAATGTAATTATAGTTGTGAAGGATACTTTATGGGTTAAGATTCTAATATTTTGAATCAAATTTTTCCAAAAATACAATTTGTTGTGTTGATTGTCATTATTTGATCAACACTGTCTATTGAATTTAAGTTGTGCAAGGTGCACTAAGGGTTAAGATATTTGTTGTCATAAACAGAGCTCCAGACAGAGGGAGCCATTCTGATTTCAAAATGGAAAATATTAATTATTCTGCACTAAACCCTATGTTGTGGGTACTCATTAGAATTGTCTGATCGAGATGATTCTAATGAGTATCCACAACATTGGGTATCGAAGAGAAACAATTTATTTAGAATACCATTACTCCCTCTTATCTGGATTTTTGATTAAGATATTGCTTTTTGGATATTATAGGCACAAACTTTTAGCCCTAGGATCTTTGAAAAATATTGCATCTAATAGTTTGGGTTAACCCTTGACCAAACAATCCCGTCTTGACATACATGAGAAAGAAGACCTTTGAAAACGTGAGAAAAGGAGATATTGTTAGGTAGCAAGCATTTTCCTCTCTTCCCATGACATTTTCTACCTATCCAAATACAAATCCTATCAATTTAGCCACATTTTATTTTGTCATCTGCATATGCCTTCAAAATGGATTGGTCCAAAATTTTATCTTCTGGAAAAGGGTTAAGTATTTGCTTACTCTCTTTTGCAGCTGTCTGAAGTATTTGAGGCAGAAATTAGTGGGGTGATGCAATCCCTAGGTTACTGTTGCGGTATTAAACAGTCCTTCAGTCCACAGGTCCTGTGTTGCTATGGGAAACAGTTGTGCACTATTTCCAGAGAGGCAGTTTATTATTGCTATCAGAATAGGTGGGTTTTCTTTTTACCCTCGCTTTTTTTCCAAAATAAACTCAAAGTTTTTGCCTTAGCCCTGATATAGTTTGCGTTACCTGCGAAAACTGTGGAATTTTTAACAATCTCAGTTGTTACTGAAAGTATTTAAACTTGGACAAATTGTTTACAGGGAGGGCAGTGCTCTGTAATATATTAGCTTGGCTGTTTTCAAAGAAAACATTGGGGTATTATCATAGCCCTGGCATTGTTGTCAGTGTCATCATTATGCAAAAACTTTTATGTTTAACAGTATCTGTTGTATTACTGAAGATATTTACTTCAAACTCGGACAAATTGTTAACAATCGGAAGGGGGATCCATGCAACAAGGGCAGATGTCCATCGAAGTATTTTTGACTTAAAATTTTCACTGAAAATCAAGCAACTGCAGCTGAGTGTGGCACCTACATGCAGTGCTCTTGTTAAGTCCAGGTTTAATGAAAGAAATGAACTGAACTGTTAATGTTTTTCCTATAGATAAAATCCAATACAACTGCTTTGTAGGGTTGTTTATAAGGTGAATGATTTGTTTTGATACAATAAAAGTTCATGTTGTAACCTACTAAATACAGTAAAACCTCTACTCAAGACCACCCCGACAATACGAGCAACCCGCTATTACAAATGATTTTTGTCAGAACGGAATTTTTCCTTCTTAAACATCATTGATCACGAACCCGCAAATACGAGCACCCCGCTATTCTGAAATTACGACCACCATTTTCAGTACCAATATGAATTTACCTGTGGAGTTAAACCCCGTGAAACGACCTCTCAATTTAATTTCCATAACTTCTTTACGACCAGCTAATTTCCACGCGTCTGTAATCGCAAACTAAAGACTGTGCCACATGTACGAATATTTGTGGGTCCGATGGAATTGACAATCAATTATCAATCTTTTGTTTGTCTATCGACCACTGATTTTAACATGATTGTGTCAGTTGATCAGGATGTTACGTAACATAATCAAACGACCTGTGAATTGATATTTTTAAACCACTGATTCGGTTTTCACGCGGTAATTAAGCATTTATCACATATCGCTGACCTGGATGACAAACATGTCTACATCTGGGTGATCATGATTTATTGTTTATAGCCAGCTGATGTAACCTAAGACGCTTGGGTTTAGAGGTGATCGAGATGGGATTATCATTTTGTATTTGACACTTTACACTTTACATACTGTAATTATACTGTAATGAATATGCGATTGTAAACAAGTGACCACGACGACTGTGAGATCAACGACTAGCAGGACTGTTTGAATAATCAACTCGGATAAAAAAGAAAAGAAAAGTGGGGTGGAGATTTTCCGTGAACGTCAAACGTTCAAAGATCAGCACGTATTCGAAAATCTTTGTTTAAAAATGAAAATTGGCGCTTAGAATATGAGTTCTTGAGACTACACAAAGTGAAAAAGCAGATCAAAAATGAGAATATGACAAGTTCTATCAGTTATATTAGATTTTTTAGTTTTCAGATTCATTTATTTATTACATACCTGGTTATGATTGTTTTAAATAAGCAATTATGAACTGACATGCTTTTACAGGTGGATTTATTTAATAAATTCAAGAAACACATAACTTTTCAGTGAACATGAAAATGTTCTTGTCATTTTCATTTGTGTACTTAGGCTTCCCTAAATGAAATGCATTTATTATTCACATCATTTAGCCCTGCAAAAGGCTACTCAAAGCCAGGGTTTATTTCAAAATGTAGGCGTGTGAAACCCGGAAATGAGACCACCCCACCAATGAGACCAAATTTTAAAAGTACCACAGGTGGTCTTAATAGAGGAGTTTTACTGTAGATGTTCTTTTTTTGCCAGCTTCTAATAATATTTTATCATAATTATATTACACAGGACATCAAAGCTTCTGTCTGACAAATACACATTCTGTGAAAAGTGCTTCTTAGAAATCCCGGGCAATGAAGTGGAGCTGATGGACGACCCAGGACAGCCTTCTGTGTAAGTCTCAAATGTAGTGAATTCTCGGTCAGTTCGGAGGCATGCTTGCTTCAGCAAGTAGATGCAAAGTTGTCTGGTTTTCTATCTGTCCATCAAGCATTTGTGATGACCATAATGTCCACAATTTACTCTTAGTCCCTGTTGATCCCATTTAGATCCCATTTAAGTGGGATGTGGTATCTGTGGACAAATGGTGAGGATTCATGAACTGAACCCTTTAAGTGCGTTTCAGAACTATAGATGCCTTTGCAGTCTGTAGATCAAGATCAGACTGCACAAAACATGTAGTGTGATCTTTGATCTACACTGATTGGTTTGATACCTGGTTGAGGCAAACTTTCTTTGGCAATTTTTTGCCTCTCACCTGATGATACATGTGTAACCTGGAAAGAAAGTTGTGTCAGCACTGGTGTGAGAAAGCCAGGAAACACATGCTTAGGTGCACTGACCAGCGTGATATGACCTAAACCGTTAAAATGGGGTTAAACTCTAATACAAACAAACAAAACCCTATTCCAACTATATTTTATGAAAATCAGTGATGCAGTTTGCTAAAATAGGCAAACTTACATGTGAGGGTGATGTTAACTGACTGATTACATATGCAGAACTGTTCTGTATTGTAAAATGCTTGGGATAATCAACATGAATAAATGCTATTACATGAAAATAAAAGATAACTTGGTGGAAAAGGATACCACAGTGTTTTCAAATATGGCCCACTGTGCTGCAAGGCATATGCTGGTTTCAATGCATTATATGTTAGAAACTCTCGTTTTTATTCAGAACATGTAGGTAATGTTATTACATTCATTAATATTAGATAATTATCTTATTAGTTACTTTTTTGAGTTGAAGATTGTCTGGAAAGATGAAAAAACTTTTTCTATTTTCACAGGAAAGTTCCAAAAGAACAATTTCAAAAGATGAAGAATGATCTTCTTGAAATGGAACCGTAAGTACAACATTACATCTGTTAAAAAGTATCTACCCTTATCAGCCTGCAGTCCGAACAGGGTTACCTGGGTTCGAAACTTCGTTGTTGGTAAATTTTGTGCATGTCAATGGACCATTCTCCCTTATGATTTGTTCTATTTTAATCCAAAATAAATCCATATTATGCAATAGCTTGGTATAGTGCATTGTAACAAACAATCCCAGATTTTAACGACCCTGAGGAAGGAGCTGTTTGAAAACACGGTGGAAAAGGGAAGAAATGCTATTAAGAGCTCACATAATTGAGCCATGCTCTGTGAAAAGGGGGCTTAATGCATCTGCGAAAAGTATCGACCCAGGTCAGCCTGCACAGTCCGCGCAGGCTGACCTGGGCCGAAACTTTTCGCTATTGCTCAATTTTCTGTATGTCCAAGGACCACACTACCTCATGGTTCCATTGTTTGTTAGACAAAATGAATTTTATGGATCCATAATTATGTGATGGCTTGCTTGGTATGATGCACCATGGAGATGCATTAAGCCCCCTTTTGCCAGAGCTTGGCTCATATTTATGTGTGTCCTGGGTTTTACTGGCACCAGACAAGGGCTCTGAAGTATCCCAACCAAGTACACTGCTACGAATAGCCCATTGTGTCTAGACCTCCAGTTTATGTATCCTACACTTTACCACTGAGCCATGCAGGACCTCTCTTTGAGAAAAGAGAAGAGAAAATGCAGGTGACCAGCATTTTCTTCGTCTTTCCCCACAATGGTTTTTACCCCATCAATTACAAGTCTAATGTATAAGTCTAAGAATTATGCTGTCTTGTGAAAATTGAACTAGAAAATACCTTTTTGTTTTTACAGGTTTGTAGAGTGTGAAGAGTGTGGTAGAAAGGTTCACAGAATCTGTGTACTCCATTTTGAACCTATTTGGAACAATGGGTAAGTTTTTTTTACAATCTAGATCAAAAAAAGAATTATAGCGCATGCTTTGATATACATCATCTGATGTAGTTGATGCATGTAAATCAATGCCTTTTTCAAAGTGATGGTTATCACTGAAAATTCACATGTGCAGTGTCAGAAACAAGAGGTTTCTCACTTGGTTTTAGACACTATTTGGTGTCATATTTCAATGAAAATGTTACTGCAGTATTTACTCTAGATATATGTTTATCATACTTCCTTTCATTCAGGCTTTGCCTTAATTAATGAACTGAACCTTAAAGACTCAATGTGATATCCAGGGTGCTTATGGAGCAGATCTAAGTCAGTTCTTAAAGTCTAAGACATTTCAGTCTGAACCAATTTCATTTATTATTCATATGGTTTTTTGCAGGTTTACATGTGAAAGCTGCCTAAAAGCAAAGGGTATGAAGAGGAAAGAAAATAAATATACATCAAAAAGTAAGTTTTATGGCAGGATTTAGGTATGAGAAACAGAAAAGGTATCTTAGTCCTTTACCCCACAACCCAGAGTTGTGTACAGACGTCTCTCTCAGAGTCCTTAAAACACAGTATTGTCTGGTAAAGGGTTAACACTTTACCAAACGCCAAATTGTTAGACTGGTCCATATTGAAAGCATTTGCAGACGACAAATTAAAAGTGTCTCAATTTATGAAATTTGTCTCTGAAAGGATGGAAAACCTTGTGTGAAATGGAGAAAATGCTGGTTACCAGCATTTTCTCCTTTTCCCACAAGGTTTTCAAAAGCGTTTAGTCCCAGGGTTGTGAAAACCAGGGCTTGTTTGGTAAAGGGTTAAATAGCAAGGCCTATTGAAGGAGAAAATGGTTTGATCTAACCGGATTATTGTATTTGCAACAGTTGAAGTTAAAATTTTGTAATTAAAGGAAAGACTTTTATGGTCAGATGCATCATGACCAGTGGTTATATTACTAGTGTTTTCTTATTTTCCTGCATCGTTTGTACTCTTTCGGAGACATTGGAGCCATGCTGTGGCAAAAGGGGTTTTACGCATTTCCATGATACATCATACCAAACAAGGCATCACATAAGTATGTATCTATAAAATCCATTTTGTCTAACAACCAACCAAATTATGAGGCAAATTGGTCCTCTGACACACAGAAAATTGACCAGAAGCAAAAAGTTTTGATTCAGGTCAACCTGCGCAGGCAGACCTGGGTCGATACTTTTTTTGGCAGATGCATTAAACCCCATTTTCACAGAGCATAACTCATGTATTTTTTTATTGGTCTACATTCATTGTGGTTTCTTTGATGCTGTCACTAAGGACCATTCTAAATTTTTGTTATTTGGTAAAGAGTGTATGTGTCAAGATAGATGTGTAACAACCCTTGTATATTAATAATTTCAGGACTACCTGGTTCAAAGCTGGGCAATTATCTAGAAAATCGTATTAACACATTCTTAAAGAAGAAAGATGCAGGTGCTGGTGAAGTCTCAATAAAAGTGCTATCTAGTTCAGACAAATTAGTGGAAGTCCGGCCTCTCATGAAAACCAAGTAAGTATCATATTTAAGGGTTATTCTGTAATCTCCCTTCATGTATAGCGTTTGTTATCCAAATTTGTTCAGCGTCACAGAGTTGGAATGTTTGCTGAGATATGATTTTTCCCTCCTTAAGAGGAATTCTCCCATTCACAGCAGTCCTGAAAATTCAAAACTGTCCCAGCCCTGAAGGTTCTGCTCAGAAATGATACTTAAAGTATGTGTGGATATGTGTCCTCCCCTGCCATATTTCAGCACATCACATCCCTGTATTTGGATAAAGATAAGCGCTAAAATTGAAGCATTCACCATCCCTGGTCTGCATTCATTAATCAAGTTTGGTGATGTCTCATTTGACATCTTGCTCTCTCATGCTGTAATGGGGCCTTTGGCCATGAGATTCTTATATGAGCGGCTCTCTGGCAAAAGGGATCTACTATATTTCCCCAATGCATCATACCAAGCAAGTCACCGTATAATTATAGATCCATAAAAGCCATTTTGTCTTACAACTGACAAAACCATGAGGTAGAATGGTCCTTGGATATGCAGAAAAATTTACAAGCAGCAAAAAGTTTCAACCCTTGTCAATCTGTGTGGACTGCGCAGGCTAACATGGCTTTATATTTTTTGTAGATTCATTAATGTTCCCTTTTATCGAGCATGACGTAAGATACTTTCAACACATAACCCTTTTATCAAACAATCCCTGGTTTTAAGGACCTTGAGATAGAAGGCTTTTGAAAGCATTTTCTCCTTTTCCCACAATGTTTTCTACCCTGCTGGAAACAAATTTCAATTTTTGAGTTATGTTTATTTTGTCATCTGCAGGTGCTTTCAATTTGGACCAGTCTAAAATTTTGTCGTTTTGTAAAGAGATAATACGAGGGCTGTTCGATATGTAATGTGTATTGTACCACAGCACGATAACGCTTTCAACGATTTCGTGGATGATGATACGCTTGAATAGCTCTATTCAATACCTTTCCAACGGTATAAACACGAGCCTTTAGCTCCACATAGTTTTAAACTTATAGTCATTTCGTTAGAGCTAGTCGTTGACCACTGTTGTAAAAATGGTTGGGAAATGGATTAAGAATATTGAAGAAATTAGAGCTTATATAAAAGTTTGCACAAAACTCGGTCATTCGGTAATGCAGATTTTTACTGAATTGGGGGAAGTTTTTGGGTCTGATAAGGTATCTTATGAGACAGTTTGTAGGTGGAGAAAGAAATTTCTGACTGGTACAGAGTCCGTCAAAGATGCAGCAAAATCTGGCCAACCTGTGACTGTAACAGGCAAGGCAAATGTCTCAAAAGTCAGGGAAATAATTGAAAGTGATGGCAGATACATGATTCGTGATATTGCCAACGCTGTTGGCATATCGCTATCGCGGGTGCATTTCATTTTGAAGCGTATTTTGAAAGTACGAAAGATTTCTGCCAGATGGATACCACATATATTGACAGATGACCAAAAACGGGTACGAGTACAAACCGCTAAGCAATTGCTCAAAATGTTTCCCAAATTCAATCAAAGACAATTTGCAAACATTGTTACTGGTGACAAAACATGGGTTCACTATTTCGAACCAGTAAGAAAAATTGGAAACAAAATATGGCTAACTAAACACGGTAGAAGGCCTGTATTTGCTAAAAGAAGCATAAGCACAAAGAAGGTTCTTTATTGCATATTCTTCTCATGTGATGGTATAGCCGTACAAATTCAGGTGCCGAAGGGCAAAATTGTTACAGGTCGGTATTACCGAGATGTTATACTAAAAAAGCTCAAAAAATATTATCTTAAACGAGGCCCTGTGTCAGGATTTAGGCATGTTCGTCTACTTCATGATAATGCTCCATCACATACATCTGAGCTTGTGAAGCAATTTTTGAAGTCGGAGAAGGTTACTGTCTTGCCACACCCACCATACTCTCCAGATCTAGCCCCATGCGACTTTTTCCTTTTTCCAAAACTTAAAAAGTTCTTATCTGGTCCTTGTTACAAGTCCCGACAAGCCCTTGGCTCAGCCATCAGTCAGGTCTACCTAAATCAGCGTACCGTGATGCATTTCAGAAATGGATTCAGAGATTGAAATTATGTATTTCAAACCGCGAAGAATATTTTGAAGGGATGTAATGTTCATTTCACTATTTGACTCGAGTGCTTTTGAGATATCGTACAATACACATTACATATCGAACAACCCTCGTACACTGCAACATGTAAATAACTTGAAAACAAGAGGGACTATAAAATGAGTTTGAACTTATTGTTGTATTTGGATTATCTCTTATTAAAAAAAAAATTTCTTCATGTCTAAAGAATATGAACATAAAATGACTATTTTTTGACATTAAAATTATCCTTATTGTTGCAAGGTTAAAGATATTAGTGTACAGGGTAGTTTGAAGATTGTGTTTTTTGGACTGTAAAACCTGGATAAGAACCGTTCGCAAAAAACCTAAAACTCTTCTAAATATTGCTAGGATTACTTTATCCCTAAGGTTCATGTGTTTCTATGACCCTGAGGAAGAAAGTTTTTGAAATGGTGAGTTCATTTTCACAATATCACACAAAGTTTACTATCCTTTCTTTGACTAATTCCATCATGTAACCAAATTTGGTTTGTTGTCCTTTTTCAGTTTAAATGATGAAATTCTTGCCATTTGAAAAGATTAATGATGAAATGACATTTTTTCTGTTTCAGATTCACAGATAATAGTGAGTTTCCTGAGACATTTCAATACCGTGCAAAGTCCATGTTTGTTTTTGAAGAGATTGACGGAACTGATGTCTGTTTCTTTGGTATGCATGTACAAGAGTATGGGTCAGAGTGTCCGCATCCTAACAACAGGTATGTACACCAGGCTTAGTTTACTGTGTACAAGTTTACAACAACCATTCTAAATTTAATTTGAATTCTGAATTGTGAGATTAGCCATCTGGTCAGCTGAGACAGAATATTTGACCATTGGTTTATAATTCAAACAAAATTATCTGACTTGTACTTATATTGTCGAATTTACCACATACATGTATGTAACATTTTTTTTTTCAGGAGGGTGTATATTTCATACTTGGACAGTGTACACTTCTTTCAACCCAGGCAATTAAGGACTGCTGTTTATCATGAAATTCTCATTGGTTATTTAGAGTATGTGAAATCGTTAGGCTATGTGTGGGCTCACATTTGGGCCTGTCCACCCAGTGAGGGGGACGATTACATCTTCCATTGTCATCCGCCTGAACAAAAAATTCCAAAACCAAAGAGGCTGCAGGAATGGTACAAGAAAATGTTGGACAAAGCTCTCATAGAAAGAATAGTCATAGATTATAAGGTATGTAATTACAGATAGAGATATTGCTTGAAATACTGGATTGATTGTTTTTTCTCTTTTAACCCTTTACCATACGACCAATTTTAGACCTGTCCGAATTGAAAGCATTTGCAGAGGACAGTTTCAATGTGGATCATATGAAATGATTTTTCTTTGATAGGGTAGAAAACATTGTGGGAAAAGGAGAAAATGCTGGTTACCAGCATTTTCTCCTTTTCCCACAATGTTTTCAAAAGCCTTCTCTATCAGGGGTGTCAAAAGTCGTCATTGTGTGGTAAAGGGTTACAAGACTGAATTGATTTTTTTTCTCTCTATTTAGCAGAGCTGATGATAAGAAGGGATATATCATTTTCTCTACTAATAGATTTACATTGTACTACTCTGAGAGTACTAAAGTATAATAGAGATCACATGTATTAACTCTTTACCGAACAGTCACAAGTTCTCACTACACTAAAAACATTGTGGGAAAAGGACAAAGTGGTGATAACCAGCAATTTCAATAGCATTTTCTCCTTTTCCAACGATGTGTTAACCCATTGTTACACACAAAAATTTTAAGACTTTACTGTTGTAGATGATAAATTCAATGTATCATTGAAAGATTATTTCTGTCTTTACTATGTAAGAAGACATGGGAAACAGAGAAAATACATGTAACAAGCATTTCATCCTTTTCCCAACATGTTTTGAAAAATCATCAGGGTCGTTGAAGCACAGGTTTGTTTGTTAAAAGGTTAAAACTTTACCAAACAATCCCATGCTATAACAACCCTGAGGAAGAAAATATGTGAAAATATTGTGGAAAAAGAAAGTGTTGGTAACCACAACTTTTTGTACCCTCAAAGACATAAAAGCTAACCATGGTTAATTCTTTGTCCGCCAAAGATTTTATCAAAAACCAATCTACAATTTTGTTGTTGGGTAACAAGCTAAGGTTCAAAGGATTAGCCCTTTACCACACAATCCCGAGTTTTAACGACCCCCAGGAAGAAACCTTTTGAAAGCATTGTTGGAAAAGGAGAAAATGCTGGTAACCAGCATTTTCTCCTTTTCCCACAATGTTTTCAATCCTTCCCAAAAGCAATTTAAATTTTTTTGCCCCATTTAAATTGTCATTTGCAAATGCTTTCAATTTGGACAAGTCTAAATTTGTTGTGTGGTAAAGAGTTAACTGGTATACCACTCCACGAAATTTCAAACTCGCCCGAATTGAAAGTATTTGCTAACCAGACATAGAATTTGTCTAATATAATTGGGTAGTTCTTTGATAGGAAAGAAAACATTGTAGGACAGGGAGAAAATGCTGGTTACCAGCATTTTCTCCCTTCCCCATAGTGTTTTCAAAAATTTATTTCCCGGGGTTTAAAACACATGATTATGTGATAAAGTGTGAAAGCAAAACATAGATGATAAAATTTTACTTTATCCATGTTGAAATTATTTGTGGACAGCAAATTACATGTGGCTCAAATGAGGAGATTTGTCTTTGATTGGATGGAAAACCTTGTGGCAAAAATAGGAAATGCTTTTCCCACAATGTTTCCTAAAGCCTTCTCCTTCAGGGTCGTTGATTTACAGGATTGCATGGTTAATGGTTTACTTGGTACCTTTATTGTTGAAAGTCCACAGAATACAGTAAAATCTCGATATTTCCAATCTCGAACATTCGAGGACCCCGTATTTTTCGAGGAATTTCCATAGTCCTGGCAAAAACTCCACTATATAGAACCAAAAATAGATCGGGAATTTAGAGTCTCGATAATCTGAAAATTCGAACACGTGCTGGTCCCTGTCATCAATTTACCTCTTTAAATTGATTGTTAATTCAAACACATTATTTTCTCTCTCAATTAATTGTTTTCACACCTTTCCTAACAAAGGAGTTTTAGGTGTCGGCCCGTCCACGGTGAAGTGTAAGTTTTACAATCCATGATAATTACTACAGGAGATTCATACTACAATACGATTTTGAAAAGGAGTTGATCTTGATTTGATAATAAGAGGTTAATTATGTTAAGTTTGACATGTTAGCTTCTACCACCCCTTCCTTCTATTATGTTGTTTGATATTTCATTCTATAAAATCACTCGAGTATTTCATTCCTGATTAGACAACTAATTTTATCCCCGACTTCATTTTTTTTTTTACGTATGTGCATACATCACATGTTCGAAGTCAATTTTGACGCTTAAAGGACAGTTTGAAGCGTTTCTGATCGGAGGATGTCTCATTTTTTATCATTTTTTGTGTCTATTTTTAGCATCAGGTTTTCCCGCCTTCATTCTTTGATCGTTCTCAACACTTTTCAAATCGCGATATTCAAAGATATTTTATTGAAACATCGGTATCCGAGGAACTTAAATCCATACATGTGTAGGCTTAAATATTTTTGATGCCATATTATATCCTACCTTCTGCTGTTTTCTTAGGTCAAAAAATATTTATGCGCTTTCTTTCCCGTGGGGTGACAGTTAATGGGGGCGAATACAACGGGGCAAATTTTACGAATTTGAAAGAAAAACTAGAGTACCGACCTTTCCAAAACCTCACAGGATGAAAGGAATTTTAACGTGACTTATTTCCAAGAACTCGTATGGTCAGATTCGCTGCATTTAGAGAAAATTACCCTTTTGATATGATATTCTTTGAATATTATGAAAAAAGGGAACGAAAACTCGGATTTATTGCTAGGGGGAGGGGAGCGGGGGTTTTAGTAGATGTTAACTTTACTTGCCGATCTTGAACGGAATTCAGTTTTTCACGGACATTTTGGATAATTCGAAAACTGCAATAATTCGAATATTTTGCTTGTCCCCTTGGGACTTCGAATTATCGAGGTTTTACTGTAATCATATAATTATGAGATAAGCATCTGCAACGTTTTTTTCAAACTTGTTCAAACTTTAAAATTTACAAGCTGAAATTACATTCCTCGTTGATTCCTTAACTACTGCAAGTTTCATTTATAATTGGGTTTCTTAGAGACTTAAAGGCCCACTGAAGGCAAAAATATCAAAGCAGGTGTGATAATACATTTAAATTTACATCATATCATTTAAAGTATGGAAAATATTGTGGAGATGACAGTCTGTTATCGTGTGGTCGGGCCATATGCTAGTTGCTGGCAGAAAAAAAGAATTTTAAAATCAGGCAAAAGGAAAACAAAAGACACAGCTACCTGGCAGGTTTTAACCTAGTTTTGAAATAATTTCTGTCAGCAACTAACACTTGGACCAACCGTACAATGACAGATTGTCATCTTCACAGTAATTTCCATTCTTTTAAATGGTATGATATAAATTCAAATGCATTTAAACACCCGCTTTGTTTACATTTGGCCTTTATTGTTACTTTAAGGTCAATTGATTGAATGGTGTTTTTTACATAGCTTACATATTATTTCAGTCATGGTAAAAGCTCACATAATATTCATGTATGTGTTGGGTTTTGTCAGCACTAGATTCAGGCTTTAAGCTTAGTGTCATGCCTGAGGACTCTCCAACAAAAAAGTTAGTTCTGTGAGTGAGGATCAACTCTGGAGTCTCTAGGATTTGAATCAAACACTGCCTAACCATGCAGGACTCCTTTAAAAGAGAAGTAAGGAATGCATGAATAGATCTCTGGGCTGACAGATGCATGTTTGGCCAAAAAGCACCAATTTAAGGTTTAAGTCCACTTTAGCATTCAATTTCTGCTTTTCTAGGATATTTACAAAGATTCCATCGAGAACAACATCAACAAGGTAACAGACTTGCCATACTTTGAGGGAGATTTCTGGCCGAATGTTCTTGAGGATATCATTAAAGAGTTAGATCAGGAAGAAGAAGAGAAGAGAAAGCGAGAAGAAGCAGAGGCTGCGCAGGCCGAGGCTGATGCTATAAATGGTCAAGATGAGGAGGAAAGCTCTGCAGTGGTACATAGTTTAACCCTTTACTAAACAATCCCGGGTTTTAACGACCCTTGGAGAGAAGCCTTTTAAAAACATTGTGGGAAAAGGAGAAAATGCTGGTTACCAGCATTTTCTCCTTTTCCCACAATGTTTTCTACCCATCCCAAAACAGTTTTCAACTTCAGAGTCACATTTAATTTGTCGTCTGGAAATGCTTTCAATTTGGACAAGTCTAAAATTTTGTTGTTTGGTAAAGAGTTAAAGCCTACTTTTCTATTTTAACCATTTGCCAAACAATCATGTGCTCTGAAGGAGACAGGTTTTAAATACAATTTTTTGGAAAAGAGAAAATGCCGGTAACCAGTATTTACTCCTTTTTCAAAAAAAAATAAGAATTTCTAATTTTTTGTCAGAAATTAAAGACTGAGATGCATCTCCATTTGAGACACCATTTACCAAACAATCATGGTTTCTAATGACCCAGAAGGAGACAGGTTTTAAATACATTATTGGGAAAAGAAGAAAATGCTGGTAACTAGTATTTTCTACTATTCCCAAATATGTTTTCTACCCATCCAAAGAGAAATCTCATCATTTGAGACAGGTCATTTTTGTCGCTTGCACATGCTTTCAATTTGGACAAGCCTAAAGTTTAGTAATATGTTGAAGAGTTAAGCTAATACTGCATGGTCCTAACCTGTCTTTGCACAAATACTTGTTTAGTTTGCCACAGTTGGCAGATGATAATTTTGGTGGGATACGGGACAATTGATACCAACCCAAAAATTGTTTTATAATGCACCAAATTCCATTGTATTGAATGAATGACTTGAGACGTTAAAAGAAATAAAAATAAACACGTAAAGACACATCTTCACAGCAAGAGAGTAAACAAATGCTGTTAAAACTTGACGATGTTACAATCTAGTCAGCTGTGTAAACATAGATAAAACAATCAATATAAGGTATATGGGGTAAAGAAACTGTAGGGATTTGTCTTCGATTTAAACTGGAAACTGTGGTTGTTATGTCTATGGCTAGCCACAATTGAATGAAATGCAATTTCTATCTGCCGTAATCTGTGCAACCTTGCAACCATCAGGGGTAATATTTGGCATGAAGATACAAGAGTGATTATAGTTTCATAAAATAAAGGAAAAAACGGTTAAAAAACTGGATGATAAAGAGTGAAGATGTATGTTTAAGTATATTGTTTCCAAAATGATTTGGGGTTAGTCTTAGAAAACTGTACATATCCAGCCTCTTGTATGCCAGAGCTCCAGATAAAGGGAATGATTTTGAATTCAAAATTAAAAATATTAATTATTCTCCACCAAACCCTATGTTATAGGTACTCATTAGAATTGTCTCATCAAGACGATTCTAATGAGTACCCACAACATAGGGTTTGAAAGAGAATGATGGATTTAGAATACCATTACTCCCCCTTATCTCGAGCTCTGTATACTTTGTGGTCCAGTCTTGATCTGCACTGTTAAAGGCACATAACCCTTTACCAAATGACAAAATTTTAGGCCTGTCCAAATTGGAAGTATTTGCTGAAGACTCCAGTGATGAGTTTTGTCATTAATAGGGTAGCAAAGATAGTTCAAAAGGAGATAATTCTGCCTATCAGCATTTTCTTCTTTTCCTACAATGTTTTCAATTGGCCTGTTTCTGAGGGATGTTAAAAGTTTTGAATTGTGTGATAAAGGGTTAAATTTCTGTATTCTTTCTGTTCAACAAAAAAAGAAGAGAATCTCATGATTCCTCAAGAAAGACTGTAATTGCTTGAATTGGCACCAAGAAGTGCCTCAGCAAGGTCTGTCACCGGTTTTTAGACAGGAAATCTCATCTATGATTACTTATATGTAGACTGGAAATCTCAATCTGTAATTTTATTCCAGGACGCTCAAGGGAAGAAGAAGGGCCAGAAAAACCAGAGTAAGAAGAAGAATAACAAGAACAAAAACAATAACCGGAAAGCCAATAGCAAAAAAGTCAATATGCCACATGGTGGAAATGATCTCACAGCTAAACTATACTCAACCATGGAGAAGCATAAAGAGGTATGGTTGCATTCATGGCCAATTTTATTTGTGGATATGTATAGCGAAACAGCTTACTGTGATTTTTTTGACAGGTACCAAATGCTGTGGATATTCATGAGCTCTCTGCATACCAGGGGACAACCCTGTCAGATTTATGCACTGGCTAATCAATCTAATAGGTCATTTAATCGTTCACCTGACAACTTTTAGTGACCTTCAGAAGGAAGCCTTTGTAAAAACATTGAAGGAAAAGGATAATAACCAGCATTTTCTCCTTTTCCCACAATATTTTCAATCCCCTTGAAATAAATTTTAATTTTTAGCTGCTTTTTTTTTTTTTGCTGTTTGCAAAGGTTTTCAATTTGGACTTGTCTAAAATTTCGTCATGTGGTAAAGAGTTATATACTAATATGCAGCAACATTACAGATAGCCTGCTGAGCTGACTAGCTCTGAGTTTCTTTGACCTCTGCTTGTTCCATCAAGTAATTTCATAAACATATGATGAAAAGCTTACTGTATAAGTGGAAATTTTTGCGATGTGAAATTTTTGCGATTTCGCAAATTTGAAGAATTTGCAAACCTTTTCTGCTCGCGTATTTAACAACAAGTATACCAACAAATAACAGTGTCTTGAATTCGCAAACATTTCCCAATGTAAAAGGTCCATAGTCAGTAATTTGCAAATTTTTCGACATGCGTTTATATCCACGTTTACAGTACTTTTTAATTCACTGTATCATGGCTTGAAACTACCCAACCATTCTACCGATTTTCCCATCCTCAAAATCCCATGTAGTTAACCCAGTGCCATTGCTCATTACATGATCTGTCATTATGAAAAGGGATTTTGCTGCAGACAATTTGAAAATAAATTTGATATAATAGTCATGTACATGAATTATTGATACATGCAAAAATAGTTTGGCAAATGGAGAATGTTTTGCTTTGATTCATTTCTTCTTTTGATGAGTTTTCATGAGTTGTCAGTTGACAGACAAAAAGAAAACTGCCATGGGGAAAATAAGTGATTCAAATTATCTAACCAGTATTGCTTTTGAAATTTTCAAATGGCCACAGATGCATTTGGCAGAGCTCCAGGTAAGAGGGAGTGATGGTATTCTAAAGTCATTATTTTTCTTTGAAACCCTTTGTTGTGGGTAGTCATTAGAATCGTCTCAATGAGACGATTCTAATGAGTACCCACAACATAGGGTTTAGTGGAGAACAATTAATATTTTAAATTTTGAAATCAAAATCACTCCCTCTAACTGGAGCTCTGATTTGGTCAAAATTTTCCTAACCCTTTGCTAAAGAATCTGCTAATAAATGACCCAGAGGAAAGAATCTTTTGAAAACCTCATTGGAAAAGTTAGGAAGAAAAACAAGAGGGTAACCAGCATGTTCTTTTTTGCACAATGTTTCTTATCCTTTCAAATACAAATGCTATCATTTGAACAACATACAGATTGTTGTCAAGAAATGCTGGACAGATCCAAGATTTTTTTTGTCTGTTAAAGAGTTGACCAGGTTCTATTGATATCAAAAACTAAGATTTGAAAAATTGAACATTGAACACAGTCCCTACAGAATAAAGGTTAAAATTTATTGTTTTATTTACAGGTCTTCTTTGTTATTCGCCTTCATTCGGCCCAGGCTGCTGCCAACCTACCACCCATACATGACCCGGATCCCCATATTAACTGTGATTTAATGGACGGACGTGATGCTCTGTTGACTCTCGCTAGGGATAAACATTACGAGTTCTCGTCCCTGAGACGAGCCAAATATTCCTCTATTGCTCTGTTATACGAGCTGCATAATCAGGGAAAAGAGAGTTTTGTGTATACTTGTAATACTTGTGAAGCCCAGGTTGAAACTCGGTGGCATTGCTCTGTATGCACGGTATGTATAGTTTTAGCTTGGCTGTTTTCAAAGAAATCTAGAAATATTTCATGGCCCTTTTAAGCTTTTAAAACTTTTCACCTTTTCTCATATTTCTGATTATACTACCGTAGGCATTAACTTGGACTAGTTATTGATGAAAAGAGAACCTATATAAGAAAGTAGGTAACCTTCAAAATGTTTGAGCCATGCTCTGTGAAAAGGGGGCTTGATGCATCTGCAAAAAGTATCCACCCAGATCAGCCTGCACATTCTGTGCAGGCTGACCTGGGCTGAAGGTTTTTGTTACTGGTCTATTTTTCTGCAAGTCCAAGGACCAGTTCACCACGTGATTCAGTCTGTTGTTAGTACAAAATGGACTTTATGGATCCATGATCATGTGATGATTTCCTTGGTAGCATGCATCAAACAGATGAGCCATGCTCTGTGAAAAGGGGGCTTAATGCATCTGCGAAAAGTATCGACCCAGGTCAGCCTGCGCAGTCTTTTCGCCATTGGCCAATTTCCTGTTTGTCAAAGGACCAGTTTTCCTCATGATTAAGTCGATTATTTAAAAAAGTGGCTCTTATGGATCCATCTTATGGATCCATAATTATGTGATGTATCACGGAGATGCATTAAGCCCCCTTTTGCTAGAGCATGGCTCATGTATTGAGCCCCTTTTTGCCAGAGCATGGCTCATTTTTAATGCAGTTACGCAGGCTGACCTGGGCCGAAACTTTTCGCCATTGGCCAATTTTCTGTTTGTCAAAGGACCAGTCTTTCTCATGATTAAGTCGATTATTTAAAAAAGTGGCTCTTATGGATCCATAATTATGTGATGACTTGGGCTGGTATAATGTATCATGGAGATGCATTAAGCCCCCTTTTGCTAGAGCATGGCTCATGTATTGAGCCCCTTTTTGCCAGAGCATGGCTCATTTTTAATGCGGTTATGCCCCTTTTTCAGTTAAAGAGTTTTTACTGAAAGGGCCGTTGCGGCCAAGTGTTGGCATCAACATGTAGTGCACTTGTTATGGATTGGCTTGTCTCAGTGTACTGTTAGTCGTTGCTTTGCAACAGAATTAATGTTCTGTTTTGCCTCTGGAAAAGCTTTTAGCTTGGTTCATGTGGGAAAATAACCATTAGCTAGGAAAACTTAACACAATACTGTTGTAAAGGCTGGTAAAAACAAGACAAGCAAAGGAGCAACTTCTCTTTTTGCCACAATACTTTCAAAAGAGGTCTGCATTGCAGGAAGATGAAATTTGTCTTGCAGGTGGTTATTTGTTAACTAATGCTGTTTTTGGGGAAGATGTACATGGGAATCCATTATTTGGAATATTGTAGTTACCTTTCGAGCGCTTTTTATTACTACAGCTGTATCTGGGGACAGTGTAGATCAAGATCAGACTGCACATAAGGTGATCTCTGAGCTTTAATCCAAACTGTGAGCTTTGCGGATACATCTTGGACTAAAGCAACCATACTACATTTTTATAATCAGTTGGGTGTTATTTCTAGACTAGTGTCATTTATGTTTATGTGGTGTTCTAAGGTTTATGTATTTGCTGGACCAGCCCTGGTAGTTCACAGCTTTGAAAAACATTGTTATAAAAGGAGTGAGTGCTTTTAACAAACAATAACTCATTTTTCCCACAATGTTTGCAGAACTGGTGAAAACCTGAAATTACCTTTTCTCAAAATGTTTGTTCACTGTGTAACTTGCAATAGATGTTGCAAAAGTAAAAGCTTTACTCCGAACTTTAGTCTGTTTTGACATAGCATTCTTTTGAAGACAGTGTTGATAAAGATTAGACTGTTAAAAACTTGCAGGAAACTTGCAGCTTGATCATAAATCAACACTGTCCAAGTTTCTGTAATGGACATTTACAGTCATAATTAACCCTTTACCGCAGAATGCCAACTTTTAACGATCCTTGGAAAGAAGCCTTTTGAAAATGTGGTGGGAAAAGGAGAAAATGCTGGTAACCAGCATTTTCTCCTTTTCCCCACAATGTTTTCTACCCTATAAAAGCAAGATTGCACCATTTAAACCACATACAAATTTTCGTCTGCAAATTCTTTCAATTTGGACAAGGCTAAAATTTTGTTGTCTGATAAAGGATTAAAGATGTAGATACTGCAATTGCAAGCTATTTTTGTAAGAACATCTGGCAGAGAAGCAGACAGCTTGGATCTAAGATCAGATTGCACTTTCTGTGCAGTCTGATCTTGATCTGCACTCAGCACAAGCAATTAAATCAAGGTGCAGCACTAAAAGGGTTAATAGTTTTAGAGTTAACTTTAACTTAAATATGTTCTGGTAATAATGTTTCTTTTTTTTTTCTTTTTTGAAGGACTTTGACCTGTGTAATAAGTGCTACCAGAGAGATGGTCATGTTCACAAAATGGATCGACTTGGTTTTGATCTGGACGACGGCTCCTCAGCGGGAGACAAACAAGATCCTCAGGAAAATCGCCGGCAGTCCATTCAGCGGTGTATTCAGTCCCTGGTGCATGCATGTCAGTGCAGAGACGCTAATTGTCGGTTACCTAGTTGTCATAAGATGAAACGTGTTGTTGCTCACACTAAGACTTGTCGCAAGAAGACAAATTCTGGTTGTCCCATTTGCAAACAGCTTATTGCTTTGTGCTGCTACCATGCCAAACATTGCAATGAAAATAAGTGTCAAGTGCCATTCTGTCTTCAAATTAAGCAAAAAATCCGCCAACAACAGTTACAACAACGGTTACAGCAGACTCAGATGATGAGACGACGAATGCTGACCATGCAAAGAACACAGTCGTCAGCCCCTGCACCTTCACCAGCAAACCCTGTCGGCACTCAGCCAATTCCAAGTGGGAAGCCTGCCGGAGGTCCACCAGCTGCAGCAATGCAGGCTGCTCTCGAAGCCCAGGAAGCTGCCCAAAGACAGGCTGGTTCAAACATGGGTAAACCCCAGATGGCAGGTGTGGGTACAATGCCACCTCCTAAAGCAGGGATGAAACCAGTTTCCACTGGTGCTGGATTACCACAAACAACAATGCAGCAACAGTGGCCCCAACAACAGCCCCAGCAACAAAGTCAGCCCATCGCCCCACCTCAGGCTCAACCCCAGATGGCACAAACAACCATGCAGCAGAACTTCCCACAAAGCCAGCCTAATGTTAGTCAGATGAGATCAATGCCAGCCATGCCTCAGAGAATGCCAACACCCAATCAGAACATGGTTAATATGAATAATGTAGACATGAATCCGGGGATGAATGCTAACAGACCAATGTTACCCCGTGCCACAGGTCAGGGGGGCCCTCCAAATGAAGCTGTGGAACAGCTGATGCGAACATTGAAGGCACCCACATCTCATCAACAACAACAACAGGTCATACAGATCTTGAAGTCTTACCCTCAACTTATGGCAGCTTTTATCAAACAGAGGAATCCTCCTGGGGGTATGAACCCTGCTGGTATGAATAGACCAAACAATCCACAAATGCCAGGTATGCCTAACCTACAACAACAGAATCAGTCATTTCCAACCCAGGAGATGATCTGGCAACAACAACAACGTCTACGTATGCAACAAGCTCAGCAGCAACAAGCTCAGCAGCAACAGATTGGTGGGCAACAGCACATGGGCCAGTTTCCAAACCAACAATTCAACTCGGTTCAACAACAACGAACACAACTGGCCTATGGTCAGCAACGATTTCAGGGGGACAACATGCAGCAGTATCAGAACCCCAACCAACACATGATGCAGCAGGTCCAGCAACATCAGGCTCAGATAAAACAACAGATGGCCGGAGGACAGCCGGTCAGTCCCCAAATGCTTTCGCAACAAACTGTTAACTCGAACATTATACAAGTGAGATCACCCCCATCATCTTCATTCAGTCAAACTGTGCGCTCCCCACAACCCACCCCATCACCACGGCAACAGCTCAATCCGTCGCCAAGACAACCTCAAATGTCGCCCCATCATATACCTCCCAATCAATCACCCCATCCAAACATGGCGGGCGGTGGGGGCCCAGACTTTAATCAAATGAACTCGGATCAGGTGATGTTATCCCAGTTACAATCTCATAGCACTGTGCCTCAAGTACAGAATGCGGGACTTGATAGTCTAGGTCATAGTTTAGCACAAGACTCTGAGTTGAATCAGTTACCACCCCAAGATCAGTTGTCCAGATTCGTGGAACAATTGTAGCAGGAAGTTAGATAGTTTAAGGCAAGAAAACTTAGGAAAAAATTTGTGATCATGTCTATTCCCGCTGTTTCTTTTAATGTTCAAGAATACTGTGTCTTGTTCGTGTAACTCTCTCTCTTTCTCGACTTATTTAAGAAGGACAAATAAGAAGGTTTTCCTCTTTTCCCCCCCTTAATGCACAGTAACATCTCAATTATTGGAACATGACATGTTATTAACATGGAATTTCAGACATCTGCAAGATTTGAGTTGTCTTGTGAAAACAGTGCAGCAGCTGTTTTGATTGCTGATAGAAGAAATCGGAACAACTGCAGCACTGCTTTACCTCTGAAGAAGTACCATTCAAGTTTGTAATAACTCTAAAGAAGCTGATAAATACTGATATTTAATATGTAGACACATGTTAGAAATGTCTTATGTTGTCTATGGTTCGAATTCTTGAGGTGTTACTGTGCTTGTAATATATAGACAAGATTTGGAGATTTGTTTATTCCTCGGTGTAACTCTATATGTGTCCAGTGTTTCTACCGGATTTTTGTGAACAAAGTGTCAAAAAGTGGATGTAATAAGTGTATGTTATAAATATCATAGTGTGAGAGGATGGATATTAAAGAGTTTATTTTATCTAAAGAAAACCTGTACAAAAAATAGTTTAAAAAAAGACTGAAAAGTGATCATTTTTTCCTTTTTTTTTTTTCATCATGTCATTTCATACATCTTTATAAATAGGCCGTCATACATCCGTCATTTATCAGACAATATTATTATTATAAATCATTATTACATTACAATCTGTTTTTGTACATTCTTAACAATTCCCCATTTGTTTCTCTTTTCCAAGGTTTTTTTTTTTCTGTGTCATTATAGATCATTTCAAAAGGTGTAATAAAGGTCATTCTGTATGAGTGCATTTTATGTTATTTTCGCTATTTTCTTCGCATGGTTCAACCCTTTACCACACAGCAAAGTTGAAAACTGGTCCAATCTGAAAGCATTTGCATTCGTCCACTTAAATGTGGCTTCAACAACAGAATTTTTCTTTGAAAGGGTAGTAAACATTGTGGGAAAAGGAGAAAATGCTGGTTACCAGCATTTTCTCTTTTTCCCACAATGTTTTTTAAAGCCTTCGTCTTCAAGGTTGTTAAAACCAGGGATTGTATGGTAAAGGGTTCAGTGTTAAGCAGATTATGTAAATGGCTGTTTCAGCATGAGCTCTTACAGAGTTACATAAATGTAGTTGAAAATGAAAGTGGCTATTGAAATCTGTCAAAAAAAAAAAACCATGAATAATATGATTTCATGGCAGTTTGGGCCAGAAATTCCCACAAAGTATCCGATGCTGTAAATCCAAGTGCAGGTCCCGGATCAGATTCCACAAAAAGTGCCGTCTGGTCTTGGATTTGCACTGTTCAGAAAAAGCTTCTTATGTCCATGATTAGGATTCTTAAAAGCTAAGCAATTTTATCCTATTCTGAATAATCCTCTTTGTGACCCAAATGGGGACTGCTTTTGGGAACATTGTGGAAAAAAAGATAAAAATGCTGGTATCCAGCATTTTCACATTTTCTCAGTGTCTGCTTCCCTTTAAAGACAAACTTCAAAGTTTTAGCAACATTTAGATTTTTTTTTTCCATATGAACTTGACAGAAATTTGGGCTGCTAAAGAGTTAAGTGGTATCTCTGTTTTGTTTTCCAATGAACTACATGTATATGTGAAAAAGCCATAGCTTAATTGTTGTAAAAACTGAATCTAAGTTTATATTCCAAGGGTGTCAATTTGACTGGCTGAGATATGAGGTATTGGCTAATCAAAAAGCTAGTCTTGAAGTTTACATTTAGAGCAACATTAAGGATACTGGGTCAATATCTTGAATCTTCCTTACTGTTGAAATGCACACCAATAATTTGCTCGTTGATTTCAGGACGTACTTTCGGAAATAAACCCATGAAGTTAGAAGGAGGGTTATAATAACTGGCCTGCAACACGCGAAAAGGGGCATTTGGACATTTGCATAAAGTGTTGTCTCGGATCAGCCTGCGCAGTCCGCGCAGGCTAATCCGAGACGGCACTTTACAACGACATAAGATTTCGTCCTACAGTAGACTTGCCAAAACAGAAAATATACATAAGAATGGAAAGTGTCGTTTCCGATCAGCCTGTGCAGACTGTGCAGGCTGATCCAAGACGACAATTTACGCAAGTGTCTGAATGTCTCTTTTCGCGTGTTGCAGGCCAACTATAGAATGACCTGAATTAGGTTATACCTATAATATTCCCCGCCCCTGGTACTGATAAGTAAAGTATTTTGGTGATATCAAGAATTATATTTCTTTGATCTTTCCCAGATAACCTATGTTGTGGGTACTCACTAGTATTGTCTCTCTGAGATTTGAATAAGTACCCACAACCTTGGTTCAGGAAAGGGAATATGCTTCTAGAAGTATAACCCCTCTCCCCGTTTATCTGCTTCTCTGTCCCTAGTTGAAAACATTTGCTAAAATGGTTGTGGTTAGATTGTGATGCGTTTATAGCTTCTACCAGTAATCCCCCCCTACTTCTTTATTGAACATTGAAGAAACAAGTTGGCCTACTTTCTGATTAAAAAGATGCTTAGAAGGTGAAATAAATTTGACACTGATGTAATTCTCATTTAAGTAATGAATATATGAAATAAATGATATTAAACCTTAAGGCGCAATTAACAAAATTGATATTTTCCATCATGAAATGACAAACCGAAATACTGTTATTATGAATTTGTGTATGTGAAGATCAGCATTGTTCGATATGTTGAGATACTTAATCTTGTCAAAACAGATTAAAAGTTGCAGGCTTATATTTTATCTACAAACCAAATATACCAGTGTCATTAGAGATAAAATCCGGTTGAACATTTGTGATTTGTGTTAAAAAATATACAAAAAGTTCCTCTTTTTAAGGGTCCTAGGGTCCACAGGCCTTTTTGAACAGTAAGGGAAAATGAGAAAATGATGTTATCCAGCATTTTCTCCTTTTTCCTCAGTGTTTTATATCCTTTGGATGACATATTTTATCATTTGAGAAACAGTAACTTCGTCGTCACCAAACGCTTTTAATTTGAACGGGTCTAAGATTTTGACATCAAATACAGTGTGATTTCATATATATTGTATATCGGGGATAGGACAATTAACAGCATATAAAAGGATAGCGTTTCTACATAGGACCTATATTTAGACGAGTGTCAATTTATTTTACGGTATTCCTCTTAGTTTTTTTTTGTGTACAATATTATCTGCACGGAATGTTGTTAAATTTTGTTTTGTACAGAATCGGAAAGAAAAAAAATATTTATAAAGGGAGGTAATATTTGAATCGATTATAGTTTTCGTTACCATAGTTGTCTCCCTTGCTCTGAAAGAGAAACATGTACATTTTCCTTTTTGTATTATTTTGTGTCGAGCGTCACGTGTGAGTGATGAAGTCCACTTGCAAATAATGTAAAATAAAACATTTACATACATTGACATTTTCTTCTTTGCTTTTCTTTGAATTCATGACTAACGTTTACAAGCCAGTTGATTTTACTGCAAAGAAATTTCTCGTGATATGATTGGATAACATGCCCCAAACATATCCAATCATGTACACTGGCAAAACCCACGTAAAAGCAGTTTCCCTTTCGGGAGCCCCGTATACATAACTACACTTCAACATCAAAATGGCGGCGTCGATCGACTGATACGGGCTGCCCAGAAAACAAACATACATAGTAGCCATCATCATATTATTACAAGTTTCCCTTGTTGGAAAGAATGGATTTCTTTTGAAAATAAATGAATATAGTTACATGTATTAATGTTTGATTTCATTCTAAAACAAATACACGAGGGATTAACATGAGCCATCCCTTCGTCAGGTACGCAAATTGTGAAGAGTCGAAACTCATGCATAGTGCTTTATAATGTTAATAGGATAATCTAAGGTCGTTTGAGGCAACTAATGGCCGTTTAATTTGCCAACAAATCATTGAAATTGATAGTCACTTACCTTGAAGTTGTTTAAATCCATGTGTAAGTAAAAATACTTGGAATGTCTATTGCAATGACATAATCTTGATTAAGTGTCAAACTGCACGTTTTACCAAGGCTTCACTGACGTCAGTTTTGCTTGAATTGGGGTTCTCAGAAGGGAAATTCTGTGTCGTCAGCGTACTCAATTCCTGACACCATAAAACGGGGAAATTTTACTTAACACACGTCGGAATGATAAAACTGCAGTATAATAAATTCGTTGTACGGTCAGGTGGCAGTGAACTTGGAACTTGTTCACGGCTGTGGCGGATCGTGCGGCCACCTCGCCTTCGGGTGGGGGCAACATGATTCACCGCAGCCGTGAACAAGTTTCCAAGTCCCCTGCCACTTGACCGTACTAGTTATGTATCCCATTACAGACTACAAACAGTGGTCCTCAGTGACTCGATGGCAGGCGTTGGGATTTGTAATTGAAAATTTTGTTTCGATCCTAGCAGAATTGGACACTAAGGAGTGTATTTGGGCACGTCACTGCAAAGACCAATTCTGGCAGTGGTTAAACTCAGAAAGGCAGAAAATACGTAAGCTGTAACCATGATGTTACTGAGAAATTCTTGAGAACGGCGTAAAACTCTCTCAAATAAATGAACTGAGCTAAACAAGAGGTATGATGAATCTTGGTGATCCATTGTACGAAGTAAGTCACCACATAGTTGTGGTACCCAGGTTGTCTAAAAACCGGCTGAATTCTGGAGCAGACCGGTCCTTTGACATGTAGACAATTTACCAAAAGCAAAAGTTTTGACTCGGGTCAGTGAGCAGGCTGGCCTGGGTCGATGCTCTTTGCACATGCGTTGACCACATCTTGTCAGAATATGGCTTAGCCGTTGGGCTGCGAAGCGCGACTCACTAACGGACCTTTTGCGGACAGTGTAGATCAAGATCAGACTGCACACAACGTGCAGTCTGATCTTGGATCTACACCGTCCGGAAAGGAGATATTATTACCCAAAACATAACTTTGAAATAGCAGTATTTAGGTTTTTACTATCGAATTGAAAATTTCATTTTAGTTACATAGATCTAGCAGGGTAAGTTTTAAATAAATGTGTTGTGAATATTGTTTACTAGTAGAATAATAACTAGTCTAAGAACGCGAATGAGAAACAGTATAAGAGAAGTGGCAGACCTTTTTCGAATGTGATAAAAAGAAATTTTATGGGGGAAAAGAAGCCATTGCTTGTGACAAGTAGCTCTACTTGGCTTCTCCTCACACAGTTCGTTTAAAAGAATGTCAGTTACATTGGAAAAGGATGTCTTGTGAACTCTTCATACTTCAAACTTGTACACTTGTCCGAATTGAAAGCAAATTCAATGTTGCTTTAAAGAAGACGATATCTGTTTTTCAAAGGTTAGTAAACAGTCTAGGAAAGAAGGGAAAATTTAGTTTCAAGTATTTTCTCCTTTTTCCACAACATTTTCAAAATGCTTCTTTTTTAAGGTTTGTGTGGTAAAGGGTTATCAGATTAGGGGCACACAGACGAATGTTCGGTCGTGCAGGAGTCCAGAGATTCTTTATTGGATCCCACTGGTCACCTGGGATATCCTTTGGTACGGCAATGCAGAGCACCAGCCAAAAAATAATTGATCGACATACAGTCTGATCTTGATCTATGTTGTCCGCAACAAACTCCTGATTTCATCTAAGGCGTTGAAAGGGAATAAATACATGAGCCATGCTCTGGCAAAAGGGTGCTTAATGCATCTCCGTGATGCTTGAACCCAAGCAAGTCATTACACGATCATTGATCCATGAAATTCCTTTTGTCCAAGATAACGGCTCCCTTCCCAAAAATGAAAAAAATAACCCTTTACAAAGCAATCCCGTGTTTTAACAACAGTGAGAAAGAAGGCTTTTGAAAACAGAGAGGGGGAAAAGAAGAAAATGCATTTTCTTCTTTTTGTCCATAATGTTTTCTTCCCGTTTTTGAAACAGATCTGGGTCCTGTGTGGCTCAGTGGTAAAGCGTAGGACTCGAGACCTGGAGGCCCCGGGTTCGAGCCTCGCTACCTCCACTGGGCATTTCACATGAGCGTCCTTGGGAGACACTTCAGAGCCCAGCCTAGTACTGGTGAAACCCAGGAAAACATGAATATGTGAACTGTCGCCGTGATATGACTGAGATAATGTTGAAAGCGGCGTAAAACACCATTTAAACAAAACAAACTGCAGACAGATCTTATCAAGAATGGCACGTTTAATTTTTTCGCCTGAAAATACTTCCAATTTGGAGCAGTCTAAAATGTTATCGCCTGGTACAGAAGTAAAGCCACATACATCATCCAGCAAAGACATAAATTAGTCCTTCAGATAATACGACGAAAATATTGCAGAAAACGCTGTAAAGTTCTTTTTATAAATACAAACAAATAAATACCAGTGTGTGTGTGTGTAGCTATAAAAGTGTATATTTGATCGAAAAACATTTATTGGTTGATAGTTGATTTAAGAGATAAAATATTAACTTCGAACGGAAGGGATATCCGCCCTTTGTCGTAAAATTTCCTACTTTCTTATCCTACTCTCTGTTTTCATTCCCCCCCCCCCCCCAACATACACACAAAACTTAACCCTTTACCAAACAATCCCTGGTTTTTACGACCCATAGGAAGAAGCCTTCTGAAAACATTGTGGGAAAAGGAGAAAATGCTGGTAACCAGCATTTTCTCCCTTTCCCACGATGTTTTCTACTCTTCTAAAGTCAAGTTCTAACTTTTGAGTCACGTTTATTTTGTCGTCTGCAAATGCTTTCAGTTTAGACAAATCTAAATATTTGTAGTTTGGTAAAGTGTTAACTCTTTACCAAAAGACAAAATTTTAGACTGGTCCAAACTGAAAGCATTTGCAGATGACAAAATAAACGAGACTCAAAAATTGAAATTTGTTTCCAGCAAGGTAGAAAACATTGTGGGAAAAGGAGAAAATGCTGGTTACCAGCATTTTCTCCTTTTTTCACAATGTTTTCAAAAGGCTTCTTTTCAGGACCGTGAAAACCAGGGATTGTTTGAGAAAGGGTTAAATATCCCAAGGCAATTCCCCTCCGTTTCCCGTTTCAACCACCACATTTGCAGACTTTCCACGTGCGTAATCTGGACGTGTTTTTTATTCACTGTTTAGTGTGTTAGTCTCTTGTGTAAAATTCTTATTTAAGATGAAACAATGTGATTTTTTTTATGATGGATTACTAGTATTTAATCAATAGATAAAGTCTGGACTTAATAAACATCGAGGTGGGTGAATTTATTGCTGTGGTCTCTCTTTTCTCCTTTTTCATCGTCACTTTTTGGCCAAATCATCATCATACACTCTGTCGTTGTCTATGTCACCTATTTTACCCTATCCCATCCCTTAGTAACAATGTTAAATGATGGCCGTCTTGATGTACTCAGTCGGCAATGTGCGGGGCTAGAAAATTTAGGGGTTGTGGGTTTGATACCGAGCCTGCTGGCTCAGTTGGTGACAGCCGGGATTGAAAATAGGAGTTGTGGGTTTGATGTCGAGCCCTTTGGTTCAGTTGGTGACGTAAAATGGGTGTTAAAAGCTCAACAGAGATTGTGTTTCTTGTTGTATGTTTCCGACTTTGTAAATAAAATTTACTTGACTTGAAAATATGTGAGTTCCATATCTGGCATGGCCAAAGGGTGTCAGCTTGGCCAATTAGTTTAGGCGTAGGATCCATAGTCTGCCAGTCATCGGTTCGATCTCTAGGAGAGAGATTTGGGTTTTGCGAGAGTTCCCTAGGGCAAAACACTTCAAAAATCTGTCCTAGTACCTGTGAGACGAAGGAAGTTATAAAACACGGGAAAAACTGATCAGCTGTCGCCGTGATATGACTAACATGTAACCTCAAGTTTGAGCCTCACTGGAAACACTTTATTTTCGTGGGAGTGTCCCAGAGCAAGAGCCTAGCAAGAGCTCCAGCTTAGTACTGGTGAAACCCGGGAAATACATGAATATGTAGGCTGTCGCTGTTATATGACTGAAATAATTTAGAAAGCGGTATCAACACACAATCAATCACCCTCAAAGTCAAATAATTGCCATTGTGACAGAAATCGTTTCTCGGAAAGCAGCCGATAACTTCATCACCATAGACATCATTTCAAACTCTATCAGACGGCATAATTTTAGATTTGTCCAAATTGAAAGCTTTTGCAGACGATTAAATTTTTGAGATTTATCTAAGAAAGAACGGTAAATATTTTGGACAAAGGTGAAAATCCTTTTCACCAGCAGTACTAGAATGGGGCTTTGCAGTGCCTTGCCCAGGAACACTTCAACAAGGAAAACCTTGTAAGCATGGATCGTTCAAGAATTTGATTGTTACAATTCCAGCACCGTAACCTTTTACCAAACAATCTATTGTTTGAACGACCACGAGAAAGAAAGCTTTGGAAAATATTGCGGTGAAAGCAGAAAATGCTTTTCCCACAATATTTTCATGTCTACCATGGACAAATACTATAATGTTAGCCATATCTGAATTGTCGTCTGCCAATACTTCCAATTTGGACAAGTCTACAATTTTGTCATCTGGTAAAGAGTACGTTAAGGGGAGCGATATTGGCCTGCAACACACGAAAAGGTGCATTTGGACATTTGCGTAAAGTGTCGCCTCGGATCAGCATGCGCAATCCGCGCAGGCTAATCCGAAACGACACTTTCCGTTTTTATGTAATTGTCTGTTTTGCACAAGTCTACTGTAGCACAAAATCTAATGTAGTCGTAAAGTGCCGTTTCGGACTAGCCTGCGCGGACTGCGCAGGCTGATCCGAGACGACACTTTACGCAAATGTCCGAATGCCCCTTTTCTTGTGTTGCAAGCCATATAATTAAGAGATTCTGGGGTCCTTACCGGCCACACTGGGTTTTCGTGGGAGTGTCCTTATGCAACGCGGAGTACTGGTCAGCCTATTAGTGAAAATGTTCAGGAAACACGTAGCATACAGTATGGATCAAGATCGGACTGCACATGACAGCTAGTCTGATCATAGTCTGAAAAATCTCATATTATAGTTTTCTTTTTTTTTTTTAGGGGGGGAGGGGAGGGGGGGGGGTTTGGTTAGTTGGCGCTTCAAGTTTTGATACACTATATTGCTACATGTAATTTCTTAAACTCTTTACCAAATGACAAAATTTTTAGACAGGTTCAAATTGAAAGCACTCAGACGACAAACTAAACGTAACTAAAAAATAGAAATTTTGTTTCCAGTAGGGTAGAAAACATTGTGGGAAAAGGAGAAAATGCTGGTTACCAGCATTTTCTCCTTTTCTCACAATGTTCTCAAAAGACTTCTATCTCAGGGTCGTAAAATCCAGAGATTGTTTGTTAAAGCGTTAATCGTGTTTATTTTTCCATACTTCTCAGATAATGAAAATCTACCTAAGTTTTTGTTTTCCATGCATATGACCTCGTAATTGTCGTTTACATTGCAAGCTATAAACATGCAAGTGCGGTTTCATGCCGAATAAAAAAAGTTATGAATAAGTACGTATACTTGTACTTTTGAAAACGGCATAACGACAGCCTTGGTTCCAGTCTGATATTTTTTCTTCTACGTATTTGACGTTACTTTGTCAGAAATGACAAGAAAAAAAATGGTATAGAGTTGCAGATTATGTTTAACTCTTTACCAAACAACAAAGTTTTAGACTGGTCCAAATTGAAAGCATTTGCAGACGACGTGACTTCAAAAATTGGAACTTGAGTGTGGAAGAGTGGAAAACATTGTGGGGAAAAGGAGAAAATGCTGGTTACCAGCATTTTCTCCTTTTCTCACAATGTTTTCAACAGGCTCTTTTTCGGGGCCATGAAAACCAGGGATCGTTTAGGAAAGGGTTAAAAATCTATGTAGACCGTGATAAGGACTCCGAAATTGTTAACGCTAGGACCGAACTGAACAGCACCTTTTGTTACAATGTTAAAACCCTTTACCAAACAATCCCTGATTTTTACGACCCAGAGGAAGAAGCCTTCAATGAAAACATTGTGGGAAAAGGAGAAAATGCTGGAAACCAGCATTTTCTCCTTTTCCGACGATGTTTTCTACTCTTCTTAAGTCACGTTTCACTTTTGAGTCACGTTTATTTTGTCGTCTGCAATTGCTTTCAATTTGGACAAGTCTAAAATTTTGTCGTTCGGTAGAGTTAACACGTGCATTCATATTTTGTATCATCATCATCATCAGTATTTCACAGGGATATTTTCAGTTATCTGCTGCGTTAGCTTTTGATTGTAGCAGACGACAAAAATTGAGAATCGTCCGTCGTAACCGCCAGACGAAAGATCTAATGTAGCTTAAAATGGAAAGAAATCTTTCTTTGAAACTGAAGAAAACATTGCGGGGACAGACAAAATGTTGATTATCATAATTTTCTCTTTTTTCCCACAATGTTTTCAGTCTTCTGTCGGTGGATGTTTAAACTCGGGCTAGTTTGATAGAAAGTTCTGCTTGAAGAACTGAACTCATCTGGCGTTGATAGCGAGACTTCCGGTTGAGTTTTTTTTTTCAATGTTTTTACAAGACATTGTATTCAAATATAAACTACGACCTTAATCCTATAGGCTCCAAATTGGCCTAATGGTCAGGGGAGTCGACTTGGGAACCCGGGGGCCCGAGATCGAGACGCAACCGAAACCCAGAAAAAAAAAAAAAAGCAGAGAGACAGGGGGCGAAAGAGAAAGACAGCCGGATAGAGAAACGACAGCCGGACTGAGGACGGGAAAGAAAGACACTTGGGTAGGCGATGGTGGGACACAGGGAAATTACCTTTTACTACTCTGTGTATTTGGAATTATCATTTTTAATAAAGAGGTGTTTAAAATATGAACATTATTTTTTACTTTTTGTCAAATTTACAAAACTTGTTTTCTCTGTACAGAGATCAAGTTTAAACAAGAAGAACAACTAAATATAAAAAGAAAATATTTTAATACTCAAAATGAGAAGTTCATGTATACAACATATTACCCTAAGATCAAATTCATCAATCTGAACTCTTCACCAAACATCAATATTTTAGACTGGTCCAAATTGAAAGCATTTGCAGACGACAAAATTAATGTGACTCAAAAATTGGAATTTGTTCTAGGAGGGTAGAAAACATTGTGGGAAAAGGAGAAAATGCTGGTTACCAGCATTTTCTTCTTTTCCCACAATGTTTTCAAAGGGTTTCTTTTTCAGGGTCGTGAAAACTAGGGATTGTTTGGGAAAGGGTTAAATTAAAATGGCTATAAAAAACAATATGGAAAAAGGAGAAAATGCTGAATACCAAGATTCTTAGACTGGTCCAAGGTCAAAGAAGACCAACTGAATATAGCTATGACTATGGAATTTGTCTTTCAAGGGGTAGAAAACAATGTGGAAAAGAGAAAATGCAGGTTACAAGCACAATCACAATTTTCCACAATGTTTTAAAAAACCTTTCACATCTTTTTGTTTAACTCTTTTAACAAAAGAAAAGCTTTTCAACTGGTCCAAATTGAAAGCAATCGCAGATGACATATTTAATTTAGCTGAAATGATGGTAATTGTCTGTGAAAGTGTAGAAAACCTGTGGGAAAAGGAGGAAATGCTGGTAACCAGCATTTTCTCCTTTTCTCAACATGATTTCAAAAGCCGCCTTCTGTGACAGGGTTGTTTAAACTCAGGATTGTGTGGTAAAGGGTTAACAACAATGGCTGGTATGAGAAAAAGTTAAAACAAGAGGGCCATGATGGCCCTGAAGTCACTCACCTGAGTCTTTTGACCAAATATAACCCTTTTTCAATCTCTTTCAAGATATTACTACAAACAATGTAACAAGCTTTCATAATTATTTGACTGAAAATTTGGCATCTACCTTGTACACAAGCTTTTTTTCTAGAATTTCTCTCCATGACCTACTTTTTAGCCAAACATAGCCCATTTTCCCATTTTAGATATTATCGGAACAAAGATACTGACCACCTTTCATAAGTATTAGACAGAAAATGTGGCCTCTAGAGAGTACACAAGGTTTTTCCAAGACATGACATGGTAACCTAGTTTTTTACCCAATGTGACCCATTTTCAATTTCATCATACTGATCATGAAGACAAACATTTTGACTAATTTCCATAAGTGTTGGACAGAAAATGATGACTCTAGAGCTACACAAGCTATTTTAAAGATTTGACCTGGTGACCAAGTTTTTGACCTGATGTGACCCATTTTCAAATTCATTCAAGATATCATTATGACAAACATTCTGACCAACTTTCATGTGTATTTGACTAAAAGGTGGCCTCTATGGGGTACACATGGTTTTTTTAAGATTTAATTTAGTTACCTAGTTTTTGATCCAACATGACCCATTTTCAAACTCATCCTAGATATTATCAAGACAAACATTCCGACCAACTTTCAAGATTTTTGGACTAAAAATGTGGCCTCTAGAGCGTACACAAGGTTTTTCTAAAATTTGACCTAGTGACATAGTTTTTGACCCAACATGACCCATTTTCAAACTCGTCCAAGATATCATCAAGACAAATATTTTGACCACATTTCAAGAGTTTTAGACTGAAAATGTGGCCTCTAGAGCATACATAAGGTTTTTCTAAGATTTGACCTAGTGAACTAGTTTTTGACCCGACATGACCCATTTTCAAACTCGTCCAAGATATCATCAAGACAAACATCCCGACCAAGTTTCATGAGTACCAGACTGAAAATGTAAGCTCTAGAGGCCACATTTTCAGTCCGATACTCATGAAACTTGGTCATACACAAGGTAAAAGTTGACGACGCATGACACACGACAGATGACGCATGACAGACACAGCACGATCACAAAAGCTCACCATGAGCACTTTGTGCTCAGGTGAGCTAATAAAGACAATAAACCTCATTATAATACATGATATTTCAACTCTTTACCGAACAACACAATTTTAGACTTGCACATGCTGCAAGTACCAGTATCTGCAGCCAACTAATTATATGTGGCAGAAATGCTGTGATTTGTCTATGATCGGCTAGAAAACATGAAAAAGGAGTAATTACTACTGACCAGCAGTTTCACCATTTTCCACAATGTTTTCAAGAGCCTATTCCATCATACTTTTTTAAACAATAGCTGGTTTGATACAGGATTAACTGTTTACCACATAGTTCCGACTTTTAACAAGCCTGAGAAAAAATTGTGAAAATGCTGGTAACCAGCATTTTCTCCTTTTCCCACAATGTTTTCTAACCTTTCATAGACAAATCCAATCATTTGATCCACTTGTAACTTTTGTTCTGAAACACTTTCAATTTGGGAAAGTCTAAAATGTTGCCATGTGATAAAGGGAAGAATAAACACCAACCCATCAAACTAAACACAATTTTAACTTTTTACAAAAAAAAAAAAAGGTGACAAAATATTACTTTTGTCCAATTTGAAAGCATCTGCAGACAATTTCAATGTGGCTCAAATGGTGCAATTTTTCTTTGATAAGGTATATCTATAGAAAACATTGTTTGAAAAGGAGAAAATACTGGTTACCAGCATTTTCTCCTTTTGCCAAAATGTTTTCAATAGGCTTCTTCCCCAGGGTTGTAAAAAGTGGGTATTGTGTGGTAAAAGGTTAAAGTGCCTGAACAAACCCAACAGACTCTTCCAGTCTAGAAATAAAACCCAACTAATTGCAGTGTCAAGGTTGCTTTTGTCAGCAAGTGGATAAAGTAGATCAAAGATCAGACGGAATGTGTCTGATCTTGATCTAAACTGGCGGCAAAGGCAACTGTGGTTGTGAAAGGCCATTTAAAGATTAACTTTTTACAAAATGACAGAATTTTAGTATTGTCCAATTTGAAAGCATCTGCAAAGAACATACGAAGTGTTGCTCAAGTGAAAGAATTTGTCTTCCAAGAGATACAAAACACAGTGTAAAAGGAAAAGATTAATGCTGGTTATAAGCACTTCCACCATTTTCCACAATGATCTCAAACATCTACTACATACAGTTTTAAAAACAAAATGCTTTGATAGAGGGTTAAAATCAATACAATAAGCTCATCACAATACAAACTGTTTTAACTCGCTACCAAATGACAATATTTTTGACTATGGCAAATTTAAAGCTTTCGCACATGGCCTGCAACACACGAAAAGGGGCATTCGGACATTTGCGTAAAGTGTCGTCTCGGATCAGCCTGTGCGGACTCCGTTTTTATGTAATTTTCTGTTTTGCGCAACTCTACTGTAGCACCAAACCTAATGCAGTCGTAAAGTGCCGTCTCAGATTAGCCTGTGCAGACTGCGCAAGCTGATCCGAGACGACACTTTACGCAAATGTCCGAAAACCCCTTTTCGCATGTTGCAGACCACATGACAGTTTAGCTGTGGCTTAAACAAATGACCGCTTAAACAAATGGATTGGTCTTTGGCACACTAAAACAAGTATTTTCAGACTAACAGAAAATGCTGGTTACTAGGAACTATCATATTCTCCTTTTACCCACAAATAAATGTGGCTCAAATGTTGGGATATGACTTTGAAAGTCTAGAATACATACTGGAAAAAGAAGAAAAATGCTGAATATTGTTATTTTCTCCTTTTCCCACTTTGTTTTCAAGAGTCTTCTTCCACCAAGTACACACAGTTGAGTCTTAAGTCATAGCAACAATATGTACAAGTGGCAAAAAGGATTATTTTGTAAGGAAACTCTGCAGGGTTTTCCTTTCCTTGATGCATGATTTTGTGTGTTTTGATTTTAAGGAAAATGACCAGCGATTTTTTCAACAATGTGTCACTGTTGATGCACAAATACGATACGAGTTACTATTATGATTGTATATACTACCAACTATGTTATATCGCGGGTAGATGGAAAAAGCTGGAGTACAAAGAGACAAGAGTCCTTGTAGACGGATTATGCTCCCCGAACAGGTCTCTTTTTAGGAAAGTGAAGGCTGTCCATAAATGGTTGGTCACAGGAGAAAAGGGTGGTGGTGAAATTTTGATGAAAACTGAAGGAGATATTAGTAACTAGAGGTGCTTGAGCGCCTGTATCGCTCCACAGGCCTGATATTTCTATAATGGCGAAAGGAAGTTTTTAACAATTATCATTCAATCCTGCATTTTAGCTCACTGAAGAAACAATTTGGTAGACAACCACCATAGGAACTTACCTGCAAAACAACAATGAAATCCAATGAATAGTTTTAGAGAAGAATTTTTTCAAAGATTTTACTTTATACCATAAAAGGAAAATGTGTCTCCCATAAAAGCCATGTTTTTTGACAGATCTTTTTTTTTTTTAAGGAATTCTGTAAACCTGTATCTAAGGAACATTCCTGCAAAATAATAATGCTATCCAAATAGCGGTTTGGGAGAAGAAGATTTTTAAAGGTTTTTTACTTTGGTTGCCATGGCAACCAGAATTCTTCATGGAACACAATTATTTGAAGGAATTTGAACGAGGACCACCAAAGGAACATTCCTGTGAAATTTGGTAAAAATCCAGTCAATAGTTTCTGAGGAGGAGTTTTTTAAAGAAAAAGTTTACGGACGCACGCACGGACGAACGAACGGACGGACGGACGGACGAACGGACGGACGGACGCACGACGGACACAACGCCATGACAATAGCTCTCTGGCCTTCGGCCAGTGGAGCTAAAAATTGGAATTTTACAAGAAACCCCCTTTTTCCATGACACAGCGTCAAATTGGAAAACCGGTAAAAAGACGTCAGAAATTTTGTGTTAAAATATTTAGTTTACCATGATACTTTTTTCGGGAAACTTTTCACTATCTCGATAAAATTTTCAGGAAACTTTATCGCGATAATTTTCTAAAATTATCATGCTAGCTATCTCGTATCTTGTGGCAGAAATATGCCGCCATACTCTTTTGGGTACTCTTGTGAATACATAAAATATATATGTATTTTTCCGTGAAAGGTCAAAATTTACTTCATTGAGTGAACATTCTTGGTAATATTTTCACGGGTGGCTGCCACTCGTGAAAATATAACCAATGATGTTCACTCGATGAAATAAATCTTTATCTTTCACTGAAAAAAAAAAAAAAAAAAAACAAACCCACAAATATTCTATTTAAACCATGGGAAATTACCAAAAAACAACTGTCCTGGATCTTGATGAAAGTCCTGACAAAAAGAGGAGTTAAATGCATGAAATAAATAGAATATAATAAGCCATGCTCTGGCAAAAGGGGCCTTAATGCATCTCCGTGATCCGTGGTACCAAGCATGGTATCACATACTCATTGATCCAAAGTAGTCAAGTTTTTTTAACAACCAACTTAATTATGAGAGAGAATGGCCCTTGAACATACAGAAAATTGACCAATAGCGGACTGCGCAGGCTGATCTGGGTCCAAACTTTTCACAGATGCATGAAGCCCCCTTTTCACAGAGCATGGCTCATATGTTTTTTTTTTGAATGACTGAAATTCATATTATTGAGTGATACATCATCGGTAATATTTTCACAAGTGGCACCACCACTCCTGAAAATATTACTGATGATGTTTACTTGATGAAATAAATTTCGATCTTTCACCCAAAAAAACAACAAGAGGGCCATGATGGCCCTGAAGTTCCTCACCTGAGTCTTTTGACCAAACATAACCCATTTTCAATCTCTTTTGAGATATTATGACAAACATTCTACCAAGATTTTCATGAGATTTTGACGGAGAAAGGAATTTTGAAGATTTGACTCAGAGACCTAGTTACTGACCCAAAATGATCCACTTGCACACTGGTCCAACAAATCATCAAGATAAACATTCTGACCAAGTTTCATGAGTACTGCACTAAAAATGTGGCCTCTAGAGAGAACACAAAGTTTTCGAAGATTTGGCCTAGTGATCTACTTTTTAACCTGACATGGCCCATCTGCAAACTCGTCCAAGATGTTATCAAGACAAACATTCTGATTCTGACCAACTTTCAAGAGTATTGGTTAGAAAATGTGGCCTCTAGGGCATGTACAAGGTTTTTCTGAGATTTGACCTAGTGACCTAGTTTTTGACCCGACATGACCCATTATCACACTTGTCTGAGATATCATCGAGACGAACATTATGACCAAGTTTCACGAGTATCGGACTGAAAATGCAGCCTCTAGAGCGTACACAAGGTAAAAGTTGATGACTGACAACGCACAACAGACACAGAACGAGGACAAAAAGCTCTTCTTGAGCACTTCATGCTCAGCTGAGCTAAAAAACATCATTTATGTATATCAAAATTTTGTCGGCCTAAGCCCTGTTGTTCAACTCTTTACCAGACAACCAAATTTTAGACTTGCTCAAATTCAAAGCATGTACAAACAACAACTCAAATATGGCTAAAATGATAAAATTTGTTTTTGAAAGGGTAGAAAACATTGTGGGAAAAGGAAAAAGATGCTGGAAAACTAGCTTTTTCTCCTTTTCCGACAATGTGCTCTCTTCTTTAGGGTTGTTATAAGTCAAGAATGTTTGGTAAAGGGTTAAGAAAAGACAATTCTTATAGATCTGCTTAATTTCAAATTACAAGTCTTTTTTTTCTGGCAGTGACAGGTTAACTCTTCACTCCAAGGTCCAGTACTCCTTGCTGAAAGGATTCAGTCTGATACCCATCTCTACATCACATTGTCTTCCTGAAAATAGAAAGCAAAATTTATATTGATTTCAACTCTTCTTTAAAACCCTTCAAGTGCCTTTCAAACAATAGTTGCCATTTGCAGTCAGTGAAGATCCAAGATCACACTGCACGTTTACTGCAGACTGACCTGGTATCTACACCAAACATCATGTTCATTCTACAAGCAGTTTCACAACTATAGTTACAGATAGGCAGTTTCACAACTACAATTACCTTTCCAGACAGTGAAGATCCAAGATAGGAGTGCAAGTTTACTGCACACTGATCTGGGATCTAAGCTGACCACTATGCAAGGACATTCTCTCTGATGGCAGTTTTAAAATGGCAAATCTCAATTTTGTTTACTTTGCACTTGCAGGTCTTAAGAACAAAGTGAGTAACAAAGAAACAAATGAACAAATGCATAGCAGAAATACAGGGACCGGGCAGGATTCGAACCTAGAATACCCAGACGAAAGGCCAACACCTTAACCACTGAGCTAAAGAGAATTCATCAATTGCAAATCCTGGACCAGCCCCATCTTCCGAACAAAGTCTGTAACAAAGAAACAAATGAACAAATGCATTTAGCAGAAATACAGGGACCGGGCAGGATTCAAACCAAGAGCGTCTGGATGAAAGGATAACACCATAACCACTGAACTAAAGAGAATTCTTTAGCTCAGTGGTTATGGTGTTGGCCTTTCGTCTGGGCCTTCTTGGCCATTGAGCCATTAAACCCATTTGTTGTCCATTCTCTTTAGCTCAACTGATAGTTTTACTGATTATTTCAAGCATATCACAGCAACAGCTCATTCAAGTATGTCCTGGGTTTCAACAGCACTAGGTTAGGACTCTGTAGCATCTTGCTCAAGGACCCTCCATTCAAAAACCCCCACCCTAAATCAAAGTCCTACATTAATTTAACTATACCAGTTTGTAACAAGAGGGTTATGATGGCCCTGGATCGCTCACCTGAGTCAATAGGCGAAATTTCACTCCACATGCATAATTCAATTTCTGACCAATTGTCAGGTCAGTTGAGCTTAAAATGTGGCCTCTAGAGCATCCACAAGGAATTTCCGTGAGTTGACCTAGTGACCTAGTTTATCACCCATCGTGAACTAATTTAGAACTCATCAAGAAATTAATCAAGACAAACATTCTGGACAGTTTTCAAAATAATTGAGCAATAAATGTTGCCTCTGGAGTGCCCACAAGGTGTTTCTTTAATTTCACCAAATGACCCAGTTTATGAGTCCAGGTAACCCAGTTTCAAAATCATCCGATATTTCATCAAGACAAACATTCTAACCAATTGTCAAGTCAATTGAGCAAGAAATGAGGCCTCTAGAGTGCCCTAAAGGTATTTCTTTAATTTGACCTGTTGACATAGATTATGACCCAAGGTGACCCAATTTTGTACTCATCCTAGGTTTCATGAAGAGAAACATTCTTACCAATTTTCAAATCAAATGAACTATAAATGTGGCCTCTAGAGTGCCCACAAGGTATTTCTTTAATTTGATCTAGTGACCTAGTTTATGATCCCAATTGACCCAAATCCAAACTCATCCGAGATTTCATCAAGACAAATATTCTGACCAAATTTCACGTCATAAGAGCAATAAATGTGGCCTCTAGAAAAATGATCATAACTCATTTAATAATTGACCACTATGACTTAAAATGAATTTTAAAACCAGATGAATTGTAAACAAAAGACAGTGACCAGGCAACTTTTGACCTAGTTTTAAAATTCATTTTTCTGCGCTTAGACCAACCGTACAATAACAAATTGTCCTCTTCACAACAATTTTCATACTTTTAAATGGTATTATTTGAAGATACATCTTATCCTTATTTTATGAAACAATAATCATTTTTCTATCTTCATGCCTTTGATGCCCCTGATGACTGCAAGGCAACACAGATTATAACGGTCTAAATGCATATTGGAAGCCTTCAAAGCAATCACTGTTTTCATTGAGGATGATTCCCCTGACTTTTTTTTTTTTATCCCTTACACAATATATATTGGTAATTTATCTATGTTTATACAGCTGAGCCATTCTACACACTTTCAAGTTTTAACCCTTTATCAAGAAATCCCCAGAATTAACAACCCTGAAGTAAAAGGCTTTTGAATACATTGTAGGAAAAGGAGAAAATGCTGGTAACCAGCATTTTCTCCTTTTCCTATAATGTTTTCAATCCTTCCAAAAACAAATTTTAAATTTTGAGTCACATTTATTTTGTCATCTGCAAATGCTTTCAGTTTCAAACAGTCTAAAATTTTGTATTTGGTAAAGAATAAACAGCATTTTTTTCTCTCTAGCTGTAAAGATGTATCTTTAAATTAATATGGCTGCAATTCTCATCAAAATATATTCAAAGATAAAAAGCCATTTTCCTTACTGTTAACAGAATGTCCATGACATACTGTATATGTGGATACATACGTGTGTCAAAAAAATTCAGAATTACCGATGACAGGACATTTGGCGTACAGAAATGTTTGCAAAATCAAGACACTCATTATTTTTTGGTACACTTGTGGTAAAAATATGTGAACAGAAAAATTTGCTAATTTTTCGAATTTGTGAAATTGCAAGAGTTTCCACAGAGCAAAAATTTCCACAGCAGGGATACTATATGCCAGCTGCATTTAACCCATTGGATTAACCACACAACTTTTAATGACCATGTTAGAGAAGACTTTGAAAATGTGAGTACTGGAGAAAATGCTGGCTCCTTTTCTCACTATGTTTTCTACCCTGTCAAAGAACTTCAGATCATTCATATCACTTTTGAAATTGTTGTTTCCATTTTGGACGAGTCTAGAATTTGTGGTTTGGTAAAGATTTCAAATGGAAAGAGCATCACTACCCCTTTGATTATTTAGAACAAAATTTGTAGATGTAAATGTACCTCTATCTATCGTTCATCTCCAACCAGTCACAGATTTGACCCCATCTGGTGTATTACACTACTTTCAGCTATGTATCAGTAACACCATGGCAACAGCAAACTTGTTCATCTATTTTCAATGTTTCATCAAGCTTAGACTAGGGCTCTTCCAGGGTACACCCATCAAAACCATCACTGCAAGTGAGGAACAAACCCAGGACCTCTATATAACAAATCTGGGAATACGTTCACACTGTCATCTGTAAGTAAGTAAGATATATAACAGTAAATAAACTCTCTACTAAACAACAATTAACCTTTAAAGTGCCTTTCACAACTATGTTGCCTTTGCACCCAGTGTAGATCAAGATCAGGCTGCATGTTTTGTGCAGCCTGATCTTTATCTACACTGGCTGCTTTGCTGAAATACTGTAGACAAAAGCAAGCATGAAATTGCAATTATATGTGCCATATATTTCTAGGACATTTTCAACATAACCTCCCTTGTTTTCACTGTAATATATCAGTTACAGATTTTCTTATCTTATACATGTTTGATATCACTATAATTAGTGTGTGACATCATTCTTGACCTCATTTTATGCGTATTTCATAGTAGTGAATAGATTTTATGAATATTACCACGGGTGCATCTGTAGATAGTTTTGCATGTTCTGATCTATAATTTGTGAAATAGTGTTATGTGTTAAAAAGAATCCAACATTCATCGGCATTTGCGATAAAACTTTATTAAACTCAAGAAAAAATGTCATTAAGATCAGCAAAGGCCCCCTTAATATCATTTTCCCTAGACTCGCTTAATGAGATTTTATCTGAAACCCCAACTCATGTCAGATCCTATAAATTCGGCACACTAAGGGGTTAATGTTGTTACAATTATTACAATAGAAAGAATTTGTAAACAGAATGCTGATCAAAAAAACAAAACAAGAGGGCCATGATGGCCCTGAAGTAGGACCATGATGGCCCTGAAGTCGCTCACCTGAGTCTTTGGACCAAACATGACCCATTTTCATTCTCTTTCGAGATATTATGACAAACATTCTACCAAGCTTTCATAGCTAGTGGCCTGAAAATTTGGCCTCTAGCTTGTACACAAGCTTTTTCTAGAATTTCTATCAGTAACCTACTTTTTAGCCAAACATACATGTAGCCCATTTTCCCATTGTAGATATTATCAAAACAAAGATTCTGACCACCTTTCATAAGTATTGGACAGAAAATGTGGCCTCTAGAGTGTGGTTTTTCCAAGATTTGACATGGCAACCTAGTTTTTTACCCAATGTGACCCATTTTCAGTTTCATCATATTGATCATCAAGACAAACATTCCAATTTTCAGAAGTATTAGGCAGAAAATGATGACTCTAGAGCTACACTAGCTATTTTAAAGATTTGACCTGGTGACCTAGTTTTTGACCTGATGTGACCCATTTTCGAACTCATTCAAGGTATCATTATGACAAACATTCTGACCAACTTTTGTGAGTATTTGACTGAAAATGTGGCCTTTAGAGCGTACACAAGGTTTTTGTAAGATTTTACCCAGTGACCTAGTTTTTGACCCGACATGACCCATTTTCAAAGTCGTCCAAGAAATCATCAATACAAACATTCTGACCAAGTTTTATGAGTATTGCACTGAAAATGTGGCCTCTAGAGCATACACAACATTTTTCTAAGATTTCACCTAGTGACCTAGTTTTTGGCCTGATGTGACCCATTTTCAAACTCATCCAAAATATCATCAAGACAAACATTCTGACCAACTTTCAAGAGTTTGGATTGAAAACGTGGCCTCTAAAGTGTATACAAGGATTTTCGAAGATTAGACCTAGTGACCTAGTTTTTGGCCCGACATGACCCATTTTCGAACTCATCTGAGATAACGTCAATACAAACATCCTGACCAAGTTTAATCAGTATCGCACTGGAAATACGGCCTCTAGAGCGTACACAAGCTAAAAGTTGAAGACCCACGACTGACAAAGCAAGATCACTAATGCTCACCTTGAGCACTTTGTGCTCAGGTGAGCAAAAAATTGCAGGAAAAAGAGAAAAAATGGTTATGATAATTGTTTTTTCCACAATATATGTTATTAACCCTTTACCACACAGTGTTCCCACTAGCTTTTTAGCTCACCTGAGCAAGAAGTGCTCAAGGTCAGCTTTTGTGATTGTGCTGTGTCCATCGTCCGTCGTGTGTCGTCAACTTTTACCTTGTGTACGCTCTAGAGGCCACATTTTCAGTCCGACACTCATGAAACTTGGGCAGAATATTTGTCTTGATGATATCTCGGACAAATTCGAAAATCGTTCAGGACGGTTAAAAACTAGGTCACTAGGTAAAATCTTTGAAAAACCTTGTGTACGCTCTACAGTGCACATTTTCAGTCTAAAACACTTGAAAGTCGGTCAGAATGTTTGTCTAGATGATATCTCCAATGAATTTGAAAATGGGTCAGGTTGGTTAAAAAACTAGGTCACTAGGTCAAATCTTAGAAAAATCTTGTGTACGCTCTAGAGGCCACATTTTCAGTCCAAAACTCTTAAAAGTTGGTCAGAATGTTTGTCCTGATGATATCTCAGACAGCTTCGAAAATGGGTCAGGTTGGGTCAAAAACTAGGTCACTTGGTCAAATCTTACAAAAACCTTGTGTACGCTCTAGAGGCCTCATTTTCAGTCCAGAACTCTTGAAAGTTGTTCAGAATGTTTGTCGGACAAGTTTGAAAATGGGTCAGGTCGGGTCAAAAACTAGGTTACTTGGTCAAGTCTTACAAAAACCCTGTGTACCCTCTGTAGGACTTATTTTCAGTCCAAAACTCTTGAATGTTGTCAGAATGTTTGTCCTGATTATATCTTTGACCACTTTGAAAATGGGTCATGTATGGTCAAAAACTAGGTCAAAAGTAAGAAAAACCTTGTGTACACTCTGGAGACTACATTTTCAGTCCAAAACTTTTGAAAGTAAGAGAGAATGTTTGTCTTGATGATACCTCGGACCAGTTTAAAAATGGGTCATGTATAGTCAAAAACTAGGTCACTAGGTCATAACTGAGAAAAACCATGTGTACTCTGTAGAGGCCACATTTTCAGTCCAAAAGTCTTTAAAGTTGATTAGAATGTTTGGCTTGATAATATCTCATACCAGTTTGAAAATGGGTGATGTCAGGTCAAAAACTAGTTCACCTGGTCAAATCTTAGAAAAACTTTGTGTAAGCTCCAGAGGCCACATTTTCAGTCCAAAACTCTTGAAAGGTGGTCAGAATGTTTGTCTTGATGATTTCTTGGACGAGTTTGAAAATGGGGCATTTCGGGTCAATAACTGGGTCACTAGGTCATATCTTACCAAAACCTTGTGTACGCTCTAGAGGCCATATTTTCAGTACAATACTCATGAAACTTGGTCAGACTGTCTCAATTATCTCTTGAACTAGTTGGAAAATGGGGCATGTCGGGTCAAAAACTAGGTCGCGTCAAATCCTAGAAAAACCTTGTGTACACACTAGAGGCCACATTTTCAGTGCAATACTCATGAAACTTGGTCAGAATGTTTATCTTGATGATATCTTGAGTGAGTTTGAAAATGGGTCACGTCAGGTCAAAAACTAGGTCACCAAGTCAAATTTTTAGAATAGTTGTGTAGCTTTTTGTCCAATACTTACGACAATTAGAATGTTTTTCTTAATCAATATGATAAAATTGAAAACGGGTCACATTGGGTAAAAAACTCGGTCGCCATGTTAAATCTTCGAAAAACCTTGTGTACACTCTGGAGGCCACATTTTCTGTCCAATACTTGTGAAAGGTGGTCAGAATCTTTGTTTTGATAATATCTACAATGGGAAAATGGGCTATGTTTGGCTAAAAAGTAGGTTACCGAGGCACATTCTAGAAAAAGCTTCTGTACAACCTATAGGCCAAATTTTCACAACCTATTGAAAGCTTGTTAGAATGTTGTCATAATATCTTGAAAGAGATTGAAAATGGGTCATGTTTGGTCAAAAGACTCGGGTGAGCGACTTCAGGGCCATCATGGCCCTCTTGTTATTTCAAGGGAACACTTACCCCCTGTTCTGTAACACTGGGGGTAAGATTTCATATTAGAGGATATGACAATAATGGTTCCCAACTAGAGGTACAGCAATCCATATTGATGATTTGCAGCAAAAACGTCTGTTATATTAAGATATTTAAGTAAATCTACTGTCATTAAGTCATTAAAAAGCTGAAAAGGCAGTCTGAAGTAACTCTGATCAGACAATGTCGAAGAGACATTTTGTTGTGTCATGGGTTTCCATGTATTTTGCACTGATCAATTTTTCATGTCTGTTAATCTCTGGATAGGTATTTCCGCATGATTTGACAAAAAATTGTCAGTAAAGGTAACAGGTAACTTCAAAACTTGTCATTTTACACAGAATAAGCAAATAAATGCCTTTTTTGTCTATGTATTTTCTTATGTCAGGTCTCGCGTGTAACCAATATTTGTTACGTGAATTTCAATTCCATAATGTGATTTACGCAAAAATTTGCGTAAGTGGGAACACTGCCACACAATCCCGAGTATTAATGACCTTGAGGAAGAAGTCCTTTGAAAACATTGTGGGGAAAAAGAGAAAATGCTGGTAACCATCATTTTCTCCTTTTCCTACACTTTTTTTCTTCACTATTAAAGACTAATTCCATCGTTTAAGTCACACACATATTGTCGTCTGCAAATGCTTTCAATGTTGCCTTGTGGTAAAGAGAAACATCCTCTTTCAAAGGTTCCTTAAACAGAGAACCACCTAATAAATAGTAATGGAGTTTCACTCTATTTCCACAAAACACAACTTTTGAACATAACTATGGCAGCATAAGTAAACATTCTGAAGAAATTTGTGGTCTTCATTCAACTACTCAATAAGTACATGTGACGAAAATGTATTTGATGTACCCTTCACCATACAAGTCCATGCTATCCTATGACTTTTGAAAACATAACAGGGACAGAAGAAACTGGCTTACATTTTCTCCTTTCCCACAATGTGTTAAACTCTTTCAAAGACAAATTCCATCTTTTGAATCACAATTTTTCATCTAAAATTACTTTGAATGTGGATAAGTATATGATTTATTTATGAAGAGCAATACTTCCAACCACCCATGGGACTCGGCCCACATGATGTCAAAGATGTGTTCACTTGCTACAGGAATTTTCAACTGTAACCTTTATTTGCTCACCTCAACCCTCAGGCTGGTAAGCGCAACTCATTGACTTTTTGCAGTGTAGATCGAGATCAGACTGCACAGAATGTGCAGTCTGATCTTACATCTACACTATCTGATATGGACATATCTTTTCCCAAAAATTACCATTGAAACAGCAAAGTTTGGGTTTTTACTATCACTTTGAAAGTTCATTTCACTTTTTTAGCAGGATAAGGGTTAAGTTCATCAATTATCATAGAAGATCAACAGACCCAGACATTAAAATGTTGAGCTATCATCATTTAGACAGAGATAGGATGAAGAACTCCAATGCTGGAATGAAAAGGCTTTTTTGTCCCTTCGCTTGTTCACCTGGGCCTGTTCTTACTGGCCTGTTCTTCCCAACACAGAGGATTTTCTGCCTTTCCTTTGGGGCCAAAATTCTGCCCCATTCCCAGTTCAAAAATGGCATTAGTTTTCCCCAATTCCAGGATTTTTTCCAAAACAAATTCACCGCAGATACTGATGCATTGGTTAGTGCTTTTATGAAGCAGATGTAGATGTAATGTATCTCCTTGAAAGTCCCAAAAAAGTAAAAAAAAGGAAGTTTTTCGTACATCCAAAATTTAACAAATAGAATCAAAGGTGTTAATGATAAACTATCTATCACTGATTGTGACAAGAGTGCGAAGGTCTTTACAACAATAATATTCCAAACTACATGTATGTCATAAACAAGGGCCTTTAATCATGGAAATATTGAGTATTTATTCATATTTCTTGAGACAGGGTTGATTTAAAACACGAAAAAAGCCCAGGTAAACGAGCCCAGGGACGAATAAGGTCAGGGCCGAATAAGCTAAAGGACGAAGAACCCCGGAACCGAATAGAAAAAGGAGTGGGTCTGGGATGAAGGCTTGTTTCTCAAATTGTTTGTAACCTTTAATTTACTATCGATCCGTTAATAGGATTTGCATACCTTTCGGACAGTCTCTGTTTGATCGTGTAGGTCTTTTTTTTCGGACTTCAGAAACTTTTTCAACGGCAGGATTCTGCACGTGCAGCTTAGAACGTTTCCGCCAACGTCATTTCCGTTTTAGCTGGTGCCTGGTTTAGGTGCAGCATGAAATTCCGTTATTTCCCTTATCTATCCAAATCTTTCCCAAATCTTGCCCCAAAAGATCAGAATGCATATATTTGTGCAGTCTGATTTTCATCTACACCATTGGCAAAAGCTACCTGGGTCATTTTACCGAAAACGTATAGATCTAGATCTATATCACGTCCCGTGCATTTTCTCTCAATAGAAAATGTTATTCTTGGAACTTATTCCACTTTTTTCACCATACAACATCACAATCTAGTCTGGAACAAATAGATCTAAATTAAACTCATAAGAAAATATTAATACATAATACGTAATATGAATATAGGCAAAGCCTAAAGGCGAGCAGCGCTACAGGTTTTGCTACTTTGATAGAAGTAAATCTCTTTATCAAATGCCTACAAATTATAGGCCTACTTAATTTATAGGGGGTAAATCTAGATCTATTTCAGATTTTTATAATCTCACTAAAATTAAAGAATAATTCATATCATAAGTAAGCAAAGCTGACAAACCACCAGGAAAAAAAAAACCGAAAACAAACGAATCGAATGTTATGAAATCCCTCCCCCCAGAAAATGAAGTACCAGCCCTGGGATGTTTCCTTTTTGGGCTAGATAGCCCTTTAAGAAATTTTTAGGTTTCGTCCCATTTGTTTGTATTAGAGTTTAACACCATGTTAACAGCTTCTAAGGTCATATCATGGCAGTTGGTGCACCTACACATGTATGTCTTTCTTACACCCAACTTTCTTTCCAAGCTACTGACTACTTTTCTCAAATGCATCAGAGGCGAAAAATCGCAGGAAAGAAAGTTTGCCTCAACCGGGTATCAAACCCACAACCACCAGGTTATGAGTCAGCTACAGTAACGGGGACAGGCAGCTTTCATTTCAGAATTATGCAAAGGTTTGTAGGAATGTGAATTGATCAATAATGCGCATCCCTTGTATGGGATCATATTCAAATTAGTATGATGATGTCAATTTTGATGGCATAACAGTAAACAGATTAACGCATTGCAAAGTATATCCGTTATTCTAACATGACACAGGAATTCGGCTCTATATACACAGTGCAATGAAAGCGTGGTAAAATCTACGTCATTCTATGTAGAGTGACGTCATTCTGTATAAAGTAAGTAAATTATTCAATGGTATATAACATGCATCCGCGTTTTTACTCTAAGTATGAACTTGTTTTCCTTTACTAAGAGTTGGTCATGTTAAAATCGAAATAATCTTCTTTCTATCGTGGTTTATCGTTCAATAAACCACGTTGTGAGTTATTAGGCACAATGAATAAACCACTCGGGCTGTCGCCCTTGTGGATTATTTATTGTGCCTCATAACTCACAAACGTGGTTTATTGAACGATAAACCACGATAGAAAGAAGATTATTTCTTAATTTGAACACAAAATTTTCACCCTTTTCTCATATTCAACTGTCCAGTTTCTTTTGTAGTATTCATCCTGGTCACAAAAAAAAAAAAATGTAAAACAAAGCTCTAAAAATGCCACTTTAACACAGAAAATCTTTTCGTGGCACTGATCATTATAGGGTTGTCTGGTAGCCTAGTTGGTATATCATAGAGTATGCTAGAGTAGGGGTATAATGTTGAAGTCCATTCCTAGGGTAGCATTTCCCATGGATTCCCATTAGAATGTTGAGAAGCTTCATATGTGTGTGTTGGCAGTTGTTCTTGAGCAGGGGATATAAAAAACAGAAACTAGGTGTTGTTTTACCGCTTTGTTGCCTTCAAGTTTGTACAGCAATGCCCTGTTAGCCAGAGATACTGTATACGTGGCTATATACGCACGTTGGAAAATTTGCGAATTTTCCATTACAGACATTTTGCGCAAGGAATTGTTTGCGAATTCAAGACACTCGCTATTTGTTGGTATACTTGTGGTAAAATACGCGAACAGAAATCATGTTACGAGTTTTTCAAATTCGCAATATCGTAAAACAATTTCCACGTCGCAAAAATTTCCACGTATACAGTACCATGTTCCATTACCATATTTTTGTTGTTGCCTCAGGTATTTTCCCACACTAGCACTGTGGCACTCCTTCTTGAAGGATATTCTTCTCGCGGATGAGAATTTTGTCATCACTTTTCAGTGTTGGTTGTTTATCTCATTTTTTTTAAAGACATTTCTGTACAGGGTTAGTAATTTAACTTTCAAACTTAAGTTTCAAACTTTTGTGTGACATTTATGTACATGTGCTTGTTATTATATACGCATATCTGACAGGCGCAGATTGGAGTAGAGAGAAGGAGTCTGATACAAGGAAATCCGGGTACCAGACCCTAGCTCTTTTTCGAATAGATTTCCTTGGTTCTTTTACATGCTCAGTGTAAAGCACCGATACATGCGAGGCTACCTCTGGGTTTCTCACCAGTTCACCTCTTGTTGGGTGAGAGACACAAGGTGTCTCTGAAAAGCATCTTACTAGACCGGGATTCGAACCCCAGACCTTCGGATTGGTAGTCAAACGTGTTAACCACTAGGCCACCGCTCCACCCCGAATCCACCCATATCAGCCATTTTGCCCCCTTAACCCTATACCACACAATCCAAAGTTTTAACGACCCTTAAGAATCAAGTTTGTCTCTGAGAGTGTAGAAAACATTGTGGGAAAAGGAGAAAATGCTGGTTTCCAGCATTTTCTCCTTTTCCCATGATGTTTTCAGAAGGCTTCTTCCTGAAGATCGGTATAACTCGGAGTTGTGTGGTAAAGGGTTTATACGCTTTTGCAGAAAGTCTAGAGCAAGATGAGACAGCACTTACTGCTATCCAGTATTTTCTCCTTTTCCCACAATGATTTCATTCCTTGTATCTCTTTACCACACGAAAAAAAATTCTAGACGCAGCTGCATTGAAGGCACGTGCAGACGACTAATCGAATGCGGCTCAAATTATGAAATCTGACTGTTAGCGGGTTGAAAACATAGTTAGAAAAATAATGTAACAATGTTTTTACAAGCCTTCTCTACAAGGGTTGTTATACTGGACATTCTGTGGTTGGTTGGTTGGTTGAATAGTGTATCACGCCGCTTTCAACATTATTTCAGTCATATCAAGGCTACAGCTCACATATGAATTCATGTATTTCCTGGGTTTGAACAGTACGAGGCTAGGGCTGTGAGGTGTCTTGCCCAAGGACACTCTCACGAAAAACCCCAGTGGATCCAGTGCGGCTCGGGCCCGGGGCCTCCAGGTTACCAGGTTACGAGTCCCACACTTTACCACTGAGCCACGCAGGACCCGAGATTGTGTAGTAAAGGGATGTACAGATACGTCTGTCATTTATTCTACGATGTTTTCGAAATTCTGTTTCAAATGCTCCGGCCCGAGAGAGCTTAATGCATAAGTGCGTGTTGCATCACCAGGCAAGATACCACATCATCATGGCCCCCTAAAGCGACAGACTACAAAGGAAATGTGACTCAAAAACTCAAATTTTTCATTGGAATTGTAGAAAACTTTGTGGGAAGAGGACAAAATGCTGGTTGCCAGCATTTTCTTCTTTTCCTAAGGCTTGACAAAAAAATATCTGTGTTTAGGGCTTCGGTCCGAGATGCTGTAAGTAGAGTAGACAGACTTTTTTTCCTCAGAAATCTTTTACATGGACCATGAAATCACACCCGACAGATTTTTTGTGTGTCTTTTTCAATCGTAGTGTAAAAAGTTTAGGGTCGGCAGCATTCTTTAGGTAGGGTAGGGAAACCCTAAACAGATATTTTTTTGATAGGCCTAAAGGTACATTCTAAAGCCTTCTTCCTTGAGTTATTGAAACTCAAATTGTGTGGTCAACGGTTAAATTACAGCGTCGAAAAAAACGTTCTGCGGAGAGAGAAAAATGAACAAAGAATGTCAAATATATAGATGCAAAAAATGTCAAGACAACTCTTGGTATGCAGATCTGAAAGCCCGTTTTGCCAATTTGTCTCAATGTTTTGTTTTAGATACATATTTTTTTGCTGCAAGTTCAGGCAGCTATGTGTATAAAGAAAAAGGACGGTTTAAACCCACCTTGTATGAAATAATATAAAAACCATTATTGAACGGAGAAAATGAAAAGAGGGGTACATAACCCATAACTTTACACTCCAGTTTTGTACCCAATCCACAAAACCCGTTCAAAAATAAACACAGACAGCAAATTTGAAAAGGAAAAATTATATTTTTCATGGTACAGAAAACATTGTGGTAAAAGGAGCAATTGCTTGTTTACAAGCAATTTCTCCTTTTCCCACAATGTTTTCAAAAAGTAGTCAATGATAAGGTAGTGAAAATTCGTGTACAGAAATGGGTATTCTCTATGAGGAATTCGATAAAGGGAAATAAAGTAGAAATGTTGTATATCAATATATGGCCCTGTCACCCAGAGTGACAATGGAGTATCGGTGACTATGGGTTGTTAGTGAAGTAGATTTATTGTACAAGGATACAGGCATAATTGTGTCTTTGTGATAGCCTTTTTTTTTTTAAATACAGTGATATGTTTTTTGTGATATCTTTGAAATTAGTTCTTTGGTCATGACGGACTGAATTAGGGTACAAAAATGGATTTTTCATTTCATCATAATTTATTATATATATTTTTTTCTTTTGTAAATAGATTCTTGATTATTTAAAGTGCAGACTGATCTTGGATCTACATTGTCCGATAAGAAGATATCTTTCCCCAAGAAATTATATTTGAAAAAGAAAAAGAAAAAACTTGGAATTTTTACTGTCGGCTTGAAAGTTTTCATTTCATTTAAATTGAATTTATTTAGAAGGATAACGGAAAAAAACTATACTGTTATGCTGATTGACTTTATGCTTTGAAGGATGACTTTCATTTTTGTTTTTGTTCCGTGAAAGTCTATTTTCGAAGACAAGTGAGTACATTAAAACAGAACATTTTCTTAACTTTCAGGGACAATCCTAAATGTCCAAAAATTGCGTTTTTCTATGTTTGACGAATCCTACCTGCCTGTCTAAAATATAATTTATTGAAACTCGTCACAGTAACACTGTAGTTTTCAAATGACAAACAAGTTCTAGTCTCATATGTGTTTTTTCTTGACATTTTAAATACTTACGTAAAGAGGATTTATCGTCAGGTGTGGTAGTATCGGCATCAATATGGATTTTCGATTTTACCGGCTGATGAGACCGACTCCCAGATCATACAACAGTACGGACACCCTCAGTCAAACTAGCAGGTGGGTGACAATTCTTTTTTCTCATAATATGTGTACATGTACTTAACTATTGTCCAGGGGACAACATTATAGACAAATCCATATTAAAAACATTTGGAGACAAAAAATGAAATCTTGCTCGAATGAAGAGATTTGTCTTTAAAAGGGTAGAAAACACTGTGGGAAAAGGGGATAATTTGTTACTAGCATTTTCTCCTTTTTCTACAATTTTTATACTGTTCTGCTCAAGGTCATATAAACACATTATTGTATGGTACAAAAAAAGTAATCAAATGGTTCACCACAATCATCATCGTCGTCGTCGTCGTCATCATCAACATCAATCAATCAATCAATCAGTCAATCAATCAAACGATCGATCAATTTTATACTGTTGAATATGTGTTTGATTTATCTATGAAAACCACATTTATTTCAAGTTACAATTGTAATGACAGGTCCGAGAGAGAGAGAGAGAGAGAGAGAGAGAGAGATATCTCTCTCTCTCTCTCTCTCTCTCTCTCTCTCGAATGGAGAGGGGGAGGGATCTCAACATGTATTTATTTGCATTTATCATAGATTTGCGTTTTCTCTCTCTTTCTTTATCGTTAACTCACCTTCTTATTTGAAAAGTTTTTGTAAGCTACTTTTAAAACACCCTTGGAAAATAGGGATTGTCAACGCGAAATTTGTTTGAGTACGTGAATACAGACAAACCATTTCAGCTTTTGCCAGAGTATTTTGAGATCTGAGAAAGGAAACTGAAAGTCCCTCGCCGCTGTTCCGCCGATGGAGGCATTTTGATTGAATTTTTTTATAAGTTTTGATAGATGTAGATAGTCTTTACAACATGCAATACTGTCGATCTACTTCTCACAGCAGCAGTGTATCATGAAGGCGGTGATTCGCCTCTCACTTCCGGTTTGAAAACCAAAAGTATATCAGGTTAACGATATCCAATTCATTTGATAACTTATTTAATTTGGTAACTTGCTTGATCTTCTATACTTTTAGTCATACTTTGATTGTATCTCATTGTATGTTGTCTGGGGCCTTTTGAATGTTTCTAGGCCTGAGATCTCAGTACCTTGCCAAAGAGCACACGAACGTGACCAGTGTTACCTGTTAGAATCAAGTCAGGATATCTTAAACAATAATCCAATGCTTTAGTTAATACTGGACCGTGGAGACCTCTTCTAGATTTTCTGAAGGTTTTATGAAATTGGAGAAAACGACTTAAACAAATATGTCAGACTGTAAACACGGACAAACCCATTCGTGTTTGAATGGCCACTTTACATTATTTGTAGAAATCTACAAGCCATTATTTACATTAATCCATTCTACCGCTAATCAAATGAAATGAATGCTTTCAGTCATCAAAAAATACCACAATTTTGCGATTTTAAAGTTGTTTTGACAGCAGTGTATTACAAAGATATCGGACAGTATAGATCCAAGATCAGACTACACTGTCTGAAAAAACAATGGAATTTGTGCCTTTCAATATACACCAAGACAGGTGTAAATTGTCAATATTGTTGCCATATACCGGCTCTTGATTGAACTATTATTGATGTGACCAACCTTCCTATCAAATTCTCTATGTGTGTCTATCCGGCAAGTGGGTGTGTTTGTTTTGCGGGCTGGGGTAGAGAGAGAGAGAGAGAGAGAGAGAGCGAGAGAGCGAGCGTTGTCTGCGCATGTCATATTCTTCGAAGATTCGACCTGTCTGCTATGACGCATCACCCATCCCCGTATACCTGGGAAAAGTAGAGCTTATACCGAAGCTATTAGCCTATTACCCAAGCATGTAGGGGCTTTTTTAATAAATTGCCGGTATATAGGTTACATGCAAGCCGATCATAGCTGAATGAATCGCACCAGGTAGCGTTTTATTGAGTAAACGTTTATTTCATTTTGAAATTCAAAGTAACGGTTGTTGTTTTGAAATGTAGTCCGGTTCTGTACCCAGAATGCCCAAATTAGATAGATGTGTATTTGTAGAATGCCATCTAGCGGGAGATAATGAGAGAGAGAGGACCTACGCGTCTACTAAGTAGCTAAGGCTTAAGATTTGCAATCAATGAAACCATATTTCGGTCCCTGAGGGCTGCGTTAGTCAGGATAAAGACTGGCTTTTAGCAAGGCACTTTGGAGTCTGCAGGTCAGTACCAGTGAAACCCAGAAAAGATGTATGAATAAGTTGAGCTTTCTTGTAATATGATGGACCTATTGTTGAATCGGCGTAAAACCGTTTCTATCTAGTAGAATTGGAGGTTGTTGGTCAATGTTGATGTCTAGTCTCGTTCTAGTCATTCCAAAGACTAATTATATAGCAATCATTGTAATGGCATTCCCTCAAGTGATCTCGATGTAGGGGAACTACATTTCTAATACCAGTCAGATATGTAAATAGGCAAACTAATGTTTACCGGAAGTCACGCATCACTGACAACAAAATGTAAATTCCGCGAAGAAAAATAGATCTTTCATGATATTTATGAAATTAAAAATTTTTATGATTGTTTTCTTTAAAAATATCAGACGGTGTAGATCCAAGATATGAAGACATACTGTTGAAAGCGTCGTAAACGATATTTAAACAAGCAGTCCAACGCGGCGGCTGAGAGTATTCGTAGAGTATTCGCCGTGAAGAGCTAGAGGTTGTTGGTCAAAGTTGCAATCTAGTCCCTGTCTAGCTATTCCAAAAACTATGTTTGTATATACTATATAACACTCTTGGTATTGGTATCAATCCAAAATGGTCTCTTTTTTTTTTAACTACATTTTCACTACCAGTCAGACGTAAATATGTGAAATGGTTTTGACCGGAAAAGCTGGACGCATTACTGACAACAAGATGTATTGCCACAAAGAAAAGTACTGTATATCTTAAATGACATTTATAATTTCACTGATTTTTTTTTTTCAGAAATTATCGGACAGTGTTGATCGAAAATCAGACTGCACGGTCTGTGCAGTCTGGTCTTGGATCTACATTGTCCTCAAAGGGAATTTTCAAATTCTCATAGATATAACAAAACCTTAATACAAATATAGCGTCTTTTTATACATACACAAACATACATACATGTGTCAGAAAAATCGAATTATTTTCGATCGATCAGTACAATTTTTATAAAACAGTAAAATCCGGTGAATGTTTTCATTGGGTGTTAAATTTGACGCTTAACCCGGTACCAAACGACATTTTTTTTAGACATGTCCAAATTGAAAGCGTATGCAGATCACAATTGAAATACATGTATAGCACAAAAGATTGATTTCTCTCTGAAAAGGTAGAAAAAATTGTGTGAAAAGAAGAAAATGCTGGTTACCAGCATTTTCTTCTTTTCTCACAATGTTTTCAAATGTATTTTGTCTCATGATCGTTAAAACTTTGAATTTTGTAGTAAAGGTAGTAAACCCTTTACCATACGACAAAATGTTAGACTGGTCCATTTTTGATAGCATTTGCAGCCGACTAATTGATTGTGATCAAATTATGGAATTTGCCTTTGAAAGGTTAGAAGACATCACGGAAAATGGGGAAAAAATGCAGGCTACCAGAATTTTTTCCTTTTAACACAATGTTTACAAAATCCGTTCTTCATAGGGTCGTAAAAATGGTAAAAGTATAGTACCTCCTAAAACAAGTGTACAGCTTTGAAAACATCTTTGTAAAAATAAATTGTCAGTGTAAATCAAGATTCAAAGCATAACCACTTTTGAAAACATTGTACAAAATGAGAAATTGCTCGAAATGAGCAATTTATCATTTTGCTACAATGTTTTCTAACGTGCACTTAGCTTGTTGCTAGATGAACAGAAGCAACCAGTCATCTGTTAACCCATCACCACACATTCCCGTGTTTAAATGACGAGAAGAAAAGTCTGTTGAAACATTTGTTGGGAAAGGAGAAAATGCTGGTAACCAGCATTTTCTTCTTTTCCCCACCACAATGTTTCTATCCTTTCACAGAAAATTTCTATAATCTGACCTATATTTAATTTGTCGTTTTTAAATGCTATGGATTTGGAATTAAGGGTGCTTTTCAACATGCGACCATGAAATTGAAATTCGATGGGCGCTTATATTTCAGAATGGGATCAATTTAATAATTTTTGAGTCATTCATAAACGGATCCCAAATACGGGTTGGTAATAAATGGCTTTCAACACGCGAAAAGAGGCATTCGGACATTTGCGTAAAGTGTCGTCTCGGATCAGCCTGCGCAGTCCGAGACGGCACTGTACGTCTACATTAGATTTTGTTCTTCAGTAGACTTGCGCAAAACAGATAATTAAATAAAAACGGAAAGTGTAGTGTCGTGTCGGATTAGCCTGCTCGGACTGCGCAGGCTGATCCGAGACGACACTTTACGTAAATGTCCGAATTCCCCTTTTCGCGTGTTGCAAGCCAATTATGACAGGTTGAACAACCTTGCTAAATGTTTCCATAGCTGCCTATTGAAAATTAATTTGCCCAGCTTATCATAAAATCTACCCGTTTTGAGTTGTCCTTCAATGATAAACCTCACTCCCTCTCTCTCTCCTTCTCTGTCTCTGTCTGTCTCTCTTTCTGTCTCTCTCTCTCTCTTTCTGTCTGTCTGTCTCCCTCCCTCTGTGTCTCTCTGTCTGTCTCTCTCTTTCACTCTCTCTGACTCCCTGTCTGTCTGTCTGTCTTTCTGTCTGTCTCTCTGACTCTGTCTGTCTGTCTGTCTGTCTCTCTCTCACTCTCTCTCTCTCGCTCTCTCTGTCTCTCTGTCTGTCTGTCTATCTGTCTCTGTCTCTCTCTCTCTCTCTGACTCTCTCTCTCTCTGTCTCTGTCTCTTTGTCTCTCTGTCTCTCTCTTTCTCTCCTGTGCAAACGAGAGACAGATGGAGAGAGAGAAAGACAGACAGACAGAGAGAGACAGAGATAGAGACAGAGAAAGATTACTAGCATTTTGAACATTTCTGTTTTATTTCTATAAGTTTTAAGGCCTCTGACCTAAAATACAAAACATGGAAACAGGTTCAAAATAATATCTATACATATAAAACTACAGTCATCATTTGGTTTGTGCCTCGATAAAAACCATTATGTTCTTTGGCATTTCTGAAATAAAGGTAAAGTTTAACAACAAATGACTGAGTAATGCACTGTGAAAAAGGGGCTTAATGCATCTGCGAAAAGTTTCGACTCAGGTCAGCCTGCGCAGTCCACGCAGGCTGACCTGGGCCGAAACTTTTCGCTATTTTTCAATTTTCTGAATGTCCAAGGACCAGGTTACCGCATGATTTAGTCGATCGTTAGACAAAATAGTTTTTATATGGATCCATGGTCAGGTGATCACTTGCATGGTATCACATATCAAGGAGATGCATTAAGCCCCTTTTTGCCAGAGTATGGTCTCAGTTATATTTTGTTTTTATGGAGAGAGAGAGAGAGAGAGGGAGGGGGGGTTTAGTAAAACTCGTAACAGTCTACGTATATTTTCAGGGGTCCTGCGTGGCTCAGTGGTAAAGTGTTGGACTCGTAACCTGGAGGCCCCGGGCTCGAGCCGCACGGGATCCACTGGGCCCTTCGTGGGAGTGATCTTTGGCAAGACACCTCAGAGCCCCAGCCTAGCACTGGTATAACCCAGAAAATACATAGATATGTGAGCTGTCGCCGTGACATGATTGAAACAATGTTTAAAGCGGCGTAAAACACCATTCAACCAACCGACTATCTACGAAAAGTTTCCTTTTTACTCTCGGCATTAATTACCTTGTCATACTGGTTTTATGTCACCCGATGGATAAAGAAATCGATTTCCCAAGAAAACATGGTGATTTTACGCCGAACCGAGTTCTGACGACGTCTTTTATTCTGTGCATACAGGCATTCTGATCTTTGTATAATGTCTCTGCGACTGCATTAATGGCCCAGTAACTACAGTCTTATCTCCTTAACTCTTTACCAAACGACAATATTTTAGACTGGTTCAAATTGAAAGCATTTGAACCAATTTGACAATTTAAATGCGACTCATATGATAAGATCTGTTTTTGAAAGGTAAGAAAACATTGTGAGAAAAGGAGAAAATGCTACCAGCATTTTCTCCTTTTCCCACAATGTTTTCAAATGTCCAGTTTCCCAGGGTCGTTAAAACTTGGGATCGTGTGGTAAAGGGATAAAAGTTTCATAATTATTAGAGATTGATTGTATGGTGTTTAACGCCGTTTTCAACATTATTTCAGTTATATCACGGCGGCCAGTACACCTAACCATCTTTTCCTGGAGTTTCTTTTACCAGTACTCCGTGCAATATTCTTTCCAAGCAACTGGCTGCTTTCCCATATACTCATGGTCTAAACAATGATCAGCGGTGAGAGAGAAATGAATCCTGTCGCAATGACTATCATCAATCCTCTGAAGGAAATTGGCCCAGCTGGGGATCGAACCAGCGACCCCATGTTCATGAGTCCTGTACGCTATTGACAGCGCTACCGGGGCTCGGCCCATAATTATTATAAATCATTTGAAAGTCAATCAAACAAAGTACATTTTCCCTATACAAGCATTATAGCAAATATTTCTAAAGGCATCAAAACTTCGCTTTAACCCCGAACCATTTAATCCTAACAACAAAACTCCGTGTTTTTAACGACCCAGAGGAAAAGGCCGTTTGAAAAAGATTGAGAAACGAGGAGAAAATGCTGGTTACCTGCTTCTATTCCTTTTCCACAATGTTTTCTACCCTTTCAAATACATATTTCATTTTTGAGCCATGTTTAATTTCTGGACTACAGAGGCTTTCGATTTGGACAAGTCTGAGATGTTGTCATATGGCTCGCAACACGCGAAAATGGGCTTTTGGACATTTGCGTAAAGTGCCGTCTCGGATCAGCCTGCGCAGTCCGCGCAGGATAATCCGATACGGCACTTTACGACTACATTAGATTTTGTGCTACAGTAGACTTGCGCAAAACAGAAAATTACATAAAAACGGAAAGTGTCGTTTCGGATCAGCCTGCGCGGATTGCGCAGGCTGATCCGAGACGACACTTTACGCAAATGTCAGAATGCCCGTTTTCGCGTGTTGCAGGCCAATTATGGTAAACAGATAACATAGAGACCGGCTGATACAACAAAAAGGACTTTTGCAATTACAAACAAACTAACAAAAAAATGGATCGAAATAATCCAGAATATCAGGATTATTGAGCTACTTATACTCTTAAAAACAAAAACGTATGAGGTTAGGATCAGACTGCATGATTCTATGCAGTCTGATCTTGAACACGCGACCAACAACGCGGCTATCCTTGCCCAGAGTAGATATGACTAAAAAGACGGGATATGTTTATGAAAGGGTAGAAAAAATGGCGAGGAAAAAAAAAAAATGTTGGCTATCAACATTTTCTGCTTTTTCCACGATGCTATCAAAGCTCTCAAAAGCTTCGACTTTTCGGGTCGTTAAAAACGGGTTCGTCTGGTGAAAGGTGAATAAATGTGAAATTCGTATTGTGGTAAAAGGAGAAATTTCTCGTTTCAACTTTAAACAAGATTTATGGTACATTAAAGATATACATCTGTAAATGCCTTATCTAAAATGCCCGGCCGGGTAGTTCAGTAGTTAGCGTATCTGACTCGTGACCTGGAGGTTGCGGGCTCGATAGCCGGTTGCGGCGAACCTTCTTTCCGACGATTTTTCGCCCTTCACCTCCGATACATGTGAGAAAAGTAGTCAGTGGCTTTGGAAAGAAAGCTGTGTCAGTACTGGTGTGAGAAACCCAAGAAACACATGGGTGCGTCACTGACCGCCATGCTAATTTATGACCTAAGCTGTTAAAATGGCGTTAAACTCCAATACAAACAAAGCAAACTTATTTAATTGCCACACAATCTAGTGTTCGATTTTCCAACAACCCCACCTGAAAAACTTAACGGGGTAGGGATTGCGGGTAAAAATGGGTTTTTAAACGGGGAATGACGAAGGCAAACAGGGATGAAAGGTGCAAAAGTATCATGACGGTTATAAGGTAAAGTTGATGCTTTAGTTAATACTGGACCGTGGAGACCTCTTCTAGATTTTCTGAAGGTTTTATGAAATTGGAGAAAACGACTTAAACAAATATGTCAGACTGTAAACACGGACAAACCCATTCGTGTTTGAATGGCCACTTTACATTATTTGTAGAAATCTACAAGCCATTATTTACATTAATCCATTCTACCGCTAATCAAATGAAATGAATGCTTTCAGTCATCAAAAAATACCACAATTTTGCGATTTTAAAGTTGTTTTGACAGCAGTGTATTACAAAGATATCGGACAGTGTAGATCCAAGATCAGACTGCACCTTCTGTGCAGTCTGATCTTTGATCTACACTGTCTGAAAAAACAATGGAATTTGTACCTTTCAATATACACCAAGACAGGTGTAAATTGTCAATATTGTTGCCATATACCGGCTCTTGATTGAACTATTATTGATGTGACCAACCTTCCTATCAAATTCTCTATGTGTGTCTATCCGGCAAGTGGGTGTGTTTGTTTTGCGGGCTGGGGTAGAGAGAGAGAGAGAGAGAGAGAGAGAGAGAGAGAGAGAGAGAGTTAGTTGTCTGCGCATGTCATATTCTTCGAAGATTCGACCTGTCTGCTATGACGCATCACCCATCCCCGTATACCTGGGAAAAGTAGAGCTTATACCGAAGCTATTAGCCTATTACCCAAGCATGCAGGGGCTTTTTTAATAAATTGCCGGTACATAGGTTACATGCAAGCCGATCATAGCTGAATGAATCGCACCAGGTAGCGTTTTATTGAGTAAACGTTTATTTCATTTTGAAATTCAAAGTAACGGTTGTTGTTTTGAAATGTAGTCCGGTTCTGTACCCAGAATGCCCAAATTAGATAGATGTGTATTTGTAGAATGCCATCTAGCGGGAGATAACAGGGATGAAAGGTGCAAAAGTATCATGACGGTTATAAGGTAAAGTTGATCTCAGTGCAAAACTTATATTTTATCTCCATGTGTCAAGATCGTGTCAAAATTGACACTTTAATTTAAAACGAAATGCATGTCTGAAATCACATCATACAAGCACACAAAAAAGGTACGTTTTGAATTACCTGTTTTCCGCATTTACATTGAAAATCGATGACTCCAAATGAGTTTCGGATTTTCACGCTTTTAGGGGATATTGGTATTTGAATATTAACTGTGGCAAAGGTAACTGATCTGGGTCGGTATTAAGCAACTATTCTTATGAACATTTTTAGTTTGATTCTAGATCTAGAAAGTAACACAACTTATGATTGGCTAAACCTAATGGTTTAGCCAACCAGAAGCTGTGTTCCTTTCAAACTCATAAAATTCTTTGGCACAAGACAAAGAATGTTCTTAAGAAAGGTTGGTGAATCAGATCTAGCTGGCTGATGCTACTATGACCTATTCTTCAATGTGACCACGGTCTTTCAAATTGACTCTTTGGCACTTTTTTTCCTTTATAGTCTTCTTTCGCCGTTCAGAAGCCCCTGTTTCACTTTAGGGCTGAATCGAACTATGAAATGTATGACATTTAATTTACCATTTCATACCTAGCATCTAGTCTATTTCATAGACTTGTATCAGCTCGTTAAAGAGGGCATTTAATGAAAAACAAGAACGATCTTTAAAAAGAAAATAGACAGTAAAAGAGAAACTCGACTTTGAATATTGAAACTCTTCTATGATTCAATTTGAAGAGAAAAATGCAGAGTAGCCATGACAGGTACATGTATTGCTTTCCCCCCCCCCCCCCCCCGATTTTGAAAAGAGAAGTTTACTTTGTTTTTCAAGGTCAGATATCAATCCATGGTTGGAAAAGAAGCAGTTGCTGCTAAATAATGACCCTGAGGTAAAGGCCTTTTGAAAACATTGTGAGAAAAGTAGAAAATGCTGGTAACCAGCATTTTCTACTATTCCCACAATGTTTTTACCTTTTCAGAGAAGTTAATTTTATTTGCACCACTTTCAGATTTGTTGTCTGCAGATGCTTTCAAATTGGAAGAGTCTAAAATTTGTCGTTTGTGACAGGGTTAAGGTACCAGCCCTTGTATAGTGCTGCCATTAGAAGGCCCGCGAATGAGCCTGTAGAGGCCCGCAAAACAAACATGTCCACAAATTTGACCATTCGAAACTTACTCTTTATTCATTCCAGAGAAATACCAAGAAATAGGCAAAAACCCAGCTCTTACAGCTAGGCCGAAAAAAGTATTAATGAAATAAACTTGAATAGAACGTAGCTCAGTACATATTTCCATAGGCTTACGACAGTTGCGTACTCTTATTATTAATGATTGATAAATTAAATATCATTTTACGCCGGTATTAACATTATTCCATTCATATCACGGCGACAGCTCACATATTTTTGTATTTCCTGGGTTCCACCGGTGGGCTACTGGACTGGGGCTGTGAGGTGTTTTGCCCAAGTGCATTCCCACGAGAGACCCAGTGGATCTAGCGAGGCTCCAACCCGGAGCCTCCAGGTCACGAGTTCTGCACTTTACCACTAAGCCACATAGAATCACACTCATTTTCCTAGAACTATTCAAATGCAGGGCTACAAGTAAAGGCCGCGACAAACTATTGATGAAAAAGAAAGTGTCACGATGAAATGACGTAGAAACCAATGCAGAAAAAAAAGGTGCATTCGTTTGTAGCAAGGTGTCGAATAGTGCTTCTCTTTCAAACTCTTTCTAAATACACGGGCGCAAAAACTCGTTTCTGAATTCAGACGATATTCAGATGCCACGGTGTATCGTATTCTTTATAAAACTCCGTAAAGAATACCTTTTGTACGTTCAGGTCGCGACGTTTTCTGGTTTTTAATCTAAGGTTGTACAATTCAGGCGAAAACCTGATCAATCAATAAGGCATTATTAGATTTTAATGAAACATAATTGTACATAACCGTGCATTTAAACCCTTTCACGTACAAAAGTGCGACAGAGAGGGGGCGTTTGCGGTCGGTGTAGATCAAAGATCAGACTGCACGGGACGTGCAGTCTGATCTTTGATCCACGCCGTCCGCTACCGCTAATTCATTACTTTGATCAAAATGTTTTTACCATCTAGATGTACAAGAGTCACTTCTATAGCGGCAAGAAAACACTCGGATTTATACTATTAGTGGAGAATGAATTGAATCCTATCACCCTGTCTTGTTAGCGGTTCTTATTTTTCTTTTTCTCGATATTTTCTTGTTGATTTTTCTTTGGCGTTTACTGCATTTTCCAACACTAATTTAGTTATATCGCAGGAGCCAGTGCACCTTTCCATGACTTCTCTAGATTTTCTTTTTAAGCAGTGCTTCGCACAACATTCTCTCCAAGCTACTGGTAGCATTGCCACATTTTTTATCGGCATAATTCTATTTTATCAAACTTTCTTTTAGATGAAATGGTCCTCTATGACTCAATGAAAGTAAGAAAGATGGAAAAGAAATGATTCTCTTCTACTCTATTTTAAGGTCTATCCCAGTTTTAATAGTATTCAATGATGTAACACTGTCCATACTTCCTTTGTAATTTACCAGTTCTTGGACTCGAAAAAGGGTATCTTGCCAATTGCCGATTACAAAATCACCGGTTTAACTAATTTACTAATCAATCTAGCGTTTTTCGACCTCAAGAAAGTAGACTTTCGAAAACGTCGTGGGAAAAGGAAAAAATGATGGTAATTATTAATGGATTTGTAAAAATTGTTAAGGAATGACTAGTATATAGATGTATTGATTCGATTATTGATTACATTATAAAGTGATCGAAAAGAAAAACTTATCAATGGCGTGTTTTGACACTTCAATAAATTGGGAAAATATTCTTTGTGTGCTAAGCATGATAGACGTACGTGAAATTTGGAGATTTTAAGCTTTTATCTATATGTACATGTAGATGTACAGTTTGTATATCGACAGCATATACACATGTACATCGTTCACATAATTATGTGAAATTTGCACCCACTGAACTTTTATCAATCTTTGGGCTACTGTACACATATATCAATATGCACCCACGAATTTTTTTTTATCAATGTTTAGAGTATTGTACACATATTGGAAATATTCACCTATGGAACTTTATCCATCTTTGGTCTACTTTTCACGAATGTGAAGTTTACAGCATCAATGGAACATTTATTCATGTTTAGGAATATACGTGTGTACGTATGTGAAATAAGCACCCGTGAATTTTTCTATCCATATTTAGGGTATCGTACACTTATGTAAAATATGCACCCTTGGAACTTTTATCCGTCTTTGAACCACTGTACACAACTGTGAAGTAAGCAGACATGGAAATATTTATCGATGTTTAGGTTATTTTTCACATATGCAAAATATAAACCCATGGAAATTTATCTGTCTTTGGGCTCTTGTACACATACGTAAACTATGCTCACATGGAACTTTATCTGTCTTTGGGCTACTGTACATATATGTGAAATATGCACCCAGGGAATTTTTATCCGTCTTTGGAGCACTGTACACAAATGTGAAACATGCACCCATGGAATTTTTATCAATCTTTGGTATACTGTGAACATACGTAAAATATGAACCCATGGAACATTGGGAAAGGGAGAAAATGCTAAAATTTTGTCGTTTCGTAAAGAGTTTAACTTTTATCCATATTCAGGGTATTGTACACATACATGAAATATGGAACATTTTGTTTTCTTATCCATGTTTATGAGGGTGCAGATTCCACTGGTTATCCAGATATTGGCCATTTAGCACATCACTGTGTATGTGAAGTACGTGCCTTTATATGTTGTATCTCTGCTTAAAGATACATGCACAGTTAGAAGCCCTAACCTTGTTTACATCCAAGTTGTAGAAATTGCAATACCTGAGAGAGAGAGAGAGAGAGATTTAATAACCATATTGCATTCCTGAAAGCACTTAATCTCATTCTGGTATAAATTATAGTGACGTTGATATAGTCACGAAGACATCCTTTCAAGCGCCACCATTAATAATCCTTGAAAACATATAGAATGTACTCACGACCGAGCACTGAATGAAATTGTTTAACTCTTTAACAGACACAACATTTTAGACCTGTCCAAATTCAAAGCATTCGTAGACGAAAAATTAAACGTGATTCAAATAATGGACTGTAGATCAAGATCAGCCTGCACAAAACACGCAGTTTGATCCTGCTTCTATATCGTCCGTTTATTTAGTCAAGTCTATAAGGTAAACATCTGTCTTGGACTCAGAGGATTGTATCTCCGGCCGTGAAAAGAGGTCGAGTTTAAATATTTGGTACTAAAAGAAAAAGAACAGAAACTATTGTTGAAAAAGGAGAAAATGATAGTTACCAGCATTTCCTCCTCTTACTACAATGTATTCAAAGGTCATTTTTTCCCCTCAAAATCGTTCAAACACGGTATAGTTTGGTAAAGAATAAAATATTCCCATAGTTTTAGAAGCTTGCACTAAACCTATTAAACAGTAGTTAGCTACATTCCCTTTTTCTGTAAGACCTTTTTGAGGTGCTTTTGTGACATGTGTCCTAGATATATAGGATCTGACATGAGTTGGCTTTTGAGATAAAATTTTATCAAACGAGTCTAGGGAAATGTTATTAAGCGAGCCTTTGGCGAGCTTAATAACATTTTTCCTGGACCAGTTTAATAAAATTTTATCTCAAACGCCAACGAATGTCAGATTCTTTTTATAACATAACGATCTTTCACGAAATATAGATCAGATGATGCAAAACCGTTTATAGATGCACCCGCAGTAATATTCATAAACCCCATTCACTTCTATGAATTACGTACAAAATGACGTCAAAAATGACGTCACACAAATATGATATCAAACGTGTATGAGATAAGAAAATTCGTAATGGGTATATTACACTGAAAACAAGGGAGGTTATGTGATAAAAGTCGATCTGTTTGCGAAAAGCAACCCTCCTTTTCCCACGTTTTCAGAAGCAGTCAAATGCAGACACGTTTCAACGAACAACGTGTTTATGAAGAAACGAATTAAATGGTCAATTAAAGGCATAAAAGCTGAGTCCGGTAGAGCAGTAGATAACGAACTGAACTTGAGAACATGGTCGCTGGTTCGAATCCTTGGCGTGGCGAATTTCTTGCCGAGGATTGATGATAATCATTGCGACCGGATTTATTCCTTTTTTACCGCTGACCATTGTTTCAATGATGGTTATGCGGTTTTAGAAGAATATTGTGAAGATAATTTGTTAAAGAAACCACAGGAAAGCATGGATTGGTGCGTTTAAAACTATACAACTATACAATCTGAACAGCTCATAGTATCTACCAGTATAATGTTTATCTGTATGTCTCAATACGTCTGTTTGTTTGTGTATGTGTGTCTGGCTTATGTTTGTCTGTCATGAAACGTTAAGTATAATTACGAATTAGGTCTGTAACACGTGTTTAAATTCAATAAGTGAGCCCTTCTCTGACAAAAGGGGGTTTCACGCATCTCCAAGTTACAAGTTACTCGTCACAAAATTTCGGATCTGAATGCTGAGTTACAATGATCCTTGGACATGCAGAAAATTTACCATATGCAAAAAGTTTTGACCCAGGTCAGCCTGCGCGGACTGGGCAGGCTGACCTGGGTCGATACTTTTTGCAGATGCATTAAACCCCCTTTTCACAGAGCATGTCTCAGGTGTAAACTGACTCATGACAAAAAGCAGGTTCAATCCTGTATATTCACCCATAACGATCCGACAATGACTTCGTTGTCATCAAGTGTAATTTATAAAAGAGGAACATATCTTCGATCTTAGATACAGGCAGTTACCCTCGTCATTCAGTCTATATGTCAATATTTACAAATACACTTCAATTACCTTTGTATTTTAATTTCCCAGTAGACTCTTCCTGTATGGTAAGTTTAATGTATTTTATTGTAAAATGTTTAACGCCATTTTCAAAATTATTTCAGTTAAATCGCGCCAAGTGCACTTATCCATGCTATCCCAGAGTTTCAGGGGTCCTGCGTGGCCTCGTGGTAAAGTGTAGGACTCGTAACCTGGAGGCCCCGGGCTCGAGTCTCACTGGATCCACTGGGTTTTTCTTTGGAGTGTCTTTTGGCAAGACACTTCAGAGCCCCAGCCCAGCACTGGTGAGATCCTGGAAATGCATGAATATGTGAGCTGTCTCTATGATATGACTAAACTAATGTTGAAAGCGGCGTAAAACACCATTCAATTAATTAATCAGTCCCAGAGTTTCTTTTACCAGTACTTCGCAAAGTATTCTTCCCAAGCCACGGGATGCTTTCCCACATCGTCGGAACAATGATCAGTGGTGAGAGAGGAATGAATCCTGACGCAATGACTATTACCAATCCTCGGAAAGAAATAGGGTGAGCTAGAAATTCGAATCAGCGTCCTCTATGATAGAAAAGTTCATTGTATTATAAACAGAATGGCTGGCTTGCATTGTGTTTACGCCGCTTTCAACCATATTTCAGTCATGTTACGGCACAAGCTCACTCATTCATGTTTTTCCTTAATTTCACCAGTGTTAAGATATCCTCTAAAGTGTGCCTTGTCCAAGGTCTACATGACCAGCGCTGCCAGATGGATTTTCTGGATACAGATTCAACGCCTTTACCACACAATTTTATGCTTAAACTACCCTGAGGAAAAAAGGCTTCTGAAACCATTCTGGGAAAAGGAGTAAAATGCTGATAACAAGCACTTTCTCCTTTTCCCACAATGTTTTTTACACTCTGAAGACAAATCTCATTACTCGAACCATTTTTGATTTCTCGTCTGCAACGACTTTCAATGTGGATGTGTCCACATTTTGTCAGTAAATCATGGCCTCAAGGAGGCTCTCATATCAGAGGGGCAACTAATGTAATGACTATTCGATTGAATAAATTCTTACCAAGCGCTAAAATATTAAGCTTGTCCAAATTGAAAGCCCTTGCAGACGACAAAACAAAGTGCCTTAACAAACTGAAATTTCTTTTGGGAAGAATAGAAAACATTGCGGAAAAAGGAGAAAATGCTGGTTACCAGCATTTTCTCCTTTTTCCACAATGTTTTCAAAAGCTTTCTTTCTCAAGGTCGATAAAAGTCGGAATCGTGTGGTAAAACATTAAATACAACAATATTCGAGCATACAATAATTTGTATACATCGGTATTACAACGACAGCTTTCTTGTTCGTGTTTGTCCTAGGTTTCACGAGTTTTACTTGGCTGCAGCTCTCCAGTGTCTTGCCCAAGGACACATTTACATATCCATGCTAAACCCATCATCTATGGCAGAGATCGAACCCGGGGCCTCTCGATTACGAATCCTACTCCTTTACCACTCAGCCAAGCAGGACCCCAAAAAAGCCAAACGTTCAAATTGAAACCAGACCATTTTAAGTGGGCTTTACACATCTAAGTTCCTCAAGTGTCATTGAAAGCAAAATACAGTCTTACAAATCCTTGAATAGTCTTAAGTTTTAAAGCCAGCTGAAGATTAAAAAAAAAAAAAAATTACAAAAATGGCCCTTTAAAAACTGCAAATGCACTTAACTTGTAAAAATACGATTGAAACACTCATCTTTTCCTAAGTGCTTGAGATTTTCCCTGATTTTGGCGTAATTTATGTAAAAGAAAAAAGATGTCACAGCCTAGCAAATTTCTCTGCAAAGCATATGAAAAGCTATATCGTGCATAATACATAACTTATTATTGCCTGAAACTTTCATCTACACCAATAGCTGTCATTCTTCTGAGTGAAAGGAAAAAATAACAGTCTTTAGTTCAGAATGTCCTTGTAAAGTAGGAGATATTTATCAAAAGTTTATTCGACAAGAAGCAAAATTTGTCTACAGGTTGTAATTTGAGTTAGTGCAATGTTGACCGAAATCAAATTAAGATTCTCCAATTTAAAATTTTCCTACAACATATCTTTGATCTAAAGCGGAATTTCCTCACTTATTACAAACTCATTTACATGATAAATATATTTACCAACGCAATGCATTTTGTATTGGTAAGGTCAAGTGGTTTCGACTCATTAATGCGCTAATAAATTTTACCTGAACTCTTTACGAAATAATAAAAATTTAGACTTGTCTAAATCGAAAGCATTTGCAGAAGACAATTAAACTGTGACTCATGTGATGAGTTTTGTCTATGAAAAGGTTGAAAACATTGTGGGAAAAGGAGAAAATGCTGGTTACCAGCATTTTCTCCTTTTCCCGCAATGCTTTCAAATGGCCTCTTTCTCAGGGTCGTTAAAACTTGGGATCGTGTGGTAAAGGGTTAAATGGATAACTTTTTGCATTATTTGAGTGCATTTGCTGAAAAAAATTTATTCTTTTTCGGCAATATTTTCCACACAATCTACGGGATCATAAGGGCAATGGCTTACAGAAAATAACTGCTTCTTTTCCAGCTATAGTTTTCATACAATCCGAGGGAGATGTTTTTCAGGAATGCTTCTAGTTTTTCACCAAAGAGTCTGATGTTTTTACGACCCTATTGGAAACTTTTCATAAAATTTTGGTAAAAACGAGAAAATGTTGGTTACGCCCCAGTTGCAGACTTTTCAAATGTTGGAAAACGAAAAAATACTGTTTATCAACATTTCCTCTCAATGTTAACTTCTGGATAAATAAAAGCCTTCATTTGAGCATCATTTATTATGAAAACAGGATGCCTGGGGAAAAGGCCGCCACCCCAACAGGTTTTGTCGGATTATAGCGTAGGAAATGAAAACGGAAGTAGTTTTTTCCTTGCAACGGCTTATCCAAGAATATGGGCAGAGTACAGTCGAGTTTTTCTAAAATACTTCGCTCGACATTCTTTCAAAGCCACAGGTTGTTTTCTGAAAGAAACCATGTCGAAATTATGCTCAGCGGATATAGAAATTGGCCTCTTGTCATAATGACCAATACTGACACAAGGTTTGGGCAAGCTGATATTCGAACTCATGATTTTTACTTTATTAGCTCTATTCGTCACCAACAATCCGAAATACATATTAAACTCGTCACCCGCACCGCCAGGGTCAATACATTCTAATGAATAGCAGAGTCCTTGTTGGAGTACTTTGATTATATTGATCACGCGATTGTTACTATTTTAAGATTTTGACATTTCCGTCCAGATTTCGCTCCATAGTTTATGAGAAGAGACAGTTTCGAGCTTGAGCCTAATTCGCACAGTTAATCAAATTAACATCTCATTTGTTTGTCATATGTGAGTTGGGCGAATGAAATGATTGTGTGACTCTGTAACATTCACATCGAATAATTCACGAGGAAAGTAAAAATTGAACTTTATTTTCGCCGAAATTCGTGTAGATTTCACTTTCACATTTTTACTACGTTCTCTTTTGTAGAGAGTATTTACAGTTTTCTGGCTTGTACTTGCGCAGAAATAAAGCGGGGCCCAGTGGTTAGAAAAGTTTATTCTGCGGGTTCTAAAGCAATATATGCGACTAACGTTTATTCTGCAGCCCTGTAATGCCAAATGTCATCGGTTTAGCACTTTCCATATGAATTTGTTGTTTTTCTTCGACAAAAATTATTTAAAGAGTGAGTGAGTAAGTAAGTAAGTTAAAATGAGAAAAATAAGTTGTGTTTAATGCTTTCCCAAAAACAATTCTGACAAGGCTTTCAGCAGAATACAGGAATATCTTAGACCCTCATAAAGGATTGTTCATCAACAAGAGACACTTAATTCATGTTCCCGCCATAGTGTTTTATGATCATGATAATGATGATGATCACGAAGATGATGTTTATGACATAGGCCTACTATTGCTAACAAAATGATAATATTGGCGTCGAAGTAAGCCATACAATGCCAAAAAATTTCAAACGTGCAAGATTAAAAAGTCTTTCGATGTTTCAAGCACTGTCTCGCTATCATTTTTCAGATATCACAGATTTAAATTTTTCAGAGAACCCATCGGGTTCTAACACTCAAATCAACAGCAACAACAGGCTACCCCATATTTCCCCCTCTCACATTTCAACATTTACCCAAATAACCTCCCTCTCATCAAATTTTCCTACGCTCCCGTTTAATCTTTTAACCTTTCCCAAGCGACAAAAATTATATTCTTTCAAATTCAAAACATCGGCAGACGACAAATTCAAAATTGGTACAAATGAGCTTAAGCTCTCTTGATAGAGTAGAAGACATTGTGAGAAAAGGAGAAAATGCTGGTTACCAGCATTTTCTCCTTTTCCCATAATGTTTTCAAAAGCCCTCTTTCCCAGGGTCGTGAAAACATGGGATTATTTGGTAAAGTTAATATTTTACCTACAGTCTAATGCTATAACCAGCTATGACGATAAAAAAAGCTTTTGAAAACATTGTGAAAAAGGAGAAAATGCCGGCAACCAGCATTTTCTCCTTTTCCCACAAAGTTTTCTACCATTTCTAAGACAAATAAAATCATTTGAACCCCATCTAATTTGTCGTCTGCAAACGCCCTCAATTTGGACAAGTCTAAATTTTTGTCGTTTGGTAAAGAGTTAAACTTACCTCATTCCTACGTTTTATTGTACCTATAACACCTTTATCGTTGACGTATAATCAATTTTTTTTTTCTAATTTATTACTCCGCATGATCTTCCCAGCAAGGATCACTAGATGATAGAGACAATAAATAAATTAATACACTTAAAGATACATCTTTACAGCCAGAGAGTTCTGTGCAGTCTGATCTTGATCTACACTGTCCGCAAAAGGTCAGTGAGTCGCGCTTAGCAGCCTAAGAGTTAAACTGATAGAGGCTCTTTCTATTTAACGTTCTCACCGCAGTCATTGATTACTTTTGCAGACCATGTAGAACCAAGATCAGATGGCTCAGGACCTGTAGTCTGTACTTTAGGCTTCTTCAATCAAATCCGCCGAGCCCCGGTAGCTCAGTCGGTAGCGTGCAGGACTTGAGAACAGGGGGACGTGGGTTCGATTCCCGGCTCGGCCAATTTCTTTCCGAGGATTGATGGTAGTCATTGTGACAGGATTCATTCCTGTCCCACCGCTGACCATTGTTTCGACGATGGTTATGTGGGAAAGCAGCCAGTGGCTTGGAAAGAAAATTGTGTGGAGCACTGGTAAAAGAGACTCCAGGAAAGCATGGATAGGTGCACTGGCTGCCGCGATATAACTGAAATAATGTTGAAAACGGCGTTAATCACCATACAATCAATCAGTCAGTCAATCATTTAATCAATCAAATCCATGACTATAAAGTGTCCTCATTCGAAGTAAAAAAAGTCGAAAGTCCCAACTTTTTCATTACCATATGAGCCATGCCATGTGAAAAGGGTGTTTAATGCATCTGCAAAAAAGTATCGACTCGGGTCAGCCTGAGTGAACTTGATCTGAGTCGATTTTTTTTTTTTGTTATCGGCCACATGTCTGCATGTCAAAGGACCAGTCTACTCCATGATTCAACCAGTTGTTAGACATAATCGAAAGTACAAATAGGACCTCCCATCCCAACACACCCAATCCATTGAAACTCAGATTGTTATCTTTTAGTCTTGACTAAGCAGTCGGTCGGTAAATGATATCAGATCAGACAGCGTGTTTTGTACAGACTGATCTTGATTTATGCTATCTGCCTAGGCCCTTGTTATTGCGTATGGCGCTTACAGGCTTAGGTTAGCTGCAAACTGCTTGAAAAGTATAAGATGACAGGAAACTAACAAGCACATGGAATATGTTGGATGGTTGGATGGTAGCAGTAGGCTACCTCTGAATTTCTTCAATTTTATGGCAGAAGTTGCGTGACCTCTTTCCTACTCAAGCTTGGATGGTGTTCTTCTTTTGCCTCGAATATCAAATAAACAGTCCATATAACGAAAGGTGTAAATAGCTATGTACGGTAAGGGAAGGGGCTGACTGCAGATCTGGCTACACCTTATAAAGAAACCAGATTAAAGTATTATATAGTTAAAGATTAGCTGTGAGTGGTCACAACGTTTTAACTCTTTCCCAAGCGACAAAATTTTTAAACTTGTCTTAATTGAAAGAATTTGCAGACGACAAAATAAATGCAAGTCAGAAGTATAATTTTGTGTTGGGAAGGGTAGAAAACATTGTGGGAAAGAGAGAAAATGCTGGTTACCAGCATTTCCTCTCTTTCCAACAATGTTTTCAAAAGCCTTCTTCCTCGGGGTCGTTAAAAGTCGAGATTGTATGGGACCAAGTTAAACCTTTGCCAACAAAACTGTGTTTTTAGGACTGTGGGAGGGGAAAAAAAAGCATTTAAAATATTGTTGGAAAAAGAGAAAATGCTGAAAACCAGCATTTACTCCTTTCCCAAAATCATGGTTTTCTACTTTTTCAAAGACAAATCTCGCCTCTTGATCCATATTTGATTAATTGTCTACAAACTGCTTTCAATATTTGGTCAGTCCTAAGCTTTCGTCGTCTGTTATTAGCGATATGGAAAACTTTTATGCTTAAACTTTCGAAAAACATTGTGAAATTTTCTGAAACAAGATCCAGTTCAGATGATACATGACATAACGACTATCCATATATTACAAAGATGTTTTCAAGGTCATTTGCTACAAATTTACTTAAAATGTCCTCACATAATATCCGAGTACAATTTACAAATAAGCCGTGCTCTGGGAAAAAGGGGCTTAATGCGTCTCTGTGATGCATTATACAAAGCAAGTCCTAAGATAATTATGGATCCATTTTGTCTAGCAACCAACTTAACTACCAGGTAGAATGGTCCTTGGACATACAGAAAATTTACTACAGGCAAAAAGTATCCACCCAGGTCAGCCTGCGCGAACTGCGCAGGCTGACCTGGGTGGATACTTTTTGCAGTTGTATCTAGCCCCCTTTTCACAGAGCATGGCTAAACTACATTCTGTCTTGCCGCAATCGACTTTCCTTACAATTTTTTAATCCCACTGTTTAACTTAAATCCCTACTATTTTTGGTATAGTTTCTTTCTTTCGATAATGCTTTAGTCTAAAATCGCAAGATACTAAAATACTTAACATCTTTCGTATCATTTCTATATTTTATAGCAAATTAGCGTTTAGTGCAGAAACTTTGTGTGAAAGGAACTTTTATTTTCTTCATCATGACGTTTATCCACGAAAAACTATGACAGATGCTAGGCCTTTCTACAATCGAGAAAAGGGTTGCTCATAACTATATAGCTTTATAAGTTACAGTGTTTTTAAACTGAGAGGAATTTAAAAGTGTTTCTTGAACTTGGATACTCAACATGTCTCGAAGGTTTGTAATATAGTATTTATGTTTACTTTACAAAAACAAATTTGATCCATTTCTTTGATGTTAGTTTGGTCAAAAGCCCTTGCGCAGTTTGTCGCAAAGCTACTGATTTTAGTTTTGCCATTGCTTGTTAGCCCCTAAAGTATATAAAGCGGCTATAGGTGTAATTACAGACAATGTAGATCAAGAACAGACTGTAAAACTTATGGTCTGATCTTTGATCTACGGTAACCTATTTAAAACAATAAGGTTTAGTGAATCAAATCAATGTTATGATGTTTTTTTCAGTTATTTCAAGAAAGCCAAGACTACTTATGCGTTTATGTAGACAGTGTAGATCCAAGATCAGACTGCTTGAAACCTGCAATCTGATCTTGGATCTACGTTGTCCGAAAACCTATAGGCATTTTGACCAAGTACTCTCTCATATTCTCTCTATGTTTGCGTGGTTTGAGAGAGAGAGAGAGAGAGAGAGAGAGAGACAGACAGAGAGAGAGACAGAGAGAGAGACACAGAGAGAGAGAGAGAGACAGAGACAGAGTGAGAGACAGACAGACAGAAAGAGAGAGAGACAGAGAGAGACACAGAGACAGACAGACAGAAAGAGAGAGAGACAGAGAGAGACACAGAGACAGAGACAGACAGACAGAGACAGAGAGAGAGAGACAGAAAGAGAAAACGACAAAAAGATTTTCTACACTTTTTCCCACCCAAACATTAAGCGGTTAAACTGTAATGAAATGTAAATATTCAAAATACAAAACAGTATTTACTGAACTTTTTTTGCAAGGTTTCTGTAAAACCTTTAGACAAATAAACTGATGTTTTAACGAACCTGAGAAAACGCATTTGACAGCATTTGTCGTTTGGTAAAGAGTTAACCCTTTACCACACATTCCCGACTTTTAACGACCCTGACGTAGACGGGAATTCGAAAACATTGTGGGAAAAGGAGAAAATGCTGGTTTACCAGCATTTTCTCCTTTTCCCGCAATGTTTTCTACCCTAATAAAGACAGAAGTCATCATTTTAGCAACATTTAATTTGTTGTCTTGCAAATGTATTCAGTTTCTTCCAGTCCAAATTTTGTCGTTTGATAAAGAGTTAGGCAATTTCAATTCTATAACAATATATCAAACATTGACATTAAAATGACAGGAAAATAATGAAAAATCCCTGAAATAAGATTTTAACTCTTAGATCGCCGAATAAACTTATAGGGCATAATTTTTTAGTCTAGAAACAAGAACGAAATAATTACAATTTCAAGTTTCAAAACTGCTTTTGTCCACAATGTCTCAGCAGAGCGGACAGTGTAGATCAAAGACCAGACTGCACGTTTTGTGCAGTCTGATCGCTGATCAACACTGGCCGTATAGGTTACTATAATCGTAAAAGGTAGAAATACAGGTTGAGTTTGTCTGGTAATTTTAAAACTAACTATGGTAAGCTTACAACGAAAGACCGACCTCTCGACCCTACTAAAGTCAATATGAATAAGCGAAGAGGAAATTACGTCTAGTTCTATACTAAACAATCTCAATTTTTAAAAACGGAAAAAAGAACTCTTTAAAAAAAAACATTGTGGGAAAAGGAGATACTGCTGGTAAACAACATTTTCTCCTTTTCCCACTAATATCTTCTACGCTATCGAAAACAAAGTTTATCATTTTAGCCACATTTATTTTGTCGTCTGCTATTTCTTTCAGTTTGGACTGGTCTAAAATTTTGTCGTTTCGTAGAGTTATATCCTTACCGCCATGCGATAAACTTGCAGCAGACGATAATTGAAAACATATTGGAAAGATGTTAACATTGTTCGACGAAGATTATGCGGGAAAGCAGCCATTTGGATTGAAATATTTGAAAGAAACACCAGAAATGAGTGGTTAGATGCACTAACCGCAAAGTATCGACCCAGGTCAGCCTACGGAATCCGCGCAGGCTGACCTGGGTCGAAACTTTTTGTTACTGGTCAACGTTTTTGCATGTCATGTCAAAAGACCAGTCTACCTAAGGATTCAGCCAGTTGTTAGATAAAATGGATTTTTATGGATCAATAGTTATGTGATGACTTGCTTGGTATCATGCATCACGGATATGCATTAAGCCCCCTTTTTTTAGAGCACGGGTCATATAAAATCCTTTTTCAAAATGCTTGAAATACACAACAGAAACCAATACTTTTTATATATGTCCTGCAACACGCGAAAAGGGGCATTCGGACATTTGCGTAAAAAGTCGTCTCAGATCAGCCTGCGCAGTCCGAAACGACACTTTCCGTTTTTATGTAATTTTCTGTTTTGCGAAAGTCTACTGAAGGACAAAATCTAATGTAGACGTAAAGTGCCGTCTCTGATTAGCCTGCGTGGACTACGCAGGCTGATCCGAGACGACACTTTACGCAAATGTCCGAATGCCCCTTTTCGCGTTTTGCAGGCCATATCATGTGCAATGTCGATTACATGTATTTACAGCTGAACAAAGCATGTATTTCGACTGTTATTTTCAGTTTACATTAATAACGTAAATATTAGGATTTGTAAACAGTTATCTCGAATAAATAAAACGTTTACCCGTTCAGCGGTGTAAACAGCCATTTGTAAATAATCGATGATTGAGACTTACTCCGGCAAAAAGGTGCTTAAAGATGCCCGTCTACAGCCAGTGAGCAAAAACGCTGTTAAATTTCAAACAATTTAGAATGGTACAGAAATCAGTCCTTTGTGTAAACATGGATAAATTACTGACATATAGTGTAAATGAAAAAAAGAAACACGGAGATTTGTATTAGAAACCGAACATTGGTCAGAAGAAAACTGGCTGACGATCGAAGCTGTAAACAATGGCGGTGCGTCACGGAAATTTATCGTTGGTTTCCGCCTAGAGTCGGATACGGTGTAATTTGCATATATAGGTCGCGACCTCCGTCTGAAAATCGAGGCTGCAACAAAGAAGCCTCCATTTTCCTTTGTTTACCTCGTTAGACGAAGGGCGAAGGTCAAATATAGTCACGTGACAGAATGCATGATTTTCATACGAATCTACCCGAGTGTATAACGGATATATCGAAAATCTTCGATTCAAAAACCGGAAACGACGAGTCTGTTTACATGGAAGGCCGCAACTCAGCGAAATGCATTTTCTATCGACCGTAATCTAAGCAACCTTGCAACAGTCAGGCTCAATATTTGCCATGAAGATATAAGAATCACTATAGTTTGATAAAATAAAGACAAAATGAGTTAAAACTGGCTGAAAATGAGTATAAGGGCCTCTTTAATGCATCTCCGTGATCTATGGCACCAAGCAAGCTATCACATACTTATGGATCCATTATAGCGACTCTTTTTTTTATAACCGACTTTATCTTGAGGTAGTATGACCCTTGGACATACAGAAAATTGACCAATAGCGAAAAGTTTTGGCCCAGGTCAGCCTGCACAGAGTATGGCCCATATACAATAATCTATATAGATGAAATTCTGTAGATATTGTAAGGTAACAAAAAGAATCTGACATTCGTGTGGCTTGTGAAATAAAATAGTTAAATTCGCTTAAATGTCGCTTAACCTTGTAACAAACAATCCCTGGTTTTCACGACCCTGGGAAGGAAAGCTTTTGAAAACCTTGTGGGAAAAGGAGAAAATGCTGGTAACCAGCATTTTCTCCTTTTTCCAACAATGTTTTCTACTCTTTCAGAGACAAATTTTCATAAATTGAGACACTTTTAATTTGTCCCTCTGCAAATGCTTTCAATATGGACCAGTCTACATTATTATTATTCTGTTGTTTGGTAAAGAGTTAATCTGACTTTTTCTAGACTCTTTTAATGAAATTTTATCTCATACACCAACTTATATCAGATCCTATATACCAGGAAGGAATGTTATATGGCCTGCAACACGCGAAAAGGGGCATTCGGACATCTGCGTAAAGTGTCGTCTCGGATCAGTCTGCGCAGTCCGCACAGGTTAACCCGAGACGGCACTGTACGACTACATCAAATTTTGTGCTACAGCAGACTTGCGCAAAACAGAAAACTATATAAAAACGGAAAGTGCCGTCTCGGGTCCGCGCAGGCTGATCCAAGACGACACTTTACGCCGATGTCCGAATGCCCCTTTTCGCGTGTTGCAAGCCATATGAAGTTTAATAACACAATAAAAAGTCAACTCCGTTTTATTTGAGCCGTGCTTAGAAAGTTTTTTTTTTTTTAATAAACCTCCGTGACGCATTATACCAAGCAAGTCATCACATAATTATGGATCAACAAAATCCATTATGTCTCTAACAGCCGTCTGAATCATGATGTAGAATGGTCCTTGGAAATGCAGAGAACTTAACAATAGCAAAACCGTTCGACCCAAGTCAGCCTGCGCGGACTGACTGAATCGATACTTTCTTTTAGATGCATCAAACCCGCTTTTCACAAATGATTAATTTATAATTCTAACATGACACGTAAATTCGGCTCTATAAACATAGTGCAACGAAAGTGTGGTAAAATCTACGTCATTCTATATCTAGAGTGATATCATTCTGTATAAAGTAAGAAAGTTATTCAATTGAATATAATCTGCATCCGCGTTTTTACTCCAAGTTTTCCTTTGATTAAGAGTTGGTCATGTTAGAATCGAAATAATCTTTCTATCGTGGTTTATCGTTCAATAAACCACGTTGTGAGTTATGAGGCGCAATGAATAAATCGCTCGGGCTGTAGAAAGAAGATTATTTCTTAATTAAACGATAACAATAACGGTCCCAACCTTCAAAACACCATGTTCAAAGTTGTATTTCATAAATTTTGTACTTTTACTTTCAGGTCGCCGATCACGGGGCGTCCAGAATGCTCAAGGATGAGTTTGGATTTCGGACGAATGAGCCGGGCGTCATCCGTCAGTACGTCTATGGACCTTACATATAGAGATTATTGGTTGGTTCCCATTTTAATATTCACACTTGAAAATAAAAGCGTTATTAGCCCTTAGGCTGCCAAGCGCGACTCACTAACCTTTTGCGGACAGTGTAGATCAAGATCAGACTGCACAGAACGTGCAGTCTGATTTTTGATCTACACTGTCCGATAAGGATATGTTTTCCCGTGAAAATACATTTTAAATGGCAACATTCAGGTTTTTACTATCGACTTAAAAGTTTTATTTCACTTATTTAGCAGGATAAGGGCTGAAAAAAAGTTAAAATTTACCGGTTGGGAGACGAGGTCCATCCGGTTGTCGATGACGGGTTTCTAATTGCTGTTTCAGTCGAAAAAGGGGCATATCTATGTCAAATATATCCTGGGGCTAAGTGTCCAGCTAAGTCCCTAGTGAAGTCGTATAAACCGGACAGACGTCTGGAGCACCGCATTCATTGCAACCGCTTGGTGTAAGAATGCGTCAAAGAAATGAAACTCTTAGTAGTAGTAACACACTTTCATTTATGGTGACCTCCCTTGTGTAAAGTAGCGTTTTCTCTTTACTGTTGAGTAATAGGCCGTTTAAATGTTTTGACGTTTTTCGTGAGGCACATCGTCATCTTCTACCGTGCAGATGTCATCAAAATTGAATAGTTAAAATACTATCCGTAGGGTTTATGCTTATAAAAAATGTTATTTTCATTTGCTTTCAGGGGACCTCCAAATTACACACCTTTTGATGAGAAATTCAACGAACTCCACTTCTTGAAATATAGAACAAAAATGCACGTCAAGAAACTGAACAGCTTAAAATATAATTACATAGAATGGTTTTCTAAGAAATGCCAATCTTTCTTAGACTGTGTTAAACTCACACAAATATTGGCTGCAAAACTTGTGCCAAATGATATAGAAAACATGCAAGACTTTAAGAAAATACACGATATGTCTAGAAGGTTTCCGAGAAATGGTACACCACGTGACTCAAATCCCGCGAAAATGGATGACTTTTTCATGTTCTGGCAAGAGATGGTGACTTTAAAAGAGGAAACGGATGATTTGTATGAAACTTTGTGTCGGTATTGTGAAAGTGTTACAAGACTTCGACAACCGTCAATAAAACCGGAGATAGATCGACTTAAAACTCAAATTGATGAAGCCTATGCTGAGGACTACAAGTTCACAGATTTGAAAAATGAGCGGGAAAATTTATTCGTATACAAGGTGGCGCCATACGATTACAGATACCATGGACTTCTGGGATATATACCTTATTTATTGACCTTGACCTTAAAACTAACAACCTGGCTTAGTAAAATACATTTAGAGAAAGAATGATGGCAGACGACGGTAGGTATGTTCTATTTTTGGCAATCAAGGAATGTTTCCATTGCAGTATTTCAAACCTTAAGTTCGGCAGGTGAGATACGATGTAACTGTTGAATTAGCTTCCATGAGCATATAAGTTCTAGATCTACAAGAAAATCAAAATGGAAGTAAAGAACAGTCAGATTTTACTATTTATTCAAATAAAGCAATTCACAATCCGGTTTTCGAAGACTTCATTATACACGTTAGTTTGCCAATATTTTCTTGATATTGGTCCACACCATATATACCTAGGACACGGAGAGACCTTAATGCTACAAAGTCATCATCATCTAATTGATGTACTTAGCGTTCACCGTGGTAAAGACAGCTGAAGGACTTTTTGTGGACAGTGTAGATCAAGATCAGTTAGTACAGAATGTGGGATCTGAAATATTCAATAGTTTGTCAGATACTCTGGCCATGTACAGCCCTGAATCCGCATTATTTGGTTTCCATCACTCGCCCTTGGTGTTAATTAAAAATCGTTGCATGTAACCTATTTACAGTGGTAAGGACAGCTTATGGACAGGTTATGTTTATTAGCTTACACGCAACGATTTTGAATTAAGATCGAGCATCAGTGCGTTTCATCTACTCATTGACAATATTTACACTTATCTAGAATGGGTGAATCAAGCTATTGCGAGTATCGCAGTAGTAGATTGAGATTAGACTGCACAGAATGTTTAGACAGAGCTTTGATCTACACCACTATCTACTTCGTTCTAAATTAATACAATTATTTTTTTTTCATATGCATTAACTATATTTTTGGACCACCAAAAGGTACACATATTCATTTGGTGGCAAAGGAGATATTTTCATAGATTTAGTTATGCAGACTAAAGTACCCTATAGCACAAGAGCAATTCATAAAAGAATGATATATTTATTGACTTCTTTACTCAATTATTTAATGTTGTGCATTGTTACATTATGGGAATGACTCATTATTTATTTACCTATTCCTTTTTTTAAAGTAACAACAGCTGCCAGAAGTAAATAAAGCAGGTACTAGCATTAATATGTATTTGAATTTAAATCATACCTTTTAAAAGAATGGAAATCAATGTGAAGTGACAATGAACAGTCGCTCAAAGTGTAAGGTGCTGGCAGAGAAACTAATTTCAAAACTAAGTTAAAAGTTGCAAGGTCACTCCATCTTTTGTTTACATTTTGCCACATTGTGAAATCAATTTTTTCTGCAGCCACTAACACTTGGACTGACCACAGAATAACAAATTGTCATTTTCACAATGTTTTCCATACTTTTAAATGGTATGATTCAATTTCAATACATTTTAACACCTGCATCGTGCTTTTTATTTGCTGTTGGGCCTTTAAGTTGACTTAATGATTGATGTGCTTTTGTCAAATAGTCAGTGACGTTCATACAATGTTCATTTTGAATGAAATAAAACACTGATTTAACAAGTTTTCCCTTTGTTTCATATGGAAACTGTGAAGTACTTTGTTTAAAGCTCACCTTTGCAGACAAAAATGGGTTTTCAGTTTTCATGAATTCAATACTTATAATATAGTGATGTCAACTCTCAGAGAGCCTTTCAGAACTTAAATTGTCTTTGGGGCCAGTGTAGATCAAGACGAGACTGCACAAAACATGCAGTTTGACCTTTGATTTACACTGTTGACTCTGCTAAAATATTCTAGGCAAGACAACATTACAGTTGCATATGAGCTATGCTCTGTGAAAAGGGGGTTTAATGCATCTGCAAAAAGTATCGACCAGGTCAGCCTGCACAGGCTGCCATGGGTAAAACCTTTTTGCTTTTAGTAAATTTTCTGCCTATCACAGGACATTCTACCTTCAGATTCAGCTGGTTGTTAGATAAAATAGATTTTATAGATCCATAATTATGTCATGAGTTGTACAATGCATCATGGAGATGTATTAAGACCCCCTTTTACAGACCATGACTCACTTTTTAGGTTATGACCTTTCAGGTCTTATCATTTTATGTCAACTGTAAAACTGAAATCCTGTGGTGATGAATCTCTCCTTTCAAGAAAAGTATGTCCTCATTGATCTATGAAAAGATGCATATGTGTCATTTAATATGTGAAAATAACATGAGGATTGAAAAACTGTGCAAGCCAATTATACAATGAAATTAAGAGTTAACTGTCATGGAAATAGCTTTGAAATTGGCCTCGTTGCGCAGCTATGACATGGCCTAGTTTATAAAGTCTACATTGGAGATGAATAAAGGAGAGAAGCACCCCAAAACACACCAAACCACTCAGAAAACACCTTTATAGACAACTGTCATTACACCCCAACACCTAAAACGCATGCAAAACTCTTAGATACACAATTTTATGGAAAATAATCACAAAATAGTGCTATCAATCTTAGGAGAAATGTTGTCAACCTTCAGACAAATGATTTTTTAATGAAATACCAGTACTCCACTGTCAAAACCTAAGTATTTGCTAGCAAATTTCTACCATCATCTTTTATTAGTCCACTGTCAAAACCTAAGTATTTGCTAGCAAATTTCTACCATCATCTTTTATTAGAACTTTCAGTACTTTGATTTTATCTTATTTCTAGATAATTTCTACAATCACCTTCTATCAGTACTTTCAGCACTTTGATCTGATTTATTTCTAGACTTATGGACTGTCATGACTGAAATGTCAGTAGGGGTTATACCACGCTCTAAGGGTAAAGTCGATTAATAAATTTCACGTAAATTTCATAAGTTTACCTTTCAAAACAAATTTGCAGCGAATGACTTTGAAAATGTCCTTGTCAGCTCTATAAGACAAAATTTTATAAAGGTCCAAATTGAAAGCATTTGCAGACAAAAAAATAATGGCCACTTGAAAATTGAAATTTGTTTTGAGAAGGGTAGCAAACATTGTGGGAAAAGGAGAAAATGCTGGTTACCAGCATTTTCTCCTTTTCCCATAATTTTTTCAAAAGGCTTCTTTCTCAGGGTTGTTAAAATTTGGGTTTGTGTGGAATAGGATTAAACAGAGATAATTAACGCTTAATCACACAAGCAGAGAGTACACTTTTCCAAATTATAAGTTTTTACAGATGACAACTTAAGTGTGGCTTAAACGATGGAATCTGTACTTTGATAGGGTAGAAAACATTGTGAGAAAAGGAGAAAATGCTGGTTACCAGCATTTTCTCCTTTTCCCACAATGTTTTCAAAAGCTTTCTTTCTAAGTTTCGTTAAAAGTCAGGATTGTGTGGTAAAGGAATAACATGATTTCAGGTAATTTGTAGTATTCATAACAATCAATTTCTTCTTTTGCAATAATCTTTTCAGATTTCATGTATTAAAGATGCATCTTTTATCATTTTCATCCAGTTTTGTAACTAATTTTATCTTTATTTTATGAAATTATAATCATTCTTGTACCTTCATGCAAAATGTTGCCCCTGACGGTTGCAAGGTTGCACAGATTACAACGGATAGAAAATGCAATTTGATCTGTGGAGTCTATCCCTAGACATTACAACCACAGTTTCTGGTTTAAATCAAAGACAAATCCCTGGCGTCTCTTTATCCTATACACCTTATATCGATTTTTTATCTATGTTTACATGGCTATCTAGATTCTACACACTGTAAAGTTTTAACAGCCTTTGTTTACTCTCTGGCTGTAAGTGTGCATCTTTAAACCGTTTAATACATGAAATCTGAAAAGATTATAGCAAAAGGAGAAATTGATTGGTATGAATGCTACAAATTGTTTACACACAAAATCAAACCCATGTAGCACACACATAACAGACACACAACCATCACCATACTCCAAAACTCAACACCACCATTTTCCCTCATTCAGTACACCATAAAACAAGAAAATTGCTTATTTTGATTTCTTTCTCTTCTCACTATATTTTTTTGCAGGAGAATTTGCATCTAGAAGCTGTGTAAATTCAATTCAATTCAAATCAACATACTTTATTAAGCTGAAATCTTAGTTCTACAAGATATGTAAGCATTTCCAACATTTCATATTAATTTGGTGTAATGACGAGGGGTTTCTTTTCAATAGTAGGGGTAGTCTGAACGAGCAAACAATATAGAGTTTTTTCAAGAGACACCGTAATTATAAAGCATTGTAAAATGCTTTTGAGAAAATCCCTATGACGTTATTTAGTCTTGACACTGTCAGCAGCCGACTTGTTGCTTACATCTTTATTAATTAAAGAGAATTAACACAAATACCAGTACACGTGATTCTGGATACCTTACTCAAAATTTGTGAAAAAGGAGTGATTTGTGTGCAATAGTTGTGTTAGATCTACATGAAAAACCATAAACAGAATACATGTACATGTACTTTTAAAAGTTAGTTATTACGCTATCAAAGGTTAAAACACTTGAAGGATTTCAGTAACAAATTTGTGCACTTCTGATCTGATCTGATCAGTAATATTTCTTTTATCTTTTTTTTTTTTTAAAAATATGTCTGCATGAACTTCTCAGTCATATGAAGTTTATCAGTAAACACGCACACACACATACAAAAATGCTTTTCTCAAACTTTTTAACCCTTTACCACACGGCAAAATTTAAGACCTATCCAAATTGAAAGCATTTGCAGACAACAATTTCATAGTGGTTCAAATGACACAACTTTTCTTTGATACGGTAGAAAACTTTGTTGGAAAAGGAGAAAATGCTGGTTACCAGCATTTTCTCCTTTTCCCACAATGTTTTCAAAAGGCCTCTTCTTCAGGGGTGTTAAAAGGCGTCATTGTGTGGTAAAGGGTTAATATCTGCAATCCAAATGGTGTTCACTCTTTACCAAACAGCTATTTATTAGAGTTGTTCAAATTGAAAGCATTTGCAGATTAACATTTATATATGGCTCAAATGATGAAAGTTGTTGTTGATGTGGTAGAAAACATTGTGGGAAAAGGAGAAAATGCTGGTTACCAGCATTTTCTCCTTTTCCCACAAAGTTTACAAAAGGCTTCATCCTCAGGTTCATTAATAGTCAGGATTGTCTAGTAAAAGGTTAACAAATACACATGCAAAATGTCAAATGAAATTTTTGATGATGTGGTTTTGCAATAATTCCGGCTTGCAATAATTAGAAGGAGTGACAAGGGAAGCAACTTCAATTACATAATTTTACAAAAATCTGGTACAGTTGCCTCCCTTCAACATTATCATCCTCTTTATATTTAAAAAATTTGCAGGTACTTGATTCAGCATAACTGCATTAATCAGTAGAATGTTCAGTGCAAGGAATGCCGTGGAGATGGATAATGCCATTTTCTTCATTATTTCAAATAAATCACAGCGGCAGAGAACCTGTCAATGATTTCCTGGAGTTACTTCTACCTGTACTCCACATAATACTCTTCCCAAGCCACTGGCTGCTTTCCTGCATAACCATTTCTGTAACAATGACTAAAAGTGAGATAGGAATCAATCCTGCTGCAATGACTATCATCAATGCCAAAAAAGAAATTGGCCACGCTTGGGGTTCTATCCAGCAACCCCCCCAGTTCACTACAGACTGACCAGGCTGGGCTAACTGAGACAGAAATATAACAAGAGGGCCATGATGGCCCTGTATCGCTCCACTGGCTTTTTAACCCCTTACCACACAAATCGAAGTGTTAATGACCCTGAAAGAGAAGGCTTTCAAAAACATCGTGAGAAAAGGACAACATGTTGTCAGCCAGTATTTTCTCCTTTTCCCACAATGTTTCCTAACCTATCAAAGACAGAAATAGTCATTTAAGCTACATTCAATTTGTCTTTTTGCAATGGCTTTAAACTTGGTACAGTAAAAAAAATTCGTCATTTCTTAAAGAGTAAAATTAACATATCATGCGCTTAATTGGCATTGACAGAGACATACAGCATAAAAAGTCTGTATGGTAATAAACTTCCTTTGAAAACATAACCTCCACCCCGCCTGCCAAACAAAAACAGTCATATCTTTTTAAATGTAAAGATAATGTCAGTGAATACAATCAGGTTTATTCATTAGCGTGAAAGGTAAAGTTCTGAAAAAATTTGAGTGATAGAAACCTTACTTTAAATTAAACATTGCATTCATGTGAGCATAACCATTAGCATCAAAATAAATCACTCTCCCTTAAAACAGAACATTTCCTCTCCAAAAAACTTTAATACCAAACTCAAATAATGTATCAGTGCAGTTTGATAATCAAGGGAGGTAAATAGTAACAAACTTTATCTTGTATAACAGGAGTTATTTCCCTTGATTACTATTTTAAATTACAGTCACTATATAAGCCCATGTTAAACTTGTGATCTCCGGAGCAGAGCCAATTTTGACCCCAGGGCTATAATATGAAGGAATTTGATAGAGGTCCATTAGATAAAGCTACATGCCAAATTTGGTAGCCCTGGGCTTTATGGTTTCAGACAAAAAGATTTTCAAAGATGTTCAATATTTTTCAGTTTTGTTGCCATGGCAACGAGAGTTTTTGAAAGAATCAAATTTTTTCAAGAATTCTAAAGAGGACCATGGCAGGATCATTTCTGTGAAGTTTCATCAAATTTGGATGGGTAGTTTCAGAGAAGAAGTTTAAAAAAAAAGTTAACGCACGCATGGACGGACGGACGTACGGACGGACGCAAGACGGACATCTGGCCATGACATAAGCCTGCTGGCCTTCGGCCAGTGGAGCTAAAAATCATAGATGAAATCACTGTAATTTTCCTCGCATTAATTTTTCAATAATCCCTACCAAATTAACCTGCTACAAAAATCACTGTAACACATACTAACAATATGCCTTTGGTTTGTTAAATGATAACTGATTACCTTCCACTACAAACTTGCAGGAGACAAGTTTGAAAATATCCTGGTGCAATGATTGACCCTGTACCATACAGTTCCTTGTAAGAGAGACTGCTTTCAAAACCATTGTGGAAGAAGGAGAAAATGCTGGTATAAACCAGCATTTTCTCCTTTTTTGACAATGTTTTTTACCCTTTAAGAGACAAATCGAATCATTTTAGCCATATTTAACCCTTTACCACACGGCAAAATTTAAGACCTATCCAAATTGAAAGCATTTGCAGACAACAATTTCATAGTGGCTCAAATGACGCAACTTTTCTTTGATAGGGTAGAAAACTTTGTGGGAAAAGGAGAAAATGCTGGTTACCAGCATTTTCTCCTTTTCCCACAATGTTTTCAAAAGGCCTCTTTTTTAGGGGCGTCAAAAGGCGTCATTGTGTGGTAAAGGGTTAATCTGTGCACCTGCAAATGCCTTCAATATAAGTGACCCTAAAATTTTGTCTGGCAGAGTTAACATGAAGTATGTTTTTATACACAAACATCAAAAACATTGTCAGAAAAGGGGAAAATTGCTAATTTAGTCTAGATGTTATTATCAGAGATGGTCTCAAGTCAGGAGGTATATAGAATTTGACATGAGTTGGCGTTGAGATAAAATTTTATTAAACAAGTCTAGGGAAAATGTTATTAAGCGAGCCTTTGGCCAGCTTAATAACATTTTTTCTTGAAGAGTTTAATAAAATCTTTATCTCATACGCCAACGAATGTCAGATTCTTTTTATCACATAAAGTTATTTCACAAATCATAGATAAGAAGATGCAAAACCATCTATAGATACACACGCGGTAATATCAATGAAACCCATTCTCCTCTACGAAATACATACAAAATGACGTCAAAAATGACGTCACACAATAGTGATATTAAACGTGTATGAGATAAGAAAATTCGTAATGGGTATATTACACTGCAAACAAGGGAGGTTATGTGATAAAATCTTTTTTATCACATAACCTCCCTTGTTTTTAGTGTAATATACCCATTACGGATTTTCTTGTCTTATACATGTTTGATATCATATTTTTGTGATGTCATTTTTGACGTCATTTTGTACCTATTTCATGGGTTTTATGGATATTACTGCGAGTGCATAGGTCTATAGATGGTTTTGCATCATCTGATCTTATTTCGTGAAATATCATTATGTGATAAAAAGAATCTGACATCCGTTGGTGTTTGAGATAAAATTTTATTAAACTTGTCAAGGAAAATGTTATTAAGCTCACCAAGGGCTCGCTTAATGGCATTTCCCTAGACTCACTTAATAAAATTCTATCTCAAAAGCCAACTCATGTCAGATCCTATATATATGATTAACTCTTTACCAAACAACAAAATCTTTGAGTTGTCCAGAGTGAAAGTATTTTCAGAACAACAAAAATGCGACTGAAATATAGAATTTTGTTCGTGGAATGGTAGAAAACATTGTGAGAAAAGGAGAAAATGCTGGTTACCAGCATTTTCTCCTTTTCCCACAACGTTTTCTGAAGTCTTGTTCTTTAGAGTCATTAAAGTCGGGATTGTGTCATAAAGGGTTAAACATAAACAATTGATGAATTTAATAAGTGCTATGCTCTTATAATTTACTGCACATTCAAGTATATCCTGTGTTTCAACTGTACTGGGCTGGGCCTCTGAAGTGCCTTGCCTAAGGAAATCCCATGAAAAATCCAACACCTAAAGAAAAGATTGAACCCAGGACCCCTAGACTATCAATCTTTCAACCTAACCACTAGGCCAAATTATATGATTTAACAGTACACCAGCTGTTGTCTCTAAAATGCAAAATGAATTGCACTTGAATTGTTTTTTTTTGCCAAGAAAATCTCACAAAATATCGGATAAAATGTAGGTCAAAGATCAGATTTCAAATTCTGTTTCGTATGATCTTGATCTACACTGTCAGCAAACCATGTTCCAAATAATCCTGTTTTGACGACCCTGAGGAAATTGAATATTGGAAACATTTTGGTAAAAGGAGAAAATACTGGTAATCAGCACTTTCTCTTTTTCCTTCAATCATGGACAATTTCCATCCTGAGCCATAATTTTTTCCCTTGCAATTGCTTCCAAAATGAACAAGTCTAAAGATATATCATCTTGTGAGTGTTTAAAGGGCAAATCAACAAGTTTCAGATATGGTTAATTTTCAAATCTACACTTATCAAATGGTAACCTGGTAATGTTGTAATTAGAAAAAAAAAATTAGTAAAAGTACTTTTTTTCAATTCATATTTCTGCTTATTAATTTTTATTGCATCGCTTATCTCCCTTACTTATTGTTGCGTCCCTTGATTTGTGACGTCATAGGAGAACTTGTTTCAATATGGACGTTGTTTACGATAGTGAACTGAGCGATATTGAAGACGAAGAAATAGACGATTCTGGCCTGGTAAGGCCGTACATGTATGAGCCAATTTTTAAAGAAACTTATTAAGTTTCTGATGATGAGGATAAAAGTAACTTTTCGTCCACTGATGACGAAAATGACGATGTTGTGCCGGACTTTTCAACGTGTTGAGTATTGCACGCTATTGAAATACGTCTATTACGGGGCGAACATCGCTTACAGAAATATTATTCTATACATGATAAAATTAAGTGTATGGCATAAACTTTGTTTCACGTGAAGCATTTTCAGTAGATTAACGGGCGGAATTAAACAACAACAAAAAAAAAAATACGGTTTCAAGACAGTTCCACGACAAGACAGTTCCCCGACAAGACAGTTCCCCGACACTTTTGAAGACATTTCCCCGACACTTCAGTTTCATGTCAAATAACCCTTTTCTTGACTTTTACGATTGATAATCGTGAGATGTTAGTTCTAACTAGTTGTTGATGGGTCCTTGTTGATATTTGTACCTTGTAAAGAATTCTGTAAACATTGACGGGTACAAGTTTATTCTCTCGTGGGTGAAGGGTTACACAATAAATCATGATTTTCATGAGAATAAGAATATTTTGAAATGCTGTTAACCAGCATGAAATTTGATAAAAGAATATGTTCCGAGATTATTAAGACTTAATTCTCAAAATTATTTTAAAAATTATTTTAGTTGTTTTTCTTACCATACAGAAATACATGAACATGAGAGAGAGGGAGAGGGGATCTACCTGTGTGAAATACTTTTTTGCTGTTTACCTTGTCCACATGATCCATTCAATGCAAAAATTTATCATACATGTATAGCTATTGTATGTTCCATATAGAGCTTCTCTGTGAAAGTCTTAAACTCTGAATTGTAATTTGTTCAGTTCTTGTTTGTCTTATGCAAATTGTTTCAATTTGGGTAAGTCTCAAATTGGTCTACCGTCTACTAGGGACTGAGCGGTTAATACTGACATTCCGGTCAAATTGCAGTATAGACGACTTCAGATTCATTGTAAAAACATAGAAAGAGCTGGTAACTATCAATTGGTCCTTTATCCACAATATTTTCTTTTTTTAACTCTTTACCAAACGACAAAATATTAAACAGGTCCAAATTGAAATCACTTGCAGACAACAAAATAAAGTTAAATATTTCAAAAATTGAAATTTGTTTCCATCAGAGTAGAAAACATTGTGGTTAAAGGAGAAAATGCTGGCTACAAGCATTATCTCCTTTTCCAACAATGTTTTTAAAAGGCTTCTGTCTCAGGGTCGTAAAAACTAGGGATTGATTGGTAAAGGGTTAAATATAAATTCCACACATTGGGCACGAGTTCTGGTTTAGTTCCCAGGAAGCAGTATCCGAAGAGATTAGTACGAGTTGTATGAACTTGTTTCTCAAGAGGTGTAAAATACATGTTTAAATTGTTACCAAACATCAAATTTATTGACTCAACCGAATTGAAAGCATTTGGAGTCAACAAATTAAATTTTACTCACATGTTTGGACTTGTCTTTGATGGGGTAGAAAACATTGTAGAAAAAGGAGAAAATACTGGTTACCATCATTTTCTCCTTTACCTACAATGTTTTCAAAAGGTTTTTCTTTCTTCACAAGGGTCGTTAAAACAAAGGATTGTTTGGTAAAGGGTTAAACTAAGTTAAACTAAATTCCAATAAACAATCACATTTTATCGGTCATATTTAAATGCTGTGGATTTGAAATATTCTAATTTTTTATCATTTGGGTAAGGGTTAGGCTAAACCCTTACACAGATGGCAGAACTTTAGACTTGTCCACTCCACACCGAAAGTATTTGCAGATCACAGATCAAATGTGGCCTTAACAATAGGTTTGAGGGTAGAAAATATTGTAGGAAAAGAAGATAACTCTGGGAATCAGGACTTTTCCTTTTTTCACCCTGTCCTCAAAAGCCTTCTCCATTAGGGTGGTCAGGGATCGTATATACACATGTATATAGGATTCCTGGGGTGGTTGAAGGTCAGAATTTTGAGGTAAAAGGTAAAAGAATTGGTGTGTGAGCCTGGTCAAAAACATTCTGTTTCTTAATTAAAAAAAAAAAATGTGTTATTTTAATTTTCTCACTTTTGTCTGATTATCAGAGAAAATGACTTGTGTCAAATTATATGCATTTTCAAAATTTTCATACTGACATGTTCAAAACATTTTTCTCAGTAGCCTGTCTAGAAGACATAATATGGATAGGAAAAGGAAATATCCACAAATCAAAATTGTATAGATATAATTCAAAATTTGTTCAAAATGCGTGTAAGTTGTCAAATCATTTTTAAGAGTGAAATGTCAAAGAGAAGTAGTGTATGGGATAAAAGCTGTAACATGGATTTACTGTCACCAACAAACATTACAGTGTAAAGGGGTGAGATATGCAAATGTTATGTAACCATTTCCTGTATTGTTTCAACTGGTCGGTGATGGATTTACATTTATGACCATGACTAGGGGTAGCCAGATACTGATTTCACCCTTTACCATACAAACCCTAGATCTAGTTTCCAATACCCAAAGAAAGAGTGTTTGAAAAACAGTGTGGGAAGAAAATGATGTTTGCTGTTCAAAGAATGATTATTATCCCTTGAAAGCAGGGATCGTATATAGGATCCCTGTTGAAAGTTTACATCATTTGAACAATGTCGACTATGTTATTTGCAAAATTTATGTTATGAATTTGGATGAATCGATAATTTTGTTAAATGTTGAAATCATTTGGAAAAGGGAGAAAACGGCAGCATTTTCTCTTTGTTCAGAATGAAGCGGTAATGTGGAAAAGGGTAAATTAGTACGAATAACAATTCATGTATTCCAATTTCAAGAAAAAATAAATTACCTACTTCATGTTGGATTTTCTTTTTGGAAATTGCCGTTGCGGAATGTCTGTCTTTCGGAGTTTCGGTTTAAGGCCTATCTCCTTTCGACTCGGAGTTTCGAATAATGTCGGCACAGCGTCAGGTTTTAACCGCAGGCTAAAATTCCTATAACCAACTTCTTTTGCGAGTTTTGGACTTATTAAGAACTGACTGTCATCGAAGTATTTCAGACACAATTTCGAATGAACCGATGGCAAAAAATCCGCCACTACTGTCCGGCCCCGGTTTAAACGTTGAATCCATAGTTTCCTCCTTTTTAATTCCTTCGGAAATTTGAAAATATTACTTCTATGAGTTCCCGAATTGACGTTGCAGCCATAGGCTGCACAATTTACCATTTTTTCGGCTCAATTCTCAGTTAATACTCAGATATCTGCATACAATCATCCGCGTTCCTACTTAATGTCTACTGACGGTATACACAGAGTGACTCGACAATGACATCACACATGCACGGGAGATAAGCGAATCAGGGGAAGTAAGCCATGTACCATTTTTAGGGCCGTTTATCAGCGTGACAATTCGGCCGTGGTTTATGGCATGTTACAGGGTGGTATTTATGAAAAATGACGGACACATGTTTAACTGACATCATTTGCAGCTGATTAAAGGAAAAAAACAGTCTGGTCAAAATATTTTAGGATTTGCCCTTTAAATCTGTACCAAACCACTAAATTTCGATTTGTCCATATTGTAAGCATTTGCATGCGACAAAGAAAAAATGTGACTCAAACAGTGAATTTTGATTTTGGAAGGGTATAAAGCATTGTGGGAAAGGGAGAAAATGCTGGTTACCAGCATTTTCTCCTTTTCTCATAATGTTTTCAAAAGCTCCCTTTTTTCAGGTCGTTAAAAGTCAGGATTGTGTGGTAAAGGGTTAAACAAAGTAAAGATGATCTGAGCATTTTCAGAATTAACATTAAATGCAGTTTTGACTTAAATATCTTGACTATTTACCATAGAACAAAATTTTAGACCCGTTCAAACTGAAAGCTCTTGCAGATGACAATAAGTCCTTTTCAAACAATATTTTCCGAAATTTAATACTGGGTGAATCATCAGTTCAGTTCGAATATTCACCGCTTAAAGTTGAAAGGATTTCAGCAATATTTCAGTCGCCTTAATGAAACCATTTTCAAATTCTTTATCAGAAAATCTTGACACCGAGTTCCTAGCATTCTTTCTCAGATTGAGGCTCTCCGTCTCGGAAAGATTAAAGATGGCAGTCATGGCAGACGAAAAGGTTTCTACGTCTGACGCAAGATAGCCAGTGGGCTGGCCGTCGTGGGGAATAACTATGTCCATTTTGGGTCCACCGGAATCATTTGCCAGTATCACTGTCCCAGCTGCCATCAATTCAACAACACCTGAAATAAGTAAAGTATATGTTTTTTTTTTCTTCAACCAACAATATAGGCCAGTTTTAGAGCAATCAAGAATGAGTACAAACAAAACAGAGAAAATGCATGTAAGCCATGCTCTGGCAAAAGGGGGTTTAATGCACCTTGGTGATTCATTATACGTAGCAAGTCATCACATTATTGTTGGTCAATAAAATCCATTTTGTATAACAACCAACTTAATCATGAGGTAGACTTGTCCTTTGACATATAGAAAATTGACCAATAGCAAAAAGTTTCGGCCCAGGTCAGCCTGCGCGAACTGCGCAGGCTGACCTTGGTCGATACTTTTCGAAGATGCATTAAGCCCCCTTTTGCCAGAGCACGGCTCATATCTTTTTGATCAAGAGAGGTTAAGCCGTATGGAGGATTTTGTTTGACAACAGACTGAATCATGAGGTAGAATAGTCCTTGGACAAGGAGGAAAATTGACCAATAGTGAAATGTTTAAACCTAGGTCAGCCTGTGCGTACTACACAAGCAAACCTGTGCATTAACCCTTTACCACACAATCCCAACTTTTAACCACCCTAAAGAAAAAGCCTTTTGAAAACATTATGGGAAAAGTAGAAAATGCTGGTAACCAGCATTTTCTCCTTTTCCAAGAATGTTTTCTAGCCTTCGAAAACCAAATTTCAATTTTTCACTCACATTTATTTTGTCGTCAGCAAATGCTTTCAATTTGGACCAGTCCAAAATTTTTTCGTATGGTAAAGAGTTAAACCCCTTTTCACAGAGCATGGCTAATATAAATGAAACAACAGAAATTGTCTTACACTTCTAGAGAGTACCCAAAACATTGGTTTTAGTGAAGAAATCATGTTATTCCTCCTAAAGTTCTCATATACTATATATTAAAAACCTTCAGTATCTGTTACCAGACAATTATGTTTTTTTTTATGCTGGTGCAGTAAAAGCCTCTAAAAACATTGTGGCAAAAAGAATAGCTCCTTGTTGCAAGCAATTGCTTCTTTCTCAACAATGTTTTTTTACACTATTGAAAAACATAGTGAGAGTAGGAGTAATTAAGAAATTTATCAATGAGGCTGACCTAATGAGTATCCACAAGACAGACTTTAACACATTACCACACAATCCCAAGTTTTAATGACACTCAGGAAAGAGGCTTTTGAAAACATTGTGGGAAAAGGAGAAAATGCTGGCAACCAGCATTTTCTCCTTTTCCCACAAGTGTTTTCTTTTTTTCCAAAAATAAATCTCATCATGATCTCATTGAGTCATGTGTAATTTCTCCTCTACAAGTGCTTTCAATATGGATGGGTCTAAATTTTGTCCTGTAGTACTGGGTTAATGAAACAAGAGGGCCATGATAGCCCTGTATTGCTCCACTGCCTTTTTAACCCTTTACCACACAAATCGAAGTGTTAATGACCCTGAAAGAGAAGGCTTTCAAAAACATCGTGAGAAAAGGACAACATGTTGTCAGCCAGTATTTTCTCCTTTTCCCACAACGTTTCCTAACCTATCAAAGACAGAAATAGTCATTTAAGCTACATTCAATTTGTCTTTTTGCAATGGCTTTAAACTTGGAACAGTAAAAAAAATTTGTCATTTCTTAAAGAGTAAAATTAACGTATCATACGCTTAATTGGCATTGACAGAGACATACAGCATAAAGTCTGTATGGTAATAAACTTACTTTGAAAACATAAAATCCACCCCGCCTGCCAAACAAAAACAGTCATATCTTTTTAAATGCAAAGATAATGTCAGTGAATACAAGCAGGTTTATTCATTAGCATGAAAGGTAAAGTTCTGAAAAAATTTGAGTGATAGAAACCTTTCTTTAAATCAAACATTGCATTCATGTGAGCATAACCATTAGCATCAAAATAAATCACTCTCCCTTAAAACAGAAGATTTCCTCTCCAAAAAACTTGAATACCAAACTCCAATAATGTATAAGTGCAGTTTGATAATCAAGGGAGGTAAATAGTAACAAACTTTATCTTGTATAACAGAAGTTATTTCCCTTGATTACTATTTAAATTACAGTCACTATATAAGCCCTTGTTAAACTTGTGATCTCTGGGGCAGAGCCAATTTTGACCCCAGGGCTATAATATGAAGGAATTTGATAGAGGTCCATTAGATAAAGCTACATGCCAAATTTGGTAGCCCTGGGCCTTATGGTTTCAGACAAGAAGATTTTCAAAGATGTTCAATATTTTTCAGTTTTGTTGCCATGGCAACGAGAGTTTTTGAAGGAATCAAATTCTTTCAAGAAATTCTAAAGAGGACCATGGCAGGATCATTTCTGTGAAGTTTCATCAAATTTGGATGGGTAGTTTCATAGAAGAAGAAGTTTGAAAAAAAAGTTAACGCACGGACGGACAGATGGACAGACAGACAGACGGACACCGGGCCATGACATAAGCCCACTGGCCTTTGGCCAGTGGAGCTAAAAATCAAAATAATCATCTTTATTTTTTGTTTAATGAGTTTGAAACTATTGTAACTTGATTCTTCTACCAGCAAATACAAAAACTCTATCTCTTTCGAGGTCTGCATAATGTAAAAGAGCCATACTCTGGCAAAAGGGGGCCTAAAGCATCTCTGTGATCCATTATACCAAGCAAGTCATTGCATAATTTGGGATCCATGAAATCCATTCAGTCTAACGATTGATCAAATCTGGAGAAAGAGTGGTACTTGGACATGCATAAAATCTAACAACAGCAAAAAGTTTCGACCTATATCAGCAGGGTTCAATCTAGGCTGCGTTTTTGCGCCAATGGCGCGATTTTAAAGTCCTTGGCCTATTTTTGAAACTCCAGTGCGCCGGATCGGCGCAAAATCCAATGCATTGGCGCTTTTCCGATTCCGTTGTGCGCCACCATTAACTTTGATAAAATCAAGCGTTCTCCCAATAAGCTTTTCCCAATAAGAACAATAACGGTAACTCTGCATTGACTGTAACTGGACAATTTGGCCCATAACCATTTCGACCCATAACAAAATCAGCTCGTACTGCTTTCGGCCTACAATTTTATGGTAACTATGGTATGATTACTATTTCTGCATATTATTTGTCAAACTGTATGATCAGGTTGTTAGCCCGCAGTTAAACACAAAATCGAGGATTATTTTGTTTAATTTAGTCAGAAAGTGTGTGTGCGGTATGTATAGGCATTACGACACCTACACACATCGCCTATAACTACCCATAAAGTGCAGTTTTTGCAGTAGTTAACCTATTTGACTATACCTAGAAGCTTCAGTTGCGCAAAACCGTCTGTCATAGGTATGTTTATTATTACTATTATCATTTCTATCTGTGATGCAACATTACAAATAATGGAACTGACCCTCTAAGGCTCCTTTATGCGGATTATATCACCTACCATAATAGCCCAAAATTCACTATACCGACTGTCACTGGAAAATTATTTTTTCTTACTGTCAATGATGCAGTATTAAAAAAAATAGATTGGCATAAAACAATCTGCGGTAGGGCTTTTTCAGAGGAGCACTGACACCAAACCTTCTAGCCCAATATTAACTGTAGTTTGCATTGTTAAGTATTAGAATAAAGTTAAGTGAGGCATTACCACTAGACAGAGTAATGCAAACAATAAGCTTCAAGTTGGGCAGTACCTTGAGACACAGGAAATTTTGTTTTCTATTGCTTTATTTTCTTTCCCCATACAAAATGACAAATATGATGTTATAATTGACCGACCCCTCTGGGGCCCCTTTATTGGGATTGTGACACCTTAGCATACAGCCCATTATTTACAGTGGTTATCAGAGATAATAAAAACAAAAAGATTAATTGGGGCAGTACCACCAGATACAAGATTTTTTTGTTTTTCTTTTGGTTTTTCTATCCTAAGAGGAAAATTTCCATATTTAACATAATCATTGACCAACACCTCTGGTGCCCATTCTTTGGGATTGTGACACCTACCTTTGTAGCCCATTATGTACAGTTGATATTAGGGATAATGAAAACAATAAGCTTCAGAGGGGCAGTACCACCAGGCACTAGAATTTGTTATGTTTTTATGTCCTTAAGAAAAAATTACTATAAATGTATGAGGTAATTATTGACCAACCCCTCTGCAGCCCCTTTTAAGGGATTGTGACACCTACCCATACAGCTTTTTATTTACAGTGAATATCAGGGATAATTAAAATAATAAGCTTCATTGGGGCAGTACCACTAGACACAATATTTTTTTTTTTTTTCTTTTCCTGAGGCAAAATTACAAATTTAACATACTTATTGACCAGCCCCTCTAGGGCCCCTTCATTGGGATTGTGACACCTACCCCTATACCCCATTATTTACAGTGGATATCAGGGATAATAAAAGCAATAACACTGAGGGGGGCAGTACCACCAGACACAGGATTTTTCTTAAATTTCTTTTATCCTTCACACAAAAATACCAAATTTGATGGTATTATTGAGTGACCCCTCTGGGGCCCATTTATTGGGATTGTGACACCTACCCTAGAGTAGTGCATTATGTACAGGGGATATTGGGGATAATAAAAACAATAAGCTTCAGTGGGGCAGTACCACCAGACCCAAGAATTTTTTCTTCTCTTTTCATTCCTGTGGTACAATCACAAAGAAAATGTCATTATTGACCGACCCCTCTGCAGCCCCTTTTAAGGGATTGTGACACCTACCCATACAGCTTTTTATTTACAGTGCATATCAAGGATAATAAAAATTATAAGCCTCACTGGGGCAGTACCACCAGACACATTTTTTTTTTGTTTTGTTTTTGCTGAGGCAAAATTACAAATTTTACGTACTTATTGACCAGCCCCTCTAGGGCCCCTTCATTGGGATTGTGACACCTACCCCTATATTCCATTATTTACAGTGGATATCAGGGATAATAAAAGCAATAAGATTGAGTGGGGCAGTACCACCAGACACAGGACTTTTCTTAAATTTCTTTTATCTCTCAGAAAAAAATACAAAAATTTAATGGTTTTATTGAGTGACCCCTCTGGGGCCCATTTATTGGAATTGTGACACCTACACCAGTAGTGCATTATGTACAAGGGATATTGGGGATGATAAAAACAGTAAGCTTCAGTGGGGCAGTACCACCAGACCCAAAAATTTTTTCTTCTCTTTTTATTCCTGCGCTAAAATAAAAAAAAAAAAAAAAAAATGTAATTATTGACCGACCCCTCTGCAGCCCCTTTTAAGGGATTGTGACACCTACCCATACAGCTTTTTATTTACGGTGAAAATCAGGGATAATAAAAATAATAAGCTTCACTGGGGCAGTACCACTAGACACAAGATTTTTTTTTTTTTCTTTTCCCGAGGCAAAATTACGAATTTAACATACTTATTGACCAGCCCTTCTAGGGTCCCTTCAATGGGATTGTGACACCTACCCCTATACCCCATTATTTACAGTGGATATCAGGGATAATAAAAGCAATAACACTGAGTGGGGCAGTACCACCAGACACAGGATTTTTCTTAAATTTCTTTTATCCTTCACACAAACATACCAAATTTGATGGTATTATTGAGTGACCCCTCTGGGGCCCATTTATTGGGATTGTGACACCTACCCCTGTAGTGAATTATGTACAGGGGATATTGGGGATAATAAAAACAATAAGCTTCAGTGGGGCAGTACCACCAAACCCAAGAATTTTTTCTTCTCTTTTCATTCCTGCGGTAAAATCACAAAGAAAACGTCATTATTGACCGACCCCTCTGCAGCCCCTTTTAAGGGATTGTGACACCTACCCATACAGCTTTTTATTTACAGTGCATATCAAGGATAATAAAAATTATAAGCCTCATTGGGGCAGTACCACCAGACACATTTTTTCTTTTTGTTTTTGCTGAGGCAAAATTACAAATTTTACATACTTATTGACCAGCCCCTCTAGGGCCCCTTCAATGGGATTGTGACACCTACCCCTATATTCCATTATTTACAGTGGATATCAGGGATAATAAAAGCAATAAGATTGAGTGGGACAGTACCACCAGACACAGGACTTTTCTTAAATTTCTTTTATCTCTCAGAAAAAAATACAAAAATTTGATGGAATTATTGAGTGACCCCTCTGGGGCCCATTTATTGGAATTGTGACACCTACACCAGTAGTGCATTATGTACAGTGGATATTGGGGATGAGAAAAACAGTAAGCTTCAGTGGGGCAGTACCACCAGACCTGAAAATTTTTTCTTCTCTTTTAAAAAATGTAATTATTGACCGACCCCTCTGCAGCCCCTTTTAAGGGATTGTAACACCTACCCATACAGCTTTTTATTTACAGTGCATATCAAGGATAATAAAAATAATAGGCTTCACTGGGGCAGTACCACTAGACACAAGATTTTTATTTTTTTCCTGAGGCAAAATTTTAATTTAACGTTCTTATTGACTAGCCCCTCTAGGGCCCCTTCAATGGGATTGTGACAACTACCCCTATATCCCATTATTTACAGTGGATATCAGGGATAATAAAAGCAATAACACTGAGTGGGGCAGTACCACGAGACACAGGAATTTTCTTAAATTTCTTTTATCTTTCAGAAAAAAAAATACCAAATTTGATTGTATTATTGAGTGACCCCTCTTGGGCCCATTTATTGGGATTGTGACACCTACCCTAGTAGTGCATTCTGTACATTGGATATTGGGAATAATGAAAACAATAAGCTTCAGTGGGGCAGTACCACCAGACCCAAAAATTTATTCTTCTCTTTTCATTCCTGCTGTAAAATCACAAAGAAAACGTCATTATTGACCGACCCCTCTGCAGCCCCTTTTAAGGGATTGTGACACCTACCCATACAGCTTTTTATTTACAGTGCATATCAAGGATAAAAAAAATTATAAGCCTCATTGGGGCAGTACCACCAGACACAGTTTTTTTTGTTTTTGCTGAGGCAAAATTACAAATTTTACATACTTAATGACCAGCCCCTCTAGGGCCCCTTCAGTGGGATTGTGACACCTACCCCTATATCCCATTATTTACAGTGGATATCAGGGATAATAAAAGCAATAAGATTGAGTGGGGCAGTACCACCAGACACAGGATTTTTCTTAAATTTCTTTTATCCTTCAGATAAAAATACCAAATTTGATGGTATTATTGAGTGACCCCTCTAGTGACCATTCTTTGGGATTGTGACACCTACCCCAGTAGTGCATTATGTACAGTGGATATTGGGGATAATATATACAATAAGCTTTAGTGGGGCAGTACCACCAGACCCAAGAAATTTTTTCTCTTTTTATCCACACGTTAAAATCACAAAAAAACGTAATTATTGACCGACCCCTCTGCAGCCCCTTTTAAGGGATTGTGACACCTATGCATACAGTTTTTTATTTACAGTGCATATAAAGGATAATAAAAATAATAGGCTTCAATGGGGCAGTACCACTAGACACAAGATTTTTTTTTTTTTTTTTTTCTGAGGCAAAATTACAAATTTAACATTCTTATTGAAGGGGCCCCTCTACGGCACTTTCAATGGGATTGTGACAACTACCCCTATACCCCATTATTAACAGTGGGTATCAGGGATAATAAAAGTAATAACATTGAGTGGGGCAGTACCGCAAGACACAGAATTATTCTTAAATTTCTTTTATCTTTCAGAAAAAAAATACAAAAATTTGATGGTATTATTGAGTGACCCCTCTGGGGCCCATTTATTGGGATTGTGACATCTACCCTAGTAGTGCATTCTGTACATTGGATATTGGGAATAATAAAAACAATAAGCTTCAGTGGGGCAGTACCACCAGACCCAAAAATTTATTCTTCTCTTTTTATTCCTGTGGTAAAATCACAAAGAAAACGTCATTATTGACCGACCCCTCTGCAGCCCCTTTTAAGGGATTGTGACACCTACCCATACAGCTTTTTATTTACAGTGCATATAAAGGATTATAAGGATTATAAGCCTCATTGGGGCAGTACCACGAGACACATTTTTTATTTTTGTTTTTCCTGAAGCAAAATTACAAATTTTACGTATTTATTGACCAGCCCCTCTAGGGCCCCTTCACTGGGATTGTGACACTTACCCCTATACCCCATTATTTACAGTGGATATCTGGGATAACAAAACAAATAAGACTGAGTGGGGCAGTACCACCAAACAGGATTTTTCTGCTATCTTTTTTTGCTTGACACAAAATAACAACTTCGATGTTGTTATTGACTGACCCCTCTGGGGCCCATTTATTGGGATTGTGACACCTACCCCTGTAGCCCATTATGTACAGTTGATGTTAGGGATAACAAAAACAACAAGCTTTAGTGGGGCAGTACCACCAGACCCAGGAATTTTTTCTTCTATTTCTATCCATATAATAAAATCAGAAATAAAACGTAATTATTGACCCACACCTCTGCAGCCTTTTTCGAGGGATTGTGACACCTACCCATACAGCTTTTTATGTACAATGCCTATCAGGGATAATAAAGACAATAAGCTTTAGTGGGGCGGTACCACTAGACACAAGATTTTTTTTTTCTTTTTGTTTTCTATTCCCAAAGCAAAATTACAAATTTAACATACTTATTGACTAGCCCCTCTAGGGCCCCTTCATTGTGATTGTGACACCTACCCCTATACCCCATTATTTACAGTGGATATCAGGGATAACAAAACAAATAAGATTGAGTGGGGCAGTACCACCAGACACAGGATTTTTCTGCTTTCTTTTTATACTTAAGACAAAATAACAACTTTGATGTTGTTATTGAGTGACCCCTCTGGGACCCATTTATTGGGATTGTGACACCTACCCCTGTAGCCCATTATGTACAGTGGATATTAGTGATAGTAAAAACAACAAGCTTTAGTGGGGCAGTACCACAAGACCCAAGAATTTTTTTTCTCTTTCTATCCTTATGGTAAAATCACAAATAAAACATAATTATTGACCGACCCCTCTGCAGCCCTTTTCAAGGGATTGAGAGACCTACCCATACAGCTTTTTTTCTTACAGTGCATATCAGGGATGATTAAAATGATAAGCTTTAGTGGGGCACTACCACAACACACAAGATTTTTTTTGTTTGGTTTTTTTAATCCTGAGGCATATTACAAATTTAATGTACTTATTGGCCAGCCCCTCTAGGGCCCTTTCATTGATATTGGGACACCTACCCTTATACCCTATCATTTACAGTGGATATCAGGGATAACAACAGCAATAAGATTGAGTGGGGCAGTACCACCAGACACAGGAATATCTTTTGTTGTTCTATTCTAGAGACAAAATTACAAATATCGCATAATTATTGACTAACCCCTGTCAGGTCCTTTCATTGGGATTGTGACACCTGTCACTATAGCCTATTATTTTTAGTTGATATAAGTGATAACAAAAACATAGGCTTCAATGGGGCAGTACCACAAGAAACAAGAATTTTTTTGTTTTTGTTTTGGTTTTCCATCCCTAAGCCAAGTATGCCATAAGTATTGACAGGCCCCTCTGGAGCCCTTTTATCAGGATTGTGACACCTAAGCCTATAGCCCATTATTTACAGTGGTTATCAGAGATAATAAAAACAATAAGCTTCAGTGGGGCAGTACCACCAGACACAAGATTTTTTTTTTTGTTTCTTTTATTTTTCAATTCCAGAGGCAAAATTACAAATATGATGTACTTATTGACCAGGCCCTTTATTGGGATTGTGACACCTACCCCTAAAACCCATTGTTTACAGTGAATAAGATAATAAGGTTGAGTGGGGCATTACCACCAGACACAGGATTTTTCTTATTTTATCTTTGAGACAAAAATAACAAATGTTATGTTATTATTGAACGACCCCATCAGGGACCCATAAATTGGGATTGTGACACCTACCCCTATAGTCCATTATTTACATGGGATATCAGGGATAATAAAAACAATGAGCTTCAGTGGGGCAGTACCACCAGACACAATTTTTTTTTGAGTTTCTTTCTCTGAAAGAAATATTACAAATTCAACATAAACATTTACCGACCCCTCTGGAGCCCCTTAATGAGATTGTGACACCTACCGCTAAAGCTTATTATATACAGTAGATATTAGTGATTATCAAAACAATAAGCATCAATTGGGCAGTACCACCAGACACATGAAATTTCTTCTTTGCCTGAGAGAAAATGACAAGTATGACATTATTATTGACCTACCCCATAGGGGCCAATTATAGGGATTGTGACACCTATCCTTGTAGCCCATTATTTACAGTGGATATCAAGCATAAAAAAAAAAACAATAAGCTTTAGTGAGGCAGTACCACCAGACACAAGAATTTGTTTTGTTTTCTATCCCTGAGGAAAATTTACAAATACATGTATAACGTAATCATTCACCGACCCCTCTGGAGCCCCTTTACTGGGATTGTGACATCTAACCCAATGGCTTATTATATACAGTAGATATAGGTGATAATTAAAACAATAAGATTCAGTTGGGCATTACCACCAGACACATGGAATTTCATTTGTTTTTATATACCTGAGAAAAAATCACAAATATGGCCCTATTATTGACGGACCCCCTCAGGAACCCATTCATTGGGATTGTGACACCTACCCCTGTAGGCCATTATTTACATGGGATATCAGGGATAATAAAAACAATGAGCTTCAGTGGGGCAGTACCACCAGCCAATTTTTTTTTTTTTAGTTTCTTTCTCTGAAGGAAATATTACAAATTCAACAGAAACATTTACCGACCCCTCTGGAGCCCCTTTATTGAGATTGTGACACTAATCTTTTAAGCTTATTACATACAGTAGATATTAGGGATTATCAAAACAATAAGCATCAATGGAGCAGTACTACCAGACACATGAAATTTCATTTTAATCTATGCCTGGGAAAAGGTGACAAGTATGACATTATTATGACCCTAATTTTGACGGACCCCTAAGGAACCCATTCATAGGGATTGTGACACCTACCCCTGTAGCCCATTTTTTACATAGGATATCAGGGATAATAAAAACAATGAGCTTCAGTAAGGCAGTACCACCAGATACAAGATTTTTTTTTGAGTTTCTTTCTCTGAAGGGAAAATTACAAATTCAAAGTAAACATTAATCACCCCCCTCTGCAGTCCCTTTACAGGGATTGTGACACCAACCCATACAGTCAATTATTTAAATTGGATATTAGGAATAATGAAGAAAGTAAGTTTAAAAGGGGCAGTACCACCAGACACAGGTTTTTTGTTTGTTTGTTTGTTTGTTTGTTATTCTTTCCCTTAGGCATAATTACATGTATGACATTATTATTGACCAGCCCCTATAGGGCCCAATTATTGGGATTGTGACACATATCCCTACAGCCCATTATTTACAGTGGATATCAGAGATGATAAAAACAAGAAGCTTCAGTGGGGCAGTACCACCAGACACAGGATTATTTTTTTTCTTTTGTTCTGTTTTTCTTTTCTCGGGGCAAAATTACAAATATGATGTTATTATTGACCATCCCTCTTAAGGCCCATTTATTGGGCAGTCACACACATACCCTTTAGGCCATTATTTACAGTGGGTATCAGAGATAATATACAATAAGCTTCAATGGAGCAATCCCACCAGACCACACAGGATTTTTTTTTTTTATGTATTAGACAAAATTAGAAATAGCTGTATTCATGACATAATTATTGCCCAGCCTTTCTTCAACCCCTTTATTTGAACTGTGACACCAACCGTATAATTTTTATTTCTATAGTGCATATCAGGGAAAAAACAATGAGCTGTAGTGGGGCAGTACCAGCTATCACATGAATAATTTTGTCTTTTTACCTCTTAGGCAATATTACCTTTATTAGAAATTGAGGTACATGCAGGTAGTGTGGTCAGTAGGAAGGAAGCATGGGTCTAATCCGGTCTGTATGTACAAAGGTAGTTAGGAATGCAGGCAGGCATGCAAAAAGCAAGCAGGCAGGAAGGCAGATAAGTGAGTTATAGGTCAGTTAGTTGGTAGGTAGGCAGGCAGGCAGGCAGGCAGTTGTGTCTGTAGGTAGTAGACAGATTGGTAGGAAGGTAGGTTGGTTGGTAGGTTGTTGGATAGGTATGTTAGTAGGTAGGTTGGTCGTTTGATAGGTAGGTAGGTTGTTGGTTGGTATATCAGTCAATAGGTCATAGGTAGGTAGGTAGGTTGGTAGGTATGTTGTCAGATTGGTATGTCAGTAGGTTTGTCGGTAGGTAGGTATGTCAGTAGGTAGGTTGGTCGGCTGATAGATAGGTAGGTTGGTAGGTAGGTTTTAGGTTGGTAGATCGGTCGAGAGTTCATAGGTTAGGTAAGTAGTTGTCAGTTGGTTAGTCTTTTGATAGGTCTTTAGTTAGGTAGGTAGATGGGTAGTTAGGTAATTTTATGTTTTTCTATTTTATTGATTGAAAAAACCTGTCCAGGGCCACCCAATGTGTTTTGTGACACCTATCCTAATGCCCAATTTTCATAGTATAGGTATTATGACAGGTATTATGAATTACGTTTGATGGGGCAATGCCTCCAGTCATCAATGTTTACTCTTTTTAAGGTACCCTATTACATTAATCTACAAGTAGCAATTAATAGGCCTGCATTTACCAACCCTCTGGATCTTCCTATTTATGCTCATTGCAAACACAATCAATGGGGCAATACCTCATGTCAATAATTTAGCAGATTTACAATGAACTGACTCAGGTTGAGCCCATTCTTGGGGATTGTGACACATACCCTTGTAGCCCAGTACATAAAGTAGGTAACTTGCATAATTGTGCCGATAACCTTATGTGTGACAGTACCTACAATGATAGATTCTTTGTTCTTTCTTTGGTGCAAAATTAAAATCAACCTTTATCACCCAACAAAATTTTAGACTCGTCCATATTGAAAGCATCTGAAGAGGAGAAACTATAAATTAAATGCTGAGATTTGTTTTTCAAAAAGTAGAAAACATTGTGTGAAAAGGAGAAAATTATGGTTACTAGAATTTTCTTCTTTTCACACATTGTTTTCAAAAGCCTCTTTTCTTCCGGTAGTTAAAACTTGGGATTGTGTGGTAAAAGGTTAACATAACGATATCAAGCTAACCGTTCTTGGGCCTCTCTATTATAATTGTGACATCAAATCTCTTGAAGATGACGTCATGACAACGTCACACGCTCCTAATGTAGGGAAAGAATTTATTTGAAATGTGATTAACATAATAATTGTGTATTCAGAGGTTCGTGTTTTATACCTTTTTCGACAAAATATATTTCACCTAATTTCGATATAGCAATGGGCATAAGTGCAAAGGAAAGAGCCTGTTTACTGGTATTCTTATCTCTATTCCCTGTCTACGATTTTTAAAAGATAAGATTTACTGCAGTACTTAGATCTATCCTCAGTTAAATTCATTCAACCATTCTCTTCAATAAATAAGTTTGCGTAAAGCATGGTAGTGCAGAAGCAGATAGATTATAGGCAAATTTACTTATTATAGCATTCTTACCTTCTCAAAATTGTGATCAAAATCGCTATTTGCCGATTTTATTTAGTGTCGAACTGATCATGGGTCGAATAGTCCACTGATCGTCAATGCAGAGTTACCGTTACTGTTCTTATTGGGAAAAGCTTATTGGGAGAACGCTTGATTTCGGTATTAACTTTACCGAAATCAAGCGTTCTCCCAATAAGCTTTTCCCAATAAGAACAGTAACGGTAACTCTGCATTGACGATCACTGGACTATTCGACCCATGATCAGTTCGACACTACATAAAATCGGCAAATAGCGATTTTGATCACAATTTTGAGAAGGTAAGAATGCTATAATAAGTAAATTTGCCTATAATTTATCTACTTCTGCACTACCATGCTTTACGCAAACTTATTTATTGAAGAGAATGGTTGAATGAATTTAACTGAGGATAGATCTACTGCAGTAAATCTTATCTTTTAAAAATCGTAGAGAGGGAACAGAGATAAGAATACAAGTAAATAGGCTCTTTCCTTTCATGCCCACTGTATATCGAGGTTAGGTGAAATATATGTTGACGAAAAAAGTATAAAACACGAACCTCTGAATACACAATTATTATGTCGAAAAAAGTATAAAACACGAACCTCTGAATACACAATTATTATGTTAATCACATTTCAAATAAATTCTTTCCCTACTTTCGGAGCGTGTGACGTTGTCATGACGTCATCTTCAAGAGATTTGATGTCACAAGAACGGTTAGCTTGATACCGTTATGTTAACCCTTTACCACACAATCCCAAGTTTTAACTACCCGAAGAAAAGAGGCTTTTGAAAACAATGTGTGAAAAGGAGAAAATGCTAGTAACCATCATTTTCTCCTTTTCAGACAACGTTTTCTACTTTTTCAAACACAAATCTCAGCATTTAAGTCATAGTTTCTCCTCTTCAGATGCTTTCAATATGGTTGAGTCTAAAGTTTTGTTGGGTGGTAAAGGGTTAATTTTAATTTTGCACCAAAGAAAGAACAGAGAATCTATCATTGTAGGTACTATCCTACCAAAGGTTATTAGCACAATTATGCAGGATACCTACTTTATGAACTGGGCTACAAGGGTAGGTGTCACAATCCCCAAGAATGGGCTCAACCTGAGTCAGTTCATTGTAAATCTGCTAAATTATTGACATGAGGTATTGCCCCATTGATTGTGTTTGCAATGAGCATAAATAGGAGGTTCCAGAGGCTTAGTTAAATGCAGGCCTATTAATTGCTACTTGTAGATTAATGTAACACCTTAGAACGAGTAAACATTGATGACTGGAGGCATTGCCCCATCAAACGTAATTCATAATACCTATCATAATACTTATACTATGAAAATTGGGCATTAGAATAGGTGTCACAAAACACACTGGGTGGCCCTGGACAGGTTGTTTCAATCAATAAAATGGAAAAACATAAACTTACCTAACTACCCATCTACCTACTTAACTAAAGACCTATCAAAAGACCAACAAACTGACAACCTACTTACCTAACCTATGAACTCTCGACCGATCTACCAACCTAAAACCTACCTACCAACCTACCTATCAACCGACCGACCTACCTGCTGACATACCTACCTACCAACAAACCTACTGACATATCTATCCAACAACATACCTACCTACTTACCTACATACCTATGACCTATCAACTGATATACCAACCAACAACCTACCTACCTATCAAATGACCAACCTACCTACTAACATACCTATCCAACAACCAACCTACCAACCAACCTAACTTCCTACCAACCTGCCTACCTACCTACCAACTAACTGATCTATAACTCACTTATCTGCCTTCCTGCCTGCCTGCTTGTTTGCATGCCTGCCTGCATTCCTAACTACATTTGCACGTACAGACCGGGTTAGACCCATGCTTCCTTCCTACTGACCACACTACCTGGATGTACCTCAATTTCTAATAAAGGTAATATTGCCTCAGAGGTAAAATGACAAAATTATTCCTGTGATGGCTGGTACTGCCCCACTACAGCTCATTGTTTTTTTCCATGATATGCACAATAAAAATTATGCTATAGGGTTAGGTGTCACAACGCGAATAAAGGGGCTAAAGAAAGGTTGGGCAATAATTATGTCATACAGGTATTTCTAATTTTGCCTAATACATGAAAAAAATATTTCCTGTATGGTCTGGTGGGATTGCTCCATTGAAGCTTATTGTATATTATCTCTGATACCCACTGTAAATAATGGCCTAAAGGGGATGTGTATGACTGCCCAATGAATAGGCCTTAAGAGGGATGGTCAATGATAATGTCATATTTGTAAAGAAAAACAGAACAAAAGAAAAAAATAAATTCTGTGTCTGGTGGTACTGCCCCACTGAAGCTTCTTGTTTTTATTATCCCTGATATCCACTGTAAATAATGGGCTATAGGGATATGTGTCACAATCCCAATAATTGGGTCCTATAGGGGCTGGTCAATAATAATGTCATACATGTATATGTAATTATGTCTTAGGGAAAGAATAACAAAACAAACAAACAAAAATCCTGTGTCTGGTGGTACTGCCCCTTTTAAACTTATTTTCTTTATTATTCCTAATATCCAATTTAAATAACTGACTGTATGGTTTGGTGTCACAATCCCTCTAAAGGGGCTCCAGAGGGGTTGATTAATGTTTACATTGAATTTGTAATTTTCCCTTCAGAGAAAGAAACTCCAAAAGAAAGAGTCTTGTGACTGGTGGTACTGCCCCGCTGAAGCTCATTGTTTTTATTATCCCTGATATCCCATGTAAATAATGGGCTACAGGGGTAGGTGTCACAATCCCAATGAATTGGTTCCTGAGGGGTCGGTCGATAATAAGGTCATATTTGTGATTTTTTTTTTCTCAGGCTTAGAAAAGCAAAAGATATATCCTGTGTCTGGTGGTACTGCCCCAATGAAACTTATTGTTTTTATAATCCCTGATATCCACCGTAAATAACTGGCTAAATGGGTAGATGTCACAATCTCAATAAAGGGGCTCCACAGGGGTCGATGAGTGATGACATTTTACATGTTTTTGTAAATTTTCCTCAGGGATAGAAAACAAAACAAATTCTTGTATCTGGTGGTACTGCCCCAATAAAGCTTATTGTTTTTATTGTCCTTGATATCCACTTTAAATAATGAGCTACAAGGATAGGTGTCACAATCCCTATATATGGACCCTATGGGGTAGGTCAAGAAAATGTCATACTTGTCATTTTTTCTCAGGCATAGAATAACAGAAGGAATTGCATGTGTCTGGTGGTACTGCCCCATTGATGCTTATTGTTTTGATAATCACTAATATCTACTGTATATGATAAGCTTTAGGGGTAGGTGTCACAATCTCAATAAAGGGGCTCCAGAGGGGTCGGTAAATGTTTATGTTGAATTTGTTATATTTCCTTCAGAGAAAGAAACTCAAGAAAAAAAAAACTTGTGTCTGGTGGCACTGCCCAACTGAAGCTCATTGTTTTTATTATCCCTGATATCCCATGTAAATAATGGGCTACAGGGGTAGGTGTCACAGTCCCAATGAATGGGTTCCTGAGGAGTTGGTCAATAATAGGGTCATATTTGTGATTTTTTTCTTAAACTTTGAAAAACAAAAGATATATCCTGTGTCTGGTGGTACTGCCCCAATGAAACTTATTGTTTTATAATCCCTGATATCCACTGTAAATAACAGGCTAAATGGGGAGGTGTTACAATCTCAACAAAGGGGCTCCAGAGGGGTCAGTCAATGATTACGTTTTACATGTATTTGTAAATTTTCCTCAGGGATAGACAACAAAACAAATTCTTGTGTCTGGTGGTACTGCCCCACTAAAGCTTATTGTTTTTATTATCCTTGATATCCACTGTAAATAATGGGCTACAAAGATAGGTGTCACAATCCCAATAAATTGGCCCCTAAGGGGTAGGTCAATAATTATGTCATATTTATCATTTTTTCTCAGGCATAGAGTAACAGAAGAAATTTCATGTGTCTTGTGGTACTGCCCCATTGATGCTTATTGTTATGATAATCACTGAAATCTACTGTATATAATAAGCTTTAGGGGTAAGTGTCACAATCTCAATGAAGGGGCTCCTAGAGGGGTCGGTAAATGTTTACATTGAATTTGTAATTTTTCCTTCAGAGATGGAAACTCAAAAAAAAAAAAAAAAAAAAAAGTGTCTGGTGGTACTGCCCAACTGAAGCTAATTGTTTCTATCATCCCTGATATCCAATGTAAATAATGGGCTACAGGAGTAGGTGTCACAATCCCAATGAATGGGTTCCTGAGGGGTCAGTCAATAATAGGGTCATGTTTGTGATTTTTTCTCTGGTAAAGAAAAACAAATGAAATTCTATTTGTCTGGTGGTACTGTCCCACTGAATCTTATTGTTTTAATTATCATATATATCTACTGTATATAATAAGCCAGAGGGTTAGGTGTCACAATCCCAGTAAAGGGGCTCCAGAGGTCAATGATTATGTTATACATGTATTTGTAAATTTTCCTCAGGGATAGACAACAAAACAAATTCTTGTGTCTGGTGATACTGCCCCACTAAAGCTTATTGTTTTTATTATCGTTGATATCCACTGTAATTAATGGGCTACAAAGATAGGTGTCACAATCCCAATAAATTGGCCCCTAAGGGGTAGGTCAATAATTATGTCATATTTATCATTTTTTCTCAGGCATAGAGTAACAGAAGAAATTTCATGTGTCTGGTGGCACTGCCCCATTGACGCTTATTGTTTTGATTAACACTAATATCTACTGTATAAAATAAATTGTAGGGGTAGGTGTCACAATCCCTCTGAAGAGGCTCCAGAGGGGTCGGTCAATAATTATGTTTTTTTTACAAAAGAAATTTTCTGTGTCTGGTGGTAGTGCCCCAATTAAGCTTATTGTTTTTTTTTTCCTTGATATCCACTTTTAATGATAGGCTATATGGGTAGGTGTCACAATCTAAATAAATGGGTCCCTTAGGGGTAGGTCAATAATGATGTCATTCAATGATTACGTTACACATGTAGGTGTAAGTTTTCCCCAGGGATAGAAAAACAAAACAAATTCTTGTGCAGGTGGTACAGCCCCACTGAAGCTTATTGCTGTTATTATCCCTGATATCCATTGTAAATAATGGGATTAAGGGTTAGGTGTCACAATCCAATCAAAGGGGCTGCAGAGGGGTCAGTCAATAATTTTGTTTTATTTTATTTTATTTTTTTATTTTATTTTTTTTCCAGGGATAGAAAATAATAAGAAGTATTCTTGTCTGCTGGTACTGCCCCACTGAAGCTTATTGTTTTTATTATCCCAGGTATCCATTTTACATAATGGGCTACAGGGGTAGGGTGTCACAATCCCAATAAATTGGCCCCAGAGGGGTCGGTCAATCATAACACCACATGTGTTATTTTTGTGTCAAGGATAAAAAGATTTAAGAAAAATCCTGGGTCTGGTGGTACTGCCCCACTCAATTTTGTTGCTTTTATTATCCCTGATAACTACTGTAAATAATGGGGATAGAGGTAGGTGTCACAATCCCAATGAAGGGACCCTAGAGGGGCTGGTCAATAAATACTTTATATTTGTAATTTTACGATAGGAATGGAAAAAGAAAAGGAAAAAAAAAATTCTTGTGTCTGGTGGTATTGCCCCACTGACGCTTATTGTTTTTATTATCCCTGATATGCACTGTAGATAAAAAGCTATATAGGTAGGTGTCACAATCCCTTAAGAGGGGCTGCAGAGGGGTCGATCAATAATTATGTTTTATTTGTGATTTCACCATAGGGATAATAGAAGAGAAAAAAAATCTTGGGTCTGGTGGTATTGCCCTTCTGAATGTTATTGTTTTTATTTTCCCTGATATCAAGGGTAAATGATGGGCTATATGGCAAAATGTCACAATCCCAATGAAGGTGTCCTAGAGCAGTCAGTCAATGATTACCTTATACATGTATTTGTAATCTTCCTCAAGGATACAAAAACATAACAAGTTCTTGTGCCTGGTGGTACTGCCCCACTAAAGCCTATTGCTTTTATTATCACTAATATCCACTGTACATATTCAGCTACAGGGGTAGGTGTCACAATCCCAATTAATGGGTCCCTGATGGGTCGTTCAATAATAACGTAACACTTGTTATTTCTGACTCAAAGATAAAAGAAAATAAGAAAAATCCTGTGTCTGGTGTTAATGCCCCACTCAATCTTATTGTTTTCATTATCCCTGATATTCACTGTAAACAATGGGTTTTGGGGGTAGGTGTCACAATCTCAATAAAGGGCCTCCAGAGGGGCTGGTCAATAAGTGCATCATATATGTAATTTTGCCTCTGGAATTGAAAAACAAAAGGAAACAAAAAAAAAAAAAAAATCTTGTGTCTGGTGGTACTGCCCCTATGAAGCTTATTGTTTTTATTATCCCTGATAACCACTGTAAATAATGGGTTATAGGCTTAGGTGTCACAATCCTGATAAAGGGGCTCCAGAGGGGTCTGTCATTACCTATGGCATATTTGTAATTTCAGTTTAGGGATGGAAACCAAAATCAGAACAAAAAAATTCTTGTTTCTTGTGGTACTGCCCCATTGAAGCCAATTGACTTTAGTTATCACTAATATCAACTGTAAATAATAGGCTATGGTGACAGGTGTCACAATCCCAATGAAAGGGCCCGACAGGGGTTAGTCAATAATCATGCTATATTTGTAATTTTGCTTCTAGAATAGAACAACAAAAGATATTCCTGTGTCTGGTGGTACTGCCCCACTCAATCTTATTGCTGTTGTTATCCCTGATATCCACTGTAAATGATAGGATATAGGTGTAGGTGTCACAATCCCAATGAGGTGCAGGTGTCACAATCCCCTAGAGAGGCTGGTCAATAAGTACGTTAAATTTGTTATTTGCCTCAGGATTAGAAAAACAAACAAAAAAAAATCTTGTGTGCGGTGGTACTGCCCCACTAAAGCTTATCATTTTTATTATCCCTGATATGCACTGTAAATAAAAAGCTGTATGGGTAGGTGTCACAATCCCTTGAAAAGGGCTACAGAGGGGTCGGTCAATAATTACGTTTTATTTGTGATTTTACCATAGGGATAGAAAGAGAAGAAAAAATCTTGGGTCTGGTGATACTGCCCCACTAACACTTGTTGTTTTTATTATCCCCAATATCCACTGTACATAATGGACTACATGGGTAGGTGTCACAATCCCAATAAATGGGCCCCAGAGGGGTCAGTCAATAGTAACATCAAATTTGTTATTTTTACTCAAGGATAAAAGAAATTTAAGAAAAATCCTGTGTGTGGTGGTACTGCCCCACTCAATCTTATTGCTTTTATTATCTCTAATATCCACTGTAAATATTGGGGTATAGGTGTAGGTGTCACAATCCCAATGAAGGGGCCCTGGAGGGGCTGGTCAATAAGTACGTTAAATTTGTAATTTTGCCTCAGCTAAAGACCAAAACAAAAGAAAAAATCTTGTGTCTAATGGTACTGCCCCACTGAAGCTTATTGTTTTTATTATCCCTGATAGGCTCTGTATATGAAAAGCAGTATGGGTAGGTGTCACAATCCCTCAAAGGGCTGCAGAGGGGTCAGTCAATTATTACGTTTTATTTGTGATTTTACCACAGGGATAGAAAGAGAAGAAAAAAAACTTGTGTCTACTGGTACTGCCCCACTGAAGCATTTTGTTTTATTATCCCCAATATCCACTGTACATAATTGACTACAGGGGTAGGTGTCACAATCCCAATAAATGGGCCAAAGAGGGGTAAGTCAATAATTAAATCAAATTTGTTATTTTTGTCTCAAGGATAAAAGAAATTTAAGAAAAATCCAGCGTCTGGTGGTACTGCCCCACTCAATCTTATTGCTTTTATTATCCCTGATATCCACTGTAAATAAGGTATAGGGGTAGGTGTCAAAATCCCAATGAAGGGGCCCTGGACGGGGCTGGTCAATAAGTACGTTAAATTTGTAATTTTGCCTCAGAAGAAAAGAAAAACCAAAACCAAAGGAACTTGTGTCTAGTGGTACTGCCCCACTGAAGCTTATTGTTTTTGTAATCCCTGATAGGCTCTGTAAATAAAAAGCTGTATGGGTAGGTGTCACAATCCCTTAAAAGGGGCTGCAGAGGGGTCGGTCAATAATTACGTTTTATTTGTGATTTTACCATAGGGATAGAAAGAGAAGAAAAAAATCTTGTGTCTGGTGGTACTGCCCCACTGAAGCTTATTGTTTTTATTATCCTCAATATGCACTGTACATAATGGACTACAGGGGTAGGTGTCACAATCCAAATAAATGGGCCAAAGAGGGGTCTGTCAATAATAACATCAAATTTGTTATTTTTGTCTGAAGGATAAAAGAAATTTAAGAAAAATCCTGTGTCTGGTGGTACTGCCCCACTCAATCTTATTGCTTTTATTATCTCTGATATCCACTGTAAATAATGGGGTATAGGAGTAGGTGTCACAATCCCAATGAAGGGGCCCTGGAGGGGCTGGTCAATAAGTACATTAAATTTGTAATGTTGCCTCAGAAAAGAAAAACCAAAACCAAAAAAAAAATTGTGTCTAGTGGTACTGCCACACTGAAGCTTATTGTTTTTGTAATCCCTGATAGGCTCTGTAAATAAAAAGCTGCAAGGGTAGGTGTCACAATCCCTTAAAAGCTGCTGCAGAGGGGTCGGTCAACAATTACGTTTTATTTGTGATTTTACCACAGGGATAGAAAGAGAAGAAAAAAAACTTGTGTCTAGTGGTACTGCCCCACTGAAGGGCCAAAGAAGGGTCAGTCGATAATAACATTAAATTTGTTATTTTTGTCTCAAGGATAAAAAGATCTAAGAAAAATCCTGTCTGGTGGTACTGCCCCACTCAATCTTATTGCTTTTGTTATCCCTGATATCCACTGTAAATTATGGGTTATAGGAGTAGGTGTCACAATCCCAATGAAGGGGCCCTAGAGGGGCTGATCAATAAGTACGTTAAATTTGTAATGTTGCCTCAGGAATGGAAAAACAGAAGAAAAAAAAAAATCCTGTGTCTGGTGGTACTGCCCCACTCAATCTTATTGCTTTTGTTATCCCTGACATCCCCTCTAATTAATGGGGTATAGGAGTAGGTGTCACAATCCCAATAAAGGGGCCCTTGAGGGGCTGGTCATTAAGTACGTTAAATTTGTAATTTTGCCTCAGGAATAGAAAAACAAAAGAAAAAAATTCTTGTGTCTGGTGGTACTGCCCCACTGAAGCTTATTATATTTCTTATCCCTGATATACACTATAAATGAAAAGCTGTATGGGTAGGTGTCACAATCCCTTAAAAGGGGCTTCAGAGGGGTCGGTCAATAATTACGTTTTATTTGTGATTTTACCGCGGGGATTGAAAGAGAAGAAAAAAATATTGTGTCTGATGGTAGTGCCCCACTGAAGCTTATTGTTTGTATTATCCCCAATATCCACTGTACATAATGGACTACAGGGGTAGGTGTCACAATCCCAATAAATGGGCAAAAGAGGGCCAGTCAATAATAACATCAAATTTGTTATTTTTGTCTCAAGGATAAAAAGATCTAAGAAAAATCCTGTGTGTGGTGGTACTGCCCCACTCATTCTTATTGCTTTTGTTATCCCTGATATCCACTGTAAATAATGGGGTATAGAAGTAGCTGTCACAATCCCAATGAAGGGGCCTAGAGGGGCTGGTCAATAAGTACGTTAAATTTGTATTGTTGCCTCAGGAATGGAAAAACAAAAGAAAAAAGAATCCTGTGTCTGGTGGTACTGCCCCACTGAAGCTTATTATATTTTTTATCCCTGATATACACTGCAAACAAAAAACTGTATGGGAAGGTGTCACAATCCCTTAAAAGGGGCTTCAGAGGGGTCGGTCAATAATTACGTTTTATTTGTGATTTTACCACAGGGATTGAAAGTGAAGAAAAAAAAATATTGTGTCTGGTGGTACTGCCCCACTGAAGCTTATTGTTTTTATTATCCCCAATATCCACTGTACATTATGGACTACAGGGGTAGGTGTCACAATCCCAATAAATGGCCCAAAGAGGGGTCAGTCAATAATAACATCAAATTTGTTATTTTTGTCTCAAGAATAAAAAGATCTAAGAAAAATCCTGTGTCTGGTGGTACTGCCCCACTCAATCTTATTGCTTTTGTTATCCCTGATTTCCACTGTAAATAATGGGGTATAGGAGTAGGTGTCACAATCCCAATGAAGGGGCCCTAGAAGGGCTGGTCAATAAGTACGTTAAATTTGTAATGTTGCCTCAGGACTGGAAAAACAAAAGAAAAAAAATTCTTGTGTCTGGTGGTACTGCCCCACTCAATCTTATTGGCTTTGTTATCCCTGATATCCCCTCTAATTAATGGGGTATAGGAGTAGGTGTCACAATCCCAATAAAGGGGCCCTTGAGGGGCTGGTCATTAAGTACGTTAAATTTGTAATTTTGCCTCAGGAATAGAAAAAGTAAACAAAATATTTCTTGTGTCTGGTGGTACTGCCCCATTGAAGCTTATTATATTTCTTATCCCTGATATACAATGAAAATTAAAAACTTTATGGGTAGGTGTCACAATCCCTTCAAAGGGGCTTCAGAAGGGTCGGTCAATAATTACGTTTTATTAGTGATTTTACCACAGGGATTGAAAGAGAAGAAAAAAAAATATTGTGTCTGGTGGTACTGCCCCACTGAAGCCTATTGTTTTTATTATCCCCAATATCTACTGTTCATAATGGACTACAGGGGTAGGTGTCACAATCCCAATAAATGGGCCAAAGAGGGGTCAGTCAATAATAACATCAAATTTGTTATTTTTGTCTAGAGTATAAAAAGATCTAAGAAAAATCTTGTGTCTGGTGGTACTGCCCCACTCAATCTTATTGCTTTTGTTATCCCTGATATCCACCGTAAATAATGGGGTATAGGAGTAGGTGTAGAGGGGCTGGTCAATAAGTACGTTAAATTTGTAATATTGCCTCGGGACTGGAAAAACAAAAGAAAAAAAAATCCTGTGTCTGGTGGTACTGCCCCACTCAATCTTATTGCTTTTGTTATCCCTGATATCCCCTCTAACTAATGGGGTATAGGAGTAGGTGTCACAATCCCAATAAAGGGGCCCTTGAGGGGCTGGTCATTAAGTACGTAAAATTTGTAATTTTGCCTCAGGAATAGAAAAACAAAAGAAAAAATTTCTTGTGTCTGGTAGTACTGCCCCACTGAAGCTTATTATATTTTTTATCCCTAATATACACCGAAAATTAAAAACTGTACGGGTAGGTGTCACAATCCCTTAAAAGGGGCTTCAGAGGGGTCGGTCAATAATTACGTTTTATTAGTGATTTTACCACAGGGATTGAAAGAGAAGAAAAAAAAATATTGTGTCTGGTGGTACTGCCCCACTGAAGCTTATTGTTTTTATTATCCCCAATATCCACTGTACATAATGGACTACAGGGGTAGGTGTCACAATCCCAATAAATGGGCCAAAGAGGGGTCAGTCAATAATAACATCAAATTAGTTATTTTTGTCTAGAGTATAAAAAGATATAAGAAAAATCCTGTGTCTGGTGGTACTGCCCCACACAATCTTATTGCTTTTGTTATCCCTGATTTCCACTGTAAATAATGAGGTATAGGAGTAGGTGTCACAATCCCAATGAAGGGGCACTAGAGAGCCTGGTCAATAAGTACATTAAATTTGTAATGTTGCCTCGGGAATGGAAAAACAAAAGAAAAAAAATTCTTGTGTCTGGTGGTACTGCCCCACTGAAGCTTATTATATTATTTATCCCTGATATACACTGTAAATAAAAAACTGTAAGGGTAGGTGTCACAATCCCTTAAAAGGGGCTTCAGAGGGGTCGGTCAATAATTACGTTTTATTTGTGATTTTACCACAGGGATTGAAAGAGAAGAAAAAAATATTGTGTCTAATGGTAGTGCCCCACTGAAGCTTATTGTTTTTATTATCCCCAATATCCACTGTACATAATGGACTACAGGGGTAGGTGTCACAATCCCAATAAATGGGCCAAAGAGGGGTCAGTCAATAATAACATCAAATTAGTTATTTTTGTCTAGAGTATAAAAAGATATAAGAAAAATCCTGTGTCTGGTGGTACTGCCCCACTCAATCTTATTGCTTTTGTTATCCCTGATATCCACTGTAAATAATGGGGTATAGGAGTAGGTGTCACAATCCCAATAAAAGGGGCCCTTGAGGGGCTGGTCAATAAGTACGTTTAATTTGTTATCTTGCCTCAGGAATAGAAAAACAAATGAAAAAAATTCTTGTGTCTGGTGGTACTGCCCCACTGAAGCTTATTATATTTCTTATCCCTTATATACACTATAAATGAAAAGCTGCATGGGTAGGTGTCACAATCCCTTACAAGGGGCTTCAGAGGGGTCGGTCAATAATTACGTTTTATTTGTGACTTTACCACAGGGATAAAAAGGGAAGAAAAAAATATTGTGTCTGGTGGTACTGCCCCACTGAAGCTTATTGTTTTTATTATCCCCAATATCCACTGTACATAATGGACTACAGGTGTAGGTGTCACAGTCCCAATAAATGGGCCAAAGAGGGGTCAGTCAACAATAACATCAAATTTGTTATTTTTGTCTCAAGGATAAAAAGATCTAAGAAAAATCCTGTGTGTGGTGGTACTGCCCCACTCATTCTTATTGCTTTTGTTATCCCTGATATCCCCTCTAATTAATGGGGTATAGGAGTAGGTGTCACAATCCCAATGAAGGGGCCCTAGAATCCTGTGTTTGGGGGTACTGCCCCACTGAAGCTTATCATATTTCTTATCCCTGATATACACTGTAAATAAAAAACTGTGTGGGTAGGTGTCACAATCCCTTAAAAGGGGCTTCAGAGGGGTCGGTCAATATTTATGTTTTATTTGTGATTTTACCATAGGGATTGAAAGAGAAGAAAAAAATATTGTGTCTGGTGGTACTGCCCCACTGAAGCTTATTGTTTTTTACTTTCCCTGATATTCAGTGTAAATCATAAGCTATATGGTAATGTGTCATAATCCTAATGAAGGGGCCCTAGAGTGGGCGGTCAATGATTACCTTATACATGTATTAGTAATTTTTGCTCGTCGACATAAAAACATAACAAATTCTAGTGCCTGGTGGTACTGCCCCACTGAAGCTTATTGTTTTTATTATCCCTAATATCAACTGTACATAATGGGCAACAGGGGTAGGTGTCACAATCCAAAAGAACGGACCCCAGAGGTGTTGGTCAATAATTACGTTAAATATGTAAATATTCCTTTCAGGGCAAAAAAAAAAATTGTACCTGTTGGTACTTCCCCACTGAGTCTTATTGTTTTTATTATCCCTGGTAACCACAGTAAATAATAGCCTGTAGGCTAAGGTGTCACAATCCCAATAAAGGGGCTCCAGAGGGTCGTTCAATTATAACGTCATATTTGTCATGTTGTATGGTGAAAGAAAAATAAAGCAATAGAAAACAAAATTTCTTGTGTCTCAAGGTACTGCCCAACTGAAGCTTATTGTTTTGATTAACCATGCAACAATTTGTCAAGTGGTAATGCCTCACTTAACTTTATTCTAATATTTAACCATGCAAACTACAGTTAATATTGGGCTATAAGGGTAGATGTCAGTACTCCTCTGAAAAAGTCCTACCGGAGATTGTTTTATGCCAATCTATGTATTTTAATATTGCATCACTGACAGTAAGAAAAAGTGATTTTCCAGTGACAGGCGGTATTGTGAATTTTGGGCTATTATGGTAAGTGATATAATCCGCATATAGGAGCCTTAGAGGGTCAGTTCAATTATTTGTAATGTTGCATCACAGATAGAAATAATAATAGTAATAATAAACATACCTATGACAGAAGGTTTTGTCCCTCTGAAGCTTCTAGGCAGAGTTAAATACGGTAACTACTGCAAAATTTGCACTTTATGGGTAGTTATGGGCGATATGGGTAAGTGTCGTAATACCTATGTATTTCCCCCCCACCCGGACACACAGTTTCAGACTAAATTAAACAAAATAATCCTAGATTTTGTGTTTAACTGTGGGCTTACAACCTTAGCGTACAGCTTGACAAATAATATGCAGAAATAGTAATCATACCATTGTTTTCATGAAATTGTATGCCGAAAGCAGTACGCGCCGATTTTGTTGTGGGTGGAAATGAGTATGGGCCGATTTGTCCAGTTACAGTCCATGCAGAGTTACCGTTATTGTTCTTATTGGGAAAAGCTTATTGGGAGAATGCTTGATTTTATCATTAACTTTTTTTTAGTATAGTTTTTAGCGAATCAGTGTTAGAAGACGCTTTCCGCAGTATTGAACTTTGACTGCAAAGCGTCGCAGCAACACGGAGAGCGTTACTGGTATTCGGATATTCACTTATTCACGGCACATGAACGAGCGCGATGGAAACCAGCTTTTGAAAACATGTCGGCAACGCAAACACAGAAACGAATCGGTGATTTCTTTTCTGGCGGAAATTCCGCCAAACAAGCGAAAACGCAGCAATCGGGTGAAACTAATGGTGAAAAACAACAGCTGATGGAAAAGCTGGGAAATCGTATGCAAAAAAATTCAAACTGAGTGGCTACAAAAGCCTCTATATCACTGGCTTCGTTACGACGATACAAAAAAAATTGTAATACAAGTCACTTGTATAATACAGCAATCATTCAAAACAAATGATTTTTAGTGTTGTTACATAATTTGACCTCTTAACAACTCAGTCACTATCCCCATACACAATTAAGCAGTAAATTATCTGGATTTACTTCCTTTATATGGTAAGTCAGTAATAATTGAGCTTTTAAAATGCCAAGATCCTGGTTATTTGGTTGTTAAAAAGTGCTGGCCCATCTCAAAATACTGGTGGCCCCTTTTTAAAATATTGATGGGCCACTGGCCCATTCTGACAAAATTCTAGATGGAACCCTGATATCAGCCTGCGCGGATTGCGCAGGCTGACATTGGTCGATACTTTTTGCAGATGCAATAAGCCCTATTTTCAAAGAGTATAGCTCTGACAGGGTTAAAACCAACTTACCAATGCCAAAATGCTCATCTCTCATTGTGTGTAGACCAATGGCTGCCTGTGCCATCAAACTTTTTAATTCATCAAATGAAATATTCAGTTTGAATTCCACATACTTCTCAATCTTCAAATCCTCAGCTAACTTTTTGAGACTTTCCACCCTGGCAGCATCTCTACTGTCCCTACAACCCCCTGCCAGAATCAACTTATATTTTGCTTTTTCATTGTCACTATACTGTTGCAGGAATTTGGAGAAACTTTCAACTTGAAGCTTGTGATTTTTCTCGGGGCGGAATTGCGCAATAGATAAGATCACTTGTGGTGATTTCTGTTTTTTATCTGTCAACTCAATATTGATAAACTCTGAGACATCACAGGAAGGGTAAACTATCACAGTTTTTAATGGAACTTTCCATAATGCTTTGATGTGGTTATAAGTCCATGTTGAATTCACCATCACAATGTTACTCCTTTTCCCAACTAAACCGTATAAATAGGCAAAAAATCTATAATATAGTACTTTTATACTGGTTAAAACTGAACTATTTGAGACGAAGTTAGCATTGTTAAAGTTTTCTTCCCGCTGTGAAACACGCTGAAGCATGTCTGTACTTATGGTCGGATAGTGAACGTAGCACCCCACTTTACATCCACCTAGATATCTGAACAGGGGAATAGTAAAAGCATATCCCATAGTATCTATATAAACATCTGGAACGTAGGACCTTAATGCTTCCCATCCAAGGATCAGGGACCCGAGGCTCTGCCCTAGCAAAGTAAATATTGGATATTTCCTTGCCTCCACCCAGTTTCTACTTTTGAGGAACACAAACTCAACTGGTTTTGGAAGGTTGATGTTAAATCTCTGTCTAGCTTTGTTGAGTATTTCTTGTTGTGATACATCATAATCACCAGTGTAGACTATACAATGTACATCTGGATATCTGAAAAGAACATGATTAATTGATTGATTGTATGGTGTTTAACGCCATTTTTAACACTATGTTAGTTATATCGCGGTGGCCACTGCACCTATCCTGCTTTCCAGTACTTCGCACAATTTTCTGTCCAAGCCACTGGCTGCTTTCCCACATAACCATCGTCGAAACAAGGGTCAGTGGTGAGAGAGGAATGAATCCTGTTGCAATGACTATCATCAATCCTCGGAAAGAAATTGGCCGAGCTGGGATCGAACCCATGACCCAATGTTCTCAAGTCCTGTTCGCAAACGACTGTGAAAAGAACAAAATCTGTATGACACATTGTCTCAATGTGATTAACTTTAACTCTTTATCAAATGAGAAAAAATTTAGACTAGTCCAAATTGAAAGCATTTGCAGATGACAAATTAAAGATGGCTTAAATGGCTGAATTTGTTCTTGATAGAGTAGAAAACATTGTGGGAAAAGGAGAAAATGCTGGTTACCAGCATTTTCTCCTTTTCCCATAATGTTTTCAACAGGCTTGTTTCCAAAGGTCGTTAAATCCCGGGATTGTTTGCTAAAGGGTTAGGCAAATTTTTCTTGAAATTAAGAAATAGGGAAAAAAGTTCTGGCCCTGACACACGGACAGACAGACTGACGGACTAAACACGAACTATATGCCCTCTGAATTTTTTTGGGGGAGGGGCATAAAAAGAGATGGTACAAACTGTACCTGATTAAACCCTGACAAAATCCTTCATCTAATACCAGGTAAGCAATGCATGGTCCACTCTCCACCTTATCTCTTTACAAACCAATCTGGGTTTGAATGCCATGTCCAGTTTTTGATATAGAGTATTTAAAAGACACTCCCTCATCTTATGCCAGCTGAGCCAGGTAGCTTGTCGATCAGTAACAGAAAGGCATTGAATCCAAAGCTCTCCCAAATTCTTTCCGATGATTGATGAAGGTCACTTCAACAGGAGTAATTCTTCTTTCACCACAAATCATTGTTTTGACAATGTTTACATGGGAAAAAACCAGTGGCTTGGAAAGAATGTTTGCAGCACTGGTAAAAGAAACTCCAAAAAACGTGTTTTAACAATCCTAATGGTGAACATTTTTGAAAATATGAGGAAAAGGAAAAAATGCTGGTAAAATGCTACCCCTCAGGCTAATCTGTACAAACTTGTTTAAAAAATCTCAGCAAAGCAAATTCTTACGAGATAATTCAGTTTACTTTAGCTATTAAACACAGTCACAGCCTTGCCAGAACACTGATACAATATATCTCTGAAAGGTTGATTGATGTTTTGAGGTGTTTTGAGGTGCACTGACAGCCATGGTCATTCAGCAAACATAAAGTAAATGAGTCATACTCCATGAAAAGGGCACTAAATGCATCTGCAAAAAAAGTAATGACTCAATGTCAGCCTGTTCAGTCCAGGCAGGCTTACATGGGTTGATACTTTTTCCATATCCAAGGACCATTCTATCTGTGGATCCAGCCGACTGTTAGAATGAATGGATGGTATAGTTCCATAATTGTGAGATGACACGCTTCGTATAATGCATCACAGAGATGCATTAACCTCCTTTTGCCAGGGCATGGCTCAAATAACAGAAATATTTAGGTCATAAAAGGATATTATAAAAAGGTAAGTAAGAGTTTCCCAGTTACGACTATGATATCTTTACCAACCTGTTCTGTATAGCTCTAATTGCCACCCATAAGACTCTCTCCCCACCTCCTCCTGCATTACAATATGGGTGGAAAAATCCAACCACAACCCTTCTTTTCCCATCTCCTTGTCCCCTAAGGCTTGTCTGCTGTGCATTTCTTTGTTTTGTTATTCTATATCTCAACACAAGGAAGAGTAGGATCAGCAGAAATATGAAGAATATACAGAGCAGGATCAGCACTGTGAACATCTCAGAGAGAAAACTGAAAAGAAAAGATTATTCATATGAAATGAACAACTGTACATCAAAGAATGGCAACTAACCACTTAGCTAAACATGTAGTGTTTTTTTCTAGTTTTTGTAAACTGGAATTATAATGCACAACTCAAGATGTGCATTATGACCTGTTTCAAAGTCTAGCAGATAATTGTGAGAGATTTAAATCTGGTCATTCTTCTATGACTAGAACTGTCCGTTCTATTCAATCAACAGTCCAAGGTTGACAGAGGTGAAGGTACCCAATGCATCTTGGCATCATCAGTCTCTTAACAGCGTCCCCTAGGTGTTGACTCACTCACTTTATCCCTTGATACAATACCACCTTCAAATGACTCTTTTTGTCATGAAGAAGAGCACTTCAAAAACATTGTGGCAGAGCGAAAATTGTATGCAATGAGCCAAAATGTTTCTGTGTATTAGAATCAAATTCTTGGCAATTAAACACACCTTAAGTATGTTTCAAAATATGACACTTGTTAAAAGTAACTTTTTAAACCAATTCTGTTTAGCTTGGCAACAGGCTGGTTTGACTGGTTACCAAGCATCTTGGATGCAGTTACTTTTCATGTCAAGAAAATACATTTACACTAAAATTTGATATAAATCTGACAACAATGTTGAGTTGCGGACTTCTTTATGATCTTAACGGGTTTTTATTAGGGGTGTAACGATACATCGGACTATCGATGGATCGCGATGGTGAGCGTGTCGATGCTACTGCATCGATTGTTACGTTGAAAATCGATAACTATCGCCGATAGTTACCTCAAATATCGATAGTTTCGATAGTTTCACTGACAAGAAAGAGAGAGGAAAATACTGCAATTCGCTAATGTATTCGGACGCCCTAAAAGTTCGGACACGTTTAATTATTTACAAAAATAATTTATTTTTTAATTCTTTCTCTGAACACTTCCAAAAGCAAGTTTTCCTATATATTCGGACATTCCGTAACATTAATATCCCAAAATATTTGACGGGTAATTTTTTGAAATATGTTTTCAATAATGATCGGCTGCATAATATTCATTTCTGCATAGCAATGTTCATCGTTACGAAAACGAATCCTTCGAGGGCTGATTAAGTCAGCGGTAATTTTAAGTCATGAAATTAGACCAGAATAATTGCAACACTAAGGGTGTTTTTGTTAAAAACTTCTCACCAAGGCGAAAAGTGTGGATTTAGATCAAAGATCAGACCAAACAGTCTGCCTACAGTCTAATCTTAATCTACACAGGCCGCCAAAACCATAACCATGCGTGTTGTCCCTCCATAAGCAATAAATAAATCTACTATGAAAAATGAATACTAAACCTCGTTCTTTCTTTTCTTTATTTATCAGTAATCCATTTCGAATGCATTCCTTTTATTTCGGCTGCGAGGAATTAGATTAATTTTTAGAAAACAGCCGAACTTTTTTATGCTGACTACACAAAACGTGACACGACTGGCGTGTTCTTGAAACAGCTATACTACTAAATGCAAAAAGGCTATATCAGCTGGTGTACATGTATATCGTGCATGAAATAGGCTTATTGCATGGTCACTTTGAATTGATTGGAGGTCGACCTGCAGCCACATATAACTTGAGTTTCTTCTCGCAGACCAGTTTAAGTGTGTAAATTAAACAGGTGCGTTACAACTCAGTCGCTTCGAATGATTTGCGTGTTACGTCATACCCCTTATCCAAATTTTACTGCAAACATTTGTGTACCCACGACAGGCCTACAGGCATCTTGTAGACAGACGGCTTGTAATATAGATCTACATTATGGTCGTTCTGATTTACTCTGCTGATGGCAAGATGGCGATTTTCAAAGCGTTGGCGGATGGTGTAGATAGACATCAGACTAAACAGAACACGCTGTCTGATCTTGGATCTATACCATCAGGGATCTTATATACATATGTGTATATACGATCCCTGATACCATCCACTTCTGTACTATGACTTAACTCGTATTAGAAAGCTATTTCTTTCTAGGGCTAAAAAAGGTAAGATAATGTTTAACAGTGTTCCCACTCGTGCAAATTATTGCGTAAATCACGTTATAGAATTGAAATTCACGTAACAAATTCTGGTTACACCAGAGACGTCGCGTAAGAAAATGCACGGACAAAAAAGGCCACTATACGCTTTTCTTGTGAAAAATGACAGGTTTTGTAGTTACTTGTTACCTTCAGTGACAATCTTTTTGTCAAATCATGTGGAAATACCTAGCCAGAAATTAACAGACATGAAAAACTGATCGGAGTAAAAAACATGGAAACCCATGACACAACAAAATGTCTCTTTGACATTGTCCGATCACTTCAGATCGTCTTTTCAGCTTTTTAATGACTATAAGCAGTAAATTTATACAAATATCTTAATATAACACACTTTTTGTATACACATACAACAAGGTAAAACCTATTATTTCGGCCACCCCCTTTTTTTCAGAATGATAATTTCCTAAAGATTTGGAGACTAAACAAAAAGAATTATTTTTTCTGTCTGAATATATTGGCCAATTATGGGTAAAATTAGATAAATTCTATCAACTCAAAAAAACCTTAAGGGCTCACATTTAAAAGGTGATTTCTTTAAAAGTTTAAAGTTGCTTTATAATTACTTTTTATTAGGTGTGTTTATGAACCATCAGCATTCGTCAGCATTTTGTGCTTTGCATGCTGTTGTATATCAATCAGACTTAAAAGCTGCCTTCTTCAAAAGTTCAGAGTAATTAGGTATGTTGTTTTTCAGCCATCTGCATTTAGAAAAAACTGTCATTGAAATTTATTGAGCATCTTGCATTTAACTCTATTTTCCCCTTTATTTGCTATTCAAAACTATACTCAAGTAGAATTTAAACTACTCGGAGAAAGTATTAGTCTAAAATATGGTTTCAAGATGTAATTTGGTGAAATTCATCTCTTGCAATTCATCCAATAGTATTGCAATAGTATTGCAATAGTAACAGGCAATATCAATACTATTGCAATAGTATTTTTTCCAATGTCAATACTATCGCAATAGTAGATTTTGGCCTCAATAGTCAACCCTAGTTTTTATTGCATACATTCTGAAAGCAATGCCAGTATCCGAATATTATTATCCGAAAAGTATGCAACTTATCAGACATGCGACTACGCGTGCGAGAACCAAGTTGAAGAATAATTGCATTATGCACAAAAGAACATAATGTGTATAGGTAGAAATAAGCTGAAATAAAATCTGAATTGTCAACAACAAATTCGAAAACCTTAAGTAATGAAAAATTATTTCGGCTACGTCCATCCCGGAAGTTTGTACACTGTTGGCAGCGGAACTTCCTGGTAAATCTGGAAATCGAGTGGTTTATCGGAAGCGAGTCGGTGCAAATGTAAACCAGATACCGCTTTGTTTCATACCTGTTTTTGACTAGTAGTGTCAGGCCACAAATAATGTTTACCAAAATTAAATAATCACCTGTTGACGTTAGTCATACTTTCATTATTACAAATCAACTAAACCGTTTTTCACATTCAGAGATCCACTCAAGTATCAAACAATTTATGGCAGTAAACAAGCATAGAGCAGGTATTTCTTTCTGGATCTTATTTTATTTATTTTTATAACTGACACAAACTTAGAAGGGATAATCAGTTGTTCAAATTAATGAATATTGTGTAAAACTTGACTCTGAAACTAAAGGTATAAGAAAATGTCTCAAGAAGTAGGACATTTTAAATCATAATTGATTGTACCTGTACTGTAGTATATACACTGAAATTGGTCAAAATGAAACCAAAAGTCCTTATATACGAATAGGCCTACAAATAAGACTCCACAGAATGTACAGCTTTATTTTAAATCTACACCGTCTGCTGTGTTTGAGATACACTGGACAATGACAAGCCTGAATTGGCATTATCTTGCCCATTCTTAATCACAGATTGGCTATAAAGGTTTAACCCTTTACCACCCAATCCGGAGTAGTAACGACTCAGAGAAAGAAGCCTTTTGAGAACATTGTGGGAAAATGAAGATACTGTTAACCAGTGTTTTATCTCTCTCCCACCATGTTTACAACCCTTTTAAAAAAAGAAGACAAATTCCATCATTTTAGCCGCATTTAAATTGTCTGCAAATGCTTTCAATTTGGACAAGTCTACAATTTTTTGTCTGGTTACCAGGAAAAGAGTTGACTCTTTACCATACGACAAAGTTTAAGACTTGTCTATGCTGAAAAACCCGCAGACGATAAAATTTATGTGGTTAGAGTTGTTGGATTTCTCTTTAGAGTTGAAGTAAATCAAGGGAGAAAAGTGTGCCCGAAGCGGGACTCGAACCCACAACCCCCGGAACACTAGTACTGCAGCTCTACCAACTGAGCTAGCCGGGCATCTGGTCGTGAGTCCACCCAACGTCATATATCACAACACTCCTCCCCCTCCTGAATTTTCTGGGAGTAACCAACTCCCCCTTCAGTCCCCATGGACTGCCGGTGCCGCTATCCCGCGTTCACCAATTTACCTCGTTGCCAATGAAGTAAATCAAGGGAGAACAGTGTGCCCGACGCGGGACTCGAACCCACGACCCCCGGAACACTAGTACTGCAGCTCTACCAACTGAGCTAGCCGGGCATCTGGTCGTGAGTCCACCCAACGTCATATATCACAACAGAGGGTTAGAAAACTTTGCTGTTAAAGGGGTAAATGCTTGTTACCAACTTTTTTCTACTTATCCCTTTTTTTGAAGCCCAACTTTGTAAAAGCACAGGATTGTATCCTCAACCCTTTACCAAACAATCCCGAGTTTTAACGACCCTGCCAGAAGAGGCTTTTGAAAACATCGTGGGAAAAGGAGAAAATGCTGGTAACCAGCATTTTCTCCTTTTCTCACAATGTTTTCAACCCTTCAAAGGAGGAAATTTAGTTTCTTAGTAGCACTAAATCTGTTTTCTGTAGACGCTTTCGATCTTGGCTAGTCTAAAACTTTTTCGTTTAGTAAAGGGTTAACCCAGTACCAGACAACAAATTTCAGACTCATCTGTATTAAAAGAACTTTTCGACAACATATTTAATTGTGGGTGAAATGGAGAAAATGCTTTCTCCTTTTCCCACTATGTTTTTCAGAGTCCTTCTTAAGGTCTGTTAAACCTTTGGATTAAGTGTTAAAGGGTGAAGTAAAATGAAAGGGTTCATTTATGCAATGTCATGCCTTCAGCATGTGTGAGAACTCCAGGTCAAGATAAGTTTAAGAGCTGTTGGTGAAGGGAATATTTTAGTTTATGATAGTCATTGTGAAAAGATTCATTCCTCACTCACCACTGATCATTATTTGGACAATGGTTATGTGGGAACGTAGACAGCGTCTTGGGAAGAATATTTTGCAAATCACTGGCAAAAGAAACTCCAGGAAAGCATGGATAGGTGCAATATACATGTCTAGTAACTGATGTAGTGTTGAAAATGGCTTTAAACAACAAACAAACAAAAACATTGCAGCAAATGGAATAGCATTTATCTGCCCAAGAATTTTCAGAGAGGGGACAACTTTTGTAGAATTAGGGAACACTTTTAAAATAAAGTGAGATAGAGGCAGTCAAACCTACAGTAGCAATCAAATAAAATGAAAGGTGACAAAGTTCCACCTCTGTGCATTATAATGGGAAATTTTCCCAATTCAGTGGGAGACCACTTGGAGAAGAATCAGCAAAATTTTCCTTTTGCAAATGTGTTCATCCATCTAATCATACACCAGAATCTTTACTCTTGTAGATTATACCATTGGTATGAAACTTCATATTCATAGCCAATGGCTCTGACGATAAAATGTTGTGTTGGTGTCCGAAAATATCCGCTCAAAAACAAATGAAACAACATTTTATCGTTGGTGCCATTGGCTCTGAATATGAAGTTTCCTATCTGTGATACACATTTAACAAAGATAGTTTTTAAAGTTGTATGCTGAAAATTTGTTTTAGCAGGTGTTCGGTTTTAATATGAGATTTAACGAGGAAGTAAGTCCGCTGTCACTTTTTTTTTAAACTCTTTTCTAGATGAGAAAATATGAGATTTGTCCAAGTTGAAACTATTGGTATACAATGGGTTTAAAATGGTTCAGATGGTTAGATTTGTCTTTGAAGGCTTGAAAATATTGTGGAAAAAGGAGAAAATGCTGGTTACCAGCATTTTCTCCTTTTCCATCAATATCTTAACCCTTTACCACACAATCCCGACTTTTAATGACCCTAAGAAAGAAGCCTAGTGAAAACATTGTAGGAAAAGAAGAAAATGCTGGTAACCAGCATTTTCTCCTTTTCCCACAATGTTTTCCACCCTTCCCAAAACAAATTTCAATTTTTCAGCCACTTGTATTATTTTGTCTGCAAATGCTTTCAATATGGACCTGTCTAAAATTTTGTCATTTGGTAAAGAGTTAAACAGCACCCTTCCTGACTGGATTTTTTTGTAAAGGGACAACCATGTGAATAAAAGTTATATTGACCAATGATTTTACCAATCCCACATTTGGAGAAGGGTCATATATATTAACTCTTTACCACACGATGATATTTTAGACTTGTCCAAATTTAAAGCATTTGGAGATGAAAGTTTTGATGCGGCTACAATTGTGGGATTTATCTTGGAGAGGATAGAAAACATTGTGGGAGAAGGAGAAAATGCTGGTTACCAGCATTTTCTCCTTTTCCCACAATGTTTTCAAAAACATTCTTTCCCAGGGTTGTGAAAACCCAGGATTGCTTGGTGAAGGGATAAGGTTATACTGGTAGCTTTAAACCAATTAGCCTGTACCAAATGACAAAATTTTAGACTTGCCAAAATTGAAAACTTTTGTAGACAACAAAATAGTTATGACTGAAAATTAGAAGTTCACTCTGGAAAGGGTAGAAAACTTTGTACGAAAAGGAGAAAATGCTGTTTACCAGCATTTTCTCCTTTTCCCACGATGTTTTCATAAGGCCTTTTCCTAATGCTACTTAAAACTTGGGATTGTATAGTTAAGGATTAATTCTGCATCTATAAAAATGACAATTTCACTCAGGATGTTGGAACCGAAGGTAAGACATGAAGGAGTAAGCTATTGCCATGAAATGACTGAAATACTGTTGAAAGCTGCGTAAAGTATAATGAAAAGAAACAAGCAAATTCCTTAAGTATCAAAATAAGACCAAAAAATTCCTTTTTTAGTTCTTTTTTTATCATGCAAGGGAAACTAACACTAAACAATGTAAATCCAAGATTTCAGGCTGACCTGGGCCAAAACTTAGCTATTTTTTCAATTTTCTTCAAGTCAGAAGACTAATTTACCTGATGATTTTGTCCGTTGTTAGACAAAATGGATTTTATAGATCCAGAGTTCCAGATGAAGGGAGTGATTTTGATTTTAAAATGAAAAACATTAATTTTTCTCCACCAAACCCTATTTTATAGGTACTCATTAGAATCGTCTCATTGAGATGATTCTAATGAGTACCCACAACATAGGGTTTGAAAGAGAAATAATGGATTTAGAATACCATCACTCCCCCTTATCTGGAGCTCTGTAGATCCATGATGTATCAAGGAGATGCATTAAGCTCCGTTTTGCCAGAGTACGGCTCTAATGTATGTAAGTGGTCCTAATTTAATAGCTCATTTACCCCTGCAGACAGGTGATTTCATCTTACACCAGACCAATTTCAAAAACCATACAGTATAATTTTATAATTTACACATTGTGGCAAAAAAGGAAATATTAAATGCAATTTCTCCTTGTGCAACAGTGTTTTTTTTTTACATGCATCCCAGTTACAGGCATTTGTTTTGGGACTAAGTTCACCATCTATGTAAAGTAAGTCTTAACATATTACAGTTATTGTAGAATGCAAGTTTGCACAAAGTGAACACCTGTGATCCAGTATTAAACCTTAATTCACGTCATAGATCTATTTTAAAATAACTTTTTCAAAAATTTGCTGCATAGAGAAAGGTGTACAATTTCTACATATCATATTTCTCCTAATAAAAACGCCCTTCCTAATAGTAGGCCCCCCCCAAAAAAAACACCTTAATCATGACAACCTAATGTACATTAGTTGATTAAAATATTTGAAGAATTTGATGAATATTTCCTCTAATTTGAATAATATTTCCTCTTAACAAACACTAAAACACAAAGAAATACAAGATTGGGCAGACTTTTTGCTTTGCAAATTTGGTACAAAATAAAGGCTCCCTATCTATGTTTTGCATAGCTCCTGGGAGCTTTTATTAGGAGAAATAGGGTACTTCTTATCAACCAAACACTGATAATCGTAAGTTGTACAATTAACCCATTACCAAACGTTCCAGTTTTAATGGCCATGAAAAAGAAGGCTTTTGAAAACATTATAGGAAAAAGAGAAACTGCTGGAAACCAGCATTTGCGCCTTTTCCCAAATGTGTTCTACCCTTTGATAGACATGTAAGTTTTTGAGTAGCATTTGATTGCCATCTGCAAATGCTCTTAATTTGGATGAGTCTTATTATTTTTAGTCTGATAAAGCGTTATGACTTAACTCTTTGCCAAACCACAAAATTTTAGACCGGTCCAAATTGAAAGCATTTGCAGACGACAAAATAAAAGTGACTGAAAATTTGATATTTTTTTTGGGAAGGGTAGAAAACATTGTTGGAAGAGGAGAAAATGCTGGTTACCAGCATTTTCTCCTTTTCCCGCAATGTTTTCAAAAGGCTTCTTTCTCAGGGTCGTTAGAAGTTGGGATTGTGTAGTAAAGACTTAATTAAACAATCTATTCACACATACTGTATAATAAACTATGTAATTATCTTTTACAGACAGATACGCAAAGTCACAGATTATCAACCTTTCAAATTGAGAGTGAAGTCACAAATTATCAACTACAAAATTAATATAGACTTGAAGTTATTAGCAATAAAGATTGACCAGTCTTTGAAGATTGGGAAAGTAAGTATATTATAGCTCTATCTATTTTTCTCAGACAGATATAGAAAATCTTGGATTATCGACTATTAAAATTGAATAGAAGTCACAAATTAACAGCTTCAAATATTGACTTGAAGTTACAAATTATCAACCACAAAGACTGAGCCATCTTCGAATATTAAAAAAGTATTGTATTACCGGTAGTTATTATCTAGTTAATTCAAAAAGCTGTCAGTAGAGATTTAGAATGTATCTGCAACAGTCTGTAATCTTTGGGGTGCTGATTTAACTCTGTATTACAAGACAGAATTTTAGACTTGTCCAAATTGAAAGCATTTGAAAACGACAAAGTAAATGTTACGCAAATATTGAAATTTGCTTTTGGAAGGGGTAGAAAACTTTGTGGGTAAAGGAGAAAATACTGGTTACCAGCATTTTCTCCTTTTCCCACAAAGTTTTCAAATGTTTTTTTCCTGAGGGTCGTTAAAAGTTGGGATTGTTAAGTAGAAGGCTAATGAAATAGACTTTCTCATCGCGGACCAAAGCCAAAATATTGCTATTTCAGGGCTGTCTCGAGGATATTATAGATTCATGATCAGACTGTATATGCTGTGTGGTCTGATCTTGATCTAGACTGTCCACAAAAGCAACTTAATCCGGGTCATGTGCTTTGTGGGTTCACTTATACAGGAGACAATAGAATTTTGGACTCGTCCAAATTGAAAGAATTTGCTGACATCTCATGGTCATAAAAATGGGTGTATGGGTTTAAACTTTTACCACACAATCCCAAGTTTTAATGACTCTGGTAGATTGGACTCTTGAAAACATTGTGGTAACCAGCATTTTCTCCCTTTTCCACAATGTTTTCTACCCTATCAAATAGAGAACTTGTCATTTAGCAACATTTAATTTGTCATCTGCAAATGCTTTCAGTTTCATCCAGTCTAGAATTTTTGTCGTTTGGTACAGCGGTAACTCTTTACCAGACAACTTGGTCAGAACTGAAAGTATTTTCTGACAAGAAGTCAGATGTGGCACAAATGAAAGGATGTATATCAGCAAGGCTAGAAAACATTGAGGGAAAAGCAGAAAATGCTGGTTACAAGCATTTTCTCCTTTTGTCACAATGACTTATAAACATGTTTTTTCTCAAGGTCGTAAAAACGGGATGGCTTGGTAAAGGGTAATCTTTTTGCCAAATGACAAAATTTTAGACTTGTAGAGAGTAAAAGCATTTAGCATTTACAAATAACTACAAAAATGTGACTCTACAGGTGATGTAAGTTTTTTGGAATGGAGGAAAACATAGAGGGTAATAGAGAAAATGCTGGTTACCAGCATTTTCTCCTTTTCCCACAATGTTTTTTAAGCCGTCTTCCTCAGGGTCTTGAAAAGCATGGAACTATTTGGAAAAGGGTAAAAAAAGTATGTTGTATTTTCTATGGATGAATTAAGATAGTATTTCAGATATAAGATACTAGCTCATTTAGTATGGTCACCCAGAGCAAATTTTTCATCAAACTGGTGTATATATAATTTTGTTTATAAAAGTCGATTGTAGCAAACACTGGGGAGCCTGATCAATGGGCACAACATAACCAGTTATTATGTGTGTATAAATTAACCCTGTACCAGGCAGTCCTGACTTTTAACGACCCCAAAGGAGAAGGCTTTTGAAAACATTGTGGGAAAAGGAGAAAATGCTGGTAACCAGCATTTTCTCCTTTTCCCACATTGTTTTCTTCCCTTACAAAGACAGAAATCATCATTTTAGCAACATTTGATTTGTTGTCTACAAATGCTTTCAATTTCGTCCAGTCCAAAAACTTGTCGTTTGGTAAAGAGTTAAGCTTGTTGCCATCCAGAAAAAAAAATTGAGGCAAATGATTTTTTAGGACAGTCTTTAACTCTTTGCCAAACTGTCTCCTATTTTAACCAGCCTTAAGGAAGTTGGCTTCTAAAAAACAGTTTGGCTTGAGGAGAAAAAGCTGGTAACCAGCATTTTCTCCTTTTTCCACAGTGATTTTTACCCCTTCATAGACGAATACCATTATTTGACCATTTTGAAGTGTTGTCTGCTATTGCTTTCATTTTGGACATGATTAAAAAATTTTCATCTGGTATAAAGTTGGAGCACAGACATGATGAGATCATCAATATTGATGAAAGTTTAGTTCAGGAATGCATGTGGAAAAAATTGTGGCCAAGGGAAGATTTAGAGAAACAAGTGTGGAGAGTGTGTTAATAAATTAATATTGCTTAATAAATTAAATGTAACTCAAAGCATTAGTTTTGCCTTTAATAGAGGAGAAAACATGGTGGGAAAAGGAGAAAAATGCTGGTTTTCAGCATTTTGACTTTTTCCCCACAATGTTTTCGTAAGCCTTGTTCTTGAGGGTGTGAAATGTAATTCCAAACAATTGGTTTTTGAGAAATCGTACTTTGATTATTGCATTATTTGTTCAATGCACTATGCCTGTTGATTATACTGTCTTCATGAGTTCAAGCCCAGTTATGCCATTCTCCCCCTCCCCCTTTTTATACGCCGCCAGAGGCGATGTGTATTGGCATCATCTTCTCCATCCGTCCGTCCAGTCGTCCGTCCGTACGAACGTTCATTTCTTGTGAACGCAACTCCTCCCACATTTCTTTACAGATTTAGATAAAATTTTCACAGAACGTTTTTCATCATGTGACCTATTGCATATTATCAGAGTTTTGCGATTTGTAGCTGCATCATGGAAAAAGGGGGCTTCATGTTATATTTCATGTGGTGGCGTATATTGTGACGATGGCACTCTTGTTTGCATCATGAAAACATGATGTATGCTAGAAAATGAACAAAATCACTGCCAGTTGACTCAGGCCGGGCTTTTTGTATACCCATAAGTGGTTAAAGCCATCTGCGGCAAACCTGTTGCTGGAGGTAACAAGCTACTCTTTACCAAATGCCAAAGATGGACTGGTCCAAATAAAAAGCATTTGCAGACGACAAAAAGCATGTGTCAGAAACAATGGGGTTTGTATCAGAAGGGGTAGAAAACATTGTGGGAAAAGGAGAAAATGCTGGTAACCAGCATTTTCTCCTTTTCTCACCATGTTTTCCAAAGCTGCCTCAGGATCATTTAAACTTGGGATTGTGTGGTAAAGAGTTAACCATTTACTAAATAATCCAGTTTTTTTGCAACCTTGAGATAGAGGACTTTAAAAATACTGTGAGAGAAGAAGAAAATGCTGGTAGCCAGCATTTTCTTTTTTTTTTTTGCCCTATTTTCTACTTTCCAATCTAAGAGACAAAGCCTGACATTTAATATTAACCCTTTACCAAACAATCCCAGGTTTTAACGACCCTAACAAAGAAAGCCTTTAAAAACATTGTGGAAAAAGGAGAAAATGCTGGTAACCAACATTTTCTCCTTTTCCCACAATGTTTTCTATCCTTTCAAAACAATTTCCATCATTTCAATCACCTTTGATTTTCCGTCTCCAAATGCTTTCAAATTGGACAAGTCTAAATCTTTTTTTTGTGTGGTAAAGACTTAAATCACATTTAATTTTCCATCTGCAAAAGCTTTCAAATTGATCAAGTCTAAAATTTTTCCATCTGGTAAAGAGTTACTGGAAAAAAAAAACTCCAAACAGGATTTATAGCTGGTGGGTATGGGGCAGACAAAGCTGACATCACTTTACAAAATTAACTATCCACCCTAAACCCTTTAACTCTTTACTACACAATCCAGAGTTTTGACGACCCTGAGCAAGAAGCCTTTTGAAAACATTGTGGGAAAAGGAGAAAGTGCTGGTAACCAGCATTTTCTCCTTTTCCCCACAATGTTTTCTACCCTTCCCAAAACAAATTTTAGTTTTTGAGTCACATTAATTTTATCGTCTGCAAATGCTTTCAATTTGGATGAGTCAAAAATTTTGATGTTTGGTAAAGAGTTAACACACAATCTTGAGTTTTAATGGCCTAGAGAACAAAGCCTTTGAAAACAGTTTGTGGGAAAAGGAGAAAATGCTGGTTCCCAGCATTTTCTCCTTTCCCCACAATATTTTCAAAGACTGCTACATTAGAGCTGTTAAAATATGGATTGTTCTTTAAAGATTTCTTTATTTATCTTAACCCTTTACAAAACGACAAAATTTCAGATTGTTCAAAATTGAAAGCATTAATGCAGACAGCAAATTAAAAATGCTACTAAAACCATGAAAGATGTCTATTGAAGGGTAGATTAAACATTGTGGGAAAAGGAGAAAATGCTGGTTACCAGCATTTTCTCCTTTTCCTACAATGTTTTAAAGTCTTTTTTCTAATGGTTGTTAAAAGTTGGGATTGTGTGGCAATGGGTTAAAAAGGGTGAATACTGCACATTTTTTTATGTGATCCCAAAATAGTTATTGCGTGGTCTTCGGGTCTTCGATGAATAGACTTTAAATCAAGTAGGATATTATTTTCATGAATGTAAACATGGTATGTTTAGTGTTTTTCCTTTATTTTCATTTTTAATATTAAGGAACTGTTTTCCCTATTTTTTTTTTCTACTTAACTGCATTTAAGCTTAAATAGTGATACTAATACATGTACCAAAGATTAATTTTGTCAGGTGAATTCTTCCTCAAATACAGAAAGTTGTATATTGAATATAATACATGTACACATTTTATTGTTTAATTTATGCACAATTTTCTTTTTGTTAAAATTTAATACTTCAAACTTTTTTTTTCTTACAAAGGTTGCACTCTATAGACTTACTGTACATGTATTTTCTTACCTTATGCTAGTTAAGCCTTTCCCAAACAACAACTTTTGAATACTTCGAAATCTTAAGTAATTAGAAAATTGTACTTAAGAGCAGAAGTTCTCTTGTAGGGTAGAAGACATGTTGAAAAAGGAGAAAATGCTTGGTACTAGCTTTTTTCTCACTTTCCTGCAATGTTTTCGAACAACTTCTTCCTAAGGGTTGCTAAAATACAGGGTAATAGCATTAAACAAACATCTAAAAGCATTTGTTAATTTTCCAACAATATTTTCATAGGCTGTCTGTCTCAGACCTCAGGACTGTAAAAACTTGAAAGCGTTTGGGCTGAGCCCTGTGACTCAGTCGGTAGTGTACAGAACTTGAGTACATGGGTTGCTGGTTCAATCCCCGGCTCGGCCAATTTCTTTTTGAGGATTCATGATACTCAATGTGACAGGGTTCATTCCTCTCTTACAGCTGACCATTGTTTCGAGGATGGTTAGGTGTGAAAGGAGCTGGTGTCTGGGAAAGAAGATTATGCAGAGTACTGGTAAAGAAACTCCAGGAAAGCATAGATAGGTGCACTGGCTGCCACAATATAACTGAAATGATGTTGAAAATGGCGTTATACACCATACAGTCAATCGATCATGAAAGTGTTTGGTCCATAGTTAACAAAACTTATCATAAGGCTCTAGAGCACCTATTTCCAAAGTGGGAAAAAATTTGTGAAATGAAAAACCAAAATTATAGGAATCTTTAAAGCTGCTTTTGAACAAAAAAACCTTGACATAGCAGATAGTGTAGATCAAAGATCTGACTGTATTTTTTCTGCAATTAGGGTATGTATTCACCAACCATTATAAATTGCATTTGTAGTATTATTCTAGGTTAAGAAAGTAACACAATTCTTGATTGGCTAAACTATTTTAGCTACATGGTGTAGCCAATCAGAAATCGAGTTACTTGGAAACTAAGGGGTTTCTTTCACAAAATGAAGGGATCAGAACCTTTAAGTATCTCTGTGCTTATTAAGAATACAAAGATATGATAATTTTGCAAGCTGTTACAGCAAATTAATCCATAGAAAAATACCTTTCTCAACCTTATAGTTCTAGTTGCTTTGCATACAGTACATGTAGATCAAGATCAGGCTGCACAGAAAAAAAAGTGTGATCATAGATCTTCAAGTGAATTTTCAAAGGGACACTTGAGAGTCATATTTTTCAGTGTGAGATATCGGAAAATTTGGCTTTTAATCTTTAACTATTAATCCTGTCGTTTAACTCTTTACCACACAACAAAATTTCAGACTTGTCAGACTGAACGCATTTGCAGAAAGACAAACTGAATCAAAAATCATGCTATTGTCTGTGAAAGGATTGAAAACGTTGTGGGAAAAGGAGAAAATGCTGGTTACCAGCATTTTCTCCTTTTCCCACATTGTTTTCAAGAACCTTATTGCTTTGGGTCATTAAAACTCGGGATTGAGTAGTAAAGGGTTACCGGTAATGATCTAGGTGAAGAAGCCTATTGAGAACATTGCGAGAAAAGGAGAAAATGGTGGTAACCAACGATAAAGGTTGTCGTCATAGCCATAAATTGATTTGTTAGTAGAAAATGCTTTCAGTTTAGATGACTCTAAAACTTTGTGTTTTGATGAAGACTTAATTATGGTCTAGGGACAGCTGCCAAAATGGCAAAATGTTAGACTCATCCTGTTTTGGTACAGGAAGCATTTACATACAACAAAGTTGATTCCTTTAATTCATTAGATTTGTCTTTGAAAGAAAGCATTGTGGAAAAAGGAGAAAATGCTGGTCACCAGCATTTTCTCCTTTTCCCTCAATGTTTTCAAATGCAGTTTTCATCAGGGTCTTTATAACACAGGAGCACAAGCTAGCACCTACGGTATGAACAAAATGTTTTTGCTTAAGGCAGTTGGTTGCTTAGTACAGACACTTTTAGACGTCCTGTATTAACAGACTGCCCAGGGGATTTAATAAAACTGGTCTCTTACAACAAGTAGAATTTGAATACAAGTTCAATTTAGTTGATATCTAAGACATGGTAAAGAATGAAAATGGTGGTCTCTAAAAGCAGTTGATTGCTTACTTCAAATGTTCTTATAGACAGTTTAATATGTATTCACATTCTCGCAGAACTGACAAGGTTGTAAGATTAAATCATAGATAGAAATACATATAGAAAATGGCGGAATGTTTGTAATTTTTTTTATTTGGTTGGTAATCAGTACAGGCTGTTATTGCATAATGAGGGATATATACATTCTTAGCCTTTTGGCTGCCAAGTGTGACTAGGGGCTCTTTTGCAGGCAGTGTAGATCAAGATCAGACCGCAGAGAATGTGCAGTCTGATATTGAATCTACACTGTCTGGTATGAATTTTTTTAAATCAACTTTAAAATCGCAATATTTGAGTTTGTACTAACACAAACAAATATTAAATGGCTTGATAGCTCAGTCGGTAGACATACAGACTATGGTTTTGATACTCATTTTTCAGCGTTTTCGCCCAAACAGAGGTGAACAGTGACATCTTCATTATTTTTTCTTGCAAAATATAAATTTTCTCCTCCTCCACCTCCCTCCAAAAAAAAAAATCTGGTGAAATTCTTCTTATTAGATTATTTGCTAAAGGGTTATATGGTTTTGGGAAGGTCTCAATGACAGACCTGTAAATAAAACACACTATTCATAGGCTGGTCACATGATAACCAGGAAGATAAAAATATAGATTTCAGTAGGCCAATCTTCTTTCTTATAATAAAACACACAATCCTGGTTTTTATTATGATCCTGGTAGATTAAACTTTTGATAATGTTGTGGGAAAAGAAGAAAATGTTGGGTACCAGCATTTTCTCTTTTTCCCACAATGTTTTCAAAAGCCTTCTTGAGAGTCATGAAAAAATGGGACTGTATAATAAAGAGTTCATTAACCCTGTAAGATATAAATATTTCTGGATTTCGATGGATTGCATGGTTGATTGATTGATTGTATGGTGTTTAACACCGTTTTCAACATTATTTCAGTTATATCACAGTGGCCAGTGCACCTGTTCATGCTTTCCTGGAGTTACCAGTACTCCGCACAACATTCTTTCAAGGCCACTGGCTGCTTTCCCACATAACTGTCGTCAAGAGAATGATCAGGAGTGAGATTGTATGTTCAGGAGTTGAAGAGGGTTGAGTTAACATTCATGGCGCAGAAACATGTAACTTTGTACAAAATAGTCGCATGTTTTCATGACCCTAGGGAAGAACGCATTTGAAAACATCCTGGGAAAAAGGAGAAAATGCAGGTAACCAACTTTTTCTTCTTTTCCTATAAAGTTTAATGAAATGAGCAATAACAGGCTTTTTTTCTGCAAATGCTTTAAGGATAGGGCACCCTAATAGGATTTGTGTAACATCGTCTTTCATCGCCAAAATTGTATGGATTCGGCTATGACTCAGGTAATCCGTAATCGATGCGAGAAAGCAGCGTCTTTTGGACAATCGATTACGCATTACACGAGTCTTAGCCGAATCCGTACGTTATTTCGGTGATGAAAGGCAATGTTACATGATACCCATTAGGGTGCCCTATCCTTAAGTTTAGTTGTAATTGGAGATATATGCCATCTGAACAACTTATGTCTTTATTATTAAGGCGGTCAGGCACCTACACATCTATTAACTGGCTTTGTCTCACCGGTAGTGATACAAGTTTTGTTCCAAGCCACTGACTACTTTTTTCGGTGTAGCTGTATGATCTCACTTTTGACCTACTTTCAGTACTAGGAGGAAATGAATGGTTACACATTTTGTGATTGGCCAAATATAGGTAAACTATGCAAAAAAATAAAGGTCACAGTAGAAATTTACCGACATGGGATAAAAGTGTTCATGACTAGAAAATCACGTAATGATCACATTTACCTGTGTAAAGATGTACTTTTTGGTCATGCAGATGTTAAACTCTAGCTAACCATCCATAATCTAAATCATATGGATAAACTAATAGCAATGAGTATTGGCGAGTTTTCTATTTTGGTTAGTGTAAGTGTACCCATTTTCCTCGCGTAAAACCGAATACAAATTGCGACGGCAGGCTACCGCTCTATTGTCTTACACGAAAACGGGTTGTGAAACAACTGATTTCGTTTCTTGTCACAATGAAAAAAGATGTTATGTCTTGAATTTGGTGATTTAATTCGAAACGTGAATAACTATGCCTACCTGGGGGAAGAATCGATTTTATTGCGTTGTTAGCGAAGAAACTGGGTTTCTACTAAATTACTCTTAATAAAAGTTGGTGGGTGTGGTCAAGCATTCAGAGGGGTGATAAAACCCCGCCTTCTGATAAAGACAAATAGTCGATGTTTGAAAGGTGCTTCATTTTTGTACAAAAACATGCAAATCTACTTTTTTTTATTTTTAAAGATTTCATCGTATGGTCTAAACAGACCTTTATTTAAACATGATTCATTAATAAAAAAACAGAACAAACGATATATTCGGAAACATGGCAGAATGTCGACTCTCATTTTACGTTAAACGTGAGAATTAATGTATTGCTCAATAACGCTCATTACGAGAGCTTCCTCATTCTTAAATTTTGTCTTATTGAAAATTCTGCTTTCAATTATATGCAAAACAATTTAAAAGAGGCTACTTTCAGAACTGTTTTCATCATTTCTCTTCATATTATACTACAAACGAATTTAAATATTCATGTCCCAGTGCCTCTTACGCCGTCTGTCTTTTTTAAAAGATATTTCTTGTTCATCATGCATCAGAGGTGAGAGGCGAAAAATTGCCAGAAAGTTTACGTCAAATGGGTATTTAACCCACAACCACCCAGTCACAAGTCAGATACGCCAACCACTGAGCTACCCGCCAGGGCAAATGCTTGAAGTACAGTGTAATATTTTGTCATGTTCAAGAGTTAAACCTAAAACCAAACTGCCGAGCCCCGATAGCTCAGTCAGTAGCTTGCAGGACTTGAGAACAGGGGGTTGTGGGTAAGATCCCTGGCTTGGCCAATTTCTTTCCGGGGATTGATGATAGTCATTGCGACAGGATTCATTCCTCTCCCACTGCTGACCATTGTTTCTACGATGGTTATGTGGGAAAGCAGCCATTGGCTTGGAAAGAAGATTGTGCAGAGTACTGGTAAAAGAGATTCCAGGACAGCATTGATAGGTGCACTGGCCGCCACGATAAAATTGAAATAATGTTGAAAACGGCATTAAATACCATACAATCAATCAATAAAACCAAACTATTTTATTTTTTCTTAATAACTTATTTCATTTAATCAGAGTTGCTGTGTGATATTTCATAGAAATCCTCCAAAATCTAAACATAATTATGTTGAAGGAAGAGCAAAAAAATTTAATTTTCTTACAGTATATGTTTTTTCTCTAATCATATATCTTGATTACATGAGCATTCAACCTCAAACAGGATGTATGAGTTTGCATGCAGATATATCAAAATGTGAATACCTTGTACTCTAAGTACCAGGGCCTAGTTTCATGATGCAGTTCATTTACATAAACACACAAAGTAACATTCTCAAACTTTTATTTAAAGTAATAGTAAAGGCCAGAAGTAAACAAAGTGGGTGTTTAAATGCATTGGAATTTATTATCATACCATTTAAAAGTATGGAAATTATTGTGAAGATGATAATCTGTCATTGTACGTTCGTTCCAAGTGTTAGTCGCTGACAGTGAAATTAATTTCAAAACTAGGTTAAAGCCTGCCAGGTAGCTGTGTCTTTTGTTTTCTTTTTGTCAGTTTTTAAAATTCTTTTTTCTCCCGTTTTCTTCGACTAACATATGGCCAGACCACACGTTAACATATAGTCATCTCCACAATATTTATCATACTTTTAAATGGTATGATTTAAATTTAAATGTATTATGACACCTGCTTTGATACTTTGGCCTTTACTGGGCCTTTAAGGTTTTATATGATCTCAACTTTAACTCTTCACCAAACGACAAAATTTTGGATTCGTTCAAATTCAAAGCTTTTGCAGACGACAAATTAAATGTGGCTACAATTATGAAACCAGACTCTAAAAGGGTAGAAAACACTGTGGGAAAAGGAGAAAATGCTGGTTACCAGCATTTTCTCCTTTTCCCACAGTGTTTCAGAAGGCTTCTTTCTCAGGGTCGTTAAAACTGGGGATTGTGTGGTAAAGGGTTAAACAATCCTGACAAAGGAGGCTTTTGAAAACATTCCTGAAAAGGTCAACTCGATGATGATTGGCTAAACCAATTTATTTAGCCAATCAGGAATTGTGTTACTGTGAAAGTTAGGAAACCTTGAGAATGAGACTAAGAATTTAATTTCATTGAAAATGGTCATTGAATATTAACCCTGGTATGCTACACAGAGAATATTTGTTTTTTTTTCGGTGAACGATCGAAATTTATTTCATCGAGTGAACATCATCGGTGATATTTTCACTTGTGGCGTAGCCACGAGTGAAAATATTACAGATGATGTTCACTCAATGAAATAAATAGCCACGAGTGAAAATATTACCAACAATGTTCACTCGAAATAAATTTTGATCTTTCACCGAAAAAGATAAATATTCTATTTATTTCATGCTTTTAACCCTTTTTGGGGGGGGAACTTTCATCAAAATCCAATACAGTTTTTTTTGGTTATTCCCTGTGGCATACCCCCTCCGCATAGCAACTCATTACAATATTACGTAAAGCATGAGAAATGTAGGGTAAATTACGTCATATTTCCATCTGGTTGAGAGGCATGTGCATTTTACCTAGGTAACTAGTTCGCGGGAACTACTGTTTCCGCCTTCAATATAAAATTAGAATTAGAGTTTGAATATGAAATTGGTATTTTTCAATGGTGGTAACCATGAAATATCGAAAAATATTTCACTGTTTTTTGTCGGTAAACTACTGGAAAGCACAAAATAAATATACGATATTACAAAAAAATAAACACTCAAATCTCCTTTTATGTTACCCTTCATCATACAAGCCCAAGTTTAAATGAGCCTGGTGGAGAAGCCTCTAGATTACACTCTGGGAAAAGGAGAAAACGCTGAAAACCAGTGTTTTTTCCTTTCCTCGCAATATATTCCATCCTTTCAAAGGCAGGTATCAGTTTTTGAGACACATTAAAATAACTCTTTGCCAGACAAACCAGCATCTCGGACAAGTTCGAAATTGGGTCACCTCGGGTCAAAAAGCATGTCACTGGACAGTATTTTAGAAGAAATTGTGTACACTCAGGAGGCCACATTTTCAGCTGGATACTCTTGAAACAGATTCAGAATGTTGGCCATGATGATATCTCGGACAATTTTGAAATTTGGTCATGTTGGGTCAAAATGTAGGTCACTGGGCCAAATTTTAAAAAATCCTTGTGTGCACTCTAGAGGCCACATCATTAGCCATTTACACATGAAACTAGGTAAGAGTGTTTGTCTTGATAAAAGACAGGTATGAAATTTGGTTATGTCTGGTCAAAAAGTAGGTCACAGGGCCAAATCTTAGAAAAACCTTGTGTGTACTGTAGAGGCCACATTTCAGCCTGACATTCTTGAAACTTGGTAACATGTTTTTCTTGATAAAATCTCGCACAAGTTTGAAATTGGGCCAAATCAGGTCAAAAACAAGGTTTTTTTTGCCAAATATTGGAAAAGCCTTGTTTGCACTCCAAAGGCAACATTTCCAGCCAGAAACTTATGAAACTAGGTCAGAGTGTTTGTCTTGATAATATCTGGGACAAGTTTGAAATAAGGTCATGGTGGGTCAAAAAGTAGGTCACTGGGCCTCTTCAGGATCTCTTCAGCTATATCACACCCTAGATGACTTTACTCAGGTGGGCACTTTAGGGTCAATGGCCCTGTTGTTTCCTTTTCCCACAATGTTTCCTTCCCTTTCAAAGACAAGTATCATTTTTTAGACAGATAAAGTTAACTCTTTTCACATTTGAAGACAACCAAATAAACGTGACTCAGAATTGAAACTTGTTTTGGGAAGGGTAGAAAACATTGTGGAAAAAAGGAGAAAATGCTAGTTACCATGTTTTCAAAAACCTTCTTCTTTAGGGTTATTATCTCTTTCAGCGCCAAATAAATAAGCTCAACCTCTTTTGACGGCTCTAAATACAACTCGCTGAAACTTACGAAGACTTTGATTGTATAGGCTTGACTAAACAAGCTGACGGTATAGATCAGAGATCAGACTGCACGTTCTGTGCAGTCTAATCTTGATCTATGCCGTCCGCAAAAGTCACTGTTTTCGCCTATGGCGCCAAAAGGGTTAAAATTAAATGTGTGGTATAGGGTTAAAAAAATCCTCTCTCGCAACATGAGCTAGATTGCACCAAAATTTGAAATGTTGTATACAAAATGAAAGTCTTATCTATCGACTGGCTCAGTATGAATGATATAGCACAATCTTTCTTTTTGATCTTTTTTGATGATTTGATTTCAATTTAATTTCAGACAGCAAATAGTGTTACGTCAAAGATGGTAATTTTTATCAACTTTTTTTAATTCTTTTTTTTAATATTGCTTAGTGGGGCTCCCAGCTATCCTATAAACTAGATTCCCTATAGGGTAGAAAATATTGTTGGAACAGGCACTTCTAGAAGGCTTTTCTTAGGGTCACCAAATTTCGGGATTGTGTTGTTAAGAGTTAACCCTTTCCCAAACAATCCCTTGTTTTAGAAACCCAGAGGTAGTTGGCGTTTGAACATGTTGTGGGAAAAGGAGACAGTGATGGTTATCAACATTTTCTCTTTATCCACAATGTTTTCAGCTCTTCTAAAGGCATATTTTACCATTTGTACCATATTTAAATTTTCACCCGCAAATGTTATCACATTGGAAGTGTCTAAAATTTTGTCCTCTAGTTAAAGGTTAACCCTTTATCACATAGTCCTAGCTTTGAACGATTTTGAGCAAGAAGACTTTGAAAACATTATGGGAAAAGGAGAACATGCTGGTAACCAGCATTTTCTCCTTTTCCCATAATGTTTACTTCCCTATAAAAGACAACTTCCACAATTTTAACCACATCTGATTTGTTGTGGCAGCAACTGCTTTGGGTTTGGAAGAGTTTAAAAATTTGTTATCTGGTAAAGGGCAAACTGATTAAGTATTCTTTAGCTTGGGCATTTAGGCTAAATTGCTTGGGAGTTTTGACTGGTTTCATTCTTTCATATTTTTAGCTCACCTGAGCACGAAGTGCTCAGGATGAGCTATTGTGATCACTCACCGTCCGTTGGCGTCCGTCGTCCGTCCGTCCGTTCACATTTCTTTGTTTACACTCTAGCATCTACAAATATTGACCAATCAGCACCAAACTTGGTCAACATATATATGACCATAAGATCTCGGATGAGTTCAATTATGGGTCTAATCGGACCAAAACAACTGGAGTTATTTGCCCTTGAATTAGAAAAATTGCTATATTTGACTTTGTTTACTCTCTAGCATCTACAATTTTTAACCAGTCAGCACCAAACTTGGTCAAAATATATATGACCATAAGATCTCGGATGAGTTCGATTATGGGTCTCATCGGACCAGAACAACTGGAGTTATTTGCCCTTGAATTAGAAAAATTGCTATATTTGACTTTGTTTACATTCTAGCATCTACAATTTTTAACCAATCAGCACCAAACTTGGTCAAAATATATATGACCATAAGATCTTGGATGAGTTCGATTATGGGTCTAATCGGACCAGAACAACTGGAGTTACTTGCCCTTGAATTAAAAAAATTGCTATATTTGACTTTGTTTACACTCTAGCATCTACAATCTTTAACCAGTCAGCACCAAACTTGGTCAAAATACTTATGACCATAAGATCTAGGATGGGTTCGATTATGGGTCTAATCGGACCAGAACGACTGAGTTATTTGCCCTTGAATTAGAAAGTTCTTTACAATAGTTCTTTGTCCGGAGCATAACTTAGTCATCTCCAGTCCGATTGACTTGAAACTTGGCATTTGTGTTTGTTGCAATAATACGGAGTGCAATGTGAAAGAACCATAAATCTACCTCGTACTGTCTATGAGTTATTTCCCTTTGATCGTCATTTTTACAGCATTTTCTGCTTGTCCGGAATATAACTTTGTCATCTCTAGCCTGAACATCTTCAAATTTGGTATGCATGATTGTTGAAAAATTACAGAGTGCAGTGCACAAGAACCATAACTCTTCCTAGCACGAATTTTGAGTTATTCCCCTTTTGACCTTCATTTTTATAGCATTTCTTGCTTGTCCAGAGCAAAACTTTGTCATCTTAAGTAGGAATGACTTGAAATATGGCATGCTTATTTGTTGCAATATTTGGAAGTGCAGTGCACAAGAATTGTAACTCTACCTCATGCTGTCTCTGAGTTATTTCTCTTTGATCGTCATTTTTACAGCATTAAGTCCTTGTCTGGAATATAACTTTGTCATCTCAAGTCAGAACGACTTCAAACTTGGTATGCATGTTTGTTGCAATATTACCGAGTACAGTGCACAAGAACAACAACTCTACCTAACGCAGATTTTGAGTAATTCCACTTTGATCTTCATTTTTACAGTATTTCTTGCTTGTCTGGAATGGAACTTTAAAGTTTCAAGTCAAATTGACTTGAGACTTGGTAAACATGTTTGTTGCATTAACTGCCCTTTGCGATTATTATACCTCCTTGACAACTGGCGGTGGGACTGGCATATCTTGCGACAATGTGCCGCTCTTGTTTCATTATCATTTGGCCTTGAACTTCGATATTTGGTATTTATCTTCATTGTAGACCTTTACTGCTTAGTACTCAGCTGAGCGATATAGGACCATCATGGTCCTCTTGTTTTTGTTTTTTTGTTTGCTTTTAGATATAATGGAGAGAATCAGCATTTTACTATGTTAATGGAAAATTTACTTTTCAGTCAAAAGATGTGCAAAGAAAAAGATAGAAAGGAAATTCCCTTGGAAGGAACATCTAGAAAACATTGTCACATACAGGAAAAGTTGACAAAGAAATATTATTTTAGGATATGAGATAAAAAAATTTATTATATGAGCCTAGAAAAAGGTTTATTAAGCCTATATCAAATGACTAATTGACAGACTGAACCAACTGAAAGTATTTGCAGACAATAATTTGTGCCTCAAATGACTGGATTTTTCAGTGAAAGATACGAAAACATTGTGGGAAAAGGAGAAAATGCTGAATAAAAGTACTTTCTATATGTCCTACAATGTTTTCAAAACCTTTTCTTTCAGGGACTGTGTGGTAAATGGTTAAGCAAGCTTTTGGCAAGCTTAATATCATTTTTTGTCAGTGAATTTATTAAAAATCTATCTCACATGTGAACGAAATTCAGATTCTTTTGATCATATAGTTGTATCTCAAGAATTATAGTCCATGATGTGTTAAAACAATTAACATAGGCCTACATGTATGGAATTGTGCATTGAAATTTACTTGAAGTGTATCAACTTCTAGCTTTTACAAATATCAAGATAACTGACAAACAAAGTTTTTTTCATATAATTATTTTGTTTTGAATCTAAAGATGATAAAATCTGCAGTTTTGTCACGATCATCAAATTTGGCAGTTTATTTCACACTGAAGTCTCGATCAGCAATATTTAGGCATATGATTACATAGGTCTGACCGAATTTGAGCATTTTTTGCTAATATCAGACATGCGTAAGATAGGAATATTTGTAATGGCTGTATATTACTTTGAAAACAAGGGTAGTTAACTCTTTACCACACAATCCCGACTTTTAAAGACCCTGAAAAAGAAGGCTTTTAATAACCTTGTGGGAAAAGGAGAAAATGCTGGTAACCAGCATTTTCTCCTTTTCCCACAAGGTTTTCTACCCTTACCAAAACAAATTTCAATTTTTTGAGTGACATTTATTGTGTTGTCTGCAAGTGCTTTCAATTTGGACGGGTCTAAAATTTGGTTGTTTGGTAACGAGTTCATATTTGATAAGATGTTATATCGAAAACTATACTTGCTTTATAGGAAAATACCTGAACACAAGGGTAGGTAATATCTGAAAAGATGTTACGTGGAATACTTTACTTGCTTTATAGAAAAATGCCAAAAAACAAGGTTATTTAATATTTTATAAGATTTGTTATATGGAATACTTGCTTTATAGAAAAATGCCAGAAAACAAGGGTAGTTAATATTTGATAAGATGTTATATGGAATACTTTACTTGCTTTTATAGAAAAATGCCTGAAAACAAGAGTAGTCAATATCTGATATGATGTTATATGGAATACTTTACTTGCTTTATAGAAAAATGCCAAAAAACAAGGGTAATTAATATTTGATAAGATGTTATATGGAATACTTGCTTTATAGAAAAAATGCCAGAAAACAAGGGTAGGTAGTATCTGATAAGATGTTATATGGAATACTTTACTTGCTTTATAGAAAAATGCCAGAAAACGAGGGTAGGTAATTATATATGATAAGATGTTATATGGAATACTCTACTTGCTTTATAGAAAAATGCCAGAAAACAAGGGTAGTTAATATTTGATAAGATTTTATATGGAATACTTTACTTGCTTTATAGAAAAATGCCAGAAAACAAGGGTAGGTAATATCTGATAAGATGTTATATGGAATACTTTACTTGCTTTATAGAAAAATGCCAGAAAACAAGGGTTGTAAATATCTGATAATATGTTATATGGAATACTTTACTTGCTTTATAGAAAAATGCCAAAAAACAAGGGTAGGTAATATCCGATAAGATGTTATATGGAATACTCTACTTGCTTTATAGAAAAATGCCAAAAAACAAGGGTAGGTAATATCTGATAAGATGTTATATGGAATACTGTACTTGCTTTATAGAAAAATGCCTCCTTAATCCCTATACAACACAATCCTGAGTTTAACTTTCCTGAGGACAAAGCCTTTTGAAAACATTGTGGAAAAAGGAGAAAATGCTGTTTACCAACAATTTCTCTTATTCCCAAAATGTTTTGTACCTTATCAAAAGACAAATTCTGTGATTTGAGGTATGCTTAGATTGTCGTCTACAAAGGCTTTCAATTTGGAAAAGTCTACATTTTTGTTGTGTGGTAAAGTGTTCAGAAAAAGTCAATGGAACATAATTACCAATCAATTCTGTTCCTATTACAAACTTTTAGAAAGTATGAAAGTATGATTTTTGAAAACATTTTGGGAAAGGAGCATTTTCTCCTTTTTCAAAATTGTTTTTCATACTTTTGAAGACGAATTTCAGTTAAGCCATATTTAACTCTTTACCAGACGACAAAATGTTTAACTCTTCCAAACGAAAAGGATTTGCAGACTACAAAATAATTGTGGCTCAAATGATGGAATTTGTCCTTGTTGAGGTAGAAAATAATGTGGGAAAAGGAGAAAATGCTGGTTACCAGCATTTTCTCCTTTTCCCACGATGTTTTCAAAAGGCCTTCTTTTTCAGGGTCGTTAAAACTCGGGATTGTGTGGTAAAGGGTTGATCCTTTTTTTTTGCAATCTGATCTTGATCTACATTGGCTGTTAAAGCAACTTTGTCATGAAGGTTGCTTTAGGGGTTAACATATTTGTTTCGTGTTTGTAACATTAGATCGCTTGATTTATTGATTGAATGGAAGGTGGCTTTCGGTGCTATAGGATTTCAAACAGATTTCGTTTAAACAGTTTAAACATATTTATTATACCCCCGCAAAACGAATGTTTTCAGGGGTATACTGGAATCAGCCTGTCTGTCTGTCCGTCCGTGTGTTCGTCCGTGTGTCCGTCTGTGTACAAAATACTAGTAATTTTGTGTCGCGAACTCCTCCTACAGTTTTGCTGCTATTGTATTGAAAGTTTGGTGATACATTGATTGTATACTGAAGTTGTGCAAGATGCAGTTTTCAATCATCTACTCCCTATGATTCAAGGGTAATCTCCCCTTGAACTTAGAAAATTTTTTGTTAAATTGCCTGTTTCTGTCAAAGCACTGGCGGGGGTATTAAGTCACATTCAGTGACAGCTCTAGTTTTACATGGATTGAGAAACAAGCTCTTACAACTTACACTAATTCCCCTCGATTTTGATCAAATCAAACAGATTGATTGATTGATTTATGCTGCTATCAACGTTATTTCCATCATAATCATTGCAACAGTTCACTTCTCCATTTGTGTCCTGAGTTTCACCAGTATTTAGGCTTGGGGCTCTGAAGTAGGTTGCTGAAGGACACTCCAACAAAAAATCCAGATCCTTGTGTAGGTATCAAACACAGGAAAATAGGATTAGTAGTCTTACATCTTCATCACTGGGCCATGCAGGACCCTTTTAACATCCGCTGAACAAATTGATCTTAAAAAAAGGTGGTTTTATGCATACTATTAATCTTACTTCATTAAAGATAAAATGCTGATCCATTCCCAAGCCATAAAATGGAGAAAAAGCTGGTTTTTACTTCCCATTCAAAGACAGATTCTATGATTAGAGATGCATTCAAATAGTCATTTACAGATCCCTTTAATCTGGACAAGTCTTACATTTGTCATCTGGGAAAAATTTTAATTTTGATCATTGCTGAAATCAAGTGGCTGCTGTAATAAGTTAGACTTTAAATTCAAAATATCAAGTGTTAACCTTTAAAGCACCTTCCACAACTATAGTTGTTTTTGCGGCTAGTGTGGATCAAGATCAGACTGCACAAAACATGCAGTCTGATCTTTGATCTACACTGTCTACTTAGTAGACTATAGACAAAAGCTAATATCAAGTTGCAATCAATTGGGTTTTATTCCTAGTCGAATGTGTCCTTTGAGTTTGTTCCGAGCTCATAGTGACTGTTAAAATTAGACTTTATATTCGAAATATCTGATGTTCAAATTATCAGGATTTCCTTGTTTGTTTTCAGACACTGGACGAGAAAGAGATGGAGCGGTCAACTGTCCTGGATGTCCAGGGGATGACCTGTCAGTCATGTGTTAAAAATATAGAGACAAACATTGGAAAAGAAGCCGGAGTTATAAGTATCAGGGTAAATATGTGTGACTTAACCCTTTACCTAACAAGGTTTAATGATCTATCCCCCAGAAGGATGGCTTTTGAAAACATTGTGGGAAAAGGAGAAAATGCTGGAAACCAGCATTTTCTCCTTTTCTCGCAGTGTTGTCTACCTTTTGTACCTTTTGAAAGACTTTTACCATAATTTGTTTCATACTGAATTTTGTGACGAAAAAAGGAGAAAGTGCTGATGAAAATGTTAAAATTATTGAGGATTTTCGTAACAAACTGAGATAATTGATGCCGTTGTGCACTAGATAAAAGACACAGTCACATGTACATGTACTTGGTGGTCTCAGTTTATCTAGGGGAGGTAAATCTTGTTAAAAATAGTTACAATAGGATGAGTTACCTCCCTTCCATCTTCAGTGAGCTCTTGAGCACCAAATAAATTATTCATCCTTGTTGAAAAGCTGCTTTGGTGCATCTGCAAAATGTTTTGACCAATGTCATCCTGCACATTCCCAGCAGGCTGATCTGGATCAAAAATTTTAGTGACTGGTAATTTTTCTACATGTCAAAGGACAATTCTACCTCATTATTTAGTCTTTTTTATCGACAAAATGGATCCATTTTATGAGATAACATGCTTGGTATAATACTTTTCGAAGATGCATGACCTTCAAAACCATAACTCGGCAACTCTACCATGAGCTATCCGTACAACTGCCATTTTTTTGCCTTGAGAAAGATTTTTTTGCTTATTAGGCAAAACTGGGTATCCCATTACTAATGGAATAAGAAATTTCACAGAGAAAAAGAAACCCACACTGATTAATTCCTTGTGTGTTCTACATGTATTTCTATTTTTATCTTAGTTTAAAAGCCATCTTTGCTCTGAATGAAAAATATCAGTCTTTGTTAACTCTTCACCACACATTCCTGAGTTTTAACTACCCCCAAGAAAGAGTCCTTTAGAAAACATGGTGGGAATAGGAGAAAATGCTGGTAACCAGCATTTTCTCCCTTTCTCACAACGTTTTCTGGCTTTTTAGAGAGTAACCCCATCATTTTAGTAACATTTTGATTTGTTGTCTTCAAATACTTTTAATTTGGACAGGTCTGAAATTTTGCGATGTAGTAAAGAGTAAAGATTTTCTCAAAAAGTTTCAGAAAGAAATCTGGTGTTTCGATGCCATTTCCAAACAAACAGGAAGGTTTCATTCAGAAAGTCAAACCGGTCAAAACATCTGTGCTGTAAAGGTTAAAGGAGATTTGTAAAAATGATATATCAAAGTCTTATAGGGTCACATGCCATTATTACCTGTGATAAAATTACTTACCAACATCTGCATCAGTCTTAAAGAAATGAGCTATGCTCAGTGAAAAGGGTGCTTAATGCATTTGCACAAAGTATCGACCCAGGTCAGCCTGTGCAGTCCACGCAGGCTGACCTTGGCTGAAACTTTTTACTTTTGGCCAATTTTCTGCATGTCTCAGGACCATTCTACCACATGATTCAGTCATTTGTAAGGGAAAAAGGATTTTTTGATCCATAATTATGTGATGACTTGTACCAAGCGTCATGGAGATGCATTAAGCCAGAGCATGGCTTATACTCAACCTCAATCTTTCTGATACAGCTGCCCTTTGACACGATCATAGCAAACTATTAATACGAATATTGCAACAGATTGCAAAAACATTCCATTGACACATTATTTCTCCTGACAGATAACCTTCAAAGCAAGTATGAAGCAGACAATTTTGAAAATTTCTGCGTAAAGTTTGCATAAATCAACATAAATTACAGTTGAGACGTTGTGACTGCACATGAGTTTTTTTTTTTTCAATAAAATTATGAGCAATTTCTCCTTTTGCCAGACTGATTTTAAAATGGTCTTTTGCCAGACATGAAAGTCATCTACTAGTAGTAAGTTGTTAATTATTGATGCATACGACTCCAAGACTCTAAAATATTATTTGGAACATAAATGTTCGATTTAAGTCTTTCACTGTGGAAGATAATATACATAGGCCCAAAAATAAGGGAATCTTGTTCCTTGTTTCTTTTGACATGATAATGACGGGGGGATTTTACCTCTGAATTTTTCAGCAGATTCCAAGAGCAACGATACATGGTATCATCTTCAGCATGCCTACCAGGTACCATGCAGGTGTTGCTACACATGGAGGTCAGACCTCCATATTGTCTCCATATTGATATTGACTTGGATCCCATAATTGCTATATATTTTAGGTAAAACAAAGAATTATCTCGAGATGAAATACAAATGTTTCCTTATTTTTGATGCTACGTATATATACTTGACCTCTTTGGACAGCTGTAAATACAATTCTCTGAAACTTGGAAATATTTTTATAATATAAACTTCACCAATCAATCTGACGTTCTGATCAGATTTGTGCCGTCTGATCTTGATCCCTGTCATCAGCAAAAGCGCCTGTTTCCATGCATGGCATTGAGAGAATTTACCCTTTACCAAGCAGTCCAGAGTTTTGTCAGCCCTATAGAAGAAGGCTTTTGAAAACAGGGTGGAAAAAGGAAAAAAATGCTGGTAACCTGCCAAGACAAAAAATTCAGATTTTGATTCACATGTAATTTTGTCTTCAGCAAATTCTTTCAAATTTTACAATTCTAGCATTTTGTTTATTTGGTTAAGAGTTCAGTGAAAGTTGACTTAGCTTGATCACCAGTCCTGTCCTCTGCTTGTTCTGTCTGTCTCTCTCTCATAATTTCTTTTTCAACAGGATGAAAAACTTTGTGGGAACAGGAGTAGTTGCTTGTTACGTGCATTTGTTTCTTTTCTCACAATGCTTTTTCAAAGCTGTCAAGTACACGGGCATTACTATCTAGTCATGTTTGTAAAGCATTATGATAAAAGTGGGTTCAGAATATGCGTACTTAAGTTAAGAAAGTTGGTTGACCCCTTTGTGTTGGCTAGATCTTCAGGAATTCGTGCAGTTACTCTTATTTTACTCTTTATCAAGCGACAAAATTTAAGACAAGTCCAAAGTAAAAGCATGAGCAGGTGATGAGTAAAATGTGGCGTAAACAACACGATCTGCACCCAAAAGGTTGAAAACATTGAAAAGGGAGAAAATGCTGGTTACCAGCATTATTTGCTTTTTTAACCCACAATCTTTTCAAATATCCGATTTCTCAGGGTTGTTAAAATTCTAGATTGTGTGGTAAAGGGTCAAATTACTGAAGGAGCTGTTAAGAGCGTGTTTCGCAGACAGGGTGGATCAAGATCAGATGTAACAGAACCTGCTGTCTGATCTTGGATCTACCTTGTTCTCTTTCATATTATATTTTGAGACTTGTACAATGTTTTTGCCATTCCTCTTAAAAAAGAATTGGTCAGTCATCCTTGTGGCAGATGACAAAAATTCTAGGCTTTCCCAATTTGAAAGCCTTTTCAGAGGAAAAATTAACTGTTGTTAAAGTGATGGGATTTGTCTGTTGATAGGTTTGAAAACATAGTGCGAAAAAAGATGAAATGCTTGTTACTAGCATTTTCTCCTTTTTCTACAGTGTTTTCAAAAGACTCTTTTCTCAGGGTCATTTAAGATATGGGATTGTTTGGAAAAAGTTTTGCATTCTACAAGGATATTCATAAGGGTCTTTGACTGTATCCTTTGACCGAAAAAGGTCACATGTTTTGAGAAAAACGTGTCTTCAAAGTAGTCACTGTAAACACCCATACCAAGATGCATTTCTGTTAAATGAATATCCTGTCGGTGTCGGATATATAGTGTGAAAATCGCTGCACAACAAAACTCTTGGTTAACTCTATATACTAAATGACAAAATTTTAGTTGTGACCAAATTGAAAGCATTGTGCAGACGTGCAGACCACAAATTAAAAATGATATTGAAATTTGTTTTTGGAAAGGTAGAAAACAATGTGGGAAAAGGAGAAAATGCTGGTTACCAGCATTTTCTCCTTTTCCCACAATGTTTTCAAAAGCCTCCTTTGACAGGGTCATATAATTTGGGATTGTATGGGAAATTGTGAAAAACTCAAAGAATAAATAAATAGAAAAAAATTAGATGTGAATAACTCTTTACGAGATGACAAAATTTTGGACTAGTCCAAATTGAAAGAAAATTGAAAGAATTTGCAGACGACATACAGGACAAGGTTCAAGTATTAAGTTTTGTCTTTGACAGTATTGAAAACATTTTTGGAAAAGGAGAAAAAACTGGTTACGAGCGTTTTCTCCTTATCCCACAATTATTTCGAATGCCTTCCTTGCTCAGGTTCGTTGATTATTAACAAATTGCTGCAGACAAGTTTGAAAACATATTTGTAAGACATGGAGAGTCAAGTAAAATGAAGATTTTATATGTAGAATACAAGTGAAAACATTGTAGCAAAAGGAGAAATTGCTCAGTATGAGCATGTCCCCTTTTGTCACAATGTTTTCAAAAGTATCCATCTGAGAGATGACGTAAAGTCATCTGCAGAAATAATGTTTTGATATTCATGAAATAGCGAGGAGGATATTAGTGGATATTGGAAAAGAAGGGCAGCTGCTTTTCAACTATCAAGTAATTAAAATTTGATTAAAATGGGAAATTCTGGTGGAGGTGTGCGGTATTATGAAGACTCGTACAATGATGAAGCAAAGGTGAGTACAGATAGACTTTCATTTTCTACCGTCGTTGTATAGGGGTGGACACTTACTGAGTGTCCAACAATCAGTGGCTTTTCATAAACATTACTACTTGTCACACACTGTTTTAACTAGCTGCCTTTCGCAGGGACTTTGAAAAGTAATAGTCATACTTGTCATAGGGGGCACCTACTGTCAAGAAATTGACTCGTGTCCAACAACCCTGTGGAAAATATTTCTCCTGAAAAACATTGTGGGTAAAGGAGAAAATGCTGCCTGGTAACCATCATATTTTCCTTTACCAGCTATGTCACTCCACATCAAAAACAGACTGAAATATTATTGAAGAGGATAAACAATACCATGGAACCTGTTGTAGTGACTACCTATTACAAGCAACTCACTGGTTTTAGAGACCGCTGCTTTAATTTTAAATCCCTTCTTAAGTTTACTTAGAATAATTAACTTGATTTTATAGGCCACTTGCTGTTAGAGGTCACCTTTTTTGCTTCCCTTCGGTGTTCTCTAAATAAAGAGTAGAAGGTACTTGAAAGAATATACATGCATCTATAAAGAAAGATTTAAAAAATTTAGCTTACCTTGTGATGATATCTTAGATCTTTGTAAAACTAAGACAGCTCACTATTTGAAATCACAGCTTGTTTTGTGTGTATTAGCAGTATACCACAGAATCCCGACTTTTACTGACCCCGAAAACAAATTCTTTAGAAAAGCATTGTTGGAAAAGGAGAAAATGCTGGTAACCAGCATTTTCTCCTTTTCCTACAATGTTTTCCACCCTTTCCAAAACAAATTTCAGTTTTTCAGTCACATTTATTTTGTCATCTGCAAATGATTTCAATTTGGACTGGTCTAAAATTTTGTCATTTGGTAAAGCGTTAACCAAAGATCCTACAACACAGTTTGCTCTTCATTTTTAAACTGAAGTTTAAGCAGTAAGGAACACAACTTGATTGATAAAACCAACGCTCGTTTCAGATGCACATGATCGATGCTAAATGTGAGATACAAAATGACATCTTGGGTCTTATATTGGGACAGTGTAGATTAAATTCAGACTGCAAAGATTAAAGGCCAACCTGCACAGAATTTGCAGTTTGATCTTTAAGGAACAAAGTCAATAGTTTGCAAATCAACCTAATTATGATGCCGTAATTTTCAGTATTACTTGTAAATATACATTTTATATTCATAACAGTGGAAAAGTTACATTTTCCCATGCACATTGCACACAGCCATTTTTATGTTAAATCGTCACAAAACAGTCCTATGTTTTGATGATCTTGTTGTTAAAAGCTTTTGAAAACATTCTTGGAAAAAAGAAAACGCTGTTAAACAGCATTTTCTCCTCTTTCCACAATGCTTTCTACCCTTCACCAACAAATTCTAATTTTTTATGTCACATTCACTATACTGTGTGCAAATGATTTCTATTTGGACTGGTCTAAAATTTTGTTCTTTAGTAAAGAGTTTCATTGAAATTGGTTGATACATTGTTATAGGATGTGACCTCCATCTATCTTGTTAATCCTTAACTCTTTACCAGACGACAAAATTATAGACTGGTTCAAATTGAAAGCATTTGCAGACGACAAATTAAAGATGGCTTAAATACTGGAATTTGTCCTTCATAGAGTAGAAAACATTGTGGGAAAAGGAGAAAATGCTGGTTACCAGCATTTTCTCCTTTTCCCAAAATGTTTTCAAAAGGCTTCTTTCCAAGGGTCGTTAAACCCGGGATTGTTTGGTAACCAAACAACAACTTTTGAGACTTATCCAAATTGAAAGCATTTGCAGACGACATATTAATTTAGGCACAAATGATAGGGTTTGTGTCAGATAAAGTAGAAAACATTGTGGGAAGAGAAGCAAATGCTGTTAACCAACATTTTCTCCTCTTCCCACAATGTTTTTCAAAAGCTTTCTATGTCGGGGTCATTGAAAAAATTGTCCCATGTGATCTGCTTTTTCAAAGATGTATTACATCATTGTTACTTGCACTTGCTTCTTTTCTTTCTTTTCTTTTTAACCAAAGTTGTTAAAAAAGACATATCTGCAGTATAGTGGAATATTTTGTTTGGTTTTAAATGCAGTTTTCAGCTTTATTTTAGTCATACCTAGTCAACCAGTTCACCTATTGATGTATTCCTGGACTTTCTTGGACAAGTTCGTAGCACATCTTTCTTCAAAAGCCACTGGCTGCTTTCCAAAGTAAACATTTTCGAGACCATTTTCAGCAATGAAAGATAATGAATCGTCGCAATGACTATTATCAACTTTCTTGAAAGACTTTGCTTGAGTACTGGCTGCTGAAACCCGCTTGAACATAATAGACTACATTCAGTAATGAAAATGATATTAATCATTCGTATTGCACTGACTATCATAAGCCCTCAGAAAAAATTTGACCAAACAACTGGCAGCTTTTGTACATGTATGAACTCTTAGAAAACAACATTCGTAAGAATATAGGGGGTTCAACTCTTTACCAAAGGATGAAATCTTAGACTGGTCCAATTTAAAAGCAACTGCAAACAACAAATTTAATGTGAATAAATCAATTAGATTTTTCTTTGAAGGGGTAGAAAACATTGTGGGAAAGGGAGAAAATGCTGGTTACCAGCATTTTCTCCTTTTTCTACATTATGTTTTCTCCTCTCCTGTCCGTACAATGTTTTCAAAAGCCTTCATCTTTAAGTGGGAGGTTGTTAAAACTCAGGATTGTGTGGTGAAGGGTTAAATCTAACTGATAATTACACATAACAATGCAGTCAAGGATGTGACCAAACTGTTAATCCTTTACTCTGCTAAGCAGACATTTTGCGGACAGTGTAGATCAAGATCAGACTGCACAGTGCAGTCTGATCTTGGATCAACACTGTCCGATAAGGAGGTATTTTTTTCCCAAAAAGTATCCATGAAAAAGCAAAAATTTGGTTTTTTACTATTGGCTTGAAAGTTGCATTTCACTTATTTAACCCTTTACCACACAATCCCGATTTTTAACGACCCTGAGAAAGAAAGCTTTTGAAAACATTGTGGGAAAAGGGGAAAATGCTGATAATTACCAGCATTTTTTCCTTTTACCACAGTGTTTTCTATCCTATCAGAGAACTTAAGCAATTTTGTAGTAAAATTGAATTCATCGACTACAGACATTCTGAATTTGGACAAGTCTAAAATCTGTCGTGTGGTAAAGGGTTAACAGATAGGGGTTAATCCTGTACCACACGATCTCTTGTTGAAATGACCCTGAAGTAAAAGGCTTTTTGATAAAATTGTGATAAAAGTCGAAAAATGCTGGTAACCAATATATCCTGTCCTTTTCCCACAATGTTTTTAACCCCTCGAAAGGCAAATTTTTCATTGTTTGAACCACTTTGAAATTGTTGTCTGGAAGTGCTTTCAATTTAGACCAGTCTAAAATTTTGTCATCTGGTAATGTGTTTTGTCTTAATCACATGAGAAAAATGTACACTTGTCGAAATCGAAAGCATTTGCAGACGTAATGTATGAATGTTGCTCAAATAATGGAATTTGTCTCTGAAAGGGTAGAAAACATTGTGGAAAAAGGAGAAAATGCTGGTTACCAGCATTTTCTCCTTTTTCCACAATGTTTTCCAATGGCTTTGTCTTCAGGGTCGTTAAAACTCGAGATTGTGGGATAAAGGTTTAAACATGATCAAGGGCTGTAGTTGACATTTATGATGATTGAGTGACAATGTTGGGGCTGTACATTGTATTTTGAAGCCATGTTTTTTTACTCTTAAGGACATTTTGCCTCTAAAAAATGGTTATGTATGGATAGAAAATGAGTGCAGTTGTATACAAGAAATATACAGAAGACCATCAAGTAGTGCATACAACTATTGTATATAAGACCTTGCTCTGTGAAAAGAGGGCTTAATGCATCAGCAAATAAAGTATCGGCCTAGGCAGAAGCAAAGCAGACAATGTTGGTTGTAGATCATACTGTAGGTTTTGTGCAAGCTGATTTTAATCTATACTGGCCTCAAAGGCAACTGTATTTGTGAAAGATGCTTTAATGGTGAAAATAATTGAAAAAGACAAATAGAATCTAAACAATGGTCTCCATGAAGAGTGGGTTGCTAAATGCAGGTTGTCTCTTAAAAAGGTTTGGTTGCATAGTAGAAGTGGTCTATAGTTAGATTATTATTGAGCCACTCTCTGGCAAAAGGGATTTAATACAACTCTGTGATCCATACTACCAAGCAAGTCATCACATAATTATGGATCCATAAACTTCAGTTTGTGTAACAACCAACTCTTTTTGTTTGTTTGTATTGGAGTTGAATGCCATTTTAACAGCTTGGGTCATATCGTGGTGGTCAGTGCATCCATGAATGTGTTTCCTGGTTTTCTCACACCAGTATTGATGTGACTTTCTTTCCAACCCACTGACTACTTGTCTCAAATGTATCAGGAGTGAGAGGAAAAAAAATCCCCAGAAAGTTTGCCTAAACAACCACTAGGTCACAAGTCATATACACTCACCATTGGGCTACCCAGCCAGGTACAACCAACTGAATCATGAGGTACACAGGTCCTTGGACATGCATAAAATTTACCAAAAGCAAAAAATTTCGACCCAGGTCAGCCTGCATGGACTGTGCAGGCAGGCCTGGGTCAGTACTTCATGCAGATGCATTAAACCCCCTTTTATTACAGAACATAGATCACATATAAGTGCATAATTAAGGTACAGAGACTTTATCATAATAACTGTTGGCCTTGTTGCTAATTTTGTCGGTGTGTCCCTGCTGTCAGAAATATGACAAGCATAGAGGCGTGTCCCAGTTTATTACTTGTCCACACTTGACAAGATTTTATTATGTTTGGTGACCCTTTAAACATATTACAACATAAAGATGCGTAATATGTTATTTTTCCTTTTGCAACAATGTTTACATTTGTATTTATGTAAAAACCTTAATCCTAATGTAATGTGGAACCCAGATTTAACTCTTGCAAACAACAAAATTTTAGACCGATAGGAATTGAAAGCATTCACAGAAAACTTACCAAATACTGCTGAAATGATATTTGTCTGTAAAAGGGTAGAAAACATTGTGGGAAAAGGAGAAAATGCTGGTTTCCAGCATTTTCTCCTTTTCCCACAATGATTTTCTAAAAGGCTTTTTTCTCAAGGTTTTTGAAACTTGGGATTGTATGCTGAAAGATTAAATACTCGTGTGGACAGTGTAGAACAAGATCAGACACCATAGAACATGTAGTCTAATCATGCTGTCGACTACTTTTCTACATATTCTTACAAAAACAGTGTTATACCTTGCTATATCTGCATCTTTACAACTGACTCGGAGAACGTCAACCTCATTAATGATCCATGCTCCGTAAAAAAAGGGGTTAAATATATCTACAAAAACTATTGGCCCAGTTCAGCCTGCACAGTCTGCACATTAGCTGACCTGTGTCAAAACCGTTTGCTTTTTTGTAGATTTTCTGCATGTCCAAGAACCATTCTACCATATTCTACCTCAGCCAGTTGATAGACACAACGGATTTTATGGATCCATAATTATATGATGACTGGCTAGATACAGTGCATCAAAGAGATGCATTAAACCTTCCTGTGGAACATGCAGACTGATTATGGATCAACACTGTCTAATGATATGAATAGCCAAAAAAGGTCTTTTAGCTGTAATGATGCACTGTTTTTTTTCCACCTGAAAATATCATATTACTTTAAGTCTCTGCCAGAAGGCAATTTTTTTCTACTCATCAGTTGTTAAAAAAATTTGCAGAAGGATAATTTAACTTTTTACCAGATGTCAAAATTTTAGACTGGTCCAAATTGAAAGCGTTAGCAGATGACAAAATTAAAGTGACTCAAAAATTGAAATTTGTTTTGGGAAGGGTAGAAAACATTGTGGGAAAAGGAGAAAATGCTGGTTACAAGCATTTTCTCCTTTTCCCACATTGTTTTCAAATGCCTTCATCCTTTGGGCTGTTAGAAAATGGATTGTTTTATGTCAAAGGGCTAAAGGTTATATTAAGTTGAGTGTATCAACCCTGATGCTGCTAATAACTAAAATGAAATTTTCAGTCAGATAGTAAAAACAAAAATATTGCTATTACATAAGATATGTTTTGGGGAATAATATCTCCTTATTGAACAGTGTAGATCCAAGATTCGACTCTACGTTCTGTGCAGTCTGATCTTGATCTACACTGTCCGCAAAAGGTCAGTGTGTCGCGTTTAGCAGTCTAAGGGTTAACTCTATACCAGACAACAAAATTTGAGACTAAAATGTCTGTTCTGAAAGCATTTGTTGACTACAAATTATGGTCCAAACGATGCATTTGTGTCTCAAAGGGTTGAAAACATTGTGAGTAAAGGAGAAAAATGCTGGATACCAGCATTTTCTCCTTTTCTTCACAATGTTTTTTGAAAGCATTCCCCCATTAGGGTGGTTAAAACGGGGGGTTGTAGGGTAAAGGGTTAACTCTATACCAAAACGACAAAATTTAAGACTGGTCCAAATTGAAAGCATTTGCAGAGAAAAAATTGAAGAGGGCTCAAATGGCAGAATTCGGCCTTGATAGAGTAGAAAACATTGTGGGAAAAGGAGAAAATGCTGGTTACCAGCATTTTCTTCTTTTCCAACAATGTTTTCAAAAGGCTCTCTCTCCAAGGGTCGTTAAAACCTGGGATTGTTTTGTAAAGAGTTAATTGGAGGAAAAAGGATATGAAGTGGAGAAATACAATAGTGAGTGTGTGTGTGTGTGAAACAAAAGTGTATGCACATTGTTCAAGACGTGTATGTCATTTCCGGATGATTCGTTAATTACTTGTTGCAGTGTTTTTAAGATGATTTTTGGTGAATTGTGAAGTTGTAAAGGGGACTTTTTATGATTTATTTATTCTTTGCGTGATTTGTGAATTTTGATGAAAATTATATTAGGTGATTTGTGAAGTTTTTAATAAGATTCATTGATTCAGGATGATTCTTTGATAGAGAATGGGATAATTTGTGAAAATTGAATATTTTTGTTCACAGGCTAATTTTCTGTTCAGATTGTTTGTTTACTTGGTGTTTTTCACGATTGCAACATTATTTCAGTTAGGTTGGGGTGTCCAGTGGACCTATTTGTGCTGTCATAGTTGTCATAGAGTTTTTTCTACCAGTAATTAACACAATATTCTTCCCCAGCCACTGGATGCTTTCCCACATTAAACATTATTGGAAATGATCTTTGGTGAGAGAGGAATGAATCTTGTCAGATAACTATCATCAATCCCTGTGAAAAATTTGGCTGAGCTTTGAACTAGTGACCCCTTTATTTCAAACACAGTATGTTACCAACTGGGCAATCAGGCTCAGCTCTCTATGTAGAGTATGTCATATTAGGTTAACTCTTTATGATGTCAAAATCTTAGAATTGTTCAATTTCAAAACAGTTGTAGACTTTAAATTCGGCAAAATTGATTAAATATGTCCTAGAATGATTCAAAAACATTGTTGGAAAAGGAGAACGTTAGTTACATTTTCTCCTTTTACCACAATCTTTTAAAAACCTTCTTTGTCGGGGTCTTTAAACCATAGGATTGTAAGGTAAAGAGTTAGCTCTGTGCCTAACAATTTTGAATTTTTATGACCTTAATGGTTACTCTTCGGAAACATTGTGGAACAAGGAGAAAATGCTTGTAAGCAAGTTAATTTTTAGCTCTACTGGCTGAAAGCCAGCAGAGGTTATGTCATGGCGTGGTTTCCGTTGTCTGTCCGTCCGTCTGTCTGTCCGTCTGTCCATCTGTTAGTCTTTTTCATGTTTACGTGATAAAGTCTGCATTTGTGGTCAGATTTTCATGAAACTTGCACAGTTTGTTTATCTCATCAATAGCTTCAACCCTATTGATTTTGAAAAAAATTCAACAAACAATATGGGAAAAGTAGCCATTTCAAGTTGAACATTTTCATTTCTTGTTTACGCGATAAAGTCTGCATTTGTGGTCAGATTGTCATGAAACTTGCACAGTTTGTTTATCTCATCAATAGCTTTAACCCTATTGATTTTGAAAAATAATCCAACAAACAGTATGGGAAAAGTAGCCATTTCAAGTTGAAAATTTCCATTTCTTGTTTACATGATAAAAGTCAGCATTTGTGGTCGGATTTCCATGAAACTTGCACAGTTGCTTTGTCCCATCAACAGCTTGAACCCTATTGATTTTGAAAAAAATCTGACAATCAGTATGGGAAAAGTAGCCATTCAAAGTTAAAAATTTCCATTTCTTGTTTAGGCAATGAAGTTCACAGTGTTGATCAAATTCTTTTGAAACTTGCAAAGATTGTTTGGTTCATCAAGGGATTGAACTCTATTAAAAGTGAAGAAAATCTAGTAAACTGTTCAGGAAAAGCAGCCATTTGATGACTTAGTATCGTTTTCTCAACGAAGTCCACATTATTAGTAACATTTCTTTGAAATTTACTTGGATTGTTTAATACAAGGCGTACTGAAACCCTATCAAATTTGCTTGGATTTCAAACATTTAGTTTTGAGAAATTGCACTTCAATTTTTTTCACTGTTTGTTCAATTTACCATGCCTACATTATGCTGTCTTAGTGGGTTCAAGCCCAGTTGCAAGAACACATTTTTGTGTTTTTTGTCTTTTTTTCTTTTTGCATCATGAATTCATAATGTATGCTAACATAAAAGCAAAATCACTGCCAGGAGAGCGATTTCAGGCCCTCAAGGGCCTCTTGTTTGCATTTTCCAATAGTGTTTTCTACCATTTCAAAGGCAGTATCTCGACCATTTAAGCCACATTCAATCTGTCCTCTGTAACGTTGAGACCCTTTATCAAACAATCCAGAGTTTTAATGACCCTGAGAAAAAGGGCTTTTTAAATACACTGTGGGAAAAGGAGAAAATGCTGGTCACCAGCATTTTCTCCTGTTCGTGTAGCCTGTGTAGTCCAGATTTATTATTTAAGCCTCATTTAATTTGTCGTCTGCAAATGCTTTCAATTTGACCAAGCCTAAAATTTTGTTGGCTGGTATGGAGTCAAGATTGCTAATGTAGGGATTTACACATTCCAGAGGATAATTTTGTTGACTTTTGTTTCGATTGGTGAACCCTTTACCCATACAATCCCAAATTTTAACGACCCTGAATAGAAAGGCTTTTGAAAACATTGTGGAAAAAGGAGAAAATGCTGGTAACCAGCATTTTCCCCTTTTTCCACAATATTTTCTAACCTTGCCAAAACAAATTTCACTCTTTGAGCTATGTTTAATTTGTCATCTGCAAATGCTTTGAATTTGGACTAGTCTAAAATTTTGTTGTTAGGGAAAGAGTTAACCCTATACCAAATAAGAAAATTTGGATTTGTCCAATTTCAGGGCATTTGCAGACGGCAAATAAAATTTGGCTCAAATTATGAAACAGTTATGTCTGTCAACAGATAGAATACATTGTTGGAAATTGAGAAAGTGCTGGTCATCAGCATTTCCTCCTGTTCCCACAGTGTTTTCAAAAGCCTTGTACCTGAGGGTGGTTAAGTTCAGAATTGTGTGGTAAGGGGTTTAGCACATCAATGTACAACCTGCAGACCACATTTTTCCTCTTTACGAAAATAAAGTGGCAAAAGGACAATTAACCCTTTACCAAACAATCTGGAGTTTTAACTTCTTTTTAACAAGAAGCCTTTTGAAACATTGTGGGAAAAGGAGAAAATGCTGGTAACCTTTCCCTCAATTTTTTCAGTAGTTCCATCATTTGAGCCCTACTTAAATTATCGTGTACAAATGTTTCTCAATTTGGACAAGTCTACATTTTTTTCATGTATGTAAGGGTTGACTGTTTACCAAACAATATGGTGTTTTAAGTACCCCGAAGAAGATAGCTCTTGAAAACATTGTTGGAAAAGAAGAACGCTTGGTTTCTAGCCCTGTGCGTTACAGCCTGATCTACCAGGCTCCGAAAACACAAATTAAGCCTTCATTAAACAATGCTGCAAATCCCAAGCTCAGCCGACATTCTTATGAACAAAGTCCGTAACAAAGAAACAAATGAAGAAATGCATGGCTGAAACACAAACCGCATCTGGCGGGATTCGAACCCATGGCGGACAAGATCCTCGTTTTTCGAGGTTTAAAAGACCAATACCATAACCACTGAGCTAAAGAGATATCTCCCTAACGCAGCTGTTAGGTATTGTATTTAAATTGGGACGAAGCCATGCATGAAGAAGTGGTCTCCCGTAACACACCCCCTCTTAAAGTCATCATTTATTGATGACTCAAAGCCTTATTAGGCAGTAAGTCTATTATTTAGACAACAAATGTCCATTTTTTGGACAAAAAATGGGATTAATGGCTCAATGGCCAATCCCAGACCAGCCCCCATCTTACGAACAAAGTCCGTAACAAAGAAACAAATGAAGAAATGCATGGCTGAAATACAAAAAATCGCATCTGGCGGGATTCGAACCCATGGCTGACAAGATCCTTGTTTTCCGAGGTTTAAAAGACCAATACCTTAACCTCTGAGCTAAAGAGATGCTCAGTTTTTAGGTATTGTATTTAAATCGGGATAAAGCCATGCGTGAAGGAGTGGTCTCCCGTAACAACATTCTTTGATGATCCAAGGATTGATAATACTCATTGCAACAGGATATATTCCTCTCTACCTGCTGATTATTATTTCGATGATTATGTGGGAAAGCAGCCAAATTAGCTTGGGAAGAATTATAACTGTGCAAAGTACTGGAGACGGAAACTCCAGGAATACATGGAAAGGTGCGCTGGCTGCCACAGTAGAACTGAAATAATGTTGAAAGAAATGTTAAACACCATACAACAACAAGAAATCTGTTGCTGGATTGTTTCAAGATGTTACAATAGACCTCATAGGATAGCAGTGACACAGTATGTAACTTGTAAAAGAGATACCCACAGCATGTATGAATTATTTAAATGATTTGCTGTTTTTCCTTTACCACATGGTTCTGAGTTTTTTAAGAACACTGACGGAGAGGCTTTTGAAAACACTGTGGGAAAAGGAGAAAATGCTGGATACCAGCATTTTCTCCTTTTCCCACAATGTTGTCATAGAAGTTTGGTTCATTTCTATCAATTTTGAATTTATTGTCTACAGATGCTTTCAGTTTGAGAAGCCTGGAATTGGTTATTTTCCACTAGATTTAGTACAAATTGAAAGCATTTACAGATGACAAATTTAAAATGGTTTAAGTCATGAGAGTTTTCTTTTAAAGGGTAGAAAACAGTTTTTGGAAAAGGAGAAACTTGTGGCTACTAGCATTTTCTCCTTTTTCCGTAATGTTTCCATAAGCTTTCTACTGTAGGGTCTGTATTTCATAAGCTCTGAGCCACCTGGCTGGATGGATTGTTTCACAACAAAATTTTAGACTAATGAAAATGGAAACCACTTGCAGATGGCATATGAAATGTGGTTAAATTGATGATTTTTGTCTTTGAAAGGTTGAAAAACATTGTGTGAAAAGGAGAAAATGCTTGTTACATGTACCTCAATGTTACCAAAAGCTGCCTACATACAAAAATTAAAACTGATTGTGAAGTAAAGGGTTTAACTCTGTTAAAGGATAAAATGACAAAGTCTTGTGGACTTTAACTCTGTACCAAACGACAAAACTTTAGACTCGACTAAATCGAAAACATTTGCAGACAACAAATTAAATGTAACTTAAATGGTGATTTGTATTTGATAGGGTAGAAAACATTGTGGGAAAAGGAGAAAAAGCTGGTTAACCAGCATTTACTCCTTTTCCCACAATGTTTTCAAAACGCATATTCTTCAGGGTCGTTAAAACTTGGGGTTTGAGTGGCAAAGGGCTAAGGACTGTTTTAACCAGAAAGGAGATTTACAATTCTGTTACATTTAGGATACTTTCTATTTGAAGCATAGGAAGTTAAAATCTGACATATCTGAACTCATTTGACATTGATAGGCATTTGTTTTAAATTCAAAGTGGATTAAGCAGTTAAAGTGAAACAAAATGTCCATGGTTCAGTCTGTATAGGAAGTGAATTTCCTCAACAATACTGAGGATATATTTACATCAGAGGAGTGTTTTGGTTTTAATTTCGTGTGAATAGAACATTACGTGTTACGCAATGTCTTCCAAGGGATACCAAAGACTGCCGGTAAATGTTTTTGTTTTTATTTAATGAATGATGTTTTAAACTGCTTTCAACATTATTGCAGTCATATCAAGGCGGCAGCTCACATATTCATGTATTTCTTGGGTTTGACCAGTACTAGGCTAGGGATCTGAAGTGTCTTGCCCAAAGACACTCTCATTAAAATCCCAGTGGATCCAATGAGGCTTTAAGCTGGTGCCTCCAAGTCATGAGTGTGATACTTTACCACTGGGTCATGCAGGACCCCTTTTGCTTTTATATGTAACTCCAAATCTTAATTTTAATAATCTACACGAGCTTTCAGCAGTACAACCGCCTTCTTCAAGTGTGATCCTGTGATACAAGGTAAGATAATCATAAGATTGTATCACAGGATCACACTTGAAGAAGGCGGTTGTACCGCAGAAAGCTTGTGTAGATTATTATAATGAAAATTTACATTTCTCAAGAACAGGATCATGTTTTGTAACTCCCAATCTCTTAGGTTTGTTGTGGCTAGTGTAATTAACTGCCTTTTAAGCCTCTAACCACATAATGCTGACTTTTAACAACCCTCAGAGAAAAATTTTTCGAGAACATTCTTCGAAAAGGAGAAAATGCTGGTAACCAGCATTTTCTGCTTTTCTTACAATGTTATCTACTTTATGAAAGACATGTTTCATATTTTTGAGTAACATTTTGTTTGTTGTCTGCCTTCCATTTAGGATAAAATTTTGTGATCTGGTAACGAGTTGAAAATATACAAATAAGACTAGGCAAAGTGTTGCGGTGCTTGTGTAGGTATGAAGCATTAGAACTTAGTACAGATAACTGTACCCAAAGATGATTTCAATTTTTGACTGGTGGCCCCGTGCACTGCAAATGTCCAAATATGAAAAGAAGCACAGTAAAGGTCTCATGAGAACTATGCCCCTGTCTGTTTCTCTGCTTTAAGTATGCCAGTGTTGAGCCTCAGTAATGCAGTCAGAAGGGCAAAGAGCTTGAAAGCAGGGGTTTAAATCTCCATCATAGTGAATTTCTTTGCAAGGATTGATGATTTTCATTTTGACAGGATAAATACCTTTTTCAACACTGACCATTGTTTTAAATGTTGCTCAAATGATGATTTCCATTTTTGATAGGATAGAAAACATTGTGGGAAAAGGAGAAAATGCTGGTTACCAGCATTTTCTCCTTTTCCCATGATGTTTTCAGAAGGCTTCTTTTTCAGGCTGCTAAAACTGACAGTTTTGTGGTAAAGGGTTAAAATATTGTCGTCTGGTATCTGAGGAGTTAATTCTTCACCAAATGACATTTTAGATGTGTTGAAGGTAAAAAAGTCTGTCTAATATGGTAATGAGGTAACTAATTAATTTCTAAGACACCCTTATGGTCTTATTGCAGATTACTTTTAAAGACATTGTGGCTAAAGCCGATATTGCTGGTTATGAGTTATTTCACCTTTTGCAATTATATTTTTATTGTCTGAAATGTACTGTTGCAAAATAAAGTGTGCCCTTTTTTTCTTTGAATATCTTTGCTTTTGCAAGGTGCATAAATCTCAAATTCACAATGCTGTCTACATAAAGTGTTCACTATCAGTCAGGTGTGAAATTTCCAATTTGAAGTTGATAAATTTCATGAATATCTAGCAAGTATGTAGATTTGCATGATCTGCTTGTACTGCATGTGGGAATTGTACGATATAATAAACACGTACACTGTAAATGTCCTTTTGCCTTTTGTGACAGGAAAAAACAAGTCTGATAACAAATCAGTGTTTACTATGATGCCAAAGCTAAATGACAATCAGCAAGTCCAAGCATTAATGATGCTTTCTGGCAGTGACAAAGTCAATTACGTTTGTAGGATGCTCGGCTGCCATAGGAATATGATGAGGTATTTGCGTTTTAAGCAAACTGGTTGTGGAGCAGACGGCCCCAGATCCTTTCATTAAAAGAATAAACAAGTCTGATAACAAATCTGTGCTTATTATGATGCCAAAATGAAATGAAAATCAGCGTCTCCTCGATGATGCTTGCCTAGGGCGACAGTGTCAGTTACGATAGTAGGATGCTTGGCTGCCAAAGGAATATAATTAAGTGTTTGCGTTTTCAGCAAACTGGTCATGTAGCAGACCGCCACAGATCCTACAGACTTTGAGTGACTGATGTCAGAATGGACCGCATCATTACGTTGATGCGTCTGTTTGAAACAGGGCTGGGTCTGTTTGGAACATGTTGAGACAACTTCTTTGGTCAGATTTTTCTGCTTGGAATGAGTCTGTTATGGAAAAGGCTGGATCTGTTTGAAACTGGTCTGCTTGGAACGAGTCTTTTCTGGAACGTGTCAAGACAACTTACACCCAAGTCAGCTTTTGCTACTTGGTACAAATTAGAGTGTTGTGTATGGCACAATACAGCATATGGGAATGACAACATAATTTATTGCTGAACCTCTGCAGATCTTGCTTTCTTTATGAAATGGTCTGCTCAACATTATAGTCATAGTGCATAGACTTGTAACAGAATCAAATTGCTGGAGTAGAGTTTGGCACTGTTTATATCCTACAATTATAAAGATGTAAAATGGGTCAGGAATTTTGTGTTTCTTAACCCTTTACCAAACAACAAAATTGAAGACCAGTCCAAATTGAAAGCATTTGCAGAAGACAAAATAAATATGGCTCAAAAATTGAAAATTGGTTTCAGAAGGGTAGAAAACATTGTGGGAAAAGGAGAAAATGCTGGTTACCATTAAACTGTATACAATATACGGTACTGCCCATACTTACAGAGTGTGTCTCAAACACTTATTTTATGACAAAAGTTTCCTAAAGTCATATGCGATAAAATTTTTTGTTTAAGGAGGTTGTATTAACCCTGTACCAAACAATCCTGTGCTTAAACGTCTGAGAAAAAAAGACCTTTTGAAAACATTGTAGAAGAAAGAGAAGATGCTGCTACTCAACATTTTCTTCATTCCTCACAATGTGTTCTACTCTTTCGGAAACAAATTCCATCAGTTGAGCTAGTATATTAATGAGTTGTCTTAAAATGCCTTCAATTTGGAAAAGTCTAAAGATTCTTTGTATGGGAAACTTCAGGTTTAAAGGGATAAACATATTAGGTTGGCGACATGTTTGTAGTGCCTGCCTGACAAAATTGGCATGTGTGATGTTCCATTTTATGACCAGAATTTTACGTTATAATTATTTTATGCTGCTCATTTGTGATTAAATTTTAAGATTTTGGGGGCTTACTTTCAATTAAAATGTCAAAATCCCTTGTTTGAAAATTTCTACTTTTTCTAATCTCTTCTAATGCTGTACAGGTGAAATGGACTTTCGCAGGCAGTATTACCTATTTACTAGTTGATAGCATGTAAGGCTTGTCCAGATTGAAAGCACTTGCAGACGACAAAATATTTGTGACTACAAAATTGAAATTTGTTTTTGAAAGGGTAGAAAACATTGTGGGAAAAGGAGAAAATGCTGGTTACCAGCATTTTCTCCTTTTCCCACTATGTTTTCAAAAGCATCTCTTTCTTGATTGTGGCAATGACAATCATCAAATCGGTCAAACTGGGAAGCAAACCAGTGACCCCCCCCCGTTCTCAAGTCCTGTATGCTACCGACAGAGCTACTAAGTCTAAGGGCTCGGCTGTGATAGGATAGAAAACGTTACCAACATTTTCTCCTTTTCCTCCCAGGATATCAAAATCTCTTACCTCAGGGTTATTTTTAACAACCCTGAGAAAGAAGGCTTTTGAAAACATTGTGGGAAAAGGAGAAAATGCTGTACCAGCATTTTCTCCTTTTCCCACAATGTTTTCTACCCTTCCCAAATCGAATTTCAATTTTTGATTGACATTTATTTTGTTGTCTGCAAATGTTTTGAATTTGGACTAGTCCAAAATTTTGTCGTTTGTTAAAGAGTTAAAACATGAGAGTGATTGGTAAAGGGTTGAATAAGCCACTGTATTGGACATTTTGAGTTAGTCAGTAATTACAGGCAGATGTCCTCTTTGAAATTTTAGCTATCTTTTGATTGCTGTGGACAGAATATTATGATACAGTGTATATCTAAATTAAATCTTTACCAAACAGAAAAATTTTAGACTTGTCCAAATTGAAAACATTTGCAGATGACAAGATAAATGCGACTGAATGATTGGAATTTGTTTTTGGAAGCATAGAAAATATTGTGGGAAAAGGTGAAAATGATGGTTACCAGCATTTTCTCCTTTTCCCACAATGTTTTTTTCTCAAGGTTTATAAAGTTTGTAGTCCTGAAGACAGATTTAATTGCTTATATGGACAGTGTAGATCAGGTTCAGACAGCACAGAATGTGCAGTCTGATCTCAGCTTTACGCTGGCTGCTTCTTTGCCAGATATTTTGGCAGAAACACCTTTAAGAGTACAATATTGGCTTCTTTAGTACTGACTGAGGATATGCATTTCATTTATACTACTCAAAATTTGGTAGGGGTCACTACATTAAATTCAACCGACATAATATTTGTGACCTGTATCAGGTATGGTTTTTCATATGACACATTGCCACACTGATGACATAATAATACTACCTTTTGAAAGGGATGTTTATAAATAATTCAAACCTGCATAGTTGCAACATACACCCATAATTAAACACCTAAGTGATCCCTATCAAATTCTGAGTAGTATATTTCGCGAAACAAGATTTAATCCTTTACCACAAAATCCCGAGTTTTAAAGACCTTGTGGAAAAAGGCTTTTGGAAACATTCTGGGAAATAGGGATAATGCTGTTAACCAGCATTTCCTCCTTTTCATACAATGATTTCTTTTCTTTAAAAGATACTTAAGATATAAAATGTTATCTGTTAGAGATTTTCAAGTGAACTCTACCATAAGACAAAATTTTGGGACGACCGTATAATGACAGATTGTCATCTTCTGAATAATGTCCATACTTTGGAATGGTATGACATAAATTCAAAAGCATTTAAACACCCACTTTGTTTACATTTGGCCTTTATTGTCACTTTAAAGGTACGCTGTAAAGTGTTAAAAAGGGAAAGATCTACTAAGTACAGCTGAATATGTCGTGTGTTTTGCCCTAGGCTATTGTTTTTGTTATTTTGCAAAAGTGAACAATATGATATATGTCTTATATTTTATGATGACTGTCCTGAATATCCAAGTGTAACCCTTTACATGGTTTGTAAGATGATAATCTGGTAAAATAATTATATGTCCCTCAATAACTATAAATGCAGGAAAACACATTTGATCTTCTGATCTTCAAGGGTGTTAGAATTATGTCCTACCCTTCTAGATGGTTTATCAAGACAATAAGCAGTTTATCAGACAATAATACCACAATTGTATACCGATAATTTTTCTCAAGATAAGAGTGAAAGCAGGAATGATCTACAATGGAGGTCAGCATGTTGAACCTGTCATACAGTTTATAAGATAATAATAGTAGCACTGTAATGTATAACTGTCCCATGATAAATGGGTACATGAAAAAACATGGATTGATGTACAAAGGGGGACCAAGGGGAGTCAGCATATTGTACTCTTTTTAGTGTTTATGGAAAAGTAATTTTTAATATTGTTTACTGGTAATTCTCAAACGATACCTGTGAATACTGAAAAATAGGAGAGCATGATCCTACAACAGGGGACTCTGCATATTGAACACTTTATATAGTTTATGAATCAAAAATTGTAAGAATGTGTAATTGTCCCATGATAACTGTGAACACTTGAAAACATGGTATGATCTACAATGAAGAGTTAGCTCGTTGTTACCTTTATACGAGACATGCTGTCTGAAAAGGGAGCCTTGATACATCTGCAAAATGTATCGACCCAGGTCAGCCTGCGCAGTCTGCGCAGGCTGACCTGGGCCGAAACTTTTTGCTATTGGTCAATTTTCTGCAGCTCAAAGGATCAGTGTACCTGATCATTCAGTTGGCTGTTACACAAAATGAATTTCATGGATCCATAATACAGTAATGACTGGCTAAGGCTTGGTATCATGTGTCACAGAGATGCATTAAGCCCCCTTTTTCCAGAGTATGGCTCATATGGTTTATACAATACTCTAACATGACACGTGAATTTGGCTCTATAAACACAGTGCAACGAAAGCGTGGTAAAATCTACGTTATTCTATGTAGAGTGACGTCATTCCATATAGAGTGTCGTCATTCTGCATAAAGTAAGTAAGTTATTCAATGGAATATAATCTGCATCTGCATTTTTACTCTAAGTATGAACTTGTTTTCCTTTGATTAAGAGTTGGTCATGTTAGAATTGAAATAATCTTCTTTCTATCGTGGTTTATCATTCAATAAACCACGTGAGTTATGACTTAATAAATAAACCACTCGGGCTTCGCCCTCGTGGATTATTTATTGTGCCTCATAACTCACAACTGTGGTTTATTGAACGACAAACCACGAGAGAAAGAAGATTATTTCTTAAACAATAATCATAACAATGTATAATTGTCCTTGAGGTAACTGTGATGCGGGAATAAATATCATGATCCACAACAGCATGTTGTAATGAAATTATCTCTGTAGGGATAATCAGGTATGACCACACTGCCATCTGCTGGCAAGATTTGGTGACTTAAAACTCCTTTTGAAAACATTGTGGCAAAAAGAGAAACTACTCTTGTTATCGAAGACAAATCTGTTATTTGAGCCATATTATCATCAGCAACTCCTTTGAATTTGAGCCTGTCTAAAATTTTGTTGTACTATCTTCCTGCATGTCTTGCCATGCGCACTAAATGACCCTGGATGTTGATACACCCTAAAACAACATTTATAATCATGTAAATTTTTTTCATCTAGTAGGAATAACTCTTTACCAAGTAATCCTGAGTTTTAATGACACTGAAGAAAAGAAATCTTTTAAAATATTGTGGGAAAATTGACACGGCATTTTCTACATTGCCCACATTTTTTTCTTACTTTTCAGAAATAAACTATGTTATTCAAGTAACACCCAATTTGTCTTCTGAAAATTCTCTCAACCAGGAATTTTCTAAAGTTTTGCCCTTGTATAGGGTTAAATCTCATTCAAACAAACAAATACATGCATATAGAATAATGAAAATGTTCTGTAATATTGATATCCATAATTTTGGTTGTATCATTTCCAGGTGTTATTGGAGGCCAATGAAGCCCATGTGACCTACAGCCCATCAGAAACGTCCCCACCCATTCTGGCAGAGAGGATAGACAGTATGGGCTTCCCATGCAAGATCAAGGACATCTCGCCCCTGAACGAGCGTGTACCACCCACAGTACAAATGGAAACAACCATCGTTGTCAAAGGAATGACATGTATGTCCTGTGTACGGAACATCGAGGGTACCATTGGGTTTGTAGATGGCGTGAAGGAGATAAAAGTCAGTCTGGAGAAGAAACGGGCTTTTGTTAAGTTTGACCCGTTGAAGTTGACCCCTCAAGCCATTGCTGACAAGATCAATGATATGGGGTTTGAGGCAACATTGGAACTAAAGAAGACCAACTCACTGATAGCAAGGATCCATGTTGAAGGAATGACCTGTCAGAACTGTGTGAATACCATTGAGTCCTTCCTGAAGAAGAAAGAGGGTGTGGAAGAAATCCGAGTTTCACTGGAAGACAAAGAGGCCTTCATCATATACAGCCCTGATGAGACGAATCCCAACACTCTGCGAGATATCATTGATGATATGGGCTTTACAGCAAGTCTTCCGAGGGAGACATCAGTCGATAGAGAATTTGACATGATGGCACAAGCTTCAGTAGAGCAGAAGGAGAAGGAAACGGTGATAGATATTGAAGGTATGGTCTGCATGTCTTGCGTCAAAAACATTGAATCCAACATTGCGGGAAAACCAGGCATACTGAATGTTAAAGTCTCACTGGAAGACAAGAATGGAACCTTTAGATATGACTCGACTGTCCTTAATCCGGAAAAAATTGCAGAAATGGTGGATGACATGGGCTTCGATGCAAAAGTCTCAGCGACCCCTGGTGGTTTGATGCCTGTACAACTAGGGGAGGCAACTCAGACAGTGGTCATCAATATTAAAGGCATGACCTGCAACTCTTGTGTGAAAACCATCGAAGGGAAGTTGATTGAGAATCCAGGGGTGAAGAAAATCCAGGTATCGTTAGCGAACCAATGTGGAACCATTGTCTATTACCCAAACAGAGTTACACCAAATATGTTGGCTGAAGCTATAGAGGATATGGGTTTTGAGGCTTCTGTTAAAGGTAAGGAAACATGATTATTCTTGCCAAACAATCTTGTGCTTTTTCGATTTATTGAAAATATTGTGGAAAAAGGAGAAAACTCCAGACATATTCTCCTTCTCTCACAATGTTTTCCTTTCAAACGAAATATTCCATTATTCCACACACAACTTGTCATCATTCTGCAAAAACTGTTAAGATAGGTGAGTATGAAATTTCGTATAGAGTTAACTTCTTTTAACCTCCTGTGGAAAGAGGCTATTGAAAACATTGTGGGAAAAGGAGAAAGTGCTGGTTACCAGTATTTTTTCTTCTTTCCACAATGTTTTCTACACTGTCTCAGACAAACTGTATCATTTGAACCACATTTTATGTTTGTCTTCAAGTGCTTTTAATTTTGATAAATCTAAAATTTGTCAGTGGAGAGTTAGGGATTTTACAGTAGAACATAGATTTGACCTTGTTTATGCCAGGGAAAGCAGCAGACAGCTTGGAAAACATGTAAACTCTTTACCAAATGACAAAATTTTGAACTCAATAAAATTGAAAGCATTTGCAGACAACAAATTAAAAGTAGCTCAAAAGATGATTTCTGTCTTTGATAGGGTAGAAAAGAGTGTGGAGAAAGGAGAAAATGCTGGTTACCAGCATTTTCTCCTTTTCCCACAATGTTTTTAAAAGGATTCTTACTCTGGGTCGTTAAAACAAGGGATTGTGTGGTAAAGACTTTATGTGAAAAAAGCAACCAATGTGTGGACAACAATGGTTAAAGATCCCCCAGGGAAACATGGATAGTCTCACTACCATACATTATGAAATCACATTGATATATTATTTAACTGCCCACTTACGAAGAAGAGGGGGGGTATACCGGTTTCACCATGTCTGTCTGTCAGTCAACCCGTAAGTCTGTAGACCTTTTCGTTTCCGTGCTCTTAACTCAAAAGCCATTTGGCCTAGGACCTTGACACTTTATAAAAGTGTTGCTCATTACCAAAGGAGGTGCCTTATTGTTTTTGGGTTACATGGGTCAGATGTCAAGGTCACAGGTGAACTTGTTTGAAAATCATTTCTATGCTCTTACTCATTAGCTGCTTGACTTAGGATTGTGAAACATTACACAAGTGTTGCCCAAGATCGAGGTGTCCTTTTGTTTTTGTGATACATGGGTCAAAGGTCAAGTTTACAGGTGATCTTTGTTTTGAAAATCATTTCTGTTATCTGGTGATGCTGCTTCAGTGACAAGGTGCTGTTGGGGGTGGGAGGTGGGGTATTTGTCCGCTTTGCAACAGTTCTAGTTGAAAGTTTTTTTGGCCCTTTACCAAGCAATCCCTTATATAACAAACTTTGGGAAATACAGCTAGAAAATGTGTGGGAAAACAGAGAAATGCTGAAAAGAAGCATTTCCCCCTTTTCCCACCACCCTACCCCACCCACCACCACCACCATGTTTCCACTCTTTTAAAGACAAATCCCGTCATTTCAGCCACATTTGATTGGTCACCTGTTAATGCTTCAAATATGAGCAAAATTTGTCCTCTGGTGAAGAAACAGTCAGTGAAACAAACAGACAGACGAACAAACAAACATACAGGCAGGCACACAAACAAATGAACAAAAACACAAACAGTATTATTCTATTTTTATTTCCACAGAGGATATGACAGGAAGCACCAAATCTGTCAGCTTTGAAGCATCCACATCAAATGGTTCCCTGCAAATGGAATCCAAGTTGGGAACCGTGAGATACAAACCAGGAACCAATGAGGATGAAGAATTTGACAAGTGCTATTTAAAAGTGACGGGCATGACCTGTGCCTCCTGCGTCGCTACCATTGAGAAAAATCTCATCAAAGTTGAAGGTCAGTTGTGGTAGCCTGTATGGGGTAATTGGTATAATACTTTATAGCACACAGTCCTGAGTTCAAATGACCATGACAAAAGACAGATTTAGAAAATATTAAGGGAAAAGAAGAAAATGCTGGTAACCAGTATTTTCTCCTATACCCACAATGTTTTCTACCCTTTCTAAGACAGCAAATATCCTTTCAGCTTCATTTGAATTGTCTTATGCAAATGCTTTGAATTTGGATTAGTCTAAACTTGTCGTCCGGTAGATAGTGATGTAATTTTTCCTCCTTTCAGTTGAAAATATTGTGGGAATGTTGTTGAAGATGTTGTCTGCACTTTGTTTTGTGAGGTAATAGATTAATGAACAGACAAAAAATAATACTGAAATGCCTAAAGCCATTGGAGTATTTGCCTGTATACCAGTACTTACAATATGACAAAATTTTAGACTTGTCCAAATTGGACAAAAAATCAAAGGTAGATCGAATGATGAAGCTTTCCTTTAATTGAGTAGAAAACATTGTGGGAAAAGAGGAAGCCTTCAGTTTGGACCAGTCTAAAATTTTGTTATCAGGTAAACAGATAAAGACCACGAGGCTGAAAATCTTTAACTCTTAACCAAAGGGCAAAATTATAGCCTTGTCCAAATTGAAAGCATTTGCTGAAGACACATTCAGTACATCAAGCACATCAATAAAGCACATCAGAACACGCAGATTGCACCATTATTTAACCCTTTACCAAGCAATCCCTGGTTTTTATGACCGAGAGGAAGAAGCCTTCTGAAAACATTGTGGAAAAAGGAGAAAATGCTGGTAACCAGCATTTTCTCCTGTTCCCACAATGTTTTCTACTCTTCGAAAGTCAAGTTTCAATTTTTGAGTCACGTTTATTTTGTCGTCTGCAAATGCTTTCAATTTGGACAAGTCTAAAATTTTGTCGTTTGGTAAAGAGTAAAAAAAAATAACAAACACAGAAATTGTAGGGGGAGAGAGACATGCCCCTGCGCTCCCTCTGACACAACTATGAAACCTCATGAATAGTAGGCTAGCTACTCCCCTGCACCACCCAATCAAATTAGTTATGGAAATAAAACTTTCCCAATGGATATATATGGGCCATGCTCTGTGAAAAAGGGGGCATAATGCATCTGCAAAAGGTACCAATCCAGGTCAGCCTGCGTAGTCCATTCGGGTAGACATGGGTCGACACTTTCTGCTTTTGGTTAAATTTTCTGCTCGTTCAAGGACAATACTACCTCGAGGTTCAGTTGATTGTTTGACAGAATGGATTTTATGGATCTATAATTATGTGATGACTTGCTTGGTATAATGCAGTCATAGAGATGCATTATACCCCCTTTTCACAGAGCATGGCTTGAATTTTAATGACCCTGAGGTAGAAGGCTTTTGAAAACATTGTGGGAAAAGGAGAAAATGCTGTTAACCAGCATTTTCTCCTTCTCCCACAATGTTTTCTACCCTATCAAAGACAGAAATCATCATTTGAGCTACATTTAATCTGTTGTCTGCAGATGCTTTCAATTTGAACCAGCCTAGAATTTTGTCGTTTGGTAATGTTTTAATGTATGTATCAGACATTTATTCTCTTTTTGTAGGGATCAAATCTGTCCTTGTTGCTTTGATGGCCCAGAAAGCTGAGGTGAAGTATGATGCAGCATACATTCTACCCTCCCAGATAGCTAATAAGATAACCAACCTGGGCTTCAATGCATCTGTCTTAGAATCCGAGTCTGCTGGGCAGGCTACTGTTGAAGTTACAGTAAGTGAGACCTTTTAAATCAACTCTCTTACCAGACAAAAAAATTTTTGACCTAATTAAAATGAAGCATTTGCAGATAACAATTATTAAGTAGGTCGTATGATAGTTTCTGAATTTGAAATGGCAGAAAACATTATTGGAGAAGGATATAAATGCTGGTTACCAGCATTTTATCCTTTTCCCAAAATGTTTTCAAAACTGCTTGTCCTGAGGGTCATTTAAAACTTGGATTGCATGGTAATGGTTTAACCACCCATCCAGGTGTCTAGAATTTTTAGCTCACCTGTGAAAAAAGTGATTGCTAACTGTCATCTGAGTGTCTGTCATCCGCCTGTTGTCCACCTTCAAATAACTCAAATAATTTTTAATATTCTCCACATTAGTAGTTTTTAATTCCATCATGTTCAAATTCCAAAGCCTAAGACTTTGTTGTCTTTCAAAGAATTACGCCAATAATAACCTCTTGAAAACATTTTTTTTTTACACCAGACCTTTTTTTTGAGAATGTCTGTACGTAGTGTTTGGCATTTCTAAAAATTGCCTGTTCAACAATTGACTACGGCCTAATGAGTGTGGGTTTTTTTTTTTTCATCATTAGCTTTACTTTTCTTTGTTCTCCACTTTAGATCACTGGAATGACATGTGCTTCTTGTGTTCATCTGATTGAATCAACGCTGATGAAGAAAGATGGTATCATAAGTGCTAAAGTTGCCCTGGCAACCAATAAAGGGAAGTTTGTGTATGACAATGAGCGCATTGGACCCCGGAATATCATTGAAATTATACAGGTATGATTTTAGTCTGTCACTTTTTGTGGTATAGAACTGCTAAAACTTAGCCCTTTACCAAACAATCTCAAGTTTTACCGACCCTTGGGAAAAAGGCTTTTGAAACTGTTGTGAAAAAAGGAGAAAATGGTACGTAATCAACATTTTCTCCTTTTCCTATACTGTTTTCTACAATTTTAAGAGACAACTCTAATGATTTTAACCACATTTTTGTTGTCTCTAAAAGCTTTCAATTTGGACTTGTCTAAAAATTTCTTGTCTGGTAAAGGGTTAACAGATAATATTTGAAGATATTTCTGCAAAAGTTATGTTGCATTTTATATCAACCCTTTACCACACGGCAAAATTTTAAACCTATCCAAATTCAAAGCATTTACGGATGACATAATTCCATAGTGGCTCAAATGACACAGTTTTCTTTGATAGGGAAGAAAACTTTATGGGAAAGGGAGAAAATGCTGGTTACCAGCATTTTCTCTTTTTCCCATAATTTTTTCAAAAGGCTTCTTCCTTGGGGTCATTAAATGTCGTCATTGTGTGGAAAAGGGTTAAGGATATTGTGATAATTTTCGTTTTATTGTGATACCTGGTAAGTTCACATAAATTTTTTTCCTGTTTTTGCTGTCACAGTTTAGTGAGAATTATATCTGGAAAAAACTTCTTCATCATGTAAATTAGACTTTGAACAATAAAACAGACAAATTTTCATGATGCCAGATATCTAGAAATAGACTCTATGCGTGGAATAGCTCGTATGTGGATTTTGCAGGGTTGAATATTTTTCAACATCAACAAGAGGATTCCGAAGTATGTCTCCAGAGATGGAAATGAGAGATGGCAGTTTTGGGCAGTTTCAGGAATGCATGTTTGGTTATTTATCTAGGATCACATATCACACTTCTTGTTTTATATAATCTCAATTCCTGGTGTGTAAATCACACATTCGGTTGTGTACATCTTAGTACTTCTTTTTCCATCAGTGGAACTCTTAAATTTAAAAGTGTGTTCACTATAACTGGGACCATGCTCAAACAAAAATTAATGGCGTCATATACGTAGTACAATCAAACACAGCCATCTTTACTGACATAAGCACATTTTATTGCAATGCAGTGTCTAATAAGTAATTAATCTCTTTACCAAACGACAAATATTTGGACTGGACCAAATTCAAAGCATCTGCAGACAACAACTTAACTCTTGTTAATATGATGATTTCTGACTTTGATAGGGTAGAAAATATTGTGGGAAAAGGAGAAAATGTTGGTTACCAGCATTTTCTCCTTTTCCCACAATGTTTTCTATAGGTTTCTTTCTCAGGGTCGTTAAAAGTCGGGATTGTGTGGTAAAGAGTTAAGGCTTTTATTTATGATTTTCCTTTTTAGCTCTACTGGCTGTCATGGCGGGGTTTCCGTCGTCCGTCTGTCTGTCCGTCTGTCTGTCTGTCTTTTTCTTGTTTACGCGATAAAGTCTGCATTTGTTGTCAGATTTTCGTGAAACTTGCACAGTTTGTTTATCTCATCAATAGGATATCTCAGACGAGTTCGAAAATGGGTCATGTCGGGTCAAAAACTAGGTCACTAGGTCAAATCTTAGAAAAACCTTGTGTACGCTCAAGAGGCCATATTTTCAAGCCAATACTCCTTATAGTTAATCAGAATAATTGTCTTAATGATATCTCGGATGAGTGTGAAAATTGGCCATGTCGAGTCAAAAACTAGGTCACCAGGTCAAGTCTTAGAAAAAGCTTGTGTACGCTCTAGAGGCCACATTTTCCATCCAATACTCTTGAAAGTTGGTCAGAATTTTAGTCTTGATGATATCTCAGATGAGTTTGAAAATGGGCCATGTCGGGTCAAAAACTAGGTCACCAGGTCAAATCTTAGAAAAACCTTGTGTACGCTCTAGAGGCCACATTTTCAGTTCAATACTCTTAAAAATTGGTGAGAATGTTTGTCTTGATGATGTCTCGGATGAATCTGAAAATGGGCCATGTTGGGTCAAAAACTAGGTCACTAGGTCAAATCTTAGAAAAACCTTGTGTACGCTCTAGAGGCCACATTTTCAGTCCAAAACTCTTGCAAATTGGTCAGAATGTTTGTCTTGATGATATCTCAAACAAGTTTGAAAGTGGGCCATGTTGGGTCAAAAACTAGGTCACCAGGTCAAATCTTAGAAAAACCTTGTGTGCAGTCTAGAGGCCACATTTTCAGTCCAATACTCTTGAAATTTGGTCAGAATGTTTGTCCTGACGATATCTCTTATAAATTTGAAAACAGGCCATGTTGGGTCAAAAACTAGGTCACTAGGTCAAATCTTAAAAAAACCTTGTGTATGCTCCAGAAGCCACATTTTCTGTCCAATACTCTTGAAATTTGGTCAGAATGTTTGTCTTGATAATATCGCAGACAAGTTCGAAAGTGGGCCATGTAGGGTCAAAAACTAGGTCACTAGGTCAAATCTTAGAAAAACCTTGTGTACGCTCTAGAGGCCACATTTTCAAACCGATTCTCATGAAACTTGGTCAGAATGTTTGTCTTGATGATATCTCGGACGAGTTCGAAAATGGGTCATGTCGGGTCAAAAACTAGGTTACTAGGTCAAATCTTAGAAAAACCTTGTGTATGCTCTAGAGGCCACCTTTTCAGTCCAAAACTCTTGAAAGTTGGTCAGAATGTTTGTCTTGATGATATCTCGGACGATTTCGAAAATGAGTCATGTCGGGCAAAAAACTAGGTTACTAGGTCATATCTTAGAAAAACCTTGTGTATGCTCTAGAGGCCACATTTACAGTCCAAAACTCTTGAAAGTTGGTCAGAATGTTTGTCTTGATGATATCTCGGACGAGTTCGAGAATGGGTCATGTCTGGTCAAAAACTAGGTTACTAGGTCAAATCTTAGAAAAACCTTGTGTACGCTCTAGAGACCACATTTTCGGTGCAATACTCATGAAACTTGGTCAGAATGTTTGTCTTGATGAAATCTCGGATGAGTTCGAAAATGGGTCATGTCAGGTCAAAAACTAGGTCATAAGGTCAAATCTTAGATAAGACCTTATGTATGCTCTAGAAGCCACATTTTCAGCCTAAAACTCTTTAAAGTTGGTCAGAATGTTTGTCTTGATGATATCTCGGTCGAGTTCGAGAATGGGTCATGTCAGGTCAAGAACTAGGTCACTGGGTCAAATCTTACAAAAACCTAGTGTATGCTCTAGAGGCCCTGTTTTAGTCAGATACTCATGGAACTTGGTCAGAATGTTTGTCTTGATGATATCTCAGATGCTTTCGAAAATGGGTCATGTCAGGTCAAAAACTAGGTCACTAGGTCAGATCTTAGATAAAACCTTATGTACGCTCTAGAGGCCACATTTTCAGTCTAAAACTCTTGAAAGTTGGTCAGAATGTTTGTCTTGATGATATCTCGGATGAGTTCGAAAATGAGTCATGTCGGGCTAAAAACTAGGTTACTAGGTCATATCTTAGAAAAACCTTGTGTACGCTCTAGAGGCCACATTTTCAGTCCAATGCTCTTTAAAGTAAGTCAGAATGTTTGTCTTTATGATATCTCGGACGAGTTCGAAAATGGGTCATCTCGGGTCAAAAAGTAGGTCACGAGGTCATATCTTAGAAAAACCTTGTGTACGCTCTAGAGGCCACATTTTCAGCCCAGAACTCTAGAAATTTGGTCAGAATGTTTGTCTTGATGATATCTTGGACAAGTTTGAAAATGGGTCATATCAGGCAAAAAACTAGGTCACTGGGTCAAATCTCAAAAAAAACCTTGTGTACGAGGGTCCTCCAATAATGAGTGAGACTGTTGTCATATCTCAAATATTGTCTGACAGATTTTAATGAAACTTCGCACATATATTGCCTAATATAGTAGCAACACAAAAATTACGCCAAATGACGTTACGTTATGACGTCACAATTATGACGTCACTTCCTGTGACACAAACAACTGCAACATGGCCAGCTTCACAGTGGAAGAACAACGTGCATATATAAAAATTTGGTATTATAAGGGTAGCACTGGAACAGAGATTTTCAAACCTCACAAAAAGTTCGTGGGGACCAAGCTATTTCTCGTGCAGCAGTGTTTCGGTGGATTGAACAGTTTAAGGAAGGAAGGACTAGTGTGCAGAAGCAACCCAGCCCAAGTCGGCCAACAGAAGCAGCAGCGAAGAAAATATCCAAAATGTGAAGGCTGATCGAAGATACACATGGGAAGAAGTAGCCAATGAAATTGGGGTAAGTCATGGGTCAGCACATACAATTTTAACAAATAAGTTAAACATGCGACTTGTTGCTGCAAGGTGGGTACCCCATGCACTGAGCTCGAAACAGAAACAGGCAAGAGTGGATGTTGCCAGTCAGTTACTGGAAAGATACAAAAATGAGGGTGATATGTTTCTTAACAGGATAGTGGCAATAGATGAGACTTGGATACGAAGTTATGAACCAGAACTAAAAAGACAATCTTCAGAATGGCACACACCGGGTTCCCCACGACCCATTAAATTCAGGCGAAAACGAGGAAATTTGAAGATGATGATGATTTTTGCCTATGATAATCACGGCATATTAGCTGCAAATCGGGTCCAGATCGGAAAAACAGTCAATAAAGAGTATTATCGTACATTTCTGATGTCTGTCTTGAGACCTGCCATTCGCAAGAAGCGACCGGAGCTGCTTGAACTTACACCATTAATTCTGCATGACAACACCGCCTGTCACTAGGCAGGTAGGATGACGTCACTTTTGACGCTCTATAACTCGGACATTTTACCGCACCCTCCATATTCTCCAGACATGAGTCCTCCAGACTTTGATCTTTTTCCCAAGTTGAAAGAACCATTGCGAGGTGTGCATTTTGAGGATTTAAACGCCCTGGAAGTAGAGGTGGCTAGTCAAATTCGACACAATAACTCTGGTTGCCTAGCAACGGGAATAAGAAGACTTCCTCACCGATGGATTTCTGTCATTGAAAAGGGAGGAGCATATATTGAAGGAATGTAGGAACATTGGATGAGTATTAGTTCAGGTATTTCTTCAATAACTACAGTCTCGCTAATTATTGGATGACCCTCGAACGCTCTAGAGGTTACAGTTTCAGTCCAAATTTCTTGAAAGTTGGTCAGAATGTTTTACTTGATGACATCTCAGATGACTTTGAAAATTGGTCATGTTGGGTCAAAAACTAGGTCAGTAGTTCAAATCTTAGAAAAAACCTGTGTATGCTCTATAGGCCACATTTTCTGTCCAATACATATGAAAGGTGGTCAGGATCTTTGTTTTGATAATATCTACAATGGGAAAATTGGCTATGGTTGGCTAAAAAGTAGGTCACTGAGAGAAATTCTAGAAAAAGCATGTGTATATGGTAGAGGCCAAATTTTCAGTCCAATAATTATGAAAGCTTAGTAGATTGTTTGTCATGATATCTCAAAAGAGATTGAAAATGGTAATGTTTGGTCAAAAGACTCAGGTGAGCGACTTTAGAGCCATCATGGCCCTCTTGTTTTCTGTTTGCATCATGAATTCACAATGTTTGCTAGCATAAAAGCAAAATCACAGCCAGTAGAGTGATTTCAGGCCCTCAAGGGCCTCTAGTTTGGTAAAAAGCAAGTCGTTGACTCGCCTATGTTACTTGATCCTTGTATGTTCCAGTAGTGTTGCACTGTCTCATGGGACATGTTCATTTCTTACCATATATGCAGAAGAGTACTGAGAGAGAGATAACGATATCGAACTGGCCACAGTAAGTATTTCTGCAGTGTATATCACATATCCTTTTGTGTATATCTCAATTCCTGCTCTGTTTCAGGGTTTAGGGTTCCAAGCTGCCCTGTACACAGATGCGGATAGCAATGCCTCTAGATACGATCACAGGGACGAGATCAAAAGGTAAAACATCTTTCAAGTTTTAGAACACATACCACAGAGGATGTGTTGATCAGAATCAAACAGAAAATAATATGTTGTCTTACACTGGATCTTTAAAATGTTGTATCAGATTTTTTTGGCCCAAAACAGCCTTGGCTTGTGGGCTTTGTCAATCAACTTAGAATAGTGTTTCGTTTACCTTTGGTTACCAAAAGGGGTTACACATACAGATGAAAAATGCATTTGTCAAAAAATATTATTGTAAATCCTACCATTTAATTTACATATTAACAGAGAAAAAAAAAACAAGCTTAACGCAATGATTCATGTCATCAACTTTTTGAATGAAAATCACCAAAATATAAATCATAAAAATAAATACATAAATCACCCAAACTGGAAGGTTTTCTTTTCAAAAGTAATATTTTCAATTTCAGGTGGAGAACTTCATTTCTGTGGTCCCTGATATTTGGAGTCCCAGCCATGGTCATCATGATGTACTTCATGTTAAGTCCACCTCCAGAAGAAAGCCATGCAGAAACAATGGCCACTAAAAATGGCTCTGGGAACGGTACAATGAAGATGACACCAAAAATGCAATTTGGTGGCCATGGATACCAGATAATGCTAATTCCAGGACTTTCATTGGATAATTTACTTATGTTTATTTTGGCCACACCTGTGCAGGTATGTATTAAAGTTGACCTTTCATCTTTATTCCCTTTAACTCTTTACCAAACGACAAAAATTTAGACTGGGCCAAATTGTAAGCATGTGCAGATGACAAATTAAGCATTAGTCAAAATCTGAAATTTGCCTTTTGAAGGGAAGAAAACATTGTGGGAAAAGAAGAAAATGCTGGTTACCAGCATTTTCTTCTTTTCCCACAATGTTTTTAAAAGGCCTCTTCCACAGTAGAACCGGAGATTGTTTGGTAAAGGGTTAACAAACAACTCCTTGTTTTTATTGTGAAAAAAAAAAGAGAATATGCTGTTACCTAAAGCATTGTTCCCTTTCCTACAGTCTTTTCTAATGTTTTGGGACAATGCCACAGTCTGCTTGCCACAGTGTTTTCACTTACATTCAGCAGCTTAATCTTTTGTCACATTTATTGTTTATACTTCACAAGGGTGTTTTCAAAGTCACCTGCGTGTAGAGTCTGTGGTTGTGAGGTAGAGGGTTGGTCTTGCAACCATGAGGTCCCGATTTCGATTCCCGGGAGTGGGTGTCAACTTTAGGACCCTTCATTGGTCCACACAATCTGCGTGAGTACTGGTGTAGTTTCCAGGAAGCAGAATCGAGAGAGATTAGTATAAGTTGTAAGAACTTGTTTCTCAATCAATGTAAAATAAATATGTTTAAACTAAAATCACTTGCAACAGATTTGTTTCAGAAAGTTGCGTATGAACTCTCTAGCAGACTAGAAAATTTTAGACTTTTACAAATTGAAGGCATTCGCAGATGACACATTAAATCTGCTTCAAATGATAAGATTTGTCTTAGAAACAGTGGAATACATTCTGGGAAAAGGAAAAAATGCTGGTTACCAGCATTTATTTTTCCCATAATGTTTCAAAAGCCTTCTCTGGCCATTAAGATACAGGATTTTTTTCGTAAGATGTTCAGATTAAATTAGAATATTACAACAGTTTGCATTTCTGTGAGGTCAAATCAGGTCAAGTTGTGTGTGTAAAAAGGTGCATATTGGATTAGACCAAAGGTTGAATCAAATGCGAACTTTTTTACGCAGGCATTGAGACCAAGAACATGATGATGTTCTACACAGAGTACATGGGTGATACAGGAAAACCTATACATATTCTCTGCCTGATATGGAAAAATATTCTTGTTGGTTGTATATATGTTTCAGCTAATTTTGGTATTTTAGTCCGATCATTTATAGGTATATAATAAAACCAGTAATACCTGTATGTCTCTTTTTTGTCTCTATGCTCAACACATGTAACAAATTCAATCGACCAGTGAAAATAAATGTAAGATCTTGTTCAATTTCAGTTCATTGGTGGAAGATACTTCTACATGCAAGCCTGGAAAGCGGTTAAACATGGAGCTGCCAACATGGATGTTCTTGTTGTCTTGGCAACCACAATATCATATGTTTACTCAGTGATAGTTGTACTGGCAGCCATTGGTCTGGCAGAGCCCTGGAGCCCAATGACCTTTTTTGAGACCACGCCCATGCTTATGGTGTTTATTTCTTTAGGAAGATGGCTGGAACATATTGCTAAAGTAAGTTAGCCAAGATGAATCTAGTTTGATGTTTCACTCTTTCCATAACATAGACGACACCAGAAGCTTTTGTGGACAGTGGAGATCAAGATCAGACTGCACAGAACGTGCAGTCTGATCTCTGATCTACACTGTCCACTGCTATAATCTAGATTACGACCAAATTGCCTCTTGATCTTGAAGAGGAAATGTATTTTTAGCCTTTGAAAAAATTCAATTTATTCATTCATTCAGTAGTGAAAGACTTAAAATTACATAAAACAACCCGAAAGTGACACCAGTATCCTCACGTTAGGTTAATATTGCAGCCAATACCAGTGTTCAGATAGAATCTTCAAATGGTTATCTCCCCTGTTGTAGAATCCACCATGTACAAAAATACGTAAAGTCCTTAATCTAAAGTAAGTTATCCAAGATGAATCTAGCATTTTGTGTGCATTTTGATCTTGTGTGATACTGCCCAGTATTTGCTTCAAACTTGGACAAGTTGTTAACTACCAAAAGGGGAACCTATACAACAAGGACAGGTAACCATCAAAGTAATTTTTATAAAGTTAGGCCCCTTTTTTATACGCCCGTCGAAGACAGGACGTATTATGGGATCACCCATGGCGTCCAGGCGGGCGGGCGGGTGGCGTTTAGTTCTTTGTCTGGAGCATAACTTTGTCATCTCCAGTTAGATTGACTTGAAACTTGGCATTTGTGTTTGTTGCAATAATATGGAGTGCAGTGCGAAAGAACCATAACTCTACCTCATGCTGTCTTTGAGTTATTTTCCTTTGATCGTCATTTTTACAGCATTTTCTGCTTGTCCGGAATATAACTTTGTCATCTCTAGTCTGAACATCTTCAAATTTGGTATGCATGATTGTTGAAAAATTACGGAGTGCAGTGCACAAGAACCATAACTCTTCCTAGCAGGAATTTTGAGTTATTCCCCCTTAGATCTTCATTTTTATAGCATTTCTTGCTTGTCCGGAGCATAACTTTGTCCTCTTAAGTAGGAATGATTTGAAATATGGTATGCTTATTTGTTGCAATATTTGGAAGTGCAGTGCGCAAGAATTGTAACTCTACCTTGTGCTGTCTTTGAGTTATTTCCCTTTGATCGTCATTTTTACAGCATTTAGTGCTTGTCTGGAATATAACTTTGTCATCTCAAGTCAGAACGACTTCAAACTTGGTATGCACGTTTGTTGCAATATTACGGAGTACAGTGCGCAAGAACAATAACTCTACCTAGCGCGGATTTTGAGTAATTCCACTTTGATCTTCATTTTTACAGTATTTCTTGCTTGTCTGGAACGGAACTTTGTCACCTCAAGTCAAATTGACTTGAGACTTGGTAAACATGTTTGTTGCATTGCCTGCCCTTTACGATTATTATACCCCCACGACAACTTGCGGTGGGACGGGCATATCTTGCGACATTTGGCCGCTCTTGTTGACTTAAAATTTTCACTGAAAATCAGGCAATTAATAATGCAAAATGTACAAAATCTTGAGTTTTGAAGACACTGGTGAAGAAAGCTTTTGGATAATAAACATTTTCTTCTTTTTCTACAATGTTTTCTACCCTGTCAAAGACAAATAGGTATATGAGTTCTTCTGCAAGTTCTTATAATTTTGACAGGTTTTACGTTTTGTTGTCTGCTGGAGAGTTAAATCCACCAAATGGAATATTGTCAGGGGTATACTAGAATCAGCCTGTCAGTGTGTCATCTGTCCGACGGTTGACTTGCACAAAGATAAGAGCCATGCTCAGGAAAAAGGGGGCTAAATGCCAATCAAAGGGAAATAATTCAAAGACAGCACGAGGTAGAGTTACAATTCTTGCGCACTGCACTTCCAAATATTGCAACAAATAAGCATACCATATTTCAAATCATTCCTACTTAAGATGACAAAGTTATGCTCCGGACAAGCAAGAAATGCCATAAAAATGAAGATCTAAGGGGGAATAACTCAAAATTCATGCTAGGAAGAGTTATGGTTCTTGTGTAATCTATGATACCAAGCAAGTCATCATATGGCCTGCAACACGCGAAAAGGGGCATTCGGACATTTGCGTAAAGTGTCGTCTTGGATCAGCCTGCGCAGTCCTCGCAGGCTAATCCGAGACGACACTTTCCGTTTTTATGTAATTTTCTGTTTTGCGCAAGTCTACTGTAGCACAAAATCTAATGTAGTCATAAAGTGCCGTCTCGGATCAGCCTGCGCAGACTGCACAGGCTGATCCGAGACGACACTTTACGCAAATGTCCGAATACCGCTTTTCGTGTGTTGCAAGCCATATAATTTTGGATACATAATAACCGCTTTTTATTAACAACAGACTTAATCATTAGGTAGACTGGTCCTTTGACATACAGAAAATTGACCAATAGCAAAAAGTTTTGGCCCAGGTCAGCCTGGGCAGATTGCATAGGCTGACCTGGGTTGATACTTTTTAGGAGATGCATTAAGCCCCCTTTTTACAGAGCATGGCTCATATGTTTGTATCACAAACTCCTCCCTCAGTTTTGTTTTCATTATATTGAACGATAAATCGACCACAATCTGCAGTTGAGTAAGACACTGTTTTTGTGTGTCTGGCTTTCAAGTCTTGTAAAAATTATCTCCTCTTGCATGTATACATTTTTGTGAGCAGTGTACCTCTAGTTTTGAACACCCCATGTTTTGAAAACCGTGAGGAAGAATTATTGGAGGTATATTTTAACCCTTTACCACACAATCATGCCTTTTAATGACCATGAGAAATAAGCCTTTTGAAAACATTGTGGGAAAAGGAGAAAACGCTGGTAACCAGCATTTTCTCCTTTTCCCACAATGTTTTCTATCCTTTTCAGAACAATTTTCAATTTCTGAGTAATATTCATTTTGTCATTGGCAAATGCTTTCAGTTTGGAATTGACTAAAATTTCTTCATTTAGTAAAGGTTAAAAAGACGGGGATATTGCAGATAATTGCATGTTCATTGAATCAAGATTTCTTCTAATGTCTTCCTTTGACCTACAGGGCAAAACATCTGAGGCATTGGCCAAACTGATGTCCCTGCAAGCATCTGATGCTGTACTGGTGGATCTGGATAAAGAAGGAACTGTGATAAGTGAGAAAGTGATTGGACTAGACCTGGTACAGAGAGGTGATATTCTGAAGGTAAATCCAGCTGATTGCATCTTTTGTAGTTACTGCTATTATAAATCTCAATATCACAAAAATCAGCTCCCATCTATGTGTGGAGCTGTTGAGGGCCTATAAATGGTCATCTTCTCATTATCTTTCTGTCTGCCAATCAAAATCCTGCTTACAAGTTTTGGAAGCTATCATCACATAAATGTATGTCAGCTATTTCGAAAGTAATTTTCAGGGCCTGATCATTGTTTGAAAAAAAGTTGAGCAGCCAGTGGCTTTGGAAGAATTATATGCAAAGTACTGATAAAAAAAAAAAACCTCCAGAAAAGTATGGATAGGAAATTTCGTCCCCTGGGTACAACTCTTAACTGAACAAAAACTTTTTATACCCCTGTAATTTATAGCTTTGTGAAACATTGTTGTCTTGTGACAAGCTCTTTTTACAATGATGCTTTCAAAAATTAGAAGTAGAATGGATGAAAGTCTTACTTGTACTGTAATGCAACAAATTACTACATGTATATTTCTAGGTGGTTCCTGGAGAGAAGGTACCTGTAGATGGAAAGGTCATTCAGGGGTCATCCATGTGTGATGAATCGCTGATAACTGGAGAATCCATGCCTGTGGCCAAGAAAATTGGTAAGTAGATTGTATGTGTCTTGTTTTAACTGTTTACCACACAATCCGGAGTTTTAACAACCCTTATAAAGAAAGCTTTTGAAAACATCGTGGGAAAAGGAGAAAATGCAGGTGTTTTCTACCCCTGTTTAAGAAAAAATCAATCTAGTCACTCTGTATATGTTGTCTGCAAAACTTTTCAATGGAGAAGAGTTTTAAACTTTGTGGTCTGGTAAAAAGTTAAGCTGCTTTGTTGTCTGTGTTTTTATCTGTTATCTCTCATTGTCAGCCGTTAACAGTGTATCAAACGTCAAATATTTATACCCCCCCACAACGAAGTGGAGGGGGGTATACTGGACTCGCCATGGCTGTCTGTCCGTATGTCTGTCCATCTGTCCGTAGACACAAATTTGTCCGGCGAAATACTCCGACAGTTTTTCAGGTACTGAACTCAAATTTACACACAGTGTTCCTATATACATGAAGTTGTGCATGTGCAATTTCCATGACCCTGCTGTAATTTGTTGTGGAATTATCTCCCCTTGAACTTTTTTCAACTCTTCCTTTTGTACTAAACCATTCTGCATTCTGTGACAATGAGCTGTTTTGTGACAAGGAGCTGATGCGGGTATGATCACGTTTAGTGATAACTCTAGTTTGACTTGCCCAAACTAGAAGCATTTGCAGGTGACAATATATTTGTAGCCTAAATGTTGGAATTTGCCTCAAAAAGGGTAGAAAACATTGTGGGAAACGCAGAAAATGCTGGTTACCAGCATTTTCTTCTTTTCCCTCAATGTTTTCAAAAGGTGTCTTCCACAGGGTCATTAAAACTCAGGATTGTGTGGTAAAGGGTTAATGGGTTTGTTTTTTACCTGTTAACATCATAGCATAAGAAAACGTATTCAAGCACTCTTGACTTTCTTTCAGTATGTAGATCTATTTAACACCCTGCAACTGGCTTTGTCATTGACAGATAAAGCCTGTCATACAACTTAAAAGTTTATTCAGTAGGTATTTTTAGCACCATCTTTCAAACAGTTTATTTATGTACAAAGTGAGAACAAAATGATCTGACGTCATTAGAAAGAGATATCACATCTTGTACTACTGGCTTTGTCTTGTGACAATACTGTTTCTATGCAAAATGTGTATTGCTGAAATCCCAAATTATACACCAAGCTACTGACATTAATATCAATTTAAACAGTGTTTCCTAAAAAAACAAGTTGCACAATAAATAAAAGATAATGTTAGTGTCTTAAGGTATCAGTTTTTTCTAAATTTGTTGAGAAATAAATCATAATTATGCCCCCCTTCAACGAAGTGGGGGTATATTGCTTTGCTAATGCCGGTCGGTCGGTCGGTAGACCTTACCTTGTCCGGATGATAACTAGAGACAGAATTGACCTAGGTTCGTCAAATTTGGAACAGACATGCGTCTCGGAGTGTAGATGATCCCTATTGATTTTGAGGTCAAAGGTCAAGGTCACAGTGACCGTCAACATGTTGATATATAGACCAAACCTTGTCCGGATGATAACTAGACACAGAATTGACCTAAGTTTGTCAAATTTTGCACAGACATGCGCCTTGGAGTGTAGATGATCCCTATTGATTTGGAGGTCAATTGGTCAAAGGTCAAGGTCACAGTGACCGTCAACATGGTGATATATAGACCAAACCTTGTCCGGATGATAACTGACCTAGGTTCGTCAAATTTGGCACAGACATTCGTCTCGGAGTGTAGATGATACCTATTGATTTCGAGGTCAATCGGTCAAAGGTCAAGGTCACAGTGACTGTCAACATGTTGATATATAGACCAAACCTTGTCTGGATGACAACTAGACACAGAATTGACCTAGGTTCGTCAAATTTGGCACAGACATGCGTCTCGGAGTGTAGATGATCCCTATTGATTTTAAGGTCAATTGGTCAAAGGTCAAGGTCACAGTGACCGTCAACATGTTGATATATAGACCAAACCTTGTCCGGATGATAACTAGACACAGAATTGACCTGGGTTTGTCAAATTTGGCACAGACATGCGTCTCGAAGTGTAGATGATCCCTATTGATTTTGAGGTTAATCAGTCAAAGGTCAAGGTCACAGTGACCGTCAACATGTTGATATATAGACCAAACCTTGTCCGGATGATAACTAGACACAGAATTGACCTAGGTTCGTCAAATTTGGCACAGACATTCGTCTCAGAGTGCAGATGATCCCTATCAATTTTGAGATTAATCCATTAAAGGTCAAGGTCACAGTGGCCTTCAACTTAATGATATTTAGACCTAACCTTGTCCAGATGATAACTACACACAGAATTGACCTAGGTCCTTCAAATTCTGTACAGATATTCATCTTGGAGTGTAAATGATCCCTATCGATTTTAAGGTTAATCCGTGAAAGGTCAAGGTCACAGTGACCACCAGATGATTCAGGGCCCGCGCTGCCGTTCGCCACTTGAGCCATTTGCTCAAAAAAAATTAAAGTGTCTCAAAAATCATCATGTGGCTCAACTTGTAGCTCCAACATTTTATTCGCGTATTATCGGGGACATAGTAAGCATCGAAGTTGACTGGGAAAAAGCGGAAGTCGAACGCGTGTGCCGAAAAGAAAATCGATAACCCAGTCTGTGTATCGGCGACTGTTTACAATCTTGTGTGTATACACACGGCGGTGTGTATAATTATGCGAACTGTTGACAGATTATCACGTTTAACAATTGAAGTGGGCTATAAATCAAAAAGATGACATCGATATTTCCCAATCAATTCTTTTGATATCAGTTTATGAACCGTGCCACTTCCTGTATCAATGTGGCTGTAGGGGGCATGACTGTTTTACAAACAGACATCTTGTTAAAGAAACCTTTTTATGATGAATTTTGCTAACCTTAGAACTTGATATTGTTAGACACTTTAAAATATTTTCTATTTATGGGTGTTACTAGATGACATAAATTTCATTAAATCAAGAGAAAATTTCTCAAAAAGAGATTTGTAGCACTCAGAATTCTTTTTACATTATGCTTGTGTTGTAATGTCCTTTGTTCTCTTCTTTTCTATGTTGTTTTCTTTTCTTTATGGTCCAGAAAATTACTGGTAGATGTGCTTGACATTTGAAGGGTACATAAGTTATAAAGGTAAATATTTTTCAGGATCGTCTGTGATTGGTGGATCTATCAACCAGAATGGTTTGTTGATGGTAGAAGCCACCCATGTTGGTTCTGACACAACACTGTCTCAAATCGTCAAACTGGTCGAGGAAGCACAAACTTCTAAGGTTCTTGTTTTATTTTCTGTACAAGACTCTCTTTGTATTGTTAACATGTCGTAAACAGGCACCCAGGAGAACAAAACTGACCCCTGAATGCAAGTGGCTGTGTAACATGTACACTTAATGACTTGTAAACCCCAATTTTGTGAGTTGCTTTATACAGGTGGTTGCTCTACCCTCTTCCAAGCAATCCCCGATTTAAATGTCCAGAAGAAAGGTGGCTTTTGTGTACATTGATCTGATATTGTTTGGCATCCAAAAGGTTTTATGATATGGCTTGCAACATGCGAAAAGGGGCATTCGGACATTTGCGTAAAGTGTCGTCTCGGATCAGCCTGCACAGTCCGCGCAAGCTAATCCGAGACGGAACTTTATGACTACATTAGATTTTGTGCTAAAGTAGACTTGCGCAAAACAGAAAATTACATAAAAACGGAAAGTGCCGTCTCGGATTAGCCTGCGCGGAGTGCACAGGCTGATCCGAGACGACACTGCGCAAATGTCCGAATGCCCCTTTTTGCGTGTTGCAGGCCATATAGACGGTGCTTCGGCAAAAAGGTATGAATGCATCTTCATGCATTCTGTTGAGCAAGTCGCCGCTTAATATAGATTGGGTTTCTCTAAACAGAGGCTAAATCCTGAGGTAGAGTGGTCCCTTGACAAGCAGATAATGGACCTCTAGAAAAAAGCTTTAACCCAGGCTATCCTGCATGGACTGTGCAGGCTGACATGGGTTTACACTTTTTACAGCTGCATTAAACCCCCTTTTCATGGAGCATGACTCACATATGGCCTGCAACACGCGAAAAGGGACAGTCAGACATTTGCGTACAGTGTCGTCTTAGATCAGCCTACGCAGTCCGCGCAGGCTAATCTGAGACGGCACTTTACGACTACATTAGATTTTGTGCTACAGTAGACTAGTGTAAAGCAGAAAATTACTGAAAAACAAAAACTGTCATTGCGGATTAGTCAGTGCGGAGTGCGCAGGCTGATCCGGGACTACGTTTTACGCAAATGTCCGAACGCCCCTTTTCGCGTGTTGCATGCCATATTTGAGTTACCAAATGTAGAAATGATCAAAATGTAAGCAACAATCTAAATTTTTTCTATGGCTCCAATAAACAAGCTGTTACTTATATGATGGCAGGACATTATGCACCGGCTATCTCCTCCCTGTCTGCAATCACATGTTTGTCTGTTGAATCATTTGCATTTATTCAGATGTAATATATCACTGTAGGTATGTACTGGTATACTATAATTATCAAGTGTTAAAATGATCAATATCAGACTGTTTTACATTTTGAATATTGGTTATATGATATAATTGAAATCCCATTATAAACTATAGCTGATAAAATTTTGTGGTATCTTTTACTCATAGTTTACTTTCTGCTTATGATTGTCTATGTGTTTCATTTATCATTGTCCACTATTCTGATGTTATATGACCCCTCTAAAAGTTTACCAGCATATTCTGATTATCAGCCGTACCATTGATCAAGATTTTACTGTATAATGAAGCAAATATATTGCCGATATTGTAATGAAGAATGCCAGTATAGGCTGTGGCTGATAAGATAGTTGGATATTTTGTACTTGTGATCTGCTTCCTGTCTTTTATCACATCTGGCCCTTGGATCATTGTTGGTTATTCTGATGTTTTCAGGCACGGAAAGGGTTTACCGACATACCAGTTATGAAATACAGAAACGACTGCAATGTGACTAAAAATCTTTACTTTATTTTACTTTGTTGTACTTTATTGTACTTTTAGGCCCCAATACAAGCTGTGGCTGACAAGATAGCTGGATACTTTGTTCCTGTGGTATGCTCCCTGTCTATGATTACATGTGTCTCTTGGATCATTGTCGGATATTCCAACATCAACCTGGTTGACAAAAACTTTGATGTAAGTAGATTTTTTATGTGATTTTTTTTTTATTTGTTATGATGTTAGGTTTTTTTTTTTGCCAAGTAATGCTTGTAATAGAAAAATCATACAAGAGACATGTCAGCAAGTTATGCCTATGACTTGAGATTTAAGCATTTCATCCTTTGAAGGTAAAATGGTTTCTGTAACATATAGATTATTGACATGATTTAACCCTGTACCAAACAATCCTGACCTGTAATGAGCTTGAGGAAAAAGGCTTTTGAAAACATTGTTGGAAAAGGAGTAAATGCTGGTATCCAGCGTTTTCTCCTTTTTCCCACAATGTTTTCTACCCCTCCAAAAATAATTTTCAATTTTTGAGTAACATTTATATTGTCAGTTGCAAAATGCCTTCAATTCGGACCTGTCTGAAATTTTGTAGATTGGTAAAGAAATAAGATTTTGTACTTGAATGATGAGAGAACTTAGTGAATAAATAAATTTATTTCATGCTTTACGGTAGGATATCGAGAAATGGCGGTGAAAATATTTTTCGATATTCCACGGGTACGACCAGTGAAAATACCGATTTTTATTTTCTAGTTACCTAGGTAAAATGCGCGTGACTCACAACCAGATGGAAATATGACGTCATTTACCTTACATTTCTCGCGCTTGACGTAATATTGTAATACGTTGCTATGTGGAGGGGGTATGCTACGGGGAATAACTGAAAAGACTGTACTGGATTTTGATAAAGTTCCTCCCAGAAAGGGTTAAAAGCATGAAATAAATAGAATATTTGTTTTTTTCGGTGAAAGATCGAAATTTATTCCATCTAGTAAACACCATCGGTAATATTTTCACGAGTGGCTGTAAATAAATTTCGATCTTTCACCGAAAAAAACAAATATCCTCTATATGTCATGTTAATCATCAAAACAGTCAAAAAAAATGCTACAGAAGGTAACTAGTGAAAAAAAAGCATGCCCAAGCATGTCCTATTATGCACCTAACAATTTTTTTCACACAGGAAAATGGGGACTACACAAAACATGAGGTGATTTTCCAGAAGGCTTTCCAATTTGCCATCACTGTTCTGAGTATAGCCTGCCCATGTGCCCTGGGTCTGGCCACGCCTACTGCTGTCATGGTGGGGACAGGTGTAGGGGCCACAAATGGGATCCTTATTAAAGGTGGAGAACCTTTAGAAACTACACACAAGGTAAATGTAGCTATAATCTCAGCTACTTTGGAAGAAAACATCAAGATATTGTCATAGCCTTGTCATTATGTGTGTTGTCATCTGTGTCTATAGCATCTGTGATGTTGTGCAAAAACTTTTTATAATACCTCTGTCATTAAAATGCCAGTAGCTGCCAAAAGTGAACAAAGTAGGTGCTAAAATGCATTCAAATTTAAAAGAATAGAAATTATTGTAAAGATGATAGTGTGTTATTGTACAGTCGGTCCAAGTGTTGGTGGCTGGCAGAGAAATTAATTCCAAAACTAGGTTAAAAGTTGCCAGGTCATTTTAACTTTTGTTTACTTTTTACCAGATTTTGAAATTGATTTTTTCTGCAAGGGACTAACAATAAGACCAACTGGATTGAACCACAGGTTTTTCCTCGCTTTCAGTTTTGCTAAACATGTTTGTTAAATATGTTAAATTTTTATAGTCTCTTAACCCTTTACCACACAATGACAACTTTTGACACCCCTGATAGAGAAGGCTTTTGAAAACATTGTGGGAAAAGGAGAAAATGCTGGTAACCAGCATTTTCTCCTTTTCCCACAATGTTTTCTACCCTATCAAAGAAAATTCATTTCATATGATCCACATTGAAACTGTCCTCTGCAAATGCTTTCAATTCGGACAGGTCTAAAATTGGTCGTGTGGTAAAGGGTTAATCTTTGAACTAAAGTATTTATCTTTTTTCTGTAATTTACCACACGATTCAGATTTTTTAACGACTCCGCACAAGACATCTTTTGAAAAATTTTCTCCTTTTCCTACAATATTTTCTTTCCTTTCACAGACAAATTTTGTAATTTGAGCTGCATATTTTTCGTCTAGATTATTTTTCAGTATGGATAAGTCTATAATTTCTTCCTTTGGTAACTCTTTACCAAACAATCCCGACTTAACGACCCTGAGAAAGAAGCCTATAGAAAACATTGTGGGAAAAGGAGAAAATGCTGGTTCCCACAATATTTTCTACCCTATCAAAGTCAGAAATCATCATATTACCAACATTTAATTTGTTGTCTGCAGATGTTTTGAATTTGGTCCAGTCCAAAAATTTGTTGTTTGGTAAAGAGTTAACTCTTTACCAAACGACAAAATGTTTGACTGGTCCATATTGAAAGCATTTGCAGACGACAAATCGAAAGTGTCTCTATTTATGAAATTTGTCTCTGAAAGGGTAGAAAACCTTGTGGGAAAAGGAGAAAATGCTGGTTACCAGCATTTTCTCCTTTTCCTAAAAGGTTTTCTAAAGCTTTTCCTTCCCAGCGTCGTGAAAACCAGGGCTTGTTTGGTAACGGATTAAGTGTATAATGCTTAAATATGTTGTTTGAAAGTTATGCTTATGTACGGGAATGTTATTTACAGATAAAAGCAGTTGTATTTGACAAGACAGGCACAGTCACACATGGCTACCCCCGAGTTGCTCGGGTCAGCATTTTTGTGGAAGAGAAAGTCTGCTCCTTTGTGAAGCTACTGGCTATCGCTGGCACTGCAGAGGCTAGCTCTGAACATCCTATTGCCTCAGCTATTGTCAAATATGCTAAAGAGGTATGTTGAAATCCTTTGTAAAACAGTAAAATTGTGAAATGTGTTCTGTCCCAGATGAAAGGTATTGTTTATATTCTATAGTCATTTGATCATAAATTAATCCCATGGCAACATTTTATATGGTTACTAACAACATAGGTTTAAACGAAGAATATATACATATTGTATATTCAAATATACCTTTCAAATATCACAATATGTACTTTCATTATATGTAGACAAGGTAACATATGTATGTCATTTCAGTTGACTCAAAAGAATTTAGCACTGGAAATGGCTTTAACCTTAGAGCGCTGAATAAAACCAACAGAAATGTTCATTTTAGAAATACAACTCAATAATTTCTTGGTTGCTTTTGTCTACACTGTTTCAGAAAAGTGGACAGTGAAGATCAGAGATTAGGCTGCATATTTCATGTAGCCTGATCTTGATCTACTTTGGCTGCAAATGCAACAATAGTTTGGGAAAGGTTTTTTAAGAGTTTAATCAGTTTAACTTAATATACAATTTTTTTTTCTATTTTAGACTCTTAAAACAGAGAACTTTGGAAAAGTTTCAGACTTTCAGGCGGTTCCTGGATGTGGTTTGAAGTGCAGCGTCAGTAACATGGAAACCCTGCTGGCATCTCTGGACATGAATGAGGTCAATAACCGTAAAAACAAGATGGGAAGTCTTCGTGTCCAAGTTGATAACATCCTGTATGATGAACTGAGCATACCTATACAAATTGAAGGTTTGTTTTAGATTGTTGCTCAGTCTTTGTGGCTCAATGGTAACGTACAGAAAGAAGGCCTTTGAAAACATTGTGGTAACAGGAGAAATTGCTGGTAATCACCATTTTCTTCTTTTCCAACTGTGTTTTCTATCCTTCCAAAGACGGATCGCATAATTTGAATTATACATATATTCAGTGTCATCTGCAAGTGCTTTCAAGTAGGGCAAGTGAAAAAACAATCTTTAGTTATAACAACCCTGAGGAAGACCGCTTTTGAAAACATGCTGTAACCAGCATTTTGTCCTTTTTCCAAAATGTTTTCTATCCATTTATAGACAGATTACATTAATATATTCGCATTTAGATTGTTGCACATGCTTTATTTTTGTGCTAGTGTAAAATTACGTTGTCCTTGCTACTCACAGCCAGAAATTCCTTCAACTTTGTTTGGAAAAGCAATATTACAGTGGTTTAAAAGAATGTTGTACATAATTACTGATGAAGAAACTGTAGGAATGCCTGGATAGTTGCATTGAACGCCATGGTATAACTAAAAGCAATCAAAATTTTCTTACATACCAAAAAAAAAAAAAGTTAGGGGTTATATTTTTGAACAATGTGTACCTAGACAAAAGATATACATATTATAATGATGAATATATATCAGATGTAGATTGGAAAAACATTATTTCCAAATACAGCAGAATAAGTGCTAAAATGCTTGTGTTTTACAGATGTTGATCTGATTGGAGCAGTGGCACCCAAACCCTATGAGGTACTGATTGGTAACCGGGAATGGATGAACAGAAATGGTCTTGTGGTAACTGAGGTCATGGATGAGAAAATGTCAGAACACGAGGATCTAGGTCACACAGCCGTCTTGTGTGCCATCGATGGTATGTTTGTGAAATATTCTGATTTTTTTTATCTGTTGTTGTTTTTACCCACAACCACACAATCCAAGTTTTAAGATACCCTTAGGAAGAATCCTTTTGAAAACATTTGAACTGGGGGTCTCCAGGTTCAGAATCCTACCCAGTTTAGTCAAACTTTCTTTCAGGCAATTTTTTGCCTCTCACCTCTGATGCATGTGAGAAAAGTAGTCAGTGACTTGGAAAGAAATTTGTGTTAGTACTGGTGTGAGACAGCCAGGAAACACATGCGTAGGTGCACTGACAGCCGTAATATGACCCAAGCTGTTAAAAATGGCGTTAAACTCTAATTCAATCAATCAATAAGAGTCGTACATTCCACCACTTAGCCATGCAGGACTGTGAAATCAGAGTTTGTTTGGTTCAAATCCAGTCATAAGAATGCAAACTTTGGAACAATCACTTCTTGATATAAATAGAAATTGTGTTTCAAGCCAGCAATTATTGAGCGTTTGGTTTGTATTGAAGAGCTTGTTTAACAATTGATCCCTTACCCTACAGTCCCAAGTTTTAACAACCCTGATGAAAAGGGCTTTTCAAAACATTGAGGGAAAATGAGAAAATGGTGTTAAACAGCATTATCTTCTTTTCCCACAATGTTTTCTTCACCATTGGAGACAAATCTCATCATTTGAACATTTGATTTGCTTTCTGGAAATGATTTTCAATTTGGACAAGTCTTAAATTTTCTTATCTTGGGAAAAGTTAACCCTTTACCGTTTAATGCTGACTTTTAATGAGCCTGGAAAAGATAGCTTTTGAAAACATTATGGGAAAAGAAGAAAATGCTGGTAAACAGCATTTTCTCCTTTTCCCTCAATGTTTTCTACCCTATCAAAGAAACATTGCACTATTTGAGCCACATTGAAATTGTCGTCTGCAAATGCTTTCAATTTGGACAAGGCTGAAATTTTGTCGTCTGGTAAAGGGTCATTGTAAAATTGATAGATATAAATGGTGACAAACACCAAAGTAAATTAGCAGCTTACTGGAATTTTAAAAAAGAAAAAAAAAAAAATGTTATAAAGGGTTTTCCCTCAGCGTTAAAAAATTGGGGGTCATTGTGACCCCTTGCCTCATTAGTTGAGGGTCATTTCTTTAACTTAGGGGGTCAAAATAAATGGGTCTCTTCGTTGTCAAGCACGGATTACAATGCATTTCACCTTTAAACTCCAAGAAAGTAAAGTCTGTAAGTCATTTCTGACAGAAAGCTCGATTTCAATTTTTGACAGACGAAACATTCTCATCCAAATCGCTGCTTGACGTGGCTTGATCGGCAGCAGTAGGAAGCAGATGATAAAAAAGAATGCTAAAGTTTACTTTGTCGTGACATTATTTTCCATGAACAGAACGGACTGGTAATGTGTACTTTTATGTACCAGAAGTCGTGTAAAATAAGCTATGAAATACAGAGAACCCAACCAAAACTTTGACTGGCCCCGTATTTATGTCATATGTCCAATGTACTTTATGGCAATAATGTGTAAACCAGTCTTATTCTATAAATAAATTACCGGAAAACCACTTTTATCTAAAATAAACCTTGTAGTTAAAAAAAGAACGGAGTTCATCTGATATTGAAGTAAGAACAGACTTGGATTTAAGACGCTTTATTCAATGTCCTAGATGATCAGATTTTGGAAAGTTGCGTCACTGATGACATACTGTTATTTAATTGGGGGGTCATTTGAGTCAAAATCGTGTCAATGACGCAGGATTTGTGCATCATGGAAAACCCTGGTTATAGTAACACTTTCTTTTAAATAGGTGTCATCATTGCCATGTTGGCGGTTGCTGATACAGTGAAGGAAGAGGCTCATCTAGCAATAAATAGCCTTAAGGAAATGGGCCTGTTGGTTGTATTACTGACAGGGGACAACCAGAAAACTGCAAGGGCCATAGCTAAACAGGTAAGGTTTTATTTGAAGTATTACAGTCAATAAGCTGTTACAAAGCAATAATGAGACCTACCACGCACATAAGGCATGCAACACACGAAAAGGGGCTTTCGGACATTTGCATAAAGTGTCGTCTTGGATCAGCCTGCTCAGTCCGCGCAGGCTAATCTGAGACGGCACTTTAGGTCAACATTATGTTTTGTTCTACAGTAGACTTGTGTAAAACAGAAAGTCGCACGCGATCGGAAAGTGTCGTCTCTGATCAGCCTGTGCCGAATGCCTTTTTTCACGTGATGCAGGCCATATGGTAATGGTGCCTTACTGCAGCACTGAATGCAGACAAACAGACTGACGCATCCAGCATTTCAGTATAAATCCTTCAGCCTCACCTGATATATCTACACAAAGCACCCAAACACTTCGCTCAGCCTTTCTATTCTGCTCTCGTCTAAGGGAAGTAACTGTGCTAGCCATTACAGATGTAAGGTGTTAGACGTGATCATGATTTCACTCCGAGATTATCTTTGATAAATAAAGATATTTCTGTAGACAGTAGATTTAAGATCAGACTGCATGGAATGGGCAGTGTGACCAGAGAGCTTATATGATGGCCCTTTGTCCATTATATGTGTGTGTGTTTGTGTGTGCGCTTCTGTCTGTGCATGTGTTAACTTTTATCTCAAACGCTTCTCTAAAAGTACTAGAACCAATTTTTACCAAAGTACACAGAAATGATCCTGCCATGGTACACTTGATATTTGGACTGAATGATCCTTGCTTAGACCTCTTTGTAGGCATTGACATACTTTTTGCATGTAAAAATGATGACTTGTTTAGAGCTGGGCTTATTGCCTCTATGATAAATGGTTGCAATACAGGCTTGTTAAAAGTTGATGTTTCTTTATATGTTAAATTACATGTATGGCTTATACATCTGTAAAACAGCACAGTGATACAGGGCCATCATGGCTTTCATATTCAAAACGTTTAGGAATGGAAATTCTGTTTTATACTATTTTATGAGCTATATTATATTATCCCAGACTTCTTTGTATGAGACTAGATTGTAGATTAAGTCCTGTCTGTTGTCAGGTTGGAATTCAGAAAGTGTTTGCTGAAGTCCTTCCATCTCACAAAGTGAAGAAGATCAAACAACTGCAGAAAACTGGTATAAAGGTTGCCATGGTGGGAGATGGGGTCAATGATTCCCCTGCCCTGGCCCAGGCGGATGTTGGTATTGCCATTGGAACTGGGACTGATGTGGCTGTGGAAGCTGCGGATATTGTGCTGATTAAGGTATGTACATGTTTTATGTGTTGGGGATAAGCTTAATATTAGTCATCTTTATTTCTACTTTAAATACATTACATTTCACTTGCGTATAGAGTACAAGTAAGTTGGTATCCGTGGAGGCCCAAAATTAGTTTGTTGTTCTTGCATAGGCTTATCATTTCCTTAGGTCCATCAAAATTTAACCCAGGCTATAGGTAGCAGCATGACCAAAGTACAGCCTTCTTTATCCTATGGACTATTAGCAAGCAGAAAAATTATGCATTCTAAATTTCTTTGTACCTTTATGTATACTTAGATATTGTGGCTTTTTTCTTGATGCCATTCTAGATGACTAAACTTGTATACACCAAATATTGCATAATATCCAGATACATAATTAATTCTTTCAAAATTTATTTTTATGAAACAAACAATATAATTGCTGAATACATATATGTAAGTAAATTCAACTTACTATCTGACTTCCGATGAGTTATTGGCATCAGTTTTCTTAGAATCCTTTTTTTCCTAATTGTGTGTTTTGAGTAGTTATTTACTGTATATGTGTGTATACCTGTGTTGATGTACATGTAGTTATCAATATATGAAATTTACTTTTTCTAATAACAAAGATAACAAAAGGATACAAGTGGATAATCTGAACTCATATCTTTCAGTTGAATTGATTTTAAGCCCTTATATAACAATAGTCTTCCCTTCAATAAAATTATAAAAAATCTGGAAAGTTATGATCTCTACCCAGGATGAGTTATCCTATAAACATTCCTTGGTGGCATATAAAGGGTCATTTCATCACAAGAAGTCAGTTAACCTGTTATAAAACAGTCCTGGTTTTTAAAGAGCCATGAGAAGAAGCCCTATGAAAACACTGTGGGAAAAGGAGAAAATGCTGGAAACCAGCATTTTCTCCTTTTCCCACAATGTTTTCTAATTTTCCAAAATCAAAATTCAATCACTTGAGCCACTGTCAATTTGTCGTCTGCAAATGATTTCTATTTAGGCAAAAAGAAAATTTTGTTGTTTGGTGAAGAGTTGAATTAGATGGATAAATACATGATTTTCTCAAAAGAGATACACCTTTTTAGCATTGTTGTTTTGAAAGAAATGTTGAGGTATTGTCATAGCCCTGGCTTCGTCTGCATTATCGTCTGCATTATTGCTAAAAAACTTTAACATATTATAATATCTCAGTTGTTACTGAAGATATTTACTTTAATCTTGTATAAGCTATTAATTATCAATAAGGGAACCCATACAACAGAGGCAGATAACAATAAAAATATTTTTGACACAATCATGCCCCTTTTTTGACTGAGAACTTTAGAAAACATTTGACATTTTATAATATAGTTGTCATTACTGAAGATGTTTACTTCAGACTTGGACTACTTGCAATCTATCAAAATGGGAACCTACACAACAAAGGGTGGGTAACAATCAAAATGATTTTGACACAGTTTCGGTGCTTTTCTTGGAATTTTTACTAAAAGCAACTGCAGCTGAGTTTTGCCACCCACATGCCGTGCTTTTGTTATCATTGTCTGACCAGTCTTTAATCCCTCTACAGCAGAGATCAAAGGCAAGTGATAATGAGGTAAAATTTGTGGATTGAGTGTAACATCACTGGGCATTCAGATGACACTTAAGGGAAATTTTTTATCTTTTGGGAAAATATTTCTTAAAGATTTTTTAAAATTTTTTTGTCCATTTTCTGCATGCCAGACATGCCACTGCTTACCTGAAACCTGAAACAAACCATATTTTGTACATAAATGGAATTGATTTATACAGTCCTTTGTAAAAGCCTACATTCACTGAAAAAACCAAGAAATCACCAGCGAGCTATATTTTGAAGCTCTCATTTATTTTTTCTGATATTGAAAGCAGGTCTTGACTTTTATCCACTTTTGAGGACAGTGTAGTGAAGTACAAACTGTATAGAGTGTTTAGTCCTACCTTGGACCTACTTTGAAAAGAGCTTTGAAATCAAAATACTCTGGTTTTTACCAGTAGCTGGAAATTTTGATTTAATTTATCAAGCAGTTTAATCTTTTACCAACCAATCTTGTGTTTTAATGACCCAGCTTGTGAAAATATTGTGCAATAAGAAGAAAATGCTGATAACCATCATTTTCTCCTTTGCCCACAATATTTTCTACCCTTTGATCTGAGGACAAAAAAATGGGCTTGCACATAGGACTGTACGTATCAGTTGAGCAAAGGGGTTTCACTTTGCTTTTATGGGGATTGAACTTCGAGATTCTGAAACTTGAACATGACCTTTATTTTATTTTTGTGGTCAAATATGCAGGGATGAAAGAGAAAGCTTTTTAACGTTTTTGTTTTCATAAATGACAGAGTAAAAAAAAAATCAATTTGGTTTATGGCTTATGCCAATAGATGTATAATTTTGTTGGAGAATTGGGCTTATATTCTGTAAATTTGTCAAACGTTCAAGGACGTTTTTTTTTCAAATTTATAAGGACAATTTATAATGGTAATGCATGCATTGTTTTTTTAATAAACCGCATGTTTTGTGTTATCTGAAATTTTTCATATAGCAGCTTAAATCATTGCCTTATGAAACAATTCTGCAGTATGTGATTTTGAGACTTTCCATGTGAAATGTTGGATAAATCACTTTACTTTAAGGCTTCATAAAGGAATAATTGTCAAAATATGACTGTTGAGAAAAAAAAGCTCTTTATTCATTTCCCTCTGAAACCGATATGTTTTAGGCATAGAGGCAGAAGTGGAAGTTGCAAATCATGTCGAAGATCTCCTTCTACCAAACTATTTTTACCATTTATTTGTACTGATTGTCCCTATTTTACAAACCCAACCAGGTAGCTCAGTGGTTAGTGTATCTGACTCATGACCTGGAGGTTGCAGGTTCAATACCCATTTGTGGCGAACTTTCTTTCGGGCGATTTCTCGTCTCTCACCTCTGATGCATGTGAGAAAAGTAGTCAATGGCTTTGGAAAGAAAGTTGTGTCGGTACTGGTGTGAGAAAGCCAGGAAACACATAGGTGCGTCACTGACCACCAGGATATGAACTTAGCTGTTAAAATGGCTTTAAACTCTAATACAAACCAAACAAACCAAACCATATTTTACAAAGAATTTTTTGGAAGTTATGATTAAATTTGTTTCAGAAGTTATCAAGTTCATTTAAAGATGTTTTTCTCTATTATATTTTGAAAGCATTATCTCTTGTCTAGTGTGGTTTCTTCCATTTGAAAAGTTTTTGAAAGTTAACTAGATCTACATAAACAGTACTAATTCAGTTGGTCATTTTTAGCTCAGCTGTTTTTGAAGAAAACGCCAAGGTATTGTCATAGCCCTGTTGTAGTCTTTGGTTGTCTGTGTGATTGTCTGCATCGTCACCGTTGTGCAAAAACTGTCATTACTGAAAATATTCTCTTCAAACTAAGACTAGTTGTTAACTATCAAAAGAAGAATTCCATACAACAAGGGCAGGTAACCATTAAAATATTTTTGACACAATTATGCCCCTTTTTTGACTCGAGACTTTTCACTGAAAGTCATTCTGTTTCTAAAAGCAGCTGAGGGTAGGTACCTACATGTGGTGTTCTTGTTGATTCAGAAGTTTTTTGAAATGTCAGTTGATCAATAATATTATTTTGGTTGCAGAATGACCTTTTGGATGTAACAGCTGCCATCAGACTTTCAAAACTGACTGTAAGAAGGATCCGTATGAACTTTGTGGCGGCATCTGTCTACAACCTGATTGGAATTCCCATTGCTGCAGGTATGATATTTCATGAACCCATTTCTGAATGGAAACATATTAATATGCCAGTGGACAGTTTTTCAAAACATTAAAGTAAAACCAAGCAATATCTCTTTTTCCCACTATGTGTACCATAAAGTTTGATGTGGATAACTTTATTATACTGCAAAGAAATTTCTCGTGATCTGATTGGATAATATGCCCCGAACATATATATCATGTCCACTGGCAAAACCAACGTAAAAGCAGTTTCCCTTTCGGGAGCCCTGTATACATGACTACACTTTCAATATGACATCCAAAATGGCGGCGTCGATCAAGATTAACATCAAGATTATGCACCAAACTGCACGTTTTTCCAAGGTTTCAGTGACGTCAGTGCCCAGTGACGTCATTTTTCATTGAATTGGGACACTCAGAAGGGAAATTCTACCCCGTCAGCATACTCAATTTTTCAAACCAAAAAAACAGGTAAATTTCGCATAACACACGTTGGAATGGTAAAACTTTGCAGTATAATAAATTCGTTGTACTGTCAGGTGGCAGGGGACTTGGAAACTTGTTCACGGCTGTGGAGAATAATGTCGCCCCGAGCCGAAGAGGCTCGGGGCGACATTATTCTCCACAGCCGTGAACAAGTTTCCAAGTCCCCTGCCACCTGACTGTACAACTAATATTGTCCTGAATGGCTATCCATGTTTCCTGGAAACAAGTTTGTGGCATATAAGCCATGCCCTGTGAAAATGCATCTGCAAAAAAGTATCAACCCAGGTCAGCCTGCGTCGAGTTTCTTGCTTTTGGTTAATTTTCTGCATGTCAAAGGACCAATGTACCCAGTGATTCAGTCGATTGTTATACAGAATGGATTTTATGGATTCATGATGAGTTGAGTTGCTTGGTACAATGTTTTTCAGGGATGCATTAAACGTATTTTTGCCAGAGCATGGCTCATATCTGAAACTTAACTGTTTTGTAGTGGGTGGATGTGTACTTGGACAAGGTACTGCAGAGTTAAAGCTGATTATTGCACAATTATTGCTAGGCTTGAAAAATTAATTCATTGAAGGTTGTACAAATACACATCTTTCAGAAGTACATGTTTTGTAGACCCATGGCATTTATTGAGACTGTGACTCATGTACAACGCAGGAGATGGCTGCCTTTCCAGATCAAATGAAATTTCTTAGCTGTACTTCAGTCTAATATATATTACATCATAGCTACGAGAATTTAATATATATATTGAAAGTTATAGATGTGCTGTGGCATATCATTTTCTTCCATGGTGTAAATTACTGCTGTGGTGTATTTTAGTGTGACTGATATTCTTTTGTAACAAGATTGCCTGATATTCAGAACCATATTTTTGTTCATTATGTTTAGCCTGTTAAAACTTTGTCTGATGACTAGCATTTTCTTCTGTTCTCACAGTTTTCTCCTTTTTCACTGACACATCTCATTGTTTAATTTAGATCTAATTTGTTGTGTTGTTGCTTGCAACAGGTTTCCTTGTATGATACCTCATTATTTTCTTTTTGACACAGGTATTTTTACCCCAGTTGGACTATCTCTTAGACCTTGGATGGCCTCAGCTGCCATGGCACTGTCAAGTGTGTCTGTAGTTGTATCCTCTCTCATGTTGAAGACGTAAGTACTAACTGTTCTGTTCTTACCTAGATCATTTGGTTATTTATGAAAAAAAGAAATAAAATTCAGAGAAAAAAAGCTTAAAGCCTTTACCAAACAATCCCATGTTTTTGTAACTCCCCCAAAAAAAGAGTTTTAAAACCCTGCTGTAATAAAACTTTTTTCTCATTTTTCCACATTATTTGATTTCCTTTTTCAAAGACAAATGCCGAAATTTTAGCCACATTGAATTTATTGTCTGCACATGCTTTCCATCTGGAGGCATCCAAAATTTAGTTGTGAAGTTAACTCTTTACCACACAATCCGAAGTTTTAACAACTCTGAAACAGAAGGCTTTTGAAAACATTGTTGAAAAAGGAGAAAGTGCTGGTAACCAGCATTTTATTCTTTTTCAGCCATGTATTCTACCTTTTCCAAGACAAATTTCATCATTTTGGCCACATTTTACTTGCTGGTTGCAAACGCTTTCAATTTGGACCAGTCCTCAATTTTGCTGTTTGGTTAAGAGTTAACCGCTTACTCTGTATGATTTTTCTCACTTCTGTAGTTAAATGCTTTCAAAAACATTGCTAGAAAAAGAACGTTTGGTTGTCACAAATAATTTGCTTCTTTTCTCACAATGTTATACAAACTGTAAACACAAAAATATTAAACATTTCATCAATCCATTATGGTATCAGGGAGTTAGGATATAAACAAAACTAAAAGGAGAAATATTCTAAGAAGAAGAGAACATTCCTTTTTTGAATTGTATTGTAAACATTTTTTTTTTCTGAAGAAAGAGTTACTTTCAACAAGCATTTTCTTCATTTGCTGCAATTTTTTGTAAAAAGGCAAGCTGCAAGATGAAAACAAGTGTCTCATGGTATAATGTGTTTTTTTTTTTTTAGTTTCAAGAAGCCAAGGAAAGAGAAATTCCTGACCAACAGCTATTGGGAGAAGTACGCTTTGGACCAAGAGGATGACAATATCTCTGTCCATCGTGGCGTGATGGATTCAATCTCCAGCAAAGAAGGAAGCAAACAGGGCAGTATCATCTCCCGTCTTAGCGGCAAAAAGAAGCCACAGTCACAAGATCACACAAGTCTTCTGGAGAACGAGGATAATTCTGAGGAAGATTTGGATAACATGAGTAGTTATCTGTGAACCTTTAATGTGGTGATGAAGCATATCCACCTTTCATAATGTTTTTAAGATATATATATATATATATATTTGAAAAAGAGACAAGAAATTTTTTTTTGAGGGGACATAGAATGACTGCCTTTCTTCTTGCATTCATTTTTTTGTTTTTGTGTGTTTTTTTTTTTCATATATGATGTTGAACAATATGAGAGGGAAAAGAATGAACTTTTATCAAGATTTTATCTTAATCAAATTGAGAATATACGTCTGTTTTCTTAAATGAAATTGTAGCAGAATTCTTTCTATTTGTAAAATTTGCAAATAAAAAGAACCAATAGAAATTTCGCCCATCCAGGTCTATTAGGATGAACGTTTTAGTCTATTGAACCATGTCCTAACATATTAATATCAAAGTTTTTTTTTTCATACTTAATAATTATAGTCACTTTGCTTTCCTGAAGAATGAAAACAAAATCAGCGAGGAAACCATTAATGAAGATTACTCTTTTTAAAGATTATTTTTGTAACGACATTCTGTTATGGATATAATATTTTGAGATATTTTGTTTTTAATTTGTATTTGATTGTTGTTTGATATTCAAGTCACAAACTACAACAAAAGTGAAAATATGGTACTCTTTTCTGTTTATTCTTGCGGTGTTAATCATCTAAGTGAACACTTTCTTGTATTCTTTCCCCCAAATTCTCTAATACTTTCCCCTGATTAAGTTGGCTTTTTCTATGTGAGAAGTTTGAGAAATTCAAGCCAGAAAAGCCTTAGTTTGCATTAATTGAGACTTTGTCATACAAAAAATGCCCTTTTTTTAATTTGATGTATAACTCTTTACCAGATGACAAAATTTAAGACTTGTTAATATTCAAAGCATTGGCAGGCAACAGATTAAATGTTGATCATATGATAAGGTTTATAAGATACAAGAAGCTATATTTAATGTCGGATTTTAGGTTTTAATCATAGGTGTTCCAAGTGATGAGTCCAGATGACAATCTCATCAATTCAGGTCTCTAGGTGTTCTATAGCTGTATTAGCTTGATAATAAACTTTATTATGAATGAATATATCCACCGATTTTCCCCGTTTTTTTTTAGCTAGAGAAAATATGCTTTGTTTTTTATGAGCATCATGATTATCCGCCTTTTTTCATTTTATTTTTTTGAAAACTTCATATCTGAATAGCTATTTTTCCCCTTGATACTTATTACATCCTAAAGCAAAGTAACTGTGGACAACTTTGATAACTTCCCTGTAAAAATGTGGATTGTTATAATCACAAGGGTCAGCATAATTACTTCCCTTTAATAAATGTAAATGAGATAGACTAGACAAAGCGTTGTGGTGCTTATGCAGATATATTAGTTGAGGCTGAAAATGAAAGTTTGAAATGTTGGATGCATCTGTTTGTTTGTGTTAGGTGCCTAAAATATGCACCTTTTCTGTATTTGTCTGGATGGAAAACATAGTGGGAAAGTGAGAAAATGCGGGTAAGCAGCATTTTGTCCTTTTCCCACAATGCTTTCAATCCAGTTAGGAACTGATCTTACCATTTGAGCCACATTTAACTTGTTTTTTCACTTTGGACCAGCTGAAAATTTTGTTGTGTACTATACATTTCCAAAAAGCGTCATGTCTTTTGTGATTGTATGGGTCATTAAGATTCTTCCCCCTCTGACCCCCCCCACTTCCCCTCTGGTAAAAATAAAATGAGGGAATTGATTGATATTTTAAGTCTCCTTTTTGCTTGTTTTTTTTTTTTTATATGAAATCAGTGTCGTATCAAAACAGCAAAGCTTCTTGAAAACAGCAATAAATATTGAAACACTTTACTCAGTTTTCGGTTTTTCTTTTGTTTTTTTGTTTGTTTTTGCATAGGGTTTACCAAGCAATAGGATGCATTATTTGTCCGTACTTAGAGTACTTTTAGCTCTTTACCAAATGACAAAATTTTCAGATTCTCCAAATTAAAAGCATTTGCAGACAACAATTCAAATGTAACTAAAATGATTGGATTTGTCTTTGAAAGTGTAGAAAACATTGTGGGGAAAGAGAGAAAATGCTGGTTACCAGCATTTTCTCCTTTCCCTACAATGTTTTCATAAGGCTTTTTCCACAGGGTCGTCAAAACCTGAGTTTATTTGTTAAAGGGTTAAATGATAAAAAAAAAATGTAGCTCATACACGTATGTTAGAATTTTACTTTGAAAATAAAAGAAAACTTGTGAAAGGAGAAAATGCTGGTAACAATGTAATGCTTTCTACCTTTTCTGATACGAATCTCATCATTTGTGCCAAATTTAATTTGTTAATTGCAAATGCTTTAAATTTGGGCTAGTCCAAAATTTTGTAGTCTAGGAAAGATTTAACAGAACCATATATTACAATTACTACTATCAGTATGGGCTTGTGAAAAGGTAGAGGAAAGGGTAGAAAAAAAAAGGTTGATAAACTCTGTTTTGTGATACAATACAGAAGGTAAGTCTGTCACGACAACAGGAAATAAATTTCGCTTTTGCAGTCGGTGTAGCTCAAGATCAGGAGTCGCAGAACTGGCAGTCTTACCTTCGATCTGTATAGTCCGCTTCTGGATTCTAAACTTTTGTGATTCATATTTTGTATAAAAGTCGTGACAATGTGGAACAGCAACATATACAATTACACAATATACTAAAACGATTTATTTTAGAAATAATACATGGGGGAAAAAAAGGAAGAGTTTTTGTCTGTCAATAAATTCGAATACATTAATTTCTTCAGAAACAGTGGTGGAAATGTCCTGAATAATTCATTTAGACAGCCAAAAAAAAAAAAAACAGTATTTTTCATGTTTACTTTCTGTGATCAACACTTATATAAATCAACGGTTCCTGTTCGTGAAGTAAGAGATGCGACCATGTAACACAGTCCATTTTATATCCTGTCTATACAGTTTGTCGTTACTCTTGCACTTGTAATAGATGTACAAACACACATGGTTGTCAGATCTTTATTTTGTGATAGGACACATGGTTGCCAAATCTTTATGTTGTGATAGGAACATAATTTAATACAAGTGCTCTGGCAAAAAGGGGCTTAATGCATTTCCGCGATGCATTATACTCAACAAGTCATTACATAATTATGGAATTTTGTCTAAGAACCGACGGAATCATGAAGTAAAATGGTCTTTGGATATGCAAAAATTCCTAAAAAGTAAACTGTTTCGGCATGTGTAGACACTATAAAAATAAGAAGTGATAAGAGTCTTCAATTACAGCAAGGACAAAATCTTTCTGACTTTTTGCAAACCCCCCTTTTTACAGAGCATGACTCGTATATGGCTTGCAACATGCGAAAAAGGGACATTCGGACATCTGCGTAAAGTGTCGTCTCGGATCAGCCTGCTCAGTCCGCGCAGCCTAATCCGCGACGGCACTTTACGGCTACATTAGATTTTGTCCTACAGTAGACTTGCGCAAAATAGAAAATTACATAAAAACGGAAAGTGTCGTTTCGGATTAGCCTGCGCGGACTGCGCAGGCTGATCCGAAACGACACTTTACGCAAATGTCAGAATGCCTCTTTTCGCGTGTTGCAGGCCAATATATAATGTATCTATGTCGATATAGGTCGCTTCTGTAGAGGATGTAGATCAAGGTCAGACTGAAAAATATTTGCAGTTTAACAATGAATCTATTCACAACGTTCGATATTTGATTTTAAGCCATGACAGAAATGTCTCTTTCATTGCAGTAAAATTGTATTTTACGACGAATTTCTCACGACGAATTACATAATTTGGCAGGGTAAGTATAAAAGTGTGGATAGAAAGTCAGGTAGCTCGTTATACAATGATAAAATACTAAACTACTAAAATAATCCAAGGATGCCTCTCCGAATACTACACAATGCATTGTCATGTAAAGAAGAGCAGAGAAGTGAAATGAGAAGTTCAGTATTCAATATGTTGTGATAGTTCCTGAGATAAAGCCGAGGGAATATTCTATATGGTAAAGTGAAACTGATTAAAATCGCCCTTTCATTTTCCTTGAGCTACACCCTTGCTGAGCATTGGTCCTTTTTCATGAAGTAACAGAGGTGGCCACGTGACAAAGTCTATTTTATTTCCTTTCTTTGTATAGTACCTGTACTTCTCAACATCGAATTTATCACCAGTTTTTCCAGATATCTCTATGACGACCGGTGGTGACTGGATACACATGTACCAACACAGTTCCACACATTTTTGAGCATAGTCTTGGATTTGTTTGTTGCCACGGAGTTCGTCTTTCACATATGGTTTAAAACCCTGTAATGTAAATATTCAAAATGAAAGAAAAATGGTTAAAAACTTGAAGAGTAGATATTTAGAACGAAAGAACCATAATTGAATGTAAATGTATCTGCTTTTTTCGAATAGTTGGACCCTTTTAAAATCTACCAGTCGACAAAATTTTAGCCTTGTCCATATTAAAAGCATTTGCAGAGAGTACGGTAAATATTACTTAACCCTTTACTCCACAGATACTCATTTTGACGCATCAAGAACAGACACCTTTTGAAAACATTGTGGGAAAAGGAGAAACTGCTCGTAACGAGCAGTTTCTCCTTTTCCCACAATGTTTTCTACTCTATCAGATATCTGTATCTCCATTTGTCCACATTTTTGACATCATATCTTTATTTGCTTTTGAACTGGAAGAGTCTAAAATTGGCATATCAGGTAAAGGGTTAAGATGTGAAATTTGTTTTTATGGGGTACAAAATACTGTGAGGAAAGAAGGAAATAATGGTTACCAGCATTTTCTCTTTTTCCACAATGTTTTCAATAGGCTTTTGCCTCGGGGTCGTTAAAACTCGGGATTGTGTGGGAAAGGGTCAGTCAATTCTGGTGAAAATTTAGTTATTTTCAATCTGATAATTATAATAATATTTCATCAAACAATAACAATTTTAAGAAAAACTTGCATGTGCTAAATAATCGAACGTGTATTTATTATCGCCCGCATTCACCAAATATTCTAAACTCATATTCATTTTTAAAATGTAAGACTAATAACTCATGTGGCGGACACCATATGACTTGTCAATTGCTGTTCGACGTAGAAGTCGATCTACGTGTACACAATTAATATTACAAAAATCAGAGACCTGGTTTAAATTAATACGAGCATTAATAAATTAATTGTACGGTCAGGTGGCAGGGGACTTGGAAACTCATGTCGCCCCGTGCCGAAGGTCAGAATTGGTTAGAACGTTTGCCTTTATAATATCTTGGATGAGTTCGAAAAAAGATCACAGCGGGTCAAAAACTAGGTCACTTGATCAAATCTTTGAAAAACCTTGTTTTTCACTCTTAAGGCCACATTTTCGGTAAAAGACTCATGAAAGTAGATCAAAATGTTTGTCTTGATGGTATCTCAGACAAATTTGAAAATGGGTCATGTCTGGTCAAAAATAAGCTCAACCGTCAATTTTTCTAAAAACCTTGAACACACTCTAAGGGGCCGCATTTTCAGTCCAAAACTCATGAAAGTTGATCAATGTTTGTCCTGATGATATCTCGTGCGAGTTCAAAAAAGGGTCACGTTCGGTCAAAAGCTAGGTCATTGGATCAAACTTTAAAAAAAAATTATTTGCACACAAGAGGCCATATGTTATATCTAAATTCATGACAGTATGTTTGTCTTGATAATATCTCGGACAAGTTAAAAAATGGGCAACTAATGAGAGTCTCTGTCTTTGTGTTATCTAGGGCTAGTTGAAAAATACGTCACGTCAGGTTGAAAACAAGGTCACTAGGTCAAATCTTTTAAAAACCTTGTTTACACTCTTGTGGTAACATTTTTAGCCAAAACTCATAACAGTCAGAATTTTGTCTTGATGATATTTAAGATGTGGTCGAAAATGGTACATAACAGGTCGACCAATCTTGGTAAAAGCTCGAGTACATTCAAGAGGCCACATTTTCAGCCGATATTCAAAGGAATACGTCAAATTGTTCGTTGAGAGAATATCTCAGACAGATTTGTGAAAATGGGTCAAATCAGGTCAAAAAGTAAATCGATGGGAGGAATCTTAGGAAAAGCTTGTGTACACTCCTGAGGCCACACTTACAGTTCAAACCTCATGAACTTTTGTCAGAATGTTCTTCTTGAAAATGGGTCATGTCGAGAGAAAAAGTAGGTCACTGAGACAAATCATAGAAAAAGCTTGTAACTCTACAGGCCATGTTTTCATTTCAATACTCGTGAAAGATTGTTAGAGTGTTTGTCATGTTTGGTCAAAAGGTCCATGTGAGCGACCTCAGGGCCATCATGGCCCTCTTGTTCTATAATTAACAAAATCAAATGCGATAACTTCTACGAAAAACAAATACACAAAACCCAATAATAACCAAACTCCTGTAGTCATTCCATTTACATGTAATTTCTTCCGGTAAAGACATGATTAAAAAATAACCCTTACAATATTCTTGCACGCAATAAATCTGTTTTATAAATTTGAAACCAACACATTTACTGCTTCAAGTTTACCTGTTTCAAGTTGACAATGAACTGTGAAAAGAAAGATGTTCTCATATCTTTCAAGTATTTGTCAATGTCTTCTTCTGTTTTAACATCTCGTGAATCGCGTTCCTTTTCAGGCTGAAAATCAAAATTCCCCAAATTAAAGTGAGAAAAACGTCCATTAAAATTAAAACCATAAGAAAAGAAAAGTATGTTTGTAAAAAAAAAACCTTTTGGTTTTGAATTTGTTGTTTGTTCTCTTATGTAACTTCTGTTTCTTAATTGCAATGAAATGTCAAAAATCGAAGTAAAGACTGTTTGTAGATAACCTTTCGAAGATAACCTTTCGAGTACAAGAACACTACCAGCGTATTCAACAACAACAGCATCAATAATATCATGATAATTAATGATTTTGGTGATGGCATTGTTTTCCTACCTTTCGACTGGACGGAATAATCAAGGCTGACAAAATAATTTTCCTTTGAGCTGTCGCTTGCTGCCTGCAGAAATTATCACTTTCCTATTCATGAAAAAAAAAAACGTATATTGACAATACATCGTGTATTTTAGATCTGGGGTACTTTTCACGAAAGTGCGTAGATTTACGCAATATTTTGGGGATTGAATACATATACGACCCCTGCCTTACCAAAAGCTATGAGCTGGCCTAAAGTTATGCAAATATTTATTCGATTCGTAAAGTTCGACGAAACCTGTTTTCAGACTCGGTGCTTGCTTACAAAAACTGCTTTCGCAAATTTTGTGAGTGCAGTTTAGTGAAAGGTACCCCAGTCTTCAACCCTGACAAAACACGCCTGATAAAGTAACTAAGTAATAAAGTTTTAAATGTTTTTGGTTTAAATACAATAATACCAATTCCACATTCTTTATACTGATTTTTGTTGCTATAATATTTTGTAACAATATTAAGAAAACATACACAGACCCAATTAAAGTACAAATTATTTGTTTTGGTTTTGATTTCCTATTGTGGTGGACTTTCAACCACATGCAGAATTTTTACCTTTTGAGTAAACAAACGAGAAAAGACAAGTTTACATTTTACTTTACGTTTCAATATCCACAAAATTTAATATCACTTTAAACTTTCTGCTCCTGTCCGAATTTCGCTCATTTACAACTCACTTGTTAACACCTTTCGAAAGCCCGCACCCTCGAAGTGCGATTTTCTTTATATACTGACATTTTCCCGCTAACAGGGATAAAAATCTCATGAATAACTTGAAACCGATGATTTTAGATCTCGCTTAAATGTCCACACAAAAGAAAAAGCTAAGAGATTCGGAAAGGAGCAGAAAGGAGCGTAAACATACACAAAAACAAACAGGGAGAAAATTACTTTCGTCTTCTTCACGACACTCCTGACGGAAAGAAATGAATGATGTAAGCACTATAAACAAATACTTTACTATGAAAAAATGACCCTTGTAATGTCAAACACCGTTTTTACTTATGAAATTCAAAGTAATGTTGTTCCACCGTGAACACAGTACTAGCCGGTTCATTGTCTATATATCTTAGTTCTTTGGTTACTGTGTATATTGTAACTTCGTAAGTTGTTACGTCGGGGACCATTTCATCTGCGTTTTTGGGTATGGCGATAGTTAGACATTCTTCTTCACCGATGACAACATTATCTGAATAGTTACTCGGGCTATCCGCTGGTTCATTTGATTCATCCGTCTCGTTTATCAATGCTTCAATGTCAACAGGTGTTATATTTGTAACAAATTCCATGTATTGGTCTAATTCATGGATCATATCTAGTACACTATCGTCATCTGAAATGTCACTGTAAATCGTGTCTTTCTTACAAACTGATTCCTTTTTGCGCTCGGCGCTGATACTCTGGTCTCTGGCTTCAATTACTGATAGTGTGTGGATTTTTTCTAGGTGAACTTCAAGATTAGATGGTTAACCTCCTCTTTTTTGTAAAGATTCTGTCACAAGTATCACAATGGTACACCATTTTTACTTAAGATAAAATGTTGATTGGAGTTTGACATGGTTTTAACAGCTTAGGTCATATAAAGATACACTATAGACTGTAATGATATTGAAAGTCGAGTGAGGAACAAACAACAACTGAATCACAAGATACTCGGTTTGCACTTGCAATTCGGGGGTTTCATAGTCGTTGGTTACAGCTTTGCCCCTTTCGAAGGACACGTGCGTTGCTCCTGTTGGGATATGACACGAATACATTTCGTATGACTTCGTTAAAGTCCGTCACTTTTCGCGGGAGAATACGTGTAATAGAAATCACTACTGTTTTAAGGGCATACACACCACTCGACCATTCGATATTTTCAACAGCGATCCTCCCCACAAAAAAGATAAAAAATGCAGATAACACAAATTAAAAACGCACAATGAATATAAACACTTTTGCACTATAGCAACTTTTTTAACTGACACTGTACATAATTTTGGAAAGACACACAATAGCTACACATGTATTATTCAGTTTCGTAATACTCTTACAATCGGGCTTTGGCAAGAATGGAAGCATTTCTTTTGGTGCGAAAAGTGTCTTTTGAGTTTTTTTACACTGTCTTCTTACTTCTCCTCTGTTTTACTTTGGTCCTCAGTAGCCGATGTTTCAGTGAGATACAATAAACACAGTGGTCTACCTAGTATGCTACCAGATGAAGTTCTGACTTTCGCTGATCTAATGTATCCATCTCTGCTTTTAATTAACTCTAAAATTCTTCCGAACCTCCAACTTCCTCGTGGCACTGTATCTTTGATTAAAACAGTATCTCCTAAATTTGCACTGTCCATGGTATTGTGCCTACCACATTTTAATTGTTTTTGAGATCTCTCTCGTAAACTTAATAAATGTTCCTCTCGCCGAATCAACCAAAATTTGTCCAAGAGTAGTTTTTACCTTTTTTCCAGGTTCAGAGCAATTTGTCTGCAGAACTGTCTTTCGATTTGAAATCCGGATCATTATCTAGCTGTTCACATTCAGGTATTCCTATTCTAGGATTTAAACAGGTGAAATGTACAGGAGTTATAGCAACAGTAGAGTTGATATCCTCGCCTGTATAAATCAGAGGTCTTGAGTTTACAACTGCTTCAACTTCTTTCATTACAATATGGAATTTATCACGGTCAAGAAGGTTCCTTCCGATTGTTTTACGCATTGACCTATTTATCAATCCCACCATTCTTTCACCCATCCAAGGGACAAGTTCTACAATAAAGTTCCACTTAATTTTTTCATCTGCACAATAGCTCTGAACATCTTCATTTTTGTGATATCTCCCCAAACCAAATCAAAAGTTTCATTTGCCAATTTGAACTGCATTGAATTATCACAAACTATTTCATCAGGTTTACCACGGTAGGCAATGAATCTTCGATAACAGTTGAGAAACGCTTCTGTTGACATATCAGAAACTAATTCCAGGTGTACAGCTCTAATTATCATAGATGTGTACAGACATATCTGCACCCTTTTCTGTTGATTGTCTTCTTTAATGTACATTGGACCCACGTAATCTATTCAAGTACATGAAAACGGCGGAGCTTCAGAGACCTTGCTCCTTGGTAAAGGAGCAAACGGTGGCATTTTGTATGCACCTCCTTTTAATCGTCGACACACTTGACATTTACTTATCACTTTTCTCACTGTAGCTCGTCCTCGGGGTATCCAAAATCTTTGTCGTAGAATACTCAAAGTTTGTGAGACTCCACTTTGTTGACATTTACGATGAATATGGTCAATCATCAACTGAGAAAACCTGTTATCCCGTAGTAGAAGTATAGGATTCTCTGCTCCTTCAGACAAGGAAGAATTTTCTAACCTTCTTTTACACCGTATAAGTTGTGATTCATCAACATACAATCCTAACTGATACAAAAGATTGATCTTTTTCTTGGCACTAAAAGCTTCGAATACCTCTCTAAAAGTATTTGCCTGTACATGATTTATCCACATCTCTTCAGCTCTGTCCAATTTTTCATGTCTTAATGATTTTGTACATGCTTTACCTTTGACTTTATCACTAAATCGTAAGGCTGTTGCAGTAATTCTAATAAGTCGTTTTCCAGAAGAGTATCGTTTAACGTCTATATCCATTGGTGGTTTTGTTGGGTTTTGGAATAGTTGGTTCACAATCAAGTAAACAAGTATCACTCTGAAGCTTCTCTGCGGTGCCACTTTCCGTCACATGAATCTGTAATTCCGTCCTGGATTCTGTTTCATCTTTGGAATCTGAATCTACTGGCCAATCTTTTTAGTGATAGCTGTTATCTTTGAAGATCAGTTTATCCTCGAAGTTCTTCATGGCATCTTCATCATCTGTGTCTCTAGGATGATCATAAATCCCTATTGATTCAATCTTCCAAAAATCTTCAAGGTTTGGCTTGACTGGGATAGAGTCGTCTATGCTGCTAAATACTTCTGTCTTTGAGATATTGGTTCCATGTGTTAGAATCAGCATATTCACATCACTGATATTTTCTCCCGAAGTACTCGTTCTACCTGTTAGAAGCCTACCGAGTTTCGAAGATAACAAATACAGACCCGGCTGCACTTCGATTTTGTGTCCTTAAACAAGGTCGAGATAGTAATCGTTTCCTATCAGCAATCAATTGTGTCAGTTTATGTTTCGGTTGGAATGTTGTCGGCAAGCTGTAGGTTTGTAGCTAGGCTACTAAACTCCTCTTTATCCAGTAAATTGACAGGCCTCCTTTGAATAGATCCTGTAAAATTTGAACAATATTTGCCACAATTTTCATTTCATTTCCTCCTTTTAGTCTGAGGCTTATTTTTGTTGGTGTCGTTTTGATGACCTTTAGTCTCTGACTTCCAAATGTAACAAGACGTATCTCCTGTTCCGCTTCTCCTTTCAATTCAAGAGATTGGCTAACCTTTCACTAATGTAAGTCCTCTGGGACCCAGAGTCTAACAACAAGCGTACTTCCTTTTCCCTTTTTTTTGTGGGACACGTACCGTATTTCAGGACAATAGGCCGCGGCCTATCTGTTAAAATATGGAAATTTTCAAGGGTGCGGCCTGTAAGACGAAGCGGCTTATACGTTAATTTTATTTTTCTAATTGATCTTTTCATGTGCCCTGTAGGACTGAAAATCAAGGAAAGCAGTTTACGATTACCCACGTGGGCGGTATTTGGTTCACGCCCCTAATGTATTTTTCGATCACTACTACCTTTAATTTGTAAAAAAAGAAATCCGCTTGCAAACTTACGAAAGTGTTAAAAGCCGTGACCACCCTCGATTTTCACACATACTGATTGACAGTGTCAGTTGGTACCAATCAGTGGTTAACTGTGAATGTAATTAAAGGCGTTGATTGGTGTGTACCGTCTCTTGATCAATCGAAACGACAATCTAACAATTTCGAATTTCCTTGAAACATTCGACAAGGGATGAATGAATGATAGCGGACTCAATTCCTCGTAGTGATTTGATCTGCAAAAGGGGAAACCAATGGAATAAAGAGAAATTACAAAAACAACGGATTAACTTGTTTCATGTGTTTCTTATAACACCTATGCCCTCAAGTATACATGTCTACAGATGGATGACATAGTACATTAACCAAGCATGTCAGCCGCGGCCTGTGTGCCGGAGCGGCCTATACGATATTTTTTATTTATAAAATTGTTAAAATGAAAGGGTGCGGGCTATACAGTGCAGCGGCTTATTGTCCGGAAAATACGGTAACACGTGTTCGAGCTGTTTGCATCAACACTATTTCATGGGATGAAAGGAGAGCATTTTCTTCAATTTGAGAAGTGGTATCACAATTTTCACTTATCTCATCCACAGTATTAACACTTTCTTTAACACTGTATTTACTGAATCTTCTTGGGCACAAACTCCTATGGTGCACATTCATTTGACTGCAATAAATACAAACTTCATCACTTTTACATTCGTTTGATCTGTGTCTTTCTTCAAACATCTAAAACATGACCCTTAAAACAACTTTTTTGTCCTTGGATTGTTCTATATTCAGAACATTCATCACTCCAGTGAGCCTTTGAACAGTATCTACAACGACTTGATTTTCTTTTCTTTACACTTTCTCTTGTATCGGTCACTACAGCTTCTGTTGATGATCTAGCATGTGCTCCAATAACATTGTTTGGTAAACTGCTGGGGCATGTTATCCTTTTTGACTTTTTCTGCCTTTTCATATGCAACTATATATTTTGTGAGGAATTCCCGTAAGTTTTCCACAGTTCATTTGGCACGCATTCCCTTTTTCATTTCTATTTGGCGCACGACGTTGAACGGTAGCTTCGACTTTGTCAGAGACACGAATATTTCTTGATTGACATCTTGTCCCAAAACATCAAAACTTGTAAGATTCTTGTCAATAGTATCCATGAAGTACCTTAACTTTCTATGGAATCAATGACAGGTTTCAAATGCACAATCTTATTTTAATGCAAATCAATAATCTCCTAGTGTCTCCAAACCGTTCACTTAGAATTTCAATCGCAACTTCATAGTTTCATGTGTAAGTGCTATACCAGTGATTGCTCCTTTAGCTTTATCTGTAAGTTTACTCCTGAGGTAATTGAATTTATCAATTTTACTATGGTGAGTGTTTTTATGCACCGAGGTTTCAAACGACTGCCAGAATTCTAACCACCTCAATTTATTACTGTTGAAGCTACTTATTTCTAGTTTAGGTAGTCTGACTGAGTTCACTTCCTTTGGTTTATCACTTGTATGCTTCAGAAACTCCCTTTGTAGGTCTAATTGCATTTCAAATAGCCTTTTTCATGTCCATTTGTGCTAAGTCCTTTGTATCTCCTGCATCTCCATCTTTCGACCCTATGTCTTCACTTTTTATCTACTCACAAATCGTTTTCAAGTCGCTTCAACTTCGAATAAAATTCCCTTGCACAATCACAAATCTTTGTATTCTCTTCAAGAATTTGCTCTGTAAAATCTTCTTCACCATTGCTAATGGCTGATGCTACCTTTTCAGATTGATTTTCAAGTTTATTCATTAAAGTCTGTAACTTATCAGCACACACAGACACACTAGATATCAATTTACGAGTACTTATTTCAGTAACATCTTTTTCTAAAAGGCAAGATGCAGTTTCAACTTCTATTCTAAGTGAATTGAAGTGTCGCGTACGCAGACCCTTCAGGTATTTCAGGTTTGACATAATGATTATAAAAATATCATAAAAAGGTTCTGAAAAGATCCAATAAAATACTATGCTCACCATAAACACATATGGCAGGAATTAAATATCTTTTGTCTGAAGCTTACACCAAGTGTATCAGGGAAAACTTGCATCACAAGTCACTGAGTTTACAAATATCCTGTGTCAGAAAGAAATAACACTCGAAAAAACACTTTAAACTGGTTCACGTTTCCCGGGTTCCGGCGCCAAACAACGTGGTGGACTTTCAAGCACATGCAGAACTTTTTACTTTTTGAATAAACAAACGAGAAAAGAACAGTTTACCTTTTACTTTGCGTTTCAATATCCACAAAATTTAATATCACTTTAAACTTTCTGCTCCTGTCCGAATCTCGCTCATTTACAACTCACTTGTAACACCTTTCGATAGCCCGCACCCGCAGTATATAAAGAAAATCGCACTTCGAGGGTGCGGGCTTTCGAAAGGTGTTACAAGTGAAGTGCGGTTTTCTTTATATACTGACATTTTCCCGCCAAAAGGGATAAATTCACATGAATAACTTGAAACCAATGATTTTAGAGCTCACTTAAATGTCCACACAAGAGAAGGAGCTAAGAGATTCGCAAAGGAGCAGAAAGGTGCATATACATAAACAAAAACAAACAAGGAGAAAACTACTTTCGTGTTCTTCACGTGCGACACCTTTGAATTCTGTGAATTTTGGAATTTTAGTCTTGACTCATGATGTTTCCTAACAAACATTTTTTCGGTGTGATTGTACAGGGCACATTAAAATGGAATATATCGGACACGATGGAAAAAAATCATTGTCTATAGTGTCAAACATGATATGATCGCGTAGCCTGCGAGCGGCCTCGGTGTCTGATTTAATTGTCAAACTGTTACGTTATGGTATCCATCCACCATTCATAAAGCACGGATTTCTCCATCTTAATTGTTATTTGTTCTTAGTACCATTTTTAATGAAATTGTTCACAATTCTTACATTTCATTGTTAGAGTTTGAAGGTATATAATACAAGTAATATAATGTTGTACAACTGTTGTGGGGCTCGTATATGCTTAATACATGAGAAAATTTTTGACATCTCGCTTGACCTTCAGTTTTGCGAGATACCAAATTTTTTCACGCAGCTCGAAGCAAAGACAAGCATTAGGAAAGCTTCTACAACATAATATTCTTTATTACATTCTGTTACTAATAATAGTAACATTTTCTACTGAAAATGGTGTAATATCAGTGTCAAGCGAGGGCAGATACGGCGGGGCAACGGGCTGATATTTGATATCCTGCCCGTTGACAAGATATTTGTTTTAAATCTATAGCAACAGAACGCTCGTAAACTAACGTTCTAAAAACATCCATTTTGAAAAAAGAAAATGGCTGAATCAGTCCATCAATCGCTAGCGGACAAATCTTCAGAACTACAGTCAGTGACTGAATCGTTAAACCAACAAAGACATGAGAAATAGAGAATAGATAGTTGTTGTCTTGGATTGGGAAAGTTGATCAGGCAAGGCTTAGTGTCTATAGGTTAGTAGGTCTACGAATTTTATCCATTGAGTCGGGTGAACCGAGCCTGACCAAGTTTCATACTTCGAAGCACCAACCATCTATTCTATTTATCATGTTGCTCAGTTGTGATCCGCATGACAATAAATTGAATATTTGGATCGGAGAAATACTCATGTCAACACCTTTTTAATTATGAATAAAAATGAAGAACTGTTTATTTGAAACGTCCTATATTGCACATATATGCAGCTCTACGATAGTGATGATGAATGATGCATGAACGTGACGTTTACCCGCGGAAAAAAGTTGTGTCGAATGAAGACAATAATTTCTCTATTTTAAGTATTTAAACATATTAGAAACAAAAAAGATCGAGCAATTGATCCATGAATGTAATAAACAGGTTATTACACGGCTGATCGGCCCGCCACCTCGAAATCTGCCCTCAGTACGAACATTCAACGCAAATAAAGATTGAGAAAACGTAAACGAAAAAATGAACTGTAAACGTCAGGATGCTCAATGATTACCACGCATTCAAAAATCTTTCTTTAGAATGACAATCGACAACTGAAACATGCGTTTCGCAGCCTACGGAAAAAAGTGAAAAATCAGTTTCAGGTATAGGACAAATTCTACCAATAACATTAACAGTGAATTACGTTGTCTCTTGTTGTTTCTTTTTGTTGCATGTGCATATCTGACTGTAGGAGTTTAAATAGGCAGTTATGATATGCACTTATGTGTGGATCTATTTATAAAATTCAAGAAATACAGTAACCTTCCATTGAACATGAACGTTTTTCTTGTTCTCATTTTTATGTGTGGGCATACTAGGCACAGTTTAAATCTACACAATTCTACACAGAGAAAGGTTATGATAAAAAATCCAGATTGGATGAAGCCCGGAAATCAGACCACCCTGCCAATAAGACCAAATTTCAAAAGTGCTAGGGGTCTTAATAAAGGGATTTTACAGCGTTGTAATGCTGGTCTCAAAATTTATGCCACAGATTTTAGATGTCATTACCTTGCGAGAAAACTGAGTAAAATATTACTTTAACCCCCCCCCCCGAAAAAAACCAAAAACAAAGTAATTCAAATCCCTTTATCTTTAGGAGCCATAGCTACATGTGAAAAGCTTTAAAAAAGCAAACCTTTAGAACGTTCAGCAGCAGTTCACAGCAATCCTTTTCTGACTTCAAAAATTTCGCTACATGTTCATAAGCCTCCGTCCATTCATTGTCATAGAGGTTGGAGAAAAATTCACTAATCTTTGTAGGCCTATTTGGATCACTTAAGTCAGCGATATTCGGATTTCCTGCCGTCATCTTGTCACCAGCAAGCTTTGATAACCTTTGTAAATTATGAAGTTCTATTAGTTTCACATTTTTATCTTCAGGAGTGAACACTGTAAGTCACAAGAGCCTGTGGTTGAGTTCAGTATCGTTCGTAGAAGAAATAAGCTACATATATAAACTTAGCTTGTCATATTTGTAAAATAATTATACAGCTTAGTCAGGAAATATGGAAATTCCTCCTGCACTTTGTTACTCATGGGCAAAGAGATCATCTCTAATAGCATCAAAGTGTTTTAAAAACTCAACTCAAACGTTGACATTTATACAGAATGCCATCAAAGAGTACCCCGTTATTCTGACAGATGTTTTAAGACCTTTTGATATAACTCAAGCCTTATATCACTTTACAGACTATCTCGCTTCCAGTTCTATTTACGTTCAATCACTAAAAGGTCTTTTCGCTGTTATCTTATTATTATTATGTACGAATTACATGTACCTTAGAATAACTTTTCTCTTGTCTGCCTCTAACGTCGAAATGTCTTTAGTCAACTTTTCTGTGACCTCGTTCAATTGTTCAAGCAGAGAATTGTTTTCTTCACTTATCCTAAAAATGGAAGTTTTTCTGACTATGATACTCATTGGGATTTGCAAAACTTAAAAGCATTGTAAAAAAGCAAACCTTTAAATATGTGATGATTCACCCGTTATAATAACAAGTAAATGAAATCAATATTTTCAAAAAAAAGAACCACTCCAAAAATAATTTAATTGCAATAATATCCCCGCCCTTACAAAAAGTTAATCCTGAAAATAAATATTTTGCTTGCAAGATCCGTGCCATCTGAACTTGAATAATCACAGTTATAAAGTGCAAGTGTTGATTGACTTATTGTATGGTGTTTAATGCCGTTTTCAACATTATCTCAGTAATGTCTGGGCGGCTAGTACACCTATCCATGTTTTCCTGGAGTTTCTTTTACCAGTACTCCGCATAATATTCTTTCCAAGCCACTGGCTGCTTTCCCACGTAGCTATTGTCGATACAATGGTCAGCGGTGAGAGAAGAATGATAAAGTGCAAGTAAAATTGTGCTGTAAAGTAGTGCAAGTAAAGTTGGGGGGCTATGGAGTGATATACAAGATACAATCTTTTGTTATGTCTATTTCCTTTCGCATATTTGTAACTGACTAGTGCTCTTCTAACAATTCTATTGCAGATTTTCAAAAAAACTTCAAATTGAAATGTCATGTTCAGCTTCTATTTTTAATAGTTTCTAATATCAATCTCTTTGCCTGGTTCCATGTGTAAAACAATAATATCTTTCGTTTCATTTATTGCTATTCATGCAGGGTTTTTCTTCTACAAAAAAAAAAAAAAAAAAATCAGTACAGATCACAGCAAAGAAGTGATTTAACTTGGTCACCATAGCATTAAAAGGTGATAGGTTTTTTTTTTTACCTTTTTATTTTTTCCTGTTGTCCATGCAGAATGGCATCCATCTCGTTTGTTAGTTTCTTGATGAATTGTAAAAGCATATGCTGACCTTTATTTCCAACCATGGAATTTCTAGAAGCCGATCTGAAGTCAGTCCTTCCTTTCACGTCTTTTACATAAGTCTTGAAATCTTGTATGACCAGCTTGTTTTCCATCATTTTGAGTTCCTCTTCGATGGATCCTGCATCCACAAGAGTGTCTGTCCGTCTGTAAGTTAATTATTAACCAATGATTAAACCTGATCACTAAGACTTTCATTTATGTATTCTATTTTTTGAATAACAAACGAATAATCAAAATTTCAAATGGTTAGGTGATTAAAGACAAAAACCTATGAATGAACGGACAGTTAACTCTTTGTCTGCTTATGGTCAATATCAGCTGCTAAAATTACGCATTGAGTGAATATTAAACTGAACAAAATAAAGTGTTGGATCTACACTGTCCACACTAAGTCAGACAGTCTGACTAAAACAGTCTTCATAATCGTTTTTGCTTTCAAAAAGAAGATATAGATTAAGCCATGCTCTATGAAAAAGGTCAGCCTGGGCAGTCCATGCAGGCTGACATGGGTCGAAACCATTTGCCATTTGTAGATTTTCTGCACGTCAAAGGACATTCCACCTCCAGATTCAGTTAGTTGTTATCAAAATAGATTTTATGAATTCATTGTTATGTGATGGTGTATCATGGTATAATGCATCACAGAGATGCATTTAAGCCCCTTTTGCCAGAACACTGCTAGCCGTCCGTCTTTCCGTCATTCCGTCCCACGTTCTTGTCCAGAACATAACTATTAGAGGTGTAAACATGAAACTTCACAGGTGGATAGATCTCATCAAGGAGAAGTGCAGTGCACAAGAGCCACAACTCTTGATTGCATGATTTAGGAGTTATTGCCCTTTGATATTTCTGTTACTTAAATTTTGTCCAGAGCATAACTTAAAGACTACATGAGGTATAAACATGAAACTTCACAGGTTGATAGATGACATTAAGGAAAAGTGCAGTGTACAAGAACCACAACTTTCAGTGCCATAATTTAGGAGTTATTTCCCTTTGATATTTTTCATACTTAAATTTTGTCCAGTGCATAACACTAAAAATATTACAGGTGAGAAATATGATACTTCAGAGGTGGATGTTATCAAGGAGAAGTGCAGTGCACAAGAACCATAACTCTTGATTGCATAATTTGGGAGTAATTGCCCTTCCTTATTTTTCTTACTTACATTTTATCCAGATCATAACTTGTGAACTACATGAGGTTTAAACATGAAACTTCACAGGTTGATAGATTACATTAAGGAGAAATGCAGTGTACAAGAACCATAAGTTTTAGTGCCATGATTTAGCAGTTATTTCCCTTTGATATTTTTCTAACTTTAGTTTTGTCTGGAGCGTAAGTTGAAAAGTATTAGAGGTCTAAATATGATACTTCATAGGTGCATAGATCACTTTCAGGAGAAGTGCAGTGCAAAGAACCATAACTCTTAGTTGCATAGTTAAGGAGTTATTGCCCTATGTTACTTTTGTTACTTAAATTTTGTTCAGAGTATTACATGAAAACTACATGAGCTATAAACATGAAACTTAACAGGTTGATAGATGACATTGAGGAGAAGCGCAGTATGCAGGAGCCATAATTTCAGTAGCATAATTCTGGAGATTTTGCCCTTTATAATTTTTCATACATAAATTTTGTTCGGAGCATAACTAGAAAATTGTAAAAAGCATCAATGTGAGATTTATGAGGTAGGCACATTTTATTGAGGAGAAGTGCAGTACCATGATTTTGGAGTTATGTCCCTTTGTTGATTTTTAAGTCTCAAGGTTTCTTTGGAGCATAACTCGATCTGTGTTAACTTCACAGCTGGATAGTTGTCATTGAGGAGGAGTGCAGTACGCAAGAATGATAGCTCTGCCTTCCATGATATTTTATATATTGCTCTTTGTTGTTTTTCAGATTTTTTCCTGTCTGATTTCATATGTGCTTACATTTGACAGCTATATAAGAAAAGTGCACCTTGTTGAAGTTTTTTAAGTTTACTTTGTATTTAGCATTGCTAGAATATAATTCTTAAATCTAGCTGTTTTGGTCTTTAAACCAACCTACAAGAAAACACACATCTTTTGAGCAAGCACTCGGCGGGGGATGGCCATGTCAATATGGCTCTTGTTTACACAGCTGTCGATATAAGAGATTAAGATCATAAGGTTGACGCACAGGTACTGCTGATTTCTTTACCTTTGTAATTGTTTGCAGATATCTACCAGTCCAGAGCTATCTATGCCCATGTTCTCCCGTATTTCTTCCAAACTTAATGAAACAGTCTTCAGTTCCTGACAGCACCTGTCCGAATTTGAAAGAAGTCAATCAAAGTTTCACAGAGCGGTTTTTCTTCTGAATTTGCATGACCATTTGAACCTTTTTTGAACAATATAATATATATACAATATTTTTTTTATTTGTAAATGTAGGCCTCTGGCCCATAATACAACATTTCAATTACAATGAAAACAGCAGAGTTACAATTACATTTGAGCCATAACATGTGAAAAAGGAAGCTTCATGCATCTGCGGAAATTTTTAAACCAGACCAGCCTGTGCAGTACGCACAGGCTGACCTTGACTTAAACTTTCAGTATTAGTCAATATATCGTATGCTCAAGGACCCGTCTACCCCATAATTCAGTCGATTGTTTAAAAAAAAAAAAAAGTGAATGTTATGGATCCATTAGAATATAATAACTAGCTTGGTATGATGGATTACGGAGATGCACTATGCCCCCATTTCCAGAGTATGGCTTAATTACATATAACATAAAATCACTGTAACCTTTATCCTGCTACATCTACATAAATAAAACAGCAGATAATCAAAAAAAAAAAAAACCTCAAATATTGATATTTTATAGTCTATTATTGGGGGTATAATATCTAATTATCGGACTGTGCTAATCCAAGATCAGACGGCACGTTCTGTGCGGTCTGATCTTGAGTTACACCACTCTCACAAGGTGAATGAATAATACTTAACAGCCTATAGGTTAACTACTTTGATAAGCATCCTTTAATGTTAAAATTGTTGAAATGTATTTTGCTACTTTTCTAATGGTTACTAAATTTTTGCATTTCAGTAAATTATAAAAAGACATTATATCTTTTCTACCTTGATACCATGAAAACAATAATGTTTGTCTTTCTGCATTAAACAGAGAACAATGGAAAAAACAGTGATATTCAGTTTCTACAACTAAAATGTCATGATTTAATAAACAATGGTGACACACCCTGTCATCTCTTTCTATGTTAAAATGTCTACCTAGCTCTATATTTAATTTATGACTAGAACACCTAAATCTTGCGAGAGCTCTTCTTAAACTCGGGGAGATATCCACACATAGATATTTCTCCGGATTTAACAAGGAAAATATATGTTTATATAAATCACACCGAGGAGAATTTTGAATTGACTCATTCAAATTTTGTAGTGAACAGTCCGAAATTCTTCTCTTAAAAAGCTTAACAAAGTGATCAATGTCCCCTAGGTCTTGTGAAAGCCACGCATAAGCAAAACCATTTGTACAAAGAAGATTTTTAACTTGTGTGACCCAATTGGTTCTACCAAGATCGGCATGTGCCTTAAGCATCTTATAACACTGCTTGGGAAAACGGTGATTATCCATACGTAATAGTTTACACCAATATTTAACCACTTTAGTTTTATAAGTAACATATAATGGTAGTCTACCACATTCAGATAATACAATACAGTTGTTAACTGAATGATTAACGCCTAAAAATTCTCGACAAAATTTTAATTGAACATTTTCAATAATCTCGGAATACTCGTAGCCCCATAGCTCTGCACCAAATGTGAGGATGGGTAAGACCATTGCATCAAATAGTTTAAAGTATTCCTTATGCGGAAAGAAGCCAAATTTATACTGATATGATTTAATAGAAAATATTGCCTTTTTTGCTTGTGACGCAAGTTTATATTTTGAGGCAGACCATGAAAGTTTGGGTGTTAACAACAGACCCATATACTTATACACTGAAGTTGTTTTTACTCGTAAACCATCAAAGTACCATTTTTCACTCATTTTCAGGGGACCACCGTTTCTAAAAACCATGATTTCTGTTTTACTTAAGTTCACGGAAATTTTTGTTTCATGACAAAATTCGGATAGTTTATTGAGTTGTAACTGTAGATTATTTACTGTGTCCGCGCAATGAGCAACATCGTCTGCATACAACAAGCAAGAGATAGGTGAAATTTCATCAGATATAAAAATCCCGGGACAGGTTTCTCTAATAAGGGTAGATGAACAATGACTGATAATTCAGATTTAAAACTGTTTACTAGACGAAAAGATTTTTACACTTGTCCAACTTAAGGGCATTTGTAGACGACAAATTAAATACCACGTTAAGGATCGAATATGCTATCGAACATATAGAAAACGTTGTTGGAAAAGGAGAAAATGCTGGATACCAGCATTTTCTCTTTTTCCAACACTGTTTTCTTTCCCATGGTCGTTAAAGCTTAGGAATAGATGGCAGAGGGTTTAATTAAATATCACTTGATGAAGGATTGAGATAACTTTGGATTGTCTTAATGGATGAAGTCAATTATTGTTACAAACTTCACACTCAATCATGAGAAATGCTGGCTCATCTGACTGGATCTACACTTGATAATAAGCCACATAATTTATCTAAGAATTTATTGATAACAGATATTTCTTAACAAATGATTTGAATAGTTTCTTTCCTCTAACATTTCCGTTAAATCCATTCCAAAACTCTTAAACATACATACTGGCCATGTAAATAGTTTATTTGAATGTATTTCATAGTCGATCTAAAAAGCGTCCAAGAGATGCTGCAACAAGGTTTAGGTTATTTCTACATAAAGGTCACCTGACTCTTGAAAATCTACTTCAAGTACTCCTAAGCCTACATTCAACTCAGCCCAATGCAATATTTCTGCGTCCAGTATTCTAATTGGCTGTGTCATGTCTTAGCCAACCATAAGGTTTGACTTAGAACTCGCAGCGAAAATAACATTTGAAAAGATTTCTGTATAATTGTCAGGGTTGATACACATGGTTAATATTTGGAAAATAGGGTTTACACATAAACCATCTGTTTGAAGTACAGTTGCAACCATAATTAGTCAATAAACAAATTTTATATAGAGGATATTTGTTTTTTACGGTGAAAGATCGAAATTTATTTCATCAAGTGAACATCATCGGTAATATTTTCACGAGATGAAATAAATTTCGATCTTTCACCGAAAAATACAAATAATCTATTCATTTCATGCTTTCAACCCTTTCTGGGGGGGGGGGACTTAATCAAAATCCAGTGCAGTTCTTTTCGGTTATTCCCCGTGGCGTACCTCCTCTGCATAGCAACGCATTACAATATTACGTGAAGCGCGAGAAATGTAAGGTAAATTACGTCATATTTCCATCTGGTTGTGAGGCACGCGCATTTTACCTACGTAACTAGTGCGCGGGAACAACTGTTTCCGCCTTCAATTGAAGAGTTAGAACATAAAAATCGGTATTTTCACTGGTCGTAACCATGAAATATCGAAAAATAATTCACCGATATTTCTCGATAACCTACCGGAAAGCATGAAATAAAACAAGCTATTCGAACAAATAAAACATCTAAGGTTTTTTGAGGAAAGTGTGCCGAACAAAGTCTGAAATCATAACATCTGTCAATGTAGTTTACCTCGGAATGTCCCGTTTCCATCTTTGTGTAGCTTCAGTCACAGACCATGTGTGGTTTTGCTCTATTTTTTCATTGTCTCCAAAGAAACGAACAAGTTCGATAATGCTGCCATCGATTTCCTGCAATCTGGAAATGAACAATATCTGAGCCATGCTCTGTGAAAAGGAGGATAATGTGTCTGCAGTAAGTATCAAACATGGGTCGATACTTTTTGCTATTGGTAAATTTTCAAATTATCAAATCTACCAATCTGCCTCAAAATTCAATCGACTGTTAAACAAAATGGATTTTATAGATCTATAATTATATGATGACTTGAATTGTATAATGCATTACGTAAATGCATTGGCATTGGCATTGGCAGAACATGACCCATTTAAAATCAACACTCCTGTCATCAACCTTTAGACTGTTGAATCGGTGATAATTATAGACCACATGTATCTCATAAAATATTGGACAGTGCAGGCCTAAGATCATACTAAAAACTATATTGCCAACGACGTGTTAATCGTTAAAGTTTACTTAAAGTTATACTGACTGATGCAAATTCATGAATGTTTTCATTCAGAATATCTTGATTTTTTTTAAAAATATCTTGACCTGCAAGAACAAAAAAAAGTACCTAAATCGTACCCAGTACACTCAAAATTAGGGAAAATAAGCCCATGTAAGCACTCACTGTTTTGTTGTTTTACGATATTCAGATAGACAAATTTGAACACATTGAAGATCATTTTTCACGTCATCGTTTTCGCAGTCAGAATCTTTTCCCAACATCTCGGAAAGCATGGGTTTGATCTTGGCCATATGAAGTCGATAACTTTCGGCAAATTCACGGCTGTAAATGAACCCACAATATAATGAATACCATACTGGCCAAGAACAGCAAAGGGCTCATTTCACCGATCATCACAAATACTCAAAAATCTATAAAACAGACATAACAGTTTGAAATTTGAAAAGGGTCGTTCCACATCAATGTTGGATGGCTTAAAACCTTTCTGAAGGCTAAGCATTTCATTATCTTTGCTGTAAATGCAACGTACTTAGATATCAAATGTAGTCATGTTTCAATATACCGGTGATCTAGATACTTAAATAGATAACATTTTCAATGATCTGCGACTCTTGAGCCACAGTTTTCTTTCATGTTATAGTCTGTTTTTGTTCAGTTGTGACTCACAGATTCATTCCAAAAGGCATAAACAGAACACAACATTTTCTGGTATGAACAATTGACCTGGTTGGCAAAATCGATGACAAATTAATCTAATATGAAAACTGCATGAAAAGTACTTTGTTTTCCAGGCTTCTTTCACACATCCTTTTTATGATGAAGTTTTATGCTTGAGGTAACAGCTTATTTACTTTACACCTATGTAACTTTTAAAAAATCATCTAATGATTGCCATGCTGCCAAAAAGTCAGGCAACAATGCTTAGTTCAAATATTTCAATGAAGTTAACGAAACAGGGCCAAGGAAAAGTGTAGCAATGATTGAGAGAATAATTCATTACAAAATTTTAATAATGACATGATTAAAAAAAAAAAGAGACGTAAAATATGACAAGTTTTGGCTATTTTTGTACCTCATAACGGTTGGGGAAAAAACCAAACCAGTCAACATATCAACATAAACCTTGTAGATATACGGAATAAAACAGTAATAGAAATGGCAACCAAAAATCTGCAGACGAATTTCTAAAAAAAGATTTTTAAGTGAATATAACGAAGAAGCCGAGAATTCTTTAAAGACTACAAACTCAAATAGGTAACATCTAGATTGCAGTTAGTAGATCAGCATTTTATCAAAGGAGTTATTTCATTTTAGAATGAAAATATTTTTTCTCAGTTGTCGCTTGTAAAGCATTATTTTGTCTCGTACCCATGTTTTGGTTGCTGTTTGTTGACCGCTGTCCAAATCATCTCAAGGCCTTCATCTGGTGTATCTTGAAATGGCTTTTTCGAGAAATTATTGTCAAGGATACACTTTGCTATCTTCCCACAATTTATTTGAAGTGTCTCATAGTTTCGAAACCTGTAAAAGTTTTGAATAATAGTCAGACACATTATCAAATGATATCTTTCACATGTTTCAGGTCTTTTTAGCCAAATCTAATCAACGGCAATATTGTTTGAAAATAACAAAGGCCTAGTGTAAAAGTAGAACATTACTTTTTCTAAGATAAATTTTTAAAGTACATGTATCTAATCTATTTACTAAGTGGTTTATTTTTGCGAACATTTTAGGAAATGTTTGATTATCTTTTTTTTCCTCAAATGACACGAAGTGGTATTACATAAGTGACAATGTAGCATTATGAGAAAATTACCATATTGCCATGCAAATGTGTCTCTTTTCATGTTGTGTTCAGCTTCAGTTACAGTGCATAGGTTTAACTTTTACTATACCTACCGAAAATAAAAATAATGATGCTGAAACATGTCTAGTGTCAGTAATTATTAGACATACATACATACATTTTATTGGTAATCGGCAATACATTTTGCCTTTGACAATTTACAAAAAGGGTATGGCAAAGACAGGTATGGAAAATGCAACATATAAACACATTTTTTAAATGATAAACAAAACAGTTTGAATTAGAATTGACCTTTCTGCCGATTTTGATTGACAGGTCATATCAGCCAATCAATATGCAGTATAGCGTGTCATGTAAACAAAAAGGTTGGACAAAGTGACAGTGTAATTTATGTAATTTAGTTTTTTTCGTGTAAGTCAAAGAAGATTGGAATATAATATAATTATTTGAAAATGGATTAAAGTCGCAGATAAGAATCATGTGGTAAGGTAATTATTACATTACATACCCTGAAAGGAAACTAAATTTATCCATTCCAAAAATCTACATCTACGAAAATGTCGTCGCTGGATTTAACCAGGATTTCAATAAACCAGCCACTATATCAAACAACAGATAAGCAGGTTTTTTGTTGAATCTTTCGCGAAAGAATGAACGATTATGCCAAAGTGTATTGCTAAACTACCTTTACGAGAAATCTAATTGAACGAACACCTTTCAAATTCAAAACCATCAATGTAAACAGTGGTAATCGATGTACGAAACGAGCCATAGGAAGAAGTATATTATATTGACAGTCACTCGTCATCCTGTTTCATAAATAAGTGACTTTATGAACGTCATCCTATGGTTCTTGCTGAATACTTTAGGGAGCATTTATATTCTAATCTTTATTCCTGTTTCAGACGTTTAAATGTGACTGTTAATGGCACTGTCGTCTGGTTCGAACAATTGCTTGTTTTCCCCACGATCGTCGCATAATTGAGGCATGCACGTCCATTCTAAATCAGTATAACCTTTATAATCACCTCAAGTGACCAGACAAATCCAAATTAAAAGTTTTTACAATATACATCTGTTAAAAATACGATAAACTACTTAATTGATCACTTACAATAAAACTTTTTGATTTCCACTCAAACATGTATTAGAGGCTTTAATTAACTCTTTACCAGGCAACAAAATATTAGATTCGTCTATTTTGAAAACACTTTCTGTCGACAAACTAAAAGTTGCTTCAGTGATGAGATTTGTCTCTGAAAGGGTAGAAAAGAATACCCAAGAAGAAAGAGAAAACTTTTGAAAAGTCTCCTTCTTCAAGATCGTTAAAGAACGGGTTAAGAAGTTAATCCTTTTATTATACTGTATACAGTCAAATTGACATGTTATATGCTGACGATATGTCTTAAAGACTTATGCCTATATTGGTAATTATAGATGTATTTTAATTTGAAATAGTGTGACCGAACATGGAATTACGAACATATTTGCGCCATTTTCACTTCTCGATTTTTCATAGATATGTCATTATTTAAAATATTTTTTCTCGTTACGTTGCCAATTTAGTTTGAATTGATAAGAAAGTTGGGGAAAAAGTTGGGGTGATTAACTTGGAGCGAACTATCATCTAGAATAAAACTGAAATAAACTCTCTATCTCTATGTATTCGACGCCATTTTCTGGTTTGTTTGTCGGGCGTAGCAACCAAAATACCGCGTTACTAAGGTGGGCGTGCCCAACTCGAGTTTACAAAAAGGTCAATTTAGCACAGTGTTTGTTGTTTTCAGTCGTTTTCAACCGTAATGGGACAAGATATAACTGCGTTTTATTATCAATAAACTTTTTGAGTCTCTTACATTTGATCACATCCTTCTTTAATTGACAAAAGTGTTGCAACGACAGGTTTTCCTATGTTATTCTTGTGTTTTTTCTTAAAAGCATCAACTTTAAATGTCTTCTCAACGACTTCATGTTTTAATTCTTCAAGCAACTCAGGTAAGTATGTTTCATCGTTTTCAATCCTGTAATGAACGAAATACCGAAATTAACAAATTAGATAATTCAATTATACAACAATATAAATCAAAGATACGTAAACCCTTTGTCAGATATGTAAAAATGTAAATCGGTAGTAGGATCTATGCACCTTAACCACATTGCAAAAAGAGTAGAAAATCAGAAAACCCGATCATGGATTAGCTTGTAAGTTCATATTTTTAGAAATGTTTCTCATTTTATCTTGCTGAATACTCTGTGACACACGTAAATTTTTCTAGCCATATTATGTACTTTTATGAAATGTTTTCCTGCGTATTTTGAAATATGACAGACTTTGTGCATGTTAAAGATTTTGTCCTTATTAAGGAGAAACATGAGGGAGATGATCATAAAACTTCTTTGCATGAGCCAAATTCATTGACTTCAAACGAATTAGTGATCGAAACAATGACGTAAGGCAAAATATAGTCATAGTAAATCCACAGTTAATTCGTCGTCCAGTATTATAACTACCTTCTATCGAACCGTATTACTCTTGTGATCAAAGTTATTGGTGTTACTGTTCTGTATACAATAAAAGGATACAAAACTTGCCTCGATTCGAGTCTTTGTCTAATACCTTGTATCTCTTTCATCACCTTAGATTCAGATTTGGTAGTTCTCTGTTTGAAAGCAGTGTTGTCATAGTCATTCCTATCCACTTCATCTGATAGAGTTTCAATCTCTCTTAATGTAGCTTGTGATTCTTTTGACCTATAACAATCGAGTGGAAGTTAGTTCACCTTAATTCGTCAGTTCTATAGTGCAGAGCGCAACTTAGTTTTCTATGAAGCCAATGATGCTCAGGCAGAACATGCAGTCTGCTCTTCTATGTACTGACACTTAGAGTGATAATACCTCTTTGCACAATTCGGTTAAGTTTTCGCTGATTGGAATTATCTGTTCAAAGTATTTATCTCTATAATGGTAAAGCAATAATTCTTACATGTTGTTCTTATATCACAAACACGAAAAATAATTGTTATTTAATTGTTACTTCCACATATTACAATCTTTTATGGTTGTTTGGTCATGCTAGAAATAGAAATAGTGGATCTCAGGTTAAACATGGAGATCAATATTATAGTCTTGCGACTAGACAAAATTTTCTCCAAATTTCTCATTTACACAATTTTGGCATTCTTCACAGTAACTGTGAAATATCATTGATCAATATACACATGAGCCGTGTAGACTGCACAGGCTGACATGAGTCGAAACTTTAGCTATTTGTAAATTTTTTTCATGTCAAATGACCATTTTATTACTGGATTCTATCGGTTGTATGACAAAATGGATTATAGTGATCTATAATTATGTGACGATTTGATTGGTACAATGCATTACGTAGATGAATTAAACCACATTTTTTTAGAGCATGACTCACATGTTTTTAAGAATATTATTTTCAAATTATATTTTGAATCATACCGCTTCTCGAGTGTTTTTAGAATATTAGTAATCTCATCTTTGATTTTCCTGTCAAGCTTAGACGATCTTTCCTTAAAGGCTGAGACATCATACGAATCTTTTCCAACCTGCTGAGACAGTAACTCAATCTCCTTTTCAAGTGATTCATTCTTCCTGCGAATATAAATCAACCAGTTCATAAATTGATTCAGGGCTAATTGGATTTGTAAAAGCTATAAAAGTGTAACAATTAAAACCTATACTTATATCAATATATATTTTCTTTACAAACCAATTTTACAATAGATATGTGTACCAACCAAACTCTTCTCTATAATAGACGAGCATCACTTCAGTAAGAATCTCAGAAAAATCATAAATTTTTGAGCCCTGCTATGATCATAATGGTCATTCCAAAGTTCAAGACACGATGTGTAGGTATCGGTGACCGTACTCACTGGTTTGAATCCCGTGAAATATTTTTTTGCTGTTTTTCATTTTTCTTGGCCTTTTCATTGGCTGTCGTGTTGGTTTGATGACTGTAAAACACATACAAATACCACCTTATTAAACTCTCAATTATGATAGTTTGATAAAAAAGTAAGGTCTCTAGAATGCAATTTAATCGCCATTATTATTATTATTATTTTTTTTTCGCCATTATTATTGTTAAGACTATTGATACCTGAGATCAAAACTGCTGCCATATTTTCATCTGGATAGACGTATTTAGATGGCCGAACTATATTTTATCTACAAAAGTACACATCTTTAAGACCAATGTTGGCGATCCCAAACATGTTAGATATTTTAAATAATTTGTAGATCCAACAAACATTCGAATTAACGGAGCTTAATTGTATATTCGATTATATCCTTTTTTTCTGATATAAACGGAACAACTGTCTTCTTGGCATTGAATCACCATGTACTAACAACTTAACTAACAAGGCGTAAAAATTCCAATGGCGTACACAATAAAATATCCCTAAATCAACGTAAACGATACCCATAAATTAATTGAAATAACACTTTACGCGCACTACGAAAGTCCCACGAGTTAACTTTACAATTGGGTGAAGCAAAAAGGTATACATGAATGTAAAGTGAAATAATAAATCTTAGTGTAGAAGCAGTCAAAACATGTCAGTATTCATGATTTTCCACATTTGTCCTTGGCAAATTTGTCGTTAAGCATGTTCTTTTTTAAATCAAATTCCTGCAGACCTTTATGGCATCTAAAAGATATACAGTACCGTTCAATGAACAATTTCTTGATATTATTCATAACGATCTCGTCCGGACCTAGACTTTTCGAAGTATTATCTTGCTCTTTGATCTGTTCATCAATGGGTTTTTGAAGTGAAGAATACAGTTGCGTCAGTTTGTTGGTATGGTTCTGCTCAAGGTCCCTTGTTCTTTCAGTGAGTCTGCGATCAAAGCAAGTGCTTGGACTGTTTAATCGCAAGATAGGTAACAGGACAATTCGTACCAGGACAATAGATACAAAAAAAAACAACATGTACCTAGAGCAATCGATACTCAGGGAAACCCTTACCTGGGTCAATTTGCACCAGAGCGATTGGTACCTTAAACAAATTATACCCAGGACATCTAGTGCCTAAAACATTGGACACAGGACAACTCGTGACCAAAAATATGTCATACTAGCCACCAATAACACTGATCGAGAATTCTCTAAAGGAGTAAACAGCTATAAGACTGATTGTCTGAGTAATGAATTGTTCGAAATACGAGATGTCCTAGGTGCATATTGTCTGGCGACAAATCGTCCTAGGTGCTAATTGTCTTGTTAATAATTGTCCGACATATGTGTGTCGGTAGTACCAATAATTGTCCCAGGAACGAATTGTTCTAGGTACCAAGTTTCTGGAAGAGTGTACTAATTGTCCAGGTACAAATTGTCTATATAGAATTATTCGAAAAGCTTCAAATTACTACATTGTGTATGAAAACGAAAAATCAGAATGTAGATATTTTTAACCCTTGACCAGGTGACAATATTCCAGACTTGTCAAAATAGAGAACATTTGCAGAAGACAAAACTGGCTCAAATGATGAAATTAGATGTAGAATTTGAAAACGCAGAAAAACATTGTGGTAACCTGCAATTTCTCATTTTTCTACACTGTTTTCAAAAGCTGCTTTCCTTGGGTGTCTTTGGAACACGAGATTTTATGGTAAAGAAATGGTTATTAGGAAATGCATACTAACTTATCCTGTTTTATATACATGTTAAAAGACGTAAGTGTTGAGGCTTTGTTAATTTTTTTCGCTATTGTAATTTGAGTTAAATTGTCTTTGAAAGTTCACCAGCTGTAACAACATTGACGTAATGTAACAAAGCTTATCCTCCTAACTTCAAAGGCGGAGAGTTCCCCACTTGGTTTTGAAAATATTATCACAAAATGTGAAAAACACATTTTTTTACATTTGTTCGACCTTAAAATACATTTAAATGTTAAAATTATGTCGAACAACAACCACCATTTTGTTCGTCGATCTGACTATTTACACAACGACCTTGTTAGTTGCCATCCAAAATCTGCAGTATAACGAAGTGTATCATGAAAACGAAGTTTAACTAAATACTCCACCTGTCAATAAATAAGGTCTTGATATTAGTCACAACTGTCTCATCCGGATCTGAACTTGGCGTAGTATTCTTTTGCACTCTGACCAGTTCGTCGAAAGGTTTTTTAAGTGAAGCATACAATTGCCTAAGTTTTTCAGTATTGTCCTGGCTCACATTCCTGATTTTGTCAAAGCGCCTACAACAACAACAACAATGTAATACGATAGAGTTAATTCTCCACCTGAGAACATAATGAAATTTCGAACAAAATTGCTATGTTTCAGCGCAATGGCTTTACTATGACTACGTATTAGTCGAAAGGGTCATTACACACCTTGCTGGGTCTTTTAAAGTTAACCCTAAATTCATATACATGTAACACTATATGAAACACATGACCTTGTCTGACCCCAGTACATGATATGAAGAAGGACTAGGTTCTTACTTTGCAAAATATCAAACTTGCAATCAATTGTGATTACAATCAAGACCGTTCCTCTAATCATAGGGTGGGGAAGAGGGTCGCTGCACATGAAATGTGAGAGAGGCTGCCCGATGGAAGACGATATCTTGTTGACAGACCGGCTGGCAGCGATCCCAGTTGCTCACATTTAGAGTAACTTCATTTATCAATGGGGGAAAAATAAGACCGGTTTTATTATATTAGGCGAGTCCTATCAACTTCGTGCAAAACAAGAGTTTGAACATTGTTTGTTCTGACTCTAACATTTCAATTATTTGAGATGATTCATTACATATTTGTCGAATAAGAAATTTTGAGACCCATGGCTTAGCAGGTTGATAAGGAACAGTTGCATGTCCGTTATTTTAAATGCAAAGAAGAGAAATATAATCAGTGAGGTAAAATATGATTTCACCTGGACATTTCATTCCTGATAAAGACAAGGTCTGTTTGTACTTCCTTCATTTCATCTGGACAGCCATCTTGAAAATCGTCTTTCGATATATCTATGTCCTCTTGAAGCCATTTTTTAAATTTACCGACAACTTTGGCAATCCAGGGTAATTCGTCACGTGATGTTGATGTTTGTTTGGCTTGTATTTTCGTACCTATGACACTTTAATGAAGAAAGATAGTTTGCATCTGTATCGCATGCCTCTGGTATAAATTCTTTAAATCTGGTATGATGAAAAGCTACCAGAGTGATGCAGATGGATTGATAAATTGCTGCGGACGTAGATGATTGTATTGATAAATACATAGATAGACGGATGGAGAAATAGACGGACAAACGAACGGACAGACAGACAGACAGACAGACGGATTTATTTCATGGCTATCAAATAAATATATTTATTCGAGAATTTATCTTTATCAAATGATCTCACCGGTGAAAATCAGCCCCTTGTGTTCAATGCTTCTCAAAATGTAGTAAAAAACAAAGGGAAGAAAATGTTCAAAAAGAAATATGTTCTCAGCAAAGACATTTATCTTAATACCCCAAAATTATGTCAATTGATCATTTCAAGTTATGTCTTTCTTCATCACACGTTTTTGTTAAAATGTAGACATTGGGAATTCCCACACAAATGCGTTTTCATGTGGTACATACCCGCCAGGTCTCAAGCCTCTTTCACCTTTAATGGAAGGATGAGCGACTCCATACTGAAATCACAAATGTTCAAATTACTTGATGGATTCAATTCCGCTTCTTCGCTCATTGTTTTAAACAGCTGCCGACGACCGGGTCTTAGGGCAGTTTTTTGTTTGTACTACAATGTTTCAATAGTATCAATGAAGAAGACTGAGCTCTACGTCCGTATTTATCAACCATTTTTAAGAACATTCTTAGTCTTATTTTCGAAGATTTTCTAAATGTGAAAGTAACACGACTTCTGATTGGCTAAACCAAATAAATGTACATGTAAGTGAAAGCATCTGTAAAGGTATTGAGTAAGAAGGTTGATTTTACCACCACGGATCCGTGTATTCTAGCTACCAGTATTTTTCTCCTTTTCCCAAAATGTTTTCAAAAGCCTATCTCCTGAGGGTCTGTATTAAAGGTTAAACACAATAAAATTGAAAGTTAGTTATGCTTGTTGATGATTGAAACGACAATTTTCTTCTCTTAGATGGGGGTTTTCTATACCTTTTTTTTTTGCAAATACTTCATATAAAATGACATTTATACATACCTTTGTGCATATATTACGATTTTTATTGATCTGTGATGGATTTAGTTGTTCACGAGGTCTTCCACATAGTTTTATCCACCGAAGACATTTTTTCCGGATGTGTTTTCGGCTTTGGAAATTGGATGAATTTAACTCCCCCCTGCAGTCTATCTTGAAAACGATTATCAGTGTCACACAATCCGTAACTACACCTTTTCACCATTTCACAGATTTTAATTGATCGATAACACAATTGCTGTTTTGATAATTAAATAGATATGATCAAATTATCTCATGTTTATAACAAATTATGTCAGACCTTTTTGTTTACATGACGCCGAATGCTGCGTTTTCATTGGCCGATAAGACGTGGAAAGACCTGTCAATCAAAATCGGCAGAAAGGTCAATTGAGCAATGCTCTGTGAAAGGGGATCTAATACATCTGCAAAGATTATCGCCCCAGGTCAGCCTGTGCAGTTCGCACAGGCTGACCTGAGTCGAAATGTTTCGCTATCGGTCAATTTTCTGCATGTCTAAGGACCATTGTACCTCATGATTCATTCGGTTGTGAGAAAAAAAAGTGGATTTTATAGATCAATAATTTCATGATGACTTGCTTGGTGTCATCATCATAATGGAGATGCATTAAACCCTTTTTGCCAGAGCACGGCTAAACTATAATTTGCTGGAATGTTTTTGTGGGAGAGCACGGGGAGGGGATGGGTGTTGGGGAGCTGTCTGGTTTCATATTTACTCACAAAATTTTAGAAAGTGTAGATCTAAATTAGACTGTAGTGTCTGTGTAGTTTGATCTGGGACTGTATTGTCTGTGAAGTCATCTTAGATCCGCAGTAACCACAAAAGTGACAAATATTGCCTTCGACACCGGAAAAAATAAGCCCAATAACGGCCAATCAAAAATAGAAGCAAATATCCTCGTAAAAGGCCAGTTGTGTACATGAAAACTTTGATGCACTATATGGAAAACAGCAAGAAAGAGAACAAGCGGTCAAAATATCATTGTTTACAGGCTTATCGAATGAGACACTAACCGTTTTTCTGATTTCTGCTATGGATTTCTTTGCTTTTTGAACAGCAATGTCTTTCTCGTCCAACTTCTGCACTCTTTTCTCTATTTCGTCAATATAGTTTGCTAGCTCCCCCACTTCATTCTGTAACGCAAAGAGAAAAATACATACATCGCTCAGTTTTTCTCTATCGTACTCCAAGATTCTCACATTTTGTTATTATTTCTATCTTCTTAACGCATAAAACACAAACGAACACATTTCGCCAATGAAAAATTAAAAAGAGGAAGAAAATTCAAGTCGGACCGGCCCAAAGCTCTTGTGGGTCGTAGGTTACTGGGCTTCGAAAATAAATTAACAACGTAGATTTACGCAAATCATTTGGGATTGTACGTACTCATGTTACGATCACTGCGTTACCCAAAGGTATGACCCGGCGTAAAGTTTTATAAATATATACTCAATTCGTTAAGTTATGCAGTTTAGGGAAACTTGTTTTCTGACTTGATGTTAGGTTACCTAAGCTGCGTACGCAGTTTAGTTAAAGGCAGCCCCGATGTCCAACACTGACTGTAAGATCCTATAGGTAGTTTGAGGTTCATAGGGATCTCCTGATCTTGAAAAATCCCATATCGATTTTTATGAAACTCTTCAAGGTCTTTTAAAATGACCTTACTAGCTCTCACAGCGAAAATTATAATTTTTCTTCAGCAAGAAAGAGCATTTGCCCATTCCAGTAATGTTAAATTTTTGTTCTGAAGCTTAACTTTCACTGATGGTTTCGGACAGTGACCAGAACAGCAAACATAAGTGGACAAAGGCATGACTTCAGAACCTCACTTTAGTTAATTATGAGGCCCTGAATTTGTTCTTTTTTTTAACAACTGATATAGTTCTATACCTTACTTTAGATATCGCTTTTGTCAATTTCATTCAAATCTTCGAAGTCTAAAAAGATTTGTCCAATATTCTCTTACATGGTGTCTGTTCTCCATTTGGCCTCAATTTTACTTTCAGCATGGCTTCATACTTTATACCACTTCTGTTGAGGTATTTGTTCGAAACCACCTGACATTAAGACTTGTTTTTCGCTATGACTTTTTCAGTTCTCCTAAAATTTGCTCACTCGTATTTTGTATTTTGATCACAATCATAGGATGGTAATCCTAAAGACACTGTGTCCCCTTGACCGTAAAAATTCATCTACAGCAATACTTTGGAGCCTGTTTATGGAACTTAACCAGTCCATACAATTCACCACTTTTCATTTTATTGTTGTATGCCATACCACATGATGTGAGCAAACGTTTGTTTGGGTTTCAGAAAAAAATCCATGGGTGGGTGTGGAAAAGAAAACAAAGTGTAGACAAGTGCATGCAAGTCTCTGATATTGAATCGTTTGAAAAAAAAAATAAAATAAAATAAAAAATGAGATGAGGGCCTCAAAAGTTGAAGTTTTTGCTGTTCAAACAATGGACGACCACTGTTACAGTACTTGAATGAGAATTGTTTTCATAAACAGGTAAACCCTTTTCTGGGAATAGCCTTCAACCCTCCCACCGCTATTAAGTTTTTTTATTCATACATTTTAACATTGCATTGAATGCAAAAAATTCAAACTAAGTTACCAAAAAAACTCTGAAAATTTCACTCAGAGTTGGTAAAGGTAATATTATTAGCTATATAAATTTTCAGTACAATAGTTAAAGCATTTCTTAAAGAGATTTCAAAATTTAGGGGGTCCCTATGAACCTCAAACTACCTATACATTGTTCTTTCTGAAATATGTTTATAAGCATCATCTCAGAAATTTACCAATGAATCAAAAGTTTCACAAGAGTTTCAGCATAATAGATGAATAACTAGTGTGGTTTTGGGTTGGTTCTAAATCTCAGAAGTATAGAGTATTTTGGCGTTTTAGACTATGGTTTCAAAGCATGGTTGGCGTCACAAAAGGTGAATACAGGACGCTTAATGTAACCAGTATCTAGAATGGTATAGAATTTCAATATTTATCGGAATACATTTTTAATGAAATATTTTTTAAAACCATATAGGATCGTAATAAGAAAGAAAGAAAGAAAGAAAGAAAGATAGGTAGATATATAGACAGACAGACACAGACAGACAGATAGATAGTTCTTACCCCTTTCAACACTCGTTCGAGGTTAGATATCATTTCTTTGTAGTCTCTCGACTTTGTTTTTACCTGTACAGCTTTCAGATTTTTTACCGCATTTTGGATTTTGACTGGGAAACCAGGGGAACTGATTCCTCTTCCTCTGCTGGCCATGGCAAAAGACTGTTAAACATTTGAACAGTAAACATTTACGGAATATTATGCTGTATTATTTCATCTTTTCGGTAGTTTATCAGGGAATAGTGGTGGATTATAAGTTTTGATAATTCATGGTTACCACCATTGAAATTTACCCTAAATATTTTCGTAACTCTTCAATTGAAGGTGGAAACAGTAGTTCCCGCGCACTCTTTCCCTACGTGTAGGTAAAAATCAACCAGACGGCAATATGACGTAATTTACACCTATCTATTACACATAACTTGTCTTTACGTAATATTGTAATGCGTTCTTATGAGAGGAGGGTTCTCCACGGGGAATTACCGAAAACAGCTGTATTGGGTTTTGATGAAGGTCTCAACGAAAAAAAAAAAAAGGGGGGGGGGGTTAAGAAGCATGAAATAAATAGAATTAATTTTTCGGTGAAAGATCAAAATGTTGTTTCATCTCGTGAACATCATCGGTATATTTTCACTCGTGGCTGAGCCACTCGTGAAAATATTACCGATGAAGTTCACTCGATGAAATAAGATTCTATCTTTCACCACAAAAAGAATATTCTCTATGTATCTTTCCCAGTGCTCATATTTGCTTCGAACGGCGTGAGAAAATATAACATCATGCGAGGCCGAGCGCGCCGAGAGATGTCAAAATTTCTTACGTAGCATCTATTACTAAATGGCAAAACCGTCTTGAAGTTGGGATTTTTTTTTGTTCTTTTATCACACCGTTTGATTGACGTTTACCATCGTTTTGAAATTCTGTTCACTCTTTACCAGATGGCAAAAATTTAAACTTTTTCTAATTGAAAGCATTTGCAGGCGCCAAACTAATTATAGAAAGAATGATTAAGCTGTATCTTTAGAACAGAAGAAAACATTTTGGGAAAAAGCGAAAAATGCTGGTTTCCAGCATTTTCTCCTTTTCCCCCACAATGTTTTCAAAAGCTTCCTACCCGCAAGTTAAAACTGGTGATTGTGCGGTAAAGGATTTAGTCATTGCCTAATTGCAATGTCTAGTATTTAAATAATCATCAGAATCAAGCATTATCTACTGATAGCCTGGGTTCCAGCCCGATCATTTTTTCCTTTTGTATAGTCGGACGTTACTTTGTCAAAAATGAGGGTTTATTTCATGCTTTCCAGTAGGTTATCGAGAAATATCGGTGAAATATTTTTCGATATTTCATGGTTACGACCAGTGAAAAATACCGATTTTTATACTCTAACTCTTCAATTGAAGGTGGAAACAGTTATTCCCGCGCACTAGTTACCTAGGTAAAATGCGCGTGCCTCACAACCAGATGGAAATATGACGTAATTTACCTTACATTTCTCGCGCTTGAAGTAATATTGTAATGCGTTGCTATGCGGAGGGGGTACGCCATGGAGAATAACCGAAAAGAACTTTACTGGATTTTGATTAAGTCCCAAGTCCCTCCCCCCCCCCCCCCCCACAGAAAGGGTTAAAAGCATGAAATAAATAGAATATTTGTTTTTTTCGGTGAAAGATCGAAATTTATTTCATCTCTTGAACATCATCGGTGATATTTTCACTCGTGGCTGCGCCAATCATGAAAATATTACCGATGATGTTCACTCGATGAAATAAATTTCGATCTTTCACCGTAAAAAACAAATATCCTCTATTTATTTCATGCTTTTCAGTAGTTTATCGGGAAATAATGGTGGATTATGAGGTTTGATAATTCATGGTTTCGACCAGTGAAGTTTACCGTAAATGTTTCCGTAACTCTTCAATTGAAGGCGGAAACAGTAGTTCCCGCACACTAGTTTCCTAGGTAAACAGTGCGTGCCATTCAACCAGACGGCAATATGACGTAATTTACGCCCATTAATTCTACATTACTCGCGCTTGACGTAATATTGTAATGCGTTCTCATGTTGAAGGGGTATTCGGCAAACCTCAGGTGATCCGTTGATCAATTCCCTCGGCTGTATCACGTAGCTTGATATGCACCTACCCGGTATATTTTTACCCTGTACTACACCGCTTCACCGTTCTTAAAATCGTAACACTCTACTTAAAAAGCAAACACTTGTCAAAATATTACGCGGGAATCTTTCTAAACACATTTCCGATGAAAAATCATTTGGACATTTATTTTCTGACTCGATCTATCAATTACGTTGGCGTTTTTCAGCCATAGGTTGCTTATCATCATGCCTGTTGTTGCCGTTTCAAATTGATTTACATGGCGCCGCAATGTTTAAGATCATGTGACTGGCAGTATTTCAAAATGGAAAACCCCTCGATACGGACAAGGTCAGCTGTAAGCACGGAACTGGCCGAGTTGTTACGAGTGGTGGAAGAGGGGTCGCCACGGGGATTTACTGAAAACAACTTTACCGGATTTTGACGAAAGTCCCAACAAAAAAGGGGTTAGAAGCATGAAATGAATAGAATTTTTTTTGCGTGAAAATATTACAGATGATGTTCACTTGATGAAATGAATTTCGATCTTTCACAGAAAAAAAAAAAAAAAATCACATATAACCCCTAAATAATAATTAAGGAAGCAATAAACCGTTTTGCCACATATCTGTATTGACCTTGAAAGGAGACCGCGATAAGGAGTGATTCAAAGATTATTACTGCGTGGACCTAGGCTTTTTACCTTACACCTATTGCTAGAAGGCCTACTCTTGAACGTTAAACACTGGTTTCAAAGGGAGCAGATCTTAATAAGTAATAAGTACTTTCCTGCAATGTTTTTTTTTTTTACACTTGTATTCAGCAAGCACCTAAAGTGTCCATGCATAAGACAGTTGCTTGCTTTAAAACAGGTGCTTTTAAACATAATTACATTAGATGTGAATGCAACGTAATGTCTGTTTAATACAAGTGGCTTGCTTAATAGAGGTGGCCTCTAAGAGAGGTTTAAATGCATTCAATAACACAAGGTCCTGTAGAATATTTGAACATTTCTTTGTGTCATGTTTACTCAAAAAAAATGACAGAAGCGTTCGCAAGATGTTTCATATAATTAATATTTTTAGCTTTAAAGCGCCTATCAAAACTTTAGTTGCCGTTTCGGCCTGTGTAGATCAACATCGGACTGCACAATCTGATTTTTGATATACAGTACCCGCTTTGCTGAGGCATTCTAGACAGAAGAACCCTTAAAAATAGAGAAAATATGAGTCTCTTTTCTGGAAGCAAATTGGATGTTGCGTTTATTTGATGCTGTAACCCTGTACCAAACAGTCTCGAATTTTAACGACCCAAGCAATGAAGGTTTCAGAAAACATTGTGGGAAAAGGAGAAAATGCTGGTAACCAGCATTTTCTCCTTTTTCCACGATGTTTTCTACCGTATTAAGGACATATACCATCATTTGATCCGTATTTAATTTGTAGTTTGCAAGTTCGAATTTGATGAGTCAAGATTTTTGTCGTTTGGTAAGGGGTTGAAAATTACGAACTAATTATATTTCAAAGCTGCTAAATACTAGGGACTCATCATTAATAATATATATTCTGCTTAAACAAGGGGATCTTCTGTTTTTCAACCTTTGTTAGTAAATTTAACGATGTATAACCTAACTGGTCGAAAACGAAAGTAGACATCTTTTTACTATTGAACTTTATTGTGCAAATATTTTGACTCGTTAAAAAAAGCAAACAACTCAAACATTAGGAAAACAGAATAACAAAATCTATGGTCTGTGGTTACATATGTAATAAGTGAATTACCTTAGTTTTGCCCGAATTTTTAAGAGGACACCATAAATCACTTAATCTTCCCTAAACAAAAGCTGATTTGGAATTCATCGAAAACTCGTGTCACCAGGAAGTAAATAAAACTTTATATTATTAGAATTATTGATTTTTAGACCGAGTCATGTAAATTACAGTCTCTACCTATCAATGCTTCAGAATAACTCTTTTTGACTCTTCACCTTACAATTTTTCGATCCTGATGGAAATGGCTTTTGAAACATCGTGAGAAAAGGCAAACATGCTGGTTTACCGAAATGACTACTTTTTCTAGATTAGTCTAAAATCTGCATTTGTAAATGTATCACAATCCACAAAAGACAAACATTGCAAACAAAGGAAACTAACTTTTGTCAAATTGGGAAACATTTTGGAAACACTTTGGCAAAAGGAGCAGTTGCTTGCTACAAGCAACTGCTCCTTTTGCTAAAGTGTTTCCTGAAGTTTTCAGCTGCGCTGCAAGGGGGTTTTAAAAGTCGCATTTGCGTTACAACAAATGAAATACCGAGTAGCACACAGTACCCTTATTGTATGTTTGTTTATTGTGCTATCGAGCTGCTTTCAAGATTTCCCCCTATTGCACATTCCTTTATTATTTCCCTTCATTCCTCTCCAATACTATATTGCTCCTGATAATGGGTTTACTTGGTTTTTATCATAGATTTTCTGATTGGGATAGTATCTAAACTTAATCTGTGTAGATAGTTTTACAAATCGATACACGCATTTCTCTGATGATTATTAACGGAAATTACATTAAAGTTACATGATATAATCATGAATTATATTCATCATAGTATCCCCTAAAGAATCAAGGATAAAAACAAAGGAATACAAAATGACCAATGTGATATTTGGTTACCTTTAGTCTTTATCTGGCAAGGGAGATAAATTTAATCACAGAGATGGCCCTTATCGCTTATCTCGTTACCAAAGGACAAAATTTAAGGCTTGTCCCAATTGCTAGTATTTGCAGAATAGCAATTAAAATAGATTGAATTGTGGTATTTATATTTGAGAATGTAGATTGATTGATTGATTGTATGGTGTTTAACGCCGTTTTCAACATTACTTCAGTTATATCGCGGCGGCCAGTGCACCTATCCATGCTTTCCTGGAGTCTCTTTTACCAGTACTTCGCACAATTTTCTTTCCAAGCCACTGGCCGCTTTTCCACATAATCATTGTCGAAACAATGGTCAGCAGTGGGAGAGGAATGAATTCTGTCGCAGTGACTATCATCAATCCTCGGAAAGAAATTTGCCGAGCCAGGGGTTGCAGCCAGGGATGGAGCCCTGGACCCCGTGTTCTCAAGTCCAGCACCCTACCGACTGAGCTACCGGGGCTCGGCTTGAGAATGTAGAAAACACTGTAGTAAAGTAGAATGTACCGGTTACCAGAATGTTTAATCAGTGAACCGCCCTTTCCATCTTGAGCGTTCAATACACTGTATGATTGTTCGGTAAAGGGTAAAAGATCGCAATACTTGTACTGATTTATATACCAGATTGAAAATTGTTTATCGCCGAACATGATTAATATGTATCCTGCCAAAAATTACAATGAAACTTTCAAACCTATAGTAAAAATCCAAATTTGGCTATTTCAAAGGTATTGGGGTGGAGGAAGACATCTCCTTATCGGACAGTGTAGATCAAGATCAGACTGCACAGAATGTGCAGTCTTATCTTGATCTACACTGTCCGCAAAAAAGTAATTTAGTCGCTCTTAGAAGCCGAAGGGAGAAAGTAGTATTTCACTTTTTTTCATAGCGGTTTACAAATATGTGAAAAAAAGTGACATATTGTTACGGGAGACCACTCTCTCATGCATGGCTTCGTCCCGATTTAAATACAATACCTAACAACTGCGTTAGGGAGATGTCTCCTTAGCTCAGTGGTTATAGTATTGGCCTTTCGTCCGGGCGTTCTAGGGTTCGAATCCTGCCCGGTCCCTTTATTTCTGCCATGCATATGTTCATTTGTTTCTTTGTTACGGAGCTTGTTCGTAAGATGGGGACTGCTCCGGAATTGGCCATTGAACCATTAATCCCATTTGTTGTCCAAAAACGGACATTTGTTGTCTAAATAATAGACTTACTGCCTAATAAGGCTTTGAGTCATCAATAAATGATGACTTTAAGAGGGGGTGTGTTACGGGAGACCGCTCTCTCATGCATGGCTTCTTCCCGATTTAAATACAATACCTAACAACTGCGTTAGGGAGATGTCTCTTTAGCTCAGTGGTTATGGTATTGACCTTTCGTCCGGGCGTTCTAGGGTTCGAATCCTGCTCGGTCCCTTTATTTCTGCCATGCATATGTTCATTTGTTTTTTTGTTCGTAAGAATATGACAAGGGGTCGTGTTCGTCGGGCCATACAGATGGACACCTTATCTTTCATATTAGGTTCTAATAGAGAGCGTAGTTCCACAATGTGGATTTAATGGATCCGTAATTATGTGATGACCTTCTTGATATAATGCGTCACCGACATAAATTAATACCCATTTTGCCAGAGCATGGCTAAAATCTATTTGACATTTAATCGCTCATAAACATGTCTGGAAATTAGCCATGGTATTGTAATGAAAAGGCTCTCGATTCTGCTAACAGAAGGCGTGTCTTTTTAAAAAGAGGGAAAACAGAAAGGTTGCAAATGCTTTGTGTTTTTCAGCCAAAGCAGGATAAAAGATACACTTAAATAATTGAAATTTTGTCAGCAATAACGAAAAACATGAAAATTACGTTTTGCACATGCATGTGCTCTTATTCCAAAAACACGAGCATGAAGTTGACAAAAATCTGATTTTTCAGTTTCCAATATTGAGTGGATGTAAAAATTTAGGCTCCTTTAACGAGAACAAGTCAATAAATTCTTTTCAGACTTAGATAAGGGAATGCGTTATGCTTATCAATATTCTGCAAAACATCAAACCAAATGAAACATCTCTTTTCTGGACAGTGTTGGATCTAAAGGGTCTACGGAGAATTACATCTTAAAACTGGCTGCTTAGAAGTTAAGTTTAGTATAGTAGTGGTATATTGAATTTAGACGGAAACTAGTCCATCTGTAGTATACACATAAGCATTCATTAAGTACCACCAATTTTCATGCTATAAGAATGTGTTCAATACAATGCAGTTGTCATTCATGATATGGAAACCTAAGACTTGGTTATAATTTCGTTAACGGAACACACCAAGGTCTCAATCCATCAACTACCAACACTGCTTAGAACTACTTTTACCTGCATGTTATTGACAGTCAGATAGGGACACTGACAGGTAAAGAAATGACCATGTCAAAGAATATTGTTATGCAGATAGGATATACAGTGACCTGTTTTCAGAATATTCTAGAAACATGAGGAACATTTATTGGTTTTTCCATTGTGGTTATTTTAAGAAACAGGTTGTTAGTAAACAAGCTGTTTACTAATCCATGATGTCATCTTTCTATGAAAGACTAATCTAGAATTTTCCAAGCTGATATAAACAGGAGTGACTTACTTGGTGATTTTGGACTTGAACTTAGACTTAGGCTTGGAGGATAAAGAGTTAGTGTTGGATTTAACTTGGATTTTAGATCTGTAAGTTGGAATTACTTAATTTTTAAACAGGTTGCTCATATCTACTTGCAAGTTAAACTATTGTTAATTTAGGTTTTAGGAACCAGAAATTTCATTCTTTTTGTAACCTAAACCTAAATCTTAATATTGAGGGACTTATTCTATTTCTTGTTTTAAGATTAAAAATTGTCAAAATTTCATTCAAACTTTAAAATTCTCATTGTACTCTTTTGTCTTTGTTCATTTATAAATATTGTTAATTGTTAAAGGCTTGTTGCTGGTTTTCTTTCTCGTTACACTTGGCACGTAACAGAAATTGGGGGCTCGTCCGGGATTGATCATCTAGTCATTTTTGATATATTTTGAAATTATTTTGAACTTGTTACAGTATTAAAATTTATTAGATAATAAATAATAATAGAAAAAATAGAATTTGAATTTTATTCTACTGAACCAGCAAAAAGCAATCATGTCTTTTGATCTTGAAAAAATTATTGCTGAGCCGTCACAGGAGTTGTTAAATTTGGCAAAAAATCCGATTTGTTAGATCTTGCTTCTCATTATAAACTGACTCCCATTAAAGGTACTATGTTAAAGCATGGAATTAAGAATTATATTGTTCAGTTTTTAGATGAAGAAATACTTCACTCATCTGCTCTGTCTCTTATTCTTGTGTCTCAAACAGATGTTAAAACTAATATTGAGTTAGAAAAATTAAAACTGCAGATAGAAAAAGAAGAAAGAATGAAAGAAAAAGAATTAAAATTAAAAGGGCAAGAAGAAAAAGAATTAAAATTAAAATTAGAGCAAGAAGAAAGGATGAAAGAAAAAGAATTAGAATTAAAATTAGAGTTAGAAAAAGAAAAAATGTACCGGTATGCTGAATTAGGAGAAAGAGAAAAGGATAGGCAATTTCAGATCAGAATGAAAGAATTAGAAATAGAAAATAAAGAAAAATTATCTTCGCACGTGGTTAATGACTTTGACAACAAAACACCTCAGACTAGTTCCGCCATTTCAAAAACGGGAAGTTGATAAATACTTTTCACATTTTGAAAGATTTGCTGAAAATTGGAAATGGCCAAAAGAACACTGGACCTTACTCTTGCAAAGTGTTGTAACTGGAAAGGCTCGCGATATTTTTTCGCAGCTAAGTAATGAACAGCTCTCTAATTATGATAATGTTAAGGAATTGATTCTAAAGGCTTATGAATTGGTACCTGAAGCATATAGACAAAAATTTAGGAATTGCAGAAAAGAAAATGGTCAAACCCATATTGAATTTGCTAGAACTAAAGAAAAATTTTATGATAGGTGATGCCATTCAAAGAAAATAAATTCAGATCATGGAAAACTTAGACAATTATTGTTAGTTGAAGAATTTAAAAGGTGCATTAATTCAGGTATAAAAACTTCCTTAGATGAGAAAGACGTTGACACATTAGAAGAAGCTGCCTGCTTAGCAGACAACTTTGCCTTGACACATAAGGTCACTTTGATAAATAAATCAAACCCTCGTAAACCTTTTTATTCATCCGCTGGTCCTAAACCAAATTTTAATCAAAATAATGACAATTCCAGTCAGAATAGTCCCAAACCCAAGTCTCCTTACAAAGCCAAAGGTCAAAGTCCCTTCTCTCGACCCACTTGTATTGCAAAGAATCGGGTCATATTATTTCTGAATGATCTGTTTTAAAAAGAAAACGGGAAAAACAAGAAAGTTTTAAGCTTACAGGCTTTACTTCATTAAAGTCTACACCCCAGTCATGTTTTAAGGAACAAACCCTTGTCCAGGCCAAAGTACCTGAGACTGATACTGTTATGGAGATTTATGAACCATTCTTATCAGATGGTTTTGTGTCACTAGAAAGTGACCCCTATTAAAATTTTACGTGATACTGGAGCTTCTCAATATCTTATTTTAGCCTTTTTCTGAGAAGACTTCTTCTGGGACAAGTGTCCTTATTCAGGGTGTAGAATGTGGATTTGTTAATGTTCCGATTCATAACATTTATTTGTCTTCAGACTTAATTAATGGTCTAGTGACTGTTGGTATTAGAAAAAAAAAAAGAAAAAAACTTTTAAAGGTGTTTATTTGCTATTAGGCAATGATTTAGCCGGAGATAAGGTAATTGTTAATCCACTTGTAACTGACACACCCTGCATCCGATCGGATTGAGAAAGAAACTCCTGACCTTTACCCTTCATGTGCGGTTTCTAGAGCTATGGCAAAGAAAGCCATTTTGACTGAAAATCAGTCTGATATTGACTTATCTGATTCTTTGTTGGGTCATCTATTTAAAAATGAAATTAAGAGGTCTATTTCACAAAACCCGTCTGAAAGTCAGACAAGTTCTAAACATAATTCATTAGAATTGGAGTACACATCTTCACTTTTAGTTAATGAAGGCCATGATACAAGGTCAAGGTCAAAACTAAGTGAAGACCAGCACTATGATCCAGAAATAGCACCTTTATTTCAAAAAGCTGTTAGTGAAACTGATCTTTGACAGGAATCTGTCTGTTTTTATATAAAAAATGGAATAATAACGAGAAAGTAGCGCCCTCCTGAAGTCTCTGTTGATGATGAATCGGCTGTCAATCATCAAGTTGTCATTCCTAAATCTTATAGATCAGAAATATTAAGCTTAGCTCGTGAAACACCTATGTCAGGTCATTTAGGTATCAATAAAACCTATCGCAAAATTCTTAATCATTTAGAGAAAACTCAATGTAAAATGAAAGAAAGGTATTTTAGCTCTTCTTCCAGTTCCTGGTAGGCCTCTACAAGCAAGATATTTTGGTCCTTATTCTGTAGAGAAAACGGTCAGTGACTTCAATTATGTGATAACAACTCCTGACAGGCGAAAGCAAAAGCAATTATGTCATATTAATATGTTAAAAGAATATGTTGATAGGGATAATTCAAATATTTCACCAATAAATGTAGTTTCCTCAATCCCTCAAAATCAAAATCACATTAACCATGAAGACATAAATTGTGAACAAATGAGCTTTGACAAGTCTAACCCTATTTATTCAAAACTTTAAAATTCTGACATTTTAAAAAATTTAGATAAAAAACTTTCACATTTAGATAATAATCAAAAAGATGAATTAAGAAGTTTACTTTCTGAATATGAGCACCTGTTCCCTGATATTCCAACACGAACAGATACAATATACCATGATGTGGACATTGCAAATTCAAAACCAGTGAAACAACATCCATATCGAAAGAATCCCAAGAAATTGGAGCATCTTAGAGAGGAAATCAATTATCTATTGGACAATGACCTTATTGAACCTAGTCAAAGTGAATGGAGTTCTCCCTGTATTCTTGTACCAAAGCTAGATGGAACTTTTCGTATGTGCAGTGACTATAGAAAAATTAATACTGTGACCAAGACTGATTCGTTTCCATTGCCAAGAATAGATGACTGCATTGACAATATTGGTCATGCAAAATATGTTACTAAATTTGATCTTCTAAAAGGATTTTGGCAATTTCCTCTCACTGAAAGAGAGATCTCTTCATTTGTAACTCCTGATGGACTTTATAAGTACAAAGTTATGCCTTTTGGGATGAAAAACTCGCCAGCAGCATTTTAACGTCTTATCAACATGATAATATCTGGATTTGAAGACTGTAGAGCCTACATTGATGATGTCATCATTCACAGCAATGATTGGAATGAACATCTAAAGACTATCAGAAAATTTTTTGACAGACTGAGTAAAGCCAAATTAACAATTAATCTTGTTAAAAGTGAATTTTGTCATGCTAGTTTAACATTTTTGGGTCATGTTGTTGGACAAGGACAGGTAAAACCTGTAGAAGCTAAAGTAAAAGCTATTTCTGATTTTCCTGTACCTGCATGCAAAAGACAACTTATGAGATTTCTTGGTATGGCTGGTTACTACAGGAAATTCTGTGGTAATTTTCCTGTCATTGCTGAGCCACTGACAAGTCTTCTCAGCAAACGCAAAAAATTTATATGGAATGATGATTGTCAAAAAGCTTTCGATAAAGTAAAAGCCATACTAAAAAGTGAACCAGTTCTTTTAGCTCCTAATTTTGGAAAAGAATTTAAGCTAGCAGCAGATGCTAGTGATACTGGTGCAGGTGGTGTTTTACTTCAAGAAGATTGTAATGGTGTAGATCATCCAGTTAGTTATTTTTCTAAAAAGTTTAACAAACATCAGAAAAAGTACTCAACAATAGAAAAAGAGTGTTTATCTCTTATTCTTACTCTTGAGCATTTTGAAATATATTTGTCGTCTTCTCCTCCACCAATCATTGTATATAGTCAATCCCCTGATTTTTATCCATAAAATGAAAAACAAGAATCAACGTTTACTCCGGTGGAGTCTGTTTTTACAAGAATATATTGACATAGATATCAGACACATAAAAGGTAGGGATTATATTATCCCTGATACTTTGTCTAGAATCTAACTTGTAAATAGTTAACATTTGTCTTTATGTATGATGTATTTTCATGTACAGTTAAGTGTAATGATATGTTTTATATTCTAACAAAAGAAAGTTTTAATTCTCAAAACTTTCTTTTCCTTTAGGAGGGGAAGTGTTATGTAGATGGGATATACAGTGACCTGTTTTCAGAATATTCTAGAAACATGAGGAACATTTATTGGTTTTTCCATTGTGGTTATTTTTAGAAACAGTTTGTTAATAAACAAGCTGTTTACTAATCCATGATGTCATCTTTATAGAAAAGACTAATCTAGAATTTTCCAAGCTGATATAATTAGGAGTGACCTACTTGGTGATTTTGGACTTGAACTTAGATTCGTGTCTTGGAGGATAAAGAATTAGTGTTGTATTTAACTTGGATTTTAGATCTGTAAGTTGGAATTACTTAATTTTTAAACAGGTTGCTCATATCTACTTGCAAGTTAAACTATTGTTAATTTAGGTTTTAGGAACCAGAGATTTCATTCTTTTTGTAATCTAAACCTAATTCTTAATTTTGAGAGACATTCTATTTCTTTTAAGATTAAAAATTGTCAAAATTTCATTTAAACTTTAAAACTCTCATTGTACTCTTTTGTCTTTATTTATTAATAAATATTGTTAATTGTTAAAGGCTTGTTGCTGGTTTTCTTTCTCGTTACACTTGGCTCGTAACAATATGGTCACAGAGATTGGGTCAATGGTCTGAAGTACACGAAATTCTCAAAAATCGTTTAGTGTCCAAGCCTCCGCTAACAGCAATGGTGACATCAGTACCTGGTGTATCCTTCACTTGCATGGAAACTAGTAGCTGTATCAACTGTACTTTTCATCCAGGAAATCAAACGCTTAATTCGCATCATTAGGATCCTCTGCCATTGTCAAGGAGTGTACCTGGGTCTATTTCAGAAGATTATGAACGGTTGGATCCCTTGCTTGAATTTTACGCGTGAGATGGTCCCACAATTGCTCAATTGGATTGGGATCAGGTTTTCTTGCAGGCTAAGGTAATGTGTAAATTATTTTGGGCGGTGTTTAATTAATGTTCATGTCTATTATTGTGCCTGATTAACAAGAAGTTAATGAGTACGTGTTATGTAATGAACCTTTTAATTTAATAGAGTTATCTATAACAAATCTATACTGTAGCCATTTAAAAACGCACACCTTGGTTTTGAATTTATATCTTGGACAAAAATTAATCCAAGACAGCAAAACTTCACCATGTCAAATGGCCATATTTAATGGCTCAGTGCCCAAAACTTCACAAAAATCAGAAAGACCACAAGTTTCGAAAACCCGTCTTTTGAGGGCAAACTGATCCAGCTGCAACTTGTGACAGCTTCAACTTACAGTCTTATAACACTAATACTAGCTGTTGTGACCTTATTACATTGAACTTTTAACCCTCATAACAACTTATGAATGAAACAAGAGAGAATCCAGGAGTATCAGATTATGTCAGCACATCTTCTAGTCGTCTGCTGTCCATATCATTCGGCAAACTTCGAGTGATCCGTTGATCAGGTTATACATTGTTACGGGATCAGCCGAGTTTTGACGAGTGCTGTTCGTATATATAGCAGGTATTGAAAAGATGATAGGTCATTTGGCCTTGAGCAGGGATAAACGTTGCAATGGAACGGAGTTTTTACGGAAACATCACTTTAAGATAATCTGAACATTTAGATTGTTTTGCCTTGGAGCAAACTGGTGTATATGCAACAGCTGTAAGTTCAAAATAGTATTCGGCTGTTGGTCGTTTATTGTTAGCGAGGTGAAACTGTGAGGGACAAAGGATGTAGAGTTGTTTAAGGGATATAACCCTAGTGGAGAGGTCATTACGTAAATATTTTCAGAATGAATTGGTTATGTCACGCTCGCAACCTTAATAACCAGACTGTCCATTCACAATACTGACCAGCATAGATCTGATTAGGCATCCTTCAGCTTAGGATGTATTAACCCTTGGACTGCTAAGCGCGACTTTATGACCTTTTGCGGACAGTGTAGATCAAGATAAGACTGCACACTACATGCAGTCTGATTTTGGATCTGCACTGGCCGATGAGGAGATATTTTTTTCCCAAAAATACCTGCGAAATAGTTAAAACTTTGGGTTTTACTGTAGCTTGAAAATTTAATATCATTCATTTAGCAGATTAAAGGTGGGTATTTAGATTTTTCACATCTCACCAAATTAAGAAATATATATATCACTGTAATTTAAATGAAAAACCAATACAAATCATCAATGATTAAGAATCATAAAATTACAAAAAAAATTTTTTTTGGATGGTGTTCCCTTAAAAGGCTACGTAGCCTCTTAAGGTATTTTTAGATTTCGCGCCAGAAATCAAAAAAAGCATTGTGGGAATGTGAAGTGACTGGCACGTGATAACGACGCTTAAATTCCATAACATAACAAACATGTAATTATTTTCCATAATGTCTTCTTCGGACGCTATGTTTGAAGATTCGTCTGTGTATTTCCGGTATGTAAATGAACGAGTTGCTCATGTATTAATAGACCGTGTTTCCCGTCGGTGTCGATCTGGGCAGTAGTAAATCTCTAATTTCTCTTATTGTCGGGTGGTTTTCGACTACTGGGGTTTTATGAATGAAAATTAAAAGGCTTTGGGAGTATAAGGATGATTTTTTTGTATTTTTGTAAAATTTTCGTCCCAAAATCTAAAGGGCCACCTTTAAGGATTAAATCGTTTTCATAGCCCCTCTTCCTCTCCTTCCATCCATGTTTCTTCTTGATGATATTCTAAAGACTGAAATCAGTCAGTCAAATGTTGACTAAACAATCCTGTTGGGCTTTAAAATGTGATGAGAAAAACTGCACGTATTCAGCATGTTCTCTTTTTCCTCACTGCGTTTTTTCATCATTTGAAAGAATTTCAACATTTTGTAATTTCACGGGTAGAGTTGAAGAGTGCATTTTCATAGAGGAAAAAAAGTGAAAGAGCAAAACAAATAAGCTCACTTAACTTCATAATCCCCATGTCTGAATCAACTGATCCCGTAAAAAGGCTTTTTCGGAGAGCCCAGATTCAGACCAGACAGCGTAGAACATGTAATCAGATCTTGGGTTTGTTAGGCCAGTTTTCTGAGATATTCTAATCAAAACAGCAGTGGTCCTGTAATAGTTGAGCTGCTTTTCCACGTTTCACATATCTATTTCATTAGTTCAGTGCTTTAAGTGTAAAACTCAGTTAGATGTTTGTCTCATTACTACTCCATATTAGTTGATTCTCATCCTCCATATTTCAGATTAAGAGCCCAAGGTTCACTGTAGTGATGCTCTTGCTCATTACAGTGACTCAAATACAATGACCTGTGTTGTCTAAAGACAAGTCGTTTTTGAAGACAATGAAAGATCAAGAGTGTCCTTTTGAATGCAATGCAGATCAATAAACGTACTTATATACCTAAGATCTTAATTGTCTGTTTATGTAGGATAAATAAAAAAAAAAAAAAAAAACGACCATGAAATTGCAATGTTTGGATATTGTTTTTCCTGACTGTAAAAGGCCATAACTGGGTGTTTTAACTCTTAACAAAACTATCCCGTTTTTGATGACCAAGAGGAAGACAGCTGTCAAAAATATTGTAGAAAAAAAATGCAGATAACCATCGTTTTCTACTTTGCCCACGAGTTTTCTTTTTTTCTTTCCACGATTCAGATCATCAATTGGTCTACATTTGGTCTACATTTGATTCGTATGTGCAAATGCTTTCGACTTGGACAAGTCTAAAATTACATCATTTGGAAAAGGGGTAAGGGTTGGGAAGATATTACATTCTTTGAAACAAATGTGGAAGAAATTGGCCAGCCAATGTTTTGGACAGAACGATCTTGCCCAGATCAATTTAGCCAGTCAAAAAAATTAGTTAGGACAATTTCTTCAGATAAACACGATTGCTTCGTAAAAATAAAAAAAGTTAAAGGCCTACTTGCAGCAAAAAGTAAACAATTTGTGTTATAATACATGCATATTTTATACGACTTATTCATACCATTGTAAATTATGGATATTACTGATAATATCTGACAATGTAATATGAAAAAGGCAAAGCCTCAATACGAGCAACGTGAATAGTTTGTGGAACAAATATCTATTAATTCGAATGACGACTTACATTCTAGATCTTAAAATCAAAGGTTTTTGAGTTCGAATTCCATCTTTGCCAAAACTAATTTTGAGCGTTGTCAAAAGTAGAAAGCACTTTTCTTTCGTAGATTTATACATGTGAAATAGGGTGAACTGTCCCTGATTTCATGAACAAAATAAAGACATTTCCTTAACAATTTCGTTAATTTATATCCAGAAAAATATCTTGGAATGATTATTGGTTCATATACTTGTAAAGACCATTTTACGGGAACATTTCCTCACTGCATGTAGATCTAGATCTATATAATAGAGACTTTGATTTTTACGAGGAATCGGTCAGTAGGTTAGGAAGAATACTAGTATTGAGCAGAGTACTGGTAAAAGGAACTTCAGGAACGCATGCTAGGTGCACATGCCGCCGCAATGATTATACACACAAAAGGAAAAAACAAAAACAAAGAAACAAAATCTTTCTTTAATTTTTTCGTTGATGCATAGGTCTACCCACGTTTTACCTGGAGTTTCTTTAAAATCAGAGTGCTTAGATCGCTAAAATCAGATTACAGATTATGTGGCTTTCCTTTTTCACCCCATCTTCTTTCCTACGTACATCTCTCGTTGAAACAGTGATCAGTGCAGAAACAGGAATGAATTCTGTCGCAATGACTAGATCTAGATCTATCATCAATCCTAGGAAAGAAATTTGCCGAGTTTTCGGATAGATATCCAACTTATGACAAAAAACGCCAAACTTTTCGATCTATTAGTAGACAGGAAAAGAGAGAACTGGGACATCACCCAATTAACCATCCCTCATGCTTAAATTTTAACCACATAACTAAGATCCTAAGTTAACCATGTTATACTTAATATAATAATTTAACCATCAATATGCTTAAATTATTGTTATAACCATGTTTGTGCTTAAAACAAAACTCAACCATGTCTGTGCTTAAAACAAAACTCAACCATGTCTGTGCTTAAAACAAAACTCAACCATGTCTGTGCTTAAAACAAAACTCAACCATGTTTGTGGTTAAGTCATTGTCTCAACCATGTTGTGCTTGAAACTAGGTTTAACCATATTCTAGGTTAGTTTCTTAGCAGGTTGGAATTAACCATAGTCCAAAAATCAGCTGCGTTTCTTCGCGAAGCGGCTACGTACGTATTTTCATATGGAAATTATTTTTTTTAGATTAAAATTTTTTTGTTTGTAAATCGGTTTATGGTGTGAAGCAAGCATATATAAATAAAAAAAATTCAGACAAATCGCTCATATACCTATATGAGCTATTTTAATATTTTTTTTTAATATTTTGTGTGGTATGCAACAACTACGATACCCAATTTTCTTTTGCGAAAACTTTTTTTTTTTTGTTGAGCTCATACAATTTTTATTCTTCATGTTTTTTTAATTTTATAATGTCCACAAGCTAACGTGTCAATCTTGTTTTCCAAGACATATCGTTTATCATCATCCGTGCTTAGCGCTATTTTTTTCACCTCTTCTGTATACAACTGATGATTATAACTCCTATTTACTACCATCCTTCTATACTGATTCTTTTCTTCAAACAAGCATTTCTTATAATGCTCATGACTAATAAAATCTTTTACAACTTGCCGTTTAATACCTTTACACTTTTTACTTTCCTTTCCATCATCAAACATTTTATAAGAGTATAGTTTAGCTCTAAGACCAACAAATTTTTCAATAGTCATACCACAAGCTTCATCCTTAAACATACCAATTACTTTCTTATTTATACCAGTTGGAATACCTGATGGATGATCAGGTGGGTAATCACTTGTATCAAAGTTATCTTTCACATCATTACTAATATCTTTATAAAAATCTTCTGTTTCTATTTCATACATTAAACTGTCTGTATCAGTAAAAAGAAGTTTTGCTTTTTCACCGTATTTCTCTTTAATATAATTGTAATGGAAGTTGTACATCAATGTTTTACTTAAATCCAAAATACACATACCAACATAAATAGGTTTATTAAAATAAAGATTTGTTTTTCTCATCTGAATTATACATAAATCCTCATTAATATTGTTATATTATAAAAGTTTGGTTTAGCAACTATTTTTTCTGCTTTCTTTTTGGTACTAACTAATTTTATATTAACTCTATTTCTAATATTTTCCATTGTCTTACCAAATACTGAGTTATTCATAAGCTTAAAGAAATCTTTTTCGAAATCATTTGTTGCCTTTTTTCTAAGCTCAGTATTTACTTCGATATAAGGTTTTAACCACTCACTCTCATCAAAACTGATCCCTCTGTGTATCTTTTTAATCTTTAAACCTAAACTTAAATACAATTTTAAATTTTCGTAATTGTTTATATATTTATCTTTATCATATAAATTAGGAATAAGTTTTTCAACCTTACCAACTTTTAATCGTTCAGGAGCTAAAAGGAAATCATTATGTAAATCTTGTAACTCCTCAGGGTACTCTAAATCAACTTCTAATACACATGAGTGATTTTTCCAATTTCCTAATTCATCCTCATTCATCCATTTAGAATTACCTGTGGGAAGTTTCTTACACCATAAAGATTATTTGCGTGTAAATAAGTAATATATTTTGATGGCTCATTAGGATTATATTTCTCACCCATATATAAATGATTTGCTTTTGCAAATCGTTTAAAAATAGTTGATATACCACCTCTAACTCCTTTTTCGATAAATAATATCATATCTGGGTCTGTTAATAAATCTAATTTCACACTAGTAATCTTTAACACAGCATCCCAAGCTAATCCAGGTGCTGTATAAAACCATGATGGATCTAACCCATAATTGTTAAAACAAATATCCCTAAAATTCTCAAAGACATCCGCTAATAGTAAAACATCAGTCTTATTATATAAGTCATGATAATCCTTAAATGTTTTCATATCAAACGTTTTCCAGACATTTAATGCGTGTTGATAATCTTCTTTCTTTATTCCACTACATTTAAGTTTTGAGTAAAATTCTCTTTGTAAAGGTATTTTTGTTTCTTCTAATTTGCTGATATGATCAAACCATTCATATGGGAAAACACCTTTTCTTGTAACTAATTCTAAATGTTCACCCTCGAAATATTTTGAAAGATTATCAATATTTTCTTTTGGTAATATACTAACTAATCCATCTAAACTTTTTGGTAAAAACCTCAAACTATCAATAAATCTAATTTCATGGTGTTTCTCTTTTATCACATCCTCTTTAGTCTTTTTATCTTTACATGTATATTGAATTGGTATTTTCTTAGAAACACTAATATATATTTCCTTATTTGTTGGAATACAAGTTGTTTCACCCGGTGTTTTCATTAAATCTTTTATAAACAAATGAACATCATATTTACTGAAATTATGAAAAAACACAGGCATAAAAGTTGTCTTCTATATTTTAAATTACACATATTATGAGCGGCTCCCCTAAACTTTCCTGTATAATGACAATGATCTCTAACTTTTTGGCCATGCTTTATAAATGGCCCATTACATATCCAACAATGTGTTGCTCTATCAAACTTCCTTTTATTATCAAGCGTATAATCCATTTTCTTCGTTGGTATCCTATCTATTTCCCTTATAACATTTTCTAAATCTTCTATAAATTTTACTGATGCATTTTCACATGAATATTGAACAACCTTTGAAGGATAAAAATTTTCATAAAGTGATTTAACGTAAAAACAATATCCTGAAATTTTATGTTCATGAATTTGTTTTGTTCCACTGCCTTTCGTTTCATATTTCTTTTCTAATGTAGATTCCATATCTGCATAAATTGTAAAAGGGTGTTTGTGTTGTTTATAAAAGTTTTGAAAAGATATTTGTGAACCCTCTTCTGGTAAATCTATTCTAACAACATCTTTTTCACCACAATACTGTAAATGTTTATTTAAAGTTTCTTCTTTTTGAAAATGATTTAAACATCTTTCACAAATATAAATTTTCCCATTATGATTAGAAATTTGTACTGATAGTAGTCTACTCAAATCCTTAATTAAACAATAATGTTTTTTTTCCGTTTTTTTCTAAAAGTAAAAGATTAACACGATGTTCTCTTTTGTAAACTTTACTTATACTAAGTGGATAGACACCAACAGAGCCACTATACGCGTGTATCGATACAGATATTGTAGGATTTTGTTTCTCAAATTTATTTCTATCATGAATGGAAACAGGATATTCAATTCCTTCCATATTTAATGTGTTTAACAAAGGTCCTAGTCTACCAATTCTTTTAGGGTGATCATCTGTTGGGTTTAAAGCTATAAGAATACAATACACAAAACACATATCATCATCTGTATTTTTTGGATTAATAACACTTCTTGTATTTCATACCTTTTCAGGAGCTGGAAACCAAGAACCAGCTCCTAATGGATTATATGATACAGTGTGTAATCTTAGATCAATTACGTAAAGAACTTCTAAATAATCTTCTTTCATCTCTGTTTCTGCAATTTTATTTAATATTTCATCTGCCATTTCATCGTATGTTTCATTTTCATTGTCTCCCTCTAAATTAACTAATGGAAAACCAGAATGAAAATTCCTAGGTTCTAATTCATTAGTAATAGAGTGTTTCATCATACATATCATAATGAGTTTAACTTTTGTTTGACGATTATTTCTTATAACATTTGTCAAACCCCTTTTTGCATATTTTAAGAAAAAAGATGGTGAAGGTGAGTCTATACCACCTTCTATAAAATATTGTCTTGTGAAACCTCTAAATGCGGATGGCCCTTCTATAATTTCTATTTCATCTTGAGCCCTATATAAATCACTTATTCTTTCTTTTAAAGCTTTTAGCTTGGGTGAAATACTTTTTGGAATTTCTTCAACATTATCTAAATAGTTCATTAACTCATCAACTGAGGATGTAGGTGGAGGAGGTATTGCAGGGGAAGGAACAAAGGGTGCCGGGGTTAATATCGGGCCACTTACATTACCAATATCGTAATCTAATATTGGTGTGCCTCGATCAATTAAGCGATCAATTAATTGAGCTCTTCTAAGCGCAGAGTATCCTCGGATTCCTCTAGACTTAGCTAAATTCTTTAGACCTTTTACTGTGAGTCCTCTAAACTCGTTATCCGGAACAAAGGGTGTCGGGTAACTTAAGAGCTCAAGTAATTCAGGTCTTCTAAGCCTAGAGTATCCTCGGATTCCTCTAGACTTAGCTAAATTCTTTAGACCTTGTAAGGTATAGATAGTATAATTAATATTCTCCATTTTATATATATAAAATAAAAAAACTTAACTTAATTTCATAAAATTTTATTATGACAATGTCATAATAAAATTATTGAATGTTAATCTTATATTTATTATTCCAAATTCTCCCATTCCATTTCACAACCGTTTGAGGGTAATGATCTATAAATTTACCCGTCATGTAAATTGATGGAAAGGTTTTTATTTCACCAGTTTCAACATCCTCTAAACTAACTTTCTTAGGATTGTGCATAATAGTTTTTAATCTATTAAACCTAGGATCCTTACTTCTTTCTTTTTTAAGTGACTTGGGTGACTCCTTTGGGAACAATCCATGTTTTTTCGTCAACTCAACTAACCGCTTTTTATCCCAGTATGAGTAGAAATTTATATTATTTTCTTTAAGAATTTTTTTTAAATCTGTAATCTTTATCATTTTTATATAGGAAAGAAAAATCTTAATACACTACACTCATTTTATTTCCATCAGACTGAAGGCTAATTAACCTATCACTAATAATAACAGCATATGCCTCTGTGTTCGCATCCACATTTGCGTCGAAATTTGCCTTAATTTGAATATCAGTAACAGAATATTTTAATCTTTCACTCTGTTTGGAAACGTCAAACAAAAACAAAGGATATAGAGTTCTATAATCTGAGGGGGAAATGTTAGGGTTTGACACCAACTCATCCATGTTATAAAACTTAGATCTAAATAATGCAGCGTCACCATACGCTCTACTAAATTGCTGTTTACCAAATGAAAGATTATAGTCAACCGCAGGATATCTAATGGAGTTTAACATAACATAAATATTGTTGACACCTACATTGTTAAATATAGATGCATTTTGTCTTTGGTTATTACGTTTATTAGTTTGAAAGCCAACAACGATAAAACTTGGCACCTCAGGAGATGATTTAACACAAAGTCTCCAGGTAAATGTTGTTGCCTGAGGAACCGTGATAGAGTCACACTGTAGCATTCTATATCCAACCGGTATTTTTTCTTTTTTCTCGATAATTTTATAAAGTTCCATCTTCTCTTTGTCAGCAGGTAGCACGTGTGGCATAAACCATGATATCTTATCTAATCTAATTCTACCTTCAGGAGCAGCGTTGATTCGAAATATTGCATCATTATCATTATTTCTTGTTAAGGTGAGAGTTTGCTTCATCCCGAACAATATTTTATTATAGTCCTCACAAAAACCAAATATATGTTTTAAAGGAACTCTAAAACTAAATGAACCTACTGGATTAATAGTATCACTAATGATGTATTGTCTTCTTATATTCCAACCTGTATTTTCTTCGGCTGCTGCGACTGCCGTATCCTTATACCATAATTGGTTTAGCCCCTGTGATTTGAAAAAAATCATCCGGGTATTTTAACAACCCAAGCATTGTAGTAGCCTGACCAGGATGTGTTATGGATTCAATATCCATACCTGAAAGTTGATACTTAATATTTTTAAACAGGTACATCAAGGCGTTGTTTGTTAAAGCAATATTAGTGTCGTCTGTGCCTATAACATAAAGATTTCCATCATTTTCCTTTACTAATCGGTCTTCAATAATTAAATAACTCTCACTAGGGTGCATAAAAATATCTTGGGTTTCGATGTTAATCCTAATATCTCCTCCTGGGTTGTTGAGATTTGCACCGGTGATTGGTTCATACTCATGGTGCTCATACTTATCAATACTATCGTCATTTAAAATTGGTTCAGTAATTCTTAGAATGTCCATTTTTATTATTGCAATTATAATTTTAAATAAAAATTATAATTGTGTTACTTTAAATTTCTAACCAAAGCTGGGGAAAAGATTTTTTTCTTCATACTACTTTAATACAAGCCCCACTGTTTAATCTTTTAACTAAGTCTTGAATAGCAATGGAACTTCAATCTATTAATGTATTAATGTTTTGTGTTGTAGGGGTATCAGCGGGTTTTGGGGTTGCGTTATATTTTTGTAAAATTTTCTTTGATTTTGGTGTTAAAGCTTTTGTAACTAATTTTTTTCCTGCGTCTACAGCTGCACTCTTTCCAACCTCTAAAGCTTTCTTCGCACCTTCCTTAGCTACACTCTTTCCTACATCAAGGGCAGAAGATGCAATTTGTTTAGCTGCATTACTTGTAAAAAGCCTCGCTAAAAAGTTAGCTTTACTACCAAAGATCCCAGCGCCACCGTATGAATATTTTTTTTTAAATCCGTGTTTTTTATTGATAATCATTTTTTTATAGTATAGACATTAAATTTTTATAAGCATTTGAATCTAAAGCACCTTGCCTTTTTAATTCGTCACATATGCTAACAAGCTCGTTTTTTACACCCGTATTACCAGCTGCTTTACTTGCCAACAACAAGCCTAGTCTTTCTATTAATGCGTTAGGGTCATACGGGATAACAATCCCGCTTCCTTCATAATATTTCCTATTATCCCAAATAGGTCTAAGTATGCGGCTCCATTTATTTGATTTACTAGCTCTAAGCTTATTAGTGTCTGGGTTGTAACCTCGACAGAGAGTATTGGTTTGTAGCATTAATTTTGCGTAATTGTCGTAATCCCCATCAGTATAAATATTATCATCTGGATTTTTAGTCACGAGTAGCTCCCATAGACCAGGCGTGCCTTCATATTCCTCATTTTCCACAATAATATTGTTGTCTATAATAACAACTGGTTTATTACCAATATAAAAGTTACCCTTTCTGTCATATAGCCCATACGTTGTATCAGCTTCAGACTTAGCAGCAAACTTTCTTAGATACTTTTCCGCTATTGACCCAATAAATTGCGTATCTTCTTCTGCTTGCGATGACTCCCCCTCATAAGCTGTGATAGAAGGAAAGGCTGGGAACTTAATAGCTTGGGGTAAGTTTACTACGCCTTCTTTAATAGGTTTCAGTCCTTCCGTAATCTCCTTTGTTGTAGCTTTTTGTGTTTCCGTAATGGGTTTAAAAGACTTTGAAAGATCAGTTTGGAGTTGTTGTTCACCTGTTCTCTCCGTTAGTAGATTATCCCGAATATTCTTTTTTGTCTCAAGATATTCTTTTACGATTAAGTCCCTTTTTGCAGGATCAGCGATTTTTAAAAAAGACATTTTTTTTTTAATTACTAAAATAATTTTTTATCTCAGTTTTTATCATAGTTTTTATCATAGTTTTTATCATAATTTTTTAACGCGTTTCATAACTAAAGCTGCATGAAAACTTTATTTTTCTTGGTTTGTTACTACACCGAGGGAGCGGTATGATTCTTTTCAACCAACCTCCGAAACGACTCACGCGCTTCTTGCTTCCCTTTCTCAATTAAACTTTCTTCATATTCGCATATCCTTTCTATACCGTTTACTCTAACTCTCCTTTTCTTAAATTTTCTTTTTACAGGTTTATGTAATTCTTCCGCTAAATTTATCATGCCGAAATTTTTTTTTTAACCCCCATTCCAAATTTCATCTTCGTTCCAATGAGTTTACTTACTAAACCCCTTTCCATTTTTTCTCTAATAGTAGGATTGTAAATACATTTTAACTCTGTTAACATATTTTTATCACACACTGTGTTTCTTGTGGCAGTGTCATTATGCTGAAGATAGCAAACATCATGATGATAAGCAGCTTTATCAACTCGGTTTATTGGTTTACTCCATTTCTTTGGTGTTAAATCTGGATTGAGTCTTTTCTTTAATTTAGTGCCAGGTCCCGTGAAATTGTGACCAGGGAGATGCATTTCAAAAGGTAAATTATTTATAGCTTTATTTAGCAATGATCCTCCCTTTGTCGTCTTAACAAACTGTGTTTTAGTTATTCCACAAACCACACATTTTCCTCGTTTCATATTTCTTCCATTTTTAGCAACAGCTTATTCTATGTTGTTTGTATCAGTATGTTTTTTACATTTAACACAATACATTTTATATATAAAAATTAAAAATCTTATATAAAATGGATATTGTAAATTTATCATGGAATGAAGTAGTATCAAAGAGATTTAATCACTCTCTTTTACCAAAAAGTATTAGAGGGATAATCGTAGGTAAATCAGGATGTGGTAAAACTACTTTATTACTAAACCTTTTACTTAGACCAGGATGGCTTGACTACAACAATTTGAGTGTTTTTGGAAAAAGCCTTTTTCAACCGGAATACCGAATACTAAAAAAGGCTTTTGAAGAAAAACTACCAAAAGAATATATCTTAAAGTTGTTTAACACACGTGATGAAATACAAGAACTAAACATATTACCAACAGCTTTGGTTGAAGAATGGATTAAAACGATTAAAAACAAATCAGATATAAATTGTAGCTTTTTTGAAAATGCGAGTGATGTACCTGATCCGAGAGAGTTAAACTCAGAAAATAAAAATTTAATGATTTTTGATGATTTACTTTTAGAAAAGCAAAACAAATGTGAGTGTTACTACATTCGTGGAAGGCATAGTAATGTTGACTGCTTTTACCTCTCACAAATTTATTTTAGGTTGCCAAGGCAAACTATTAGAGAAAACGCTAATTTTATTTGTCTTTTCCCACAAGACCTAAAAAACATTAATCATATTTATAATGATCATGTAGGTGAAGATATGCCTAAGGATGAGTTTAGAAAATTTTGTCAAAAGGCATGGGAAAGACCGCACGGTTTTGCTATCATTGATTTAACCAGTAAAAAACATGATGGAAAGTATAGAAAAGGTTTTGACAATTTTTACATACCTAAGTCAGTATAAAAAAATGAAAATAACCTTTTAAAAAAAATATTGATTATAAAAAATGGCTCTTTATGAAATATTTAAAAGACAAAGTAAAACTATGGATGTAATTGATTATATATTAAGAACATATGAAATAGAAAACCCAAGAGGTGCTATAGATTCTTATGAATTTGTATATGTTTTCAGGAAGTTAGTGCGTTTCAGAGAAGAAGTATTAGATTTAATCTATAAGATTGGATTTGCTGAAAATGATGATGTTGAGGATGAGTATATTAGAAAATTAAAACTAGTGTTTGGTAAGATAGCAGCGATTTCTACAAAAACAGAAAAAGACAGAGAGGTTTTTCTTTTTATGTTAGAAGAAAGTATTCATACTTTTTTATAAATATTTTTCCCAGAATATAATATTTACACAGATAAATATTATATTTCATACTTTAAAAGATGGAAGATCTTTTAGAACAAATTGTAAAAAATACAACCCACAAAACATCATTTCAAATTATAGTAAGCGACAACAAAACACGTTTTAGAACAAGGTTTAATCCACCAATTCAGCTGGAAAAGGATAAAAAATACGAGATAGCTTTAGTAAACCTTGAAACTTACTACTCTTTTCCAAACATTGATGCAACAAACAACATATTTGTTTATTCTCCAGACAATGGTACCTCATGGATTAAAATAAAAATACCTGAAGGAAGTTATGACCTTGTTGACATTAATGATACCATTCACCAGGAAATGAGAAAAACAGGTCATTACGATGAAGTTAATAAAGAGTATTACATTAACATTTCTGCAAACACCAATGCCCTAAAGTCTGTTCTTACTGTAGAAGATTGTTATCAAGTAGATTTTAATCAACCTAATTCTGTTGCCAAAGTTTTAGGATTTACTCACGCTAAATATACACAAGGATTTCACGAGTCAGAGAATGTAGTAAACATTCTTAGTATAAACAGTTTGCTTGTTAACATAGATATTATTTCAGGAAGTTATGTTAATGGTTCAACAAAAAACACTATTTACTCTTTTTTCCCAGATGTTGCACCTGGATATAAGATAATTGAGTCACCACTTAATTTAGTATACTTACCATTAACATTACATGAAATACATAGCCTAGAGGTAAATATTACAGACCAAGATGGTAATTTACTAAATCTTAGAGGTGAAAATTTAACAATTAGATTCCATACTAGAGAAGCGAGATAAAATAAAAAAAGAATTATATATAAAAATGACAAGTTACACTACTGTTAAAGTAAATATATCTGAAGGACAAAAGCAAAAGCTTCAACATGCTGTTAAAGATGGTTGTCCAGTAAGTATTCGTTTAGGTCATGAAGATTTACAAGGTAATGATGTTTTAGCAATTACTAATTCACAAGGAAAAAAAAAAAAAAAAAAAAAGAAAAAAAAAAAAAAAATAGCTAAAGCCTATGAGAGTTGTAAGGGTATAACTATTAAAATGTCTGCGAAACAACTTAAACATAATATGAAAATAGAGTTGGGTTTTCTAGGAATGTTGGCTGGGTTGGCTGCCAGTGCTTTACCGATGTTAGCAAAAACCGTTTTACCAGCTTTAGGTGTTGGTGCTATGTCTGGATTAGCTCAAACAGGGGTACAAAAAGCATTGGGTTCTGGTCTTTATCTTAAAAAAGGAGGTTGCGTTTGTCAGGTGGAAACTGATGGATCTGGATTATACTTAAAGCCATACAAAGGTAAAGGATTAGGGCCCGTTGGTGATGGTTTGTATTTAAAACAAGGAGGAAAAAGGTATGATGGAAAAGGACTTTTGCTTGGGCCTAATAGCCCATTTGCTAATATACCTATTTTAGGAGCTATATTGTAATGTTACAAATAATATTTAAATATTATTTATAACAAAATAAAAATGGATATACACAAATTTGGTATAAAACCTAATATTACTAATCAACATAAAACTATATTTTGGAAACCTAACTTACACGCTGATTATCCTCCCTTAAAGCAGGATCCTTTAAAATGGAAAATATACTCACAAGTACCTATTAAGATTCCTCCTCGTGATGGTAGGATTTGGTTATATAACTACACGAGGAGTTGTAGTGATATCTGTTAGTAATAAATGGAAAGATAGTTTAACCATTCTTAATGGAACACATCTTGATAATGAGACTAACGATATCTTAGTCTACATTTATAATTTCTCACAAAAACCAATTGAAATACTTGAGGGTGAGTTATTTTGCTATCTAAAATACTTGCAATCCTGAGATAAAAAATTATAATTTTAATAAAAAAATGACAGATATAGATCAAAAACATCCTAATAAAGTATATCCTTCGTTACCTAAAGAAAGTAATACACCTTCAGCCCCGTCTATTGAAATGATGCCACTAGATGACAAAGGTCATTCCTACCGTTTACAAAAGATATCCGGAGTACAAAAGTTTCTTGAGAATGAAGTTCAAAAAAGAGAAGCCTTAGCCAAGAAATATTTCAGAGCTGCAAGAGTTGTTGATAATATTGATACAGCATTAATTGGGTTAACAATGGCTTCTGGTGTTGGGGGAGCCATATTATTAGGTACAGTTGTAGCAGTACCAATAGCATTGGGTTTAGAAATTACAAGTGCAGGAACCGGATTACTCTCAATGGTAGGTAAATATGTAGTAAGAAATTCAAACACAAAGGGAGAAAAACATCAAAAGATTAGAATGATAGCTGATGCTAAGCTTGATACAATTGCTTCACATATATCCAAAGCTTTAGTTGACAATCATATATCAGATGAAGAGTTTAAACTTATCATGGAAGAACAAGAGAAGTATAAGAAGATGAAGGATGAGATAAGAACAAAAACTAAGAAAAAAATATCTACCGAAAATGAAGAAAGTTTAATTGAGAGAGGGAGGCGTGAGCAAAGGGAGTCCTTTCGGAGGCTGGTTGAAAAGAGTCACGGCGGGTCGCTTGAATATTAAAAGACCAAAAATAAAGTTTTCATGTTGCTTTAGTTATGAAACATGTTAAAAATTATGATAAAAACTATGATAAAAACTATGATAAAAACTGAGATAAGAAATTATTATTATAGAAATTTTTATTATATAAAAAAATGTCTTTTTTAAAAATCGCTGATCCTGCAAAAAGGGACTCAATTGTAAAAGAAGATCTTGAAACAAAAAAGAATATTCGGGATAATCTACTAGCAGAGAGAACAGGTGAACAGCAACTTCAAACAGATCTTTCAAAGTTTTTTAAACCTATTACGGAAACACAAAAAGCTACAACAAAGGAGATTACAGAAGGACTTAAACCTATTAAAGAGGGTGTAGAAAACTTACCGCAAGCTATTACTTTTCCAGACCAAACTAAAAAGGCTATTGAACAAGCATTAGAAAAACAAGGAAAAGATCTTGGAGAAATAGCGAAGGATTATTTAATGGGGCTTGGCAATAAGGATATAACAGATACAAATTTTGGAGTAAAGTATGATGAAAGTAGTGGTAAATTATATATTGGTAACAAACTAGTAATGTTTGATGAAAATGATATTATAATTGGTAATGATGTATATAAAGGAACACCTGGTCTATGGGAGTTAATCATATCTAAGAACCCGAAAGAAAGTATTTTTAATGAGGATGATTATGATAATTACGCAAAGATGATGATAAAAACAAATGCTATTTATCGAAATTATGATTCAAGCCAAAAGAGACCTAGTGCCAGTAAAAGTGATAAATGGGATAGAATACTATCTAATATTTGGAAAAATAGGATTGAGTATATAACAGGAATGGGTATCGTTATCCCGTCTAACCCTAACGCATTAATAAAAAGACTAGACCTGTTGTTTGCAAGTAAAAAAGCAGGCAACACAGGTGTAAGAAACGAGTTAGTGAGCATTTGTGACGAATTAAAAAGACAAGGTGTTTTAGATTCAAACGCTTATAAAAATTTAATGTCTATAGTATAAAAATGATTATCAATAAAAAACACGGATTTAAAAAAAGGTATTCATACGGTGGTTCTGGAATCTTTGATAGCATTGCTAACTTTTTAGCGAGGCTTTTTACAAGTAGCGCAGCTAAACAAATTGCATCTTCTGCCCTTGATGTGGGAAAGAGTGTAGCTAAGGAAGGAGCAAAGAAAGCTTTAGATGTTGGAAAGAGTGCAACTGTAGAAGCAGGGAAGAAATTAGTTACAAAAGCTTTAACACCAAAATCAAAGAAAATTTTACAAAAATATAGCACAACTACGAAACCTGTTGATACCCCTACAACGCAAAATATTAATACATTAATAGATGGAAGTGCAATAGCTATTCAAGACTTAGTTAAAAAATTAAACAGTGGGGCAGGTATTGAAGTAGTATGAAGAAAAAATAAAAATAAGTTAAGTAAAAAATATTACTTAAAAAAGAAAATGCCAGAATTAAAATTTAATCGTGTAGATTATAAAAAATACAATACTAGTTCTATTACTATAGTAGGTGCATCGTTAAAATTAGAAGATTGTGAAATCCTTGAAATTAATAACACAAAATATGATTATAAAAAAGCCATTGTGAAGTTATCTCCTGAAGAAGTAATTATGATGAAAGAGATTGAGGAAAAGGTGAATGAACGTTTACAAGAGTGGAATATACCCCAAATAACACTTGTATATGGTAATAGAGTTTATCCTAAAACTAAAACTAAAAGATACCGCAAAAAGCATCAAACTTAAAAGTGTGTTTGTTAATGATGAAAATAAGTCTTTCGTCCAGCTTTGGTTAGAGTAAAGTACACAATTATAATTTTTATTTAAAAATTATAATTTCAATAATAAAATGGACATTTTAAAAATCACCGACCCAATTTTAAAAGACGATAGTATTGATGAGTATGAGCACCATGAGTATGAACCAATCACAGGTGCAAATCTCAACAACTCAGGAGGAGATATTAGGATTAACATTGAAACTCAAGATATTTTTACTCATCCTAGTGAGAGTTATTTACTTATAGATGGTCGTTTAACAAAAGTTGATGGAACAGCTTACGCAGGTGCTGACAATGTTTCTCTAACAAACAATGGTCTCATGTATCTTTTTAAAAATATTAAGTATCAACTTTCAGGTATGGAGATTGAATCCATATTGCATCCTGGCCAGGCTAGTACAATGCTTGGGTTGTTAAAATACCCAGATGATTTTTCTAAATCACAAGGGTTAAACCAAGTGTGGTATAAGGATATGGCAACTACTGCAAATGCTGCAAACATTGGTTTTGAAATAAGAAGAAGGTATATTATTAGGGATGCCCTTCCAATAGGTACCTTTAGCTTCAGAGTTCCATTAAAACATATATTTGGTTTTTGTGATGATTATAGTAAAATATTGTATGGAATGAAGCAGACTCTCACCTTGACAAGGAATGATGATGATGATGCGATCTTTAGAGCTGGAGGTGATGCTGTTAGAATTAATTTAATTAAAATATCTTGGTTTATGCCACACGTGCTACCTGCGGATAATGAGAAGATGGCACTTTATAAAATTATCGAGAAAAAAGAAAAAATACCGGTTGGATATAGGATGCTACAATGCGACTCTATCACGGTTCCTCAGTCATCATCATTTACCTGGAGACTTTCTGTCAAATCATCACCTGAGGTGCCACGTTTTATCATTGTTGGCTTTCAGACTGGTAAAAATGGTAATCAAGAGCGAAATCCAGCAATATTTGATCATATAAACGTTAAAAATATTTATGTTATGTTAAATTCCACTAGATATCCCGCGGTTGACTATAATCTTTCATTCACTGCGCATCAATTTAGTAGAGTGTATGGTGATACTGCTCTATTTAGATCTAAGTTTCATAACATGGATGAATTGGTGTCAAACCCTAACATTTCTCCCTCAGATTATAAAGATTTATATCCTTTGTTTGTGTTTGACGTTTCCAAACAGAGTGAGAGATTAAAATACTCAGTCACCGATATCCAAATCAAGGCAAATTTCGGTGCAAATGTACCTGCAAACACAGAGGCATATGCTGTTATTATTAGTGATAAGTTAATTAACTTCCAATCTGATGGAAACAAAATGAGTGTAGTGTATTAAGATATTTTTTCTTATATAAAAATGATAAAGATTACAGATTTAAAAAAAATTCTTAAAGAAAATAATATAAAATTTCGCTCTCACTGGGATAAAAACGGTTAGTTAAGTTGGTGAAAGAACATGGTTTGTTCCCAGAGGAGCCACCTGTAGCACCTAAAAAAGAAAGAAGTAAGGACCCTAGATTTGATAGATTAAAAACTATTATGCATAATCCTAAAAAAGTTAGTTTAGAGGATGTTGAAACTGGTGAAATAAAAACCTTTCATCGGTTTATAAGGCGGGTAAATTTATAGATCATTGTCCTCAAACGATTGTGAACTGGAATGGAAGGGTTTGGAAAGATAAATATAAGATTAACATTCAGTAATTTTATTATGACATTGTGATAATAAAATTTTATGAAATTAGATTAAGTTTTTTATTTTACATATAAAAATGAGCTTGTCTAATAGATTTACAAACATAGCTAGACCAGCTGCATCTAATGTTTACTCAGGAGCAAGACGACTAGCCACAGCTGCCATATCTGAATCCATACAAAGAAGAATAACTGATTTTGGTAATTGGTTAACCGGTAATGTGGAACCAACGCAAATACCACAAGGAAATATAGAATGTTGTAAACGATGTATGAATCATTTTGGTAGTAAAGAACTTTTAGAAAAACATATGCGATACTGTAATGAACATGAACCTATTACTTTAGAAATGCCAAAACCAGGTACCATGTTAGCTTTTGAAAACCATGCTAGAAAACTTCGGGTCTCCTTTGCTGTATACGCTGAATTTGAAAGTGTTTTAGAACCAATATACACATGCCAACCAAACCCGGAAAAAAGTTATACTATACAACGCCAAAAGCATATACCTTGCAGTTTTTCCTATATTATAAAATGTTTTGATGATACTGTGTGCTCCTATAGAAAGAAGTTATGCTGGAGAATATGCCGAGGAAGTTTTTGTAAGCTGGTTAAAAGATGATATACAAGAAATTCATCAACGGTACCACCAAAACCCAAAGCCTATTGAAATGACAATAGAGGAAAAAATAAAATATACACAACAAACACACTGTTGGATTTGTGGTGGAAAATTTAATCATGCTAATTATAGAGTAAGAGATCATTGTCATTTTACAGGTAAATATAGAGGCGCCGCGCATAATGAATGCAACCTAAAAGCTAAAAATCCTAAATTCACACCTGTGTACCTTCATAATCTTAGTGGATATGATGCTCATCTTTTTATTAAATGTCTTGGCAAATCTGCTGGAAAGATTGATTGTATTCCAAATAATGAAGAGAAATATATTAGTTTTAGTAAAGACATTTGGGTTGGAGAAAATATAAACCATAAAATTAGATTTCTTGATAGCTTTTAGTTCATGAATTCTAGTTTGGATAAACTTTCAAGCAACTTAGAGGAAAGTCAGTTAAAAATTTTAGCAAAATATTTCACTAAAGAACAATTGTCGTTAGTTAGGAGAAAAGGAGTTTTTCCTTATGAGTACCTAGATTCTTTTGATAAACTTAAAGAAGAGAAATTACCACCTAAAGAAGCGTTTTACTCTAGTTTAAACAAAGAAGGAATTACAGATGAAGATCATGCTCATGCGCAAAAGGTTTGGAAAGCTTTTAATATGAAAACGTTTAAGGATTACTTGGAACTTTACAACAAAATAGATGTATTGCTTTTAGCAGATGTTTTCGAAAACTTTAGAGATGTTTGCTGTGAAAACTATGACTTAGATCCTAGTTGGTATTATACTGCTCCTGGTTTAGCTTGGGATGCAGCATTGAAAATAACAAAAGTAAACCTTGAACTTTTATCTGATCCTGATATGCTTTTGATGGTAGAATTAGGTATTAAAGGGGGCGTTGGTATGTGTAGCAAAAGATATGGAAAAGCAAATAATGAGAATATGGGTGAATTATATGATCCTAGTAAGCCATCAAAATATTTATTATATATAGATGCAAACAGCCTTTACCCTTGGGCAATGAGTCATCCTCTTCCTACTCATGGTTTTAAATGGATGAATAAGAAAAAATTAGAAAATTGGCAAAAAATCCCATGTATATTAGAAGTAGATTTAGAATATCCTAAAGAATTACATGATTTACACAATGACTTTCCTTTAGCACCCGAACGTTTAAAGATAGAAAAAGTAGAAAAACTTATTCCAAACTTAAATAATAAAAAGAACTATGTTATTCATCATGAAGGCTTAAAAACATGTGTTGATTTAGGTTTAAAGATTACTAAAATACATCGAGGAATTAAGTTTGAGGAAAGTGCATGGCTTAAGTCATACATTAATACAAACATTGAACTAAGAAAAGCAGCTAAAAATAATTTCGAAAAAGAGTTTTTTAAGTTGATGAATAATTCAGTCTTTGGTAAGACTATGGAAAACTTGAGAAATAGAGTAACGATACACCTGGTTTCTAATGAAGAGCGTTAAAGGAAATTAGTAGCAAAACCAAACTATATCACACAACAATATTCGATGAAAACCTAACAGCGGTACACATGAAAAAGACTGATATAAAATACATTAAACCTATTTACTCAGGATTAAGATATTAGTAAAACACATATGCAAAAAACTTATTATAATTACTTTAAAGCTAAGTATGGTGAAAAGGCTAGAATGTGTTATACTGATACAGATAGTTTTATTCTTGAAATAGAAACTAAAAATTTGTATAAGGATATAGAAAAAGATGTACCTGAAATGTTTGATACAAGCAATTATCCTAAAGATCATTTCTTAAAAAATGATTGTAATGCAAGAGTAGTTGGAAAGTTTAAAGATGAGTTAGGTGGTGAGATTATGACTGAGTTTGTTGGTCTAGGAGCAAAAATGTATGCTTATAAAACCTCAGATGGCGAGGAAGATAAAAAATGTAAAGGTGTTAAAAAAGCGGTTATCAAGAAAGAGATAAATTTTAGTAATTACAAAGAGTGTTTGCTTACAGAAAAGGACCAGTATAGAAAGATGACTGTTTTAAGAAGTAGGGGTCACGGTATGTATACTGAAGAGTTAAACAAAAAAGCGTTAGGATCAAGTGATGATAAAAGGTTTGTCTTGGAGAACAAGATTGACACGCTAGCTTGGGGGCATTATAAAATATAACTTTAAAAAATAAAGTTATGGAAATGTTAAGTTGTAATATATAACTTACCATGATAAGTTATATATCCATTTCAACAATGGATAACTAAATTCTGAAATGTAACTCGCTATAATAAGTTAGATTTCAAAGATTTGTTTTTCTACAGCTTTAATTTTAGAATCATAGATTTCTTTTATGAGTGGGGCAGTATATAAATTCTTTCTCTTAATATTTTCATGCGTGTAAATACATGCTAATGAATATAGTATCAACATGTTTGTAGTGTGGTTTCTCAACGTATCTGTTTTTATTCCGTGTATAAGTCTAAGGATGCTTAACATTTCTTTTCTTGTGATGATTTTTGGATATATATTATCCATTGTTTTTAAGTAGCTTTTCAAATCCCATCCGGTTAGATCTAATAGTGAACAAATGTATCTGAATATTGTTTTTAGATAGTTAGAAAAATGAACACCGAATTGTGCTTCTAAAAGTTTTTTGTGTTCTTCTGGTTTGTTATAAATTAGTTTATCAAAACTTTTTCTAATTTGGTATCTTCATCTAAAATTCTCAAATGTTTGATCGATTTGTCTTCTAATGGCGTCACTAGAAATTTGGTTTTCTTCTAGAAATCCTATTAGTTGATTTTTAGCTCTTTCAACTTCACTCATTTTTTTTAACATCTCCTCCTAAATAAATGGAAAATTCAATTTTTTAAAATCACAAATTCAAAAAAATTTTTTTCCTCAGACACATGATTAGCCAGACGAGTCGGACGGATTGACCTGACATATTAAGTCCCTGGGTAAGCCGGACGCATGGCCCTGTAAAGGGGTGTCTCGAGACATTTGTGTGATGAATGTCTTGATGAATTATTTTGGGTTAAAATCAATTTTTAAAAAATTTTTGATTTCTATGATTTCTTGTTGTATATCATCGTTAGTTTAATGATGATAAAATGAGATTCTTAGAATCTTTAAATTTAGGAATAATATCTTCTTTTGTGGAGGATATCATTCTAGCCGATTATCTCGGATATCGAATGAGTTGTGCATCTCGGATGATGCGATTCAAAAAAAATTTCAGAATTTAAGAATATTTTTGCGATTTGCGTGCGATTTTAGCAGATTTTTGCGATTTGCGTCCAAAAAATAGCCAGCATTCCCATTTATATACCTACTGAAACAGTCTGTTTCAGGTGTTAATGAATTGGCTAGTTTCGAAATTAAGGATGAATTATTGAAAATGATAATAATTATGGTTGATAAATCATGTTTCAGATTTTCCCGACATGTTAATGCTTTCTTTTTTTTTTTCAAGGAAAATGTGAGTGTAATGGTGGTTTCGGTGGCAATGACTGTTCGGTAGATCTTAGCCGGGGACCAACAATATCTGGGCTGTTGGATCATGGAATGTGTGACGAGAAGGAAACAGAATGTGATCATGCATATGTGTTTGGAAGTGTGTTCACAGACAGTGAAAACTTGACCTGCAGATTGGAAGAGTTTGCTGTAAGGGAATATAAAAGATCACATGTAGTGGTAATCCTTTACCACGCAATTCCTTTTGAAACTTTGTGGGAAAGGGAGAAAATGCTGGTGACCAGCATTTTCTCCTTTTCCCACAATGTGTTCTATCCTTTCCAAAATAACATTCAATATTCTAAGCCACATTAATTTCGTCGTCTGCAAATGTCGTCTGGTAATCGTGTCATATTAAAGTAGAAGACCACTTTATCGCTTTGTTTCATGAAAATAAACGATGGAATAATAAGATCGGCGTATAGTTAAACAATCTTACAAAGGCCATTTAAACGAGCCGATTCAACTGACTTGCAAACTGATGTTTCAAGAGTCATGAAAAGCTAATAGGTCATTAAAAGGTGGAATGCCAGCTTAATGATACAAATACGGATATGTAAAAAATCAAGTAAAAGTCATAAATTATATCCCCCCCCCCGAAAAAAAAGGTAATATTTAAAATACAATCTTACAAAAGTAACAGAGTTTATGATACTACTCTCAGATGATAGTTTTAGCCTTCGTAGACATACACAATATAACAAAACAAACACATAACAGGTAATACAGGTTAAATGCATTGCTTCATTACAAAAACAGGACAACAGACATTTTAGCAGAAAGGAATACCTGTTTCCCCTACCATAATGAAGTCAGTCGACCGTAAAAAGACATTGCTATGGTCTGAGAGTAATACCTGAAGGCATATCCATTCAAAATAAAAGGAAATATTGTATGATTTAACAAGTACATAAAGGATATTATGTTGTAGTGACTTTCCTGGTTCTTGTATTTGATTTGAGCAGCGTCAGAAAATTTGATATCGCTCGAAACCAAAATTTTCTTGCACGGCAAGAAGCAAATACTATTGCAAGGAAAGTTGCTATGTACAGCATTATTTTCTTTTTATTATATGCCTACACCTTTCAACGATAAAATATTGCAAAAGATTAACATTTTATTCAAGAAAAGGTAAACAGAATAAAACAAATAATGGAGTAGTAGCCAGTAACTTCGTTTTTAGGAATGGCGGATAAATATTGCAGCGTAAAATTTTGAAAAGTCAAATTGCAAATGAATACATACCTATTCTGCGCGTGAGTTACGTATTCATTACGTCATCACACCCTATTTGGATCCGTGTTTCAGTGTGTAGATATAGAGGATATTTGTTTTTTACGGTGAAAGATCGAAATTTATTTCATCGAGTGAACATCATCGGTAATATTTTCACGAGTGGCGCATCTACGAGTGAAAATATTACCGATGATGTTCACGAGAATGAAATAAATTTCGATCTTTCACCGAAAAAAACAAATATCCTATTTATTTCATGCTATTTAACCCTTTCTGGGGGAAACTTTATCATCCAGTACAGTTCTTTTCGGTTATTCCCCGTGGCATACCCCCTCCGCATAGCAACGTATTACATTATTACGTCAAGCACGAGAAATGTAAGGCAAATTACGTCATATTTCTATCTGGTTGTGAGGCACGCGCATTTTCCCTAGGTAACTAGTGCGCGGGAACAACTGTTTCCGCCTTCAATTGAAGAGTTAGAATATAAAAACGGTAATTTCACCGGTCGTAACCATGAAATATCGAAAAATATTTCACCGATATTTCTCGATAACCTACCGGAAAGCATGAAATAAACGAATTTATTTTCTGCCGTGTGTGATATTTTATCCACTTGTGATGCATGTATTTAAGCTGGAAAATTACGCTGTGCATACATAATGACTCTCCTGGTACTTGTATTTGATTCGAACCGCGTGAGAAAATTCGATATCGCGCGAGACCGAAGGTCCAGCGAGATGTCAAACTTTTCTTGCGCGGCGAGAAAATCGGGATACATTGATACCTGAAGATTGTTGATATTCATTCTCTTTTACTTCTGGGTGGCGTGTTAAAGTCTGGTCTTAGTAAGAAGTTGTCTCGGTAGGTGTGTCAAAAGATTGAAAAAAAAAAAAAACTGAAAAAAACACTGGTTACATGTATGACTGATTTCAGATTTCGGAGGATGGTATAAGGCAGAGATTACAAGTCCACTACATCCCGGCCGAGTTCGAGACTCTCGTGGAAGCAGTGTGCCCTGTAACTCAAACTCGTAGAAAACGTACCGTTACTGACACTAACGTGTTTGTTTACGGTTACAAGATATCAGTCAGTAACGATGGCAACATTTACGAGGAGGGGAAGGATTTGTTTATCTATGATTCCACCTGCCAGATTGCTCAAAAGACAACCGACTCTGTGGTCTTTGCGCTAAGGGTATCTATAAAAGACGTACTGTTCAAGATTACAGAGATCATCAGACCTTTCCAACAGTGGAGAGTTTAAAAGGCAGACTGCCTCAGAAATTGCTGTCTAAATCCATTTTCTTTGCGATATTGTTTTGACACACAGTGTTTCGTCATGGTTTTATAAAAAACCGGAAATCAGAAGACTTTGGAATATACAGAGATAAGAATATAGACGTTGTCTGTTTTCATATGACGGATTTCAAAAAAAGATTTGTTCTGTTGATTTGATTGCAAGTGACCTCACCAATAATTGTATTCTTTTATTACGCAAGTAAATCTAAGCAAAAAGAAAAAAATCGTTAAAAAAGTGAGAGAACACCGCGGGAAAAGCTCACGCGACTTAAAAACGCTGGAGTAAGGTCACGTGACTGTGATGTAAAGCAAATTAATACGGATTGATACCTTTTGCACATGCATTAAGCCTCATTCTTACAGAACATGGCTCATTTACATGCATTTCCAGACTCCATACTTTTCTGTACACTTGTTGCATTAATTCGAGAGACACATAAACTCCGACAAAACTTTCGTTTCTTGAGTCGCTTTGTTTGTATAAGGGTTTAACGCCGTTTTAACAGCAAAGGTCACATTACGGCTGTCAGTGCACCTAAGCATGTGTCTCCTGGCTTTCTCACACCAGTACTGATACAGTATTCTTTCCACGTCACTGACTAATTTTCTTACATGCATCAGAGCTAAGAGGCGAAAAATCGCCGGAAATAAAGTTTATCTCAACAGAGTATTGAAACCGCAGCCACCATGTCACGAGTCAGATACGCTAACCGCTGAACTACCCAGGCTGGCAAAAATAGTTAAGTTTAAAAGTATCTATTTTACATTGATTGAGAAACAAGTTCTTACAACTTATACTAATCTCTCTCGATTCTGTTAGAGGTTCTACAATATAATTCAGAATTTCTCTCTACATTTTGGTTATCAGCACTTTCTCCTTTTTCCACCATGTTATTTATTCTTACAAAAAAAGAAAGATCCAGTCACTAAAGACGCTTTAGATTTTCCTCTGCAAGTACTTTCAATTTGGACGAGTTTGAAGTCTTGTCAACTGGTGAAGAGTTTAATTGATTTTTCAATAGCGGAAAAATCTTCTATTGTTTTAATAAATTAACTTCATTAAAGGATGGTTATTGTTTTATCGACAATACGTGTGTGCCGAATGGTGCTATAAATAAAAAGAACCGGTGTTTGAAATGCGACCTTGCAGTTTCCGTTAAAACATGGACAAAAGTAGAGGGACGCGGTAAAGCACCTTTTTTTCATCCGAAAGTCTTGAACTTTGTTAGGGGAAATTTCACATGTTTATTGCATATCCATGATAAATTAATAGAAGGTAAAAACAGAGTAGTTTAAAGAATGATATTAATAGATGATAATCAATAGGTTGTGTGTGATATTAAAAGTCTGTCACTAGAATAGGATGTGATGCGGTTGAACAACGAGTCCGAAGGACAAGTTTTTTTTAACCGCATCAAACCACATTCGAGTGACAGATTTTAATATTACACACAACCAGTTGATTGTTCTATTTATTATATTCCTAGTTCACCCTTTGTTTTCTAATTATCATCAAGAACGGTACAATGTGAGCAATATAGGGAAAAAAGTAGTTCCAGCAAACATTCTAAAACTATATCGTCACTAGTGATGACAGTATAATTATCATCACTAGCGGAGATATTCATTGTGAAATTCAAGTAATTCACTGATAGGAATATATAGAATATATAGTGTTTATGTATTATTATTTTTATCAAACGAGTTGACTAAAATTGTATGACGCGAGCCTTGGCGAGCGTCAAATACATTTTAGTCAACGAGTTTGATAAAAATAATAATACTTTATCACGAATGTGAGATTCTATTTATCACATAAAATGAGAGACAGAAAAATATCCTGCATCATCACCTTTAGCCTCTATATACCGTTCACGGGACCATGTTTACAGCTGTAGTTTGGTTTCAAATGTGTACATACACAAGTACATAGTTCTTTGACATATACAGCGAAAGAAGAGTGAAATAATTTATAGAGGGGTTAACTCCTCTTATTTCCATATTAATATTGATTTTAAGAGACTTTCGCTGCATTTCTTGGATTTTCTTAAACGTGAAAATCAAACGTTTTCCGTGCCTATACGTCTTAGCAACAGTGACGTCATTTTACTCCGAAACGGCGTAATAGAACAAATTCCCGCCCATGCTGTGGCTGATTTCTCTAGCTTCACGCGCTTGTGACTGAAAACTGATCAGAACCGGGACCCAAAAAACGATAATACACAAGTGTATTATCAAAAATAAGTCATGGTTTAATACACTGCCGGATGAGGTTTTATGTGATAAAATGAATTTCTTTTTTACAGCAGCTTTCTTTATTTTTTGTTAACACGTTTTGCAATTCCTTTCTCTTTGAATAAAATCAGGAACATAACCGTTATTATTATTATTACTATTATTATTATTATTATCGTCATTATTTTTATTATTGTCAGTAGTAGTACCACAAAAGATTCACAGAGCCATGTTCCAAAGAGATTTAGCATATGACATACATGTAGATCGAGCTCAGTAAGCAGTCTGAACGATGCACTTTCTGTGTGTTTTCTTTCCTTACATAGACAAGTAATCAAACAATAATTTGCTTTATTTCCCTTTTCTTTTCGGATGATTTTATCGACAAATGACATCTTTTTCATTAGGTTAAGTCCCCCTTCCCAGATTTCTGTGCATACAAATTTGTCATGGACTGGTTTATAAATATTGATTGTGAAAAACTATTGTTCACTCATTTGTTTTAGACTGCGATCGAACACAGAACCAGTCATCGCCGGAAGGAGATTCCTCCAGGACCGATAATGCTGGATCCAACCGATGATTCAGGATCACAGATGTTGTTGCCGAGCTGATGGTGGCTATTTCTTATAGTGTTGTTGTTTTAAAACTGACACAAAAAAAAAGCTGACATAAATCTTGGCATGGTTTATCGATGAATGTATAAGACAATCGAGTATATGTTTAAGCCTTTTAGAAATATTCCAAAGAATAAGAAATGAAATGTGATAATGGTTTTAATAAAAGTGAAAATAGTGCACATTATCCTGTTGTTTTTTCATAAACATGTGACATTTACAGAACTAAGATCAATTATTCTACAACCCCTTTTTCTTTGGCTTGTAGCCGACAACTTTAGAAAACATTGGGGTAAAAGGAGATTCCTACAATGAGCAGCATTTCCTTTTTTTCTTTTTTTTTTTACAATTTAAATCTAAATTTAATGTTAATTATCCTGTAGCCCTGATACAACATCCTTATACTGAGCACTCATTTCTTCTTTCACAATGTTTTCAGATGTATATAACGTAAATTCTTATTCATTATCCTTTAGTCTCAAGTCTTTACCAATTAACAAAATTACAAACTTGTGTAAATGGAAAGCGTTTGCAAATGACAATTAAAAATTGACTGAAATGGAGGGACTTGTCTTCAATAGAGTAGAAAACATGGTGGAAAAAACAAGAACCCGCATTTTCTTCATTTCCCATAATGTTTCCATGCTTCCTAAAATATATCATCATTTCAGTTGCCAGTTGTTGTTCTTCTGCATATGATTTCAATTTGGACATGTTCATTTTATTTTTTATATAAACCCTCTTTTGTTAGGGCGCCGCTCAAATATAATCTCTAATTGCCTTGCAACATGCGAAAAGGGGCATTCGGACATTTGCATAGAGTGTCGTCTCGGATTAGCCCGCGTAGTCCTCGCAGTCTAATCCGAGACGGCACTTTACGACTACATTAGATTTTGTTCTTCAATAGACATGTGCAAAAGAGAAAATTACATTAAAACGGAAAGTGTCGTCTTGGATTAGCCTGCGCGGACTGCGCAGGCTGATCCGAGACGACACTTTACACAAATATCCGAATGCCCTTTTTCGTGTGTTGTAGGCCAGTTTAGGAAAGTTTAGAAGATTTTGTCTAGGTAGTGCTACCCTTTACCAAAAAGTCCTGTATTTCAACGAACCCACATTTTCTCTTTTTCACACAATGCTTTCTACCGTTTCAAAGACAAGCCTCATCGTATGAAATACGAGTAATTTGTCGTCTGCAAATTTGGCAAATAAGGAGTTCGTGATTTTGGCGTCTGGTTCCCACTCAAAAAGAAATTTAAGTTGTGCCGGGTTGTCAAGGGATTATATGGCCTGCAACGCGCAAAAAGGGACATTCGTACATTTGCGTAAAGTCTCATCTCGGATCAGCCCGCGCAGTCCGCGCAGGCTAATCCGAAACGACGCTTTCCGTTTTTATGCAATTTTCTGCTTTGCGCAAGTCTACTGAAGAACAAAATCTATTGTAGTCGTTAAGGGCCGTCTCGGATTAGCCTGCGCGAACTGCGCAGGCTGATCCGAGACGACACTTTACGCAAATGTCCGAATGTCCCTTTACACGTGATGCAAGCCATATATGGTTTTTATAATTATTTTTTGCTAGGTGATCAAAATCAACAAAACAAAAAAAAAAACCGTAAGAGGTCCCTGGCTCGGACAATAAGGTCATCATTATTTTTCTCCTTTCCCCCCCCACCCCCACGACATTTTCAAAGCCCATATCTCTTAGCTTGTTAAAACTCGGGATTATTTGGAAAAGGAAAGAGTTACTTTTGATATCCGATGAGATATAGAAGATAATCAACTGGTTGTGTGTGATATTAAAAATCAATCAATAGAATGGAGTATGATGCGGTTGAAAGAAGGACGAGTTTTTTAACCGCATCAAACCCCGTTCGAGTGACAAATTTTTTAATATCACATACAACCAGTTGATTATCCTATTTATTATATTCCCAATTCACTCTTTTTTATTCTAATAATGATCAAAAATGGTACAATATGAGCAATATAGAAAAAAGTAGTTCCGGAAAACATTCTGAAATTATATCGTCACTGGTGATGATACCATAAATATCATCACTATGAAATCCCAGTTGTTCACTGACAGGAATATAATAAACGCTTACTCTACAAAACTGGAATGTTGTTAAGTGTAACATCCCGGATCTAATAATTGTTGAGAATCAATAATTTTTGTCCTTCCTTATTTTGCAATTATATTCATGACGTTTGTATGTCTGACTCTTGAAATATTAATCCTTAGAGCTCTAAATTAGTGAAATGAGCTTCCTTATTTAGGATAAACAGCGAAAAATGTCGCAATTGAGGATAGGGCGCCCTAATGGGATTCGTGTAACGTCGCCCTTAATCGTACGGATTCGGCTAAGACTCGGGTAATCCGTAATCGATGCGGGGAAGTACCGTCTATCGGCCGATCGATTACGGATTACCCGAGTTTTAGCCGAATCCGTACGTTTTTCGGCGATGAAAGGCGATGTTACAGGAATCCACATTAGGGTGCCCTATCCTTTGGCAAGAATATGTTATGTAGCAGACTGTGTAGATACAAGATCAGACTGCACATTCTGTGCGGTACGATCTTGATCAAGACTATCCACAAAAAGTTGCGATAAGTGATTTAAGGTTTAAAGAATTTAATAACTATCAAAAGCATGCGATTGATCTGAAATTTGCTAATTCATTTTTTGTACAAACGCGCCTTTCTATACCCTGCCGTGGACAACTTCAGAAATACGGCGAAAAAAGGAGCAATTTCTTGTTGTAAGCAATGATTTTTTTCTTATTGTAAAATATTTTCTGTACTGCTTGTGCGCCAGACTTGTGATGCAAAAAGTAAAGGGCTTGGTTTAGAGCTGAGGTCGCAACTAAATGTTATCTATCAGAACCCGCTCTAGATTCGCACTGTAAGGTGTTTAAAACCACTTTCAACCTTTTCAGTCATATCATGGCAACACTCCAGCTACTTACATGTATGTCTGTCATTGGTCTCATCAGTACTGGGCTGGGGCTCTTAAGTGTCTTGTTTAAGGACACTCCCACGAAAACCCGGCTCTTTGAGAAAGGATTGTTCTTGATGCCGCCGGATTGCGAATCCTACACTTTCACCACTTAGCCACGAGCCTAAGTCCAGTCGTTAATATATTTTTTAACCATTAGCATGCTAAACGCGACTAACTGACCTTCCGAGGACAGTGTAGATCTTCGATCTACAATGTCCGATGAGGAGATATTTTTCTGCAAAAAAAGAATTTGAAATAGCATCAATCGGGTTTTTACAATCGGCTTGAAAGTTTCATTTAACCCTGTCCCAAACAATCCCTGGTTTTTCACGACCCTGAAAAAGAAGCCTTTTGAAAACATCGTGAGAACAGGAGAAAATGCTGGTAACCAGCATTTTCTCCTTTTCCCACAATGTTTTCTACCCTCCAGGAACCAATTTCAATTCTTGAGTCACATTAATTTTGTCGTCTGCAAATGCTTTCAATTTGGACCAGTCTAAAATTTTGTCGTTTGGTAAAGAGTTAATTTCCTAATCGAGGTCTTCTTTCACGTTCTCTCATGTGGCGAAGCCGTTCGTCGGTTTCTTAGTTATTACCCAGTCGTTTTTGACAGAGTAACGTCAGAATATGAACCGACCTCTTTGAAAGGGGAGCTTAATGGATCTGCAAAAAGCATCGAACCATGTCAGCCTACACAGTCTGTGAAGGCTGACATGGGTCGAAACTTTGTGCAATTCGTAGATATTATGCATGTCCGAGGACCATTTCACATAGAGATTCAGTAGGTTGTTATACTAAATGGATTGTATGGATCCATAATCATGTGATGACTTCTTGGTTATAATACATCAAAGAGATGCATTAGACCCCCCTTTTGCCAGAGTATGGCTAATATTAAAAAGGAAAAAAAAAAAGATCGGACAGGAACCCATACCACTGAGCCAAGAGTGGCCCCTTCTAGTCTCTTAGGGATTCGACATATTTTGCAGAAAACTTGACAGACTTAAATCAGTTATAGATAAATCTATGCTCGTTTTCAAAGACAGTTTTCAGCCATGTTATAACTCATAACTCATTTCATCCTTCCTTCATAAAACTATAATCATTCTTGTATCTTCATGTCAAATGTTGCCTTTGATGACGACAGGATTGTACAGATTACGATGGACAGAAAATGCATTTCATGTTTTTGAGGCCCTCAAAGCAATCGCTGTTTCCGGTTTTAAATGTGGAAAAATTCCTTTTGTTTTCTATCCCTTACACCATATATATTGGTAATTCACCTATGTTTACACAGCTGAGCCATTCTACACAATTTCAAGTTTTAACAGCGTTTTTTCTCTCTGGCGGTAAGGATCTATCTTTAGCTATCTTGTAATTCCTTGTATGAAGTCAACCCTTTACCAAGCGATCCCGTCCTTGTAAAACTTTGTGACTGGGGATAAAGGCTTTTAAAAACATTGTTTTTAACCTATCAAAATCACACTCTAACATTTGAACCGTATCTAATTTGTCAGGAGCAAATGCTTCAAATTAAATATGGACAGGCCTCAACTTATGCTGTCTGGTACAACTCACTGACTCTTGACGGACAGCGTAGATCAGGATCAGACTGCACCTTTTGTACAATCTGATCTTGGATCTACACTGTCTGATAAGGAGGTATTTTTTCTCTAAAAGATAAGTTTGAAATAACAACAACCGGCTTGAATGTTAGGTTACACATATTTAGCATGATAAGTATTGATATATGAGCCATGCTCTATGAAAAGGGAGCTTAATGCATCTACGAAAAGTATCGGCTCAGGTTACATTGCACAGTCCGTGCAGCCTCACCCAGGCCGAAACCTTTTGCTTTTGGTCAACTTTCTGCAGGTCAAAGGACCAGTGTATCTCATGATTCAGTCGGTTATTAGACAAAATGGACCTTGTGGATCCATAAACATGTGATAACTTGCTGGTATCATAATCACGAATATGCATTAAGCCCCCTTTTGCCAGAGCGTGACTCTTATGTATATAACCTAAAGTTTGAACATGCAACGTTTCCCGGAACACTTTGAGTAGCAATAAGGACGTACTCTAGCTGATTTAAGCACGGATGCATACAGCTGGTCCTAACAGTTCCTCCACATACTTCAAGGAACAAGTCTGTCAAGGTAAATGTTTCAATCTTTTTTTCTTGGTTTATTTAAATGGTATTTCATGGGTATTATTAGCCAAATCACAACACCTCATTTATTTAAAGGCTGTCCTAGTTTTTATTGGTAACAGATTTAAGCCCTGAAGTGCGGTGATCCTACCATTCTTAATAGATATCTTCATCTAATTCTAAACATAGAAAGCAAAACAAATATTTCTGATTGGATAAACCAAACTCTGATTGGCTAAACCGTTTGGCTTAGCCAATCAGAAATTGCATTCGGTTGAGATTCAGAAAGTTCTTGAGAATTAGAATCAGAAAACAATTAAAAATGACTGGTGAATACGGATCGAGTCTGATTATGCATAGTTAAACACCTTAAAGTGACAATAAAGGCCAAATGTAAACAAAGCAGGTGTTTAAATTTATTTGAATTTGTATCATACCATTTAAAAGTGTGGAAATGATTGTGAAGATGACAGTCTGTCATTGTACGGTCGGTCCAAGTGTTGGTCGCTGACAGAAAAATTAATTTCAAAACTAGGTTAAAACCTGCCAGGTAGCTGTGTCTCTTGTTTACTTTTTGCCTGATTTTAAAATTCTTTTTTCTGCCAGCGATTAACATATGGCCCGACCACACGATAACAGACTGTCATCTCCACAATATTTTCCATACTTTTAAATGGTATGATTCAAATTTAAATGTATTATGACACCTGTTTTGATTTTTTGGCCTTTACTAGGCCTTTAACCATACAACCACTAAAGACCAGCAGGTAATTAGTGATAAAACTCTATTTGGCTGTCGTCAGGGAACCGCTTTTCATTTCATCGTTATCAAATTTATTGATCTCTGAGTCGAAAGTGGCTCATTGGTTTAGGTTAGTAATCTAGAGGTCCTCGGCTCGGTCCTGGCTTAAGACATTGGCTGAATCGTGAAAGTGGACTGTTCTTCGGTAAGGCACGTCAGAGCCATAGTCTGATACAGGTGAAACCCGTGAAACACATGAATAAGTGAGATTTCGCCGTGAGATAACTTGAGTTATGATGAAAGTAGTGTTAGAAGACGGTGAATAAACATTGAATAAGTCAATTGTTTACATGTGTTTTTTACATAAAAACGCAGACTAAAGCAAAGGCATGAAGGATAACAACATAACAAATAACTGACAAGCCATGAGAACTCTAATGAGATACCACACAACCCCAAGTTTGAAAGGAAGCCTCTGGAAAACATTTTGGGAAAAGGAGAAAATGCTGGTAAACAGCATTTTCTCCTTTTTCCAATAATGTTTTCTACCATCTAAAAGACAAATTCCATTAATTAAGCCACATTTAATCTTACGTCTGAAAATGCTTTCTATTTAGGCAAGCCTACATTTTTGTGGTGTGGTATAGAAATAACAAGTCTTTGTCTTGTGTTTTACTGCCAATGGCGATTTGAACAGCTTAATGGTGTAAACATCATTGAGTCCTACTTTGGCAAATGGGGGTTTAATACATCTCCGAGATGCATCACTTCAGCGAAGTCATCACATAATTATCGATTTATAAAATCCATTTTTGTTATGCAACCGACTAAATCATGAGGCAGAGAAGCATTATCTCCCGCTAGATGGCATTCTACAAATACACATCTATCACTCGTCACAACTCGGCCGATTCCGTACCTACATCTAACCTCGTCCGTATAACGGTTGTTTCCATTTGAACAGCGAACCACGTGATCTTATACATGGCGCGCCTCTTGTCAGTCGTTTAGCAACGACATAAACAACCTCGATGAAGTTATTCACATCGGTTTATCTGTCGGTGAAAACTTCAATCGGAATTAATAAACCACGTTAAATAATGAATGTACGAACTGTTTTCCAACTCAACTAAAATATATTTAGAAAGATTTCGATACAAAATGGAAACTCAGGTTTTTTTTTTAAGAGGAGCCTTACAATTTTCAGAACGGTAAACCGGCGTATTTCCAGATATGTACCGATCTGGTGCATATCAATCCACCAGATACAGCCGAGGGATTTGATGGCTCCCATCACCCGAGGTATGCCGAATGACACATCTATCTGATTTGGGCATTCTGGGTACAGAACCGGACTACTTTTCAAAACGACAACCGTTACTTTGAATTTCAAAATGAAATAAACGTTTACTCAATAAAACGCTACTTTGGTGCGATTCATTCAGCTATGATCAGCTTGCATGTAACCTATGCACTGGCCATTTATTAGAACAGCCCCTACAGGCTTGGTTAATAGCTTCGGTATAAGCCCTACTTTTCCCTAGTATATGGGATCGGTGATGCGTCATACAGAGCTCCAGATAAGAGGGAGTGATGGTATTCTAAATCCATTATTTCTCTTCCAAACCCTATGTTGTGGGTACTTATTAGAATCGTGAAGAATAATTAATATTTTCAATTTTGAAATCAAAATCACCCCCTCTATCTGGAGCTCTGGTCATAGCAGACAGGTCGAATCTTCTAAGAATATGACATGCGCAGACAACGGGCAGAGAAGTCATTGGACATATAGAAAATTTACAACCAGCAAAGAAGTTTCGGCCGATGTCAGCCTGCGCGGACTGCGCAGGCTGACATAGGTCGATACTTTTTGCAAATACATTAAGCCCCCTTACATTAAGCCCCCTTTTCACAGAGCATGGCTTATATTTGATTGCCATACTAACTATATCAAAGCAAAAGCGCCTGTCACAAGATCTCTTAACCTAGATTCGGCCATTCCCTTTTACAAATTACAATAATTAGAATTATCTAATGTGATTTTTGCGCTTCTAACAGTCTACATGTTATCATCACATTATTATTATTATTATCATTATTATGATTTTTATTATGATTATTATTATTAAGGGCAACAACTATGTTCCAGTTACTTTTTGAAATTATAATAATAAACTTTGTTCCAGTTACTTTTTTAAATTGTAAAAATAATGAGGGTTATTCTGTAGTTATTTCCGTTGATTCTTCTCCAGTACTATATTGGTCCTGATAAGGGGATAACTTGGTTTGACTGTCATCTTTGCCTGGATCCAAACTAGCGCTGGTACTTCTTTCATGTTTCTTATCCTTTTTAAACAGATCGTGGTCTCTTACAATCTGACAATGGGGATTCTGAGTTTACTGCCTCTGTGCCTATTTACCGCCATGGCAACTTGTCGTGTCATAGGTAAGGTTCTTGCTTTCTTTGTCGTTTTTTTTAAGTCAACCTTTGACATATAAAATACACCAATCGAATATTTTTGTTTTTCCTTTGCAAAAAGATACATGACCAATCCAAACAGGTGTACCAACAACAGACCACAATGATTTACTGCCGTCTGTTTTCGGTAGGGACACTAGCATGGCCCATTGGTTATGTGCAGGATTCGCAGTTCGTACGTCCCAGTTTTGATTCTCTCCTGACACACTGGTTTTTTTTTTATATATGTATCCGTTGGCGAGACAGTTCAGAGTACTGGTGAAACTCAGGACAAGCATGAATAAGTGAAACTGGATAGATGGTTAAAGCGGTGTAAAAACACCATATATTCAATATTTGTATACTCCTGTCGCCTGATGGTCTATATGAATAACAGACATTCTATGAGAATAACAGTCATTATTTCATGCTTTCCGGTTGAACATCGAGGAATAACGGTGAAAATATTTTTCGATATTTCACGGTTACGACCAGTGAAAATACCGATTTTTATACTCTAACTCTTCAATTCAAGGCGAAAACAGTTGTTCCCGCGCACTAGTTACCAAGGTAAAATGCGCGTGCCTCGCAACCAGATGGAAATATGACGTAATTTACCCTATATTTCTCGCGCTTGACGTAATATTGTAATGCGTTGCTATGTGGAGGGGGTGTACGCCACGGGGAATAACCGAAAAGAACTGTACTGGATTTTGATGTAAGTTACCCACAAAAAGGGTTAAATAAATAGAATATTTGTTTTTTCGGTGAAAGATCGAAATTTATTTCATCTCGTGAACATCATCGATAATATTCTCACTCGTGGCTGCGCCACTCGTGAAAATATTAACGATGATGTTCACTCGATGAAATAAATTTCGATCTTTCACCGAAGAAAACAAATATCCTCTATTTCTATAAGTATAATTTGAAATTTAGAGTGACTATTGTTTGTTTGCGTGTTTGCACGGTCGGTTGGATTGATGATATAAATCTTGGAAAGGTTTTTTTTTTATTACTAACTGAATAGTTGTGTTGCATATTCAATTTTTAAGACGAGATGGACATTTTACTGGAATCAGACGAGAAGCTATGTGCGTCTTGCGATCCTTGTGGGAACGGACTGGTACTCTTTAAGAACAAGTGTTACCTTTTCAGCAAAGACCGGTTGACCTGGTTCGAGGCGATGGTAATTAAACTTTTCGATTTTTTGCTAATTAATTGTAAACTTAATGTGAGAGAGAACTTATTATTTTCAAATGTTCTCTCTCTGTTAATTGAGAGAGAGAGAGAGAGAGAGAGAGAGAGAGAGAGAGAGAGAGAGAGAGAGAGAGAGAGAGAGAGAGAGAGAGAGAGAGATGGAACCGAACCACTTCAAAAGTGTTAGACAGTTCTGATGAAACCTTTCACGTGCTCAACATGACTAAACATAAGCTACATGTAAAATATTGTAGTGAAATAAATTCTATGTATATTCTATATTCTACTAGGTCTCATAATTTTAGTGCTTTTTTTTAATATATATTTTGCTTGGTGATAATCAACAAAAAAAAATGTTTTTGTAAAAAAAAAAACTCCGTTGTTTATATTCCCGTGTAAGCAGATAATAAGTGGGAGAGCTGGGACAGTCACAAAATCCGACCATCAGTCAATCAGGAAATCTGACCATCAGTCAATCACAAAATCCGACCACAATCAGTCAAGGTCAAGGTCAACCACAATCAGTCAAGGTCAAGGTCAACCACAATCAGTCAAGGTTAAGGTCAACCACAATCAGTCAAGGTTAAGGTCAACCACAATCGGTCAAGGTCGAGGTCAACCACAATCGGTCAAGGTTAAGGTCAACCACAATCAGTCAAGGTTAAGGTCAACAACAATCAGTCAAGGTCAAGGTCAACCACAATCAGTCAAGGTCAAGGTCAACCACAATCAGTCAAGGTTAAGGTCAACCACAATCAGTCAAGGTTAAGGTCAACCACAATCAGTCAAGGTTTAGGTCAACCACAATCAGTCAAGGTCAAGGTCAACCACAATCAGTCAAGGTCAAGGTCAACCACAATCAGTCAAGGTCAAGGTCAACCACAATCAGTCAAGGTCAAGGTCAACAACAATCAGTCAAGGTCAAGGTCAACCACAATCAGTCAAGGTCAAGGTCAACCACAATCAGTCAAGGTCAAGGTCAACCACAATCAGTCAAGGTCAAGGTCAACCACAATCAGTCAAGGTCAAGGTCAACCACAATCAGTCAAGGTCAAGGTCAACAACAATCAGTCAAGGTTAAGGTCAACCACAATCAGTCAAGGTCAACCACAATCAGTCAAGGTTAAGGTCAACCACAATCAGTCAAGGTCAAGGTCAACCACAATCAGTCAAGGTCAAGGTCAACCACAATCAGTCAAGGTCAAGGTCAACCACAATCAGTCAAGGTCAAGGTCAACCACAATCAGTCAAGGTCAAGGTCAACCACAATCAGTCAAGGTCAAGGTCAACCACAATCAGTCAAAGTTAAGGTCAACCACAATCAGTCAAGGTTAAGGTCAACCACAATCAGTCAAGGTCAAGGTCAACCACAATCAGTCAAGGTCAAGGTCAACAACAATCAGTCAAGGTCAAGGTCAACCACAAGCAGTCAAGGTTAAGGTCAACCACAATCAGTCAAGGTCAAGGTCAACCACAATTCGTTCATAACTCAATCAGGAAATTTGTCCATTACTCAATCAGTAAATTTGTCCATTACTCAATCAGTAAATTTGTCCATTACTCAATCAGGAAATTCGTTCATAACTCAATCAGAAAATTTGTCCATTACTCATTCAGTAAATTTGTCCATTACTCAATCAGTAAATTTGTCCATTACTCAATCAGGAAATTCGTTCATAACTCAGGAAATTTGTCCATTACTCAATTAGGAAATTCGTTCATAACTCAATTAGGAAATTTGTCCATTACTCAATTAGGAAATTTGTCCATTACTCAATCAGTAAATTTGTCCATTACTCAATTAGGAAATTTGTCCATTACTCAATTAGGAAATTCGTTCATAACTCAGTTAGGAAATTTGTCCATTACTTAATTAGGAAATTTGTCCATTACTCAGTTAGGAAATTCGTTCATAACTCAGTTAGGAAATTTGTCCATTACTCAATTGGTAAATTTGTTCATTACTCAAGCAGTTAATTTGTCCATTACTCAATTAGGAAATTCGCTCATAACTCAATTAGGAAATTCGTTCATAACTCAAGTAGGAAATTTGTCCATTACTCAATTAGTAAATTTGTCCATTACTCAATTAGTAAATTTGTTCATAACTCAATTAGTAAATTTGTTCATTACTCAAGCAGTAAATTTGTTCATTACTCAAGCAGTAAATTTGTTCATTACTCAAGCAGTAAATTTGTTCATTACTCAAGCAGTAGCTTCTTGTTTGGGTACATGTTTATGTGTAAAACGTAAAATATAACTTTTTGTGCTGAGAAAAGTTATATTTTTTTAAATACAAGTTTAACATAGGTATAATTTACTTCATCAAGATCTGTTTGCATCTCTATATTGACAAAGTCACTCATTTAAACTATGATCTCCTGATCAGGAGGAGTAACGAAAGGTTCAAGTACCGGAGTATTCATCTCATATGTATTTATACGAAAACTCTGTATATCGCTACTGATTACGTTAAATTTGAAAATAAAATTGGACAAAGGTTGTGAGGTGTCAAAGCCAAGAATTACCTTCAGTAGTTTTCCATCAAACGGCATCATATATCCACTTTCTTTTTTTACTGGTCCACCATCAAAAGAAAATGGATATGTGCTTTTTCGTAAATTCCTTATTGATACTCCCGAGGCAACAAACGTATGTACAAATCCATCCTTTTTAAACTCTTCTATAGTTTCATCCACATACTTTTTGGTTACAGCATCACTATCACTAAAGCTTTCTTGAAAAAGTGCAATTCGATGTCTCGTTCCAATTACACCTTGTGCCACGTAGTGAGGAGTCTTACCCAGTAAACGCACAACCTCCCTACCATCATCATCAGTTATGACGTTTGTCTTAGTAAACGCAATATCCTCTTTAGTATTATCTACGTACTTCTTGGTAGCAGCATCAGAGTTTTCTTTGGGTTCTGGTAGATTGTTTAAAGCTTGAAAAAACATGTTGATAGGAGACTTTGCAGCAAACCTGTCATTTTCTCTTGTAAAAGCAAAAGGAGGAAGTCGAACATAATCTCCCATTATCTTACTCGATTTATCTACATACTCTTTAGTATTGTTTCCCATTCTATCTACGTACTCCTTATTAGCTGCATCATGTTGCGCAGCTGGAGGAGGCAGTCCGAAAATCTTATTGTCTACCATGTTTACATCCGAAGGTAAAACAAAGTTTCCATTTTCATCTTTAAATTTTTCAACGTATTCATCTACATATTCTTTCACATGCTCATCCACGTATTTCTTGTTAGCAGCTTCACCATTCTTTTTAGGAGGTCTAATACCACCAAGGTTATTACCACGGAGATATATATTATCATTGGCTTCGTATCCTCCATTTCTGAATTCAAAGGCTAAGTTTTTGTCAATATACTCTTTTGTAGCAACATCTTTTAGCTCAACGGGGTCGCCCACGTTTAAAAGTCTTTTGCTGTTCATATTTAGATCCTTCTTTACTACAAAGTCTCCATTTTGATTTTTTTCAATGAACTCTATACCTTTGATAGCATCCACATAATTTTTAGTCGCTACGTCATGTGAATTTACTGGATCACTAACTTTCGTTAAAGTATTACCATTCATGTTTATAGAACCTGTAACAACGGTTGTTCCATCTTTACGTAAAAAAGTATTATTTATGTAAGCGAGCAACACACCACCATCACCGCTCGTTTTAACATCATTAATTAGTCCAAATTTATCAACAGACATTTTTTAATACTAAAATAATTTATTTGTCACTGTTTGAAACCTTTTACCCGAGCTCAACTCTTTAAGTACGTAAAGACATAAATGACCACAAAATACTTGTCCAGCTTGTTGTATTTGATCGCTATTGTAATGTATTGGGCTTTTTAGGTACTCTCGAATTTCGATAGGTGGTTGTATACCATAACTATCAAAGTAATTTTTAGTTTTACCGTTTTTATACCAAGCAACCCAATGTGTACCAGATCCGCTTGTATCATCAAGGTTTGATATACCACATTCCTTTTTTCTACACTTTCTTGGAAGAGTGTTTCGTAAAAACACTCCCCTAAAAGAAGGAATCTTTAATCTTCTCGCTGTACTTTCCAATTCGAAATTGTTTAACGCTCTATTCGGTAAAATTACGTTTTCGATTGACATTTTTATAGCGAAATATTTATAATATCTTTATTATCAACCCATGAATTAAACTCATCGGAATAACCTTTCCACTTTACTAAAGATTTCTATTTTCCCTTTTTAATAACTTTTTCTATCTTATACAACACTTGACTAGTTTTTTGCAGTTCGGGTTCATAAAATGTACCTTGTATTTTTTCTCCATTAAGATCCTCAATTTTATATGTTACGGGTGATGTATGTTTTACTTCAGAAACTGTAAAAATTTCCTCAGTCCATCTTGTAGTATAACCTTTCTCAAAAGTCTTTTTAGCTATCCTTACTCTGTCTCCAACGGAGAACTTAGGCTTTATATCTTCTATTTCGAGATGATCGGGATAAAGATTTCTCCAAACTTTGGTTTCATTTTCTTTTTTACTCGCATTTACCGGAGTCATCTTAATAGAAGAATGTCTCGTGTTATTATATTCTTTAACGAGATCCGATAAGACGTCGATGTAAACGTTTGTGGAGTTAGCGGAAAAATACTTCCACATTTTTTTCTTTCATCGTTCTAATCCATCTCTCAACAACGTTAGATTTTTCCTCATTTTCGGTAGAATACAATTCAACAGAGTCTTTAACATCTTTGTTATAAAATTCTTTACCCTTATCCACCCACATTTTTTCAGGTTTTCTCTCCTTAAAAATACTCTTTAGTGCTATAGCAACAGATTTTCCCGTTTTATCTTTTAATGGTATCAACCATCCGTATTTTGAAAAGATGTCAATGACGGCGAGAAGATATTTAACGTTGCAATTAAATTTAGAAAATGCTTGCATATCTACTAAATCCGCAGCCCATATTCTATCTATACCGTTTACTATAACTCTCCTTTTCTTAAATTTTCTTTTTAGGGGTTTATGTAATTCTTTCGCTAAATTTATCATGCTAAAATGTTTTTTTTAATCCCCATTCCAAATTTCATCTTTGTTCCAATAAGCTTACTAACGATGGACTTATCCATTTTTTCTCTAATAGTAGGATTGTAAATCCCTTCTAACTCCGTTAACATATTTTTATCACACACTGCGTTTCTGACTTCAGTAGTAGGATTCTTTAAATAACAAACATCATGATGATAAGCCGCTTTATCAACACGATTTATTGGTTTGCTCCAATCCTTCGGCGATAAATCTGGGTTGAGTCTTTTCTTTAATTTAGTACCAGGTCCCGTGAAATTATGTCCAGGGAGATGCATTTCGAAAGGCATATTATTTATAGCTTTATTTAGCAATGATCTGTCCTTTGCCGTCTTAACAAACTGAGTTTTAGTTCTTCCACAAACAACGCATTTCCCACGTTTCATATTTCTTCCATTCTTAGTAACAGCGTATTCTATGTTACTCGTATCAGTAAATTTTCTACATTTAACGCAATACATTTTTTTATATATAATAAAAAAGTTATATAAAAAATGAATGTCATGCTGTTTTTAAAGGTTAGTGTCTGGGCCAGTAAAGTTGTTCCCGGGGACATACATTTTTGAAAGACATATTTTTAATAATTTTGTATTCAACTGTCCTATCCTCTTTTACTTCGTGCGTCTCAGTTTTAGTTTTCCACAATCATCACATTCTCCTCGTCTCATATGTCTTCCATCCTTAGTAACAGCGAGTTTTACGTTGTTCGTATTAATATTTTTTTTTACATTTATCGCAATACATTTTTTTATATAAAAATAAAAAAAGTTATATAAAATGGATATTGTAAATTTATCGTGGAATGAATTAGTATCGAGGAGATTTAATCACCCTCTCTTACCAAAAAGTATCAGGGGGATAATTGTAGGTAAATCAGGATGCGGTAAAACTACCTTATTGCTAAATCTTTTACTAAGACCAGGTTGGCTTGCCTACAACGATTTGAGCGTTTTTGGAAAAAGCCTTTTTCAACAGGAATACCGAATACTTAAAAAAGCTTTTGAAAAAGACTACCAAAAGAAGGTATCTTAAGCTTGTTTAACATGCGAGATGAAATACAAGATTTAAATGTTTCCCCCATAGCTTTGGTTGAAGAATGGATTAAGTCGTTTAAAAACAAATCGGATATAAATTGTAACTTTTTTGAAAACGCGAGTGATGTACCTGATCCGAGAGAGTTAAACTCAGAAAACAAAAATTTAATGATTTTTTATGATCTACTTTTAGAGAAGCAAAATAAGTGTGAATGCTACTACGTTCGTGGAAGACATAGTAATGTTGACTGCTTCTACCTCTCACAGAATTATTTTAGACTACCGAGGCAAACTATTAGAGAAAACGCAAATTTTATCTGTATTTTTCAACAAGATCTTAAAAACATTAATCATATTTATAACGATAATGTAGGTGAAGATATGCCTAAGGATGAGTTCAGAAAATTTTGTCAAAAGTCGTGGGAAAAGCCACACGGTTTTGCTATCATTGATCTAACCAGTAAAAAACAGGATGGGAAGTATAGAAACGGCTTTGACAACTTTTACATACCTAATTAAAAAAAGATTATTATATAAAATGGAAGAACTTTTAGAACAAATTGTAAAAAATACGGCTCACAAAACATCATTTCAAATTATAGTAAGCGACAACAAAACACGCTTTAGAACAAGGTTTAATCCTCCAATTCAGCTGGAAAAAGATAAAAAATACGAGATAGCTTTGGTAAACCTTGAAACTTACTACGCTTTTCCAAACATTAACGCAATAAACAACAAATTTATTTATTCTCCAGATGGTGGTAATTCGTGGATTAAGATTGAAATACCAGAAGGAAGTTATGATCTCGTTGATATTAAGATACCATTCATCAGGAAATGAGAAAAAAGGATCATTATGATGCGGCTAATGATGAATATTATATTAACATTTCTGCAAACACTAATACTCTAAAGTGCGTTATTACCCTTGAAAACGGTTATCAAGTAGATTTTAACCATCCAAACTCCATTGCTAAAGTTTTAGGATTTACTCGCGCTAAATATATGCGAGGATTTTACGAGTCGGAGAATATAGTTAACATTCTTAGTATAAACAGTTTGCTCGTTAACATAGATATTAGCTCAGGAAGTTATGTTAATGGCTCAACACAAAACACGATTTACTCTTTTTTTCCCAAATGTTTCTCCCGGATATAAGATAGTTGAGTCTCCAATTAATTTAGTATATTTGCCAATAACTTTAGATGAAATACATAACCTAGAGGTATCAATTACGAATCAAGATGGAACTTTACTAAATCTTAGAGGCGAAAATTTAACAATCAGATTTCATATTAGAGAAGCGAGATAAAATAAAATAAAATAAAAAAGAATTATATATAAAAATGATGAGTTACACTACTGTTAAAGTAAATATATCGGAAGGACAAAAGCAAAAGCTTCAATATGCTGTCAAAGGTGGTTGCCCAGTAAGTATTCGTTTAAGTCATGAAGATTTACGAGGTAACGATGTTTTAGCGATTACTAATTCACAAGCGAGAAAAATGGCTAAAGCCTATGAAGATGGTAAAGGCATAACGATCAGAATGAGTGTTAAACAACTTAAACATAACATGAAGATAGAGGGAGGTTTTCTCGGAATTTTAGCTGGGTTGGCTGCAAGAGCTTTACCGATGCTTGCAAAAACAGTTTTACTAGCTTTAGGCGTTGGAGCTCTTTCTGGATTAGCTCAATCAGGAGTACAAAAAGCAATGGGGGTCAGGCCTTTACCTAAAAAAAGGAGGATCTGTATGTCAAGTGGAAACTGATGGACGTGGATTATACTTAAAACCATATAAAGGTAAAAGATTAGGATCTGTTGGCGATGGTTTGTATTTAAAACAAGGAGGGAAAATTTATGATGGAAGAGGACTTTTGCTTGGGCCTAATAGTCCATTTGCTAATATCCCTATTTTAGGAGCTATATTGTAATCTTATAAATATAATTCATTTTAAAAATATAATTCTATTGAAAAATGGAGATGAAAGAGAATGTATACCTCATTGATGAGGGACATGAATATCGACTGCAGAAAATAAATGAAATCCAGAAATTTTGAGAAGAAGAAAAATCTGAGAGAGAAGTTTTAAGTAAAAAGTATTTCAGAGCTGCAAGGATAGTAGATAATATAGATACAGTTTTATTAACGGTTACAATGGTTTCAGGAGCTGGTGGGATAGGTTTGCTTTCAACAATAGTCGCGCTACCTGCAGTGATAACATTAGAAGGGATAGCAACTTTTACTGGTCTTTTAAGCTTAATTGGAAAATATAGTGTAAAGAAGTTTATTGCAAAAGCTGAAAAAAATGAAAAAATCAGAACAATCGCGGATACTAAGTTAAACACAACATCTTCACATATATCAAAAGCTTTGAGTGATAGCAAAATTACTAACGAAGAATTTCAACTAATCTTGGAAGAATTAGAAAAGTATAAAGTAATGAAGGAAGAAGTTAGGTTAAAAACGAAGAAAAAAATATCGAGTGAAACGGAAGAATCATGGAAGAAATGGAGGCAATTCTCCGTGAAGCGTCGGAAGTTGGTTGAAAAGAATCATGGAGGTAAACTATTCATGTAGCTTCAGTTAAGAAACTGTGATAGCAATGAGATAAAGATTATGATAAAGATTATGATAAAAGATTATGATAAAAGATTATTTTAGTAATAAAAAATGTCATTTCTAAAAATAACTGATCCCGCAAAAAGGGATCTAATTGTAAAAGAGTTCCTCGAAACGAGAAAGAATATTTGTGACTCTCGACTAGCGGAGAGAACGGGCGAACAGCAACTTCAAACTGATCTTTCAATTTTTTTTAAATCTATTACAGAAACGCAAAAAACTACAACAAAGGAGATTACGCAAGGACTTAAACCTATTAAAGAGGGTATAGATAAATTACCTAAAGAAATTACATTTCCAGCCTTTCCATCTATCACAGCTTATGATAAACCATTTGAAGAAGATACACAGTTTATTGGAGAAGTAGCAGAAGAGTATCTAAGAAAGTTTGCTACTAAGTCTGAAGCTGATAATACGTATGGATTATATTCCAAAGATGATGATGGACATTTTTAAATCGGTAATAAACCAGTTATTATCATTGATAACAATATTATAATTGATGGTGAAGAATATAAAGGCACACCTGGACTATGGGAACTTATCGTTTCTAAGAATCCGGATGATAATATTTATACTAATAATGATTACGACAATTACGCGAAGTTGATGCTAAAAACCAACGCTCTTTATCGTAATAACGATCCGAGCAGCAAATATCCTAAAGGTAGTAAAGGACAAAAATGGAATAGGATACTTAAAACTATTTGGGAAAATAGAAAAGAGTATGGAGGAAAAGGTATCGTTGTTATCCCGTGTGATCCTAACGCATTAATAAAAAGAGTTGACTTATTATTAGCGAGTAAAGAAGCAGGTAACACGGGTGTGAGAAACGAGTTAGTGAGCATATGTGATGAATTAAAAAGACAAGATGTCATAGATTCAGACGCTTATAAAAAATTAATGTCTATACTATAAAAAATGATTACGTCTAAAAACAGAGGATTTAATAAGAGATATTCATACGGAGGTAGCGGAATCTTTGACAGCATTGCAAGATTTCTTACGAAGCTTTTTACGAGTAATGCGGCTAAACAAATTGCATCTTCAGCCCTTGAATTTGGAAAGAGTGCAGCTTTAGACGCGGGAAAGAAAGCTTTAGAGGCTGGAAAGAGTGCAGCTTTAGACGCGGGAAAAAAATTAGTTACGAGAGCTTTAACGCCAAAATCACGAAAGATTTTAAAAAAAACATACAGGTACGCCTAAACCGCAAAGTACGCCTACAACACGAGACATTAATACATTAATAGATGGAAGTGCTATTGCTATTCAAGACTTAGTTAAAAAATTAAACAGTGGAGCGGGAATTAAAGTAGTATGAAGAAAAATAAAAATAACTTAAAGAAAAAAATATTACTTATAAAAAGAATGTCTAAATTAACATTTTCGCGCGAATTTCATAAAAAATACAATACTAGTTCTGTTAATATATTAGGTACATATTTAAAACGGGATGAGGATTGTGAGATCCTCGAAATTAATAATACACAATATGGATATAAAAAAGCCATTGTGAAGTTGTCTTCTGAAAAAGTAAAAGTAATGAAAGGGATTGAGAAAAAAGTGAATGAGCGTTTACAAAAGTGGAATATACCCCAAGTAACGCTTGTGTATGGAAACAGGATTTACCCAAAAAAGAAAATAAATATCCAAGAAGATAAACTAAAAAGCGTTAAACTTAAAAGCGTGTTTATTAATAATGAAAGAAAATCTTTTCCCCAGCTTTAGTTAGAGATTTAAAGTAAAGTAACATGATTATAATTTTTATTTTTATTTTAAATTATAATTGTATAATAAAATGGACATTTTAAGAATTACCGAACCAATTGTAAAACACGATAATATTGATGAGTATGAGCACTTTGAGTATGAACCGATCACAGGAGCGAATCTCAACAACTCAGGAGGAGATATTAGGATTAACATCGAAACTCAATATATTTTTACGCATCCTAGTGAGAGCTATTTACTTATAGAAGGCCGTTTAACAAAGGTTGATGGAACAGCTTACGCACACGCTGACAACGTTTCTCTAACAAACAACGCTCTGATGCACCTGTTTAAAAATATCAGGTATCAACTTTCAGGTATGGATATTGAATCCTTAACACATCCTGGTCAAGCTACTACGATGCTTGGATTGTTAAAATATCCGGATGATTTTTCCAAATCACAGGGGCTAAACCAGCTATGGTATAAGGATACAACGGTCGCAGCACAAGCTCAAAACGTAGGTTGGAATGTAAGAAAATTATACATCGTTAATAATTCCGATCCAAAGGGAACATTTAGCTTTAGAGTTCCATTAAAACATATATTCGGTTTTTGCGAAGATTATAATAAGATATTGTACGGAACGAAGCAGACTCTCACCTTGACAAGAAATGATGATGAAGATGCGATTTTTAGAGCTAACGATGCTGATGCTGGTAAAATTACATTAGATAAAATATCATGGTTTATGCCTCACGTGCTACCCGCGGATAAGGAGAAGATGGAACTTTATAAACTTATCGAGAAAAAAGAAAAATTTCCAGTTGGATATAGGATGCTACAATGCGACTCCATTTCAGTTCCTTAGTCAACAACATTTACTTGGAGACTTTCCGTTAAATCATCTCCCGAAGTGCCACGTTTTATCATCGTTGGCTTTCAGACTGATAAAGTTGGCAATCAAGAGCAAAATCCATCCATATTTGACAATGTAGACGTTAAAAATAATTATGTTATATTAAACTCCACTAGATATCCCGAGGTTGACTACAATCTTTCATTTACTAGACAACAATTTAGTAGAGCGTATGGCGATGCTGCGTTATTTAGATCTAAGTTTTATAACATGGATGAATTGGTATCAAATCCTAACTTCACCCCTTCAGAGTACAAAACCCTTTATCCTTTGTTTTTGTTCGATGTTTCTAAGCAGAGCGAAAAGTTAAAATATTCCGTTACTGATATTCAAATCAAGGTAAATTTTAACGCAAATGTGCCTGTGGACACTGAAGCTTATGCCGTTATTATTAGTGATAGATTAGTTAACTTTCAGTCTGATGGTAATAAGATGAGCGTAGTGTATTAAGTTAAGTTAAGCATAAAGTTAATTTAATTTAAGCATTTTTTTCTTATATACCCTCGATTATGTAGATTCGCGAGGTTAAGCTTTCTTTAAAACGTAGAGCAATAAAAACAAAGAAAATAAATGTTTCACTTACCTTTATCAATAGTTTAATATATTTTCCTTGATATTTCTTGATAAAACTCCCGTCAACAACATAGCCAAGCTAAAACTAGGTCACCAAATGTAGTATGTGAAAATGGGTCAGCCATATTGAAAATAGATGTTGATTCGCGGATGAATACAAATGCAGTAAATCGGTCTGGTAATAAAGCCAAAACAGTTCATATAGTGGGTTTTAGTGTAACTTGCACAAGAAAAAAAAAACATTAACAATTAAATCTTAAATTTCAACTGGAATAACATATTTACAGGTTGTTATTGTCTAGGTTGTCTATTCTTCGTTACTCTTACAGTGAGGACAGAGGAATCTCTCACCTCTCCTTATAAACCTCACTGGTGAGCAGAACTGCAAGTGGGTCCAATGCTGACAAGGCACCCCATTTTTCTTACCATCACAAGCTGCCCACTTTACAAATGTAAGGGACACACAGTTAGCAAGCTCCTTTGGCTGAAAGAGTCCACAGACACAGCATACATCACTATCCTCTAACTCCATTTCATCACTGCTGCTAGAACTGTCAAGAGCTAAATTGATATGAGAAGGACCGAGTACAGGACTGGATTTTAAAGTTTTAGAATGAATATTTCTCATAACATTTTCTTTACCTTTGGATTTTACAGTAGATTTAACATTACCCCTGACTTTTTCTTTACCGTTTTTAGATGGTTTAATCTTCTTTGTTGCCTTTTTCTGGCTATTCTCATGCTGTTTTACTGCACTCATTACTTCTTCACTAGTGAACTCTTTTCCAGACACATGTTTACTGACTGTATTCCTCTGTTTCTTGGCCTTAGAACCTTCAACTTTCACTGACCTCAGATCATTTTCTCTCTCCACAAAAATATCTAATCTGTCCTCTGTTTCTGCAACAATACCACCTTCTACAGTAGATTCACTACATTGACTACAACTGATGTCATCTGATTCAAACACCTGAGAAGGAATCATGCTATGTTTGGTAACTGCAGTTCTGTCAGTAGGGAAGATCCCAGTTCTCATAAAACCAGACTGCAAATTCTCTGAACTGAGAGCTTTGGAGTACACTTTACATGCTATATCACAAATGTTATACTTAGTGATAGTTGCCGACACCTGACGCATGACTTTGTGGCACTGAGCATAATACATCCTCTGAAAGGGCCCATAACACGCAACATCAAGAGGCTGAAGAATGTGGCTTGTGTGTGCTGGAAGTATAAACATCACTATATTATTTTTCTTGGCCCAGTCAGCAAAAGTTAAGGACACATGTGACTTGTGACCATCCAGCAACAGAAGCAATGAACTGCCTCTACCAGGCACAAACTGAATGAAGTGTTCTGTGAGGTAACGATGAAATACTGCAAGATTTGACCATCCATTATCTGATACAGTCCCACTTGCTCCAGGTGTTGCTCCTTGTAACAAATCAAAATTCATCCTTTTCCCAGGGAATACAAAGTATGCAGGGACAGCAGCTCCACTTGCACTACCAGCACCTATAATAATCACTGTCTTACCCTTTCCAGAGGTTACAGCCTGAGTGGGATGACCGGAACCAGCTACAATGAAGGGTGGTTTGTGTTCTATGGATACACCTTTTTCGTCAATATTGTAAATCAGGTGAGGTTTATTTAGAAGATCATGTTTCCTGAGACACTTTTCAAGGTTGTCAAAGTAAGACATAACTACACTTTCTTTAGCTAACTTAGCTCTTACTTGTTCCAAAGCCCTAGGCTTAATTACCCTCATTTCTGGCCAACGTCCAAGAAAGCCTTTCATCCACATCATAGATAAAGGTCTGTCATTAGAACGCAAACCCAGTTGAAAAGCATACTGAGAAGCAACACTAATACACTCCTGTTGAGTATACCCGTATCCCAAATCAGCCATGGTCTTGAAATGTTCAACAATTTTAGCTTCCTGAAATTGGTCAAAAAGAGGAAGTTTGCCCATTGTAACAGTTTCTGGGTCCACCTTTCCTAAAACCCTGTCTCGCAAAGTATTTTCAGGCACTCTGAACATTTTAGAGGCTCTCAAAACTGACGCGCCATCTTCTTTCACATATTTATAAGCAGCAGTTAGGGCAGATGGTGAATAAAGCCTGTATTTCTGTCTGATAGGTTGTGGAGTTGCCTAAAACAGAAATGAAAATGCAACGAATTTAGTTTTCTCTATTAAGAAAAAGTGTACTGTAAAATGCTCATGAAAATTTGTTTGGCCTTAATAGTAAAAATTCCTGAGTGGTCACGTGACCTCCATTGACAGAAGACACCGGATAGAGGGGCAAATTTTACAAGGTTTGTTTTTAAGCTATAAAACTGACTTGTTGCTATGGTTATATTTTAAGCATTAAGAAAATGATAAGATTTTAGCATAAGCAAAAGAAAATGGATCAAATACCTTTTTAAATCTCATTTTTTCACGAGTGTGTCAGACGATACGCTAGAGTAACTTCAGTAGTAAATATTACGTCACAGCCCTGCAGGTGCACGGAAAATCTCGCGAGACGAAATGGAGATAACGATAGTCCGCGAATCTACATACATCGCGACTTTAGATACATCGACGATATAAAAAAAGATGATAAAGATTATAGATTTAAAAGAAATTCTTAAAGAAAATAAAATAACTTTTCGCTCTTACTGGGATAAAAAGCTGTTAGTCGAGTTGACGAAAAAACACGGATTGTTCCCGGAGGAAGAGCCTAAAAAAGAAAGAAGTAAGGATCCCAGGTTTCATAGACTAAAAACTATTATGCTTAATCCTAAGAAAGTTAGTTTAGAAGATGTTTACTCCGGAGAAATAAAAATTTTTCCATCGATTTACAAGGCTAGTAAATTTATAGATCATTGTCCTCAAACGATTACGAATTGGAACGGGAGAATTTGGAAAAATAAATATAAGATTAAGATTTTATAAAATTTTTTATTTTATATAAATAAAATGACTTAAGCGTTTATTTCATATATATAAAACGACTTAAGCGTTTATTTCCTATATATAAAATGACTTAAGCGTTTATTTCCTATATATAAAATGACTTAAGCGTTTATTTCCTATATATAAAATGACTTAAGCGTTTATTTCATATATATAAAATGACTTAAGCGTTTATTTCATATATATATATATAAAATGACTTAAGCGTTTATTTCCTATATATAAAATGACTTAAGCAATTCCATTTCACACATACATATATAAAATGACTTAAGCGTTTATTTTATATATGTGTGAAATGGAGAACATTGACTACACTATATATACCGTAAAAGCTTTAAAGAATTTCGCTAGAAATTTGGGAATCCGAGGATTTTGTACGCTCAAAAGAGCGCAGTTAATTAATCGTCTAAGATATCCCCCACCTCCTAGTCCTGCTGATCAATTCAGAAGACTTACAGTTAAAAATTCAAAGGTGGCCCTTCAGATTTTGGGACGAAAATTTTACAAAAATACAAAAAAATCATCCTTATACTCCCAAAGCCTTTTAATTTTCATTCATAAAACCCCAGTAGTCGAAAACCGTCCGACAACAAGAGAAATTAGAGATTTACTACGGCCCAGGTGGACACCGACGGGAAACACGGTCTATTTTTACATGAGCAACTCGCTCATTTACATACCGGAAATACACAGACGAAGCTTCAAACATAGCGTCCAAAGAAGACATTATAGTGGAAAATAATTACATGTTTGTTATTTTATGGAATTTAAGCGTCATTAGTCACGTGCCAGTCACTTGACATTCCCACAATGCTTTTTTGATTTTTGGCGCGAAATCTAAAAATACCTTAAGAGGCTACGTAGCCTTTTAAGGGAACACCATCAAAAAAAATTTTTTTTTGCAATTTTATGATTCTTAATTATTGATGATTTGTATTGTTTTCTCATATAAATTTCAGTGATATATATATTTTTTAATTTTGGTGAGATGTAAAAAATCTAAATACCCACCTTTAAAACAAGAAGCAAAAAATCAACGAATTAGAGGATTTTCTAAGCTTAGAAGATCCGAGTTGCTTAATAAAGGAGCTCCAATACTAGACTATAGTATTGACAATGTAAGAGCTCCCATATTAGAAGCAGCCACAGCTGAACCTACAGCCGCAGCTGAACCTACAGCCACAGCTGAACCTACAACCGTAGCTGAACCTACAGCCACAGCTGAACCTACAGCCGCAACTGAGGATATAATAAAATATTTAGAAAATATAAAATTTTCCCAAAAAACTATTCCTCCTTGGTTAAAAACCTTGAAGGAAAAAATAAATAAGATCTATGAAGATCTAAATAAAATAAGAATTGTAGTGGGACCCTCAGCATTTAGAGGATTCACGAAACAATACTTTATTGAATGTAGGGATAACTTCCCTCCATCTTCCTTTTTAAGATTAGCTCGAGATGGTTTAACGAAAATAATTAGAGAAAATAGACAAACTAAAATAAAACTCATCATGAAATGTATGATGAAACACTCAATAACAAACGAACTAAAACCAATGAATTTTGATTCAGGTTGCCCTCTAACAAATTTAGAGGGCGATGATGAAGATGACATTTATGATGAAATGTCAAAAGAAATTTTGAATAAAATAGCCGAGAAAAAAATGCAAGAGGATTATTGGAGAGTCCTCTATGCATTTGATTTAAGGCTCCATACTGTGATATATAACCCGTTAAAAGCCAGTTCATGGTTTCCAACTCCCCCAAACATACTCAAAACAAAAAGTGTCATTAACCCTAAAAATACAGAGGATGACATGTGTTTCGCATATTGTATTCTCATAGCTTTAAATCCGACTAATAATCATCCCGAAAGAGTTGATAGGCAAAAGACTCTATTAAACTCATTAAATATGGCGGGAATTAATTACCCCGTTTCTATAAAAAATATCAAGAAATTTGAAAAACAAAACCCCACTATATCGGTATCGATACACGCGTATACCGATCATGTTGGGGTATACCCGCTTAGTATAAGTGAAAATATATATAAGAGAGACCACCATGTTAATCTCTTACTCCTTGAAAAAGAGGGTAAAAAGCATTACTGCCTAATCAAAAACATGAGCAAACTCCTTTCAAAACAGATTTCTGACCATAACGGAAATATTTATACTTGTGAAAAGTGCTTAAACTACTTTCACAAAGAGGAAATATTTAATACACATTTAGAATATTGCGGCGAAAAAGATGCCGTTAGGGTAGATTTACCTGAAGAGGGTTCAGAAATATATTTTAAAAATTTTTATAAAGAAGAAAAACACCCATTCACAATTTATGCTGATATGGAATCCACATTAGAAAAAATATACGAAAAGAGGGGTAACAGTACAAAAATAATCCATAAACATAACATTTCTGGCTACTATTTTTATATTAAGTCTCTTTATGAAGATGTATATCCATCAAAGATTTTCCAGTATTCAGGTGAAAATGCATCAGAAAAATTTATAAAAGAATTAGAAAATGTGGTAAAAGAAATAGAAAAAATACCAATGAAAGAAATGATTTTTAGGGTAGATGATAAAAAGAAATTCGATCTAGCAGAAAAATGCTGGATATGTGATGAACCATTTAAAAAATCCAACAAAAAAGTTAGGGATCATTGCCATTATACTGGTAAGTTTAGGGGGGCTGCACATAATATATGTAATATAACATATAGAAGGCCAACCTTCACGCCCGTATATTTTCATAATTTAAGTAAGTATGACTTACATTTATTTATAAAAGATCTCATGATTATACCTGGTGAGACGAGTTGTATACCAATTAACAAGGAAACATATATAAGTGTTTTTAAGAATATTCCGATTGAATATACATGTAAAGATAAAAAGACTAAAGATAAAAAGACTAAAGATAAAAAGACTAAAGAGGATGAAGTAAAAACAAAGACTAAAGAGGATGAAGTAAAAACAAAGACTAAAGAGGATGAAGTAAAAACAAAGTATCATGAAATTAGATTTATCGATACTTTGAAGTTTTTACCAAAAAGTTTAGATGCGCTTATCAATGTATTACCGAAAGAAAATATGATTAATCTTATGAAATATTTTGAGGGGGAAAAGCTCAAGTTACTTACAAAAAAGGGAGTGTTTCCTTATGAGTGGTTTGACCATCTCAACAAATTAAACGAAACAAAATTACCCATAAGAAGAGCATTTTATTCAAAATTAAAATGCGCTGTAATAGATAAAGAAGAGTACCAGCATGCATTAAATGTTTGGAAAACATTCAATATGAAAACGTTCAAAGATTAACACGATTTATACAACAAAACGGATGTATTACTACTAGCTGATATATTCGAGAATTTTAGAGATGTTTGCTTTAAAAATTATGGACTAGATTCGTCATGGTTTTACACAGCACCTGGGTTAGCTTGGGATGCTATGTTAAAAATTACTTGGGTGAAATTGGAATTATTGTCGGACCCCGATATGATTCTATTTATCGAAAGAGGGGTTAGAATTGGAACATCAACAATTTTTAAACGTTTCGCGAGAGCGAATAATAAATACATGGGGGAAAAGTATGATCCTAATGAACCATCTAAATATATCACTTATTTGGACGCGAATAATCTTTATGGTTGGGCTATGAATAAAAAATTACCCACTGGTAACTTTAAATGGATGAATAAAAGTGAGCTAGAAGATTGGAGAAATCATCCATCCATCTTAGAAGTTGATCTGGAATATCCAGATCATCTACATGATTTACATAATGATTTCCCCCTAGCCCCCGAAAAATTAAAGGTGGGTAAAGTTGAAAAACTTATACCAAATTTAAACGATAAAGATAAGTATGTAGTACATAGTGAAAATCTAAAGCTATATTTAAGTCTAGGTCTACAAATTAAAAAGATCCACAGAGGGATAACCTTTGATGAAAGTGAATGGTTAAAGTCATACATAGAGAAAAATACTGCATTAAGAGCAGAATCGAAAACTGAGTTTGAAAAAGACTTTTTCAAACTTATGAATAATTCAGTTTTCGGTAAAACTATGGAGAATATACGTAATAGGGTAGATATAAAATTAATTAGTAATAGAGAAAAAGCCGAGAAATTAGTGGCTAAACCGAACTACTATAATATAACACACATTGATGAAGATTTGTGTATAATTCAGATGAGGAAAACTCATCTGTATTTCAACAAACCCATTTACGCTGGTATGTCCATCTTAGATTTGAGCAAGGTGTTGATGTACAAATTTCATTATAATTATATCAAGCCAAAGTATGGAGATAAAGCGAAACTATTATTTACAGACACGGATAGCTTAATGTATGAGATAAATACTGAAGATTTTTACAAAGATATTAGTGATGATGTGAAGGATCACTTTGATACCAGTGAATACCCTGCTGATCATCCCTCAGGTATTCCAACTGGGATTAATAAGAAAGTACTTAGTACTTTTAAAGATGAGGTAAAAGGGAAAATTATTGAGGAGTTTGTGGGTCTCAGATCCAAACTATACTCCTACAAGATGTTTGATGATAAAAATGAAAATAAAAAGTGTAAAGGGATAAAGCAACAAGTCGTGAGGGATTTCATTTCTCATGAGGATTACAAAAAATGTTTATTCGAAGAAAATAATCAATATAGAAGGATGGTTGTAATTAGAAGTTACAACCATCAATTATATACAGAAGAAATCAATAAAATAGCTTTAAGTGGTGATGATGACAAGCGACATATCCTGGAAAACAGGATAGACACGTTAGCTTTGGGTCAGCATAAGATAAAAGAAAAAGAAAATACGTTGCCCGGAATTTTAAGCACACGTGCGCACATGCACATTGATGAACGAAATTTTGAACGCACAGTGATAAATGAACAAAATTTTGAACACAAGTACACACGAGTGAATGGATGGAATCATATACACATACACACACGAGCGAATGAACTAAATTTTGTGCACACACGCGAACAAATGAATGGACAAAATTTTAAGCGTACATAAATATGGACAGACGGACAAAATTTTACACACAAACAGATATGGACAGACGGACAAAATATTGATCACATAGAGACATGGACAAATGGACGGGATTTTGGGCGAAAACACACAACTGGACTGATTCCTGATTGTTGAGTTATGAACGAATTTCCTAATTGAGTAATGGACAAATTTATTAATTGAGTTATGAACAAATTTACCAATTGAGTTATGAACAAATTTACTAACTGAGTTATGAACGAATTTCCTAATTGAGTAATGAACAAATTTACTGCTTGAGTTATGAACAAATTTACTAATTGAGTAATGGACAAATTTCCTAATTGAGTAATGGACAAATTTCCTAATTGAGTTATAAACGAATTTCCTACTTGAGTTATGAACGAATTTCCTAATTGAGTAATGGACAAATTTACTAATTGAGTAATGGACAAATTTCCTAATTGAGTAATGGACAAATTTCTTAATTGAGTTATGAACGAATTTCCTAATTGAGTAATGGACAAATATCCTAATTGAGTTATGAACGAATTTCCTACTTGAGTTATGAACGAATTTCCAAATTGAGTAATGGACAAATTTACTGCTTGAGTAATGAACAAATTTACTAATTGAGTAATGGACAAATTTCCTAATTGAGTTATGAACGAATTTCCTAATTGAGTAATGAACAAATTTCCTAATTGAGTAATGGACGAATTTCCTAATTGAGTAATGGACAAATTTACTGATTGAGTAATGGACAAATTTCCTAATTGAGTTATGAACGAATTTCCTAATTGAGTAATGGACAAATTTCCTAATTGAGTTATGAACGAATTTCCTGATTGAGTAATGGACAAATTTACTGATTGAGTTATGAACGAATTTCCTGATTGAGTAATGGATAAATTTACTGATTGAGTAATGGACAAATTTCCTGATTGAGTAATGAACGAATTTCCTGATTGAGTAATGGACAAATTTACTGATTGAGTAATGGACAAATTTACTGATTGAGTAATGGACAAATTTACTGATTGAGTAATGGACAAATTTACTGATTGAGTAATGGACAAATTTCCTGATTGAGTTATGAACGAATTGTGGTTGACCTTGACCTTGACTGATTGTGGTTGACCTTAACCTTGACTGATTGTGGTTGACCTTAACCTTGACTGATTGTGGTTGACCTTGACCTTGACTGATTGTGGTTGACCTTGACCTTGACTGATTGTGGTTGACCTTAACCTTGACTGATTGTGGTTGACCTTGACCTTGACTGATTGTGGTTGACCTTAACCTTGACTGATTGTGGTCGGATTTTGTGATTGACTGATGGTCGGATTTCCTGATTGACTGATGGTCGGATTTTGTGACTGTCCCAGCTCTCCCACTTATTATCTACTCATGTACTTTCTAGTCCGTCTGCGCAAACGTTGTGACGAAAGATGGTAAAGGAGGCTGGCTTTCCCATATTGCTGACAAAGAGGAAGACGAATTCCTGATGCAGCAGGTACAAAAGCGGGGAAGCCGTAAGTACCCTGTCTTCAACAAACACACACAATTACCATAAACTTTGTCAAAGTCTCAGGCTTTATTAGTTGTACGGTCAGGTGGCAGGGGACTTGGAAACTTGTTCATGGCTGTGGTGAATCATGTCGCCCCGAGCCGAAGGCGAGGTGGCGACATGATTCATTACAGCCGTGAACAAGTTTCCAAGTCCCCTGCCACCGGACCGTACAACGAATTTATTATACTGCAAAGTTTTACTATTCCAACATGTGTTAAGCGAAATTTACCTGTTTTTTTTTTTGGTTTCAAAAATTGAGTACGCTGACGAAGTAGAATTTCCCTTCTGAGTGCCCCAATTCAATGAAAACTGATGTCACTGGGTGACTGGATGTTGTCTTGAAAGTGCAGTCATGTATACGGGGCTCCCGAAAGGGAAACTGCTTTTACGTTAGTTTTGCCAGTGTACATGATATATATGTTCGGGGCATATTATCCAATCAGATCACGAGAAATTTCTTTGCAGTGTAATAAAAACTTATAAGCCCCCAACCTGTGCTTATATAGCGTAATTAAATACCCAGCTTCAAGTTTCAATTATGCATCTATTTATCATTTAAAACAAGAGGACCATGATGGCCTTGTATCTCTCCACTGCCTTTAAAAGATGTATCATGGACAGAGCCGACAATGACACAGACATTAAATCATAATAAGTCTGTATTGCAATCAACTTTAGGAACCAGGATTTTTTTTTTTTAATTTTCAGCATATATGCAAAGGTAAAACTTGTGACTCCAATGGCGGGGCCAATATTGACCCTAGGCCTATACTGGGACAACCTCTGTGGAAGTCTACAAGCTGCATGCCAAATTTGGTAGCCCGGGGTCGTGCGGTTAGGAACAGGAAGATTTTTGAAGTTTTCACTTTGTAAGACCATGTAAAACTTGTGACCCTTGGGGTAGGGCCAATTTGGACCAAAGTGTTATAATTTAAATAGTCTTACTAGGGGTCCTTTAGACAACGCTACATGCCAAATTTAGTAGCCCAATGCTTTACGGATCAATAAAACCCATTTTTTTTCTCTCAGACAACCGGATCATGAGGTATATTGATAATTGGAATGCAGAAAATTAACAGATAGCAAAATGTTTCGACTCAGGTCAGCCTGCACGGACTGCGCAGGTTGACCTGGGTCGATGATTTTGCAGATACATCGAGCTCCCTGTTTTACAGTGCATGGCACATATACAAGTGGGCGTTTTTGGTTTGCAGCACGCGAAAAGGGACATTCGGGCATTTGCGTAAAGTGTCGTCTCGGATCAGCCTGCCCAGTCCGCGCAGGCTAATCCGAGACGGCACTTTACGACTACATTAGATTTTGTGCTACAGTAGACTTGCGCAAAACAGAAAATTGCATAAAAACGGAAAGTGCCGTTTCAGAGTAGCCTGCGCGGACTGCGCGGGCTGATCCGAAACGACACTTTACGCAAATGTCCGAATGCCCCTTTTCGCGTGTTGCAGGCCATATAGATTGTTACCCTGTCGATTACTTCCTAAACAGATAATTACTGGGTCGGCGGAACTGACATCATGCAGCATGGCCATTACGTATGGTACGGATGGAGGAACTTTGGGTTGAATGACAAACAGTGGTGGAACAAAGGAGAACCCAACCACCCGGGGGGACACGAACATTGCACGGAGTACTTGCCTAATGGCAGGATGAACAACTTAGAATGCTACCGGAGACGGTTTTTTATCTGCGAAAGAAACCAATAGTGTTTAAATGCGGCAACTGCTTCCAAGGTCAATTATTATTCTGAGTACGGCCTACACACTCTTACTCCTTAGAGAGAGAGAGAGAGAGAGAGAGACACACACACACACACACACACCCACACCTTGACAAATGCTTTGTTATATACATTATGCAATATTGACTACGTACACTTGTACTCGTCCAATAAAAATATCTGTTCTGTTCTTTCTGTTCCTTTACCACACAATACCTAGTTATATTCTGAAAATAGTTTGGGAAAATGAGAAAATGCTGGTAATAAGCATTTTCTCCTATTCCTGAAACGTTTTCTACCCTTTCAACGACAAAATTCCAACGTTTGAACAACATTAAATTTGTCGTCTGAAAATGCTTTGAATTTGGACAAATCCAAAATTTTGTCGTTTGGTAGAGACTTACACAAGCTATGTCTGTGCTTTGCCCTTCGTCCAGTCTATATTCATTTGTTTTGTTGTTGTTGTTGTTTGTTGTTTTAGTTGTTAAATAAATGCAATAGGCTTTCAAATTCGTGTCACTCGATATCATAGAAAGCCTCTAGACATTATTCGACTATGAACTAAATGACTGATAAGATATTTTTGGGTACATGAACACGTTCAGTAACTCTTGTAACCTTATTGTCAGAAAATCTACAAGCCAACTCTGTTGCAGTTATCCTCCTTTACAACGGAAAAAGACAATTTGAATGTCTACAATAGAAACACTATTGCTTTTGTTTGAAAAGGAACAAGCTTTTTTATTTAATTGAGCCATGCTCTGGCAAAAGGGGGCTTAATGCATCTCCGTGATGCATGACACCAATCAAGCCATCACATAATTATGGATCCATAATAGCCACTTTTTTTAACAATTGACTTAATCTTGAGGTAGACTGGTCCTTGGACATACAGAAAACTGACCAATAGCGAAAAGTTTCGGCCCAGGTCAGCCTGCGCGGACTGCGCAGGCTGACTTGGGTCGATACTTTTCGCAGATACATTAAGCCTTCTTTTGACAGAACATGACTCATTTCTAATTCCATATAAGGCCAATTTTTAGTTATTACTTGTTTGTTTGTTTGTTTGTTTGTTTTTTGTTTGTTTGTTTGGTGTTAAACACCGTTTTCAACATCATTTCACTAATATCGCTACAAGCAGTGCACCTGTCCTTGCATAGACGAATCTTATCACCCTAGGCACGAATGATCTGTGGTCTATCAAAGCTTCCGTCACAGACCAGTCTAGAATTTTGTCTTTTGGTAGAGAGTTGACTGTCCTTTCAACGTTATTTCAGTTATGTCACGACGGCAAGTATAGTTACCCAAGCCATCAATAACTATTCATGACAATCTTCACTGACGACGCCGAGGCCCGGTAGCTCAGTCGGTAGTGTGCAAGACTTGAGAACAGGGGATCGTGGGTTCGATCCCTGGCTAGGACTCCTGGCTCGGCAAATTTCTTTCCGAGGATTGATAGTCACTGCGACAGGATTCATTCCTCTCCCATCGCTGACCATTGTTTCGACGATGATTATGTGGAAAAGCAGCCAGTGGCTTGGAAAGAAGATTGTGCGTAGTACTAGTAAAAGGGACTCCATGAAAGCATGGATAGGTGCACTGGCCGCCACGATATAACCGAAATAATGTTGAAAACTGTGTTAAACACAAAACAATCAATCTTCACTGACGATACTTTCAAACCTAAGATTTTAACCAAATAACAAAAGCATAAAAAACTGAGACAGTATTGTCGAAAGGCATGGAAGGGCAGAAGAGCAATCACAGGCTGATCTGAATCTACACTCTTCGCAAAGGATATCGATCGGATATCTATATGTACTCTATGGTTAAAAACACGAACGGGATAATACAGAAGTGAAGGTGATATGGCGATGCGTTGTAAATTTTTTAACCCTGCACCACACAATGCCGTGTTTCAAGGATCCTGAAAGAGAAGAGGGGTTTTGAAATATTGTTGGAAAAAGGGGAAGAGGAGAGCAAATGATATCCATCAGTTACGTGCTGTATAGTTAAAGCGCAAATGGGATAATACAGAAATGAAGGTTATATGGCGATGTGGTGTAAATTCTTGAACCCTGCGCCACACAATGCCGTGTTTTAAGGATCCTGAAAGGGAAGAGGGGTTTTGAAATATTGTGGGAAAAAGGAAAGCTAAATATATCGATCAGATACGATACTGTATAGTTAAAGCACAAATGGGATAATACAGAAGTGAAGGTGATGTGGCAATCCGGTTTTTACCTTTTTTAAATCTGCACCATACAAACCCGTAGTTGAAGGACCCCGAAGAAGAAGAGGGGTTTTGAAACATTGTGGGAAAAGGAAAGCAAAATATATCTCTATCAGATACGGTACTGTATAATTAAAGCGCAAATGGGACAATACAGAAGTGAAGGTGATGTGGCAATCCGGTTTTAACTTTTTAACTCTGCACTACACAATCCCGTATTTTAAGGACCCTGAAGAAGAGGAAGGCTTTTGAAAACATTGTAGGAAAAGGAGAAAATGCTGAACCAGCATTTTCTCTTTTTCCCATAATGTTTTCAAAGACAATTAATATAATTTGAGTCAAGTTTCATTTGTCGCTTGAAAATTCTTTCAAAAATGGACAAAGCTAATATTTAGTAACTGTTGTCCTGTAAACGGTTTTAGGCAAAATCAGTAAATCATTTTCTATATTAAAAGACAGAATTTCACTAGACATAAAAATATTTTTTGGTCATTGTTAAAGTACCAAGAATCGGACGGCGTGGATCAAAGATCAGACTGCACGTTTTGTGCAGTCTGATCTTTGATCTACGCCGTCCGCAGAAGCAATTTTCGTCACCGTTTTGGACGATGGAAAGGATTAAAGCGCTCTATTTAGAAACGGTAAAGAATTTACACCTGTTGAGGCCACTTGAAATAATGGTCGCTCTCTCTTAAAGCGCCATAAAGAGGCAGCAAAATTAAACTTTAACAAATTGTTTTATTTATGGCCATTAAGGGCGGTTTTGGTCTGCGGTAGGTCGTGCTACGGTTTGAATAGAATAGAATATAATTGGAGAGAGTGGAAAAACTTGAATATAAATAATGAAAAACCAATGTATCGAAGGGAAATAAAAATGCTGGAGGTGAACAGAATAGCGTCAAACTGATGGAGCTCGATTTTCTTTTCAGGATTTTTAAACCAGAGGTGTCAGGTTTGAATCCCTCAGCTTGGGTCAAAAAGCAAATAATGCTGTGTTTTAAAAAAAGCAAGAGAAAAAGAAACATGAGAGTATAACTTATAGGTCCTATGAAACTGAAAATTGCTATAAAATCAGGTGGAGGACAATAGTGTGAGGATGAACGTTGGTCTAACTTATTGGTAACAATTAGATATTTGTTTTTGGAATAATACATATTGTCCGCTAGGCTTGCTGTTTCCATAATGTTTTCAAAATTTGACCAATATGAGATCGTAAGATCTTTGCAATTGCTTAGCAATTGATCAAAGTCTCAACGAGAAAATCAGCTTCCAAGGAATTCTGAGGATAGGCAAATTCCCGAATGTATGTTTTATTGTTATCGGCGATGTTTTAACGCTCATTGAAATGAAGAAATTTTATGTTCCTTCACCGTGCCGTTTTTGAAAACATCAAGGAAAAAGGAACAATTGTTTCTAGGAAACAATTGTTCCTTATCTCTCAATGTTTTGGAAAGTTGCCCATTGCATGGAAGAAAGGTTATTTTTGGTAGACTTAAAAAGATAATGAAATTCTTAATTTTTGTTCTGTTTATGATGTAATATTACAGGCGGTCTCCTATGTTCTATCATCATGTTGCTTTTGAAAACATTAAGAAAAAAGGAAAATTGCCTGTAACAAACGATTGTTCCTGGTCCTACAGTATTTTCAACATATATTTATTGCATTGAAGATACCTGTATGTTTGGTAAGCTTTGAAAAATAACGAAATTCTTATCTTTGTTTTCTTTTTGAAGTAATCTTTGCGATTTTTTTGTCATTCATAACCCCATAACAACAAAAATCGACCATTCTTTTTTGCTCCTAAACCAGGGAACTTTTTGAAAAATTGGGAGAAAAGCAGAAGTTGCTTGAAACAAGCAATTGACTTCGTTCCCACGATGTTTTCAGATTTTTTTTTTTTATGGGCATGGGTGTTAAAACGTTTTGAGTTGGCAGACTCTGAAGACAGCGGAAAGGAGAATGTTTGTTTTGTGTTTGATTTATTATTATCGGCGATCTCTATCGTATAGAAAACCACTATTACACCGTATTTAGAAAATTCGATTTTTCATGCCTCTGTATGATATAACGACGACAGCGTATAGCTTTGTGAAGGTTAAATCAAATGGTTTTTCAACAGAAATATAGAAAACAGAATACACAGAAAATCAAAAACAACAGTACTGAATGGGTTTAATCAACTTCGAAATTATTGTATTATGTATATGTATAATGTAGGAATGTATTTGATTGTTTATAAGATTTATCTAAGTTTTATTTTTATATTATTCTACCGAAAAACTATTTGAGTCATGCTTTTGAAAAGGGGGCTAAATGCATTGGCAAAAAGTATCGAAGAACCTGGAGAATGAGGGTTTATTTAAAACAATGCGGGAAGGGGAGAAAATGCAAGTTACGAGCATTTTCTCTTCTTCCAGCAGTGTTTTCTTACCTTTCGAAAGACAAATTATATTATTTGGGTAACATACATTTTGTCGTCTGCAAATGTTTTATTTTTGACGTTTGTCAGCCTTTAAACATTTAACTCTTGATGACAAAATGTTAGATTTGTCCTAATTGAAAGTATTTGCAGATGACAAATCAATTGTGGCTCAAATAACGGTTTGAATACATTGAAAACATTTTGAGAAAAGGAGAAAATGCTGGTTACCAGCATTTTCTCCTTTTCCCAAAATGTTTTCAAAAGCCTTTTTCTAAGGATTGTTAGAACTCTTAATGTTGTGTGAAAGGGGTAAAGGACCAAAGAGAAAGTTTTCAGTATCTTCCACGCTATTTGGGAGGTCTTGACTGCGGAGGTCCCGGCATCAACTTTCCGCAATAACGGAGTCTATTTGATAAACGTTACATATATTAGATGTAATCCCCCGATAATCGGCCTGCCATTCACCAGTTTGTACGGCAAGGAACGGGAAATGTTATACTCTTGCTGATGTAACTGAAGAAATTGGAGGGGAGGGAATAGCGTTGTTGCTTTCGTGTAGTTTTTCGGTAATTTTGTATTTTAGCGCCAAAATTTACTTGTATAGTTTCAACCCTGTTACGCCGGCTTAAAGTTACAATAAAGGCCAAATATAAACAAAGCGGGTGTTTAAATGCATTTGAATTTATATCATACCATTTAAAAGTATGGAAATTATTGTGAAGATGACAATCTGTCATTGTACGGTCGGTCCAAGTGTTAGTCGCTGGCAGAGAAATTAATTTAAAAACTAGGTTAAAACCTGCTAGGTAGCTGTGTCTTTTGTTTACTTTTTGCCTGATTTTAAAATTCTTTTTTATGCAAGCAACTAACATATGGCCCGACCACACGATAATAGACTAACCTCTCCACAATATTTTCCATACTTTTAAATGGTACTATTTAAATTGGAATGTTTTATGACACCTGCTTTGATATTTTGGCCTTTACTGAGCCTTTAATATACAATCCACTTTAACTTAAAAAGTTTTTTTCCTTTAGCTATATCCGCTTGCTTTTTACCTTAATCTTGGATTTATATATTCGAATGAATAAATACTAATTTTCGATTGGTCAAAAAGTGTGGAATTGTTCATTCTGTAAAAGTAAAAGTGACTGCGAAATGACTTATTCTTCACTCACCACTGCACATGGTTTTTAACTTTGTTTGTACAGGAAAGCAGCCATTGGCTTATAATGACAGAACTTTATATAAAGTACAGTTAAGAAGCTCCGGGAAAGGTTGGACGACGTGATGTGACTAAAATACAGTTGAAAATGACATTAAACACCTGACTAGTTGTTTGATCTGAATTTTACGCCCGCTTTCATTACATACATGCAAATCTCAGTTGTATCACGGTGACAGCTCACCAATTCATGTATTTTCCTGATTTTTACCAGCGCTTGGCTGGGGCTCTACATTGTCTTGTCCAAGGACATGCTGTCAGACAAATGACCAAACCAGCTTAACCCTTTACCAAACAATCCTGTATTGTGAAGACTCTGAAATAGAAATGTTCTTGAAAACATTGCGGGAAAAGGAGAAAATGCTGGTAACCAGCATTTTCTCCTTTTCCCACAATGTTTTCAATCCTTTCAAAGACAATTCCATCAAATTTGTCACAACTATTTTGTCGTCTGTAAATGCTTTCAATTTGGACAAGTCTAAAATTTTGTCATCTTGAAAAGGATTAAATATCTTTTTTTTTTCTCTCTCAGGAAATTTACAAAAGTGGTTCTAAGAAACGCACACTCGCGCCTCGCGTTGTAAAACATGATTTATTTCACTTGTAATCGTTTGTTGATAAACCGAGACAGTAAACACCAGTAAATTGCCGATTATAAGCAGAATTTTTGGGGAATCCAATACTAATATTTTCAGGAATTTTTGTGATTTTTTTTTTTCTCTTACATTTTTTCTTGTCGGGAAACATCAATTGAAGAGATAATTTCACCGCATCGTCGTGGCTGATAAAACATTTTCCTCTCCTTCTATCGATTTCATAAAAAGATAATCGAAAGTCGTTGGACTCTTGGGTTGTTAATCCATCCATCCGTCCTTCCGTCTATTCGCCCGTCTCTTTCTCCCTCAATCCATCAATCCATCCGTCTGTACGTCCTTCCATTCGCCCGTCCCTCCATTTATCCATCCATTCATCCATCCATAGATCGATCCATCCATCCATCCATCCATTCAACCGCCCACCCACCTACCTATTCATTCCCATCCAACAAATTTTATTTCTATTCATTACTGTAGCCAATTCGATATCGACAGTCACAAAAGCAATAGAAAAAAAATAGTGATTTTTTTTTCTGGGCTGGTAGCTGGACTGAAAAAGATTTCATAACATAACACTGGGACACTTGTTATGTTGCTTACAATGAGCGACGATTTTAACAAACCCAAACGAAGGACAAGTACTTTCCGCAGCTGTGTTTAGGACTTTATTGTATAAAATTGCACAAGCCCCTACGTTGTTGTTTCCACTTGACCTGTTTGAAAAATGTGAAAAGCGTCCATGGCGCGATCCACTTGCCATTTCAGATTGCTTTACTAGTAAAAACACTTCTCACTTCTCGTCCTCCTTCTCTCTCTCTCTCTCTCTCTCTCTCTCTCTCTCTCTCTCTCTCCCTCTCTCTGTCTCTCTCCCTCTTCCATCTTCTGTCACTGTCTGTCTGTCTGTCTGTCTCTCTCCCTGTCTCTGTCTCTCTCCCTCTCTCTATCTCTCTCCCTCTTCCATCTTCTGTCACTGTCTGTCTGTCTGTCTGTCTGTCTCTCTCCCCCTCTCTCTCTCTCTCTCTCTCTCTCTCTCTCTTTCTTTTTGTCTGTTCATCTCTCTCCCTGTGTCTCTCTGTCTCTTTCTCTCTCTCTTTGTCTGTCTCTCTGTCTGTCTATCTATCTGTCTGTCTGTCTCTCTCTCTCTCTCTCCATCTTCTGTCTCTGTCTGTCTCTCTGTCTCTGTCTCTCTTTGTCTGTCTCTCTCTCTCTCGCTGTGTCTCTCTGTCTGTCTGTCTCTCTCTCTCTCTTTGTCTGTCTCTCTCTCCTTGTGTCTCTCTGTCTCTCTCTCTGTGTCTGTCTCTCTGTCTCTCTCTCTCTCTGTCTGTCTCTCTCTTTGTCTGTCTGTCTGTCTGTCTGTCTCTCTCTCTCTCTCTCTCTGTCTCTGTCTCAATGATTGTCCTTCTATGGAGAGTTCTTTTTGAAGACTACTGTTTTAGCAAAATCATTATCTTAACCCCTCTCCCGCTAAATAAATTAGATCAAACTTTGAAGCCGATAGTAAAAACCCGAATAATGCCATTTCAAACTCATTTCTTTAGAAAAAATATCTCCTAATCGGACAGTGTAGATCCAAGATCAGACTGCACGTTCTGTGCAGTCTGATCTTGATCTACACTATCCGCAAAAAGTCAGTGAGTCGCGCTTAGCACCCTAAGTTTTAAAGAGATCTAACAATGTAGATTCAAGACCAAAATGTAGTTTTGAACAGTCATTTCCTAGCAACTTAAGCTTTCATTGGAATTTCAAGGTCTAACATTTTTTTGTCATGAATGAAATACATACAAACACATGCTTCTATTTTCATACTTTAATCACATTTATTACATTCGAAACATAACTGAGACGATAACTGAAAATCAAACCATCCTCATCCTAGTATAAATCAAAAGGTATTTAAATTGCATTTCTTTCTGATTGTTTTACTTTGTTTTTATCGCCGTTTCACCTTTCGGGATGTTGCGATTTTTTACTTCTCTGATACACATTGCAGCAAACAACCTGGAGAGGTAAGTTACCAACACGAATGAAAGGGTTTTACACGAATAGCATTGAAAACGTAGTTGCAAAAGAATAATTGCCTGTTATGAAAAATCTCTCCCTTTTGCCACAATATTTTTAAAGTCCTCCTGCAGAAAGTAAGGTGCACTCCTTTAAAATGACCAATGATATGAAAAATATGTCAAGAAAGCACTTCTAATTAATTGTTGTTTCAAAGCTGCTTTTTGCATTTCGTCGATCCTGGTTGAAACCAAGGATAAAAACCAAGTACATGTAATACCATTTTTGGTGTAACACCAGAATGGAAATTTTTCCGGGTCAAAGAACCAAAAAAGTAGTCCCGCTTGAAAATCTGATACAAAGCACTTCTGCCACACTGTTTTATTATGAAAGTTGATAGGACGGGTCTAAAATGTGTTTCTTTGATTATTTCTTCAGAGAATGAATGCATTGTTTTCATTTCTCTGGAGACTATTTTTTGTTTGTGACCTGAGTTCGTGGCTCATGCTGCCATTTTCTGCATCTTTTTGGGAAGGACATTGGAAATATATTTGGTGGAAAAAAAACTGCCGAGCTTCCGCTCTGTAAGGGAATCAGCAGCAGCTAGTTGAAGACAGTGATTTTAGTCTATTTTCAATTAGCAAAAAAAGCTTACCGGTGTGATACCTTTTAGGAATATGGTGTCATACCACGGCAACACTGAAAATGGGCTAAAAATCACGATCTTTTACCCTTTGTTGTGCTTTAAAAACCCAGCAAAGACCATGTACCTCTATATAGTCACTGTTCACAGACGCAAAACAGTTCGCCAACAAAACATCCATAGAATTCATCAGCCCAACACAAGAGACATATTCTAAACATATTCTTCCATTTTCTCAGATAAAACAGCGCATTAGAAGTGCTTGGCGCCAAATTTTCAGATGGTACTACCTTTTTGTTACGTCGACCCGGAAGCAATTTGTCTAGGTATGTCAGCTGGTGTACTTTTGGAAAGGAATCATGGGAGATTATAGATTTCATATTTTCATTGCAAGGCTATTATAAACACATGATAAGTTTTTGATGAAGACCTGGCCTACTTAAAAACGAATTTTCATTCCATATTTTACGTCAGAACTAGATGAATTGAAGCATTCAAGAAGATTGTATTGGCATCGGAATTTTCATCCTTTATTCATTCCCGCTTTTTTATTTATAAATCTGCAGCAGACGAATTTGGATTTATAGACAAACTACATCAAGAACTGAGCCAGGCTGTGTGAAAAGGGGGCTAAGTGCATCTGCGAAAAGTATCGACCAAGGTCAGCCTGCGCAGTCCGCGCAGGCTCACCGTGGCCGATACTTTTCGTTATTGGTCAGTTTTTCTGCATGTCATAGGACCAGTGTACCTAATGATTCAGTCGGTTGTTAGAAAAATAGTTTTAATAGATCCATTATTATGTGATAACTTGCTTGGAGATGCATTAGGCTCCTTTTTCTCAGAGCATGGCTCAATTTTTTGTTTAGATACCCGTGAAAACACTGTGGCAGAACGAAGAAATTGATCATAACAAGCAATATTTTCTTTTGCGAGCAATGTTTTCATAAGTCGTTAATTGGACAACATAAACTTTTTTAATGAAAACTCTACATATGCTATGCGCAACTTAAAGGACCAAAAGCGGTCAAAAGTAAACAATGCTGGTAAAGGCCCAATAGAGATCAAAATTAAACAATGCGGGTGTTAAAATGCATTTCGATTTACATCATACCTCTTCAAAGTATGAACAGTATTGTGAAGATGACAATCTATTACTGTGCGATCGGTCCAAGAATTAGTCGCTGGCAGAAAAATGAAATTCAAAACCATGCAAAAAGTAAATAAACGAGAGCGCTACCAGGCAACTTTTAACCTAGTTGTAAAATGACTTTTATTCTGCCAGCGACTTACACTTGGACACACGGCACAATAACAGATTGCCATCTTCACAATAATTTCCATACTTTGAAATGGTATGATTTAAATTCAAATGCAGTTTAACTCTCGCAGTGTTTACGATTGGCCACTATTGGGCCTTTAAGTCACTTTTTTCGGCTATTTAGATTCAAGAATACAGAACATGCAGTCTGATCTTGGATTTACAAAGTGCGATATTTGATGAGATACCATTGCCCCCAAATGGTCTTGAAATTTACAAAATGGATTTTCAAAGGCTTTACCAAGAGACAAATTTTTATACTTGTCTATGTTGAAACCGTCGACACATGGCAAATTTAACGTAGCACAAACTATGCTTTCATGTGATGGAAGAAGAAGAAAACATTGTTGGAAAAAGAGAAAATGCTGGTTACCAGCATTTTCTCTTTTTTCCACAATGTTTTCAAAAGTCTTTTTTCTAAGTTCATTAAACACCAGATTGTTTGGTAAACGGTAAGATCACAAATTTTTCTTTAGCAGTCTGCACTTTAACTTTGTCGATCAGGATGATAGTCAATGAATTGATGAGTTTCACATCTTTTTCTTCATCGTTGGTTTCACTTCTGTGTTTATAAATCCTGTCTGTTCAGGCGCTACACTGTTTTTGACACGTTTTTAATGGTCCGTTATTCCACACACAAAAACACTGTAGTCACTCAGATCTTGAACAGCCAGCCTTTGTATCGTTTTTTGATACCGAAGCTTACCCGAAGACACCCGAGTTCTTTCGAGGTTTTATCTAAAATTCTTATAGTCAATCTGTAATCACCCTGAAAATGAAAAGAAAATAGAAATAAGCCATACGTTGTAGTTGATTGATTGATTGTATGGTATGTAACGCCGTGTTCAACATCATTTCAGTTATATCGTGGCGGCCAGTGCACCTATTCATGCTTTCCTAGAGGTTCCAGTGTTCCAAACAATATTCTTTCCAAGCCACTGGCTGCTCTCCTACATAACCATTGTCGAAACAACGGTCAGTGGTGAGAGAGGAATGAATCCTGTCTCAATGACTACCTTCAATCCTCGGAAAGAAATTTTCCGAGCCGGGATCGAACCAGCGACCCCAAGTTCTCAATTACCGTACGCTGCCGACTGACCTACCAGGGCTCGGCCACAATACTCTGTGGAAAAGGGTGCTTAATGCATCTGCAAAAAGTATCGACCCCCGTCAGCCTGTGTAGTCCGCACAGGCTGACATGAGACGAAACTTTTTGCTATTCGTAAATTTTCTGCGTAACAAAGGACAATTCTACTTCCAGATCAAGTCGATTCTTACACGAAATAGATTTTATGGATCCATGATTATAATATGATGATTTAATTGGTATAATGGATCACGGAGATACATTATACCCCCTTTTGCCAGAGCATGGATCAAATTTTGAAGACCAATTACCCTCAACAATCGGTGTCAGAAGTATTTTAAAGGGACATGAAACTAGATTTTTAAATGAACCATTCTTCCGCCAGATTCAGCCTGTTGTTTGGGCAAAACGGATTTTATTGATCCATAATTATGTGATGTTTTGCTTGGTATATAGCATCACGGAGATGCATTTAGCCCTCTTTTGCCAGAGTATATGGCTCATTTCTTTTTTAACTCTTTATCAAATTTAAGACTGGTCTAAATTGAAAACATTCGCGGATGACAAATTGAATGTAGCTCAAATGAGAATTTCTATCTTTTATAGAGTAGAAAACATTGTGGGAAAAGGAGAAAATGCTGGTTACCAGCATTTTCTCCTTTTCCCACAATGTTTTCAAAAGCCTTCTTCTTCAGGATCGCTAAAATTCGGGCCGAGCCCCGGTAGCTCAGTCGGTAGCGTGTAGGACTTGAGAACAGGGGGTCGTGGGTTCGATCCCAAGCTCGGCCAATTTCTTTCCGAGGATTGATGATAGTCATTGCGACAGGATTCATCCCTCTCTCGCACCGCTGACCATTGTTTCGACGATGGTTATGTGGGAAAGAAGGCAATGGCTTGGAAAGAAAATTGTGCGGAGTACTGGTAAAAGAGACTTCAGGAAAGCATGGACTGGTGCACTGGCCGCCGCGATATAACTGAAATAATGTTGAAAACGGCGTTAAACACCATACAATCAATCAATCAGTAAACTAAAATTCGGGATTGTGTGTTAATGGGTTAAACTAAATTTATGATCAAAACGCGTTGGCTATGTAGATCGAGGCGCCAATTCGTCAGTTTTTGAAGTCTAGTTCTCGATAACCCGTGATAGCTTATATCTATGGGCCATGCTCTTTGAAAAGGGGGCTTAATGTGTCTTTGTGATCCAAGGTACCTAGCAAGTCATCACATAATTATGGACCCATAATAGCCACCTTTTTTAACAACCGACTCAATCCTGAAGTAGACTGGTTCTTGGACATACAGAAAATTGACCAATAGCGAAAAGTTTCGGCCCAGGTCAGACTGCGCGGACTGCGCAGGCTGACCTGGGTCGATACTTTTCGCAGATGCATTAAGCCCCCTTTTCACAGAGTATGCTCCTATGTATGGCTCCCCCGCATAACAATGGCCTAATGATCATTATAACCTATTGGGTATCACCTTTTTACCCAGAATATAATGGTAGAAGTCTAGTTTTAAGTTGCTAAAAATTTGGTAAAATTTCAAATAATCAGACGCTTAAGAATAAAAGTTAAGAAACTTTTAAGTATCATAGAGGCAACGCTAAGCCCCACGAAACAGCCAGTAAAATAACACGTAAAAAACCTGCCGACAATAACATAGAAAACTGTAGTAGGCCATCAGCGCGGAACACGAGCAGGTAGTGACAGTTAATGTTTTTCTCGGCCGGTGGTCCAATTTATCCGTTGTAAAAATGTTGCCAAAATTAAATACTACAATGTCAAACCTGTCGCAATTAACCGCTTCACGCTGATACTATCTTATCTACGATCAATTTGACATCTCCCATCATAATTCTGTACTCGGATCGCGCGATCTTCTTTCTAATTTTCACCCGGTTATAGATAAATTTCTGTTTCAAACATTCGAATGTTTCCATGACATTGAGGGTGAAAGCTTTTGAAAACGATGTTGGAATAGGAAAAATGTTTCGGGCCTCCTTAAAAGGCAAAAAAGTAAATGAGACATGCTCTGCGAAAAGGGGGCTTAATGCATCTGTGAAAAGTATCGACCCAGGTCAGCCTGCGCGGACTGCGCAGGCTGACCTGGACCGAAACTTTTCGCTATGGGTCAATTTTTTGTATGTCCAAGGACCAGTCTAGCTCATGATTCAGTCGTTTGTTACAAAAAAGTGGATATTACGGATCCATAAGTATGTGATGACTTGCTTTGTACCATGGATCACGGAGATGCATTAAGCCCCTATTTGCCAGAGCATGGTTGAAATCAACTAGCAAACTAAGATCAAAACTGAATGTTTTCGAGGACAAATCAAGATCAGAATAAATGGAAAATGCAATCTGCGGCAGATTTCACTTATCACTTCAAATAGCTTTTTTCTTCTAATTCTCGAAAATTTTCTGAATTTTAAATTAGCGCAATTTCTGATTGGCTAAATCAACCGTTATTTGGTTTAGCCAATCATACACTATGTTATTTCCAAAATCTAGGCCAAGGCGCGGTAGCTCAGTCGGTAGCGTGCAGGACTTGAGAACAAGGAGTCGTGGGTTCGATCACTGGCTCGGCCAATTTCTTTCCGAGGATTGATGATTGATGATAGTCATTGCGACAGGAGTCATTCCTCTCCCTCTGCTGACCATTGTTGCGACGATGTTTATTTGGGAAAGCAGACAGTGGGTTGGAAAGAATATTGTGCGGAGTATTGGTAAAAGAGACTCCAGGGAGGCATGGATAGATGCACTGGCCGCCATGATATAACTGAAATAATGTTGAAAACGGTGTTAAACACAACACAATCAATCTATACAATCAACCAAAATCTAGAAATGGACAAAGAATGCAATTTAGATTCGTAAATAAGGCACCTGGTCCTTACCCATAGACTGCTAAGCGCGACTCACTGACCTTTAGCGGACCATGTAGATCAAGATCAGACTGCACAGAACGTGCAGTCTGATCTTGGATCTACACTGTCCGATAAGGAGATATTTTGTCTCCAAAAGAATAAGTTTCAAATAATATTATTCGGGGTTTTACCATCAGCTTGAAATTTTTAATTTAACTTTTTTAGCAGAAAAAAGGTTAAGGAAAGAACGCAAAATAACCTTTTCTGTGGATTGATTGATTGATTGTATGGTGTTTAACGCCGTTTTCAACATTATTTCAGTTATATGGCGGTGGCCAGTGTACTTATCGATGCTTTTCTGGACTTTTTTTTACCAGTGCTCCGCAAAATATTCTTTCCAAGCCACTGGTTGCTTTCCCATATAACCATCGCCGAAACAGTGATCAGCGGTGAGAGAGGAATGAATCCTGTCGCAATGACTATCATCAATCCTCGGAAGGAAATTGGCCGAGCCGGGGATCGAACCAGCGACCCCCTGTTCTCAAGTTCTGTACGCTACCGACTGAGCTACCGGGGCTCGGCACTTGACTGTGGTGTATGTATACAGTGTATTTTGTACCGTCCTGCGAACTGACTGTGTCCCAAATCTATTTTTTTTAGTCAGTGGGTCAACATCCATTAAAACAGTCATTCCCCTAGACCTTGTTTGCCTCCTAATTTTGTCATAAACTTTGTCACAAGTTGTCTTTTCTTTTATTTGATTGGTGCTAGCTGTTCAATTATAACCATAGCGGTAAGTCCACCTATCCATGCATTCCTAGAGTTGCCTCGTAATATCTGTACACAATATCTTATTCAAGTAGCTGGTTGCTTTCGAACTCAAACAACAGAATTTGAAACAAGACATGCCGTCGAGAGCTCACATTACTTAAATCAAAACAATACCTCACAACAATTAAGTTAGAATAAAACGTCATTTTAAGTAGGATAGAGCCAACTGTTGTAACGTTGATACCACCGGAAACGCATTACCGTCAACAAAATGTGCTGCCGCAGTGACAAGTAGATCCCGAGCTCTTTGCCAGACGAAAAGATTTTAGACTGGTCCAAATTAAAAGCATTTGCAGCCAAACAATTACATATGGTTTAAATTGTTAGATTTCTCTTTAAAAGGGTACAAATCGTCGTGGTAAAGAGAGAAAATTCTGGTTACCAGCCTTTTCTCCTTTCCCACAATCTTTTCAAAAGCTCATTTGCCCAGGGTCAATAAAACACGTGACTTGTGTGGGAAAGGTCGTTAGAGAATAATGGCAATAACAACAGTTGTTGTTTTCCACATAATTTCTGAAAACAAATCCTAACAAAGGTAAGTTGCTACTTTCTTTTACAAGCAACCGAAGGTTCGAAACAAAAACAAGCTATCGAAAGCTCAGGTCAGTCAAATTAAAATAGTATATCATATAAGCTGGCTTAGAACCTAATGGTAGCTGTATTCAACTGGGACTGCAAAGTGCATTGCAGTCAAACCAAATGTATTTCCGCAATGAAAAAATACGGTAGACCTTTTACCCCAAGGCTGCTAAGTGCTACTCAAAGACCTCTTGCGGGCAGTGCAGATCAAGATCAGACTGCACAGAATGTGCAGTTTGATCTTGGCCTGCACTGCTCGCAAGAAGAAAGATATCATTCCCCTAAAAATTACAAAATCATGGGCTTTACTATCGCTTTGAAAGTTTCAGTTTACTTAATTAGGAGATAAAGGCTTAACACTTTGAAAGCTGAATTAATGAAATGGACCGTTTCAGTTGGGAAAAACATCTGAAACATTGTCATTTCAAGGCTGTTCTGGCCAGAATATGTAACAAAGTAGCGGGCAGTGTAGATCCAAGATCTTGATCTACACTGTCCTCAAAAACAACTTAAAAGTAACAATACAGCCCAAAAGTAAACAAATCGAGTGTTTAAATGCATCCGAATTTATATCATACCATTCAAAAGCATGGAAAACATTGTGAAGATGACAACCTGTCTTTGTACGGTCGGTCGATGTGTTAGTCGGTGACAGAGAAATTAATTTAAACTAGGTTAAAACCTGCCAGGTAGCTGTGTCTTTTGTTTACTTTATGCCTGATTTTAAAATTCTTTTTTCTGCCAGCGACTAACATATGGCCCGACCACACGATAACAGACTGTCATCTCCACAACACCTTTCACACTTTTAAATGGTATGATTCAAATTCAAATATATTATGACACCCGCTTTGATATTTTGGCCTTTACTGGGCCTGTAAGTCTGTCCACTTTACACCTTTCCCGAATAATAACATAATTGTTGGGTGGTTTTTTTTTGTTACTCTCTTTCCATCCCCCCCATCCCCATTAAAATAAGTGTCGCATAAAAGTCAGTGACTCTTGTCACAGACCAGAGTCTGTTCTAAACTCCTAGATAGCTCAATTAGTTCTGGAATACCGTTCCCAAATAACAGCAATAAATGTTAGATTGTGTTGTTACCAAGGAAAACATGCAATTACATAAAAGTCAGTGACTTATATCCTAGACCACATGCTTTACCAACATTTCTTGGTTCCTTTTTTTAATGTTACTTTTTTTTTTCTTTCTTTTTTCTTGTTTCAATGATGCAGGTAACTAGCAATTTATCTTTTCCAGCTATGTTTTCAAACGTTAAGAGATCAGTCTCACTCATTTGAGCCGCATTTAAATTGTCGTCTGCAAATGCGTTAATGTCTAGGGCCCCTAACTCATCTGTAAACATCGACGTTTTCGTAAAGGCTATTCGGCTAATCTCGACAGCTTCCGTCTTTTAATATGAGAGTTAGGGGCCGTAGACCTTAAGTGTGACAAACTTTTCAACTTTTGTTGGCTGGTAGGTGAAAAAAAAAAGTAATATACAGAGTGCGAAATCAACAAAATCGACATCTCAAACCAGAAGACCCAAAAATAACAGCTCTCAAGCTGTATACGCCCCCAAAAAATTCAATGTAGCAGGCATTGTTGATCCAACATCAGACTGCACGTTTTGTGCAGTATGATCTTGATCTTCACCTGGGCAAACCATTTCAACTGTGGGAGGCAAGGTCAACTAAGAGTACATGACTAAACCGATTTCGTGTGGACACCGTGTGGTGTCCGTGGTTGTGAGATAGAACATTGGCCTCGTAAGAATAAGGTCCTGATTTTGATACCCGGGAACAGATGTCAACTTTGGGACCGCTGATTGGCCCAAACGTTCTGTTCGAGTACTGGTGTAGCTTCCAGGAAGAAGAATAGAGAGAGATTAGTTAAGTTGTAAGAACTTGTTTCTCAATCGATGTAAAATAAACATTTTTAAACTTAACCGATTTCGAAAAAAAAAAAACCCAACAACACTTGAGTGGCATTTGATTTGCTGCATGCAAATACTTTCAGAGCTCCAGATAGAGAGAGTAACTTCGATTTATAAATTAAAACTATTAGTTATTCTCTTCAAAACCCTATGTTGTGGGTACTCATTAGAATCGTCTTGTCGAGACGATTCTAATGAGTACCCACAACATAGGGTTTTGAAGAGAAATAATGGAGTTAGAATACCATCACTCCCTCTTATCTGGTGCTCTGATACTTTCATTGAGGAAATTGCATGGGTTGGTGAACATTTAAACGACAAAGCACCAAATGGACATTCAAAGCTTTGTAGTATCATTCCCGATACTTTGTGCAGTCTAATCACCATCTTCCCGAGAAGTAAAGGGACCTAAATTTGTCAAAGGAGAAGTAATGGTAAATGGTCTAAAAACAACGATATGGAAGAATATGATGAAAGGAAGATTATAGTAACATGCGTCTAAATAGAAAAGAAAACAACAATAGCTTACTCTTACACGTATTAAAGCGCGTGCAAAGCCGCGCACTTTTGGAATATTGAGTGGAAGACTACGGATAGCGAATTCTCCCGCTTTAAATGGACAGCTGCACTGTACACCGTACTGTCGTAGTTTCTTTGGGCACCCCAATATTTCATATTCACGGAGGTTGTCACAAATGTTTTCATACAAACTGAAAATAAACAAGAATGAACATATAAATGTCGCCATTTTGTGCTTCGTTATAAACACAAACAACATGCAAATTACACGGCAGATGGAAAGTAATTATTTCTTTGCCGGTTCCAAGCAATAAATGTTCGAGTTAAGGTACCTCTGGCATGACAAACTTGGTAACCCTACGTTTACAAAATGTTCCCGGCAGCCACGGCGGCCCCGTTTCTGACAACAGTGGACAAAACGGGATTGACGTAATACAACGCACAGGAACGGGATAAGCAAACTTGATCGCATCAGAACTTACCAGCACGTAACAAGCCGTTACAAGACTCAGAGACGATCCGTGTTTGACGTGGAAGCCCTCACGATCAACCCGTTTTCCGGTACGGTCTGTTAGGTTTCTCATCAGCACCGGGACTACCGTGACAAATCTTTTGACAGTCAAAAAATCTGGCACGGCAATCCCGGCGATCACTCTCTGACAAGTTTGCTTACCCCGTTCCTCTGCGTTGTATTACGTCAAGCCCGTTTTGTCTACGGTTGTCAGAAACGTGGCTGCCGTGGCTGACGGGAATATGGTGTAAAAGTAGGATTCCCTCCACGGCTTGTCACGGATACCGTGAGGTACCGTAATGACTTAACTAAACTTGGTAAATGGAGAAAAAAACGAAAAAAATCTCACAGCACACCAAGTTTCGGACAAACGGGGCTGCCGTGGCCGCCGGGAATATGGTGTAAACGTAGGGTAAAATCCGTCATCTTTGCTCAGACTTTTCCGTACATGTTCTATCCAGCCCACCTCTCTGGGTATATCGGCGGCATCGATGACCATGGTCGACAAAATTGCGAGCGAAGTGGTGGCAGAAAAGTCATCAAACTTAACCCGTTAACCTGCTAAGTAAATTGAGCCATGCTCTGGCAAATGGGGGCTTAATGCATCTATATAGTGCATTGTACCAAGCAAGTAATCACTGTATTATACATCCCTAAAATCCGTTTTATATAACAACCTACTGAATCATGAGGTACACTGGTCCTCTGAAATACAGAAAATTGACTTATAGCGAAAAGTTTCGGCCCAGGTCAGCCTGCGCATATTGCGCAGGCTGACCTGGATCGATACTTTTTGCAATTGCATCAAGCTCCCTTTTCACATAGCATGGCTCAATTACATTATCGATTTCCAGCCAGTGGTGAAAACCCATAGTTCAAGATTTAAAACTTTTGTTCGTCGGAGAAATCTCACCGTATCGGACAGTGTAGATCAAAGATCAGACTGCACCTTATTTACAGTCTGATCTTGAACGGCACTGTCCAAAAATGCCCATAAAGTCGCGCTTGGCAGCCTAAGTGTTAAAAAAATGATTGATCACCGAACTGAATAAGGCGATAGCTAGCTAACCAACCGTCTGGATAGAAGAAAGAAAAAAGATAATGTGATGGATTTTTTTCGAAAATAAGCAAAACCACAACTACAAAATTTTATAATTTAATACGTTATTATGTCATCTATTATTACTTTTATTCTTGCACTTTTGTGGTTAAAGAACCCAAAAGAAATTTCATGGATAACACATCACGGCGTTCATTTTTTGCTGAACGACGTATATCATAATTTTTTCTAACGGACATTTTTTTTTTCTAAATTTTGCACATACAAAGCACATCATGTCTCTAGGACCGTGCTCGTTTCTGAGAAATTGCCATTAAAACAGGCATATAGAGTTCCAACATTCAGCCTAAATTGGATTTAACACGCTTTTCTGTAACAGTAGGTAAAACAAGAAAATTACAGGAAGAATATACAAATATACATAATTTTGTGAAAATTCATTTAGTTATGCACAAAAAAATATAAAAGCCTGGTTTTGAGCATGGTAAATGTACAAATACGCATGTTATATGCAGACCATTGAGTTAAAAAGGGAAATAATTTGACCGAATTAAGGGTTAATCTTTAATAAACAGATGTTTTCTAACAGACAGATGTTTCTTAAATGTTGCACACTTATAGTATTTATAATTCTAAACAATAAGAAAAAATAAAAATGGCACCTGTCCGTGCTTATTTCGTCAGAAAACAGTGATGAAGGTCACTGTGGAAGTAAATTTTTTCAAGGAAAAAATAGGATAAAAGACATAGTGGGAAAAGAAGAGTTTCTCATTAGGAACGATTTCTCCTTTTCCAACAATAATTTCAAAGTGGAAACAGCTATACTTCCACAGCTATAAAATTCCTGCCTTTGTTTGCTTGTTTGGTGTGTACCGGCGTGTCAAAAGTATTTCAGTTATTTCACGGTGACAGCTCACAGATCATTTTTTTTTACTAATACTACAAGAAGAATGTGCTACTTGTTTCAGTGCACCAGTAGTATTACCATATGTGCGAAAAATACATTCGTGCACTTTTGATTCAATTTCCACGACAAAAACACATGCGCAGTATGGATGCGCGCGAACATTTGTGATATACGTCGTTAACTCTCTCGGGTTTCTATGTAGCTTGTGGTTTATTTTACCAAACGATCCCGTGTTTGAATGATGCTTCTGATGAAAAAGAGGGCTTTTGAACAAACTGTGGGAAAGGAATAAAATACTGGTTACCAGATTTTTTTTCCCTTTTCAAAGAATGTTTTTGACCCGAACAGAAACATATTCTTCATTTGAGCCACATTTATTTTGGTCATCTGCAAATACTTTCAATTTGGATGAGTTTAAAATATTCTCGTTCTGTTAAGATATAAACGGAGCTAAAGATTCAGATTTATATAATATCACCAAATTTGATAAATGATTTATTGACCATAATTTATTACTTAATTTAGTAAGGCGATATATGGAAAATCATCAATAAAGAGGGAAGACAAAGGTAAGGAAAATTACTTTACAGTGGTATTTCCCTAATGGGCTACGTACCCTCGTAAGGGTATTTTTAGATTTCACTCCAGAGTTATGCAAATACTTATGGGAATGTCACATGATCAATACCACGTGTTGATCAAAAGGATTCCTATTCAAATCAGTAGGATGACGTCTTATCTGATGTAACAAAAATAAACGGAATTGCCGACTGCAAACCTACATCCCTTTATATAAACTAATAGAATACCATCATTTTCCCTGAGTGTAACACAGTCAATACGATTGCAAAGAAAAATATAATTGAGCCATGCTCTGGCAAAAGGGGACTTAATGCATCTTCGTGACGCATGATACCAAGCAAGCAATCAAGTAAGTATGGATCCATAAAAGCTACTTTTTTAATAATCGACCTAGTCATGAGGTACACCGGTCCTTGAAAATACAGAAAATTGACTAATAGCCAAAAGTTTCGGCCAAGGTCAGCCTGAACGGACTGCGCAGGCTGACCTGGGTCGATACTTTTCGCAGATGTATTAAGCCCCCTTTTCAAAGGGCATGGCTTATATGTAATTTTATATAGCTGTGGTTTAAAATAAATCTCGATATGTGTAATAAAAACTAAACAGGTCCCCTAAAAAAACTTAGTATCAAACACGTGACTTACCAAGAACCAATATTAGTTTCGAAACATGGAATTGGAAACGGAATTCCTACAAAGTATTTCACCCACTGTAACTCGACGGACAAGGTATTTGGTAGATCCTCCGTCAAATTGCCTTTAAATGATACATATAATGTCCCTGGTGTAACAATGGGTATTGGATTTGCTTTGACATCGTAAATTCGTAGTGGTCTGTCTGCATCCAGTCCTGTAACAGAAAAATGAGGAAAACTCTCGATAAATCAACTAAACAGTTATTTGGTACGAGGCGTGTTCGGTGAAAAGAGGATTAAAAACATCTGCAAAAAGTATCGACCCATCTCAGCCTTCGCAATGCGTGCAGGTTGACGTGGATCGAAATTTGTTTGCTTTTTGTAATTTTTTTGCATAAAAAGGACCGTTCTATCTCATGTTTGAACCTTGTTTCAAACAAAATTGGTCCTGTCATGCGATGACTTACTTTTTATAATGCATCACAAGGATGCACTGACCCCCTCCCCCCCACACACACACCCAAACACACAAACACACACACACTTCCCAGGGCATCGCTCTCATATTACATCAGTTTTTACCTATGAAAAGTAGTTGCTCGAAAGAAAGTACCAACTAGAATGAACACAGTGGTTCAGTTTGGACGTTTATACAGTCGAAATTCCTCTGCACTTCCGACTCTCCTCCTGAAAAATGGAGCTGCCTAGAATTTTCGGTTGAATTTACCAGCATTTTCTAACCATCGCATTGTATAGACCCCTAGGAAAAACTATTTTTCCAAAGTTAATCAAAGAATCCACATGGAACTTTTACAGTGAGTTTAACACATGTATATATATAGTCAGAGAAGACAAAAAACTGTGTCAACGTCATTTTTTTGATGACAATCATTCTGATTTTAGCCAATCAATCAATCAATCAATCAATCAATCAACCAGTCAGCAAACCAACGGACTAGTCAGCAAGCCTGCCGGTCGACCGACCGGCCGATCGACAGATCGAACGACCGGCTGACCAGTCGAACAACCGACCCACGCACCCATCCACCCACCCATCGGTCGGTCGGTCGGTTGATCGATCAATCGATCGATAGATTCGACTTTTCATTCAAAATTGGTTACCCATCACATTTTGCTTCCTACTGTTCTTGGCCTGCTATTTTAATAAAGCAATACATGCAGTGTTCAATCGGTAGGTAATCAGTAGGTGAGTAGCTGTGCCATCGACTGATTAATTCAATCAATCAATCAATTCAATACGATTATTATAATAGACAAAAGGTTTGAACTTTACACAACGTTTATAGAGAAGGATGAACATAATTCTGAGAAAACAGAAAATTCAAGAGGTAACCTACAGGTACATATGTGCAAGTATATAATAATAATAATAATAAATAATAATAATAATAATCATTATTATTATTATAATAATGGTAATAAAACCATCGCCAGTTGGGCGTTTCGTCCAACAAAGGAACCAAAAACGTTTGTTAGACAATCAGACAAACGAATATCATCCAGTAAATATATATTTGCATTGCAATCGGCATTAACCCATCAAATTTCGTGTTTGAACTGTGAATTCTGGATCATTTCTTTGGTTTGGTAATCAAACTGCAAACATCACAAAAATAATCACGATTAAAAAGGAAAAAAAAAAGTGTTTTAACTGATTATCGTCTAACATGCTAATGTCAACTATATATGCCCTTGTGGACAATGTGCATGGATCGTCTAACATGCTGATGTCATCTATATGTGCTCTTGTGGACAATGTGGATCGTCTAACATGCTGATGTCATCTACATGTGCTCTTGTGGACAATGTGGATCGTCTAACATGCTGATGTCATCTATATATGCCCTTGTGGACAATGTGGATCGCCTAACATGCTGGTGTCATCTATATGTGCTCTTGTGGACAATGTGGATCGCCTAACATGCTGATGTCATCTATATATGCCCTTGTGGACAATGTGGATCGCCTAACATGCTGGTGTCATCTATATGTGCTCTTGTGGACAATGTGGATCGCCTAACATGCTGATGTCATCTATATGTGCCCTTGTGGACAATGCGGATCAACATCAGACAGTGCTTCCTGATCTTGATTGATTGATTGTATGGTATTTAACAACGTTTTCAACATTATTTCAGTTATATCGCGGCGGCCAGTGCACCTATCAATGCTTTCCCGGAGTCTCTTGTACCAGTTCTCCGCACAATTTTCTTTGGAAGCCACTGGCTGCTTTCCCACATAACCGTCGTCGAGACAATGGTCAGCGGTGGGAGGGGAATGAATCCTGTCGCAATGACTATCATCAATCCTCGGAAAGAAATTGGCCGAACTAGGGATTGAACCCACGAACCCCTGTTTTTAAAGTTCTGCACGTTACCGACTGAGCTACTGGGGCTCGGCCCTGATCTTGGATCTACACTGTCCCATGATATGTGTCATTAGCCAACAGAAATCGTATTTTTGAATTTTAAACGGTTTGGGCGTTTACCGAGTGGAAATGTTAAAACATCCAGTGTTTCGTTTTAACCATTAAGGCTGCTAAGCGCGACTCACTCGCCTTTTGCGGACAGTGTAGATCAAGATCAGACTGCACAGAACGTGCAGTCTGATCTTGGATCTACACTGTCCGATAATGAAAATTTCCCCGCCCCCCCCCCCCAACAAAAAAAATCTAAAATAGAATCAAACGGGTTTTTAATCTCGGCTTCAAAGTTTCATTTGATTTATTTTGTAGCATAAAGGCTTGTTTCTTTACCGAACCATAAGACTTTTAAACATATCCAAATTATTAGCATTCGCAGAGGACAAAGTAGATGACACTCAAATGATTTGCTTTCGATAGTGGAGAAAACATTATGGGAAAAGAAGAAAATGCTGGTTACCAGCATTTTCTTCTTTTCCCATAATGTTTTCAAAAGGCGTCTTTCCTCCGGGTTGTGAAGTGTCGGTATTGCGAATAAAGCGTTAATTAAGCGTGAGTCCATAGACCCATAATTAATTAACGCTTCATTAGAAATGAAAGAATTAATATCTTTTATACTTTGCCAACACCCTCGCAGTTGTACCAGATTTCAGCCATTTCCCCTTCTTTTTCCCCTTCCCTTTTAAAGAGACATCGTTACAGCCAGAGAGTAAACAAGCGCTGTTAAAACTTGACGGTGTTATAATCTAGTCAGCTATGTAAACGTAGATTAAAAAATCAATATAAGGTGTATGGGGTAAAGAAACTGTGGGGATTTGTCTTCGATTTAAACCGGAAACTGTGGTTGTTTTGTCTATGGCTAGCCGTAATAGAATGAAATGCATTTTCTCTCTGCCGTAATCTGTGCAACCTTGCAACCATCAGGGGCAATATTTGGCATAAACATACAAGAGTGATTATAGTTTCATAAAATAAAGAAAAAAAAAAAAAACGGTTAAAAAACTGGATGAAAACGAGTAAAGATGTATGTTTAACAGTTTCTTCTTTATTTTACATATTTTTTTTTTTTTGCAAGTAGCCTACCGATAAATCTGATTGGTGGATTTCATTATCTCTGCTACTTCAGTTTAAAAAAAGACTACGTTGGTACCCGTTATATCTTCCGTAACCGTCCGATACACAAAAATGCAACATCCGATTTATCGATGGCCACCAATCAGACATCGCGTAACAGAATACCTTAATTTCTAGTTTGAAATAAAACGAAGCAATATTATATCTTTGGCTAAAATTTTCATGGCAGACAAAGATTTTTCTGACCATGATCAATTTTTAAAAACTAAAGAATTTGAGCTTTATCGATAAGGTCTATCTTTGTGCATAAAAATTATCACAAAGTTTCTTGGTGCATAAAAATTACCACAAAGTTTCTGTGTGCATATAAATTATCACAATTTTAATTTCTAAGTAGGGTCCTGCGTGGCTCAGTGGTAAAGTGTAGGACTCGTGACCTGTAGGCCCCCGAGTTCGAGCCTCACTGGATCGACTGGTCCTTTCGTGGGAGCTTCCGCAGGCAAGACACCTCAGAGCCCCAGCGTAGTACTGGTGAAACACAGGAAATACATGATTATGTCAGCTGTCGCCGTGATATGACTGAAATAATAATGATAGTGGCTTAAAACACCATTCAATTAATCAATCAACCAAATTCCAAGTCTCGCGCTATCTCATGAAATCTCGAACCAGATAGCTTTCTGCCTTGTAGCATTGGGTGTTACCTGTTGTTTCTACGAAGATCGAGAACAGGCTACCAGTTTAACCCCTATCGCACTAAATTATTAAAATAAAACTTTCAAGCCCATAGTAAAAATCCATATTTCAAAAGTATTTCTCCGGAAAACATACCTCCTTAGGGTGGACCGGTAGTGCAGTGGTAAAGCGCTGGACTATCAATCCTAAGGCCCGAGGTTCGATACCCGGCCTAACCAGGACCTTTCTGAGACACCTTGTGCTTCCCACCCAACTAGAGGTGAACTGGTTTGGAACCCAAAGGTAGCCTCGCGTGTATCGGTGCTTTACACCGGGCACGTTAATGAACCAAGGAGGTCTATTCGAAGAAGAGCTAGGGGCTTGTACCCGGATTTCCTTGTATCCGATTCTTTCTCTCTGATGGTCCATACCATATATGCCTAGAGCACGGAGGGACCCTTAATCCTACAAAGTCATCATCATCAAACATACCTCCTTATCGGACAGCGTAGGTCCAAGATCTTTTAGTCTCGCTTAGCAGTCTAAGACTCAATAACAGACATCTACAAAAGAACATAGTAACGTTGCAAACGTTACTGCACAAATGTTTCAAACGTAAAGTAACATTCTCCTGTTATCAAAAAGTGAGTTATTAATATTAACATGTCTGTGTTAACCCTTTACCAAACAATCCCGGGTTTTCACGACCCTAGGAAAGAAGGCTTTTGAAAACATTTTAGGAAAAGGAGAAAATGCTGGTAACCAGCATTTTCTCCTTTTCCCAAAATGTTTTTTCTATCCTATCACAGATAAATCGTTCCATTTGATCAATATTTTATGTTGTCTACAAATGCTTTCAATTTGGACCGGTCTAAAACTTTGTCATGTGGTCAAGAGTTAACGTACACACAAGACGTTTTGACGAAAGAAAAAAGCGGGGTTGAAACTGAAATTTCTTTCTTTTTTCGTCCAGTGAGGGTTAAATGCCGAAACGCCTTCGTAATTTGCTTTTGATAGGAAGATTTTGTAAACGGTCATTTAGCTAGCACTACCGGTTAATTACCGTAACAAAAACTAAACTGGTGACTGTTGTACATAAATCATTATACCTTATCTGCAAAAGAAGTATCGACCCAGGTCAGCCTGCCCAGTCAATGCAGGCTGACTGGGTTTGAAAGTTTTTGCTACAGTTCAATTTTCTGCATGTTCAAGGACCATTCTACCTCAGGATTCAGCAAGTTTTTAGACAAAATGGATTTTTGGGATCAATAATTATGCATCACGCAGATGCATTAATACCCCTTTTGCCAGAACACAAATCACACACATTTGTAAGTATTCCAAGACAACAGAATAAATATTGCTCAAAAATGGGATTTTCTTCATGACATGGGAGAAAGCATTGTTGGAAAAAGGAGGAAATGCTGATAACCAACATTTTCTGCACTTCCCACCGTTTTCCGAGTCGTAAAAGACAGAGGCCGTTTGGTAAGAATTTAATTCTTTAAAGGCTAATTTACACGGTATGGTTTTTCAGGATTGATAAGGCAGGTTTTATTTATAGTACTTGTGTTTTTCACGTTTACACTGTATGTTCACTAGATCTGCTTCATTTTATCTAGTTTATCTCTTCAGTGGAGAATAATAACCACATGCAATTTGATATTTAACCTTTCACAAGATGACGACTATTTAAACATGCCCAAATTCAAAGCATTCTTGCTGACGAAATAATAAATATGGCTATAATTCAGCAATTTGTCTTTGAAAATATATATAAAAAAAAAACATTATGGGAAAATGAGAAATGCTTGTAACCAGCATTTTCTCCTATTCCTACAATGTTTTCAGAAGCCTGTCTTTTTCAGGGTCATGTAAAACTCGAGATTGTTTGATGAAGTTTTATTTCTTTGCCAGACGACAAACAGACCCCAGCAGGTATAATTGATATCAAGATAAAAGGCTGGAATCCATCGTACTGAGCACTGATTGGTCCATTCTTTGTGAAGAATCAGTGAAAATAGAGCAAGTTCTATTTTCTCTGCTTCACAATTTTGCTAGCAATTTCCCCATTAAAAAAGGGGTTTACACGGTATGATCTAGCACTTACGTTACAAAACATTTGAAAAAACAAGTCGTGTAAAGGCCAAAATGAAGCAGATCTAGTGAACATACAGTGTAAACGTGTAAAACACAAGTACTATAAATAAAACCTGCCTTATCAATCCTGAAAAAACATACCGTGTAAATTAGCCTTAAATTGGTCTTAACACGGTCAACTTAAGTAATTGTTATCACTTGGGCTGTCACGTACAGCCATTTACACCCTTCTCTACATTATGATGACATGTCTGGGTTTCAATGAATAAGAAAATTTGAAGAGTTTCTCAAGCAGTGTGATTGATACTTCACTTGAGAAATGCTATCATAGAGCTTTCAACCTTTTCCAAGAAATATGGTAAAAAAAAACACTGTGGAATTTCCAGCAAAATACCTTTAAATCTTTATGGCGTTTAAATCGCCCATTAATGAACTGTAAACGGGGAAAGGTTAAACTCGAAGATAGGCAAATAATGGGAAAATAACTTACATTATCTTATGATCTTTGAATATAATAATTATATCAAACGAGGGTTTCCCCCACTAACGTCCCATTCCATTAATGAAACGTGCCAATTTACTTGGGGGGTCCAAGATGTTTTTACCGTCTTTATATCACATTTAAAAACATTTCTATTCTATCAAATTCTTGTAATGTGTTTAATTCGGAAAAAACGAAAACAAAAATAAAAGCAAGAATTGTCTACATATTACAGATAGTTGATAGCTAATTTGAAGTGAACCATGCTCTGTAAAAAGGGGGCTTAATGCATCTGCGAAAAGCATCGCCGAAACTTTTCGCTATTGGTCAATTTTCTGTATGTCCAAGGACACGCCTACCTTATGATTCAGTAGGTTGTTAAAAAAAGTCGCTATTATGGATCCATAATACTGTGATGGCTTGATTGGTACAATGCATCACGGAGATGCATTAAGCCCCCTTTCGCCAGAGCATGGCTCAAGTATTTTCAGTGATAAAGTTTTTATTGCACGCCAAGATTGTACTGTTTTACCCGAAGTTAAGAGTTGCCATTGGGCCTTTAACCCGAGGTTACTGGTCTTGATGGTGGGCGATTTATACGAAGTTATTTATGTTGCAATCGAATTTTTTTTTTTCGTCGCAAATAATTACCGTCTTTTTTCATTAACTGATCGGTGTTGACGTACAGCCCTTAACTGAAGTTATTGGTATTGCCATCGCGGCTTTTATGAACTGGGTCGATACTTTTTGCAGATGTATTAAGCCTGCTTCTCACAGACCATGGCTTATTTGGCCTGCAATACGCGAAAAGAGACATTCGGACATTTGCGTAAAGTGTCATCTCAGATCAGCCTGCGCAGTCCGCGCGGGCTAATCCGAGACGGCACTTTCCGTTTTTATGTAATTTTCTGTTTTGAGCAAGTCTACTGTAGCACAAAATGTAATGTTGTCATAAAGTACTGTCTCGGATTAGCCTACGCGGACTGCGCAGGCTGATCCGAGACGAAACTTTACGCAAATGTCCAAATGCCCCTTTTCGCGTGTTGCAAGCCATTTGTATCGCCATCATGCCTTTACCCGCAGCTATAGTTGTTGCACGAAGCCTGTTACCCGAAGGGTTGTTGTTACCGCCAAGCCTTTTACCCGAAAGGTATTGTTCTTGCTGCCGAGGCTTTTATCCGCTGAGACGTTTTTCCAAACTAATCGCTGTAGCAATCGAGCCTTTATTAAAAGATATTGGAATTATCATCGAGGCTGTTATCCAAAGGTATTGTATAGCCGTCGAGCCTTTTTTTCCGAAGGTATTGTATTACCGTCGAGCCGTTTTTCCGAAGGAATTGTATTGCCGGCGAGCCTTTTTTCCGAAGGTATTGTGTTGCCGTCGAGCCTTTTTTCCGAAGGTATTGTATTGCCGTCGAGACTTTTATCCGAAGGTATTGTATTGTCGGCGAGCCGTTTTTCCGAAGGTATTGTATTGCCGTCGAGCCTTTTTTCGAAGGTATTGTATTGCTGTCGAGCCTTTTTTACGAAGGTATTGTATTTTCGTCGAGCCCTTTTTCTGAAGTTATTGATGTCGTGGTCAAGCCTTTTATCCGAAACGATTGGTAAAACAAACGGGCATCTGGCTGAAACTATGGGTTGCGGCGCCGGGCCTTGACCCAAAAGTATTGGTGTTGCCGTCGAGCCTTTTATCCGAAACAGTTGGTATTGCCATCGAGCCTTTAGCCAAAGCTATTGTAAGCGTCATTGAACCTTTACCTGAAGGTAATGGAGTTGCCACAAAGCCTTTTATCAAATATGAAGGTGTTGCCATCGAGTCTTTTAACCAATATATCGCTGTTGACATCAAGACTTTTATCCAATATGTCGGTGTTGCCATCAAGACTTTTATCCAATGTGTTGGTGTTGCCATCGAGACTTCATCCAATATGTCAGTGTTGCCATCATGACTTTTATCCAATGTATCGGTGTTACCATCAAGACTTTTATCCGATGTGTCAGTGTTGCCATCAAGACTTTTATCCAATGTGTCAGTGTTGCCACCAAAACTTTTATCCAATGTGTCGGTGTTACTATCAAGACTTTTATCCAATGTGTCAGTAACGTCATCAAGACTTTTATCCAATGTGTCAGTGTTGCCATCAAGACTTTTATCCGATGTGTCAGTGTTGCCATCGAGACTTTTATCCAATGTGCCAGTGTTGCCATCAAGACTTTTATCCAATGTGTCGGTGTTACTATCAAGACTTTATCCAATGTGACAGTGTTGCCATCGAGCCTTTCATCAAAGGTATTGGAATTGCCATCGAGACTTTTATCCAACATCATTGGTATTGCCGCCAAAGCTCTTATCCAAAGTCATTGGTATTGTGCTCGAGAATTTATTAATACTGCTATGAAACCTTCAACCGTAATGTTATAGCTAAGGCTTTCCAAAAACGTTTTTGGTGTTGCAGGCACGCTTTTTATTCGAGGTAATTATTGTTACCGTCATGCCTTTCATCCTAAGTTATTGGTGGTGCGGTCATGCCTTTACTGGAAGTTAAGGGTATTTGGTGATGCTGTTTGGCGTTTTATACAAAGTTTTCAGTGTGACAATCGAGTTTTTATCCGAAGTTGTTAGAGCTGCCGTCGAGCTATTCATCCAGAGTCATTTGTGTTGAATAGAGTTTTGAAGGTAATGGTGTTACTGACAAGTCTTTTTTACTGGAAGGTATTCGAGCCTTCTACCAGAAGTTGTTGACGTTCCCTTCGAGCCTTCTATGCGTTATTTCGCAGTTGAGGCTTTTCCTACAGTAATTGGTGTTACAATCGAGCTCTCATCCCATGATTTCGGCAATGCGGTTGAGCCTTTGTTTCGAGGTTACCTACAGCCATCAACCTTTTATCTCTTTGCAAGACACAAAATTTCAGTCTACTCTGTATTGTCATCACTCTCAGACATCAAGAAAATTGTTACTCAAGTTTTAAAATGTGTTTGTAGTAGGGTATAAAACATTACGGGAAAAGGAAAAAAAATTACTGGTTTTAAAACCTTTTCTGTTACCGTCGTTAAAACTTAGGATTGTGTGGAAAGGCTAAAGACGCTCTTTTGAAATCGACCTACCAGCTCAGAAAGTTTTGACATCTGTAATTTAGATTTGATACCTATATCATACAATATAAATGTTCGCATCGCATGTCTGTACAGATAAAGTTCTTTTTGATATACAACTTTAAGCATATAATTATCTAAAGTCCAAGTGGTACCATCTCTCAGGATGTTAACCAACAAACAATCGCTTTGTTCGTTCAGAGTCTATAATTTTACTTCAGCTTGGTCTGCATGAATCACCGACCGCTTTTCATATCATTCTTATCATTCATTCATAGACAAGCCCGCACAGCTCAATCGGTAGGGCGTAGGACTCGTGAACGTGATGTTTTAGGTCTCTTGATGGTGTGGGTTCGATTCCCACGGCTGGCCATCTAAAATTAGTAATAGTCTTTGGGATGAGACGTTAAACCAAGGTCCTGTGAGACGGTGCTTTACACCAAGCACGTTGAAGAACCAGGCGTAACTTAGGATGTGTTGCGTCCTGTATCTGCACTATTCCACGTAACAATAGTAATAGCCTTCAGGGGGCGTCGCCCATATGGGCAACCGATGGCAACGATAAATAAACGCAATTTCAATCAATGTCATTCTTAGTCTAACTCTAATGAAATGTCTAGATTTCAAAGTAACACAAGTTCCCATTGGCTAAACAAAATGGTTTAATCAGTTAGAAATTGCGTTACTTTCAAAGTCTAAGATAAGACTAAATATATAATTAAAAGTGACTGGTGAAAACTGGCCAAGGCTGGAAAGAACGTGCGATCTGAACTTGGCTCTACACTGTATTTTGCACTCTCAAGTTGACGTATGGTATTACAAGTGCTACGGAGAAGCTCGATTACAGCTGCTGTCATATGAAAAAGACACCCAAAAAGCGTACCAGTCGAAAACATAAGATAAATACAATCGTTACCAGTCTGAACACCACGTGACGTGACGCAACTTCCTGTATACCAAGACGCCATTGTTAACTCAATGTTTCCTGAGATTTATTTAGCAATAGGCGGCTTTGGTAAAAATCACCATAAGCAATGGATAATCTACATCATTTAACCCTGTACCACACATTCCCGAAGTTTTAACAACCTTTTGAAAGAAAGATTTTGAAAACATTGGGGGAAAAGGAGAAAATGCTGGTAACCAGCATTTTCTCCTTTTCCCACAATGTTTTCTATTCAAGAGCCTGGGTTGGTATTTCACCTATCATTTTACCCTTTCACAGACAAATTTTTTCATTCGCTCTACACTTAATTTGTCGTCTGCAATTGCTTTGAATTTCGACTGATCTAAACTTTTATCGTTTGGTAGCGATTCACGATTTTATACATGTGAAAATATTGTGGCAGAAGAAAAATAATGCTACTTGAAAACAATTCTTATTTTCGAAAAAAAAAAGAAAGATCTTTAACCCTTTACCAGACGACAAAATTTTAGCCTTGTCCAAATTGAAAGTATTTGCAGACGACAATTTCAACGTGACTCAAACGGTGCAATTTCTTTGTTTGAGTACAAAACATTGAGGGAAGAGGAAAAAATGCTTGTTACCAGGCTTGTTTCAAAAAGCTTCTTTCCAAGGGTCGTTAAAAGTCGGCATTGTGCGGCACAGGGTTACAGTTGGTTTTGATCCAAGACGGAATTTTGCCATCTGCAGGGGGTAAGAACAAACGGAAGGTAGAAATGACACGCCGGTGACGCGTGTCACCGTGTCAACACCAATATGGTCTCTTGCCACGTTTCTCAATGACATCATTTGTCAAAACAAGGTCATCTTCTTAAATGATATCAACAAGTCCGCATTTAAAAACACTTTACCCAGAACAGTTCCGGGTTTAACTCACTACCACATGACAACATTTTAGAGTGGTTTGAAATGAAAATATTTTCAGACAACTAAATTGCTTGGGCTCAAATGATGAGATTCGCCCGCGAAAGAGTAGAAGACATTGTTGGAAAAGGTGGAAACGCTGGTTACCCCCATTTTCTCTCCCTCCCCCCTCCCAATATTTTCTCCCTCCCCCCCTCCCAATATTTTCTCCCTCCCCCCCTCCCAATATTTTCAACAGCCTTTTTCCTTGGGGGGGGGGGGGGGGGAGTTGTTGAAACGTAGGTTGTTTGGTAAAAAGGAGAAATCGCTGGTAACCAGCATTTCCTGATTTTTTTCAAAATATTTTCTACCTGGATGTAGTTGAAGACAGATTTCCTCACAAATGTTTACTTTAGGCATACAATTTGGGAAAGTCTAGAATTTTGTCGTCTGGTAAAGAGTTTTTAGCGGGTAATGTTTCACTTACGAATATAAATATCAATATCTTTAGCTTTGTCTTAGAGCGAATAGAGGCAGGACTACGTATCAGCAACTTTTTTTCCATGTGTATTAACCCTTTAGCACACTATCCCGTGTTTTAACAAACATGACAGAGAATACTTTTTACAACAAAGTAGGTATAGACAAAAATGCTGGTAATCAACATCTTCTCCATGTCCCACAATGTTTTCTACCCTATCTGAGATTTAAGCTCATTTGTACCAGTGTCAAAAATGTCGTCTTTATGTTTTGAATTTAAGAGACCAAAATTTGTCGTTTGAGAAAAGGTCAAACCCCAGAACATGTTGATTTTCTATCTATATTGTAAAAAAAAATACAGTTTGCAGTGTTTCAATGTTTAACCCGTGACCAAACGACAAAATTTTGGACTTGACAAACTGAAATCTTATGCAGACAACAAGTTAAATGCTGGTAAATTGATAATTTCTATCTTTGATAGAGTAGAAAACATTATGGGTAAAGGAGAAAATGCTGGTTAACAGCATTTTCTCATTTATCCACAATGTTTTCAAAAGCCTTTTCTTTCAGGGTCGTTAAAAGCCAGGATTTTGTGACACAAGGCTAAGTATAAGGAAACATAGATAATATAGATAAATGTTCAACTCTGTACCAGAGCAACAACATTTTTAACGCGCCCATGTTGAAAGCGTTCGCAGACGGGGATATAATTATAGGCCTACGTAGTCCCAAAAATAAGAGAACCCTGTTGCTTGTTTCTTCTGACATGATATACCAGGGCGACTTTACCTCTCAAATATTTCAGCAGATTTCAAGAGCAACGGTACGCCGTATCATCTCTAGCATGCCTGCCAGGTGTCGCGCAGGTGTTGCTGCACATGGAAGTCACACTTCATATTGATGTGGATCCCATATTTGTTATGTTTTAGATAAAATGAAGAATTACCTAAACATGACTTTTAAGGGTTCCCTTATTTTTGATTCTACGAACATGTTCATAAATGTGGCTCAAATGAATTGCTTTCATAAGCACCTTTCCCCAAGTTCGTGAAAACTAGGCATTCTACTATAAAAGAGCAAGATCAATTTATCGGTTGTATATTAGAACCTTCAGACCTTGACGATAAGTCGGAGGGGAGCAATTTAATATCAGAAAACATTAAGCAAAACTTCTAAACGGCCACTTTTAGACTGGATTTCCCCGTAGACCTTTTCTGGCATCAGCTGTCCAGGAAAGAGACAGTTCACCTGGTTTGTGTTTTTTGAGAATAACTGACCAGTGTAAAAGCATACCACAGCCTAAGTCATAATATAAGTTTTGACTCGTTCATGTTGAGAGGAACTTATGTAAAATTCATTCACTGAACATTGAAAATGGAAAAGTATTTTTTTGAAAAAACTTTAAGCCCCTTCTCGGTTTATATTTTTGTTCAGAAAATAATTTTCATATTGCTGACAAAATTTGAGAAATTAAGGCTTCTCCTTTTAACCTGTTTTGGCTGATAGACACCACGCATGCGCAAACCATGTGTTTTCCCTTTTTTGAAAAGAGATCCCTTCTATTGGTAAAATCGAGAATCTTTTCATTACAATACCATGGCTAACGTCCAGATATATGTTACAATTTCTTTTTAATTTATCTGCATATAACTTGGTTAAATTTACAGGAAAAACAAAAGTTGCCAATTCGAAGTTCTGCCGAGTGTACTGTGACGAAGGTACCTAGCTAAGATTTGTCAATTCGAATTACCTGTACCAACAATAACGCAGTGAAATATTTATCAAATCTAACAACAACAACGGGCACATTAACTGCAACAAATAAATGGAGAGACTAAACAGCTGTTCGCAAAAAAAACCTTCCGAAATATAAAATCCCTAAAAATCAAAATGGCGCCACTATTTTCTTAGATGTACAGATGCCACAAACAACATGAAACGGCGGATGTTCTAGTAGAAGTCAACTCATATCGACCGTGACGTAGTTACCTCTGGTTTATACAATTTCACGTCGCCATTTTGTCTTGAACATAAAAATGAACTATGCGAACGAAGGACTTGGTTGCAAAAGAAATAACTGACATTTTCACTGGATCTTCTGATATAGCGATTTTTGTTCGTGAGCTAGAGGTCGTCGTTATGACACCAGTAGCTTTTGTGGGCGCCAGGGCTAAACTTAAACAGCAATTATTCAACAAAGTGCTGCAACCGACATTAGTTGTTTCTGCGTTCAGTGTGGACCAAAATCACCGACCTTGCAGTCTGATCTTGGATCTACGCTGTCCGCTATTTCATTACATACTCTAGCAAAAACTTCCTTGAAATGACAATATTTCAGATGCCTCTTTTTACACTCTGTTGAAAAAAAAAAATACTACTTCATTAAGTTAGCGCTCTAACTGTTAACCCTTTACCGAACAGCAGAATCTTAGTCTTGCGCAAACTGAAAGCTTTTGTAGACAAAAAAAAAAAATAATTGAATAAAGAATTAGAAATTCGCCTCTAAAAGGATAGAAAACAATGTGGGAAAAGGAGAAAAGCTGTGGTTTTCTCCTTCTCCCACAATTTTTTCAGTGAAAATACCGATTTTTATATTCTAACTCTTCAATTGAAGGCGGAAACAGTTGTTCCCGTGCACTAGTTACCTAGGTAAAATGCGCGTGCCTCACAACCAGATGGAAATATGACGTAATTTACCTTACATTTCTCGCGCTTGACGTAATATTGTAATGCGTTGCTATGCGGAGGGGGTACGCCACGGGGAATAACCGAAAAGAACTGTACTGGATTTTGATTAAGTTCCCCCCTGAAAGGGTTAAAAGCATGAAATAAAGAGATATTTGGTTTTTTTTTTGGGGGGGGGGGTGAAAGATCGAAATTTATTTCATCTCGTGAACGTCATCGGTAATATTTTCACGAGTGGCTGCGCCACTCGTGAAAATATTACCGATGATGTTCACGAGATGAAATAAATTTCGATCTTTCAAGGTAAAAGACAAATATCGTCTATATCTTCTTTTTCCACAAATCTTTTAACACTTATACTACAAAATAAGTTAAATAAAATTTCAATTCGATAATAAATAACTCAATAATGTTATTTCAAGCTTATTTTTTGATAGGACCCAAGCCATTTAAACGGTGTTTATCTCAAATAAGCAACATTCTTATTTTAATTCTTCACCTAGAAAGTAACATAGTATCTGATTGGATTAACCATACGGTAGAGCCATACAGTTTAGCCAATTAGAAATTGCGTACTTCTGAAAACTATGAATTTAGATAAAAACGCAATATAGAACTGTTCGTGAATGCGGCCACGGATCTATTCCAGGAGAAAAAAACATTTATGTCACATTATACAAACACACGTGTGAAACATTTCGCAGGTAAAAAAATCATAAACATTATTGAGGCTAAAGAAAAAAGACACACATAGGAAGTGATAAAAATTCTGACATTTCTTGTTTGAACTAGGCGTAAATACACATGTTCACACACCTGTAGATTAGCTCTATCAAGTTCAAACTGTTGATTTGCAGGATTTCAGATTCAAATAGTTTTGTTCAGAAAACAGACACAGCAAAAGCCGTTGGTAATAACGAGAGCAAGGCAGAACTTTCTGTTGTATGCTTTAATACCAGTATTTAGAATAAAGTATCGTGTTCATGCTGCAAGCCAGTATCTCAATGATAAATAAGGTATAAATGGGGATTTAACAAAATTCTCAAACTGCTTTTTGAATTCACTATCACCGAATAAATCAGTGGCCGTGCACTTGGAATCCATACGCTAATAGTTCGATTCTCGCCCGTGGAAATGGTTTCATGGAAGTGTTTTAGGGCAAGGCATTGCAGAACCCTAGTCTCAATAATGAGACGCTACGGTGATATTTTTCATATTTAGACATTTTTTGTGCACCGTACCGTCTCAAGTCTATCGTAAATTTTCCGGTAGCAAAGATAGAGCGCTATACTGACTTTATGTTTCGTCGGTTTAATCTGTATTGCAGCGAAATGCAACTGACTTTTAGTAATAAACATGACCAAAGACAAATTAATAAACCTTTCATTACATAATGAGCTTGTAGAAGTCGTTTATAACATGTAAATCTCGGAAAAAACACTGACGAAATTTATCGTGCGTGGCGGCCATTTTGTCGGTTTTCGGGAACGTAAACAACTCGAGTAACAGATGAAATGCACGGTTTTCTCATTGTTCAGCGTTTGAATTGAGAATATTTGTATTTCAAACGAAGGGTTATTAAATAAGCAAGCAACAGAGTATGTTTAAATCCTAGTTTTGTGCTCTAGTTTCGAAATTATGAGAGTTGAAACTTGCGCACAAAATCTGTGCGGAGCTTTCAACTGATTTTGTTTTGATCGTCTCTGTACCCAGAGGCGACCAGTCAAAAAGTAACATCGCCTTTGGGGACAGTTATCTGTACCATGCAGAACCCTAGCCCTGTGAAGCTGCCACCTGGATACCAGTAAACACACGAATAAGAAAGCTGAAAAACTGCAGACGTCAAAACATGTTTTCTACCTGTTCCAAAACTAATTTCAATATTTGAGTTACACTTACCTTGTCGTCTCTAATTGCTTTCAATTTTGGTAAGTCCATAAGTTTGTCGTTTGGTAAAGATTTATAGGATACGATACCCGTAGGATAGTATTGCTATATCAATTAAGATAACGTAAATGCCCGATACTAAAATTGTATCATGCGTGTGCAGAATATAGAACTAATTAGTATTTGGGGCTGAACAGTTTATCTTAACAATAATGACTGATATGAAACTTTGAAGCCAGTAGTAAACCCCAAAATGTTGCTATTTCAAAGATACACCCTACGGAAAAACATCTCCGTATCGGAAAGTGTAGATCAAGATCAGACTGCACGTTCTGTGCAGTCTGATCTTGATCTACACTGTCCGCAAAAGGTCAGTGAGTAGCCAAAGGATTGAAAGGGAACATCCATGTCTTAACAATTAATTGAGGTTTGTACCGGAGTCGATCAAGATCAGATTGCACGGAATATCGCCCTAAAACATCATTTAAGTTACCTATAGGATTGTATCGAAAAATCTGTAAAGTTTGCTACGGGAGACCACTCCTTCATGCATGGCTTCGTCCCGATTTAAATACAATACCTAACATCTGGCGTTAGAGAGATATCTCTTTAGCTCAGTGGTTATGATATTGATCTTTTAAACCTCGAAAAACGAGGATCTTGTCCGCCGTGGGTTCGAATCCCGCCAGATGCGCTTTGTCTTTCAGCCATACTTTTCTTCATTTGTTTCTTTGTTACGGACTTTGTTCGTAAGATGGGGGCTCGTCCGGGATTGGCCATTGAGCCATTAATCCCATTTGTTGTCCAAAAACGGACATTTGTTGTCTAAATAATAGATTTACTGCCTAATAAGGCTTTGAGTCATCAATAAATGATGACTTTAAGAGGGGGTGTGTTACGGGAGACCACTCCTTCATGCATGGCTTCGTCCCGATTTAAATACAATACCTAACATCTGGCGTTAGAGAGATATCTCTTTAGCTCAGTGGTTATGATATTGGTCTTTTAAACCTAGAAAAACGAGGATCTTGTCAGCCGTGGGTTCGAATCCCGCCAGGTGTGGTTTGTATTTCAGCCATGCATTTCTTCATTTGTTTCTTTGTTACGGACTTTGTTCGTAAGAAGTTTATTCTGATAATAGATAACATAATATATTCCGATACTGAATTGTTTATTTTCCTTTTCAGCAAGTGAAGCTAATCAGTATACTGTGTCAAATCGTTTTTCTAAAACTGGTGCTGTAAAGCCTAAACACTTAATTGAGATATCAACGAGAGTCGACTAAGATAAGACTGAATGGAAATGCAGTCTGATCTTGATTAACTCACGTCGCAAATGACATCAAGAGTCACAGTTACCGGAGGTCCTACGTCGCTGCACGGTGAACATGTAAATTACGAAACCTAGAGGCCCTGGAATCGATTCTCAGTGGAGGCGCTGGGTTTTTTCTAGGTGAAACGCAGAACACGCATGAATAAGTGAAATGACATGAAGTGATATTGAAAGCAGTGTAAAAAGTCCTAATCAATCAATCAATCAATCATTCGATCGATCCATCGATCAATCATTCAATTAGTCTGTCTGTCGGTCGGTCGATCAAACGTACCACTACCAAGCTATGTATTCTCGGCATAGACAAAGATTTATCAGGCTTAACTCTTAACCTCACAATTCCAACTTTTAATATCCATCAGGAAGACACGGCTTTTGAAAACATTGTAGAAAAGGAGAAAGTGATGATTATCTAGCATCTTCTCCTTTTCCCACCCTCAATGTTTTCTACCTTTCCAAAAATAAATTTTAATTTCCTAGCCAATCTATTTCGTCTGTAAATGCCTACCAAATGACAAAATTGTAGGCTCGTCCAGGTTTACCTGAACGAGCCTACAATTTTGTCATTTGGTAAAGATTTACTTAGACTGTGGCCGAGCCATTCTTAATAACATTCCTTGGTCTATCGTGTTCATGTTAGAAGTAACGTAATGTTTGATTGGCTAAATCATTTGGTTTAGCCAATCAAAAATGGTGGTACCGTTTCCATATACCGTTAGACTTTGAATACAGATTAGATTGATTGATTGTATGGTGTTTAACGCTGTTTTCACTATTATTTCAGTTATATCGCAGCGGCCAATGCACCTAACCATGCTTTCCTGGAGTTTCTGTTACCAGTGCTGAGCACAACATTCTTTCCAAGCTATTGGCTGTTTTCCCATATAACCATCGTCGAAACAATGGTCAACGGTGAGAGATGAATGAATCCTGTCGCAATGACTATCATCAATCCTCGGAAAGAAGTTGGCCGAGCCGGGGATCGAACGAGCGACCGCCTGTTCTCGAGACCTGTACGCTACCGACTGAGCCACCGGGGCTCGGCGAATACATTTTAGAATGGTTGGAGTATACAGGCCATGAACTTCATTCATACGATAAGCCACGCACACGGTATGGAATTCTCGATTGTTGTGAACAAGATAAGAAGACAGATGGGGGGGATTAAAAACATTATACAGAGTGCCAGAATGCCTGTGGAATCTGCCACGGTGTTCCAGAACTGACGTTCTGTGGCACAATTACGCGTATTTTTTTCATTCATAAAAAACAGGAAGATTTGTGTGATGCCAAACTTCAATGAATGGTGTCTGACACTGACTCTCTTGTATGTAAAACCAGCTTGCTGTTTGATGTTTTTTTTAGGGATACAGCATTTTTTTTTTCGTCGTGGATCTATTAATTATTTTTGGGATAAAAGGAAAATTCCATAATAACTTAAAGATACCTCGTTTTTTTGCAGTTTTATTACGTAACCAATGTCATCTTTATTTTATGAAACTATAATCATTCTTGTATCTTCATGCCAAATGTTGCCCCTGACAGTTGCAAGGTTGCACGGATTACGACGGATGGGAAACACATTTCATTCTCTGCAGGCTATCCAAAGACATCACAGCCACAGTTTCCGGTTTACATCGAAGACAAATTACTTGAGTTTCTTTATCCCATTCATCGTATATCGAATTTTTATCTCCGTTTACACAGCTAGCTACATTCTATACACTGTCAAGTTTTAACACCGTTTGTTTACTCTCTGGCTGAAAAGATTATCTTTAACCAATTGGTTGCAAAGCGCAACTCGCTGACCTATAGCGGACAGTGTAAATTAAGATCAGAGTGCATAAAACGTGCAGTCTGATCTTGGATCTACACTGTCCGATGAGGTGATGTTTCTTCTACAAAAATAATTTTAGTTTAAACATATTTATTTTACATCGATTGCTAAACGAGTTCTTTACAACTTATACTAATCTCTCTCGATTCTGCTTCCTGGGAACTACACCAGTACTCGCGTCGAATGTGTGGGCCAATGAATAATCCCAAAGTTGACAGCCGCTCCCGGGTATCGAACTCAGGACCTTATGGTAACCAGGTCGACGCTCTACCTCTCAACCACGGACACCAAATGTGTCCGTTATTCAAAAATAATTTCAAAATAGCACTAAGCGAGATTTTACTATCGGCTTGAAAGTCTCATTTAACTTAATTAGTAGGCTAAGAGATAGAGTTTATTTCATCATCTTGTGGTTAATACGCGGAAATATTTGCCTCAAAAGGGAAAGGTATGCGAAAATAACGAGTGCCGTAAGGCACTCGTTATTTTCGCGGACCTTTCCCTTTTGAGGCAAATATTTCCCCATATTAACCACAAGCTGATGAAATAAATTATATATTATATTTCCTCTGATTATTCTGTCAACGAATGCCACTTTTAAAACTTAAAAACTTAAACAGCTTAAAAAAGTATTTCCAGATTTTCGGCAGGAGGAAAATATTCACTGTGACGGGGAAATAATTACCCCCAGCTTAAATTACGACATTTCTTTACCCATAACATTTCTAAAAATAGACACACGAAATATAATATTAATTTGTATGGTGGCATATTTCTGCCGCGAGATACGAGATAGCTATCATGATAATTTTAGAAAACTATCGCGATAAAACAAAGTTTCCTGGAAATATTATCTAGATAATAAAAATTTTCACGATAAAAATATCGCGATAATTCTACCTGTTATCATGATTTTTTTTGCTTTCGTGCCCATAACTGACATTCACGGTATCTATAATTAGATACGGTTTCGGAACATCTTCGTCTACAACCTTATGAATTCTCCTTTTCCCTGAATGGTTTTAAAGTGTTCGTAGGAGGCATTTCGAGTCGTCTTTGTAATTTAACAGACTTCTGTTCATTTCGAGTCTTGTCAAAATTTACCAATTAAGCTACAACTATTGTTTATTCGAACTTTTACTTACTGCAATCTTGTGAAGTGAAAAACAACCGAGTTCATCCAAATGATAAATTTTCTATTTATAGATATCGAGAAACAGGTAGAACTATCACGATAATTTTATCTTGCATGTCAGCTTCGTGCACGACTGAGAAATTTTGCGTTAAAATATTAAGTTTATCGTGATATTTTTTTCAGGAAACTTTTCACTATCTTGATAAAATTTCCAGGAAACTTTAATTTATCACGATAGTTTTGTAAAATTATCATGATAGCTATCTCGTATCTCGTGGCAGAAATATGCCACCATAAATTTGTACTCTCTTTTTTTTTTCAAATTCCAAAATAGGTTACATCGTTTCTTTTTGAGCCATTCATGGTATTTGGCAATTCTTTTTTTTTATGTCAGTCGACAGTACAGATAAAGAAGGGTGACATTGTACAAAGAGGGGGGAAAAAAAACCTGCCTTTCGTATTTTGTTCAACAGGCCCGGATCACACACTGCTGATCTGGATCCACACAGTTGATTGATACCTCACAGCGGACCTAAGTGGGAAGTATCAACGGTTTCATTTATAACTATCATTCGCATTATTAAATAATTCGCTGCCAATGTCGAGTTACGTACATTTTACGGGCGGCGAATAAAGATAAGACTGTAAGAACAAAATAGTTCAGTGGTATTTCCTGTATTGGCCTACGTTGCCATTTAAGTTATTTATAGACTTCAAGCAAGAATTTTCAAAAGATTTTCGGGAATACTACGTGATCAATAACACAAAGCGATTATGTAGGATCGAAGTCAAATAAGTACGATGACGTGATATTTTGTTATCATTAAGAAGAAGGTACCGATTGCAAAGCGACTACCCAATGGCCAATTTTGCAACTTTGTACGGCATGTAGCTGCCCAGTTTCTGTACGTTTGCAGGAAAAGTGTATATTTTGTAGTATTCATAAGGACGTAACTCTTTCAGAGCCAAAACATAATCATGCTCAGTGAAATGGGGGCTGAATGCATGTGCAAAAAATATCGATCAGTGTCAGCCTGTGCAGTCCCCATAGGCTGACATGGGTCGAAACTTTTTGTTATTTGGACATTTAATGCATGTCGAAGGACCATTCTACCTCACAAACCAGTCGACTGTAAGACTACATGGATTTTATGGTTCAATTATCATCTTATAACTTGCTTCGTATACTGCATCATGGAGATGCTTTAAGCTCCCTTTTGCCAGAGAACGGCTGATATAATTTTTACCTCTATCGACGGCTGAAAATATAGTCCACTGAAATTCAGAGTTTTACTTTATCGGCTTGGCTTTACCAGCAGTCGGTATAGATCAAGATCAGACTGCGCGTTCTGCGCAGTCATATCTGATCTATACCGTCCGCAAGTGCCCCTGATTTCGTCTATGGCGCGGAAAGGATAAACAAATACTAGTATTATTCGTAGCAAAACAATTACAAAAAGACACCTTTAAAGCCTCTATTACAGTCGAACATATCGAGTAATGCTTTGGGAAAAGGTGGGTTAATGCATCATCAAAAAAAACTTCGACCCAGTTCAGCCTGAGCTGTCTTCGCAGACTGACGTTGGTAGAAAACTTTTTGCTTTTGGTAAATTTTCTGAATCCATTCTACCTCAGGATTTAGCCGATTATGACACAAACTAGTTTTTTTTTTATTCATAATTTTGAGATTATTTGCGCGGTATAATGCATCACATCGTTACATTAAAGCCCCTTTTGCCACAACGCTGCTTATTTCGTTTGTAGTTTCAGATTTTAAAGAATTTTAGAAGGTATTATACAAGTAATGTATATGAAAATTCCCTAATACAAATAACAACTCTTGTGAAGACGAGAAAAATAGGTACATTTCACTAACTTCAAACTTGTTTACACTTTCAACCCCTTAGGTTAAAAAACATGGGCTATTGCGGAGGGCAGAGATCAAGATCAGACTTCACAAAACGTGCTGTCTGATCTTGGATCTATACCGTCTGCGTGCTTAGTCAAGCCTACATAAGACAATATCAAGTCTGAGTTTCAATGGATTATATACTCGTCGAAAAAGATATCTAGAGCTAATCTATTTGGCATTGAAAAAGTTAACGGTGAAAAAAATACATAGACCCTAATAATGCAGGCCAAAGTCAATATCAGCTATGCTCTGTGAAAAGGGGGCCTAATGCATCTCCGTGATGCATGATACCAAGGAAGTCATCACATACTAATAGATACATAAAATCTATTCAGTCCAACAACTCACTGAATCCTGAGGTACAATGGTCCTTGGACATGCAGAAAATACACAAAGAACAAAAAGTTTCGACCCAGGTTAGCCTGCGCAGACTGCGCAGGCTGACCTGGGTCGATACTTTTTGCAAATGTAAAAAAGGCCCACTTCCCAAAGCATGGTTTGCAAAATAATACGGATCAAAATCAATATTTTTTTTTCTGAAAAAATATTACAAAATGTAACATCATTTTTTCAATCGCAAAAGCAAACTATAGAAAGTCATTTATCACCGTTATAATAACTACAGAATGAGTCAAAGATATTACTTTACTAGCACTGTTTAAACATTCTCCTTTTTTTAATTTTCTTGAACATTGCTTCTTTGGCTTATGGCTGCTCAAAATTAATTTTAACCCTTTACAACACATTTCCAAAGTTTACCGACCTTGAGAATGAAGATTTTTAAAACATTGTGGAAAAAAAGGAGAACATGCTGGTAACCAGCGTTTCTTCCCCTATTGTCAAAATGTTTTCTTTCCCTAAAACGACAAAGTTCGGTCTTTGAGCCACGTTTATTTTATAAATTCGTCCGCATAGGCTTTCTATTTGGACTAGTCCAAAATTTCGTTCTATGGCAAAGAGTTACTCTAACATGAAATCGCTTACTTTGTTTGAATGAAAATAAAAAAAATGTGATAAATGGGATATTTGCTCAAAATGAGTCAATGGTATAACTAGTTTCTCAGCACTGTTCAAACAACTTTGGCTCTCTTATACAGCACATAGCTCATGAATCATTTTATATGACTTACTCATGACTCATTCAGCTCTCTCTGAAATAGAGTCAAGCACTGTGAAAAGACGATTTGATGCATCCGCAAAAAGTATCGACCCAGGTCAGCCTGCGCAGTCCGCGCAGACTGACCTGTGTCGATACTTTTTGCTATAGGTCAATTTTCTGCATGTCAAAGGTCTATTCTACTCCATGATTTAGCCGGTTTTTAGAGAAAATGGAATTTTATGTATCCATCATTATGTTAAAAATCAATTGGTACAATTAAGGGACCTTTGCTCACATGCAAATGACGTCTTCCACATTTTCAAAACTTACATTTTTTTTTTAAATAAAGGAAAGAAGACAAGAAGAGAAGGAAAATCAATTTAAACATATATATTTCACATCGATTGAGAAACAAGTTCTTACAACTTAGAGTAATCTCTCTCGATTCTGCTTCCTGGAAACTAGACCAATACTTGCGCCGAATGTGTGGGCCGATGAATAGACCCAAAGTTGACACCCGCTCCCGGTAATCGAACTCAGGACCTAATGATTATGAGGCCGACGCTCAACCTCACAACCACAGATACCAATCAATAATCTGTGGTACAAAACGGATTCATTTAATCCAGAACAAGTTTTCCTGTGTAGATGATACTTGTCTGCCACTCAACAAATTATACTAAAGTCAAAATAATCAAATACTTCCATGTTCTTATTTTTAACTCTTTCAGTACCAAATAAATAAACTCGACCTCTTTCGACGGCTCTAAATACAATCCATTCAAACTTACAAAGATTTTGATTGTATAGGCTTGACTACACAAGCGGACGGTATAGATCAAAGATCAGACTGCACGTTCTGTGCAGTCTGACCTTGATCTATGCCATCCGCAAAAGTCACCGTTTTCGCCTATGGCCCCAAAAATGTTAAATGCGGGAAGAGTAAATCTAGAAAGGCACAGTCATAAAACTGAGTCGATTCAGAGCCTAACCGTTCATTAATAAACAACAACAGGACGTAAGATAGGATGCATATTTATTTTCATTGCTTTTGCACATCAGTGCATTTCGTGGTATATAATTACATGCTAACAAATTATTAAATGCTTAATTAAGATAACATTTGCTATTGAAAATCGAATAATAAACTAAAAAAATATGGCAAAAAGTATTCAGTCTATTTTAAAGATTCAAAATAAGCAATAACGTAAAGATTTTAGAAAAGTTTTGTTCTCTTAGATAGAGTGGTGTCCAGAAAATGGTCAAAGAAACTATATGGAATGATTTGACTAGAGAACTAAGATGCGTAATTAGAATACTAAAGACAGCGTCGTTAAACAAAAGAATAAAAACAAAAATAAACGAAAAAATAAAAACGAGAAAAATTGATAACGAAAAAATAAACTAAACAAATAATAAACGCAAACCCCCCCCCCCCCCCATGAAATAAACTAACAAAAGTGAAAATGAATACAGAAACTAAACACACGTGTAAAAAGGAGAGCAGACACAGAACCGGTCCTCTTTTGTTATTGTAGCTCATCGAAGCGACAATTCAGAAGGCTCTCGTCATTCCATTCAAGGGTTTTTATATCAAAACTAAGCTTCATTATTTTCGCCTCTTATCGCATTTTGATTCAAACTCTTTCCCCTTTTATTGTGCGGCTAAATTCGTTGCCGTTTAATAATTTCTACTTTGCCAGGTGTTTAAGGCCCTTGTCATCTCCTTCATCCTTTGTAATGCGTATTTAAGATCTACAATGTATTTTGCGAAGAGTGTGGATCAAGATCAGACTGCACGTCCGTGCAGTCTGATCTTAATCCACGCTCTTCGATATGCGTGATTATTGGTCAAACTTTATTTTCCTTGAAAAGACGGGTATGTGTATATGAATTTATTTCTTAAAGCGAAAAGATAAAAGGTGAAACCCGTTTAGTGTGGTGCACATGGCAATTTCGTTGCCTATGAAGACAGTTAAGATTTAGATCAGACGTCTCAGGACTTGCATTCCGATCTTAAATATCCTCTTGAATTTTGAATACACTTTTTAGATTCTTGACATATTCTGGTCCAAGTTTTGTTTCTGGCGGTTTTTTTTTTTTTTGTTCTACAGACTTCAAGACAGTTTTAGTTCGACAAAAAGAAAATCGAATATTGAGAATACAAAATCTTTTTAAAGAAGGGGCTATCTATATACAGCGAACAGTATACGTTCAAGATCAGACTGCACGTTTTTACGATAAGCCGTGATATGCTTTTCAAAGGATTTACTCTTTAACAGAAGACAAAATTTTAGAATACATTCAAATCGAAAGCATTTGCAGACGATAATCTAGATTAGGCGAAAATGATGAGATTTATAGTGGAAAAGGGTGGAAAACACTGTGGAAGAAGAGAAAATGATGTTCACCTGCATTTTCTCCTTTTCCCACAATGTTTTCATTAGAGCTCATTTTCCATAGATGCTAAAAATACGTTGTTGTTTGGTTTAGACTATTCATAATTTTTTTTCACGTGTTTGGCAGCCCGAAGGGTAACAAAGGGTTTAGTAACAATCCTTGCTTCTGGATGGATGCTTGACTGAGTCAATAGTACCTATTGACCGGCAAGAGGGCGAGAAAAGAATACAAAAGTTTTTGAAAAACGATAAAACATCAAAGGGTAGAATGCGTACTCGGTGGTCTTGATCGGAGAGAATAGATCCGCGCCTTCGTGAAAAGATTCTTAGACTTGCTTCATATTTCTAAAACATCAGGGCAAACGCCAAAACGATTTTATTGTGAAAATCCAAGTATGTTACTGTTGGAATGGGTGAAAAATTATGCTAATGCCAGAAATATAATAATAATAATAATAGTAATGATGATGATGCTAAAGTTTACAAAAATGAATTTATTTTCATGTAGATTTAAAAATAAACATTTCTGTGTGGTTGATAAACTTTTGTTTGCAGTGTTTGTAGAATTTTGGTTGGCAATTTTGACACATTTATTCCGTTTTTCAGTTGCTTTAACATAAGTCTGCTCGAATAATTGCAAAAGTAAACAGACAAAAATGTGTGCTAAAGATTTCCTTCTTATTTTAATTGTTGGTATATAAAGCCTTTTTCATAAGAATTTTGCTCAAATAACGTCAACCGTAAACAGACAAAAAAAACCCCAATATTTGCATTACCCGTAGATACAAAGAAGTCATACATCGCCTTTTTATGCATTTAACACGTATGAAGTTATTTCGAACTTATAGTTAAGTTGAAATGTTAGAAATGCGCATATATCAACATTTTGTTCTTCGTCATTTTGAGATTCTGGCTTAAAGGTTTTAATAGTTTAAAAAGGTGACGTGTCAACATCAGCGGGGTTCGGTAGCTTATCCCACGACTGTAATTAAGCATTCCTCTGGCGAAAGGATGCTAAACGCACCCCCGTGATACATTATACTACGCAAGTCATCATGTAATAATGGTTTAACAGAATCCTTTATGGTCGATCAATGGGTCGATACTTTTTTTTTTTTAGATGCATTACACCCCCTTTTCACAGAGCATTACTCATTTATTTATAAGGTCAAATTGATTAATAACTTTTCTCCAGGCTGAGTTAATGTTCAATGAACATAGTTCAACAAAGGGACCGTTACACACTCAGAGAATGAAAATCCTCAAACAAGTGGCGATCATGAAAGAGTCAGTGGTAAACGAGTCAGGTTCGATCCTCACTGTAGGCCCTGGGACTTTTAGTAGGACCGTTCTTTTCGGCAAGACCCGTCAGAGCCCTGGCTTAGTAGTAGTGCGATCAAGGACAAATATGAATAGCTGAGCTGTTGCTGTAAAATTACTGAAATAGTAGTAAAAGCAGCGTAAAACATTATTCAATTGATCACACAAGTAACTAGGTATGAAGAATAAAAATTCATTCTCGTGTAAAAGCGCTTGTTAATGCTAGAGCTGTACGAGAAGTACGAAATTGTAAGTACAATACTACTCATATTGTATTGCCATGTAAATGAAATGAATATTTTTAGCCGATTCAAGTCGGCCTAGACCGTAATATCTCCCAAACTATCAGTCATTGCAGATCTTGACCTTTTTTTTCCGCATTAACTAGACGCACGATGTGTTAATCCGAGAGATTCCAGGTAACAATATCAAAGAAAGGTCCATAGGTATGTTCGCCCCACCGATAATAACTACTTGAAACACTGAGATATGTCAAAGAGCTACAAAAGATCACGTGATTACTCAAAACGGTGTGGGTCCAAGTTTTGTCCAGTGTGATCCGCATCAAAACTGTTCGAACATGCAACTTAAGCTTTGCCTAGCGCTCTAAGATTTCATTTATCGAGGCCTCAACCTTTCAGTGTCAAATACTTAAACGGAACCTTATTTCACGGCTGAAAATACAAGCTACTGAAACACAAACAATTTTCTATCCTTTGAGATGAAGTGAAGAAGCGGACGGTATAGATCCAAGATCAGACTGCACATTTTGTGCAGTCTGATCTTGACTATGCCATCCGCAAAAGCCACCGTTATCTTTTATGGCCTTGAAAGGGAAAATGCAAAACGATGCCACACATTTTTTGTGTTATTTTTTTTTTTACATGAAATGAACTTTAATTAATTACTCACGGAACTCTAATTACTCTGCTTACTCTTTTTTTTATTGCCTTATTTCCACAACCGTAATCAATGTAGTTTATCTGTAATTGTGTTCATTAACGCATTATCTTGATGTCCCTGTAATCTATACCGTGGATTAAAAATTGGGCAGAGACCAAGAAGTGCATAACTTACACTAGCAACCACGTGACATTGTTCCCATCAACAGAATGCGCTATTATTTTGCCTCCTCACTATAGTTATACACGTACAAATATAACAAACTTTTGTAATGTACACTGAGTAAAAAGTTATAAATCGGTAATGTCCATTTTGAAGAATAACGGTAAAAATGATGAAAAAAACAAACAAGTCGATATGAGATATGTTACTCTATTCTATTGTCTGTTTTGAGTCCAAAGGCCCAGTAGAGGCCAAAATATCAAAGCAGGTGTCATAATACATTTAAATTTAAATCATACCATTTAAAAGTATGGAAAATATTGTGGAGATGACAGTCTGTTATCGTGTGGTCGGGCCATGTGTTAGTCGCTGACAGACAAAAGAATTTTAAAATCAGGTAAAAAGTAAACAAAAGACACGGCTACCTGGCAGATTTTAACCTAGTTTTGAAATCAATTTATCTGTCCACGACTAACAATTGGACCGACCGTACAATGACAGATTTTCATCTTCACAATAATTTCCATACTTTTAAATGGTATGATATAAATTCAAACGCATTTAAACACCCGCTTTGTTTACATTTGGCTTTTATTGTCACTTTAAAGAATGAGTATTTGATAAGCATAATTATAGAATGACTTTCAACGTTGTTTGCGCTCGCACCGAGAAATCGTATTTCATACAGTGGCGGCTAATAAGCTCTGTTAGGAGTACACATCCTGTTTATAAGAAACGGTATCACAGCAACAGCAAACGTATTAATGTCTGTTTTAGATTTAACCAGTTCTAGCCATAACTAGCCTAAGGCTCTGCGATGCCTAGCCAAGCCAAGACCAGTTTAATTCCATCTGTAATGAAAGCGAGCACCAAACCCAAACAATAGTATTGCAGTTCTGTTGCCTACATCAATGACCCAAATTGTAGGGAAGTTCACCTATAAATGAAACCATGCAGCAAAATAACAAATGACATAGCTGCAAAATGAGCACGTTTCTTGGTACAGAACTTTTTCGATCGGGAACGCTGTCTATTGATACGATGCCAGATGTGACGTCATCGCACCGGTTTGAATACGATCCTGCTTTATCGACGAAATATGGCCCGCAACAGGCAAAAAGGGGAAGAAGAAGAAAAAGAAGAAGAAGAAGAAGAAAAAGAAGTAGAAAAACGAAAAGAAGAAAAGGAAGAAGACGAAGAAGAAGAAAAAGAAGAAGAAGAAAAACGAAAAGAAGAGGAAGAAGAAGAAGAAGCAGCAGAAGAAGAAAAAGAAGAAGAAGAAGCAGAAGAAGAAGCAGAAGAAGCAGCAGCAGAAGAAGAAGGAGAAGCAGCAGAAGAAGAAGAAGCAGCAGAAGAAGAAGTAGAAGAACGAAAAATAGAAGAAGAAGAAGAAGGAGAAAAAGAAGAAGTAGAAAAATGAAAGGAAGAAAAGGAAGAAGATGAAAAAGAAGAAAAAGAAGAAGAAGAAAAACGAAAAGAAGAGCAGGAAGAAGAAGAAGAAGAAGGAAAAGAAGGAGAAGAAGAAGAAGAAGAAGAAGAAGAAGAAGAAGAAGAAGAAGAAGAAGAAGAAGAAGAAGAAGAAGAAAAAGAAGAAGAAGAAGAAGAAGAAGAAGAAAGAGGAAGAGGAGAAGGAGGAGGAAGATAAGAAGGAGAAAAGAAATCGAATTAATCAACATAATTACAATTATTATAGTTTACTCATTTTATAACCGTATTTTTCTTTTTCTAAATTTCTTTTTAATAAATCATTATGTTGTTTTATAAAATTCCTCCTCACTACCTTTGTAAGAACATCGAGTGTTTACATATTTATAAACGATGATTTAAAGAAAGCCAGATTTAAATAAATGGCTTGGTTTAGTTTGCGACATGTAAATAATTTCAAGTTTCAGTTAACATAAAATTCTTCAGGATGCCATTATATAACATTATATAACAGTCATACAACGCAGAAAGAACGGAGTAAGCAAACTTGATCGCATCAGAACTTAACAGCACGTAACAAGCCGTAACAAGACTTAGAAACGATACGTGTTTGGACGTGGAAGCCCTTTTTTCACTGGTATCGATCAGGCCGAAGTAAAGCACAACGATCAACCCGTTCCGCTACGGTCTGTTAGGTTTCTCATCAACACCGGGACTGCCATGGCAAATTGTTTGACAGTCAAAATATCTGGCACGGCAACCCCGGCGATCACGGTCTGACAAGTTCGCTTATTCCGTTCCTTTGCGTTGTATTACGTCAATCCCGTTTTGTCCATGGTTGTCAGAAACGTGGATGTAGTAGTCGTGCAAACGTAGGGTTCCCTCAACGGCTTGTCACGGATACTGTGAGGTACCGTAAAGAGACTTAACTAAACTTGGTAAATGGAAGAAAAACGAACGAACAATCTCACGGCACACCACGTTTCGGACAAATGGGGCTGCCGTGGCTGCCGGGATTATGGTGTAAACGTAGGGTTACCTCAAAACTGGCTATGAGGAAAGACCTTGACATGGAATTCATACTTGATTATTGCCGTAAGTTAGATACGAAACAATTACATTGTTACCTAATTGACGAGGCAAATAGGAAAAAGTAAGTTGTAGGAGAGATTGGAAGATAACGATATTGGAGTGTATTCAAACGCTTAATCAGTTTAAATAGACCAAAGTGATAACAAGGAATATTGCATACCGAGACGTTAATAAAACATTTCGGATGAGTTAATTCCCGGACAGCTAGAACCACCTTCTGTGTTCGATGGTTACTTCTTGAATGTGAAGGTCATTTGAGAGGTCAGCTTATTTGAAGGTCAATTAAATGCGCGTGCAAGGCTGGTACAAAGAATTAGGTTATAGAGTGTAATGAGGCAGGACTTTGGCGCCTATGTCGGTAAAAAAAAAGTATAAACCCTTATCCTGTGAAATAAATGAAATGAAACTTTCCAGCCGATAGTAAAACACCAAAATAATGCTATTTCAAACTTTTTTTTTTTTCGGAGAAAAATACATGTATTTCCGTTTCATACAGTGCACGTTCTTTGCAATCTGATCTTGATCTACACTGTCTGCAAAGGGTCAGTGAGTCACTCTTAGCAGTCTAAGGGTTAACAACGTATTAATCAATAAAACTTGACGCTTTTTTTTTAATTGTGTAATAACACGTTGGATAATTCGAGAAAATTACGCTGACTTTGCGAACGGGTAGATTCATGACCAGTGTGTGTAGAACATGCAAAAGCTACCATATCCTATCGTTTGGTGAAATATTCTATTGTTTAGAGATTGTAAACAGATAATTACCACTTTACTAAACTAATCCCGAGTTTTAACAATTCTAGAGAAGAGGACTTTTGAAAACATTGCGGAAAAGGAGAAAATACTGGTAAAAGATTTTTTTCTTCTTCCACAATATTTTTAATTTTTCCAAAAGGGAATGAGTATTTATGAATCACATGTATTTTGTCGTCTGAAAATGCTTTTATTACGAACATGAAAGCTCGCAACAAATGCATGGCTGAAATACACACCGCACCTGGCGGGATTCGAACCCATGCGAAAGAGATCCTCGCTTTATGGAGGTTTAAAAGACCAATACCATAACCACTGAGCTAAAGAGAATTTTCCCCAATACAGTTGTTAGGTATTGATTTTATACGGGATGAAGCTATGGAGTAAGGAATCTCCCGTAACACTTTCAATTCGGACAAGACTTAAATTTGTCGTTTGGGAAATTATTAAAAGGGGTACAATTCATAAAAAAACAGAAGTGTAAGAAAAGTGATACGTAGCCTTTTGAGATAGGCTACTTTTAGATTTCGCATCCGAACGTTGGAAAGACTTGGGAGAATGTCATATGATCAGTTATGATCAGGGATTATATTGTATTATATTCCTATCTATTTAATGACGTCATACGATATGGCCTGCAACGCGCAAAAAGGAGAATTCAGACACTTGCGTAAAGTATCGACCCGGATCAGCCTTGGCAGTCTGCGCAGACTAATCCAAAACGACACTTTCTATTCTTATATAAATTTTCTGTTTTGCGCAAGTCTACTGTAGCACAAAATCTAATGTAGTCGTAATGTGCCGTCTCGGATTAGCCTGCGCGGACTGCGCAGGCTGATCCGAGACGACACTTTACGCAAATGTCCGAATGCCCCTTTTCGCGTATTGCAGGCCATATATGATTCAAAGAAATTTACGGAGTGCCTGATTGTAAAACGTTCATTCCTCTATTCAAGAGGGAAATTTTCGCGTTTTTGTCCAGTTACTCTATGCTGGCAAAGAAAGTTATTTAGCCATATTCATCAGTTTATCATAAAAAAAAAACCACACACACACACACACTGATTCTGATTGAAATGGATAAGTGCGCCTATAGATGTATTACAATTTATCATTTACTGCAAATATGTCACATGCATTCAAACCATTTACCTTCGGATCGAAATGTCTAAATTTCATCTTCGCTCATACTCTTTTTTTTCTGATGAACTAAAAGCTAAAATCTAAACGAATAGCCGGGTATAAATAAAATACCCTTGACAGGAACACACACGTCGTGTCTAATTTTATGATACGTTCCCTTCATGTACCAAATCAACAAAATCGAAATTCCCAATTAAAAAATAAATCTCAAATACTATAACTTCAGGACAGATTTGGCAACAGGCTCTACTATACAATGGGGCAGTGTCATCCACAATCGGTCTGCACTTTCCGTGCTGTCTGAACTTGACTTTAGACTGCCCACAAAAGTGGCAAAAGTCTATATTCTTTTATTATAAAAACCCGGTATGTACCAAACGTAAACCAAAACGATATTTCGATTAAGTTTAAAAAAAGGCCCAAACAGTATATTGTTAGGAAAGTTTTGGAAAAAATACCTCATCATATATAGTACAATGCAGATCCAAGATCGGGCTGCACGTTCTGTGTAGTCTGATCTTGGATATACACTGTCCGCAAAATCGACAAAAGTTAAACCAGGTATCAAAGGATTGAGTTTTTCAGCGGCAAATAAATAAACTCGATCTCTTTCGACGGCTCTAAATACAATCCAATGAAACTTAAAAAAAGATTTTGGTTGTATAGGCTTGACTACACAAGCGGACGGTATAGATCAAAGATCAGACTGCACGTTTTGTGCAGTCTGATCTTGATCTATGCCGTCCGCAAAAGTCACTGTTTTCACCTATGGTGCCGAAAGGGTTTAAGAAGTATACTGGTAGGTTGACGGATTCATTTCTAATTTGTCTATCTATAAAATGGCCCAGTATAGAGATTAATTTTCATTAAATCTTGCGTTTTATCACTTTTATCAGATTTTAAAATTGACAAGACAAATTTGTTTTTCATGCACCGGTTTTATGGAGATTCTCCTCTTTTTTTTTTAAACTCTTCTCTTGCACCCATTAGCATACAAAAACGATATTTAATGCTCCTTAATGTCACACTGTCACACTGTTGATCTTATAATATTAGCTTGCAACACGCGAAAAGGGGCATTCAGACATTTGCGTAAAGTGTCGTCTCGGATCAGCCTGCGCAGTCCGCGCAGGCTAATCCGAGACGGCACTTTACGACTACATTAGATTTTGTGCTACAGTAGACTTGCGCAAAACAGAAAATTACATAAAAACGGAAAGTGTTGTTTCGGATTAGCCTGCGCGGACTGCGCAGGCTGATCCGAGACAACACTTTACGCAAATATCCGAATGTCTCTTTTTGCGTGTTGCAGGCCGCCGGCGTATGTCACAGTAAATGGGCCATAGGTCTTTGATATACCAGTAAAACATTAAAAAAAAAATGAACCGTCGTAGAAGGCATTTGAACCTGTCGTGGGGAAAACAGTAACTGCTTGTAAAATCAGTTTCTCCTTTTCCCTCAATGTTTTCCACTTCAGTGAAATCGTACACTTCCCTCTATTTCCGAATATTGCGTGTTTTAATCCTTTACCACAGAATCACGTGTCTAAATGTTGCCTATTTAGACATTTTTCTTGCAAATCAAAATTTCCGGTAGAATACTGATAAATACTATAACACATTTATTTCTCTGAAAGTGTAAAAAGCTGGGTCCGGATTCACGAAAAAAACTGAAGTCTCTTATTTTGTGACATTCCCACATGTCTTTGGAAAACACTGGCGAAATCTAAATATAGCTTAAGAGGCTACGTACCTATTTAGAAAACAATATTGAAAGTTTTTTTTTTTCATTTATACTTTTTTTTCTATTTATCGATGGTTTGCTAGGTGTTATCTTACTCAATACATTGAAAAATCATTTAAGAAATTTTGTTTGACTTTAAAATCTGATTAGCTTGCCTTAACGACCCCGACGGAGAAAGCTTCCGAAAACTCTTCTACCGCAATGTTTTCAAAAGCCTAGTACCCGAAAAAGAGTTATACGCGCATTTACCGATAAAAAATATTTAATCTTCCAAAAACTTCATTGGCCAGATACACTCCTTTTTCATTTTTAAAGGCCATAAAATGTCACCTGGCTGTAGGTTTATGGACTTTTTCGAATTGTAGATGTTGGACAATCTCCGGTTAAATCTTGAGTTTTCAAATATGGAATACATGTAATTCGAATAGAAGATTGATGAATTTATGGGATCAACAAATATGGGTATGATAATGACCTGAACAGAGATGTGTTTGTATCAGTTTTTTTTTTCAAAGAAGCTTCCTTTCAAGTAGTGATTGGGACCACCCGTTACTTGGCGGATTTTTTTTTGGCTGTGTGATATGAATCGCGGTATATCGGATCTGAGATAAGTCGGTGTCTGATTTATATAGAATCTTACATAAGTTTGCTTCTAGATGAAATTTTATTAAACGAGTCCAGGAAGCCAGCCGATGACAAGTCAATAACATTTTCCCCCCAAGACAAATCTTATTGAAATTAACTCAAAAACCAACTCAAGGTCACATTTTTTTTTCATAACCTATCTCAAGAACTACATGTACATGTATATGCATATAATAAAGATTTATTATGCAAACATAATTGTATCTCAAAAATTCATGCATAAACCGATGATTCAATCTATATACAAAACCCACATATTCATAAATGAGACAAACTCAAGGCTTTGACAGGAGTGTATTTTGGGGATGAGAATAGTTCCTAACAAGCTAATTTAAATTATAACTGCTTAATTTCAAATTTGAAAATAATACAACCCGTACCTTTAACACGAACCTCAACTTGGACGGGTGTTATGACTGAGAAATTTGTGTCTGACGTGGTTTGAAAATAACGAGCAGGAATACATAGCTTCAAAAAATGACGTCAAAGAAGAAATATCTTTAAAAAAAGACAGATGGCGTACGAGGCACTGGAGTATGAATATTTAAACTCTTTTGTGGCTCAATAAAACGTGCGAGCATATAAGCAGTCGGGGTTCCGCCGAATAAACATGTGCATATTTTTGACCAATCGCAAATAAACATTTATTCATTCGAACTATTAGCACCAAGAAGTAGGTCAAAAGCCAGGTCATTCAGCTACGCCGGAAAATGCCCAGATTGTGACATGCAGCAAACTACTGAAAATGCTTCAAATTGTCGAAAACACTTGCTGGCTATTTCAAACCTTCCACAATTTCGATAGCTGAGATAGGTTTAGTGAATGGAGGAACGTCGCGTGCGGGAATTGTTTATCTTTAAGATGTTTATCTTTAACATAGTGTCAGGTTAATTGACAAAATTTAAGACTTGTAATATATAACAAACAGTAATGTCTACATATAAAAGGACCATTCCAACTTATGATCAAGGTGATTTCAGTCAAAAATAGATCCATATTACGCGACGACTTATATTGTACAATGTATTGCGAATACGCATCGAACCTGAATTTCCTACAGCGTTACTGGAATTTGTCTGATATAAAAGAATTTGCGGTCACTATTCCTGCTTTTTCCTACCTTTTTTCAATTTTTTTTATGTGTAAAGGATGTCAAGGAAGGGCTTGTTTAGTAAAGGGTAAACCCTTTCGAAACAATTTCGAGTTTAAACGACCCTGATTTAAAAAAAGTGCTTCTGAAAACAGTGTAGGAAAAGCAGACGATTCTTGTAAAAAGCATTTACCCCTTTTTTCCACAGCGTTTTCAAGAAAAGCAATTTCAATTTGTTGAGCCGCGTCAAAAAAGTACCTCAATTTGGATAAGTTACAGATTTTGTAGTCTAGTAAAGATTTTGCCCTGTCCATGACGCCAAACGTTAATCCTTAGGCTGCGAGGAGCGACTCAGTGACCTTTTGCGGACAGTATAAATCAAGATCAGACTGCACAGAACGTGCAGTCTGATCTTGGATCTACACTGTCAGATAAGGAAATATATTTCCCTCAAAATTAAATTTTAAACAGCAGAATTATCGGTTTTACTATCAGCATAAACGTTTAATTTGACTTATTTAGAAGGATAAGAGTTCAACGTATTATTGAGAGCATTTGCAGACGACAAAATTGACTGATTAATTGTATGGTGTTTAACGCCGTTTTCAACATCATTTCAGTTATATCACGACGGCCAGTGCATCTGTCAACGCTTTCCTGGATTCTCTTTTACCTGTATTCCGCAAAATTTTCTTTCCAAGCCACTGACTGCTTTCCAACATAACGCAGACGACAAAAAAAGAGAAATAAACACAACTCAAATGGTGGAAGAAATGACTTTTGAGCATTTTCTCTTTTTTTTTTCCCAATGATGTTTTCAAAGTCTTATATACGTGCTGGATTACAAATAAACTCGAACATTTTGTGAAGATGTCACCGCCCTTTCTGTTGTAGACAGTTGTAAATGGCGAAATATGGGTAATCTGATATCAGCTCATGATACCAGTGAACTAGTTTTGCCTTGTTCAGGTTTTTAGCCGCAGTATACAGGTTTCTCGGCAAGCGCTTGGTCTTTAATCAATACCGGTTTTCAGTATTTTGCAAAATAGCTGCAACAACTCTTGGCATCATGTATAAATGCGCGGAGCCGCTGATTCTCATTGGCTAGGTTTGCAACCGTCGTTTCTGATTGGCTTGAACGGACACATCCTTGTTTGGAAAACGGTAGAAGAAACAGCTGACAGTCTCTAACTTTTGGCATATACTGATAAACCGTCCTTACCCTTGGTCGAAAGATTTCAAAATTAATTTGTTATTTTGGCTCTACTCTTCAGCTACAAAAATCAAATTGCCAAAAAACAGTACGAATGTAATGATTTAAACGGAAAGCATCTGACTCCTCCTCAAGAATAGAGGAAAACAGTTCGGACCGCTTTAGGGTCGTAATTTCCAAAGGTATAAGTATTTAAGCACCAAATTCCGCAAGACGAACGTATTTCATGCCATTCGATAAATGTGTGTTCCTGTTTCTTAGATATATCTTCAGAGAGAGAGAGAGAGAGAGAGAGAGAGAGAGACAGACAGACAGACAGACAGATAGAGAGACACAGAGAGAGAGACAGAAAGATAGAGAGACAGAAAGATAGAGACACAGAGAGAAATAGAAAAAGAGAGACACACAGAGGGAGACAGTTAGATAGAGTGAGAGTGAGAGAGAGAGAGAGAGAGACAGACAGACAGACAGAGAGACAGAGACAGAGACAGAGAGACAGAGACAGAGAGAAAAAGAGAAAGAGAGGGACAGAGAGAGAGAGAGAGAGAGAGAGAGAGAGAGAGAGAGAGAGAGAGAGAGAGTTAGATAGATAGATAGAGAGAGAGAGAGAGAGACAGAGACAGACAATCAGACAGGCAGACAGACAGAAAGAACTTTTAGAGAAAGAGAGAAAGAGAGAGAGAGAGAGACAGACAGACAGACAGACGGACGGACAGACAGACAGACAGACAGACGGACAGACAGACAGACAGAGGTTGACTGGAGAGAGCTTGCTTACTTAACTGATGCACCAGTTGACCTTTCGACTGCTTTTGAGTTCAAATGAATCACTAGACATTTTTCTTCCCGTTTTATCGCACACATTTGTAATATTTAGCCGAGATACTCTAACAAAATCATCAATCAGGGCGAAATTTGCGATTAGAGAATCTAAGTTAGGTTCAACTTTCTCGAACAGATATACTCGTAAACCTCTCGGAGGTAATGAAGGTAATAATATCTGAACTATACTCGGTGAAAAGAGAGTTTATTGCATTTAAAAAAAAGTATTAACCCATGTCAGCCTGCGCAGTCCGCGCAGGCTGACATGGGTCGACACTTTTTTCTTTGCGTGTATAGAACCATTCTACATCATGATTCAGTCGGTTGTTCAGTAAAATGGATTTTACAGATCAATAATCATGTGATGACTTGCTTGCTATAATGCATATCTATGATGCGTTAAATCCTCTTTTCCTAGAGTGCGGCTCCAATAATTTTACAAATAGTATTACGAACAAAGTCCGTAACAAACAAAGTCCGTAACAAAGAAACAAATGAAAAAATGCATGGCAGATATACAGGGACCTGGCAGGATTCGAACCTAGAACGCCGGGACGAAAGGCCAACACCATAACCACTGAGCTAAAGAGAATTCTCCTTAACGCACTTGTTAGGTATTGAAGCCATGCATGAAGGCGTGGTTCCCGTAACAATGGTAAAGATCAAGATTTAAATCGGGATGAAGCCATGCATGAAGGAGTGGTCTCCCGTAACACGTCACGTCATCATTTATTGATGACTCAAAGCCTTATTAGGCAGAAAGTCCGTTTTTGGACAACAAATGGGATTATTGGCTCAATGGCCAATCCCGGACGAGCCCCCATCTTACGAACAAAGTCCGTAACAAAGAAACAAATGAACAAATGCACAGCAGATATACAGGGACAGGGCAGGATTCGAACCTAGAACGCCCGGACGAAAGGCCAACACCATAACCACTGAGCTAAAGAGAATTCTCCCTAACGCACTTGTTAGGTATTGTATTTAAATCGGGATGAAGCCATGCATGACGGAGTGGTCTCCCGTAACAATGATAAAGATCAATATCAGAAAAACACAAAACTTACAGTCTGATCTTTGATCTACAGAACGATGATAAGATCCAAGTTCTAGGCCCGGTTTCACGAAAAAACTTAAGTCTCTTATTTTGCTCGAATCCGCTAATGGACTTATTTTCCAACTTAAGTTGATTTCTTTATTTGAGACGCATTTCATTACAATTAATAGACTGTATACTAACATTCTTAAATTAGAGTTTAAACATATTCATTTTACATCGATTGAGAAACAAGTTCTTACAACTTATACTAATCTCTCTCGATTCTGCTTCCTGGGAACTACACCCGTACTCGCGTCGAATGTGTGGGCCTATGAAAAATCCCAAAGGTGACACCCGCTTCCGGGTACCGAACTCAGGACCTTTTGGTTACGAGGCAGACGCTCTACCTCACGACCGCGGATACCACCGAATTCCGAGTTGACTGCACAACGCTCGAAACTCAACTCAGCGAAAGAAACAAACTTAAACTCAGTTAACAAACTCAAGTCTAATACTTTGCGGAGTTGAGTTTGAAACTTTGTGTCAGCTCAGAATTTGAGAACGTTACTACAGTCTATTAATGGTTTTGAAATGCGTCTAAAGAACTGAACTGAACTAAAGTCGAAAACTGAGTCCTAAAGCAGATTTCGGTTTTTTCATTGGGATTTTTCATTGGCCCACATATTCGGCGCGAGTACTGGTGTAGTTCCCATAAAGCAGAATCGAGATAGATTAATATAAATTGTAAGAACTTGTTTTTCAATCGATCTAAAAATAAATGAGCCATGCTCTGTGAAAAGGGGGCTTAATGCATCTGCGAAAAGTATCGACCCAGATCAGCCTGCGCAGTCCGCGCAGGCTGACCTGGGCCGAAACTTTTCGCTGTCGGTCAATTTTATGAATGCCCAAGGACCAGTCTATCTCGTGATTAAATATGTTGATTGAAAAAAAAAAAAAGGATTATGGATCCATAAGAATGTGATGGCTTGCTTGGTACGATGGATCACGGAGATGCATTAAGCCCCCTGTTGTCAGAACATGGCTCTAATATATTTAAACTAAAACAGATTTGAGTAAAATAAAAGACTATGTCTGTCTGTAAAAACGAGCCATCTCCAACTTCTCGGAAAAGATTCTGAGCACATCTGTTGAGGACATTTTTCGCTACCTTTGTAGACTGTAAAGATCAATCCGGGCCTATATCTTGGTAAATAAGCCTTGGCGATCTGTGTCTTCCTATTTGTTTTGCCTAACGATTATCTGGGTCTCAATTTATTTCCAGTCTAATTTTGATCCACACCTTGACTAGAACGGTGTACGTAGGAACGGTTAAAACCACTTAAATGCAAACCTTACCTTCAAATCTTCGACTGTTGTAGGTTTAAAAAAGTACCTATCAGACAAATTTCGACATATATACTACTCACACTTTGACAGGGATCATTTAGATATTTCAATACAGGTATGTTACAAAAATACAGTTTTTACTTAAAAAGTATCATTTTCCTCAGATGGTTCAATTCCCGCGTGTGGCAATGTTCCATATTGAAAAACCATACCTGATTCATAATACACCTACATATCCGTGAATCTAAGATAGTGATCCCTAGAAAATTTTAAGTAGTATATTTGACAGCAATGGAGCAGACGATTTCGATCCATGGTCAGACAGCACTATATACTGCATGTTCTCTGCAGTTTGATCTTAGTCTTAAAACAAACTCATGAAACACAACTGATCTATTTGACATCGACTTAGCGGGTAGTGTAGATCCAAGATCAGCCTACAAGTTCTGTGCAGTCTGATCTTGATCCACACTGTCCGCAACAGAAATGATACCTAAATTAAAAAATCTTCCCTACAACCCTTGACTGTGGGAGGTATAAAAACGAAACCTATAAAACAGAATTGACATATTCGTCAGGAAGAGAGCGGACGGTGTAGATCAAACATTAGGCTACATGTTCTCCGCCAGTCTTGTCTTGATCTATGCTGTCCGCAAACGATTCTTAGCTTACGTATAAAACCTCCACTTCAACTCTAGACTTTGGCAGGTTTAAAAACGAGCAAATAAAACATGACTGACATATTTGTCAGGAAGAAAGTAGACAGTGTAGATTCAAGATCAGGCTGCACGTTCTCTTAAGAATTGCTCCAAGACGGACGTTCCCTTGAATAGCCTTTGACTGTTAGCAGTATTAAAGACCAGCCGATAAAACATAACTGACAAATTCAATAGATGGGTAGCGGAACGTGTAGATAAAAAAATCAGACTGTACGTTCTGTGCAGTGTGATCTTGATCGTCACTGTCCTGTTTGGCTGTGAACTCTAACAATCGCCTTTCCCTCATCAACCCTTGACTGTGGGAGGTATAAAAACGAACCCATAAAACAAAACTGACATATTTGACAGGGAAGGCGCACCGATCATTACTCCAAGGTTTATAATGTGTTGACACGAATGTCAAAAATTGAAACGTTCATGCCAGGCACTTTTATCAACAATTTGCTGAACCGACGTTCAATATATAATCTTTAAAAAAGTGTATATTGTTCACCTACCGCTCTTTTTGCCCTCCTTATCATTTCCTGCACTTATGTACCTGTCAGTCGATGTACATGTATATGATGCCAGTTATGTCTTGAAACAGATCTGAACCAGAATGCCCTGATTTGCTTGTGTGTGGTTTTTAACGCCGTTGTCATTTTTATTCCAGTTATATAACGGTGGCCAGTTCACCTATCGAGGCTTTCCTGGTGTTTCTTTTACCAGTATTTTGGCGAGCCCAAGTTGCTCAGTCGGTAGCGTACAGGACTTGAGAACAGAAGGTCGCTGGTTCGATCCCCGGCTCGGTCATTTTCTGAGGACTGATGACAGTCATTGCGAAAGGATTCATTCCTCTCTCACCACTGACCATTGTTTCAACGATGGGTATGTGGAAAAGTAGCCAGTGGCTTTGAAAGAATATTGTGCGGGGTACTGGTAAATGAAACACCAGGAAAGCATGGAAAGGTGTACTGGCCGCCGCGATATAACTGAAATAATGTTGAAAACGGCGTTGAAAACAATACAGTCAATCAATTTACCAGAACTTCGTACTATATTCTTTTCAAGCCACTGGTTGCTTTCCCACATAACCAAGGTCGAAACAATGATCAGGTTAAAGAGAGGAATGAATCCTATCGCAACGACCATCATCAATCCTCGGAAAGAAATTGGCTTAGCTGGGGATTCGAACCAGTGACCCTCTGGTCGCAAGTCCTGTTCGGTACCGACTGTGCTAACGGGCTCTGCAAGACTGCCTTGAAAACATCACTGTAAATATTGAATATCAACACGACGGAAAATTTTTATACGTGAGTATAGAAAACACTGGAAACATTGTTGCAAAAAGATTACATGTTCGCAAGGCACTTTTTTATCACATTTTTTTCAGTACAGACCTTCAATACGATAATCTGAATAAGGTTGTGTTTTTTTCTGTATATGGGCCATGCTCTGTGAAATGGAAACTTAATAAATATGCGAACAGTATCGACCCGGGTCAGCCTGCGCGGACTGCGCAGGCTGACCTGGGCCGACACTTTTCGCTATTGGTAATTTTTCTGTATGTCAAAAGACCAGTCTATCTCATGATTAAGTTGGTTGTTTAAAAATAGTGGATATCATGGATCTATAAGTATGTGATGGCTTGCTTGGTAAGATGGATCACGGAGATGCATTAAGCTGCCTTTTGCTGAAGCATGGCAAATATCATTTATCTCGCTTTGTACCCATATGTCTTTATATTATATAGCATACTCGAAATTCCTGCAAACCGCTATCATGCTGAATCGAAATAGCCAACCGACTCTTACATTGTTTCAGGTATACATGCATTTATTGATCAAGAATGTGTGTAGAGGTATTATCATTAGTAGTAGTAGTACACACCATGAGACACGTCCGTTCCTACATTTTGAATACTCCAAATTCAAGAAAACCTATACACTGGCCGCCGCGATATAACTGAAATAATGTTAAAAACGGCGTTAAACGCTATACAACCGAAGAAGCAAGCAATCCGGCGGCGCGTACGGTCGAAATTTCCATTACAAATTGTTGTGTCCTGTTTGGCTCAAAGTGTAGGACTCGTAACCGGGAAGCCCCGGGTTTGTTCCTCACTTGAAGCACTGCTTTTTTTTCGAGGGAGTGTCCTTGGACAAAACACATCGGAGCCCCAGTCTAGTACTAGTGAAACGCAGGACATACATAAATATCTGTGTGGATGCAGTGAACTGACTGAAATAATGTTGGAAGTACCATAAAACACCATTTAATCTATCAATCAATCAACCGTATCCATTGTTTAATTCTGCTAATACAAAACGCTTCAAAACAGAAGCTTTAAAACAAGATGAAAAAATATCTTCCAATAATGACAATAAAAAAGCGGGATAAATTGTGCAGTCAGATCTTAATCTACACTGTCCAGAAACTTTCGGTATACGCATACTTAACGTTCAACCATGTGGATGAAATAAGCCGCGAATTTCGACACATGGCGCGAATTTGACGATGTAATTTTATGAATGGTCTGGAGTCAATACAGAAATACCAAGAATTCCTTTATTACCCAGTATACCCTTCTGGCCGCCGATTGTAATTTAGCCACGTCTGAGGACTGCGTAGATCAAGATCAGACTGCACAGAACGTGCAGTCTGATCTTGATTCACACTGTCCGATATTTAGTATGTGATATCCTGACGTAAACAGAATAAGGGTATTTGCTATTGACAGAAAATGTAAATTTCATTCCTTTTTCGCGCTCAAATTGGTTCTCTCTCATACTGCTACATGAATCAAAATTTCAGACTGATAGTAAAAATCAATCGACATTAAAGCGATTCAAAAACTATTGTCGCAGGAAAAAATTAATGTATCAGACAGAGAAGATCCAAGATCAGACTGCATGTTCTGTGAAATCTGATCTTGGTCTACAATGTCTGCAAAAGACGCTTTGAGTCGTGCTTAGCTGCCCAAGGTTTAACCGTTTACCACACTATCCCGACTTTTATCGACCCTGGGGAAAAATCTTTTAAAAACATTGTTAGAAAAGGAGAAAATGCTGGTAACCAGCATTTTCTCCATTTCCCACAATATTTTCTACCCTCTCCAAAACAAATTTCAATGTTTTTTTTTAAAAAACTCGTTTATTTTGCCGCGTGCAAATACTGTCCATTTCGACTATTCTAAAATTTTGTCGCTTGGAACGGAGTTAGATTGATTGATTGATTGTAGGGTGTCTAATGCCGTTTTCAACATTATTTCAGTTATATCTCGGCGGCCAGTGCATCTATCCATGCTTTCCAAGCGTTTCTTTTACCAGTACTCCGCACAATATTCTTTTCAAGCCACTGGCTGCTTTCCCATTTAACCATCGTCAAAACAGTAAAGAGTAAGAAAGAGCGTCAGACTTCTGACATCAAATTGCGTGGGTTATTTTTACAGGTAACACGGGTACTCGACATTTTTTGCAATATTCCTTCTTTCTAATAATGGCACATCAGCAGTATCTTATTTACATTTTTTTTTTTTCTGTTCTTGATGAGATCTTGTCTTGGATACTTTATCTATCTAATTTATTAACCCAATACCACACAGTCTATTTTTAGATTTACAAGGAAAGGCGTATGAAGCAAGTGTTACGGGAGACCACTCCTTCATGCATGGCTTCATCCCGATTTAAAACGGACTTTCTGCCTAATAAGGCTTTGAGTTATCAATAAATATAAATGATGACTTTAAGGGGGGGGGGGGTGTGTTACGGGAGTCCACTCCTTTATGCATGGCTTCATCCCGATTTAAATACAATACCTAACAACTACGATAGGGAGAATACCCTTTAGCTCAGTGGTTATGGTATTGGCCTTTCGTCCGGGCGTTCTAGGTTCGAATCCTGCCCGGTCTCTTTATTTCTGCCATGCATTTGTTCATTTGTTTCTTTGTTACGGACTTTGTTCGTAAGACAAGCTATTAATTTTCATTGTCTCTTAGCCTCTTGAATAGATTAAATGAAACTTTCAAGCCAATAATAAAAACCTAAATGATGCTATTTCATGTATTTCATATTTGGAGAAAAAATATCTCCTTATCGGACAGTGTAGATCCAAGATCAGACTACACGTTCTGTGCAGTCTGATCTTGATCTACACTGTCAGCAAAAGGTCAGTGAATCGTGCTCAGCAGCTTAAGAGTTAAGAATTTTGAAACAAAAAAGAGAAAAATATTTCAACCATGCTCTGTGAAAAGGAGGTTTAATGCATCTATTTAAAAAAAATATCGACACAGGTCAGGTTGCTCAGTCTGCGCAGACTGAATTGTGTCGAAATTTTTTTTGCTTTTTTGTAAATTTTCTGCATGTTCGAGGATCATTCTACCTCAGGGTTCAATTGTTTATTGGACAAAATGGATTCTATCAGTCCGTAATTACGTGATGATTTGATTGGTTTTATGCCGTTACAGAGACGCATTAGGTCCCTACCCTCCCCCTAACCCGCCCTCGTGCCAGAGCATTGGTTTCTTTGGAAAAGAAAATGTGAGAAGTTAGCTGTCATTTAACAAACGTAAGTTGATATTTCGTACAGAAAAACATGAGCACGTGACTGTTTACCCTTGGGGAAAACAACGACAACAAAGCGAGACTCAAAACCGCGTCTTCCAAAGTCATAGTCTTTGTCTATACAGGCGGTCTCTATCTGCTGTACTATGGGGGCCAACTGATTTTTTGTCGAAGACAAAAAAGAAATTGTCGTGTTTAAAAAAATTGTAAATCCCTTGTTACGCAATACTGGCCACAATTTTATAAACGGAATAGGAAAATTTACAATAATATAGTGCGATAACAGTATACAAAAAGAAGCATCGGTAATTCCTTTTTTTCTACAAGAAGTGGTTCTATATATGTTTTAATCTTTAAGCTATTTTTATTAGCGAATCAAACTTGCAGTCTATCTTAAGATTTTCTAGAAATAGAAAAAATGAAACCCGGTTTAATGCGCATTTACATTTTTGTTTCTGTATTATTTTTTTTTTTTTTGGGGGGGGGGGGGGTTTCTCCGCAGTGAAAAGTTTTTAAACCACTGCAATATAAAAAACAATTTAGCCATACTCTGTGAAAAGGAGGCTTCATGTATCTGTGAAAAGTATCGACTCAGGTCAGTCTGCGCAATCCGCGCAGGCTGACCTAGGCCGAAACTTTTCGTTTCGCTATCGGTCAATTTTCTGTATGTCCAAGGACCAGTTTATCTCATGATTCAGTCGATTGTAAAAAAAAAAATGGCTGTTATGAATCCATAAGTATGTGATGGCTAAGCAAGGTACCACGGATCACGGAGATACATTAAGCCCCCTTTTGCCAGAGCACGGGTCAAATATAGTTAAGTTCGGAACCCGCTCATCTTTTGCCATCTTACTTCGAAATACGACAAAGAAAAATAAGCAAACAACAGATAAAATTAAATCTAATGATCTTCATCATTTTGCATTGAATTGTGTTCTGTGTAAGACTATTTCAATAAAGAGGTCAATTTCATGGCATTTTAATAACCTATATAAGATTTACCGCACGGGGAAATTTTAAACCAAGCAAAGCCTAATATACGTGACTTAAAGATGAACAAATTTAAAGTTTTAAAAAATGAAGTTTTAAAGTTGTACAGAAAACGTTGTAGAAAAAGGAGAAATTGCTTGTTACAAGCAATTGCTCCTTTTCCCACAATGTTTTTAAAAAGAGTCTATCGTAGTGGTGTTAAAAGCTGTATTTATACGAAAGTGGGTTAAAATATTGGGACAGACATGCCTTAACTGACATGTTTAGCAAATGGCTTGCAACACGCGAAAAGGGGAATTCAAGCATTTGCGTAAAGTGTCGTTTCGGATCAGCCTGCACAGTCCGCGCAGGCTGATCCGAAACGACTCTTTCCGTTTTTATGTAATTTTCTGTTTTGCGCAAGTCTACTGTAGCACAAAATCTAATGCAGTCGTAAAGTGCCGTCTCGGATTAGCCTGCGCGGACTGCGCAGGCTGATCCGAGACGACACTTTACGCAAATGTCCGAATGCCCCTTTTCGCGTGTTGCAAGCCATTAATTGTCATGATGACATGGTAGTACTCTAAATATGCTGACCTTTTTGTGTCAAAAAATACCTGACTGTTCACTTTATGATGAAAAAATTACTATATGGAAACAAAGAGAGAGAGAGAGAGAGAGAGAGAGAGAGAGAGAGAGAGAGAGAGAGAGAGAGAGAGGAGAGAGAGAGAGAGAGAGAGAGAGAGAGAGAGAGAGAGAAGACAGACAGACAGACAGACAGACAGACAGACAGGGGAAATAAAGAGACAGAAGGAAAAAGGGAGAGATTGAAAAAGGACAGAGAGAGGCAGATAAAAACAGAGAGGAGCAGAGAGAGAGAGAGATGGAGAGGGAGAGAACGAGAGAAAGATAGAGAGATGGAGGAAGAGAGAGACAGAGAGACAGAGAGAGAGACAAACACAGACAGAGACAAAGACAGAGAGACACAGACTGAGAGAGAGAAGTTTGCCGATAGTATTATTTTACTCTCTGATACAAAAATGCAACGGTTTTTTTTCTGCACACTGCAATTCGTATCAGAGAGGATACCTTTATGCACCCATTAAATAACATTAATACTTACATTTGCCAACCGCCAGCATGATAGTTAAAATTGAACGGTGCATACTGTATCCAGTAGATCAGTAGTATTTCACTTATACATTATTCATAGAACATGAAAGTTTTTTTAAGCCACCATCCTGCTAAATAAAAGAAATTAGCCATACTCTGGCAAAAGGGGGCTTAATGAATTTCCGTGATGCATGATACCAATCAAACTATCACATTATCACAGACCCATAATAGGCATTTTTTGAACAATTGACTTAGTCTTGAGGTAGACTTATCCTTGGATATACAGAAAATTGACCTATAGCGAAAAGTTTCGGTCCGGGTCAGCCTGCGCCGACTGCGCAGGCTGACCTGGGTCGATACTTTTCGCAGATGCATTAAGTTCCCTTTTCACAGAGCGTGGCTCATTAATGAAACTGTCAAGCTAATAGTAAAAACCTTTCCTTATCGGACAGTATAGATCAAGATCAGACTGCACGTTCTGTGCAGTCTGATCTTGATCTACGCTGTCCGCAAAAGGTCAGTGAGTCACGTCTAGCAGCCTCAGGTTTAAAAAAGAAAACTGAGCGGACATTTTATAGCGCTGTGGTGGACAGTATAAAACGCAGATCAGATTGCGCAAATGTACTGTCTGATCTTGGATCTACACCTTCCGAAATCGTGTAAATTGTTTCATCAGAAAAATCTTAAAAATCGTAATGTTAGTCTTGTTTGTTTTTTTGTGGCTAAAAATATTTTTGGTCTTCGGATAGGGAAATTATGCAATATTTCAGAAACATTTTGCAAAGTGAAAGACCGACGACACTTTAAAAATTTGGACACGAATTTGGACCTCGATAGGCTACGAGCTGTTTTTATTGACTGAAGATATTTCTGGCTTTCGAATTTTAATATAATGCGTTTTTTTTTCCAGTTCTTCTGAACAGTGGAAAAAGAGTGTCTATATTTAGAAAATTTGGCTACGAGTTGTACCCTCAAAGCCAAACAAATATACCTGTTCAACTGAACTCGTACTTGAAAAAAAAACCCAATCGAATTTCTGTTAGATTCATACTGCTATTTACTATCTGATCAGAAACTCTAGTTGGAAATAATTATTTAATCTTCCACCGGGCAATACTGTGTTTAAACGACCCAGGGTAACAAAGCTTTTGAAAACATTGTCAGAAAAGGAGAAAAATGCCGAGCCCCGGTAGCTCAGTCGGTAGCGTGTAGGACTTGAGAACAGTGGGGTCGTGGGTTCGATCCCTGGCTCGGCCAATTTCTTTCCGAGAATTGATGATAGCCATTGCGAAAGGATTCATTCCTCTCCCACCGCTGACCATTGTTTCGACGATGGTTATGTGGGAAAGCAGCCTGTGGCTTGGAAAGAAAATTGTGCGGAATACTGGTAAGAGAGACTCCAGGAAAGCATGGATAGGTGCACTGGCTGCCGCGATATAACTGAAATAATGTTGAGAACGGCGTTAAACACCATACGATCAATCAATCAAAGTAGAAAATGCTGATCACCATTTTTTATTTTTCCTTTCTACACTGTTTTTAAGAGCCCGTTTTTCATGGTTGTTAAAACATAAAGGTTCAATGGTAAAGGAATTACGGAGACAAAAGTAAAACAAATTTGAACCATACGCTGGCAAAAAGAGGTTTAACGCATCTTTGTGAAGCACTATACAAAACAAGTCATTACATAATTATGCATCTATAAAATCCATTTATGTCTTACAACCGACTGCATTATGAGGTAGAATGGTCCTTGGACGTGCAGAAAATTTATAAATTGCAAAAAATGATTCGATCCATCGGACAGTGTAGATCAAGATCAGACTGCACCTTCTGTGTAGTCTGATCTTGATTTACGCTGTCCGCAAAAGGTCAGTAACTTGGATCGATTCTTTTTGTAGACACATTCAACTCTTTTTTCATAGAACATAGCCCATACTTATATTCACAAGTTGCCAGTCCTATCTAGTATCATCTTTCACATCCAGTGAATAGTGACCTATAATGTCCTTTCCGAAAAGTGTATATAAAGATCAATCTATACATCTGTGCAGTGTAATCTTCGTCTACACTTTTCACCAACAGCATAAGTGTTAAAGCGTAACTTTGATCAGCTGATCTTAAACAATAGTTAGATGACATAATCTGCCTGTCAGGGTTGTGTAGATCAAGATTATACTGTATAAAACGTGTAACAATAGTAAGTTGACTATCTTAGAAAATCTTTCAACTTTACAAGACGATTTTGACTAGTTGTATGCAAAGTATGACATAATCTTCCTCTATCGACTGTGTAGACCAAGATCAGACTGCAGAAAACGTGCAGTCGGACCTTTGATCTGCTCTGGAAAGAACTTAAACGGCAAAATAAGATGATTTTTGCGGACTGTGTAAATCAAGATCTTGGCACATAATTTTATTCACCAACCATTTTTAAGAATATTCTTTGTCTTATTCTGAATTTAGAAAGTAACACTAGTTCTGATTAGCTAAACCATTTGGTTTAGCCAATCGGAACTTGTGTTACTTTCAAATTAAAAAAAAAAGAATGTTCTTAAGAATGGTTGGTGAATACTGGCCCAGACTGCACAAAATATTGGAACAAAACATCTAAATCAGTAACAATCAACAGAGGAAGATATTTGAAGAAAAAAATAAAATATTATAAAATAGTCATTAGTTTCGATAAGATATAAAGTATCCTACATACCACAGTCAGAAAAGTTTAATCCATTTTGCGCTCGTTTCTTCCTCGCTAAAGCCCTGTTAAGTCCGTTGAAATACAGTAACACCAGTAAAGTTGTAAATATTCGAATCATTTTACAAACCGAGGGCTTAATACGTCTCGTGTAATCCTGAATTCATTTTACGATGTTTAAATTTTAATTTTAAAATCGTCATTTTTTTTTTTTCACTGTTTGTGTCTGTGTGTCTCCTTTTCTTTCCCTCTCTCTTTTTTTCTTTTTCTTTATCTAAATTATACATTCATTTCATTGGTACGATGGAAAACTAAATTAGGTTTTCTACAACTTTAATTTCCTTTTTGTGTGTTTGTTTACAGTTCACATCTTATTTTTATTTTCTTAAATTCCATTTTCAACCAAATAAAGTTTTTTTTCCCGCTTTTCAAATAATCGACACTGCAATTCGAACTAGTTAAAAAACAGTTTTGAATTTTTCAGGTCGTCCTTTTATTATTTTTTTCACTAATTTGTTCACAAACCTTTTCTTTTATTTCGTTTTTTTAATTTCTTTTTCTGCAGTCAAACTGATGATTCCTCTCTGTTGTAATTCTTTTTCTCTCTCTCTTAACTTGTACCCTAGAAAAAACCAGGGCTCCTTTTTATAATTTACAAAGGAAATGAATGAAAGAAAAAAATGCTATTTCACCAGCACGTGCTTTCTAACTTTTGACAGCTATCGGATGAAATTAACACGTTATAAATATATTTGTCCGTCCATTACTTTCCTTCTTCAATCAGCTGGAGAGAATAAATATTTACGCTGAGCAGGAGGGGGAGGGACCCCACACATAGACGATTGCCAACTTTCGTACACGTCAACTTTCTGCCATCCATTCAAAGTGGCCAGTTTTTTTTTTCATTATTTAAACGTTCCTCTTTCACGCCAATCTTTTCATAATTGCTGAACCCGTCCAGTTTATAGTCTAATCTGACTTGTCAAACTGAAGTGCATGCACCGGCCGGGGAATCTTTTTATCTCTCCAAATTAAACCATTAACCGCTATGGGTGATCCAGTCAGCTTTTTGCGGACAGTGTAGATCAAGATCAGACTGCACAGAACGTGCAGTCTGATCTTGGATCTACACTGTCCAATAGGGCAATTTTTTTGCGGGGAAAATAATTTTGAAATCGCAATATTTTGGGTTTTTACTTTTTTTTTCTGGAAGTTACTATGGTATCATTTCTGGTTTTAAGACGTTTAAATTATTACAAGTAATTCTAAGTTTCAACGACCCCGTCCCTACTGAGCAAAGTTTTTTTTTTTCTAAAACATTATAGAAGAAAGGAGAAAATGCCAGTAACCAGCCTTTAATTCTGCCTTTTCCTACAATGCTTTCGACCTTTTCAATGACAAATTCTATCATTTAAGCTTTAATTCGATTTGTTGTCTATAAATGGCTTCATTTTTAACCAGTCTAAAACTTTGTCGTTTTCCTACGACAGATATAGCTGTAAACACTTAACATTTAGTGTGGTGTCCGTGGTCGTGAAGTAGAGCGTCGGCCTCGTAACCAAAAGGTCCTGAGTTCGATACCCGGGAGCGGGTGTCAACTTTGGGATTTCTCATAGGCCAACACATTCGGCGGGAGTACTGGTGTAGTTCCCAGGAAGCAGAATCGAGAGAGATTAGTATAAGATGTAAGAACTTGTTTCTCAATCGATGTAAAATAAATATGTTTAAATTAACACTTAACAGCACAATCGTGAGTTTTAACGACCCCTGCTAAATAAATGAAAAGAAATTTTTAAGCCGAGAGTAGAAATCCTGAATAATGCTATTTCAAACATATATTTTGGAGAAAAATGTTTCCTTACCGGACAGTGTAGATCAAAGATCAGACTGCACGTTCTGTGCAGTCTGATCTTGATCTGTACTGTCCGAAAAAGATCACTGAGTCTGGCTTTAGCAGTCTTAGGGTTAATAGATAATATGAGAAAAGGAGAGAATTTTAGTCACCAGCATTTTTCTCCATTTCTGACAATAATTTCCACCCCTTGAAAGACAAATTCTGTAAATCGAGCAACTTTTAATTTGTAATCCTTTCAGTTTGGAAAAGGGTAAACTTTAGTCGTCTGGTTTTCTTTGTAATGGAGTTTGACGCCGTTTCAACAGCTTAGGTCATATCACAGCGGCCAGTGCATCTACGCATGTGTTTCCTGGCTTTCTCACAGCAGTACTGACACAACTTTCTTTCCAAGCCACTGACTATATATACCTTTTTTCACATGTTTCAGACGTGAGAGGCAAAAACAATCGCCGGAAAGAAAGTTTGACTCAACCGGGTATCGAGCCTGCAACCACCAGGTCACGACTCAGATACCCTAACCACTGAGCAACTAGGCCGGGCTAGTCGTGTGTTAAAGCATTAGGCTCTTATTACTGACTTGGAGTGGATCATCTAAAATTTGACCAATATCAATAAAAACATGACAACATGTAGCGGTAGCTTTCGAAAGCCTATTTGGGAAAAAACAAGAATAACGTTACTAGTTTTGTTCGTAACAACCAGTGACTTCATATCTTTTAAAATGTAATAATTCGGTTTTTTTTCTCGACAATTTTTTCATGTCATTTCAAAAAAAGAATCTTTTCTTTCACATATGAGCCATGCTCTGTGAAAATGGGGCTTGATGCATCTGCAAAAAAGTATCAACCCAGGTCAGCCTGCGCAGTTCGCGCAGGCTGACCTGGGTCGAAACTTTTTTGCTCTCAGTCAATTTTCTGCATGTCAAAGGACCAGTTCATGATTTATTAGGCTGTTAGACGAAATGGATTTTATCAATTCATGATTATGTGATGACATGCATGGTATCATGCATCACGCATTAAATTCCTTTTTTTCATAGCTTGGCTCACGTTGTATTGACTAAGGCACAGTACTATTGAACTGAAAGGGTACAATAAATACAAAAGAGATTAGTTCTGTTTCTTGCTTTTTGTAGTTAATTTTGATCTCCCATGGTCTTTCTAGAAATCCCCAATGTTTTTCAGAGTGATGGGGGACAATCCCCCATTATTTTCAAATCCTGGATCAGACACTGACCCCTTAACGACCCTGAGAAAGAAGCCTTTTAAAAACATGGTAGGGAAAGGAGGCAATACTGATAACCAGCGTTTGGTTCCTGTTCTCATCAAAATAAACACCAAAATGTTTTCTATTCTTTCCGAGACAAACTCTTTTACTTGAACAACGTTAAATTTGTTATCTGCAAGTGCTTTGAATTTGAACCAGTCGAAATTTTGTCATGTGATAAACGGTTAAGTAATGATACTGTTCTTTGAAAGGGTAAAAAAAAAAACATGGTGGAAAAAAGAATAACATGCTGATTACCAGCATCTTCTCTTTCACACATTGCTTTCAAAAACTTTTTTTTTTCACCAGGGTTGTTAAAACAAGGAATTGTTTAGCGAAGGGTTAACTCTTTACTAAACAACAGAGTTTTGGACTGGTACAAAATCAAAGTACATGTTTTGGCAGATGACGAACTAATTGTGACTCGTATGTTGAGATTTGCCTCTGAAAGGGTGGAAAACATTGTGGAAAACGAAGTTAGGGGCGGTATTAGTGGAATCAGTTTGTCCGTATGTACATCCGTCCGTCCACAGACACAATTTTGTACCCTCCTTCTCCGGCCATAGTTTTCAACCAGTTTGATTTGGTTCTTAATGGAAGATGGAAGCGGGGGTCCTGTGTGGATCAGTGGCAAAGTGTAGGACTCGTAACCTGATGGTTCCTTGTTCGAACCTCGTTTTGTCCTTAGGCAAAGCACTTCAGAGTCCCAGCCCAGCTCTGGTAAAGTCAAGAACATGAATGAGAAAATAAGCTTTCGCCATGATATGACTGAAATATAGATGCAAGCGGCGTAAAACGCAATGAATCGATCGATCGATCAATCAATCAATCAATGTGAAGGAAGGCATACGTGCCACAAGAAGTTTTGCAAACGCAATTTCTTATATAATTGATCGACTATTTTGCGAAGTCTGATCTTGATCTATGTTGTCCGCAAAAGCTGTCCAAGGCGACATTGGCAGTGAAACAGTTAAGAGGTGTCACACTTAAAATGCTAAATATGCAAACGCAAATTTCTAGTCGATAGTAAAAACACCAAAATTGCAGTTATAGGATTATTTTCCAAAGAAATAATTGCCACCGTATCTGACAGTGTAGATCACAGACCAGACTGAACGTTCTGTGCAGTTTGATCGTGATCTACACTGTCCTCAAAAGTCCTCTGAGTCGAGCTAAGCTACCCTAAGCGTTAAAATAATTATTCTGCCATTACTGATAAAAGCGGTATCGGTTTACGTCGACCATTAAAAATAGATCATCAAGGCGTTAAATTGATTTAAGGGTCACTTGAAAGAAAAACCACAAAAAGTAACATCCACATTTATTTTCAACCCATTGCACAACAGGTACAATTTTTACATCCCTGCCCTGCGATATTTTTTTTTCAAAATACTGCTTGGAAAAGAAAAGCCATGCTCTGGCAAAAGGGGGCTTAATGCATATCTGTGACTCAGTATACCTAGCAATTCATCATATAGTTGTGAATCAATACAATCCATTTTTTCTAACAACCAGCTGAATCCTGAGATAGAATGGTCCTTTGACATGCAGTAAATTGGCCAATAGCAAAATGTTTCGACTCAGGTCAGCCTATGCGAACTGCGCAGGCTGGCCTGGTCGATACTTTCTCCAGATGCATTAAGCCCCATTTTCACACTGCATGGCTCATTAATGCTTATGACAAGCAATTGTGCATTTTTTAAAATATTTTTCCCCCATAATAATTAACCTTTTCCATGCCATAGACGATACAAAAAGCTTTTGTGGACAATGCAGATCAAGATCAGACTGCACAGAACTTGCAGTCTGATCTCTGATCTACAATGTCCACTGCTATATTCTAGATTATGACCAAACTGTCTCTTGATCTTGAAGAGGAAATGTATTTTTAGCCTTTTAGAAAATGCAATTTATTAATTCAGTAGCGAAAGACAATTTCATTTCCTTCATTTTTGTCCCCGTTGTGTTATCTAAACGCTTTTCTTTTAAATAGGTCTATATAAAAAAATACAACATTTTCAATCGTTAGATTTTTATAAAATTACTAAATTGTCGTCTGCAAATGCTTTCAATTTAGTTAAGTCTACATTTTTGTCGTTTGATAGAGTTAACACATTTACATCTATATATATGTATTTTCGCTCTGTACACTATGATGATAATGTTGTATGGTGTTGTATTATGGGCCGGAGTCCTAAGTACTGAAATAAATTGTCTGTTCTGTTTTGTTCTGTTTATAGGAACAAGAGACCCATGAAGGACTAAATCGTTGTACTGCCGTTACTGACCTGTATGAAACCATTTGACACTAATCATAGGAATAATTATAATAATGAAAATAAAAATCCACTAATGAAAATTCTCATCTATGTGAGGCAGAACAGCCAAGTGCGGACTTTTTTAGGTAAAAACATAGAATTACAATTTTTCAGCTTCAAACGGCTACTTTACCCTGGTCATTAGTCAAATGTCCCTAATTTTCGATACAGTTCAAGCTATTGAAGATATATATATGTTATGTAATTTTACGAAAATATTCCCCCAGGTACATCCTTGATTACTTAAACAAGAAAAAGTCTATAGGAAAAGCTTCGGACGGGCAACGACCGACTGACGACGAAAGCCTTCGGCCAGTACAGCTAAAAGATCATTTTAGATTCCTTTAATGAAGGTGTCCGCTGTCAGTTACATGTATAAGTCCATGTATATCCTTCTAACTGAGAACTGATAATGTCTGCAACTTTTGTATCAGCTGCGTAATAATGACTGATGTCAGGATGTGCGTCCTTGAAGTGAAATGGTCAACGACTTTGAAATATGAACCATTTACCAAACAATCCCGTGTGTTTACGATCCCGAGAAATAAAGCTTTTTAAAACATCGTGGGAAAAAGAGAAAATGCTGATGACCAGCATTTTTTCATTTTCCAATGATGTTTTCTGTCCCTTCACAGACAAGTCCCGTTGTTTTCAAGTCAACAGTTTTTATTCCACTAAAGAGTAAATCTAACAAAGCATCTGGATAGCCTGAAAGTATGGCGATTTCTTGGTATTTTGGAAAATAATGCGCTCTTACGTCGGACATTTTTTTTTCTTGGAGGAATTTGTCGCAGTCATTGAGAAAATGTAGTTTGGCAATGATTCTGAATATTTATGTGAATGATCTAAACCCTGTAATTTTTTCGAAGGAAATAAAATGCGCGTGCACATTAGAACGTATTACTTTTTTATCTTTCCGTTTAACAAGCGATTCGGTGCATATTATTGACAGAAATTCAACTGACATCAATCAACGTTGCCAGAAATGTACACGAAATTTACACGAAATCTGACAATACTCTTGTAGACGCTTGACTTCAACCGGGTAAAGCGCCCACCTCGAGATCAGGTGAACCTTTGTTTGGTTCTTTGTTTTATCTGACAAATGTATCAAAACATAAGGATAAGTCATCAGGAAGATATACTTTCCAAGATATTCTTCAGTCTCGTCGATTTTTCATCATTAGTACAGCCACCTGTGTAAAAACATCGTGGGGAGCCTGAACGTTATTGTCTTTGTGATTTATTTCTCTAACATTGTAATTTTTCCAATTCTTTTCCTGCTATAGCAATGACGAGCTGTAGGGAAATTGCTTTTTGTAAAAACTAAAAAAAAACCGAACTGGTAATCTTGATAGGCCATGATTTCGACAGATTCAACAGCATTTCCGTCTTATTGCTGCCATGGGTCAATTATTTAACACTTTAGCACAAAACTTCGAGTTTTAACTGCCCTAAGGAGGAAGTCTTTTGAAAGAAATGTGGGAAAAGGAGAATATGCTGTTAAACAGCATATTTTCCTTTTCCCACATTTTTTTCTACAATTCCAAAGAGAAACTTCGGTCTTTGAGTCATATGGAGTTAGTCGTCTGCAAATGCTTTCAATTTAGACCGGTCTAAAATTTAATGGTTTCATGTGGGACGCCAGTACTAAGATTGGGCCCAAAAGAACCTTGCCGAAGAGTAATGTCACACGACCTGTGCCAGCAGCAGCGTTCAAATCTACAGTAAGTACTATAAATATTTTATCAAATTCCGAATTCCCTCTGACTTGCACGTGTTTTTCAGTTCGCAAGAAAACCAGTTACGCTGTTCTGATCATTCGATCGTAAGGAATACTTTACAGGTAGAAAGCGAAGTTACTTGAGCAATTTACAATAAATATGCCATTGATTTTTGTTGCCTGACATCTAAGTTGTAGCTCTCTAAAATCCAGAGGCCTTATTCTTACTCTAAATTTAGCAGACGTCGCCATTGACATCAATCTGAAAAGAAAAAAAAAAGAATGTTTTTCGAAAATATGGATCACTTTTGAAACAGCTACTTTTATGTCATATTATATTGTATCGAGTCTGAAAATGTACATTTCATTGCAAAGTTCGTTATGCTTTATTTTCATGTAAGTTTCATAATTACACCTTAATTCTTAAAGCCACGATAAATGATTAAAAAATAAAAAATGTTGGAAATGCATGCAAGTTAATGGAGATCAGACTTTGGTGAAATATTACTGTGACCGTACGCATCAACCATTTTTAAAGGCTCAGCAAAGGCCAAAATATCAAAGCAGGTGTCATGATATATTTAAATCTAAATCATACCATGTAAAAGAATGAAAAATATTGTGGAGATGACAGTCTGTTATCGTGTGGTAGGGCCATATGTTAGCCGCTGGCAGTAAAAAGAATTTTAAAATCAGGGAAAAAAAGTAAACAAAACCTGGCAGGTTTTAACCTAGTTTTGAAATTAATTTCTCTGTCAGCAACTAACACTTGGAACGACCGTACAATGACAGATTGTCATCTTCACAATAATTTCAATACTTTTAAATGGTATGATATAAATTCAAATCATTTAAACACCCGCTTTATTTATTTTTGGGCTTTATTGTTACTTTAAGAACGTTCTCAGTCTTATTCTCCAAAGTTTTCCAAATTTGAAAAATAACACATAATTTCTTATTGGCTAAACCATTTTGTTTAGCCAATCAGAAGTTGTGTTACTTTCAAATTTTGATAATCTTGAAGAATGATACAAACAATATTCCTAAGGATGGTTGGTGAATACGGTCCTAGGTCTCTAGGCTTTCTGTAGAATTCTTTGCATTAAAATTAACCGCAATATCAAAAGAGTGACTGATTGAAGCGCAAAGTAATTGAAAATGCTCAAATTTTCCAATTTCAGTGACTATATTAGTTGTACGGTCAGGTGGCAGGGGACTTGGAAACTTGTTCACGGCTGTGGCGAATAATGTCACCCCGAGCCAAATTTATTATACTGCAAAGTTTTACCATTCCAAAGTGTGTTAAGCGAAATTTACCTCTTTTTTGGTTCCAAAAATTGAGTACGCTGACGAAGTAGAATTTCCCTTCTGAGTGCCCCAATTCGATGAAAAATGACGTCACTGGGAACTGACGTCACTGAAACCTTGGAAAAACGTGCAGTTTGGTGCATAATCTCGATGTTAATCTTGATCGACGCCGCCATTTTGGATGTTGTGTTGAAAGTGTAGTCATATATACGGAGCTCCCGAAAGGGAAACTGCTTTTACGTTGGTTTTGCCAGTGGACATGATATGTATATGTTCGGGGCATATTATCCAATCAGATCACGAGAAATTTCTTTGCAGTATAAAGATTTTATTTGAATAACTCACAAGACAGTGCACAGCGTGGATCTAGGATCATGTTCGGTACCAACATTCTATCCTTTTACCAAAATGTTTTCAAAATGAGCTATGCTCGGGCAAAAGGGGGTTTAATGCATGTCCGTGATGCACTGTACCAAGCAAGTGATAAAAAATTGTGGATGCACGAAATCCATTTTGTCTTATAATCGAATGAATCATGAGGTACGCTGGTCCTAGAACAAGCAGAAAATCTACCAAAAGCAAAAAGATACGACCTATGTCAACTGCACTGGTTAACCGATGAGTTGCTTATATACGAGATGATTATGATTATGAGTCTTGCTCCTACAAAAGGATTTTTAATGTATACTCAGTTCCATAAATAAGTGTGCACTTAATTTTCTTTTATTTCTCGTCGCATGTTTTACTGAACACCAACAGATTTAGTATCATACTTTAGTTCAGAGTCTGTAGAAAATGCCAGGCTAATCAGATTTTGACTTACAGAAAGTTTAAGTTAGGTTTTTGCAGTTTAAATGAAGGTGGTACAAAAAATCAAAGTTGCAAAAGTACTCAAAGACTAAGGTAACATTAAAGTTAGGTTTTGGCCACCGTTCTCGTTCAGGAATGGAATAACATTCCTGGTGCAATGATTTTACATTATGTAAGGTCTATGCGACGTCGAATAATTGCCTGTATCGACAGCAGAGGTGGCCATACAAGATATTGATTGAAAAATTACAAGAACTTTAAGAAAAACTTATTTATGGAACTGAGTATATATTTCAGCAAAGTTTGACGATCAGACTATAACTATTCTTCGCCGTCTGATCTTGATCCACACTGTCCGCAACAACAACGACTAAGAGTTTTACCAGCATCCCAGGGTGTCAATCATCACCTTAACACTTAAATAACTTAAAAAAAAACACTTTCTAGCCGATAGTAAAAACTGAGTCTGGATATTCCAAAGTTATTTTTTGGAAAAAAAAAATGTCTCCTTGTCGGACAGTGTAGATTCAAGATCAGACTGCACGTTCTGTGCAGTCTGATCTTGATCTACACTGTCCGCAAAAGGTCAGTGAGTCGCGCTTAGCAGCCTAAGGGTTAATAGCTTCCAGCCCTCCGCCAACCACAAACGACTATCAACCACTTCAACCGTTCAATTCCATTCAGTGCATTTTCTATCGATACTCAAGGTGCTTTGATTTCACAATTCGACCACCCAAGTAGAGGAGAAAGAATGGTGTGTTGAGAGCGAACCAAATGGACTTTAGAATGACTAAAAAATCAGTAGAATTACTACTTTTTTTCTTCTTCTTCTTTTGAGAAATGATTAGATGGGGAATCCATCAATCAGTAGTTATCATTATTGTCAATTTTTTTCACATTCCTTTCAAAACAAACATCGCTCAACCAGCGAACATTAACATTAGGATACGCAGTGTGCATTATATATCGATGAATTTCAGATATGATTTATTTTGAAAACCATTGCCATAGAATGTTTTCTTTTTTTTTGTAATGTTTTTACAATGGACAGGTTTTTTCAGAACACTGTAACAATAAAATATTGCTTATAACTAGCAATTGCTCCTTTTTCCTGCAATGTTTGCAACAGCTTGATTGAAATACCACGAGTTCCGTTACTGTAATGTTTTTCTCTGTGTCATTTGCGCTAAGTTTTGGAAGGTCTATAACTAGCATGTACAGGAACGGATCAATGAAGATCAAAACGAATTACTGAGAAAAGTTTGCACGCACAAGACTAGAGAGTTCGAAAATAGAGAAAGACGAACAGACAGAAACAGAGATTGACAGACGAACAAAAAGATACAGAGAATGAGATAAGATTGGTTCTTTAAATATTAATTGAAATATTGATGAAATGCTGGCTATAAAAAACGTAATAGGCTCGGGAAGAGAGAGATAGAGATAGAGAGAGAGAGTCAGAGAGTCAGAGAGAACAACAAACAATGACAGATACAGAGACAGAGACAAAGACAGAGGGAAAAAAAGTTGGATGGAGGGAGAGGGGGACGGGAGGAGTGAGGTTACGGTCAGCTGAAGACAATTTGGGGATACACGGCCAGAAAGTATAGTATACATATAGACAAGTTTAATAGATCCGTTGTACAATGTAAGAGAGAATTAGAAAAAAAAAAGGGGGGGGGGGAATCGACTGATTGATTTTTCAATGATATTGTTGGGTGCAAATCCTTAAATCTTTCATCGCCAAATACATAAACCCGACCTCTCTTGGCGGCTGCAAATACACTTCACAGGAACTCGAAAAATATTTTCATTTTATAAACTTGACGAAACAAGCGGACGATATAGAATCAAGATCAGACTGCACGTTCCGTGCAGTCTGATCTTGTTCTATATCGTCCGCAAAAAGTTTCCGTTTCCGGCCCACGGCGCCTAGGGTTAAACGTGACAAGGAATGCTATTTTCGGTAAGTAATTCCGACCTTGTTCACCATCTGGTAAATAAATAAAGCCCACTGTTATATACGCTCTATCCTGTATGGAGTATTCATCAAAGTAAACAAGCCTGTCATTTCATCAATAAGACACTTCACCCTCTTTCATAAAACTTTTCTGCATCATCAAAATCATCAAATAAACCGTAACCACTTACCTTTTCTTACCTTTCTCACTGGAGAGCTTCAGAACCAACACGAGGCTCCGGATCAAAGTACCGAAGGTATTAGATTTATTGATTGATTGATTATATGGCGTTTAACGCCGTTTTTTCAATATTATTTCAGTTATATCGCGACGGCCAGTGCACCTATCTATGCTTTCCTGGAGGTTTTTTAACAGTACTCCGCACAATATATTTTCCAAGCTTCTGGTTGCTTTCCCACACAACCATCATCGAAACAATGGTCAACAGTGAGAGAGGAATGAATTCTGTCGCAATGACTATCATCAAACCTCGGAAACAAATTGGCCGGGCCAGCGATCGAACCAGCGACCTCCTATTCTCGAGTCCTGTACGCTACCGACTGAGCTACCGGGGCTAGGCTTAAATTCCTGAGTATAACCTATTGGGCATATTTTTGAATGACTTGACTATTTGTTTCTTTGGATTTCAGTCAGTTTGTTTGTTTGAATTTGGGTTTAAGGTTTGCTTTCAGCAGTATTTCAATGACACCACGCCGACAGCTCACTTGTGTGTTTTGTCGGATTCACGAGCATTAGGGTGCGATACAGTGTCGCCTTCCTTAGGTATACTCCGAATGCCGCCCGAAGGACTTGAATAAGCATTTCCTGAATACAGATACCCGTTTTGTGCAGTCTGATCTTGATCCATGTCGTCAAGTGAAGCCAATATTTTTGTCTACGGCACTGAGACGCTTAAACGGTGAAATGAATTGCGAAATTTTGCAGCTATTAGTGAAAAACCCAAAAAAATTCGATAGCCCGGAAAAAATGTAACTGTATCGGGCAGTGAAGATGCAAGATCAAACTCTATGTTTTGTGCAGTCTGATCTTGATCTACAATATTTGCGAAAGCACATAGAGTTGCACTTATTACCAGACGGTTAACCTGGAAAAAAATAGCTTGGTTGGTAACAGACAGGGCTTGAAATCAAGGGAACGCGGGTTCGATTCTCCGATTCAACCTAATTCTCTCCGAGGATTGATGTAAGTCTTTGCGAAAGGATTCTTTCTTTTATCACCGCTGTTGATAAAGTTTTGGCTTTGTCTATGTGAGAAAAGAACCAGTTGCTCTGCAAGAATTTTTATTCTTAGTGCTGGTTGAAAAAACTCTAAAAACTTATGAATATGTGCATTAGCCACTGTCTTATGACTAAAAAAATGTTGAAAACGGCTTTAACCCACACAACCCCGATTGCTTGCTTTGATCAAAAATGCTTTTGAAAACATTGTTGAAAAGGGAAAAATAACCAGCTATCTGTCCTTTCTCCACAATAATTTCTCTCTCTCTCTCTTTTTAATTTCACAACTTGAGCCACATTGAATTCGTTGTCTGCAGATGGTTTGGATACGGACGGGCTCGAGAATTTGTCGTTTGGTAAAGAGTCCAGTACCGACCGACCGACCGACCCACCGAACGACCGACCGACCCACCGACCGACCCACCGACCCACCTACCGATCCATCGACCCACCCACCCATCCACCGACCGACCCACCCATCCACCACCGACCTACCAACGGAACGACCGATCGACCAAACAACAGGATGACCGACCAAACGACCATATGAACGAACGAACAAACGAATGAACGAACGAACTGAAACAAGGTAGCCACAAACGACTTAGATTTTTTAAATACAGTTTGCCATTGTAAAATACGGATCAACAAATCGGTTTTCCGGCTGTTTGACATTTATACATTTGAAATCATCGTGGCAAGAGTGTGTATGGTCCGTAGTTAATATACAAATAAAAATATAGCAAGTAACTTATTATTTTACGACAATGTTTTCAAAGATGGTTTGAATCAAGACAAAAAAAAGTCTTTGCAGGATACTCAAAGGTTTCTCTTTAGATATTTAACCCATAGGCTACTGACCTTTTGCGGACAGTGTAGATCAAGATCAGACTGCACAAAACGTGCAGTCTGATCTTGGATCTACACTGTCCGATAAGGAGGTATCTTTACTCCCCAAAAGATACATTTGAAATAGCAAAATTTGGGTTTTTAATTATCGGCTTGAAAGTTTCAATTAACTTATTTGGCAGGGTGATGAGTAAAGAGCCAATAGCAAACGGTGTCTGGCCAACATTAGATACAAAAACATAACGAGCAATTTCTCCTTTTGCCACAATGTTCCAAAAGAAGTCTGCTGCATGACGAAATAAAATATATTTTGTTAAAATAGGAATATTATGCTACCAGATGGTTATTTTTGCTGTCAAAAGAGACAACATCAAATCCTGTCTGGTCACTAATCAAAACTAAATAAAGCCTAACGAGGAATTTATCCTCTTACCACAATGTTTTCATAGAACGCAAGACGAGAAAAAATCGTTTGAATGTGTAGCGGTGTTTCCCCATGGTTATTTATTTATATGCTGTCGGAACAAGCAACATTAACTCTTTTCCAAACGACGATATTTCAGACCTGTTCAATTTGAAAGCATTTACAGACAACAAATCAATTATGTTTTCAAGTTATAGATTTTGTCCACGAACGTACAGAAAACATTGTGGGAGAAAAGGAGAAAATGCTGGTTATCAGCATTTTCTCCTTTTCCCCACATTGTTTTCAATAGCTTTTTTTCCTTGGATTGTTAGAAATCGGGGTTGTTTTTTGAATGGTTAAACCGTGTCTGGTCACTATTCAATACAAAAAACACGTCTCTGTCTATCTCTCTACTGTATTATAATGTATTCTCAACGCCAGACCACACACGTAGAATTTCTCTCTCTCGCCTTTCCTATGTCCTATAGTTAGATAGAAACGGTTATGCTTAAGTCTGATTTTCTCAACGATCCCGTGCTTTGATGACCGCGATAAAAGAAGGCTTTTGAAAACGATGTGAGAAAAGGAGAAAATGCTGGTAACCAGCATTTTCTCTTTTTCTCACAATGATTTCCACTCTATCAGATATAAAGTCTCCAACATTTTAGCTACATTCAATTTATCGTCCGCACATGTTTTCATACTTGAAAAGTCTTAATTAAAATATTGTCATCTGGTACAGAATTAAAAATCAAACCTCTCGATACATATTTTTTTTGCAACACGTATATCATTTAATTATTTTGATACAATTGTGGTGAAAGACTATCACTATCATATGTTAATTAAATAATTTCATGATTTGAAGAACAAATAAAAAAAAAAGATCACCTCTAGCCGAAAGAAATGCGAAAATAGAAATAACAGTACAACTCTAACAAAATTTCATGTAAGAAAAATGACTTTGAAAGGCTGAAAAAGTCAAAGACATAATGTTGATAACACAGAGTCGCTAAGAGCAAAACCACTATTGTAAGAGGAGAGGAGAGGAAAAGTGAGGAGAAGTGAGGTGAGAAGAGGAGAGGAAAGGAAAGGAGAAGGGAGGGGAGGATAGGGGAAGTGGAGAGGAGAGGGGAGGAGAAGAGGAGAGGAGAGGAGAGGAGAGGAGAGGAGAGGAGAGGAGAGGAGAGGAGACGAGACGAGACGAGAGGAGAGGAGAGGAGAGGAGAGGAGAGGAGAGGAGAGGGAAAGTGAAGAGGAAAGAGAAAGTGGGGAGGAAGGGATAGGAGAGGGGCAGAGTACGGAAGCACGGAAAAGGGGCGAGAGAGAGAGAGAGAGAGAGAGAGAGAGAGAGAGAGAGAGAGAGAGAGAGAGAGAGAGGAGGCAGGCAGAGCAGACTATAGAATGGAAGAGACAGAGGGAGAGAGGAAGATAGTGAAGCGAGACACAGAGAGACAGAGAGACAGATAATGCATACCTTATATGGTAGTTCCTTTCATTCAGCTTCTTACTAAATCGATTACGTAACTTTCAATGCAAGAGTTTATATGACAAATATCGTGAATTAAAATGCTATTTTAAAGGAGTTTTCAAACTAATCCGAATCGAAATTGCCGGTCGTCTGCTTTCAGAGTAATCAAAACTGGAACGCAGTTGTTATAATTACATAATTTTAGACACAGTTAATTTGTCGTTTGCAAATGTCTCATATTGGACAAGCCTAACTTGTGTTTTTGTCTTTCAAAGAATTAACAAATATACAATCAACTTAAATCATATCCTATATGTATTTATATAACTACAGTTTTGTGTATCTATTAATTTATAACTCATATCTATATAAGCCATGCTCTGTGAAAAGGGGGCTTAATGCATCTGCGAAAAGTATCGGCCTAGGTCAGCCTGCGCAGTCCGCGCAGGCTGACCTGGGCCGAAACTTTTCGCTATTGGTCAATTTTCTGTATGTCCAAGGACCAGTCTACCTCATGATTAAGTCATTTGTTACAAAAAGTGGATATTATGGATCCATAAGTATGTGATGGCTTACTTGGTATGATGCATCACAGAGATGCATTAAGCCCCCTTTTGCCAGAGCATGGTTCATATTTTTCTATAAAAATCATCGATTGATAGACTGTTTGACTGATCGACCGATGCATCGATTGATAGGGTTTTCTTTTCCCCTATTACTGTTTGATTCATACGCCCCGTCAAAAGTGTTTGCGCACATTCATCTAGTCTGTTTTAAACTTATTTCCGATATCAAAAGGTGATTTGGCTCGAATTCTATTATTACAGATAAAATCCAATCCCATAGACAACATTTTCTCATTTTTATACCGTCATTATTGCTTCACCTTTGTAACTTGGAACGGTAAAAGAATTATCATTATTTCTATAATATTGGAATGCTCCTTTTCTCTCATTGGAAATACTCTAAAATTTCAGTGTTTCCCAAAATCGGTCAAGCCGCGCCCCGGTAGCGCAGTCGGTAGCGTTCAGGACTCAAGAAAAAGGGGGTCGCAGGTTCGATCCCCCGCTCGACCAATTTCTTTCCGAGGATTAATGATAGTCATTGCGACAGGATTCATTCCTCTCCCACCGCTGACCATTGTTTCGACGATGGTCATGTGGGAAAGCAGCCAGTGGCTTGGAAAGAAAATTGTATTGTGCGGAGTGTTGTAAAAGAAACTCCAAGACAGCATGGATAGGTGCACTGGCAGCCGCGATATAACTGAAATAATGTTGAAAATGGCGTTAAACACCATACAGTCCACCTCCTCCTCCTCCTTCTTCTTCTTCTTCTTTTTCTTCTTCTTCCTCCTCTTCTTCTTCTTCTTCAATCGATCAACCAAAATCGGTCAAAGCAACGAAACGTAGAGACAGAGGTATTTACGATTGAGAACTGCGCCAATATTCACTCAAAACAAGGCCTACTGACAAGGTTAGTTTTTTTTTTCCAAAAATAATTTTCATAAAAGTCGTCACTGCAGTGACAAAAACTAGATCGGAAAGAAGCTTTTACCAAAAGATTCCGTGTTTAAACGGCCAAGCGATAGATAGCTTTTGAAAACATTGTAGAAAAAGGAGAAAATGCTGGTTATCAGCATTTTCTCCTTTTCCCACAATGTTTTCTATCCTTTCACAGAAAAGTACTACCATTTTAGCTCTATCTTCTCTGTCGTCTACATATGCTTTCAAAGTGGACAAGCCAAAATTTTGTAGTCTTGTAAATGGTTACAGATCAGACTATGGATTTTATACTGTCTGATCATAATGTATACCATCCTAAAATCTACCTATACTGCCCATTAGACGGAAAGAATTGAGCCATGCTCTGTGAAAGGGGGACTTAATGCATCTGCGAAAAGTATCGACCCATGTCAGCCTGCGCAGTCCGCGCAGGCTGACCTGGGCCGAAACTTTTCGCTATCGGTTAGTATTCTGTATGTCCTAGGCACAGTCTACCTCAAGATTAAGTCGGTTATGGAAAAAAAGTGGTCATTATGGATCCATAATTATGTGATGGCTTGATTATTATCATGCATGACGGAGATGCACTAAATATGAGCCACGCTCTGGCAGACAGGGGTTTAATGCATATCCGTGATGCATTTTACCAAGCGAGTCATTACATCATTATGGATTCATAAAATCTATTTTGTTTGATGACCGGCTAAATCCATCGGTAAAAAAAGTCATTTGACAAACAGAAAATTTAACAAATAGCAAACAGTTTCGATCCATGTCAGCCTGCGTGAATTGCGCAGGCTGACAAGGGTCGATACTTTTTGTAGATGCATTAAACCCTCTTTTCACAGAACATGCCTCAAATAAATCACAAAGACAATAAACGTTCAGGCTCCCCACGATGTTTTTACACAGGTGGCTGTACTAATGATGAAAAATCGACGAGACTGAAGAATATCTTGGAAAGTATATCTTCCTGATGACTTATCCTTATGTTTTGATACATTTGTCAGATAAAACAAAGAACCAAACAAAGGTTCACCTGATCTCGAGGCTGGGCGCTTTACCCGGTTGAAGTCAAGCGTCTACAAGAGTATTGTCAGATTTCGTGTTTATTTCGTGTAAATTTCTGGCAATGATACATGAAGTTGTCAATGGAATTTCATCGTCGATATATACATATGTATATGTTATATAAGCGTAGAGAAACTGAGGACGAAAATAATATTTTAAATCTATTATTATCATTTCTAATTTCTTCTTCTTCTTCTTCGTCTTCGTCTTCTTTCTTTCTTTCTTTCTTTCTTTCTTTCTTTCTTTCTTTCTTTCTTCTTCTTCTTCTTCGTGGCCCGGCCAGGTAACTCAGAGGTTAGCGTATCTGACTCGTGACCTGGAGGTTGAGGGTTCGATACCCGATTGCGGCGAATCTTCTCTCTGGCGATTTTTTCGCCTCTCACCTCTGATGCATGCGAGAAAAGCAGTTAGTGGCTTTGGAGAGAAAGTTGTGTCAGTACTGGTGTGAGAAAGGGAGGAAACAGATGGGTGCGACACTGACCGCCATGATATGACCTAAGCTGTTAAAATGGCGTTAAACTCCAATACAAACAAACAAACAAACAAACAAACAAACAATCTTCTTCTTCGTTCTCTTCTGTCCGTTTATGAAAGACTATCAGTAAAAATTCAGTTGAAATAAAAACAAGAATACATAACACTCTTGGCAACTCTGTTTCAAAAGGGCCGATAAAAACAGCTTTGAACCATTGTGGGGAACAAAGGCCTTGATATTCTAACAAGCCAATTCTCTTTTTTCCACAATATTGTCCAAATCATTCAGAAAAAAAAACCCTTATTTTTCCCCTTTAAAATTGCCCATTCGCAACTACATGTAGGAAATTGTGACATGTTGAAAGACAGGCTTTAATTTAATTGGTTTATTCGACAACGCCCCTTTCCATCCCCACTCCAAACCCCTGATTAACTAAACAAGTTATTTCGTTTTCATTCAAACGCTGAAATAACTTGAATTAAATATTTATATAAAAATCTCAGAAATGGCGACTGTTTTGATTAGATTATTATTTGTATCCCATGTAGCTATCTTAATGGCATGCTGCGTTATGTCGTATCGGTCGCCTTTCCCCTTAATTTTATGACCAATAAAACCACGGTTCAGAACAAGTGATACCAGTAACCTTTTGCTTGCTTAGGTCAACATGAGCTTATTTTCCTGACAGCGTAGATCAAGATCAGACTGCACAGAACGTGCAGTCTGATCTTGGATCTACGCTGCCAGTTATTTTATAAGACAATATGGCCTGCAGTTTTGGCACAGTAATTCTTAACTCAAACTGTCCATGTTGATTTAAACAGTTTAACAAACTTAATTCTACAAACTACTTTTTTACTCTTGTAGTTACACCCCTTTTGAGAACATTGTCTCAAAAATAAGGAACTGCACGCAACAAGCAATGCCCATTTTGATATACTTTTCTTACATACATTTATGTGTTAGGCCTTAATCTATAATAAAGTTCTATTCATGATTTGCAAGTTTGTTTTAGAAAATGTTTCTACCGCAAATTTCTTTATTCATTTTACCGAATATCGAAATTTTAGACTAGTCAGTAGTAAAGGACGAGAGACCGCGGACACACCCAAGCCCTGGGTGTGTCCGCGGTCTCTCGTCCCTGAGTGCCCTACATCACCATCCCTGACAAAAATGTGTCCCTAGTTGCTGTCCCCGAAAGAATTTTTTTTTATTTTGTCCCTAGGCTCTCGTCCCTGAGAGGGATTTAGCATTCAAAATGGCGGCCGTGTGGGTGGTACTCTGGGGCAAAAAATGCCCCAGGCTCTCGTCCCTGAGCGGAATTTTTTGCAAAAAAGGGAAAAGGGGGGGAGTTTTTCCTAGGCTCTCTACCCTGAGAGGGATTTAGCATTCAAAGTGCAGACCTTATGACTGACAGGCTGGGTAAAAAATGGTCAGATCACTGAGTTGGACTTAGTTTTTTCACCCTATGGATGATTTTTTCTCTTTCTAAATGCCTGATCAGTGAGATGGACTTAGCTTTTTTCACCCTATGAATGATTTTCTCTCTTTCTAAAAACCTGACCATTGAGTTGGACTTAGATTTTTGTGCACTATAAATGATTTCTAAATGTCTGAGCACTGAGTTGTACTTAGTTTTTTCTTCACCTATGTATGATTTTTTCTCTTTCTAATTGCCTGACCATTGAGTTGGACTTAGACTTTTTTCTGCATCTCTATGAATGATTTCTCTTTCTAAAAGACTGAGCACTGGGTTGGACTTAGACTTTTTTCTGCATCTCTATGATTGATTTCTCTTTTCTAAAAGGAAATTTATCTTATATCACTGAGTTGGTCTTAGCTTTTTTCCCTATGAATGATTTTCTCTCTTTCTAAAAGGTTGACCATTGAGTTGGACTTAGTCTTTTTACATCTCTATGAATGATTTTCTCTCTTTCTAAATGCCTGGACATTGAGTTGGACTTAGTCTTTTTCTGCAATTATGAATGATTTTTTCTCTAAAAGACTGAGCACTGAGTTGGACTTAGTCTTTTTCTGAGTTTTTTTGCTCTTTGCAGTATAACTCTCTGGAGTATAACTCTTTTGGAGTGCAACTCTTCTAAAAGAAAGAAGTTTGACAATTTGAAGAAATGACAATTTTGAAGAAAGATAGAACTTTCGTGGTAATGGTTAGTCCTGAAAAGAACTGTTGGGTTAGCCCTTAAAAGGGCTGTTTTGTTTTGGAGGCTGTGTTTTTTTCGTCTCACGTTGTTTTTTCCACTTCTAATGACAGCATCCGAAATTCGCTTGACAAATGGGGCATGCTTCAACTCTTTTTCTGATTACCATTGCTCCATTATCGAAAGTAATCTTCCTCCAAAATTCGATATCAACCAAAATGACATCCGGTGTTGTCTTTAAAAATAGTTGAACTAATCTTTCGCCGAGATCTTTGTATGGCTGTGTTATACGTTGTAGTTGGCTTTGTTCCTCCTCTCCTACGAAATGAGTGTTTAGTTGTAATAACTGTTGACCTGCATTTAGATATTCTTGGAGAGCCTCACGTAGTTGATAATTTATCTCCTCCATATTGATACTGCTTCCGAATATTGATACTGCTTCCGAATATTGATACCGCTTTCGAAGTGTTCGTTAGCTGAGAGTCAAAAAATGATGAATGTATGGAAATAACGCCGAGCTTTATACGTTTACTGAGGATTGAAAATTTTTTTAAAGAGCCCGGACCTGGCAGAAATCACATACATTTTTTTCCATGCTACGTTTCATGCTAATATAGCAAAAAAGTTATGACCCGTTGTATGGGAAAAAATGTAGACAGAACAAGTCTTTGGGGAAGACAGAATGAAGAAGTCTATTGTTTTTTGAACTTTTATTTATTGAACAGAACTGAACAATGAACATATTTACAATAAACATATTTTACAATGACCTGTAAAAAAGACAAAAATGAAATATTTACAATGAACTGTTAACAAAAAGAAGATCATTTTTCACTATTTGTAGGGGTTGAGTCTCTGAAATTTCTTGTATAGAATTCCGTAGTGTTGATTAAACCACAATGATACATCTCGATCGTTTCGGTGGTATTTCGTTGAGAGGAATTTCTGTTGAAGATATTTCTGTATATTGTATCCTCTAGCAGCAGCATCCAATACAAAGATACAGTAAAGTCCACAAACTTTACCCTGTAGACTCTGAAGAGTTTGTCGATTGTATCTCCACGTTGAAGAATGATTGTCTAAAAAGTTAATGATTTTTGGCTCAAGTGGTGGTAGCCCATACGAATCAAAGTATAGCACATTGTCATTATTATCAAATATCACTGCCACCCAGTGTTCTCCTGGTCTAATTGATCTCTCTGTATTCACAATGTAAGCTTTCACATGATTTGGTTTCTGTCGAGGTAACTGGTCTTTTGCACAGACTTTCGCCTGTAGATTTTTTATCCAGGTTCCGTGATCCAATATGTATTGAATTTCAGAAGTATACATCACGTTTTTCTTAGTCACTTTCTTCCCAGGATTGTTTTACTTTGTCACACCAGTATTGTAAGTATGACTCTGTGATTTCAGATAAAATGTTTTGTTTTATATTTTGCCATATTCTGTAGGTTTCCACATAGTCACTGTCATCGAGTTTCATTTCCATTAATTCAGGGTACCATTTTTCCATGATTTTGTATGGATTTAATTCCATCATAGCTTTTTCTATGAACATATCCGTATGTTCTTGTCTGTTCTTGAATAAACACAGATCGTGTTGTATTTGACTGGGGTGATCCACTTGACATCCGTAACACTGGTTGCGAACTTCACTGACAATAAGATTTTGTAATTCTTCAATCATATGTTTTTCGAAGCTATTGTGAATGTCATTTATCCGAGTAGAGATGCACTTTGGAGTAGAATATTTCACTTTTTCTGCTTCTTCTCTCAGTGATATAGCAAATCTGAGTCCCAACATCGTTTTTCTATATATGCTCTTTAGTCCTGAAAAGGACTGTTTTTCTGATGTAATTTTTTCCAAAGTTAGTAATCTGTGATGATTTCTCTCAAACTGTTGATCTCGACCTGATTGTCAAATTCAGCAAAAACAATAACGTTGATCACTGCTGCCAAGGCTTGGGCGAATTGAAGCTCAATTCGAAGACTTCCAGTTTTTATAGGGTGAAGTTGACCTTCTTCACTGCCTTGATCGGCTGTCAAATCGTAACCCCACAAACAGTATCCACCAGCATAATCTTCTTTGGCAATATCAAATGATTTATTGAGTCCGAAGGCTGAGACAGCCTGATACATTGACAAATATGATTTCAAATACAAACCATTTTCAAAGTCAGGCTCAAAGGGTCTGTTATGAATACTGTGACCATTACATGATACATCTATTTTTGACAGATTGAAATGTTGGAAGAAAAATGGATTGGTATCATAACCTCCATTATAACTAGCATTTGTTACCATTGCAATGAAAATACGTTTCGGAAGCTGTCCTTGAAACAAATGATCTTCAACTTTAGACTGAAGTCCCATGCCAATGGTAAAAGTCTTTACTTCTACTCTGCGGATAGGAATTTTCATGTTTTGCTGAGAAATAATTTGATTTAGATCATTCGCAATAACAGGCAACAATTCAACATTTCGCATATGCAGACTGACTGTTTCCAGTACAATTTTTGTAGCTGGTGCACCAGTACCTCCCGTAAGACAAAAGTTTGATGAGACTCTGTTTAATCTAAGTCTGATTTCAGTACCGTTAGGCAAATATTTTTCTTGCTGAAATAGATCAAGATGCAATCGCCCGAAAAGCTCTGCAGTTTTGCTTAGTGTGATTACACCGATTCTTCCTTTTAATCCTTCATTATCCCCATCATGATTGAGTGCTCCGAATTCCCCACTGGTGTCTTCGATCCAAAGTACACCACCTTTCAAAAACGTAGTCTTGCAGTCGGCATTATATGACAGAAGATTTTCGATATATGCTCTGTACGGATAGGTGTCTGAATTACTGTTGATTAGTTTATTATTTAGATACAAATCGACACTGCTAAACATACTGTGCATGAAATTGTTTACAGGGGCTACATTTGAGCCGGCATCTAAATTGCTGCCATCTGCTTTAACGATTTTGAATTTGATATACAAATACGATTGTGATAAATCTGTCCAATGTTCGGTTTGAGGTGGTATGATGAATTCTATCGGTGAATTGTTTGTCAAAGATGATATTGGAAAATGTTCAACCCATTGACTTTCTTGCATCGTTGTCAATGTGGGTGGTACAGAAAGAACATCGAGTTCTGATTTACTGCATTCGCAAGATCCGCTTTGCATCATTTTCAAAAAAGATTTTTTCTCTCAATCAAATATATCAAGAGGTCTCGGTCTAGTGTAATGATTTCTTTGTCTTTTATTAATAATCTTACCCCTGTGAGATCGAGAAGATAAATGACTTGTCTTTTGTGATTTTCGTTTATTTATCCCAGGTATTAACTGTTGGGCTAAATTATTAACATATTGTTTTCCCCGCGAGACTGCAACTTTTTTAGGGTTTTTACCACGTAAAAGGATATCTTCTGTTGCACGTATTCCTTGTTTGATTCCTTCTTTTTTTATAGCATTAAAACCAGATTTGACCAAGGGTTTAAGCAATGGTGTCACTGTTTTAAGCGCTGATCTAAATAGGGAACCTAATCCATACCCATACTGATGTTTTATGCCACGATAAACTGGCAGCATTTTTTGTCAATGTATCAGTTTAATTATTTCAAAATATCAAATATTTCTTATTTTTTCTGTCTGAAATGTAACTTGACGATTGTCTTACCAGTAATGAAATGAAACGATATGCCAGAATCCCCTGTTATTTGAATGTGAATAGTATCAAAATCAGATTTCGAAACGGGGATATAATGCGGTAATGTAATATCATGGTTGATATGTTGGGTTTCATAATTATTTTCAACTGATTCGGTTGGTTTGAACGGTAAAACACGAAGTATAGGAGCAAATGTATCACCCACTATAGTGTGTTCGGCAATATCTGAATAAACAAACATATGGTTGTAGCCAGCATCGATGTTAGGACTGTATTTAAATGCATTTAAAAATCTTCTACCCGGATAGATCACCTCGTTTTGAAATTCTGGCGATCCTCCCAGTTTTAAAAACAGCGATGAGTGGAATTTGATTCCGGTTTTTGTAATATTTCTGATTGCAAGTTTCGGACGTTTGGATGAGGTTGAATAGCTAATAGACAGTAGCATTGAATTCTTTTGAAGGATACCCGATAGGTTATTTTGAACCAAATCATCGATCACCTCTATAATATGCTTTGGTGAAGTGTAACTACCCGGTGGAAAGGTAAATAGAATTGACCATTTTTCTGCTCTAGCTTTATCGTCTCGCCTTAATACAGATATCTCCATATTATCTCTTTTTTTATCTGCCGCTGCTGCTGCATTGTATAAAGCGTTATCTGCAGTTATAATTTCGAACTTTGCTTCTTGTTCACTTACGTTTAAAAACTGAGAGGGGGTAATAAGTTGAACTAATGCAACTTCCCAATTTTCCCTATCAATATGAACTGTCTTTGGTAAATGAACTTTAAAACAGCACTGTGTGTTGTTCGGATAAAGGTTTATGGAACTATCGCTAGGTAGAGTAACATAAAATGAATTCATTTTTTAATATTTTATTTTTTACTGTCAATGAAATCAAGCCCCGGTTGTTTTTGTTCTGTCTTTGTGAATTTTAACCCCGGAGATGGGAGAATATATCCGAGTGAACTACTTAACAGTATCAACCACAATTCACGATCCTGACTTTGAATACTTAAATGTACTATGGAGGTTGCAATAATTGCGTAAATGACTATTATCTGTGAAATATATGTAAACTGATTCTTTGGAACACGATTTCCACAGCAGCTGTAATTTTTAGAACCAACACTATCGACACTTTCTGTCGCGCACTCAATGTTTGACTGTGAATTCATCATAAATTACTGTCTTTTTATAAGATTTTTTATTATAAGATTTTTTATCTATAAGATTTTTTTATCTATAAGATTTTTTCCCTTCAAAGACACCAAATGCGATTCTGGTATCCAACTTTGAAATTTTTTTGGATAACCTTTCCAATTGACTTTTATTTCTTTGATTAATTTTTTGCCCTCACGCCTTGTACGTCTATCAAGAACTGAATCAATTTCATAGACTTCGTCATCTTTTATTAATTGAAGTTCGTATTCATAATAACTTCCCAAAATTTGTTCACCCTGTAAATCTTTTATTTTATAGGTGATAGGTGAAAATGTCTTGTTAACATGAGTGATTTCAAATATTTCTTGCGTCCAATTTGGTAAATATCCCTTATCAAATGTGCGTTTTGTTTTATTGATCCGAACACGATCTCCAATTTCGAATTTTGGCTTTTTCGTCATAGCGATTGTCGATAATCGAGGATACAGATTTTTCGAAACCTCTGCCTCATTTGATTTTGTTACCATTGCTGGAGATGTTTTAATACTTCTGTGAAAAGTATGATTGTAATTCTGAACTAAAGAATTCAGTACGTCAATGTAACGTCTTGTTTTCTTGTACGTAAAGTATTTCCACATTCTCGATTTTAAAGTTCGTTGAAATCTTTCAACGAGGCTTGCTTTTGTCTCTGGATTTTCGGTGGTGAAAAAATGAATCTGACTCTTTTTCAAGTATTGTTGAAACAGTTTGTTTTTGAATTCCGAACCTTTATCTGTTTGAAGTGCCAAAGGTTTTCGTTTTGATTTCTGAACAATAGATTGAAATGCTCGAATCAAAGTTTTTCCCATTTTATTTGGAATAGGGACAACCCATGAAAATCTTGAAAACACGTCGATTACACAAAGTAAATATTTCTTGTTATCATTTTGTTTTGCTAAATGTTGCATGTCGGCCAAGTCAGCTTGCCATTGATAATCTATACCACTTACAATAGTTTTTCGTCTTTTAAAACGTCGACGGATTGGTTTGTGTAAGGTATAGGTGGATTCACCTCGTAACCACTCTTGAACATCTTTGTATCTTATTCCTTTCAAAACAGATTTTGCAGCGTGATACAATTGGTTTATTCCAGTAAATGCGACAGTACTTTTGGGATCATAAAATAACTTTCTTAACACGTAATCAAGTTTAGGCTTTACCAGGGCTCCCATGACTGAGCCGTTTTACGACTAGGGGTCTTTTTTATAGAATCTGGTGGAGTTAACAGCTCTTTAGTATAGAATTGCTTCAGTCTTTCTTTTTCTTCAGGTTTCATGTATGGAGTTTTCATGTATGGAGTTTTCATCGTAGATTTTTTAACACTTTTTGCAGGCGATTTCCTTGCAGTTTTTTGTACACTTTTTGGTGTGTGAAATAAGTAATCAGACTCACCATGGGATTCTTCATCTTCACTCAGCGGCTTATCATAAGCTTTATCATAAGTTTTATGCATCCACCTCCATCTGCTTGGATTGCCAATGACTTCTTGCGGAATATTACTTTCATGTAATGCCTTTGAAAAGGTTTTCCAGCCTTTGGGTTCAACACCTTTTCTTTGACGTATTGCATCATTGACAAGATCGATGATATTGGAACCATGAATGCGTCCGCCTTTATATGACACAACTCCTTGTTCATCCCAAGTTAAATTATTGTTATCTTTTATCATATTCAAAAGTAACTCGGCTTTTCTTTTCATGGTTTTTGGTACACTTTGCAAAATTTGATCATGCAAGGTAACAGATGTTGATTTCTGTGCACTATCATCACTTTTTGTCGTTGAAAGTAAATTGTTCAAAGTCGGTCTTGCTTTTTGAAGAGAATTTTGTAACTTAAACAAAGTCTCACCATACTTTTGAGCTTTCTCCGATTCTGATAAATTGGTGTTTTGTAAAATATGTCCCATGTCCTGTTGAAGATGTACTACATCTACAACTTGTGGATTGGGTGGTAAACGAGGTCTTTGAGCTTGTTCGGCTTTCCAACGATTCATATTTTCTAAGGTTTGGTAAGGCACAATAACCATTTTTTTAACAGACATAATTTAAAAATTATAAAATTACAAGGCTTTAAGAGCTCCTCCTATTCCTCCGATAACGGCTTTTCCTAACAATGGTAATAATGCAGGACCAAGCAATTGAAGAAATCCACCTTTTTGATTTAATATTTGTTTTTTATTTTTTACTGAGACTGATTTCGAAGCTAAACGTCTGAGATGCTGCCTACTTGAATACAATTTCTTCTTCTGAGGTGATGATAAATGTACATTGCCTTTTAAAACATTATGACAGCATTCCGATATGCATTTTATCACTTCAGGTGATGAATCTTTTACAAGTTTTTTACGTGCTTTTGGTTTAGCCTGTATCATAGCCATAACCATTGAACCATGTTTTTTTATCAGAGGTGTTTTCTTCTTCATGTTGACTTGATCTCGATTTCGGATTAAATGATAATACAAGTTCCACATCACTAACATTTATAGCTAATATAATGTTTTTTGTAGACAAAATTTGTTGTTAAAATTTCTTAAGAAAACTGTGAATAGAGATCGTCGGCTAATGTAGTGGCTGTAGATAAAGATGAATCCACGGGAACAGATCTTCCTTTCCCAAGGCGGAGCACCTCATTTTTGTCGTCAAAATTATATCTCCCCGTATCAACGTTGTGTTTCACCATATCATAAAGCATTCGTTTATATTTTTTTAACCCTTTTTTATGTTTAGCTAATGTCTTTGGAGACCACGTGCTGGAGGGGATTTCTTGAAACGATAATTTTTTACCTGGTAATATGAATCTTGAATACTTTCTTTCGTAATCCTGCAGTTTTTTTCTCATTCTTTCCTCTTCGGATTTCGGATACTGTTGATGTTCTGAAATGTTGCTTCCTACAGAACTTCGTTTTCGGGTAGTAACAAATCTTTCATCAATCGTAATTGGGGCATGCTTCTTTGGTGGTGAATTCTTCTTCTTTGGAGATTTTTTCTTTGGTGGAGCACGCTTTCTTGGAGTAAGCTTTTTTGGAGATTTCTTCTTTGTTGGAGACTTCTTCTTTTGCGGAGACTTCTTCTTTTGCGGAGCACGCTTTCGTGGAACACGTTTTCGAGTTTGTCTTTCAGCTCCAAATTTTCTGATGGTTTTTGTTCCATCCCATCTCAGCAAACTTCTGATAATCACACCACCTAGAAATCCACCCCCTCCAGGTTTTAAAATGATTTTACGTTTACTTTCCTCATCTATGGACGGATCTGCTAGCTGTTCAATATCTGCTCTATGTTTTGTCATGTACGTTATGGTTTGTTTTGGTAATTTGATTTTATTTTCGATGATGTTTTGCGCAGCTAATGTAAACCATTTTAAAATTTCTTTTAATCCTGCTTTTAACACAGCTTCTCTTTCATGTTTATCGGTTTGTTGACTTAAATTTCGCAAAGCAGCTAAAACCGATCTTGGTGTAGGTGGTAAGTCCATGTTTACTCACGGATGGGTATCATAAAAATGATTTATATTTAAAAATGTAATTCTCTTTTAAAGCAAGAACTTTTGCATAAAAAACTTTTCTTAAAGAAACTTTTTTAAGCAGAAGAATAGATAACAGGTCCTCTTTCATTACCTTGTGTATACCAACGGTAAAATATATCTGTTCGGAGTCTTAATTCTTTGTTTGTTTGTGAATGAAAATCTACGACTAGATATCCATGGTCCGACAATGTAGCATCTTCATAAGCAGGTACCAAATGTGGGGCTTGCATTTGTCGAGCTAATGTTTTAATCTGATTCTTATCTCGTTCATTTCGAAATAAAATCATGTATCTAGAATTAAGGCTAATGGTTCGACTCGATTTCGATTGTTGAAACATATTTTGCGTGATGTAAATCACACTTGCATTACGATGATGACCTTTTCTTGTAAACCAAAGTTTAATTTTTTCCTCATCTTTTTCCCCCAACATGTCATCAAAGACGATTAAATGTGGTATGGATACATCACTGACAATTTCGTTTTCGTCGTCAGGAATCCCCTCCACGAATTTTATCAATTCAAATTGTGAATTAAACTTTTCCTGCATAACACTGTAGGCATGTTGCCATTCTTTGTAACACCAAACAACTCTTTCAGGAACGATGTTGAACAAGTCTTCTCGATACTCAATTAATTTATGAACGAACTCTGTTTTTCCACAACCGCTCGGCCCTGTGATGAAAATATTACAAGGATGTTGAAATAATATGGATTGTACATCCATTTTTTACTTTACTCTTTAAAGGCTAATGATAAAATGATAACATCATTGAAAATGAAAGCATTTTTATTGAACAGAACTAAACAATGAAACATTTTTTGCAATGCAACATAAAAAATTTTCTTGACAATGAAAAAATTCATAAGGAAACATTTTTTGCAATGCAACATAAAAAATTTTCTTGACAATGAAAAAATTCACACTGAAATATTTTTTTACAATGCAAATTCGCAAAATACCACGAGTTTCACATTTGTCTTCATATTCCGTAATGTCTTTGTGCAATTGCTCTTTCTGAGTCTGATTGACACCGATCTGGATAACCACTGCCTTCTTAATTTTCAAGAAATTGGTCACATAACGTTTAAAGAACTGATCTGACACAGAATTGAAATGCCAAATTTCATACACTTGCAATAATCGATAACCGCAGTCAAGAGCCTTGAATAATTCAAAAGTGACCCAAGTTCCGACCAAAGCCCTCTTTTCTTCACCATGGCTACAAATACTTGAACTTTCTTCTGCACATTTCATACAGAGTGGAAACATCATTTTGTTGTTACAGTGAACTGGGAGAACGGGGTGAAACAAATCAGTTGGAGGCAAAACTTTGCATTTGATTAAGCCCTCATATTGTCGAATATTGTTCATGTCAATATTCTCAGCAGACAAAATTTCTGGCTGACCTACAGGATAGGATTTGTGTTTACAAACATAAGGGTACAGAGAACAGATATCAATGTACTTGATTTCCTTCTTGCTTTTTTCATCAACATCAGGAACGCAATAATAGGCCACGGGAGCTTCGCATTTTTCCTGCGATCTCTTGGCAGTCTGGGAACTTAAACAACACCGTGCCAACTCAGTGGAAACGCCGTTTAGTGTGACAAGGGGTTAAATCACAATATGTTAGCGTCTATTGCTATAAATAGACCATTGGGTAGAGGTACACTACGTCAGCGTCTAGTAGTGAAGCGTATTTTTTATAAATAGCTCTATACGCTGTACTATCAGCTACAGAGTTTTAGATCAAGCGACGCTCGACAAACGATATCGGATGAATCGTGAGAGAACAAATATTTGTTTTACGTGCAACGAAGCAGAACATTGGTCCAGAAATTGTCCAAAAAAGAAAATCAGACAGGAACATTTGTTTTTTGTCTACGTGAACCCACACAGTCATGACATCGAAATTTCACCATCGTTTTACAACGTTGTCGATCTCCAACATACGAAATTCGTCGGGACACTACATTCATTCTACAACGAAAATACATGGAAAACAAGTTCACTACAGACTACAATATCACCGGTTGAAAATCAGACCGTAGACATGCAGTCCGACACAACGGATATCACCGATTCAAAAAATCTGCAAAATAACAGAACAGGCAGAGAAAAAAATATCTACAAGCGATAATCTAAGAAAACAACAAACTTTGGATCTAAAAGAGGAGAAAAAAGCAAAACAACGAAAAGAAGAAAAAACGAGTAACAAAGAACTGTTTCTTTTGCAAATCAACAAAACATTTCCCATACTCTATCAGACATCTGCTTGCGCAGTGGGGGTAGACAAGAATTCGAACCATACTGGAACAAATATGATTTTATGTAAAAATATCGCTGGGTTTTATAGCTTTACAGGAGGATTGAACTGATTGACTCATGACGTCATTTTTCCTATGTTTTTCCCGCATCGGCGTTTCATGCTGTTTTTACCACTCCTAACTCAGTGTCACACAGTACAATCCTGGTGTTTCCCGTCAGGTCCGCGCTCTTTAAAAATTTCAATCCTCCTTAAACGTATAAAAACCCAGGGTTATTTCCATACATTCATCATTTTTTGACTCTCAGCTAACGAACACTTCGAAAGCGGTATCAAGATTCGGAAGCAGTATCAATATGGAGGAGATAAATTATCAACTACGTGAGGCTCTCCAAGACTATTTGAATGCAGGTCAACAGTTATTACAACTAAACACTCATTTCGTAGGAGAGGAGGAACAAAACCAACTACAACGTATAACACAGCCATACAAAGATCTCGGCGAAAGATTAGTTCAACTATTTTTAAAGGCAACACCGGATGTCATTTTGGTTGATATCGAATTTTGGAGGAAGATTACTTTCGATAATGGAGCAATGGTAATCAGAAAAAGAGTTGAAGCATGCCCCATTTGTCAAGCGAATTTCGGATGCTGTCATTAGAAGTGGAAAAAACAACGTGAGACGAAAAAAACACAGCCTCCAAAACAAAACAGCCCTTTTAAGGGCTAACCCAACAGTTCTTTTCAGAGCTAACCCAACAGTCCTTTTCAGGGCTAACCATTTACCACGAAAGTTCTATCTTCAAGATGCCAGACGAAAGTTCTATCTTCAAGCTGTCAGACGAAAGTTCTATCTTCAAGTTGTCATTTCTTCAAATTGTCACAGCTCTTTTCAGAGCTAACCCAACTGTCCTTTTCAGGACTAACCATCTACCACGAAAGTTCTATCTTCAAGATGTCAGACGAAAGTTCTACCTTCAAGCTATCAGACGAAAGTTCTATCTTCAAGTTGTCATTTCTTCAAATTGTCACAGCTCTTTTCAGAGCTAACCCAACAGTTCTTTTCAGGACTAACCATTACCACGAAAGTTCTATCTTTCTTCAAAATTGTCATTTCTTCAAATTGTCAAACTTCTTTCTTTTAGAAGAGTTGCACTCCAAAAGAGTTATACTCCAGAGAGTTATACTGCAAAGAGCAAAAAAACTCAGAAAAAGACTAAGTCCAACTCAGTGCTCAGTCTTTTAGAGAAAAAAATCATTCATAATTGCAGAAAAAGACTAAGTCCAATTCAATGTCCAGGCATTTAGAAAGAGAGAAAATCATTCATAATTGCAGAAAAAGACTAAGTCCAACTCAATGTCCAGGCATTTAGAAAGAGAAAAAATCATCCATAGGGTGAAAAAAACTAAGTCCAACTCAATGTCCAGGCAATTAGAAAGAGAAAAAATCATCCATAGGGTGAAAAAAACTAAGTCCAACTCAATGGTCAACCTTTTAGAAAGAGAGAAAATCATTCATAGGGAAAAAAGCTAAGACCAACTCAGTGATATAAGATAAATTTCCTTTTAGAAAAGAGAAATCAATCATAGAGATGCAGAAAAAAGTCTAAGTCCAACCCAGTGCTCAGTCTTTTAGAAAGAGAAATCATTCATAGAGATGCAGAAAAAAGTCTAAGTCCAACTCAATGGTCAGGCAATTAGAAAGAGAAAAAATCATACATAGGTGAAGAAAAAACTAAGTACAACTCAGTGCTCAGACATTTAGAAATCATTTATAGTGCACAAAAATCTAAGTCCAACTCAATGGTCAGGTTTTTAGAAAGAGAGAAAATCATTCATAGGGTGAAAAAAGCTAAGTCCATCTCACTGATCAGGCATTTAGAAAGAGAAAAAATCATCCATAGGGTGAAAAAACTAAGTCCAACTCAGTGATCTGACCATTTTTTACCCAGCCTGTCAGTCATAAGGTCTGCACTTTGAATGCTAAATCCCTCTCAGGGTAGAGAGCCTAGGAAAAACTCCCCCCCTTTTCCCTTTTTTGCAAAAAATTCCGCTCAGGGACGAGAGCCTGGGGCATTTTTTGCCCCAGAGTACCACCCACACGGCCGCCATTTTGAATGCTAAATCCCTCTCAGGGACGAGAGCCTAAGGACAAAATAAAAACAAATTCTTTCGGGGACAGCAACTAGGGACACATTTTTGTCAGGGATGGTGATGTAGGGCACTCAGGGACGAGAGACCGCGGACACACCCAGGGCTTGGGTGTGTCCGCGGTCTCTCGTCCTTTACTACTCTAGTCTTGTTCAAATTGAAAGCATTTGTAGACGACAAAATGAACCTGACTCAAAAATTAAATTTTGTTCAGGGAAGAGTAGAAAACATTGTGTGAAAAAGATAAATTTTTGGTTTCCATCATGTTCTCCTATTTCCACAATGTTTTCAAAAGCCTTCTTTCTCAGGGTTGTTAAAGGTCAGGATTGTGTGGTAATAGGTTAAGTCGGAAATGAGTTTAAAGGTGGACTTTCGTCTGCTAATCGAATTGTTAGATGGTTTTCTAACCTCACTTTCTCGGTGGGAAGCTAGCCACAAAGCTAACGGAAAAGAAATTTATTTTATTTTCATAATCTTTCTCATCATGTAGCTGAATTATAGAAAGGGGAAGCATGCGAGAAAAGAAAAACAAATCTCGTGGCAACGACTTTATGTTTCACGGCCACGACTTAATCGTCTTGTGGCAACACATTATCTACACTTTAAAACAGAACTAGCAACATTTTAGTCACGTATAATTTGTAGTCTGTGAATTATGGTGACATATTTCTGCCATGAGATACGCGATAACTATCATGATAATTTTAGAATACTGTCGCGAAAAGTTTCCTGGAAATTTTATCAAGATAGTGAAAAGTTTTCTGAAAAAAAATCACGATAAACTTTGTTATCTAGAAAATTGTACATTGATTAATAAATAATTTAACGCAAAATTCCTCACTCGTGCACGAAGCTGACATTCGAGATAAAATTATTGTGATAGTTCTACCCGGTTCTCGACATCTATAAATAGAAAATCACCATTTGGATGAACTCGGTAGTTTTTTACTTTACAAGATGGCAGTTAATAAGAATTCGAGTTATTTACAATTGTAGCAGAATTGGTAAAATTTGACCACACTTGAAATGAACTGAAGTCTGTTAAACACAAAGACGACTCGAAATGCCTATTACGAACAACTTTAAAACATTGAGGGGAATGGAGAATTCATAAGGTTGGAGACGAAGATGTTCTGAAACCGTATCCAATTACAGATACCGTGAATGTCAGTTATGGGCACGAACGCAAAAAAATCATAGTAACAGTGAGAATTATCGCGATATTTTTATCGTGAAACTTTTTTATTAACTAGATAATATTTCCAGGAAAGTTTGCTTTATCGCGATACTTCTCTAAAACTATCACAATAGTTATCTCGTATCTCGTGGCAGAAATATGCCACCATAGTAAATGCATTCAATTAGGGTAAGGTTAAAATTTTGCCGTCGGGTATAGAGTTAAACCAAAAGTCGCCGTGTCACACGCGAGAAGAGCAAAAGAAGTACTTTCAGTACTTTGATTTTCATTTAACACTTTAACAAACAATTCCGTGTGAAAACGATTCTTACGAAAAAAAGGTTATTAGCCTATAAAAAATTTAGGTAGAAGGGTGATATGCTGGTGTCTAGTACTTTTTCCTTTTTCCAAAATGTTTTTCGCTCTTTCAGTAACAAATACCATTACTTGACGCACTTCTTTTTGTCTTCTGGAAGTGCTTTCAATCTGGAATAGTCTCAAAGTTTGTCTTTTGTACAGAGTTGAATCCAGATAAAGTAGAAATACCCTCTACCCTCTTTTGACCGACAAAATGTAGAGGGACAACTGTTGTGCTAAATGCGGACTTGGTAGATCAAGATCAGACTGCATAGACTGTCCGGTCTGATCTTGGATCTATGAAGCTTAACAGCATGTGCAATATTCTTTGCGAACTAGGCTTAAACTTGCGACATGAAAGTCTTTTCTACGAAATGAAACTACCCATTTCATTCAGTTAGGCCGAGCCCGCTAGACCAGTCGATAGCGTACAGGACTTGACACCAGACGGTTGCTGGTTTGCACCCCATCTCGGCGAACATCTTTCCGAGGATTGGTAATAGTCATTGCAATAGGATTCATTTCTTTCTCGTCACTGGACGATGTAGAAAATCAGCCAATGGCTTGGAAAGAACATTGTGCGATGAAATGGCGAATGAAACTCCAGGTACGCATGGAACGGTGCACAGGCCGCCGCGATAAATTTGAAATAATGTTAAAAACGGCATTTAACACCAAACAAACAGATAAACAAACAAATGGATAAAGGATCGAAGGAACGAACGAATGGACGGACAGACGGATAGACAAACGAAGGAACGAACGAACAAAATATTCAAGGAGCGAACAAACGAACAAACAAGCAAGCAAACAAACAAAAGTAACATACACACATACATACATACGTACATACGTACATACATACATACGTACATACATACATACATGCATACATACATACATACATACATACATACATACGGTGTATAAAGAGTAAAGAAAAGGATTGCAAATAGACTTACAGCGAATAAAGTAGGTAATTACTACTTTATGTCGCGTCCCATGCCGGGTTTTTTCAACACTAAATCATATTGCTTAAATTGAGCATTGCCGAGTTTAATAGAACGTGCGTTTTATCCTTTCAATTATTAAACACACAGTTTATGATCTTTGCTTATCTGAATGGCGCGGATCAGAAATTAAAATTTGTTCAAATAGTACTTGGCGAGAAATTCAACTTGTGGGGTAGGGCGATAAAGTAAAAACTCAATGTAAATCATACTTTAATGAGGAAACGCGATATATAACTATATTATCCCTTTACGAAACAATCCCGAATTTTAGCGATCTTTGAGAAAATAAGCTTTTGAAAACATTATGAAAAAAGGAGAAAATGCTGGTAACCAGCATTTTCTCCTTTTTCCATGATGTTTTCTACCCTTTCAAAGCCAGATCTCGCCGTTTTAGCCTTGCATATTTTGTCACCTGCTAAAGTTTTCAATTCCAACGACTAAAATTTTGTTGCGTAGTAAAAAGTTAACCCTTCGACTGCGGAATAAAGCCGAGAGGCACTTTTAGGCTCATTATAAGACTAAAGATAATTCCAATTTGAAAGTTGCTTTGTCTATAGTTCTACTTTTTTTGCAAGGCGGACAGTGTTGCTCAAAGAACAGACTGTACGTTTTGTGCGGTCTGATCTTGATCTATGCAGGCCGCAATGCCAACAACAGTCACGGAAGGCGCTTAAAGAGTGTGTTGAGAAAAAGTCATAAAAAAGAAATTGAAATATTTGCGTCCAATGAACTGTCGGGGGATATTACCAGTTACGTGATTGGTGGACATTTTTAGACCTGTTGGACGAGTTCAGTATAAACACCCAGCTATTGTTAGCTTCTCAAGGTCCCTCCTTGATTTTTTCAAAGTCTCTCACTTTGAGCTGCAAGCTTGCTTTTCCCAGAAATTCTTTGCGACCAATTTTTTATGCGACATTATTAACTTATTCTTTCCCTTATATGTTCATATATGTATATATCTTTTTAATGAATTTTATTTTTATGTATTCTTTTCTTACAATGTATTACTAGGCCATATACAGCTGTAACACGACAATTTTGTTTTCATATCGATAGGAATGAATCAAAACAATAAGTTTGAAATTAATCTTAAACGGTATTGTTGTTTTAAATAAAATAACAGTAACGATGTTTGGCTAATTTTGTATGAAACAATGGCTAAATACATCACTATCATTATGTACCCTTTTTTTTTTCGGCACGTGATAAAGATCCAAGATAATATTGCAAGTTCTGTACAGGCTGATCTTGACATATGCAGTTCGCACAGACCGCTGTTTGCGCTGAAAGGTTAAACTAGGGGATCGCTGGTCCGAATCCCAGGCTCGGCCAATTTCTTTCCGTAAATTTACGATGGACATTGAGTCAGGATCCATTCCCCCCTCTACGCTGATCGATGTTTCAACATTGGTTATGTGGAAAAGTAGCCTATGGTCTGGGAAGATTATTATTTAAAGTACTGGTCAAAGACACTCCAGGAAAGTAAGGATAAGTGAACAGATAGCAGTGAATAACTGGAATAATGTTGAAAACGGCTGTAAACACTATGCACACGAACAAACAGTTGATTATCTTATTTATTTCATTCCTAATTCAGGTCTTTTTATTTCAATAATTATCAAGAATGGTACAATATGAGCAATATAGGAAACAAGTAGTTCCGGCAAACATTCTAAAACTATATCGTCACTAGTGATAATACCATCTTTATCATTACTATTTGTGTTATTCACTGTGAAATCCCATTAAATTCACTAATAAGAATATAATAAAAAGTAACCCTTGAGGGTGCCGGATAAACTCATATGGCATTTTTAGTTTGGGAAAAAGACCCAAAGTGTTACCATTTGATGGTTGATTCTGTTCAGATTGTCTCAGGGAATCGGCCAGTGTAGATGAAAGATCAGACTGTATGTGAGTCTAATCCTGATCTACACTGGGTGCGAGGCAACTACAGTTATGAATGATGCTTTAACCCTTTACAACACAATCCCGTAGTTTTCACTATCCTAAGGATACCCAGCATTTTCTCGTTTTCCAACAATGCTTTTCACCCTATCAAACACAAATTCCATCATTTAGGCCACATTTTAATTGTCATCTGCAAGTCATTTCAATTTGGACAAGTCAATTTCTGGCGTGTGGTAAAGAGTTAAGGATTAAGACTATTGAAAGAGACAAAAAAGTTTTGAGCCATGCTCTGTGAAAAGGGGGCTTAATCCATCAGAGAGAAGTATCGGCCAAAGTCAGCCTGCGCAGTCCGCGCAGGCTGACCTGGGCCGAAACTTTTCGCTATTTGTCAATTTTTCTGTATGTCCAAGGACCAGTTCTACCTCGTGATTAAGTCTGTTGTTAAAAAAAGTGGCTATTATGGATCCATAACTATGTGATGGCTTGCTTTATATAATGCATCACGGAGATGCATTAAGCCCCATTCTGCCAGAGTGTGGCTGTAATATATGACATACTATATAGTTCATAATCATCAAGTATGAGATATATATATACCTTTAAACTGTTTCCTCTGGGTATTTTCAGTTCTCACTGATTCTTCGAAAGAAAGAAAACGTATTCGAACTATTGCGAGTTTGACTGATAGATACTTCTTTTTTTGATAAAAAATCACAGCGTTGGTACTTCGTTTTCACTCACTACCTTCGGCGGATCAGTTAACCACCAGGCTGCTAAACGCGACTCAAGGACCTTTTGCGGACAGTGTCGATCAAGATCAGACTGCACAGAACGTGCAGTCTGATCTTGGATCGACACTGTCCGATCTGGAGATAGTCTTCCTCAAAAACAACTTTGATATGGCAACATTTGGGTTTCTTACTATCAACTTGAAGGTATCATTGCATTTATTCAACTCGATGAAGGTTATTGTAGCTGACTACTTTTGAAAATTACTGTGTTAAAGAGGCCCTTATACTCATTTTCAGCCAGTTTTAACTCATTTTGTCTTTATTTTATCAAACTATAGTCATTCTTATACCTTCATGCCAAATATTGCGCCTGACGGTTGCAAGGTTGCTTAGATTACAGTCGATAGAAAATGCATTTCGCTGAGTTGCGGCCTTCCATGTAAACAAACTCGTCATTTCCGGTTTTTGAATCGAAGATTTCGATATATCCGTTATACACTCGGGTAGATTCGTATGAAGATCATGCATTCTGTCACGTGACTATATTTGACCTTCGACCTGCGTCTAATGAGGTAAACAAAGGAAAATGGAGGCTTCTCTGTTGCAGCCTCGATTTTCAGACGGAGGTCGCGACCTATATGCAAATTACACCGTATCCGACTCTAGGCGGAAACCAACGATGAATTTCCGTGACGCACCGCCATTTTTACAGCTTCGATAGTCAGCCAGTTTTCTGTTCGGTTTCTGATACAAATCTCCGTGTTTCTTTTTTTTTCAATTACACCATATATGTCAGTAATTTATCCATGTTTACACAAAGGACTGATTTCTGTACCATTCTAAATTGATTGAAATTTAACAGCGTTTTTGCTTACCGGCTGTAGACGGGCATCTTTAAGGTAATCCTCCCCTGAAGCTTCTGGTCAACATGGTATAAACATTTTTTGTTCATAGATTATTCAGAATTTATAGTGATTCAATAATTCTTAACAGTTTTAACATTTTTAACAGTTTTAACATTCCAGAACTTCTTGAGATGTCTATCTAATTTTTTTTTTTCATACTTCTGTTACTTTTTTTTTTATAAGGGGAGGTAATAATAATATCCTCTTGAATTGAGGATATAGTGATTTTAGAATTGTAAACGATAATTCTAAGAATATGAAACCCCAAAAACTGGCTTGGTTAAGATGCTACAATAATGATGATTTTTAATGATATCATATTTTCCAGAGTAACTTTATAGTGAAAATAGATGTTCCACTTCAGGGTAGGAATACCTTAACGACGTATATTACAAATTCTTCTAATGGACAGATTTTTTTTTTTTTGAACTTTGCACATACAAAGCTCATCATGTCTCTAGGAGATTACAGTAAAAAAAGATGTGGGCCACCTTGCTCGTTTCTGAGAAATTTGCCTTTAAAAAAGGTATATACAGTTCCAAAATTCAGCTTATATTGCATTTAAAGCGCCTTTCTTTAATAGTCAGTTAAACAGGAAAATTTCAGGAAAAATATACAAATATACATTATTTTGATGAAAATACATATATTTTTGTACAAAAAAATATATGAAAGCCTGGTTTGAGCATGGTAAATGTACAAATATGCATGTTATATATGGATCATTGTGTTAAAAAGGGAGATAATTTGGCCGAATTAAGGGTTAATCTTAAATAAATATATACTTTCTAACAGATTTTTCCTACAATTTCCAAACTTATAGTATTTATAATTCTAAACAATAAGAAAAAATAAAAATGGCACCTATCCGTGCTTATTTCGTCAGAAAACAAGGTTGAAGGTCACTGTGGAAGTTATTTTTTCAAGGAAAAAAAAAATAGGATAAAAGCTCAGCAGACATAGTTGGAAAAGGAGAAATTGCTTAATAGGAGTGATTTCTCCTTTTCCAAGAATAATTTTCGAAGTGGAAACAGGTATACTTCCACAGCTTTAAATTTTCTGCCTTTGTTTCCCTGTATGGCGTGTAACGCCGTGTCAGCAGCATTTTAGTTATTTCACGGTGACAGTTCAAAGATCCATTTTTTTCTCTTCACCAATACTACCCGAAGAAAGTGCTATTTGTTTCAGTGCATCAATAGTATTGCCATTATGTGCAAAAAATAAACAGGTGCACTTTTGATTCAATATCCACGACAAAAATACACGCGCAGTGGGATGCGCGTGAACATTTGTCATATACATCATTAAAAGGGAAGACGTAGGCATGTAACAAACAAAACTAATTCGTTTTAACCCCATATCCTGCTAAATTAAAGAGATAAAAAATTCAGGCCGATTGGGAAAATCCAAATATTGCTGTTTGAAAGGTATTTTTGGTAGAAATGTATCTCCCTATCAGACAGTGTAGATCCAAGATCAGACTGCACGTTCTGTGCAGTCTGATCTTGGATCTACGCTGTCCGCTAAAGGTCAGTGAGTCGCGCTTAGCTGGCAGAGGGTTAACACAACGCGTTTCTTTGTTATCATGCATTAAATCTTAGTTTAAGTTTTCCTCTTTTATCAGTCGTTCGCCGCATTTTTCTAAAGGTACTTAAATATGAGCACAAAATAAAGTAAAAGAGGAGATCTATGCATTTTTTACCGTTTTACAGTTAGTTGATTGTTTGGTGTTTAACGCCGTTTTCAACACTATTTCAGTTATATCGCGGCGGCCAGTGAACCCTATCCGTGATTTCTTTGAGTCCCTGATACCAGCACTCCGCAAAAATTTCTTTGCAAGCCACTGACTGCTTTCCCAATCCTGTTGATATGACTATCATCAATTTTACAGTATGTACTTAAGGTAACTAGTGAATTTGGAGGTAATTCAGTGCTCTCAATGAAAATTACCGACGTAGTTATGTCCCTTGTAAGCTTTCCTACATGTACTCAAGAGTTATCAAATGTGCAATGATAACTTTTGATGGGTGACTGATGTCAGTTGATGTAATTACGTGTATTTTAACCCTTAACTCTTTGCCACACAATGACGACATTATTAACGACCCTGAGGAAGAAGTCTTTTGAAAACATTGTGGGAAAAGGAGAAAATGATGGTAACCAGTAACCTGTAAACTTGTTTAGGCATCAGGAACACATGACATACTAACTCAAAAGCAAATCTCTGGGTCCGTATTAACCAACCATTCTTCAGAACATTCTCAGTCTTATTCTCCAAGATTTTCTGTATTTGAACGAAACACAATTTCTGTCTGGCCGAACCAAATGGTTTAGCCAATCAGAAGTTGAGTTACTTTCAAACTAAGAAAGTTCTGGAGAATAAGACTGACTTCGTTCCTAAGAATGGATGGTGAATATGTACCCATGATGCGCTAATGAATGAGTCCAAGATCTTAATTTTCACTCTTCTTTGAATGTAGTAAAAAAGCAGTGGTATAAAACCTTTCGTGCTATTGTATACATACTCAACAAAAAAAGTTAAGGAAATATCAAAAAACCATGGCAGAAAAGAACACTTTATTTTATTAGACACATTTCATCACTTGAAAAAAATGTTGTCTTTAGTCTAATAGCTCTACTAGCTTTGCTGTGGCACTGTGTCAAGCAAACCAGGGGTCAAAGTCATTTTTCGGAAAATAAGTGTCTACAGAGTATCCCCCCCTTTTTTTTGCAAAACACATGAACATGCTGTAAGTTCTCATAACTTGAAATTCAGTTGAATGTCACATAAAAATCAATGTAAGTCCCTTCCCATGATAGCCTTAAATGTCACATATGGCGATGAGAATGTTCAAAATATCCCATCAGTAACGAGTGTGCCCCTTCCCCCCCCCCCCCCCCCCCCTCCTCCCCCCCCACCCCCGTCAGCGGCAGGGTCGATCTGCTGTACTATTGGTCTCAGCAAATCTTGAGCTCAAACGATTGATGACAATAGGAGACGACATCCCGATTAGCCTGGCAACATAAGTCTATGTCCTGCCAGGTTGTAGCATTTCTGAAGTCTGATTTTGCATGCCCATTGAAAGTGGGCGTCTTTGTGGCATTTCTCATTTCTAGTTCACTAGATGATGTCAATAGCAATAGAGATATTGAACTGATTTGAAAACTGAAATGACTGCTCAGTCTGAAAAGTATTCCTTAAATTATCTGAGATAAGTAAATAGCCTAAGGGCATAATTTAGGCTTCTTTTTGGTAAGACTCTAAAGTGACTCTCTGTCCTCAAACGAAACATTATTACAATTTTGCGAAAAAATGGCAGGAAGACCGGTCAACTTTGCCATTGCTTTTTTAAGACGCTATGGGTGATATAAAGTCAAATAGAACATCCTTGTATAGAAAAATAGACTCTTCATAATCCTGTGAAATTCAAAATTCCTAAGACGTTTTAGATCTTTTGTTATAGCTCCTCAAACAGAATTTCCTTAACTTTTTCATAGAGTATATATTTGAAAGTCGATAGTATCAGAACTGGTATCTGCACACATCTATTATAAATTTTCCGGCTTAAATACATGCTTCTACCACAGTTCCATTAAATAACCAATCAGCGCTCAGTATTTGGTCTGTATGTGTCACATACACAACGATTTGTCATTCCACGTGGTCTAAGTCAGATAGACACAAGCTCGTGGGGTCGCCCAGACATCACACGCAAATAAAATCAGACACAACGGAGAAAAAAAATCCGTTTATGCACTGCATAAAATACGGGTCCAATTATGGTGTCGTAAAATGACGTAACTACTTTCGGCATGGTTTTCCATCTTAGTTGGTGAAAAATTACTCCATTAATATTCATCCGCCATTCATAAAAAGAAAGGTTTTACTTACTAAACCAGTATTGTTTTAAGTTGTGACCATTTTTTTTTATTTCGCGACATATTAAATTTCGCCACGCCGCTGGAGCAAATAAAAACAAGCAACGGTGCAGTTACTATAAAATAATATTCCGTATATACAACGGTAAACAAAATGAATTTTACATAAAATAAGCTGTTAAATTATGACTTTCCATTTGGCACTATTTCATGTTTAACTACTTACCAAGTATGCAGTGTGATGTCTACCTACACTGACCGCAAGAGTAGCACAACCCGGGTTCAGCACTTCAGGGCTTAAAGAAAAAATTCAAATATTATAAAACAAAGCTGTGTAATCAACCACACAAACTAATCAAGCTTCAAATATGAATTTGGTAACGCAACTCTAATTAAGTGCTATCGGCTAAATAACAGGCTATTCCTATGCTGATCTAGATGCACTTAGAACTATGTCATTTAGCAAGTTCTTTATATTATATATACCCCGTTTATCTCCACTAAAAAGTTTAAATACATTCAAAATATAATGTAAATATAGGCTTGACTTTTAAGTTCGACAGTAAAATTACCTTTTTTCACACTTAGACGCCAAGATTATTTTAACGATCTTTTGAGAAAATATTTAATTTTTCAAGACTCCTTTGGAAATTTACATTAGACAGTGTACATGGAAGTTCAGACATCACATTCTCTCCGATCTGATCCTGATCAGCACCATTCTTAAAAGCAACCGTTTCAAAGATTAAAGCAAAGAAATAAACATTCTAAAGATAGAGACCAAAAAGAGAAAATACATATGGTTTGATGGATAATACTTTTTGCAGTAAATATTTCCTTCGCAAAGCAAATGAGAAGGCTCTGCAACAGGGAGTTAAATGCATGTTGTTACCGAATGTTCGTGACTATTCTAGTACTTTCGATGTTTTGTTTACCAACAAGATGTTAGCAGAACAGTCTAGATAGAATATCTATTTTTTATAATTTCTTCGTAATTAGCGAATGATTTTGATCGATAGCAATTAGGTACTTAACTATTTGTATGACAGGTCCATATCCTGGTCTCAAAGAAAAATTAATGTTATTATTGCAATAAAATAGCATACATGTTTATTAGGAAATCCCCGGTGTGTTTATCGAAAATATCTCCGGAAGTACTCCAATTTTCTGTTATGATATATAAGGTCCCAAACACCAGGGGGTTGGAAGAAGGAGAAAAGATGTTAGATTGTGTTTACGGCTGAAGTTTGGAAAGGATTTAAAAATTAAATATTCTACTTGGCATCACCGTGAACTCTTATGCTGTCATTATCATCGTTGTATTATCAGCTTTTTGGAGTTTTATTGAGACCAGGAATTTTATGCGTTCTTCGTGGCTTTTGCGGATTCTGGATTAACGGAACAGTAATATTTCATGACAGTTTGAATTGTTTAGACTCTGTGAAGTGTAAGTAGGAACTTATGTTATAATTTGTACTGTAAATTACTGTGTTCTGAATTATTGAATCTTGAAACATAGTGGAACTCTTCTGTTCTTGTTGAATCTATTACACAGTCATCTAAGCCGTAGCCATTTAGTACTCAAGACACCGTAATAGATTTTTGGGGGTTCGTCCAGGATACGAAGAATTGAAGAGTTTACTGAATAACAATCTTAAGTCAGTTTTGTTCAGCAATTGTTAATGAATGTTGTTTTAAGGCTCATCGACAGCTTTGGTCATTCAGCGCGCATATCTGTATTAAATGATGATAAAACTGGATTTTTCTTAGCTAAGAAAGATTTGAACAAAATGATAACGATAAAAAGAGTTGAATTAGGAAATGTTATGTGTGATCTTGATATCTATAAAGATAAGACTAAGATGAAGATAAAGTTAAGATGGGTTTACACAACAGGTTAAAAAGGTAATTAAGAAAATATCACAGCTTGTTGTATAGACCAGTCTCTTTGACGAAGGTGATAATTGAATCAATGTTGACTGTGTCAAAGAGGATGTGCATATTGTCAACATTGTAGTATTTTTCGCGAATTGTGAGGACTTCATTGCATTGAATAGATTCTGGGGAATCTTCTCTGGCCAGGAGTGTGTTAACCGAGAATGTCCAATTCCAAGCCTTGTGATTATCACCTCTTCTTGACGAACGGACCTATAAGAGGGGTACCACTCGCCAAGGGTTGGTTTAACAGAATAAAGTTTGTTGAAATGATCTGTATCCCACTGGGATTACCAAAGGGATTGGATGAAGGGTAAAATGGATGCTTTAAAATCTGTGTACGGTATTTTAAAATCCGATATCGGTAGAGACAATGCCGAATTGGCAAGTTCGTCTGCCTTCTCATTGCCTAGAATACCCATGTGGGAAGGAAGCCAGCAGAATACGAATTTGTTTGTATCAGATTCTCTCAAGAACAGCACATGTAGATGGATTTTCAGTTTTCTGGTTATAGAGAGCCTGGAGTGTACAGAGGAAGTCTAAGAACAGAAGAAAGCGGTTAGATCTACTTTCCTCTGCTAGACTCAAGGCAAGATCGATTTCCTTCACTTCAGCAGAACAGATTGAAGAATTGTCAGGAAGGCGACATTTTTTTACTTTTTCCACCAAATACTGCTACTGCTGACACAGCATGTCCATCCTTAGACCCATCTATATAAATGAGTATAGAAGTTGGAAAATGGAAATAGAAGTTGTACTGTTCTTTTATTTTCCTGATACAGAGTTTGGAAAACAGCTCTATCTGTGGTTGATTTCTTGTGGGCCAAAAGGTCAAAGCAAAATTCAGCGGTTTTTATCAACCATGGAGGAGTATTAGGAATTTTGTTTTCACAAATCGCATTCATGTCAACATGAAGATTGTGTAGATGTGGTTCCATGCTATTGTTAAAGGAGTAAATATTTATCATTTTTAATCATAGAATTTTCTGTCAGTTTACATCGTGTCGCTTCCTTTAAAATTAAAATAAAAATGGCTTCAAGTGTAGAAAAAATTCAAGAAGATCAATCTTTATAAAAGCTTTAAAAATTTAAAAGGATAACACTTTTGGATTTAGCTGATTAGTTAGGCCTTTCAGTAAAAAGATGTTTAAAAACAGCAAACTTTAGACGTAATAATTATTCATTTGGTAGATTTTGAAAAGATTGAAGAAGATGTTATGGAATATGTTTCAAAAGAAAGTAAATCAAAGAAATGGAATTGGCTCATCAAACAGAAGAGAAAGAAGCGGAAATGAACTTTCAATCAGAAAGAAGAGAAAAGAATTACAGTTATAGAGAGAAAAACTAGCACTAGAAAAAGAAAAGAAAGAAAGAGATTTTGAAGCCCGTGTTTTCCTTGAAAAAGAAAAATTGAATTATTTTGATGTACCATACACATTCGTGTTGTTTAAGCTTTTCGAGAGAAGGAGGTAGACAATTATTTCCTTCTCTTTGAAAAAAATGCCAAAGATCTTAACTGGCCATTAGACAGATACACTATTTTACTTCAATGTGTTTAAACAGGCAAAGCATCAACAGTTTATTTAGCTCTTAGTTCGGAACAGACTAGTGATTATAAGACTATAAAAGAAACAATTTTTAGGGCATATGAGTTAGTTCCGGAAACTTTTGGGCAGAAATTTAGAAATTTTAGAAAGGCAGCTGACAAAACACATGTTGAATTTGCAAGAGAGAAAGAACGTCTGTTTATTGATAGGTGGTGTATGAGCGGAAGGGTAGGTGGAAATTTTTAAAAATTTGAAAGGAATGATTTTACTTGAAGAAATCAAAAACTGTGTTCATTTATCTATTAAAAATCACTTTACAGAACATAAAGCACAGACGTTACTAAAGGCATCAGAAATTGCTGATGAGTTCTTTCTCTCTCACAAACATATTTTTCCGAAGAGTTCCCAAAGTTCCAATTTCAAAAAGAATAATTTTTATCAAGAGAAAAATACTTCTTGTTTCAATCCTACTTCATATATTGAGAAGGAAAACATTCATGCTTCAAAAATCAAAACCAACTTGGCTTTTCTGCTCAGAAAAGTTCTGTTTCTGAGTCAAGTTCACAGGACAAAATGCCTTCTGTCTTTTGTGTTTTTTGCAAAAAACAAGGACACTTAAATTTTCAGATTTCAAAGTTCTTAAAGCTAAGAAAGAGAAGAAACCTATGGATGCTTTTAGTTCAGTCAAGCTTTCATCCACTGTAGATTTTATGCCATCTGGGGTTTCGCCTTGCCTTCAAGTGAAATCAAGTCAAAAGTCAATCTGTTCCCAATACGGATATTTCTTATTCCTCTATGCCCAGTAGTGATATTTATGCCCAATTGTGGGGATTTTGTACTCAGCAATGAGGATTCTTTACCCAACAATGGGGATCTTATACCTGTTTCCCAGGAGTAATCCACAGTTAAGAATGATTGTTTCATCAGTCTTCCCACTTTCGGAAGTCTATGAACCTTTTATGTCGGAGGGTTTTATTTCTTTATTGAATGACGAAGCCAATGGAAAGAGGATTTTGAGAGATACGGGTGCTTCTTAATCTTTATTATTAGCAGATACTCTGCCTTTTTTCTGAAAGTCTTCTCCTAGTGAGAGTGTTTTACTTCAACATGTTGAGTGTGGCCTAGTCAATGTTCCCCTCCATCATGTTAGTCTTAAGTGAAATTTAGTTTCTGGTCCTGTAACTGTGGGTGTTAGATCTTCTTAACCCATTGATCGAGCTTTTATTGGGAAATGACCTATCAGGTGGAAAGGTCATTGTAAATCCAATCGTTACAGAAAAGCCGAAGGTGTACGAGGACGTCAACCCAATTGAGGAAGAAATTCCTGACTTGTATCCTTCATGTGCAGTCACTCGTGCTATGGCCCAGAAAGCCATTTTGTATATAAGTCCTTGTAATAAGAGTTCTTCAGAGTACGATCTGGCTGACACATTCTTATCTCAGATTTTTTTCTGATGAGGATGATAGTTTTCTATCTTCTTCACCTCATTCTGAGATTTATAATCAGTCTTCTGACTTACCTGATACAGGATCTGTTGACGTTTTGTCGCACACAAATTCCTTAAAAGGAATTCTATGGTGAAGACGGGGTTGTTTTCCCCGAAAAGGACTTTGATCGATTTAATGGAAATTTCCCTAGATTACCCGAAAATGTTATTTCTTACAAAAGTCGGGTTTTTCTCATCCCTCAAAGGATTCTTTGAAACCTTTGGTAGTTACTGGTGGTAATAATTCCAGTGTAGTCCACGGTTTTTACAGTCCTTCAGATTTCCACTCTTTTAGTAGTGACCCTAATACCTTTACGACACATGTTTCACATGATTTCAGATGTAGGTTCTCAAAAACCGATTGTTCTTTCAGTGAGACTTCTCATGGATTTCAAGATTTCTCTCGTGAGAATTTAATTATTAAACAAGAAAAAGATCCCTAGAGTTACAGTCTTTTCAATAAGGTCTGAAGATTAAATTTCTTCAGTTCCTGTTGATATTATTTAAAAACTGGTGTTCTTATGCGTAAGTGGAGACCCACTGACGGCCCAGCAGATGCTGACTGGGCTGTTAAACATCAAGTTGTTCTACCGATTTTTTTTAGGAATGATGTACTTTCAATGGCGTATGAAAAGCCTTCAGCCGGTCATCTTGGGATGCTAAGACTTACTATAAGGAACTTAATCACTTCTTTTGGCCATGCATGAAAAACAGTACTTCTAAGTTTTACAGATCATGTCATCGTTGCCAAGATATAGGAAAGCCAAATCAGAAAATTCCTCGCGCGCCTCTTCATCCTATTCCAGCCATTGAGGAGCCTTTTTTAGTAGAGTTCTTATTGATTGTATTGGTCCTTTACCAAAATCTAAATCTGGAAATGAATACCTGCTCACTATCATTTGTACTTCTATAAGATTTCCTGAAGCTACACCTTTAAGGAATATTAAAGCCAAAACAACTATCAAAGCCCTTATTAAGTTTTGTACTTTGCTCGGTCTTCCAAAATCTATCCAATCAGATCAGGGCTCTAACTTCATGTCTGGTATTATTCAACAAGTTATATACGAGTTAAACGTTCATCAACACAAGTCTTCTGCTTATTATCCAGAGAGCCAAGGAGCTCTTGTGAGATTTCATCAAACACTTAAAAGCATAATAGAGACTCACTGTCATCAAACAGGCAGAGAGTTGGATGAGGGAATTCATCTTTTATTGTTCGCTGTTAGAGAATCTGTTCACGAATCTGTTGGGTTCAGTCCCTTTGAATTGTTTTGGACATTCTGTCAGAGGTCTTTAAAACTCTACAAAGAGAAACTGCTCTCTGAAAATGTTACGTCTTTAAACCTTTCAAATTATGTGTCTGACTTTCGGCTCAAACGATATAAAGTTTGTGAACTTGCTTGGGACATCACTCTACTCAAACAAACATTAAAAAAAACTGATGTGATAAAAAACATACTCAGTCATGTCCTATTAATATGGTAAAATCTTATATATATGCAGAGATAATGATAATACTGTTAAGACTGTTAATATTGTTTCACTTGTTCCACAAATTAGTGATACTTTATGTGATACTCAGAATTCGCTGGACTTTGAAAATAAAATTCCTTGTTCCTAACGTCTTTAAAACTCGGACATTCTTCAGGACTTGGATTCGAAACCAGGACATTTAGAATATTTTCAAAGCATTAACTAAAGGAACTTATTTATGAATACAAACACTTATTTCCTGATATGCCTTCAAGAACTAACAAGATTTTTCATGATGTGGACATTGGTGATGCCAAACCAATAAAACAACATTCATATCGAACACATCCTTTGAAACAACAATATTTGAAGGAAGACATACAATATTTATTAGAAAATGTCTTTATTAAGCCATTCAAAAGTAAATGGTCGTCACCTTGCATTTTGGTTCTAAAATCTGATGGAAGCTTTAGCATGTGTACAGATTATCGGAAAGTCAACAATGTCACCAAAACGGACACGTTTTCATTTCCAAGAATTGATGACTGTATTGATAAAATTGGACAGTCAAAATTTTTTTCAAAATCTGGTTTATCGAAGGGTTTTTGGCAGATTCCAAAGCCAAAGAAATTTCCGCTTTCGTAACTCCAGACGATCTATCCCAATACAAAATAATTCCATTTGGTATGAAAAATTCGCTTGCTACATTTCAACGTCTTCTCATCATGGTTATTTCTGGGCTTGATGGTACTGGAGTTTACATCGATGATGTGATTGTCTACAGTAACATCTGGGAGAATTATCTTCGTAGTATTCGATCTTTCTTCGATAAACTTTCGGAATATTAACTGACATTAAATCTAAATAAAAGTGAATTCTTGAATTCTGTCTACTATTTTCAGCTCCATTAACTGATCTGTTAAAGAAAAGTCATAAGTTCGTTTGGAGTGAAATTTGTCAAAATTCCTTTGAGAATATCAAAGCCATACTTAGAAGTGCACTGGTGCTTTTGGCTTCAAATTTCTATAGAGCATTTAAACTTGCTGTTGATGCTAGTGATGTTGGTGCGGGGGGGGGGGGGTTTACAAGAAGAGGAAAATAGTGTTGATCACCCTGTTTGTTATTTCTTACATAAATTTAATAAACACTAGAAAGTGTATTCCACCGTTGAAAAAGAGTGCCTTGCTCTTTTTCTTTCTCTTCAATTTTTTGAAATCTATGTCTAATCCTCTTTTTTCCCTCTGACTGTCTTCACCGATCACAACCCTCTCACTTTCCTTCATAAAATGAAAAAATAAAAACCAGACGTTGTTAAGGTGGAGCCCCCTTCTTCTGGAGTAGAATCTCAACCTAACACATACAACGGGTAGGAATAATGTTGTAGCAGATGTACTCTCAAGGTCTGAGTAATTGATTCATTTTAGTTTGTAAATTCTGTTTAAAGGATATGTTAGTATTATTATGTTATGTTATGTGTGACACTCCTTCATACATGCTATAGCCGAGCCCGGGTAGCTCAGTCGGTAGCGTGCAAGACTTGATCCCTGGCTCGGCCAATTTCTCAATTTCTTTCCGAGGATTGACGATAGTCATTGCGACAGGACTCATTCCTCTCCCACCGCTGACCATGGTTCACGGGCCGCCGAAATATAATGAGATGTAATGTTGAACGCGGCTTTAAACACCATAAAATTAATAAATCAATCACATTGCTTTTAAAGGTATTACCATTTCATATTCTTTCATGTCTGAAAAGAATTTCGCCGCCGCGATATAACTGAAAAATTTTTTAAAACGGCGTTAAACACCATACAATCAATCATATATGCTATATGTTAATATGTTGTGAAAAGAAACCTTTCTTATTTTATGCTTTCTTTTTCTTTAAGGGGGAGGTCTCAAAGAAAAAAATAATATTATTATCGCCATAATCCCGCAAACATACTTACAGGCAATTCCTTGATGTTCTTCTCGAAAGTACTTCCGGTAGCTTCCGGGTGTACTCGATTCTTCTCTTATGATATGTAAGGGACAAAACACCACAGGGTTTGAAAAAGAGAAACATTGTGAGACTGATGTTTACGACTGAAGTTTGGAAAGGATTTAAAAATTCAATATTCTACTTGGCATCACCGTTAACTCTTATTCTGTCATTATCATCGTTGGATTCTCAGCTTTTTGAAGTTCTATTGAGACCAGGAATTTTATGTCTTCTTCATGACCTTCTCGGATTCTTGATTAACGGAATTTTAATATTTAATGACAGTTTGAATTGTTTAAACTCTGTGAAATGTAAGTAGGAACTTATATTATAATTTATATTGTAAATTACTGTGTTTTGAATTATTGAATTTTAAAACATAGTCGACCTCTCCTGTTCTTGTTGTATCTATTACACCGTCATCTAAGCCGTGGACATTCTGTATTCAAGACACCGTAATAATAGAATATTATAACATCTGACGCTCATATTCCTAGGGATATACATATCACAAACGTAAGTCGAATATTTCACTAGAAACCACACAAATCTAAACTAAAAAATTAAAAAGAACAATGCACATGATTAAGTTCTAGTGAATAATAAAGTATTAATTAAAAAAAAAAAAAAGAAAAACATATATCATGTCTCTTGATAACTTTCATCGTTCTTAGAGTAATATACAATTAGGTGATCAACATGCTCTGACTTGTGGTGGCTTTTGGGGTTGAGTCATACTAATTCGTCCAGCAATTTTTACTCGGCTAAAAAAAAAAGAACGTTTAATAACATTTGTTCTTGACTAATAAATTTTATCACAATAGTCTGCTTATGGTATATCCGATATACCTTTAAATGTTGAACTTGTGCAGCAAAACCTTTGTAATTCGGCTAGAACGGTGGCCAAGAGTTCAGGCTTATTGACCAGTTTATTTCGTTGTCGAAAGATATTAGAAAATCACTCGATGATACGATATCTTTCCGATGGACAAGTACAAAAAATAAACAATGACAACATAAGTACCATATGCTTCGTACATGCAGCAAATGAAAAAGTGATTGTATTGAAGGTACATGCCTGAATCTGAATAACCATTCAACACTACACAAGACGATCCCGACCCTGCAGCAGAATACTTTTGAGAACAGTATCGGAGAGGAGTAAATACTGATAATAGCCGCTTACCAGCGTTTTCTCCTTTATTTTTCACAAAGATCAAAGTCCACTTTACACCAGGGTCTTTAAACACAGGATAGTATGGTGAAGAGTTCATGAAGGAAAAAATTATTTCTAAAGAAAGGGATTACCAGAATTGAGTACATATCATATCAGTGCACTGGATTCAATGAATGAATCTTTTGGGTGCAGAAAATCTCCATTGATAAAAAAGGAATCTAAAAACGTTTCAGAAATCATTTCAAATATCCATCGATAAAACGTGTATGGTAATTTAGATGCGCATTAGGCATTGTGCCGGTCAAGAGTCAAAAGCAAAGAAATGTGACAACCACGTAATAGGCGGCAAACCATTTTAAATTTTACTCGAAGTGCTTTGTTGTAGTAGACGTTCTTTGAGCATATAACACTTCCTTCATTACATTTATACTTTTGTTGTCATCGTCTAGATCGACTAAAATCATGAATATTATGGTCTCATGCCAAGATGTATGCATTTAATAAGAAGTAAGACATATCAATGCAAATAAGAAAAGAGGAAAATAAGACTAAAAATCAGAGCTCTTTATTCAATAAGTACACAGAGTGTTTTTGGTACATCTTCTGTCTAAGAACGATTTTACTTTGTTGTCGTTTCAAAGAGCGACTGACCTATTAAAAGAAATAACAAATAGGGCAACTTAGAATATATATTCGTGAGTTCTGTCGAATAACTACGAATGTTTATTTTTAGCACAGAATAATTTCTTTTTGAAAAATACAAATTCAAATAACGCTTATTGTGATAAAACACAAACAGTATTGCGATTGCGGTTAAAGACGCATTATGATGTATGAAAGAAACAAAACCATAATGATATAAATCGTAAGAATATGTTCGGAATAAAGATAACTGCAAACGTACTGCTTTATCACCGATATCGACTACAGACTAAATTGTAGCAAACAAATGATTCAGTCAAAATTCTCCCAATCATTTCGCTTGGAGAACTGCGCTACTCCTTTTCCCATCAAAGATCCATCTTTATGAAGGTAGACACTTGGCCAAACATAATATTCTAATTTCCCACCGGATTGTGTAAATTTACGGAGGTTTGTGTCATGCATTTCACTGAATTCCAGATGCATGGGTGGATCTTGAATACACATCAACCAACATATTTTGATAGATTCATCTATGTATTTTCTCACTACTTCATGGTCGACAGTTTCTGCAAAACTGGGCTCAGAAACTTGTTTTAAGTGAAGCAAAGTTCTCTGCAAAAAGTATAAAATGAATATAATTACTTACAACCCATCGAACATAAGCGCTATATTTCTTCTCTTGTGTAGCGCAGAACAAAAGTTTGAAAACTGCTAAATGCTAAGTCGATGAAAATTGGGTCAGTGAGCCCTGTCATAAGTGTTTGATCATGTCATAATTAGCGTAATATTATGGAACCATCAGTAATAATGTGATTTATTTGTAATTTTAAAGTATGACAAAGAATTAAGGGAAACTGACACTGTTGTCAAAAAATTAATTGTAATTAATCTCAGATGAACTCGGTGGAAGTTGTTAAGATCGGTAGATCTATGTTGAGGAAGCGTTGAAGATTCGGTAATGAATGAAAATAGACCAAAGAAAAAGAAAAACTGTTTTGACAGCAGTCGGTCAGTCGTAAAAGAAACAGAGAAAATATCCTCATTTTCAGAGTCATTCATTACTTAAAAACGGAAAAAGAACTTGAGCATCTAAAGCATTAACAAAAACGCTTACCTGTCTAAGCAAGGACACATCAGGTTTAACAGTTTTCCTCTTGTCCTTGAATGCCTTCATAAGCGTCTTGGGTAACGCTATTTCCTGAAAAGTACAAACTGGATATCAGCATGAATTAATATTAGTCTAAGAATTTCGCGTTTTCAAAATTTGATAAAAAACTGAATATTATATTGTAATATCTTTGTTGGTGCTTGTATTTAGCTCAAGCAGCACGAATTTGATATCAAGCAAGATCAAAGCTAAGCGAGATCAAAGCTAAAACGATATGTCATCTTTTTTCCCGCAGCGAAAAGGAAAAAGCAAGGATCAGAAAAGCTACTACAATATGGTATTCCCTTTATCGAGGGTTTACAGATTAAAGGGGGTATCTGCATTTTTTTGAAATTTAAGGGAAATTGAAGAAAAAAAAATTTGAATTGTTAAAAAAAAAAACAAAAAAAACTTTGAATTGTTAAAAAAAAATATATATATATCATGTTTCATCAAGTAAAGTGATATTTTGCAATGTTGTAGCTCATAATTATATCTTTTGACTGCAACAAGTCAACACCGTCTGAGAAAGTCCACATTTTACCCATAAATGAGCAAAAATGTAGATAACCCCTTTTTCTGGTCATGATTTGGGTAGCAAATTTTATTGTAAAGGGAGGTATCTGCACACCCAGCACCTTTTACCACTGCTCCAATGATAGGTTGAGTAACACAGTTGAATGAAAAGGGTGATATCTAACACATGCCTCCTTTTTGCCCCATTTATCTAGTAACAATTTGAAGAGCCATATGAAGGGAAAATTTGACATTAGATACTTTGTTCCTTTCAACTTTTGCTATTTTTTTTTTTATTAATTCAATAAGTAAATTCTTATTTGGAAAAAGAGGTGCATGAACAAAATCAATGAATAAATAAATAAATGAATAAATAAATAAATAAATAAATAATGGCTTAATGTGTAAGTTACTTGTTTTAATGAATGGCCAATGAATATCATAACGTAACATTTTGACCAATCAAAATTGAAGATCTACTTATTCCCTGGGCATAATACATTATCGTACCTTAATTTGAACCATGTATATAACTGTGTAGATACGGACTTTTTCCTGTCGTGTGTGATATCGTGATATGTTATCCTCGAGCAACGCATCTACTGAAGCCGAAAAATTTACAGATACATGTAGCTCTATATAATGTGAAAAAAATACAACCTAGATGCCAGCTCAAAGCAGTTTAGGTCTTCATTTAAAAAAAAAGTCTCTACTAAGATCTTACGGGTTAAGTCCTCAGATTGGTCTTGAAATATTAGGATGTTTCAACAGCTATAAAGGAAATACTTAATGAAATATTCTTGTGTCATTAAAATGCTGTCACAGTCAATCGTTACCACGATTTATGATTTTCAATATGGAAGTTCGATGGGTAAAGAATTAATTTAAAATCACTCTATTCAAACACACACACACACACACACACACACACACACACACACACACACACATATATATATATATATATATTATCATATATATATATGAATAAAAGCAAGGGGGGACTTATTGCTTCTATGTGATCCATGATACCAAGCAAGTTATCACATAACTATGGATCTATAAAATCAATTTTGTCTTACAACCGAATCATTTATGAGGTACACTGGTCCTTTGACATGCAGAAAAAAATACCCAAAACAAAAAGTTTTAGCCAAAGTCAGCCGACGCGGAATGCGCAGGCTGACCTGGGTCGATACTTTTTAAGGTTTGAAGAGTTTGATGAACAATTCTTCTTATTTTTTTTTTTTATCTGAGGTGTGGATGTGTGTGAGGGTGAGGGTGTGTAAGGGTCTCTATGTGTGTGGAGGTGGGTGTGTGTGTGTCAAAAGCATTCTTAAGTTGTTTTTTTCAAATCGCCTTTGTCAGGTGAAAAACTTAGGTAAGATAATTATTATTAAAAGTTGAAAAGTTCAGATGTGAACTTTGTTACCAGGCCACTTTGTTCTTCGCCAAAACCGGTCTCTGTTTCAGCCTGTCGAAAAAGAAAGTCATCATGATTCAGTTAAGGTAATTCTATTTGAAAAAAATTGATGTAAACATGATTCTTTTTTTTTTACTTGTGTTTGCTTGGAACTTTTTAAACAGTAGCTGATACCAAAATAATGAGCACTGAGACAACAATGAACAAACACAGAAATGTCATAATTGCAAACGTCCAAAAAAAATAATTAAAACTATTTTGTACCTAAAAATTTTTGTTTCAAGAGAAATATAATTCATCGTTCTGCATTTCACTGTAGTTACTGTGCAGAGCTTTTAATGCATTCGAATTAATTAACAAATTCACTGACCAGAAAGTATGTCTTGATTCTTAGGGATCAAACAGAAGACAAAAAAATAATATTTTTGAAATATCATCCAACTGTTTAGATATGCAGAAGTACTAGTATTACAACATCCTATTTCACACGATTCTTTTGTCTACTTCTTTGTTTGCTTCGTAATTGAAGCTGAAATATTTTATCAGCACGCTAGGGTGGGCTTTTTTAAAATGTTAGTTCCTAGGGGAAATTTCAAATGTTAAGAAATCTTAGCATGTAGAGAGTAAGCAAACTTAAGCCGTACGACACACGATAAACCTACCACAGGATTTGTGAGTATGTGCTTCAACCTATTCACTTGTTTCTCTACACTTTCTTGACAAACAGCAAATGCAGACTGAAAATAGATGAATTTCACACCACAGTATTCGATTAAAGGCAGAAGCTACCGTATTAACTAGAAACTTAAACTTGTCGTAATAATGTTTTTAATGTCCTAAAATACATAAAAAGAAGACTATGAGTGTTTCAGTAATAGATCTCGTTTATCATACACTTCAGTGAGTACATGATATCAATTTGTCTATGCTTCTCTCTTCTTCTCACAAAGTTCTCCAAAAAAAAAAAAAATGGCGCGCATGCATAATCGTATCTTTAACGCGATTACATTTATAACAATTTTTATGTGGAACAGAAACATGGTTTACATGTCATTTATTTCAGTTGGTTAAATACCTCGTTGACAATGACTTTTGAAATTTATTTACATAGATGTCATTCAAAATATGAGAGTTGAGAGTTCCATACTAATCTTGTCAATCATCTTTTTCTACATAATTTCATATGACGAGGTAGAAGCTCACTTGTAACATATTTAACAAAGACTGTGCAGTCTTTTTCGTTAATTCGTCTTCACTGTAGCTGTCCTTAAATTTATCTGCTAGGATCTCTTGAGCATCTGTATATTGATTGTCATAGAGTTCGCTGAGTCTTTCTGCCAGTTTATTTGGACGATTTTCATCACTTAAGTCTGTGACATTCGGATTTTCATAAGTTAACTGCACTGCCATGTTTTCACTCAGTCTGTAAGAATAAATATTTTAAAAAAAGGAAAGTCCTATTACTGATACCTTTACGCCGCTCCCTCGCCGAAACTATAGAGCATATACATGTACTTGCATTATGTGATGGAAGATGGTAACGGAATAATTGGTTGTATGAAATTATTATTAATCCATTGAAAAGCTTAAGTTCTATTATTCAAGAAATTTATGAATCCGTTGAATAACTAAAAAACAAACGTGGAATGTGCTAGTGCAGTAGAGGGTTAAGTATTTGAAAGTAAACCCTCTCTGCTTCAAAATGTTTTATCGGTTTAACGGTCACATTCCGAACCAATAGCAACGTTTCTTGATTAAATACGTTATCAAAAACGGCTTTGAATATTTTCTCATTAAATGTTTCAATCAATCTCTCTCTCTCTCTCTCTCTCTCTCTCTCTCTCTCTCTCTCTCAAACACAAGGTTTTTGAAGATTTGATCTCATGACTAAACTTTACACTGGTCTGACCTAGCATTGGGATAAACTTTCTGACAAAACCTCAACCTAGCTTCGAACTTGTTCCAATAAGACAAAACTATCTTTGTCCGTGCTTATAAGAGAGGTTTTTTTTTTTTTAATGATGATAGATATCTATTCTAAAACGAAAAACCATCACCTCGACAATGCATCATCCTTTTCCTGTGAGACCCGGTCTATCTGTTCTTGCAATATCTTGTGTTGATACTCCCAGGCTGAGAGTGACTGCTTTAGCGTTTGAATTTGATACTTCAGTCTAGGATGAAAATGAAAACGTCAAAATAAGTCAAAAGCACTATATACACCAAGTAAATTTCAATTTCATGTAATGGAAACCTAAGTCATGTATTGTTATTTGCACCGATTCGTCTGCCTTTGTCCATTTATGTATATTTTAAACTCTTGAAAATTCCGCGGTTATACCTTTCATTTCTCTGGCATTATTGCCCACTAATATTTTATCCACTTAAACGCAAAAACTAAGTTAATATGTCATATTTTCTTTCCGTATTTTGAAATTTTAAGGCGCATTTTTGAGGCGCACTTTACAAGTAACACTATCATTATTTCTTTGTATAGAATTTTTTTTTTTTTTTGTTCACCTTAGAAATTAAACAAATCGGTAATTAAACAGATCTACAGATAAGCTCTATTTTATTCATTGATTGCTTTTACTTCAGTCCAAGCGATTAGTTAATTTGAAATCTAGAAAGACCAAACTAAGAATCATGTAACGTTAAAGTCTCTGGCAAAAATACTTTGCGAAAGGTTACCTGCCAAGTTGAACAGTATTTTATAGAATATCGAATTTACTGATTATATATGGTAAATACTTAGAACCTTATTCATTAGACGCAAATGAATATTGAAAGCTCCCCATTCCTGGGGTAGATATATTAAAACATATTTAAATCGGTGAAATATAAGAAAACCTTGTCTCAGAAGAAATCAACGAATTACTGAGTATTATTGACGACATTTCTTCGTTTTCCCCTGCGGCATTATTCAAAACATCTTGCCATTTTTTACATCTATCTTCTAACCTTTCATTTTCAGACAGGCGAAGCTTTTTATCTGGCACAGAGATACAGCTTAAACAAAAGATAGCGTTTGAAACGTTAATTTTTTTTCTCTTTCAGGGATAATCAAGACTGAGAATAAACAACGAAAAAAAGAAACTGACTTAACATAAAAACAAATACTGCAAATGTGATCTGGTGAGGATACAAACTGATAATAAGACGATTTCGGGATTTTGTTTATATGCAATCACTTTCGCGCATCTAGCTCATCAAACTGAAGATACAAAACTAAATTTGCATATATTTCGGATGCAACCTTAGTAGTGACAATTGAAGCCGCAGAAATTCTACAACAGTATCGTCCTCTCGGCAAATTTGTGAAGAGTACCAAGAAAGACAGAGTTAATAGAGTTCAGGCAGGGTGGCAAGCGACTATATCGCGTCCCAGTGACACGGTTAACCAGTCATTGACCAATAATGACAGCGGCGCCATTACCCCACCCGCTGATTCATACAGAGCGTAAGTTAATATTAAAAGTTCATTCAGAACAAAAATATATCAATAGTTAGGCATTATCTGTTTTTTTATTTTTTGCAAATATATGTCATCGAAATCAATTATTTTCTATAACACCATAATGGGCTTGCAACACGCAAAAAGGGGCATTCGGACATTTGTGTAAAGTGCAGTCCGCGCAGGCTAATCCGAGACGGCACTTTACGACTACCTTAGATTTTGCGCTACACCAGACTTGCGTAAAACAGAAAATTACATAAAAACGGAAAGTGTCGTTTCGGATTAGCCTGCGCAGACTGCGCAGGCTGATCCGAGACGACACTTTACGCAAATGTCCGAATGCCCCTTTTCGCGTGTTGCAAGCCAGATTATATTTTTAAGATCTTCCTGTTACGCATTTATTCATCTATGAAAGAGTAATAGGTCTTGGTTTATGTAACGGATTTTAAGCGATTTTCCTGTGTGTTTTCGCCATAAATTTGTAGGCCTAATACATTGTGGATAAAGAAAATCATTGAATTATGACTCCTTCTAGTTTCCTGTCGTTGAACAATAGACTTGTCTTCTATTTTAGCCTTTCAAAGACTAACTTGATATGCTATACATTTTCTCCGTTTTATATCATTCCTTCATAACCTCTTATAGACTTTTCTCTTAAAATCATTATAGTAGATACCACAAACATAGAAATAATCTATATTTCAACAATAGTGTGATGAAATTATATACAAAGAAAATAACCCTGACATTACAGGAACAATGATAGTATTTGGATATCTGACAACAATCTGTTCTACAATATCTTATTGCGAACTAGTTTCAATGCCAGTATTGGACGGGGTCACACTGTTCAAATAGGAAATATATGAGCAACGAATCTCCAGATAGACAGTTTTGTGTGTTGTTTAGAAATTACACAGATCCTTCTCTTACTATTCCGAGATTTGCGAAAACGCAGCATTATTGTTTTGCTTTTCAAGAAGTATTTTGTAGTACCTGTATTCTGGACATATGTTCTGGTCCTTGTTTTTCAATTTTCAACTTTTATCTTTAATATTCTACGTAATAATATAAAGATATGAGCAAATCTACGTTCCCGAAGAATACCGATGTAATGTTAAATGGATTGTCTTCCTGTAAGATAAAATACGAGAAAAGCTGACAATGAATAATTTTAAACTGATGTTAAACATAAAAACTACAATGTTTCACTAGGAACTTAGGCATGAAATCTCACATGCACAAATATTTCTAAGAAAAAATTTGAATTTCTTTCTATCTTAAAGCTGTGTCGTTTTAAGTCCCTAAGATTTTACTTTGTGATTTGCCTATCCAGATAAAGCTTTTAAACATGCCTGCATGGCGTGAATTAAAATGAACAATACCTTATCCTTCAATTTCAAAGTTATTTAACTGTCGAAGAAATCGTACTCGTTTCGTCTAAAGGTGAATAACAAGTGTTCCCAGAAGAAACACCCTTACCTTTCCACTTCATCATGTTTAGCATGTAAGGCAACATCTAACTCTCCTTGCAAAGTTTTTATTTTACTTTCTAATTCGTTGACTTCAGCCGCGTGTGTTGTCCTGTTATCTTCATCCTCTACCGCTAATCTAGAATAAACATATGATTAAAAAAGTTTTCGTGGCAAATATTTGACATAGTTTTTTATAATTCACGCCCCTTTGAAACTGTACAATGAACTGACGTGTCTGAAATTTACCGAGGGTAGCCTCTCTATAAAGATCCGCTCACAGTAATTTCCACGTCTCAAAATTTAGAAGGTCAAAAGTAATTATATTTTCAAGTTATAAGACATGTTCATTTATGTCATTTTGCATGAAAAAAAAAAAAGTTTTTCTCTTTTAACCTGACTGCTCGTATCCCTACAACAGTTAAATACTTAAAATGATCTTAAATATCTACGGATAATAAGCAAATTGCTACTTGCACAGTACTAAAACCTTCATCGATATATAACACAAGAAAAACTAAATGTTTCTTTACCACAATCTCTTAAACTGATCGAAATGTTAAGGAAGTGAAATATTTAGAATAGCACCTAAACTGTAGCTTTCCCTGTACTCTGAACCATTGGTCTCGGAGCAGTTGTTATTTCATTTCTTACCTTTGGTCATCAGCCCTTAGAGTTGTTCTCTGTTGTCCTCTTAGGTCTTTTCTGCGAGTAAAATAGAACATTATCCCTTATCCTGCTGAAGAACTAAATTGAAATTTTTACCTTGATAGGAAGAAAAACAAAATATTGCAATTTTAAAGTTATGTTTAGGAGAATAATATCTCCTTATCGGACAGTGTAGAGCTAAGATCAGACTGCACGTTCTGTGCAGTCTGATCTTGATATACACTGTTCGCAAAAGGTCAGTGAGTCGCGCTTAGCAGCCTAAGGGTTAAGACCTACAACTTCAATGTCTAATTTTTTTTAGTTCAGTTAAAACCCTACTTTTTCAGTCTAGCTGAATGCGCTGGCTTTTTGATCTACTTTATGATATCGATTAAGATTGAATAGATTGTAAATTGCGGTTGTGCTATTTGGAAATTTTTAATGTATTTATAAATGAAACCCAAGAACCCAGTACTACTTTTCAACAAAATAAAAAAAACAGTGAGGAAAAAAATTGCAAATGCTCATGAGGGAACTTTTCATTATTTCACTTCATATTGAGCCACGAAAGAGTTTCAATATTCATATTTCAGTATCTCTTACGCCGTCTTTCTGTTTATAAAGATACTTTATTTACACTAATACATCAGATCAATCATTGTCGATTTTTGATATGTAGAAACCGAAAAGGAAGTTATGTCACGCCGTTAGTATTTCAAACGAGACGTTCGACCCATACATTAATGTTCGATTTATTTTCTATCAATTTATTTATTGAGAATTAATGATTGAGAAACCAATCAATTTTCACTTTGGAATGAAATGTCACTCAGAGAAGGACACGGCAATAGTTGTACAAGAGAAATTACTTGGGGCAGAAAAATAGAACGGCAGTTAAAAGAAGGAATATGGATCCAGAAATTAGCAACAGTTCGACCGAATGGCTACAATATGAAGAACAATTTTAAGACCCTATCAACAGTAATACAGTGACAGCGCCAAACGACGTCAAAGTGCCAAATACCATCAATGTTTCAAATGACGTCATGTCGTCAATGACAACGTCATTTCATTTAAAAATGGTGGTGGGAAAATAGTCACAAGGCATCAATTTCACGTCAAATTTCTTGATAAAGGCAAACGCCGAAATATTTAAACGGAGTAAACATTTCTAAATTGTGTAAAAAATACATGTTTGACTGGTTGCTACATAAAGAGAATACATGGTTGTTTGACCGATCTGATAATATTCAGACTAAGTTTTCTTTGTCTTTCTTAACGTCTTGATCGATTAATGAACAAAATGAAATGTCTATAATCACAGCATGAACCTTGAGGATGGCACTTCTGCATCACCCTCTCCCTCAACATGACATTTTTCAACGGCTGAATATCCTGAGCTGAAATAAAAGTAAAAGTTTGTCTTGCAACCAGTGTGTGCCATTGTAAGATAAACAAGCAATTTCGTTGAAATGATATCCCCCGCCGAAAAAGACCTTTTTTGATACAAACACATTAGAGGTATTGTGTGTTGCATGAACATGTGGCCTTTTTGTTAATGGTCCATGATAAATTACACATTAAGCCCCCTTTTTCCATGGCACAGCATTTCATTAAATGAAAAATATATAAGCGGTCCATAATGAGATAATACATTAAGTCCCCTTTTACCATAACATGGCATTTCATTAAATGAAAACAAATGATGAAAATATACATCAAGCCCCTTTTTTTCATGACACGTCATTATATATAAAAGAAAATTGTATCAACGGACTATCCTTAGAAAGACATGCATGAAGTTTCATAAATGTTCGTCAAGGACTTTAGAAGATATCTGTCCAGGTGGACGAATGGGCGAACTAACTGTTATTGGTCCATAATGAAATTATACATTTAGCCCCCTTTTTTCGTGACATGGCATTTCATGAAATAAAATCAAATAACTATTGTCTGTGGCTTAATAAAGATGAAGTTTAATTGCATTTTGTCCTGTAGTGAAAGAGATATTGGTCCATAATGAAAATATTTGTCAAGCCCCCTTTTTCCATGACATGACATTCAATGAACAAGAGCGGCAAATTGTCGCAAGATACGCCCGTCCCACCGCCAGTTGTCGAGGGGGGGATAATAATCGTAAAGGGCAGGTACAGGAAAATAGTAGTGCAACAGAAATCATGTAAGTGATTGAAATAGGCATGAATGTCTCCTCTAATGTTAAGGAAACATGCATATGTTTCATGTCATTCCTACATGAAAAGACAAAGTTATATTGTACAGAAGCATGAAAAGCTGTAAAAAAAAAATAATGAATAGGGAATAATTCCAAAAGGGCATTAGGTTAGGTTACGGCTCCAGTGCATTGCACTTTTCGTAACTGCAACAAACATGTTTACCAAGTCTCAAGTCAATTTGACTTGAGGTGACAAAGTTCCGTTCCAGACAAGCAAGAAATACTGTAAAAATGAAGATAAAAGTGGAATTACTCAAAATCCGCGCTAGGTAGAGTTATTGTTCTTGCGCACTGTACTCCGTAATATTGCAACAAACATGCATACCAAGTTCGAAGTCGTTCTGACTTGAGATGACAAAGTTATATTCCGGACAAGCACTAAATGCTGTAAAACTGACGATCAAAGGGAAATAACTCAAAGACAGCACGAGGTAGAGTTACAATTCTTGCACACTGCACTTCCAAATATTGCAACAAATAAGCATACCATATTTCAAATCATTCCTACTTAAGATGATAAAGTTATGCTCCGGACAAGCAAGAAATGCTATAAAAATGAAGATCTAAGGGGGAATAACTCAAAATTTGTGCTAGGAAGAGTTATGGTCCTTGTGCACGGCACTGTAATTTTTCAACAATCATGCATACCAAATTTTAAGATGTTCAGACTAAAAATGACAAAGTTGTATCCCGGACAAGCAGAAAATGCTGTAAAAATGATGATCAAAGGGAAATAACTCAAAGACAGCACGAGGTACAGTTATGGTTCTTTCGCACTGCACTCCGTATCATTGCAACAAACACAAATGCCAAGTTTCAAGTCAGTCGGACTGGAGATGACAAAGTTATGCTCCGGACAAGCAGACAATGCTGTAAAAATGAAGGTCAAAGGGAAATAATTCAAAGACAGCACCAGGTAGAGTTATGTTTCTTTCGCAATGCACTCCGTATTATTGCAACAAACACAAATGCCAAGTTTCAAGTCAATCGGACTGGAGATGACAAAGTTATACTCCAGACAAGCAGAAAATGCTGTAAAAATGACAATCAAAGGGAAATAACTCAAAGACAGCACGCGGTAGAGTTATGGTTCGTTCGCATTGCACTCCGTATTATTGCAACAAACACAAATGCCATGTTTCAAGTCAATCGGACTGGAGATGACAAAGTTATGCTCCGGACAAGCAGAAACTGCTGTAAAAATGAAGGTCAAAGGGAAATAACTCAAAGACAGCACGAGGCAGAGTTATGTTTCTTTCGCACTGCACTCCATATTATTGCAACAAACACAAATGCCAAGTTTCAAGTCAATCGGACTGGAGATGACAAAGTTATGCTCCGGACAAGCAGAAAATGCTGTAAAAATGAAGACCAAAAATTCACCTCAACCGCGTAACTTAAAATCGCTCCCAGTCGGCCATTTTGCATCGAATCAAAAAAACAAAAAAAGTGTCTCGGCGTAATGGGTTATTGTACACACATATAAAGTTTCATGAAATTCCGTCCAATGGTATTGGAGATATTCACCCGGACGGACACACGGACGGACGGACGGACGGACAACGCTTAAACTATATCCCTCCACCTTCGGCGGGGGATAAAAAGAAAGATCACTTCATTTCCCCTTGATTTTTTTTGTACACACTGCAACATAAAAGTATTTGCATTATTAAAACGCTTTATTCTTTCAGTCTCTTTCCTAGACTTTACCTTTGCCATGTCTAAACCAGAGATTAGATTTATGGAGGAGATAAGAATGAATAGACAGAATACATCTTATTATTGTAGGTAAAAACTTTCTACGAGATCACACTACACAAACACGTGTGATACTTTATACAAGAAAATAGATATAAACACATAGCAGTCAAATAAAGGTTGTTACTCTAAGCTAGAAAATTCAAACATGCCAACATTTTTACTTTCTTAGTTAAGCTGGACATAAAACATTGACTCGCATTACCTATGCTCTTTTTTTATCAGCGATGGTAATTTTACTAGCTAATTTGTAATCAAAGCACTCCTTAAATTGTCGTGTCCAAAAGACAAAGTATTGTAAATGAGAATAACACTATGCTGTTAGACTGACTGACTGATTCATATTTTTCTTTAAATAAGTTTGTTATAGATCTATCTGAGTATTGCTAGGAGCATTACTAAAATGCATAGTCTATAAGTTCATACACATCAACAAACACAAACATATAGCACAATTAAAACTTGGAAATTACTTTACTAAATTGGAAAGTATTAAGCTAATCGTTTAGTTAATTTTCTTAAGTGTAAAATTTCCCATCTTAACTTTAGATAAATAAAGATGTATCATGCTTTGTACTTGTTTTGTGTCTATTAGAGAATAGACTTTTTGTGAGCCTATTATTAGAATTGAGGATAAATAAACTAAATAGAACAAAAAGCACTGCTGTTAATTTTATTAGACCTTTGACATATACCATATACATTATACATATGCATAGGTAGAGATATTCAAAGGTTCAAAAAACTCATAACTGGTAAAAGACATTGTTACGAGACAAGCGTAACTAGAAAGAAAACCAGCAACAAGCCTTTAACAATTAACAATATTTATTAATGAATAAAGACAATAGAGTACAATAACAGTTAACTTTGAATGAAATTTTTACAATTTTTAATCTTAGAACAAGAAATAGAATAAGTCCCTCAAAATTAAGAATTATGTTTAGACTACAAAAAGTATGAAATTTCTGGTTCCTAAAACCTAAATTAACAATACTTTTAACTTGCAAATAGATATGAGCAACCTGTTTAAGAAATAAATAATTCCAACTTACAGATCTATATTCCAATTTAAATCCAACACTTTTCACTAATTCTGTATCCTCAAAGCCACAAATCTAAGTTCAAAATCAAATCCACCAAGTAAGTCACTCCTATTTATATCAACTTGGAAAATTCTAGATTAGTCTTTTCTAGAAAGATGACAACATGGATTGGTAAACAACTTGTTTACTAACAACCTGTTTCTAAAAATAACCACAATGGAAAAACCAATGAATGTTCTTTATGTTTCTAGAATACTTTGTATATAGAGTGAAAGTGATTTCACTTTCACTACTAATTTGTATCAATAAGTTCCCTGTCCAGTAAGTTTGACCAAATCGCGCATATTTCTACGTCTTAATGCATACTATCAGGGATGCTGGTCATTTTTTTTGAAATATGATATTGTGTAGCGAAATTGAACGAAGACAAATTAGTTTTCATAATATATCTTCGTAAGATCCTGTGCAACCCATGGGATTTTAATGTTCCGAGGTAAGGTCATTGAATTTGCAAATGTCTCAGTTTATGTCTCAGTGCAATTTGATTTTGTCAAACAATGAGGTTTATAGCGTTTATTTATTTATTTGTTTTTCAATCAAGGTTCTTTAGTGGCCATTGCCTTTATCACGCTGTCACTCTATCACCAATGTTGAATACATTGCACCAACATGAGATGTTAAAAAGTTAAACTTGTGGAATAAATATCCTGCGTAACTATATTTCAAATCCCCTTTTGATAGTGGGTGCATGTATATTGAATGACTAAATATGATATTACAAATCGTTGTCGTTATAAACCAAGTACATACACTGAATGTTTTGTATTAGAACTAAACGGAAAGTACAATTCGTATTTTAAAGGCACAATTAGTCTGCTTTTGAATCTTGATTTTTTTACACAGTATTAGGTAATTAATAAATAATAGTACTTAACGGCGTACCTTTGAAAAAAAAAACGTGGTTTCGAATGTCCATGACTTTGTGAATAGATGAAAAGTTAAAGGAATAACTTATTTGTAAAAAAAAAAAACTGCGAGAGACCGGCACTTACCTTGTTCTGCCTTTATGCCAATAGTAGTGTACAAGTATTGCAAGAATTACGATAACAATCAACTCAACACCCATCGGTATCAGCACTGCTAGCTCGTCAAAACATTCTGTATAGCAAACACACAGTATCGTTGATATATGTGACAAAATGTTTCCTTTTACCCGAAATTGTAAAAAAAATACGTTTATCTTATCACAATTTGGAATCACGACCCAGTATTAATAACTCTGATATCAATTTTGTCAATATAGCGGAAGTCTCAATGGCGACATTGCTTAGTTAATGTTTATTCAGTAAAGCTTTCAATGTGGAGAGAGTCGATTATGCCCTGGTAAGAGAGTTGTACGAAGCATTGATCAAAGAAACAAGGAGTAGTATAGAAAGGTGTACCGCCTGGATTTACTTAACCATTGAACTCCTAAATGAATGAAATGAAAATTTTCATTTAATAGTTACCACCCAAATATTGCGGTTTCAAAGTTGTGCAGTCTGATCTTTACTTACACTGTCCGAAAAATCGCTCCGAATCGCGCTTAGGAGCCTCAGGGTTAACGGAGTTTTTATAGGTTTGAAACGGAGTCAAATAATATCCTTTACTTCACACCTACAATTTAACGTCCAGTGAAATCGCTTTAATACTACCGCGTAAGTACAGAATATCTTATTCAATATTGGACGCTGTAGAGTCCAATATGGATTTTTCAGAACGAGGCAAGAGTCCAATATGGATTTTTCAAAACGAGGCTAGCGTCCCGAACATCGATATTTGACCGGAAGAGTAGTCTACCGAAGTCCGTTTTCAAAAAGCAATTTCAAAACCCTCTTTTGATATGTTTTGATTTTTTTATTATTATTTCAATTGAAATGGCCCTCTACCTGTCGTTTACTTTAAAGCCAATATGGAAGTGTGAAATAAAGAGGTCATTTAGCATGCTTGGGTACAATACTGAATTCAATTGGATTCGTACACTGCAGAACCAGTCTATATTTTGGACTCGGCTGTCCCCTCGTCTAAACTATAGACAGGTTCTGCAGTGTGCTCATCCAATAGAATTCAGCATTGTACCCAAGCATGTTAAACAAGAAATATCTTTTAAAAAAGACAGACGGCGTAAAAGGCACTGGGATATGAATATTTAAATTCGTTTGTAGTATAATATGAAGAGAAATGATGAAAACAGTTCTGAAAGTAGCCTCTTTTAAATTGTTTTGCATATGGTTGAAAGCAGAATTTTCAATAAGATTTAAGAATGAAGAAGCTCTCGTAATGAGCGTTATTGAGCAATACATTAATTGTCATGTTTAACGTAAAATGGGAGTCGACATTCTGCCATGTTTCGGAATATATCGTTTGTTCTGTTTTTTATTAATGAATCATGTTTAAATAAAGGTCTGTTTAGACCATAAGATAAAATCGTTAAAAAGAAAACAAAATAGATTTGTATGTTTTTGTACAAAAATGAAGCACCTTTCAAACATCGATTATTTGTCGTTATCAGAAGGCGGGGTTTTATCACCCCTCTCAATGCTTGACCACACCCACCTACTTTTATTAAGAGTAATTTAGTAGAAACCCAGTTTCTTCGCTAACAACGCAATAAAATCGATTGTTCCCCCAGGTAGGCATAGTTATTCACTTTTCGAATTAAATCACCAAATTCAAGCCATAACATCTTTTTTCATTGTGACAAGAAACGAAATCAGTTGTTTCACAACCCATTTTCGTGTAAGACAATAGAGCGGTAGCCTGCCGTCGCAATTCGTATTCGGTTTTACGCGAGGAAAAACGGGTACCAAATCTTTTACACTAACCAAAATAGAAAACTTGCCAATACTCATTGATATTAGTTTATCCATATGATTTAGATTATAGATGTTCAGCTAGAGTTTAACATCTGCATGGCCAAAAAGTACATCTTTACACAGGTAAATGTGATCATTACGTGATTTTCTAGTCATGAACACTTTTATCCAATGTCGGTAAATTTCTTCCGTGACCTTTATTTTTTTGCGTTGTTTACCTATATTTGGCCAATCACAAAATGTGTAACCTTTCATTTCCTCCTAGTACTGAAAGTAGGTCAAAAGTGAGATCATACAGCTACGCCGAAAAACCTTATAATCCTTGCCTCTCTAGATAAGCATTCAGCTGTTTAAAGCTGTTTTTGACATAAGCCTTTCCCTGCAATATACTTTCCTTTGCTATTCTTTCTATTGAACGAGTGCTTTTGAATGCCTGGTCATTCATTACATAAATTCGTGACCTATTGAACAACTGACTCTAACTTAGCATTAACTCAGACCGAGATATTGTGACTCTCACTTAGCATTTACTCAGACCGAGATATTGTTAAGCTGTCTTAAGGTAGTAGACGCCCAACGCTTCTAGTGCAACATGGAATAAAATTTCTTATTAGCTGATAAATAAGAATTTATACTGATATACTACTTTTGCACATTCTTAACCGACCAGAAATTCCTTTGATGTCTATCTTGAAATTATTTGTTGATACTTTTGTTAGTTTCCTGAAAAGGGAGGTAATTATTATCTCTCTTTGTAATGAGAATATAGTGGTTTAAGATTTATAAATGATAATTCTAAGAAGGAAACAAAGGGAAAAAGTGGCTCGGTTAAAGTAGTACACTAATACTCATTTTTAATCATAGCAGATTTTGTAGGATAATATTATAGTGGAAATAGCTGTTTTCCATTAGGGGTCTACTATCATAAGCAGATACAAATCACCAATCAACTGACATTCACTCAGCATTAATTGTTAGCAAAGTTAAAAACGAAAGCCAAACAAAATACTTTTGAAAAGTTAAGAAAGTCCTAAAAAAAAAAAATCTCACGTGTTACCAAAACTTGCATAGACAAAGAAAACTTACCTTTTAATTCGATTGTCATGTCTGGTATATATAAAAACGGCCCTAAATTCTTCTAAAAGTGCCTTTTTGAACTGAGAAAGCTAATTTAATTAGGGGACCCACGTACAACATAGATAGATAACTAATTCACATCCTTGTATGAAATCTGCTTGATAAAACTGTAGAGATAACCAGACGCAAAGTCCTGTTGTATGTTAGTTTATATCGATAAGCTATACTATACCTACATGTACTAGCCTTAACACGTGACAATGAATTTTGACAGAATCAAGGTTTTATAAGACATCATTACAAAAATTTGTCAGAAATTCTCTTTGAAGTGTCAATCGCACAGATATATTTTGTATCATTACACCTGTACGTTTTACCGGAGATTTGCGGAACATCCGTGAAGATCCTCTATAATACTCGTCCTGCCACAACCCTTTACCACACAATCCCGATTTTTAACGACCTTGAAATAAAAAAAAAATATTTCAAAAACATTTTGGAAAAAAAAAGGTGGAAAATGCTGGTGAGCGGCTTGGTAGTAACTGCATAAACTGTCCCTCTTACCCCCGCCCCCACCCACTCTATTGTTTTTCTGTTTAGTATACACTAAACAAAACTTCTAAACGGCTACTTTTAATCTGGAATTCCCCGTAGACATTCTCTTGCGTCCGCAAAGGACGTTTCATTTGGTTTGATTTTTTGTTTGCAGAATAATTGACTTGTGTAAAAGCGTACACCATCCAAAGTCTGAAACGATTTTTTGACTCTTTCTTCTGAAAAGAGATTATTTAACATACATTGAATAGATATTGAAATTGAATAATCACTTTTTTTGAAAACTTCATCAGTAATCTATGTTTCTCTTCTAAAGCTGTTTTGGCTGATAATCACCACGCATGCACAAACCATGTATTTTCCCTCACTTGAAAAAGAGGTGCCTTCTGTTGGCAAAATCAAAAACCTTTTCATTACAATACGATACAATGCGTACAATGGCCAACGTCTAGACATATGTTACAAAACGGTTTTATTTACCTGTCTATTAGACATGTACAACGAGAGTCGAAAATCGAGAACGAAAGCCGAAAGCGGAAAATCTCTAGGGGTCGTATAAATGTGTTCTACTGAATGAAGTACATGAATGTAAAACTGATTCAAATAACATAAGCTTTTTCGTGTAATAGTTTAGTTTCAGAGGATAGGACCTATGTCTTTCCTATTACTCTCAGACGATTACAATGTCTTTTTACGGTCGGCTGATTTCATGATAAGAGGGAAAACCAGTATTCTTTTCTTCTAAAATGCCCGTTGTACTGTTTATGTAATGATACAATGTCTTTTACTACTCTCAGATGATAATTTTAGTCTTTGTTGACATACACAAAGTTACATAACAAACACATATAAATCAATTCGATAAACGTTTCATTAATACTTTATATTATATTGCTTGTTTATGCGAATACAGTTTTAAAACCTAGAACCGTGATGAGATAATATAAACATGATTGTGTTGGGGTTTCAAATTATCTCGTCACGGTACGTGATTTAAGGCTGGTTATCCCAAACACAAACAATAATATAAACTGATAATGAAACGTTTATCAAAAGAGAGGTAAAACAGGTTAAACGCATTTCTTCATTACATAAACAATACAACGGTCTTCTTAGAAGAAAAGAATACCGGTTTCCCCTATCATTATGAAATTGGCCGACCGGAAAAAGACATTGTTATGATCTGAGGACGATACCTGTGTTACCTTTTATGTGTTTGTTTTGTTGCGTTTTGTATGTAAAGGCTAAAATTATCATCTGAGAGTAATACAACATACCAATGCACCACAGATATAAACTGTTTCGAACAAATATTTCCTTTGGTTTCTCCAGACACTGCTGATGGCCTTGTAAACTATAATTCGTGCAATAGCATGCTCAGCTGCTACACGGTATCGTCTATGATAGCAGGTGAACTTCCTGTAACAGCGTGCATCTCGAACTCTGCGTAATTGTGCTGCAGTAAACGGAGGGTTTTTATCTCTTAATAACGCTCATTCATCTGGAAAAGGCAAATCTTCTCCAGTTTGGCGCATTAAACGAAACTGTTGCGCGTCATTCTGGTGGCCGAGAAAGCCATGCTAAATATAGCGAATGATACCCGAACAATCAACTTTGATTTGAGTATGTACACAATGGTAATGATGATGGCCAGTGAGCTAACATCCTTGGCTGTTGGTTGGACGTTAAAATTCGTGACTGGTCCCATCAATGGCGCTGTTTCAATTTTTGGGTCTTGTGTTCTGCATATTTCACCACTCATCTAATGATGGTCATCGAATATAACCTGCTAAACATACATTAAATGCTGGAATAGCCGCCAGTATCTCATTATCAAGAGTTTTCTTAACTAGCATTGAAAAGTGTTGAAAGCATTCTATCTGTCAGGTATGTTTGTGCTCACACCACAAATAAGAGAGCTATATTGCGTTTCGACAAAATATTTGGCAACTTGGGTAATTCTACCATATCGACTCATTGAAGAAATCTTTCCGGGCTATCATCCGTTGCTTCATTAAAATGAAACTCGCATCATTGCATCGTTGACAATATATGATTCGAAAAACATTTCTCCTAGAAAACACTTGACTGTCAAAAATCATGATGCAGTCTGTTGCTAATATCAAGTTACGGGTTTGGCGGTAAACGGCACATAATATCCCGTAAAGCCGATATATATTTACGAAACTGTATGAAATCCTGTGGCGGTTGGCACAAAAGTATTGCCTCACTTAGCTTTTGGGGTCTGCGAGCATTCATTTTACAAAGATATATATTTTGACTGCGAAAGCATACGTTTTGAAAGTTGCGATTGTGTACATTCGGTTTTGGAAACAAATTATAGGTATTTTATCAACACGAAAAGCAATGACCCTACACAATCACCACTTTCAAAACGTATACATATTTATACTTACAGAAGCAAATTCGGGGTCCTACGTGGTTCAGTGGTAAATTGTGGAACTCGTGACCTGGAGGCCTAGGGCTCCAGCCTCAACAAATCGCGTTTTCGTGGGAGTGTCCTTGCTCAAGACATTTCACAGCCCTAGCCTAGTACTGGTGAATCCAGGAAATACATGAATATGTGAGCTGTCGTCGTGATATGACTGAAATAATGTTGAAAGCGGCGTAAATTAAAATTCAATCAATCAACCAATCACAATCAAAATATAGTTTTCCTTAAAACCGTTATAATCCCTATCCAAAACCGACTGTATATGTATGCAGCTTTGCAACTAGCCTCAAATACCTCGTGCAATGCGTGGGGCAGCTATGCTGTGTTGTCAAGCAGTCATCAGTTTTCTGAGCAGATTTTATCAACATGCTATACAGACCGTACACAATCGCCATTTTCAAAACGTATATTTACACAATTAAAATATAAAAGGCCATCAGCATCCTTTGGACAGACCCAAGGAGATATTTGTCGTAAACAGAATACATCTGTAGTGCATCTGCATATTCTGTTAGAAAGACAAAGGTCTTATCATCTGAAACTGAAATGTTGCACGGAAAAACTAACGCTATTTGAATCAGTTTTACATACTTCATTCAGCGGAGTGCATTTATACAACCCCTGGAGTTTTTCCGCTTTCGTTCTCGGCTTTCGACTCTCGCTATACACGTCTAATGGACATGTACAGCGAGAGTCGAAAGCGGAGAAACACAAGGGGTCGTTTCAGCATTACCAACGACAATTATGATGTATGTAAAACTGATTCAAATTGGACATGTACAGCGATGGTCGAAAGCCGAGAATGAAAGCCGAAATGAGAAAAACTCAAGGGGTCGTTTAGATGCTCCAATGACGTATGTGAAACTGTTCCAAATAGCGTTAGCTTTTCCGAGCAATATTTCAGTTACAGAGGATAAGACAGGTCTATGTTTTTCCTACGGCATACCAATGCACCACAGATATAAACTGTTTCAGTCATATATCTGCTTGGGTGTCTCCAAACACTGCTGATGGCATTGCAGTAAACTTTAATTTGTGCAATGGCATGATCAACAGCTACACGGTATCGTCTGTGATAGCGGTTGAACTTCCTGTAAGGGCATGCATCTCGAACTTTTAGTAGTTGTGCTGCAGTGAATGGAGTTATCACTGAAAGATTGTTAGGATAAATTGTTTCTACTAATAATGCACATTGACTTAGAAAAGGCAAAATAGGCAAATCTCCAATTTGGCGTATTAAACGGATCTGCTGTGCGTCATTCTAGTGGCCGAGAAAGCCAGACTCAGTATAGCTAATAGTGCCCGAGCAATCAACTGTGATTTATGTATATAAACAATGGTAATGACGATGTCCAGAGGAGCAATGTCCTTGATGTTTGTTTGGACGATAAATTTCGTGACTAGTCGCATCAATGGCACCTAAAGCTGCCTCAATTTTATGCCATGTGCCCTCCATATTTCGCCACTCATCTAATGATGGTCAGCGAATATAACCTGCTAAACACGTATAAAATACTGGAATAGCCGTCTGTGTCTCATTTTCAACAGTTGATAAACTCACATTGAAAAGTGTTGAAAGCATTCTATATATCGGATATGTTCGTAACCACATACTAAATAAAAGAACTCTATTGCGTTTCGACGAAATATTTGGGAACTCGGGTAATTCTAGCAGATTGACTAATTGAAGAAATGTTTTGGATTCCACCCGTTGCTTGAAAAAAACTCGTATTGTTGACAACATATCATTCGAAAAACATTTCTCCCAGAATACTGTCATAATCATAATGCAATCTGTTGCGAATATCAAGAAATGCGATTGGCGGTAAATGGCACATAATTTCCCGAAGCCTATGCATATTTACGATAATGTACGAAATCGGGTAGCGGTTGGCACAAAGTATTGCCTAAATAAGTTATTGGCGTCTGCGAGTATTCATTTCACAAGAATATATATATATTTTTTGATAGTGAAAGTATACGTTTTGAAAGTGGTGATTGTGTACATTCTGTTTTCGAAACGGATTATAAGAACTTAATCAAAACGATAAGCAATGACCGTACACAATCACCACTTTCAAAACATATACATGTACTTTCAAAATCAAAATTAATATTTCCTTAAAAATCCGTATTGAATCCGTTTCCAAAGCCGAATGTATATGTATAGAGCTATGCAACTAGCCTATAATAACTCGTGCAAGGCGTTGTCAAATAGTCGTTAATTTTCTATCCAGATTTTATTAACATGCTACACAGACCGTACACAATCACCACTTTCAAAACGTATACTTTCACAATCAAAGTACAGTTTTCAACATCATTTCAGTCATATCACGGCGACAGTTCGCATATATACATGTATTTCTTGGGTTTCACCGGTACTAGGCTAGGGCTCTGAAGTGTTTTGCCTAACGACACTCCCGTGAAAAACCCAATGGATCCAGTGAGGCTCGAGCCTTGGGCCTCCAGGTCACGAGCCCAATACTTTACCACTGAGACACGCAGGATTCCCAAAATATATAAGCCCATCAGCAGTGTTTGGAGAAACCCAAAGAGATATTTGTCCAAAACAGTTTATATCTATGGTGAACTGGTATGTTGTAGGATAGAAATAGGTCTTATCCTCTGAAACTGAATAATGCACGAAAATAGCTAACGCTATTTGAATCAGTTTTACAAACTTCATTCCGTGGAGCGCATTTATACGACCCCTGGAGTTTTTCCGCTTTCGGCTTTCGTTCTCGCTGTCGACTAATGGTATTTATTCTAACCCAGAGGCTACCTCGCACGATTCAAAGCGCTCTTGCAGATAGCGTAGATCAAGATCAGACTGCACAAAACGTGAAGTCTGATCTTGTTTCTCCACTGTCCGATACGGGGAGATCTTTCGGTCAAAACAACTTTAAAATCGCAATATTTTAGTCTATACCATGTCTGAAATGTCTGTTCTATATCATATACTGTAGCAGTTGAACTCTTTACCAGATGATAAAATTTTCACACTTGCCCACTGAGAAAGCATTAAATTTTGCAGAAAACAAATCAAACAAATGTTGCTCTGGTGATAGGATTCTTCTTTGAAAAAAAGGCAGAATAGAATTGTGGGAAAAAAGGAAAAAACACTAGTTACCGCCATTTTCCCTTCTCCCACAGTGGTTTGTTTTTACTTTTTTCTCAGAGTCGTTAAAACTCGAGTTTATTTTGTTAAGGTTTAAGGGTCAAATATGAAGGCCATAGCAAAAATATAGAGACTTAAATGTTTCTGTCTATTTCAATTTTCTTTTTAGCTCACCTGACCACGAAGTGCTCAGGATGAGCTATTGTGATAATTCAGCGTCCATCGTCGTCCGTCGTCCGTTCGTCCGTCGTCCGTCCGTCGTCCGTCTGTCCATCGTCCGTTCACATTTTTTATTTACACTCTAGCATCTACAAATATAAACTAATCAGCACCAAACTTGGTCAAAATGTATATGACAATAAGATCTCGAATGAGTTCGATTATGGGTCTAATCGGACCAGAACAACTGGAGTTATCTGCCCTTGAATTAGAGAAATTGCTATATTTGACTTTGTTTACACTCTAGCATCTACAAATATAAACCAATCAGCACCAAACTTGGTCGAAACATATATGACCGTAAGATCTCGGATGAGTTCGATTATGGGTCTAATCTGACCAGAACAACTGGAGTTACATGTATCTGCCCTTGAATTAGAAAAATTGCTATATTTGACTTTGTTAACACTCTAGCATCTACAAAAATAAACCAATCAGCACCAAACTTGGTCAAAATATATATGACCATAAGATCTCGAATGAGTTTGGTTATGGGTCTAATCGGACCAGAACGACTGGAGTTATCTGCCCTTGAATTAGAAAAATTGCTTGTGTACGCTCTAGAGGCCACATTTTCAGTCTGATACTCATGAAAATTGGTCAGAATGTTTGTCTTCATGATATCTCAGATTACTTTGAAAATGGGTTATATTGGGTCAAAAACTAGGTCACTAGGTCAAATCTTAGAAAAACCTTGTGTACGCTCTAGAGGCCACATTTTCAGTCCAATACTTTTGAAAAGTGATCAGAATGTTTGCCTTGACGATATCTTTCATGAGTTTGAAAATGGGTCATGTTGGGTCAAAAACTAGGTCGCTAGGTCAAATCTTTGAAAAACCTTGTGTACGCTCTAGGGGCCACAATTTCAGTCCAATACTCTTGAAATTCGGTCAGAATATTTGTCTTGATGATATCTCGAATGAGTTTGAAATTTTGGCCATGTCCGGTCAAAAACTAGTTCATTAGCTTAAATCATGATAAAACCTTGTGTACGCTCTAGAGGCCATATTTCAGTCTGATACTCATGAAAATTGGTCAGAATGTTCGTCTTTATGATACCTTGCAGGTGGTCAAAATGGGTCATGCCGGATCAATAACTGGGTGACTAGGTTATATCTTAGAAAAACCTTGTGTACGCTCTAGAGGCCACATTTTCAGTCAAAAAATCTTGAAAGTTAGTCAGAATGTTTGCCTTGATAATATCTCGGACGACTTAAAAGATGGGTCATGTCGGGTCTAAAACTAGGTCACTAGGTCAAATCTTCGAAAAACCTTGTGTACTTTCTAGAGGCCACATTTTTAATGCAATAATCGTGAAACTTGGTCAAATGTTTGTCTTGATGATTTCTTGGACCAGTTTGCAAATGGGTCATGTCGGGTCAATAACTAGGTCACTGAGTCAAATCTTCGAAAAGCCTTGTGTACGCTCCAGAGGCCACATTTTCAGTCAAATTCTCATGAAAATCTTGGTAGAATGTTTGTCATAATATCTCGAAAGAGATTGAAAATGGGTCATGTTTGGTCAAAAGACTCAGGTGAGCGACTTCAGGGCCATCATGGCCCTCTTGTCTTTTTCTTTTTTCGGAATTATTTCTTAGGTTTAAGACATAACCTTCGGATGGATTTCCGAACGGCATAAACTAGGACTGGAGTACACAGAGCAATTTCTTCTTTTCCAACATTTTAAGCTTATCATGTTTATTTGCTCAAATCAAGTAACTAGAAACTATCTCCTTTAACCCTTTCATAGGCGAAAACAGGGACTTTTGCGGACAGCATAGATCAAGATCAGACTGCACAGAACGTGCAGTCTGATCTTTGATCTATACCGTCCGCTTGTGTAGTCAAGCCTATACAATCAAAATCTTTGTAAGTTTGAATGGATTGTATTTAGAGCCGTCGAAAGAGGTCAAGTTTATTTATTTCGCGCTGAAAGACTTTACGCACTTGAACTGCCACACCGGTACCAAGGCACCTGTAGAATATAGGCTGAAATGGCATGGCATCTAACAAAAGGGCCATGATAGTCCTGCATCGATCCACTTCCTTTTAAATATATGTATCATACACTTCATTGGCATAAATCTTAAAAAGTCTGTATGTCAATGAACTTTCATAGAGGAAAATAGCCCACCCACCCCACTTTCCATCGCCCCCTCCCCCCCCCTAAAAAAAAAAAAAAAAAAGAAGGAAAAAAAGAGCCATATCTTCTTCAAATGAACATATTATGTCAAAGAATGTTTTAAAGTCTTGCTAAGTATCATACATACCAAATGTCGATGAACTATAAAAAAGACAGCTTTGACAGGTTTCCAGGTTTTAGAACCAGAAAACATGTTTTTGAATGGGATGAATAGTAAAGTTCTGGGAAAAAAAACTGTATAATAGAAACCTTACTTTATACTAAATATGAAACTCATTGGAGCAAAACTATTAACATCAAAATAAATCACTCTCGACAACTGAACATTTTCTTCCAAAAAGAAAAGAATAAATAAATAAATACGCAACACAAATCATGCAATAGTGCAGTTTGATAATCAAGGGAAGTGAATGGTTGGTTGGTTGTATTGGGGTTTAACGCCACTTTAACAGCTAAGGTCATATCATGGCGGTCGGTGACGCACATGTGTTTCCTGGCTTTCTCACACCAGTACTAACACAACTTTCTTTCCAAAGCCACCGACTACTTTTCTCACATGCTTCAGCAGAGGTGAGAGGCGAAAATGCGCCGGAAAGAAAGTTCGCCTCAACCGGATATCGAACTCACAACCACCAGGTCATGAGTCCGACACGCTCACCACTGAGCCACCCAGGCGGGCAGGTGAATGGTAACAAACTGTTACTCTTTTATAACAGCAGTTAGTTCTCTTGATCGTTACATTAGTTTAAGCCATAGTGAAGATTTTTAAAATTTTCACCAGTTAAGCCTTTTGTAAAATGCGTTAGCCCTTGGGCTATAATTTCAACAGTCTTGCTACAAGCCTACCAGATGAAGCGACATGCAAAAACTTAGTATGCTTAGACCGTACGGTTAGGAACCAGATGGGTCTTTCAGTTTTCAGGTTATGGGCCCCTGTAAAACTTATGGCCCACGGAGTAGGACCAGTTTTGACCCTAGGGCTATAAATAGGACATCATAGTAGAGGTCTACTATATGAAGCAGCATGTCAAATCGGTAAGCCAAGGCCTTACAGTTAGGATCAAAATGTTTTTTGAAGTTTTCACTGTATAAGTCAATGAATGCAGAATCGAGAGAGATTAGTATAAGTTGTAAGAACTTGTTTCTCAGTCGATGTAAAATAAATATGTATAAGCTAAGCCAATGTATAAATTGTGACCCCAGGGGTGGTACCAATTTTGACCCCATGGCTATAATGTAAATACTTTTACAAAGCATCTACTAGATGAATTTGATAGCCCTAGGGTTTACGGTTTAGAAAAAAGAGAATCTTTTTAAAACTTATAATCATATAGATCTAAGCCCATGTAAAACTTGTGACCCCTGGGGTGGGACCATTTTTGATCCAAGGGCTATAATTTCAAGAATTTTAGAAAATTTAGAGATAGGTAAATAGATAAAGCTACATGCCAAATTTGGTAGCCCTAGGCTTTATGGTTTCAGGCAAGATGAGTTTTAAAGATTTTAACCATTTTTCAGTTACGTTGCCATGGAAACCAGATTTTTTATTGGAATCAAACTCTTTGAAGGAATCCTGAAGAAGGCTATAACAGCATCATATCTATTAAGTTTCAGAAAAGAAGATGTTTGAAATAAAATTCAACTCACTCCGGACGTCCGGACGGACGCCAGCGCGCACCTACGGACGGACGGGCGGACAATAGGCATGGCAGAGGCCCGCTGGCCTTCGTCCGGTAGAGCTGAAGATGAAAAAAAATACAATCAGTCAAGAAAATAGTGACAAGGTAAATTTCGTTCAAATATCGAGTAACGTCCTGAAATTACAATAATTCGTTTCTTTTACTGGCAAAAGTAAAATTTCGCAACATAGTAACTGAAGAGCAAAGCCACAGCCGTGAACAACTGAAATGTGGAGTTTCAAAAAGAAGAAAATAATCCTAACATTAATTCACAAGGATAACCATACATTTCTAAGGCCGTTTCGTGGCATAAAGTGTCGCAACATAACGGATAGTATTGGTTAAAGATCAGACTGCACATTCTCTGTCGTTTGATCTTGATCAACACTCTCTGCAAAAGCAACACAAGTCTCACTCAATTCTAGAAAAGAGTACAAAGGGTGGCGAACAACAAAGCGGTAAACACAAAGGCTAATCGATGTTCTACCGGAACTTTTTGTTGCTGTGGCGATAATGACAACAATCAGGAACGTCAACAAGGAAATGATAAAAAACCATTAACCTTGAGTTCTTTTCATAGTTCATCGCTTAACTCTGATAGCTGAGCCCTCGGTCAGTATTTTTCCACCATTTTAAGTTTCGTTCGGCAAAGTCCAGCCGTTCCGTCGTTAACCCTTATCCCGCTAGAAAAGTTAAACGAAACTTTTTAAGCCGATAGCAAAAACCCTAATTTTGCTATTTCAAAGGTAATTTTTTGTGGGGACAATATCTCCTTATCGGACAGTGTAGATCCAAGATCAGACTGCACGTTATGTGCAGTCTGATCTTGATCTACACTGTCCGCAAAAGGTCTTTGAGTAGCGCTTAGCTGCCTAAGGGTTAACTAACAGGGCTTGAAACCAAGTGGTCCCCTAGCGAGGCAGAATTCTTCCTGAGGATTGATGATAGTTATTGCGACATGATCAATTCTTCTCTCATCGCACAACGCTATTCTGACAATGTTACTCTGGAAATGCATGAGTAGGTGCACTGATCACCGCGATATAACTAAGGTTATGTTGAAAACGACGTGAAATACCGGTTGCTCGTTGGATAAAGGAGTTTTTAGTTCGAAACTTTGGGCGGCATAAATTCCTTCCGAAGATTGATAATACTAATAGTTACAAGACCCATTCCTCTGCTGAAATGCAGTCAATGGTTTTGACAGAGTCCTGCACAAAATACTGGTTAAAGGCACAGATGACTGCAAGCGTAGGACTCTGGTAATCATAGTAAAAACATTATACCATAAAAAAGCTTTCGAACGTGACTGATTGATCGATGGATTGATTGAGCGGTCTATTGATCGAATGGTGTATTGACTTGTAGGTAGGCAGGGTAGGTGGATAGGTAGGTAGGTAGATAGGTAGGTAGGTATAGGTAGGTAGGTAGGTATAGGTAGGTAGGTAGGTATAAATAGGTAGGTAGGTAAGTATAGGTAGGTAGGTAGGTAGGTATAGGTAGGTATAGGTAGGTAGGTAGGTAAAGGTAAGTAGGAAAGTATAGGTAGGTAGGTAGGTAGGTAGGTATAGGTAGGTATGTAGGTAGGTATAGGAAGGTAGGTAGGTATAGGAAGGTAGGTAGGTATAGGTAGGTAGGTAGTTATAGGTAGGTAGGTAGGTAGGTAGGTAGGTAGTTATAGGTAGGTGGGTAGGTAGGTAGGTAGGTATAGGTAGGTAGGTATAGGTAGGTAGGTAGGTATAGGTAGGTAGGTATAGGTATGTAGGTATAGGTAGGTAGGTAGGTAGTTATAGGTAGGTAGGTAGTTATAGGTAGGTAGGTATAGGTAGGTAGGTAGTTATAGGTAGGTAGGTAGGTAGGTAGGTAGGTATAGACAGGTATGTAGGAAGGTAGGTAGGCATAGGTAGGTAGGTAGGTAGGTATAGGTAGGTAGTTATAGGTAGGTGGGTAGGTAGGTTGCTTGCTTGCTTGAAAGATTTTTTCATGGTTTTGTCGTTTTATTGATGCTCCAGGCAATTTCCATTATTTCTTGAGAGACAACAGCTCACTTATTCAGTTGCTGTCTGTGTTGCACCGGGAACGGCTGGATCTCCACAGTACCTTGCCAAAGGACACTCCAGAGAAAACTTTACTCACAGATAAGGCCTAAAATCAAAGATTCCGGATTTGATTTCTTGACCACCATTTTAGGAACTGAGCCACGCAGGAATCCAAAAACAAAAACAAGAAACATCTATAAAAATAGACGGCGTACATTTGCCAGCAAGTAGGCAGGGCTACATTTTTTACCAATCACAAATTTCTATCTATTCATTTGTTATCAGTACCAAAAAGTAGGTCAAACGCCAGCACATTTAGCTACGCCGAAAAATATCCAATATCATACACACAGGGTGAGCTTAGAGAAAAACCCATTTGAATAAGATTTCTATGGTCTAGTTGCTCGGGTGACGAGACAACAGAAGAAAACCATTGTTTATCAAGGTCTCTTAGTCATGGAACCGCCACAATAGGTAAAATTCAATTACTAACGTTAACAAGCCTTAAAGTAACAATAAAGGCCAAATGTAAACAAAATGGGTGTTTAAATGCATTTGAATTTATATTATACCATTCAAAAGTATGGAAATTATTGTGAAGATGACAACCAGTCATTGTACGGTCGGTCCAAGTGTTAGTCGCTGACAGAGAAATTAATTTCAAAACTAGGTTAAAACCTGTCTGGTAGCTGTGTCTTTTGTTTACTTTTTGCCTGATTTTGATTTTTTTTTTTTCTGCCAGCGACTGACATATGGCCTGACCACACGATAACAGACTGTCATGTCCACAATATTTTCCATACTTTTAAATGGTATGATTTAAATTTAAATGTATAATGATACCTGCTTTGATATTATGGTCTTTACTAGGCCTCTAACCTTCATTCAAATAATCCCGGAGTTTACCGACCGTTTGGAAAAAGGCTTTTGAAAACATTGTGGAAAAAAGGAGAAAATGCTGGTAACCAGCATTTTCTCCTTTTCCCACGACGTTTTTTACCCGACATTTATTCATTTATTTCCTTACTTTATCTGATGTACCCAACAATTTCGGTGGTAATGCTCTCGGACGACATCTATGGCTTTCAAGTGAGAATCCTTTTAATGTAATCTTACGTTATCGCATCATATTGTTTTTCTATGTCATTTTTTCAACTCTGAGCTGCTAAGCGAGACTAAATGGCCTTTTGCGGACAGTGCAGATCAAGATCAGACTGCACATAACGTGCAGTCTGATCTTGGATCTACACTGTCCACTAAGGAGATATTTTTCTCTTATAATTAACTTTGAAAGCGCAATATTTTTGTTTTTCACTATCGGCTTGAAAGTTTCATGGAGCTCATTTAGCAGTCTAAATGTATATGGGTTAAACCCAAATACGGTTAGAAGATGAATAATATGGAATACCTTTAATCTCTTACACAAAACATTTATCCTCTTAAAGATTAACTGAATTGGGCTTTTGCAATGGAACCTTCATTGCCGAGCCAAAGTATTGCAGTCAGTAGCATACAGGATTTGCCACCAGGGGATCGCTGGTTCGAGTCCCCAGCTCGGCGAATTTCTTTCCGAGGATTGATTATAGTCATTACCACAGGATTCATTCCTCTCTCACTGCTGATTATCGTTTCGACAATGGATCTGTTGGAAAGCAGCCAGTGGCTTTGAAAGAATATTGTACTAAGTACTTGTAAGAATAACTCCAGAAAAGGATGGAAAGGTGCACTGGCCGCCGGGTTACAATTGAAATAATCTTGAAAACAGCGTTAATCCTCTATACAATCAAAATCAGTATTGTCAATTAGCCGCAATTTTCATTCGCTATATCAGCGACAGAGCCAAACTATATGAGCCGTGCTCTGGCAAAAAGGGGCTTAATGAATCTCCGTGATGCATTATACCGAGCAAGTCATCACGTAATCATGGATCTATAAAATTCATTTTGTCCAACAACCAATTGAATAATGAGGTAGAGTGATCCTTGGACATACAGAAAATTGACCCATAGCGAAAAGTTTCGGCCCAGGTCAGCCTGCGCAGATGCATTAAGCCCCCTTTTCACAGAGCTTGGATCATATAATTGGCTTCTTGCCACTGGAAACCAGATCGATTTATTGCTCGTCAAGGTATTGCCTGTTTACATTTATTTATTCAAACATTCCCGATCCCTTTGTATGTAAATTGAACAATTAAAAAAGCCATTTCCAGTCGGTGGAAAAACATATCACGTGACGATGAGTAATTCCTTGTTGAGTGAAATAAATGTGATTTCGCAACAAACGACTTTCGAAGGTACCCATGTAAAAAGGATTGATAGTCATCGACCTGGGTTATAAAGCACGAAAAAACATAGTGGTAGAATGAGAAATCTTTCGGTTTGAGCATTTGTTACATTCTCCGAAGTGTTTTGAATTGAAGGCTCTTGCAAGACATAAAAAAGGAAACCTGCAAGGGGTAATTTAACGCTTAGGCTACCAAGCGCGACTCGATGACCTTTTGCGGACAGTGTAGATCAAGATCAGTCTGCACAGAACGTGCAGTCTGATCTTGAATCTACACTGTACGATAAGGAGATGTCTTTTTTTTTCTCAAAATATCTTTGAAATAGCAAATTTTGGGTTTTACTACAGGGTTGAAAGTTTCATTTCACTTTCTTTGCAAGATAAGATTTAAAATCCTTTCATCACCAAAGCTATAAAAAGAGGCTTTATGCTGACGGTATAGAACAAGATCATACTGCACAGAACGTGCAGTCTGATCTTGTATCTACGCCGTCTGATTTTAAAGTCAATCCTACCTGACAAAAATCTGAATAACTTCCGCTAGATTGTATTTTTCGGCCGTCGAAAGACGCCGAATGAATTTATATGGCGCTCAAAGAGTTATCTGTCATTGATTTAGAACTACAGAGTAACTGTGGTTGTTAGCAAATATTTGCTTATTTCCTGTTTCTTGCCACCCCCTATATCCTGTATCAGGAGCATGTTACAAGTTGAAAGTAACACAACTTCTGATTGGCTAAACCAAATAGCCAATCAGAAGTTCTGTTACTTTCAAATTTAGAAAATTCTGTAGAATAAGACCCAGACATTTCTAAAGAGTGGTTGGTCAATTCGGACTCTGGATACTTTTTGGTCGATATTCTTCGATGTCAACAATGATGTAACATACCCTTGTCGTAGACAACTGTTTCAGACACGTTTTGGGGAAATAAACGAGTGCAAGTCATTTATAAGCAGTTGCTTCATTTTCTCACTTGAAGGTGTGTGTTCGAGCCCCACAGCTGTCCATCTGAAATTACTAATAGTCTTTCGGATGAGAAGTTAAACCTTGGTCTCGTGTGACAGTGCTATACACCGAGCACGTTAAGATGGTTTCGTCCTGTATCTTGCAATATCCCTTGTAACAAAGCTAACAGCCTTCAGGGGCGTCGCCCATATGTGTAACCGGTGACAACGACAAATAAACATAAATTCTATCAATCCCCAAAACTCTTCCATAACGTTGTACAATGATATTTGTTATGCATTATAGGCGATTTTCAGGAAGTGGAATTGCCGTCTATTTTTTGAATGGATCGCGCATGCGCATAGGATGTCTGGCAAAAACAGCGAAGCAAGTCATCAAATCATTATAGATCCCTAAGAACCAATTTGTTTAACAACCGCCAAAATCATCAGGTAGAATAGTCCTTAACATACAGGAAATTGAAACATAGCAAGGCTGCCATGGGTTGATACTTTTTGCAGATACTTTTAACCATCATTACAAGAATGTGTGTCTGCTGTATTTGATTTTAACCCTTTACCGCACAATGCCGACTTTCAACGCCACTGGGAAAGATGCATTTTGAAAACATTGTGGGAAAAGGAGAAAATGCTGGTAACCAGCATTTTCTCCTTTTCCCACAATGTTTTCTACCCATTCAAAGAAAAAAACTGCACCATTTGAGTCACTATGAAATTGTCGTCTGCAAATGCATTCAATTTGAACATTGCTAAAACTTTGTCGTCTAGTAAAGGGTTAAATGATTAACCCCCCCCCCGCCCCGGTCAGTTTAAGGTGCGGCCTTTCGAGTGTTTTGTCGTTATAAACAGGCCGAACCTTTTTATTATGTTTTTCGTAGGCTTTATAGAGTAGAGATGTTGGCATAAGTTTGTGGCTTAATTCTTTACAATACGATCCCGAGTTTCAACGACCCAGAAGATAGAAGCTTGTTGAAAACATTGTTGGAAAGGAGAAAATGCTGGTAACCAGCATTTTCTCCTTTTCCTACAATGTTTTCTACCCTATCAAAGACAGAAATCATCATTTAAAGAGACATCTTTACAGCCAGAGGGTAAACAAACGCTGTTAAAACTTGACAGTAATCTAGTCAGTTGTGTAAACGTAGATTAAAAAAAAAAAATCAATATAAGGTGTATGGGGTGCAGAAACTGTAGGGATTTGTCTTCGATTTAAACCGGAAACTGTGGTTGTTATGTCTATGGCTAGCCGCAATAGAATGAAATGCATTTTCTATCTGCCGTAATCTGTGCAACCTTGCAACCATCAGGGGCAATGTTTGGCATGAAGATACAAGAGTGATTATAGTTTCATAAAAAAAAAAAAAACGGTTAAAAAACTGGATGAAAACGAGTGAAGATGTATCTTTAAATGATTAAGCCCCCTGGTCAGTTTAAGGTGCGGCCTTCGAATATTTAGTTAGAAACAGGCCGAACCATTTTGATTATATTTTTCGTAGGCTTTTTAGAGTAAAAATGTTGGGTTAAGTTAATTGCTTAATTCTTTACAATACGATCCAGAGTTTTAACAATCCTGAGGAAAAAAAGCTGTTGAAAACATTGTGGGAAAAGGAGAAAATGCTGGTAACCAGCATTTTCTCCTTTTCTCACAATGTTTTCTACCCTATTACAGACAGAAATCATCATTTAAGTATTATTTATTTTGTGGTGTGCAAATGCTTTGAATTTGGACAAGTCTAAGATAATATTGTCTGGTAAAGTATCCAGATATATGATTTTCCTTTAAGAGATTCGGAAAACATAATGGGAAATGCTTTTCCCACAATATTTCCGAAAACACTTCTTTCTCAGGGCCGTTAAAACCCGAAATTGTTTGGTTAAAGAATACTTAAAACTGTTTAAAATAACTCTGTTACTGAGGCTGTACTAGATTTGGTCTCTGCATTGCCTTGCCAAACAAAATCCGAGCCGACCAGCGAGGTTTGAGCTTTGATCTTCTGTAACGGCAGTGTGCTGGGGTTATTATTAGGTCAGTACCTAGAAATGAACTATGTTTACTTCTTCATCCAAGTGGAAATGAACGATACATTTGTGTGTTTTAGAGTTTATTTGTTGACCGGTTACCAATACGGGCGACGCCCAAGAAGGCTGCTATGGGGTATAAGCACAACCCATCATAAATTACACCCGCTGTTTTAGACATACATTTATACTCGTTTTCAGGCAGTTTTCAGCCAGTTTTTACCCATTTCATCCTTACTTTATGAAACTACAACCATTCTTGTATCTTCATGCAAAATGTTGCCCCTGACGGCTGAGGCGTTGCGCAGATGACGAAGGATCGAAAATGCATTTCGTGATTTGGAAGTCTTCAAAGCAACCGCTATTGTCGTTTCCAGTTTTAAATGAAGAAAAATCTATTGAGTTTTCCCATCCCTTAAACCATGAGTATTTGTGATTTATCTATGTTTTCACAGCTAAGCCATTCTACACACTTTCAAGTTTTAACGGCGTTTTTCCTCTCTAGCGGTAAGGATGCGTCTTTAACGTGCTCGTAGTTGAGCACCATCAAACAGGGCTAAGATTATAAGCCTCACCCGGCAAGACCATCAGTCATTCTAGTAGGCTAACAATGGGAATCGAACCGATAACTTTTGTTATCTCGAGATTACAAATCTTGTGCTCTACCATTTGAGGTTGCCAGGCCAAAAGATGATCTTTCTTTCCCTTGGACTCAGGCATTAGCTACAAGTAGAATTAATGTACATGTATCTTCATTTTTGAATTTTGAAACCTAGCCTTTCTTTCTGATATATTCAATTTGGGGAGTATTGTTGACAAGTTTGAATGAGCTTGTGTTATTTATCGTCGCCACCGGTTGCCCATATGGACGACGCCCTCTGAAGGCTGTTAGTATTGTTACGGGGTATAGTGCAGATACAGGACGAAACCCATCCTAAGTTACGCCTGGTACTTTAACGTGCTCGGTGTATAGCACCGTCCCAAGGGACCTCGGTTTAACGTTTCATCCGTCAGACTATTAGTAATTTTAGATGGTTGATAAGTTGTATAACTTCAGAAATTAATAGAGTCGAAGTACTGCAACACTCTGTACAGGTTGAATTAATTTGCATAATGTGGTATGTGAAAAAAGGGGATAAAAGAATGGACTGTAACACCAAAAAAACTAAACAAAACTTTGTGCGTATTAAACTTTGTGCACATTACTTGTTCTAATCTTGAGGGCAACATTGAAATGTAATGACGAACCATGTAAGATCAAATAAAACACTTCTTTATACTTTGAGATCAAAACTTCCTTTATGCTCATGGCATTTCAGATTGCCAGGTTATTATTTGTTTTCTTTCATCAAAGAAGTTTCAGGATAGGTTTCCAAGTCAGACCACATTACCGATTCTTTACAATCAATTATTGAAAATCCGTGCAAGGCAATTGGAAAAGTGTCAATAGGTAATGAAAACGTCATTTAACAAACGTAATCACCCAATTAAGTGTCCTTATCGGTCTCAGAGCGTATCATTTCTTCGTCAATAATTGACATGTTCCGTTCTGAAGTCAGAGTTTACTGTGACCTGCCACGGTCCGTATTCACCGACAATTATAAAATTGAATTCTTAGTCTAATTCTCCAGGAATTTCAAAACTTCAAAGTAACGCAACTTTAATTGGTTAAACGATAATGCTTTAGAAGCCAGTTACAAAGTGCGTTACTTTCTGGTGCAAGTCACAACAGCAAGTTCAATTTGTTTAGTTTAATTATATATATTTTTTTACATCGATTGAGAAACAAGTTCTTACAACTTATACTAATCTCTCGATTCTGCTTCCTGGAAACTACAACAGCACTCGCGCCTAACGTCTGGGCCAATAAACAGCCCAAAAAATTGACAACAGCTCCCGGGTGCGAACTCGGGACCTTATGGTTGCGAATCCGACCCTGTACCTCAGGACCACGTACACCGCACCGCAAGTTTAATCGCTGTCTCAATCCTGTACCTTGTTTGCTCAATGCTTCTGTTGGAAAGCAGGCAGCTGTCGCGAGTCCTGGTCAGAAAAATCATCTGGAATGTATAGATATGTGCACTGGCCACCGTCTTACAACTGAAACAGTTTTGAAAACAGCGTAAAAACACCAAACAGAGAATTTTTTTCCCAGCAACCTTGCACTTCGATTTGCTACAGGGTCGTTTAATTGCTTCTAATACATTTAGTATAAAAACAACATTATATAAAAGAAAATCCAATAAGATCATACAGTACATTCTTTTATCCTACGTTTGATTTATCCTCGTGTCTTCTTTAGTACTAAAGATCGCCAAGGTTGTTATGGCAACAAGATGCAGTTTGGCACGTCAATCAGTCTTTATGTACCGGGTAGTATTGTTCTGTGTTCACAATAACAACCCTAGCTGCCTCTAGCTCTCAAGGCTGCTTGTCACGTATACCAATAGCTCCTTACTGTTAGACTTTGCAAATAACCTGCAGAAACAAATTTGCTGGATACTACTTTGAAAATGTCCTTGAACATTTTGGATAGTCAGTTTTAAAAGTGGTCAGTGTTTTCAACAGTTACTGTCGTACGCTTCAAGACGAAAAGAAAAAGTGTCTTTACTCGGAATCAGCAATTTACATAAAAAGGATATCTTAACTTTTAGGTTGCTGAGCGAGACTCGAGGACCTTTCGTGGACGGTTTAGATCAAGATTAGACTGCGCAGAACGTGCAGTCTGATCTTGGACTTACACTGTCCGATAAGGAGATATCTTTTCTCAAAAAAAAAAAAAAAACCTTTTGAAATGGTCATATTGGGTTTTTACTATCGGCTTGAAAATTCACTTATTTTAGCAGACAAAGTGTTAAAGGTAAAACTCTAGATGAAAATTTCCGATTGTAATTTGTGAAGTTTTATCTAGGATATGCACTAATATCTTTGTTGAAATATTTAAAATTCACCTTTTTTTTAAGTCCTCATTGAGATATAGTATCTGAAATAAGTCTGCCTTTGAAATAAAATCTTATTAAACAAATATAGAAAAACGTTATAAAGCGAACCCTCAGCGAAAGCGAGCCTTCGGGAAGCTTCATAACATTTTCTTTTTTTTTTTTGCACGAGTGTAATAAAATTTTGTCTAAACAGGCAACGAATTTCAGACTTTTTTAACACATACTTGTATGTTTCATGAAGGACCTTCAGCGGCAGCAGCGGAAACCAAAGCAGCAGCAGCAGCAGCAGGAGAAGAAGAAGAAGACGAAAAAGAAGAAGAAGAGGATGATGGTGGTGATGATGATGATTATTATTTTACAAATCGATATAAAATCAACGCATTTACCAGTAACAATATTATGGAATTACGATTAAGCAATAATCTCTAGATGTACATGAATCCAGACTGGTATCACTGTATCAGAAGATTCAGCGATGAATTTATAAATTTGTTGAATTTACTTCAGTAACGCAAAGAATTCCTTGTTTGATTTCTTTACGTCTTTTGTGTTCTGTAACATTGTAATCTCGGTGCAGAAAGATCGATCGGCCTCTGTCTGAATACAGTCGTTAAACCCTTATTGAACTGAAGACAGCCTGTTGTCGTTGGTTTTAAGAAAATATAGAGCCAAAATCAGACTGCACAGAACGTGCAGTCTGATCTTGGCTCTTTAGTGTCCTTTTTTCGTTAGGTTTTCGACTCAAATAACCTTGAAATCGCCAAAGTTCTGCTGTTCTAACGTGGCTGATAGTATCTGTCTCATTTATTCAGAGATCGAAGGATTAATCAGGCTAATGATGGCAATAAGCCTCATTCACGTGTTTCATTGGCGCGTGACAGATTAGTTCCTGGGTTTTAACCTTTCCCTATTCTATATCCCTTTTTTTTTATTTCGTAGTTAAGTATGAGAGCCCTTTAACTAGGTAGGAAAGGTATAAAGAGCATCGTGGATATAAGGAGCAGAGCTAAAGCTTGGCTGGGTCGCTGAAAGAACTCCTATGTAGCTGCCTTGGTGCTGCGTCGCTGGTGGAACAAAACGCTAAAAGTACAATCTGCACGATTCACCTATGAAGGAGATGCGTTACTCTCGCTGCCAAGTCTGTGATTTTCTCCTGGCCTAGTGCTGCCTGACCCCGTTTAGATTCCCAATGCGCCAACTACGAGTGTACCTTTCCCGATGCTGCCTTTCTAGCGGGCAAATCCGCATTGCGACGTCTGCCAGACTCATTTGTCCTTGTATTGCGTCTTTTTTTTGACAAAGCCCCATGGTACCATCTCCAGGACTCAAGTGACCGTTTATTGCCTTGTAATAAAACAGATCTACTGTTCACCTGTACGAGTTTGTCGGCCCTAGTGTTCTGCGATTTTCTCTTGCTGTTGTCCTAAGTTACTATATACTGGATTCATGCTTTCTCGTGCTATGCTACAAGCCGACTTTCTGGTGCTGTGCCTATAGAGAACAGATGCCTATAACACTGTCCGCGAGTTTCATCTGCCCTTGTGCCACCTTGGGAGCGGAAAACGTTCCTGTCCAGTGTGTGAAAGATAAACATGCTCTGATGTTCTGGTTCTGATGTACAAAACTCTACGATCTCGTCTGCGAGAATCATTTTGTCCCCAGTGCAGAGAGACACCGTCCGCCAAGTTACAACTGCCATTGTCAATAACTATATAAATCAACGACCTCTGGACTTCTAAACATAATAAATTACTTTTTACAATCGTTACAAGGGATGGAGAATTCCTTTTTACGGCTTCAGTACATTTTCATTCTGCTTATGTGCCTTTCTTTTCCGGTAAAGGACATAATGGGTAGCTTTAATGTGAAACTGTGGTCTGCTACATGTATTGTTTCCCAATACAGGTAGCAGACCAAAGTTTCACTATAAAGCTACCCTACAGCAGATCACTAATAGATGGCGAATGCTGTCTGTTATTATTGGTTGTCAGCAGAGTTGTTGATTCATTCACAGCGATCATTGTTTACCCAGGATATAAATAGAGACTGGAATCACAGAGTTAAACCACTCGTGGTGACACTGATATACTGAGATTATTTGTAATGGAGGTATAATCACAGGAATCGTTTGTCCATTAACAATTTAACTCTAACTCTTTATATAGAGATTGTTCGATGTTCGAATTTTTGGTAGACAAAATATAATCATAATGGAATCATTGGATCATTGGTATAGTTCAGCGAGGATATAGTGTCAATTGTACATTTATATACGGATCTAAAAAGTACGTTCGTATTTCAGGAAAAGACTAAGGTCATAGGATGATATATTGGGTTTGTAATGGACTTATAATCTCTGGAATTGTTTAATAGAAGTCGTTGTGGTATGTGGTAGGATTTTTTCTTTTTTTGTTGAAAATACATCTTTCACTATTTCCTGTCTTTAATGAGTAGACCAACATATACATTTCTGTGCAAAATACAGAATAATTGACGAAAATGAGAAAATCAATTTCGCTTTTTTCCTTATACATAATTGCATTTCGAGGTTTAGATTTCGAAATCAAAGAATTTTAATTCATTTAGAAATGATGATTTGTACTATGTCAAGTTTGGGGATATCTATACTTACACGGTAAGTTGTAACGTCACGTTTCTGGGCCGGTCTTCACGAAACATTCTAAATTGTATACTTAGTCTTATTTTAAAATAATACGATTTTTGACTGGTTTAACTAAATTATTTAGCCAATCATAAATTGTGTAACTTTCTAATCTGAGAATTAGACTAAAGATACAATTTAAAATGTTTGGCGAAAACAGCCCTCGCTACCACCACGGACTTTTCGACCTGAGCGGAAGTAGAAAGTCAAAATTTAAGAACCTTAACCTTTTATTTTTCTGGGTAAGTTATTATCACAAAACATGAGTAGAAACGTGAAAGATTTGTCTTGACAGTAATTGTCAATCAACTTTCGAACTTTCGACCGAAGATTGGCCTAATGATAATGAATGTCGACTTTTTTCAGGTAGACTGCTTTATGGAAAATTCGAAAAAAAATGACGCTTTTGACTTAAATTCAGTTTTTTTGTTTTTTACCAATCTGTTTACCTAGATAGTCTTTGACCCTTCGGTTGCTAAACGCGACTAAAGGACCTTTTGCGGACAGTGTAGATCAAGATCAGACTGCACAGAACGTGCAGTCTGATCTTGGATCTACACCGCACGATAATAATTTTTCCCCAACCGCCTATAACTTTGAAACAACAGTACATGTATTTAGGTTTTTTACTATCCATTTGAAGTTTTGTTTAATCTATTCAGCTGGATAAAAGTTGAAAAGAATGCAAACTCACACAGGCATCATAATTGGCCTGCAACACGCGAAAAGGGGCATTCGGACATTTGCGTAAAATGTCGTCTCGGATCAGCCTGCGCAATCCGCGCAGGCTAATCCGAAACGACACTTTCCGTTTTTATGTAATTTTCTGCTCTGCGCATGTCCACTGGAGGACAAAATCTAATGTAGTCGTAAAGTGCCGTCTCGGATTAGCCTGCGCGGACTGCGCAGGCTGATCCGAGACGACACTTTACGCAAATGTCCGAATACCCCTTTTTCTCATGTTGCAAGCCATATTTAATCAATTATTTACATGTGCATTGTGTTATATTGTATGACCGTTTTCATGTGTATTAAGTACTGCAATAAATTCTTATTGTAATGCTGATGATAGATGTATTGTTATTGTTAATATTATTATTATTATTATCATTATAATAATAATAATAATAATAATAATTAGTATTATTGTTGTTGTTGTTGTTATAATTTATTAGTCCGAATTCACGTGAAAGTAACTTAACCCATTACCAGACGACCAGATTTTATTCTTGTCCAAACTGAAAGCATTTGCAGACCACAATTTCAATGTGGCTCTAATAGTGCAAATTTTCTTGATAGGGTAGAAAACATTGTGAGAAAAGGAGAAAATGCTGGTTACCAGCATTTTCCCCTTTTCCCACAATGTTTTCAAAAAGCTTCTTTCCCAGGCTCGTTAAAAGTCGGCATTGTGTGGCAAAGGGTTTAAACACCGTTCAATCAATTGACTTTTTTTTATAGCAGGTCATTGGCAGAAACAGAGGCTGACCCCCTTGTTGTATAGATTTGACATGTTACTTCCCTATTGTGGTCATTTTTATTCTGCCAAATAACCTCAAATGAAACTTTCAAGCCGACTTTAAAATTCCAGTTTTTGCTATTTTGCTATCAATGTTATTTTTGAGGGGAAAGATATCTCCATATCGGACAGTGTAGATCCAAGATCAGACTGCACGTTCTGTGCAGTCTGATCTTGATCTACAATGTCCGCAAAAGGTCAGTGAGTCGCGATTAGCAGCCTAAAGGATAACCTCACCTTTTTTCTAGTGCTTCGATTAACTTGTTCAAAACTCGGTCATACATTTATTCCTAATGTAAAATAATGGAGTCCGTTTTTAGATTCGGATGTGTGATAATGCTACAATGTTTAACTTGAATTGATTTGTTTCTAAATCAACACTAGTTATAAAAAAAAAAATCGCAGACGTTGAATCTAAATCAATACGTTAGATATCTTACCATTTTAACTCTGTCAGTTCAGAAATTAAAATCAGTCTCAATCTGAACTAATTAGAATTAGAATTAACTCAAAATCAGTAAGATTTTTACCTTGTATGCTTGACCAAAGAAGCAGACGGTATAAATCCAAGACCAGACGGCACGTTCTGTGCGTTCTGATCTTGATCTATGCCAGCCGAAAAAAAAATCCTGTTTTCGCCCACGGCGCAGAAAGGATTCATGAATGGGTCGCACTTTTAATGCTCAGAATTTGTTATGAAAGGTACTGCGTTAGTTTAAACATATTTATTTTACATCGATTGAGAAACAAGCTGTTACAACTTCTACTAATCTCTCTCGATTCTGCTTCCTGGGAACTACACCAGTACTCGCGACGAATGTGTGAGCCAATGAAGAATCCCAAAGTTGACACCCGCTCCCGGGTGTCGAACTCGGGACCTTTTTGGTTACGAGGCCGACGCTCTACCTCACGACCACGGACACCACAGGTACTGTGTTCGATATGGAACCGAGGTTGTGCCCTTGAGCAAGGCTCTTCATAATCTTGAACGGCTGAAACCAAGATGACACATGAATATATGAGCTGAGGCCGTGATTTTACCGAGGTATTCTTGAAAGCGGTATAAAACGTTATTCAAATAAGTAAATCAATAAAACATCTGTATCGTGCACACAGAATATTGTAAAATTTTCACCATCACTAGGTTGGAACGAGTCAATGGAACCTTTCAGCCGTGAAAACAAGACCAATATAAATCGATTTTTAAACTCTTCGCCTGCCGACAAATTCAAAATTCTAACCATCTGCAGACGACAAATTAGAAAATGATACAAATGAATCGAAGTTCTTTGACACGGTAAAAAACATGGTAGGAAAAGGAGAAAATGCTGGTTACCAGCATTTTCTCCTTTTCCTACCATGTTTTCAAAAACCCTCTCCTTCAGGGTGTTAAAACTCGGATCACGTGGTAAAAGATTAAATTCTTTAGCAGACGACAAAATTTTAAATTTGTCCATTTTGAAAGCATTTGCAGACGACAAATTAAATGAGGCCCATTTGATGGAATTTTTGTTAGAAAGGGCTGGAATAAGAGGAAAACGGTATTTACAATTTCTTTCATCCACAATGTTTTCAAAAGCATTCATCATCAGGTTCGAAAGTCATGATATTGATTAGTATAATTATAATATGAAACTTAAGGATAGGGCACCCTGATGGCCACCGTAATGGGATTCGTGTAACGTCGCCTTTCATCGCCGAAAATCGAACGGATTCGGCTAAGACTCGGGTAATCAGTAATCGATGCGGGGAACCAGCGTCTTTCGGCCGATCGATTACGGATCACCCGAGTCTTAGCCGAACCCGTACCTTTTTCGGCGATGAAAGGCGATGTTACACGAATCTCATTAGGGTGACCCATCCTTAAAACTGAACCTTCTCTTCCAGAATTTGATGGCGTAGAATCTTGCAGTCGAAAACATAGGAACATATCCGAAAACTTGAACTTCCGGTGCAGACATGGAGATTATCGTCTGCTTTGACATTGGAACTGTTGGTACCGGCTACGCGTTTTCAACCAGACGTGAATATGAAAAGGATATGTTAAATGTACACCTTAATGAGGAATGGATGTCCGGACATGCTAATTTACATACATTTAAGGTAGGATTGTTTTACTTCTTTGATGTTTAGCAGAATGGAAAAAAAAAAGAGCTATGTTTTGAGAAAAGGGCCACATTTCAATGGAACTAATTTTTATATTCTGAAAGTATAGAACGGGGCTAAATGAAGAGGTATGAATGGGGCTGCGCTTACCAGTACATTAATATGTTGTTCACACCCATTATAAAGAATGAATTTACAGGTAAAAGGGATGTCATGAAAAATGCTCAACATACTTAACTGCTCTTTCATTTTTTTTTTCATTTTAATGAATTGTTTTATTGAGGAATATTTTGTTTAGTGCTGATTGAACGTAGAAACTGTGCATAGCATTTTAAATTCCAGGATATGTACATGCATAGCTAGGGCTGATTGATATTATAGCATTCTAATGTTTTAGTGAATTCAAACTCAAAATGTACTAATTATACCTTGTCTGACCGTAGTTCTATATAACATAGTAGAAAATCTTAACGATTTTGCCTTTTTCTGTAAGAAAATACAGGTAAATGAAAAAGGATTAGCCCCATTGGCATCTAATAAAAATAAAAGTAAAGTAGCCCCGTTCATATTTTTTTCTAGCCCCATCGTATCTCTTTTTAGCCCCATTGTCTTGCCAATTAACCCCATTGCATATCGCCCGGGAAAAGAGGGTCTAATGCATTTACGTGATGCATTATACATGTATATTATATTTCATGTGTCTATTTTTAGAAATGTTATGGGTAAAGAAATGTCGTAATTTAAGCTGGGGGGAATTATTTCCCCGTTACAGTGAATATTTTCCTCCTGCCGAAAATCTGGAACTATTTTTTTAAGTTTTTTAAGTTTTTAAATTTTAAAAGTGGCATTCGTTGACAAAATAATCAGAGGAAATATAATATATAATTTATTTCATCAGCTTGTGGTTAATATGGGGAAATATTTGCCTTAAAAGGGAAAGGTCCACGAAAATAACTCGTGCCTTACGGCACTCGTTATTTTCGCATACCTTTCCCTTTTTCGGCAAATATTTCCCCATATTAACCACAAGCTGATGAAATAAACTCTATATATCGAATCATCATATAATGATGGATTTTTTACTTCCATTTTGGCTGACAAACGACTAAATCACGAGGTAAATTCAACCTTGGACATGCAGAAAATTTACAAACAACAAAAAGTTTCCATCCATGTCAGCCTGACAGTCCGCGCAGGCTGACATGAATAGATACAGTTGCATTAAAACTCCTTTTCATAGAGCATTCATCAAAAAGATATAGAAACCATAGTCTGTCTTGAAATTGGAACTGTTGTCACGGTTTACACACTTTTCGCCAAACGTGAAAATGAAAAGGGCGTTTTTAATGTGCGGCCTTATAATGTATAATTAATGTCCGGATATGCTAGCTTTCATACATTTCAGATAGGTGCGCTCTGTTTATTAGGTGTTTAATTTTACATATGGAATTAGTTACGAAAATTATACCCTGCTTCGAAATTATAACTGTTGGCATCGTTTGTTCTCCACCAGTGAAAATGAAAAAGGGTACATCTTAACGAGAGACGAATGTCTGAAAACGCTTATTTACATGTATTAAGTTAGGGTTTTTTGTTGTTGTTGTTTATTTCATGTTTTAAAATATAATTAGATAGATAATTACATGTATTTTCTACCGTGTAACAAATTGTCGCTGCCGTTTACTAGCTGTTGTCACTTTCGAAAATAATGATGAACAAACTGGCTTTAACCGAAATTAAACCTTCAAAAAACAGTCCCAAGTAGTAATGACGCTGAGAAAGGAGACTTTTGAAATCGCTGCGGGAAAAGGAGAAACTGTTGGTAACCAGACCTTTTTCCCTTTGCCTACAACGTTTTCTATTCTTTGAAATACCAATCTCATGTTTTGAGTAAAAAAAGCACTAAATATATGTAGTGCAATCCGTTATTTGGATACTTTTTATCCTTATCTGGCGAGGAATTCTATTCGACTCGTGTGAATGGGAATGGCCCCCATTTGGACAAGTCTTAAGGCAGGTAAAGACAATAAGATTTGTCTCATGAAAATTAATCTCAGATATTTTTGTATCATAATACACTTCTGTACACACATAAATACAAATCTTATGATAGTCTTCTTACCTGTCGAGTTTCCCAGCCAGAATTATGATAATGTGTATAACTGTAGAACTAGTGTCAAAATGGAGCTTACAGAGCAAGACGAGGTGATCATGACATTATGCATGATAATTATTGCTATTGCTTTGGAAAACTTGGACGAACCATTCCTGGTGCGAAGATGTTGGACCAGGACTTGGAAAATACGTTGTCTGCCATTTTTTGTGCATCAGGAAGTGGTTTACTCGATGTGTATATACACTTTACAGAATCAACCAATCTACAGGTAACTCACCTTCCAGAAAATGCTAAACTGTGATTGGATAATACTCTAATACAAATCTTAGGAAATAGAGCATTGCTCTAAACCTAATAAAGTTTCATGAAACTCAAGACAATATCATAATACATGTATTAGGGATGTACGGACAGTAAGATTTGTCTCAGATACAAAATCTCTGCGATTAGTCTTACTCTGTGTACCGAGCTTCTAAAGTTGTTGTTTGGTTAAAGAAAGGCATGCTGGGACGTTTTAATACATTTCAGGCCCCAAGCACGCTACTGTTACAGCCAGACAAAACATTGCATTCATTCGGGTACGAGGCAGAACGGAAGTTTACACAGCTCATTGAATCCAAACAGCAAGAGGCATGGTACTGCTTTAAACGGTTTAAAGGCGAACTGAAATCAAAGGTAAGATTTCTTATCCATTTACCTAAAATTCTTGGGTTTTAACGACTTATAGGGGTGAAGTCTTTTGCAAACATTGTAGGAAAAGAAGAAAATGCTTCTTACCAGCATTTTCTTCTTTTCCTACAATGTTTGCAAAAGCCCTCTTCTTGGTAAAGAGTTAAAAGAAATTGTGGGCAGAGAAGAAAATGCTCATAACCAGCATTTTCTTCTTTCTTCTCTTACTCGTTAAGGGAATCATCTTTGAGTCAACTAGCATCGATTGTAAGTAAGAATTAACTAGATTTGATACCCCTTTAGCGGCGCCAGTCACATTGGAGCGTCGTTTCGTGAAACCGAGACAGCATAATCAAAGGACTCTAAGTTCTGAATGCGATTTTTTGCGGGAGTATAAATGGAACTGCATTACTCTTTTAGCTTTTTCAAGTATATAAACTCAACCTCTATCGACGTCTGCATCCCTCTGAATCTCAGAAAGATATTTTTTAACTCGTAGGCTTGACCACGTAAGCGGAAGGCTTACTTCTAGGATCAGACTGTACGTTTTGTGCAGTCTGATCTTGATCTATATCGTCCGCATATGCTCCAGGTTTTGCTTTTGGCCCTGAAGGGTAGACCAATGATATGAAGGAATTTAACTAATCTTTATCACAATGAGATGTAGCGTGCCTAAAACTGAAAGTAGAGTAAGTAAAGCGCATGCGCAACTGCCAGTGTTTAGTTCCGGCCAGGTCAATCGGTAAGGGGTTCTGCTTACGAATTTGCTGCGCAAATCTGCGAAAACGTGCCGCATGTGATGGTAATATAGATGGTGTCGGGCGGATTAATCAAGTGGTACAGCACCGGAATTTGTAATCTCGTTAAACCTGAGGATTTAGTTTCGATCCCCACCGGCCAACAAAGACTACTAATTGTCTTTCAAATGAGACCTTAAAGCGAAGTCCTATGAAACGGTGCTAGACACTAAACACGTTTAAAAACCATTTGTATCCTAGGCTTGTTTTCGTTCCATTTCTTGCACTATTCCCCACTGAAATCATCAATAGCACTCTGGGAGCGTCGCCCGTGTGGGCAACCGGTGGCGACGATAAATAAACACAAGACAAACAATAGAAATGAGATATTATTGACAGTATAATAAAACACTACTGAACAAATATTATGTTGCGTATGACGTAAACTTTTCCTTTAAAATTTTTTCCTTAAAAATATATATATTTATATATATTTTTATAAAACATTGTCCATCAAACATTCCATTCTTAGTAGAATGAACACTTCAAAAAAAAAACTTTGCATTTTTCTGACACGATATTCAACATTACTTGTGAATTTTAATGATGAACACCTTTCGTGCTGCAGTGGTCTGTTTTCGCCCTTAAGGTTTAACGTAATTTGTTTACATCAAATGTGAAACAAGTTCTGACTATATACGACTTATTACTCGCTTTCCGGTTTTTGTTTTTTTTTCATTTTTTTTTCTATAATTTTACAGAAAAATCCATAAGATTTTATGCATAATAACCTTGTCATCGGATGCATATGTATGATATGGTCGAGTCTCAAGTATTGCTGTTTCGTAAGGAGATACCTAGTGTTCTGCCCTCAAAGAAGTAACTATTAACCATACAAGTCTGACTTTTCACAACTCTGCAGTTAATCGGAAAACATTGTGGGAAAAGAAGCAACTGCTTGTTACAAGCAATTGCTTCTTTACCCACTATGTTTTCCAAACAATTGACTGTTGAAGAGACGATATTATGATTTAAAGCACTTCTAGACATAGTCTATGCTAAAACAGAAAAAGGTTACATCGGCTAATTACGACCCACGTATGAATGAATATTTGATTTTGCCACAATTAGCAAATACATTATTTAATCTTAGCTGTCTTGATCAATTCAACTCTTTTTTAACCGGGTGTCCTTTTTTTTTTAATTTTCATTCTCTTTTCTTCTATGAACATTTTGAAAACTTGAAAGACAAGAAATGTGATAGAAAGCTTAAACTAAACTAAGTTAATATCACAACGAACGATGAAGAATGATGCGGAGTAGGTATAAAAACAGAGAGGTCTCTATTATACATTCTAAAAGTACTCGTATAACAAAGGTAAAGTTTAAAACAGGGCAAGTTTGAAAGAGAATAAGAAAATGAAAACACGTGGCGAAATGGAAAGATTTTTCAAAGAAAAACATTTTGAAAGATATTTGAAACTCAAAAAATTTAAAGAAAGAAAATTTGAACGAAAGAAATTTGAACGACAGAAAATTTAACAGAAATTTGAAGGAATATCAACTGAAAGAAAGAAAACAAACTATTTTGAAGGACAGAAATTTTGAAAATAAAAAAGAGCGCAAGATAGATTGAAAGAAAGGAAGGAAGGAAGAAAGAAAGAAAGAAAGAAAGAAAGAAAGAAAGAAAGAAAGAAAGAAAGAAAGAAAGAAAGACAGAAAGAAAGAAAGAGAGAAAGAAAGAAAGAAAGAAAGAAAGAAAGAAAGAAAGAAAGAAAAAAGGAAGGAAGGAAAGAAGGAAGATAGAAAGAAAGAAAGAACAAAAGAAAGAACGACAAAAAGAAAGAAAGAACGACAAAAAGAAAGAAAGAAAAAGTTAAAAAGAAAGAAATTAAGAAAGAAAGAAAGAACGAAAGGAAGAAAGAATTATTTAGATATAAATGGATTATCAAAAAGCTGTTCTGTGAGAACGGTTTTCATAATAAAGATACCATAAACCACACAGAGAGTAAAACAATATAACACTAATTGGTGCACTGTTTATAGATATCAATTATTCATTAAGTCAACAGGATAACGCTCATTTAATTGTGCGTATTTAATAATGTTTGTGGTGTCGCTAATAAATTCGCACGGCAATGTCAAACAAACGATAATGTAACTGGAGTATAATTAAACGGCGCTGTTTACGTAGTCAGACGTTATTCGCCAGCTTCACTTGGCATATTTCGTACAAGATCGCCAGTATTGACAAACTTTCACGGAATATACCGACAGAAAGCGCCGGTTTTTATTATAATGTACGGAAAATGCCGAAAAAGATCGCAAGTAATAACGATTTTGTGTGGAATTTGTAAACAGAAGATGTCCCTACTTACGTTCCTGTACGGAATATACCGACAAAAGTCATCCATACTGACAAATTTGAACGAAATCTACCGAGAGAAGTTGTCGGTACTTACATCATGTACGGGACGTGCCGAGAGGAAGTGCTATCACGTCCATAAAGCATAAGCTAGCTCTTGTCATATGCCTAGCTCACTATGTAGCTGTTTAGTGACGTTGTTAAGTGTTTGGCCAGTTGACCTTAAGGTTGAGAGTTCAGTGCCCGCCATAAGCAAAATTAATATTTGCCACCTACACTTGAAAACCAAAGTGATTCTATTTAGACATATTTAGGGCTGCATAAATGAGTTTTAGACCGTTTTGGAATGAGTTTTGTTAGACTTGTCCAAATTGAAAGCATTTGCAGACGTCAAAATAAATGTGACTCAAAATTTGAAACTGAAGAGTAGAAAATATTATAGAAAAGGAAAAAAATGATGGTTACCACCATTTTCTCCTCTTCCAACACTGTTTTCAAACACATTTTTTGTCAAGGTCGTTATAAGTCGTTATTGTGTTGTAAAGAGTTATAGAGGATAAACAACTGGTTGTGTGTGATATTAAAATTCTGTCTCTGGAATGGGGTGTGATGCGGTTGAAAAAACGAGTCCGAAGGACGAGTTTTTTTAACCCCATCAAACCCCATTCGAGTGACAGATTTTAATATCACACACAACCAGGTGATTATCCTATTTATTATATTCTTTATTCACCCCTTTTTTATTCTAATAATTATCAAGAATGGTACAATATGAGCAATATAGGAAAAAAGTAGTTCCGGCAAACATTTAAATCTATATCGTCACTGGTGATGATACCGTATTTATCATCACCAGTGATGTTATTCACTGTGAAATCCCAGTAATTCACTGATAAGAATATGATAAAAATGGTTAACTTTTTATTAGTCCTAAATATCTAAGGCTTATCAAAATTAAAAGCATTTACATACAAGAATAAAAATATCGCTCCACTTATGAGATTAGTCTTTTAACCCTGTACCACACAATCCCTATCTTAACGCCCCTAAAAGAATAGGCTTTAGAAAGCATTGTGGAAAAAGGAGAAAATGCTGGTCACCTGGTGACCAGCATTTTCTCCTTTTCCCACAATGTTTTCCAACCTTACATATATTTCGAATATTAAATTTTTGAGTCGCTTTTACTTTGTCCTGTACAGAATGCTTATCTTGGATAAGTCTAAAATTTTGTCGGTTGCATAATGGTTGAAGAGTAGAAAATATCGTGGAAAAACGAGGAAAATGCTGTTCTCTTTTTTTCTTTTTTCACATTCTTTTCAAAAGTCTTTCGAATGATTAGGGTCCTTAAAACACAATATTGCTTTTAGAAATAGTAACCAAATTACAACTGTTTCTTACTGTTCTTTTTTTTCCAGCAATTTCGTAAAGATACGCTTATAGAAGCTGAAGGCGGGAAATCAATGAATGGAATCTCAGTCTACGCAAATGTTTTAAAATACTTGAAGAATCACTGTTTCGACTCCCTCGGCGAGTCGGCTCGATATGGACCGAAGGATCTGTTAATTCGGTCCACATCAATCAAATATGTGATAACAGTACCAACAAAGTGGGACAACGCTTCGAAGGAATGTATGAAAGCAGCGGCGAAGAAGGTGTGTACAATGTTGCATGTATGCGTGTGATTGCTTTTTTGTTTGTTGTTTTGTTTCGCTTTTTGTTTTGTTGTGTATATTTGTTTGTGACGTGTAAACACGTCTGCAGAGTCATGTAGCTCAGTTTGTAACGTACAATTTGAAACTAATGCATCTCAGGTTCGAATCACCAGCTCGACCAATTTCTTGCCGACGATCGGTGATTGTCATTTCGAGAGGATTAAATCTCCCTCACTAGACTGGTATCAGTCCGTTAAATAGAGCATTTTCATTTGAAAAAATCATCAAAATAAATAAAACTGCAAAACAAATACACTAATATAATGTTCTGAATGATTTAACGAAGAAGGGCAAATAACAACACATATTTCTGTGAGTTTACTATATAGAGAATAGATGGTTGGTGTCTTGGATGGGTTAAGTTTATCGGGCAAGGCGGAGGAATTTATCTGGTGAGCCGTAGGCGAACCGGATAAATTTCGGAGCCGAGCCCGATCGATAAACTTAACCCATGCAAGACACCAACTATCTATTCTATTTATCCTGTCACTCACTGTAAAGGAACAAAACAAACAAACGAAAAATAACATTGATAAAGACCGTACCTTTATAAATTTCCGGAGCCGAGCCTGATAGACTTTCCAAATCCAAGACACCAACTGTCTATTTCATTTATCCCTTTTCTCAATTATAATCTAAAGTCCGACTACATAGAACTTTTCGCTCGAAATAAGGCACATAGACTCTATTGACATCTTTCTCACTAGATCTATAATAAATTTAAAAAAAAAATGAAGAACCGTGTAATGCCCTCTGCAGCTGCAATAATGACGTCATGAATGATAGTGGCTACGTCATAATTATTAAACGTGACGTATGTCCGCAGAAAATATTGTGGCAAAGAAGACAATGTGTTTTAACAAAACAGACCATTAAACGAGCAAAGTATTCGCTAGCGATTAATTCATTTATTTTGACAGTAAGACGCTTGGTTGAAAATAGTCCCAGTTATCAGGCGCGCACTTGGCGGTCACGTGACCAACTGACGGATAACAAAAAAAATATACGGCACCCTGTTATCGGGTCGAAATTAAAGAATGTGACAGGATAAAGTTGTTTATCCTGTCACTTCCGGGTTTACCTGACGGATAACAGGGTGCCGTATATTTTTTTTGTTATCCGTCAGTTGGTCACATGACCGCTAAGTGCGCACCTGCTGACTGGGACTATTTTCAACCAAGCGTCTTACTGCCGTAATGAATTAATCAATCGCTAGCGAATACTTTTGCTCGTTTAATTAATAGTCTGTTATGTTAAAACATATTGTCCTCTTCGCTACAATATTTTTCTGCGGATATACGTCACGTTTGATAATTATGACGTAGCCAATATCATTCATGACGTCATTATTGCAGCTGCATATCCAGAGGGTTTTGTAAACACGGTTCTTCATTTTTTAAAGTTTCTCATAGATCTGAGAGAAAGATGTCAATATGTGCCTTATTTCGAGCGAAATGTTCAATTTAGTCGGATTTTGGATTGTAATTGAGAAAATGGATAAATAAAATAGACGGTTGGTGTCTTGGATTGGGAAAGTCGATCAGGCTCGGCTCCGGAAATTTATAAAAGGTACGGTCTTTATCAATGTTTTTTTTTTTTTCGTTTGTTTTGTTTTGTTGTGTTCCGTTACAGTGAGTGACAGGATAAATAGAATAGATGGTTGGTGTCTTGGATGGGTTAAGTTTATCGGGCTCGGCTCCGAAATTTATCCGGTTCGCCTTCGGCTCACCAGATAAATTCCTCCGCCTTGCCCGATAAACTTAACCCATCCAAGACACCAACCATCTATTCTCTATGTACATTGTTTATTAGAATGACTCAAAATGCAGGACCTGAATGCCAGGCCATCCCCCCCCCCCCGCATGATCGTTGTTTAGACAATGCTTCTGTTTGAAAGCAGCAAGTGGCTTTGAAAGAAAGTCATGTGAATTACATGTACTTGTACAAGGAACAGGAAAGTATGAATATGTGCACTGGCCTTGATGTCACCAAGTAATGTTGAATATGAGCTAAAACACGAGGAAGAATGGGCGTTGACGAAATGCAAACGTTTCAACCAAAACAACTCAGCCATGTTCTGTGAAAACGTGGTTTAATGAATCTGCAAAAAAGTATCGACTGTGGTCAGATTTCGCAGTCCACGGAGGCTGATCTGAATCGACGCTTTCTGCAGATGCATTAAGCAACCTTTTCGCAGAGCATGACTAAAATGTTTCGTAAACTTTCTATCTGCATGGACTTAAAATATTGTGTAAATGGTTTTATGTTTCCATACCCAGGCTGGTGTGAACCCAGTGATGATATTTACAGAGAGCGAGGCTATCGGCCGATACTGCAGGGTGGTACCTTTACGTGCCAACGATCAGACCGCTTATTATCTACAGTTACCAAGGAGCCGGCACGCCATTGTTAATGTCGGCGGTACGTATATATAGGATAACACATAAGTTGGATCTTGAGATGAAAGTTCATCGAATGGATCTAGAAATGAGCCCTGCTTTGACAAAAAGGGGCTTAATGTATCTCCGTGATGCATTATACCAATCAAGCCATCAGATGATTATGGATCCATAATAGCCTCTTTTTTTAACAACCGACTTAATCATAAGGTAAACTGGTCCTTGGACATACAGAAAATTGACCAATAGCGAAAAGTTTCGATCCAGGTCAGCCTGCGCCGACTGCACAGGCTGACCTGGCTCGATACTTTTTCGCAAATACTTAAGCCCCCTTTTCACAGCGCAAGGCTCAAATATATTTTAGCCTGCCTGGGGCGTGCTGAGGTCTTTGCAAAAAGACAAAAAACGTAGATTTGTCCAGATTGAATGCATTTGCAGCCGATGAATTAAATGTGACTCAGACGATGATTTCTGCTTTTGATGGGGTGGAAAACATTGTGAGAAAAGGAGAAAATGCTGGTTACCAGCATTTTCTCCTTTTCCCACAATGTTTTCAAAAGCTTTCTTCCTTAGGATCGTTGAAAATCGGGATTGTGCGGTAAAGGGTTCATACACTTTCTCTAGACTGATTTAAAGTTTTATCTCAGTAGTAAAATGTCAGATTCTTTCAATCATATAACCCTTATCTCAAGAATTGCATGAATTTTGATAACATCTACGTATGCAAAACCTTAACGACGTATATCACAAATGTTCGTGCGCATCATACCGCGCATGTGTTTTTGTCATGGATAGTGAATCAAAAGTGCACCTATGTTATTTTTCGCACTTATGGTAATACTATTGGTGCACTGAAACAAGTAGCACTTTCTTCCAGTAGTATTAGTAAAGAAGAAATAAAAAGGATCTGCGAACTGTCACCGTGAAATAATTAAAATACTGTTTACACGGTGCTACACACCAAACAACCAGGAACTTAAAAGCTGTGGAAGTATAGCTGTTTCCACTTTGAAAATTATTGTGGGAAAAGGAGAAATCACTCCTAATGAGCAATTTCTCCTTTTCCCACTATGTCTACTGAGCTTTTATCCTATTTTTTCCTCGAAAAACTTTCTACGGTGACCTTTATCCCTGTTTTCTGACAAAATAAGCACGGATAGGTGCCATTTTTATTTTTTCTTATTGTTTGGAATCATAAATACTATAAGTGTGGAAATTTTAAGAAAAATCTGTCCGTTAGAAAGTATGTATTCATTAAAGATTAACCCTTAATTCGGTCAAATTATCTCCCTTTTTTACTCAATGGTCTATATATAACATGTATATTTGTACATTTACCATGCTCAAAACCAGGCTTTTATATATTCTTTGTTCAAAACTAAATGAATCTTCATTAAAATAATGTATATTTATATTTTCTTCGGTAATTTTTCTGTTTAACTGACTATTAAAGAAAAGCGTGTTAAATCCAATAAAAGCGGAAATTTTGAACTGTATATACCTGAGGGGCAAATTTCTCCGAAACGAGTATATCTTTTTTTTTAATGTAGTCTTCTACAGACATGATGAGCTTTGTATGTGCAAAGTTAAAAAGACAAAAAACTGTCCGTTAGAAAAATTTGTGATATACGTCATTAATGGTTATAAATCAGACTGACTCACTATTTTGAAAGGAGTGTACATTCAGAACAGAAGATAAACAGATATAATGACTATTCGGTTTTTAATCCAAATTAAAAAATGAACTAAGCCGAATCAAGATCACTAATTTCACAGTTGAACTAACCTGTAAACATGTTTCTGAGGCACTTTGGAAATGTCGGACTAGAATAAATTGCTTTCACATATGACGTCACGTGATGTTCCTATGACGTCACAAAATCTTATATCAAACGTGTGTAAGATAAGAAATTTCGTTATGGCTATATCACACTACATAAACAATGAGGTCTGTGTGAGATGAATATTTTCTAGAGGACAAATTGACAATATTATAAGCAGTATGGTACGCTGGCTTACTTCCCTTTTAGCATAGCTCATCTCATAAGCAAGTAAGTCAGAAGGTTGACCTTTCTATAGAGTTGTTAACATTCATAAAAGAGTCACGGCCTGTGAAAAGCGGATTTAATGGATGAGCAAAAAGTATCGACTCATGTCAGCCTGCGCAGTCGAAACTTGTTGCTGTTGTTGAATTCTCTGCATGTCCAAGGATCAGTGTACCTCATGATCCAGTTGGTTGTTAGACGAAATTTTATGGATCTATGATGATGTAATAACCTGCTTAGTGTAAGGCAGCATGGCTATATATTTCCATAACTTTCATTAATCCGTTTGCAACAATGTTTTCAAAAGTTATCTGCTACTAGAACGAAGAAAAAATGTCGCTGAAGGTGGTGTGTTTATATGTTTATGGCGTAAATATGTCAGTTAAACAGATGTAGCAAATCGATTGTTTGTCCTGTAGATGGTTATAAAGTACTCATATACGTCCGATCCGTGTACCGACACTTTGATCATTCGCTAGGGATATTATTTATTGACATGTTCGGACAAAATCTGAATTGTAAATCGGATTCGCTGAGATGTTTAATGCCATTTATTCAACAATATTTTAGACAGTTGAATATTATCAGAAAGTTTGCCTGAATTATGGTTTTTGAGCGTTTGATTCTTTTTTGGTGTTTAAAACCTCTTTCCAAATGGGTCATATTCTGTGAAAATGAGGCTTATTGCATCTGCAAAAAAGTATCGACCCAGGTCAGCCTGCGCAGTTCGCGCAGGCTGACCTGAGTCGAAACTTTTTTCCATTGGTCAAATTTCTGCATGTCAAAGGACAAGTTTACCTCATGATTCCGTCCGTTGTTTTACAAAATGGATTTTATGGATCCATAACTATATAATGGCTTGCTTAGTATCATGCATCACGGAGATGTATTTAGCCCCCTTATCACAGAACATGGCTACGTTACGCAGGTCAAGGCACCTATACATCCTAGATTCATTTTGAGTAGCACTACTCACAAAGATTTTTCCAAGCTACTGACTACTTTCCCACATAAATATAGTTCAAACTCTAGGCTTATCAGTGAAACAGGAACAACTCATGCGGCCATAATGCTAATTTATCTCCGGAAACAATTTTGGTGGAGCCTCAAGCATGCGTGTTACAAATGGGGTCCTAGGCTCTGACCACAATTCCCTGGTGCAAGTTGAAAATACTGGTTAGATCCTCAATGGCCACTCTGGTAATTGTTGTTCATCAATATATTTCAGAGTCCCTGCCTAGTGCTGGCAGTGAAAATAGACAAGAGCCATGCCCTTGCAAAAGGGCGTATATTATATTTCATGTGTCTATTTTTAGAAATGTTATGGGTAAAGAAATGTCGTAATTTAAGCTGGGGGGAATTATTTCCCCGTCACAGTGAATATTTTCCTCCTGCCGAAAATCTGGAACTACTTTTTAAAGTTTTTTTAAGTTTTAAAAGTGGCATTCGTTGACAAAATAATCAGAGGAAATATAATATATAATTTATTTCATCAGCTTGTGGTTAATATGGGGAAATATTTGCCTCAAAAGGGAAAGGTCCGTGAAAATAGCTCGTGCCTTACGGCACTCGTTATTTTCGCATACCTTTCCCTTTTTCGGCAAATATTTCCCCATATTAACCACAAGCTGATGAAATAAACTCTATTTAATGCATCTTCATATTGTTATATATCAAGCAAGTTTTCACATGATTATGAATCCATAGAGTCCATTTTGTCTAACACCCGTCTAAATCTTGAGGTAGTCTTGTCCTTCGGCATGCTGAAAACTGACCAAAAGCGATAACGTTTTGATCTACATGTACATGTAGTTGAGCCTATGGAGGCTGACATGGATCGATACTTTTTGCAGATGATTTAAATTCCTTTTGCCAGGGCATGATTTGTATGAATAATCTAGCTTTCGCCTTGATATGACTGAAATTCGGTTGAAAGTAGCGCTAAACTTCACTTAATAAAACATTTTATTTTATGTTTTCCGGTAGTTTATCAAGAAATAACGGTGGAATATTTTTCGATATTTCATGGTTACGACCAGTGAAAAATACCGATTTCATTTTCTAACTCTTCAATTGAAGGCGGAAACAGTATTTCCCGCGCACTGGTTACATAAGTAAACAGCGCGTGCCTCACAACCAGATGGAAATATGACGTAATTTACCTTACATTTACGCTTACGCTTGACGTAATATTGTAATGCGTTGCTATGCGGAGGGAGTACGCCACGAGGAATTACCGAAAACAACTGTACTGGATTTTGATGTAAGTCCCCCCCCCCCCCCCAAAAAAAAAGGGGGCATGAAAGAAGCATGAAATAAATAGAATCCTTTTTCTTTTCGGTGAAAGATCGAAATTTATTTCATCGAGTGAAGATCATCGGTAATATTTTCACGAGTGGCGCAGCCACTCGTGAAAATATTACCTATGATCTTCACTGGATGAAATAAACTTCGATCTTTCACCGAAAAACACAAAAATCCTCTATGTATACTCATACATTCAAATTGACCTTCTGTTGTTTCATTCCAGGAACAAGCAGTGATACAGTTATACAAGAAATGTCGGAAAACGGAAACATTACGGAATTCTCGAAAAATCTCGGAAACTCTTCCGGAGGTAGCCGAGTGGACGTCGACTTTATGAAGTTTCTTCAAAACCTGTTCGGCGCTGATTTCATTGAAAGTTATGCGAAAAAATATAAACTAGACTATATGGAATTACTCTACGAGTTTGAAATCAGGAAAAGACAGTTTTCTCTTGAAAGTGACATGGCAGCCCAAATCAATTTGCCTCAGTCCTTTGTGAAATTGTGTCATTCAAAACATAAACAATCCATGCAGTTTTATATCGACGACACAGATTACGTCGGTCGAGTTCAGTTTTATGAAGACAGTCTAATTCTCGACAGAACAGTAATGAAAGATATTTTTGGTCCTGCAGTGAAAAGCACTATGGGGTACCTAGCTAACCTATCACGTGATCCAGAAACTAAACAATGTGATGCTATATATTTTGTCGGTGGATTCGCCGACTCGCCCGTAGTTGTCGGGGCGGCGAAGTATTACTACCCGACCGCCAACATTGTAATGGTCGACGATTCCGAACATATTGTGATGAAGGGCGGTGTTTTACTGGGCCATAACCCAGACTCTCACCTTCCGGTGTCCACCAAATATACTCTTGGCGTCGGGATGGCGGTTCCGTTTAATGAAAACAACCATTTAGTAGATAAACTTTTTATATCCGGGGGTAAACGGTATTGTACCGACATATTTCATGCTCATTTAGGTATCGGTAAAAACGTGAATATTGGAGACTTCTCGAGAACACAGCGCCTCGTTTTGAACCGATCGAAACAGAAAGTAGTATCGGTTCCTGTTTACGCGTCAATCCAGCGACAACCAAGGTACACCACTGACGACGGTTGTGCTTGTCTTGGTAAACTTATTGTCAAAGTGCCTGACGATCTGGATGGAAAGGCGACAGTATTGATTCGGATGACGCTTCTCGGGTCAAGTGTATTAGTTGAAGGGGTAGACGAAACTAGCGGGATGTTTGCACAAAAGTGTTTCGCATTGACCAGCTCAAACAAGTCTTGAAATGTTTAAGATTGATACATGTAGCCTAGGATTCAATTGAGTGTCAAACACAACTTGCTTTTTTGTTTTTCCAACAGTGTGGATGAAGATCAGATTGCACTGAAGATGCAACCTGATCTTAAATTTACACTGTTCAATACTTATTTAAACATTGTTACTGGAATTTCCTTGAAAATTGCATTTCTTTTGTCCTTCTTACTGACTGAAAATTTACCCTCTCATTTATTTGGTACTTTTAAGCCAACTGTAAGGTTTACCAAACTATTATACTTTTATACACAGTCTAACCTTTGTCAATGATAGATTGCATTACGCAGCCATCTGTATTAAGCAATAATTTTTCTAAATTCGAAGATTTATGTTTTGAATTCAGTATTCTCTGTTCTCAACAAATACTTGCCCTATGGAGCCAGTCTTGTCTGTATCCTCGGCTGATGGCTTAAGACAGAAGTCATCACATCTATCAGAGATGGTACAAAGGTTTTTTTAAACATGACAGTGCAAATATCATATCTTTTTATTTATATTTTGTTTGTCCATACTGCTGACAACTTTCGAAAGAGCTCTGCGAAATGTAGATCTACTGCGTGTTTTCCGTTTTAAAGTGAGTTTTTCAGATATTATGATTTCACGATACTTCAAAATCACTGAATTAATTAAGCCGATATCTGGCAAATTGTCAGGATGGAAGAAAGGCAAAGGAAAGGAAATATATTTTTCAATGCTATCTCCTTAATGGGCTACGTAGTCTCTTTATCTGTTTCTAGATATTACGCCAGAGTTTCGCGTAGACTTGTGTGGATGTCACATGATTAATACCACGCGTCGATTACGAGGATTTGTGTTCAAATCAGTTTGATGACGTCATATCTGAATTAAGCAAGAACAGACAAAGTTACCAACTTCAAAACAACCATCCGGTTATTTAAACGTCCGAAATTGCATCTTTATTGATTATCATCGTCAAATTTATATGTTTGCTCTGAAAAGTAAATTTAGGTGTATTTATCAGTATTTTAAAAGAAATGCTGATTTACGGGATAAAAACTCAATAGCCCACTTTAAGTCGAACACCATATTTGAGCCATGCTCTGGCGAAAGGGGGCTCAATGCATCTCCGTGATCCATTATACCCAGCGAGTTATCACCTAATTACAGATGCATAAAATGCATTTTGTTTCAACAACCGACTGCATCATAGGGTAAAATGGTCCTTGGACATACAGAAAATTAACTTATAGCGAAAAGATTCGGCCCAGGTCAGTCTGCGCAGAATGCGCAGGCTGACCTGGGTCGATACTTTTCGCAGATGCATTAAACTACCTTTTGCCAGAACATGCCTCATTTCTTTTGTTCTTTTCTGTTTTCGGTATCAAGGTTGTTTTGCTATGATTTTATTGATATAAAAAAGGGCAGTCATGAAAAACATCTATGCCAAAAAAGCAAGCCTTGGTCGCTGATCCTTAAGATGGTGCAACCTGTGATCTCGAATCTAATACAATTAAGTGATGCTTCGGTAGATGAGGTTTAAACCATGTCCGTGATTCATTGTACCAAGCAAATCCATCATATAATTATAAATCCATAAAATCAATTTCGTCTAACAACCGACTGAATCATGAGGTTGACTGCTCCTTTTACATGCAGAAAATTTAACAATAGCAAAAAGTATCGACCCAGGTCAGCATGCGCAGGCTGACCTGGGTCAATACTTTTTGCAGGTCCATTAAAACCCCTTTTCACAAGGAAATATAGAAATATGATCAATATAGATAAAGGAACATGACGATATCACTTATCACTCATAATTATGTATTAATATTTCCCTGATTGACAATTTTGGCTTCTACTGATGCAAAAGTTTGATTTTTAACCTCAATTCGGGCTTTAGGTCGAGCTAGCTTTTACAGCTCCTGGTCGAAAGGCATAATTCTTAGTCAACTACATGATAACATGAGGTAGACAACATGATTACTCGGAGCCGACCACTTGATAACAATGAGTCGATTACAAAATTACTATGAGCTGACAGACCACAAGACAACACTCAGCTTACTATATACAATGTATTGACTCTGAGTCGACCCCTTGATGACAACGAGTAGTCTCTATACTAGTAATAACACTGAATCGACCACATACTAATTTTGAGTCGACGACATAATAATAATCTGAGCCGCCCAGGACAACACTAAACTGGCTATGTAATGCCCCTGAGCCGACCACATAATACTGAGCCTACTATATGGTAGCACTGTGCCAACTTTATGATGACTCGGAGTCGACTATATCATGAACGTGAGCTAAGTGTAACGACTCTGAGCCGACCACATGATAACACTGAGCCGACCACATGATAACACTGAGTCGACCACATGATAACACTGAGCCGACCACATGATAACACTGAGCCGACTACATGATAACACTGAGCCGACCATATGATAACACTGAGCCGACTATATGATAACACTGAGCCGACCACATGATAACACTGAGCCGACTATATGATAACACTGAGCCGACTATATGATAACACTGAGCCGACTACAAGGTAAAACTGAGCCGACTATATGATAACACTGAGCCGACTATATGATAACACTGAGCCGACTACAAGGTAAAACTGAGCCGACCATATGATAACACTGAGCCGACCATATGATAACACTGAGCCGACTATATGACAACACTGAGCCGACTATATGATAACACTGAGCCGACTATATGATAACACTGAGCCGACTACATGATAACACTGAGCCGACTACATGATAACACTGAGCCGACTACATGATAACACTGAGCCGACTACATGATAACACTGAGCCGACTATATGATAACACTGAGCCGACTACATGATAACACTGAGCCGACTACATGATAACACTGAGCCGACTATATGATAACACTGAGCCGACTATATGATAACACTGAGCCGACTACATGATAACACTGAGCCGACTACATGATAACACTGAGCCGACTACAAGGTAAAACTGAGCCGACTATATGATAACACTGAGCCGACTATATGATAACACTGAGCCGACTATATGATAACACTGAGCCGACTACAAGGTAAAACTGAGCCGACTATGTGATAACACTGAGCCGACCATATGATAACACTGAGCCGACTATATGATAACACTGAGCCGATTATATGATAACACTGAGCCGACTATATGATAACACTGAACCGACTATATGATAACACTGAGCCGACTACAAGGTAAAACTGAGCCGACTTAAAAGCACTGAGCCGTCTACATGATAGCCCTTAGATAACTACATGTACATGATGACCTGAAGCAAAATGCAACACAAAGTCAACTACATAATTACACGGAGCCGACTATGAAAGCGAAGAAGAAGAAGAAGAGATGATGATGATGAGATGATGATGATGATGAGGACGATGATGATGATGATGATTGTCCCGGTGGTGGTCTAAATGATTTTATCAAAGATGGGGCGTCTTACATTTCATCTGTTTTGTTATGCATTACCAGTAAAGTTAACGTTTGAATTCGTCCACGGGAAGAAAGGGTGAATGTTACAAAAAATGTGAAATGTAAGTGATACGTGCAAAAACTTGCTAACAACAAAATGGATGCATGCCTACATGGAAAAGTACACAAACCTTTCCCTTGATCTGGACTCGACAAAATATACTTTTGAGGACAGTGTAGATCAATGATCTGCCTGCACAAAACGTGCAGTCTGATCTTGGATCTACTCTTTTCAACATACTTGATGAAATAAATTAGCCGAAAGGTATTTAAATCTTGCAGTGAATGTGTCTTTTTTCCCCATTAAAATTCCGTTGCAATTTTATTTAGCGCATTAAGTGTTATGAAACAATTGCTTAAAACTTTACCGTACAATGCTGACTTTGACGACATTGAAGTGAGAGGGGGCTTTAAAAACCATTGTGGAAAAGGAGAAAATGCTGGTAACCAGCATTTTCTCCTTTTCCCACAGTGTTTTCTACCCTCTAAAAAACAAATTCGGGTATTCTAGACTCGTTTATATTGTCGTCTGCTAATACATTCAATTTGAATACGTCCAAAATTTTGTCGGTAGGTAAAGAGTTAAAATATTGCCTATAAAATGAAAATGGATTGCGCATCTGTCTGAACAGTTACCCTTTAGGCTGCTAAGCGCGACTCACTGACCTTTTGTGGACAGTGTAGATCAAGATCAGACTGCACAGAACGTGCAGTCTGATCTTTGACCTACACTGTCCGATAAGGACTTATTGTCCCTCCCAAAATACCTTTGAAAAAGCAAAATTTGGATTCTTTAGTATCGGCTCAAAAATTTCATTTTACTTACTTAGCAAGATAAAGGCTTAACGCTTCACCTTTAACAGACAACTTATTTCGTCTTAGAGCTGACCACTTTTTTGAAATCATTATGCCAAAAGGAGAAATTACTCGCAAGGAGATACATCTCCTTTTGTGGCTTCATGGGAACCTATATATATATGAGAAATACTATATATGAGCCTCGCTCTGGCAAAAGGGGGCTTAATGCATCTCCGTGATGCATTATACCAAGCAAGCCATCACATAATAATTAATCCATAATAGCCACTTTTTTAACAACCGACTGAATCATGAGGTAGAATAGTCCTAGGACATACAGAAAATTGACCAATAGCGAAAAAGTTTTGACCTAGATCAGCCTGCGCGGACTGCACAGGCTGACCTGGGTCGATACTTTTCGCAGATACATTAAGCCCCCTTTTGCCAGAGCATAGCTCATATATTGATTATACGTATTTTGCAACTGTTATGTTTCGTAAAAATGTCTTCTCTAAAGATTTATCTAACCCTTAATTCTTTACCATATAATCCGAGTCTAAAGTAACCTAAGGAAAAGGACTTTTTAAAACATCGTGGAAAAAGGAGAAACACTGGTAACCAGAATTTTCTTCTCCAACGTGTTCTTTCCCCCTTTCCCCCAAAATACAAAAAAAAAACAAAAAAAATACTACTACTACTACTAACAATATAATAATAATAATAATAATAATTACAATAATGATAATAATAATAATAATAAGAATAATAAAATTCAGTAATTGAGTCATATTTATTTTGTCGTCTGCAAATGTTTTAAACTTGGAAGAGTCTAGAGTTTGTCGTTTGGGAAAGGGTTAACGAGAGGAAAGTTAAGGCATTTGAAAAGTTTGATTGAGTGTCAAGTCACCTTGATCGGTAGTATCCTTACGCGCATTTGTACACCAGTGAATCTGATCCTAATTTCCACAATAAATGATAATATAAAGAAAAATCAAAATATATAAATGAAGTTAGTCACCTTTCGTCAGTCACCGGAAAAAAAATGGGCTAGCTAGATATTAGAACCAGCGACCCCCTGGGTTCAAGTCCTGTACGCTACCGACTGCACAATTGGGCCGGGCTCATAATGCATCTACTTGCCAGACAAACTGAGAGATTAATTATTTCTCCTGCATTGTTTTACTTGTGTTCTCTTCTATTTGATGCCTAATCTGTTTACTCATTCTGTAATGTTCGAGCCTCGTAGTGCATTAGTTTTGGGATCGAATATCGGCTGAGGAAAACCAATTTTTTTAAGTATTGGTTATAGTAATTGCCACAACATTCAGAAATCTTCTCACACATCAAAAACAAAGTTTGAACGATATTTGTGTGGGATAGTAGCCAGTAGTTTGAAAAAAAAAAAAATATGTTGTGCCAACTACAAGAAATAAAAGAACCGTGGGTCCCGTTTTACTAAGGTAGTTACGAACAAAATTTGCGTAAGTTTTGCGTAACTATAGTATGGTGGCATATTTCTGCATATATTTATCGCCATAGTCTTCTAAAATAATCATGATAGTCATCTCGTATCTCGAGGCAGAAATATGCCACCATACTATAGTTACGTAAAACTTACGCAAATTTAGTTCGTAACTAGGGTCGCCGTCAGTTGACTGAAACTACGTAGACCTTTATGCTGTTGACTATTGATTGATTGACTGATTGTTTGGTGTTTAACGCCGTTTTCAACATTATTTCAGTTATATTGCGGCGGCCAGTGCACCTATCCATGCTTTCCTGGAGTCTCTTTTACCAGTATTCCGCACACTTTTCTTTCCAAGCCACTGGCTGCTTTCCCACATAATCATCGTCGAAACAATGGTCAGAGGTGAGAGAGGAATGAATCCTGTCGCAATGACTATCATCAATCCTCGGAAAGAAATTGGCCGAGCCAGGGGTCGTAGCCAGGGATCGAACTCTGAACCCCGTGTTCTCAAGTCCTGCACGCTACCGACTGAGCTACCGGGACTCGGCCCTGCTGACTAAGTTAAACATAACTTTTAAGCCGATTGTAAAAACCCGAATAATATTACTTCGGACTTTCTTTTCGGAAAAAAAAATTATCCTTATCGGTCAGTGTAGAGCAAAGATCAGACTGCACGTTCTGTGCAGTCTGATCTTGGTCTACGCTGTCCGCAAAAGGTCAGTTTTCGCGCTTCTCAGCTTTAGGCTCAAAACGACGTCAAATACCAAGCAAAGAAACCAATAACCAAACGAAAAAAAAATAACCATTTTTTTTTATCTGAAAGTAGGCTTTCGTTAAAACCTTAACATTTATGAGGTGATGTGCGTACATGTAACGTTAGAATCGTTTTATTTAGATCAATTTAAAACATCTAAACGTTAAAATGGCATTTCGATCCTTGGCTTTTTAGAAAACGACAAGATTTTATACCTGAAAGATTAAATATGGTGTAGTTTGTCCTGAAATTTGTCACAACATGGGTAGAAAACATCGTGTGAAAACAAAAAAAAAAATGAAATTGCCGCTTACAAGCATTTTCTCCTTTTTCCACCATGTTTTCAAAAGGCGTCCTCCTCAAAGTCGGTAAACCAGATGACTGAAAACGACGTCAAAATCAAAGCAAACATTCAAAATATAAAAATAACCAACCAGAATAATCAACAACAACAAAAAAATCGGTTTGGAAGTAGGCGTTTCGAAAAAACGTTAACATTTATGAGGTAGTGTACGTACATGTAGAACCGTTTTATTCAGTTCAATTTAAAATCTTATCGTTAAATATTCCCTTTTACACTCATAACTTTTTACAAAACTACAAAGTTTTAAACCTGAAAAAATAAATATGTTTTACTTCGTCCTGAAATTTGTCACAACATGGGTAGAAAACATGGTGTGAAAAAACGATATTTCTGCTTACAAGCTTTTTCTCCTTTTTCCACTAAGTTTTCAAATGGCCTCCTCCAAAGAGCCAGTAAACCAGATGACTGAAACTACGTTAAAACGACGTCGAATTATAAGCAAACAAACCAATAAACAAACAACAAAAAAACCGAAAGAATGAATAAATTTTGGTCTAAAAGTAGGCGTTTCGATAAAACATTAACATTTATGAGGTTGTGTGCGTACATGTAAAACCGTTTTATTTAGATCAATTTAAAATCTAAACGTTAAAATTGCATTTAAACTCTTAACTCTAAGCCAAACTTAAAAACTTTTGACTGGTTAAAATTCAAAGATGTTAAAGACGACAAATTAATTGCGGCTCGGTTGATGGAATTTATCTCTAAAAGGGTAGAAATATTGGGGGAAAAAGAGGAAATGCTGCTTACTAGCATGTTCTCCTTTTCCAACTGTGTTTTCAAAAGGCTTCCCCCTCAGAATCGATAAATTTTAGAATTGTTTAGTGAAGGATTGAATTAAATAAAATGGACAATTCAGTCAAAAAATAGATTCTAGTAAACTATGTCAAGGGTAAATTTCGTCCACATATCTCATAAAGACCGGAATGTTTGAACCAAAGATCAGACTGCACGTTATGTGGAGTCTAATCTTGATCCACATCGTCCGCATAACGCAGCTGTATCCGCGTTAGGCACTCCAAAGGGTTAGAAAAACCTACGTATATGACGTTACTAGACATTTACCGACGTTCAAGCGTAATTAACCCTTCTAGCACCTCTCGTAACTTTGATTAACTTTGCGGCCATTGTAGATCAAAGATCAGACTGCACAAAACGTGCAGTCTGATCTTTGATCTACACTGTCCGTTCGTAGAGATATTTTAACCAAGAGCAACCTTTAAATTGCATATTATTCGGCTCCTATTTCTACACTGAAAGTGTCCGTCCGGTTTATATCGCCGTTCAAAGGGTAAGCGAACGGCAAAATTACAAGCGTATTCTAATAGGTACATTGTCTTACAATAACGTGAAATGTAAACAGGGATCTTTTTTTATTACAAAGGTAAAATGAATATGTTTATTACTTTCATATTTATGTTCTAGGGATTTTATTATCATTATTAGATATTACAATGTAAGGGCAATATTTCAAATCGCAGTGATACACGTATCTACACCAATATTGTGAAATGTAAATTGTATTTTTTATCATCAATATTGCCAAGGTAATAGAGATAATCTATTTGCTTCATTGCTGGTTCGATCCCCGGCTCGGCCAATTTCTTTCCGAGGATTGATGATAGTCATTGCGACAGGATTCATTCCTCTCTTACCTCTGGTCATTTGCTTCGACGATGGTTATGTGGGAATGCGGCCAGTGGCTTGGAAAGAATATTGTGCGGAGTATCGCTGAAAAGAAACTCCAGGAAAGAATAGTTAGGTGCACGGGCCACTGTCATATGGCCTGCAACACGCGAAAAGAGGCATTCGGACATTTGCGTAAAGTGTCGTCTCGGATCAGCCTGCGCAGTCCGCGCAGGCTAATCCGAAACGACACTTTCCGTTTTTATGTAATTTTCTGTTTTTCGCAAGTCTACTGTAGCACAAAATCTAATGTAGTCGTAAAGTGGCGTCTCGGATTAACCTGCGCGGACTGCGCAGGCTTATCCGTGACGACAATTTACGCAAATGTTCGAATGTCCCTTTTCGCGTGTTGCAGGCCATATAACTGAACTAATTTTTGAAAACGGCGTTAAACACTATACAATCAATGAATCAACTATTTTCTTCATAATTTAGGGATCTCATATATTATCATTATAACGTATTGCAATTTTTGGGACAATATTTGTAATTGTTGTAATCCCTAAACAAATAAAGTGAAATAAAAACAGAATTATTGGCAAGGTAACATCTTTAGTTTATTGCTTACATTACTATTTTAATTATATCACGGTGGCCAATACACCTATCCATACTGTACCGGTATTTCCTTTTCAAGCACTTTTCACAGTACTCATTTCAAGCCACTGGCTGCATTCCCATAAAAATGTCTTCTTAATAGTAATCTGCTGTGAGAGGGGAATGATTCTTGTCGCAATGACCATCATCAATCCTCCGGTAGAATTTCGCACAGTTGGGAATTCGAACCACCGATCCCTGTGGGCTACCGACTGAGTTACCGGGAACGGCTATAACAGACAACAGTTTAAGGGTATTGTTTGAAAAAAAACAGCAATCCCTAGCGCACAAATAACTTGAAATTCAAACAGGATTGTTTTTGGCAGGTTAACGTAACCATATTACTGCTTTTACAGAAATTTTATCAATCACCGTTTTTTACATGCAGCAGTATGACGGCGATATTTAATATTTCGGTTTTTCCCGCAAAAATTGTATTATACACATGAGATCGTACTTTCACTTTGCAGGTTTTCTTTTTTATATATATATACAATAACGTTCGTTGTAACCAAGATAATTAAGCCATGGCCTTTAAAAAAGGGGGACCTAGAGCATTTGCAAAGAGTATCGACCCATGTCATCCTGCGCATTCCGCGCAGGCTGACATTGGTCGAAACTTTTGCCATTGGTCAATTTAACTGCATATCAATGGACCATTCTACATCCAGATCCAGTGGATTGTTAGAAAAACTGGATTTTTATGAATTCATAAGTATGTGACGACTTATTTTGTATAATCCAGTCGACTGTTAGAAAAAATGAATTTCATGAATCCATAGTTATGTGATGATTTTCTTTGCACGATGTGTCACGGAGCCCCCTTTTGCCAGTGTATGGTTTGTATGTTTTGCAAAGCAACATAGTAGTATTTATTTTATTTCACGTACAAAGTATTGATCCCGTTCGCTCCACAACGTTCAGGGCAGTTCTGTTCTGTTCGACTGTTAATTGAGGGGTTTTGTATTCGAATCCCGGATTGGAAGAAAACTCATTCTTGACGTTCTTGAAGTTATTGCTAGATGGTTCATCTAAACTCATTGCTGAACTTATTTCCGATTTTGTTTGTTTGGAAAAGCAGCGAGAGATTAATGGATAGAGGATTTTCTACATATAGAACTGTTAAAACAATATGTGCACCGAATACTGTTTAAGCCTTCTCTACACAATCCCGAGGTTTAACGATCATGAGAAAGAAGCCTTTTGAAAACATTTTCTCCTTTTCCCACAATGTTTTCCACCCTATCAAAGATATGATCCATTATTTAAACCACATTTAAATTGTCGTCTGCAAATACTTTCAATTTGGACAAGTCTACATTTTTGTCGTGAGGTAAAGTATTAAAAGCCCATTAGAGGCCAAAATATCAAAGCAGGTGTCATAATACATTTAGATTTAAATTATACCATTTAAAAGTATGGAAAATATTGTGAAGATGACAGTCTGTTATTGTGTGGTCGGGCCGTGTGTTAGTCGCTGGCAGAGAAAAAGAATTTTAAAATCAGGCAAAAAGTAAACTAGAGATAGAGTGAACTGGCAGGTTTTAACCTAGTTTTGAAATTAATTTCCCTGTCAGCAACTAACACTTGGACTTACCGTACAATGACAAATTGTCATCACTACAAACATTTCCATACTTTTAAATGGTATGATATAAATTTAAATGCATTTAAACATCCGCTTTGTTTACTTTTGGCCTTTATTGTTACTTTAATTAAACGGTGTTAAACCTAAAAGGATACAAAACAAATACATGTAGGATCGTATTCATCAAACATTCAAAAGAACGTTCCTAGTCTTATTCTCAAAAATCATTTGGTTATGCCAATCACAAGTCGTGTTCCTTTCTAACTCCAGAATTGTATTTTCTTTTAAATCCAGAATTAGAATGTTCTTAAGAATGGTTTGTGAAAACGGACCTAAGACACCTTATTACCATTTCAAATGAGAGCGCTGTCTTTTTTTTGTGTTTATTAATCATGATGTTTATGTAATAGATTACAACTATTTTCATAATGACGTGGCTAACATAAAATAATCATCATACCGGTGTATTAATTAACTCGCAGTGAGGCACCTAGGCAGCGAATATTACGGATAGTGCTCTTTTAAATTTTCGGGCATTTAGGTATTGGGTTCGAGCAGTCAACCGACGAGCTCTATTTTTTTTTCCAGAAAGCTTTCAGGCTCGCTAAACACTAAAACAATATCTTCGAAATCCTTTAAAGTAACAAATAAAGGCCAAAAGTAAACACACCGGGTGTTTAAATGCATTTGAATTTATATCATTCCATTTGAAAGCATGGAAATTATTGTGAAGATGACAATTTGTCATTGTGCGTTCGGTCCAAGTGTTAGTCGCTGACAGAGGAATTTAATTCAAAACTAGGTTAAAACCTGCCAGGTAGCTGTGTCTTTTGTTTACTTTTTGCCTGATTTTAAAATTCTTCTTTCTACCAGCGACTAACAAATGGCCCGACCACTTGATAACAGACTGTCATCTCCACAACATTTTCCATACTTTTAAATGGTACGATTTAGGTTTAAATGTATTATGACACCTGCTTTAATATTTTGGTCTTTACTGGGCCTTTAAGACATTATGTAGCGTTTTAACAACCATGTAAGGGACGGATTTTAAAAACATTATAGAAAAGGGAAAAAGCTAGTAACAAGCATTTTCACTTTTCCCTCAATAGTTTCTAATAATTTAAAGACTAATCCCATTATACAAGCCACATCAAATTTGCCATCTGCAAATACTCACAGTTTGGACAAGTCTAAAAATGGGTCGTGTGGTGAAACATTGAATAAAACTTGCTCCCTTTCTAACGTCTTTTATAGAAATAAATCAAAGACAGGTGCTCTCAAAGGCATTATTTAGTATGATAAAAAGGTCTGATAAATTTACCCTTTCAAAAAAAAAATGGCCCGGACAATGACTATGGCTTTTTTCACAAACCTGCCTCATTTACCTGGGATCATAAATCTTATTTGTGATAAATAAATTAGGCCTTGCAAAAAATAAAGTACGTTTTTCGCCGCCAGATAGAAAAAAAACAATCTACTTTTTTGACGGCTTAACAATAAGGCTGCTAAGCGCGAATCTCTGACCTTTTGCGGACAGTGTATATCAAAGATCAGACTGCACAGAACGTGCAGTCTGATCTTTGATTTACACTGTCCGATCAGGACATACCGCCCCCCCCCCTCAAAAAAAAAATACATTTGAAATAGCAATATTTGGATTTTTACTATTGGCGTAAAAGTTTCATTTCACTTACTAAGCAGGATAGGAGTTATGATACAATCATATCACTGCAAACTAATGGACATCTATACAGAGTTTAGAGTGAAGTAGAGATGATGTAGTTACAAGATTAGACTGTGCATTCTGTGCAGTCTGATCTCGATCTATGCGGTTCGCATCTTCTTTTGCGGTGAAAACCATCCTACTACTTATGAAAAAATAATTCACGAAACCAAACATAAATAGCCAGCCATCCACATATTTCTTTATATAGTTAAGGTGCAAAATCAGCTATATGGTTGAAAACGAAGGCGGGAAGATTGGTTGGCACAGTTTTTAAGGCTAATCTCAGTCTTCTCTCAGCGGTTGCAGTTTACTGAAACCCAGTCTGATCTTTACCATATGAAACTCATCCATATTAAAAAAAAAAGACAGAAAAAAATACAAGACGGAATATAAAATGTGTCTAAAGATTTGGATTTGTCTGAAATAAGGACTGGAAGGAAAGTGAAATTAAAAAAAAAAGCTGGTTTCCAATATTTTCTCTTTTTTGCCTGAAAAAAAGATTGAAGTAAAGTAAAAAAAAAGTGAGAAAATGCTGGTTACCCAACATTTGTTCCTTTTTCCACGATGTTTTCGAAGTCTTCTCAATCTAAAGGTCTTTAACCTTTATCCCGCTAAATAACTAAAATAAAATTTTCAATTCGATAGTAAAAAATCAAATATTGTTATTTCAAAGTTCTGATTTGGGGAATAATATCTCCGTATCGGACAGTGTAGATCCAAGATCAGACTGCACGGAACGTGCAGTCTGATCTTGGATCTGCACTGTCCGCAAAAGGTCAGTGAGTCGCGCTTAGCAACCCAAGAGTTAAACACGGGATTGTTTGGAAAAGGATTCGCCCTTTGGCCACAGCCCCAGAGTTTTAATGACCTTGAGAAAGAGGGCTTTTGGAAATATTGTGGGAGGAAAAAGGATAGATAAGTGCTGATAACCAGCATGTTCTCCTTTTTCAACGATGTTGTCTACCCTTTCAGAGAAAAATCCATAATTTTAACCACATTTTACATATCCTATACAATTGCTTTTAATTTGGACCAGTCCAAAATTGCATTTTTTGGTAAAAGGGTTATTGCCCAGATAGACTCATTTTACATTATTGATGAATAGTTACATGTGTAACAAAAAAATGTTACATATGTTCGGTCTACTTTTTTGTGGAAAAAAAAAAAGTTTTATGAAAATATTTATCGTTTCGATTGGTGATTTGTTATGTGTGAACTATGAACATGAGTCACGTACATGTAGATGTACATACAGTCAGTGGCCAAAAGTATTTCATTTAATTCCAAATCCAAGTGACTTACAGGTGTACATATCACTCGAAACAACTCGGCCAATTCAGTACCTACATCCAACCTCGTCTGTATAACGGTCGTTTCCATTTGAACTGCCAATCACGTGATCTTATACATGGCGGCGCCACTGCCAGTCAACGACATAAACAACCTCGATGAAGGTATTCCCATCTATCTATCTGTCGGTGAAAACTTCAATCGCAATTGATAAACCACGTTAAAAAATGAATGTACGAAATGTTTGTCAACTGAAATATAGTTATAAAGATTTCGATAGAAAATTGAGACTCAAGTTTTCATTTTTACGAGGAGCCTTACAATTTTCATAACGATAAACCGGCGTATTTCCGGCGATGAAATGTACCGTGTAGGTGCATATCAAGCTACCAGATACAGCCGAGGGACTTGACGGCTCCCATCACCCGCGGTATCCGAATGGTGTACATATGTGAGCTGTGCTCTGTGAAAAGGGGGGCTTAATACATCTGCGAAAAGTATCGACCCAGGTCAGCCTGCGCAGTCCGCACAGGCTGACCTGGGCCGAAACTTTTCGCTATTGGTAAAATTTTCTGTTTGTCGAAGGACCAGTCTACCTTATGATTAAGTGGGTTATTAAAAAAAGTGGCTCTTATGGATCCATAATCATGTGATGACTTGAGCTGGTATCATGTATCACGGAGATGCATTAAGCCCCCTTTTGCCAGAGCATGGCTTAATTGTATTTTCTCGCTGTGCGAGAAAATTTATTACACTGCTTCTGGTCACACTATGACAAGGAAAATTATTCTTTGTAGAAAGTGAGGTTATTTGAGCTATCTACTCTGCTATTATTTTTCCTTGCTTTACATCATAATTTTAGCTGTTTGAACTCAAACGGTGTTTTAATGCCGTTAACTTTTCGCGACGTCGTCATAAACGTTATTTAACGACGTCGCCATTAACGTTATTAACGAAAATTTTTGAAACGTTTAATCAACGTGAAATCATCCACGTGTAATTCGGCACTGTATGGCGAATTCGGAAGATATCCTTTATGTATAAATATCAAAGTGCGAATAATGAAGTATTTCGTAAAGTTGTTTACGGAAAAACAATGCAACTGCATTTTTCAAACAATAACAAATGCATATACATCTGAGAACATAATTTCAAATGGCTGGTTCTATAAAGTAAAGTTGTTATTACAAAGTAACGGTTTTTGCGATGTTTGGTTATTCCCCTCATCTGTAAATCTAAAGACCTTTGTGCCCTTATTTCGCAGAAGATTAATTGATAATTACATTAATAATTGGTACAATGAAATAAGCAATAAAACATCATTAACTTTGTATGGGAACGTCAAGGATACCTTTGAACTGTCCTCTTATCTAGTTAAAATTAACATTCCTACGCATCGAAATGCAATTGCCAAAATACGTCTTTCATCACACCAATTACTAACTGCAACAGGGAGACATAGAAATATCGAACGTAACAAAATAATATGTACACTCTGCGATTTGAATGAAATTGAAGATGAGTTTCATTTTCTTCTAGTTTGCCCGTTTTATAAAGAAATAAGAGAAATTTACATTAAAAAACATTTTCACAAAAAACCGAACGTGTTTAAATTGGTTGAACTTTTGAACTCTACAAACAATAGAATTCTTAATGGAATTGGCATTTTCTACAAAAAAGCTGACATAAAAAGAAAAATTGAAGTAAATAATGTTGGGAATTAAAACACATTTCCCATAGTAACACTATTCCGCATTTTAGTTTAATTTTGATTGATTTTTTATTTCCTGCAACCATTTTTTGTTGCTGATATTTTTCATGTTGTTGTTATATTTCACTACTCATTGTTAAGTAAAACTATGTTTGTAACGATGAACCGTATGTGTTCAAGTTTAAATGATAAAATTAAAGTATTGTGTATTCTGTTTTCTGTATTCTGTCATTTAAAAAACGTTTTTTACTAAAATATTGATCACTTCTAAACAGTTACATTTTTATTACACTAATATATTGTTTCAAGCCTAAAAATATTTTTTGAATGTCAAATATTCGAATGTCAAATTCATTTTGTTTCATTTTCCTATTAATTTCACAGCGATAGCTTTATCTTTTTCTAAAGTGAATTAAAAACAAAACTTAAAGAATACATACAGGTCGACATGGATTAGGAGAATAATGATCTATTTACGGTGACTGTCTGTATGTACGAAAAAACCGTTTACATTCTTAAGTTTCTAAGACATTGGATTGAATAAAGTTTTTAAATGAAATCAGTTTGATACAAATCTTGGAGATTTTTTTTCCTTCTACTCCTACAATACACGTTTTTATACCAACAAATTAATTCGTAAAGAGCTGTTCACAACTGCACAAAAAGTGCTGTCTGATCTTTTATCTTACACTGTCCGCCTTGCTGAAACACTATATACAAAAGCAGCCAAGAAACTGCACTTATTGGAGTTTAATTTCGAGACTTGAACCGTCTACTGGATCCCTAAGGGAAAACCCTTTACCACATTACTATTACAATTTTAGACCAGTCTAAATTGGAATGTTTGCAGAGGAAAAATAATTCTGGAACAAATCATATACATGGTAATTGAAAGGGTAGAAAGGGTAGAAGACATTGTTGGAAAAGGAGAAAAATGCTGGTTACCAGCATTTTCTCCTTTTCCCACAATGTCTTCAAAAGCTTTGTTCCACAGAGTCGTTAAAACTCCTTACTGTGTGGTAAAGGGTTAATTATAAATAGCATAGTCTTCAACGTAACAGATGTTAAATGATCAGTAATCAGTATTCAGTAATTTTACTTTTTTCAACCTGAAGTTTGGTATCACTTTGTTTAGATCGAAGACAGTGAAAAGATTTGGATGAAACCGAATTGTAATAAAGACCTGTTAAAGACACAAGGAAAACTCAAAGCTAGAATTTAAATTAGCATAATAGCTGTTTATTTATGTGGTCTTTCATGGCTCCCGTGTCAGAATTAAAATCTCAACAAAATTTAAATTCTGACGTACGTGACATGGCATTTTTTCTTTCATGACATAATCATGACGTCTATTTATTCTTTTTATTTTCACAATTATCATATTTTTTTTTTGCATTGACTCAAAACTTTGAGTAATCATTTCGCAGTCTAACGAATATTTTCGGAAAAAAAAGCACATTTTAGCTGCGAGTGAAGAAAGATGGTTAGATTTTTATCGCGACTCCGATTGTAGAAGCTGACGGTGAAGATACAACATATACAGGATCTAGCATGAGTTGGTGTTTGAGATATATAGGATCTGAAATGAGTTGGCTTTTGAGATAAAATTTCATTAAACGAGTCTAGAGAAAATCTTATTTATCGAGCCTTTGGCGAGCTTAATAACATTTTTTTCTTGACGAGTTTAATAAAACTGATCTCAAACGCCAAAGAATGTCAAATTCTTATTATCACATAACGATATTTCAGGAAATATAGATCAAATAATGCAAAACCATTTATAGATGCACCCGCGGTAATATCCATTAAACCTATTCATTTCTATGAAAGACGTACAAAATGACGCCAAAAATGACGTCAAACAAATATGATAACAAACGTGTATAGTATAAGATAAAAAAATTCGTAATGGGTATATTACGTTATGTGATAAAAAAATTTATTGAGCGAATCTACAAAAAGATTCTAAAATTAAGTGAGCCTTTGGCGAGCTGAGTAACATTTTCTTGTGGACGAGTTTTATGAAATTTTACCTCAAAAGCCAACGAATGTCAGATTCCTTTTTATCGCTTTACTGTATCTCAAGAATTATAGTTCATGATCTGTTAAAACATAGGCCTTCATGCACATAAAGCCAATTTGTTTCTTTGAAAGGATATGTGCATCACAGACAAAAAATAGTTCCAAAGAAACTTGCATATAACGGTTTTATTTAACATCTAAAGATGCTAAAATGTGCACACTATTGAAAACATTTAAAAACATTGTGAGAAAAGGAGAAAGTGCTGGTAACCAGCACTTTCTCCATTTTCCACAATGTTTTTTACCTTTTCAACACAAAGTCGATTTTTAGAACCGTATTCGATTTGTGCATTGCGAATAATTACAATGCATGCTAATTCTACAAAACTATCTTAAGCATTTTTCACGACTTTATTTAAAGTAACAATAAAGGCTAAATGTAAACAGAGCCGGTGTTAAAATGCATTTGAATTTATATCATACCATTTAAAAGTATGGAAATTATTATAAAGATGACAATCTGTAGTTGTACGGTCGGTCCAAGTGTTAGTCACTGACAGAGAAATTAATTTCAAAACTGGGTTAAAACCTGCCAGGTAGCTGTGTCTTTTGTTTACTTTTTGCCTGATTTTAAAATTCTGTTTCTGCCAGCGACTAATATATGGCCCGACCACACGATAACAGACTGTCATTTCCACAATAGTTTCCATACTTTTAAATGGTATAATTTAATTCTAAAATTTAGTATATTATGACACCGGCTTTCATATTTTGGCCTTTACAAGGCCTTTAACACTTTTCGTTCTTCTCGGTGTTAATGTAGTTGAAGTTGTTGTTGTTGTTGTCTCTGTTGCTATTTTTTTGTTGTTGTTGTTGTTGTTGGGCCATTATCTATTCATTTGGCACTCTTTGAGATAGAAACGAGGAGAATTACATTTAGGCATAAATATTTCAGAATGCACAATATATAGAACTAAGCAATGAATACATTTACTATTCTGTTGCTAAATCAAAATGAAAAACTGAACTAAACATTTTTTTATGATTTTCTCACTGTTTTTCCGACAAAAGTAGTAAAGATTTAACTTTATCACATAACCCCTTGTGTTTTCATTGTAAAATAGCCATTGCGAATTTTCTTATCTTACACACATTTGATACAAGACTTCGTGACGTCATAGGAGTACATTGTGACGTTATTTGTTCAAGCATTGTACTCCTGCCTGTTGATTGCCGAAACACGTCAGACACAAAATTCGTGGTGTCTTCAAGTGTCAAAATCGAATGATCGTGGTAAAGCTGAAGTTTGTATTATTTTCAGACTTAAAATCGAGTCGTTATAAACCAGTTTATGTGGACTTATTTTTATCCCGAAATACTCTCTAAAATAAGCGAGTAGGTCGCAATCATGAATTATGTAGATTTCGCATGCAGATCTAATGATTATAGATCTACAAAAAATTCTTGAGGTACAGATATATGATGGAGAGAATCTAACATTCGTTTTCCTTTGAGATGAAATTTTATTAAACTCGTCAAGAGGAAAATGTTATCAAACTCGCCAAAGGCTCGTTCAATAACATTTTTTTTTTTCTGCACTCTTTAGATAAAATTCTATCTTAAGCACCAAATATGTCTGATCTTGTGTGTCCAATTAATATCGGATGGTGCAGTATCAGATTAGATTGAATTGACATGCGTATTGATTTTATTGTTTACATTTCGCAAAGCGACTTGAACAGGATACAAGTTATATATTAGCCATACTCTGGCAAAAGGGAGCTTAATTCATCCCCGCAACGCATTGTACAGAGCAAGACATTTCATAATTAGAGATCCGTAATATCCAATTTGTCTAACAACCGACTGTATCATGAAGTAGAATTATCCTTTGACATGCAGAAATTTTAAAGATAGCGAAAAGTTTCGGCCCATGTCAGCCTGCGCGGACTGCGCAGGCTGACATGGGTCGATACTTTTCGCAAATGCATTAAGCCCCCTTTTCACAGAGCATGTCTCATATGTATATCGAAGATGGTGGCTCTAAATAACATTCTTTTCGGTCCCAGTGACTTTTATGGCGTTTCAAAGATCATGAATTTACAAGAAACACTGATTTCATGAGTGTTTAACACCCGTTCAACGCTACAGGCGAAAACAGGTCCTTTGGCGGACTGCATAGATTAAGTTCAGACTGCACAGAACGTGCAGCCTGGTCCTGGATCTATACCACCCACATGTTTAGCCAAGCATTCAAAATAAACGTCTGTCTTTATTATACTGCAAAGAAATTTATGGTGATCTGATTGGATAATCTGCCCCGAACATATATATCATGTACACTGGCAAAACCAACGTAAAAGCAGTTTTCCTTTCGGGAGCCCCGTATACATGACTACACTTTCAACACAACATCCAAAATGGCGGCGTCGATCAAGATTAACATCAAGATTATGCACCAAACTGCACGTTTTACCAAGGTTTCAGTGACGTCAGTTCCCAGTGACGTCAGTTTTCATTGAATTGGGCACTCGGAAGGGAAATTCTACTTCGTCAGCGTACTCAATTTTTGAAACCAAAAAACAGGTAAATTTCGCTTCATACACGTTGGAATTGTAAAACTTTGCAGTATAATAAATTCGTTGTACGGTCAGGTGGCAGGGGACTTGGAAACGTGTTCACGGCTGTGGTGAATCATGTCGCCACCTCGCCTTCGGCTCGGGACGACATGATTCACCACAGCCGTGAACAAGTTTCCAAGTCCCCTGCCACCTGACCGTACAACTAATAAAGTTGCACTGGATTGTATTTTCAACCGCCGAAAGAGGTCGAGTTTACGAATTCGGCGCTGAAAGAGTTAGCCAATTAGTATTCTATAAAACTTTGTACATGATAGTTTTTGTGTTTAGTTCAAACATTTCTAAACATTCATATCCGTTATATGATTGAAATGCTGATGAAAATAGACAGTAACGAATGCTCACAGCACGTATAATTCTCCAACTGGCAATAGTACAGTGGTAAAATTATCATAATGTCCTGACTAAGTACAGGTGATAATGTTATTTTTGTCTAATTAAGAGTAACTATTACTACTACAGTAACAAGAACCTTCTGCTCTATCCACGATGTCAGACTTAAACGTTTTTTTTTTTTAGAGCTTTTCAGATTTTAATACATTTGTTGCAACCATGAGCTGAAGCATACATTTGTTGCGACCATAATTTGAATTATGCAATAAGCTGTTAGATTCATAAGATTCATACAAATAAGATTTCTTGTGTTTCTTTTCAGACAATGGATATTGTGTAGACTAGAATTATCATGATGAGCGATATTTGTGAATGAAATTAATAGATATTTCCCCAGTGTATTATCATGATCATGATTGATTGAAAGTGCCTGAGTCTTCAGCAAAGAGACTTTAAGATGAGAGTACTGTCACTATTTCTACTGAAATTTCTATTGGAGGTTTACCCGTTAGTGGAAGCTGGAAGTCCAAACGATATGGGTAAGATAATAGTATTTTAATCTATGTTGTTTTACAGTCTGTTTAGCTGATAAACAAAGGGCCCCTTGACTTTTCGACCCTAAGGAAAAAAAGCTTTTCAAAATTTCGATGGAAAAGGAGCTGGAGACCAGCATTTTCTGCTTTTTCTCAAGATGTTTTCCACCCTTTTTAAACATAAATCCCATCGTATGAGCAATATTTAAACGACATTTGATTACAATTGCCATGTGGAAATGCTTTCATTTTGGAAGAATCTACATTTTCTATCATCCGCTTAAACCTTAGGCTGTTATGCACGACTCATGGACCTTTTGTGGACAGTGTAGATCAAGATCGGTGAGCATGTTCTTATCTTGGATCTACACTGTCCGATAAGGAGATATCTTTTTTCCCCCAAAAGTACCTTTAAAAAAGCAAAACTTGGTGTGTTACTATCGGCTTTAAATGTTCATTTCACCTATTTAACAGGATTTGAGTAAATATTTCCACGATTTTTTCCCATTTAATGCTCTTGTAGCCCTTCGAATACTAGATATTCGAAATGATCTAGAAATTAACGTTTTCAGTAGACGTTGACGACCTCTTTTTTTTTAGATTTAAAGCTATTTACGCAATATGGCCTGCAACACGCGAAAAGGGGCATTCGGACATTTGCGTAAAGTGTCGTCTCGGATCAGCCTGCGCAGTCCGCGCAGGCTAATCCGAAACGACACTTTCCGTTTTTATGTAATTTTCTGTTTTACGCAAGTCTACTGTAGCACAAAATCTAGTGTAGTCGTAAAGTGCCGTCTCGGTTTAGCCTGCGCGGACTACGGAGGTTGATCCGAGACGACACTTTACGCAAAGCCGAGCCTCGGTAGCTCAGTCGGTAGCGTGCAGGACTTGAGAACACGGGGTTCAGGGTTCGATCCCTGGCTACGACCCCTGGCTCGGCCAATTTCTTTCCGAGGATTGATGATAGTCACTGCGACAGGATTCATTCCTCTCCCACCGCTGACCATTGTTTCGACGATGATTATGTGGGAAAGCAGCCAGTGGCTTGGAAAGAAAATTGTGCGAAGTACTGGTAAAAGAGACTCCAGGAACGCATGGATAGGTGCACTGGCCGCCGCGATATAACTGAAATAATTTTGAAAACGGCGTTAAACACCATACAATGAATCAACTCTACGCAAATGTCCGAATGTCCCTTTTCGCTTGTTGCAAGCCAATTATTTGACTAAGCTTCGGGTAGATATGGATTCAAGATCTTCCTTCCTTCCTTCCTTTCTTTCTTTCTCCTTTCTTTCTTTCTTTCTTTCTTTCTTTTTTCGGTTGAACTAATACTACCACCGCCGGTATATCTTTTTCCATAGATCTATGTAATCTAGAAGCTTCAGAACTCGGTCCTGACTGGTACAAAGTACCTCAACCTGTCCCCACAGAGTTCGCTGATCTACCAGACTTTGAGAGATCCTTTATACATATGCCGTGTCCACGTACCACAGTGTTTGATGTGGCAATCTGTGGCTGTACCAACCTGATGTCCTTTCTGTACAGCACTTTGGGTAAGTTCTGCAAAACGTAATTTCTATTCAATACTTTGTTTTCGTACAGCAAAATGTCCCTTCTGTACAGTTTTTTGGGTCATTGCAGTAACATTTGCCTTCTCTCAATACGTACCTTTCAGTGTCCTTTCCGTACATTACTTTAGGTCATTGCCGTAATATTTCCATACTCCACATTAATGTTGGTAAGCAAGTTAGATGGATAAAGAATTCATGCATTGATGCCTTGATGCTCACATACATTCATTTTCTTTTAATGTCACTGTTATCGTTGTGAAAACATTTAATGCCTTATTTCTTTATTCAACTGATTGCTACAGAGTAAGTGAACTGATTTTAAGGCGAAAAAACAAATCACCATTCTTTCTAGAAATCAAAATTTGCTCTAAAAAAACGGTGCATAGTGATTGAGTATATGATTGTGGATATAAGCTGCATTTTCTTTATGGAACATCTTCGCAAGCCAAGGTGATGATCACTACGTAGACCTTCGAAGATCTACGTAGTCATCGTCACCTTGGCTTGCGAAGATATTATTCAAAGGCTGGATGCTTCGGCATGTTGTCCGCACTTAGTGTTCTAACTGAGCACATGTGTTTCTTTAGCTATGCATTCGTAAACAAACTTTGGTTCTGAGAAATACCAATGACTTTGGAAGCCAACATGTCAAATATGCACATATAATGTGAAAGTGCTCTATGCAACCGATCTTAATTTGAGAACGTTCGGCACAGTGAACATAACAGTACCAACAGTGATTTAATTTTTAAATTGCGTTTAGTACTAACAGCCAAAAGTTTATGAGCAACATAAAGATTTCAATTCTGAGTAACTAAACTTGTACAAATAAAAGAAGGTCGAACGGAGCAGAGCAATATCAGAATGCACAGACGGGCAGTCTGATCTTGATCTAATGTCTTCGCAGATGACATCGGCTTTAGCGATAAGAAGTTTTAAAGTTGACATTTTGCTCACTTTTGTTAGTATTTCTTTTATGCTGAAATCAGATAGTGGTAAACAAAAGAAATCGACTGCAGCATCTTTCGTTCGTCCTACAGCGCCACCTGGAGACTGGGTTAAAACAGTTAGTAAGTTTCTTTTTTCTCACCCAATTGTCAACTGTGTAATTATGTCCCTTAGGGCAGTAGTAAAGGACGGTAGCATGGGATCTACCCAGGCCGGGGGTAGATCCCATGCTACCGTCCCTGAGTGCCCTATATCACCGTCCCTGACAAAAATGTGTCCCTAGTTTGCCCTCCCGAAAGAATTTTTTTAAAAAAATATCCCATACTCACGTCCCTGAGAGGGATTTAGCATTCAAAATGGCGGCCTTGGGGATGGCACTCTGGGGACAAAAATACCCCAGGCTCCCGTCCCTGAGCGGAATTTTTTGCAAAAAAGGGAAAAGGGGGGGAGTTTTTCCTAGGCTCTCTACCCTGAGAGGGATTTAGCATTCAAAGTGCCGGCCTTATGACTGACAGGCTGGATAAAAATGGTCAGATCACTGAGTTGGACTTAGTTTTTCACCCTATGGATGATTTTTCTCTTTCTAATTGCCTGACCATTGAGTTGGACTTAGACTTTTTTCTGCATCTCTATGAATGATTTCTAAATGTCTGAGCACTGAGTTGAACTTAGACTTTTTTTTACCCTATGTATGATTTTTTTCTTTCTAAATGTCTGACCATTGAGTTGGACTTAGTCTTTTTTTACATCTATGAATGATTTTTCTTTCTAAAAGCCTGATCATTGAGTTGGTCTTAGCTTTTTCCCCTATGAATGATTTTCTCTCTTTCTAAAAGGTTGACCATTGAGTTGCACTTAGTCTTTTTACATCTCTATGAATGATTTTTTCTTTCTAAAAGACTGAGCACTGGGTTGGATTTAGTCTTTTTCTGCATCTATGAATGATTCTTACTCTTTGCAGTATAACTCTCTGGAGTATAACTCTTTTGGAACGCGTCTCTTCTAAAAGAAAGATAGAACTTTCGTGGTAGATGGTTAGTCCTGAAAAGGACTGTTGGGTTAGCTCTGAAAAGAGCTGTGACAATTTGAAGAAATGACAACTTGAAGATAGAACTTTCGTCTGACAGCTTGAAGATAGAACTTTCGTCTGACATCTTGAAGATAGAACTTTCGTGGTAGATGGTTAGTCCTGAAAAGGACTGTTGGGTTAGCTCTGAAAAGAGCTGTGACAATTTGAAGAAATGACAACTTGAAGATAGAACTTTCGTCTAACAGCTTGAAGATAGAACTTTCGTCTGACATCTTGAAGATAGAACTTTCGTGGTAGATGGTTAGTCCTGAAAAGGACTGTTGGGTTAGCTCTGAAAAGAGCTGTGACAATTTGAAGAAATGACAACTTGAAGATAGAACTTTCGTCTAACAGCTTAAAGGTAGAACTTTCGTCTGACAATTTGAAGAAATGACAATTTGAAGAAAAGATAGAACTTACGTCTGACAATTTGAAGAAAGGTAGATCTTCCGTGGTAGATGGTTAGCCCTGAAAAGGGCTGTTGGGGTGTCCCTAAAAGGGATCTGGTTTTGGAGGTTGTGTTTTTAAGCACAACCTCCAACCTTCCTGCAGGCTGCGCAGCTACTCGCTGTCCGCCTCTTTAACCTTTTCAGCTCCTGAGCGTCTAGGTTGAAGTTTAGCGAGAACGCTGGCTTGTTGTCATCATCCCAGCACTCGGTCTGGGGTACGACGAACTCCTTCTTCTTGTCGTCCATCTTTTTTCTGGATGATAGCTGGGTAAGGTCCCAAAAATCCATATCTCTTAAACCACACTCCATGTTGTCTACAAGTCGAAGAGAATGAACGATGTGCGGGAAATGACACTGGGTTTTATAGGTTTTCAGACGGATTGAACTAATTGACCCATGACGTCATTTTCTCCTATGTTTTTCCCGCGTCGGCGTTTCATGCTGTTTTGGCTCCAAATTAATGTTATCCAATCAGAACCAGCGTTTTATTTCTAATACTAAATGTTTTATTGTTGGCCAACCCGTGGGTTTGTTACATTTTCTTGTTCGTGGATTTTATTGTTGACCAATCCATGAATTTGTTACATTTTCTTGTTCGGGGGTTTTATTGTTGACCATTCCATGGGTTTGTTACATTTTCTTGATCGGGTTAGAAAAAAACTAGAGTTTAACTAACCTATGACTTTTTGATTGTAAATCTTTGCAGTGTAACTCTTCTAAAAGAAAGAAGTTTGACAATTTTGAGTTTTGACAATTTAAAGAAAGATAGAACTTTCGTGGTAGATGGGTAGCCCTGAAAAGGGCTGTTTTTTGGAGGCTGTGTTTTTTCCAGTTCTAATGGCAACACCCGAAATTCGCTTGGCAAATGGGGCATGCTTCAACTCTTTTTCTGATCACCATTGCCCCATTATCGAAAGTAATCTTTCTCCCAAATTCGATATCAACCAAGATGATATCCGGTGTTGTCTTTAATAATAGCTGAACTAATCTTTCACCGAGATCTTTGTATGGTTGTGTTATACGTCGCAGTTGGTTTTGTTCCTCCTCTCCTACGAGACGAGTGGTTAGTTGCAATAACTGCTGGCCGGCATTTAGATACTCTTGGTGAGCCTCACGTAGTTGATGATTTACCTCTTCCATATTGATAATGTTTCCGAATATTGACACTGCTTTCGAAGTGATCGTTAGCTGAGAATCAAAGAAATGGTGAATGTATGAAAATAACGCTGGACTTTATACGTTTAAGGAGGATTGAAATTTTTTAAAGAGCTCGGACCTGGCAGAAAGCACATACATTTTTTCCATGCTACGTTTCATGCTGTTTTGGCTCCAAATTAATGTTATCCAATCAGATTCACCGTTGTTTTTTTCTAATACTAATTGTTTTATTGTTGACCAACCCGTGGGTTTGTTACATTTTCTTGTTCGTGGGATTTTATTGTTGACCAATCCATAGGTTTGTTACATTTTCTTGTTCGGGTAAGAAAAAAACTAGAGTTTAACTAACAGTTATGAGACGTTGTATGGGAAAAATGTAACCAGAACAAGTCTTTTGGGGGAAAAACAGAATGAAGAACTCTATTGTTTTTGAACTTTTATTTATTGAACTTTTATTTACTGAACAGAACTAAACATTGAAACATTTTTTGCAATGCATCATAAAAAAATTTCTTGACAATGAAAAAAATTTCTTGACAATGAAAAAAATCACAATGAAACATTTTTTTGCAATGCATCATAAAAAATTTCTTGACAATGAAAAAACATTTTCTTAACAATGAAAAAAATCACAATGAAACATTTTTTTTTGCAATGCATCATAAAAAATTTCTTGACAATGAAAAAAAATCACAAGCAAACATTTTTTTTGCAATGCATCATAAAAAAATTTCTTGACAATGAAAAAACATTTTCTTAACAATGAAAAAATCGCACTGAAATATTTTTTTCACAATGAATTATTCACAACGAATTAATCGCAATGAATTAATCACAATGAATTATTTTTTCGCAACGAATTATTTTACAATGAATTAATCGCAAAACAGTATATAACAAATTTTTATAATGCAAATTCACAAACACCACGAGTTTCATATTTGTTTTCATATTCCTACCGTTTTGTTGGTTTTTTCGGGATCTTGAAATCAACGTGATTGTCAATGTTTTTCCCGTATTTACCCTGTCCTGTCAATATTGGTATAGTTGGTTTTTGATCAATTCGCTGCTTCTTGTGGATATGGTTACCATCTTCCTCAGATTTCCGCTTTGTTGTTTTTCTTGGCTGTTTTTCCTTTGGCTGATTTTTCTTTGGTTGATTTTTCTTCACAACACTTACGATAGAGTCCACTAATTTGTGAAGATTGGATTTATCAAACTCGAACTCCACAGGAATCTTCACAGGAGGTGTTGAAATGCGCTGATCTTGTTGACGTAGTACCTCGATATTACTACTGAGGTGATCAGTACTTACGGTTAAAGTTTTAATTTCCTACAAATGCCTGTTTAAAGTCTCCAGCTGATCTATGATTCGGATCATCATGCTATCTTGTTTCAAATTTAGCTGCTTTACCTCTTCATAAATGTTGTCAAACACTATCGCTGGAATGATGGTTGTCGAATTTAACTCCGGCGGTGGATTGATAATTGTCGAATTCATAACTGATGAAAGAACGTCTCCATTGTTTTCCACTGATGGAAAATCGTCCAAGCTGATTTCATCTAAGTTGTGCTTCATATTGTAACTGACTCTGAATATTGATACTGCTTCCGAAGTGATCGTTAGCTGAGAATCAAAGAAATGGTGAATGTATGAAAATAACACTGAGCTTTATACGTTTACAGAGGATTGAAATTTTTAAAGAGGGCGGACCTGGCGGAAAGCACCGGTATTGTACTGTGTGACACCGAATTAGGAGTGGTAAAAACACCGATATAACCATCGATTTGATTGCGCAATGTTAATGAAACGCCGACGCGGGAAAAACATAGGAGAAAATGACGTCATAGGTCAGTTAGTTCAATCCTCCTATAAAGCTATAAAGCCCAGTGATATTTTACATAAAAAATCATATTTGTTCCAGAATGGTTCGAATTCTTGTGTGCCCTCACTGTGCAAACAGATGTCTGATAGAGTGTGGGAAATGTTTTTCCATACTCGAGTATCTTGGGCAGAAGCATAACTGTCCAGATACAGATGAAGGATTTTATGATGACGATGAAGCTTCGACGATTTGCTGCGAACACTGTGGATGTGAAATCATCCCAGTGGATCGGGCGGAAGAATCGTAGAGCTGAATGTCAATGTGAGATCCTTCAAAAAAAGCCCTTTTCAGGGCTAACCATTTAGCACGAAAGATCTTTCTTCTCAAATTGTCAAAAGTAAAAAAAAGACTTACAGTCATAACTAGAAAAAAGTCAAAAGTAAGAAGTAATTATTTTTATATTTTTTATTTCAAAAAGAACTTATGTACAATGAAAAAATCAAATCATGAACTGTAAAGACAAAAATGAATGAACTGTAAAAGACAAAAATGAATGAAAAATCAAGTCAGTCTTTTTTGTTTATAATCAATATTGTATTGAAATCTTTTTTTCACTCAGTATGTTTTTTTCTTTTTCTTTGAGATGTCAGATTCACATTTGGTTTTACGTTTTCTTTTCCTATCGTTGTTTTTTAATTCCACATCTGGACAGATTTTGTCCTCATGTTTTGTTGATTTGTAAAAGAAATAGTTCTTTGTTACTCGTTTTTTCTTCTTTTCGATGTTTTGCTGTTTTTCCTTTCCGTACGAACAACCCGGTTCTGCAGAAAATTCGTTTTTTAGATCCAAAGTTTGTTGTTTTCTTAGATTATCGTTTGTAGATATTTTTTTCTCTGTCTGTTCTGTTATTTTGCAGATTTCTGAATCGCTGTTAGCCGCTGTATCGCTCTGCATGTCTACGATCTGAGTTTCAGCCGATGAGGATGTAGCTTGTGGTGAACTTTTTTTCCATGTATTTTCACTACAGAATGAATTTAGTGTGCCGACGAATTTTATATCTTTGAGACCATCAACGTTGTAAAACGATGGTAAAATCTCAATGTCGTGACTGTGTGGATTCACGTAGACAAAAACAATTGTTCCTAGCTGATTTTCTTTTTCTGCACATTCTTTGGCCCAATGTCCTGCTTCGTTGCACGTAAAACAAATATTTGTTCTCACACCATTCGCACCATATCGTTTGTCAATCGTCGTTTGATCCAGAACTCTGTAGCTGGTAGTACGGTAAACATCTTTTTCTTCTAAATGTTGCTGGGATAAAAATGATCCCACATAGTTTCCGATATGTTTAACATTATACTTTGATGGTATATTGCTGATCTCATAATCGTGGGTGTATGGATTAACATACAGATACACCCTCTTACTAAGTGGTGATGTATTTTGCAGCTTTAACTCACTCATATTTTTTCATCAGCTGTACTGTCTGAGATCGAGTAGGAGAATGAATAGATTTTCACAACTAACGTCTTATTTATACACTGTTACAACGGAGAGGCTATATAAATTGCTAGTTTTTCTCACTTTGGCATTATTGTCTTTTCACTCAGAGCTAAAACGATGGGTAAAAGAAAAAGAATAATAACCTATTCAGACAGTGAAAGTGACGATGAGGTGTTTCCACCAACAAAAAAGAAAAAAACTAGACCTTTGAAAGAAGAAAGTGACGATGAGGTGTTTCCACCAATAAAAAAGAAAAAAACTAAACCGTTGAAAGAAGAAAATGATAGCGACGATGAAAGTACCAACTCTAACTTAGACATGAAAAGTCTATATGATTTAACAGAAAAGGGTAATAAGAAGTCAAGAAAATTTAAAACAGAATCACATGTGCTGATGCTGAGTTTTAAGAAATTTGAAGAATTAACACCTCAGAGACTCCTTGGATTATTTGACGATGTTACCTGTGAAATCATTCGAAAGTTAAATGCCAACCCGACGGACATGATTAGAATTACCATCAATCATCCTTCGTTGGAAATGGGAATCCATATTCCTTTTTTAGCTGCAGACCAGTTACAAGGTGAAACTATGCTGAATGAAATTGAACGAGTTTTACAATCGAATACAGATTTCGTCTTGAACGATGGATTCATGACATTTGACATTACACATACAACACCACCAAGTGGTAGCGGAAAACAAAAAAATAGATCGTCAGAATTAGATTCAAAGTTTTTTGCCCAGAAGAAGCGATCTATTATTCAAATTGACAATCATGACCAACTATGTTTCGCAAGAGCCGTTGTTGTGGGAATTTGCTACAGTGAACGTGAAAACACCGAGGCATGGAATAGAAAATGGGATCGTATTCGTCATTCAAAATGTCCTCTTCAAAAGACTGAAGCTGAGAAATTGTTACATGAAGCTGGAGTTTCACCAACACAGTCTGTAGGAATTGATAAATACAAAAAAATTCAAACATTCTTGTATGAAAAAGGCTATGTCATTAAAGTTCACCAACAGCATTCAAAAGTGGAAAAAATATTTAAACATCCAGAAGTGAAAGCCAATAGTAAGATCATACATTTGTACTTTCATCAAAACCATTATGACTACATCAAATCTATCAAAGGTTTTCTTAGTTGTGGATATTATTGTGAGTTCTGTGATGTGGGTTACACTCACCGGGAAAGTCATGCTTGTTCAAATATCTGTAAAGGTTGTTATCGCGAAGGAAAATGTCCATCAGAATCAAAAGAATATGTTTGCAGTGTTTGCAGTAGACGATTTTTTAGTGCTGAATGCTTTGAAAATCACAGAACTGTAAATGGTAAAGAAAAGAAATCCATTTGTGAATTAGTGAAACTCTGCTCGAAATGCGGTGCACAATATCATGTCAGAAAGAAAAATCATGTTTGCAATGGAAAGAAAAGGTGTCATATCTGTAAGAGAATTGTTAACTTTTCTCATCAATGCTATATTCAGCCTTACCAAAGTAAGTTGAACCATGACAGCGATGACGAGACGAGTTCTTCTGTAGTCAAAAAACCACAGTTTATTTTCTTTGATTTTGAATGCAAACAAGACACAGGTGTACACATCCCGAATTATTGTATTGCACACAGAGCGTGTGATGAATGTATCGATAAATCACTTGATTTTCATTGTTCTACATGCAGTGAATTTGAAGAGGGTAGGGAAGTTATTTTTCAAGGTGAAGAAACTTTGAGTCAATTTTGCAACTGGCTCTTTTCAAAACATCATAAAGGGGTTACGGCTATTGCCCATAATTTCAAAGGTTATGACGGTCAGTTCATTCTTGACTATATTGTCAAAGTTGGGTTAAAACTTCCAAAAGTGATTATGAATGGAAACAATATTATGAAGTTAGAACTGAACGGTGTACGTCTGATCGATTCTTTCAATTTCATGAGTTTTGGTTTGGCAAAATTTCCATCCACCTTTGGCCTTCAAGAAATGAAAAAAGGTTACTTTCCTCACTGGGCGAATACAGATGAATTTTGGAGTTACATCGGACCCTACTTGGATATGTCTTATTACAAACCCGACTCAATGTCTGAAGAGGCTAGGTCAAAATTTATAGTTTGGTATAATGACAAAGTTCGAAATGGTGAGGAATTCAATTTTCAGAAGGAGATGGAAATGTACTGTAGGTCAGATGTTGATATCCTCAGACGAGGATGTGCTGAATTCAGAAAGCTGTTTATCGAACAGGGTGGTATTTGTCCATTTTTAGAGGCGATTACCATCGCAGATGCCTGTAACAAGGTGTGGCGAAGCAAATATTTACCAAAAAATCAAATAGCTATCATTTCAAGTAAAGACTCATCCAGACGTCGCTTTTCTATGAAAGCGATACGATGGGTTCAAAGCGTTGCTCAGGAAAAAGGTATTAATATTCAGCATGCAAAAAATGGTGGTGAAGCTCAAATCGGGAAATATAGTGTAGATGGTTTTCACCATCAAACAAACACTGTTTATGAATTTCTTGGAGATTTTTATCATGGTTGTCCTGTATGCTATACAGATCGAAAACAGATCAATCCTATTAATGGAAAACCCATGTCTGAATTGTTCAAATGTACTTTTGAACGTATAGCAGATATCGAAGACATGGGATATAATGTAGTGTACATTTGGGAACACGAATTTGATGCTAAAATGAAGGATAAAGAGTACAAAAAACTCATTGAAAAGTTATATCCACATTGGGACCCTATCGATCCGAGGGATGGTTTGTCCGGGGGAAGATGTAATGCAATAAAAATTGGATATGATGTTGATGAAAAAACCAAAAAGGAAATCAAGTACATCGATATCTGTTCTCTATACCCTTATGTTTGTAAACACAAATCCTACCCTGTAGGTCAGCCAGAAATTTTGTCTGCTGAGAATATTGATATGAACAATATTCGCCAATATGAGGGATTAATCAAATGCAAAGTTTTGCCTCCGTCTGATTTGTTTCACCCCGTTCTTCCAGTTCACTGTAACAACAAAATGATGTTTCCCCTCTGTATGAAATGTGCAGAAGAAAGCTCAAACATTTGTAGACATGGTAAAGAAGAGAGGGCTTTGGTCGGAACTTGGGTTACTTTTGAATTATTCAAGGCTCTTGACTGCGGTTATCGATTGTTGCAAGTGTATGAAATTTGGCATTTTAATTCTGTGTCAGATCAGTTCTTTAAACATTATGTGGACAATTTCTTGAAAATTAAGCAAGAAGCCAGTGGTTATCCAGATTGCTGTCAATCAGACTCAGAAAAAGATCAGTTCGTTTGTGAATATGAGAAGGCAGAAGGTGTTCGTCTTGATCCAAGTTGTATTCAAAGAAATCCTGGGAGAAGATCATTTGCTAAGATTATGTTGAACTGCCTTTGGGGAAAATTAGCTCAGCGTGAAAAAATGACCCAGACGGAATACATCAGCGATCCGTCTAAATATTTTGAATTAGTCACCAATCCCAATTTCATTGTAAAGCATGTAGAAATCTTTGACGAGGACTGTTCATTCATCTTGGTTAACTATGAATCAAAGTTGGAACATATTGACACCCATGCTACAGCCAATGTGGTAGTAGGTTCTTACGTAACAGCTTATGCAAGATTGGAATTGTACAGTGTTCTTGAAAAGTTAAAAGATAGAGTTCTGTATTTCGATACAGATAGTTGTATGTACATTCACGACCCCGAATTATGGAATCCCCCTATTATTAACAGCCGGTTAGGAAAATGGACTGATGAAGAGCCTGCTTGTAAAATTACTCAATTCAGAGGACTTGGACCTAAGAATTATGCTTACAAAATGAAAACAAAAGATGGAAAAGAGATAAGCAAATGTAAAGTAAAGGGGATTACTCTGGATTACAATACAAAACAGGTGGTAAATTTCGATACATATTCGAAATGTGCTTTGGATCGTACAGTAGAAATCAAAATTCAGTATGATTGTAAAATTAAAAGACACAGAGATAGAACGGTTACCAGTGAACCACAAACAAAAACGTTTCGTTCTGTATACACCAAGAGAGTCATTGTAAATGGTACTGATACTGTACCCTATGGTTATAAAAGCTTGAGAAAATAATTTCATATCACATTGTTGTGTACCAATCACTCAAAGTAAGTCGGGGAAAAAATATTAGCCGTTGGTCAAAAACAATCATGTTGCCGCTACCAATAGAACTACGTGAAAAAATTTATGGAGAATTTGTTCGACAGCATACGCTTGATGAACGAACACAGCTTAACATTAAATTTTTCTGTGTGAAAATTTGGATCGGAAAATTGTTTAAGTGGATTGCAAAAGGAGAAAAGTCCTACAAAGTGTATGGTATAATCAACTTTATTGCAACGATGGTGGACGATTCGGGGTTGGATCTCGTTCTCAAGACTTATTTAGCAGATAGCTGTATGAAAGACAATGTTATTAGTAAGCTGTTTAGATCCACAAGCCGATGGACATTTTTTATCATAGGAACAACAGAAGAAAGTTTTCTTAACGTTGTGAAAATGAAATCAGTTCCATTTGACTTTTACTTACGCTACAAAAAAGGATCTGTTCATGATTCCTACGGAGAATCAAAGGAGACCATGGTAGGGTATATTCTATTTGATAGAGATGTTACAGAAGAAGTGGTATATTCAGCTCTTTCAACAAAAGACTCTTATAGACATGTTGCTCCATTCATAGGACTACGAGATTTCGACGATATGGACAGTGAGTATACAATGTTTTTTGGGTATGACCAATTACATAAAGACATTACGGAATATGAAAACAAATATGAAACTCGTGGTGTTTGCGAATTTGCATTATAAAAATTTGTTATATACTGTTTTGCGATTAATTCATTGTAAAATAATTCGTTGCGAAAAAATAATTCATTGTGATTAATTCATTGCGATTAATTCGTTGTGAATAATTCATTGTGAAAAAATATTTCAGTGCGATTTTTTCATTGTTAAGAAAATGTTTTTTCATTGTCAAGAAATTTTTTTATGATGCATTGCAAAAAAAATGTTTCATTGTGATTTTTTTATTGTCAAGAAATTTTTTTCATTGTCAAGAAATTTTTTTATGATGCATTGCAAAAAATGTTTCAATGTTTAGTTCTGTTCAGTAAATAAAAGTTCAATAAATAAAAGTTCAAAAACAATAGAGTTCTTCATTCTGTTTTTCCCCCAAAAGACTTGTTCTGGTTACATTTTTCCCATACAACGTCTCATAACTGTTAGTTAAACTCTAGTTTTTTTCTTACCCGAACAAGAAAATGTAACAAACCTATGGATTGGTCAACAATAAAATCCCACGAACAAGAAAATGTAACAAACCCACGGGTTGGTCAACAATAAAACAATTAGTATTAGAAAAAAACAACGGTGAATCTGATTGGATAACATTAATTTGGAGCCAAAACAGCATGAAACGTAGCATGGAAAAAATGTATGTGCTTTCTGCCAGGTCCGAGCTCTTTAAAAAATTTCAATCCTCCTTAAACGTATAAAGTCCAGCGTTATTTTCATACATTCACCATTTCTTTGATTCTCAGCTAACGATCACTTCGAAAGCAGTGTCAATATTCGGAAACATTATCAATATGGAGGAGGTAAATCATCAACTACGTGAGGCTCTCCAAGAGTATCTAAATGCAGGGCAACAGTTATTGCAACTAACCACTCGTCTCGTAGGAGAGGAGGAACAAAACCAACTGCGACGTATAACACAGCCATACAAAGATCTCGGCGAAAGATTAGTTCAGCTATTATTAAAGACAACACCGGATATCATTTTGGTTGATATTGAGTTCGGGAGGAAGATTACAGCATGCCCCATTTGCCAAGCGAATTTCGGGTGTTGCCATTAGAACTGGAAAAAACACAGCCTCCAAAAAAACAAAACAGCCCTTTTCAGGGCTACCCATCTACCACGAAAGTTCTATCTTTCTTTAAATTGTCAAAAAACTCAAAATTGTCAAACTTCTTTCTTTTAGAAGAGTTACACTGCAAAGATTTACAATCAAAAAAAGTCATAGATTAGCCAAACTCTAGTTTTTTTTCTAACCCGATCAAGAAAATGTAACAAACCCATGGATTGGGCAAAAATAAAATCCCCCGAACAAGAAAATGTAACAAACCCACGGGTTGGTCAACAGTAAAACAATTAGTATTAGAAAAACAACGGTGAATCTGATTGGATAACATTAATTTGGAGGCAAAACAGCATGAAACGCCGACGCGGGAAAAACATAGGAGAAAATGACGTCATGGGTCAACTAGTTCAATCCGTCTGAAAAGCTATAAATCTCGGCGATTTATTTTCCATACATTTCATTTTTTCACAATGGCTTCAAGACAATCACCACTCGTCACTTGGATGGATACTGAGCGAAAGTTAATAAGAGCAAGGAGACAAATCGCCTTACTTAAACAACGCCTAGCTGGAGTGAAAAGACGATACGAGAGGGCTGAGCTTGCTAATAACAGGGTGTTCTGTTATAACCTTCGGATGAAGGAACTCATTATTGAGGGCATGCTTGAGATGTATTTTCAGTATGTTATTTTAAAAACTGAGCAGGTGACCCGTCTTTTCCGTGCGCAAATCGCCACTGAAAGGAGTGAGTCAGACAGCGAATCGACTGATGCTGATACTGAATAAACATTTTCATAAAATCAGCTCTTCTCAAAACAGCCCTTTTCAGGGCTAACCATCTACCACGAAAGTTCTATCTTTCTTCAAATTGTCATTTCTTCAAATTGTCAAACTTCTTTCTTTTAGAAGAGTTACACTCCAAAGACTCACACTCCAGAGAGTTACACTCCAAAGAGTAAAAAAATCATTCATAGATGCAGAAAAAAGACTAAGCCCAACTCAATGTCCAGACATTTAGAAAAGAAAATTCATTCATAGAATAAAAAAAGCTAAGTCCAACCCAGTGCTCAGTCTTTTAGAGAGAAAAAAATCATACATAGGTGAAGAAAAAACTAAGTCCAACTCAATGATCAGGCTTTTAGAAAGAGAAAAAATCATTCATAGATGTAAAAAAGACTAAGTCCAACTCAATGGTCAGACATTTAGAAAGAAAAAAGTCTAAGTTCAACTCAGTGCTCAGACATTTAGAAATCATTTATAGTGTAAAAAATCTAAGTTCAACTCAGCGATATAGGGACAAATTCCATTTAGAGAGAAAAAATCATTCATAGGATGAAAAAACTAAAAAGTGATCCATTACACATATAAAACACTAAACTCTTGATTATTTTTCTCATTCACCATTAACTTTTTGTAAAACCTGAGCCAGTATCGTACAATGTTTGGATTAACATTTTTTCTCTTATTGCTCTTCTGGTTAGAAGAAAGAGAACGTTTCAGATATATCAGACATGAAATTGAACATCTGATGCAAATGCTAGATAAAATGGAATCAATCAAAAGAAAGAGAGGGGTATAAAAAAGTGCATTCTGTACAAAAAAGCAACTCTTTTCAGGGTTAGCTATCTTAAATAATCATCTTTCTTTTCATTTTATCAGAAGACTCATAATCAAAAAAAGTCATAGGTTAGTTAAACTCTAGTTTTTCTAACCCGAACAAGAAAATGTAACAAACCCACGGATTGGTCAACAATAAAACATTTAGTATTAGAAATAAAACGCTGATTCTGATTGGATAACATTAATTTGGAGCCAAAACAGCATGAAACGCCGAAGCGGGAAAAACATAGGAGAAAATGACGTCATGGGTCAATTAGTTCAATCCGTCTGAAAACCTATAAAACCCAGTGTCATTTCCCGCACATCGTTCATTCTCTTCGACTTGTAGACAACATGGAGTGTGGTTTAAGAGATATGGATTTTTGGGACCTTGCCCAGCTATCATCCAGAAAAAAGATGGACGACAAGAAGAAGGAGTTCGTCGTACCCCAGACCGAGTGCTGGGATGATGACAACAAGCCAGCGTTCTCGCTAAACTTCAACCTAGACGCTCAGGAGCTGAAAAGGTTAAAGAGGCGGACAGCGAGTAGCTGCGCAGCCTGCAGGAAGGTTGGAGGTTGTGCTTAAAAACACAACCTCCAAAACCAGATCCCTTTTAGGGACACCCCAACAGCCCTTTTCAGGGCTAACCATCTACCACGGAAGATCTACCTTTCTTCAAATTGTCAGACGTAAGTTCTATCTTTTCTTCAAATTGTCATTTCTTCAAATTGTCAGACGAAAGTTCTACCTTTAAGCTGTTAGACGAAAGTTCTATCTTCAAGTTGTCATTTCTTCAAATTGTCACAGCTCTTTTCAGAGCTAACCCAACAGTCCTTTTCAGGACTAACCATCTACCACGAAAGTTCTATCTTCAAGATGTCAGACGAAAGTTCTATCTTCAAGCTGTTAGACGAAAGTTCTATCTTCAAGTTGTCATTTCTTCAAATTGTCACAGCTCTTTTCAGAGCTAACCCAACAGTCCTTTTCAGGACTAACCATCTACCACGAAAGTACTATCTTCAAGATGTCAGACGAAAGTTCTATCTTCAAGCTGTCAGACGAAAGTTCTATCTTCAAGTTGTCATTTCTTCAAATTGTCACAGCTCTTTTCAGAGCTAACCCAACAGTCCTTTTCAGGACTAACCATCTACCACGAAAGTTCTATCTTTCTTTTAGAAGAGACGCGTTCCAAAAGAGTTATACTCCAGAGAGTTATACTGCAAAGAGTAAGAATCATTCATAGATGCAGAAAAAGACTAAATCCAACCCAGTGCTCAGTCTTTTAGAAAGAAAAAATCATTCATAGAGATGTAAAAAGACTAAGTGCAACTCAATGGTCAACCTTTTAGAAAGAGAGAAAATCATTCATAGGGGAAAAAACTAAGACCAACTCAATGATCAGGCTTTTAGAAAGAAAAATCATTCATAGATGTAAAAAAAGACTAAGTCCAACTCAATGGTCAGACATTTAGAAAGAAAAAAATCATACATAGGGTAAAAAAAAGTCTAAGTTCAACTCAGTGCTCAGACATTTAGAAATCATTCATAGAGATGCAGAAAAAAGTCTAAGTCCAACTCAATGGTCAGGCAATTAGAAAGAGAAAAATCATCCATAGGGTGAAAAACTAAGTCCAACTCAGTGATCTGACCATTTTTACCCAGCCTGTCAGTCATAAGGCCGGCACTTTGAATGCTAAATCCCTCTCAGGGTAGAGAGCCTAGGAAAAACTCCCCCCCTTTTCCCTTTTTTGCAAAAAATTCCGCTCAGGGACGGGAGCCTGGGGTATTTTTGTCCCCAGAGTGCCATCCCCAAGGCCGCCATTTTGAATGCTAAATCCCTCTCAGGGACGTGAGTATGGGATATTTTTTTAAAAAAATTCTTTCGGGAGGGCAAACTAGGGACACATTTTTGTCAGGGACGGTGATATAGGGCACTCAGGGACGGTAGCATGGGATCTACCCCCGGCCTGGGTAGATCCCATGCTACCGTCCTTTACTACTTAGGGCCAATAAATAACCTTTCCTAACGGTGAAAATACGCTTGTTTCCAGGTATTTTAAACTTGGTGTACGTACATGTAATACAAGCGATTTGAAATAACTCTTTCAACAATTGCTAAAGTACCATACAGAGTTCATTTTAATCGTACCAAGTTAACTTGCTTTCCCAAGGGTCATGTAACATGTATCTTTACAATTACTCGTAAATAGTTACCGGGCAATTTATTTCAATACTAAAGACACGCTACAGTTTTCAAGACAAACTGTACCATACAGAGTAGATATTTTCACGATGAGAAAAGAAGAAGGGAGAATAATTGCCTAAATTTTCTCATTTCCGTGAATATATTCTTTAGTATCGCTCTAAGAGTGCTAAATGAACTGTACATTCGTATGAATAAAATAATCTTGATGCCGAATTTATTTAAAATGCTGAGAAGTTCCGAATTCGGGGTTATTTTGCCAAATATGGGCATGTTACGACATGAGGGTAAACGTGGATCCAAGATCAGATTGTACATTTTGATTTCAATCTCCAAAACCTCCGAAAATTGTCCTCAAAATCTGAAGGGATAATCTATGGACATTAACAGAGGGAGTATCAAACAATTGTGTATAATCAGTCAAAATAAAATTTAAAAACAGATTTGAACATTTGTTCCTTTTTTGCATTATTATGGTATAGGGCGTTACACCTTGACAAGAAAAAAACAGAATTAATGAAACACAAACTAATGTGGTCGAAAGTCGAAAAAGTTATCTGCTACTACCAATTTCTCTTTTATTCACGATGTTTTAAAGCAAGGGAGAAAACAGACGAAAGGAAAAGTTGTTTGCAGGATGAGTGTCGATCTTTGACGTGTTGAATTAATGCTTCAAAAAGTAATTTAGCATTTAACCGACCCACAGGTAGACGGCTTTGAAAAAAATGAGGGAAAATGAAATAATACTGATGACCAGAATTATGTTCGTTTTCCGCAGTGCTATCTCCCTTTTAATAGACAAATTCCGATTCAGGCCACGGATGACCTTTGGCCTTTAAATTCTTATTAACCCCTAGGCTACTAACCGCGATTTAAAGACCTTTTGCGGACGGTGTAGATCAAGATCAGTCTGCACGGAACGTGCAGTCTGATCTTGGATCTACACCGTCCGATAAGGACATATGTTTCACCCCAAATTAACTTTCAATTAGCAATATTTGGGTTTATGTCATCGGCTTGAGGGTTTCAATTAACTATTTTAACCGGTTAAAGTTGAATTTGAACGATTCAAAAAATCTGTAATCAGGTAAAAGTTACGTCAATCAGCAGAACCCAGCATACTTCAGAATCCAGTTCTTTGTCGTATATCGTGTAGGCTAAGATCAGACGGACGGACGTACAATTTGATATTTTTTTGTCTACGTCTTTCTCATTAGCGTCAAGGATCATGATCGGCATGTTCTAATTATGACACAAACTTGTTACAGAGCCAGCGACAAAACCTACCCCAGCTGGGAGTCTGTTACTTAATACACAGACGGGAGAAAGTAAGTTAAACATATATGGCTTGCAACACGCGAAAAGGGACATTTGCGTAAAGTGTCGTCTGGGATCAACCTGCGCAGTCCGCGCAGGCTAATCCGAGACGGCACTTTAAGACTACATTAGATTTTGTGCTACAGTAGACTTGCGCAAAACAGAAAATTACATAAAAACCGGACAGTGTCGTTTCGGATTAGCCTGCGCGGAGTGCGCAGATTGATCCGAGACGATGCTTTACGCAAATGTCCAAATGTCCCTTTTCGCGTGTTGCAAGCCATGTATGATCTGATACTGCTTGTCTTTTGAAACTGATTTTATTCAACAGGTTTTCGAACAATGGTACTAGGCCAGCCTTGTAAAGCTTTTTCATTTTTTTCCCCATGGGAGCAAACACTAACCTTAAGGGCATATTCTACAGTCTTTTTTTTCTGCGGACATTTTCTTTCATTTTCGCTTAGACGATAACGTAACGTATGTTGAGTCTTAGAGAGGAGTTATTTTTACAACAAATCTCCCTAAGATTTTTTGTCTAAGGTTGGATTCGAACTGGCATCCCGTGGTTATATACGTCAACAACTTAGCGGCCAAGGCATGGTTTAACACCTGATACAGCAAAATCTACATGATTCAAAAGAGACATGTATTTTATGATCATGATGTTTTACACAATCTTTTGTAATTTATATCAATGCTCAAAATTTTGACTGATTACACTGTATTTAGCGTTAAAATAGAAATGAATAACGTTCTAATAAATCTAAAAGAATTTCCGGCTTTACGCCATTTGAGAGATCACCGAAACCACAAAATTAACTTCGATTGTATTATATCAGTTGTGTTCCAGCAAAAGGAGGTTAAATGAATCTCCGTGATCCATTATATCGAGCAATTTATCATCTAAATATGTATTCATAAAAGATCAATTTTGTCGAACAACCATCTGAATGAGGTAGAATGAGTCATTTAACACACAGAAAATTGGCCAACAGCAAAAAGTATCGACCCAGGTCAGCCTGTTTGGACTGCACAAACTGAAGTAGGTCGATACATTTTTGCAGATGTTTTACTCCCTTTTCACAGACCATGTTTCATATATGAGCCTTGCTATGTGAAAAGGGGAGACTTAATGCATTTGCGAAAAGTATCGACCCATGTCAGCCTGCGCAGTCCGAGCCTTGCTATGTGAAAAGGGGAGACTTAATGCATTTGCGAAAAGTATCGACCCATGTCAGCCTGCGCAGTCCGCGCAGGCTGACATGGGACGAAACTTTTCGCTATCTTCCGATTTTCTGTATGTTCAAGGACCACACTACCTCATGATTCAGTCGGTTGTTTGACGAAGTGGAATTTATGGATCCGTAATGGGAGACAAAAGACAGTTACTTCCCTTGATAGCTCTCCACTACTAACTAGGTCCTGAATAAGGTATTACCTGGTTGTTATCCTTGATATTCTTTGCACTATTTAGGAATGGTTAGGTTTAAATATCTCTTTCAAAGTTTATCAAACAACAAACTTGATCTGTTTGTTGCATTTCCATGGTAACAGTGTGTGAAATTAGATTATCAAATGTTATGAAGACCTTACATACACATCATAAGTCAAATTATAATAATCGCAACATCTCTTTGTAAAACAAGGATAAAAACAAAGGAAAACAAATAAAAGGACCTAGATGAAATTTGGTTAACTTGGTTTTTATCTAATAAGGGAGATAATTTGAATTTCACTTTTTTCTCCCATTATGCAAGGACTTGCTTGGTATACCGCATCACGGAGATGCATTGAGTCCCCTTTTACCAGAGTGTGGCTTATATATAAATGGTCAAACGTATTTCAGCTTCATAAAAACCAATTTACACAACATCCACATCTTGGAAACATTACAAGGACAGGGAAAATATGTTTTGAGCTTACTGTAAGTATTGTAATGTAGATGTTGGTCATTATGACGACATGCCGCCTGCCATGAATTGTTATCTAAATCTGTCAAAACCAGGGATGACAGTGTTATATTTCTGTTAAAGTAATTTAGCGAAAATAACGAGGCCCGTATTCCCTAACCATTCTTAATTTCGTTTTTAACCGTATTCTAGATTTAGAAAGTAACACAACTTTTGACTGATCACCTAAACCACACACTTATGAATTATGAATTATGGCACATAGGCGGCGCCAAGCTAAATGGTTAAGCCAATCAGAGGTTGTGTTACTTTCCAATTTAGAAAATTCGTGAGAATAAAACTAAAAATGTTCTGAAGAATCGTCGGTGCTTACGAACCCAAAAGGTAGGCATAAAAAGGGCCCATTTGGGAAACTATTTGTGTACTCTGCTTCTGGTAGTCGAAACAAGAATGGAAACCATAGCGGAAAAATAAGCCATTACTTGTTACAATCAAACACTCCTTTTTTAACTATTTTACCCCCAAAAAAACTTGCCATTTGCGTAACAACAGTCTTTCTTTGCAGTAGTGAATGTTAATTTATTTTATCTACATGCTTGCCTTCTGAATCGGAGGCTTTGCAAGGCTCAGTGGTTTGACAGTTTGCATTTGACATCAAGCCATCTCTGGTTGCAACTTTGCCCAAGGTGATGCCTTCTAAACCAAGAAATCACGTGAATAATTGCACCGTCACTGCGTAATGATGAACTGCACTTGAAATGACGTAAAAAGAAACATTCTAAATAAAACATTCTAAATAAACTAACAAAAACAGTCATTTCCTTATGATTAATGTTTTGCTAAATCACTGAAATATTTCATTCACAACCAGTACGTCAATGCCCGTTCCGTGCAGCTACAGAAGGTCCAGAATGGTATATGATGCACGAGCCGAGTGGTAACTGGCAAAAAATGCGCTGTGCTCCAGGGACACTGTTTTATAAGAAACATTGTACATGTGTTCACGCAGGAGGTAAGTTGCTGTCAGGATCTGCAAGCTTTACATTCATCAGCATTTAACCTTAAACCTGCTAAATAGATGAAACGAAAGTTTCAACTCAATGGTAAAAACTCAAATATTGCGATCTCAAATTTAATTTCACTAGAAAAAAGAAAATCGTATCGGACAGAGTAGATCCAAGATCAGACTGCACGTTTTGTGCAGTATGATCTTGATCTACACTGTATCCAAAAGAACCCCGAATTGCACGTGGCAGCCTAAACGTTAAAACAAACTTGCACCGGACGATTCTAAAGCCACCCATGTATAATATCAAAGATGAAATTCTTTCAATTTTGACAAGTCTTAAATTTTTTCGACTGGTATTGAGTTAAGATGTCATTCTAAGCACTCTAAGGGTTGCCCTGAGGTAGACTAGCCTATGTTCGTTGAAGTGTTTACATTGAAAATTTGTTTAATATTGGGTTAGATTAATAAAAAGTAAGTAAAAACAATATGTCTAACAGATGAATTACTCTTACACATTACTCAGTCTAAGCAAACTGTGAATGGAGATATGTAAATATTTAAAAAAAAAAAAGTTTGTAAACTCGCTAGTGGCAACTTAGACAAGACAGACAGTGTACATTCATTGAGAGAGAGAGAGAGAGAGAGAGAGAGAGAGAGAGAGAGAGAGAGAGAGAGAGAGAGATGGATTGTCCTTGAACTTTAAATTTTTAACTAACATTATACCAAGCAAGTCTTAACACAATTATGGATCCATAAAATCTACAATGTTCATCAACCGACTGAATTACGAGGTAGACTGGTTATTTTACATGGAAAAAAATGACCAAAACCAAAATATTTCGACACGTGTCAGCGCACGCGGACCACGTAGGCTGACCTGTGTCAATACCTTTGCACATGCATTGAACATTAAACCCCCTTTTTCACAGCACATAGCTCATATATTTGTTCTATTCCAGTATATCATGGTGATATTGTAAAACCTGAGGATGCAGATATTGTAATACTGGAAGATGAGACAAGTGCTCCTACAGATGAGGTGAAATTTTCTTTTAATTGGATATTATTACTTTTATTCGTGTTTGCATCTTTTAAACATTGCTAACGCAAAAGGAGCTAGTGGCGGAAAAAGAATGTTTTCTAAAGTGTTTGCATAGCTACAATAATTTTAAAAAATGTCCATGAACACGTGGAGGGGTGCACTGATTGCCTGGATGTGACTGAAATAATCTTGAAATTTAAACATGCCTTTTAATTCCTTACAGAAAGTGTTTCACCAACGATGATCGAAAAAAAAGTCATTGACAGAAATTTAATTGGCAATCATTCAAATACCTTTAGTTAGAAACTCTCTTCGACACACAAATATTTTTAAAGGATGATTTTTTAAACTTTCTGTTCAAATGATGAGATCTGGCTTCTAAAGGATGGAAAACATGGTGAGAAAAGGACAAAAATGGTGGTTACTAGCATTTTTCTCCTTTTCTCACCATATTTTTAAAAGCCTCCTTTCTCAACGTCATTAAGACGAGGGATTTTCGGTAAAGGGTTCATTGGTTACAGTGTTTATGTTCTATAAAATACAAATGTATATTTTTTTACTTTAACATTTTTGTCAGTCTGTATATTCAGTACGCCGACTGTTTCAGCTACCGGACCGATTCTACCCTGGCCTGCCTCACGCGAAAAAGGGGCATTCGGACGTTTGCGTAAAGTGTCGTCTCGGATCAGCCTGCGCAGTCCGCACATGCTTATTCGAGACGTCACTTTACGACTACATTAGATTTCGTGCTACAGTAGACTTGTGCAAAACAGAAAATTACATAAAAACGGAAAGTTTCGTTTCGGATTAGTCTGCGCAGACTGCGCAGGCTGATCCGAGACGACACTTTACGCAAATGTCCGAATGCCCTTTTTCGCGTGTTGCAGGCCATCCTGTAACAAAGTGTGGTACAAACTGTGTTTGATTATACATGTTTTTCAGAAATCTATAAGTAAAGCCTTAGGAATTTCAGTTTCCGATGTTGACTTCGGGGCCAATGCTCAATCAGACGTTCCATTCTGGCGACGGGAGAAATCGTCCCAGGAAGTGATCAAACCAGTAGACCATGTAAAACCCAAACCTGTCGATCCTGTTGTGAAAATAGAAAGATTAAACCGAGAACCTGTTGACAACGTCACTATCCCACTCGGGAAAGACGCCATTTCTCAGCAACATAAACTTCGTCTTCTGAAGAAAGGGCCGATTCCTGTAATACGAAAAGAAGCCGCTTCCTTGATGATTGACAGTGCTGTCGATACTAACGTTAGAAAAGTAAATGTGCTAAAACTAGAGACTAAAGCAGACCTTGTTGAACTTGATAAATTGATAGAAAATATGAAGAAGGAAAAATCGCCCCAAAGTTCCAAGGACTTTGTTGGTAAGTATTGTCAGACACGTTGAAGTATGTTTTCATTTTTCTCTAAAGGCTGTCTTAGGTTAAGTGGTTGAGGCTTGGGGTTGACATTCTAGAGGCCTGAGTTTGTTTGCTGCTTGCGACCTCTTGTCAAATGGGAGTACCCATGGATAAGGAACTGCAGAGCCTCTGCCTCACACTGCAATAATCAATGAAACATACAGTCATTTGCCACCGTGATACAAATAAACAGTTGAAAGTGGGATGGTAGTCAAAAAAAACATTTTTTTTTCTCAAGACTTTACCCCAGCTTTTTGTCCAACTGGAATTGTGATTGTTTACCAAATGTAAGGTCATGGCGGTAAGCCGAAGCCAGTAAGTTATCCATCTTCTGCCAAGTTTGACTTTTGATCTCTTGTGTAAAGAGTCTAGATAGAGAATATGGATGCGGTCTGATATTGCACTGTGATCTTCAATATAAACTTCAACGATTCCAGGTCCGCTTTACACTTTGCAATAACGGTTGTTTGATGACTCTTTATGTCCATTTTTAATAATTTATTTTCTTTTTGGATCTTTACCAAACAATGTCGTGTTTAAACGACCCTGTGGAAAAAAAGGCAATCGAAATCGAAAACAGTGAAAGAAAGCAGAAAATGCTGGTAACAAGCAGTTTATCCTTTTCCTTATATCTTTCTTCCCTTCCAATGACAAGTTCCGTTACCTTTCTTAGGACATGTAAGATGTCGTCTGCAAATGCTTTCAATATGACCTGCAACAGGCGAAAAGGGGCATTCGGACATTTGCGTAAAGTGTCGTCTCGGATCAGCCTGAGCATTCCGCGCAGTCTAATCCGAAACGACACTTTGCGTTTTTTATGTAATTTTCTGTTTTGCATAAGTCTACTGTGGCACCAAATCTAATGTAGACGTAAAGTGCCGTCTCGGATTAGCCTGTGCGGAATGCGCAGGCTGATCCGAGACGACACTTTACGCAAATGTCCGAATGCCCCTTTTTGCGTGTTACAGGCCATATAGAAACAAGTTATGGATTAGTAATCTATGGCTGGAGTCACAACAATGGGTCGTTTTGATTTATTCGTCAATGGGTATTACATGCAAATCAGTCACTAAAAAGAGTAAAAAGATGTCCGCTGGTACGTCATCTTTGTCTACCAATAAATCTTCGCCTATACCACGTGCAAGTTTAGAATTAACTTAGTATCATACAAGTTGTTTTAAGACCTTTTAAACACTTTAATACTTTATGTAGAAAACAAAAACCTGACAGAAGGAGAATCAGTTGCGGATTAGGCAAGTCGAAAAGGCTGTCGCTTGTTAGACAGGTAAACGGTTTTAGGAGTCCATTTTGTATTCTTGTTTAATTTTAGGTCCTGATTCCAGAGATCAAGTTATCATATTTGCACATAAAGGTTTGTATTCCACTTTTCTTTTTTTCTACTATGACGATGAACATATTACACACAAGGGTTTGTTATGTCGTAGTTGTCAAGGCAGAGGATTAACAAATTGTAAATTCCCGGTTAGGTCTCTACTGAAGGCTTCAATCTCTCTGGAGTGTCTCTGGACAAGGCACACTACAACCCCAACCTATTATTAGTCAAACCACGGAACAAGGAATGATATAAAAAAAATCTGTAATCATGAAAAGAATGAAGTACTGTTGAAAGTGGCGTTAAACGTCCTTGAAACGAACATATTTTACTAACATACTGTATGGATGCTATGTAATCATAGGGCCGATTCCTGTAATACGAAAAGAAGCCGCTTCCTTAATGATTGACAGTGCTGTCAGTGCTAACGTTAGAAAAGTGAATGTGCTAAAAGCAGGTTTTCGATAGAAGATTGTAACAAATATATCATTTCGATTACAATGCGTAGTCCGTGCCGCTACACCTATTTCTGACTTCTGCTGTTTATTTTTCCATGATAAGTGGATGCAGTAGAACATAAATGCTTTATATTTGTCTTCGTAGAATGACAGAAAATATAACAGAAATTAGATCTACCATTATGAACTTTATGTAAACGAGCAGGACTTGTAATCTATAGCTTGTGGGTGAATGCCGGGTCGACAAATCCTCTTTAAACTCCCTGGTGTAAGTCATTCTGACAAGATCTATTCCCTTTTCAGTGCTAGACATTGTTTTTTGCATTCATTTTTGTAAAAATAAGATAGTGGCTTGGAAAGTGCTGGGCGTAGTTCTGGTAAAAAACGTATAGAGCTCATAAATATGTGCAATGACTATCATGATGTGGCCGGATTGGTGTTGAAAATTGTGTTAAGCTAGAAAAGAACAAGCAAAAGAGAATGGAAGATAATGTTTTTGAAGAATTTGATTGATTGTATTGATTGTATGGTGTTTTACACCGTTTTCAAAACTATTTCAGTTATATCGATGCAGCCAGTGCACCTATCCATGATTTCCTGGAGTCTCTTTTAACAGTACTCCGCACAATTTTCTTTCCATGTCACTGGCTGCTTTCCCACATAACCATCGTCGAAACAATGGTCATCGGTGACAGAGGAATGAATCGTGTCGCAATGACTATCATCAGTCCTCGGAAAGAAATTAGCCGAGCCAGGGATTGAATCCAGGACTCACTGTTCTCAAGTACTGCACGCTACCGACTGAGCTACCAGGACTCTGCTTTATGAACTTTAATTTATACTTAGGCACCTGTTATCCATATCATTAAAAGGATGTTTGTCTATGAATGTTATAGAGTGTTCTAAACGACCGATACCTGAGCTAGGTCCGCAGTTCTTTCAGCTGTATATCTGGGGTTTCGGGCTTGTACCTTACATCTGTAACGGAAACAGAGTTTATGATGACGCTAAATGTGCCTGCGTTCTTGCACCAAGTGAGTACCTAATAATCTTGTGTTGATTTTTAAAATCTGAGGACTCGTTATTCGAGATAAGTAAGCCTGTCTTTGTCTTCAGGCTTATCATATTAAATATATAAGGATGTTACTAATGGCTTTGTTGGTCTAAGAATTTGACGAATATGACTCTACCCGTATTTATGAGCCTGTCTGTCCCCTTTTTAGCCAATCCACTTGTGTGACTCCTCCTCATCCCCGAGTCTTTCAGTTTTTACCATATATCTTATTTCTAAATAAATTTCTAGCAAGTATTCTTCCTATGATAAAAACAAGTCGAAAGTTGTCAACAAATCATTTATGTCAATTTTCTCTACAGGAAATGCCACTTTTGACGAAGTAAAGTTTCCAGTAACAGGTATGTTTAGTTACAGATCATCCTACCTTTTATTGCGTTGATTTAGAATAATCAGTAGAACCAATCATTGTCAAAGCCAAAATCAAGTGTCCCTATCATGTTTATTTCCAACTTTTCCTTCTTTGTTCTGTTATTCTCTATTTGTTTTTTCTTCTTTGAATAACCTTTATTTTCTGAAAGACCTTTTACATGAATGGTTGCATTTTTAACCCGAAACAGTAAACCGCTAACTCAGTATAAACCTTTACGATAGTATCTTTTTACAATTAAAAAATCATGTCGTCAAATACCTGTAACAAACAATTTGATAGTTTCAATGTTTAATTTATTTCAAAATCCAGAGGGTCTCAGACCCGAGTAGAAATACACATACAGGTAAAAATGGCAACAATACAGAATATGTGGAAATATATTGGCACATACAGAATAAACATATCTTCAAGGCAATATTCGAAATTCGAACAGTGGGATATGACTGTCTTCGATATACATGTTTCATTTTGATACCACCTTTTTTTACTTTGAAGAGTGATGCATTGTTATTATTATCATTGCTGTTGCTATTATTGTTGTTGGTATTATTATAATTATTATTAGTATTACTACTATTATTATTCTTAATGTACTTTCCTTTTTCATTTATTTTGCCGTTATACATCAGTTTCTTTTTTTCTTTCTTTCAAAGATGAATTACCCCTTTAATTTAATTATTTAGTATTAGACTCTTTCTTTTTGTCCATTTTCCAGAATGTCATAAAAGGGCTGCCAAGGAATTAGGACCGAAGTATTTTCAGATGTATCAGTGGGGTTACGGTTTTACCCCGTACCGTTGCCATAGAGACCTTGTTTTCAGTGACAAAGTTTGCGCATGCGTAAAACCATCAAGTGCTTTAAGAACATAGTAAAACAGATAAACGAGAAATGTCTCCATAGCTTTTCACTAAAGCCTAGGTTGTGGGTAGTCATTATAATTGTTGCGATGAAATGATTCTAATGAGAACACACAATAATATAGGATGTAATAAAGAAAATTGTGTGCGTGTTTTTATTATTATCTTTTTTATTCGACTAAGAAATCTTAACGCTTTACAACACCACAAAATTTAAGACGTCCTAAATTGAAAGTACATGTATTTGCAGCCCAAAAAATAAGGGGACTCAAAATTGAAATTTGTTCTGGAAAGGATAGAAAACATTGTGGAAAAAGGAGAAAATGCTGTTTGCCAGCATTTTTTCCTTTTCCCACAATGTTTTCCAAAGCCTTCTTCATTCAGGTCGGGATTGTGTTGTAAAGAGTTGATTGAACCTCGAGAACGATATCGGAATGACATCATAGACGTTTGTATTTCTAACGATTTTTGTGATTATCACAGTTTCGAGCCGTGTCGGACAGGGTAGTTCTTGAGTCTGATTTTACATTCTGTGCAGTCTGATCTTGATTTACACTGTTTACAAAAGCGTCTCGAGTCTCTCAAAGGAGCTGAAATGTTCTTTTTAACTGTTTTATCTACCGCTGTGTATCAGAAATAAATAAATAATTGCTGACTTAGATTGCTCTTCTTTCATTGCGTTCTCTGTTCGACCATCTTTTTAAAAACGGCGAATGATCTCCCTTGTCTGTCTTCTTGCTTTGTGTGTAACGCCGTTTCAACATTGTTTCAGTTTTAGTGAGGCTGCCAGTGCACCTACCTATGATGTTTTTGTACCTGAAGTTTCTTTTAGCTGTCCTTTACTCAATATTTTTTCTAGCCTCTGGCTTCTTCAGTGGTGGGGAAGGACCGGATCCTGTTGCTATCACTATCACTAAATTTCCGAAAGAATTTAGCTGAGCCTGAATTTAGCCAGTGACCCTAGGGTTTCAAGCTTTGTTCGTGACCGACCGGACCATCGGAATCGACCAATCTTGCTTTAACCTTTAGGCTGTTCCACACGACTCATTGCGCTTTTTCGTTCAGTGTAGATCAAGGTCAGAATGCACAGAATGTGCAGTCTGATTTTGTTTTTGCACTGTCCGATAAGGAAATATTTTTACCCAAATAATAACTTTGATATCGCAATATTTTGGGTTTTTAGACTAGAGAACCTAGCCTATAGGCATCCAGGTTGACCCAAATTAAAAAAAACACAGTTGCCAAATACTGCCTCACAGAAAATAATTCCTTCTGTTAGATATCTCAATTGTGTTATATAATTATGACAATTTTGAGATAAACCACAATATCTCTACCATCCCAATTTGATTTAGACCATTGACAGCACAATTTCATTTAGCTTATTAGTAGGTTAACTCTCTCCCACATGACAATATTTTAGTCTGGTCCCAATTGGAAACATTTGCTGACCATAGAATAACTCAAAACTCAAAACTCATGACTCAAAAATTGAAGTTTTTTGAAAGAGAAGAAAACATTGTGGGGAAAGGAGAAAATGCTGGTTACCAGCATTTTCTCCTTTTCCCACAATGTTTTCAAAAAGTTTTTTTTTCTTCGAGGTCTTTAGAACTCGGGATCGTGTTGTAAAGAGTACGTGGTAAAAACATCACTTGTTCTGCCAAGATTATATTCATGACCATCACACATGTAGATTTCGTCAAGTTTCTCTACCCTTCAATGCAAATACATGACTTGAGCTATTCATAGAGATGCGGTGAACTGAAAACAAGATCAGTGTAACATACTTGCAGACTGATCTATGTCTTCTTTCACGCAAACTATAATATGGCTTGCAACACGCGAAAAGGGGCATTCGGACATTTGCGTAAATAGTCGTCTCGGATCAGCCTGTGCAGTCCGCGCAGGCTTATCCTAGACGACACTGTACGACTACATTAGATTTTGTCCCACAGTAGACTTGCGCAAAACAGAAAATTGCATAAAAACGGAAAGTGTTGTTTCGGATTAGCCTGCGCGGACTGCGCAGGCTGATCCGAAACGACACTTTACGCAGCTGTCCTACTGTCCCTTTTCGTGTGATGCAGGCCATAATTACAGAGTCGATTATGACAAAATCAGGACACGTGAGTAGTATGATTATAATCAGTTTTTTTTTTGTACCAGTGTAGATTTAGATCAGAAAGATCAAAATAAGTCTATGCTGTCTAAACTGAGCTCCACACAGTCAAAAATCTTGTGATATTTAAACGGTAAGCTGCTATGCGCGACTCACTGACCTTTGCGGACAGTGTAGATCAAGATCAGACTGCACAGAACGTGCAGTCTGATCTTGGATCTACACTGTCCGATAAGGAGATATTTTTTCTCCAAAAATTAAGTTTGAAATAACATTATGCGGGATTTTACTCTATCGACTTTAAAGTTTTATGTAACTTATTAGCTGAATAAGAGTTAATTCAAGGGACAAAACTCCTGATCAAAACAAATTTATCTACATAGTTATCTCCCTTTACAAATGTTTCACTGAGGAAACAATGTCATCTTTGAAATCGAAAGAGGAAGTAAATTAGAAAGGGGACAAAAAACAACAGACGGTCAACTTACACACAGATAAAAAAAAAACAAGGTTAGATAGTTGGAAAATTGGTTACATATCACACAGCGAAACCATATCATATATCGAGATATCTATAGTGGATTATTGAACGAGGTAAGGTTGCTCATAATTAAGCATTTTTATATTTAGCCTAACATTTAAACTAGGCTTATTACTTGTGTAAACAACTGTTAATTTCTTGTTGTATGGTGAAAAACTAAAATCATTACAATTTCGAAATGTTTGTTTCACAATGTATTGACATTATAGATCCAATATTAGACTGCACTTTCTGTGCAGCCTGGTCTTGATCTGCTCCTTGGGTCGCGCTTTGCGGGTGAAAGGTTGAACATTTGTATACGTAGTTTCTTTTTTAATAAGTTTCGGATATGACCTAGAAAACTGATTGTGAAGCGAAGCGTGTGGGTCAAAGTCACACTACACAATATGCCATCTAAATTTTCAACCCTTTTTACCCTTCTCCAGACGACAAAAGTTTGGAATCAACCAAACTCAAAGGGCCTTCTGACGATTGATTTGAAAATGGTGCATATAAGCTGAGGTTTTTGATAACGTTGTTGGCAAAGGAGAAATTGCTTTTCTCACAATGCTTTCAAAAGTTTTCTTCCTTTGGGTTATTAAAACACAGTATTGTTGGATAAGGGATTTAAGATTGACTTTTTATCTGCATCTAATGGTAAAACTTGATGATTTGGCCCCGATCTCATATACAGCGGTCAGGACAAAGAGATATTGAGTCAATATGAATCGACTGGTCAGTGTATTATCTTCCGTGAATTGGTTGTCCTCTTAACTCAGAGGCTGCTAAGCGCGACTCACTGACCTTTTGCGGACAGTGTAGATCAAGATCAGACTGCACAGAACGTGCAGTCTGATCTTGGATCTACACTGTCCGATAAGGAGATATCTCTCCCTCCCCCCCCCCCCCCCCCCCACAAAAGCCTGTCATGGGGATTTACTGTCGGCTTGAAAGTTTTGACGTTATTAAACAGAAAAAGGGTTCAAAGTTGACCATACTATCCCGAATTTTAACGACCCTGAGGTGGAAGCCATCTGAAAACATTGGGAGAAAAGGAGAAAATGTTGCTAACCACCATTCTCATCCCTCCCATATTTTCTACACTGAAAGAACTTGGCACAATTTTCAAGTTTGTTGCATTCCTCTTTCACCGCTCATTATTGTTTCGAAGATGGTTATGTGGGAAAGCAGCCAGTGGGTTTGAAAGAATATTTGTGCGCAGTACTGGTAAAATGAAAAAAAAAACTTTAGAAAAATCATGGATAGGAGCACTGCGCCCTCTCTCTCTCTCTCTCTCTCTCTCACTCCCCCTCTCGGGGGATGGGGTGGAAAGGGGCGGGGCCATTGGTCAAAAAAAGAAAGGAGCACACACTTTGTGGAGCTCAACTTTCTGTCAACTGTAAGGCTTGCATGTATGTTAGAAAATGTAGGATTTATATACAATTTACAAAACTTTGCTACGGGTTTGTCCGTTTGGAAATGACACAGGGGTTCATCGATACCTCAGCAGTGTTTCAAATATAATAAATTTTTCACTTCACTTAAGGCTGTCTTTATTCGTTGTAGCAAATTAATTGAATTAAACGACCATTTAGAAAAAAGTTACATACCCTCGTCTGTCTCTGAACCAAACAAACACCTAAATTCTGCTTTGAAAATGAAACGTAAAAGTATTTTTATCCCGTCTTCTATATTTGGAATCAAACTGCTAAGCCCTGGAAACCTATATTGATATGTTGATAAACGTTGCCGAGGGGCATTAACAGTTTAAGCTATCAAAACAAAAGAACGACCGTTATACTTACCTGATATCGAATATAAAAATCTTCTTCAAACAGCTTTTTCTTCATTTCATTCATCTTTTTTTTCTATTCTTTTATCTGCTCCGCTATCTTATCATTTTGTCTTTATTCATTAGTTTGCCCATTCAAGGCCTCTCTCTCTCTGTAGCTGCCTTTCTCTGTATCAGTTTCTGTCTCCCTCTCTATTTCTCGCTTCACCAGGCTCTAATATCAGACAGGGTCTAGTGCCTTTAAAAAGATTTTATGCGACCCAGGCTCTTATGTCAGACATTGTCTAGTACCTTTGAAAGGATCTTATGCAAAATATTGGTGAAGAGAAACTACAGGATATGTTCATTGATCGCTTCGCTGTTACAGGAATTAAAATGGCATTAACTAGCAATTTTCTCTTTTGTCCACAATGTTTTCCATCCTATCAAAGACATAAAAAATATTCTCTGAGCTATATTATTTTGTCGTCTGCAAATGCTTTCAATTTGGTCGAGTTTAAAATGTTTCCGTTTGGTAAAGAGTTACCACGTCTATTTGACTCTTTACCAAACGACAAAGTGTTATGATAAAATCCTTGTCCAAATTGAAAGTACTTGCAGACGAAGAAAAATGTTTCTCTTTAATTGAAATTCGTTTTTAAAACAGTTGTAAACATCCTAAGAAAAGGAGAAAATGCTGGTTACCAGCATGTTTTTCGTTTTTTAAAAGGACTTCTTTCCACAGGCTCGCTAAAACTGGGAACTGTGTGAAAAGAGTTAATATGTAGAAGATCATTACCAGTAAGAAACAAAGTAAAAGAGGGGAAAAAAAAATCACTTTTACGCGTATAATTTTTTGTTTTCCAAGTGTGCTGCATTTAATTCTCTAAGCTGTGGAAAAATTGCAATTGAACAAAAAATTTAAGCTCGAATAAACTTGCGGATGTTATCTATCCAAGTTTAGACTGCAAGTTCTGTGCTATCTTGTCTTGATCTATGCCGTCCACAAAAAACTCCTGTTAACCCTTTATCACACACTCCCGGGTTTAAACGACATTAAGGAAAATGGCTTTTGAAAATTATGGAAAAAGGGGAAAATGCTGATAACAAGTCCTTTTTTTCCTTTTCCCACAATGTTTTCCTGCCTTCAAAAGACATATTTCAGTTTTTGAGTCACTAGTCTTAAATTTGCCGTTTTGTAAAGGCTTAAAATGTGTTTTACGATACTTTCAGTAATTATTCAGTCATATCGAAGCAACGGCTCGTATACTCTTGGTTTCACCACTAGGCTAAGGCTCACAAATATCTTGCCCAGGACACTCACACTCCTAGCAGGCTGAGATAGGTCGAAACCTTTTGCTATTTGTAAAGATTATGCATGTCAAAAGATCAGTCTGCCTTATAAATCAGTCAGTTATAGGCCAAAATAAATGTTATGGATCCATGCAAGTCATCACATAACTATGGATCCATAACATTAAGCATATTAACCCTTTTCACACAGTTCCGAGTTTTAGAGAGCCTGTGGGGAAAAAAATGCCGATAACTAGCATATTCTCATTTTCTTACGATGTTTACAACTCTTATAAAAACGAATTTCAATTAAAGAGAAACAATTTTCTTCGTTTGTAAATACTTTCAATTTGGACAATTACTTTATCATAACACTTTGTCGTTTGGTAAAGAGTCAAATAGACGTGGTAACTCTTTACCAAACGGAAACATTTTAAACTCGACCAAATTGAAAGCATTTGCAGACAACAAAAGAATGTAGCTCAGGGGTTACTTTGTGTCTTTGATAGGATGGAAAACATTGTGGAAAAAAGAGAAAGTGCTAGTTAATGCCGTTTTAATTCCTATGACATCGGGGCGAGCAATGAACTTATCCTGTAGTTTCTCTTTACCAATATTTTGTATAAGATCCTTTCAAAGGCACTAGACAATGTCTGACATGAGAGCCTTGGTCGCATAAGATCTTTATAAAGGCACTAGATCCTGTCTAATATTAGAGCCTGGTGAAGGGAGGGATAGATAAAGAGACAGAAACGGACACAGAGAAAGGCAGATACAGAGAGAGAGAGAGGGGTTCTGAATAGGTAAACTAATGAATAAAGACAAAATGATAAGATAACGGAGCGGATAAAAGAATAGAAATATAGATGAATGATTTGAAGACAAAAAGCTGTTCGAAGAAGATTTTTATATTCAATATCAGGTAAGTATAACGGTCATTCTTTTGTTTGATAGCTTAAACTGTTAACGCCCCTCGGCAACGTTTATCAACATATCAATATAAGTTTTCAGGGCTTAGCGTTTTGATTTCAAATATAGAAGACGGATAAAAATACTTTTACGTTTCATTTTCAAAGCAGAATTTAGGTGTATGTTTGGTTCAGAGACAGACGAGGTTATGTAACTTTTTCTAAATGTTCGTTTAATTCAGTGAATTTGCTACAACGAATAAAGACAGCCTTAAGTGAAGTGAAAATTTTATTATATTTGAAACACTGCTGAGGTATCGATGAACCTCTGTCTCATTTCCAAACGGACAAACCCTTAGTGAAGTTTTATAAATTGTATATAAATCCTGCATTTTCTTACATGCATGCAAGCCTCACAGTTGACAGAAAGTTGAGCTCCACAAAGTGTGTGCTCCTTTCTTTTTTGACCAATGGCCCCGCCCCTTCCTACCCCCACCCCATCCAGAGAGAGAGAGAGAGAGAGAGAGAGAGAGAGAGAGAGGCGGCGGCGGGTAGTGCTCCTGTCCATGAGTTTTCTTTTTTCCAATACTTCGCAAAATAATCAGTCCACGCCACTGGCTGCTTTCCCACATAATTATTTTCTAAACAGCGGTGAGAGAAGAATGAATCCTGCCGCAATGACTATCATCAAGCCTCAGAAAGAAATTGACTGAGCGAGGGATCGAACCAGCGAGCCCCTGTCCTCAAGTCCTGTACGCTACCGATTGAGCTACCGCGCTCGGCACAAATTTTAAACAAAGTAAAGTAACAGATGAGGAAAATAACATTGTGAACAAAGACTATGATATGAACCCTTTTTCTAGATCAAGGGTCACGTCGTACCTCAATCACGATGTGCCCGGCTGGGTAGCTCAGTGGCTTGCGTATCTGAGTCGTGACCTGGTGGTTGTGAGTTCGATACCCGGTTGAGGCAAAATTTCTTTCCGGCGATTTTCCGCCTCTTATTTCTGATACATGTGGGAAAAGTAGTATCAGGCTTAATTAAGAAAATTGTGTCAGTACTGGAATGAGAAAGCCAAGAAACATATGCATAAGTGCACCGACAACCGTAATATGACCTAAACTGTTAAAACGGCGTTAAACTCCCAAACAAACAAACAAACAAACAAAACAAACAATCACGTTGCAAATTCTGAATTTTGAGGATCGATCGTCTATGCCAATCAAATGACTAGTTTTAGAATGTAAATTTAAAACATTTAAAGTGAATGGTAAATTCTCCCTCGCACGGGTTTTCATTATCCTAAACGACCATTAGGAAAAAGGCTTTTGAACACATTGTGAGAAAAGGGGAAAATGCTGGCTTTGCCGTCGTTGTTTCCTCCCTTTCAAAGACATTTCAGTCTTTGAGTCACGTTTAAATTGTCGCGTGCAAAAGCTTTTAATGTGGACCTGTCTAAAATTTTGTCACCTGGTGAAGAGTTAAATGGTGTTTTGCGCCACTTTCAGTATTTCATTTAAGTCATATCGAGGCGACAACTCACATATTCATGTATGTTCTGGGTTAGCTAAGGTTCTGAAATTTCTTGCCCAATGACACTCCCTCGAAACACCCAGTGCGTACAGTCAGGCTCGAATCAGGAACTTCCAGTTTTCAGAGCCCAACACTTTAGCACTAAGCGTGGCAGGAAAACATTGTTTTTGAATATAATTAATCCGTTACCACAAAACAACTTTTAGAATGGACCATTTAAAATCCATGATTGAATGAAGTAGTACAGCACAAAAGGGCATATCACCCATAAATAACTATACTCAAATGCAGAGAGGAACTTTGACATTGGACCATTTGCTATTTTACTATTTTCGGCTTAAATAATAGAAAATAAAAAGGTGTGGCGCCCATAATGCGCAATACGCAAGTGTGTAACAGAACTTTGAAATTGCACTATTTGTGCTTTATCACGATTGACTGAAACGGTAGAAAATGCACTTATTTGTGTCACTGGAGGAATGAAATATGTGGGTCATTGCCTTGAACAAGTATTTTTGAGAGGACAAATTCTAGGGCGCCTGTGTTTGTTGGGAAAAACGTAATCGCTTGACATGTTGTTTTTAAAGGATTTTTTTGAAAGTTTATGGTCGTACTCTTCAAAGCAAGATACGGAATTGCCAATAAGCGATCTGTGAAAGTTCAAAAATGGTCGATTTCACTCTATTTTCAATATGGCAAAAACCAGTGGTGTGACACCATATGTATATAATATTCACACACACCGTAATTCACCCTGGAGAGACCTTACGTTCTTGCTCCAGATCAACGTTACTGCTCCTGTCAATTGAACTTACCTGCCCAAGGTAAAAACATGGCAGCGCCCTAGAATTTTGCTAGGTAAGCACGAAAACATACTCCTTTGACAATCAGATGAATATATATGCAGTAGACGGTCGTCGCACAGGATGTCTAGGATAACAGTGCATATTTCTGTATTGTTCTTTTGGTGGTTGTTTGTTTGTTGAATACGTTTAATCCGACAAATTTCCGTCAGCGACTATGATTTCTGGAAAATCAACACGCGGAAGTCATCAGAAAACTTTGTTAAACATACAAACACGGTATTCTGAAGTTTGTGCTCTGCCAAGTGATTCATATATGCTTTATTCACCAGTTTTAAACAAAAAATATATACGGTGTTCATTATCGAGGAACTGTCTGTCTTTTTTTATAAGCAACGCTCCACGCTCCAAAACTCAATAAAACGATCCAGCTCCTGAATTAAAACAGAGTACGATATCATAAACGATTGTATACGAGTTTAATCAAACAATTTGTCTTTTTTGATCAATATGTATAACTGTGTGTCTGTCCGTCTCTCGGTCTTTCTGTCAGTCAGGTTTCTTGTCCTGAATTTTGATACTTTTGAAATGAAATGTCATTATATACATGAACAGCTTGATGATAGACAGTACTATGCATAAGATCCACAACTATCACAACTATTATGCACAAGATCCATTCCCTTAACTTTTAGACTTTCTCATCGTACAACACTAAGTCAACATAAATATAGTTTATATTTATTTCGAATGGTAATGTGGTACGTAAGCACTTGAGAGAGCAAGCGTATATACAGGTCTTCAAATACATTACATTCATCACCAACTAACCATAAACAAACATATGTAGTAATACACCAACTCTTGTTTAGCTTGACCGAACTTGAACTACACATCTTCTCCTAGATGCTTTGTCTACAACAACAACAACCAACAAAAACCTTTGTTGAGCAAACAGAAATGCTGGTATGAGCAGCGACACAAATATATGAATACATATGACATATTGACATTTTTCAATTTACTGTTCCATTCAGTATGTACAATACATGACTATATGTAATACCATATGCATTAGTAATGAAATGGTGATTTCTGTCTCTTTCAACACTATTTTTGAGCATATGACCATCGTTCATTGCATTTATCAATTATTCTATGGCCGACTCGCCCAGGAAAAACCAGAGATAAAAACTACATGTAGAAAAAACTCTGGAAACCTGTGCCCATTTGTCAACGTCTAGTGCCATGGAATGTTGGGCCTGATTCAATGAATTTGATTTTGAGCTACCGAAAACAAATGAATTGTGTATGACAATAACAACACCCGTGGAAATAAAATGACTTCTTTTGGGAATGGTACTACTGTATCGATGGTATTCTTACAAGGAATTAGCGACAGTGCTTCAGAGCTATAGTGCTAAACCATTGGTGCGCACACTTACTTTCACAAAAGAAAAAACGTCTGTACGCGTTGCCCTCACAAAGCTGATTGAACCTAGTACCAACTACATGTACAACATGCTTATCATAAATCCCGTGCTTCATACCTTACATGTACTTATCGAAGCGTCATCGAAAACGGGAAAATATTTTCTTTCTAATTCGTTCCTCAAACGCAGGAAATTATACTTCCCTTAACTCTTAGACTTTCTCATCGTACAACACTAAGTCAACATAAATATAGTTTATATTTATTTCAAATGGTAATGTGGTACGTAAGCACTTGAGAGAGCAAGCCTATATACATGATCGAAAAGAACGGGCAAACGGACGGAATATCGAATGATACCATTCGAACATCCAACTGAAGGAATAAGAAATAACAATATCTAAGCACTCAAATACTACAATAATAAACGCCTCTTTTTTTTTTTTTTTTTTAACAATGAACATCTTTCTTAACTCTTGAATTCTCGTTGAACTGCGTCATTTGCATATAAGCAGTACCAGTACTTTTACGAATTGATTGGGAATCGTTTCTCAAACGTGTAATGCGAAATCAGTCCAATTACAGAAATGTATCATTGCCACGAACGGTACAGGAACTTCGTGCCATCACAGGGTAATGACAAATCTATAAATTTAAGCGACGCAATAGGCAAAGAATAATAAAGGAAATTCTGCACGAATTCCCAACCATGGTCAATTGTAAACTCAAATGAACCAGCGTATATTCTAAATATCAAATATCAAGGCAAATATATCAGTCACTGTCAGTTAAATACGATTCAGAGTATTATTCATTTAACATTCATCAGGAATTTACATAACATATAACTGTAAAATAAGCAACAGTAATTCAGGAATGCGAAACAAGCAAAAAACCCAAGCATAACACAGATTATTCTTCGTTGTAAAAGACAATTCTGTAACATGGAATGCATTATCTCAGTATTAATGAAATTCTGTCTGAACAGATGGCTTAAACAATTTCTGTTCATGCCTCCTGAAGTTTTCGCTATAAAAGAACGATCTGTGAAGAAAGACCTATCAAAGAATTTGTATTAACTTTATAGCACAAATATGTGTAAAAGAAGGTCCAGAACTTGAACGTTTACCCAATTAATTAATGGAATCAAGATATAATACGTAAAAAAGAAACACGAGGGAGAGTTCGTGACCACTTCTTAATCTGACCAATTACTGTCCAACTGCAACACCACTATGTCGTCGTCGTTTCTGTGCCAACTGCTGTGGACGCCACTCAACGAATTAAAGAAGTAGGACACAGTCTCCACCAAGAACTCCAGTACATCATCTGTGTGATTTCTACGACTTTAAAAACCATAACGTCTATGAATTATAAAAAAGTAGAGTTCTGTACAGAGTGTAATGCAATCGCTATTATACATGTATAGTCATTTCCTCATAAATGCTAATGTTCGCTACTGCAAGTCTTTCATTTGTATTCAACGAACTTTTGAATGCTACATTGCATGTTTCTATCAAGCAATCAGACTTGTGTACCTTAATCAACAGGCGATTAGGTATACAGTTCACTCTTTCTTTCCAGATCGATCCAGTACTACAGTGGTCATTTATATATATGTATATAAAAGATTCTTATCTACATGTACATTTATTCTCCTGGAGTTGAACCGAACCATGTTCCAGTGCACTTTTCTTCGTGCATTGTTAAACCGATTATATCGATGGCATTTGGCTCAGTTACTTACTTACATCACAAGTCCACAACCTTTTAGTACTTGTGCCAACTAGCCATAAAGCTCAGTACTACAAAGCATTAGTGAACGTTTGACTTTCTCAGTGCTACATCACATAACATAACCTCTCAGTGCTATAGATCCCCGTTAATTTTTATAACCGCTCATTGTCCCAGTTTGCACCAACTCCTTGCAAGTATTCATATTCATCACAAACATCCCCCTATCAAGCTACCGTGCACACAGGGGCATAGACCACACAGTGCAAGCGTACACGAAAACCAATGAAAAAACGAGTATTGCAATGTACATAAAGCATACAGCCAAATCCTGCAGTGTAATGATTGCAAGTTTTCCGCTAAGACAAACAGTTAGTGCCAGTGCACACAGAACTCGCAAGTACTTACATGTACATGTATTTGCCTTACGCTTCCATATTAGAGAATAGAAAAAAACGTAGAAATCGGTGCTATAAGTTCACTAATAATGACTATTTAGTGCCACAATGCACAAAAGACCTTGTTGCTACATAGTCCACAAAGACATAACTGCTCAGTGCAAGCGCACATAAGCTCAGTGCCAGTGCACATCGAACTCATGACTATCTGGTGCCACAATGCACAAAAGACCTTCCTGTTGCTACAGAGCCCACAAAGATATAACTGCTCAGTACAAACGCATATAAGCTCAGTGCCAGTGCACATCCAACTCTGCAATTACGCATTCACGTTGCAACCGTTCCGTCCACAGTGTACATAAAGAATTGAACTCAACGCTGCAGTGCACTGATCATGACATCACATCGTTACGATGCAACAGTGCACACAAAGCATAAACCCTCAGTGCCAGTGAACGTCGAACTCATCCAAAACTCTGCAATGAGGCATTTGCATTACAACCTTTCCGTTTATAGTGGGCAAAAAACACGAAACGCAGTGCTGGACATAGCTAATCATTACAACTTAGTTTCAAATGCTTGAAAGAACTTCTCAGTGCTAGAGTGCACTCTTGTTATACCTAACCGCTCAATGCCAGCGCACATCGAGCTCAGTGCCAGTGCACATCTAAGTCTACGCATTCGGCATTTCAACGTTTTCACTACAGTTTACAAAGCACATGGAATTAGTGCTGTAGTACATTAATCCAGAATGCCCAGAACTGCAATACATGAAACAAGTAAGGTGCTTCTAGGCGGACAAGGCCTAACACGATGATAACCACTCAGTGCCAGTACAGATTGAACTCTACAATTACGCGTTCGCATTACAGCCTTTTCGTCTACAGTGTACTCGCACAATAGATATGTAATTCCGTACTTCAGAGCACCTGTCATGACTGCCTATTCCTACCTTATACCTGGCTTTCATGGTTTTTTTTTTTTAAACAAATGTAGATCTACTATTCTGAACTATGCTCCATTTCTACCAAGCCTGCAAATTTCTATGAAATTTTGTGAAACGTATTCAATGCAACCGAAGGACTGAATTTTTGTATCTATGTCTATTTTGGGTTATTTCCTGTTCACATGTCTTGCATTTCTGCAACTAGTATATTATGTATAGAAAATGGCGTGCCCTTCAGAAACCAAACCTTAATTGACCTTGAATATGTTTTCAAATATTCTATTAAGCCGGCACGATATTACTTAAGTACCGTCTTCAAACACATTGTTTTCGTCCCATCATAGGAAACAGTACTATTTGACCTTTAATTCTCTACCAGTGCGATATCAGCACTACAATCCTGATACATATCGTACTAACTAAATTGCATTTTCCCAAGTAATATAAATACTGTACACTAACTTTACATAGTGCCTTTTTCTTTACTACTTAGTAATTATATTACAAAATGACCGGTCATTGTTTCAATAAATCAATTTTACTTATCTTCTCTAATTTGGATTTTTCCTTCTGTGGTACTTCTTTATGTCTGCATACTACCATGCACCTGACTGTTCCAACTTGTGTAAAGCAATCCCGCCAGAAGCGTTACCCCCAACGTAAGCCAAATGTGAAACAGACGATTATTTCTCACAAGCCATACAGTCATGAAAATGTTGCCATCCCTTTTTTTTCATCTTAATTCTGAAAAGTCAGGTAATGAATCATTAATGATAATGGAATATGTTAAATGCTAATATCTAATTTTGTCGTGTTAGCAGCCTTTGTTTTTTACCCCAATAATCATACGTTGTCGCATTTCACACCGACTTAGCATAAAGCATAATTAACTTCAAAACTGAAATGATACTTTCAAAGACTACTTAATTTCAATTTCCATTATTATCATTTTTAAGTGACGTTAAGAAGAGAGGTATGGACTGTATTATATATAAATATCCATGTCTTAATGTGAAATCTTTAACACCGAAATCTACTTATTTTTCCATGCACTACAATGAATTATCATGATTGAATTATCATGACCCGGAGTACATCAATAAGGATTCGTAATTATTACTTATCTTATGAATACACTTTATCTCGTGCAAAACATCTTGTCTTCAGTTCGACAGTTGGTACTGCACGTCTTACAACAAGGCACTCCTATTCGAAAAAGAAGCTTCGTTTGTATTCGAAAAGCTCGTATGAACTCTGTTAGTTAGTCGTCATTTTCCCGAAAACCGACAAGCAGGTACAAAGAAAAAACGTCTGTACGCGTTGCCCTCACAAAGCTGATTGAACCTTGTACCAACTACATGTACAACATGCTTATCATGAATCCCGTGCTTCATACCTAACAGGTACTTATCGAAGCGTCATCGAAAAAGGGAAAATATTTTCCTTCTAATTCGTTCCTCAAACGCAGGAAATTATATTTACTATTATAACTATTATCTTCGATATCGTCATCACAAGACCCCTCTTCATTAATGTAAATTAATAAAAATTAACATCAGCGGACATCCAACCATATGTCTTGTCAGATGCACACCTAAAAACATCTAGTTATATCTAATACTATGATTCAAATATGTATAGATCTTTTCACACCTTTGCCAAACAGCAGACCCTAATTAGACCTTATCGAATGACGAATTTATTTCAAATTAACAAACCATTTTTTTGTGAAATACACTATATAGATGCATAGTTTGTGATTTTTTGCACGGAAACAGATCCGGTAAATTTGTAAATCTTTTGGCACCAGAAAACGACACAGGCAAATAATACAGTCCAAGATCAGTCGCTACCGAAGCTGGCGGTGCCTGGTCACGAGATTTCACTATTTGCGTGTAGTGTTACTAGAGATAAGGGATAAAAAACGAATTAATGTGAATATCTACGGCAGGTTTTTTTTACTGTAACACGAAGACCTACGCTTACCGTGTTTCAGCTCAAGATCTGGGTCGTCGTATTGAATTTAGGAGCATGTTATGTTGTAATGCAAAAATGGCAAAAATGGCAAAATATCGCTTTATAATTACCTTTTTTCTTTATATAGTTATGAGAATAATACATTATATGACACTGTACACACTTCAGAATATCGAGTGTATATGTTTACAAAGGTTTTTGGAGACTCCAAGTATTGATTTTCCAGAAATCGTAGTCGCCGACGGAAGTTTGTCCGATTAAACGTCTTCAACAAACGATTAACTACCAAAAGAACTACAGATTAACGTGCACTGACATCCCAGTAATTCCGTGCAACAACCTACAACTGCATATCTATTCATTAACATGTCAAAAAATTATGTTTTTGTGCTTACCTTGCAAAATCTTATGGGCTCGGCCATGTTTTTACCTTGAGCGGGTACGTTCAATTGGCAGGAGCAGTAACGTCTCTCCAGGGTATCATTGCTCACGCAAAGAAAAAATGGCGCCGAAAAAACGATCAAAGAAAAAGTGTTTAAAAAAAATGTGAATTAAGATCTACTTTAAAGGGTGATATGTAATTCTTGGCAAACCAGCACTTTTCGTGAACTTTTCGAAAACACGACCTAGGTGACTTCCTTTGATTTGATTTGCCTTTCTAGTTGCTTCCGTGCTGCACCTTGATACTTCCAACATGTTAAGATGATCAATTGACAATGTAAAAGCCAAAGAGAATAATGTCATAATTGAATAGAGCAGGCAATCAACTCTTTCAGAAGCAACTGGCACCTGCTGCATAAACCAAACAAAGGAACCAACGCGTGGTCATCCTCTTCAGATGCTTTCAATATAACATGTCTATTAAATAGAAGTTTTCATTCGGAGTGCGTCAAGATTTTTTTCAAGCCAGCTCAGACCCCTGCAAACCTAATATGGAAAGCGAAATACTGATTGATGCGAGCTGTTTTCTCCTTTTATTTCCACAATGTTAAGAACAAATTTTTGAGCCATGCTTTCGCAAAAGGAGGTTAAATAATCATTCAGTTCCGTGATCTTTTTTACCAAGCAAGTCATCACATAACTATGGATCCATAACATTTATTTTGCCCTACGTATAACTGACTGATTTATAAGGTAGACAGATCTTTTGACATGCATAATCTTTACAAATAGCAAAAGGTTTCGACCTATCTCAGCCTGCGAGGAGTGTGAGTGTCCTCGGGCAAGACACTTGTGAGCCTTAGCCTAGTGGTGAAACCAAGAGTATACGAGCCGTTGCTTCGATATGACTAAAATAGTAATGAAAGTATCGTAAAACACCTTTTAACCCTTTACCAAACGGCAAATTTAAGACTGATGACTCAAAAACTGAAATATGTCTTTGGAAGATAGGAAACATTGTGGGAAAAGGAAAAAGTACTTGTTATCAGCATTGTCTCCTTTTTCCACATTTTTCTTCAAAGACCTTTTTCTTTAATGTCGTTTAAACCCGGGAGTGTATGATAAAGGGTTAAAAGGAGTTTTTTGTGGACGGCATAGATCAAGACAAGATAGCACAGAATGTGCAATCTAAACTTGGATGGATAACATCCGCAAGTTTATTTGACCTTAAATTTTCGTTCAATTGCATTTTTCCAGAGCTTAGAGAATTAAATGCAGCACACTTGGGAAAAAAATACATGTAAAAGTGATTTTTTTTTTCTCCCTCTTTTACTTTGTTTCTTACTGGTAATGATCTTAGGCATGTTAACCCTTTTCATCCAGTTCCATGTTTTAGCGAGCCTCTGGAAAGAAGTCCTTTTGAAAATATAGTAAAAAATAGATGCTGGCAAGCAGCAGTCTCTCATTTTCTTGCGATGTTTACAACTCTTATAAAGACGAATTTCAATTTAAGAGAAACATTTTTCTTCGTCTGCAAATGCCTTTCGATTTGGACAATTACTTTATCATAACAGTTTGTCGTTTGGTAAAGAGTCAAATAGACGTGTTAACTCTTTACCAAACGGAAACATTTTAAACTCGACCAAATTGAAAGCATTTGCAGACGACAAAATAATGTAGCTCAGAGAATATTTTTTATGTCTTTGATAGGATGGAAAACATTGTGGAAAAAAGAGAAAATGCTCGTTAATGCCGTTTTAATTCCTGTAACAGCGAGGCGATCAATGAACATATCCTGTAGTTTCTCTTCACCAATATTTTGCATAAGATCCTTTCAAAGGTACTAGACAATGTCTGACATGAGAGCCTTGGTCGCATAAAATCTTTAGAAAGGCACTAGACCCTGTCTGATATTAGAGCCTGGTGAAGCGAGAGATAGAGAAAGAGACAGAAACAGACACAGAGAAAGGCAGATACAGAGAGAGAGAGAAATGGAGAGAGAGAGGTTCTGAATAGGTAAACTAATGAATAAAGACAAAAGATAAGATAGCGGAGTGGATAAAATAATAGAAATATAGATGAATGATTTGAAGAAAAAAAGCTGTTTGCAGAAGATTTTTATATTCAGTATCAGGTAAGTATAACGGTCATTCTTTGGTTTGATAGCTTAAACTGTTAACGCCCCTGGGCTACGTTTATCAACATATCAATATAGGTTTTCAGGGCTTAGCGTTTTGATTCCAAATATAGAAGACGGGATAAAAATACTTTTACGTTTCATTTTTAAAGCAGAATTTAGGTGTATGTTTGGTTCAGAGACAGACGAGGTTATGTAACTTTTTTCTAAATGGTCGTTTAATTCAGTGAATTTGCTACAACGAAGAAAGACAGCCTTAAGTTAAGTGAAAAAATCATTATATTTAAAACACTGCTAAGGTATCGATGAACCTCTGTCTCATTTCCAAACGGACAAACCCTTAGTGAAGTTTTGTAAATTGTATATAAATCCTGCATTTTCTTACATACATGCAAGCCTTACAGTTGGCAGAAAGTTGAGCTCCACAAAGTGTGTGCTCCTTTCCTTTTCTCTGACCAATGGCCCCGCCCTTTCCTACCCCTACCCCACCCTGAGAGAGAGAGAGAGAGAGAGAGAGAGAGACAGGGGGAGAGAGAGAGAGGGGGAGAGAGAGGGGGGAGAGAGAGTGGGAGAGAGAGTGGGAGAGAGAGGGGGAGAGAGAGTGGGAGAGAGAGGGGGGAGAGAGAGAGTGGGAGAGAGAGAGTGGGAGAGAGAGGAGGGAGGGAGAGAGAGAGAGAGAGAGGAGAGAGAGAGAGGGAGGGAGAGAGAGACAGGGAGAGGGAAAGAGAGAGAGAGAGAGAGAGAGATCTGCGGCGGGTAGTGCTCCTGTCCATGATATTCTGGAGTTTTCTTTATTCCAATACTTCGCAAAATAATCAGTCCACGCCACTGGCTGCTTTCCCACATAGTTATTTTTCTAAACAGCGTGAGCGGTGGGATAGGAATGAATCCTGCCGCAATGACTGTCATCAAGCCCCAGAAAGAAATAGACTGAGCCGGGGATCGAACCAGCGAGCCCCTGTTCTCAAGTACTGTACGCTACCGATTGAGCTACCGGGCTCGGCACAAATTTTAAACAAAGTAAAGTAACAGATGAGGAAATTAACATTGTGAACAAAGACTATGATATGAACCCTTTTTCTAGATCAAGGGTCATGTCGTACCTCAATCACGATGTGCCCGGCCGGGTAACTCAGTGGTTTGCGTATCTGAGTCGTGACCTGGTGGTTGTGAGTTCGATACCCGGTTGAAGCAAAATTTCTTTCCGGCGATTTTCCACCTCTTATTTCTGATACATATGAGAAAAGTAGTATCAGGCTTGGAAAAGAAAGTTGTGTCAGTACTGGAATGAGAAAGCCAGGAAACATATGCATAAGTGCACCGACAACCGTAATATGACCTAAACTGTTAAAACGGCGTTAAACTCCCAAACAAACAAACAAACAAAACAAACAATCACGTTGCAAATTCTGAATTTTGAGGATCGATCGTCTCTGCCAATCAAATGACTAGATTTAGAATGTAAATTTAAAACAACATTTAACGTGAATGGTAAATTCTCCCTCGTACGGGTTTTCATTATCCTTAACGACCATTAGGAAAAAGGCCTTTGAACACATTGTGAGAAAAGGGGAAAATGCTGGCTTTGTCGTCGTTGTTTCCTCCCTTTCAAAGACATTTCAGTTTTTGAGTCACGTTTAATTTGTCGCGTGCAAAAGCTTTTAATGTGGACCTGTCTAAAATTTTGTCACCTGGTGAAGAGTTAAATGGTGTTTTGCGCCACTTTCAGTGTTTCATTTTAGTCATATCGAGGCGACAACTCACATATTCATGTATGTTCTGGGTTAGCTAAGGTTCTGAAATTTCTTGCCCAATGACTCTCCCTCGAAACACCTAGTGCGTACAGTCAGGCTCGAATCAGGAACTTCCAGTTTTCAGAGACCAACACTTTAGCACTAAGCGTGGCAGGAAAACATCGTTTTCGCATATAATTAATCCGTTACCACAAAACAACTTTTTAGAATGGACCATTTAAAATCCATGATTGAATGAAGTAGTACAGCACAAAAGGGCATATCACCCATAAATAACTATACGCAAATGCAGAAAAGAACTTTGACATTGGACCATTTGCTCTTTTACTATTTTCGGCTTAAATAATAGAAAACAAAAAGGTGTGGCGCCCATAATGCGCAATACGCAAGTGTGTAACAGAACTTTGAAATTGCACTATTTGTGCTTTATCACGATTGACTGAAACGGTAGAAAATGCACTTATTTGTGTCACTGGAGGAATGAAATATGTGGGTCATTGTCTTGAACAAGTATTTTTGAGAGGACAAATTCTAGGGCGCCTGTGTTTGTTGGGAAAAACGTAATCGCTTGACATGTTGTTTTTAAAGGATTTTTTTGAAGGTTTATGGACGTACTCTTTAAAGTAAGAGACGGAATTGCCAATAAGCGATCTGTGAAAGTTCAAAAATGGTCGATTTCACTCTATTTTCAATATGGCAAAAACCAATGGTGTGACACCATATGTGTATAATATTCACACACACCGTAATTCACCCTGGAGAGACCTTACGTTCTTGCTCCAGATCAACGTTACTGCTCCTGTCAATTGAACTTACCTGCCCAAGGTAAAAACATGGCAGCACCCTAGAATTTTGCTAGGTAAGCACGAAAACATACTCCTTTGACAATCAGATGAATATATATGCAGTAGACGGTCGTCGCACAGGATGTCTAGGATAACAGCGCATATTTCTGCATTGTTCTTTTGGTGGTTGGTTGTTTGTTGAATACGTTTAATCCGACAAATTTCCGTCAGCGACTATGATTTCTGGAAAATCAACACACGGAAGTCATCAGAAAACTTTGTTAAACATACAAACACGGTATTCTGAAGTTTGTGCTCTGCCAAGTGATTCATATATGCTTTATTCACCAGTTTTAAACAAAAAATATATACGGTGTTCATTATCGAGGAACTGTCTGTCTTTTATTATAAGCAACGCTCCACGCTCCAAAACTCAATAAAACGATCCAGCTCCTGAATTAAAACAGAGTACGATATCATAAACGATTGTATACGAGTTTAATCAAACAATTTGTCTTTTTTGATCAATATGTATAACTGTCTGTCTGTCCGTCTCTCGGTCTTTCTGTCAGTCAGGTTTCTTGTCCTGATTTTTGATACTTTTGAAATGAAATGTCATTATATACATGAAGAGCTTGATGGTAGACAGTACTATGCACAAGATCCACAACTATCACAACTATTATGCACAAGATCCATTCCCTTAACTCTTAGACTTTCTCATCGTACAACACTAAGTCAACATAAATATAGTTTATGTTTATTTCAAATGGTAATGTGGTACGTAAGCACTTGAGAGAGCAAGCGTATATACAGGTCTTCAAATACATTACATTCATCACCAACTAACCATAAACAAACATATGTAGTAATACACCAACTCTTGTTTAGCTTGACCGAACTTGGAACTACACCTCTTCTCCTAGATGCTTTGTCTACAACAACAACAACCAACAAAAACCTTTGTTGAGCAAACAGAAATGCTGGTATGTGCAGCGACACAAATATATGAATACATATGACACATTGACATTTTTCAATTTACTGTTCCATTCAGTATGTACAATACATGACTATATGTAATACCATATTCATTAGTAATGAAATGGTGATTTCTGTCTCTTTCAACACTATTTTTGAGCATATGACCATCGTTCATTGCATTTATCAATTATTCTATGGCCGACTCGCCCAGGAAAAACCAGAGATAAAAACTACATGTAGAAAAAACTCTGGAAACCTGTGCCCATTTGTCAACGTCTAGTGCCATGGAATGTTGGGCCTGATTCAATGAATTTGATTTTGAGCTACCGAAAACAAATGAATTGTGTATGACAATAACAACACCCGTGGAAATAAAATGACTTCTTTTGGGAATGGTACTACTGTATCGATGGTATTCTTACAAGGAATTAGCGACAGTGCTTCAGAGCTATAGTGCTAAGCCATTGGTGCGCACACTTACTTTCACAAAAGAAAAAACGTCTGTACGCGTTGCCCTCACAAAGCTGATTGAACCTAGTACCAACTACATGTACAACATGCTTATCATAAATCCCGTGCTTCATACCTTACATGTACTTATCGAAGCGTCATCGAAAACGGGAAAATATTTTCTTTCTAATTCGTTCCTCAAACGCAGAAAATTATACTTCCCTTAACTCTTAGACTTTCTCATCGTACAACACTAAGTCAACATAAATATAGTTTATATTTATTTCAAATGGTAATGTGGTACGTAAGCACTTGAGAGAGCAAGCCTATATACATGATCGAAAAGAACGGGCAAACGGACGGAATATCGAATGATACCATTCGAACATCCAACTGAAGGAATAAGAAATAACAATTATATCTAAGCACTCAAATACTACAATAATAAACGCCTCTTTTTTTTTTTTTTTTTTTAACAATGAACATCTTTCTTAACTCTTGAATTCTCGTTGAACTGCGTCATTTGCATATAAGCAGTACCAGTACTTTTACGAATTGATTGGGAATCGTTTCTCAAACGTGTAATGCGAAATCAGTCCAATTACAGAAATGTATCATTGCCACGAACGGTACAGGAACTTCGTGCCATCACAGGGTAATGACAAATCTATAAATTTAAGCGACGCAATAGGCAAAGAATAATAAAGGAAATTCTGCACGAATTCCCAACCATGGTCAATTGTAAACTCAAATGAACCAGCGTATATTCTAAATATCAAATATCAAGGCAAATATATCAGTCACTGTCAGTTAAATACGATTCAGAGTATTATTCATTTAACATTCATCAGGAATTTACATAACATATAACTGTAAAATAAGCAACAGTAATTCAGGAATGCGAAACAAGCAAAAAACCCAAGCATAACACAGATTATTCTTCGTTGTAAAAGACAATTCTGTAACATGGAATGCATTATCTCAGTATTAATGAAATTCTGTCTGAACAGATGGCTTAAACAATTTCTGTTCATGCCTCCTGAAGTTTTCGCTATAAAAGAACGATCTGTGAAGAAAGACCTATCAAAGAATTTGTATTAACTTTATAGCACAAATATGTGTAAAAGAAGGTCCAGAACTTGAACGTTTACCCAATTAATTAATGGAATCAAGATATAATACGTAAAAAAGAAACACGAGGGAGAGTTCGTGATCACTTCTTAATCTGACCAATTACTGTCCAACTGCAACACCACTATGTCGTCGTCGTTTCTGTGCCAACTGCTGTGGACGCCACTCAACGAATTAAAGAAGTAGGACACAGTCTCCACCAAGAACTCCAGTACATCATCTGTGTGATTTCTACGACTTTAAAAACCATAACGTCTATGAATTATAAAAAAGTAGAGTTCTGTACAGAGTGTAATGCAATCGCTATTATACATGTATAGTCATTTCCTCATAAATGCTAATGTTCGCTACTGCAAGTCTTTCATTTGTATTCAACGAACTTTTGAATGCTACATTGCATGTTTCTATCAAGCAATCAGACTTGTGTACCTTAATCAACAGGCGATTAGGTATACAGTTCACTCTTTCTTTCCAGATCGATCCAGTACTACAGTGGTCATTTATATATATGTATATAAAAGATTCTTATCTACATGTACATTTATTCTCCTGGAGTTGAACCGAACCATGTTCCAGTGCACTTTTCTTCGTGCATTGTTAAACCGATTATATCGATGGCATTTGGCTCAGTTACTTACTTACATCACAAGTCCACAACCTTTTAGTACTTGTGCCAACTAGCCATAAAGCTCAGTACTACAAAGCATTAGTGAACGTTTGACTTTCTCAGTGCTACATCACATAACATAACCTCTCAGTGCTATAGATCCCCGTTAATTTTTATAACCGCTCATTGTCCCAGTTTGCACCAACTCCTTGCAAGTATTCATATTCATCACAAACATCCCCCTATCAAGCTACCGTGCACACAGGGGCATAGACCACACAGTGCAAGCGTACACGAAAACCAATGAAAAAACGAGTATTGCAATGTACATAAAGCATACAGCCAAATCCTGCAGTGTAATGATTGCAAGTTTTCCGCTAAGACAAACAGTTAGTGCCAGTGCACACAGAACTCGCAAGTACTTACATGTACATGTATTTGCCTTACGCTTCCATATTAGAGAATAGAAAAAAACGTAGAAATCGGTGCTATAAGTTCACTAATAATGACTATTTAGTGCCACAATGCACAAAAGACCTTGTTGCTACATAGTCCACAAAGACATAACTGCTCAGTGCAAGCGCACATAAGCTCAGTGCCAGTGCACATCGAACTCATGACTATCTGGTGCCACAATGCACAAAAGACCTTCCTGTTGCTACAGAGCCCACAAAGATATAACTGCTCAGTACAAACGCATATAAGCTCAGTGCCAGTGCACATCCAACTCTGCAATTACGCATTCACGTTGCAACCGTTCCGTCCACAGTGTACATAAAGAATTGAACTCAACGCTGCAGTGCACTGATCATGACATCACATCGTTACGATGCAACAGTGCACACAAAGCATAAACCCTCAGTGCCAGTGAACGTCGAACTCATCCAAAACTCTGCAATGAGGCATTTGCATTACAACCTTTCCGTTTATAGTGGGCAAAAACACGAAACGCAGTGCTGGACATAGCTAATCATTACAACTTAGTTTCAAATGCTTGAAAGAACTTCTCAGTGCTAGAGTGCACTCTTGTTATACCTAACCGCTCAATGCCAGCGCACATCGAGCTCAGTGCCAGTGCACATCTAAGTCTACGCATTCGGCATTTCAACGTTTTCACTACAGTTTACAAAGCACATGGAATTAGTGCTGTAGTACATTAATCCAGAATGCCCAGAACTGCAATACATGAAACAAGTAAGGTGCTTCTAGGCGGACAAGGCCTAACACGATGATAACCACTCAGTGCCAGTACAGATTGAACTCTACAATTACGCGTTCGCATTACAGCCTTTTCGTCTACAGTGTACTCGCACAATAGATATGTAATTCCGTACTTCAGAGCACCTGTCATGACTGCCTATTCCTACCTTATACCTGGCTTTCATGGTTTTTTTTTTTTAAACAAATGTAGATCTACTATTCTGAACTATGCTCCATTTCTACCAAGCCTGCAAATTTCTATGAAATTTTGTGAAACGTATTCAATGCAACCGAAGGACTGAATTTTTGTATCTATGTCTATTTTGGGTTATTTCCTGTTCACATGTCTTGCATTTCTGCAACTAGTATATTATGTATAGAAAATGGCGTGCCCTTCAGAAACCAAACCTTAATTGACCTTGAATATGTTTTCAAATATTCTATTAAGCCGGCACGATATTACTTAAGTACCGTCTTCAAACACATTGTTTTCGTCCCATCATAGGAAACAGTACTATTTGACCTTTAATTCTCTACCAGTGCGATATCAGCACTACAATCCTGATACATATCGTACTAACTAAATTGTATTTTCCCAAGTAATATAAATACTGTACACTAACTTTACATAGTGCCTTTTTCTTTACTACTTAGTAATTATATTACAAAATGACCGGTCATTGTTTCAATAAATCAATTTTACTTATCTTCTCTAATTTGGATTTTTCCTTCTGTGGTACTTCTTTATGTCTGCATACTACCATGCACCTGACTGTTCCAACTTGTGTAAAGCAATCCCGCCAGAAGCGTTACCCCCAACGCAAGCCAAATGTGAAACAGACGATTATTTCTCACAAGCCATACAGTCATGAAAATGTTGCCATCCCTTTTTTTTCATCTTAATTCTGAAAAGTCAGGTAATGAATCATTAATGATAATGGAATATGTTAAATGCTAATATCTAATTTTGTCGTGTTAGCAGCCTTTGTTTTTTACCCCAATGATCATACGTTGTCGCATTTCACACCGACTTAGCATAAAGCATAATTAACTTCAAAACTGAAATGATACTTTCAAAGACTACTTAATTTCAATTTCCATTATTATTATCATTTTTAAGTGACGTTAAGAAGAGAGGTATGGACTGTATTATATATAAATGTCCATGTCTTAATGTGAAATCTTTAACACCGAAATCTACTTATTTTTCCATGCACTACAATGAATTATCATGATTGAATTATCATGACCCGGAGTACATCAATAAGGATTCGTAATTATTACTTATCTTATGAATACACTTTATCTCGTGCAAAACATCTTGTCTTCAGTTCGACAGTTGGTACTGCACGTCTTACAACAAGGCACTCCTATTCGAAAAAGAAGCTTCGTTTGTATTCGAAAAGCTCGTATGAACTCTGTTAGTTAGTCGTCATTTTCCCGAAAACCGACAAGCAGGTACAAAGAAAAAACGTCTGTACGCGTTGCCCTCACAAAGCTGATTGAACCTTGTACCAACTACATGTACAACATGCTTATCATGAATCCCGTGCTTCATACCTAACAGGTACTTATCGAAGCGTCATCGAAAAAGGGAAAATAATTTCCTTCTAATTCGTTCCTCAAACGCAGGAAATTATATTTACTATTATAACTATTATCTTCGATATCGTCATCACAAGACCCCTCTTCATTAATGTAAATTAATAAAAATTAACATCAGCGGACATCCAACCATATGTCTTGTCAGATGCACACCTAAAAACATCTAGTTATATCTAATACTATGATTCAAATATGTATAGATCTTTTCACACCTTTGCCAAACAGCAGACCCTAATTAGACCTTATCGAATGACGAATTTATTTCAAACCATTTTTTTGTGAAATACACTATATAGATGCATAGTTTGTGATTTTTTGCACGGAAACAGATCCGGTAAATTTGTAAATCTTTTGGCACCAGAAAACGACATAGGCAAATAATACAGTCCAAGATCAGTCGCTACCGAAGCTGGCGGTGCCTGGTCACGAGATTTCACTATTTGCGTGTAGTGTTACTAGAGATAAGGGATAAAAAACGAATTAATGTGAATATCTACGGCAGGTTTTTTTTACTGTAACACGAAGACCTACGCTTACCGTGTTTCAGCTCAAGATCTGGGTCGTCGTATTGAATTTAGGAGCATGTTATGTTGTAATGCAAAAATGGCAAAATATCGCTTTATAATTACCTTTTTTCTTTATATAGTTATGAGAATAATACATTATATGACACTGTACACACTTCAGAATATCGAGTGTATATGTTTACAAAGGTTTTTGGAGACTCCAAGTATTGATTTTCCAGAAATCGTAGTCGCCGACGGAAGTTTGTCCGATTAAACGTCTTCAACAAATGATTAACTACCAAAAGAACTACAGATTAACGTGCACTGACATCCCAGTAATTCCGTGCAACAACCTACAACTGCATATCTATTCATTAACATGTCAAAAAATTATGTTTTTGTGCTTACCTTGCAAAATCTTATGGGCTCGGCCATGTTTTTACCTTGAGCGGGTACGTTCAATTGGCAGGAGCAGTAACGTCTCTCCAGGGTATCATTGCTCACGCAAAGAAAAAATGGCGCCGAAAAAACGATCAAAGAAAAAGTGTTTAAAAAAAAAGTGAATTAAGATCTACTTTAAAGGGTGATATGTAATTCTTGGCAAACCAGCACTTTTCGTGAACTTTTCGAAAACACGACCTAGGTGACTTCCTTTGATTTGATTTGCCTTTCTAGTTGCTTCCGTGCTGCACCTTGATACTTCCAACATGTTAAGATGATCAATTGACAATGTAAAAGCCAAAGAGAATAATGTCATAATTGAATAGAGCAGGCAATCAACTCTTTCAGAAGCAACTGGCACCTGCTGCATAAACCAAACAAAGGAACCAACGCGTGGTCATCCTCTTCAGATGCTTTCAATATAACATGTCTATTAAATAGAAGTTTTCATTCGGAGTGCGTCAAGATTTTTTTCAAGCCAGCTCAGACCCCTGCAAACCTAATATGGAAAGCGAAATACTGATTGATGCGAGCTGTTTTCTCCTTTTATTTCCACAATGTTAAGAACAAATTTTTGAGCCATGCTTTCGCAAAAGGAGGTTAAATAATCATTCAGTTCCGTGATCTTTTTTACCAAGCAAGTCATCACATAACTATGGATCCATAACATTTATTTTGCCCTACGTATAACTGACTGATTTATAAGGTAGACAGATCTTTTGACATGCATAATCTTTACAAATAGCAAAAGGTTTCGACCTATCTCAGCCTGCGAGGAGTGTGAGTGTCCTCGGGCAAGACACTTGTGAGCCTTAGCCTAGTGGTGAAACCAAGAGTATACGAGCCGTTGCTTCGATATGACTAAAATAGTAATGAAAGTATCGTAAAACACCTTTTAACCCTTTACCAAACGGCAAATTTAAGACTGATGACTCAAAAACTGAAATATGTCTTTGGAAGATAGGAAACATTGTGGGAAAAGGAAAAAGTACTTGTTATCAGCATTGTCTCCTTTTTCCACATTTTTCTTCAAAGACCTTTTTCTTTAATGTCGTTTAAACCCGGGAGTGTATGATAAAGGGTTAAAAGGAGTTTTTTGTGGACGGCATAGATCAAGACAAGATAGCACAGAATGTGCAATCTAAACTTGGATGGATAACATCCGCAAGTTTATTTGACCTTAAATTTTCGTTCAATTGCATTTTTCCAGAGCTTAGAGAATTAAATGCAGCACACTTGGGAAAAAAATACATGTAAAAGTGATTTTTTTTTCTCCCTCTTTTACTTTGTTTCTTACTGGTAATGATCTTAGGCATGTTAACCCTTTTCATCCAGTTCCATGTTTTAGCGAGCCTCTGGAAAGAAGTCCTTTTGAAAATATAGTAAAAAGTAGATGCTGGCAAGCAGCAGTCTCTCATTTTCTTGCGATGTTTACAACTCTTATAAAGACGAATTTCAATTTAAGAGAAACATTTTTCTTCGTCTGCAAATGCCTTTCGATTTGGACAATTACTTTATCATAACAGTTTGTCGTTTGGTAAAGAGTCAAATAGACGTGTTAACTCTTTACCAAACGGAAACATTTTAAACTCGACCAAATTGAAAGCATTTGCAGACGACAAAATAATGTAGCTCAGAGAATATTTTTTATGTCTTTGATAGGATGGAAAACATTGTGGAAAAAAGAGAAAATGCTCGTTAATGCCGTTTTAATTCCTGTAACAGCGAGGCGATCAATGAACATATCCTGTAGTTTCTCTTCACCAATATTTTGCATAAGATCCTTTCAAAGGTACTAGACAATGTCTGACATGAGAGCCTTGGTCGCATAAAATCTTTAGAAAGGCACTAGACCCTGTCTGATATTAGAGCCTGGTGAAGCGAGAGATAGAGAAAGAGACAGAAACAGACACAGAGAAAGGCAGATACAGAGAGAGAGAGAAATGGAAAGAGAGAGGTTCTGAATAGGTAAACTAATGAATAAAGACAAAAGATAAGATAGCGGAGTGGATAAAATAATAGAAATATAGATGAATGATTTGAAGAAAAAAAGCTGTTTGCAGAAGATTTTTATATTCAGTATCAGGTAAGTATAACGGTCATTCTTTGGTTTGATAGCTTAAACTGTTAATGCCCCTGGGCTACGTTTATCAACATATCAATATAGGTTTTCAGGGCTTAGCGTTTTGATTCCAAATATAGAAGACGGGATAAAAATACTTTTACGTTTCATTTTTAAAGCAGAATTTAGGTGTATGTTTGGTTCAGAGACAGACGAGGTTATGTAACTTTTTTCTAAATGGTCGTTTAATTCAGTGAATTTGCTACAACGAAGAAAGACAGCCTTAAGTTAAGTGAAAAAATCATTATATTTAAAACACTGCTAAGGTATCGATGAACCTCTGTCTCATTTCCAAACGGACAAACCCTTAGTGAAGTTTTGTAAATTGTATATAAATCCTGCATCTTCTTACATACATGCAAGCCTTACAGTTGGCAGAAAGTTGAGCTCCACAAAGTGTGTGCTCCTTTCCTTTTCTCTGACCAATGGCCCCGCCCTTTCCTACCCCTACCCCACCCTGAGAGAGAGAGAGAGAGAGAGAGAGAGAGAGAGAGAGAGAGAGGGGGAGAGAGAGAGAGGGGGGAGAGAGAGGGGGGAGAGAGAGGGGGGAGAGAGAGTGGGAGAGAGAGGGGGGAGAGAGAGAGTGGGAGAGAGAGAGTGGGAGAGAGAGGAGGGAGGGAGAGAGAGAGAGAGACAGGGAGGGAGAGAGAGACAGGGAGAGGGAAAGAGAGAGAGAGAGAGAGAGATCTGCGGCGGGTAGTGCTCCTGTCCATGATATTCTGGAGTTTTCTTTATTCCAATACTTCGCAAAATAATCAGTCCACGCCACTGGCTGCTTTCCCACATAGTTATTTTTCTAAACAGCGTGAGCGGTGGGATAGGAATGAATCCTGCCGCAATGACTGTCATCAAGCCCCAGAAAGAAATAGACTGAGCCGGGGATCGAACCAGCGAGCCCCTGTTCTCAAGTACTGTACGCTACCGATTGAGCTACCGGGCTCGGCACAAATTTTAAACAAAGTAAAGTAACAGATGAGGAAATTAACATTGTGAACAAAGACTATGATATGAACCCTTTTTCTAGATCAAGGGTCATGTCGTACCTCAATCACGATGTGCCCGGCCGGGTAACTCAGTGGTTTGCGTATCTGAGTCGTGACCTGGTGGTTGTGAGTTCGATACCCGGTTGAAGCAAAATTTCTTTCCGGCGATTTTCCACCTCTTATTTCTGATACATATGAGAAAAGTAGTATCAGGCTTGGAAAAGAAAGTTGTGTCAGTACTGGAATGAGAAAGCCAGGAAATATATGCATAAGTGCACCGACCACCGTGATATGACCTAAACTATTAAAACGGCGTTAAGCTCCCAAACAAACAAACAAACAAACAAAACAAGCAATCACGTTGTAAATTCTGAATTTTGAGGATCGATCGTCTCTGCCAATCAAATGACTAGTTTTAGAATGTAAATTTAAAACAACATTTAACGTGAATGGTAAATTCTCCCTCGTACGGGTTTTCATTATCCTTAACGACCATTAGGAAAAAGGCCTTTGAACAAATTGTGAGAAAAGGGGAAAATGCTGGCTTTGCCGTTGTTGTTTCCTCCCTTTTAAAGACATTTCTGTTTTTGAGTCACGTTTAATTTGTCGCGTGCAAAAGCTTTTAATGTGGACCTGTCTAAAATTTTGTCACCTGGTGAAGAGTTAAATGGTGTTTTGCGCCACTTTCAGTATTTCATTTTAGTCATATCGAGGCGACAACTCACATATTCAGGTATGTTCTGGGTTAGCTAAGGTTCTGAAATTTCTTGCCCAATGACACTCCCTCGAAACACCCAGTGCGTACAGTCAGGCTCGAATCAGGAACTTCCAGTTTTCAGAGCCCAACACTTTAGCACTAAGCGTGGCAGGAAAACATCGTTTTTGAATATAATTAATCCGTTACCACAAAACAACTTTTAGAATGGACCATTTAAAATCCATGATTGAATGAAATAGTACAGCACAAAAGGGCATATCACCCATAAATAACTATACTCAAATGCAGAGAGGAACTTTGACATTGGACCATTTGCTATTTTACTATTTTCGGCTTAAATAATAGAAAATAAAAAGGTGTGGCGCCCATAATGCGCAATACGCAAGTGTGTAACAGAACTTTGAAATTGCACTATTTGTGCTTTATCACGATTGACTGAAACGGTAGAAAATGCACTTATTTGTGTCACTGGAGGAATGAAATATGTGGGTCATTGCCTTGAACAAGTATTTTTGAGAGGACAAATTCTAGGGCGCCTGTGTTTGTTGGGAAAAACGTAATCGCTTGACATGTTGTTTTTAAAGGATTTTTTTGAAGGTTTATGGACGTACTCTTCAAAGCATGAGACGGAATTGCCATTAAGCGATCTGTGAAAGTTCAAAAATGGTCGATTTCAGTCTATTTTCAATATGGCAAAAACCAGTGGTGTGACACCATATGTATATAATATTCACACACACCGTAATTCACCCTGGAGAGACCTTACGTTCTTGCTCCAGATCAACGTTACTGCTCCTGTCAATTGAACTTACCTGCCCAAGGTAAAAACATGGCAGCGTCCTAGAATTTTGCTAGGTAAGCACGAAAACATACTCCTTTGACAATCAGATGAATATATATGCAGTAGACGGTCGTCGCACAGGATGTCTAGGATAACAGTGCATATTTCTGTATTGTTCTTTTGGTGGTTGGTTGTTTGTTGAATACGTTTAATCCGACAAACCTCCGTCAGCGACTATGATTTCTGGAAAATCAACACGCGGAAGTCATCAGAAAACTTTGTTAAACATACAAACACGGTATTCTGAAGTTTGTGCTCTGCCAAGTGATTCATATATGCTTTATTCACCAGTTTTAAACAAAAAATATATACGGTGTTCATTATCGAGGAACTGTCTGTCTTTTTTTATAAGCAACGCTCCACGCTCCAAAACTCAATAAAACGATCCAGCTCCAGAATTGAAACAAAGTACGATATCATAAGCGATTGTATACGAGTTTAATCAAACAATTTGTCTTTTTTGATCAGTATGTATAACTGTGTGTCTGTCCGTCTCTCGGTCTTTCTGTCAGTCAGGTTTCTTGTCCTGAATTTTGATGCTTTTGGAATGAAATGTCATTATATACATGAAGAACTTGATGATAGTACTATTCACAAAATCCATAACTATCATAACTATTATGCACAAGATCCATTACTATTATAACTATTATCTTTGATATCGTCATCACAAGACTCCTCTTCATTAATGTAAATTAATAAAAATTAACATCAACGAACATCCAAACATATGTCTTGTCAGATGCACACCTAAAAGCATCTAGTTATATCTAATATAATGATTTAAATATGTATAGATCTTTTCACACCTTTGCCAAACAGTAGACCCTAATTAGACCTTAAAGTAGCTTACGAATATCGAATGACGAATTTATTTCAAATTAACAAGCCATTTTTTTGTGAAATACACTATATAGATGCATAGTTTGTGATTTTTTGCACGGAAACAGATCCGATAAATTTTTAAATCTTTTGGCACCAGAAAACGACATAGGCAAATAATACAGTCCCAGATCAGCCGCTACGGAAGCTTGCGGTGCCTGGTCACGAGATTTCACTATTTGCGTGTAGTGTTACTATAGATAACGGTTAAAAAACGAATTAATGTGATTATCTACGGCAGGTTTTTTTTACTGTAACACGAAGACCTATGCTTACCGTGTTTCAACTGAAGATTTGGGTCGTCGTATTGAATTTAGTAGCATGTTACGTTGTAATGCAAAAATGGCAAAATATCGCTTTATAATTGCAATTTTTTTATATAGTTATGAGAAATAATAGGTTATCTGACACGGTACACACTTCAGAATATCGAGTGTATATATTTACAAAGGTTTTTGGAGACTCCAAGTATTGATTTTCCAGAAATCGTAGTCGCCGACGGAAGTTTGTCGGATTAAACGTCTTCAACATATAATTAACCACCAAAAGAACTACAGATTAACGTGCACTGACATCCCAGTTATTCCGTGCAACAACTTACAACTGAATATCTATTCATTAACATGTCAAAAAATTATTACCTTGCAAAATCTTATGGGCGCGGCCATGTTTTTACCTTGAGCGGGTACGTTCAATTGGCAGGAGCAGTAACGTCTCTCCAGGGTATCATTGCTCACGCAAAGAAAAAATGGCGCCGAAAAAACGATCCAAGAAAAAGTATTAAAAATAAAGTGAATTAAGATCTACTTTAAAGGGTGATATGTAATCCTTGGCAAACCAGCACGTATTCCTAATCGATACATGCAATTGGCAAAAATTTGAGAGAACAGGGTGACAAATGTTGTGAACGTTTTCGAAAACACGACCTAGGTGACTTCCTTTGATTGGATTTGCCTTTCTAGTTGCTTCCGTGCTGCACCTTGATACTTCCAACATGTTAAGATGATCAGTTGACAATGTAAAAGCCAAAGAGAATAATGTCATAATTGAATAGAGTAGGCAATCAACTCTTTCAGAAGCAACTGGTACCTGCTGCATAAGCCAAACAAAGGAACTAACGCGTGGTCATCCTCTTCAGATGCTTTCAATATAACATGTCTATTGTTATGTAGATAGGATATACAGTGACCTGTTTTCAGAATATTCTAGAAACATGTAGATCATTCATTGGTTTTTCCATTGTGGTTATTTTTAGAAACAGGTTGCTAGTAAACAAGCTGTTTACTAATCGATGATGTCATTTTTCTAGAAAAGACTAATCTAGAATTTTCCAAGCTGATATAAATAGGAGTGACTTACTTGGTGATTTTGGATTTTGAAGTTAGACTTGTGGCTTTGTGGATACAGAATTAGTGAAAAGTGTTTGATTTAACTTGGGATATACATCTGTAAGTTGGAATTTTCTTTTATTTAAACAGGTTGCTCATATCTACTTGCAAGTTAAACTATTGTTAATTTAGGTTTCAGGAACCAGAAACTTCAATCTTTTTGTAGTCCGAACATAATTCTTAATTTTAAGGGACTTATTTAATTTCTTGTTCTAAGATTAAAATTGTCAAATTTCATTTAATCTTAACTCCTATTGTACTCTTTTGTCTTTGTTCATTAATAAATTACGCGTATTGTTAATTGTTAAAGGCTTGTTGCTGGTTTTCTTTCTCGTTACGCTTGGCTCGTCACACTATTAAACAGAAGTCTTCATTCGGAGTGCGTCAAGATTTTTTTCAAGCCAGCGCAGGCCCCTGAAAACCTAATATGGAAAGGGAGATACTGATTGATGCGAGCTGTTTCCTCTTTTTATTTCCACAATGTTAAGAACTAACTTTTGAGCCATGCTTTCGCAAAAGGAGGTTAAATAATCATTCATCTCCGTGATCTATTTGCATTTTTGGCAGAGTTTAGAGAATTAAATGCAGCACACCTGCAAAACAAAAATAAAAATAACATCGCGCAAAAGTGATATTTTTCTCCCTCTTTTACTATGTTTCTAATTATTGGTAATTATCTTATGCATATTAACTCTTTTCGAACAGTTCCGAGTTTTAGCGAGCCTGTGGAAAGAGGTCCTTTTGAAAATATAGTAAAGAATGAAATAAATGCTGTTAACCAGCATTTTCTCCTTTTCTTACGATGTTTACAACTCTTTTAAAGACGAATTTCAATTTAAGAGAAACATTATTTTTTTTCGTCTGCAAATACTTTCAATTTGGACAATGATTTTATCATAACACTTTATCGTTTGGTAAAGAGTCAAATAGACGTGGTAACTCTTTACCAAACGGAAACATTTTAAACTCGACCAAATTGAAAGCATGTGCAGATAGGATGGAAAACGTTGTGGAAAAAAGAGAAAATGCTACTTAATGCCGTTTTAATTCCTGTAACAGCGAGGCGATCAATGAACTTATCCTGTAGTTTCTCTTCACCAATACTTTGCATAAGATCCTTTCAAAGGCACTAGACAATGTCTGACATGAGAGCCTGGGTCGCATAAAATCTTTAGAAAGTCACTATACCCTGTTTGATATAAGAGCCTGGTGAAGCGAAAGATAGAGAGAGAAACAGAAACAGATACAAAGAAAGGCAGCTGCAGAGAGAGAGAGAGAGAGAGAGAGAGAGAGAGACAGACAGAGAGACTTTGAATGGATAAACTAATGAATGAAGACAAAATAATAAGATAGAGGAGCGGTTATAAGAATGGAAATATAGATGAGTGATTTGAAGAAAAAAGCCGTTTGAAGAAGATTTTTATACTCGATATCAGGTAAGTATAACGATCATTCTTTTGTTTTGATAACTTAAACTGTTAACGCCCCTGGGCTACGTTTATCAACATATAGGTTTTTAGGGCTTAGCGTTTTGATTCCAAATATAGATGACAGGATAAAAATACTTTTAAGTTGCATTTTTAAAGCAAAATTTAGGTGTTTGTTTGGTTCAGAGACAGACGAGGGTGTGTAACTTTTTCTAAATGGTCGTTTAATTCAGTGAATTTGCTACAACGAATAAAGACAGCCTTAAGTGAAGTGAACAATTTATTATATTTAAAACACTGCTGAGGTATCGATGATGTCATTTCCAAACAGATAAACCCGTAGTGAAGTTTTGTAAATTGTATATAAATCCTGCATTTTCTGACATACATGCAAGCCTTACAGTTGGCAGAAAGTTGAGCTCCACAAAGTGTGTGCTCCTTTCCTTTTTTGACCCCCCCCGCCCCTCCTACCCTCCACCCTCGAGAGAGAGAGAGAGAGAGAGAGAGAGAGAGAGAGGGAGAGAGAGAGAGAGCGAGAGAGAGCGAGAGAGGGAGAGGGAGAGAGGGAGGGGGAGAGAGGGAGGGAGAGGGAGAGAGAGGGAGAGGGGGAGAGAGAGAGAGAGCTTTGAAAATATGATGTAAAACGAACAAAATGCAGGTTACCTTATCCTTCTATATTTCCCACCCTTTTGAATACAAATTTCAATTTTTAAGACATTTTTTTCTTCTGCAAATACTTTGAATTTGGTCAATAATTTTATGGTAAAACGTTGTCGTTTGAAAAAGAGTTTACTAGATGTGTTCACCAAACGGTACAATTTTGGACTTGACCAAATGAAAAATGTGCAGACGACAAAATTAATGTAGCTTTCTGTCTTTGATAGCATGTAAAAAAAAAATATGGGAAAAGGGAGAAATGCTGGTTAATGCCCTTTAAAACAATTTCCGTAACATCGAGGAGACTAATGCACCTATCTTGTAGTTTCTCTTCACCAAATCTTTCGCATAACATCCTTTCAGAGGCTCAAGACCCTATATGACATTAGAGTCTGAGTCGCGTGAGATTTTTTTCAAAGGCACAAGACCCTGTCTGACTGTAGAGCCTTGGCCCCATGAGATCCTTTCAAAGCCACAAGACCCTGTCTGACATTAGAACCTACTGAAGAGAGGGATATACAGAGAGAGGCATATATATAAATGCACCACTCGTGAAAATATTACCAATGATTTTCACAGGATGAAATAAATTTCGATCTTTCACCGTAAAAAGTCTCTCTCTCCCTCTCTCTGAAAATGGCAACAGATAAATGTACAATAATTTTTACAGTGACTGGTTAAAACACCGTTTGTAGCGAAAATGACGCTTTAAAAGCATATAAATCATATAAGGATGAAGAAAGGGTTAGTTCATGCAAAGTCTTTAAAGCTTTAAACTGAAGGTGTATAAAAAGTTATATAATTTTTATTTCAGAAGGCCGCGATGGCAGGATTAACAAGTGAACATTTAATGGTGGTTGCCATCGATTTTGGAACCACATATTCAGGATATGCCTTCTCTCTAGGTACAGAATTCGAATCGGAGCCAACAAAAGTATCATCAAACAAGGCATGGATTGCATCACAAGGACTAGGTGTGCCACTCTCTCTTTTTGTCTGTCTGTCTGTCTGTCTCTTGCCTGTCTGTACACCCTCCCTTTTGTTCTTCTCTCTTCTATAACCTTTTTACGTCGTTTCTGTGTAAAGATCTGTCTGTTTGTCTGTCTGGACTTTCAGCAGTTGTCTGACCCCGCCTGTTCGTCGGTCTATTTCTCTTTCTCAAACTCTATCCCTCTCTCTTATCTCACTACTCTCTCTCTGTCTCTCATTCTCTCTGTCTCTCTCTCTCCTTCCCCCGCTCTGTCTGTCTGTCTGTCTCCTTCTCTCTCTCTCTCTCTCTCTCTCTCTCTCGCTCTCTCGCTCTTCATTTTTGCTAGGAAATGTATCGGACAAAAAAAATGAGTCATTGTCTGTGGAAATAGGGTTTACTACAACTGCAAAAAGTATCAACTCAGGTCAGCTTGTGCAGTCTGTGCAGTCTGACATGGATCGAAACCGAATGGCTTTGGTCTGTTTTCTGCACACCAAAGGATAGTTCTTTCTTATGATTCAGCCGTTTTTGTTTTTTTCTGACAAAATGAATCCATGTAATGCAATAACTTTCTTAGTATGATGTACAACGAAGAGACATAAAACCTCCTTTTTGCCAGAGCTCCTACATATAAGATTTTATCATATTTAGGTGCACAAAGTCTAAGAAGGTGGACCTTGGACATTTCAGACTAAGGCTAGATTTTAAATTCAGCGATTTCTGTTAATCATTTCTTCCAGTGTCGCAAAAGACTCCTACTTGCGTTCTCCTGAGTCCGGAAAAGAAGTTTCTAAACTTTGGATATGAAGCAGAGGATGCATACAACACTCTGGCAGAGAACGAAAAACTGGATCATAAAACATATTACTTTTTCCGCCGGTTTAAAATGGTGCTTCATACCCGTACTGTAAGTTTGTTTTAACCCTGTCTGGTAAATAACTAAAATGAAGGTTTCATTTCGATAGTAAAAACACAGATATTGTTATTTCAAAGTTATGCTTTGTGGAATGATATCTTCTTATCGGACAGTGTAGATCCAAGATCAGACTGCACGTTATGTGCAGTCTGATCTTGATCTACACTGTCCGCAAAAGGTCAGCTAGTCGCACTTAAGAGCCTAAGGGTTAAAGCAATCAGAATAATTGCACGAAGCTTTTATTTGGGTAAGCTTGAAAAAATCCTGAAACACTAATAATTCGTACTTGTCTGCAACAGTTGATCGTTTAACCTTGATTTTATCGGAAAACTCACGGAAAAATCAACGGATGATCCCTAATTCATTGTTATTTTTCTGTAAAATGTCTACCTCTAGACAACAGACTAAGAGTAAATGGTCCCATTATCATCAATATATTACCTAACCAAACACAAAAACTACCAGTCATAATCGTTTCAAATTGTATCATGATACAAGAGCTGCTAAGTGCAACTACATGCGCTTTTGAGGACATTATAGATTAAGGTCAAAACTTGAGGCTTCTTAATAGAAAAGTCCAATAATTTGAGATTGGTGTAATTTGCTAGTAGATAGTAAAATGGGTATTCTGGGCCAAAACGCTCTCATCCACGCTAATTTGCCCTAGTCAATGCGTTGATTATGCTAAATAAATTCTTAACCCAATCATGCCGACTAACCCTTCAACCAACTAACCCTCACCTCAACATTCCCACCCCCATAAATTTCTAATTGACTAACTAGTTAACCAGACTAACCGACTAACTAGTTAACCACGAATCTCGACTAACAAACTAATTTAAATTGAAAAAATTTTGAAATTTTCTTATTTTTTATAATTAAATATATCAAAACATAAAATGGACCAATTAAAAGAGTTTCTCGAAGAGATAAATTGAAGTGATGAAAGCTTACTAAGGTCAATAGAAAACATGAGAGAGAACTTAGTAAATGTAGATGAGGCTAAAAAGAAATTCAAAAAATTAATTTTTGATTTTCCAAAGGAATTTCAAAAACCATATCTAGCAAGATTTGCTGTGCTTCTAGGTAACTACATAAACTTCATTTTAGATAGTATAGATAAAAGGATAAGACAACATTTACCAATTAGAGCAGCATTATGGGATCAGTTAGATATTTTTAGTAAATTTTCTAAGAAAGAGGTAGCAGCTCAAGTTAATAAACGTACTGGAATAAAAATAAAAAAGAAGGGAAAGACAAGAAATGAAATAATATTTGAAATGGTAAAAGATTTTTCAATAATAGATGAAAATGATCATTTATCATCCATCAAAAATAAAAGAAAAATAAGAGGAGGCGGTGCTTCACTTATAAGTCTAACAAGGAAATTATCAAATAATATAGCAAACAACATTGAATCAGATATATAACCTACCGTGGTAAGTTATATATTAAACATTTTTTTGATTTCATGATTCTTTAAAAATTTGAATTTTTCAAAAAAATCGTGAGAAATTTCGTTGGTTATAGAAAGAAGAATCTATAACCAGAATTAAAAGATGGAAATGATACAAGAACTAAATAAATCTATAGATGAAATAGATAGTAAATTAAATGAAATAAAAGAGATGTTAGAAGGCTTAGGCAATGAAAATTAAAAAAATGATCCACCGTATTTTGAACCAATATCACCACAACCAATAACAGATCAATCAGAAATCATAAGACCACAACCAATATATCCACAATACCAACAACCAACATATCCACAATACCAACAACCTATATATCTACAATATCGTCAACCACACCCCCAATATCTACAACCTCTGTATCCACATTACCAACAACCTATATATCTACAATATCGTCAACCACATCCCCAATATCTACAACCTCTGTATCCACAATACCAACAACCTCTATATCCTCAGTACCAACGACCACAACCTCTATATCCTCAGTACCAACGACCTCTATATCCTCAGTAGCAACAGCTAATAATATTACTATTAATCAATCATAAAATCTAACTTCCAAAGAGAAGTTACATTTTAAAAAATTGAATATTAAGTAAAAATTAACCACAAAATTTATCAATATAAAATCGTGAGTGTCAAAACAAAAATAGATATTTTTGGTGATAAATTAAACGATATGTTAAAGTATAAAATTGATCATATACCCGTTCAAATCCCTTCGGAACTTTTTAGATGCCGAGAATCAGTGGAATTTAGAAAAGCATGGAGTAAAAATCATATTGAATTACTCGAAAACTTTAAACCTGCTCTATACTATGAATGTAGTAAAATATTACTCGAGCATGAGACTGTTGCCCTTGCTATTACCATTGAGGTACCAGAATTATTATACAGTCTTGAAGAGGAATCATTCTAAGTCATTTAATGGTATGATTCAATGGAAGGAGATGCAACTTTAATTTTGAATAACTTCAGTAAATATATTATGTTGGAAAAAATATCAACAATCAATAAAAACGATATTGTTAATGATGGATATAACCATAATTTATTTTTCTCATTAAATCTCACAGTTGGTAACCCTTATATTCCAGATGATTATAATAATTATGATGAAGATGGTAACATTATAGAAGATATAGAAGAAGATTACATGAAATTAGAAAATATTCAAAATCAAACCGCAAACAGAGTTACTTTATCTGATTTTTATGAGATTATTACCAGAGTAGCAGTGGAATTTGTTAGAACAGATACACCAACCGTATGCAACCAACAACAAACATTTAAACCAGAAACATGCATTATATGCTTAGAAAATGATCCAAATATATTATTTTGTGATTGTGGTCATATATGTATTTGTGATGGCTGCAACACACAAGGTAACTTTACCAGTTGCCCAATTTGTAAAAAAGTAAGCACAATCAAACGTAAAATATAACTTTTATAAACAAAGTTATATTTTTACAAGTCTAATTCTATCAAAATAGATATGTAAGCGTGTGATACATTACGGGTGTCTGTTCTTGAGATAAAGTTTACGATGTCGCATTGTTTTACCTCTAGCGCCTTTGGGAAAATCGTACAACTACAAATTTCGTTCGCTTTTTTAATAATAGAGTAATCAACCTTTTCCATTCCGTTTACCACAACATTAACTTTTACCTCTTCTTCTGGTGCATTAGGATCCTTTTTAACAATTGTTAAACTTCCTCTTATAATTCTACCTTACACACTCATGCAGTAACCCCCTAAACCATGTTTGCGGCCCGAATTACCATTACCAAAAGAGAACTCATAATAACCATCTCCAATTGGTCCTTGTTCTTCAGCCCACACGGTTATAATAGGTTTTGGTTTATATGCTCTGAAGAAACGTTCCATATATTCTCTATTGACATCGTCTTTTGAATATTGCGGATCCGCAATATTATGTATTCTCAAATTATCCATATCAATATTTTGTTTTACTAGTAGTTCTCCATTTATTTTCATTGAGAAAGATTTATACACAGCGCTGTGGCCACCTCTAATATTTTTAACAATATCATCCACATAACCTTTAGTAGTAGCGGCATCATGGGATGTAGGATTTGGTAATCCGGTAATCGAGTGATCATTCATATCTATTCCACCAGCCATTGAAAAAGATCCATCTTGTTTTTTTGTTAAAGCTTTTTCACCCGCGGTAGCCACCTCAACAGCGGTATCTACATAAAACTTATTTACAGCTTGATCATTTTCTAAAGGGCTTCCAACATTGTTAATTCTTCGTCCTCCCATAGAAACGTCAGAAACTGCCATATACCTACCAGCTCCATAAACGAAGGCTCGATTAGCATCATCTACATATTTTTTAGTTGCTGCATCTTGGGCATCTGCGGGATCCAAAAGATTAGTTAAAGTATACTCCCGCATATCTATATTTGCAATAGCGGAAAAAGTGCCGTCTTGTTGCTCTACTATTGCTTTACCACTCCTATCCACATAATTTTTAGTAGCAGCTTCATCTGGTTCTGTTTTAACATTTCTTATTTTATTGAAACCCATATTTAGAAATCCAAGAACATGATACCCATCATTTTCTTTTAATAATCCCCCAGAATTTTCATCCACATAATTTTTTGTAGCAATGTCTTGAGGATTTACAGGGTTACTAACCCTCGTTAATGTATTACCATTCATGTCTATAGAACCAGTGACAACAGTTGTTCCATCTTTACGTAAAAAATTATTACTTATGTAAGCGAGTGACACACCATCTACGCTTGTTTTATCATCTTTCATTCTTCCGAATTTATCAACAGACATTTTTTTTTTTTATTATTAAAAAAGTTTATTTATCACTGTTTGAAACTTTTTACCCGAGCTTAACTCTTTAAGAATGTACAAACATAAATGGACGCAAAATACTTCCCCAGTTTGTTGTAATTGATCAGTATTATAGTGTATAGGGCTTTTTAGATACTCCTGAATTTCAATAGGTGGTTGTATTCCATAACTGTCAAAATAAATTTTAGTTTTACCGTTTTTATACCAAGCAACCCAATGTGTACCAGGCCCACCACTTTTATCAAAGTTTACTATACCACATTTTTATTTGGTTTTCTCGGTAATGTATCTAGTAAAAAAAACTCCCCTAAAAGAAGGAATCTTTAATCTGTTTGCTACATCTTCCAATTCAAAATTATTTAACGGTTTATTTGGTAAAATTACGTTTTCAATCGAAATATTTAACATTTTTTATAGTTAAATATTTCTAATGTCTTTATTATCAACCCATGAATTAAATTCATCAGAATAACCTTTCCACTTTACAAGAGATTTCCTTTTTCCTTTTTTAATAACCTTTTCTATCCTATACAGCTCTTGACTGGTTTTCTGCAGTTCAGGTTCATAAAAGGTATCTTGTATTTCTTCTCTATTAAGATCCTTAATTTTATATGTTACAGGTGATGTATGTTTTACTTCAGAAACTGTAAAAACCTCCTCAGTCTATCTTGTTGTATAACCTTTCTCAAAAGTCTTTTTCTTTTTAGTTATCCTTACTTTGTCTCCAACAGAAAACTTAGGTTTTATATCTTTTATTTCGAGATGATCAGGGTAAAGATTTCTCCAAACTTTGGTTTCATTTTCTTTTTTACTTGCATTTACTGGAGTCATCTTAATAGATGAATGTCTTGTGTTATTATATTCTTTAACGAGATCTGGTAACACATTGATGTAAACGTTTGTAGAATGAGCAGAAAAATACTCCCACATTTTTTCTTTCATTGTTCTAATCCATCTCTCAACCACGCTAGATTTTTCCTCATTTTCAGTGGAATACAATTCAATCAAATCTTTAACATCTTTGTTATAAAACTCTTTACCCTTATCCACCCACATTTTTTCAGGTTTTCTCTCCTTAAAAATACTCTGCAGTGCTATAGCAACAGATTTTCCTGTTTTATCTTTTAATGGTATCAACCACCCGTATTTAGAAAAGATGTCAATGACAGCGAGAAGGTATTTAACACCACGATTAAACTTAGAAAATGTTTGCATGTCTACTAAATCCGCAGCCCATATCCTATCTATACCGTTTACTCTAAATCTCCTTTTCTTAAATTTTCTTTTTACGGGTTTATGTAATTCTTCCGCTAATTTCAGCATGCTGGGATTTTTTTTTTAACCCCCATCCCGAATTTCATCTTTGCTCCAATGAGTTTAATTACTAAACCACTTTCCATTTTTTCTTTAATAGTAGGATTGTAAATACCTTTTAACTCTGTTAACATATTTTTATCACACACTGCGTTTCTTGTGGCAGTGTCATTATGCTGAAGATAGCAAACATCATGATGATAAGCAGCTTTATCAACACGGTTTATTGATTTGCTCCATTTCTTTGGTGTTAAATCTGGATTGAGTCTTTTCTTTAATTTAGTGCCGGGTCCTGTGAAATTGTGGCCAGGGAGATGCATTTCAACAGGTAAATTATTTATAGCTTTATTTAGTAATAATCCACCCTTTGTCGTCTTAACAAACAGGGTTTTAGTTGTTCCACAAACCACACATTTTCCTCGTTTCATATTTCTTCCATTTTTAGCAACAGCATACTCTATGTTGCTTGTATCAGTAACTTTTTTACATTTAACACAATACATTTTTTATATATAAAAATTAAAAAAAATATATAGAATGGATATTGTAAACTTATCATGGAATGAAGTAGTATCAAAGAGATTTAATCATTCCCTTTTACCAAAAAGTATTAGAGGGATAATCATAGGCAAATCAGGATGTGGTAAAACTACTTTATTACTAAACCTTTTAATTAGACCAGGTTGGCTTGACTACAACGATTTGTGTGTTTTTGGAAAAAGCCTTTTTCAACCAGAATACCAAATACTAAAAAAGGCTTTTGAAGAAAAACTACCAAAAGAATGTATTTTAAGGTTGTTTAACATGCGTGATGAAATACAAGAATTAAATGTATCCCCTACAGCTTTAGTTGAGGAATGGATTAAGTCGCTTAAAATCAAATCAGATATAAATTGTAACTTTTTTGAAAATGCGAGTGATGTACCTGACCCGAGAGAGTTAAACTCAGAAAATAAAAATTTAATGATTTTTGATGATTTACTTTTAGAAAAGCAAAACAAATGTGAGTGCTACTACATTCGTGGAAGGCATAGTAATGTTGACTGCTTTTACCTCTCACAAAATTATTTTAGACTACCAAGGCAAACTATTAGAGAAAACGCTAATTTTATTTGTCTTTTCCGACAAGACCTAAAAAACATTAACCATATTTATAGTGATCATGTAGGTGATGATATGCCAAAGGATGAGTTTAGGGAATTCTGTAAAAAGGCATGGGAAAGACCGCACGGCTTTGCTATTATCGATTTAACTAGTAAAAAACATGATGGGAAGTATAGAAACGGTTTTGACAACTTTTACATACCTAAGTCAGTATAAAAATATTATTTACACATTTAAATAATATTTTTTAGTAAATAAAATAAATGGAAGATCTTTTAGAACACATTGTAAAAAATACGGAACACAAAACATCATTTCAAATTATAGTAAGCGACAACAAAACACGTTTTAGAACAAGATTTAATCCCCCTATTCAGCTGGAAAAGGATAAAAAATATGAAATAGCTTTAGTAAACCTTGAAACTTACTACTCTTTTCCAAATATTGATGCAACAAACAACATATTCGTTTATTCTCCAGACAATGGTACCTCATGGATTAAAATTAAAATGCCTGAAGGACGTTATGACCTTGTTGACATTAATGATACCATTCACCAGGAAATGAGAAAAAAAGGCCATTACGATGAAGTTAATGAAGAGTATTATATTAACATTTCTGCAAACACCAATACCCTGAAGTCTGTTCTTACTCTAGGAGATGGTTATCAAGTAGATTTTAATCAACCAAGCTCCATTGCTAAAGTATTAGGATTTACTCACGCTAAATATACACAAGGATTTTACGAGTCAGAGAATGTAGTAAACATTCTTAGTATAAACAGTTTGCTTGTTAACATAGATATTATTTCAGGAAGTTACGTTAATGGTTCAACAAAAAACACTATTTACTCTTTTTTCCCAGATGTTGCACCTGGATATAAGATAATTGAGTCACCACTTAATTTAGTATACTTACCAATAACATTAGATGAAATACATAACCTAGAGGTAAATATTACAGATCAAAACGGAACATTACTAAATCTTAGAGGTGAAAATTTAACAATTAGATTTCATATTAGAGAAGCGAGATAAAATTAAAAAAAAAAAAAAAAAGAATTATATATAAAAATGACGAGTTACACTAATGTTAAAGTTAATATATCAGAAGGGCAAAAGCAAAAGCTTCAACATGCTGTTAAAGGTGGTTGTCCGGTAAGTATTCGTTTAGGTCATGAAGATTTACAAGGTAATGATGTTTTAGCAATTACCAATTCACAAGCAAAGAAAATAGCTAAAGCCTATGAGGAGGGTAAGGGTATAACTATTAAAATGTCTGTGAAACAACTTAAACATAACACGAAAATAGAGGGAGGTTTTCTTGGAATGTTGGCTGGGTTAGCTGCTAGAGCTTTACCGATGTTAGCAAAAACCGTTTTACCTGCGTTAGGTGTTGGTGCTCTCTCTGGATTAGCACAAACAGGGGTACAAAAAGCAATGGGGTCAGGTCTTTATCTTAAAAAAGGAGGATGTGTTTGTCAGGTGGAAACTGATGGATCTGGATTATACTTAAAACTATACAAAGGTAAAGGGTTAGAGTCTGCTGGTGATGGTTTGTATTTAAAGCAAGGAGGAAAAATTCATGATGGAAAAGGACTTTTACTTGGGCCTAATAGCCCATTTGCTAATATACCTATTTTAGGAGCTATCTTATAAAAGTATTAATATAAAAAATAATAGTAATTAAAAAAAATGTTATGTAAAAGTAGATTTAATTACAAAATAAATGAAAATTTTAAGGAAGCACTATGGCTTCCTTTTAAAAATTTAGAACATCCACCTATACAAATTACAGATAATTTATGGGAGGTATATTCACAACATGAAATAGTACTAGAACCTAAAGAAACTTTAAGGGTGCAGCTTGGCCTTGGTTATATTTTAAAATTTCATGGAGATGTTAAAGCTTTACTCAATAATAATTTACTTTTACGAGGTGTAATGCACAAGAGTGACCATAACCCTTCAGGAACTGAAGATATATTAGTACTAATAAAAAACAATAATTCCGATGAAAAGATTACTATTGCAAAAAATGAACCATTATTTTACGTTGTATATGATGATGGTTGTTATGATGAAAGATGGAAGCATCCTAATGTGTAATGCTATAAATAATATTTAAATATTATTTGTAACAAGTAAAAATAAGAATGGATATACACAAATTTTGTATAAAACCTAATATTACTAATCAACATAAAACTATATTTTGGAAACCTAACTTACACGTTGATTATCCTCCCATCAAGCAAGATCCTTTAAAATGGAAAATTTATTCTCAAGATGACATTAAGATCCCTTCTAAAGATGGTAAAATAGTATCGCTAGGATTTGGTTATATAACTACACGACGAGTTGTAGTGATATCTGTTAGTAATAAATGTAAAGATAGTTTAACCATTCTTAATGGAATACATCTTGATAATGAGACTAATGATATCTTACTCCACATTTATAATTTGTCACAAAACACAATTAAAATACCTGAGGGTGAGTTATTCTGCTATCTAAAATATTTACAATCTTGATATAAAAAATTATCATTTTAATAAAAAATGACAGATACAGATCAAGAACATCCTAATAAAATTTATCCTCCACTACCTTGAGAAAGAAATACTGCAAGCGCTCCACCTATTGAGATGCACACAATAGGAGATGATAAAGGACATTCCTACCGTTTACAAAAGATATCTGAAGTACAAAAGTTTCTCGAAAATGAAGTTCAAAAAAGAGAAGCCTTAGCCAAGAAATATTTTAGAGCCGCAAGAGTTGTTGATAATATTGATACAGCATTGATTGGGTTAACAATGGCTTCTGGTGTTGGGGAAGCCATATTATTGGGTACAGTTGTAGCGGTACCAGTAGCATTGGGTTTAGAAATTGCAAGTGCAACAACCGGATTACTCTCAATGGTAGGTAAATATGTAGTAAGAAATTCAAAAACAAAGGGAGAAAAACATCAGAAGATTCAAATGATAGCTGATGCTAAGCTTGATACAATTGCTTCACATATATCCAAAGCTTTAGTTGACAATCATATATCAGATGAAGAGTTTAAACTTATCATGGAAGAACAAGAGAAGTATAAGAAGATGAAGGATGAAATAAGAACAAAGACTAAGAAAAAGATATCTACCGAAAATGAAGAAAGTTTAATTGAGAGAGGGAGGCAAGAAGCGCGTGAGTCCTTTCAGAGGTTGGTTGAAAAGAACCACGGTGGGGTGCTTGAATATTAAAAGTCCAAAAATAAAGTTTTCATGCAGCTTTAGTTATGAAACATGCTAAAAACTATACTAAAAATTATGCTAAAAAACTATGCTAAAAACTGAGATAAAAAATTATTTTAGTAATAAAAAAAGGTCTTTTTTAAAAATCACTGATCCTACAAAAAGGGACTTAATTGTAAAGGAGTGTCTTGAAACAAAAAAGAAGATTCGGGATAATCTACTAGCAGAAAGAACAGGTGAACAGCAACTTCAAACAGATCTTTCAAAGTTTTTTAAACCTATTACAGAAACACAAAAAGCTACAACAAAGGAGATTACAGAAGCACAAAAAACTGCAACAAAGGAGATTACTGAGGGGCTTATACCTATTAAAGAAGGTGTAGAAAACTTACCACAAGCTATTAATTTACCAGCATTTCCAACAATCACAGCTTATTCCTCTGAAGGGCAAAAACCATCTCATATTATTAGTGAAAGGCAATGGTGGAGAAGTGAAGATGAACATTTAATCGGGCCAATTGCAAGGGGGTATTTATCGAAATTTGTTGATAGAACTAATGTTGATAAAACATTTGGATTATATGATAAAGATGGTAAATTTTATATTGGTGACACAAAGGTCCAGCTTGATGATAATGATATTAGGATTGGTCCAGATGATATATATAAAGGAACACCTGGTTTATGGGAGTTAATTGTTAGTAGAAACCAAAATGAAAACGTTTATACAGATAGGGATAAGGACGAATACATAGATTTAATGATAAAAACCAACGCTCTTTATCGTGGAAACAACCCGAAAAGTATACACCCTAAAGGTGATACTGATTCGGACAAGTGGAGATACATACTCAGAGACGTTTGGTATGGAATAAAAAGAAAAGAGTATGAGGGAAAGGGTATCGTTGTTATCCCATGTGACCCTAACGCATTAATAAAAAAACTAGAACTGTTGATGGCGAGTAAAAGAGCAGGTAACACAGGTGTAAGAGACGAGTTAGTGAGCATTTGTGATGAATTAAAAAGACAAGGTGTTTTAAATTCAAACGCTTATAAAAATTTAATGTCTATACTATAAAAAATGATTATCAATAAAAAACACGGATTTAAAAGAAGGTATTCATACGGTGGTTCTGGAATATTTGATAGTATTGCTAACTTTTTAGCGAGGCTTTTTACAAGTAGCGCAGCTAAACAAATTGCATCTTCTGCCCTTGATGTGGGAAAGAGTGTAGCTAAGGAAGGTGCAAAGAAAGCTTTAGAGGTTGGAAAAAGTGCTGCTGTAGAAACGGAAAAAATTAGTTACAAAAGCTTTGACACCAAAATCAAAGAAAATTTTACAAAAATATAGCACAACACCGAAACCCGCTGATACACCTAAAACACAAGACCTTAATACCTTAATAGAAGAGAGCGCAATCGCTATTCAAGATTTAGTTAAAACATTAAACAGTGGAGCAGGTATTAAAGTAGTATGAAGAAAAAAATAAAAATAAGGAAAAAAATATTGCTTAAAAAAGAAAATGCTAGAATTAAAATTTAATCGTGTAGATTATAAAAAATACAATACTAGTTCTATTACTATAGTAGGTGCATCGTTAAAATTAGAAGATTGTGAAATCCTTGAAATTAATAACATAAAATATGGTTATAAAAAAGCCATTGTGAAGTTATCTCCTGAAGAAGTAATCGAAATGAAAGAGATTGAGGAAAAGGTGAATGAGCGTTTACATGAGTGGAATATACCCCAAATAACACTTGTATACGGTAATAGAGTTTATCCTAAAACTAAAACTAAAATAGATACCACAAAAAGCATTAAACTTAAAGGTGTGTTTGTTAATGATGAAAATATGTCTTTCGCCCAGCTTTGGTTAGAGTAAAGTATACAATTATAATTTTTATTTAAAAATTATAATTGCAATAATAAAATGGACATTTTAAAAATCACCGACCTAATTTTAAAAGACGATAGTATTGATGAGTATGGCATCATGAGTATGAACCAATCACAATTGCTAATCTCAACAACTCAGGAGGAGATATTAGGATTAGTATCGAAACCCAAGATATTTTTACACATCCTAGTGAGAGTTATTTACTTATAGAAGGCCGCTTAACAAAGGCTAATGGAACAGCTTACGGAGGTGGTGACAACGTTTCTCTGACAAACAACGGCATGATGTATCTTTTTAAAAATATTAAGTATCAGCTTTCTGGTATGGAGATTGAATCCTTAACACATCCTGGTCAGGCTACTACAATGCTTGGGTTGTTAAAATATCCGGATGATTTCTCCAAATCACAGGGGTTAAACCAATTGTGGTATAAGGATACATTACTTGAAGCACGAGCTCAAAACATAGGTTGGAATGCAAGAAAATCACATGTCATTGATAGTCCCAACCCAAGCGGTACCTTTAGCTTTAGAGTTCCATTAAAACATATATTTGGTTTTTGCGAAGATATTGTATGGAATGAAGCAAACTCTCACCTTGACAAGGAATGATGATGAAGATGCGATTTTTAGAGCTAACGGTGTTGATGCTGGTAAAATTACGTTGGATAAAATATCATGGTTTATGCCTCACGTGCTACCCGCGGATAAAGAGAAGATGGAACTTCATAGACTTATTGAGAAAAAAGAAAAATTTCCAGTTGGATATAGGATGCTACAATGCGACTCCATTTCAGTTCCTCAGTCAACAACATTTACTTGGAGACTTTCTGTTAAATCATCTCCTGAGGTGCCACGTTTTATCATTATAGGCTTTCAGACTGATAACATTGGTAATCAAGAGGAAAATCCAGCCATATTCAACAACGTAGACGTTAAAAATATTTATGTTATGTTAAATGCCACCCGATACCCTGCGGTTGATTACAATCTTTCATTTACTAGGCAACAATTTAGTAGAGCGTATGGTGATGCTGCATTATTTAGATCTAAGTTTTATAACATGGATGAGTTGGTATCAAATCCAAACTTTACCCCTTTAGAGTACAGAACACTTTATCCTTTGTTTTTGTTCGAAGTTTCCAAGCAGAGTGAAAAGTTAAAATATTCTGTTACTGATATTCAAATTAAGGCAAATTTTAACGTAAATGTGCCTGTAGGCACCGAGGCATATGCTGTTATTATAGTGATAAGTTAACTAACTTTCAGTCTGATGAAAATAAAATGAGTGTAGTGTATTAAGATTTTTATTCTTATATAAAAAATGATAAAAATTACAGATTTCAGAAAAATTCTTAAAGAAAATAATATAGATTTCCGCTCATACTGGGATAAAAAACGGTTAGTTGAGTTGGTGAAAGAACATGGTTTGTTTCCAGAGGAGTCAGCTGTGTTACCTAAAAAAGAAAGAAGTAAGGAGCCTAGGTTTGATAGATTAAAAACTATTATACATGATCCTAAAAAAGTTAGTATAGAGGATGTTGAAACTGGTGAAATAAAAACCTTTCCATCGATTTATAAGGCAGGTAAATTTATAGACCAATGCCCTCAAACGATTGTAAACTGGAATGGAAGGGTTTGGAAAAATAAATATAAGATTTGTATTCAGTAATTTTATTATAACATTGTTATAATAAAATTTTTTGATATAAATAAAAAAATTGCTTAAGAAATTAAATCTGTTATATAAAAATAAGTTTATTTAATAGATTTACAAACACAGCTAGACGAGCTGCGCCTAATTTTTACTCTGGAGCAAGACGAGCTGTGTCTAATGTTTACTCTGGAGCAAGACGACTAGCCTAAGCTGTCGTACCAGAATTCATACAAAGAGGAATAACTAATTTTGGTAATTGGTTAACCGGTAATGTGGAGACAACTCAAATACCACAAGTGTTGGATGAAATTGTTGAACATGTTAGAGAAAATTACCCTCCAATACAACCGTTTGAAATTAGACTTGCGCAATCCGCATTTAGAGAGTATGCTGCTCAACATGTTATAGAGGGTAGAGAAAATTATAGTCCACAAAGATTTTTCGCAGAAACGTGGATGCCTCTTATAAATACTCTTCAAAATAATTTACAAACAAAGGTAAAACTTGTACTTAGGTGTAAATTATGGTTAATGACAAATCTTGGTTAAGGCCCCGTTGAACGTGCTTTCCATAGTAAACAACATTTAAATTTAAACAGAGGAGAAGTAGAGGATTTGTTGAATAAAATGATAGATGAAGTTTTAGAAAATTTAGCTAATTTCCAAAGAGAAGGTAGTGGTTGGACTTTTGGAAGTATAGTGCGGTTAGAATTACATACAGCTGCTTATATTCCTTTAAGAGCTAATGGTTACTTACCTTTACCAAAATGGATTGCTAACACAAAAGCAGTTATCAATATGAAAAATAAAGATGACAAATGCTTTTTATGGTGTGTTTTAAGAGCGCTAAACCCTAAAGACAACCATCCAGAAAGAATTGACAAGGATTTGCAAGCAAAGGAAAATAGTGTAAAAATGGAGGGAATATAGTATCCTGTTTCGTTTAAAGATATAGATAAGTTTGAAATACAAAATTCAGAAATTAGTGTAAACGTGTATGGGTATGAGGAAATAAAAAAAATATATTTATCCTCTTAGGCTTACAAAAGATGAAAAAAGTAATCATATCGACCTTCTTTTTACTAAAGATGAGGAAAACATGCACTATGCCCTCATAAAAAAATTTAATAGTTTAGTAAAAAAACAAATAACAAATACTCATAATGGAAATATAGAATGTTGTAAACGATGTATGAATCATTTTGGTAGTAAAGAACTTTTAGAGAAGCATATGCGATACTGTAATGAACATGAACCTATTACTTTAGAAATGCCAAAACCAGGTACCATGTTAGCTTTTGAAAACCATGCTAGAAAACTCCGGGTCCCCTTTGCTGTATACGCTGATTTTGAAAGTGTTTTAGAACCAATATACACATGCCAACCAAACCCGAAAGAAAGTTATACTATACAACGTCAAAAGCATATACCTTGCAGTTTTTCCTATATTATAAAATGGTTTGGTGATACTGTGTGTGCTCCTATAGAAAGAAGTTATACTGGAGAAAATGCTGAGGAAGTTTTTATAAACTGGTTAAAAGATGATATACAAAAAATTCATCAACAGTACCACCAAAACCCAAAACCTATTGAAATAACAATAGAGGAAAAAATAAAACATACACAACAAACACATTGCTGGATTTGTGGTGGAAAATTTAATCATGCTAATTATAGAGTAAGAGATCATTGTCATTTTACAGGTAAATATAGGGGCGCCGCACACAATGAATGCAACCTAAAAGCTAAAAATCCTAACTTCACACCTGTGTACCTTCATAATCTTAGTGGATATGATGCTCAACTTTTTATTAAATGTCTTGGTAAATCTGCTGGAAAGATTGATTGTATTCCAAGTAATGAAGAGAAATATATTAGTTTTAGTAAAGACATTTGGGTGGGAGAAAATATAAACCATAAAATTAGATTTCTTGATAGCTTTAAGTTCATGAATTCTAGTTTGGATAAACTTTCAAGCAACTTAGAGGAAAGTCAGTTAAAAATTTTAGCAAAATATTTCACTAAAGAACAACTACCGTTAGTTAGGAGAAAAGGAGTTTTTCCTTATGAGTACCTAGATTCTTTTGATAAACTTAAAGAAGAGAAATTACCACCCAAAGAAGCATTTTACTCTAGTTTAAACAAAGAAGGAATTACAGATGAAGATTATGCTCATGCGAAAAAGGTTTGGAAAGCTTTTAATATGAAAACGTTTAAGGATTACTTAAAACTTTACAATAAAATAGATGTATTGGTTTTACCAGATGTTTTTGAGAATTTTAGAGATGTTTGTTGTGAAAACTATGACTTAGATCCTAGTTGGTATTATACTGCTCCTGGTTTAGCTTGGGATGCAGCATTGAAAATAACAAAAGTAAACCTAGAGCTTTTATCTGATCCTGATATGCTTTTGATTGTAGAATTAGGTATTAAAGGGGGTGTTAGTATGTGTAGTAAAAGATATGGAAAAGCAAATAATGAGGGTATGGGTGAATTATATGATCCAAGTAAGCCATCAAAATATTTATTATATATAGATGCAAACAGCCTTTACCCTTGGGCAATGAGTCGTCCTCTTCCTACTAATGGTTTTAAATGGATGAATAAAAAAGAATTAGAAATTTGGAAAAAAATCCCATGTATATTAGAAGTAGATTTAGAATATCCTAAAGAGTTACATGATTTACACAATGACTTTCCTTTAGCACCTGAACGTTTAAAGATAGAAAAAGTAGAAAAACTTATTCCAAACTTAAATAATAAAAAGAATTATGTTATTCATCATGAAGCCTTAAAAACATGTGTTGATTTAGGTTTAAAGATTACTAAAATACATCGAGGAATTAAGTTTGAGGAAAGTGCATGGCTTAAGTCATACATTAATACAAACATTGAACTAAGAAAAGCAGCTAAAAATAATTTCGAAAAAGAGTTTTTTAAGTTGATGAATAATTCAGTCTTTGGTAAGACTATGGAAAACTTGAGAAATAGAGTAACGATACACCTGGTTTCTAATGAAGAGCGTTATAGGAAATTAGTAGCAAAACCAAACTATAACCACACAACAATATTCGATGAATACCTAACAGCGGTACACATGAAAAAGACTGATATAAAATACAGTAAACCTATTTACTCAGGATTAAGCATCTTAGATATTAGTAAAACACATATGCAAAAAACTTATTATAATTACTTTAAAGCTAAGTACGGTGAAAAGGTTAGAATGTGTTATACTGATACAGATAGTTTTATTCTTGAAATAGAAACTAAAAATTTGTATAAGGATATAGAAAAATATGTACCTGAAATGTTTGATACAAGCAATATCCTAAAGATCATTTCTTAAAAAATGATTGTAATGCAAGAGTAGTTGGGAAGTTTAAAGATGAGTTAGGTGGTAAGATTATGACTGAGTTTGTTGGTCTAGGAGCAAAAATGTATGCTTATAAAACCTTAGATGGTGAGGAAGATAAAAGATGTAAAGGTGTTAAAAAAGCGGTTATCAAAAAAGAGATAAATATTGATAATTACAAAGAGTGTTTGCTTACAGAAAAGGATCAGTATAGAAAGATGACTGTTTTAAGAAGTAGGGGCCATGATATGTATACTGAAGAGTTAAACAAAAAAGCGTTGGGATCAAGTGATGATAAAAGGTTTGTTTTGGAGAACAAGATTGACAGGCAAGCTTGGGGGCATTATAAGATATAACTTTAAAAGAAAAATTATTTTAATTTAATTTTTTTTCTACATATATAGAAATGGATTTTGATTATACAAAAATACAACAGTCTATCTATAGACTTATATGTAAGTTAGATCCAGAAGATGAATATTAAAATATTTTAATAGAGAGGTTAAAAGATATTCAGGGTTTAATTTCCTTATATGCGGAAGAGATAGGTATTAAAACAAGCAAAACAAAAACAGTAAATAAGAGGATGACTTACAAATATAGTCTCTTGTTAAAGGGTTATAAAGTATCTGTAAATTTATAACATTATTGGTAATGTTATAAATTGTTGTATTTATTTAAAGTGGGTTTAGTGGATCAATTACTGGGCTTGGTGGAGGACATACTAAAGGTTCTACATCAGCATACAAACGCCACCCTGGGCCATAGGGCAACTGAGAGGCAGGCACGCCATCATATAATTCCTCAGTTGGCTCTTCAGTAATTTCCTGGGTATCTGCTTCTCGATCATATTGTTCTTCAGTATCTGGTTCAATGTTGTGCTTTTTATAAAGTTTATGTTTGTAATATTCTCTTCTTTCTTCATTAAAGTTATATTCATCAAGTACTTTATTTATAATCTCTTTCATATCTGGTTCATCTTCTTCATAAGTATAATCATGGTGTATATCTACTTCAATATTGAAATAATCTTCATCATGTTCATACGGTTCATCTGGTTCTTCTTGTTCTAAATTTTGAAGTGTTTCATTTAAATCTTTTTGCATATCTTCTTCAGTCATTTCATATAATTCATCTGATTCATCCTGTTCCTCCTGCTCAAGTTTTTCATATCTACTATATAAATGATCAAGTTTAAAACTTATCTCTTCTATCCTAAAGAGATAATGTTGAAGCTTATTGATTATATCCTCTAACTTGTGAAGTATTTTTACTTCGTTAGATTCTATGGTATCTAATTGTGTAGTAATATCCATTTTTATTACCTATAGATTTTCTTAAATTTTTTCGGTAAATTCAATTTTTTTCATAAGATCAAATCAAAAAAAAAAAAAAAAAAAAAAAAAAAATTATACCTAAATTTAAAGTGTAAATATATAACTTATTATAATAGGTTATATATTATGTTTACTCGTTAATCCTACTAAAAAGCCTTTTATGGTTATCATGATCACAAATAATGCAATTACAACCTTCTGTCCTAAAATTTGATTTTTTATAATTATAAGTAGCCTCTAGGCCTTTACCAAAATGTGTTTTTTTACAATATTCATCATTAAACTTGTAGTTTTTTAAAAAAATGTATAATAAGCATATTTTTAGAATAGTGTTTTACTAATGAATAATTAATACCATGTGCACGTTTAAAATGAAGTAGTAGTTCTTTTCTTGTATATTCCTTATATATCATAGTACTTCTATAAAATAAATTCCTGTTAAAATCATAATCTGAATAATTAGAAAGCCTACATAAATAAAAAATGATAGCTTTTACATATTTACCTAATAGCCCACCAAATTCTGCTTGTAAAAGTTTTTTTTTTTTTTTTTGTTCCTCAGGTATATTATAGGATAAAGCTTTAAATTTCTCTTCTTTTACATCATCAAGTAAAGATAAATCACTATATAACTTTTCTATTTGCTTCTCGATACCCTCAGATGATATATTATTATCTCTTAAAAAGTTTATTAAATCATCCCGTCTTTTCTCAAGTGAGACATCATTAAGACTTGATAAGTTTATCACATTGTTCTCCATCTTAATATCACACTTCATTTATAAAAAAAAATTCTCGTTTTCTCAAAAATTTTTCAATTTAAGTTAGTTTGTTAGTCGAGATTCGTGGTTAACTAGTTAGTCGGTTAGTCTGGTTAACTAGTTAGTCAATTAGAAATTTATGGGGGTGGGAATGTTGAGGTGAGGGTTAGTTAGTTGAAGGGTTAGTCGGCATGATTGGGTTAAGAATTTAATTAGCATAATCAACGCATTGACTAGGGCAAATTAGCGTGGATGAGAGCGTTTTGGCCCAGAATACCCATTTTACTATCTTCTTTTGCTGTCTACAAACGCTTTCAATTTCGTAGAGTCTAACATCTTGTCGTTTGGTAAAGAGTCTGAACATACCACTAAACAGTTCACGTAATTCGAGGCAGAAATAATTCGATGAAAAAACAGGTTCAATTGATGGTATAAAAAATATGGCTCGACAGGAAGCAATCACTCGATACATTGAGTAGTAATGTTTATTACAACAACAAATAATTTCGTTTTCCCTTACGCACAATATTTTCAATATCTTTCTTCCATAGGGAAATAATGAAACCGAGTTTAATGTCAAAAGCTTAAATCACGAAGAAATGATTGTTTCTTTCAGAATCTTTCAAGGGATACATTAATTGAAGATGAAACAGGAAAGACTATGCGAGCGATGGATATCTTTGTTCACGGGATCAATTATCTTATGGGACATGCCCTGAATACCATCCGCATCCAGGGCAAAGAGTTAGATGCTCTTGATATACATTGGGTGCTGACTGTGCCCGCAATCTGGTCTGATGCCGCAAAACAGTTTATGCGGGAGGCTGCACAGAAGGTATCGTTTTTCTTGTGTATCAGTGAGGATCTGATTGAGTATGCATGCTGGGCCATTTTAACAATAATTTGGATAAGTACGTGTTTACAACAGCTTACTTATTCGTGCTGCCATTCATGTACAAATGATATGATTTTGCATTGAAAATGACTCACTTTGGAACACCTTCATCGTGGCCTGCTCCAAACATGATATATTTTCGTTACAAGAAAATATTGATGCATAACATCAATGGCGCCGCAAATCAGTTGTTTCTGAAATAGGGCACATTACAGCGAGTTAATTTTTACGCCAAGGGCATCACTTGAACAAACTTCGCAGAGGTCCACGTGATGATACTACATGACAAATATTTAAACTTTGGGCCATCTGGGATACGATCTTGTTTTTATCGATCTTGCAATGAAAGTACGGTATTTTACATGTTAAAAAACAAAATATCAGTCCAAATAGAAAAACAAAGTTGGTACGGGCTCGATCTGGTAATGAAAGTACCGTATTTTTACATGTATGTTAACCAAAAAAATAAAACAATGAGCCAGTCCATGTAGTAAACAATATGGCTACCTCCACAGCCACTTTTCAAAAGCGAATAAAAATGTAGTGCCGCCGCTCATGCGGCACCACAATAAGCTTGGCACTTCCACTTTCCAAAGGCTAGACATTAGTTCCGGTTACATGGGCCGGAAACGAAGAAAAAGAAAAACCAGAGATTTCTCCAGTTTTGCATAGACCAGGCCTTATTATCCCACGCCGAAGGCGGAGGGATATAGTTTTAGCGTTGTCCGTCCGTCCGTCCGTCCGTCCTTCCGTGTGTCCGTCCGTCCGTCCGTCCGTGTGTCCGTCCAGGAGAATATCTCCAATACCGTTGGACGGAATATTGTGAAACTTCATACGTGTGTACAATAACCCATTCCGCCGATATACTTTTTTTTATTTTTTTGATTCGATGAAAAATGGCAAACTGGGAGCGATTTTAAGTTACGCGGCCAAGCAAATTTTTCGGCGGGGGATATCATTTCAACGAAATTGCTTGTTCCAGTTAACATAGGCTAGGCACTATTCTAGTTTACATAGGCCAGGCATTATTCTAGTTTACATAGGTCAGGCATTATTCCAGTTTACATAAGCCAGGCATTATTCCAGTTTACATAGGCCAGGCATTATTACAGTTTACATTAGCTAGGCATTATCCTAGTTTACATAGGCCAGACGTCATTCTAGTTTACATAGGTCAGTCATTTTTCTACTTTACATAAGCCACGCATTTGTCCAGTTTATATAGGCCAGACATTATTCCAGATTTAAAGACCAGGCGTAATTATATAGGCCCGACCTGATTCCAGTCATAATTGGCCATGTATTTTTCCGGTTATCATTAGCCACACATTAATCCAGTTTACCTAGGCAAGGCATTACTCTAGTTTGCATGAGCATGATACCATTTTAGTATACATAAACCTGGATTAATTCAAGTTTACAAAGGTCTTGCATCATTTCAGTCTATATTGGCTGGGCATTCATAGGCCAGGCACTTCTCTAGCTTAAATTGGCCAGGTATTAATCTTGTTTACATAGGCATTATTACAGTTAACATTGGCCAGACAAAATTTTAGTTTATATAGGCCAAACACGATTCAAGGTTTAATAGGCCAGGCACGATTCAAGTTTACATAGGCCAGTTCACATATGCCAGTCAGTGTTTCAGTTTACACTGGTCAGTAAGTATTTCACTTTACCTAGGACAGTTGACTTCAGTGTTTTGTTTTGCGTAGGCCCATCACTATTTACACAGACGAGTCAGTGTCTATGTTTGAACAGCCCGGACACTGTTTTTAATTTTCATAGACAAGGCACTAATTATTTTCACAAAGGTTTTGCACGATTTCCTTTCTCAGAAAACACCAATTATTGCAGGCACACGACCTAGTAGGCCAAACAATTAAAAATCAGATCATTTTAACAGAGCTCTGCCTGACCTGTGAAGATTACATGATGATCTATCCTGTCAAAAATGGATCAAACGTGATATTAGTATACTAAAAGTAAAAACATTTTAACAAACAGTCTACAGACATTGTCAAATTTTGTCGCGTGCCATCTATTTTCAGGCTGGAATCGAAAGCAACAATTTAAGCATAGCCCTGGAACCGGAGGCAGCCTCAGTGTACTGTAAATATATGCCAGATCACCAGATTACAAAAGAATCTAACATGTCCAAATCTATGTTCAAGCCTAACTCAAAGTATATGGTCATAGATCTTGGGGGTAAGTAAATAGTCCAGTGTTTCACTCCCTTTCGTATTAATGAAATTGGTTGTAATGGCGCAAAGTGTTTGAATTTGAATATGGCTAGAAAATGAGGTAAATGCCTTCTAAATGTCAGATACTTCAGTCACCTGTTTGTACTTAGAGCTTGGGCAAGACGATGTTGTTTTTGAGCGGTTAGATTCATAAACTGTGCACTAGTTTCGGTCCTTTATCATGAGAACCTGAAAGAATTGTGCGTGAAATATGGGAACAGCTGATGGAGCATGTTGTTCATTCAAATATCGATAATCTGGGCTTGACAGTGACCGAGACGCAGAGAAGAAAAAGATTTGAGCAAATGAGAAACAAATGTTTAATTCTTTATGTCATTTTCATGATTTCTTATAGATATCTGAGAGGTATTTTTGCATACTTGAAATGTTCATGCTATTACTTTTACTACCCTTGTTAGAATACAATATATATGAGCCATGCTCTGTGAAAAGGGGGCTTGATGTGTCTGCGAAAACTATCGACCCAGGTCAGCCTGCGCAGTCCGTGCAGGCTGACCTGGGCCGAAACCTTTCGCAATTAGCAATTTTCTGTATGTCCAAGGACCAGTGTACCTCATGGTTAAGTCCGTTGTTAAAAAAGTGTGGCTAATTTGGATCAATAATTATGTTATCGCTTGCTTGGTATCATGCATCACGGAGATGCATTAAGCCCCCTTTTGCCAGAGCATGGCTCATATGTAGTCATAAAGTATTTTCATATCCTATGCACTTTGATATGAACATTATGTGACGTTATAGGCCTAAACCTATATTTCCTAGACATCTTATTTCCTAAACATGGATCTAGGTGCACATAAAGATAGGTGCTGTTTTGGAACTACTTTCATCTCGAACGTACATTCTTGCTATAGAAGTCTCCTTCACAGGAATATGCACAAGTACATGACGTCTTGTAGTATCAAATATAGTTCTTGGTAAACAATTTTATTATATTCTTATCAGTGAAATACTGGGATTTCTCAGTAAATAACGCCACTAGTGATGATAAATTTGGTATCATCACTAGTGACGATATAGTTTTAGAATGTTTGCCGGAACTTTTTTTTCCTATATTGCTCATAGTGTACCATTCTTGATAATTATTAGAATAAAAAAATGTGAATTAGGAATATAATAAATAGGATAATCAACTGGTTGTGTGAGACATTAGAAATCTGTCACTCGAATGGGGTGTGATGCGGTTAAAAAAAAAAACTCGTCCTTCGGACTCGTTTTTTCAACCACATCACACCCAATTCTAGTGACAGATTTTTAATATCACATACAACCAGTTGATTATCCTCCATATCTTACAAAACTAAATTTTATCTCAAATTGCAATCATTATGAGCTTCCATGATTAATGTCTCTCACAGGCGGTACTGCGGACATCACGGTACACCGTGTAGACACAGATAATACACTATGTGAAATCCACGGAGCGAGTGGTGGAGCATGGGGTGGAACAAGGGTAAATATGCTTACTCCTACGTACAAAAATCTTTCCTTTTTACGGCCCTGGCCAAAATCTGTACTTCTCGTCATAACAGAAAGTGTTTTGCAGACGGCAAATAAGTTGCGATTGAAAACAGTGTCAATATAACATCTTACCTTCTAGGCAAGAATGACTTAGCCAATCAGATGTATAGTCCTGGAGTTCTAAATGGCTTGGAACACGCGAAAAGGGACATTCGGACATTTGCGTAAAGTGTCGTATCGGATTAGCATGCGCAGTCTGCGCAGGCTAATCCGACACGGCACTTTACGACTACATTAGACTTTGTGCTACAGTAGACTTTCGCAAAACAGAAAATTACATAAAAACGGAAAGTGTCGCTTCGGATTAACCTGCGCCGACTGCGCAGGCTAAACCGAGACGACTTTTTACGCAAATGTCCAAGTGCCCCTTTTCACGTGCTGCTGGCAAAATTAGAATGATATTTAGAACTGTATGATTTATAGATTAAATAATCCTGTAATTGAATGACCTAAAGGAAGAAGACCTTTTAAACCACTTCCAAAACAGCGTCCCCACGTGACTAAGGAATCAAGAATTTGAATTGTTATCCGTAAAATCCTTTTTCGAATCACCTTTATGACGCAGTTCAGGTGAGAGGGTCTTTAAACAAGCACTGCACAGACCGACTGCGCAGCCTGACAAGGGTTGATACATTTTGAAGACGCATTAAATTCCCTTTTCATACTAATGACTATTTTTATTACAGTCATTCACCCCTATGTGAATGTCTTATTGTTTACGTACAGGTAGACGAAGCATTTATCAAGTTTTTGACAGAAATATTCGGAGAAGGCGTGATGCGGAACTTTCTGAATAATCACATGGAAGACGCCATCGATTTGTACAGGGAGTTCGAGTTGAGGAAACGTAAAGTCCGATTGGACATGTCCGAAACACCCTCGATGGCCATGAAAATTCCTGTCATGCTTTTCGAGCTTTACAAAAGCAAATGGCAAAGGGAACTGAAAGATGATATTAAATCAAATGCCAAGTATAAAGATAAAGTTACCTGTATGGCAGACAAGATGAAAATTAATTCGGAAATCATGAAGTCCTTCTTCAAAAAGCCTTTGGATGACTTAGTAGAGCACATCCGTGAAATTCTTGGGGAACTTCCGGTTAGGGGAACAAACACTTTCATGCTTGTGGGAGGATTTTCCGAATCAGAAATCGTCCAAGAAACTATCAAATCCAAATTTCCAAACATGAAGGTCGTCATACCGTTTGAGGCGGGCCTCACCGTACTAAAAGGGGCAGTCATCTTTGGGCACGCGCCAATGGTTGTGACGTCACGAATGTGTCGTCGAAGCTATGGAATGGCGGTTAGTAAGATTTATGTAGAGGGACAGTACCCATGTGAGACAGCTGTCGATTCGAACGGGCGTAAAATAGTTAGAAATGTATTTCATAAATATGCCAAGGTAGGACAGGCTGTTAGGGTCGGTGAGTGTATATCGCTTGCTCCGCTGACGGCCTGTAAAGGGCAGCGTGTAGCGCATGTTCGAGTATTTTCTTCCAAGTCGCCAGACCCGGTTTTTGTGACGGATAGGGGCTGTAGTTCTCTTGGCGAGATCACTATAGACTTACCGGAAACAGAAGATGACAACGAGACATTAGTTGACGTCACAATGACATTTGGAGGAACTGAACTAATGGTACACGCAAAGAAAAAGGATTCAGGCAAAATTTATGCCACTCGATTCGATCTTTTGCATGGAGACTAAGGCCCGCTTTTTTTTTCATCTATTCTACGTTTTAATTCTACATTTCAAGCTCAGCCATCAAGTTCGTTGTGACCGATACTCCGAATTTACTGACATAAACTGAAATATCGCATTTTCGCAAAATGAAGCTTTTACAACAATGCAATGTAATTTCAAACATTACTTAACTTTGTTCTCCTGATTTAACAGGATGAGTGTAAATGTAACTGATTTTCACAAAATGTTGTTTTGATCTTATTTGAATTGTTAAAAAAATATTTTGAACATTTTGAGACATGTAACATAAACACGTAAGTTTAGATCTTAAGTTGTAGTATCAGAGGTTTTTGTAGCAATTGTACCATTTTGTGAAGTGTTATTAAATATTGTCAAATGAGACTTTCTTATGCATAATTAACCCGAGACAATATTTAATTTGGCACCCTCTTCGGCAGTTTCCGTGAAAATCCGTTTAATGTCGGCTTACCTGGATCAGATAAATGTTGTTATGCTACAAAATTACATTAAACTTTTCATTTCTGAAGACGAGCCTAAACCGAAGGAAAGTTTACAATGTATGCTTAGATCCTAGTGAATGAAATCTTGCAAAGTAACAGTTATATTGTGTGGTCAGGATGATCCTATGTAAACACACCATTAAACTAATAGATATGAGGCACGTTTTGGCAAAAAGGGACTTATTGCATCTCGTACCAAGCCATCAGATAATTATGGATCCATAACAGGCACTTTCCTCATAGTGGTCTGAAAACCTACTATATAATGAGGTACTGGTCCTTGGACATATAGAAAATTAACCTATAGCGAAAAGTTTCGGCCCAGGTAAGCCTGCGCCGTTTGCGCAGGCTGACCTGGATCGATACTTTTCGCAGATGCATTAAGCCCCCATTTTACTGAGCATGGTTCATATCTTATGAAAACAATATTCTATAGAAGTCATGCTTTGTGGAAAGGGGGTTTTAATATATTAGCAAAAATCATCGACCCATGTCAGCCTGTGTAGTGTGTGCCGCCTTCGGAGTGGATCGACACTTAGGGTTTTTTTTTTGTGTGTGTGTGTGAATTTTTCTGCATGCCCAAAGACTATTCTATCTCATGAATTAGTCCGTTGATAGACAAACTGATTTTTTATGGATCCATGTGATGAATTGCATGGTATAATGGGTCACGAAGTTGCAGAGCATGCTTTTTTGCCTGTGCGACGCTAATATAATTGAGCCATATTTTGTGAAAAGGGGGCTTGATGCATCTGCAAAAAATATCGACCCAGGTCAGCCTGCACAGGCTGACCTGGGCACATTTTTTTTGCTATTTTCTGCAAGTCCAAGGATCAGTTTACCTCATAATGCAGTCGGTTGCTGGACAAGATGAACTTTATGGATCCATGATCATGTGATGACGTGCTTGGTAGTATGCATCACAGAAATGCTTTAAGGTAGTACCCACCTAATGGAAAACAACTATTTCGACTATAATATTATCCTACAAAATTTGCTATAATTAAAAATGAGTATTATTGTACTACATTAACCGAGCCACCTTTTCCTTTTTTTCCTTCTTAGAGTTATAATTTATAAATCTAAAACTACTATATTCTCATTACAAAGGGAGATACTAATTACCTCCCTTTTCAGGAAACTAACAAAAGTATCAACAAATAATTTCAATATAGACATCAAAGGAATTTCTGGTCTGTTAGAAATGTGCAAAAGTATTATATCAGTATAAATCCTTATTCATCAACTAATAAGAAATTTTATTCCATGTTGCACTAGAAGTGTTAGGATGGTAATACCTTAAGCCCCCTTTTGCCAGAGAATTGCTCATATATTTGTAACGTCTAAGGTTTTATGAAAGCATTTATAAACATGTGGTAAAAAGGCAAATTCCTCGTCACTAATTAATTTCTCTTCGGTCCACATATTGGTCTAGCCGAGCCCCGGTAGCGCAGTCGGTAGCGTACAGGACTCAAGAATGAGGGGTCGCTGGTTCGATCCCCGGCTTGGCCAATTTCTTTCCGAGGACTGATGATAGTCATTGAGACAGGATTCATTCCTCTCTTACCGCTGTTCATTGTTTCGACGATGGTTATGTGGGAAAGCAGCTAGTGGCTTGTAAAGAATATTGTGCGGAGCATTGGTAAAAGCAACTCCAGGAAAGCATCGATAGGTGCACTGGCGTCCGCGATATAACTGAAATAATGTTGAAAACGGCGTTAAACATCATACAATCAATCAATCAATCCATAGTGGTCTGAAAAACACGACAAAATCAACAACAATCCTCAACGATTGACAAAGTGGTCTCTTTCGGCGTAGCTGAATGTGCTGGATTTTGACCTACTTTTTTGGTACTGATCAAAAATGAATAAAAAGAAATTTGTGATTGGTCAAAAATGTAGACATGTTTATTTTAGGAGCCCCTGCTTATTTCCGGGCAAATTTACGCCGTCTATCTTTTTTAACGATATTTCTTGTTTCTGGTATTTTCTGCTGAGATAACCCTAAAGAAGCCTTAGTGACAAGTACACAAATTATTGATTTTTACGCGGGTGTGTGAAGTTGGCAGTAAGTTCGATAATCGGAGTTCGATATTCAATATCGAAATGAATATGCGGATGAGTTGAATTTCATGCCGCACTAAATTCGCTTTTTTTTCAAACTCAAGGGATAGTTCCGAGAATTAATGAATCCTGATTTGAATATCGAAATGAATTTCATGCTAGCAGCAGATTCGCGTTTATTGCGGTATGGTCATAAGGATGGTGTCGAATGTCGATTCGAATATCGAAATGAATATCACGCAAGCAGTAGATTCGCGTTTTTTAATCTATGGGTATAAGGATGGCGTATGAAATCGAATGTCGATTTGAATATCGAAATGAATTTCATGCTAGCAGCAGATTCGCGTTTTTTCCTGTATGGGCATAAGGATAGTGTATGAAATTGAATGTCGATTTGAAAATCTAATTGCCTTTCATCCCAGCAGCAGATTCGCACTTTTTTTATGTATAGGCATAAGAATGCTCTATGAAGTCGAATGTCGATTTGAATATCGAAATGAATTTCATGCTAGCAGCAGATTCGCGCTTTTTTATGTATGGGCATAAGGATAGTGTATCAAATCGAATGTCGATTTGAATATCGAAATGAATATCATGCCAGCAGCAAATTCGCATTTTTTCATGTATAGGCATAAGGACGGTGTATGAAATCGAAGGTCGATTAGAATATCGAAATGAATATCTTGCCAGCAGCAGATTCGCGTTTTTTCCTGTATAGGCATATGGATGGTCTATGAAATCGAATGTAGATTTAAATATCGAAATTAATTTCATGCTAGCAGCAGATTCGAGTTTTTTTCAGTATGGGCATAAGGATGGTGTATGAAATCGAATGTCGATTTGAATATCGAAATGAATATCATGCCAGCAGCAGATTCGCGTTTTTTTTATGTATGGGTATATGGATGGTGTATGAAATCGAATGTCGATTTGAATATCGAAATGAATATCATGCCAGCAGCAGATTCGCCTTTTTTATGTATGAGCATATCGATGGTGTATGAAATCGAATGTCAATTCAAATACCGAAATGAATATCATGCCAGCAACAGATTCGCGTATTTTTATGTAGGGGCATACGAAGGATATGTAAAAATTTAATGTCGGTTTGAATATCGAACTGAATTTTATGCTAGCAGCAGATTCCCGTATTTTGATGTGTTTTTATTTTGATTCTATATGAATCAAATGTAGATTTGAAAATCGAACTGAATTTCACGCTAGCAGCAGATTCGCTTAAATTTCTGTACTGGCATAACGATTATGTATGCAATCGAATGTAGGGTTGAATATCGAACTGAATTTCAAGCTAGCAGCAGAATCGCTAAAATTTCTTTACTAGCAATAGATGATGCATGAAATCGAATGTAGGTATGACTATCGAACTAAAATTTATGCTAGCAGCAAATTTGCTAAAATATATGTACGGGCATAAAGACTGTGCATGAAATATAATGTAGAATTGAATATCGAGCCGAATTTCATGCTAGCAATTTAGAACAATTTGTCATCTAAATATGTTCGATTGCATACACCATCTGTATGTCCGCGTAGAAATTTTTGTGAATCATACTGCAGTATGAAATTCATTTTGATATTCAAATCGTTATTCGACTTTATACACCATTTGCATGTATATATGCAAATACAATGTCGTTTGGAAATCTGCTGCTCGCATGAAACTCGCGTCAGACTGTACACACTTTACACATGAGCATTCATTCGTTGATATCCATTATTGTCATTTTTAGTTTTTCTCTAAATCGGTGAACATTTCAACAACAGTAAGGAAATATATACAACATAAAAAAAGGGGAAAAAAAAGAAGTATTCAGCAAAAATGGTTAGAATGAGAAACATTGCACAACTAAATTACAACCTGAAAATGGCACTTGCAAAAAATATGAAAATCAAGTTTTGGAACTTTGCAACGATAACGAAATGCAAAGTCAAAAAATTGACCAAACAAAAATATGGAACAAAAGAATAAATGGACAAATGAACAGACGCCTAGAATAAATGCATTAAGTGAGGAATTGAATATAAAATAAATAATCACTCAATCACTCGATCAATCAATCAATCAATCGAGCAATCGATCAGTCAATACCAATAGAAGAGCTCTAGTTAGCGACCCCTTAAAAGATACTACAAAATTTCATATAAGACAGGGTAATATGTTCACAAATTAATGTTGGTTTTTACCGAACTGCTTCTGACATAAGATTCAAATCGACGGTGAAATCTTTATTCGATTTCATAAACTGTTTACATGCTCAAATTTAGAGATTTCATGGATCAGCTGCCGGCATAAAACTCGTATAAATTATTAATTCTGTATTTGATTTCATAGACCATTTTAATGTCCGTAGAGAAATTATTCCGAACCATATTCTAGTATGACATTCAAAATCGTTATTCGGTGTTAAACCCCATCTATATACACCTTGCCTATGACCATATGGAAATTTCGCAAATCTGTTGTTTGCATAAAATTCATATCTATATTCAAATAGATAATTAATTTTTATAAGAATTATAAGTACGGGTAAAGAATCTAATGCCGTCATGAAATCATACCAATATTTAAATGCCAATGTTGGTATTTTTGCGAATCTGCTTCTTGCATGAAATTCAGATAGATATTTCATATGATATTTGATTCCAAATATCATTCATATGGATATTTTTGCAAATCTACAATATTTTTGCTTATCCAAAACCTGCTCTTCATTTAAAACGCCATCTTCGTGCCTAAATTAACATTCGATTTCATTCATTATCTACATCCTCATATTGACTTTTTTTGCGATTCTGCTGCAAACAGAAAATTCACTTCGATATTCAAACCTACATTTGATTGCATAAACAATCAATATGTCCATATAGATTTTTTTCCGAATCTGCTGCTAGCATGAACTTCACATCAACGTTCAAATCTACATTCAATTTAATAAATCATCTACGGGCCCGTGCAGAAATTTTGGCGAATCTGCTGCAAGCATGAAATTCAGTTCGATATTCAAACCTACATTCGATTTCATACATCATCTACAGCCCGTGAAGAAATATTGGCGAATCCGCTACTAGCCTAAAATTCAGTTCGATATTCAACTCTATATTCAATTTCATACAAAATCCCAATGCCCATACAAACATTTAGCGAATCTGCTGCTAGCATGAAATTCAGTTCGATATTGAAATCTACTTTGGATTTCATACTGTATCTGCATAACATACAGATTTTTTTTTTTTTTTTTTATCTGCTGCTAGCATGAAATTCAGTTCCAAACTAAAATCTTAATTCAACTAAATAATCCATCTACATGACCATTTAGAAATTTAACCGAATCTTCTGCTAGCATGAAATTCAGTTCCAAATTGAAATCTCAATTCGGATTAATAATCCATCTACATGACCGTATGGAAGATTACCGTATATATTTCAGTTCAACATTCAAATCTACATTCAATTGCATACACAAAAAATCTAGCGAATCTGCTGCTAGCATGAAATTCAGTTCAAAATTCAAATATACGTTCGGTTTCATGCATTACTTTCACGCCAGTATATAAAGTTTAGCGAATCTGCTGCTAGCATGAAATTCAGTTCGATTTTCAAATCTACAAACGATTTCATTCATGATTTTCATGCCCCTACAAAGTTTTTTCGAGTCTGCTGCTTGCATGAAATTAAGTTCGATATTCAAATCTACATTCTATTTCATGCATTATCTTCATACGCGTACAGAAATTTTAGCGAATTTGCTGCTAGTATGAAATTCAGTTCGATATTCAAATCTACATTCGATTTCATAAACAATCTAATACCCGTACAGTAATTTTTCGAATCTTCTGCTAGCATGAAATTCATTTTAATATTCAAAACTACGTTTGATTGCATACACCAGCAGCCTGCCGATACAGAAAAAACGCGATTGTGCTGCTAGCATGAAATTCATTTCGATATTCAAATCTACATTCGATTTCAAACACCATCCATATGCCCAGACATAAAAACATGAAAATCTGCTGCTAGCATAAAATTCTTTCAAAATCTAAATTCGTTTTCATACAACATCCTCATGCCCATAGATAAAAAAAAAAAAAAAAAAAAAACGCGATCTGCTGCTGGCATGATATTCATTTCGATATTCAAATCTACATTCGATTTTATACACCATCCATATGTCTATACATAAAAAAAGGCGAATCTCCTGCTGGCATGAAATTAATTTCGATATTCAAATCGAAATTCGATTTCATACACCATCCTTATGCCCATACATAAAAAAAAAAACGCGAATCTGCTGCTGGCATGATATATATTTCGATATTCAAATCAACATTCGATTTCATACACCATCCTCATGCCCATATATAACAAAATGCGAATCTGCTGCTAGCATGATATTTATTTCGATATTCAAATCGACATTCGATTTCATACACAATCCGTATCCCTTTACATAAAAACATGCGAATCTATGGCTTGCAAATGGACATTCGATTTCATAGACCATCCATATGCCCATACATGAATAAAAAGAAAAACAAAAAAACGCGAATCTGCTGCTGGCATGATATTCATTTCGATATTCAAATCGACATTCGATTTCATACACCATCCTGATACACATACATAAAAAAACGCGAATCTGCTGTTAGCATGAAATTCATTTCGATATTCAAATCTACATTCAATTTCATACACCATCCTTATGCCTATACAGGAAAAAACGCGAATCTGCTGCTTGCATGATATTCATTTCGATATTCAAATCGACATTCGATTTCATACACCATCCTTATACCCATACATAAAAAAAAACGCGAATCTGCTGCTGGCATGATATTCATTTCGATATTAAAATCTACATTCGATTTCATACACCATCCATATGCCTATACAGGAAAAACCGCAAATCTGCTGCTGGCATGATATATATTTCGATATTCAAATCGACATTCGATTTCATACACCATCCTCATGCCCATACATAAAAAAATGCGAATCTGCTGGTAGCATGATATTCATTTCGATATTCAAATCGACATTCGATTTCATACACAATCCATATGCCCATACATTAATAAAAACAAAAACAAAAAAAAGCGAATCTACTGCTGGCATGATATTCATGTCGATATTCAAATCGACATTCGATTTCCATACACCATCCTGATACACATACATAAAAAACGCGAATCTGCTGTTAGCATGAAATTCATTTCGATATTCAAATCTACATTCGATTTCATACACCATCCATATGCCTATACAGGAAAAAACGCGAATCTGCTGCTGGCGTGATATTCATTTCGATATTCAAATCGACATTCGACTTCATACACCATCCTTATGCCCATACGTAAAAAAACGCGAATCTGCTGTTTGCATGATATTCATTCAAATCTACATTCGATTTCATAGACCATCCATATGCCTATACAGGAAAAACCGCGAATCTGCTGCTGGCATGATATTCATTTCGATATTCTAATCGACATTCGATTTCATACACCATCCATATGATTATAAATGAAAAGAGGCGAATCTACTGCTGGTATGAAATTCATTTCGATATTCAAGTCGACATTCGATTCCATACACCATCGTTATGCCTATACACAGAAACAGACGAATCTGCTGCTGGCATGAAATTCATTTCGATATTCAAATCGACATTCGATTTCATACACTATCCTTATGCCCATAGATTAGAAAACGCGAATCTGCTGCTTGCATGATATTCATTTCGATATTCAAATCTACATTCGATTTCATACACTATCCATATGCCTATACAGGAAAAAACGCGAATCTGCTGCTGGCATGATATTCATTTCGATATTCAAATCGACATTCGATTTCATACACCATCCATATGCTTATACATGAAAACAGACGAATCTGCTGCTGGCATGATATTCATTACGATATTCAAATCGACTTTCGATTTCATACACCATCCTTATGCCCATACAGGAAAAAAACGCGATTCTGCTGCTAGCATGAAATTCATTTCGATATTCAAATCGACATTCGATTTCATACACCATCCTGATACACATACATAAAAAAACGCGAATCTGCTGTTAGCATGAAATTCATTTCGATATTCAAATCTACATTCAATTTCATACACCATCCTTATGCCTATACAGGAAAAAACGCGAATCTGCTGCTTGCATGATATTCATTTCGATATTCAAATCGACATTCGATTTCATACACCATCCTTATACCCATACATAAAAAAAACGCGAATCTGCTGCTGGCATGATATTCATTTCGATATTAAAATCTACATTCGATTTCATACACCATCCATATGCCTATACAGGAAAAACCGCAAATCTGCTGCTGGCATGATATATATTTCGATATTCAAATCGACATTCGATTTCATACACCATCCTCATGCCCATACATAAAAAAATGCGAATCTGCTGGTAGCATGATATTCATTTCGATATTCAAATCGACATTCGATTTCATACACAATCCATATGCCCATACATTAATAAAAACAAAAACAAAAAAAAGCGAATCTACTGCTGGCATGATATTCATGTCGATATTCAAATCGACATTCGATTTCCATACACCATCCTGATACACATACATAAAAAACGCGAATCTGCTGTTAGCATGAAATTCATTTCGATATTCAAATCTACATTCGATTTCATACACCATCCATATGCCTATACAGGAAAAAACGCGAATCTGCTGCTGGCGTGATATTCATTTCGATATTCAAATCGACATTCGACTTCATACACCATCCTTATGCCCATACGTAAAAAAACGCGAATCTGCTGTTTGCATGATATTCATTCAAATCTACATTCGATTTCATAGACCATCCATATGCCTATACAGGAAAAACCGCGAATCTGCTGCTGGCATGATATTCATTTCGATATTCTAATCGACATTCGATTTCATACACCATCCATATGATTATAAATGAAAAGAGGCGAATCTACTGCTGGTATGAAATTCATTTCGATATTCAAGTCGACATTCGATTCCATACACCATCGTTATGCCTATACACAGAAACAGACGAATCTGCTGCTGGCATGAAATTCATTTCGATATTCAAATCGACATTCGATTTCATACACTATCCTTATGCCCATAGATTAGAAAACGCGAATCTGCTGCTTGCATGATATTCATTTCGATATTCAAATCTACATTCGATTTCATACACTATCCATATGCCTATACAGGAAAAAACGCGAATCTGCTGCTGGCATGATATTCATTTCGATATTCAAATCGACATTCGATTTCATACACTATCCATATGCTTATACATGAAAACAGACGAATCTGCTGCTGGCATGATATTCATTACGATATTCAAATCGACTTTCGATTTCATACACCATCCTTATGCCCATACAGGAAAAAAACGCGATTCTGCTGCTAGCATGAAATTCATTTCGATATTCAAATCGACATTCGATTTCATACACCATCCTGATACACATACATAAAAAAACGCGAATCTGCTGTTAGCATGAAATTCATTTCGATATTCAAATCTACATTCAATTTCATACACCATCCTTATGCCTATACAGGAAAAAACGCGAATCTGCTGCTTGCATGATATTCATTTCGATATTCAAATCGACATTCGATTTCATACACCATCCTTATACCCATACATAAAAAAAAACGCGAATCTGCTGCTGGCATGATATTCATTTCGATATTAAAATCTACATTCGATTTCATACACCATCCATATGCCTATACAGGAAAAACCGCAAATCTGCTGCTGGCATGATATATATTTCGATATTCAAATCGACATTCGATTTCATACACCATCCTCATGCCCATACATAAAAAAATGCGAATCTGCTGGTAGCATGATATTCATTTCGATATTCAAATCGACATTCGATTTCATACACAATCCATATGCCCATACATTAATAAAAACAAAAACAAAAAAACGCGAATCTACTGCTGGCATGATATTCATTTCGATATTCAAATCGACATTCGATTTCCATACACCATCCTGATACACATACATAAAAAACGCGAATCTGCTGTTAGCATGAAATTCATTTCGATATTCAAATCTACATTCGATTTCATACACCATCCATATACCTATACAGGAAAAAACGCGAATCTGCTGCTGGCGTGATATTCATTTCGATATTCAAATCGACATTCGACTTCATACACCATCCTTATGCCCATACGTAAAAAAACGCGAATCTGCTGTTTGCATGATATTCATTCAAATCTACATTCGATTTCATAGACCATCCATATGCCTATACAGGAAAAACCGCGAATCTGCTGCTGGCATGATATTCATTTCGATATTCTAATCGACATTCGATTTCATACACCATCCATATGATTATAAATAAAAAGAGGCGAATCTACTGCTGGTATGAAATTCATTTCGATATTCAAGTCGACATTCGATTCCATACACCATCGTTATGCCTATACACAGAAACAGACGAATCTGCTGCTGGCATGAAATTCATTTCGATATTCAAATCGACATTCGATTTCATACACTATCCTTATGCCCATAGATTAGAAAACGCGAATCTGCTGCTTGCATGATATTCATTTCGATATTCAAATCTACATTCGATTTCATACACTATCCATATGCCTATACAGGAAAAAACGCGAATCTGCTGCTGGCATGATATTCATTTCGATATTCAAATCGACATTCGATTTCATACACCATCCATATGCTTATACATGAAAACAGACGAATCTGCTGCTGGCATGATATTCATTACGATATTCAAATCGACTTTCGATTTCATACACCATCCTTATGCCCATACAGGAAAAAAACGCGAATCTGCTGCTAGCATGAAATTCATTTCGATATTCAAATCGACATTCGATTTCATACACCATCCTGATACACATACATAAAAAAACGCGAATCTGCTGTTAGCATGAAATTCATTTCGATATTCAAATCTACATTCAATTTCATACACCATCCTTATGCCTATACAGGAAAAAACGCGAATCTGCTGCTTGCATGATATTCATTTCGATATTCAAATCGACATTCGATTTCATACACCATCCTTATACCCATACATAAAAAAAAACGCGAATCTGCTGCTGGCATGATATTCATTTCGATATTAAAATCTACATTCGATTTCATACACCATCCATATGCCTATACAGGCAAAACCGCAAATCTGCTGCTGGCATGATATATATTTCGATATTCAAATCGACATTCGATTTCATACACCATCCTCATGCCCATACATAAAAAAATGCGAATCTGCTGGTAGCATGATATTCATTTCGATATTCAAATCGACATTCGATTTCATACACAATCCATATGCCCATACATTAATAAAAACAAAAACAAAAAAACGCGAATCTACTGCTGGCATGATATTCATTTCGATATTCAAATCGACATTCGATTTCCATACACCATCCTGATACACATACATAAAAAACGCGAATCTGCTGTTAGCATGAAATTCATTTCGATATTCAAATCTACATTCGATTTCATACACCATCCATATGCCTATACAGGAAAAAACGCGAATCTGCTGCTGGCGTGATATTCATTTCGATATTCAAATCGACATTCGACTTCATACACCATCCTTATGCCCATACGTAAAAAAACGCGAATCTGCTGTTTGCATGATATTCATTCAAATCTACGTTCGATTTCATAGACCATCCATATGCCTATACAGGAAAAACCGCGAATCTGCTGCTGGCATGATATTCATTTCGATATTCTAATCGACATTCGATTTCATACACCATCCATATGATTATAAATAAAAAGAGGCGAATCTACTGCTGGTATGAAATTCATTTCGATATTCAAGTCGACATTCGATTCCATACACCATCGTTATGCCTATACACAGAAACAGACGAATCTGCTGCTGGCATGAAATTCATTTCGATATTCAAATCGACATTCGATTTCATACACTATCCTTATGCCCATAGATTAGAAAACGCGAATCTGCTGCTTGCATGATATTCATTTCGATATTCAAATCTACATTCGATTTCATACACTATCCATATGCCTATACAGGAAAAAACGCGAATCTGCTGCTGGCATGATATTCATTTCGATATTCAAATCGACATTCGATTTCATACACCATCCATATGCTTATACATGAAAACAGACGAATCTGCTGCTGGCATGATATTCATTACGATATTCAAATCGACTTTCGATTTCATACACCATCCTTATGCCCATACAGGAAAAAAACGCGAATCTGCTGCTAGCATGAAATTCATTTCGATATTCAAATCGACATTCGATTTCATACACCATCCTGATACACATACATAAAAAAACGCGAATCTGCTGTTAGCATGAAATTCATTTCGATATTCAAATCTACATTCAATTTCATACACCATCCTTATGCCTATACAGGAAAAAACGCGAATCTGCTGCTTGCATGATATTCATTTCGATATTCAAATCGACATTCGATTTCATACACCATCCTTATACCCATACATAAAAAAAAACGCGAATCTGCTGCTGGCATGATATTCATTTCGATATTAAAATCTACATTCGATTTCATACACCATCCATATGCCTATACAGGAAAAACCGCAAATCTGCTGCTGGCATGATATATATTTCGATATTCAAATCGACATTCGATTTCATACACCATCCTCATGCCCATACATAAAAAAATGCGAATCTGCTGGTAGCATGATATTCATTTCGATATTCAAATCGACATTCGATTTCATACACAATCCATATGCCCATACATTAATAAAAACAAAAACAAAAAAACGCGAATCTACTGCTGGCATGATATTCATTTCGATATTCAAATCGACATTCGATTTCCATACACCATCCTGATACACATACATAAAAAACGCGAATCTGCTGTTAGCATGAAATTCATTTCGATATTCAAATCTACATTCGATTTCATACACCATCCATATACCTATACAGGAAAAAACGCGAATCTGCTGCTGGCGTGATATTCATTTCGATATTCAAATCGACATTCGACTTCATACACCATCCTTATGCCCATACGTAAAAAAACGCGAATCTGCTGTTTGCATGATATTCATTCAAATCTACATTCGATTTCATAGACCATCCATATGCCTATACAGGAAAAACCGCGAATCTGCTGCTGGCATGATATTCATTTCGATATTCTAATCGACATTCGATTTCATACACCATCCATATGATTATAAATAAAAAGAGGCGAATCTACTGCTGGTATGAAATTCATTTCGATATTCAAGTCGACATTCGATTCCATACACCATCGTTATGCCTATACACAGAAACAGACGAATCTGCTGCTGGCATGAAATTCATTTCGATATTCAAATCGACATTCGATTTCATACACTATCCTTATGCCCATAGATTAGAAAACGCGAATCTGCTGCTTGCATGATATTCATTTCGATATTCAAATCTACATTCGATTTCATACACTATCCATATGCCTATACAGGAAAAAACGCGAATCTGCTGCTGGCATGATATTCATTTCGATATTCAAATCGACATTCGATTTCATACACCATCCATATGCTTATACATGAAAACAGACGAATCTGCTGCTGGCATGATATTCATTACGATATTCAAATCGACTTTCGATTTCATACACCATCCTTATGCCCATACAGGAAAAAAACGCGAATCTGCTGCTAGCATGAAATTCATTTCGATATTCAAATCTACATTCGAATTCATAAACCATCCATATGCCTATACAGGAAAGAACGCGAATCTGCTACTGGTATGATATTCATTTCGATATTGTAATCGACATTCGATTTCATACACCATTCTTATGCCCATACATGAAAAAATGCGAATCTGCTGCTGGCATGATATTCATTTCGATATTCAAATCGACATTCGATTTCATACACCATCCTTATGCCAATACATAAAAAAACGCGAATCTGCTGCTAGCATGAAATTCATTACGATATTAAAATCGATATTCGACTTCATACACCATCCTTCAGCCCATACATAAAAAAAAAAACGCGAATCTGCTGTTAGCATGAAATTCATTTCGATATTCAAATCGAGATTCGATTTCATAGACCATCCATATGCCCATACATAAAAAAGCGCGAATCTGCTGCTGGCATGATATCCATTTCGATATTGAAATCGGCATTCGATTTCATACTCCATCCTTATGCCCATACATAAAAAAAACGCGAATCTGCTGCTAGCATGATATATATTTCGATATTCAAATCGAGATTCGATTTCATTTCGCAACCATATGCCTATACAGGAAAAAAACGCGAATCTGCTGCTGGCATGAAAGTCATTTCGATATTCAAATCGGCATTCGATTTCATACACTATCCTAATGCCCATACAGGAAAAAACGCGAATCTGCTGCTGGCATGAAATTTCATGAAACTTTATGATTTCATAAACCATCCATATGCCTATACATGAAAAAACGCGAATCTGCTGCTGGCATGATATTCATTTCGATATTCTAATCGACATTCGATTTCATACACTATCCTTATGCCCATACATAAAAAAACTCGAATCTGCTGTTAGCATGAAATTCAATTCGATATTCAAATCGACATTCGATTTCATACACCATCCATATGCCCATACATAAAACAACCTCGCGAATCTGCTGCTGGCATGATATTCATTTCGATATTCAAATCGACATTCGATTTCATACACCATCCATATGCCCCTACATAAAAAAAACGCGAATCTGCTGCTAGCATGAAATTCATTTCGATATTCAAATCAGGATTCATTAATTCTCGTAACTATCCCTTGAGTATGAAAAAAAAGCGAATTTACTGAGGCATGATTATCGAACTTACTGCCAACTTCATACACCCTTTTTACGTTTCCTTATAGCAATGCTCCGTGAAAAAGGGGCGTTATGCATCTCCGAAATGTACCGACCCAGGTCAGCCTGCGCAGTCCGCACAGGCAGCACTGGGCCGATACTTTTCGCTATTGGTCAATTTCCTGATTGTCCAAGCACCAGTCTATCATATGATTAAGTAAGTTGTTAAAAAAGTGGATACTATGGATCCATAAGTATGTCATGGCTTGCTTGGTACCATGGATCACGAAGATGCACTAAGACATCTTTTGCTGGAGGATGGTTCATATTTAGTTACCCTGAGTCCGTTACTTTATCAATTTTATCATAAGTCTAATTCTAGATTAAGAAAGTAACACAACTTATTAGCTAAACCGTTTGGTTTAGCCAATCTAAAGTTATGCTAGATTAATTTCAAATTTAGACATTTCTTGAGAACGAGGCTAAGAATGTTTTTAAGGATGGTTTGTGAAAAACGGACCTTGGGTCAACACAATGCACGTGAAAAATATACAGGACTGAGTCAAAATGCGTTCGTTTTTCATTTCCTTTAATCTTAAAATACGTACACACCACTGAGCAAATGCATATTTTGTTTAAAAAAGAGTGATGTATAAAGACATTCACTTATCTGTAAACATTAGTTAAGTCAAATAAAACACTACACACAACTTAACTCAATTGAGTTCAACTAATTCTGAAGATATATAAGATCTTGCATGAGTCAGTGTTTGAGATAAAATTTTATTAAACGAGCCTACAAAAAATGTTATTAATCGAGCCTCTGGCGAGCCTGATAATATCTTTTGTGGACGAGCTTTATATAATTTTACCTCAGACGCCAACGAAAGTCAGATTCTAATAGTTCTAAAGAAGCTTGCATATAACAGTTTTGTTTTACCTCTGAAGATACTAAAATGTGCAGATTTGTCACGTTCATCAGTTTTGACAGTCAATTTCACACAGTAATCTTGGCCGGTACACACAGTAAGATTTATCTCATGAATTTTAATCTCAGAGATTTTTGTATTATAAAACACTTCTGTACGCACACAAAAACAAATCTTATGATAGTCTTCTTACCTGTCGGGTTTCCCCTCCAGAATTATGCTAATGTTTAGATCTAGTATCAAAATGGTGCTTACAGAGCAAGATGAAGTGATCATGGCATTATGTATGATAGTTATTGCTAATGCGTTGGAAAACTTGGACGGACCATTTCTGGTGCGAAGATGTTGGACCAGGGTCCGTATTCACCAACCATTCTTAAGAACATTCTCAGTCTTATTCTCCTTTTTTTTTTTTTTCCAGATTTGGAAGTAACACTCCATTTAATTGGCCTAACTAAACCGTTTAGCTAATCAGATGTTGTGTTACTTTGGAATTTGGCAATTTTTGGAAAACAAGACAAAAAACATTCTTACGAATGGTTGGCGAATACGGACCCAGCATGTGGGAAATACATTGTCTGCCATTTTTGTGTATCAGGAAGTGGCTTACTCAATGTGTATACACTTTATAGCATCAACAAATCTACAGGTAACTTGCCTTCCAGGAAACGCTAAGCTGTGATTGAATAATACTCTAATACAAACCTCGGGAAATAGAGCATTGCTCTAAACCTAATACAGTTTCGTGAAACTCCAGAAAATCTTATAACACCTGTATTAGGAATGTACACACAGTAAGATTTGTCTCAGACTCAAAAATCTCTGAGATTAATCTTACTGTGTGTACCGAGCTTTAGAAATGAGGCGTACATGTATAATAACAGCGCGTTGACCAAATACGGCACTATTTTCTTATCACACATGTAGACAAGAAAACTCGTAAATGGCTGTCTTACATTGAAAGCAAGGGGAGTTATGTGATAAATATATGTCTTAACTGAATCAGTATGATCAATGTGAGATAATCTGATATTATACACCAAAAAGTTAATATGTTAGATTTACAATAAATAAATACATATACCATCTCGGGCCGTCGATCTAGAAGAGTAAAATTTCAATCTACACTTACATATGAAAAACAACAACATCTTTTAGAGTCTAACAACTGCTGAATGATATTGTTTATATGCAGTTTAAATCAATCGTGTAAAAGGGAAAGAAACAGCGATTTCATTTCTTTTGATGTTAAAAAAAAGTATGGTTTTCATTTCCCTGTTCTTCTTTTTTTAATTTCGAGTGCATAATTTTTTTTCACACTCAAAACATCAATCCCTGCTTAAAGCGCAGATCCGAAAAAACATGTAACTTTGTGAGGGACCTTGGGGTTGAAAATATACAGGTATCCTTCTGGGACTGTATTCACTAAGTATACTTAGGAACATTCTTAGCCTTTACCTGAGATATTTAAATTTCGAAGTAACACCACTTCTGATTGGCTAAACCAAATGGTTTAGCCAATCAGGAGTTTTGTTACGTTAAAATTTAGTAAGTTCTGGAGAATAAGACTAAGAATGTACTTAACCCTTTCGGCGCCTTAAGCGAAAACAATGGCTTTTGCGGACGGCATAGATCAAGATCAGACTGCACAGAACGTGTAATCTAATCTTTGATCTATATCTTCCGCTTGTGTAGTCAAGCCTATACAATTAAAATTTTTGTAAGTTTCAATGGATTGTATTTAGAGCCGTCGAAAGAGATCGAGTTTATCTATTTGGCGCCGAAAGAGTTAAGTATGGTTGGTGAATACGAACTTTGGTTAGACACTTATGTGTTAAACGAACAGAAAAACAAAGAATGTAATGATAATGTTAACAACGAAAAAAAAAAACGCATATATGAACTTTATTTTCCGATCACAACTTACAATTTCTTTCATATTTTCATTCTTTATTATTTAACCACTCCCTAAACAATCTCACTTTTAAATGACCCTGATAGAGATTAAGATGACCCTGATAGAGATAGAGATGGCCTTTGAAAACAATGTGGGGAAAGGAGAAAATGCAGGTAATCAGTATGTTCACCCTTTCCAACAAAAAAGTTGTCTACCTTTACAAAGACAGCTGTTAACTTTCGAGTCTCTTTTTTTCTTGTTTTGTTGTCTCCAAATGCTTTCATTTTGGACACGTCGAAATTGTTGTCGTTTGGTACAGAGTAAAGGGCATATTAGTAATAAATTGATCATAAACATTGAGAATAGTGACTAAGAATTAAACTACTAAAGGTACCGTTTAGTCAGACACTCTATGTTTTTTTTTTTTTTTCATGAAAATCAAGCAGTTTTCTTGAGCTGTTCTTCTGCTTATTTTTTCAATTTCTTTGGGGTAACTTTTCTTTTTCGGTGGCAGGGATCAGTTACGTTCTCTAAGATAATTTGACACGTATCGCAGTGTTCGTTGTCTTTGAAAATACAGCAACAGCAGTCAAAACAGCTGAGTATGTTCATATCTGAAAATATGATAATTCATTCATTCATTCTTTCATTCATCAAATATCCCTCGGACAGATTCAAGCTAGTAGGCGACGATCATATGGGAGTAACCCTTGGCAATGGTTTGCCGATCCTTAGCCGCGTAATCCCAGGCAAAAAACGTGAATTCGGAAACGTGGTAAAACCGACGAGATTCTTTTAAAAATAAGTCGCCCGTAGCTGAACCGTGTCTCCCCCCTCTAATATTTTATCAATGAAAGTCACTTGACGTAAACAACTCGTCATTTTCCGCTACTAAAACCAAGGAGGGAGGAAACATTCAAGGATTTACCGATATTTACCGTTTTTGATAAAAATTGACATCTATAGAACTAATTGAAATATTACTAAATCTAGTAAACATGTGTAAAACAAGTGTCTTTTCATGTTAAAGATTAACATCAAAATTGACCGGTGTTGCACTGAAAATGGGATAGAGTGGGATTATATCTAGAGCATCTGAAGCGACTGCCACTCTAGACTCATTCTCACGAAACATGACCATTGGGCATAAAAAAATCCGAATTTTTTTATTTCATATTTTATTACGTTGCTTCATTTCACCAGGTAGTTCCATGTTTAAGGCTACCGAATTTTGAATTTCACCAACCTTAAACTTATTTCTACGAACTTTTACCTATGTTTATATATATACATGCATTTTCAACTCTGCATGATTTTAAGAACTACTACTGCACAGAATAGAAGCCGCCTTCCAAGCTTAATCAGCTATCGACAATTTTTAGTGTTTTTGTCTTAATTTTGATAAAATTTCACGTCGATTGGTATATAATATGTGTATGTTACCAAGAAAAATATCCCTATGCTCGGCTTGAAAAATATATTTCTATAAAATTGATGCAGTGTATGCTTTAAAACTATTCTATTTTTTTTTCATAAATATGTCAAAGGTGATATAATTTTCGAGAATCCTATGCTTTAAAACAGTAAATATGTTTACTCATTATAGCCAAAACTGTTTTGTCCTGGAATGAATACTTAAAATAAAATTCTTACGAACGAAGTCCGTAACAAAGAAACAAATGAACAAATGCATAGCTGAAATACAAACTGCATCTGGCGGGATTCGAACCCACGACGGACAAGATCCTCGTTTTTCGAGGTTTAAAAGACCAATACCATAACCACTGAGCTAAAGAGGTATCTCCCTAACGCAGTTGTCAGGTATTGTTTAAATCGGGACGAAGCCATGCATGAAGGAGTGGTCTCCCGTAACAATATTAGAACTTTTCCCACTGTCCCATTTATTACCAGTGATTGTTCCGTCTATTACAGTGTGTATGAAACCCTAAATGAACGCTATTTTAACACGATTTACCCGAATTTATGAGGAAATCCATCAGAGTTAACAACAAAAAAAAAACAACAACATATCGACATACTTGCTGCAATGAGGAGTGAACAAGGAACATGTTTGTTGACTTTAATCCTTTTGTACCGTTTATTACACTTAAAGTGTTAACGTTATGAACACTTGTAAAAATGTTTCAAAAAGAGGGTAACTTTTCAAAACGTCATCTTGAACTCTGAAATTTCAACACAATTTCGTTGTTGGTTCAAATCATGATTGATTCAATGTCATCTTTTTTCTGCATCTCTATCATTTCATAGCTTCACCTGTTTCCACTGCTGATATATCATGTTTTCACCACTGTCGGACACATTACAGTTAAATCTTTGAAGTTAATCTGCGTTATCTTCGTACATTCCGAATGTTATTGGCGAAGGAATTTCGATCCTATAGTACATGTAATGTGTTTAAAAAAAAAAACACCTAAATTCGCCAAAGACGCTCCCCATATCCCCGCAAACATCAAAGCCTGATTTATGATCATCATTTCTTAGAACTACGCCTAAAGTCAGGCAAAAATGGAATAATTACATACTTAGTATCAATCAAAACGAGCCGTGTTTTGCAAATGGGGTTTCGTGCATCTCCGTAAAGTGTTAATTAAGTCATTGTATAGTAACGGATCCATAAAACCCGTTATGTCAAATCATGAGGGTAGAGTGATACTCGACTCTGAAGAAAGTTTACTAAAAGCATATTATTCCACACTGGTCAGCCTGTGCCGACTGTGCAGACTGATATAGGTCGATACTTTATGCAGATGCATCAAACCACTTTTCACTGAGCACGGCTAAAATATAAATTACAGTAAAAAAAATAGAGGACATTTGTTTTTTTTTCGGTGAAAGATCGAAATTTATTTCATCGAATGAACACCATCGGTAATATTTTCACGAGTGGAAGGAGCTTTATCAAAATCAAATACAGTTCTTTTCAGTTATTCCCCGTGGCGTACTCCTCCCGCATAGCAACGCATTACAATATTATGTCAAGGGCAAGAAATGTAAGGTAAATGACGTCATATTTCCATCTGGTTGTGAGTCACGCGCAATTTACCTAGCTAACTGGAAAATAAAAATCGGTATTTTCACTGGTCGTACCCGTGGAATATCGAAAAATATTTTCACTGCTATTTCTCGATATCCTACCGGAAAGCATGAAATAATATGCAATATGCAGTCAACGAGACCCTTATAGAAATACATCAGGGTTTCCGAAACGTAACCTCAGAATCGTGATGTTTATGTCATAACCAGACACAATCACTGAAATCAAAAGGATTTTAACAACCGAAATAAAATCAAGTGTAAATAATATTGAATTATATGATTTTGCTACCATGATTTTGACATGATTGATGTCAAGGGCTCATTTATTACGACTCGTTTATTACTGTTTACAAGTATGAACCGGCTTTTTCGTTATATTTTGAAAAGTTCGAGTGTACTAGCCAATGGAATGACTTTACACATATCCCGCACGTCGTTTCTGGTCTCGAATATGCATTCATTTACGTTTCAGAGTTAGATGCATTTTTTTTATTCGGAATCTTTGAAAAGACTCGTTTATTACTACATGATTATTATGGTTAGACTTAAATGAATTCTACGTCTTTTCCAATCTTATAAAGTGCGGTGTGTTGAAAAAAGTGGTAATAGTATTAAAGAAAGTCTCTAAGGGAGCTATCTGTTATATCAAACGGAACAACATCAGATTCTTCTACCGAATCTGGGGGACTGATTGAGATTGTCCCGTTTATTACAGAGAAATGGCGTCACAACTAAGTCTCGTCATCCTTTCAGCATTCCATATATTATGGTAGTTTTTTTTTTTTTTTTTGTTTTTGAAATGTAGCGAGGCCTCCATCAAAACTTTGCGTAAAAAGATTGTTTACCTCGAAATACTTGTTTTAATCGGTGGCATTAGTCTACATCAATTATGATTATTTCTTCGCGACATGACGATATCAGTGACCAAGCTACACATAATGTGCATGGGTGTTTATTGGACGGCCTCAGGAAGGGAAAGATACATTTGAATTTAGTCTTTGCATGTTATAGTTGGTAATTTCGCGTACCATTATCCCCTTGAGATCGGGAATCTTTTTCATTTTTCATTCTAACATGACACGTGAATTCGGCTCTATAAACACAGTGCACCGAAAGCGTGGTAAAATATACGTCATTCTATATAGAGTGACGTCATTCTGTATAAAGTGAGTCGCCTGTGGCTGTTCCATGTCTTCGCCCTCCGATATTTTTATAATGAAGGTAACTTGATGTAAGCAAATCGTCATTTTTCGCTCCTTGACCAAGGAGGAAGGAAAGTCCTCATGTGACCGATGTTGCATTCGAAATGCGATTGGGGGTGGTTGGAGTAGTATTCAGAGCATTCGAAGCAACTGCGACTCTTGTGCTTGACAATACATTCATTCTTCTTTGTCATTTGAAAGGGAGATCAGTAAAAAGGTACGTTTTTTTTTTAATGTTGTGTTTGATGCCTAAGGTTTTAATATATTTTCTTTTATTCTTTTCATATTTACCGACTGGGCAGTGGGGTTTTGTTTTGGTAAGTAAGTGGAACAGCCGTTATTTATTCAATGGAATATTATCTGCATCCGCGTTTTACTCTAAGTATGAACTTGTTTTCCTTTGATTAAGAGTTAGTCATGTTAGAATTGAAATAATCTTCTTTCTATCATGGTTTATCGTTCAATAAACCACGTTGTGAGTTATGAGGCGCAATGAATAAACCACTCGGGCCATCGCCCTCGTGGATAATTCATTGTGCCTCATAACTTACAACCGTGGTTTATTGATCGATAAACCACGATGGAAAGAAGATTATTTCTTAATTCTTACATGACACGTGAATTCGACTCTATAAACACGATGCAACGAAAGCGTGGTAAAATCGACGGCATTCTATACAGAGTGACGTCATTCTGTATAAAGTAGCGTGAACCGACCTGTTTTCGATTCCCCGTGAAATGAAATTGTCAATTAAGCCCTTCGAAAACACGTCGGTAATGATGGATGAATTGTGTCCCTGAATATCAAGGATTTTAGTAAGTACAAAATACTTACCACAGAAACACTGCAGGAAACACAGGAAGCCAATGAATGGTATCAGCAACATTATAATAGCAGTAATGATACCACAAAGAAACCTCTTCTTGTCTGCATAAAGAAATTTACATATCTATAAAAAATATTAGACACAAACTTACTCTATATCTCGAAAATGTTTTAACTGTATAAACACATTTGTCTAATTTTCATGACCACATAATGCTATGTTTGTGGGTCATGATGACTTAATAACCTTGAATTTCTTCATCTTTATTATCGTCTCATTTATATACGAAGCAAAGTTAGAACATTATATAAAAACTCTTCTAGTAAAAAGTATGTTACCATTCTACTAAGAGATTATAAGAGAAAACATTATGCAAAATGAATAAATTACGAACAATAGCTCCCCATGAAAAAATGGCATTTTTCATGAGGAGCTATTGTTCGTAATCAGTGTTTATAAAAAGATAACGATAAAAAGAAGGATCACTTGTGCAAAAAAAGAAAAAGTCCGTCGTTCTAAAATATCGTGACATTTCGTGACATATCGGCACATGCCCGAATCAAAGTAACATTTGTGTAAAGGAAAACTTGATTGTCGTTGGTTGGTTTAAAAATCGGCATTGGCTTTTGTAGCAACTTCATATAATGTATGCCTTAATCGTTTATGTAGCATTCTAGGAGTGCATGTCGTCGATCTTCAATGGTTCCACAAAAAGAACATTTTCGAGTTTCAATTGACAAAACTTCATATCGAACCTTTCTTTTCTTTCATGAACCCTGTATGCTTCCATCCATTCCATTTGTTTACCATTTTTTTAAGTGAAGTTTTCCAGTAAATTTTATGGAGGACATTTGTTTTTTTCGGTGAAAAGTTGAAATTTATTTTCTCACAAACATGAAAGTTCACAACAAATGCATAGCTCAAATACAAACAGCCCCGGCTGGGATTCGAACACGTCCGACAAAGTACCTAATTTTTGAGGTTGAAAAGACCAATACATTTACCACTGAGCTAAAGAGAATTCTACCTTACTCAGTTGTCAGGTATTGATTTCATACGGCACGAAGCTATGCAGGAAGGCCTGATCTACCGTAACACGCCGCTCTTAGATGTCATCATTTTGATGATAGAAAGCCTTATCAGGCAGTAAGTCTATCATTTAGACAACAAATGGCTAAATGGCCAATCCAGAACGAGCCCCCATCTTACGAACACAAAAGTTCGCAACAAATGCATAGTTCAAATACAAACCGTCCAGGCTTAGATTCGAACATGTGCGGCAAAGATCCTCGTTTTTCAGCAATGTGTTAGTTCGATTTTCGTTTTTTCGATTTTCGAGATTCAAAAGAAGTTAGTTCTATTTTCGATTTTCGAGATTGAAGAAAAAGAACTTAGTTCGATTTTCATTTTTCGATTTTCGGACTCTTGCTGTTGTTAAAGTTTTTATGCTCAAAACTTTAGTTTGGTATGCGGACTGATGCCGAATATCATGTTTTCAATGTCAAAACTCAACATTGCCCTTCAACCAAAGAAAAACTTTACAAAATTTGAGTATCGAAATAGTGCTTTGTATTTCGATTTTCGATTTCCGATATTCGTACTCTTAGATTTTTTAAAGTTTTTCTTTGGTTGAGTGGTCATGTTGAGCTTTGACAAAGCAGTATTTCGATATTAAAATTTTGTAAAGTTTTTCTGTAGTCGAGGGGTTATGTTGAGTTTTGACATTGAGAGAACAATATTCGGATTCGGTCCGCATGCCAAACTAAATTTTTGAGCATAAAAACTTTAAAAACAGGAAGAGTCCGAATATCGAAAATTGAAAATCGAAATACAAAGCAGTATTTTTTTGAATCTCGAAAATCGAGAAACGAAAATCAAAGTAACTTCTTTTTTTGAATCTTGAAAATCGAAAAACGAAAATCGAACTAACTTCTCATTGATTCTCATTGCTTCGTTTTTCCAACGTTTAAAATAGGCCCTGACCTAGAGAGAATTCTCCCTGACGCAGTTGTCAGGTATTGTTTTTATACGGAAAAAATCTATGCTGTAAGAAAGATTGGTCTCCCGTAACAATTTCATCGGTAATATTTTCACTAGTGGAGCAGCCACTCGATGAAATACATTTTGATCTTTCACCGAAAAAAAAAATGTTCTATCTATTTCATTTATTTTATTTCTAATCCTTTTTTGGGGTCGGACTTTCGTCAAATCCAGTACAGTTGTTTTCGGTAAGCATTACACTAAATCGTAAAACGCAAGAAATGTAGGATAAATGAACGCAAGTTACATCATACTTCCCTCTGGTTGAAGGGCACGCGCTGTTTACCTAGGTAACATGTGCGCGAGAATTACTGTTTCCGCCTTTTATTTAAGTGTTAGAAAGTATGAAATTGGTATTTTTGACTGGTCGTAACCCTACGTGTACACCATGTTCCCGGAGCCAGGGCAGCCCCGATTGTCCGATACGTGGCGTGCCGTGAGATTTAGGTCGTTTTTTTTTTTCTCCATTTTTAGTAATTTCTCTATACGATGCTTCAGGGTATCCGTGACAAGCCGTAAAGGGAAGAGGTTGCTCAGTTCTACGGTGCACAAATATCTCCTTAGGCTACATGTGTTCTACCACGGATGCGAGTACGTCCCATCCCGGCCAAGCCCTGTCATGTTTCTAATGTTCCTTTCAGTGTCTAACAAGTTCATCACGTTCTGCCAAGGTTTTCACATGCGTAACGAAATGCAAAGATGAAAAAGATTTTGTTTTTGTATATTTGCATGGTGCATTCATACAATACTTGTCTCAGAAAGGTAGATTATGCAGCCGGGACGGAATTGCATATTGCAGTAGGCAAGAGGAAAGAGAAGAAGAAGGGCGAAAAAACCAAGATTCACGTGGGTGCGCGAAAGGATAAAGAAAAAAAAGGAAGCAACATCTTGGCCACTGCTCAACACTTCTGACCAGAGAGTTAGACACTGAAGATATCAACACTTTATAAAACTATCTAATGACCTTTGACAAAATACTGGAACGGGTAATATCAGTCATTGAAAGATAGAGCGAGAGGTAAACCTGTGCCTTACACCCTTATCGGAAATTATTCCTGACTCTTAGACATCAGACCAAAAGAGACAATCATTCATTACTCTCCTGTGCATTTTGTTGTAGAAAAGTAGTCAGATCTGCCATATTATTGGAAAACTTTGCAGTGCATTGTAGAAGCATACACTGATAAGGTATTTGCTGTTCCTGTTGCGCCCAATGAGTGAAGAGCCCCGACTTGGGAATTTGAGAGACACCAGGCCTTCGTGGATCATGAGGTTGAACCTGGTCCTAAACCGGTGATATTATAGGTGGTGCCGTGAAGATGGACCTTGTTACCTTGTGGTTCAAAAATACCAACTTTGATTTTTTGGACTCATTTTCCTATTGCAGCTTTTATATGCGCCCAGACCGTGTACGTCCGATGAGGCCGTGTAGAGCGCAACGCGTAATAACACGCCGAATCCATAAGGCCTTTGGGTGAAATAGCACTCTCTATTCGGTGTGCGTAATGATTCGGGTTACGCCCCTTCCTAGCATAACTCTTTCCAAGGACTGATGAAAGCCTTCGCGACAGGATCCATTCCTGACCCACAATTAAACGTTATCTCGATGTGCATGTTGATTATATCGGATAGGAGCCAGCGGCTTGTGTGTAGTGTTTTCTGTTGTACTGCTGAAATTAGGTTGGATTACAATCTGCCGTGACATAACTGGGGTACTGGCTTGAACTTCATTTGAAATGGTGATAAGTGTCAACCCCAAATTCTTTAACCTACCTTCTCTTGTCACAATTTATGTTTGTGTTATTTACGTTATTTGTCTATAATGCTATTGTGCTCATGTATTACATTTTGTGAGTTTGAGCCATTAAAAGATTTTGTCTGTCTGTCTGCTAAAAACGGCAAACTAAGCAAGGAAAGAAACGTTTAATGTTTGCCAGATATTATTAGTTGTACGGTCAGGTGGCAGGGGATTTGGAAACTTGTTCACGGCTGTGGAGAATCATGTCGCCAACTCGCCTTCTCGCCTTCGGCTCGGGGCGACATGATTCGCCACAGTCGTGAACAAGTTTCCAAATCCCCTGCCACCTGACCATTCAACGAATTTATTATAATGCAAAGTTTTTTTCATTCCTACTTGTATTTAGTGAAATTTCCCTGCTTTATGGTCTCACGAATTGAGTACGCTGACGAAATAAAATTGCCCTTTTGAGTGCCCCAATTCAATGAAAATGATGTCACTGAAACCTTGGTAAAACGTGCAGTTTGGTGCATGAACTTGATGTTATTTAAGGAATGAAGAAAAGTACGATTATTATTAGTATTATTGTTGCTGTTTTTTTTTTTTTTTTTACCTCGATCAAAAAAAAAAAAAAAAAAAAAAAAAAAAAAAAAAATCTCTTCTTTCCTTATAATTCAATATCACAGACAAAAAATATGCAATTAAATAATACTAACTGCTCTTTTTGTAAATTCATTATTGCGTACTTATTTAATGTCCATTTCCTTGATATTTCATATAGGGCAGTAAAGCTGCTCGTTCATGACGTAAAATTGACGAAAATTCATGACGTCATTTTAGTATTGAACATTTGCAGATTTAGTAGAATTACTATTAGAAGTTCAATACGCTAGAAGTAAGTTGAAAAGAAGATCGTTAGAACCCAGCAAAGTGACAATGAGTTTTAAGCTCTCTCTGTAGGTTTATTGTTGGATATTTTTTTCAACATTCAGAGAAAATAAATTTAGCTAGCAATTTCAAATTCGGACTGGATATAAAATCAGAAAGAAAAACATTATGAAATCTCGTATAGCTCTACGTGTTTATTTACATTAGTCTGATAGCAAAAGTAGTTTTGGCACTGCTGATTTTTTATTTTCATGGAGCTATGAACATTTTTTTTCAACCAAACAGAACTCGCCAATATTCATGAAAATAACTAATATTGAATTATTGAAACATTGACTTAAACTTCAAGGTAAGTAATTACGCATTTTAATGATTTGTTGGCAAAAGTAAACGATCATTAGTGGCCATAACTTTACAATGCATGAGTTTCAACATTTCACAATTTGCGTACCTGACGAAATGATGGCTCGTTTTAACCTCCTGCATTTGTTTGAGAATGACAACAAACGATAATAGATGTAACTATATTCATTTATTTTAAAACGTAATTCATTATTTCCGCTTTAATGACAACCATCGAAGAAAAGTAGCAATAATATGATGCAGGCTACTCAGTATGTTTGTCTTGCGGGATGCTCGTATCGATCGACGCCGCCATTTTGGATGTTGTGTTGGAAGTTTAGTTATGTATACGGGGCTCTCGAAAGGGAAACTGCTTTTACGTGGATTTTGCAAGTGTACAGAAATATATGTTCGGGGCATATCAAGTCAGATCGCTAGAAATTTCTTTGCAGAATAATAAATATGTACATATATCCGGCAAACATTACACTATTTTTTTCCTTGCTTAGTTTGCCGTTTTTAGCAGTATATATTCAGTATAAATATATAAATATACATGTCATCTTCTGTGAAGAGTAGGCTTAATGCATCTGCAAATGTATCGACCTATATCAGCTTGCGCAGTCTATTCAGGCTGACATGGGTCGAAACTTTTTGCTATTTGTAAATTTTCTGCATGGCCTTCTACCCTCTCCACCCTCATATCTAGTCGATTTTTATACTAAATGGATTTTACAGATCCATAGTTATGGGACGGCTTGCATGGTATAATGCATCACGGAAATGCATTATTAGTTGTACGGTCAGGTGGCAGGGGACTTGGAAACTTGTTCACGGCTGAGGTGAATAATGTCGCCCCAAGCCAAAGGCGAGGTAGCGACATTATTCACCACAGCCGTGAACAGGTTTCCAAGTCCCCTGCCACCTGACCGTACAACGAATTCATTATACTGCAAAGTTTTACCATTCCAACGTGTGTTAAGCGAAATTTACCTGTTTTTTGGTTTCAAAAATTGAGTACGCTGACGAAGTAGAATTTCCCTTGTGAGTGCCCCAATTCAATGAAAACTGACGTCAATGGGAACTGACGTCACTGGGAACTGACGTCAACGTGCAGTTTGGTGCATAATCTTGATGTTAATCTTGAGCGACACCGCCATTTTGGATGTTGTGTTGAAAGTTTAGTTATGTATACGGGGCTCTCGAAAGGGAAACTGCTTTTACGTGCATTTTGCCAGTGTACATGATATATATGTTCGAGGCATATTATCCAATCAGATCACGAGAAATTTCTTTGCAGTATAATAATAAACCCTCGTTGGCCAAAGCATAGTTAATGCACATCATGTAAAGAAAAATGCTTACTTGTTCTTTTCTCCGCAAATACAACATCTTTGCATAGTACTGCAATGAACAAAAATTTCAATATCTAAGAGGTTTTACTATGATTGAGTACGGATGAGTGTAAAAGCGGGAAACATGGCATGACCGCCTACATAGAAGTCATCATGACGATCTGAAATTTTAATACTTGGGCGGCACTGTGGCAAAAAGGGGTTTAAATGCATCTCCGTGATGTATATACCATGGAAGTCATTATATAATTATGGATCCATTAGGCTAGTCATTTGAAATGCAGAAAATTGACCTATAGCAAAATAGTATCGACCTGGGTCCGTATTCACCAACCATTCTTAATAACGTTCTTTGTCTTATTCTGACTGAAAGTAACAGAACTTCTGATTGGCTAAACCAAATGGTTCTAATATTGATCAGTTTTACAACAATGTTATCACTAATAGACCTTTTTTTTTCAATCTTGTGGCAGACCACTTTAGTGGGCATTTTGACAGAAAGAGAAATTGCTCGTTATGATGCTGCTGCTGCTGCTGATGATGATGATACAGATTAAAGTAACTCATTTCCATAAAAGGACATTTTATATACGGCCGAGAGCCATACTGTCAACGGCCTTGACTACTTCCTAGTCGACTGTGTTTTCTGATCAATAATTCTAAAAGTACGGAAACCAATCTGTCGAAAAACTAGATCAACCGAAAAACGAATGTATTCAAAATGTCCGTTTGTTACTTGATATAGTTTAAGCTTCATATTTAAACGGGTTACTAAAAGTGCAACAAGAGGAGTCGAGGCGTCGAGGACTTCATCTTTGTTTGGGTCCTAATAGACGCTTATACTACTTGAGTGACCTATCAGGTTTCAATATACTATGAAAAGAAAACCATTTTTCAGTTTACTTTAGTACTGCCTACCTTGTACGAAAATTGAGGACCCATTGTGTATTGATGTCCTTATTAAAGAAACGATTGTATTCAACAAAACTTCAGATAGGATATATTGTACTAAGGGCTTACTTAGTTTCAGTTCTCGCATCAATATTGACCATCCCAGGTAGTCCAACTCTGTCGGAGTGTCCGACTGGATACCATATTTCTTCCTCAGCTTTTTCTTCAGTAGTTTGTAACCGCTCGAGTTCTTGTCGTCCGTAAATACAATGGTCTAGAAAAAAATCATACAGATACCAAGATTGCATATGCGACAGACAGTCCTGCAGAACTCCAGATAGAGGGAGTGATTTCAAAATCGAAAATGTTAATTATTCTCCAGTAAACCCTATGTTATGGGTACTCATTAGAATCGTCTCATCGAGACGATTCTATTGAGTACCCACAACATAGGGTTTCAAAGACAAATAATGGATTTACAATATCATCAATCGCTCTTATCTGGAGCTCTGAACCCTGTATGCTAAAAAGCGTCGCTCTCATACCGAGCGTCTATTTTCTGCAACAGGGACTTCACTAGACGCCAACGTTATGGTACTATATTTCTGCGATGATGATAACTGACCAATGAAATGACAAATTGCCATTACCAGCAACAAAGTCTGATTGGCCAATACAGTCTCACAACAACGGCTTAAATCATGGTCATTAAAATCGAGCATGAGACTGGCCCACACAGCATTTATTTCATTAGACTTGTGAACACCAAATCTCGGACCACTTGAGGGTCGTGGGCTCGATTGCCACTACTGGTCATCTAAAATTACTAATAGTGTTTTGGATGAGACGTTAAACCATGGTCCCGTGTGGCTGTGATATACATCGAACATGTTAAAGAACCAGGGCCCGGTTTCACGAAAAAACTTCCGTACTCAACTCAACTGAGTTTACAGGCTTAAGTCCGTTAAATTGCTGAGTTGAGTCTGAAACGTTGAGTGCGTTTCACGAACGCGTTCTCAGCTGAGTCGCTTATTTTGTTGATTTTTCAAACGTCTTAAGCGGTATTTTTGCTACTCTTCGAAAACGAGGTAATAATATGTAAAAGTTCGGGAACGACTGTCAATATCGTTGTCGTCTGCAATAAATTAAACCAATTTTCCTGCATTAAAAAAAGTACATACAGTTGTAACAAGCCATTTTATGGAATTCTAGCCGTATATTCATGCATCGGTATGAATGTCACCATCGTAAATAAACTGTTTCGCTGTGGTTCTAGTCAAAATTTATTGAATTTGTTTGATATTCGAGGCCAAAAAACGGGGAAATTAAAAAGGATATGCATGCATGATTCGCGCTGATTCACTTTATGATAGGTCTTTTCCACATGAATTAACTGTGTCTTGTTAATTGTCCACAATGCACTAAATACATAGGCGGGGATGTCAAAGTGCAGGTGAGGTTCGCCCGCCCGGGTAGCTCAGTGGTTAGCGTATCTGACTCGTGACCTGGTGGTTGTGAGTTCGATACCCGGTTGGGGCAAACTTTCTTTCCGGCGATTTTTCGCCTGACCTCTGATGCAAGTGAGAAAAGCAGTCAGTGACTTGGAAAGAAAGCAGTGTCAGTACTGGTTTGAGAAATCCAGGAAACACATGCGTAGATGCACTGACCGCCGTGATATGACCTTAGCTGTTAAAACGGCGTTAAACTCCAATACAAGCAATCAATCAAAGCTAGTAAGGTTCAACAAACTAGCAGCAGTTTTAAGAGAAAGATCGCCCAGTATCGTACTCATCTGTCTTCCTGTAATATCATCCAGCTGAACGAGATGCACTTCTCAATAGATTTGAGACCACAGTTTAAACATGACTTTATTATTACTAGCCGGAAATTTCAAGATTTGAACTTCTTGAACATACATGGCACAGCTCTGACTTTGCACCGGTACTTAAAAATCCCCCCCCCCCCAAAAAAAAAGAAACAACACAGCCCCGTGAACAGCGACTTTATAGTACTGTTGATCTTACGTGAAAGAAGGCACACACTACTGTAGATATTCAAATTCAGCAGGGACTGATATGCAAGCGTTTGCAAGTGGCTTCCATGGCATCAAAAACTTGTATGAAAACATGCATGTATTATTTGTAATAAACTAGAGAAATATCCGAATTTGTCTAAAAAAAGATGTACTGAAGTATACAAACTGGTTTAATCCCTCGAGTGCAGTTTAACCCTTTACCACGCAATCCACGGTTTTAACGACCCCTAGAAGAAAGCTTTTGAAATCATGGTTGGAAAAGGAGAAAATGTTGGCAAGCAATATTTTCTCTTTTTGTCTTAATGTTTTCTACCAAATTAAAAAGAAATTATCATTTTAGCAACAGATAATTTGTCTTCTGCAATTTTTTTATGCTCTCAATTTGGTCCAGTCTAGGATTTTGTTGTTTGGTGAAGAATTAAATGGACTTTTTCAGTCTGGGTAAAAAGGAAAACATCAATATAATTTCACAAGTATTTACTATAATATTGTTAACACAAAAGAAAGGTATAGATCAAAGATCGGCCTGTACTTTCTTTGTAGTCTGATCTTGATCTGCAAAAGGTAGTTTGATCCTGAGCTAATTGTCCATGATAATGGAGATCTAGCTGACTGGATTATGCAAGTAAACTTTTAAATAAACTGTGAGTGAAACAGGAGTGAGAGCTTTATTGATTTTGAGTATAATTATATATTTCACCAAAAAGTTTCAAACAGCTAAAATATGATATGTATGATAAATTAATTTCTGACTAGGTATGAAGAAGTGACTCAAGCCAATCTAGGTATGAGTTTTTGAGCTTGTATGAAGAAATAGAGTTTATTTCATCAGCTTGTGTTTAATATGGGGAAATATTTGCCGAAAAAGGGAAAGGTATGCGAAAATAACGAGTGCCGTAAGGCACGAGTTATTTTCGCGGACCTTTCCCATTTGAGGCAAATATTTCCCCATATTAACCACAAGCTGATGAAATAAATTATATACATGTGTATTATATTTCCTCTGATTATTTTGTCAACGAATGCCACTTTTAAAACTTATGTTTGTAATAAACTGAGCAAATATCCAAATCTGTCAAAAATACATGCACTGAAATATACAAATACATGTATCTTTAATGGTACCCCTAGAATGCAATTCAACCCTTTCTCAAACAACCCAGGAAACATTGAATGATGTTTTACGCCGCTTTCAACATTACTTCAGTCATATTACGGCGACAGCTCACATATTCGTGTATTTCCTGGGTATTACCAGTACTAGGCTAGGGCTCTGAAGTGTCTTGCCCAAGGACACTCTCACAAAAAGAAAACATTGTTGGAAAAGGAGAAAATTCAGAATTAGCATTTTCTCCTTTTCCCACATTATTTTTTAACTCATGAAAAAGAGTAATCATCTTTTTATCACCAGTTAATTTGTCGTCTGCAAATGTTTTGAGTTTGGTCCCATCTAGAATTTTGTTTTTTGGTAAAATGTTAAATGGACTTTTTCCAGTCTGGAATAAAAAGGACAAAAGCAATATTATTTCCAAGGTATCTGCCATAATACAAAAGACAAAAGAACAGTAAAGATCAAAGATCAGACATCACATTCTATGCCATCTGATCTTGATCTACACTGTTTAACAGAGGGAGTCTATCTTGAGCTATTTTTCCATTAAAAAAGGAATATTTAGCTGAATGGACATTTGCATCTAAACTTTTGCATAAACTTCTTTTTCACGTGCAGATTATTCGATAGGATATGGTGGTATGTTTTCCTATGCTTAAGTGGTTTAAATAGCTTGGGTTTAAAAGAAAAAGATTTATTGCACAAATGAAATATTCATGGAAGTTTTACCAACTATAACATACATTGGACTATTACACAAAAGTTCAATTGATTGAATGTAAATTCTGCATTGGCTCTCCATTTGAACTCCTCATGACACCAACGGACCAGTCTGGAGAAAAATTGGTCTAGTACTGTCCAGGCATCATTGTACTGTACTGAATGCCTTTGTTTTGACCTATTTGAAATAAAAAAATAAATCTTTAAAGGGTGATAATGGATTGTTACCAAACAATTTTGTTTTAGCAACCCTAAGAAGGACTTTGTAAACATTGTGAGAAAAGGGGAAAATGCCGGTAATCAACATTTTCTCCGTACCCCACAATATTCTATACCTTTTAAGATTATTTTTATCATTTGAGCAACACTTTAATGTGTTGTCTGAAAATCTTTTCAATCTGGACCAGTCCTAATTTTTTTTTTCTTTTGTGATGGATGTCATCTCTAAATGCCAACTGCAAAGATCTATCCAGCTCACTTTTGTAACTTAGATGCTATTTACCATGAGTGAAATTTTGCCTTTGTACACCAAAATCAGTCTGTATGTTCATGCAAAAGCTGTCAAGTTTTAATTTCAACCTTTCACTCCTTTGAGAAATTTATCACAAAAAAAGTCTATTGAAAATGATTAATTGGAAATAATACAGCAAACTGTATAAATGTGGTAGTCAAGGTTATGGACTATGTACTGAAATATCCTTTTAAAGTGTATTATGACTGCCACAGATTTCTGTTTTTAACTTGATCATCAGTAACTTGTAATGTTTACTAAGTCTGATACCTACTGGAAATGAAAGCAACAACAACCATGTTTTCTCACAATGTTCACCTTTTCATTTCTACAAGAAAAAAAAAAAAAAAAAAAATCTTCGACAAGGAAATACACAAATCTGTTAAAACTATCAACAATGAAGTAGATTTTAAAACAGTATTTTTTCTCTGTTGACAGTAGATCTCTTTACCACAGTGGATCTGAAAAAGATTTCACAATATGTTTTTATAACCACTGATGCAGTACTGCTTCACAGACTATGTATTTTGATACTCATATTTGTAAATGTATGTCAGTTTCAGAAAAGATATAAGTAAGGAAGCAGTATAACTTGCTTGAAGTCTGTAAAACAGTGGTTTCTCTATCACTTGCAATCATATATTGAATTTGGTGCAAAAATATCTATGTGAAAGAAAGAGCATAATCACAGAACATAAATATGGCAAGAAAAAGTCATCAATGCATGTTAAATGTGAGAAAAAAAGTTGCCTTTACATGTATGTATTTGAAGATGATTTTTGAGCAAATTCATTACTCCATAGATACGACAGATATTTTTCCAGTATACCTATTATCTTTTACCTCTTTCTCTGCCAGTGGAGACTGAGATAACTTTTGGAGATAGTAGATCATGATTAGAGAGTGCAGTCTGCTACTGATGCTAATATTTTACCAAAACCATCTTACAGTGCACTAATTATCTATTTTCAGACTATGAAATAAGTTAAGTCTGTTTATTTTGGCAGCAAAAGATTTTAAAGAAACATTCAATTTGCCAGATTCTTGAACAAGACATACCTGTCATTTTCATAGAATGCTGACCTCCAGGTCCTGAATCAGAAATGATGATGTGCAATGCTAACTACTACGTCCCTTTACTAATCACTTAACCGTCATCACCCAAATATGTGTTTATTTACCTAGGATGAGAGTGACAGAAATGAAAGTTTTGTATTGAAAAGAAGAAAAATAAAAAACAAAATGAAAACAAGATGAAACCTATGTTGTGGTACTAAAGGGAATTACAAATGGATATCTACTATACAGATTTTAGAATTCCAATCACCATCTGATAATCAGAAATCAACCAGATATCTGATCCTCTGACAAGTTACTTGAGAATGATTGTTACTTCCTATATGCCTGATTGTTTGCCATACAGCTCCCAGCCTCAGTTCATTTGAAGCCAAACTGAAGCCAGGTGATAATTGATAAACTGGCAAATAATGATAAATTTCAACATCTAACATGTTCATCCTATTACACTTTCATTTAAATTTTAGTCAAGTTAACAAGAGATGCAAACACAGTTTCACTTCAATATCTGCCTTTATAATGAATAACCAAACCCTTTTAACTTTAAACAAAAATATAGGCCAACACATACATACATATTTTGAGTTTTCTGTTTCAAATTTAAGATTATTTCCATTACCTGAATAATTATCGGACTTGTAGTAGATTGGACTTGCAGAGCCCGTGCAGGCTGACCTGGACCAAAACTTTTCACTACTGGTCAATTTTCTGTATGTCAAAGGACCAGTTTACCTCATGATTCTGTCGATTGTTAGACAAATTGCATTTTATGGATCTATGATCATCTGATGACTTACTTTGTATCATACACTACTGAGATGCATTAAGCCTCCTTTTGCCAGAGCATGGCTCATATCTACATTTACAACACTGGATTCTGGATCAAGTTTGTTTTCAAAAGTTGGATAGTTTTTCACCCGTGACAACCGATTTGTTGTTCTGAATCATTCAATCAAAACATTGTCTTGATACATGATTATTTCTATAAATGTAGAATCGTATTCAACGCAAGAGTGAGTTTATGCACTTATTTGTCCATTTCGTTTTCAAATTTTGGCGGACAAACAAAAAGACAGTTGCTATAAACAAGCCTTTTGCTCAAATTACTGATTAATTACTACCGATGACAAGCTTCCTGGTCATTGAAAGTGCCGAAAAATTGTATTTTCGGTATGAAATATTGCGATAGAAAGTCTTATTGCAAAGTATAAAAATACTCAAATCTTACCTTGGACAGAATCTTGTAAGTAGTCATCGTATTTGTCTTCAAATGCGGTGTTTATGTATCCGTGTAGATCTGCATTAGGTAATCGCCGTTTTCAAGCAGGAAGTGATAATCTCTGTACGGACAAAATCCCTTCGACGGTCTTAATTTTACCATAATACGATCGGACAACTCAGATATGTGACTCTGTGGACGATTTTTCCAAAATTTAATTTAGGGACGACTTCTGAATTTACGGTCGATTTCTCCAGGGGACGCTTAGAGTAGATGCTTAAGTATTCCTAAACAGAACAATCGTCATGTATATTCTGAACAGAGACGATCCTTTGAAAAATTTCCTCCATGCTTAAGATTTGAAATGGGCAAATTCTGTCCCTATATAGATGTTCTGTCGATTTACATCTTTCCAGCGGCGAACACTTCGGTAGAAATCCACCATATTTGAGTCGACAACAAGCAAGTTAAGCCAGCATAGCGGTAGACTTAAAATAACAGACTCAACTCAAGGTTTGAGATCGTTACTGAGTCTGTTTACTTTCGTGAAACGCATCTTAAATAACGAACTCAACTTAAGTCAGAAACTGAGTCCGTTAGCGGATTTGAGCAAAATAACGGACTTAAGTTATTTCGTGAAACCGGGCCCAGGTGTTAATTAGGATGGGTCTCGTCATGTATCTTGCACTGTTCCATAACTAACTTAAGGCCTTCTGCGGACATCGCCCATATGTTCAACCGGTGGCCACGAAAAATAAATGAAAATTCAAGAAAATATTGATGCATAACATCAGTGGCGCCGCAAATCAGTTGTTTCTGAAATAGGGCACGTTACAGCGGGTTAATTTTTTTACGCTAAGGGCATCACTTGAACAAACTTCGTAGAGGTCCAAGTGGCGATACTACATGACAAATATTTAAACTCTAGGCCATCTGGGATACGATCTGGTTTTTATCGATCTGGCAATGAAAGTACGGCATTTTACATGTTAAAAAACAAAAAATCATTCCAAAAAGAAAATCAAAGTTCGTACGGGCTCGATCTGGTAATGAAAGTACCGTATTTTTAAAAAAACTCTGAACCAGTCCAAATAGTAATCAATATGGCCACCTCAATAGGCACTTTTCAAAAATGAATAAAAATATAGTGCCGCCTCTCATGCGGCGCCACAACAAGGTAAAAAAATCAAAGAGAGCGTATTATCCAAGGACAGGTATTCATAATATCAAGGTCGCTTTCCCCGGTAATTACAAATGAGCTTACTTTGGCGCGTGTATTCCTCTCTGAAAACGAAAATACATTCTAATTACGCACACAGCGTCCTACGTGTATTGACTGGTCAAAACATTAGCTGAGACATGTAAGAATCCTGTCGCAAAGTCGCTTATTTAGCCTCAGAGAGACTTTGCCAAGCTCGGAAATTAACCCTTTACCAGACAACAAAATTCTAGCCTTGTTCAAATTGAGAGCATTTGCAGTTAATAATTTCAATATGGCTCAAATGGTGCAACTTTTTCTTGATAGGGTAGAAAATATTGTGGGAAAAGGAGAAAATGCTGGTCGCAAAATCATTTCTGCAGCGTGTGTAAGATAAGAAAATTCATAATGGCTCTATATTACATTGAAAACAAGGCAGGTCATGTGATGAAAGCAAATCTTTCTCAGCTGTATTAGACTGTATTTACAGTCGTCGAAAGAAATAGAGTTATTTAAGGAATGAAGAGAATTTTTTTTGTTTTCATGGAGGTATGAAAAAAAACCCTAATCACACTGTATGAAACCGCTACAAAAGTGTGATTAGGTTTTTTTTCATACCTCCATGAAAACAAAAAAAAAACAAAAAATTCTCTTCATTCCTTATAATTCAATATCACAGACAACTAATCTGCACTTAAATAATACTAACTGCTTTTTTTTTTTTTTTTTTTGTAATTCCAACATTGCGTATTTATTTAATGCCCGTTTCATTCATATTTCATAAGGCGGCAAAACTGCTCGTTTATGACGTAAAGATGACGTAATTCATGACGTCATTATAGTATTGAACATTTGCAGATTTAGTAGATTTATTATTAGAAGTTCAATACGCTAGAATTAAGTTGAAAATAAAGATTGTTAGAACCAAGCAAGGTGACGAAGTTTTAAGCTCTCTCTTTAAATTTACTGTTGGATATTTTTTCAATATTCAGAGAAAATAAATTCAGCTAGCAATTTGAACTTTGGATTCGAGATAAAATCAGAACGAAAAACATTACGAAATCTCGTATACATGTTTGTTTACATTAGTTTGACTGCAAAAGTAGTTCCGGCACTGCATATTTTTTTTCATGGAGCTATGAAAATTTTTTTCAGCCAATCAGAACTCGCCACTATTCATGAAAACAACTAATATTGAATTATATAGTTAATAGAAACTGCTCAAAAGAATTAAAGGATCACACAAATAACAAAATTCAAATCTTTCATTTTGCTAAACACTCAGTCTTTGTGCTCTGAATACCATCAACTTACATCCTTACTAGACAAAATGACTCAATACTTTTCTTGTTTGTTGGATTTTAAATGTTGATAAGCCATGTTAAGATGGAAATTAAGAAAGTTATATTCCGAGTTCTTTTGTTTAAAAACTCATATTTTTTTCAAATCTTTTGCTGATATTTTTGTCACTTCTTAATAATTTAATACCAGTTCTTTTCATGAACATTGGCGAGTTCTGATTGGCTGAAATTTTTTTTTCATAGCTCCATGAAAAAAAAATCACATTGTGCCGGAACTACTTTTGCTGAAGGTTACTTTTGCGGGTCCTACACACTGCTGTGTTCATTTACTTTCGTTCTATTGGTTAATTTTCAGTATTGGGGATCTGAAAACTGCTTCCCTATTGTATTCTTGCGCCATACAAATATGAGTGGAAGGGGCTTTAGAAACTCCAACGTTAGATTTAAAAATAAAGAAAATGAATGCAGTTTGAATTAGTTCCGTGGGTGTATGTTGTCTGTAATATAAAATTATAAGAAATGAAGAGAATTTTATTTTTTTCATGGAGGTGTGAAAAAAGAAAAACCTAATCATAGTGTGATTAGGTTTTTTTTTTCATACCTCCATGAAAAAAATAAAATTCTCTTCATTCCTTAATGAAAGAAGAAAATGAGAAAGAAAAATGACACCTCCGGTCCTCTTAAAAGCCTGTGTGGCATATCAAAAAGGCAGCTTTTACAGACATAGCTCAAACATCATATGTGCAAACCAAATCGTTTTGCCTGTTCTGAGATTAAAAAGGATTAGGACTGAATGAACTTACGAGCAGAAAATTATTTGCATTGTCTTGCTGTGGATGAATTCTCTTGTGATCAAAATCAAGGAAATGTGATTTTTTAATTTTTTTGAGCAGTGTATTTAGAGCTAATAGTATACTCAGCGTCAATGAAAAGTCAACAGGTAATAGACGAAAAGAAAGTGAACCTTGGATAGTTTGCCTTCAGAAAATTGATTAGAATTCATTTTTGCACGTGCAAATAAAGATGGACTACTCAGATGTGCAAGCACGTGAAATTTGTCAGATACGGGTCAGGAAATGAGTATAATAACTTTCAACATAATTGAAAAATTCTCTTGAAAATTATTCAACTTTAGTACCTGGTGACTTTTCATTGACGCTAAGTATATTTAGTACGAATTAGGAGATAAACATTGTACTCGAACTATGCATGTTTAAATAATCGATATAAGCGGTGCTCCGGCAAATGGGGGTTTAATGTATCTTCGTGTTGCATTATGCCAAGCAAGTCATCACATAGTTATGGATCTATAAAATCCATTATGTCCAACACCCGATTTAATCATGCGATACAATGGTCCTTGGACATGCAGAAAATTTACAAAATATTAAAAAGTTTCGACCCATTCAAACCTTCACGGACTGCACAGGTTGACACGTGTCGATACTTTTTGCAGATGAGTCATGCTCTGTGAAAAGGGGGCTTAATGCATCTGCGAAAAGTATCGACTCAGGTCAGCCTGCGCAGTCCGCGCAGGCTGACCTGGGCCGATACTTTTCGCTATAGGTCAATTTTCCGCATGTCAAAATACCAGTCTGTCTCGTGATTAAGACGGTTTTTACAGAAAATGGATTTTACGGATCGATGATCATATGATGACTTAGTAGTCTGGCTCAGACGCATTGAACGCTCTTTTTCACGGAGCATGACTGACATTTAACCGTGATACCTTGACTTTTCTAAACAAGAGTCTCTCGCCACTCTCCAACATTCGCGTGCCGCCATTTTGACACAGGATGACCTCGAAATCGATCGGGACCTCCACTTCAGTAAGGTCACCGATCCAGAGACACTTTAAGTCGAAAGTCGTCAAAACATTGCTGATCATCTTGTACCACTCGTGGTCTTTAGAGCCGGGTTGGCTATCAAACAAAAATAAACACGTATTCGGAACTTCTGGCTGTTGCCTTGGAAACAGGAACCAAAGTAATTGGGGCCACCAAGATGCCAGGTCGGCCATGTAACTACTTGTGTGTATAACAGGCAATTTCGTTTCCGGCTTTACACAACTTTCTAGTAAAATCGTGTACTTCCCGGTATCTTCCGGGTCAAATCGGCTGATTATATTCTCCACTTTCTGGGAAAAGTCGGTGGCATCTTGACAAACAATTACGGCTTTCCAGAACTTCACCGCGTCACTGTCGGTAAAGTCCGAAAACGAGTAGGCGTCGATTTCAAATTTTATTTCGTCCGTAATTTTCTCTAGATGTTCCGGGACCTCCTTGAATTTTTGCTCTCCTAAAGCAAGTGAATTCTCAAAAATCAGCAATATACGTTTACGTCCCATTTTTTGCTAGAGTCAAATACACAATGTTTTATTTTTATCAGTATTTTTCCTCTCTGCACTAAAATTTATCTTACACGTTTAAAATGTGATCCGTTGTCTTCTTTGTCAAATGTTCAAGTAATGTTTGCATGCTAGATGTCAAAGAAATGCTATATCTGATTGGCTGATCCATAGGGTTTAACCAATCAGAAATTGTGTTACTTTCCAAATCTGGAACAAATGGAGGGGAGGTAGAATGGTTGGTGAATAGGGCACAAACACATTGTAACTAAGCAAATACGCGCAGTGCTGTTGCATTGTATTACCACTGCTCGCTGACTTATGTTTCCAATCCTTTTCTTCTTGGATTCAACATTCGCACCCTGCAGTATACAACTTCTGAAATTACTGTAGCAAAAGGAGAAGTTGTGCGTAACGATCATTTTATCCTTTTGCGTTAATCCTATACAGACATACATGTATATATATATATACTTCACGTTTGTTTATGGTGAAATTCTAGACTTTACGAAGTTATTTCTCAAAGTTGTCTGCAGCAAATTTGCGTTTAACTCTTTATCAAACGACAAAATTTTACACTTGTCCAAATTCAAAGCATTTGTAGACGATAATTTAAACGTGGCTTATATGATGAAATTTGTCTTTGAATGGGTAGAAAACATTGTGGGAAAGGGAGAAAATGCTGGTTACCAGCATTTTCTCCTTTTTCCACAATGCTTTCAAAAAGACTTCGTCCAACGTTTAAAAAACACGGTTTTTTCAGTGCGAAGGAGGTTTAGGACGACAATTATGGTCGAACAAATGGACAATAGACCAGACTTGCTTTATTGGCAAAAAACTTGAGCCATTCTCTGGCAAAAGGGAGTTTAACGCACCTCCGTGATGCATTATACCTAGGAAGTTCTTACATTATTAGTTGTACGGTCAGGAGGGAGGGGACTTGGAAACTTGTTCACGGCTGTGGTGAATCATGTCGCCACCTCGCCTTCGGCTCGGGGCGACATGATTCACCACAGCCGTGAACAAGTTTCCAAGTCCCCTGCCACCTGACCCTACAACGAATTTATTATACTGCAAAGTTTTACCATTCCAACGTGTGTTAAGCGAATTTTACCTGTTTTTTGGTTTCAAAAATTGAGTACGCTGAAGCAGTAGGATTTCCCTTTTGGGTGTCCAAATTCAATGAAAACTGACGTCACTGGGAACTGACGTCACTGAAACTTTGGTAAAACGTGCTAAAACGTGCAGTTTGGCACATAATCTTGATGTTAATCTTGATCGACGCCGCCATTTTGGATGTTGTGTTGAAAGTGTAGTCGTGTATACGGGGCTGCCGAAAGGGAAACTGCTTTTACGTTGGTTTTGCCAGTGTACATGATATATATGTTCGGGGCATATTATCTAATCAGATCACGAGAAATTTCTTTGCAGTATAATAAAATTATTTATCCATAAAATCCATTTTGCCGTACTAACGACAGACTGAATCATGAGGAAGCTTGGTCCACTGACATTCAGAAATTGACCAATAGCAAAAGGTTTCCACACAAGTCAGCCTGCGGTGAGTGCGCAGGCTGACTTGTGTCGATGGTGTTTGCAGATGCATTAAACCCCCTTTTCACGGAGCACGGCACATTGTTCACATTAGACATGCATGCATAGTTTTACTCAATTACAGAGCAAATTAAAATACCTTAATGGTAAAAACAAGTCAAATGTTAAGCCATTAGCACGTTGCATGTAATGCATGATAAAATAGAATTGAGGAATATTACCCCTCCCCCCCGCAAGGCTGCTAACCGTGATTCAAGGACCTTTTACGGACAGTGTAGATCAAGATCAGACTGCATAGAATGTACAGTCTGATCTTGGATCTACACTGTCCGATAAAAAGATATCTTTGTCCAAAAAATGCATTCGAAGTAGCGAAATTTAGGTTTTTACTATCCGCTTCACTTCACAGTTTTATTCCACTTAATTAACTGGATAAAGGTTCTTTTAAGTTTTAGCAGGATTTCATTTTTGTTTGTAACTTATAACAGAAGTTGGGGCTGAAGTTGCCGAAGTAGTAGTAGTAGCAACATCAGCAGCAGCAGTTGCAGATATGGCCTGCAACACGCGAAAAAGGGCATTCGGACATTTGCGTAAAGTATCGTTTCGGATCAGCCTGCGCAGTCCGCGCAGGCTAATCCAAAACGATACTTTCCGTTTTTTTATGTAATTTTCTGTTTTGTGCAAGTCTACAGTAGCACAAAATCTAATGTAGTCGTAAAGTGCCGTCTCGGATTAGCCTGCGCGCACTGCGAAGGCTGATCCGAGACTATACTTTACGCAAATGTCCGAATGTCCCTTTTCGCGTGTTGCAAGAAGTAGTAGTACTTGTAAGAGTAGCAGTGGTATTAGTAGTAATAGTTGTTGTTGTAGTGTAAGAGGTAGAAATTCAATTCACGTCATTTAAGCAACGTTTAAATTGTTGTCTGCACTCTGGACCAGTCTAAAATTTTTCTCTCCCACCCTTTAGGTGTTCTTTCACAACTATTATTTGTTTTTTTTTTTTACTTGATAGGATAGAATGTTATTATTGCTCTTCACAGTACGTTCTTAATGTCTTCCATATTATTTATTGTCGTTCAAGAAAATCTCTATAGCTGGAACAAGAAGGTCTTCAATCATATTCTGTTAAAATATTTCTATTTAGGATATCCTCCTTTTTTTTCTTTTGAAGAATGAATTCTATGTATGTTTAATAAGGGGATGACCGAATCTAAGTTGTGAGAACTTGTGGCCAAACCCTTTTGTTTTATATGTATTTTATGTAAAAATGTTTTTTTATGTAAGAGTTTGTAAATAATGGCAATAAAATATGTTTAAACCAAACTAAACAGCCAAATAACCCCCCCCCAAAAAAAAAAATCAGACGGGTTTCCCAAATGCGCTATTGCCTTTTCAAAACAAGTTAATACCCGACGCTCTGGGGAAAAAGTGTTTATTTCGTCTTTGCAATGCATTATACAAAGCAATTCGTTGCTTAATATTGACCAGTTTGAAAAAAAAACTGAATCATGAGGTAGAGTGGTCCCTTGAGATGCAGAAGATTCACTAAGAGCAAAAAGTTTCGACTGAGCGCTGACCTGGGTCGATAGTTTTTGCAGATATATCAAAAGACCTTTTCACATAGCGCCACTCAAATATTTCTGTACCATCAGACAGAATGCTGAAACCTTTACCGCACAATGCCGACTTTTATCGACCTTAGGAAAGAAGCCTTTTGAAAACATTGTAGGAAAAGGAGAAAATGCTGGCAATCAGCATTTTATCCTTTTCCAATAATGTTTTCTACCATAAGAAAAAAAAAAAAAAAATGGCATCATTTGAGCCACATTGAAATTGTCGTCTGCAAATGCTTTCAATTTGGATAAGGCCAAATTTTTGTCGTCTGGTAAAGGGTTAAATTGCGTTCGGATGACTTGACACTTTGTGTTGATACAAAGTTTGCGTTTTTATTGTCTCTTTGCACCGTGAGTCAATAAAAACCGGGGTTTTTTTATTTGGTCTCGTAGCTGGCTATTTTTGAAAGCATTGTTGGGAAAGGAAAAATTGCTTATACAGGCAATTTTTCCCATGCCCGCAATCTTTTCACTTGTATTCAGATAATAAACTTTATTGTATGCATATTAATCTTGATTATCGATACTTCAAATGGTTAAGAATTGTCAGCTGAAGATTTTCTTTTTTTTTTGGGGGGGGGGGGGCGGGGGGGAGGTGATTGATATAATTGCTTTAATTTTTGCCAAGTGATAAACAATAAACATAAGATTCTAGTAATTAAAAAAAAAAAACATTATTCGAAAGTGACAAGAAAGGAATTCAATTTTTCTGAAAGATTCGAAAAATTCTGAGAAAAGGAGAAAATGTTGGACACCAACACCTTTTCCCAACACGTTTTCAAAAGCCTTCTTTTGCAAGGTTGTTAAAACTCTGCATTGTTTCGTAAAGGACGAAAGCGCATTTTGTCATTATGTGAAATGATATATCAGCTAAAAGTTAGTTCTTTGCAACACGCCAAGCCACGATAGCTCAAATCAGTGATTCAAAGACAGACAACGCATGACGAAAGAGGATATCTGCATAATTGTACAAAATATAAATAAAGACATTTCAGACTTAATGCAAGAACCTCTGAAATATGACTTAAAAGATTTTCCCAAACTAATAATTCCAGTCGCATTTAAAAATGGTAAACAATAATCTGACCACTGTCGGACGAAAAGCATTCTAATTCGCCCGACATAAAATGGATTATTCGTACCCATCTTATTAGAATCCAAACTGGTTTCATTACCGGGAAAGGGTATTCTAAAAAAGGTCGAGCCTCAGTAGCTCAGTCAGTATCGTTTAGGACCTGAGAACAGAGGGTCGCTATTTCGATTTCCCTGCTCGGCCAATTTTTTTCCGAGGACTGATGACAGTCATCGTCACAGGAATCATTTCTCTCTCACCGCTGACCATTGTTTCGACGATGGTTATGTGGGCAAGCAGCTAGTGGCTTGGAAAGAATATTGTGCGGAGTACTGGTAAAAGAGATTCCAGGATAGCATGGATAGGTGCACTGGCCGCCGCGATATAACTGACATAGTGTTGAAAACAGCGTTTAACACCATACAATCATACAATCAATCTTTACAACACATACGCACGAAAATCTGGTCTAAATTAAAAGCATTTGCGGACAAGAAATCAAATGTGGCTCTAATGATGAGATATATTTTGAAAGGGTAAAAAACATCGAAGGAAAAAGAGAAAATTAGTACCCAGGATTGTCTCCCTTTCCACAATGTTATTGTGGCGCTGCATAAGCGGCGGCACTATATTTTTATTCGATTTTGAAATGCGCCTGTTGAGGTAGCCATATCGTTTACTATATGGACTGGTTCAGTTTTTTTTTTTCAACATACATGTAAAAATACGATACTTTCATTACCAGATCGAGCCCGTTTTTGTTTTTTAACATGTAAAATACCGTACTTTCATTGCCAGATCGATAAAAACCAGATCTTATCAACTTTGTTGTTTGGAAAAACTGTAAAATACATTTCGAGAAATAAGTTACGTGATCAAATATTATCTGTCACAAATTTTCGAAGCCGCCATTTTGAATCAAGTTGAATCAAGTTGGAAAAGTTTAAGTGGAATTTTCTTGCTCTTCGTCCCGAAAGCACTCTATGTGGTACAACCGCATGTATATTTTTGTTCTAGTAGTGTAGGGATTGCAGAAATATTGTTTTCCTCTCACGATCGTGTTCTTAAGATCAGCAATCGGATAATAGGTCAATCACTGTAATGTGCCCTATTTCAGAAACAACTGATTTGCGGCGCCATTGATGTTATGCATCAATATTTTCTTGTAGTAACTTTTCTTTATCTCAGGCTTGTTAAAACAGAGGATTGTGTGGTAAAGAAATTATAGTGGCATTTTTTTGCAGCGAGATACGAGATAGCTATTGCGATAATTTAACGACGTATATGACAAATGTTCACGCGCATCCCACTGCGCATGTATCTTTGTCGGGGACATTGAATCAAAAGTGCACTTATTTACTTTTTGCACATAATGGTAATACTATTGGTGCACTGAAACAAGTAGCACTTTCTTCGGGTAGTATTAGTGAAGAGGAAAAAATATATCTTTGAACTGTCACTGACACGGCGTTACACACTAAACAAGGAAACAAAGGCAGGAAAATAAAAGCTGTGGAAGTATAGCTGTTTCCACTTTGAAAATTATTGTTGGAAAATAAGAAATCGCTCCTATTGCGCAACTTGTCTTTTTCACACCATGTCTGCTGAGCTTTTATCCTATATTTTTCCTTGAAAATATAACTTCCACAGTGACCTTCAACCTTGTTTTCTGACGAAAACAGCACGGATAGGTGCCATTTTTATTTTTTCTTATTGTTTAGAATTATAAATACTATAAGTGTGCAAATTTTAAGAAAAATCTGTCCGTTAGAAAGTATGTATTTCTTTAAGATTAATCCTTTATTCGGTCAAATTATCTCCCTTTTTAACTCAATGGTCTATATATAACATGCATATTTGTACAGTTACCATGCTCAAAACCAAGCTTTTATACATTTTTTGTGCAAAGATATATGAATTTTCATTAAAATGATGTATGTTTGTATATTTTTCCTGTAATTTTTCTGTTTAACTGACTATCACAGAAAGGCGCTTTAAACCCAATATAAGCTGAATTTTTTAACTGTTTATACCTTTTTCAAAGGCAAATTTCTCAGAAACAAGCACGGTGACCCACATCTTTTTTACTGTAATCTCCTAGAGACATGATGAGCTTTGTATGTGCCAAGTTTTAAGAAAATCTGTCCGTTAAAAAATTTGTCAAATACGTCGTTAAGAGAACTATCGTGATAAAAGAAAACTTCCTGAAAATATTATCTAAAAAATTTCACGATAAAAATATCGCAATAATTCTAACTGTTAACATGTTTTTTTTTTTTTTCATTTCGTGTCCACAACTGACATTCACTGTATCTATAATTAGATACGGTTTCGGAACATCTTCGTCTACAACCTTATGAATTCTCCTTTTCCTGAATGGTTTTAAAGTTGCTCGTAGGAGGCATTTGGAGTCGTCTTTGTGATTTTACAGACTTCTGTTCATTTCTAGTCTTTTCATAATTTACCGATTAAGCTACAATTGGTAATGATTCGAAATTTTACTTACTGCAATCTTGTAAAGTAAAAAACTACCGAGTTCATCCAAATGATAAATTTTCTATTTATAGATATCGAGAAACAGATAGAACTATCACAATAATTTTATCTCGAATGTCAGCTTCGTGCACGATTGAGAAATTTTGCGTTAAAATATTAAGTTTATCGTGCTATTTTTTTTCAGGAAACTTTTCACTATCTCGATAAAATTTTCAGGAAACTTTAATTGATCGCGATAGTTTTCTAAAATTATCATTATAGCTATCTCGTATCTCGTGGCAGAAATATGCCACCATAAGAAATAAGTAGCTAGATAAGTTAACCCATTAGCCCTAATTCCCGCCTTTTAACGACTACAGGAAAGAGGCTTTTGGAAGCATTATGGGAAAAGAAGAAAATGCTGGTTACAATGTTTTCCGTTTTTTTTAAAAATAAATCTTATTATATGAGTCATGTTTAATTTCTTCCAAAACACTTCATTATGGATGAGTCTCAAATTTTGTCGTGTGATAATGGGTTAATGAATTATATCCAGCTATGTTAAAGACGAGTTTAAAGTTGTTTTCGCCAGTGAAAATCTTACAAAATCAGACGATATAGAGTTGAGATCAGACTGCACATTCTGTCCATTTTGATCTTGATCTACACCGTCTGCAAAAGTACATTGAGCAGCACTTGGGAACCCTTTGGTTACAATTCAGTTGAAAATTACGATTAACCTTTAAGCTGCTAAGTGCGACTCACTTACCTTTTGCGGACAGTGCAGATCAAGATCAGACTGCACAGAACGTGCAGTCTGATCTTGGATCTACACTATCCGATAAGGAGATTGTTTTCCTCCAAAAATCAGTTTTGAAATAACATTATTCTGGTTTTTACTAACATCTTTAAAGTTTTATCTAACTACTTCAGCAGGATAAGGGTTAAAATAAGTAAAAAAAATATGTATTCCCCCTTTATCCATCAACAAATGAACTCTAAGCACTTCACAGAGGATAAAATAACTCTGTACCACATAAAATCAAAGCGTTGAAAACGCTGGAGTGGCATTTGTCAAGGAAGCCATTGTGTGGAATTAATAATTTGAAAGAAAAAGAGAAATATTATTCAAGTATTGGCTTGAAAGTCAGCCTACTGAGCAAAATAATACCTTTTTGGTTGAAGGGTGAGTACTCATGACAAAGTTAGGATTATTTGTGTATTGGTGGTCTCCCTTTGATCATTTAGGAGGAGTCACGAGTAACGTTCCTTGACAGTAGGATTCATGATAGGTAGGGAGAGAAACCATGCAAATGTACCGAATAAAATAAGTTTATACCTGAAAACTTTGATTTTAAGATATCTTTGGCCGTAAAGATCTAATTCCCAACATTACAATCAATTATTTCGATCTATAAATATTCATGCACAATCAAATGGAGTAGCGTGGAGTCATGGGAACGAACAAATCCAGGGACGAACTGTTTTTGAAAGAAAAAGCCAAGGACCAAGCAGTCAGTAGACAAATATTGTGTATATCACTGCGCTAATATGAGCGGGTGAAGCTATTTTCAATCAAAATAAGTATTTCCATGATCAGTGGCCTCACCCAATGTATTTTAACATGCCATTTCCAATCTGAGTGCTATCGAAAAACTCATTTGTCTCAGAAAAATTGAGTTTAATTTGGTTTATTTCCTTCCGTTTTGCACAAAAAACGATACATGGTCTTCAAAATTCGATATTGAACTCATAGTGGCATTGTCTTCGACAAATCCTACAAAAAATGTTGACTTGTTCAAATTAAAACTATTAACCAACAATTTAAACGTGACTCAAATGCTGAAAATTCGTCTGTAATAGAATAGTAAACATAGTGGAAAAAGGTGGAAATTCTGGTTAACTGCATTTTCTACTTTTTTCTACAAGGATTTCTATAGGCTTCTTCCGCAGGGTCGTTGAAACACGGTTAAAACATGGTACCCAGTACTTTTTCCCTTTTCCACAATGTTTTTATTTTTTTCACTTTCCAAGACATTTCATTTCATTGAGTCACACTTCATGTGTCGTTTGCCAATGTTTCAGTTCTGACAAGTGTAAAAAAATTGTCGGTTGGTAAACGGAAAAGGATTCGCAACAGTGGAAACATGAAACCCAATACAGTATGGAGAAAAATGTGCACTATTGTGACTGATTAATATTACTTGGCCTGCATTATGCAAAAAGGGGCATCCGGACATTTGCGTAAAGTGCCTGTGCAGTCCGCGCAGGCTAATCCGAGACGGCACTTTACGTCAATACTAGAATGTTTCCCACAGCATACTCCCGTGAAACAGAAAATCACACACGATCGGAAAGTGTTGTCTCGGATCAGCCTGTGCGGACTGCGCAGGCTGATCCGGGACGACACTTTACGCAAATGTCCGAATGCCCCTTTTGGCGTGTTACAGGCCAAACCCGTTGCTAAACAATGTCGTGATCTTAACGACCTCGAGGACGAGGGTTTTTCTGGAAACACTGTTGGAAAAGGAGAAAATACTAGTAACCGGCATCTTCTCCTTTTTCCAACAATGTTTTCCACCCATTCAAAAATATGGCACATCATTTTGCTTCAACTCTTTAACAAACAATGCGGTTTTCCTTTCTTTTTACGACCTCTAGAAAGAAGGATTTTGAAAAGATTGTAGGAAAATGAGAAAATGCTGATAAAGAGTAATGTTATTTACCTATTCCCAGACATTTTTTTTTTAAGTCACACTTGATTTGTCGTCTGACTTGTCGTTTGCAATAGCTTTCAATTTGTACTTGTCAAGAATTTTGTATTTCGGTAAAGAAATTGCAGCTTTGAAAAAAGGAAATATTATACATTAGCAAAAAAATGTGCACCAATAAGACTAATGTATAACGACCTAGGGGAAGGGATTTTCTTTGAAAACGTTGTTGGAAAAGGGAAAAAATAGTGATAACTAATATTTTCAACTTTTTCCACAATGTTTTGTTCTTTTTCTAAAACATGTTCCATAAATTTGACTAATATTTTCTTGAATTAATTCGATACCAAGAAATGTCGGTTTTTATAAAAACAAGAGCACCGCATGCAAGTTCAAATGGTCGGTTGCTTGATTTGCAGTGAAAATTCTTTGATGGAAAAGGGGCATAATAATGTCAGAAATATTTTGACGGTCACCTGTCTTTATTTTGTTGGTTCCCCTTTCGATAGTTAACAACTAATTCAAGTTTGAGGTAAACAGCTTTAATAACAACAGGGATATCTAAAGAAAGAATAGAAAAAAAAAGTCAGTCTTTGCACAACACAGACTACACAAACGTTCTCAAATTATTAAGTCAGTATGTGGCAGAATAGAATACACTATTTGAACAGGACAGAATGCTAGTAAAAAGAATGTCTCCTTTTTCTACAATTTTTCTACTCGCTCAAAAACATGTCTGATCATTTGTATAAATGTTTATTTAGTTTAAACAAATTTATTTTACATCGATTGAGAAACAAATTCTTACAACTTATACTTATCTCTCTCGATTCTATTTGAATGAACTCTTTACCACACAAAATTTTCTCGGCAACATTGTTGGAAAAGGAGGAAATGTCAGTAAACATCATTTTCTTCTTTTTCCACATATATGATCTTCATGTTCCCTTTTTTTTAATGCATATTTTGACACTCAGAACATCAATCCCTATTATGAAAATCTATAAAAGTAACATACCTTCTGATTGGCTAAACCAAATGGTTTAACCAATCAGAAGTTATGTTACATTAAATTTAGAAAGTTCTGGAGACTATAAGACTATGTTCTTAGGTTTGGTTGGTGTTTACGGACCCTAATCGGATACGAACAGAAAAACAATGATTGTTTCTTCTGTATATATAAAAAAAAATGTACGTGATATATTCTCTGATAAGTGCCTATAATTGTAAGTGTCCTCTCTTAGTTTTCTTTCTTTATTAATTAACCATTTCCCACACAATCCTACTTTAAAACGACCCTGACAGAAATCTCTTTTTGGTAACCAGCATTTTTTCCTTTTCCCACAATATTTTTAGCCTTCCCTAACCAAATTCAAATTGTTCAGTCATTATATTTTGTTGTCTGCAATGGCTTTTAATTTCGACTGGCTAAAATTTTATCGTTTTGTACTGAGTTTAAACAGACAATTTTTATGCTTTAACAGCTAATCCCCGCTTAACTCTTATTGAAACATCGCGAGTTAAAACGACCCTGAGGAAGGAGCCTTTTGAAAGCATTGTGAGAAAAGGAAAACATGTTGGTATTTTTTCCCTTTCCCTCGACATATTTTACCCTTACAAAGACAGTTGTTAACCTTTGATTTTTTTTTCTTGTCGTCTCAAAATACTATCAATTTGGACAAGTCTAAAAAGTATTTCTTTTCGTACAGAGATGAGGGTAGATTGGTAATAGTTTAATCATATACATTGAGAGTAGTGACCAAGAATTACATAATTGAAGGATTCATTTGGTCAGACGCTCTAGTGTTCTTCTTTTCTTTTTATTTAAAAATCAAGAAGTTTTCTTGTGCCGTTGTTCAGCTTATTTTCTTATTTTCTTTGGGCCCACTTTCCTCCTGCGTTGGCAGGGATCAGTTAAGTTCTCCATGATAAATTGACATGTCTCGTTGTCTGTTGTTATACAGTTGCAGGAGTTGAAACATCCGAGTATGTCCACGTCTGAAAATATGATAATGCCATTTGTTTATTCATTCATCGTTTGTTGGTTCGTTCATTCATTCATTCATTCTTTCATTCATTTAGTCGTTCTTTTATTCATTTAGTCCTTCGTTCTTTAAATTGGTTGTAATCAGGTATCAGGTAATCAGGTATTTCTGAGAAATATTCAAGCTTCCAGGTGGCGGTCACGTGGGAGTAACCATTGGCAAGAGCTTGCACAGCCTCAGCCGCATGAAAATAAATAATAATAATTGTAATAAAAACATGAATGACCTGTGACATGAAATTGCTGAAAAGTGAGAAATTCTTTTAAACAAATGAGTCATATAAACTAACTCTTTGAATGGGCCATGCTTTGGCAAAAAAGGGCTAAATGCATCTTCGCGACGCACTATTCCGAGCAAGATATCACCTGATTATGTATCCATAAAATTAATTTTGTATAATAACCGGTTGATTGCCGATAAACCCAGTCAAAGATATGAGCCATGCTCTGTAAAAAGGGGCATTAATGCATCTGCAAAAAAGCATCGACCCATGTTTGTCTGCGCAAGCTGCGCAGGCTGACCTGGATCGAAACCTTTTGTTATCGTTAAATGTTCTGCATGTCCAAAAACCAGCCTACCTCGGTTGTTGGACAGAATGGATGTTATGGATCCATAATGATGTGATGAAAATGACAGTCTGACCTGGCTTGATACATTTGCAGATGCACTGAAGCCCCTTTTCGTAGAGAATGACTCAATTCTGACTTTCAGTGCTATTCATCTCACAGACTGGGGCTTTTTTTCTCTGGTAAGATAGGCAAAGATGTGAGAATTGGAATATAAACTAACCCTTTACCAAACAATCCCGTACTTTAACAAAGTATGTTTTGGAAAACAAAGTGGGAAAAAGGAAAAAAAAATGTCGATTCCCATTTCATATCTAAATCCGACCATTAGAGCCACATGTAATTTGTCATTTGCAAATGCTTTCATTTTTTCCTGTCTGGTGAAAAACTCTGTTTGAATGGTTGGCAAATGTCACCCTTGAATTGATCAGGATAAAGACAATGTCTGCGTTGGTCGACTTGTCGAAATTTGTTTGCTTTCGGTTAATTTTCTACATGTCCAAAGACCATTCTGCCTCAAAATTCAGTTGATTGTTTGATAAAATGGATTTTTTAAGTTTATTTTCATATAATGACTTGCTTGGTATAATGCGTCGAGAAGATGCATTAAACACCTTTTGCCAAAGCATGGTTCAATTAAAACCAATGCTTATAATGGTGCATGAATTCGTCCCCTTAATGTCAAGGATTCTTCTGTAAGTAAAACTACTTACCACAGAAATACCGAAGAAAAATAAGGAAGCCAACTAATGGTATCAGCAACATGATAATGGCAGCAACGATAACGTATAGCACTATTTTCTTGTCTAAATAAAGAAGAAGAAAAAAAAAAAACAATAAGATTTGAACTTACTTTCGAAAGATACTCTAAAATGTGTCCATGGTTTAAACGTATTTGTCTCATTTTCATAATAACCAGTATTTGCTTTTCACACACTGATTTTTACTCTTTCTAAAAGAAAATACAATTCTTGAGTCACAATTATTTTTGTAAATGCTTTCAATTTGGACTAGTCTAAAATTTTTTCGTTTGGTAAAGAGTAAATTATGACTAATGAAATTCACACTTTCTACATGATTGGTTGGATTTTAAGCGCAATACTTTATATTTCCTTGCATAAGCCAGGAGGATAGATTTAATTATGACATCTTTTCTACTTCTTGTTGGTTCTATAAAATGACAAGGAAATGAAAAGAAATAGACATAGATTATGTTATATGTAGATCAACAGGACATCATCAACCTTCAGAAAAATTGTCGTGCAAAAACGGTACCACTTTGCATCCGTTTTGATATCGCTGTGGTTCAGAATAGCCGAGCCGCTCGTAACTCCATGTTGGCGCTCATGGTTTATGACCCAAAAAATTTCCATCAGACACCTCACACAACACGCAAGCGTGTAATGTGGATCAAAGTACTAAAAGTGCTTAAAATAGGTGATGGTAAAAACTGGCTTGCAAATAGGTTTGAAGAGTGGACCATTTCATTAAAATTCATTCATCTGACAGTAGACAACATTTTTTCTAAGATTTTAGCATTATTTCACGACTATTTTCCATAGACTCGTATATCTGAGCATTTTGCACGCTGTTTTAGGTCTTACGGAAGTGGTTCTAAGGTGTTTTTCGAGTGGATTGGGATTGTTTTCGAATAGGCCATGTCAAAGCTGCGAAAAGAGGTCAATCTGGAGCCAATTCTATGAACTTTAGCTTTGAAGTTTAATATTTCTGTAATTTGCTTGCACTGACTTTCAATCCGCATGCTATTTTCACTTTTCAAATGACACAGGTGCGTTTGTTGCCCTATTTTTCTTGAAACAGATGAGTGATTCGTCGTCACAGAATATCGAGTTGACGGTTGACATAAGAAGGTGAATGATTGATTGATTGTACGGTGTTTAACGCCATTTTCAACATTATTTCAGTAATATCGCGGCGGCCAATACACCTATCCATGCTTTCCTGGAGACTCTTTTAACAGTACTCCGCACAATTTTCTTTTCAAGCCACTGGCTGCTTTCCCACATAACCATCATCGAAACAATGGTCAGCGGTGGGAGAGGAATGCATCCTGTCGCAATGACTATCATCAATCCTCGGAAAGGAATTGGCCGAGCCAGGGATCGAACCCACAACCCCGTGTTCTCAAGTCCTGCACGCTACCGACTGAGCTACCGGGGCTTGGCCATAAAAAGGTGAAACCTGGAAGTTCATCACCTTCTGAAAAATGGGAACATGCGAAATATACTTTTATCTCTTCATAAACAACGTATTCATAATTAAGCCTAAAAACTGCTAACAACGTCCTGTGCAGTCTGCCGAGCCCCGGTGGCGCAGTCGGTAGCGTACAGGACTTAAGAACAGGAGGTAGCTGGTTCAATGCCAGGCTCATCAAATTTCTTTCTGAAGATTGATGATGGTCATTGCGACAAGATTCATTCATCTCTCACCGCTGATCATTGTTTCAATGATGGCTATGTGGGAAAGCAGGCAGTGGCTTGGAAAGAATATTGTTAAGAGTACTGGTAAAAGAAACTCCAGGAAAGCATGGACAGGTGCACTGGCCGACGCGATATAACTGAAATAATGCTGAAAGCGGTGTTAAACACCGTGCAATCAATCAATCCTGTGCAGTCTGATCTTAATTTACACTGTCCGCATAAGGGCACTGCTTCATGCTTAGCAATGTAAGGGTAAAATATCACTCGAGATTAGAAGTGTGTAATAATTCTAAACCCCTGGTAACGTCACTGTCTGTTCTAACTCTTACCAAGGATTAAAGTCCTTGCAACAGGATCCATTCCTCACTCACAGTTAACTCTTTCAGCGCCAAATAAATAAACTCGACCTCTTGACCTCTTTTGACGGCTATAAATACAGCCCATTAAAACTCACAAAAATTTTGATTGTATAGACTTGTCCAAACAAGCGGACGGTATAGATCAAAGATCAGACTGCACGTTCTGTGTAGTCTGATCTTGATCTATGCCTTCCGCAAAAGTCACTGTTTTCGTCTTTTGCGTCGAAAGGGTTAAACCTTGTTTCGATATAGTTAATGTTGGAAAGCAGCTACTGTTATTATTTTATTGCTTTTCTGCAAGTTCAGGAGCAATATAACAACTGTAGTGAAGTTAACACATGAAGAAAAAAGAAAACGCAGATCAATTATAAGATGTCTATAACCTAAAAGGTTACAAAGAGAGCTAATGTACAAACAAAATCCAACCTGAAAAAAGCCCTTACAATAAAAAGACGAATATGCAAACGCCCCTTCCTTGGTCAGAATGTGGGAACACATTGTACATACCAAAAAGTGAAAACGGTAAAAACGAAGAGAGTGAAACGAGACAAGAATAAAAAAAAAAAAGTGCAAATCAAATCCGTCGAAATAAAATGGATGTACAAGCCGCTGTGACATAACTGTTAAAAAGGGCACGCTAAGCAAGAAAAATAATAATAATAATATTAATAAACCAAAGAACCTACTTAACTTTGTCGGATATATATCAAATCACATCACGTACAGAAAAAAAAAAATGCTTACTTTTCCTTTTCTTTGCAAATGCGACGTCTCTGCATTTTACTACAATGAAAAAAATGTTCCGTATTTGTCAAATGTCGCTATCATTGAGCAATCATAAGTGTAAAAGCGGGAAACATGGCACGAACGTCTACAGCGAAGTCAACACGACTTCTGGAATTTGGAATAATAATCAGCAGCGCTCTGGCAAAAGGGAGTATACCAAACAAGTCATCACAAAATTATGGATCCATAAGATTTATTTTGTTCTGAATCATAATGTAGAATATTCATTTGAAAAAAATATATATATATGAAAAACAGAATGTGGAGGCTGACCTGGGTCGATACTTCAGTTTTATAACCACGAGATCATTAACGGACATTTTCCTAATCTTGTGGCAGACCATTTCGACGAGTATTTTGACCGAAAGAGAATTTGCTCATTGTTATGATGATGATGATGATGATGATGATGATGATGATTGAAGTAACTCATTTTCACAAAAGTGTTTACTATATACAATATTTTAGGCATTCTATATATGGCTTAGGTCCAGACCCTCAACCTCAATGGCCATGACTACTTCCTAGTAAGCTTTGTTTTCTGATCAAGAATTAGAAAATTGTGAAAACCAAGACTTAAGGAAAAAAAATCAACCGAAAAAACTATGCCATTCGAAAGAGATGTTTGTTACTACCTATAGTTAAAGCTTTATTAATAAACGAGTTACTAAAATTGTACCAAGATGTCGACTAGCATTTCATCTTTGTTTGGGTCATGATAGACACCCATACTACTTGTGGACTACCAAGTATCAATATAGGGTAAAAACGAAAAAATTATATGCACTCAGGTTTATTATACCATTAACCAAAAATGCATTATGTTATAATGTTTAAAGCGAAAATGTGATCGTATACCACTATTCTGCAGTTAAGGAAATTTTACCCCTAAAACTTCACTAAACAAGAACAGTTTAGACTTGTCCAAAATGAAAGCATTTGCAGACGACAATTTGGATGTTGCTCAAATGACGAAGTTTGGCCTTGATAGGATAGAACAAAATGTGGAAAAACTGTTTTCAAAAGGTATTTTCCTTGGGGTCGTTAAAAGACGGTATTTTGTGGTAGAGGGTTAAACTGTCATATTTATTTTGTCGAAAATTATTCAGTCATTAATAATTGTTAGGTTTATTGACATTCAACTGAGTTTATAACACGGAAAATATTGATAAAACTCCGGAGAGTGTAAAGCAAGATAAGCCTGCACATACGTGCAATCTGATCTTGCTCTACACTCTCCACAAAATAAAAATAAATGAATAAATAAAAAAAAAAAAAATAATAATAATAATAATAATAATAATGATAATAATTTTGGCCGCGAACGTCATGAAAACAGTTCAGGACTTACTCAGTTTCAGTTCTCGCATCAATATTGACCATCCTTGGTAGTCCAGCTCTGTCGGAGTGTCCGACTGAATACAATATTTCTTCCTCAGCTTTTTCTTGAGTAGTTTGTAACCGCTCGAGTTTTTGTCGTCCGTAAATATAATGGTCTAAAAAAATTCATACAGATATATACGATCTGAGTTGGGATTTGAGATATAGAGTTTATTTCATCAGCTTGTGGTTAATATGGGGAAATATTTGCCAAAAAAGGGAAAGGTATGCGAAAATAACGAGTGGCGTAAGGCACGAGTTATTTTCGCGGACCTTTCCCTTTTGAGGCAAATATTTCCCCATATTAACCACAAGCTGATGAAATAAATTATATATTATATTTCCTCTGATTATTTTGTCAACGAATGCCACTTTTAAAACTTAAAAACTTAAAAAACTTAAAAAAGTAGTTCCAGATTTTCGGCAGGAGGAAAATATTCACTGTAACGGGGAAATAATTCCCCCCCCCCCCCCCGCTTAAATTACGACATTTCTTTACCCATAACATTTCTAAAAATAGACACATGAAATATAATATAAAATTTTATTAAACGAGTCTTGGGAAGATGTTATTAAGAGAGCTTATGGCGAGCGGGTCGTTCATTTAATTTTGTCACTGGGTGTTTATGAAGCGCATTATATTAAATGCATATATTTCGTTCATTTCATCCCTTCAAATATTATCCCTTGACAGAAATACATTTTTCAAGTCAGAAAATCCAGTCTGTGAAGGCTTCAAAATAGGCTTTTCTGGGAATACCCAGCAGACACTGAAAAATGGTACCTCCCGAGGCACTTTTAAAGCCATATCGACGTCCAGAGAGAGTTTTCTTTAATAAAGGAAAGAGAAAAAAAAGTCACATGGAATGAGGTCGGAAGCATTGGGTGGCTTGGGAAGCTGTACCACCTTTTCCGTTTCCAGAAAAGCAGAGCAGCTGCATTGTCATGAATAAGACACATGCCCCTGAATCCGGTTCTAGGTCTCCGTTTTTCATAGGGTTTCTTCACATTTGAAAGAACATTGTTCTTGTAAAACTTGCCTGTAACCGTTCGGCCGTTCGGTACAGGCATTTTAGCAATTGGACCGTCTGAATTAAAAAATATGGTATAAACTTTTTTTTTTTTTTCTCTATGATCGGCCTAGCTTGGTCTTTGCACAGCCGCTGTTTATTATTGATGCGTATCTGGGGCTCAATATAATAAATATAGGTTTCATCACCTTTGAACAGTTCTGATTCTCTGAGTTTGTCACAATTTTTGTACTTTTTAGGAAGAACTTTGGCCATTTTTACACGAGTAGCCTTTTGTTCATCTGTCTAGAGGTGGGTGACCCATCGAGCGCAAATTTTACAAAGTCCTTGGTCAAAATCTTATGAACTAAATCCGATGATATGCCAACTCTATTAGCTATTTCTTTCACTGTAAGCCTGGCAGAGCGACAACATTTCCTTTAGAAGATGCAGTTTTGACCAGGACGGGGTATCTTTTAAGCAAGTTCTACCATCTTTAAATTTTAGCCCCATGTATCTAATATGATTCACTAAATATTTGTGACGCTGAAATAAATAGAATAACGCGACTTATAATATTGGCCCTAATTTCAAGCTTTGCTTTTGGGTTCATAGTACATTCAGTAATATGACCAGTGAAAATGACTGCACTTACTTTAACTTTCAACAACTTTTGACAGAATGAACCTATAAAAAAAATGACATTCATATTATTCATAATATCCAGTATTCAAAACGACTTACTCGTGAAAATACCGTTATGGTCAAGTGGTATGGAGGCCTATTAGTGACACAATTAATTGAACTACCCTCGGATATTGTATATCACTGCCTTGACATACGTTTCCGCGCTTATATGTCTTTGCAGCAATGGCGTCATTTTTCCTCGAAATGTCGAAGTAGTATAACTTCCGTCACAAGGTTTCTCCGGCTTTACAGGCTCATTACTTAAAATTAACCTGAATTTGGACCCCAAAAAAGTGATAATTCACTGATTAGTACGTGGAGGAGATTTTTTTTTGTGTGTGTGTGTGTTAAAAGGTTTTAACACATGACGCCATATAACGCTCTCGTATGACGTCACAAGACCGTATCTCAAACGTGTGTAAGATAAGAAAATTTGTAATGGCCACATTACAATAAAAACAAGGCAGGATTTGTGATGAAAGCAAATCTTACTGAGCTCCAGTGGACTGTATTTGCAGCCAACGAAAGAGGACGGGTTTATATATTTGCCGCTGAAAGTGTTTAATACGAATTATGAATGTTTTGATAATTTATATGAGCAAAAGGCGGTTGCATGCATCCACCGCATGCATCTCCGCCATGCACTTACTCAGCAAGTCATCACATAGTTATGGATCCATAAAGTCCATTTTGTCCAATATCTGACTAAATCATGAGGTAGAATGATCCTTTGACACACAGAATATTTACAAATAGCAAACAGTATCGGACCATGTCAGCCTGCACAGACTGCGCAGGCTGACATGTGTCGATCCTTTTTGCAGATGCATTAAATAGAGTTTATTTCATCAGCTTGTGGTTAATATGGGGAAATAATTGCCGAAAAAGGGAAAGGTATGCGAAAATAACGAGTGCCGTAAGGCACGAGTTATTTTCGCGGACCTTTCCCTTTTGAGGCAAATATTTCCCCATATTAACCACAAGCTGATGAAATAAATTATATATTATATTTCCTCTGATTATTTTGTCAGCGAATGCCACTTTTAAAACTTAAAAACTTAAAAAAGTAGTTCCAGATTTTCGGCAGGAGGAAAATATTCACTGTGACGGGGAAATAATTCCCCCCAGCTTAAATTAGGACATTTCTTTACCCATAACATTTATAAAAATAGACACATGAAATATACTATACCCTCTTTTGACAGAGAATAACTCGTATTTAACGTAATACCTTGACTTTTTTCTCCAAGTACTGCTCGCTACTCTCCAACATCTGGGTGCCGCCATTTTGACACAGGATGACCTCGAAATTGATCTCGACCTCCACTTCAGTAAGGTCACCGATCCAGAGACACTTTAAGTTGAAAGTCGTCAAGACATTGCTGATCATCTTGTACCACTCGTGGTCTTTAGAGCCGCTTTGGATATCAAACAAAAATAAGCACGTATTCGGATTTTCTGGCTGTTCCCTTGGAAACAGGAACCAAAGAAGTTGAGGCCACCAAGATGCCAGGTCGGCAATATAGCTACTCGTATGTATAACGGGCAGTTTTGTTTCCAGCTTTGCACCACTTTCCAGTAAAACTGTATATCCTCCATTATCTTCCGGGTCAACTTTGCTTGTTATTTTTGCCACTTTCTACGTAAAGTCGGTTGCATCTTGGCAAACAATCACCTCTTTCGAGAACTTGACCGATTCTTTTTCGATGAAATCTGTAAACGAGTAGATTTCGATTTCAAATTTTTCTCTGTCCGTAATTTTCTCTAAAATTTCCGGTACTACCTTGAATTTTTGCTCTTCTGAAGCAAGTGAATTCTCAAAAATCAGCAAAATACGTTTACGTCCCATTTTTTGTTCGAGTCAAATACCCAATGTTTTTTTTTTTTATCAATATTTTTCCTCTCTGCACTAAAATTTATCTTACACATTTAAAATGCGACCCGTTTTCTTCCTCGTCAACAGCTCTGAATAACATTCTTTGTCCAATTTTCAATGAATGTTTACATCCTAAATGTCAAAGTAATGCTATTTCTGATTGGCTGATCCATAGGGTTAAACCAATCAGAAATTGTGTTACTTTCCAAATCTGGAATAAATGGAGGCGAGTTAGAATGGTTGATGAACAGGGGACCAATGCAAAGTACACACACAGTGTAACTAAGCAAACGCCCTAACGCCGTTGCATTATGTTACTACTGCTCACCGAATTATGTTTCGAACCTTTTTCTTTCTGCATATAACATTCGCACCCTGCAGTATACGACTTTTGAAATCACTGTAGCAAAAGGAGAAGGTTGTGCGTAGCAATCAATTTATCCTATTGCATTAATTCTATACAGACATACGTACTTCACTTTGGTTATAGTGAAATTCGATACTTTACAAAGTTGTGTCTAAAACTTGTCTGCAGCAAATTTGCGTTTGAATTTTTACCAGATGACAAGATTCAAACTTTACCAAACGGCAAAATTTTACACTCGTCCAAATTCAAAGCATTTGCAGACGACAATTTAAATGTTGCTTCACTGATGGAATTTCTCTTTGAATGGGTAGAAAACATTGTGGGAAAAGGAGAAAATGCTGGTGACCAGCATTTCATCCTTTTCCCCACAATGTTTACAAAAGGCTTCTTCCTCAGACTCGTTAAAATTCGGGATTGTGTTTTAAAGAGTTAGATCAAAATTGAAAGCATTTGCAGACTGTAAAATAGATTTGGCTCTAAAAATGATATTTGTTGAAAGAAGGGGTAGAAAACATTGTGGGAAAGTAAAGGAGAAAATTGTCTCCTTTTCCCACAATGTTTTCCACAAGGCTTTTTCCTCAGGCTCGTTAGAATTCGGGATTATATGTAAAGAGTTAACTCTTAAACAGATGACAAAATTTTACGCTTGTCCAAATTGAAAGCTTTTACAAACATCAAAATGAATTTGACTCCAGAATTGTAATGTGTTTATAGAGAGATAGAAAAGTTGGTTGCAGGCATTTCTTCCTTTTCCCACAATTTTTTTCAAAAACCTTCTTTCTTAGGGTCTTTTTAACTCGGAATTGTGTGGTAAAGGTTTAAAACTCGCCTAGATTGAAAGCATATGCAGAGTGCAAAGTAAGAATTGCACTAATGCTAAAAGTCAGGGTTGTGTTTGAACGTGGGAGAAACATTTTTTTCCTTTTCCGAATGTTTTAAAAAAAACAAAACCTTTTTTTCTTTGGGTCGTTTTAGGTTGAGATTGTTTTGTAAAGAATTAAGAAGTAATGCGTTAAAGGAATATTCATAACAAATATCATAACATTTTCAGGACAAAGACAATTTATTACGTATTCATACTCGCAATTATACAAGGTATCTTGTAATTCTAAACGTCAGGGTCGTTAGCCTATACGATCCATCTAAATATCAGATCACAAAACTTTATTCCGGTTCAAACTGAAAGTATTTGCAGACGAATGATGTGAATGAGGCTTAAACACTGGAATTTGTCAATGAAATCATAGAAAAAAACATTGTCGAAAACGTGAGAATGCTAAATACCACCAATTTCTCATTTTCCCACAATGTTCTATAATGTTTTAGGATCATGAAACTTCGGGATTGTTTGGTTCAGGGTGACGGTTGAGAAAGATAATTATGATCTAGCATTGATGATTGAGTAAACTTTTTTTTTTCAAAATTTATAAACCGTTAACCCGCTAAATAAATGCTCTAAAATTTTCAGTTCGAAGATAAAAACTCGAATAATGCTTCTTCAAACTCACTTCTTTAAGAAAGAGAGAGAGAGAGAGAGAGAGAGAGAGAGAGAGAGAGAACTATTTATCGGACAGTGTAGAAAAAAGATCAAACTGCGCAGTCTGATCTAAATCTACACTGTCCACAAATGGTCAGTAAGTCGCGCTAAATAACCTAAAGGTTAAGGCAAGACATGCCTATTTACTTTTACTCATTTTAGAGCAACTTATAATACCTGTTAGTAATCAAAGCGTGGAAAGCACTGGTGTGGTGTTTGTCAAGGAAGCCATTGTGTGGAATTCATAATTAGAAATATATATGAGCCATGCTCTGACAAAAGGGGGCTTAATGCATCTCAGTAATCCATGGTACCAAAGAAGCCATCAAATACTTATGGATCCATAATATCCGCTTTCTTTAACAACCAACTTAATAATGAGATAGACTGGTCCTTGGGCATACAGAAAATAAACCAATAGCGAAAGGTTTCGGCCCAGGTCAGCCTGCGCGGACTGCGCAGGCTGACCTGGTTCGATACTTTTCATAGATGCATTAAGGCCCCTTTTCAAAGAGCATGGCTCATATAAATATTATTCAAGTCAACTAACCTTATCAAATTAATAACTTTGTCATAATGCAGCTGTAAATAATGTTGACTCTTATCATGACCTAGGATGTCCTTTGCGACAGGTGAAGACCAAACTACGACTGCACACCCGTAGAGTTTTATCTTTATAATGCACTCTTCGCTTATAATTAATAACATGAGGCCAACAACCCTGGGACGAACTATTTTTGGGACAAACAACCCCGGAACCGAGCGGTCAGGACACAGATTGTATTTATCATTACGCCAATAGGAGGCTATGAGTGGGTAAAGCTATTTTCTATAAGTATTTCCACGATCGAAGGCTTACACAAGTAGATTTTAATATGCCATTTTCAATTATATATCGAAACACTTATTTGTCTGAAAAATTTAGTTTAAATGGATTGGCTTCCTTCGGTTTACTGCGATACTTGATTATCGACATGCCATATCGAAGTCATAGCGGCATTGTCTTCGACAAATGCCACAAAAAACATTTCAAACGTTTAGCCAAGGACACACTGGATGTAAAACATGATAAAATAGAAGCGACGAAAGTTAAAGGTTTTGTTGGGTTTGTTTCAAGAAGTTTCGACTCAGGTCAGACTTCACGGACTGTGCAGGCTGACATGGATCGAAGCTTTTTGCAGTTGTAAATAAGGGAGCTATTCAGATTTGATAATGTAACCAAATTTAAACTATGATTCTTACAGAAATTTAATTAGGCGATAGCTAGCAAATTACCAGTGAAGAGGAAAGACTTTTTACAAAAATATTGAGAACAAAAGGAGATAGTACACATTTACTTTTCTTTTAATAGTATTTCTTCAATAGGCCACGTAGCCTCTTTAGATATTTTTAGATTTAGGGCAAGAGTTTTGCAAAGACATGGTATTGATTAATAAATAGAGGTTAGTACACGGCTGGTAAGGGCCGGAGAGTTGATATCATCGGCCCGCCACCTTGATATCTGCCCCTAGGGCTTTAGCCCGAGGGCAGATTTCGAGGTGGCGTGCCGGTATCATTATCCGCACCTCATTAGCCGTGTTATAACCTGTTTATTACATTAATCGATCATTTGCTTTTTTTCTTAACATGTATAAACACTCAAAACAGAAAAAAAAAATCTTGTCTTCATTCGACCCAACTTTTTTTTTCCGCTGGTAAACGTGACGGTAATGAAGTAATCATGCATCATTCATCATTACTATCACAGCTGCATATACAGTATAAGGACTCTTTAATAAGCAGTTTTTCATCTTTTACCATAGTTAAAAAGATGTCGATATGTGTTTTTTTTCCGAGCTAAATATTCAATTTAATATGACAACGATTATAAATGAGGAACAGCATAAATAGAATAGAGGGTTGATGCTTTGTATAGGGAAACTTTATCGGGCTAGGTTCCCCCGGCTCAGCGGATTAAATTCATTGATCTACTAGCCTATGGACACCACGCCTTGCCCAATAAACTTTCCCAATCCAAAACAACAACAATTTCATCTCTATTCATCATGTCTTTACTGGTTTTGCGTATCAATCGTTATCTTCAGGTCTAAAGATTTGTTAGCTAGCAAATGACGGACTGATTCTGCCATTTTTTCAAAATAGATGTTTTGAGAATTTATATGCTATACATTTAGAAAAAAATCTTGTCAACGGGCAGGATATCAGATATCAGATATCAGTCCGTTGCCTCGCCATATCTGCCCTCACACGACACTGATATTACACCATTTTCATTAGATATACTATTATTAGTAACAGAATGTAATAACTCATGTTAGGAGGATATCTATTCAAATCAGTATGATGACGTCATGTCTGATGTAATAGAAATGGAGTAACCGAGTGCAAAACTACCAACCCCGTTACATAAAAGCCAGATTGGGATTTTTTTTTTTTGTTGAATGGGTCCGTAAAGTTTATACATTTGCAAAAAAAAATCTTGTTATATTCAACAGGTAATAAAAAATATTTTTTTGATTTACAGCATAAAAGCTGAATAGGTCCCTTTAAACGCCCTTATCACAGATAAGGACGCAAATAGATGAGCTGTGTGAAAAGGGGAGTTTAATGTATCTGCAAAATGTGTCGACTCGGGCCACCATGCGCAGTCTACGCAGGCTGACTTAAGTCGACACTTTTCGCTAATCTTATTGGTACATGTATATCCAAGGACCAGACGACCTCATGATTTTAAGTCGGTTCTTAAAATAAGTGGCTATTATGGATCCATAAGGAAGTGCTGCCTTGCTTGGTATAATTCATCACGGAGATGCATTAAGCCCCCTTTTGTCATAGCATAGCTCAATTGTATTTGTACTTTAAGAAAAATGTTTAAAATTACGTTTTGTTATGTAATAGGATATACATGTAACCTGTTTTCATTATCACTCTGTATAAAGAATATTCTAGAAACATACAGAAAATTCATTGGTGTTTCATTCTCGTTATTTTTAGAAACACGATTGTTAGTAAATAAGTTGTTTATCAATCCATGTCTATAAATAGCTTGAATTCATCTTTCTAGAAAAGACTAATCTAGAATATTCCAAGCTGATATAAACAGGAGAGACTTACTTGGTGATGGGGATTTTGAAGTTAGACTTGTGGCTTTTAGGATACAGAATTAGTGAAAAGTGTTGGATTTAACTTGGGATATAGACCTGTAAGTTAGAATTGCTTAATTTTTAAACAGGTTGTTCATATCTATTTGCAAGTTAAAACTAGTGTTAATTTAGGTTTTAGGAACCAGAAATTCCATACTTTTTGTAGTCTAAACTTAATTTTGAGGGACTTATTCTATTTCTTGTTGTAAGATTAAGAATTGTCAAAACTTCATTTAAACTTAACTCTTGTTGTACTATTTTGTCTTTATTCATTGATAAATATTGTTAATTGTTAAAGGCTTGTTGCTGGTTTTCTTTCTCGTTAGGCTTGGCTCGAAACAGAAGTTGGGGGCTCTTCCGGGATTGATCATCCAGTCATTTAGGATATACTTTGAAATTATTTTGAACTTGTTACAGTATTAAATTTTATTAGATAATAAATAATAACAAGATGTCTGTTTGTAAAACAGTCATGCCCTCCTACTGCCACATTGATACAGGAAGTGGCACAGTTCATAAACTGATATCAAAAGAATTGATTGGGAAATATCGATGTCATTTTTTTTATTTATAGCCCACTTCAATTGTTAAACGTGATAAACTGTCAACAGTTCGCATAATTATACACACCACCGTGTGTATACATACAAGATTGTAAACAGTCGCCGATACACAGACTGGGTTATCGATTTTTTTTTTCGGCACGCGCGTTCGATTTCCGCTTTTTCCCAGTCAACTTCGATGCTTACTACGTCCCCGATAATACGCGAATAAAATGTTGGAGCCACACGTTGAGCCACATATGATGATTTTTGAGACACTTTAATTTTTTTTTAGCAAATGGCTCAAGTGGCGAACGGCAGCGCGGGCCCTGAATCATCTGGTGGTCACTGTCACCTTGACCTTTCACGGATTAACCTTAAAATCGATAGGGATCATTTACACTCCAAGATGAACATCTGTACAGAATTTGAAGGACCTAGGTCAATTCTGTGTGTAGTTATCATCTGGACAAGGTTTGGTCCATATATCATTAAGTTGAAGGCCACTGTGACCTTGACCTTTGATGGATTAATCTCAAAATCGATTGGGATCATTTACACTCCAAGATAAATATCTGTACAGAATTTGAAGAACCTATGTCAATTCTGTGTCTAGTTATCATCTGGACAAAGTTAGGTCTAAATATCATTAAGTTGAAAGCCACTGTGACGAACCTAGGTCAATTTTGTGTCTAGTTATCTTCCGGACAAGGTTTGGTCTATATATCAACATGTTGACGGTCACTGTGACCTTGACCTTTGACCAATTGCCCTCAGAATCAAAAGGGATCATCTACATTCCAACACGCATGTGTGTGCCAAATTTGACGAACCTAGGTTAATTCTGTGTCTAGTTATCATCCGGACAAGGCTTGGTCTATATATCAACATGTTGACGGTCACTGTTACCTTGACCTTTGACAGATTGACTTCAAAATCAATAGGGATCATCTACATGCCAACACGCATGTCTGTGCCAAATTTGACGAACCTAGGTCAATTCTGTGTCTAGTTATCATCCGGACAAGGTTTGGTCTATATATCAACATGTTGACGGTCACTGTGACCTTGACCTTTGACCGATTGACCTCAAAATCAATAGGGATCATCTGCTTTCCAAGATAAATATCTGTGCAGAATTTGAAGAACCTATGTCAATTCTGTGTCTAGTTATCATCTGGACAATGTTGGGTCTAAATATCATTAAGTTGAAGGCCACTGTGACCTTGACCTTTGATGGATTAATCTCAAAATCGATAGGGATCATCTGCACTCTGAGACAAATGTCTGTGCCAAATTTGACGAACCTCGGTTAATTTTGTGTCTAGTTATCATCCGGACAAGGTTTGGTCTATATATCAACATGTTGACGGTCACTGTTACCTTGACCTTTGACCGATTGATCTAAAAATCAAAAGGGGTCATCTACACTCCGAGACGCATGTCTGTGCCAAATTTGACGAAAAGAGGTCAATTCTGTGTCTAGTTATCATCCGGACAAGGCTTGGTCTATATATCAACATGTTGACGGTCACTGTGACCTTGACCTTTGACCGATTGACTTCAAAATCAATAGAAATCATTTACATGCCAACACGCATGTCTGTGCCAAATTTGACGAACCTAGGTCAATTCTGTGTCTAGTTATCATCCGGACAAGGTTTGGTCTATATATCAACATGTTGACGGTCACTGTGACCTTGACCTTTGACCGATTGACCTCAAAATCAATGGGGATCATCTGCTTCCCAAGATAAATATCTGTGCAGAATTGAAGAACCTATGTCAATTCTGTGTCTAGTTATCATCTGGACAATGTTGGGTCTAAATATCATTAAGTTGAAGGCCACTGTGACCTTGACCTTTGATGGATTAATCTCAAAATCGATAGGAATCATCTGCACTCTGAGACAAATGTCTGTGTAAAATTTGACGAACCTCGGTTAATTTTGTGTCTAGTTATCATCCGGACAAGGTTTGGTCTATATATCAACATGTTGACGGTCACTGTGACCTTGACCTTTGACCGATTGACTTCAAAATCAAGAGGAATCATCTACACTCCAAGACGCATGTCTGTGCCAAATTTGACGAAGCTAGGTCAATTCTGTGTCTAGTTATCATCCGGACAAATTTTGGTCTATATATCAACATGTTGACGGTCACTGTGACCTTGACCTTTGACCGATTGACCTCAAAATCAATAGGGATCATCTACACTCCGAGACGTATGTCTGTGCCAAATTTGATGAACCTAGGTCAATTCTGTGTCTAATTATTATCCAGACAAGGTAAGGTCTACCGACCGACCGACCAACCGACCGACATTAGCAAAGCAATATACCCCTACTTCGTTGAAGGGGGGCATAATGATAAAAAAGAAATAGAATTTGAATTTGATTCTACTGAACCAGCAAAAAGCAATCATGTCTTTTGATCTTGAAAAATTTATTGCTGAGCCGTCACAGGAGTTGTTAAATTTGGCAAAAAAGTCTGATTTATTAGATCTTGCTTCTCATTATAAACTGACTGCCATTAAAGGTAATATGTTAAAGCATGAAATTAAGAATTTTATTGTTCAGTTTTTAGTTGATGAAGAAATACTGGACTCGTCTGCTCTGTCTCTTATTCTTGTATCTCAGACAGACGTTAAAACTAATATTGAGTTAGAAAAATTAAAATTACAGATTGAAAAAGAAGAGAGATTAAAAAAATTAGAGCAAGAAGAAAGGTTGAAAGAAAAAGAATTAAAATTAAAATTAGAGCAAGAAGAAAAAGAATTAAAAATAAAATTAGAGCAAGCAGAAAGAATGAAAGAATTAGAGTTAGAAAAAGAAAAAAAGTATGTTGAATTAGAAGAAATAGAAAAGGATAGGCAATTTCAGATGAGAATGAAAGAATTAGAAATAGAAAATAAAGAAAAACCATCTTTGCATGTGATTAATGACTTTGACATAACAAAACACCTCAGACTTGTTCCGCCATTTCAAGAACAGGAAGTTGATAAATATTTTTCACATTTTGAAAGATTTGCTGAAAATTTGAAATGGCCAAATGAACACTGGACCTTATTTTTCCAAAGCGTTGTAACTGGAAGGGCTCGTGTATTTTATCTCAACTAAGTAATGAACAGTTTTCTAATTATGATAACGTTAAGGAATTGATTCTAAAGGCTTATGAATTGGTACCTGAAGCATATAGACAAAACTTTTGGAACTGCAGATAGGAAAACGGTCAATTATTATAAAGAACAATTATTTGATAGGTGGTGCCATTCAAAGAAAATAGATTCAGATCATGGAAAACTTAGACAATTATTGTTAGTTGAAGAATTTAAAAGGTGCATTAATTTAGATGTAAAAACTTTCTTAGATGAGAAAGAAGTTGAAACTTTAGAAGAAGCTGCTTGCTTAGCAGACAACTTTGCCTTGACACATAAGGTCTCTTTCATAAGTAAATCAAACCCTCGAAAACCTTTTTATTCATCTACTGGTCCTAAACCAAATGTTAATAAAAATAATGACAACTCCAATCAGAATAGTCCCAAAGCCAAGTCTCCTTATGAAGCCAAAGGTCGACCCACTTGTACTTATTGCAAAGAATTAGGTATTATTATTTTTGAATGTCCTGTTTTAAAAAGAAAACGGGAAAAACAAGAAAGTTTTAAGCCTACAGGCTTTACTTCATTAAAGTCTACACCTCAGTCATGTTTTAAAAACCAAACCTTTGTCCAGGCCAAAGTACCTGAGACTGATACTGTTATGGAGATTTATGAACCATTCTTATCAGATGGTTTTGTGCCACTAGAAAGTTATTTTGCCCAGTCTACCCCTATTAAAATTTTACGTGATGCTGGAGCTTCTCAATCTCTTATTTTAGCAGATGTCCTGCCTTTTTCTGAGAAGACTTCTTCTGGGACAAGTGTCCTTATTCAGGGTGTAGAATGTGGATTTGTTAATGTTCCACTTCATAACATTTATTTGTCTTCAGACTTAATTAATGGTCCAGTGACTGTTGGTATTAGAAAAAAATTACCTTTTAAAGGTGTCCATTTGTTATTAGGCAATGATTTAGCCAGAGATGAGGTAATTGTTAATCCACTTGTAATCATCAAGTCATCGTTCCTAAATCTTATAGATCAGAAATATTAAGCTTAGCTCATGAAACGCCTATGTCAGGTCATTTAGGTATCAATAAAACCTATCAGAAAATTCTTAATCATCTTTATTGGCCTGGTCTAAAAGCTGATGTATCAGATTATTGTAGGTCTTGTCATACTTGTCAAATGGTAGGCAAACCCAACCGGGTCATACCTAAGGCTAAACTACAGCCGATCCCTGCATTTAATGAACCTTTTAGCAGGATTATAATTGATTGTGTAGGTCCATTGCCAAAAACTAAGGCTGGTAATGAGTACCTTTTGACTATTATGTGTGCTTCCACCCGTTTTCCTGAAGCAATACCTTTAAGAAATATAAAATCTAAAATAATTGTCAAAGCTTTAGTAAAATTTTTCACTTTTGTAGGACTTCCTAAATCTATTCAATCTGATCAAGGGTCAAATTTTATGTCTGGCATTTTCCAACAAGTGATGCACGAGTTGGGAATTAAACAATATAGGTCATCTGCATATCACCCTGAAAGCCAAGGTGCCCTTGAACGGTTACACCAGACCTTAAAAAATATGATAAGGTCATATTGCTTTGACACACAAAAGGATTGGGATGAAGGTATACATCTTTTACTCTTTGCAGCAAGGGAGTCTGTACAGGAATATCTTGGTTTTAGTCCTTTTGAGCTTGTTTTTGGCCACACAGTTCGTGGACCTTTAAAACTTTTAAAAGAAACGTTTCTTTCACAAGAAGACTCTCCTTTAAATTTACTTCAGTATGTATCTGACTTTAGAAACAGATTATTCAAAGCTTGTGAGGTTGCAAAATCAAATTTAAAGAAAATTCAATGTAAAATGAAAGAAAGATATGACAAGAATACTAAAGATAGAAGTTTTAAACCTGGAGATAAAGTTTCAGCTCTTCTACCAATTCCTGGTAGGCCTCTACAAGAAAGATATTTTGGTCCTTATTCTGTAGAGAAAAGGGTCAGTGACTTAAATTATGTGATAACAACTCCTGACAGGCGAAAGAAAAAAAAAAAAAAAAAACCAATTATGTCATATTAATATGTTAAAAGAATATGTTGATAGGGATAATTCAAATATTTCACCAATAAATGTAGTTTCCTTAGTCCCTCAAAATCAAAATCACATTAACCATGAAGACATAAATTGTGAAGAAATGAACTTTGGTAAGTCTAACCTTATAATCAAAAAGATGAATTAAAAAAGTTAATTTCTGAATATGAGCACCTGTTCCCTGATATTCCAACACGGACAGATACAATATACCATGATGTGGACATTGAAAATTCAAAACCAGTGAAACAAAATCCATATCTAATGAATCCCAAGAAACTGGAGTATCTTAGAGAGGAAATCAAGTATCTATTGGACAATGACTTTATTGAACCTAGTCAAAGTGAATGGAGTTCTCCTTGTGTTCTTGTACCAAAGCCAGATGGAACTTTTCGTATGTGCACTGACTATAGAAAAGTTAATACTGTGACCAAGACTGGTTCATTTCCAGTGACAAGAGTAGATGACTGCATTGACAATATTGGTCATGCAAAATATGTAACTAAATTTGATCTTCTAAAAGGATTTTGGCAAATTTCTCTCACTGAAAGAGCTAAAGAGATCTCTGCATTTGTAACTCCAGACGGACTTTATCAGTACAAAGTTATGCCTTTTGGGATGAAAAACTCGCCAGCAACATTTCAACGTCTTATCAATATGATAATATCTGGATTGGACGACTGTAAGGCCTACATTGATGACGTCATCATTCACAGCGATGATTGGGATGAACATCTAAAGACTACCAGAAAAACTACTCAACAATAGAAAAAGAGTGTTTATCTCTCATTCTTGCTCTTCAGCATTTCGAAATATATTTGTCGTCTTCTCCTGCACCCATCATTGTATATAGTGATCATAATCCTCTGATTTTATCCATAAAATGAAAAACAAGAATCAACGTTTACTCCGGTGGAGTCTGTTTTTACAAGAATATAACATTGATATCAGACACATAAAAGGAAGGGATAATATTATCCCTGATGCTTTGTCTAGAGTTTAACTTGTAAATAGTTAACATTTGTTTTTATGTATAGTGTATTTTTATCTACATTTATGTGTAATGATGTTTTCTATCTTCAGAAAAAAGAAAGTTTTACTTCATTAAACTTTCTTTTCCTTTAGGAGGGGAAGTGTTATGTAATAGGATATACATGTAACGTGTTTTCATTATCACTCTGTATACAGAATATTCTAGAAACATAAAGAAAATTCATTGGTTTTTCATTCTGGTTATTTTTAGAAACAGATTGTTAATAAACAAGTTGTTTATCAATAGCTTGAATTCATCTTTCTAGAAAAGACTAATCTAGAATATTCCAAGCTGATATAAATAGGAGTGACTTACTTGGTGATGGGGATTTTGAAGTTAGACTTGTGGCTTTGAGGATACAGAATTAGTGAAAAGTGTTGGATTTAACTTGGGTTATAGAACTGTAAGTTAGAATTGTTTTTAAACAGGTTGCTCATATCTATTTGGAAGTTAAAACTATTGTTAATTTAGGTTTTAGGAACCAGAAATTCCATATTTTTGTAGTCTAAACTTAATTCTTTATTTTGAGGGACTTATTCTATTTCTTGTTGTAAGATTAAGAATTGTCAAAACTTCATTCAAACTTAACTCTTGTTGTACTATTTTGTCTTTATTCATTGATAAATATTGTTAATTGTTAAAGGCTTGTTGCTGGTTTTCTTTCTCGTTACGCTTGGCTCGTAACAGTTTGGATGATTTGACGCATTGCATTGATACAAAGACTCTTTGCACCGTGAGTCAATAAAAAACAGCTTTGGTCTTTTATTTATTTATTTTTTTTTTTTTTTTACTATTTCCGAAAACACTGTGTAGGAAGGAGAAATTGTTTGTAATAAGCACTTTTTATCCTTTTTACCGCAATCTTTTCACAGTATTTCATGCTTATTCATGTTAATTATTAAAACTTTAAATGGTTTAAAACTGTCAGCTGCAGATTCCTTTTTTACTTCTTTTGGAGGTGGGGTGGGTGGATAAATTTGATTGCTTAACCTTTTTCCAGAATGAAAAATATGAAATTCTTATGAATGAAAACAACTGCAACTGACTTAATTCGAAAATGATACAATCGAACCCGAATTTTCTGATGTGTTGGAAAACATTGTGGAAAAAGGAGAAAATGCTGGTTACCAGCATTTTCTCCTTTTCTCACAATGTTTTCAAAGAGCTTTTCCCTCAAAGGTGTTAAAACGCGGGATTATTTAGTGAAGGGCTATAGGGTAATTTTTTATTCTCTGATGTGATAATTTAGATTAAACTTAATTCTACAAAAAACAAAACAAAAATCAAGTCTGGTCCAAATTTAAATCACAGATTTATGGACGACAAATGCGGATCTTCTGATGAGATATATCTCGAAAAGGTGAAAAAACATAAAGGGAAAAAAAGGAAACGCTGGCACCCAGGATTGTCTCCCTTTCCCACAATGTTTTGGTAATTTTTTTCCCCTTAATCATATTGTAACACATATTTTTATGTTGTAAATGCATTAAGTCGCTAGATAAATAAAATGAATGTCACAGCTTATATTAAAGACGATTTTTAAATAATTTCGCCGGTAAAAATCTCCCAAAATCTGACGGAGAAGATCAGATTGCACATTCCGTGAATTTTGAACTTAATTTGTACCGTCTGCAAAGCGCATTGAGCAGTACCTAGAAACCCTTAGGGTTGCAATATCAGTTAAAAATTGCGATACTTACACAAAAAAGATTTTTTGCATCGCACCCAGTTTAACCAAATATACTCAAACCACTAACAGATAACAGAATAAGGTTCAAATTTTCGAACAGGTTTGTTACAGGATAGAAAGCATCGTAAGAAAAGGACAACATGCTGGTTACCAGCATTTTCTCTTTTTTTCCACAATGTTTTCTACCTGTTCCAAAACACGTCTGATCATTTTAGCTTATATCAAATTTGATTTGAATAAAGTCTTTACCAGTGAAGGCCGTTTTTTGTCGACCTCAAAGAAGATTTCTTTCCGGCAAAGTTGTTGGAAAAATATAAAATGCCGTTAAACATCGTTTTCTTATTTTCTCCTACAATGTTTATGCCCTTTTCAGAATATTTCTCTTCGTTTTATTCGCATTTACAAGTAGCTTTTCGTTTGCATATGCCTTTTTACAGGTGTAAAATTTTGTCGTTTGGTGAAGAGTAACGAAAATGCAGCATTGAAAAAAGGAAACCCAATACTATACATGTATATATGAGCTATGCTCTGTGAAAAAGGTGCCTAATGCATCTGCGAAAATTATCGACCTGGGTCAGCCTTTATCTACACTGTCTGAGAAGTACATATTTTTTTTCCCAAATAATACCTTTGAAATGGCAAAATTTGGGTTTTATACTATCAGCTTTAAAGTTTCAGTTCGTTTATTAACAGGATAAAGGTTATATTAATAATAATAATAATAATAATAACTTTATTTAGAGAAGGTAACATGTTAAAACATAATCTTATTTTCTACATGGCCTTCTTACACCATAACTTACACACACCCAACACACACACACACACACACAAACACACACCCCTCTACCTCTCTCTCACACACGCACACATATGTATACGCACATATACAAAGGCAAATGAAATGACGGGAAAAATTAAAAAGTCGATCATCTCAATGGTTCGTTTACCTGACAGATACTCACAAGCTATTATTTAAATACAGAAGAATGGGGGGGAAATGAGAGGGGAAAAAAAACGTTATAACTGTTGATAATTTAGAAAATACTGCTTTACTTTCTTCTTAAAGGTTAACCCTGATATTGTTTTGATTAACTAAAATGAAAATTTTTAATTGGATAGTTAAAACCCAAATACTGCTATTTCAGAGTCATGTTTTTGGGAATAATATATCCTTATCGGACAGTGTAGATCCAAGATCAGTCTGCACGTTCTGTGCAGTCTGATCTTGATCTACACTGTCCGCAAAAGGCCAGTGAGTCGCGCTCAGCAGCCTTAGGGTTAATAAAACTTTACCCCAGAAGTCCACGAATGTCAGCATGTTCTCCATTTTTCACAATGTTCTGATATTACTTCCGCATTCAAGGTCGACGAAAAAGAACCATGGGATTGTTTAGTAAAGGGTTAGTCAATAGGGACTATCCATTTTTCATCTTTGTTTGTTTGTTTGTTTGTTTGCTTTCTTGTTTATTTGTTTGGCGTAACACGTTGTTTTAAACATTATTTCAGTTATATCACGGCGGTCAATGAACGTATTTTCTTGCAGTTTTTTTAACCAGTATTAGTGCTTCGCACAATATTTTTCCCAAGCTACTGGATGGTTTCCCATATGGCCTGCAACACGCGAAAAGGGGCATTCGGACATTTGCGTAAAGTGTTGTTTTGGATCAGCCTGCGCAGTCCGCGCAGGCTTGTCCGAAATGACACTTTCCGTTTTTATATAATTTTCTGTTTTGCCCAAGTCTACTAAAGAACAAAATCTAATGTAGTCGTAAAGTGCCGTCTCGGATTAGCCTGCGCAGACTGCGCAGTCTGATCCGAGACGACGCTTTACGCAATGTCCGAATACCCCTTTTCGCGTGATTGAAGCCAATTATAACCATGGTCGAAAAATTGATCAGCTGTGAGAGAGGAATGAATCCTGTTGAATATCATCAATCCTTGGAAAGAAATTGGCCCAACTTGGGATTAGAACCAGCGACATTCTGGTTTTACGTCATGTGCGCAACCGTCTGCGCTACCAGGGTTTTGTATACATTCTATAACCATTAGGCTGCATAGTGCGATTCGTTCTGTTTTTGAAGGCGGTGTTGATCAAGTTCTGATTGCACAGAACGGGCAGACTAATCTTCGATCTACATTGTCCAACAAAGTGCTATTGTTCCACTAAAAATAGATATGAAATGGCAATACATGTATATAGGGGGGAGGGGCTTTATACCGGATAAAGATATTCATCTGATTAGTTTTACAGTGTAAGACTTTTGGCAAAAATATACTAGCCGTGTGCCGGAAAAGTGAGCTTTTGATGCATGATACCAAGCAAGCCATCATATTATTATGGATCCACAAAACCCATTTTCTCTAACAACTGACTGACTCATGAGGTACACTGGTCCATTGACATGCAGAGGATAAACGAAAAGCAAAAATAATCGACACAGGTCAGCCTGCGCGGACTGCGCAGGCTGACCTGTGCCGATTCTTTTTGCAAATGTATTAAGCCCCCTTTTTTACAGAGCAAGATTCGTTTATAATATTGTAGTAACTTCCTCGTCTCGAGCACGTATTCAACAACAATTCTTTATTGCAGTTTTAATCTTATTGTAGATTTAAAAAGTAAGCCAATTTCCTCTTGGCAAAACCATCAGGTCTAGTCAATCTAAAATTGCGTTTATTATATTCCTATCAGTGAATTACTTGGATTTCACAATGAATACCATCACTAGTGATGATAAATATGATATCATCACTAGTGACGATATAGTTTTAGAATGTTTGCCGGAACTTTTTTCCTATGTTGCTCATATGATACCATTCTTGATATTTATTAGAATAAAAAAGAGTAAATTAGGAATATAATATATAGGAAAATCAACTGGTTGTGTGTGATATTAAAAATCTGTCTCTTGAATGGGGTTTGATGCGTTTAAAAAACTCGTCCTTCGGACTCGTTTTTTCAACCGCATCGCACCCCATTCTACCGACAGATTTTTAATATCACGCACAACCAGTTGATTATCCTCTATTTATTTGACAATTAGAAAAAAAAATCTTGAGAATCAGACTAAGAACGATAGTAGGAACTGCCAGTGAAAAGGAAACCCTGATTTTCGTTTTATGCCAGTTTCAACAGATCTTCAGTTAGGTCTATATTAAGAAGGTCTGGGCATCTAACTCGACGTTTTACAGACTTATGATCCGTGCTCTGTGAAAAGGGGGCTCAATGCATTCCTCCATGATGTATTTCAATAGTCATGCTCTGGAAAGAAGGGTTTTCCTTATCTCTGTGGTACGTTATTCTAAGCAATAAATCACATAATTATGGATCCATAAAACCCATTTTGTCCAACAAGCGGCCGAATCCTTAGATAGAATGTCCCTTGACAAGCAGAAAATTTACCAATAGCAAAAATGTTTCGACACAGGTCAGCCTGCGTGGTAAAAGAAACTCAAGGAATACATGTATAGGTACACTTGCCACTGTTATATGACTGATATAACGCTAAAACAGCATTAGCCTTCAGGTGCTAAGCGCGACTCAAGGATCTTTTTCGGACAGTTCGAACCAAGATCGGACTGCACAGAACGTGCATTCTGATCTTGGGTCTACACTGTCTGATAAAGAGATATCTTTCCCCCAAAAATACCTTTGAAAAAGCAAAATTTGGGTAATTACTGTTGGCTAGAAAATTTCAATTCATTTATTTAGCAGGATAATGGCGAAGTCTTAGGCTGCTAAGCGCGACTCACTGACCTTTTGTGGACAGTGTAGATCAAGATCAGACTGCACAGAACGTGCAGTCTGATCTTGGATCTACACTGTCCGATAAAGACGTATTATTCCCCAAAACATAACTTTGAAATAGGAATATTAGGACTTATACTATCGAATTGAAAATTTCATTTTACTTGGCCCGGCCGGGTAGCTCAGTGGTTAGCGTATCTGACTCGTGATCTGGAGGTTGTGGGTTCGATACTTTGTTGCTGCGAACTTTCTTTCCGGCGATTTTTCGCCTCTCACCTCTGATGCATGTGAGAAAAGTAGTCAGTGGCTTTGGAAAGAAAGTTGAGTCAGTACTAGTGTGAGAAAGCCAGGAAACACATGGGTGCGTCACTGACCGCCATGATAAGCTGTTAAAATGGCGTTTAACTCCAATACAGACCAGACCAATTATTTTACTTATTTAGCGGGATAATGATTAATCAAGAAACAATGAAAACATCTTTCTGCATTGTAAGAGTTATGTCCCTTTGAATGTAATCTAATCGACTAGGGGAGATTTGACTGTTACACCGAAGCATATTATAGTTTAGATTTTTGAGCACGCACAAAAAAGGCCTGCCGTATTGCCCTTTCTCTCATATTTGTTTGGGACTGTTTTTTTAACTCTTTCAGCGCAAAATAAATAAACTCGACCTCTTTCGACGGCTCTAAATACAATCCATTGAAACTTACAAAGATTTTGATTGTATAGGCTTGACTACACCAGCGGACGGTATAGATCAAAGATCAGACTGCACGTTCTGTGCACTCTGATCTTGATCTATACCGTCCGCAAAAGTCACTGTTTTCGCCCATGGCACCGAAATGGTTAAACCGTTTACCACTAGGCTAAATTTTAGACGTGTCCAAACACAAAACATATGCAGACACAAAATTAAAAGTGGCTAAAATTGTGGAAGCTGTTTTTGACAGGGTAGAAGACATTGTGGGAAAAGGAGAAGATGCTGATCATCAGCATTTTCTCCTTTTTCCACAATGGTTTCAGAATCTTTTTTCCTCAGGATCGTTTAAGTAACAATAAAGCCCAAAAGTAAACAAAGCGGATGTTTAAATACATTTGAATTTATATCATACCATTTAAAAGTATGGAAATTATTGTGAAGATGACAATCTATCATTGTACGGTCGGTCCAAGTGTTAGTCGCCGACAGAAAAATTAATTTCAAAACCAGGGTAAAACCTGCCAGGTAGCTGTGTCTTTTGCTTACTTTTTGCCTGATTTTAAAATTCTTTTTTCTGCCAGCGACTAACATATGGCCCACAATAACACATTGTCATCTCCCCAATATTTTTCATACTTTTAAATGGTATGATTTAATTTTAAATGTATTATGACACCTGCTTTGATATTTTGGCCTGTACTAAGCCTTTGATTGTGTTGGCAAAGGATTAAACAATAGACTAAGTAAATCAAGATCAGGCTGCACTTTCTGTACGGTCTGATCTTTATTTAATAAGTCTACAATACAGCCAATTGCCTCTTGCATAATTTCAAGGTAGATGAACGAAAAGGGTGCCTGAGAAATGAACCGACAAATTTGAACATGAGCACAGGTGAAAACAATTTATTCAATCCGTGAAATCCAAACAAGATCAAAAGTAAACTTTTCAACGAAAGCGTGGTTGTAAAACATTCGTAAAATGATGTAGAAATATCCAAAGGCTACTTAAATATTAGCTGACAACAAAAATTAAACTCGTCCATTTTTTAAACAATGTCGTCAATTTTCGAAACATTTTCGTCCATTTTTGAAATATATTCGTCCATTTTTGAAACATGTTCGTCCATTTTTGAAACATTTGCAGACAACTTTTCAGTTGTGACTCAAAGTATGAGAACTGTCCATGAAAAGTTGGATGACAAATTGAGTGTGGCCTATACATTAGGAATTATTCTTAAAAGGGTAGAAAAACACTACGGAAAAAAGGAAAATTTGCTGCTTTAACCTTTAGGGTGCTAAGCGAAACTTAAGGACCTTTTGCGGACAGTGTAGATCAAGATCAGACTGCACAGAACGTGCAGTCTGATCTTGGATCTACACTCTCCGATACGGATATGTTTTCCCCCACAATATACCTTTCAAAAACATTTGGGTTTTTACTACAGAATTGAAAATTTCATTTATTTTATGTAGCAGGTTGAGGGTTTACACTAATTTTCTTCTTGTTCCATGATGTTTTCAAAAGCCTTCTTTTAAATAGTCCTAAAAGCACAGGTTTGTTAAGTAAATGCTTGACTCATAACCCACGAAAGTTTGAAGAGACTGACTGACTGTAGAATACATATATGCATAATAAACGAAAAATAAGGCTTATAATTTATAACATGAAAACATGTGAAACATTGAGGCAAAAAGGAGAAATAGCTTGAAATAAGAATTTTTTCTTTTGCTACAATGTTTTCAAAAGCCTTACTTTCGAGGTGCGTAAAAATGCTTTTTGAAGATAGAAATAACGGAAAAAATGTTCAAAGGACGTAAAAGCAGTCTACAGTTTAGTGCATAACGCTGAGGTCAATATTTTTTGTTGCAAAAAATGATAGATACGTATCCCTTTAAAGGTCCTTCTATACTCAGTACGCCTCTGATAGCATATAAAAATATAATAAAGACAGTAAGATTTTACATTGAGATTAAATGCTTGAAAAATAATGGAAAAGAAGCGACGTTGTAATTGAAAGATATATTAAAATACACAGCCCTCTCCCTTTGAAATAATATAACCCGAATGAGCGCCGAAGTAAAACAGACATTGTTTTTGATGAGAAATAAGACTAAAAAATTAGTAATATAAGATCAGACTGCACGTCCTGTGCAGTCTGATATTGATCTACTTTGGCCGCGAAGGGAACAAAATTTGTGAAAGGTGCTTTAAGAACTGAGAAGGTGCGCATCTTATTAAAAAAGGTTTGACATTTTTTGTCATCAAACATAAATTTACATAACTGGCATTTCGTAATAGAACCATACAAAAGCGGTAACTTACGCCCCGGCATAGGAGAAATTGTTTTCCGTATTAAAGGAGCATTAAAGCAGATTTTGATCTTTTCCCCCCCCTCCCTTTTTTCTTGAAGGGGGGGTTTTCCCCCTCCCCCTCCCTTTTTTCTTGAAGGGGGGGAATGGGGGGGGGTAATATTTAGTCAAAGTTATAAGCTTGCAATATGTTTATCCTCAGTTTTCTGAAGGGGGGGGGGGTTGCGTCTACATGGGACTCTAACCTGGGACCGTCAAAAACTAAAGTCGGCAAATCCATCAACTGAGCTATCGCGGCAACCGATATTTCGCTATCTTAAAAATACATTCAGCCCTTATTTTGAGAAAATGGCTATACCGTTACTAATGGAATAAGAAATTCTAAAATAAACATAAAAAGAACTCGCTAATTTCTCGTATTTCCTGAATGTATTTTTATACATATTTTTAATTCTAAGCCTTCTTTGCAGGCAAATGAAAATTAGCTGTCCATGCCAAAAATTAAAAAAAATACGTTCCAAACGAAATGTTTTTATGCCCCTTTAAAAAAAATCTTTGAGTCACATTTTCCACTTAAGGGTACGTCTTCAAATAGTTTGCATGATAATGGCTTAACACTTAACCAACCATCAAAATTTCAAATTGTTCAAAATTTAAAGCAACAGCAGACGCCAAAATTAAATCCCACTCAATTAAAGAAAATTGTCTTTAAAAGGATAGAGAACGCTATGGGATAAAGAGCAAGTGTTGTTTGCCAGCATAAAATCCTTTTCCCACAATGATTTAAAAAGCCTGGTTTTATTCGGGGTCGGTGAAACACTAGGTTATTTAAGTAAAGCGTTAATGGGTGGATTCAGGTGTAATATGGCTTGCAACACGCGAAAAGGGGCAGTCGGACATTTGCGTAAAGTGCCGTCTCGGATCAGCCTGCGCAGTCCGCGCAGGCTAATCCGACACTGCACTTTACGACTACATTAGATTTTGTGCTACGACAGACTTGCGCAAAACAGAAAATTACATAAAAACGGAAAGTGTTGTTTCGGATTAGCCTGCGCGGACTGCGCAGGCTGATCCGAGACGACAGTTTACGCAAATGTACGCATGCCCCTTTTCGCGTGTTGCAGGCCGTATATGAATAAATTATTCATTTCAGATTCATCTAGCTGTCTTTTTTTGTCGATTTTATTGTAATTTGGGTTTAAACTTCCTACATGCGATCCTTGATGAAAAATCACGATCAAGTGATTCTAACCCTTTCACCGCCATGCTTTATGGAATAAGGTATCACGCAATCTTTTTTTTTTCTTTTTGAACATAGAGTTAAATTCACAATCTTTGACCTCCTTTCTGTACTTGAATTGGCAAACTCAGCTCTGCTATTTTTTTTTTCTGTCAAGTTTATGTGCAGTAACCTTCTAAAGAAGTTAGAAATGGCACCTAAACCGATTGCGTTTTTTTTTTGTGTGTGTGTGCGTGTGGGGGGGGGGGTTTATTCCACTTCAAACACAACTACTCTTGAAAAATCACGGTTAACAAGAAATATCTTTAAAAAAGATAAACGTTGTAAGAGATACTGGAATAGGAGTATTCAAATTCTTTTGTGGCTCAATATAAAGTAAAATAATGAAAAATAACCTCACAAGCAATTACCTTTCTTTCCTCACTGTTTTTCATTTTTTTTTTTTTTTGAAAAGTGGTATTGGTTTATTAGGTAACACTTATGAAAATATTAGATGTCCAAATAACAAAAGGAAAAGAATCATTCTCCACTACATTATTTTGCTATGGTATGAATCAAGGCCCCGGGATATCGATTAGCCGTAGGAACGCATGTAAATAGAGATTTCATACATGTGTACGCAAATATGGCAGCAGGGACCCGCCGAATAAACATGTGCACATTTTTGACCAATCGCAAATTATCATCTATTCATTCTTTATTAGTAACAAGAAGTAGGTCAAAAGCAAGCGCATTCACCTACCCCGAAAAAAGATCCTACCTGGTGGTAAACAAGGCTCTTTTATATAATCAAGGGCACAAAATAGTGCAATAATAATTAACAAACTTACACTCAGTTTCCACAGTGATCATAAAATCAACAACAGAAATACATTTTAGACCCGTCCTTCCATTTTCTCTCATAAAAATCAACAGTGTATCAGTTTATTACCCCTTTGTAAAACAAATTTCATGATTTGAAAAACAATCAACCTGTCGTGTGCAAATGCTTTAAATTTAAACAAGGCTATAATTTTGTCGTTTGATGCAGATTTGTAGAATCCAAACTTTGCAACATATTCTAGCAAGCAGGAAAATAAAGGAAACACCCCGGATCATATGGCCTGCAACACGCGAATAGAGACATTCGGACATTTGCGTAAAATGTCGCCTCAGATCAGCCTGCGCAGTTCGCGCAGGCTGATCCGAGACGACACTTTCCGAAAGTTTCGTAAGTAATTTTCTGTATCACCCAAGTCTACCGTTGGACAAAATCTAATGTTGACGTAAAGTGCCGTCCTTGATTAGCCTGCGCGGACTGCGCAGGCTGATCCGGGACGACTCTTTACCCACATGTCCGAAAGCCCCTTTTCCCATGTTACATACCAATTATATTCATTAGTGATTCAATTAGAACGCGATAAAAATTGATGTAGGGTGCTGAATGGGAACCCATACCGCTTTCAACACTAGTTCAACTACATTTCAGCGATAGTTCATTTATTTAAGTATTTCCTGGAGTTCACAGGTTTCAGACAGACATTCTGCAAGTACTCTGCCGAAAGGCACAAAGCATCAGAGAGAAAACTAAAGAAGACAGAATAGTATAAATGTTTTTACATTAAGATCCGCTTTGGCAAATGTAATTCATTATACAAAGGAAGTCATCACATAATAATGGATCCGTAAAATCCATTTTGACAAACCATAGACTTGATCATGAGGTAGAATAGTTGTTGGACATTCAAAAAAAGTTTACAAGGCAAAACGTTTCGACCCATGTCAGCCTGCGAGAACTGTGCAGGCCGACGTGTGTTGATACTTTTTTTGCAGATGCATTAAACCCCCTTTTCACAGAGCGTGGCCTATGTCATATTTATTTCATTTTAGAAAAAAAAACGATCTTCTATGTTTTTGACAGTGATAGGTATAGGTGTTTTACATAAAACGCTTTATTGAAAGATGCGTGTTTTTATTACAAGGAAGAAAAAAGAAAAACGCAGTTAGATTTTGAAATAACTTGATATTGCTTTTCATGTTTGTTTTTCTCCGTTATCATTACTATATTATTTTTATCATGGCGGACAGTGCACCTGAGCGCGCTTTCTTATGCATAGCATTCCATTCAAGCCATCAGCTGCTTTTCCTAACTAACAAATTCAAAGCAGTTTAAAGCGATAGAAGAGAGTGATGTTTTTCCCAATGACATTTATCAAAAAGTGCCAAGAGTTACGATCGGAGCCGAAGACTCGATCTTGTTACCTACGCATTACTAACTCTGCACTTTACAACAGAGCCTACAAAGGCTCGACAGCTTTACATTAAACAAGTTGATTGAAGTATTGATAAAATGAAGTCCCTTCATTTGGAATAAGTTTGAGTAACAGTATAAAATTTGTCACACACCTTTCCAATATTGCTTCTCGTTAGCTCAATCCAATAGCTTGTTGTAGGTTCAATCGTTTTTCAACGTACTTTTCTTATATGGCCTGCAACACGCAAAAAGTGGCATTCGGACATTTGCTTAAAGTGTCGTCTCGGATCAGCCTGCGCGGACTAGGCTAATCCGAAGCGACACTTTCCGTTTTAGTGTAATATTCTGTTTTCCGCGAGACTACTGTAGCACAAAATCTGATGTAGTCGTAAGGTGCCTTCTCAGATTAGCCTGCGAGGACTGCCCAGGCCCCTTTTCCTGTGTTGCAAGCCATATGTAATGATGTGATTGAAAGAAGAAGCTTGAAGTCCTTTTTGCGGATAGCGAAGATCAAGATCAGACTGCACAGAGTGTGCAGTCTAACCTTGTATCTACGCTATCCAATATTTTGTCTTAAAAATGTAACATGAAGGGACTTTTCTATTCGTTGATTTTTTTTTGTTTGTAATCTAAAGATTGGTTACGGTAAACCTATCAGTGTATAAACACTTCAGTTTACAGCTTTGGGAAATAGTGTGGGAAAAGGAGCAATTGCTTGACAAACAATGTGGTAAAAGGAGCCATTGTTTGTATCAATCAATTGCTCTTTTTCCTATATTGTTTTCCATTTTGTTTCAAAACGATTATGTTTTAAAATTTGACTGCTTTCAAATTTTGCCTTATTATTTTTTCTAATGGTGTTTGATAGGTCTAACAAGAGTTTATGATGCAAAGGCGATTATTTTGCGACAATACTCGCCATCTGTATAACGGAATATGTAAGGCTATTATTACATTATGTAAATTGTGAAGTTTGGCCAAAAACAATCGCCTGTGCTGTACAGTAATATCTTAAAGCCTTGCTTATGAATATTTAAGCTTAAAACTCTTTCTCAAACAGTAGGTTTTAGACACTTCCAAATTGAAAGCGTCTGCAGATAACAAATCCAACAGTGGTACAATTCTACTAAAGTTCATTGACAAGGTAGAAAACATTGTGGGAAAAGGAGAAAATGCTGGTTACCAGCATTTTCTCCTTTTCCCATAATGTTTTAAAAATGCTTCTTCCTCTGGGTCGTCAAAATACTGTTTTGGGAAAAAATGGAACAGTTTTACTAAAGATGTCATCACAAGTAGGTGTAGCTTGGGTGTAACATATCTGTCGAACTTGACGCCAGTTCGTACACAGATTCTACAATTTCTTGCAAAGTTCCCGATGGCGCCATCGTCTGGCTACAAAAAGCTTGTGGAAATGCTGGCAAGGTACCCGTCAGTGCTCCTATTGGTTCACAATTATCACGTGGTACTTCACAAGAGTCACGTGGTCCATCACAGTTGTCACGTGGTATAAAATCTTCCGGTGAAACCTTCAGTCCGTCTTGAACAATGTCGTTTAACATTGGTAGGAAACATTCTTCTGCCAATGGCTTTTGCTTATTGGCGAAATATAGTGCTGGGCAGGAATTTTCTAAACTGTTTGAGAAATTTGGTTCATTTTCGTACGATTGTCGGTAACTATCATTACTACCGCTGGTATAATCCGGGTCATATACCGGCTGTCTTCCCGGAAAACCCGGACTTAACCGGGGAGAACTACCACATCCCACTTCTGATGAATCAGAAAAGGAGTTAGGGCTAAAATTATCACAGTTGATAACATCACAATGTGTCTGTCTAGTAGAATTTTCTTTCGCTATAGTGTTATTATACAACGAAGAAGAGTGGTGCGTGAAAATATTTCCATTGCTGTATGGCATGTCTCTGGCACCATTTCTATCCGTCCAAGACCCAGCCAAGAGCTCTTGTAGGTCTGTTGGACCTAACAAAGATTCTAACGTATCCGTAGGGAGATAAGATACAGATTCTATGTTACAGTCTTGCATATTAACAGTGAACTCCTGCGCGCATGCTCCGATCGAAGATAAATCAAGGCTGTCTTCACCATTCATTTTTCGTGGCTCGGTGAAAAACGATGACGGTAAATTCCGGGATCTGAATGGTTTCTTGGAAGGACCCGTAAGTTGTTTCATGGACGTGTCAGTACAGCACTTCTCGTGCAATGTTCGGGGGTCAAACAGTGCTTGTAGAGATTTGATTTGCAGCCCAATCTGGCTGGATTCTCGTCGATTTTGTCTGCTTGAAGATGACAGGTGTACTGGATTGGCATCACTTGCCTGAAAAAAAATATAACAGATAAATACTAAAATTTCGATTTACGCTCTTTCCTCTGTTCACATGTATGACTTGTAATTTTGCAGATGAATTCAACCAGTAAAGATCGGTTGATTACCAGTCGACATAATACAATCTAGTAACATGTTTGTATTATTTCGTTTAACCGCAAACTTAGTCTAAAGTAAAATGTCAGAAAAGCCACCAAGTCTTGTAAAGTTGTTTTAACCGAAAATTTTCAGCATCCATCTCGAAGTACTCTCTCTCTCTCTCTCTCTCTCTCTCTCTTAAAACGTTTAGTTTCTGAGGAAAAAGTTCAATGTTTGCTTTGGTCCAATCACAGAGTTGCATCTATCGACAAGTTTAGACCGCGTTTATTGCCACTAGGACCCTAATTCTCATAGACTGTGATTTTATTCAACTTTGGCATACAGCCTCGTCAATGTCCGTTGAACTGCAAGCTGGTTGTTTCCGAATTGTTATTTGCAACTTTCAGGATTTCTGTGACTGTCGACGTTCTTATCATTTGTTCAGTAGTTTGTGGTTTAATGTGGAAAAAAACATCTAGTCATATGATGAGATAAATCTAGATTATGAGTAGAGAGGCAGTGATATAAGGAGACACAGACAGACAGACATACATCCAGACAGACAGATAGACAGGCACAGAGAGAGAGAGGGAAAGCGAGAGAGAAAGTAGAGAATACCTTATTTTCGGCCGAGATCTTGGTTGAATTTCCGCACCGTTTCAACTGCTTCTGCAAATACTTTCTATGGTTCACTTTTCTCTTAGACTTTGACGGCTTATCAAGAGCAAGTTTTATATTACTAGTTGCCATGTCAACAAAACTAAGTAGGTTACGAGCAGCCATATCATCTAAGTGATCATTCGTCCCTATTCCGAATGCACAATCTAAGTCAGTCCCCATATTTGGTTGTCGATCCTCTAATTTTCTCACTTTAAACTGTCTTTAAAAACACCACGTCCAGTTGCTCACTAATATTCTCACTGATATTCGAAATATTCCACTGTCTCTGCCTATCGATATGCTTTTAGTTCTTTTGTTTTAGCTGTCTAGTCAGACGTAAATCGTTTACTTCTTTATCTACATGTAATTATATATGGGCCATGCTCTGATAAAAGGGGGCTAAATGCATCTCCGTGATTCATGGTACCAGGCAAGCCATTACATACTTATGGATCCATAATATACACTTTTTTTAACAACCAACTTAATCATGAGACAGACTGGTCCTTGGGCATACAGAAAATTGACCAATAACGAAAAGTTTCGGCTCAGGTCAGCCTGCGAGGACTGCGCAGGCTGACCTGGGTCGAAACTTTTCGCAGATGCATTAAGCCCCCTTTTCAAAAAGGGCGTGACTCATATCTATTGAATTTGAATACATGTATAACTTTTTATATTCTACTCTGTCAACTAGAACATAAATTTTCTAATCAATTCATTTTCTTAATACCATCACTCGTTATGTAGCATATATCTACTGAATTATCATACATCTGTATCTATTCATACATTTCATTATATACACCCTGGTGCATGTGTGTGTGTTTATTTTTAATAAACAGTACAATCTCAAAATCAAACACAATTTACAGTATGATACTAAATGTTTCACTCCGGCAAATTGTTGCCATTTTATGTATTTGACAGTATTTTACTTCTCTTACGAACAGCGATAATAATTTTTATCATCACAATACCCTAATTAACAGCACTGGTATAAAACTTGTTGCTGCAAACTTTTGATTCTATTTTAAAGTCACTCACAAACCGACTTTTATAATAGATGCCCAACAAAGTCCATGGTATACATGTACTTATACTCCGCTACTGTCTTTAAAAATATGTCCAAACACGAACTCTCAGAATCACAACCATCCAAAAAAACATATTTTAGATGCCTCATCACGCGCTCTTGTTCTTCGATCATAAAGCGTTTCAACGACGTGTATGTTTACCTTCCCACGACAACGATGTTAGCTATACTGGCCAAAAAAGTTAAGGACTGGGTTTTTTTTTTTGGCCTCTGAAACTTTAAACCCTTTCTCCTATCGTGCGCGATTTGAGATGTATTTTGAGGTGAGTTTAGACCAAGATCAGCCTGCGTATATCTGGTGTAGGCCATTCAATCTTAATTAAATGGCATATCGTCGGTTTACTTCCAAAACCTCGTAACTACAGCTTGTTACAAGCTGTAGTTACGAGGTTTTGGAAGTAAACCGACGATATGTTGTCATAACAATTAATAAAACTGATTTGGCTAGAGAAAATTTGACGAATTTTAACAAAGTTTTGAACAAAGTTTTAGACTCGTAAGTACTGAAAGTATCAGAGCGATGCCCTGTGAAAAGTAGGTTTCTGCATCTGCAAAAAATATCAGCTTGGTCGAACTTTTTTGCTATTCGTAAATTTTCTGCATGTCAACAGACCATTTCACCTCATGATTCAGTCGATTTTTAGACAGAATGGATTGTTTGGATCCTCATTTATGTGAGGTCTAGCTGGGTATGATGCATCTCAGATATGCCAGAGCGCTGCTCATATTGTTAGAAATCGAGGAAATATCCTTTTACCAGCACGTTTTCCCATTTCCTACATTTGTTTCATTTATTAATTGTTTTCTTTGCAAGGATAGTGGAAGTACGGGACTGGTTGGTAAATGGTCTATTGGCACGGCATTTAGTCATTGGTCACGTATGACAGTTACTGAAGAAACAATCACTTTTATTGGTTAACCTTTAAAATGCTAAATAAATGAATAAAAAATTTCCACCCTAGAGTAAAAACCCAAAGATTGCATTTTCAAAGTTGATTTCGCTGCAAAGAAAATTCATTTTCTGACACCGTAGATCAAAGACCAGACAGCACGTTTTTTTGCAGTCTGATCTTAATCTACAATGTCCGCAAAAGGTCTGCAAGTCGCACTTAGCAGACTTAAACCGAGAAGTGTGAATCACTGAATTCGAGACTGGTACTAACAAAATCAGGAAACACATCACTAAGCAAGTTTGCGACGTTATGTTTCTAAAATATTGTTGAAAGAGGCAAAACCATTTATCCAACTGTTACTTGTTTTATTGACGCAAGGTGATAAACTTGCCGACAAAGAAGAAAACTCTGGTAACCGGCATTTTCTCATTTTCCAAGCCTTTCAGACACAAATCCCGTCATAACACCCATACTGAATTTGTCGTCTGCAAATTCTCTCAATTTAAACAAGTCGAAAATTTCCTTATTTGGCAGAAACCTAAATGAGCTGTGACCGTAATATTATATTTGAGCCGCGCTCTGGCAAAAGGGGGCTTAATGCATCTTCGTTATGTTTGATATCAAGCAAGCCATCACATTAGTATGGATCCATAATATCCACTTTTTTCAACTGTTGACTTAATCATTAAGTACACCGATCTTTTCACATACAGAAAATTGACCAATAGCGAAAAGTTTCGGCCCAGGTCAGCCTGCGCGGACTGCGCAGGCTGACCTGGGTCGATACTTTTCGCAGATGCATTAAGCCCTCTTTTCACAGAGCATAGCTCATTTATTTATACCTTTGAAAACGGTTTAAAATCTTATTCAACAAACAAAACAACCTAAACAGCCTACATTTATAATTGAGCTATGCTCTGTGAAAAGGGGGCTTAATGCGTCTGCAAAAATTATCGATCTAGATCAGCCTGCGCGAACTGCGCAGGCTGATTAGGGTCGAACCTTTATGCTAATGGTTATTTTTTTTTGCATGTCAAAGGACCATTTTACCTCATTATTCAGTCAGCTTTTGGACAAAAGTTTATGGATCCATAATTAGCAGATGACTTGACTAGTATTGTGTACCATGGAGATGCATTAAGCCCCCTTTTGCCAGAGTATGGATAAAATAATCATGATCCCTAACTTTTTGTTGACCGCTATACATCAACCCCCGGACTAACCGTTCAATATGACTCTACTCTATTTCCCACTCCTCGGCCGACATCGCTAAAGCCCAGGTAATAAATTAAGCTTTTAAAAAGCGATTATTTTAACTTGTGAAGCTACTCGTCACAAAGCACATTCACTCCATCATTCAGGATGTCTCGATCATACGGTACAAAAAAGGAGACAGCCAGTCAAGCACCGGGCGGACCATTGAGAGAAAAAGTGCATCTTTTTGGCGTTTGTCTTCTATTGTTCTTTATTTTTTGTCAGTGTTTTGTTAAACTTCTTCAACCCCCATCAAACAAATCAAGGTATTACCTCTTAAGAAAAAGAGAGAGAGAGCGCAATGCTCTGTGAAAAGGGGGGGGGGTGTTTGAGCATCAGCAAAAAGTATCGACCCAGGTCAGCCTGCGCGGACTGCGCAGGCTGACCTGGGTCGATACTTTTTGCTTTTCGTTAATTTTCTGCATGTCAAAGGACTAGTGTACCTCAGGATTGAGCCGGTTTTTAAATAAAAAAGATTTTATTTATCCATAATTAAAGGCCCAGTAGAGGCCAAAATATCAATTCAGGTGTCATAATACATTTAAATTTAAATTATACCATTTAAATGTATGGAAAATATCGTGGAGATGACAGTCTGTTATCGTGTGGTCTGACCATATGTTAGTCACTGGCAGAAAAAAGAATTTTAAAATCAGGCAAAATGTAAATGTCAGCGACTAACACTTGGACCGACCATACAATGACAGATTGTCATCTTCACAATAATTTCCATACTTTTAAATGGTATGATATAAAATTATTTTAGTTTAGTTTAAACATATTTATTTTTACATCGATTGAGAAACAAGTTCTTACAACTTATACTAATCTCTCTCGATTCTGCTTCCTGGGAACTACACCAGTACTCGCGCCGAATGTGTGGGCCAATGAAAATTCCCAAAGTTGACACCCGCTCCCGGGTATCGAACTCAGGACTTTATGGTTACGGGGCCGACGCTCTACCCCACAAGCACGGACACCTAATATAAATGTAAATGATTTAAACACCCGCTTTGTTTACTTTTGGCCTTCATTGTCACTTTAAGCGGTGACTGGCTTGGTATAATGAATCACAGAGAGGCATAAAACCCTGTTTTGCCAAAGCATGGGTCAAATAATGTAGGCGATTTTGAAATCACCCTTGTAAAGTATGGTTTAATTAATTCAGCTTTTAATCTTTATGCTGCTAAACGCAACTCACTGACCTTTTGTGGATAGTGTTGATCAAGATCAGACTGCACAGCACGTGCAGTCTGATCTTGGATCTACACTGTCCGATAAGGAGATGTCATTCCCCAAAACGCAATTTTGAAATATCAATATTTGGGTATTTACTTTCGAATTGAAATTTTCATTTTAGTTATTTAGCAGGATAAGGGTTCAGGCTGATTTGTATCTTCCTGTTCCTGGGTCAATTAGACGAAGAAAGACGGTTTCTCTTTTTTTTTTTTTCAACAATCACTGATAAATTAATCTAATTTCAATTAGTTTTGCCAATTTTTTTTAAATGTATTCCACTCTATGAATCTAAGTTCAGACTGCACGTTCAACATGTAGGTGATACCGAGATATACGCCATGCTTTGCCAGAAATAGAGTTATGCACCTCCGTGACGCATTATACCACACAAGTCATCACGTGATTGTGGATCCATCAATTCCAAGTTTTCTGACAAACGACTGAGCAATTAGGTAGACTGTTCCTTTGACATGAAAAAAAAACTGACAAATACATGTAGCAAAGAGTTTCGATCAAGGTTAGTATGCGCAGGTTGACCTGGGTCGATACTTTTTGCAGACGCATTAATCCCCCTTTTCATAGACCACGACTCATATAAGAGGTTATACGTAATAACCGACACCATACCTTTCTCTTGTAGTGTTGTAGTGTTTAAATGGCATTTTAAAGCCCTTTCAAACAATAGATAAGATGCATTATGGTCACATATCTCTTATTCTTATTTCTTTTCACAGTTTCCTATGTACAAGACTAGGGGCTTTGCAGTGGAATGCACCCCATCCGACATGCGCCGCGAGCGAAGATTTAGCACTAAACCTCTGGATAACAAATTCAGCGCTTCTGGTTGGGCCATAAGTTAGTCGCTGGCAGAAAAAAAAGAATTTTAAAATCAGGCAAAAAGTAAACGAAAGACACATCTACCAGGCAGGTTTTAACCTAGCTTTGAAATGAATTTCTCTGTCAGCGACTAACACTTGGACCGACCGTACAATGACAGATTGTCATCTTCACTATAATTTCCATACTTTTGAATGGTATGATATAAATTCAAATGCATTTAAACACCCGCTTTGTTTACATTTGTCCTTTATTGTTACTTTAAAGTAAAGAAAAAAGAATGACGAACTCTTCGATATGTGTTTCAGCATAAAATTGCAGCCAGTACTTATCACAAAGCACAATGTGTAAATATATTATAGAAAAGAATATAAATCGAAATACTTAAAATCAACCCTCGGAAAGGATTTCAGACGAACCGCGGTTCAAACCGCCAAATCTTGGTCTACATGTAAATGCTGTGTGTGTAACCGTTGACTCAGAGGTGGCTTGGTAGGTTTTTATAAACAGATAAAAAATTCGTAAATAGTAAAGTAAACACACAAGAATTGGCGTCAAGTAACAATGATGCAAACATAGATGAGCCTTGCTCTGACAAAAAGGGGCTTAGTCCGCGATCCATGGTACCAAGCAAGCCATCACATAATTATCGATCCATGATATTCTTTTTCTTTAACAACTGACTTAATCATGTGGTAGAATGGTCCTTGGACATACAGAAAATTGACCAATAGCGAAAAATTTCTGCCCAGGTCGGCCTGCGCGAACTGCGCAGGCTGACCTGGGTTGATACTTTTCACGGATGCATTAAGCTCCCTTTTCTCAGAGCATGACTCAAATAAGTATGGATGTTTGAAAAAAGATGAAGAAAGAGAACGGAATAATATTCAGTGTGTTCTTGAGATAGATCTATAGAATCTATATATTACATTAATTGTAGAAATAAAACATCTGAACGGAAATATATATAAGCCATACTCTGGCAAAAGGGGTGACATGAATCTCTTTTATGCTTAATACTAAGGAAGTTTTCACGCAATTATGGATCCATAAATTAGTTTTTACTTTAATTCGGTTAAAATACGAGGTAGACTGGTCCCTTGACATAAAGAAAACTGACGAACAGCAAAAAGTTTCGACCCATGTCAGCCTGCGCGGACCGCGCAGGCTGACATGGGTCGATACTTTTTGCAAATGCATTCAGACCCTATTTCACAGAGCATCGCTCATACATTATGACGAAAGTACAAAGAACAGGTTTTAACATGAGATGAAAGTACTATCTGAATCATTAGTTCTAGGCCATTCTTTAAATTTGTCATCGCGATTGCAATATAAGTAAAATATGCAAATCTGTCTTAAAACCTTTTAAAAGCTCACAACATCTTAGCTTTCTTTTGCAGACAGTGTAGATCAAAGATCAGACTGCACTAAACGTGCAGTCTGATCTTGGCTCCACGCTGTCCGCTTTCTGAAAATGATTTTAAGACGAAATTTATAATGGATTTGTCTATTCTTAACTATTTTATAGAGGAAAATTTGAAAGAAAATATTCATATTCATTTATATAGAAAACTAAGGGAAGAAATCGGCTATCAGTGTCGACACGCACAAGTTTATAATTCCCGCTTGTTTTTATTGAACCCGTCTTTCATAAAGAGGCTTTGTCTCATAAAACCAAATTATTGTCCTATCGGGAACAATGGCGCCATTAAATCGAAGCCCCGTGGAGAGCCCAAACGGAGACCATTATTCCAAGTTTACGAGGGCTATTCTTCATAAAAACGGATTAGGCCTAGACAACTTTCTCATCAGTATGGTGATTTATGCAAAGTCTTACAGGTGGGTAGGTCGGAATAAATTGCATTACGGATGTGGTTTTTGAAGCGGGTGACAATATTTTCCCCTGCCTTCCTCCTTTACTTCCGTCATGTATACACGTCCCCGAAAATTGATTTTTTTTTTCCTTCGTATGATGTTTATCAACGTTTTCAATAATAATACAGTTACACCTGTATTAGTTGCTGCAAGCTTAAAGTCGACAGCGGTACATAGTGAACATAACATTACCATATGTTATGTTATCTGATTAATGAGCAACCACCTATTTAGATTTCCAAACCTGGGATTGTGTTAAAAAAAAACATGCTCAATAGTAGTCCTATTCTTTTTCTCAAAGATTTTCTAAATTTCAAAGTGACACAGCTTCTGATTGGCGAAACAAAATATATCAGCCAATCAAAGATGATTGGCCAAACCAGCTAGCTAAGCAATTTAGAGGTTGTGTTACATAATAAATATAGAACAATGGTAAGAATGCAATATAGAATAGATAATGAATGCGGGCCCTGTGTCTATGTAAAACAGTCATTTGTGTGAAAGGGTAAGTTTTGCTTGTTTCCTTGGATGGCCTATTTAGACTGGTTACACTGTATCTAGAGCATTTTATGGCGGCAGTTTTACCTATCCATGTTTTCGACAACCGGTCTTATTTGTATTATTCTTCTTAATATGAAGAAAATCCACCTGTTTGGCCGAGACGTTCCGAATCGACAAGTTAGATGGCGAATATTGAAATCTAGAAGTAAAACAATATTTTCAATTGTCATTAATAAAGAACCCTAGAACAGCACACAACAATTTTCAAAGATTATTGCGGTCTTTTCCACTTTAATTAATGTCATTACGCTCAAACTCAAGGTCAACAGCGGAACGGTTCCTGTCAGAATAATAATCACGATGGTATAGAAAAATTATTAACCGTGTAGGCATTCGTGCCGCCCCTCCCTCATCTTAATTAGCTCTGCTCTTGAATGACTGATTTATCCGGTCTCAGGTCTGCCAAAGTATCGACCCATGTCAGCCTTCGCAGTTTTGTGTAGGCTGATCTGGTCGAAAGTTTTTGCTTTCGGTCAATTTTCCTTATGTCCGAGGACCAGTCTACGTAATGATTCAGTCGGTTGTTTGACAGAATGGATTTTATGGATCCATAATTGGCTTGCAACAAGCGAAAAGAGGCATTCGGACATTTGCGTAAAGTGTCGTCTCGGATCAGCCTGCGCAGTCCGCGCAGGCTAATCCGAGACGGCACTTTACGACTACATTAGATTTTGTGCTACAGTAGACTTGCGCAAAACAGAAAATTACATAAAAAACGGAAAGTGCCGTTTCGGATTAGCCTGTGCGGATTGCGCAGGCTGATCCGAGACGACACTTTACGCAAATGTCCAAATGCCCTTTTTCGCGTGTTGCAGGCCAATTATGTGATGACTTGCTTGGTATAATGCATCACGGAGATGTGTTAAACCCCATTTTTCCAACGCGCCGCTCAAACGTTTCTTCTTTTGGCAAAACTTTATCTACTGCAAAACAATATTAAGAAAAACAAAGCCGTGCAGCTGATTTAGTCATAAACGTACCCAGCTGCTAAACATTATCAGTAGTGTAGTTCAGGTCATTAATCCTTGTTGATTTTCTTTCGGATGCCAGGCACAACGTTGACTCTTATGCCTGTAGATTAAGATCAGATTGCGAGGCCGTAAAGTTCGAGGATGGATCTGCACTGTCAGATATCTGACCAAAGTAGCCTACAACATGCAATATCTGGGGTTTGTTCATTCGGCATACCTCGGCTGTATCTAGTGGATTAATGTGCATCAGATCGATACATACCCGGAAATACGCCGGTTTACCGTTCTGAAAATTGTAAGGCTCCTCTTAAAAAAAGAAAACTTGAGTTTCAATTTTCTATAGAAATCTTTCTAACTATGTTTCAGTTGAGTTAGCAAACCGTTCGTACATTCATTATTTATCAATTCCGATTAAAGTTTTCACCGACAGATAAACATATGTGAATAACTTCATCGAGGTTGTTTATGTCGTTGCTAAACGACTGACAGTGGCGCGCCATGTATATAAGATCACGTGATTCGCAGTTCAAATGGAAACGACCGTTATACGGACGAGGTTAGATGCAGGTACGGAATCGGCCGAGTTGTGACGAGTGGGGTTTGTTTTGCTTACTCAAAACGACTGTTTTCTTTTTTTGGTACTATGGCCTATTGACTATTTTGGTAAAAGTTTCCTAGTAATTTATCGACCTTACAATTTTTCACCATGCTAATAAATCCCGAGTGTATTTTAAGCCAGTTCGTGGATCAAACTGAAGATGCCATCGAAACTTTAAATCAATATTTCTATAATGCAAAAACAATAAAAGGAAAAAAATGTATATACCTAAATTTTGAGAAGATGACACTCTGACATTTATAAAATCATATTTATATAACTCTATCAGATCTTATTTCGCGCTCAGGTGATTTTTTGGACTAATTTCTTTTTCCAACTACTGACCGGAATTATCAGCACTTACGGTGCTTTGATATGCATCAGGTAAAAGAAGTGCTATACTTGATCCACATTCACTGGCATACTCACTACTAAAGCATTTAAGGATTGCTCAATGATTAATTGTTGAATTATTTCTAGTCACTGATCAGACAGAATTGCGCAAGCAACGCAATTTAAGAAAGTTAATTACATTAACTAAAAATCTCAGTAAATCTTTATTACTATGGCACTATCTTTTAATGAAATCCCTGGCAATCCTATGTAGCTCTATACCTCTTGAAAATAAACTTGTAGCCGACGGCTTTGGCAACATTGTCGTAAAATAAGGATAATCTATAAGAACCATGCTCCGTGAGGGGACTTGGTGCATCCTCAGAAAGTATCAACCGATGTGAGCCGATGCAGTCCGCATAGGCTGACCTGTGTCGAAACTTTCTCCTATTGGTCAATTTTTTGCATACCAAAGGACTATTCCACCTCATGATTCAGTCGATTGTTAAACAAATTTTATGGATCCATAATTATCTGATGAATTGCTTGGTATAATAAATCACAGAGATGCATTAAACGCCCTTTTGCCAAAGCACGGCTCATTTGTATTAGGCTTTTACCTGTTACAGCATGAGCAAACTATTAGAATTCTCCAAAATTGAAAGCATTTACAGACAATAAATTAAATCCTGCTGAAGGACATTGTTTTAGAAAATGCAGAAAACGTTGTAGGAACAGGAGAAAATGCTGGTAACCAGCTGGTTACCAACATTTTCTGCTTTTCCTGCAACGTTTTCAAAGTCTTCTTAAAGTCGTGAACATGAATGCCTATTGAAAACATAGGGGCGAAGGATGAACTGCTCGTTACGAGCAATATCACCTGTCTGGAAAATAATTCTAATAGTATTCTGCTGCAAGACTATAAAAGCTGAAATAAAACGTCGTGATGATGATTATCTTTATTTTACAAAACTATTTTTAAAGCAGGAATGAGCGAAACTGATAACTAAATGGTTGCAGGTTCATTTCAGTATCAAATGAATCAAAGAAATATTGGTATAACGGTTCTTTATTTCGCTTGTTAAGTCATAAATGTTTCTTTTTAGATGCCATACAAACTGAAATAAGGATGCATTGAGCTAAGGATATAGATCTGTTTTATTAATTAGGATGAATGCAGACTGAGTTCACAGATTTTATACCAAATTACTTTCTTTAGGTCACTAATGAAGTGTATTGAACTACTTGACTCGGGATCTGATTTGTTGTCGAGATATAATGGATAGAAAATCCACTCCATACGTGCAAGTTACATAATCATAATGTTGAAGACGTGTTCCACTATGCACTGATATGCTGAAAGATTGCACGAGACTACTTGCCGGTGGGTCATCAATGAAGACTTACATTTTTTTTTTTTCAACATAATCCAAGATATGACTTTCTCTTTGGATCTAGCGATGTCAAAAAAAATACCACTTCAATATAACAAGGTTAGAGACACTATTAGTTGTACGACGAGGCGGCAAGGGACTTTGAAACTTGCTGTGGCGAATTTTATACTTCAAAGTTTTACCATTCCAACGTGCACTCTGCGAAATTTCCCTGTTTTATGGTCTTACAAAATTGAGTATGCTGACGAAATAGAATTTCCCTTCTGAATGCCCCAATTCAGTAAAAACTGACGTCACTGAAGCCTTGGTAAAACGGGAAGTTTGGTGCATAAACTTGATGATGTCACTGCGATATGCATTCGACGTATTTTTATTTAAACATGGATTTAAACAACTCCAAGGTAAGTAACTATATATAAGGACTTGTTTACAAAAGTAAACGACCATTAGTTGCCTCAAACGACCATTAGGTTATCCTTTTATCGTTACAATGTATGAGTTTCACGATTTGCTCACCTGAGGAAGGGATGGCTCCCCGTGTATTTGTTTTAGGATGACATTAAACGATAATATATGTGAGGGATAGAAAACGAGTGCCGTGGTATATGGGAAATATACACGAGCGTTAGCGAGTGTATATTTCCCATATATCACGGCACGAGATTTTCTCTTACTTAGACCACGTGACTATTCGTGCTTTTTATGTCATATATAAGATAAAAAGCTAGTTACAAAATGGGGTCGTCGTGTTAGTTAAAATAAAAGTTTTGCCCCTGGTTCAAAAGGGGCAGATATAAGGTACAAATTCTAAAATATCAAAATGCTACTTTATTCATTATGATTTTCAATCAAAGTAAACTTATTTGTGGAAGGTTAAAATCGAACTTGTATTTGTCGGCAATATATTGTCAAAGAGTAAAGGGACGTTCATCGTTTAGAACTTACTATGTGTCTCTTGTAATTTGACAGAACTGGTCTATTTTACTACGAAACATATGGAATGTTGATGAGAAATATTGTTTAGTGTTTTTTGCAAATATGTTCAATACATGAATTTCGACCAATTTTTATAAGCAATGTCAAGTCTGTACATGAACATTTTGTAAACTTTGTACAGCCATAGAGCTTAACCTTTAGGCTGCTAAGCGTGATTCAAGGACGTTTTGCGAACCACGTAGATTCATATCAGACTGCACAGAACGTGCAAAGTCTGGTCTTGGATGTACACTGTCCGATAAGGTGATCTTCTCTCCTAAAATATCTTTGAAACAGCAAAATTTGGGTTTTTTCTATTGGCTTGAAGGTTTCATTTCACTTATTTAGCAGGTTAAGGGTTAAAAATTACTAAAAACAACCTATTCATGCAATAGTGCACTGTCCTTCGTGATATGACCTTAAAGCTTGGTTATTCAAATGGCATGAAACACCAATGCAAACTAAAGAGCGCAGGGGAACTTGTTATTTTTTAGCCAAAATAAGTGTTTAATCCTTCTCAGATTTAAAAGAAAAATGGTTGTAAAGGCAATGGCATGTTTTGAATAGCCAAAATGTGAACATCGCGTTTTTTTTCCAAACTGGAGCCTTATTTTTTTACTGCTAAAAATACTCCAAACAAGAGGTTGCTGTAGTTAATCGATAGTTGAGGGCAATACAATTTAAAGTGCCTGTACACTACACACTTCGAATAGTTTTGCACCCACACATCAAAATGCTGTATCCAGTTCAAGTCCTATTTCAAAATTGTTTTACCGTGAAGGGTAGGTACATTTTGCCTTGACTCGATATTGCAAACAAAAATTGTCGGAATTCACGTGCGGGATATACTAGCATAGTATATCCAGCTATACAACTGCGGGAGTTGTATCTTCGATATATACTTTTGAAATACTGAACGCTGATTGGTCAAGTCGCTGTAAACGTGGTCTAAGTAACAATATTCATTTATTTTTAAAGATAATATATTCTTTCTGCTTAGATGAGAGCTATCAAGGAAAACTAGTAATAATATGGTGCAGGCTACTCAGTATGTTTGTCTTATGGGCGGCTCGTATCGATCGACGCCGCCATTTTAGATGTTGTGTTGAAGGTGTAGTTATGTACATGGGGCTCCCAAAAGGGAAATTGCTTTTACGTGGATTTTTCCAGTGTACAGGAATATATTTTCGGGGTATATTATCCTATCAGGTCGCGAGAAATTTCTTATGTTAGCAAGATTTGTATTACTTTTTCATGTCACAAGCTAGAAATACGCGCTTTGATCACTTTCATTATTTCATTACTTTCATTACTGAGGCAAAATATTTTATAGAAGCTTTCAGAATACGTGTAATCACAATATTTTAATACAAAATAGGAAAAAAACACACGAAGTTAAGCAGAATGTAAATAGATACTACTTTTTCTCATTACATTACTATTAGTCTGAGATGACGCTCTCTTAAAGCCCATTGTAATATACGTGTACCGTATCAGGAATAATGTTCCCACGTTATAGTCTTATTTACATGTATTTGAGATGACTCTCCCTCTCTCTTGACTCTTGGGCTGCTAAGGCTCAGTGACCTTTTGCGATCAGTGTAGAACAAAATCAGACTGCTCAGAAGTTGTAGCCTGTTCTTTGATCTACATTGTCCGATAAGGAGATATTTTCAATAATAATAATAATAATAATTTTGATACAGCAGCATTCGGGATTTTTAATAAAAGTTGGAAAGTTTCATTTTACTCATTTCTAAGGTTAACGGATAAAATTAAATATGATATAAACAACACCATGAATAATATTCCATCAGCCCATATTTCCAAATTGTTTTAATGTATAATCGAGACGTAAGATGAATACCACTATTTACTAATATGCTGATATCAGATAGTATTATTATGATTCAATATCTCTACATGTATTAACAAATTTGTAAGACCAAATTAAAAACATTCCCATAAAATATGGATCATTATCATTAAAGGAAGTTTGACATATTTTACAATGATATTAGCATATGGTTTATATGACATACAACAATGCACCCTTTATGCTTCAAGAAAAACCGTCATGTCTGAAAAAGCTCGCTCTCTAACCTCTCCCACTTCTATATTGAAACATCTTAGCCCTTAGAGCGCCTTTCACAACTATAGTTGTCTCTGCGGGCAGTGTAGCTCAAGATCAGGCTGCACAGAACGTGCAGTCTGATCTTTGATCTACACTGTCAGCTGTGCTGAAACACTTTAGACAAGAGCGACCTTGAAATTGTGACTATTTGGGTCTTATTTCTAGACTGTTTATTGTACTGATTGTATGGTGTTTAACGCCGTTTTCAGTGGTCAGCGGTGAAAGAGGAATCAATCCTGTCGCAATGACTATCATCAATCCTCGGAAAGAAATTAGCCGAGCCAGGGATCGAGCCCACGATCCCCTGTTCTCAAGTCCTGCACACTACCGACTGAGCTACCGAGGCTCAGCATTACAGGTACATATATATCTTTTGAGTTTAATCGGCGCCCTAAGGGTTGATATTATACGAATTTTAAATTAAGATAATTATTTTTCCATGTAAGCGTCAAGATTATTTTGACATCCTCTTTTCGATTCCCAAATTATTTGTTGCAGCAGACCTCTAACCATCAACATGTATAGTAATTGATTAGAACCTGAGTAATTGTTGTCTCCCTTGATTTTTTAATCTAGTGCGCTATATGTTAGGCAGTTTAACATAATTTAAACAATTCCGAGTTTTAACTACAGAGAGGGATAAAACCTTTGAAAACGAAGTAAAAAAAAAAAATGCTGGCAACCGGATATCTCAGTTTAATAGATAATTTTGTAGTTACATCTATCTCGAGGAAAAGCGTTGAACAAAAAATAGAAAATAAATAAAAATGCCGGGATAAGTATTATTCAAAATTCGTTTCTCATATGAAAGAACCGTTTTTTGAATATATAATACCCAATTCAGTCGTTAAATCACTTTATGTCAATTTGTCAAACAGGACTGAATGGTGTGAAAATGGTAATGAACGCACCTGTTTTGAATAAAATGGACGTATTTGTAAGCCCAATATCGGATTAACGCTTTACCAAACGAAATAATTTTGGACTAGTCTATATTAAAAACATTTACAGGCGACAAATTAAAAGCGGTTGAAGTGATGGTATTATCACTGAAAGATAGAAAACATTGTTATAGAGGGAGAAGATGCTGGTAACCAGCATTTTCTCCTTTTTAAACAATGTTTTCAAAAGTTTTCTTGTCTTGGGTCTTAAAAATAAGGGACCGTTTGGCAAAGAGTTTGACCCTTCCCTTTTGAGGTGCGCAATCGAAGACAACGATTGACTTTAGATTTTGGATGACAATATTAGTCAAACACATACCTTCAAGATGAACATAACGTTTCTGTAATACCTTCTGTATGTCAAAATAATGTATTGGATAACACGACGTGCATGTAAATCGTTGTAACACTGAGAAGCATAAAGACATGCTAGCGCATACACTGACAGGGCGTGTAAAGTACTTTACGTTTTGATGTGTATGTTTTCTCGCCGTGTCTCCAGTTTTACATTGTCAATTTCTGCTTCACTGAGACTGACACAAAAAATAATCCACTTCTCCTCGAGTGGTTTTAAATATTTATACGCTACAGAAAATTTTGATTAAAGTTATAAAATGTTTCAAAACTTCTCAACTTAACTTGTATAAATGTGACAATACTTTGACTTCGAGCAAGGCTAAATAGTGTAATATCAATTCACCGGAAGTACTATCTTGAAAGTGGAGAGATTTGGTACATCATTACAATAGTGGTTGTAAATATTTATACACGACAGAAAAGTTTAATTGAAATTATAAAGATCCATACTCTGACAAAAAGGGGCTTAATGCATCTCCGTGACGCAGGATACCGTGGAAGTCATAACATGACCGTGGATCCGTAAAATCCGTTTAGTCTAACAATCAACAGAATTATGAGGTAGAGTGGTACTTTGACATACAGAAAATTGAGCAATAGCAAAAAGTTTCGGCCCAGGTCAGCCTGCGCGGACTGCGCAGGCTGACCTGAGTCGATACTTTTCGCAGATGCATTAAGCCCCCTTTTCACAGAGCATGGCTCATATATATTACAAAATGCCTCTACCTCTGACAACTTTTTTTCCTGCGTCAGGCATGGCCAGATAAGTCAGTTCACTGAGTGTCAAGTTTTGGAGAAAAAAAAAAAGTAGCGTTGGTTTTGGTTTTGTATTGGTTTGTACTGGAGTTTAATGCCATTTTAACAGCTTAAGGCCGAGCCCCGGTAGCTCAGTCGGTAGCGTGCAGGAATTGAGAACACGGGGTCCAGGGTTCGATCCCTGGCTACGACCCCTGACTCGGTCAATTTCTTTTCGAGGACTGATGATAGTCACTGCGACAGGATTCATTCCTCTCCCACCGCTGACCATTGTTTCGACGATGATTATGTGGGAAAGCAGCCAGTGGCTTGGAAAGAAAATTTTGCAGAGTACTGGTAAAAGAGGCTCCAGGAAAGCATGGATAGGTACACTGGCCGCCGCGATATAACTGAAACAATGTTGAAAACGGCTTTAAACACCATACAATTAATCAATAACAGCTTAGGTCATATCATGGTGGTCAGTGACGCACTTATGTGTTTCCTGGCTTTCTCACACCAGTACTGACAGAATTTTCTTTCCAAAGCCACCGACTACCGTTCTCACATGCATCAGAAGTGAGAGACGAAAAATCGCCAGAAAGAAAGTTCGCCACAAACGAGCATCGAACCCGCAACCTCCAGGTTAAGAGTCAGATACGCTAACCACTGAGCTACCCGGCCGGGCTAAGTAGCGTTGGTACAAGAATACAGCAGCATAACATAATGGACATTGTGTTAGGAGTTTACTTTTGGGTCGGCAGAAATAAACAGGAAAGAAACTGAAAACGAATCTGTACCTTGTCTTGAGACACAAAGAGCCCACTGAAACCATTCACTTACAGTAAGGTATGGGCAATGAAGAATGGGTATTCTTTTTTATCAATTATTTGATAATTATCTCTTGGCCAAGAAATAAGTATACCGCGGCCATCAAATATTAATTCATGATCAGGAGTTCTTTTTCTTTTGTCCCTCGTCTTCTGCTGGAGGTACCAGTTGGAGTTAGAATATCAAATTTTAACTCTTTATCACATGACAATATTCTAGACCCGTCCAAATTGAAGGCATTTTCAGACGACAAAATAAACGTGATTGAAAAGTTTAAATTTGTTTTGTAAAGGCCAGAAAACATTGTGGGAAGAGGAGAAAATGCTGGTTGCCAGCATTTTCGTCTTATCCCACAATGTTTTCAAAAGGCTTTTTTCTGGAGGTCGTTGAAATTCGGTATTGTTGTTGTAACGGGTTAATATATATATGAAAACTTTCCGACTCAAATACATGTACATGCGAACCACGCAGATAAAATATGACACACGACAAAAAAAAATATCTATCTATACTTTATCAAATACAGTTCCAAATATGATGACGACGTATCTCTCGCGAGGAATTTGCATGCATTGAATTGCGATTCGATTTTTCAAAATGTTACGCTAAAATATTCATCCACCATTCATGAAAACGAAGTTACAACAGTTACAACCGACTTATCCGTTATTTGTTTTATTTTGTCTACCCTTTTCGAATAAAATCTTGTCGTTGAAAAAGGTAGGTATATAGTGTAAGGAATATTGTGTTGTAGTAATTTTCCTGTTTCTTGTACTTGCTTCTGCGGTTGCGTAAGAAAATAGTGACATCTCGCTCGACTTTCGGTCTCGCGCGATATCAAATTTGCTCACCTTGCTCCAATCAAATATAAGGACGAGGAAAGTTACTAACATAATTTATTCCATATGTACAATAGCCAATGTATCAGAAACTTACAATGTGGCATAAGTAAACTTTCAGCAAATTTGAGTTGGGGTTTTGCGTAGCTCAGTGGTAAAGTGTATGACCCATAAACTGGAGGTCTCGGACTCATGTCTCACTGTAGACAAATCAGAGCCCTAGCCTTTTTACTGGTGAAACCCAGGACAAACGTGATTAAGCGAGCTCAATATATTTGAGTCGTACTCTTGGAAAAGGGGATTTGAGGCATCATACTAAGCAAGCCATCACATTATTAATTGTACGGTCAGGTGGCAGGGGACTTGGAAACTTGTTCACGACTGTGGTGAATCATGTCGTCCCGAGTCGAAGGCGAGGTGGCGACATGATTCACCACAGCCGTGAACAAGTTTCCAAGTCCCCTACCACCTGACCGTACAACGAATTTATTATACTGCAAAGTTTTACCATTCCAACGTGTGTTAAGCGAAATTTACCTGTTTTTTGGTTTTAAAAATTGAGTACGCTGACGAAGTAGAATTTCCCTTCTGAGTGCCCCAATTCAATGAAAACTGACGTCACTGGGAACTGACGTCACTGAAACCTTGGTAAAACGTGCAGTTTGGTGCATAATCTTGATGTCAATCTTGATCGACGCCGCAATTTTGGATGTTGTGTTGAAAGTGTAGTCATGTACATGTATACGGGGCTCCCGAAAGGGAAACTGCTTTTACGTTGGTTTTGCCAGTGTACATGATATATTTGTTCGGGGCATATCATCCAATCAGATCACGAGAAATTTCGTTGCAGTATAATAATATATTATGGATGCATAATATCCATTTTGTATAACAATGGACTGAATCTTGAGGTACATATACACCGGTCCTTTGACATGCCTAAAATTTATCCAATGCAAAAAGTTTCCACACAGGTCAACCTGCACGGACTGCAAAGGCTGGCCCGAGTCGATAGTTTTTCAGACACATTAGACCCCCATTTCTTCTTAGCTCGGCTCGTTTTGTCAGGTATGAGGAATAAATCCATTACGCCGTCTGTAGAACGATTCTGAAAACTATCGAGACAAAAGGAGAAATTGCTTGAAATCGGATACATATAAACCATGCTTCGTGGAAAAGGGGGGAGGGGGAATTAATGGATCCGGAAAAAAAGATCGATCCGAGTCAGCATGCATAGCCCGCGCAAGCTGACATGGATCGAAATCTTTTGCTATTTGGAAATTTTCTGCATGGTCAAAGACCACTCTACCTCATGGTTAAATCGCCTGTTAGACAAAACGGATCCTTTAAGTCTGTAATTATGTGATGGCTCCTTTGATATCAATCATCAATGACTTACATAATCCTTTAGGCAGCTAAGCGCGACTAACTGACGTTTTGCGGACAATGTAGATCAAGATCAGACTGCACAGATCGTGCAGTCTGATCTTGAATCTACACTGTCCGATAAGGCGATATTTTTGTATACAACCTAAGTTAAAAATAACATTATTCGGATTTCTACTATCAGTTTGAAAGTTTAAATCAATTTATTTAGCTGGATATTGGTTAACACTGTTTTGCCAGCGCGCCGTTCACATGTATTTCTCCTTATGCAATATGGTTTCTTATGTATTCATGCCTTCCACCTTTATTCGCGTAGATCAATAATTTTATCTTTTTACAATTTTTGGCAGCGGGTTTACCCCGCTGTCATAGTTCCCACATCACGTGTGCATGTATATACTGGTTTTTGAAGGTTACTATCTTTATCTAGGTCAGATTTTTGCTTCCGGCAGGTTTTGCCTGGGTACACGTGTAAACAAAATCAAGTTCGTACACTAACAAAATAGTTCTGCCAATCATATTCAAACAAAGCAGTTCAACTTGATACTGTATGTTCTCTGAAAAAAATAAAACAGCATGTTTCAGTTGTCTTTTATAATTTAAGGTAACACAAGATTTTCAAGCTTAAGTAAAACAAAAACCGTGTCGGGTTTAACACCTCTCCAACCTCTGGCACATTTATACAAAAACATACCTCGTTGCTGGAGAACTCGGACCCTAGTGAACTCGTACCCTAATCTCAAGGGTAAGAGTTCTCTGGAGAACTTTCCGTTTTGTTTTATATTAGTTTATGAGGAAAGAAATCATAGAACGCACCAATTAGTAGCATGTATTTGGAGCCAGGAAAGAAATCCGCTGCCTTCAGTGCGTTGGCGCTTTGATTTTTTCAAAGTTGCTTGCTGCCAAAGTATTTTTAGGCAATAATGTGTTAAGCAGGTGCGTTGAACGATTCATAAACTTGAGCCACGCCCTGGTAAAAGGGAGCTTAATGCATCTCCGAGTAATCATATCATTAGGGATTCATAAAAATCCATTTTGTCTATCAATTGCCTAGATCTGGAGTTAGAATGGTTCTTTGACATGCAGAAAATTGATCAATAGCAAAAAAGTTTTGGTCCATGTCAGCCTGCGCTGACTGCGCAGGCTGACATGGGTCGATATTTTTTGCAGATGCATTAAGCCCCCTTTTCACAGAGAATGGTTCATATTAATTTCGATCTAATTTGTTTCTCATTTGCTGTCGATATGTTCTTTTTTACATCTTTGTACACTAGTGATTATTTTGCGATTAAGTTATTTCTGATACCTTTAAAATCACAGTCAATTTTATATTCAATTTCGTTTGATAGACTCGTTTAGTTCTCGTGTGCTGTACAGAGTTATTTCCCTTCCACTATTTCTTTTGCCTCTCTAGTAAAACACCTCTACAGAGTTTGAAGTAACAAAATTCTCAAGCCTGTGACTTAAAGGCCCAGTGGAGGCCAAAATATCAAAGCAGGTGTCATAATACATTTAAGTTTAAATCATGCCATTTAAAAGTATGGAAAATATTGTGGTGATGACAGTCTGTTATCGTGTAGTCGGGCCATATATTAGTCGCTGGCAGAAAAATGAATTTCAAAATCAGGCAAAAAGTAAACAAAAAGCACAGCTACCTGGCAGGTTTTAACCTAGTTTTGAAATAATTTTTCTGTCAGCGACCAACACTTTGACCGTCCGTACAATGACAGATTTAAAATAAAATTAATGGTATGATATAAATTCAAATGCATTTAAACAACCGCCTTGTTTACATTTGGCCTTTATTGTTACTTTAAATAATTCAGCCATGCTCTGGCGAAAGGGAGCTTAATGCCCTTTCGTGATGCATCATACCAAGCAAGCCATTACAGAATCATCGATCGATAAATTGAATTATTGTCATACAAATCAATGGAACTGTGAGGTTGAGTGGTCTTTGGGCATACGGAAAATTGACCAAAAGCGAAAAGTTTAGGCCCAGGTCAACCTGCGCGGACTGCACAGGCTGACCTGGGTCGATACTTTTCGCAGATGCATTAAGCACCCTTTTCACAGAGCATGGCTCATTTCGTAATGTATCGAAAGGAGCGACATAGCATTCAACCATTTACTTCGCACTAGAACCATACTTACCAATGAGTCACCAGCCCTTTTTCAAGCATCCCCATGTTTTAACAGCCTGATTTAAAAAAACGTTTGACATTATTGTTGAATGGGAGAAAATCCTGGTTTCCCAGCTATTTTTTTTTCATTTTGCCTCATTTTATTTCATCCTGTGAACATTTTGAAAGAATACATATCTCATTCATTCATTCATTCATTCATTCAATCAATCAATCAATCAATCAATCAATCATTCATTCATTTATGCATTTTTTTCCTTTGTCCATTCTCTTTCTTTCATTCAATTACCACTTAACAATCGTGTAAAAACAAAACAAAATTGTCGAAAAAGATGAGGATCCATGGTACCTTTAAAATGAATGGTCGATTTCAAAGAGTCTTAATACCAAACGTTTGAACGAACCAAAAGATAGAAAAACCATACCAACAAATTTACAGCACCAGAAACTGAATTGAGAAACAACAATAGGGTATCGGCCTCCACATTACGAATCTCGCACCTTACCACTGAGCCAAGCAGGACCCTTAGGATGAAAACAGACTGGAAATAAGAAATAATGACATAATCTCTCTGCTTCGATATAACCTTTTCTCATTGATATTGTGCCCGGCCGGGAAGCTTAGTGGTTAGTGTATCTGACTCATGACCTAGTGGTTGCGAGTTCGGTACCCCGTTGAGGCAAACTTTCTTTCCGGCGATTTTTCGCCTCTCACCTCTGATGCACGTGACAAAAGTATTCAGTGACTTGGAAAGAAAGTTGTGTCAGTACTGGTGTGAGAAAGCAAGGAAACACATGTGTAGGTGCACCGACTGCCGTGATATGATCTTACCTGTTAAAACGGCGTTAAACTCCAACACAGTCAATACAATCAATCTTTTAGCAAACGCTTCGCATTTTATGTCCAGTCTTCCGAGTTTTACCAATCCTGAAGAATAAATCCTTTGTATGCATTGTGGAATGTGAAATGTTTAGAAAAAAAATTGCTCGTAGGATCATTTTCCCTTAGTAACACAATGTTTTCTATCCTCACAAACATAAATCCTATTGTTTGTCTTCCAACGTTTCTAGGACAAGTTTTGTCGTCTGCATAGTTTCGTACTCGGCTTGCCAATGGGGGTGGGGGGTTGACGGAATTAAATTTAGTCTCTCTTCTCCTCTCTCGGGTGAGGTGGGGCGGGGTTTGGCGGGGACCGGAGAACCAAAGTGAAGGAGGTCCATTCTGCGGAACTCAACTTTCTGCTTTGTATATGGCTTAATTGAATGTGGAATAGACAGGTTTTATTTACAATTTATTAAACGCCTGGACGGCTTTGTTGATATCCACATTTAGACAGGGGTTCATCGACACATCAGCAGATTTTACAAATAATAAATCCGTCTCTTTATAATGAGCTTACACGGTTCTTTGGAGCAAAATGATATATGACACAGGATCATTTAGAGTTGTTACATAGTCCACTCCGTCTGTAAAACTAAGCACTTGTTCAAATTCTGTTTTAAATAATGCAACTTATTGTATTTCATCCCACGACTATAAATAGAAAAGAAACATTCAGTCCTAAGTACCCGTATTGGTGAGTTCGTTACTATAGCCCGAGGGTCCTACCTGTTTTCACTATAAACACAACAACTGGATCGATATGCTTAATTTACTCTTCATTTTTACATTTTCATCTTTATTTCTCCGTATTTCATTTTCATTCCTTTCAGGACAAAATGTATCCAAGCATGTATTAATTTATCAAATGATTAATCAATTAATTAATCAGTTAATTAATTCATTCATTTTTCTTTTCCCCATTGTCTTTGTTTCAATAAATGACCACTGAACAATCGCGTTTAAACAAAAAACATAAAGAATAGAAAACGTTGTGGGAAAAGGTGAGGATCCATAGGATCTTAAAAACGAAGGATCGATTTGGAAGAGTTTGAGTATCAAACGAATGAACGAGTTAAAAATGCCATACAAACAAATTTACAGCACCAGAAATTGAATTGAGCAACAACAACTGAGCATCGAAATGCAAGTTCCTACCTGTAACCCTTTCGACATTTGAAACGAGTATTGTTCTGTGAAATGGGGACTTAATGCATCTGGAAAAAGATCGACCCACGTCAGCCTGCGTGGCCCGCGCAGGCTGACATTGGTCGAAACGTTTTGCTATTTGTAAATTTTATGCATGTCAAAGGACCAGTCTACCTCATTATTCAGTCAGTTGTTAGGAAAATGCATTTTATGGATCCATAATTATGTGATGACTTGCTGGGTACAATCAGAGCTCCAGATAGAGGGAGTGATTTTGATTTCAAAATTGAAAATATTATTTTTTCTCCACTAAACCCTATGTTATGGGTACTCATTAGAATCGTCTCACCGAGACGATTCTAATGAGTACCCAGAACATAGGGTTTGGAAGAGAAATAATGGATTTAGAATACCATCACTCCCTCCTATCTGGAGCTCTGTACAATGGATAGATGAGATAAAAAAAAAACTGCCCTTTTGCCAGAGCATTGCTTAAAAGTTTGTTCGTTACATTGTGGAAAAAAGAGGAAACTGCTCGTAACAAGCAATTTCTTCCATACCCCATTATGTTTTCTGGGGCCTGATTATGTTTAAAGAATCGTGACGCACCCCAAATGAATACTTCTACTTGAAAAAAATTGTATACATGTCCATATTTAAAAGTATATTGTCTTGTATCTTGCTCAGTCCCGAGAAAAACTCAGTGCTAACAGTGAGGCTCGAACCCGGGATCTCCAGTTCAAGAGCACTTTACCACTGAGCCAGTCCCACCGCTGACCATTGTTACGACAATGATTATGTGGGAAAGCAGCCAGTGGCTTGGAAAGAAAATTGTGCGAAGTACTGGTAAAAGAGACTCCAGGAAAGCATGGATAGGTGCACTGGCCGCCGCGATATAACTTAAATAATGTTGAAAACGGCGTGAAACACCAAACAATCAATCAATCAACCACTGAGCCAGGCAGGAGAACGTTTTTATCTTCGCATACAGTTAACCCCTTTCCATATGAAAAATAGACAGACTGGACCTATTCAAAAGTATTTGTAAGCACTGAGCTAAAATTATATAACCCTTTACCAAACAATCCCTTGTTTTCACGACCCTGAGGAAAAGGCCTTTTGAAAACCTTGTGGGAAAAGGAGAAAATGCTGGTAACCAGCATTTTCTCCATTTCCCACAATGTTTTCTACCCTGTCAAAAGACTTATGTGCATTTGTACAACTTTTGAATTTGTCGTCTGCAGATGCTTTTACTTTGGAGAGGTCTAAAATTTTGTCGTTTGGTGAAGAGTTAAAATGGTAGGATTTGTCCGTGAAAAAGTAGAAAACATTGTGGAACAGGAGAAACCAGCATTTTCTTCTTTCCCCATAATGTATTCAATAGCCCTCCCCGTCAGGGTCGTTTAAAGGAAGGAATGTGTGTGAAAAGGTTAAAAAGATAAAAGGCTACTTAGTATATTTTGAGTTTTTCAGTTTTTCAATCTTTACTGGTGTATAATTCAATATTAGTTTTTTTCATGAGCATTGGCGAGTTCCGACTGGCTGAAAAATTTTTCCATAGCTCCATGAAAAAAAAAAAATTAAGCAGTGCCCGAACTACTTTTGCAGTCAAACTAATGTAAACAAACATGTATAAGGGATTCCATAATGTTTTTCTGTCTGATTTTATATCCAGTCCGAATTTCAGATTGCTAGCTAAATTTATTTTCTCTGAACATTGAAAAAAAATATCCAACAGTAAATTCAAAGAGAGAGCTTAAACTCATTGTCACTTTGCTGGGTCCTAAAAAACTTATTTTCAACTTACTTCTAGCGTATTGAACTTCTAATAATAAATCTACTAAATCTGCCAATGATCAATACTATAATGACGTCATGAATTACGTCATTATTACATCATGAACGAGCAGATTTACCGCGCTATGAATTATCAATGAAATGGACATTAAATAAATACGCAATGTTGGATTTACAAAAAAAAAAAAAGCAGTTAGAGTAAAATTTAAGTGTATATTTGTTGTCTGTAATATTGAATTATAAGGAATGAAGAGAATTTTTTTTTTTGTTTTCATGGAGATATGAAAAAAAAACCTAATCACACACGCGAAGCGGTTTCATACAGTGTGATTAGGTTTTTTTTTCATAACTCCAAGAAAACAAAAAATGTTCTCTTCATTCCTTAAATTAAAAAAAAACCTTATACTGCTAATGCACACATACCACGAATTCCACACATTGATAAACTTTAAGAATTGTAGATTGTTACGGGAGACCACTCCTTCATGCATGGCTTCATCCCGATTTAAATACAATACCTAACAACTGCGTTAGGGAGAATTCTCTTTAGCTCACTGGTTATGGTGTTGGCGGTTTCATACAGTGTGATTAGGTTTTTTTTTTTTTCATACCTCCATGAAAAAAATAAAATTCTCTTCATTCCTTAAATATGTTAGCTGTTGCTTCGATATGAAATTAAATAATGTTGAAAGTAGCGTAAAACACCATTTAACAAGAGGTTTTTTATGGACGGCATAGATCAAGACCAGACAGCACAGAACGTGCAGTTTGATCTGGAATATATACAGTCCGCATGTTCATTCGAGCAAACAATATTAGATAAGAATCTTTTATTCAACTGATTTTTCCAGAAATAAAACAGTATAATGCAGTACACTTGGACAACAAGAAACATGAAAGTGATTCTTTTTCTTATGTAAAACCCTTTTTACACGTTCCCGATTTTAAACGGGAAGAGTCCTTTTGAAAACATGGTGGAAAAAGGTTTAAGATCACTCAAAGCCACTGGAAACTGTCTGATATAAGAGCCTGGGTAGCAAAAGGTCCTTTCAATAACCACTAGACCCGGTCTGACATTAGGGTATGATGAAGAGAAAGAGACGGAGAGAGACAGGGCTTTAAAGGGGGTAAACTAATGAATAAGACTAAATGATAACAAAGCGGAAGGGATAAAAGAATCGTCAGATAGATAGATAAATGATCTGAAGAAATGAGCTGCTCAAAGAAGATTTCTATATTCGATATCTGGTGAGCATAATGGTCATTCTTTTGTCTTGATAGTTTAAACAGTTAGTACCCCAGGGCTACGTTTATCAGCATACCAATACGGGTTTCCAGGGCTTAGTGTTCTCATTCTATATATAGATGTGGGGATAAAATTCTTTCACGTTTCACTTTTTACAGTAAATCTAAGTGTTTGTTAGGTTTCAGAGACAGACGAGAGTATATAAATTCTTCTAAATGGTCACTTATTCAATTAATTTGCTACAGCGCATTAAGACAATCTTGATGTAAAGTGAAATATTTATTATATTTAAAAATCTGCTGAGGTATCGATGAACCTCTGTCTCCTTTCAAAATGGACAAACCCATAGCGAAGATTTTTAATTTGCAAATAAAACTTGGATATCTGGCATACGAGTTAGCCTTGCAGATGGCAAAAAGTTGAGCTCCACAAAATGTGTGCTCCTTTTCTTTGACTAATGTCCCCTACTCCCGCCCCCCTCCCCCCCACGAGAGAGGGGGACAGAGAGAGAGAGAGGGTAGGGGGGGGGGGGAGAGAGAGAGAGGATTAGTGTATTTGAAACTATCTTGAATGAAATAATGGTAAAGAGACAGGACAGGTGCATCTTTCACTTCGATGTAACTGAAATTATATTCAAAACGGTATAAATCACCATTTTCTCTTTTTTTTCCCACTATGTTTTCTACCCTATCGAAGACAGAGATTATCCTTTGACCTATATTTATTTTGTCGTCGGCACACGAAATTATATTTAAAACGGACTTCAACCAGCATTTTCTACTTTGCAGAAATCATCCTTTGTGCAATATTTATTTGGTCGAGTCCAAAATGTTACCGTTTCGTTAAGAGTCAACCCTTTACCAAACAATCCCAGGTTTATACGACCCAGAGCAAGAAGCCTTCTGAAAACATTGTGGGAAAAGGAGAAAATGCTGGTAACCAGCATTTTCTCCTTTTCCCCACAATGTTTTTTGCTCATCTAAAGTCAAGTTTCAATTTTTGAGTCACGTTTATTTTGTCGTCTGCAAATGCTTTCAATTTGGTCAAGTCTAAAATTTTGTCGTTTGGTAAAGAAATAACACGTCTATTTAAGTCTCTACCAAACGACAAAGTGTTACAAGTGTCAAAATCGAAAACATTTCAAGACGAAAAGAAAACTGTTTCTCAAAAATTGTAATTAGTTTTTGAAAAGGTGGTAAACATTGTAGGACAAGGATAAAATACTGGTTGCAAGCATTTTTTTCCTTTTTCCACCATGTTTTCCAGAGGAGTCTTTCTCAGGATCATCAAAACTCTGGACCATGTGAAAAAGGGTAGATATGCGTAAGATCATTACAGTTAAACATACATCTATACTCGTTTTCATCCAGTTTTTTAACCGTTTTTGTGGCATTTGTCGAAGACAATGTCATTATGAGTCCAATATTTAATTTTGAAGACCATGTATCGTATTTTGTGCAAAGCCGAAGGAAATAAACCCAATTAAACTCATTTTTTCTGAGAAAAATGAGTTTTTCGATAGCACCCAGATATTTAATTGGAAATGGCATGTTAAAATACACTGGGTGAGGCCATTGATCATGGAAATATTTCTCTTTGATCAAAAATAGCTTCACCCGCTCATAGCCTTCTATTGGCGCAATGACATACACAAAATTTGTCTACTGACCGCTTGGTCCTGGGCTTTTTCGTTCCAAAACCAGTTCGTCCCTCAACTTGTTCGTCCCATGATTGCACGCTACTCCATTTGATTGTGCATGAATATTTAAGATTGAAATAATTGATTGTAATGTTGGGAATTAGATCTTTACAGCTAAAGATATCTCAAAATCATAGTTTTCAAGTACAAACTTAATTTTATTCGATATATTTACATGGTTTCTCTCTCTACCAATCCTGCATCCTACTGTCAAGGGACGTTACTCTTGACTCTTCCTGAATGATCAAAGGGAGACCACAAATACACAAATAATTCTAACTTTGTCATGAGTACTCTCCCTTCAACCAAAAAGGTATTATTTTGCTTGGTAGACTGACTTTCAAGCCAATACTTGAGTAATATTTCTCTTTTTCTTTCAAATTATTAATTCCACACAATGGCTTCCTTGACAATGCCACTCCAGCGTTTTCAACGCTTTGATTTAATCGGTCTGCGTGAGGCGGACGATTAGAGAGACCACAAATTTCGAAAACCCGCCCGCTGAGGGCAAACTGATGATGTAACTTCAAGTCGTAACAGCTTTTACTTATAGCCTTTTTAACACTAATACCCGCTGTGATGATCTTGTTACAAAAATACTCTTAACCCAGATAAGTGCAAGAATACTAACGAGTAGTAAACAGGCCTTCAAGTATAATCCTATACTTAACTTTTCAATTATGTAATAAATGGCGGTTACAATTTGTTTAGCGTTGAATTATGTCATAATACCAGTATTATCAAAATCTTGGGCCAGCAAAAACTAGAAATTTTGTAGCAGTCTACTTTCAACACGGCTGTAATAAAGCAACAAGTTTATGAATGAAACAAGTGCGAAGCAAGTGTACTGGGTTATCTAAACACACCTTGTAGTCGTCTGCTGACCATATTATTCGGTAAACTTCGAGTGATCCGTTGATCAAGTTATACGTAGTTACAGGATCGGCCGAGTTGGGACGAGTGCCGTCCGTATATTTAGCAGGTGTTGAAAAGATGATAGGTCATTTGGCATTGAGCATGGGATAAATTTGCATTGGAACGGAGTTTTTATGGAAACATTGCTTTAAACGAATTTGAAAGTTTAGATTTTTTTTTGCCTTGGAGCAAACTGATGTGCATACAACTGGTAACAGCCGTGAGTTTAAAATAGTATTTGGCTGTTGGTCGTTTATTGTTAGCGAGTTGAAGCGCGAGAAGCTGTGAGGGACAAAGGATATAGAGTTGCTAAGGTTTATGACCCTAGCGGAGAGACCATTACGTAAAGATTTTCAAAATGGTCTGGTTATCCCACGCTTGCAACCTTAGTAACCAGACTGTCCGTTCACAATATTAACCAGCATAGATCTGATTAGGAATCTTTCAGCTTAGGATGTATGAACCTTTGGGCTGCTTAGGTCGACTTTATGGCCGTTTGCGGACAGTGTAGATCAAGATCAGATTTCACACTATATGCAGTCTGATTTTGGATCTACACTGTCCGATAAGGAGATATTTTTTTCCCAAAAATACCTTTGAAATAGTAAAAACTTTGGTTTTTACTGTCGGCTTGAAAATTTTATTTCATTTATTTAGCAGGATAAAGGTTAAACTACATCAAACCCCATTCGACAGATTTTCAATATCACACACAGCCAGTTGATTATCCTATCTATACTCAGTTCCATAAATAAGTGTGCACTTAATTTTCTTTTATTTCTCGTCGCATGTTTTACTGAAGACCAACAAATTTGGTATCATACTTTAGTTCCGAGTCTGTAGAAATTGCCAGTCTAATCAGATTTTGACTAACAGAAAGTTTAAGTTAGGTTTTTGCAGTTTAAATGAAGGTGGTACTAAAACCAAAGTTGCAAAAGTTTTCGAAGACTAAGGTAACATTAAAGTTAGGTTTTTCTTAAAGTTCTTGTAATTTTTCAATCAATATTTTGTATGGCCACCTCTGCTGTCGATACAGGCAATTATTCGACGTCGCATAGACCTTACATAACGTAAAATCATTGCATCAGGAATGTTATTCCATTCCTGAAGGAGAGCGGTGGCCAAAACCTAACTTTAATGTTACCTTAGTCTTTGAGTACTTTTGCAACTTTGGTTTTAGTACCACCTTCATTTAAACTGCAAAAACCTAACTTAAGCTTTCTGTTAGTCAAAATCTGATTAGCCTGGCATTTTCTACAGACTCGGAACTAAAATATGATACCAAATTTGTTGGTCTTCAGTAAAACATGCGACGAGAAGTAAAAGAAAATTAAGTGCACACTTATTTATGGAACTGAGTATATTATATTCCTAATTCACCATTTTTTTTATTTTAATAATTATCAAGAATGGTACAATTTGAGCAATATTGGAAAAAGTAGTTTCGGCAAACACTCTAAAACTATATCGTCACTAGTGTTGATACCATATTTATCGTCACTTGTGGTGTTATTCACTGTGAAATGCCAGTATTTCACTATTAAGAATATAATAAAGAAATTTGAAACTTCGCGAATCAAGATTAATCCATTTTCTCCCGAGACGAATTTGCAGCAGATGAGAGTAAAAACATCTCCGTAAATATGCAAAGTAGATATTAATTCAAAGGTTATTTCCGTGAATACACATGACCAAAACAATGTGGCTGAAGAAACTGCTCTTGATAAACCTTTTTTTTTTTTCTGACAGCAACATTATTTTCCAAATTTTGTCTACATGAATACAGAGAAAAAAAATGTCTTTCGTAATAAACTAATGTTTTACATAAATTGAATTTACATGTTTGGATCATGTGACCGAAGCATGTTACTGTAAACCTTTGTTTTTATCGTCTATCATTCCTGCAGTCAGACATGGTTCTTTTTACCAGCTAATGCATTCCTTTATTCCTGTACCAAACAATCGCGGTTTTTCATTTATTAGAAGTTTTTTTTTTAGGTAGAAGAAGGCTTATGAAATGTTGTAAGAAAAGGAGAAAATGCAGACAACCTTTTCCCACAATATTTTCCACTATTTCAGAAACAAGTCTCGCCATTTTAGCTATTGATTTGTGGTCCATAATTGCTTTTAGTATGGACAGGCCTGATATTTCGTCATCTGGTAAAGAGTTAGAAATACAGATTTAGTTCTAGGTTCCAGTGGCTTGTAAACAAATCCATTACCCTTTTAACCATCGTATTACTAAATAAGTGGAGTGAAACTTTCAAGCCGATAATAAAAAAAAAACGAATAATGCTATTCCAAATTTACCTTTTGGAGAAAAAATGATCTCCGTATCGGACAATGTAGATCCAAGATCAGACTGCACGTTCTGTGCAGTCTGATCTTGATCTACAGTGTCCGTACAAGGTCAGCAAGTTGCGCTTTGAAACCTAAGTGTTAACGCAATGGGATAACAAGCATTAGTCATTTTTACTATAACGACTTTCAGGACAGCGTAGGCAGATTTCGAGGACGGCGTGTATCAAGAGCAGACGGCACAGAACATGCGGCTTAATCTAGGATCTAAACCGTCTACTGTATAACTATTTACTGTGATCACTTTTTTTGTTTTTAATTTTATTGCAGCATTGAGGACATTTTACTGCAGCACTGAGGGAAGAAGCGAATTTTTGACATATCACGAGCGATATCTCGTGGCCACGATATAATTACCTCGATACTACAATGTTATCTTTTGATCATGAAATAATTTTCGAATGAAAACAAAACTACTTTGATTGTCTCATCTTTATTGGTCACATTGTTTATAGTTTGTATGGTGTTTAACCCCGTTGTTGATATTATTTCAGTTATACCTCGGATGCCTTTTCACTGTCAACTTTTTTTTTTTCACCAGTGCTTAGCAGAATATTCTTCCCAAGCCACTGGCTACTTTCCCAAAAAGTCAATGTCAAAACATTGATCAGTAGTGAGATAGGAATGAATCCTGTCGCAATGACTATAATCAATTATTGGAATGAAATTAACCGAGCAGAGGATTCGAACAAGTAACCACCTACCCCGGGGTTCTAGTCCAGTTCGTTAACGACATAGCCGCTGGCTCGACATTTTAGTTTTTTTCAGCATAATTGATTTTTATGTGATATTATGATTTATTATGATTATATGACATCTCGTGGACACTAGACTGTCAACCTTTTTACCACATGATCACGGGATTTAATGACCTTGAGAAAGAAGTCTTTTGAAAACATGGTGTCCGCGGTCGTGAGGTAGAGCGTCGGCCTCGTAAGCAAAACGTCCGGAGTTCGATAACTGGGAGCGGGTGTCAACTTTGGGATTTTTCATTGGCGCACACGTTCGGCGCGAGTACTGGTGTAGTTCCCAGGAAGCAGAATCGAGAGAGATTAGTATAAGCTGTAAAAACTTGTTTCTCAATCGATGTAACAAAAAATATGTTTAAACAAAACATGGCAGGAAAAGGAGAAAATGCTGGTAAACAGCATTATTTCCTTTTCCCACATTGATTGATATCTTTTTTTTTTTTATATATATATAGAAGCAAATTCCATCATTTAAGCACCATTTAATTTGTTGTCTGCAGCTGCTTTTAACTGGACAAGTTTAAAGATATAGAGGATATTTGTTTTTTACGGTGAAAGATCGAAATTTATTTCATCGAGTGAACATCATCGGTAATATTTTCACGAGTGGCGCAGCCACGAGTGAAAATATTACCGATGATGTTCACGAGATGAAATAAATTTCGATCTTTCACCGAAAAAAACAAATATTCTATTTATTTCATGCTTTTAACCCCTTCTGGGGGAAACTTAATCAAAATCCAGTACAGTTCTTTTCGGTTATTCCCCGTGATGTACCCCCTCCGCATAGCAACGCATTACAATATTACGTCAAGCGCGAGATATGTAAGGTAAATTACGTCATATTTCCATCTGGTTGTGAGTCACGCGCATTTTACCTAGGTAACTAGTGCGCGGGAACAACTTTTTCCGCCTTCAATTGAAGAGTTAGAATATAAAAATCGGTATTTTAACTGGCCGTAACCATGAAATATCGAAAAATATTTCACCGATATTTTTCGATAACCTACCGGAAAGCATGAAATAAATGTGGAGTAAACTCTTTACCACACAAGTTGGCTACTTTACAAAAGAAGCCAGGAGAGGTCAGCATCATTGTTTTCAAATGGTTTATTAGCTTTTACTTTCAATACATTTTGGAACATGTAAACAAGTAAAAAAGCCGCCGCGTAGAAACCTCTTATGCTTTACATGACGGTCATTTGACCTTCCATCCGCGTTTTCAAGTCGCATGATCTTGTACAGCGGTCTTCTTTCTTTATTTTTAACGAAATTCTTCTTATTTTTTCGTCTGCTTAGATTTATTTGCTTAATGAAAAATTACGATTATTTGAGAGGTCATTTGCAACCATGGCAAATTAATACAACAAATCTTTTCTGAAATTCGTCATATAAAAATAAACCACGTCTATTTCCTGTTTCGGTTTTTTGATTTCGCTTTATTTACAAAACCATTACGAAACAGACTGTGTATCATAACAATTTCGCAAGAAAAATGGATTTAGACAGCGAATTCTGTGGCAGTCTGCCTTTTAAACTCACCACTATTGGAGAGGTCTGATGACCTCTCCAATGACATAACTTTACACTTGTTCAAAATGAACGCATTTGCAGACAACAGTTTAAGGTCTACGACCCTTAACTCATCGGTAAATATCGTGTAACATCGACGTTTTCGTAAAGGCTAGACGGCCAATATCGGCAGCTTCCGTCTTTTAATATGACAGTTAGGGACCGTAGACCTTAAATGTGGATCAAATAATTATTCTTGTCTTTGATAGGGTACATAACATCGTGGGAGAAGGAGAAAATGCTGGTTACCAGCATTTTCTCCTTTTCCCACGATGTTTTCAAAAGACATCTTCCTCAGAGTCGTTAAAACTCGAGATTGTGTGGAAAAGAGTTAAGTGGTGAAAAGGAGATATTCTGTTTTCTATTGCCTATCTATGCTGTAATTAATTTGTTTCAAATGGAATCGTAATTCAAGACCTCGAATAAAAAAGCTGTAATTCATTTATCTGTGCTGTGAAAGAATCCAACACTTTACCAAACGGCAAAATTTTTAAACTCTTCCAAATTGAAAGCAGGTGCATACGACAAGCTAAATATGGCTAAAAATAGTGGGATTGTTTTTCGATAAGAGTAGGAAACATTTTGAAAAAAGGAGAAAATGCTGATTACCGGCATTTTCTCCTTTTTCCACAATGTTTGCAAAAGTCATTTTCAGCAGGCTTGTGTAAGCACTGGAGTTTTTGTCATAGAGTAGATAAAAGGCATGGTGAAAGTTTACGTGTATAGAATACAAAAAGGCTCGTTTAAATAGCTTTCCAGACGATTTAATTGCAGTAACGTTACTGTATGCTAATTCAAAGGTTCGTTTTCGCTCAAAGTGTCCGTGCACATTTAGTAGGACTGCGAGCGGTTACAAATGTCGCAACAATGTCTACAAGCTAATATGTGCAATTATTACTACAATCAATTTCTATTATATCGTGGTGATTATGTTCTATTCAGAGAGAATCGATCTTATTTCGACAGAATAAACAATAATTTTTTTTCTTTGGTTGTCTGTTTGTTTGGTTCAAGCTCTGCTTTGAGCTCATCGGATTTTGCTAGAGCTATTCAGAGCGTTATCAGTACTGGTATTGAGCCCCACAGCGCCTCAACAGTAAAAGGTTGGAGCTCTGCAGTGTATTATCACTGCAGGGAATGAGCTCTGTACTATCAGTGCTTGGTTGGAGCTCTGTAGTATATTATCAGTAATTGGATGGAGCTCTGCAGTGTGTTATCAGTAAAGTATGGAGCTCTGTAGTATATTATCAGTTAAAGGTTGGCCTGTATTATCAATTAAAAGATGGAGCTCTAGTGCCTGATCGGTATACGGCTAGAGCTGTGCAATGCCTAATGAGTACTTGGCTGGTGCTGCGCAATGTCTTATCAGTACAGAGCTTAGCTTTGCAATTCCTTATTAATACTAATCTGGAGTTTTGCAGTTTTTATCAGTACTAATCTGGAGCTTTGAACTGCCTTATCAGTACTGGTCTGGAGCTTTGCGGTGCCTTATCAGTACTAATCTGGAGCTTTTAAATGCCTTATCAGTAAGTTGCTTAAGGTTTGCAGTGCCTTATCAGTACTAATCAGGAGCTTTGCAGTGCGTTTTCAGTACTGGTCTGGAGTTTTGCAATGCTTTATTAGTACTGATCTGGAGCTCTGCAATGCTTTATTAGTACTGATCTGGAGCTCTGGAATGCTTTATTAGTACTGGTCTGAAGCCCTGCAGCGCTGTATTAGTACTGACCTAGAGCTTTGCAATGCTTTATTAGTACTGGTCTGAAGCTTTGCAGTGCTTTATGAGTACTGATCTGGAGCTTTGCAATGTTTTATTAGTACTGAGCTCTGCAGCGCCTTATCAATTCTGGACTTGAGCTCTGCAGTGTTTTTTATCAGTATAGAACTGGATCTGCGCAGTGTATTGCATAAGGACACATCCTCGTCAGCAGTTTCACAATCAAGGATCATACCGTGTCTTTCATAGGACAAATGAGCTGAAAATAAACACCGAGATTTACCGTATGAATTATGTAACAGTTCCTTTTCGAGACGCAATAGTCTTTTAGAATTACGCCTATGTAATGTGACTACATAATTACAAGGTTTGTGCACAATGAAAAATTCCTAAGAAAATTTTCCCTCCCGTATGTAGACTTGTTACTGTAATTGTTGCACTAGAAATTACATTTTCTCCCACTCAACAGATGTGACAGGAAATTTCGCTGTATTGTCTTGTCTTCTGGGGTTTAACTCTTATCCTGCTGTTTGTGAAAAAAATGTATTTTGCGGAAAGTGTAAAGCAAGATCACCCTGCACATACGTGCAGTCTGATCTTGCTGTACACTCTCCGCTGCCCTATTAGTAATTTTGGTCGTATAAAGCCATTCAAATTTACAAGTACATATGTCGAATCGTAAATAAGTTTAATTCGGAAGTATAAGGTTTAATGGTTGATCCTAATTTTGCAGGGTCTGTGATGTAAATGGCTTGTTTGCAGTCTAGGGGAAGTAGGTTCGAAACCTGGTGCTGCAAAGAACACTGTCCGAGGTTTTGAAATGCTCTTACATTTTCTATTCCTCTCTCTCTCTGTAACTTTGTTAGATTAGAAAAACAGTCAGCGTCTTCGACGTTGTTATTCGTTGTTAGCTATTTCAGTTATGTTTTATGTACTTTATTTATTCATTTATTTATTTTCTTAAGTTTTTTTTTTTTCTTAATAAAAAAATAGATAGATAAAAAAAAAAAACAAACTGGAATGTATTGAGAATTGCACTGCTTGTCTTTGATAGTTAAGTTACTGAATAACACTTGATGACATCGTTAAGCACAATACAAATCTCAAATGGTTCAAGACATGGGCTTATGTTGTAAAGAAAACCACCAGTATTATATATTGTAATCTCAAAGGTAAAAGGCGAATACCTTCTCTCTCTCTCTCTCTCTCTCTCTCTCTCTCTCTCTCTCTCTCTCTCTCTCTCTCTCACCCTTTCCTCCACCACCTCCTCTCATTCATCTACGTCTCCCCTCTCCGCCTACTCAATATCATCACCATAAAAACAAAGTAGAAACTGGCAATCTTCCTGACGATCAAAGTCTTCTTCAAGTGTGATAATAGTGCTAATCCTGAAAGACAAAAAAACAACTAACTCTACCTCTGATATCTGATCATATGCCCATTAATATAAAGAATGAGACATGCTCTGTGTAAATGGGCTTAATCCATCCGCAAAAAGTATCGACTCATGCCAGCCTGCGCAGCCCACGCAGGCTGGCATGAACCGAATATTTTTTGCTTTTTGTAAATTTTCTGCGTGCCCAAGGACCGTTCTCCTTTATAGATCAGTCGGTTGTTTGGCAAAATGGATTGTATAGATCCATAATCATGTAATGACTTTCTTGGTATGTATTAAGATGCATTTAACCCCTTTTTCTCAAAGCGCCGTTCAGTGATAATGAATCCAATTTGATATGGCTTGCAACACGCAAAAAGGAGCATTCGGGCATTTGCGTAAAGTGTCGTCTCGGATGAGCCTGCGTAGTCAGGGCAGGCTAATCCGAGACGGCACTTTACGACTACATTAGATTTTGTGCTACAGTAGACTTGTGCAAAACAGAAAATTACATAAAAACGGAAAGTGTCGTCTCGGATTAGCCTGCATGGACTGTCCGAATGCCCCTTTTCGCGTGTTGCGAGCCATATGTGAAAGTCGTCATTTACATCGATACTCTATATATAATAAGGTTATTTAAACATGTTTTGTTCGTGAACACACTTTTTATCTAGTTGTTAAAGCGTATCTATTTAGCCATTATATCTTTTCCCTTGTTCTCTTAATATTTTTCCAAAGGTGAATAGACGTGAAAAGAGAAATTGTAGGTGGTATCCAAAGTAATCATAAGTTATATCTCTTACAGTATAAATGACGGCAGTCGAAGTCACGCGAGATTTGAACTATATCTCACGAGGCTTCCACACCCAACCCTATTTGTTTCCGGCATTTGTCACAATAGACTCTGTAACCAATACTATGGTGGCATATTTCTGCAACGAGATACGAGATAGCTGTCATGATATTTTTAGAAAACTATAGCGATAAATGAAAGTTTCCTTGAAGTTTTATCGAGATAGTGAAAAGTTTTCTGAAAAAAAAATATCACGATAAACTCAATATTTTAACGCAAATTTCTCAATCGTGCACGAAGCTGACATTCGAGATAAAATTATCGTGATATTTCTTTCTGTTTCTCGATACCTATAAATAGAAAAATCATCATTTGGATAACTCGGTAGTTTTTGACTTCACAAGATCGGAGTAAGTAAAAATTCGAATCATGAACAATTGTAGCTTAATTGGTAAATTTTGTCTGTAAAATCACAAAGACGACTCGAATTGCCTCCTAAGAACAATTTTAAACCATTCAGGGAAAAGGAGAATTCACAAGGTTATACCGTGAATGTCATTTATGGGCACGAAAGCATAAAAAAATTATGATAACAGAATTATCGCGATATTTTTATCATGAAAATTTTTATTATCTAGATAATAATTCCAGAAAACTTTGTTTTATCACAAAAGTTCTCTTAAATTATCGCAATAGCTATCTCGTATCTCGCGACAGAAATATGCCACCATACAATACGCTTCTAAATATACATTTAATAATTTATTCTCTCTTGATTTGACCAAAAGTGGTCTTCGTCAATCATACAATAACACACGTGGAGCAGACAGGAATTACTTGTCGACAGAGAAACAAGCAAACAAGAATTACATATTACAATATTTTGAACAACACACAAATGGCTTAAACGCAAGCAAAGGAGGCTTCACTATAAAGAGAAAGAAAGATAGTCTTTTGTAAGACAACGTTAACAAATAGATTCGGGTTGTTTTACGGTTATTACTCTCTATCTTAAAGTAACAATAAAGGCCAAATGGAAACAAAGCGGGTGTTTAAATGCATTTGAATGTATATTATACCATTCAAAAGTATGGAAATTATTGTGAAGATGACAATCTGTCGTGGCACGGTTGGTCCAAGATCAAGAGGTCCGTGTTAAATTATACTTAAGGTATTACCATCCTAACACTTCAAGTACAACATGGAATAAAATTTCTTATTAGCTGATAAATAAGGATTTATACTGATATAATATTTTTGCACATTTCTAACCGACAAGAAATTTCTTTGATGTCTATCTTGAAATTATTTGTTGATACTTTTGTTAGTTTGCTGAAAAGGGAGGTAATTATTATCTCCCTTCGTAATGAGAATATAGTGGTTTTAGATTTATAAATGGTAATTCTAAGAAGGAAAAAAGGAAAAACTGGCTCGGTTAAAGTAGAACAATAATACTCATTTTTAATCATAGCATATTTTGTAGGATAATATTGTAGTGGAAATAGCTGTTTTCCATTAGGATGGTACTACCTTAACTTCTATCTTGCTAAATACACAAGATGAAACTTTTAAGCCGATAGAAAAAAAACAAAATTTTGCTATTTCAAAAGTATTTCATTGGGAGGAAAATATGTCCTTATCGGACAGTGTAGATCAAAGATCAGACTGCACGTTCAGTGCAGTCTGATCTTGATCTACACTGTCCGCAAGTCCTGACACCACGTCATCGAGCTGCTCGTTTGCAGTGGGCCCGACGGCATTTCCGTTGGGGGCGATAGCAGTGGGCTAGAGTTCTATTCTCTGATGATTCTAGATTTAACCTTAGTCACCATGATGGTCGCACACGGGTTTTTAGAAGAACAGGAGAACGTTTAGCTGATTGTTGTCTCGTTGAGAGGGTTACATTGGGGGTGGGAGTGTAATGGTTTTGGGTGAAATCATTGGAAGAAGGAAAACAAATCTAACTATTGTACGTGGCAACCTCAATGCCCAAGGCTATATACACCAGATTCTCCAGCCTGAAGCAGTTCCTTTCCTTCAAAGACATGGGCCTGCAATTTTGATACATGACAATGCAAGGCCTCATGTTGCTCAGAGAAGTCGACAGTTTCTTGACAGAAATCACGTTAACGTGCTACCCTGGCCTGCTGTCTCTACGGATAAGAGTCCGATAGAGCACCTCTGAGATAGTCTTGGTAGAAGGGTGCGATCCAGAGGCAACATCCACAATCTACAGGACCTCGAAAACGCCTTAATTCAAGAAAGGAATAACATTCCCACCGTCGTTATCAGACGTTACGTTAGATCCATGCGAGGTCGCATTGTCGCTTGCATTAATAGCCGAGATGGCCATACACGATACTGACTAAAATAAACATTAAGATCCCAATTTGAACATCATGAAATTCTAAACTGCACAGGTTCTGATTTTCTGAGTAACTTTACAACTTTCTCGTGATCAAAAATACTCTTAACGCGACCGGAACTCAAAATCTAAACTAATGGCTATATTGTACATGATCTGATCTCGTTTTTGGTACCAAATACATAGGCATTAGGAAAAACTATTCATGAAAAATCACCGAAAACAAAGTGCACACTTTCTTTTGGAAGAGAGTATATATGCTGTCAGTTTGTTTCATAACACGGCACACGATTAAGTTACATAAAGGGGCGGTTCAGCCGTCAGAGTGATATAAACTTGAGCCGTGCCATGTGAAAAGGTGGCTTAATGAATCTGTTAACAAGTATCGACTCATGTCAGCCTGCGCAGTCCGCACAGGATGACATGGGTTGAAAGTGTTTGCTATTTGTCAATTTCTTGCATGTCGAACGACCTATTCTACCTCATGCTTCAGTTTGTTATTAGACAAAAGGGATCTATGGATCCATAATCACGTGATGACTTGCTTGGTATAATGCAGGACAAAGACGCATTAAGCCCCCTTTTGCCAGAGGATGGCTCACTTTTTTCACAACTTTTAGCACCGATAAATGTCTCTCGAAATACCTGGGAGTACAATACACCCACCATCTTTCATCACACTCCCGCAGCCGGCCATTTTGTCCGTTATTTTTCACTAACCTTGACCTTGAGCTTTGACATGATACTACCAAGACTCAATAGCCTGTTTTCCTTGGTCATGCCAAGATATGTCTGAAGATCCATTTGCTGAAATCAAGAGGTTTCTGGCTTATAACAGTGCGAAAAGCATTTTCTCTATGGCCGGATTGACAGACAGACAAACAGACATTGGACTGATTGAATGCGTTTTACGCCGCTTTCAACATTATTTAAGTAATATCACAGTGACATTCATATATGTGACCAGCACTAGGCCGGGACTCGGAAATGTTTTGCCAAAGGACACTCGGGACCAGGAAAACCCAAGTGCTTCCAATTAGTCTCTTACCCAGAGCCTTCAGTCCTACACTTTACGATTGAACCAAGCTGGACATTCGTACAAACACAGTGGAACCAGAATACGTCGTCTTAAACCCTTTATCAGTCGATGACTTGTCCGAACTGGAAGCATTTGCAGACAACAGATCAAATATGGCTTGATTTAAGAAGTTTCTTCTCAATAGAAAAGGAAACATTGTGGAGAAAGGAGAAAATGTTGATTACTAAGTTTTATCCTTTTTCCAAAATCTTTTCAAAAGTCGTCTCGTTAAACCACAGGGTTGTTTTGCAAAGAGTAAAATTAGAGATAGACCAGCAATTTTCTTCTTCTCCAACAATTTTATGAGCGCAATGCGTTTGGTAAAAGCGGAGAAATAGGTTTTATTCTCTTACGAACAAAGTCCGTAACAAAGAAACAAATGAATAAATGCATGGCTGAAATACAAACCGCATCTGGCGAGATTCGAACCCACGGCGGACAAGATCCTCGTTTTTCGAGGTTTAAAAGACCAATACCATAACAACTGAGCTAAAGAGATATCTCTCCAACGCAGCTGTTAGGTATTGTATTTAAATCGGGTCGAAGCCATGCATGAAAGAGTGATCTCCCGTAACAATTCAGTAATTAGTTAGTGCATTCTGGAAATCAGAAATGAGACATGCTCTGTGAAAATGGGGCTCAATGCATCTGAGAAAAGTATCGGCCCAGGTCAGCCTGCGCAGTCAGCGCAGGCTGACCTTGGACCGAAACTTTTCGCTATTGGTCAATCATTTCTGTTTGTCCAAGGACCAGTGTACATCTCGATTCAGTCGATTGTTAGACTTAATGGATTTTTTATGGTTCTAAAATTATCTGATGACTTGCTAGCTAAGATGAATTACGGAGATGCATTACGCCCCCTTTTGCCAGGGCATGGTTCAGATGTTTTCATTTAATCTCAAATTGCATTGCAGAAGTAACTGAATTAAGAAACTTGTAGTAGTGCACAAAATGAACGGTTTTCTTCCATCTTTCTGCACGAGTCATAAAAAATCTACAAGATTACTTCTCCCGAAGGTAGATTACTTTCCAGTCACATTGGAACAAGATTAACAAAACTCTAAGCAAAACAACAAACAAACAAATTAGAAACGGGAGAAAAAGCAAAGAAAGGGACGTTTTTTTTTAGCATCTTCGCTAGCTAAAGAAGACAATCAAGAGTAATCATTGGTTGCAGTCTATTCTAGAAGCGCCAATCAAATAGTGCGTTACAACTTACTATATATTATTAGCAAAATAAAGGCCTAAAAGCGACCGAGAAACAAAGCTGGTGTAAAAATGCATTTTAATTTAAATCATATCATTTAAAAGTATAGAAAATATTGGAAGATGACAAACTGATATTGTGTGGTCGGTCCAAGTGTTTGTTCGCTTGCAGAAAAATGAATTTTAGAATCAGGCAAAAAGTAAACAAAAGATAGAGCGACCTGGCAGGTTTTAATCTAGGTTTGAAATTAATTTCTCTGCCAACGTCTAACACTGGAACCGACCGTACAAAAACAATTTGTCATCTTTACAAAATTTCTACACTTTTAGATGATAAGATTTAAATTTTAATTGTTAGGTATTGTATTTAAATCGGGAACGAAGCCATGCATGAAGGAGTGGTCTCCCGTAACACTCCCCTTCTTAAAGTCATCATTTATTGATGACTCAAAGCCTTATTAGGCAGTAAGTCTATTATTTAGACAACAAATGTCCGTTTTTGGACAACAAATCGGATTAATGGCTCAATGGCCAATCCCGGACGAGTCCCCATCTTACGAACGAAGTCCATAATAAAGAAACAAATGAATAAATGCATGGTTGAAATACAAACCGCATCTGGCGGGACTCGAACCCACGGCGGACAAATATCCTCGTTTTTCGAGGTTTAAAAGACCAACACCATAACCACTGAGCTAAAGAGATATCTCCCTAACGCATTTGTTAGGTATTATATTTAAATCGGGACGAAGCCATGCATGAAGGAGTGGTGTCCTGTAACATAATGCATTTTAACACCCACTTTGTTTACTTTTAGCAGATATTGTTACTTTGATGAAAATAACGACTGCAGGAGAGAACTGTCGGATGTACTAGGAATCATTTCCAAAAAAAGACAAACAATTTTCATTATAAACTATTAAAATTCAGTTAAATTACGTTTTTTATTCCTAAGAATAAAGTATTGAAAAAACATTCATTTGAATAAATAAACAAAAATAAAATTAATATCTCTTTGTTTTATTTCAACCGCCGATTTAATTTATTTTAGTTTATTATCTGAATGCGTTTTTGTAGATTTAAACCAAAGGCAGATGTTTCCTTACTAACTTTGTAATGAAAATACAGAGATCACTTAATTATAAATGATAATCTAAAAGGTTTACTTTCGGCTAAAAGTAAACGATTTGGTGGTAAAGTTGCCGACAAATTTAATTCATACCATATCGAAGGGTTTCTTCTAAAGTGTCGTTAAAACCTGGGAAAATGTGGTAAAAGAATCCAGTCCATATTCTAAAAGAAAACTACGACTGAGCAATGCTCTGTACAAAGGGAGCTTAATGCATCTTCAAAAAGTATCGACCCATGTCAGCCTGCGCAGTCCGCGCAGGCTGACATGGATCGATACTTTTTGCCATTGGTCAATTTTCTGTATGTCAAAGGAGCAGTCTACCTCCAGATCCAGTCAATTGTTAGAAAAAAATTAAAAAAAAAGAACATTTTATGGATCGAAAATTAGGTGAAAACTTGCTTGGTATAATGCATCACGGGAATGCATTAAGCGCCCCTTTTTTTCAGAGTTTGGCTTAATTATAAATGACACATTTCTGTCTCAGACTGTCCTTTACGATGTAGTGGCAGATATGAAAAATTTCATATGGCTTTTTTGTTGATATTTTTCATATTTCTCTTGTTACGGGAGACCACTCCTTCATGCATAGCTTCATCCCGATTTAAATACAATACCTAAAAACTGCGTTAGGGAGAATTCTCTTTCGCTCAGTGGTTATGGTGTTGGTCTTTTAAACCTCGAAAAACGAGGATATTTGTCCGCACGGGTTCGAATCCCGCCAGATGCGATTTGTATTTGAGCTATGCATTTGTTCATTTGTTTCTTTGTTATGGACCTTGTTCGTAAGACTCTCTAGTCCCGATCTTGTTTATGTGGGAATGCAGACACTGGTGTAATCCTTTCCAGAACAACACATTTTAGACCCTTTGAAATTGGAAGCAGCTTAAATCGGCAATTCAAATATTGATACGTCTACATAGGATTGGACATGAGTAAGTGTTTGAGATAAAATTTTAATCAACAAGTCTACAAAAATTGTTATTAAGCGATCCCTTGGAGTTCTTAATAATATTTTATTATTTCCGAAATTAACTTTTACCTGAAAAACCAATGAATGTCAGATTCTTTTTCCACGTAACCTAGTATCTCAAGCACTATAGTTTATGACTTATTGAAACAAAGGCCTAAATGCAAATGTGTGTTGAAATTTACATGAAGCCCACTCTTTTCTTTGACACATGTGTACATCACGGACAAAGAAATTGATTAAAAAAAAAAACTTGAATATAATGGTTTTGTTTTACATCAAATTGTGCTAGAATTGCAGCTTTGTCACAATCATCAGTTTTAACAGTTAATTTCAGAGAGGAACTGAGTCAGCAAAGTTTTAGAAATGAAGCGTATGATTACAATCGATTGACCAAATAGCCTATACGCCACTGTTATTTTTATTTCAAACGTGTGTAAGACAAGAACATTTGTAACGATTGTATTAAACAGGGGTAGTCACGTGATGAAAGCTGATTAGCCTACGCACGGATGATATAGAGGATATTCGTTCTTTTTTTCGGTGAAAGATCGAAATTCATTTCATCGAGTGAACACCATTGGTAATAATTTCAAGAGTCGCTCAGCGACAAGTGAAAATATTATCGATGATGTCCACGAGATGAAAAAAAAAATCGATCTTTCACTGGAAAAAATAAAATCTATTTACTTCATGCTTTTAGCCCCTTTTTTGCTGGGACTTTCATCAAAATCCAGTACAGTTGTTTTCGGTAATTCCCCGAGGCGTATCCTTCCATTACACCCCCCCACCCCTATAAAAACGCATTACAATATTACGTATAGCGCGAGTTATGTTGAGTAAATGTGCGTAAATTACGAGCGTCATATTTCCGTCTGGTTGAATGGCACAACTGTTTACCTATGTAATTAGTGCGTGGACACCATTGTTTCCACCTTCAAGTGAAGAGTCACGGAAACATTTATGGTTAATTTCATTTGTTGGAACCATGAATTTTCAAAGTTTATAATCCACCATTATTTCCCGATAATCTACTGAAAGCATGAAGTAAATCAAAGTAACTACAGTATTGCAATTTTGTATCATGAGGCACCGTCTTGATTTCGGCTTGCCAATACGGAACACCGTGTATATAACACACAAGCACTGATCGACTTGGAGACAGTTTCTTTTCCAATATCGTTCAATCTAGAGACATTCTTTACGACCGTAAACTATTTGTTCAGTGATGGAATTAAAGAAACATATCGTCTCTTTGATCTTCGTTTTACTGACAGTGTTTACATTCGGTAAGTGTACATGAGTTTTTGTTTAATTCTTTACTAAATGACACAATCTTAGACTGGTCCAAATACAAAGAAAATATGAACGGCTTACAAGTGTGTCTCAAATGATGAGATTTGTTTATGGAAATAGAAGAAAATATTGTGGGAAAAGGAGAAAAAGTTGGTAACCAGCATTTTCTCCATTGCCCACATTGTTTTCAAAAGTCTTTTACGTTATGGTCTTTAAAACACGACATTGTTTCGTTAAGACTTAAACACATATTATACATCAGTATAAATCTTTTCGGTTCGTGTTTGATACCCACTTTCAACCGTAATTTAGTAGCGTCACTGCGCCAGTTAACCTATTCATGTATTTACTGATAACATGGCAGAAATGTCTATAAAAACAAAATCCAAAAAACACAGGTCGCGTCTCATCTCTTTACCAAAAAGACAAAAAAATGGGACTTGAAAACATTTTTCTTTTTGGCCATGCTTTGAGAAAGGGGGGAATCATGCATCTTCGTCATGCATTATACTAACCAAGTCGTCATGTAATTATGGACCCATAAAATATATTTTGTCGGGCAACCAACTGAATCATGAGGTAGAATGGTTCTTGAACGTGCCAAAATTTTACCCCAAAACCAAAAAGTTTCGACTCAGGTCAGCCTGCGCGAACTGCGCAGGCTGACCTGAGTCGATACTTTTTGCAGATGCATTAAACACCTTTTTCACAGGGCATAGTTCTTGGTACATGGGTCTCAAATGACGATTAATGCCTTTGATATAGGAGACCCTAATGGAAACAGGACAATGCTGGTTACATGTATTTTCTCCATTTCATGTTTTCACAAAGGCTTCACACTCAGGTTTCTGGCTTGAACACTACGAAGGCTATAAATATTCATAAGGCAGGACGATATGACAATTACGTTGTGATAAAATAATTATTATAATCAACGAAATTAATGTAATATTGAAAATTGATCTTTAAAGCAGCCTTTTAGCGCTATTGTTTATGGCTACGCGGGGAGTCGTTTTAAAGATCAAGTGACAGCATTGTTCATTGTTTTGTTAAAAAAATTAAAAGGTTGGCAATGTAATTTATAACAATGATGACTCACACTTTCGGTAACATAGGCTAAAGCAGAGACTTTTTCGAAAGGCATAGATCAAAATCAGACTGCACAGAACATGCAGTCTGATCTTATATCAATACCGTCCGCTTGTTTTGTCTTAAGATTTTAACCTTTTAGAATTTCAGGGCATTGTATTTTGAGTCGTCGAAAGAGATCGAGTATATATGAGTCATTTTTCGTGAAAAGGGGGCTTAATGCATCTGCAAAAAGTCTCGACCCAGGTCAGCCTGCGCAGTCCGTGCAGGCTGACCTGTGTCGAAACTTTTTGCTATCGGTAAATTTTCCGCATGTTCAAAGGACCACTCTACTTCATGATTCAGCCACTTGTTGGACAAAATGAGTTTTATGGATCCATAACTTATGGATCCATAAAAATCCATTTTTTTCTAACAAGTATTTATTAATTATGTGACGACTTTTCAAAGAGCATGAGCTGAAAGAGTTTCAAATTTGCGTAAAGTTTCGTCTCGGATCAGCCTGCGCAGTCCGCGCAGGCTAATCCGAAACGACACTTTCTGTTTTTATGTAATTTTCTGTTTTGCGCAAGTCTCCTGAAGAACAAAATCTAATGTAGACGTAAAGTGCCGTCTCGGATTAGCCTGCGCGGACTGCGCAGGCTGATCCGAGACGACACTTTACGCATATGTCTGAATGCCCCTTTTCGCGTGTTGCAAGCCATAATAGTATTCACGTGTATAGATGTGACCTTGTTTTATTTGGTAGCAGAACAATATTTGCCCGAACTAATGGAATCGATTGGTAGAATGGTGCTTAACGCCGCGTTCAACTTTATTTCAATTATATTACGGCAACAGCTCACTTATTTATGTATGTCTTGGGTTTCATCAGAATTAAGCTGGGGCTCCGGATTGTTTCTTAACCAAGGACACTCCAATGAAAACCACAATGCTTCTTCCAGTGAGGGTCGAACCCGGGGCCCGCAGGTTACGGGTTCTATACTTTACTATTTTGCCACATAGGGCCTCTAATGAAATTGAAGTTTTCTTACAAAAAGCCCTGCTCTGATAAAAGGGACCTTAATGCATCTCCGTTAATACATTATACCAGGTAAGTCATTAAAGTATTATAGATTCATAAAATCCATTTTGTATAAAAACCTACTGAATCATGAGGTAGACTGGTCCTTTGACATGCAGAAAATTTACTAAAAGCAAAAAGTTTCGACTTAGGTCAGCCTGTGCAGACTGCGCAGGCTGACATGGGTCGATACTTTTTGCAGATGCATTAAGCCCCCTTTTCAGAGAGCATGTATTTGTCCTTTTGGCTGCCAAGCGCGACATCATGCGCTTAAAATGCGGACAGTGTCAATCAAGATCAGACTGCACAGAACGTGCAGTCTGATCTTGATCGACATTGTCCGAAACGTTGGAAATTTCCAGTGAAAAAAAAAAAACGAAATTGCCATACATTTTTTAAACTGTCAGCTGAAAATCTAATTATATTAAGTCAGCAGTTTGAGGAATGAAGTATGCTGAATGAATGGAACATATCAATGAGTGAGTGCAATACTATTCTAAGTGCTTATACAATGTACAGGAACTTTGAATAGTATTGCACAAACCTACCGAATTATGTTGATACCTGATCAGACAGCTCATACGGAGATCCAGGTTCCGGATTCACCAAACACTCTTAGTTTCATTCTTAGTCTTAATTTATATTAGAAAGTAACGCAACTTCTTAATCGGTTTAGCCAATCATAAATTGTGTTACTTTTGAAATTTAGATAATAAGACTAAGTATGTTCGAAGGAACGGTTGCCGAAGACGGAATCTTGAAATACAAGATTTACGAGTCTCGGACCGGCGACGATCGTGTCAGTACATTTGGTGACAGTAATGGCGACAAAATATATAGAGGATATTTTTTTTTTTCGGTGTAAGATTGAAGTTTATATCATCCAGTGAACATCATCGGTAATATTTTCACGAGTGGCGCAGCCACTAGTGAAAAATATTACGGGTGATGTTCACGAGATGAAATAAATTTTGATCTTTCACCGAAAAGAGGAAATATTCTATTTATTTCATGCTTCTAACCCTTTTTTTGGGGGGGACTTACATCAAATCAAGTACAGTTCTTTCCGGTAATTCCCTGTGGCGTGCCCCCTCTGCATAACAACGCATTACAATATTACGTCAAACTCGAGAAATGTAGGGTAAATTACGTCATATGTCCATCTAGTTGAGTGGCACGCGCATTTTACGTAGGTAAATAGTGCGCGGGAATGACTGTTTCCGCCTTCAATTGAAGAGTTAGAAAATAAAACCGGTATTTTTCACTGGTCGTAACCATGAAATATCGAAAACTATTTCACCGTTATTTCTCGATAAACTACCGGAAAGCATGAAATAAATTATTCAAACTCATCTGATGTCTTCGTTTGATTTAATGCATGTGGGAAAGCAGCTAGTTGCCCAGAAAAGGTATTGCGTTTAGTATGAATCTCCAGAGACGCATAGACATGTGCTCTGGGCACTGTCACGAGCCAAAATATAGTTGAAAATATTGTAAAGCGCCAAATAACCAAATACCATTTATTGAATTGTATTGTTTTGTAAATTTCTAAATGTGTTGCAAAATGGTTAGGCGAATCGATAAAAATATGAGTTTGATTAAAAATTGAGGGTCGCTCTATCAAAATAAGGTTTGATTCTTCTCCTTGATACAATGTACCGAGCAAGTTGTTACATACATAGGGATACATAAAAACATTTCGTCTAATAATTAAATGAATATTGAGGTAGAATAGTCCTTGGAAATACATAAGATTTACAAATAGCAAATATTTTGGACCTATGTCAGCCTGTGCGGACTGCGCATGCTGACATGGATCGAAACTTTATGCAGATACATTACACTCACTTTTCACAGGGCGTGAATCTGTTATATGTCTGTGGTGTGCAAAAAGAAACGGTGTTATAGAACGAGGCTGGGAGAATTTATAGCGGCGAGGCTTACCGGTCATAAAAATTTCTCCCACCCGATTTGGATAGCGTAGACATATTGTAGATAACATATGGCCTGCAACACGCGAAAAGGGGCATTCGGAAATTTGCGTAGAGTGACGTCTCGAATCAGCCTGCGCAGTCCGCGCAGGCTTATCCGAAACGACATTTTCCGTTTTTATGTAACTTTCTGTTTGAAGCAAGTCTATTGTAGCACAAAATCTAATGTAGTCGTAAAGTGCCGTCTCGGATTAGCCTGCGCGGACTGCGTAGGCTGATCCGAGACGACATTTTACGCAAATGTCCGAATGTCCCTTTTCGCGTGTTGCAAGCCATATTGTAGACGCTAACATATTATATTACGTAAGATCTTTTGCGGACTCGTAAAATGGAAACGTAATTTGAGTCATTTCATCACTACTTCCTGCTTCCATTAGCGATAGTCTTCAAATTAGAGATGCATTTCGACCAACTTCCGAAACGATTCCTTACTAAATTTAACCATTTCCTACGAACACTGTGTACCTCAGACAATCGGTGAAATTAGAGATGTTCGTCCTTTCTACTGTCCGCTGGCTATTGTTTCGACGATGGTTATGTGGGAAAGCAGCCAGTGGCTTGGGAAGAAACTTGTGCGGAGAACTGGTAAAAGAGACTCCAGGAAATCATGGATAGGTGCACTGGCTTCCGCGATATAACTGAAATGATTTTGAAAACGGCGTTAGACACCATACAATCAATCAACCTTTCTACTGTCGAGATACAAAGATTAAATGTTACTCAAAATCTGACATTTACCTTTGGAAGGGTAGAGAACATTGTGGAAAAAGGAGAAAATGCTGGTTACCAGCATGTTCTCCTTTTTCCACGATGTTTTCAAAGTCTTTTTTCTCAAGGTTCTTAAAACACGGGGTTTTGTGGAAAAGGAATGGTGAAAACGGCCTTAGATTTAAACGTAAAAAAGATGAAATTGCTGTTTAGAATTAAAAGCAATTTTTCCTCTCTCTATTTTTTTTAAATTTATGCTAATAAGTGGTCTTAGTACGAAGAAGAAAAAAAAAAAACAATAGACTGCATCTTGGTTACGTGTAATACAACAAAGGTTGTTATTCGCTATCAATAGGGTTAAAAAGGGACTTTGACGGTATACGAACCTGATCAGCAACCGGTCATTTACTTCGTCTCAACATGGGTGTAAAGAATAACGGGTTACTTACGTAAATTAGCGTTTGCATATACGAGTACATCGATATGGATACAATTAATTGTAAAAAAAAAAATGTCAGAAAGGAACTTGCTTCCTAAAGCCACAGTCCAAAAATCTCTAGGAGAGAAGTAGATTAAACTTATTTTTTCAATCCTCTCTCTCTCTCTCTCTCTCTCTCTCCCTCCCTCCCGCTCTCTCTCTCTCTCTCTCTGTTTCTATCTCGCTCTCTCTCTCCCTTTGTTCCCCCATCTCTCTCTCTCTCTCTCTCTCTCTCTCTTATTCTTCACCTCCTGACAAAAATACATCAATGCACTTTAAAATCATTATCAAAAAAAAGAGATGGTCAAACTTGCGTGAGATTTAACTCTTTTAGCGCAAATTATATCAGTCGTTGAATCTGCAAAAGGATCGGCCCATCTCAGCCGGCGCTGTTCGCAGTTCGTGCAGGCGGACATTGGTCTAAACTGTTTGCTACGGGTAAGTCTACAGCATGTAAAAGACAAGTCAAGCTCATTAAACCCCCGTTTGGTTTGCTAGAACGCTGCAGAATTACGAATTCGCACAATTTCGGCAGCTGAAAGTAGAATCTACTGCTACTCGGACACATTTCATTTAATAAGCTTGACTGAACGATCGGACGGTATAGCTTCAAGAATACATTGAATGTTGTGTGCAGTCTGATCTTAATCTATTCCATCCGAAAAAGCCCCTGTTTTGCCATCGTCGTTAAAAGGTTTAATGTTTAATACATTTAGTCATGTCAAATGTTCTGATAAAAGCAGAAATTCCTCATTCATCCTCATTAGGGGAACTTTTTCGTTCTGCCATTAAATTTTCGAAAAACAAATCTGTTTTAATAAAAATGTCTCCCGTAACTGCTAATATGGAAAACAACAACAACAACAACAAAATTATATTTAACATAGTTTAATGTAGTGGAGACGATCCCTCTCATGGCTGATCATTGTAGCTCAGTCGGTAACATGCAGGACTTGAAACCAGGGGTCCATAGTTCGAATTCTCGGCTGGGCTGAATTTCTTTCCTTTGACTGGTTATAGCCATTGCAACAGGATTCATTCTCCTCTCACCACTGATCATTATTTCGACGATGGTTACGTAGGGAGCAGCCGCAATCCGCACAGGATAATCCGAAACGACACTTTACGTTTTTATGTAATTTTCTGTTTTGCGCAAGTCTACTATTGCACAAAATCTAATGTAGTCGTAAAGTGCCGTCTCGGATTAGCCTGCGCGGACTGCGCAGGCTGATCCGAGATGACACTTTACGCAAATGTCCGAATGCCCTTTTTGGCGTGTTGCAAGCAATATGTGAAACAGCACGGGTTGTCGCTCTGTACCTAAAGAACTCAAAACGTACCTCGACGGCATGCGAACAAGTTTGATTGGTTGTCCGGTCATTTTCTTAGACTCGTAGTTCGTGTTAAGAATGATTAACACTGGATTGGAAACCAAGTGCGTTTTGTATATCAGCCATGTTCTGGCAAATGGGGGTTTAATGCATCACAGTGATTTATAATACCAAGGAAGTGATCACATAATACACGTAATGGATCTATCAAAAAAAAAAACATTTTGTTTAACAACCGGCCAAACCCTGAGGTAGAATGTTATTTGGGACATGCAGAAAATTTACAAAAAAAAAAGAAGCAAAAAGTTTCGACCGATGTCAGGCCGCCTAGACTTTGAAGGCTGACACGGGACGATACTCTTTGCAGATACATTAAACTCCCAGCTGCACAGATCATGGCTAATGCTGCATCCTTACTCGCCGAGCCCCGATAGCGGCGTCGGTAGCGTACAGGACTCAAGAACAGGTGTTCGCTGGTTCGATCCCCGGCTCGGCCAATATCTTTCCGAGGATTGATGATAGTCATTGCGACAGGATTCATGCCTCTCTCACAGCTGATCATTGTTTCGACGATTGTTAAGTGGGAAAGCAGCCAGTGACTTGGAATTATATTGTGCGGAGTACTGGTAAAAGAAACTCCAGGAAAGCATGGATAGGTGCGCTGGCCGCCGCAATATAACTGAAATAGTGTTGAAAACCGCGTTAAACATACAATCAGTCAATCAACCAACCAATCAATGCATTCTTTCTCAATTTCGGTAAGTTTTAAAGCGTTTGGTATTTATTTTTCCAAGTCGTTCTTGAGACTTCATTACAAATATATTCTCTGGCAGTTTCGAGGTTGCAAATGCAATTCTGAATTTTGCGTATGATAAATCGCAGTGCTTGTAAAGTAACTGTTTACGAGCTTCACCTTGCGTAAACAAGGGAAATGGTGTTAAAGGCTATACATAGGTCAGTTATCGCAATAATTTAGGTCACAAGAACTGAACACCGAATGGCGTAAGTGTCTGAATTTGATACCAAGAGTTTAGTAGAATGTTTTCAAAGAAAATAGAAATGAAATTCCGTATAACTGGATAAACATTTTAACATGTACGTAAAAAGGACTGTTGAAAAAAAAAAAAGAGATCCTGAAAGAAGACAAAGGCGCCATTTTCTGTCTTGCAGTCACACGTAGAATTCTATTTTTAGATGGGGAAATATATACGACATCTGGCGGAACCTTACACCCCCCATAACTTCTAAAAATTTTGATCATGACGAATTTTTTTTTTGCTGTATATTTAAGAACGAGGGCCAAATATTTTATAATCATGCCTACCTTTAAAAACGTTCAATCACTAAGTTTGGTAAGAAAATCAATTCCAAATCAAAATCAAATAGAAAGAGACGTCTAAGAAGAAGAAGAAGAGGAAATATTTTAGGTGATACATAGCCTCTTAAGGTATTTTGCAATTCATATGAGCCATGCTCTGGCAAGAGGGGGCTAAATGCATTTCCGTGATGCATTATACCAAGCAAGTCATCACATGATCATGGAATCATAAAGTTCATTTTGTATAACAACCGATAGAATCCAGGGGTAGACTGGTCCTAGACTGGACATACAGAAAATTGACCAATTACAAAAAGTTTCGGCCCAGGTCAGCCTGCGCGAACTGCGCAGGCTGACCTGGGTCGATACTTTTTGCAGATGCATTAAGCACCCTTTTTAACAGAGCATGGGCGCAATTACATCATGACGTTGGCATAATGCATCACTGCGACACATTCTACCCCCTTTTGCCAGGGAATAGTTCAAATGTAATGAACCATGGATAAATTTTGTCGCAAGGTTTAGAATCATTTGCGGGAAGTTTTCTCTTTAACAACAAGAATTATGTAAGATCCTACCAAATCGTACAACCTATTTTCCTAATGAAATTTTACCGAGCCTAATATGGAAGCCACAGACAGTAGGGAGCGAAACATTTTAAAGGAAAACCTATACTAGTAGACTGAAGCTCTGTAACGTACTTTGAGTGGCGAATAAGTGCAGTGGATCGTACATGTTTTTTTTTAACCCTATACTAGACAATTTCGGGTTTTAACAACCCTTGTTGAAAGGCATTTAAAAAGCATGGTGCCAAAAGGAGAAACTAATGGTAACCACCATTTCCTCCCGTTCCCACAGTGTTTTCTAAACTATCGAAGTTTGTTTTGTTTGTATTTGTGTTTAACGCCATTTTAATAGCTTAGGTCATAGCATGGTGCTCAGTTATGCACACATGTGTTTCCAGGCTTTCTCACATCAGTACTGACACGACTTTCTTTTCAAAGCCAGTGCAGCTATCTATGCTTTATTAGAGTCACTTTTAGCAGTACTTTGCACAATATTGTCCCCAAGCCACTTACTGCTTTCCCACAGAACTATCGTCGAAACAATGATCAGAGGTGAGAGAGGAGTGAATCCTGTCGCCATGACTATCATCAATCCTCCTGAAGAAATTTGCTGTGCTGGAGAATCGTACTAGTGACCCCCTTTTCTCAAGTCCTGTACGCCACCGACCGCGCTATCGGGGCTTGCCTTGACGTTCGTAATGAGTTGCGAGTAAACATCATCTAAAATATGATGTTTTTTCCATTACTGACCAAACCTGTTTATTGACTTCATTATAAATACGGCCAGACTTTCCCGCCACGTAAATGCCACATCCGTTACACCCTGTACCTCACTATCCGGAAATTTAACGACAATGGGTAAGAAAGCTTTTGAAAACATTGTGGGAAAAGGAGAAAATGCTGGTAACCAGCATTTTCTCCTTTTCCCACAATGTTTTCTAACCTTATAAAGACATATCCAATAATTTAATCCCATATATAATTTGTTGTCTGAAATTGTTTTGAATTTGGACTAGTCTAAATTTTGTCGCTAGGAAAAGAATTAATGGTACAACAGGGCATGGCCGTTAATAAAACCAATCACCATCCTTTGTCGGCTGGTCTTCTACCTTTTTTTCGCTTGACCATTTTGATATGAGTTCATCCTGAGCATTAATATGAAATCAGATGTTTCCCTTGTACTGATTTCACATTCTGTAGTGTTTTTTTTTTTTAATCTTCCAGCGTAATTTAGCACCACTCCATTTTTCTTTTAAATATTTTACCGTCCTTTTCGGCTTCGTTGGAATAAGCTTCCTTTTGGCTGCTTATTAGTACTAGTCTTAAGTGAAGAAAAACTACCATGTGATTGGTTAGAAATACAGTCATGTTTATTCTTTAAGCTTTGCAAGCCTACTTTAGAGCCAATTACTGCCACCAATATACTTGTACAAGGGTTTCTCCGCTTATTCACACCATAGCAAATGGATATGAAAGGGGATAATTCTTTTACTATACTAAATGGTATACAGCGTATATGTGTTTTTTGGTGAAAGATCGAAATTTATTTTATCGAGTGAACATCATCGGTAATATTTTCACGAATGGCACAGCCACGAATTAAAATATTACCGGTGGTGTCCACGATATACAATAAATTTCGATCTTTCACCTTGAAAAACAAATATTCTATTTATTTCATGCTTCTAACCCCTTTTGTGTTGGGACTTTCGTCAAAATCCAGTACAGTTGTTTTCGGTTATTCCCCGTGGAGTACCCCCTACACATAACAACACATTACAATATTACCTAAAGCGCAAGAAATGTAGGGTAAATGCGCGTAAATTACGTCATGTTTCCCTCTGGTTGAATGACACGCACTGTTTACCTAGGTAACTAGTGCGTGGGAACTACTGTTTCCCCTTTCAATTGAAGACTTAGAAAATATGGAATCGGTATTTTTCACTGGAAAATATGGAATCGGTATTTTTCTATTTTCTAAAATAAAATTTAATAACGTGTGCGTTACCCTATAACCCATTACTTTGGAGCCTTCATGTAGTTTCAGACACATCATTTTTAGCAATAATCCTTCTTTTCGAACGATAAAATGTATAAATAAAATAAAATTAAAAATTAAATAAATATTAAATCTTGAAAATTGCATTATTTAATTGAAATATTCATGTTTTTCAGAAATATGCAAAACAATGAGGAAAATAAACAATTGCCAACGTTGTTCCCTATCATTATTTCTCTTCATATTGAACCACAACAGAGATTCAAGATTCATATTCCAACACCTCTTACTTCACCATTTTTTTTTTCTTTTATTTATCTTTTTTTAAAGATCTTTCTCGTTCGATAATAAGTCGTTTAGCCGAGCACCGGTACCTCAGATATTACGCAAGCAATCAAGCAATCTAGGTTTGCGAGTTTGATTCCCAGTCGACGCAAAGCCATGCTCATAAGTAGAGTCTTACCAAAATAGAACAAAAACGTTCGCATAACTTCGTTAGAATTAATCTATATTCATACTGTATCTTTACGCATTGTGTTTTTCCCCAAGAGGTTTGAATAAATTCAGCGAATATCTTTTGGCACAAAAAAAAATCTTGCACTTGTGAGGCTATTCTGGCCAAAGTATTTACCCATGATTTATGTTCTGTGCAAACTTTGATTGATTGATTGATTGATTGATTAATTGATTGATTGATTGATTGATTGATTGATTGATTGATTGATTGATTGAATTGGAGTTTAACGCCACAGCATATGTCATATCACGGCGGTCAGTGCACCTACGCATGTGTTTCCTGGCTTTCTCACACCAGTACTGACACAGCTTTCTTTCCCAGTAAGTGACTACTTTCTCAAATGCATCAGAGGTGAGAGGCGGAAAGAAAGTTTGCCTCAACCAGGTATCGAACTCACAACTAACATGTCACGAGTCCGCTGCGCTAACTACTGAGCTACCCGGTCGGGCTTTTTGCAATCTGATCTTGTCTGCACTGTCAAAAAAAGCACACAAACTTGCTAATAAGATCAGAGCGATTCATTCACCAAACGATGAAAAAAAAACCAGTTTCTATAATATAAGCCAGTCTACGAAAATAGAGCATAGTGCATCTACAAAAAGTATCGACCCATGTCAGCCTGCGCAGTCTGCGCAGGCTGACATGGGCCGAAACTTTTTGCTATCTTTAGATTTACTGCATGTCAAAGGGCCATTCTGCCTCGTGATTCAGTCAATTGTTAAACAAAATGGATTTTAGAGATTGATAATCACGTGATGACTTGGTTGGTGTAATGCACCGCGGAGATTCATTAAGGATAGGGCACCCTAATGGGATTGGTGTAACATCGCCTTCCATGGCCGAAAAAAACGTACGGATTCGGCTAAGACTCGGGTAATCAGTAATCGATCGGCCGATACACGCTGGTTCCCCGCATAGATTACGGATTACCCGAGTCTTAGCCGAATCCGTACGATTTTGGCGATGAAAAGCGATGTTACACGAATCCAATTAGGGTGCCCTATCCTTAAACCCCTTTTTAACCAGAGAATGACTCATATATTTGCAACACTTCATCACCAGCTTTTTGGATAAAAAAGTATTGTATACTGGACACATATCTTCTTCATGGTGATGACACTTCCTTTCACGAGCTGTCTTGTCAAATTGTCAGTCAGATAATCAGAACAGCTCGAATCTTTAGGGAATATTCCCCACCTCATTATTTACACAGAATAAAACGAATTAGATTGTGACAAGAAATTTCTTTCTCTCGTTGCCTGTCAAGTTTCGTGCTCTTTTATATTTGTCTCCGGAGTGCGTTCAATCTATGACGTCCGTGCATCCTTTTTAATTCTTTCCCTATGACCTTTTAAACATGCGAAGGCAATTTAGATAGAGTAATTAAGATTTTTAGTCAATTATAAATTTCCTATTCTTTTCCAGTGAATTCGGTCGACTTCTAGGCCCGTATTCACCAACCATTTTGAAGAACAAGCTCAGTCTTATTCTCCAAGATTTTCTAAATATGAATGTAACACAACTTCTGACTGGCTAAACCAAACGCTTTTTGTAATACTGTAATACGTTGTTATGCGGAGGGGGTACGCCGAGGGGAATAACAGAAAAGAACTATACTGGCTTTTGATCCCCAAAAAGGGTTAAAAGCATGAAATAAATAGAATAAATAGAAAAAAATTTTTTTTCGGTGAAAGATCGAAATTTATTTCATCGAGTGAACATCACCGGTAATATTTTCACGAGTGGCTGCGCCGGTGGTTTTCACTCGATGAAATAAATTTCGATCTTCGACCATAAAAAACAAATACCCTCTATACCCGTATATATGTTACAGCCAATCTGTGAAATCAGCCATTTCATGAAATGACTGAAAATTTTAGCCATTTCATGAAATGCCTAATTCATTCAGCCATTTCATGAAGTGACTAAAATATTTCAGCCATTTCATGAAATGGCTGGAAATTTGCTCTAGCCATTTCATGAAATGGCTGAAACTTAAAATTATACATGTATTTCTTATTTTGAACGTGCGTACATTGATTTTTTGTCAAAAGTGAAGCTCTAAACTAGTCGATGACAAATTGGGTGGGCATTAAACCATTACAAGATAACAAAATTTTAGACTAGTCCAAATTCAAGATTACAGACAACAATTGATAGTGTATTTAAAATGAAAAACAAGTCCTATAAAAACAGAAAACACTGTGAGGACAGGAGAAATCGCTTATTACAAGCAATTTCTTCTTTTCCTTTACATTTTCCTTTTTTTTTTTTTGGCAAAAGGTCAAATGCGGGGTTGTGTTTAAGGACTAAAATTGTTGAATTCCGGCAAGTCAGCTTTTTTCATATTATTGGGAAAAGGTTATGTTTTGTCGATGAACGCAAGTGATGAGGGAGCAGAAGGTTATTATGGGCAGCTTCGGCTAGTTGTGTTGTACAGTTGATAATAAATAAAGAAAAGACACTAAAACATGACTTGGTGAACACACACAGCAGCTACATCTTATTGTCTTTCCTTTATTTATTAATTCTTCAGAAAGCATAAAGAAGAAAGCAATTCAAGTCTATAAAACAGAACTTTATTTTTCATGAAATACAAGTAAAATGGTCTTAGAAACAATATTAGAATTAACAAACTGATGTTAAGGAAAAAAGATGATATTTCAAAATGTATCTTTTTTAATAATGCATATAAGTCAATTCAATTACTTAATTCATTCCCAGACAATACCTCATTTTGATGCACTAAAGATATAGAGCCGTGGAAAACATTGTGAGAAAAGGAGAAATTGCTTGTAACAAGCAATTTCTCCTTTTCTCACAATGTTTTCTACCTTATATGGTACTCATTTTCCATTTTAAATGCACTCGGAAATGTCTGCAATTTGTTTCTATTTGGACCAGACTAAATTTTGTCGTCTGGTAATGGGTTAATACAGGTAGTGTTGTTTTAAACCAATACCACATAATTTCATTTTAAACAAAACATTTATATTAATCCTTTAGAACACAATCACTTGTTTTAACACCCTTTTAAGAATGATGTATAGGAAAACATGGTGGAAAAATGAAAAAATAACCGTTTTTTTTTTTCATTTTTCCACTATTTTTTCTAACCTAGATGATACTTATTATTCAATTCACATGCACTTTTAAACGCCGTCTGCAACATTTTTCAATATCGATTGGTCTTAAATATTGTCAAATTTCAATATTGGTTAAAATGGAAAACATCATAGAAAAAGAACAAAATATCTATAAACAATATCCCTGGCAGTATAAGTCCATATGTTTGTTTCTGAAATTTTTTTGAAGCACAATTGATTTTAACAGCATATGTACATTTTGCAAGTTTTTTGAGTTCATTTGTTCTTACAAGTGAGACTGTTATGGCATCTACTGTTACACATTTTACCAGCCTTGAAGCACTTACACCGATTGGTTTGGCACTGTTTTTTACCATGTCCACAATCACATCGGAAATAACCCTGTCCACCTAAAGTTGTTGCTTTCACTGCTTGGCGAAGTGTCACTTTACATTCCGTATTTACATCACAGTCAGTTAGAAGTTTTTGCGGACACAGATCAAACTGATTTCTTGAATACTTCGAACTTATAATTCCAGACTTAACAGCAATAGTGTACATGTTTAGTTCATCACGATCAAGAATCACACCAAGGATGTTTCTTGGGTCACCCCTTCCCCTGTCAACCATAGGTATAGGAATGGCAACATTGTCTCCAACTTCTCCGGACTTGAGCTCTACACGGGATCTTTTAACCATTCTCTCTGCTTGTGTTAACTGTGAAATTCGAGCTCTCTTTCTTTGTTCTACAATTTGCTGACGCCGTTGATCAAGGATCGAAGATGGCTTGTCAGTAGTGGTAGCTGGTAGAGTGTTGTTATTCATCGATTGTAAACTGTCGGTAGTGGTAGCTGGTAGAATGCTAGTAATGGTAGCTAGTAAAGTACTGGTAGTGATAGCTGGTAGAATGTTAGTAGTTGTGGGTTGTAGAATGTCGGTAGTGGTAGCTGGTAGAGTACTGATAGTAGTAGCTGGTAGAGTGTTGGTAGTTGTGGTTTGTAGAATGTTGGTAGTGGTAGCTGGTAGAGTACTGGTTGTGGTAGCTTGTAGAGTACTGGTAGTGGTGGCTGGTAGAGTGCTAGTAGTGGTAGCTAGTAAAGTACTGGTAGTGGTAGCTGGTAAAGTGTCGGTAGTTGTGGGTTGTAGAATGTTGGTAGTGGTAGCTGGTAGAGTACTGGTAGTGGTAGCTGGTTGAGTGTCGGTAGTTGTGGGTTGTAGAATGTCGGTAGTGGTAGCTGGTAGAGTACTGGTAGTGGTAGCTGGTTGAGTGTCGGTAGTTGTGGGTTGTAGAATGTCGGTAGTGGTAGCTGGTAGAGTACTGGTAGTGGTAGCTGGTTGAGTGTCGGTAGTTGTGGGTTGTAGAATGTCGGTAGTGGTAGCTGGTAGAGTACTGGTTGTGGTAGCTGGTAGAGTGTCGGTAGTTGTGGGTTGTAGAATGTCGGTAGTGGTAGCTGGTAGAGTACTGGTAGTGGAAGTTGATAGAGTACTGGCAGTGGTAGCTGGTAGATTGTTGGTAGTTGTAGACTGTATACCGTCGGTAGTGATAGCTAGTAGAGTGTTGGTAATTGTAGACTGTAGACCATCGGTAGTGGTAGCTGTAGACTGTAGGCCGTCGGTAGTGGTAGCTGGTAGAGTGTTTGTAGTTGTAAACTGTAGACCGTTGGTAGTGGTAGATGGTAGAATGTTGGTAGCTGTAGATTGTAACAATGGTGTAGGTAATTGTGGTTGATGGCAGAGTGCTAGTAGATCGTCTTCAGACTGTAGTCTTTCCAGGATCTCAGCTGGCAGACTGGAAGATGTAAGTCCTACTTTTGGATTTTCGCCAAACAGTGCTTTGTAGGGTGTCTGGTTTATTCCTGAGTGGTAAGAACAGTTTTTCTGCTGTTGGGTAAATTTCAGGCCGATTGTCCAATCATTCGTATTGTTGTCTCTCATCCAGGATACTAGGATATCTTTTATGTCGCTGTTTGCTCTCTCCACAGAGCCTTGACTTTGGGGATGTCTTGGTTTTCCGTGAACCATAACAAGTTGTGGCCATAAACTCTTCAGTTCTGTAATGACCTGGGCTGTGAATTCTGATCCGTTGTCGCTCTGTAGGATCGCTGGGGCACCGAAGAGAAGAAAGATATCAAGGAGTTGGAAAGCGACTTCTGTGGCTCTTTTCGAAGTAAGTGGTCTTAGAATCACGAATTTTGTTAGGTGGCATTGGTACACCATAATCCACCTGAATTGTCCTTTTGGTAGAGACTGCATGTCGATGAGATCAACCTGGGCGCGGGAGTTGAACTCACTGGATAGGATTGGCTTAACGACGACACCTTGAGTCTTTGGACGTTTTCTTTTCTCTTGACAGACGAGACAGTAGGACTTGAACAATTCCACTGAGTCTTTCGTTATTGTTGGCGTACTTGTCCTTCAGGTGTTTCACCATTCTGTCTCGGCCACCGTGACCTGTAGTAATGTGAGCGTTATGGATAATGTGGAAAGTGTCTTCGATAGTAGTAAAATACAGTGGACGTTCTTCAGGGGATTGTCTTTTCTTGATCAGCTTCTCTACATCGCCGCACTGGAGTAGTTCGTATTTGGACAGCAAGTAGTACTGGTGTCTGGATTTCTTCGTTTGTGGGTCGATGGCTAATTTCAGGTCTGTAATTGTCTGGTTGTAGATACTTCTTGGTAAGAGATGCTTCTCACATTGGGAGTACTTCTGAAACAAAGCTTCTCTGAATTTGAGTTCAGCTGTTGTCTGATCCATCTTGATAGCAAGGATGTAACAAACTAAACAAGGAATTTCTGAATGTGGTCTTTTTATATCAGAGAAATTAATTACATTGCTAAAATCAATCAGTTTGGAAACAATGATTAAAGCACAATCAGAAATTGTTAAAAATTAGTCTTTAAGTTGATAATGGCCAAGGTAATTAATAACACAAAGATAGTTTCCATAACATCACCCATGATCAAAGTAACCAATAATTGGACGTTAGGATGTTTTCACATATTTATAGTTCATACTACAGATAATCTTTTGATCTGTTACATTAAAGTTATCCTTTAATTAGAGAATTTTTGATAAGAAAATCAATCAATCAAACAAACTAATATTTAAAAAATAAACAAGCAAACAACTAATCAATGTATGTTTCCTCAACCAATGAATCAAATACTCAATCATTCAATCGAAAATGTAATGATATTTTTCTAAATAAATAAATAAATGAATAAAATTAAAAGGAATCAATTACAAGAACAACAAAATCATCAGTTTTCTAATCAAATAATGAATCAACTCATTAATATATTCATTTACCAATTTAAATAAACTCTAGATTTTTCTTTTAATATTGACATCAGATTTTCAGTCATTTCATGAAATGGCTGAAATATCTTAGTCATTTCGTGAAATGGCTGAATGAATTAGGCATTTCATGAAATGGCTAAAATGTTTCAGTCGTTTCATGAAATGGCTGATTTCACAGATTGGCTGTAACATATATACCAAAATAAACGTTAGCTGTACTAGGGGAGGTAACCCATCTTGGGGCCCTATTCACCAACCATTCTTTAGAAAGTTCTTTGTTTTATTCTCCAAAATGTTCTAAATATGAAAGTAACACAACTTCTGATTGGCTAAACCATGCAGTTAGCAAGTCAAAATTTGTTTTACTTTCAATTTAGAAAATCACAAAGAATAACACAAAGAAAGTTCTTAAGAACGGTTGGTGAATACGGCAATGAGAAAACCTAAGTTTTAAGAACTTGCGGCGAGACAATCTAAATTACAAAAATAATATTTCTTTTTCTATGAAATTTATGTACATAGAATGATATTGTAGAGAATATGCTTGATTCAACTAAGTTTTCCTGTAGACATTTTTATTTACTGATTTTTTTTTTTAGAAATATGGAAAAGGTTTCCGTAATGCATTCTATTCAACTACAAAAGTACTTTAAAGTTGCACTAATGATAATTTTCAGTCTATTATAATCATTTTTTTCCTTTAATTTATCAAACTACAGACATTATCGTGGCTTTACGCCAGATATTATCCCCCAGAGAATGACATCTTGCATAGATTACGAGTGATAGAAATTGCAATTCGAAATTTGTCAACATTTTTTTTTTTATCCTGTTATTGTTCCGGATGTTAAACCGAGGATTTCATACACGAGCCATACTCTGGGAAAAGAGTGTTTAACTCATTACCAAACGACAAAATTTTAGGTTTGTCCAATTCGAAAGCATTTGCAGACGACAAAATAAAAGTGACTGAAAATTTGAAATTTGTTTTGTGAAGGGTAGAAAACATTGTGGGATAAGGAGAAAATGCTGGTTACCAGCATTTTCTCCTTTTCCCACAATGTTTTCCAAAGGTTTCTTTCTCAGGGTCGTCAAAAGTAGGGATTGTGTGGTAATGGGTTAATGCATCTGCAGAAAGTATCGTCCAAGGTCAGCCTACGCAATCCGTGTTGGCTGACCTGTGTCGAAACGTTTTGCTTTTGGTAAATTTTCTGCATGTCCATGGACCAGTCTACCTCTTGATTCAGGCAAAATCGATTTTGTGGATCGATAATTATGAGGTGAATGGTTTGGTATAATGCATTCTGGAGATGAAATTAAACCCCTTTTTACCAGAACGTTGCTCGTGTCCCATAATTCCTCGGGGTGTCCTAAGATGCTTATCACGTGTTAATTTTCATCCTCCCCTCTTTTGATATTAATGAGACAAACAAAGCAAATGAAATTGAAATGATCTGCATCGGTTGTTCATGTGCTATCGTAGAAATCTAGATTCCGACAGACTAACATAGAATTGAGTTATGTTCTGTAAAAAAAGGGGATGATTCAATGTATCTGCAAAAAGTTTCGACTCAGGTCAGCCTGCGCAGTCCGCGCAGGCTGACCTGAATCGGAACTTTTTTGTTATTGGTCATATTTCCTGCTTTTTAAAGGACCAGTATACCATGTGATCCAATCAGTTGTTAGACAAATTAGTTTTATGGAGCAATAGTTATATAATGATTTACTTGATATAATTCATCATGGAGATGAATTAAGGATAGGGACCCTAATAAGATTCGCCTTTTATCGCCAAAAAAACGTATGGATTCGGGTTAGTTTCGGGTAATCCGTAATCGATTGGCCGATACACGCTGGTTCCCCGCATCGATTACGGAATACCCGAGTCTTAGCCGAATCCGTACGATTTTGGCGATGAAAGGCGATGTTACACGAATCCAATTAGGGTGCCTTTCCTTAAATACGATTTTCCCCAGAGCAAGGCTCACTTGTAAGGCTGTGTCGGAATTTGAAATCGCGAGTACAGAGGACTGGTTTTTACAGACCAAACAAGTAAGTCATTTGTGCACAAACATTTAAAGTTTGGATGAAAAGGATCGGTCAAAAGACATGTCACCGAAAGAAGACGAGAACGTCATATTTCCTATTGTAATTCCAAGTAGAATTCTATTTCTAGATTTGGTGTGACAATGACACTGTTTGGATTCCAACGATAAATAATCGTGACTTTCCTCCATGTTTATTCTTTTTTTTCCCGTAACGCAATTTAGTCTTAAAAAGGTTCACTTAAGGTCTACGGCCCCTAACTCTGATATTAAAAGACGGAAGCTGCCGAGATTGGCCAAGTAGCTTTTACGAAAACGTCGATATTACACGATATTTAGCGATGAGTTAGTGAGTCTTCGGCCCCTAACTCTAATATTAAAAGACGGAAGCTGCCGAGATTGGCCGAATAGCCTTTACGAAAACGTCGATGATGCACGGTATTAACCGATGTGTTAGGTGTCGTAATCCTTAAATAGAAAATCTTTGATTTCTATCTTATTTCTTGGTTTTATTTTCTTTCGTTCTCTTTATTCTCTTAGAAAGAAAAAAACGAGCATTTCTTCTATTTTCCCCACAGCGTTTTGCAAAGTTGTTGCAAAGTGCATGTGCAAAAAATACCATGAACATACAGAAAAGCATCAACTGTAATTTTCCTAGAAAAAACCTACATTAAGGTAGAAACCCAAGATCTCCTATAAATGTGCTTTGAAATAATTAAAGTGCGTCGATGCATACATGCAATCTAGCGTTCGATTAACTCTTTACCAGACAGCAAAACTTTACTCGCTTATAAAGACTTATTTAGTTGGATTCGTCAATGAAATGGTAGGCTGCTAAGCGCGACTCACTGACCTTTTGCGGACAGTGTAGATCAAGATTAGACTGCACATTCTGTGCAGTCTGATCTTGGATCTACACTGTCCTATAAGAAGATATATTTCCTCAAAGATACATTTGAAATAGCAAAAATATGGTGACATATTTCTGGCACGAGATACGAGATAGCTATCATGATAATTTTAGAAAACTGTCGCGATAAATCAAAGTTTCCTGGAAATTTTATCGAGATAGTGAAAAGTTTCCTGAAAAAAATATCACGATGAACTCTCAATCGTACACGAAGCTGACATTCGAGATAAACTTATCGTGATAGTTCTATCTGTTTCTCGATATCTATAAATAGAAAATTTATCATTTGGATTAACTCGGTAGTTTTTGACTTCTCAAGATTGTAGTAAGTAAAAATTCGAATCATTAACAATAGTAGCTTAGTTGGTAAATTTTGACAAGACTCGAAATGAACAGGTCTGAAAAATAACAAACACGACTCAAAATGCCTCCTACGAACAACTTTAAAACCATTCAGGGAAAAGGAGAATTCATAAGGTTGTAGACGAAGATGCTCTGAAACCGTATCTAATTATAAAACCATGAATGTCAGTTATGGGCACGAAAGCAAAAAAAAAAAAAAAAAATCATGATAAAATTTTTAGAATTATCGGGATATTCTTATCGTGAAAATTTTTATTATCTAGGTAATATTTGTTTTATCACGATAGTTCGAGATCTTTTAAATTATCTAAATAGCTATCTCGTATCTCGCGGCAGAAATATGCCACCATAGAAAAGAGCTAACCAGATTTTTTTCTTTGACAATTACCCGTCCCCAGAGTCGTAAAAAGCATATAAACGTCATGCTTTGCTTAAACTGTACCATGAGGAATACAAGGCTCGTATTTATCAGCATTTTCTCATAAAATTTTCAGTCTAATTCTCAATGAATGTCTAAATTGAAAGTAACTTAATTTCTGACTGGCTAAAAGCAAAGGGTTTAATTAATCAGAAAATGCGTTACTTTCTAAATCTAGAAATAGATTAAGAAAGCAATTTAAAATGGATGGTAAATATGGCCTCAAGAAAATTAGAATACTTCTTCCGTGCAGTTGGGGATCCATTCCCATGAAGCACATTACGTGAAATTTCATCGTATGTTTGTGCGGATAGATTTTTTTCGGCCATGTTTTATGTCAGTAAGCAGACAGTTGCTTAGACAAAATACTCTGCAAGGTACTGGTAGATGAATCTACAAGAAAGAATGTATTGGTTCACTGACGGCCGCGATATAACTAGAGTAATGTTGAAAACGGCGTTCAACACAAAACAAAGAATCAATTAATCGCTCATCGATGTTTTGAGTTTTTTTCGGAGTGACGGATCTACTCGTAAATAAAAGATTCAGTGCATCTGCAAACACTATCGACCCATGTCAGCCTGCGCACTCCGCGCAGGCTGACCTGGGTCGAAACTTTTTGTTATTTGTAATTGTTTGCATATCTGCGGCCTATCTAGGTCGAAACTATTTCTTATTCGTAAAGGTTTGCATGTCAAAGAGTTAGTAGAAGGAGCATTCTACCTCATTATTCAGCCCGTTTTATCCAGATTATTCTAGGACGTGCATTGTATAAAATATTACGAAAATGCATGAAACAAGAGAGCTGCCCAGACGTGTAAGCACGTGGACACAGCAGGAGCAGGCCCCCTTTATATTATCGGGCTTCTTGGTCCATCTAGTGTGTTTGTTTGCATAAATGGTGCATTACTCGGCTTTCAACGATAGTGCATGTATGTACTTGTCACGACGACTGTTGTCTAATTCATGTCTTTTATATATTTACGTCCATTTCAACATTGTTTCTGTTATATCATGCAGACCTCTTACTTATCATGTCTTTGACAGGTTTAACTGGCACATGGCTGGCACGCCGCGGTGCTATGTCGAATTGCAGTTCAATATAAGTTGGTCTGTGGGTGGAGATTGAATCAAAATTTCCTGGTCACAAGTATAACGCTTTAATTGCCGAATCATAGCGATTAACTTTGGTTATATGCGTGTGGTGAGTTTCGATCGCACGAAAAAACAAAACAGGAATTTGAATATTAGGAACTTTGATTTAATGGGCGAGTCTTGTGGGGGAAAAAAGATACTTCTCTTTACCACATGACAAATTTTTGGACTTGACCAGAAGGAGAGCATCTGTAAAAGACAAATGAGATATAGCTTAAGGATAGGCCACCCTAATAGGATTCGTGTAACATCGCCTTTCATCGTACGGATTCGGCTAAGACTCGGGTAATCCACAATCGATCGGTCGATAGATGCTGTTTCCCCGCATCGATTACTGATTACCCGAGTTTTAGCCGAATCCGTACGATGAAAGACGATGTTACACGAATCCCATTAGGGTGCTCTATCCTTTACTGATAAGAAATTGTCCATGAAACATTTAAAAACACAGTTTGAAAAAGAAAAAAAATGCCGGTGACCAGATTTTTATCCTTTTCCCACAATGTTTATAACAGCTACTTTCCCTTGGGTCGTTAAAACTTGAAATTGTTTGATAAAGGGTAAAATAATTCTATCAGATCGTTCGGAACTAATGAAAAAATACTGTACTTTCCCAAGGCTTTTTCGACCATTCCTTCCCCTGGAAAGTTAAAACTCCATAAACAAAACAAGACAAATATCTTTTTGTATGTTCCCTAGTAACATTAAAAAAAAAAAGTCTTAATTAATTTATCTGATTAGTTGGCAAAACGTGCTCGCTTCCTTTGACAGGTGACGTCCGAAATCGGATTTTAACTCGAGTAAACAAACCGAAATGTGTTTAGACATGGCGCTTTTTGTAAACCTGATCACAGTTGTCTTGCGAATGTCACGTTTTCGCAATGCCTTGAAGAATTGAAACTGTCAAACTTTGCGACAACCTAACAGTGCTAATTTAGTCACTGAGATAAAGTGACGTGTTTTTGGGAGGTCTTTTTTGTTTTATAAAAAAAAAACCAACTCTTTTTAAACTCTTTTAAACACTGAGTATATCACCCAGACTTCTTTCGCCCCGCAGAAAATACAATCCACTGACATTTTAAAATATTTGAGCCCTGCTTGGTGAAACAGCGGCTTGGTGAAACAGCGGCTTAATATATCTGCGAAAAGTATCGACCCAGGTCAGCCTGCGCAGTTCGCGCAGGCTGATCTGGGTCGAAACTTTTCGCTATTGGTGAATTTTCTGTGTGTCCAAGGACCAGTATACCTCGTGATTGAGTCAGATGTTAAGAAAATAGGTATTATGGATCCATAAGTATGTGATGGTTTGTTTGGTACCACAGATCACAGAGATGCACAAAGCAACCTTTTGTCGGAGTACAGCTCATTTATATCTTATAGGTTTGACAAAACAAACGGAAGGTATAGATTTTAGATTTCACCAGCCATTCTTGATTCCGTTCTAAGTCTTATTCTAGATTTAAAAAGTAACACAACTTCTGGTCGGTTTCTTAAACCATTCGGTTTAGCCCGTCATAGTAGTGTTAATTTCAAATTTTGAATTTTTTTTTTTAAATATGACTAAGGCTGTTTCTAAGAATGGTTTAGTAAATAAGGACCCAGCAAGCACATTCTGTGGCGTCTGATCTTGGATCTATGCTGTTCTTACGAACATAGTCCGTAACAAAGAAACAAATGAAGAAATGCATGGCTGAAATACAAACCGCATCTGGAGGGATTCGAACCCACGGCGGACAAGACCCTCGTTTTTCGAGGTTTAAAGTCTCAGTAGCGTCCAACTGAATAAACAACTTGTTTATAAAATAAAAGTAAATTTCATTTTTACCATGCAAAAATATGGCGATTATTATGACTTTCACGATATGTAAAGGTGCAGTTCGCAAAAGTTCCAGTCAGTGGCAGCAAAAAGAATTTTGAAACTAGAACAGATCCTACCATGCCGCATTATCTGTTTACATCGATGATCGCCGACGATTAGCCGAGTTTTCGTCGTAAATCTCCGCAATGACGTGTTAGTGACGTAAACACCACGTGATCATTCAAAGCGTCGAAACAAACCCTTCATTCACTTGATCGTTTTGTCCCCATTCTAGGCTTGAAAAACGTAAGTTTATCGACGTCGTCAACAGAAACAACGACACAGGCTGATCATCGCTCATTCATTTATCATCAATACAGGAAGAGTTTACTACATCTAAATAAGAAAACGGGTTCAGAATGAGCAATCTTACTCTCCGATGACATAGTATTGGAATTGTAAACAATAGTCCTGTCTACTACGTCATAGCACTAATGAGATGCAATTTTATCACGTGACGTTCTCGAAGACCTAGTTCGAATATACACGAACGAAAACGACGGTTGTCTCGATCAATGGCGTCCCTGAACTCGATAGGCTTCTCCATGCATTTTCGCACGCGTATATCATGGCAACCAATGCAGTGACTGACAGGTTTTCTCCGATCTTATATATGTGTGTTGTGATGGGTAATCCGTTATATTTTCGAGTTTTAAACAGTGAAAATTACCTGTTCTTTGGCTTTACTGAGGCTTTAAAAGACCAATACCATAACCACTGAGTTAAAGAGATATCTCCCCAACGCAGTTGTTAAGTATTGTATTTAAATCGGGACGAAGCCATGCATGAAGGAGAGGTCTCCCGTAACACACTCCCTCTTAAAGTCATCATTTATTGATGACTCAAAGCCTTATTAGGCAGTTAGTCTATTATTTAGACAACAAATGTCCGTTTTTGGACAACAAATGGAATTAATGGCTCAATGGCCAATCCCGGACGAGCCCCCATCTTACGAACAAAGTCCGTAACAAAGAAACAAATGAAGAAATGCATGGCTGAAATACAAACCGCATCTGGCGGGATTCGAACCCACGGCGGATAAGATCCTCGTTTTTCGAGGTTTAAAAGACCAACACCACTGAGCTAAAGAGATATCTCCCCGACGCAGTTGTTAGGTATTGTATTTAAATCGGGACGAAGCCATGCATGAAGGAGTGGTCTCCCGTAACACTGTACGCAAGAACCAATATGTTTTCGCCATTGCGCTTAAAAGTGTTATTACAGTAGAAATACGAAACTCGACGGCCATGCTGCAGAAAACCTTGGAAAACATTATGCGAAAAGGAGAAATGCAATAAAGGCCCAATAAAGGCCAAAATATCAAAGCAGCCGTTATAATACATTTAAATTTAAGTCATACCGTTTAAAAGTATGGAAAATATTGTGGAGATGACAGTCTGTTATCGTGTGGTAGGGCCATATATTAGTCGCTGGCAGAAAAAAGAATTTTAAAATCGGGCAAAACGTAAACAAAAGACACAGCTACCTGGCAGGTTTTAGCTTAGTTTTGAAATTAATTTCTCTGTCAGCGACTAACACTTGGACCGACCGTACAATGTCATCTCTACAATAATTTCCATACTTTAAAATGGTATGATATAAATTCAAATGCGTTTAAACATCTGCTTTGTTTACATTTGGCCTTTATTGTAACTTCAATGATTGTTACTTTACATCAATTCTTTATTGCAGGACTATGCAGCGCACAGGAAGTAACCTTCTCCGACACAGATTTGAAAAGCATGATGGGAGCAGAATCCAAGTCACGTGATAAAAGAGCGACATACTCAACATTTGACCCGGAAATTGACTGGAGTCGACATGAAACGGAAACAGACGCAGACAATACGCTTGTAAATTTCCTGAAAAGAGATATTTTCCCAATGGAAAATGGAAGCGGCAGATTCCCACGCATCAATAGAAGAAAGATAATCCCTTTTTATCAGTATGGTAATGATTTTCGCGCCTACAGAACCAATCCTCGTTTCTCAAGTCCAAGGCGTTATTCATATTTTGTGAGTCCGTGGAAAATGGGCGGTTACAATATAAGAAGAAGAGTATTGCGGGTACCAACTTACCAGAATAGTCTTTACAACTGAATTGGTTACAAAAAGGACAAAACAGATTTTTTTTTTTCTGATGTATGTATTGCTAGCCTTATCAGACCTCTCATTGTGACAGTATAATGGTGCTTGTTTCCCCCCCCCCCTCCCAAGTGTTAACAAAATTTCAGCCGACTTTTATTTGTTCTGAAGACGAACTGGAACTATTTTTTGAGTGCTTTGAAAACTGTTGATTTCAATAAGGGAGTTAGAGTATAGCGGACACCAGCCTTTAACCCGTAGTCTGATGAATGAGTTGAATGATACCTTCAAGTCAATAGTATACAAGAAAAATCTTTAACAAAAGATAGACGGTGTAAATTTGCAAGCAAATAGGCATGCCAACATATAGGCATGAGCCCTTAGAATAAACATGATTACATTTTTGACCAATTACAAATTTCTATTGATTCACTTTTTATCAGTTCTAAAAAGAGTAGGTCAAAAGTCGGCAAATTCAGCTACGCCGAAAATCCCAAATATTGCTACTTCAAAGTAATATTTTTGGGAAGAGGAATGTCTCTTTATCGGACGGTGTAGATCCAAGATCAGACTGCACGTTCTGTGCAGTCTGATCTTGATTTACACTGTCCGCAAAAGGTGCTTGAGTAGCGCTTAGCAGTCAATGGGTTAATAACGCTCTTCACAAATGAAACAATACACGCATATGAATTATGAAGTATAAAATGAACCCTTTAAGTCGTACTGTTGATTTTTGTAATATAAGCCTAATCAAATAATTTAATTTTGATGATACTCGGTTTGTTCTCGCTGGCCGCCTCACCACTTATTTCAACAGTCTCTATACCAACTGGTTCTATTTCGGAGTCCTTTGAAAATGGTTGCCTACAATAAAAGAATTTGAGAACCCCTTGATACCAGTCTATAACAACGCCCACTCGTCACAACTCGGCCGATTCCGTACCTACATCTAACCGCGTCCGTATAAAGGTGGTTTCCATTTTGAACTGCCAATCTTGACCAGCCCGCATAGCTCAATAGGTAGAGCGTAGGTCTCGTGAACGTGATGTTTCGAGTCACTTGAGGGTGTGGGTTCGATCCCCACGGCTGGCCATCTAAAATTACTAATAGTCTTTCGGATGAGACGTTAAACCGAGGTCCCGTGTGACGGTGCTATACACCGAGCACGTAGAAGAACCAGGCGTAACTTAAGATGGGTTTCGTCCTGTATCTGCACTATCCCCCGTAACCGTTACTAACGGCCTTCAGGGGGCGTCGCCCATATGGGCAACCGGTGGCGACGATAAATAAAAGCAAATTTAATAAAAAAAAAAAACTGCCAATCACGTGATCTTAAACATGGCATCGCCCATTTTAATGGATTAAACAACCACGATAACTTTGTTTATATCTATCCATCTATCGGAGACAACTTCAGTCGGAACCATGTTAAAAAATAAATGTACAAACTGTTTGTCTACGAAAATATATTTCAAAGATTAAGATAGAAAAATGTAACTCAAGTTTTCTTTTTTTTTTTTGAAGGAGCCTTACAATTTTAAGAACGGTTAAACGGCGTATTTCCGGCGAAGAAATGTACCGTTTAGGTGCATATCAAGCTACGTGATACAGCCGAGGGACTTGATCCCCGGATCAACCCGAGGTATGCCGAATGTAACAACGCCTGCTACATCTCATATAAGCACTGACTCTGCACAGTCATACATATACAAGTCATACATCTACATGTATAAGAGGCGTTCTGGGGAAAGGGGGTATGATACCAGCTTGTAATGAGGGTCACTTAAACTGAGAATGTACAGGAAAAACGCAGTACAATCTTCTTTCGTATTCATTTTTGAATTCTTAGCCTAATTAAAACAATTTCACTCGGTTTTATTCACCAACTGTTACCATACTATGCACTCTGTAACTCTATACCAGACAACCGAATTTTACACTTGTCAAAATTGAGTGCATTTGCAGATGACAAATAGAATGTGGACCAATTGAGGAAAGTTTTCTTTGAAAAGAAAGGTAGAAAACAATGTGGAAAAAGGAGAAAATGCTGGTCACCTGGATTTTATTTCATGCTTTCCGGTAGGTTATCCAGAAATATCGCTGATTTTTTTTTTTTTTATATTTTCATGGTTACGACCAGTGAAAAATACCGATTTCATATTGTGACTTTTAAACTGAAGGCAGAAACAGTTTTTCCCGCGCACTAGTTACCTAGGTAAAATGGGCGTGCCTCTCAACCAGATGAAAATATGAGGTAATTTACTCTACATATCTCGCGCTTTACGTAATATTGTAATGTGTTGCTATGCGAAGGGGGTACGCCACAGGGAATAACCGAAAAGAACTGTAGTTGGTTTTAATGTAAGTTTCCCCCAAAAAAGGATTAAAAGCATGAAATAAATAGAATATTTGTTTTTTACAGTGAAAGATCGAAATTCAGTTCATCTCGTGAACATCATCAGTAATATTTTCACGAGTGGCTGCGCCACACGTGAAAATATTACCGATGATATTCACTCGATGAAATAAATTTCGATCTTTCACCGTAAAAAACAAATATCCTCTATTTCTCCTTTTCCCACAATACTTTCAAAGGTGTACTTTCTAAAGGTCGTGAAAACCAGGGCTTGTTTTGAAAAGGGTTAAAATGAGTGGCCTCGGTACAAAAGCGCGACCAAAAGCTTTATGACAATGGTCCCAACAACTGACGTGGCGCGTAAAAGACTCCATACAATCGTGCTTTGGTATTGATGTTTGAATTATAAACATAACCAGAATATTTATATTTGACAAGTTGGCTTCTTTACAAAAGAAGCCAGGAGAGGCCAGCATCAATGTTTTCAAATAGTTTATTGGCTTTTAATTTCAATTTATTTTGGTACATGTAAACAAACAAATGAAAAAGTCGCCGCATAAAAACATCATATGCTTTACATGACGGTCATTTGACCTTCTTGTCGCGTTTTCAAGTCGTATGATCTTGTGCAGCGGTCTTCTTTCTCTTTTTTAACGAAATTCTTCTTATTTTTTCTTGTGCTTAGATTTTATTTGCTTAATGAAAAATCACAATTATTTGAGAGGTCATTTGCAGCCATGGCAAATTAATATAACAAATATTTTCTGAAATTCGTCATGTAAAAATAAACCACGTTTGTTTCTTGTTTCGGTTTTTTGATTTCGCTTTATTTACAAAACCATGACGAAACAGACTGTGTATCAGAACAATTTTGCAAGAAAAATGGATTTAGACAGCAAATTCTGTGGCAGTCTGCCTTTTAAACTCACCACTGTTGGAGAGGTCTGATGACCTCTCCAATGACCCCCAGGAGTAAACGTAATTTCTACCACCTCTTTCTTTGTTTTATTGGATAATATGTTACTTGAGGAAAAATAAGAACTGGACATTAACTTGTTATCGCCTATACACGATCTCTCTTTCGTCTTGCTTAAAAAAAGAAAAACGCGTTAGAAAACATCGTGACGAATGAAGAAATTGCTTATCACAAGCAATTTCTTCCTTTGCCATAACACGTCTGTGTGTATTAAGGTATCAACGTATAAATCTTGTCGATTTCTTTATTTCAAAAATGTATAATTATAATGTGTTTTGGTCCAGATTATTTTTTATGAGTCTACAGACACCACAACTTTTCAACCAATAAAAGTATATGTTAGATGTCGTCATTACAGGTATTGCGTTTCGAATTCAATTATACTCCGGAATTTAATATTTGAAACATGCATCAATTATACTCCGGAATTTAATATTTGCCAACGATGACCTGCCTTTACGACTCAGAGAAAGGTACAATTTCTTAAAATTGTTAGTTTAAACATATTTTATTCAATATAATAACATATATCAATCAATCACAACAAGACATTACGAAAAGGATCGAAACGAAAGCATCAAAGCTTATATAGTTCCTCTCCCTAAAGAAGGTCACATGGTATAACAATTACAGTAAACCAAATAAATTGAATACACACAAAAAAGAAAATGAACTGATAGTGAAAAATTGTTGGAGACGGGGAAACATGATGCAGAGCAGCATTTCTCTTTTTTCCCCCACCATATACTATCTCATTTCCCCTAAAAGAGAAATCTCAATTTAATGAGGCACATTTCAGCTGTTGTCTGCGCAATACTCCATCTATGTACTAGGCTTATCTGTTGTCTAGAATCAAAAAATAAAAACGACAAAGCATCACGGGATAACATGCATGACCTAACATGCATGATCTAATATGCATGATCTCACTCAGTAATTGAATGTACACAAACTTGTTTTTTAGACTCTTTTACTGCCAATGGCGATTCAGCGGGGTAGATCAAGATCAGGTTTCATGAAAAAATGTGCTGCCTGATCTTTGATCTTCACCGTCCTCTACCTAATGCTAAACTTTTACCAAAATCATCTGCAATTGTATCTAAATTGTATCTAAATAAGTAAAATGAAGATTTCAAGCCTAAAGTAAAACTCTGAAATTTTGCTATTTCAAATTTAATTTGACAAAAAAAAAATCATCATCAGACAGAGTAGATTCAAGATCAGACTGCAGATTCTGTGCAGTCTGATCTTGATCTACACTGTCTGCAAAAGGTCATTGAGTCGCGCTTTGAAGCTTAAGTGTTAAACCTCGACAAATTTGTGGACTTGTCCTAGTTGAAAGTACTTGCAGACGCCTTACTAAACGCGCTTTAAATGATTAGATTTGATTCAGAAAGTGTGGAAAATTCTTTTGGGAAAAGAAGCGAATACTGGTTATCAGTATTTACGTTCTTTTCATACAGTTTTTTTTTTTTTCAAAAGACTTTTTTCCTTCGGTTCGTTAAAACATGGGATTTTGTGGTCAACGGTTATGCCATTATCTGAGCAGACCAATTTCTACGTCTGGCAACAGCCATATTTTGAAAATATTGTAGGAAAAAGAGAAATTACTCGAAATAAACTATTTCCCCTTTTGAAAAAAAAAATCAACAAGGATCCATCAATTATTGTGATAATTATCGCTGTTTTTCCATAATTTCTTAGAATAGTTTGAAAGTCGTTCCCAGCTTTGTCCCGTGAGAAAACAAAAACCCATTAAAGGCCCAGTAGAGGCTTAAATATCAATTCAGGTGTCATAATACATTATAATCTAAATCATACCATTGAAAAATATGGAAAATATTGTGGAGATGACAGTCTCTTATCATGTGGTCGGGCCATGTGGTAGTCGCTGGCAGTAAAAAAGAAATTTAAAATCAGGCAAAAAGTAAACAAAAGACACTGCTACCTGGCAGGTTTTAACCTAGTTTTGAAATTAATTTCTCTGTCAGCGACTAACACTTGGACCGAACGTACAATGACAGATTGTCATCTTCACAATAATTTCCATACTTTTAAATGGTATGATATAAATTCAAATACATTTAAACACCAGCTTCGTTTACTTTTGGCCTTTATTGTTACTTTAAAGACAATTTACATTAACTACATAAGCATTTTTTTTTATACAAAATTTAATATTGAACTTATATACATGCTTTTGGGTGTTTGTCCTGTGTTTAATACCGTCTTCAACATTATTTCAGTTATTTCTCGGCGACCAATAAACCAATCTTTTTAAAGCACCTCGTACAACAGGGTTTTTTTTTTTTCAAGCTATTGCCTATTTCATTTAACCTGACCCTGACCTTCATGCTGAATATATAAGTAGGTATATAAATAGAACTCCGACTATCATTCGGGAAGGTATATTTACACGGGAAAGAACAGGTAAGCAATTCAATCCGTGCATACCGTACGGAGTATTTCCGTGACCATTCGGGACAAAACCGAAGGCAGCCCCGTGTGATGCCGAGGGTAAAAATAGAATTAAATTTATGTAAATAATGTTGACCTGGATCAGGTTGAACAAGTTGGCTTCTTTACAAAAGAAGCCAGGAGAGGTCAGCATCCATGTTTTCAAATAGTTCATTAGCTTTTAATTTCAATATATTTTGGTACATGTAAACAAACAAGTAAAAATGCCGCCGCATAGAAACATGAAGGTCATTTGACCTTCTTTCCGCGTTTTCAAGTCCCATGATCTTGTCCAGCGGTCTTCTTTCTCTTTTTTTAACGAATTTCTTATTCTTTTCTTCTGCTTAGATTTATTTGCTTAATGAAAAATTACAATTATTTGAGAGGTCATTTGCAACCATGGCAAATTAACAAAACCAAGTCTATTTCCTGTTTCGGTTTTTTGATTTCGCTTATTTACAAAACCATAACGAAACAGACTGTGTATCAGAACAGTTTCGCAAGAAAAATGGATTTACACTGCAAATTATGTGGCAGTCTGCCTTTTAAACTCACCACTATATGAGAGGTCTGATGACCTCTCCAATGAAGTAAGTAATGCATCCCACAAAACACCGACAGCTGTGAGAGACAGAGAAATGAATCCTGTTGCAATGAATATCACCAGTCCTTTGAAAGAATACTCCGTCGACTTTGCTACGGGGCTCTCCAAATGATAAAGATTAAAACCGAAATTTGCCTATCGAAAAGAGTCCAGTTTATGGAGCCAGTTTAACTCAACAACTACAGAGTCTTAAACAGGTCCAAATTAAAAGTGTTTGCTGACTACAGATTAAATGTTGGTCAAGTAATGCTATCTGTCTTCAAAATAGCAGAAAACATTGTGAGAACAGGAGAAAATGCTAGCATTTTCTCCTTTCTCCACAATGTATTTAAAACAAATTCTTCTTCACGTCCGTCAAAACAAGACCTTTTTTTTTTTGTAATGGGTTACTGCAACTTGGATGTACCCACCAGTACGACATACTAGAAGTCAGTTGTAGCAATCCTTCCCTTTTATTTTCAACAGCATTTTATAAATTCTTTAAAGAATGAATGAAGGTTTACGGCCTATTGACATCAAATATTGGGCGAACTAACAGCTAATGCATTTGCATATGGATGCTTTAAGGCAGTATGAATTAAGGATAGGGCACCCTAATGGGATTCTTGTAACATCACCTTTCTTCGCCGAAAAAAAGTTCGGATTTAACTAAGACTCGGGTAATCCGTAATCAAACGGCCGATATAACGCTGGCTCCCCGCATCGATTACAGATTACCCGAGTCTTAACCGAATCCGTAGGATTTGGGCGATGAAAGGCGATGTTACACGAATCCCATTAGGGTGCCCTATCCTTAATACAAACTATGCAGACGCTGCAATACGTGTATAATCTTAGATCTACTTTTATGACAAAATATGTCATCTCTCGAGTGAATAAAACTTTCAAATTGCGACAAGGTCTTTTTGACGGACATGCTTTGTAAAAAAGAAGGGTTGAACGCATCCGCAAACATGGACCGATATCATCCTGTCCAGTCTGTGCAGGCTGGCATGGGTCGAAAATTTTCTGAATATTAACCCTTGGGCTGCTAAGTGCGACTCACTGACCTTTTGCGGACAGCGTAGATGCAAGATCAGACTGCACAGAACGTGCAGTCTGATCTTGAATCTACACTGTCCGATAAGGAGATATATAATCTCCAAAATACCTTTCAAACAGCAATATTTGGAATTTTTACTATCGGCTTGAGAGTTTCATTTATTTTATTTAGCAAGATAAGAATTAAAAATCCATTATACCTCATGATTCAGTGGGTTGTTGGACAAACAAATTTTATAGATCCATAGTTATATGATACCTTGCTTGGTATAATGCATCACGGGGATGCATCGAGCTTCTTTTTCCCTGAGAGCGGCCAAATTACCTTTTGCATGCACATTGCCTCTCATGAGGAAGGCCTTAGCAAAACTGGCATTTAAGTGTTTCGTAATTTCTTGGATTATCAGAGAAACTGTATGGGCTTGTAGAAAGGTCTCATTAGCACAGCCTTGGTCCGATAGTGGTAACGGCAAAGGGTGTTAACTCTTTCGGTGCCAAATATATAAACTCGATCCTTTTCGATGCCTGAAAATAGCATCCACTGAGACTCAGAAGGACTTTCGTCTCATAGGCTTGACCAAACAAGCGGACGGAATAGATCCAAGATCAGACTGCACGTTCTGTGCAGTCTGATCTTGATCTATGCCGTCAGCAAAAGTCACTGTTTTCGCCTGTGGCGCCGACAGAGTTAAACCAGGTTCATTTGTTTGTATGGTATTAAACACCATTTTTAGCTTTATTTTAGTTATATTACGGCGGCCATTGCAACTATCCATGCTTTACCAGTGTTTCACACAAAATTAATAATCTTCTCAAGCCATTGGCTGCTTTCCAACATATCCATCGTCGATACAAGTCGTTCAGCTGTGAGAGAGCAATGAATCCTGTCGCAATGACTATCAATCATGTTCGAAAGGAGATTGGCCTAGCTTGGAATTCGAACCAGCGACTCCTAGTCTCAAGTCCTGTACGTTAGCAACTGCGCCACCTGGATCGGCGTTGTAAAGCAGAGGTTGCATGTTTGAATTCTGGTTGGTCAAAAAAATCAATATCCTAATGTTTATGAAAGTGATTACGAAAGGATTCAATCATATCTTGAGGCTAAGCATTCATATTGGAAATAGCAGGTACACAAGTACGTATGGCAAAAAGCTTTTATTTACCATCAAGCTGCTAGATAAGTGAAATGAGACAGTAAAAATCCGATTTTTGCTATTTCAAAAGTAATCTTTTTAGGGGAAAGATATCCCCTTATCGGACAGTGTAGATCCAAGATCAGACTGCACTTTCTGTGCAGTCTGATCTTGATCTACACTGTCCGCAATAGGTCCTTGAATCGCGCTTTGCAGCCCAAAAGTTAATATCTCAGCCACATTCGGAAGAATAGGGGGAAAAAAAAAGAGAAGGAGAAGAAGAAAAAAAATTGCGTCTACAGACGTACGGCCAGACAGACAACCTACCAGTGTGCGTATTCCCCAACTATGCTTCAGTATATTCTCAGTCTATTTATAGATATAGAAAGTTACGCAACTTCTGATTGTCGAAACAACTTAGTTTAGCCAATCAGCAGTTGTGTTATTTTCAACTTTACAAAATTCTTTAAAATAAGACTAAGAACGTTACGGAGAATGGTTGACATTGTGAGGAGATGTCATGTTACTTTCTAGATCGAGAATTAGACTAAGAATATTCTTGAGAACAGCTCGGCCAATTTCTTTCCGAGGACTGATGACAGTCTTTGAGACAGGATTCATTCCTCTCTCACCGCTGACCATTGCTTCGACGATGCTTATGTGGGAAAGCAGCCGGTGGCTTGGAAAGAATATTGTGCGGAGTACTGGTTATAGAAAATCCAGGAAAGCATGGACAGGTCCACTGGCCTCCGCGATGTAACTAAAATAATGTTGAAAACGGCGTTAAACACAATCAATCAATCAATCAATCAACCCTTTCACAAACAATCCCTGGTTTCTACGACCCTGAGATAGAAGCCTTTTGAAAACATTGTGGGAAAAGGAGAAAATGCTGGTTACCAGCATTTTCTCCTTTTCCCACAATGTTTTCTACCAATTTCAATTTTTGAGTTACGTTTATTTTGTCATCTGCAAGTGCTTTCAATTTGGACCAGTCGTTTGGTAAAGAGTTTACCAATCAATCAATCGATCGATCGATCAATCAATCAATCGATCGATCGATCGATCGATCGATCGATCAATCAATCAATCAATCAATCAATCTTTCAATCAATCAATTCTTGAGAACGGTTGGTGAATACTGTCCCTGATCAGACCACACAGAAAGCAGACTGTTGTACTGCTTCATTTGTATCATTCTAAACAAATATTTGATGTTACATTTTTTTTGAAATATCGGTATGAACAAAATAACGGGCATAAAAGAAAAAATATTATCCCTCAAAGCATATTTTTTTCATAATTCTTTCATTTTTAACTTCAAATTACAGCAATATGCTCAAAAACTGACCACGACATCAAATTTCGGCCAGTGGAATGAAACTAAGTAACTAAGTTCGAATAGTACAAAATATGACAAGGCGACATTCTATTGTAGAATTCTAAGTCTTCAAGTATACTCAGCAAAACTTAGAAATCGCCACTTTTGTTTCGCCTGCAAATTTGACAAAGTAATAGATAGGTAAATGGAACCATAATGAAATATATATCTTTACGTTGGCCATGGTATTGTAATGAAAAGATTCTCGATTCTGTCAATAAAAGGCAAGTCTTTTTAAAAAAGATGGAACACACATCGGTTGCGCATGTGTGGTGTCCATTTGCCGAAACAGGTTAAAAAAGATGCTGAAATTACTGAAAATTTGTCAGCGACAAGAAAAAACATGAAAATTGTTTTCTGCACAAACATATAATCAGAAAAAAAACGAGTACGAAGTTTTCAAGAATTCGATTTTTCAGTTTTCAATGTTGAGTAAATGGATGTTGAATAAGGCCCTTTAACAAGAACAAGACAATAAATTTTTTCAGACTTGGGCTGAGGTATGTTTTTACACTGATCAATCATTATGTAAAAAGTCAAACCAAATTAAATACCTCTATTCTGGACAGTGATGCAAACAAACAAAAAAAAAAAAGGTCTACGGGGATTTACAGCCTAAAAGTGACGGTTTATAAGTTTTGCTGAGTGTATTTATGTGTTGGAGTGATCATACAAGTCCCTTCTCTCTGGCAAGCTTCTGGAGCATTTGTCGAAAACGTATAGCTGCCTTCAGTGCTTTCTGAGCTCTTAGCAGATTCCATTTTGATCCACCGTCCTGAAAATCTGGCTTATTTATAAACCTTTCAGATTCGTCAAATAGCATTAACGGTCGGTTTAAAAGAAGGTCAGATTCATCAAAATTCACTTCCGGTCCGTCTAAAAATCGGCCAGAATCATCATACTGTGTAGACGGCTCGTTTAAACTGCGCTGAAATGGACCGTAATTGAAAGCTGGCGTGTTTTTAGGCCGCCCTGACTCGTCGTTTTGGTAAGCTGGTAGGTTTATACCTCCATACTGGACATATGGGTGGTTAAAGACCCTTTCTGATACTGTTCTTTCACTTATACACGGATTCGTGGTAGTGTCACAAATCTCCTTCTTTACGATTGACGTTATAAATGCGTATCCCGGTGTACCTATAGAAAGAAGATTTAAAAGAACGTTCAATCTAGTCTGATACAAAAGCCAGCTAACAAAACAACTTTTGCCTCGTAAGGCAAATGGCTCTTTAACCTTTTTCACAAGAATAAATTATGGACCCTTCCAAATTGAAAGTAACTGGAGACGATAAGTTTAAAATTGGTAAAAATGAACTGCAGTTCTCTGATAAGATAGAAAACGTCCTGGAAAAAGGAGAAAATGCTGGTTACCAGCATTTTCTCCTTTTTCCATGATGTTTCCGAAAGTCGTCTTTCTCGTGATCGGCATAACTGGGGATTGTGTGGTAACGGGTTAGATATATCTTTGCATGGGGACAAATTTTAGATTCATTTATATCGAAAGAATTTGTTGACAACAACTTAAACGCGCCTCCGAAGGAGAACAAAGCGATATTGAAAACACTTGCTATTAGCATGTTCTTATTTTCCCACCACGTTTTCTAAACCTTTGTGGTTTTCAAAAGACTGGGTAAAAACATGAAAACTCGTATTTGTGTGTTCAGGGGTAATCCCAGCATAAAAACTGTATTAAATATTTTCAGAAGCAAGCTCTTTGGCCTTCATAAAGGGGTTTTCAACCAGCTTTTGGCCGAGCCCAGGTAGCTCAGTCGGTAGCGTACAGGACTTGAGAACAGGAGGTCGCCGGTTCGACCCCCGGCTCGGCCAATTTCTTTCCGAGTATTGATGATAGTTATTGCGACAGGATTCATTCCTCTCTCACCGCTGATCATTGTTTCGACGATGGTTATGTTGGAAAGCAACCAGTGGCTTGGAAACAATATTGTGCGGAGTACTGGTATTAAAAACTCCAGGAAAGCATGGATAGGCGCACTGACCGCCGCGATATTATTGAAATAATGTTGAAAACGGCGTTAAACACCAATCAATAAATCATTCAATCAATCAATCAATCAATCAACCAGCTTTAGATCTATTTTTTTTCCAAGGGGTGGAGGTACCCTTAGATTGAAAAAAATGCAGAATGAAAATAATGTTTCCAGTGGGACTCTAACCCAAGACCTTCAAAGCCGAAGGTGATTACTCTGCTAAATGAGCTACCCAGCCAACTTTAATTTATCTGTGCCTAAAGTGTATTTGAGTTATGCTCTGCGAAAAGTATCGACGCAGGTCAGCCTGCGCAGTACGCGCAGGCTGACCTGAGCCGAAACTTTTCGCTATTGGTCAATTTTCTGTATGTCCAAGGATCAGTCTACCTCATGATTAATTCGATTGTTAGAAAGAGTGACTATCATGGATCCATAATTATGTGATGACTTGATTGATTTAATGCATCACGGAGACACATGTTTACCCCTTTTGCTAACGCAAGGCTCATTTATTCTTCGTTACTAACGGTATAGGAAAGTTTACAGTAAAATTACAAAAATCTCGTTTTATTTTCTATTTCTACATGTATTTCTATTTTGATTTCAGAGTCATTTTTGTTTTTTATTGAAAATTAGGCGTCTTTGTTTAGACTTTCAAGACAAAAAAAATGCTAAATAAAATCTGATTAATGCCCCTTTAATGATATATCCTTACAGCTAGGGAGAGAGAGAGAGAGAGAGAATAAAACAAAAACAAAAAATGCTGTTAAACCTTGAAAGTGTGTAGAATGGCTCAGCTGTGTAAACATACAAATTACAGATAAATTACCAATATATATGGTGCAAGAGGTAGAAAAACACGACGGATTTGTCTTATTTAAAACCGGAAACGACATCAGCGATTGCTTTGAAGGCCTCAAAAGCATGACATACATTTTCTATCCGTCGTCATCTGTGCAATCTTGCAGCCATCAGGGGAAAAATTTTGCATGAAGATATAAGAATGATTAAAGTTTCATAAAATCAGGATGAAATGGGATAAAAACTGACTGAAAACTGCCTGAAAACAAGTATCGATATATATTTAAAGAGGAAAGTACAATTTCTATGGTTTCTAAGGTATCACTGAACTAAATCTTTTAGAGATTGAGGCAAGTGGCCGAGACCTTCCCCTATAATTGCATCCAGACTCGTTAGATATTAACAAAGTTTCTACTATAAGCTCTGAATTGTTTTACTATTCACTTACAGTGCACTTCTAAGAGATTTATCCCACTAACGGACAGAGATTAGCTATTTTCTGAAGATCGTATGTAAATGACGTTGACATATGGACTACAGATTTCGTTCAGAAATAAAATGTTTAATTGTTTTTGGCGTCTTTAAATGACTTGATTATGTAAATGTGTCCTTTTTATCGATATTACGGACAATTCATTTCCATACAAAATCGACTTAATCTAACATATATACATAAATAATGAAAAAAAAAAAAAAAAAAAAACACACACACACACAATCAAAGCAAAACATTGGAAGAAGAGGAGCAACTGTTCATTACAAGCTGCACCTTCTTTGCAGTCATCGTTTTCAATGCATTCAAGAAATATGCCATGTTTTATGAAAGTGGAGGGGTGGGGGTTACTGCATCTGCAAAAAGTATCGATTCAGGTCAGCCTGCGCAGTTTGCGCAGGCTGACCTGAATCGATACTTTTTGCTATTGGTCAATTTTCTGTATCTCGAAGGACCAGTCTACCTCATGAGTTAGTCAGTTGTAAGCCAACATGAATCTTATGGATCAAAGATTATAATTATGACGAATTGCTTGGTACAATGCATCACGGGGCTACAGTTGGCTCCATTTGGCACCAGAGCATGGTTCAAATATATTACAGGCGCTCTGAAAAAAGGGGGCGTTAATACATCTCCGTGATTTACGATATCAAGCAAGTCATCGCATATTTATGGATCCATAAAATTTGTTTGGTCCAAAATCGACTGGATCTGGAGGTAGATTAATCCTTTGGCATGCAGAAAATTAAAAAAAAGCAAAAAGTTTTGACACATATAAACCTGCGCAGACTGCACAGTCTGACATGGGTTTATACCTTTTGCAGATGCATAAGCCAAACATTCAATGTCTCGATTTGAAATATTCAAAGCCTCGATTTTGAAAACAGTAAAAACTGCTTACCGGTACTACTTTCAACGTAAACTGGGCTCGATGCCCTTAGCTCCCAAAGTTGACTAAAAATGAGTAGTTCCTTACTTGCCCACGGATTTTGCTTACAGAGCCAGGCGTAACATAAGACGGTTATCGTCCTGTATCTTGCACTATCTCCTCTGAGAAAAACTAACAGTCCTCTGGGGCGTCGCCAATATTGGCAAAGGGTTGCGACGATAAATAAACGGAAAAGCATACATAAACCTCTAATTAACAAAAACATGAAATGGATGAAATTCTACTTCCAGGTCTCATCTGCCAGGCTAGTATACGTACTATAGGCTTTGGCACAATACCGTCAACTCCCCACCACTATATCACGAAAACCCATGTAAATCACAATTATGCCTCAAAGAAATTGAAATTTTATTTTGGATTCATTCCGTACTCATCTAGTACAATATTGGTTAACTGAATGAAGCTGAAATTGCATCAAATTCTTATCTTTTCACTTATAAATAATGCCACGTTTATGCATAAAACTGCATAGTGGTGGGGAGTTCACGATATCACGCCTAGACTTTCTAGTCACTATGGTGGCATATTTCTGCCGCGAGATACGAGATAGCTATTGCGATAATTTAAGAGAACTATCGTGATAAAACAAAGTTTCCTGGAAATATTATCTAGATAATAAAAAATTTCATGATAAAAATATCGCAATAATTCTAACTGTTATTATGATTATTTTTGCTTTCGTGCCCATAACTGACATTCACGGTATCTATAATTAGATACTGTTTCGGAACATCTTCGTCTACAACCTTATGAATTCTGCTTTTCCTTAAATGGTTTTAAAGTTGTTCGTAGAAGGCATTTCGAGTCGTCTTTATGGTTTTACAGACTTCTGTTAATTTCGAGTCTTGTTAAAATTTACCAATTAAGGTACAATTGTTAATGATTCTGCAATCTTGTGAAGTCAAAAACTACCGAGTTCATCCAAAGGATAAAATTTTCTATTTATAGATATCGAGAAACTGATAGAACTATGACGATAATTTTATCTCGAATGGCAGCTTCGTGCATGACTGAAAAATTTTGCGTTAAAATATTAAGTTTATCGTGATATTTTTTTTTTCGGGAAACTTTTCACTATCTCGATAAAATTTCCAAGAAACTTTAATTTATCGCGATAGTTTTCTAAAATTATCATGATAGTTATCTCGTATCTCGTGGCAGAAATATGCCACCATAAGTCACGTGTGATTTAACTATCCAATTACAAACTATACACATTTGTATCGAATTCGTCAAGATTTAAAAGTATTTATATACCTCTTAGTAAAACTACCACCACCATCAACTTTGTCATCAACTCTAGAGTCCCAGCAAGGCAATACATAGTGAACGTATATCGGATTGTTGTAACTTTGGATGCAACACTCGACTAATACTGATCAGAACTGCTACGCCGACAATTAATTTTTTCACTTTTATACTTCTGTTAGAAGAGATAGCCATAAATAATTGATAGAATATGTTAGATATCAAGTTATCTGATATGGATGCAAATTCTATTAAACAGTTAAAGAGCAAAATAAGTGAAACGGATACTACAAGTCAATATAAAAAAAAAAAAAAAATGTTAAACTGATGCCGTTTCATGGCTTTTCTCTCAGGAAAACTTCACCTTATCGGACAGTGTAGATCCAATATAAGACTTTATGTTATGTGCGGTTTGATCTGGATCTACATTGTCGGCAAAAGCGTATTAAGGATTACGATCCCTAACTTAACGGTAAAAATCGTGTAACATCGACGTTTTCGTAAGGGGCTATTCGGCCAATCTCGTCAGCTTCCGTCTTTTAATATGAGAGTTAGGGGTCGTAGACTCACTAACTCATCGGTAAATATCGTGTAACATCGACGTTTTCGTAAAGGCTATTCGGCCAATCTCGGCAGCTTCCGTCTTAAAATATGAGAGTTAGGGGCCATAGCAGTTCAATTTGAAAGCACTTTTGACGACAAAATTAATATGGTACAAATTGGGGGGTTTGTATCAGATAGTCTAGAAAACATTTTGGGAAAAGGAGAAAATGCTGGTTACCAGCATTTTCTCCTTTTCCCACAATGTTTTCAGAAGGCCTTCTCAGGGTCGTTAAAACCTGGGATTGTATTGGTAAATGGTTGAACAATAGTAGATGAAACGGACATTTCTGGTCAGTATAGAAGAAGAAAAAAAAAAAATCAAGGATTACTCTTTCCACTTGATTGTCACATTAAGATCATAAAATCGGATAGTGCCAATTCAAGACCAGGCTCAAGATTATGTGTAGCCTCATCTTCATCTAAATTACATGAAAAAAGTAAGTCAAATTGTCGTCAGTATCCTTATGGTAAAGTGAGAGATGTGGGTGGGAATCGTGTCCACAAAGTCATATGATATTATCTCTGACAATTGCCATGGAATATCGTCCAATTCACCAGTTTTTCTCATTCAATAAATCTAAGGCAAAGGACTTCGAAAACAGTCTAGTAAATTACTGAAAACCATCAGTAATTAAGAGTGCATGCATGTAAACATGGTGAAAAAAGATATCGTGGAAAAAAGGAGAGAAAAAAAAAATACTCCTTAACTGTTTAGCAAACGACAAAATTTTAGGCTTGTCCAAATTTAAAGTGTTTGAAGACAACTATGAAATTGTGGCTCAAAAGTTAAAATTTGTTTTATGGGAAGGTAGAAAACATTGTGAGAAAAGGGGAAAATGCAGGCTTCCAGCATATTCTCCTTTTCCCACATTTTTAAAAAAAAAAGTTTTCCGGTTTAGGGTCTTTAAAACTCATGATCGTTTTGGTAAGCGTCAAGAGTTATTTGTCCTTTTGACACATTGTTTTCAAAGGCGGCTTGCTGCAAGACAAAAAGGAATAAGTGTGCAAGGAAGTTACAGCTGTCACTCAATGTGCTTTCATGGACAATGTATACGCAGTTCAGACGGCACAAAACGTGCAGCCATTATTTACGGTCAACAATCCCTGATACGGTGATATTTTCCGAGAGAGAAGGATTTGGACTGGCAATTTCTAGGTTTATGATATTCGCTGAAAGCTTTGTTCCATGTACACATTTGTTTCATGCTCTCTGAAAACGGGGCTATATATATCTGCAAAAAGTATCGACCCATGTCAGCCTGCGCACACCGCGCAGGCTGACCTGGGTCGAAATTTTTTGCTATTTGTAAATCTTATGCATGTTCAAGGACCAGTCTACCTCATGATTCCGTCAATTGTCAGACTAAAAGGATTTCTGGATTACTAATACTGTGATGACTTGCTCGGTATAATGCATTACCAATAGCGGCATTCAAATATATGGCGATAGTTGAAATTACAATCCACTGAAACTCAGACAGATTTTAATCTATATGGCCTGCAACACGCGAAAAGGGGCATTCGGACATTTGCGTAAAGTGTCGTCTCGGATCAGCCTGCGCAGTCCGCGCAGGCTGATCGGGGACGGCACTTTACGACCACATCAGATTTTGTGCTACAGTAGACTTGCGCAGAACAGAAAATTATATAAAAATGGAAAGTGTCATTTCGGATAAGTCTGCGCGGACTGCACAGGCTGATCCGAGACGACACTTTACGCAAATGTCCGAATGCCTCTTTTTGCGTGTTGCAGGTCAATGGCTCGACTACACAGGCAGATAATAAATGAGCCGTGCTCTCGTAAAAGGGGGCTTAATGCATCTCCCTTATACACGATACTAGCCCAAGTCATCACATAATTATAGAACCATAGAAGCTACTTTTTCCAATAACCGACTTAATAATGAGGTAGATTGGTCCTTTGACAAACAGAAAATTGACCAATAACGAAAAGCTTCGGCCCAGGTCAGCCTGCGCGGTGTGCGCAGGCTGACATGGGTCGATACTTTTCGCAGATGCATTAAGCCCCCTTTTCACAGAGCACGGCTCAAATGTAAAGTTTGAGTTGCACCTTCTGTGCAACCTGATCTTAATCTATGTCGCCTACATGGACCATTTTTTGCCTATAGTGATGCAAACGTTTATAGGTTAACATTTGCCTAACAATGTTTCTCTACTGCCGATATTTAGTTTGATATCAGACCACATTAGTGCCTGCACTCCTACTGAAATGTTCTATATCATGAAAGTACCATTCCCACTCGTCACAACTCGGCCGATGCCGGAAGTAGGCTACATCTAACCTCCTCTGTATCAAGAAGAATTCAATAAAAAATAGTTTCAGTCAAATGATATTTTAAAACATGGTGGCGCCAATGAAAATCGATTATCAAAGAATAACAATAACTACAGTAAAGTTATTCACATCTATCAATCATTCGATGAAAACTGCATACAAAACTGAGAAATCAACTTTAAAAATAAATTCACAAACTTGTTGTCTATGAAAATGAAGTTTAAAACAATATTGATTGAAAATTTTTGTGTATTCTTAACTTCAGCGAAGTCTTATAAATTTACCAGTTGTTTAAGGATAGAGCACCCTAGTGGGATTCGTGTAACATCGCCTTTCATCGCCGAAAAAATGAACGGATTCGGCTAAGACTCGGGTAATCCGTAATCGATCGGCCGATACACGTTGGTTCCCCCCATCGATTACGGATTTACCCGAGTCTTAGCCGAATCTGTGCGATATATTGGCGATGAAAGGCGATGTTACACGAATCCCATTAGGGTGCTCTATCCTTTAGCGGTCTTTTTCAAGCGAAGAAATTTAGGGTGTCTTTGGATGTCACCCTTCATCCTACAGGCGAGATCAAGCTTTACGGAATGGCTTTGTCCGTATCAAGGAAGCTTCCACAGGACCGAATCCCTTTGCTGTGTTACTGTGTGTGACCGATAGCAAAAATGTTTCGGCCCAGGTCAGCCTGCGCGGATTGCGCAGGCTGACCTGAATCGATACTTTTTGCAAATGCATTAAGCCCCCTTTTCACAGAGCATGACTTATTTAGATTTAAAACAGTGACATGTTTTTAATACAACATAGGTCAACAGCAAAAAGGGGGAGGGGTGACGCAACTCCGCTGTTAGAGGATTTTCAGTCTCAGCGACAAGATCCATTCTTTCTACAAAGCTAAATTAACTTGAATATCTGTGAACTCGGGGCGTACTGGAAATAATGCGCACGGTTTCAGGGCGAACGGTCCCGGATCTCGTGGTCTGCGCATATTCTTCTAAGATTGACCAGTCTGCTGTGACACATCGCTATCCCGTACAAGATGAATATCAATATGCTGTGCGCATAACCCAAAAGTCTGCTGCTAAAAAGTAGCAAGCAGAAATAGATGTAAATAATACTTCTATGGGGAAATGAGACCCGTTTTGCGCTCCAAATTTATTAAAAAGGTAATAATTTCTAGCGGGAAAAAAAAAAAATCATTAAAAAAAAATGTTTACTGCAAATTTTTGTTTACAGTTTCTAAATACTGATTTAGGAAAATCTGGGATTTTTTGCCGGGTTTTTCACAGTCTTTAACAACCGAAAAATAAACTGTCTCCATCGTGCTGGGCTTATACCGGGGCCTTTTCCCAGGCCTATAGGGACTGTGCTTATAAATGACTGGTGCACAGGTTATATGTTATCTAACCATAGCTGGATGAATCGTACCAATTAGCGTTATTTTAAATTAACGAAAGTTTCTTTTTAGAAATTCGGCGCATTAACTGTCATCTTGAAAGGTAGTCCGCTTTTGTACCCAGAATGCCCAAATCAGTAAAGGTATGTATCATGCGGTAAATCTCGGATGATTAATTAATCAAGTCCCTCAGCTGTATGACGTAGCTTGATATGCACCTACACAGTACATTTCTTCGCCGGAAATACAGGCTTTACGTTCTTAAATCGTAATATGGACTACACGGTCCAGGGTTCTCGCCTTTGGAGGTTACTTGTCAGAACTGTTACAATTGTATATGCTTTCATAAAATAATCACAGAAAATGCTCCTATTTTTCCGTCTTCTTATTATTTTGGCCGTACAGAAATCCCATCCCCATTTCCATATAGAAATCCAAAACTTTCTCAGCCGGATAATTCGACATGTACCTTTTCAGTAGTTTTGGTGTGGCGTGCTGTAAGGTCCATTCAAAATAAAGTCGCTGCTATTCCAGATAAAATGATACCTACTTAACTGTATTACAGTGTAAAATGCCCGCAGATCTGATTAGATAGTCAAACGCATTTTGCAGCGTATTGTTTTTCCAAAAATGATCTCCCAAGTCGCTGTGTAGCCCACTATCAATAGCCCACTATTCATTACAAAGAGTAATGACAGTAAACGAGGGGTGTGCTAAAATATTTCTCCAAAAGGGTCATTTTTCTTTTACAAAAATGTTTCATTTTGATAAATTTCTGCAGACACGATATTCCTTTAGCCATTCACCGGAAGACAACATTTTAGACTGTTCCACATTGAAAGCAGTGCACACCCCAAGTAAATATCTTACAGGTCCAATATTGGCCAAACAGTCAAAGCAGGTGTTAAAATGCATTTAAATTTAAATCATACCATTGAAAAATATGGAAATTATTGTGAAGATGACAACCTATTATTGGACGGTCGGTCGAGTGGTCGAAGTGTTAGTCGCTGGCAGAAAAATCAATCTTAGAATTAGGTAAAAAGTAAACAAAAAATAGTGTAACCTGGCAGGTTTTAACCTAGTTTAGAAATTAACTTTCCTGTCAGGGACTAACCTTTGGACCAGCCTTACAATACCAGATTGTTATCTTCACAATAATTTCCATACTTTTGAATGGTATCATTGAAATCTAAATGCATTTTAACACCCGCTTTGTTTACCTTTGGGCGCTATTGTTACTTTAAATGAATTGTCTCTCAAAGTGTAGAAAACATTATTGTAAAACGAATGAAATGCTACTTAACACCATTTTCTCCTTTTCTCGAAACGTCTTCGTAAACCTTTCTCCTCAAAGTCGTTGGTAAACGGTCAATGGGTATATACATGTATATATTGTTACGGTAGACCACTCTTTCGTGCATGGCTTCATCATGGGGGAATCGTCCGGGATTGGCCATTGAGCCATTAATCCCATTTGTTGTCAAAAAAAAAAAAAAACGGACCTTCTGCCAAATAAGGCTTTGAGTCATCAATAAATGATGACTTTAAGAGGGGGTGTGTTACGGGAGACCACTCCTTCATGCATGGCTTCATCCCGATTTAAATACAACACCTAACAACTGCGTTAGGGAGAATTCTCTTTAGCTCAGTGGTTATAGTGTTGGTCTTTTAAACCTCGAAAAACGAGGATATTTGTCCGCACGGGTTCGAATCCCACCAGGTGCAGTTTGTATTTGAGCTATGCATTTATTGCGAACTCTCATGTTCGTAAGATGGGGGAATCGTCCGAGATTGGCCATTGAGCCATTAATCCCATTTGTTGTCCAAAAAAACGGACCTTCTGCCTAATAAGGTTTTGAGTCACCCTTAAAGGTGCCTGGCGTTGCTATAGTGACAAGGGGATCTCATCGTCTTGCTTTTGTTTCACATAAAAACACACCAAGGAGTCACTGGAAAATTTTTTCTGTGAAGTATTATTTTGTTAACGCTTTACCAGACGACAAAATTTTATACGTGTCCAAATTGGAAGCATTTGCAGACGACAAAAGAAATGTAACTAAAGTGTTGGACTTTTTATTTAACCCTCTACCACACAATCCCGAGTTTTAACAACCCTGAGGAAATAGCCTTTTGAAAGCATTGAGGGAAAAGGAGAAAATGCTGGAAAACAGCATTTTCTCCTTTTTCCACAATGTTTCCTACCCTATCAAAGATAGAAACCATAACTTGAGCTACATTAATATTGTCGTCTGCATCTGCTTTTAATTTGGGCCAGTCTAAAATTTTGTTGTTTGATACAGAGTTGAAAGATCAGAAAGCGTGGCAGAAAAGGAAGAAAATGCTGTTAACCAGCAATTTTTCTTTTCTGAAAAATGTTCTAAAAAGCGGTATTTATCAAGTTCGTTAACACACGGGATCGTTTGGTGAGAGTTAAAAAATAATTGACTTTATTTTTCCTCGATACTTTTGAACGCCCTCGCTCATGGCGTCAATATAACTCAAGTCAACATGCGCCTCTGCATGATTGTAGACCTTGTTAAACGTTTAACTGCGATTAACCCTTGGGCTGCTAGGCATGACTCAAGGACCGTTCGCGGACAGTGTAGATCAAGATCAGACTGCACAAAACGTGCAGTCTGATCTTGGATCTTCATTGTCCCAAAAGGCGATATCTTTTCCTCCAAAAGAAATACCTTTGAAATAGCATTTTTTTAAAGTTTTTTTTTTTTTAATATCATTGCTTGAAAGCTTCATTTCATTTATTCAGCAGGATAAGGGCTAGGTACCTTCTACTCACGTCGAAAATCAAGATCAGACTGCAGGAAACATGCAGCCTGACTTGGATCTAAATCATCCAATTTTTTTGTACAAACCAATGTCCATTTGAGCCTTGCTCTGAGGAAAGGGGGGCTTAATGTATCTGCAAAAATTATCGACCCAGGTCAGCCTGTGCAGTCCGCATAGGCTGACCTGGGCCGAAACTTTTCGCTATTGGTCAATTTTCTGCATGTCAACCAACCGTTGTACCTCATGATTCAGTCGATTGTTAGACAAAATGGATTTTAATGGATCCATAATTATGTGATGACTTGCTTGGTATCATGGATCACAGAGATCCATTAATCCCTCCCCATGCTAGAGCGCCCCCTAATTTTTCTAGATATTTTATTTTCGTCATGTAAAAAGGTCATCTACTTCATTTAGCAGCGAAAATGTGCACAAATTGCGATAGGAGCTGAAATTGTATAATACGAAACTATCTTGTGATCTACGGTGTATGACAATTCACACATCAACGATACGTTAAAGTAACAATAAAGCCCAAATGTAATCAAAGCGAGTGTTTAAATGCATTTGAATTTATATCATACTATTTAAAAGTATGGAAATTATTGTGAAGATGACAATCTGTCATTGTACGTTCGGTCCAAGTGTTAGTCACTGACATAGAAATTAATTTCAAAACTAGGTTAAAACCTGCCAGGTAGCTGTGTCTTTTGTTTACTTTTTGCCTGATTTCAAAATTCTTTTTTTCTGCCCTCGACTAATATATGGCCCGACCACAATATTTCCCATACTTTTGAATGTATTAAATGTTAAATTTAAATGTTTTATGAGACATGCCTTGATATTTTAGCCTTTACCGGGTCTTTAAATGACAATTTCTATAATACAGCTTTTTTCGGCGTAACTGAATTCGCTGGCTTTTGATCTACTTCTGGCTACTATTTGCGATTGGTAGAAAATGTGCACATGTTTATTCTGCGGGCTCTGCTGACACAATTGCTAGCACATGTCTGGAACAACTATTTATACTGCTAACCGATACCATGTGGCCTTTATTTTTACCATAGTAAATTAATGTAATAGACAGTGACCCTTTTCTTGTTCTATTTGGAAATTTATTATTAAATTTTCATACGCGTTACCCAATAACCCAGAGGTACTTTTTTATCAAAATGAAAGAAGGTAAGGAAAAAGACGCAATTGCTCGTGAGGTTAGTTTTCATTATTTTACTTCATATAAAGCCATAAAAGAGTTTCCACATTCATATTCCAGGACCTCTTACGCTGTCTATCTTGTTTTAACCCCGTTGAGCCCCGTTTTACTAAGGTAGTTATGAACAAAATTTGCGTAAGTTTTACGTAACTATAGTATGGTGGCATATTTCTGTGTATCATGATTATTTTAAAAAACTATTGCGATAAATCAAAGTTTCATGGAAATTTTATCTAGATAAAATGAAAAGATAAAATTTCCAGGAAACTTTGATTCCTTCTTTCCTAAAGGTTAACGGTACGTCGCACAACATTCTTTCCAAGCCACTGGTTGCTTTCACACACAAAGATCATCGAAAATATGGATTCGGCAAAGACTCGCGTAATCAGTAACCGATGCAGGAACCAGCGTCTACCGGCCGTCTAGCGACCCCTAGGCTTAACGTCTGTAATGCTACCGATTGCGCTACCTGAATAGGCGTTGTAAACCACTGGTTAGATATTCGATTTCTGGCTTGTCCAAAATCATTTTCCTAATGTTTATGTAAGTCACAACGAAAAGGGTTGACCGATCATATTGAAAACTGACGGCCCAGCTGTTCATTTATATCTCAGCCACATTGGAAGACAAAAATGACAAGCAAACACAAAATTGTGTCTACGGACAGACGATCGGACAGACAACCTGGGTCCAGATCCACCAGCCATTGTTAAAAATATTCTTAGTATAATGGTGACCATTCCTATTGGTCAAATTATCTTCCTTGCAAATTAACTCTTATCCCGCTAAATAACTAACTTTAAACTTTCAAGCCGATAGTAAAAAGCAAAAATATTACTATTTCAAAGGTAATTTTGGGAGAAAAACATCTTCCTACCGGACAGTGTAGATCCAAGATCAGACTGCACGTTCTGTGCAGTCTGATCTTGATCTACACTGTCCGCAAAAGGTCAGTGAGTAGCACTCAGCAGTCTAAAGCTTAAGATAAAGACTGAAGGTAATCAAATAACAGGTTGGTCCTTCCACCTGTATTCCTTTGTTTTTGTCGTTGATTCTTTTGGGGATGCTGGGATAAATATAATTCAATTTATGACATATATGTATGGACTCGTGTAATTTTAATGCAGTTTCTGTTCTCAATAAATACAGAGAAAATCGTATAACCAAAATTTTAAAACAATCTGACCAGTATGAGTTGGGATACTATCTCAAGAACATACATGTGTTGTGCAAGAAAATCAAGGATAAAAACAAAGTAAACCTCTTATGAAGATTAATGAGTACTGGAGAGGAATCAAGGGAAATTGCTGAAGAATGCCCCCGTCATTATAAACTTAGCAAGTAACACAACTTCCGATTGGCTAACCATTTGTTTTTGGCCGATTGGAAGTTGTGTTACTCTCAATCAAATATAGAGAATTCTTGAGAATAGGACTATTCTTATGGATGGTTGGTAAATACGGATTTTCATTCCACAGTACCCTTAACTTCGTTATGGGTGGTAGCATTGAATGGTTTAATGGTCTTTTACGCCGCTTTCAACATTATTTCAGACATGTCACGGCGACAGCTCACATATTCATGTATTTCCTGACTATCACCATTACTAAGCAAGGCTCTGAATCGTCTTGCCAATAGACACTCATACGAAAAACCTAGTGGATCCAGTGAGGCTCGAATCCAGGGCCTCTTGGTCACGGGTCCTACACTTCGCTACCGAGTCATGCATGACCCCGGGTGGTAACATGATATGGCGGAAAATACAACGCTTTGCGATCAGCTACACACTTTCTGACGACTATACAATTTACAGGTACATTCAAAATATGGATAACACTAGCTTTTTAATGACACGAGCAATATTACTAACCTTTGCTGACTGTGCAGAGCAAGATCATACTGCACAAAAGAAGCAATCTGATCGTTGATTTCCATGGTCAGCTGTTTCCACTATTTGATACGCTCCCCTTTACACACGCAATGCGTCCTGATTCGACCGCTCAGAAATGCAGTGTTATATATGGCTTAGAACACGCGAAAAGGGGCATTTGGACATTTGCGTAAAGTGTCGTCTCGGATTAGCCTGCGCAGTTCGCACAGGCTAATCAGAGATTGCACTTTACGACTACATTAGATTTTGTGCTACGGTAGACTTGCGCAAAACAGAAAATTACATAAAAACGGAAAGTGTCGTTCGCGGACTGCGCAGGCTGATCCGATACGACACTTTACGCAAATGTCCGAATGCCCCTTTTCACGTGTTGCAAGCCAATTATAAGATCTGATGTGAGTTTGCGTTGAGATAAAATTTTATTAAACGAGTCTAGGGAAATTTTTATTAAGCGAGCCTTTGGCGAGCTTATTAACATTTTTCCATGACGAGTTTAATAAAATTTTTATCTCATACGCCAACGAATGTCAGACTGTTTTCATCACATAACGATATTTCACAAATCACAGATAAGAAGATGCAAAACCATCTATAGATTAACCCGCGGTAATATCCATAAAACCCATTCACTTCTACGAAATACGTACAAAATGACGTCAAAAATGACGTCACACAATTGTGATATTAAACGTGCATGAAACATGATATCCTCTTCTTGAGAAATGTAACTTTTAATTATAATAATGTACACGAGCTTTCGGCGGTACAACCGCCTTCTTCTAGTGTGATCCTGTGATACAATGCCTGCAGTAACAGTTGTTTACGCAACGTCAAGGTAACGTTGACGTCACGTAAACAATTAATACCAAGTCCCGGGATGAAGTCATTGCAGCTTTAATCCCGCCAAATGGGCCCGAACCCAGACCAAAAATGCATCCGACCCACGCTCCAGCAAAAGGGGGCCTAATGCATCTCCGTGATACAGAATACCAAGCAAATCAGTACATAATCACGGACCCATAAAGTCCACCTTGTCTAACAAACGACTGAATCAGGAGGTAGAATATTACTTGGACATGCAGATAATTGGAAGATTTTAGCCCATGCCAGCCTGCACTGTCATGGGTCGATACTTTTTGCAGATGCATCAAGACCCCCCACCCCCCCACAAAGCATAGATCATACCCACCAATCGGCAAAGGATCGAGCCCACAATAATGGACCAGGCCTACGTTTGGACATTACCAATATAGATTTACCAAATATAAATTTATTGCATAGGTTTAACTCTTTACCAAACACCATTATCCTAGACCAGTCAAATTCAAAGCACCGGCAGACGACAAAACCAATGCGACTCAAATATTGAAATCCGACTTGGGAAGGGTAGAAAACATTGTTTGAGAAGAATAAAATGCTGGTTACCAACATTTTCTCCCTTTCCCACAATGTCCTCAGAAGGCCTCTTCCCCAGGGTCGTGAAAACCCCGGATTGTGTGGCAAAGAGTTAAAGAAGGAAATGTACATTCTAAAACAACCAACAATTTTATACAACATTGAATGTGTTTGTTACTTCATCACCAAATCACAAAATTGTAGACTTCTCCAAATTGAAAGCATTTACCGACGGCAAACCAGATGCGACCAAAATGATAGAATCCGTCCATAAAAGGGCAGAAAACACTGCAGAAAAAGAAGAAAATGCTAGTTTACCAGCATTCCTCCCCCTCACACAGCGCTCCAAAAAGGCCTTCCTCCCAGGCCCTACGACATTCACCCGATCTCCTATTTCATTTAATCCTTTACCGAACAATCCCAATATTTAAGGATCCCGAGAGAGAAAGTTCCTAAAAACATCACGGGAAAAGAAGAAAATGCTCTCCCACTCCCACACTGCCATCCACCCGTCCCAAAACAGACTCCAACCTCAGTCACACACCCAGTCTGTCGTCCGCAAATGCCCTCCAATAGAACAAATCCGAAATCCCGTCGCTTGACAAGGTGTTAAAGAATGAGTATAGTACCGATCCAAGACAGCCTGCGTTAACTGTGAAGGGTGGCCTTGGCTCAGTACAACACACATAACAATCTCTCCAACTCGAACAGTAAAGAAACAATGACCTGCGACAAGCATACCCGGGCCTCCAGGCACCTACCCAAAGTGCCGCACCGGATCAGTCTGCGCATACCTCACAGGCCGATCCGAAACAACATCGTCCAAAACCGTTCGACTCACCGTCCCACAAAAGCCCACACCAAGACAAAATCCAATGTAGACGTACTGTGCCGCCACGGATCAGCCCGCGAGGGATTCGTAGGCTAATCCGAGGCGACACCGCGCAAATGCCCAAAGAACCAGACCCACCAGCCGCAGGACAAATACATGTATAGTTAGCAATGTTTAATGTTCATCTGCCTAATGTTAAGACCTTGTTCGGCCAGGCAATGTTTCTCTATTAATCGAGCCTCTCTCTGGCGTTGGTAGATGGTCCTTTCTTCTTTCATCCGCTCCAGCCCGACATAGTAGAAATCCTTTATGCTGTGGTCATTTTGATTGAAATGTCTCGGAACAGGTTCGTGTATATTTTTGCTTCTTATATTAGACAGATGGTTGTAGATTCTGGTCTTTAGCATATTCCTCGTTTCACCAACGTACACTAGACTTTCACATTCGGCACAATAGATCCCATATACAATATTTTGCGTACGGCAGTTGATTGATAAATCTGTTTTGACCGGATTACCTGTTTTATCTACGATGGGCGAAATAACATGCATTGTACAGATTTTACAATTCCTCCCACATCCCTTTATCTCATGTTCCTTGTATTTCATAATTTGTGATTTACCTTTTAAAGATTTGTTTGTTTTCTTGTGAACTAACAGGTCAGCTAAGTTTTGGTCTCATTTGTAGGAAATTATTGGTAAGTCCTTGAAAATTTTCTTTAGCCTATCTGACTTCTTTAGGATTCTTTGATTGCTTTCTAAAATCTTTTTGATGTTTGGTAGGGATCTACAGTATGTCAGTACCAATGGAACTCTTGTCATTTTCGAGCTACTTTTTTTTCGGTCTTTCAGGAGACAATCTCGGTTCTTTACATCGGCCTTTTTTAATCCGACTTCCACCTCGTATCCTTTATACCCTCTGTGAACCAACCTCTCTTTTATCTGTTTTCTTTCTTTAACATATTCCTTCTCTGTCTGACTAATTCTTTTGGCCCTAATAGCTAATCCATATGGTATTGACTTTTTCACTGATCTCGGGTGGTCTGATTTACGATGTAAGTATAGGTGTCTGTCTGTTGGCTTTTCATACAGTCTTGTAGTAATGAATCCATTTTCTATCTTCGTCAAGGTATCTAGGAACTCTATCTGGTCGTAAGCATATCTAAGGTCTACCTTTATTCTTGGAGGGATAGAATTAGCTAACTCGTGAAATTCTTTCAAAGATTGTTCCCCATGTAACCAAATACCCCAAACATCATCCACATATCTGAAGTATGCTTGCGGATCCATTTTAGCTTTAGATAAAAGGTTCTTTTCCCATTCCCCCATATATGTGGATGCATAGTTCATTCCTAGCCGACTGCCTATTGCTGTTCCATCAATTTGTAGGTAGTATTTTCCATTGAATTCGAAATTATTATTTTCTAATGTCAAGTCTATCATTTCTATGACCTCCTCCGTTGGAATTGTTTGATCACTCCTGGTGTTAAGGGCCATCTCGCAAGCTCTTCTCCCTTCTGATTTTGGTACACTTGGGTAAAGGGACTTAACATCCATACAGAAAAGTATCGCGTTATTCGGTAAGGGTTGTGGCAAAGTTTTTAGTTTATTAATAAAGTCAAAAGTGTCCTGAATAAAAGAAGGTAATGATTTAACATGTTGGTCGAGCTCTTTTTCTGCTATCTCTGCTATCTTTTCTGTAGCATGCCCGATACCACTAATAATAATTCTATATGGTATATCCGGCTTGTGGATCTTTGGATTGCCTTTAACCTTTCCCGGCCGTGCATTTTTAGGTAGCATATAATTTTTCATGTCTTTAGTTATGTATCCATTTCTGTGTAGTCTATTTACTATTTTTTCTGCTTTCTTAGCGACATCCTTTGTGATATCTCGATCCATTTGTTTGTATGTTGTTGTATCCTGTAATTCTTTTTCTATTTTATTAATGTACTCATCTGTGTCAATAATAGCAATGCCACTACCCTTGTCTGCTGGACGTATTACAATAGAATTGTCCATTACTAGTTCTTGTATTGCTCCTAACTCTTTGTCAGACATATTGGTTTGTGGATGTCGATTTATATTTTGGATAATTTCTTTCGAAACAGATTCTAAATATAGATCAAGCCATTTATCCCTTCCTTCTGGAGGTGTCCAATCCGATTTCTTTCTGTACTGGTTTTCATTGAAGTCTTGGCTACTGTCATCCTTATCGGCAAAGTATTCAGCTAACCTCATTCGCCTTTCCCATTCTTTTAAATCCGTTATAAGCTCTGTCAAATCAATATTCAAGTTTGTAGGAACAAACTTAAGGCCGTAGTTGAGTACTTTCTCTTGATGATATGTCAATTTTTTTGAGGAAAGATTAAACACCGTTGGTTCATTATTGCCAATATTACGTTTGCGCGTGTTCTCCTTCATTCCTTTAGAAAATCTGTATGACTGGTCAGTTTTGGTACCTGTTTCACCAGATTCATTTCGTGCAAAGTTTCTTATTCTTGCATTTCCCAGTGCAGGCTCTTTCTGGTTTCTGGAGACATCTCCTCCCTCGTCAATGTTACTGGATCTTATTAAATTTTGACCATGTTCTACTGAATTATTTGGATCAATGCCATTAGTTCTTTGTGTCATATCAGGTCGAACAGATACACAGTTGCATAACTCTTTATTTTTCAGAAGATCAAAGTGGCCAGACTTATACTTAAGGGTAATATGGTAGTTTGAATACTTTTTATAACCAGTATTTGGGACATATTTAGTCCATTGCCATTTACCGTTGTTGTGGTAAATGACTTCATCCCGGGACTTGGTATTAATTGTTTACGTGACGTCAACGTTACCTTGACGTTGCGTAAACAACTGTTACTGCAGGCATTGTATCACAGGATCACACTAGAAGAAGGCGGTTGTACCGCCGAAAGCTCGTGTACATTATTATAATTAAACGTGCATGAGATAAGAAAATTCGTAATGGTTATATTACACTGAAAACAAGGGAGGTTATGTGATAAATAGAGGATATTTTTTTTTTTTACTGTGAAAGATCGAAATTTATTTCATCGAGTGAACATCATCGGTAATATTTTCACGAGTGGCGCAGCCACTCGTGAAAATATTACCGATGATGTTCACGAGATGAAATGAATTTCGATCTTTCAACGAAAGAAACACATATTCTATTTATTTCATGCTTTTAACCCTTTCTTGGGGGAACTTTATCAAAATCCAGTACAGTTCTTTTCAGTTATTCCCCGTGGCGTACCCACTCCGCATAGCAATGCATTACAATATTACGTCAAGCGCGAGAAATGTAAGGTAAATTGCGTCATATTTCCACCTGGTTGTGAGGCACGCGCATTTTACCTAGGTAACTAGTGCGCGGGAACAACTGTTTCCGCCTTCAGTTGAAGAGTTAGAATATAAAAATCGGTATTTTCACTGGTCGTAACAATGAAATATCGAAAAATATTTCACCGATATTTCTCGATAACCTACCGGAAAGCATGAAATAAAATTCTTTAATTGTTAGCTTAAAATTACTACAACATACCCCAAAACTGTCGACAACATTAATTTCTGCTGATGAGCAAAATCCAGTCACTGCTTTGAACAAAAAATATGAGCCATGCTCTGTGGAAAGGGGGCTTAATGCATCTGTAAAAAGTATCGACCCATGTCAGCCAGCGCAGTCCGCGTAGGCTGACATGGGTCGAAACGTTTTGCTGTCTTTAGATTTTCTGTATGTCAAAAGACCTGTCTACCTCAAGATTCAGCTGGTTATTAAACAAAATGGATTTTAGGGGGTCCATAATATGGCTTGCAACATGCAAAAAGGGGCATTTCGACATTTACGTAAATTGTCGTCTCGGATCAGCCTGCGCAGTCCGCGCAGGCTAATCCGAGACTGCACTTTACGACTACATCAGATTTTGTGCTACAGTAGACTTGCGCAAAATACAAAATTACATAAATCATATATATTATATATGTGACAAGAGGAAACGTTGTTGGAAAATTCTAAGTATTAAAGTCTTGGGTCTTAAGGTGATCATATGAATCCCTCTGTCCTCCCTCTAGTACGCTTCTGTAGCCACTGTTCAATTTGTGTAGCCGCCTGCAGTGCTTTCCGTGTTCTAAGTTGATCCCATTTTGATCCATAGTCTTGGAAAACCGGCTGGTTCGGGACCCTTTCTGAATCGTCATTTAGTGCTGACGACGGGTTTACAAATTACAAATCTGTAATATAGCTCGTTTAGACTTCGCTTAGATCCGTTACTAATGACATCTAGCAGGCTATTGTCTCGCTGAGACTGGTCGTTCTGTTTCGGTGGTTGGTTAAAACTTCCAAACTGCTTATCTGGAGAGTTGTTTTCTCTTTTCGATTCTACTGTTTCCCTTACAAGTGTACACTGACTCCCGGTCTTATCACAAACCTCTTCCTTGATGGTTCTCCTTATGTATGCGTATCCCGGTGTACCTATCCGAAAAAAGATATATCAGATGTTTTTGTATTGTACGTATGTATTGGACTTAAACAGCAATTTAATAGCTTAGGTCATATCATGACGGTCATTGACGCACCCTTGTGTTTCCTGATTTTCTCACACCAGTACTGACACAACTTTCTTTCAAAAGCCACTGACTACTTTTTTCACATGCATCAGAGGTTAGAGGCGAAAAATCGCCAAAAAAAGAAAGTTCGCCGCAACCGGGTATCCAACCCGTAACCTTCAGGTCACGACTCAGATACGCTAACCACTGAGCTACCCAGCCGGGCAAGATATATTAGAATGTCACTGAAATCTGTTTCAGTAGCCAGCCAACTGTACAACTTTTTGTCTCCTAAGGCAAAACGGTCTTTAACCCTTTCCAAAAAAATAATAATTCTTGACTCTTCCAAGTTGAAAGTAACTGCAGACAACGAATTCGACTGATTCTAAAATATTACGAGAAAAACACAGTACAAACCATACATTATAAATCGATTTTTAAAAAGGAAAGCTTTGGTGGCGTATTTCTGCCACGAGAGACGAGATACGGTGTAACTATCGTGATAATTTTGAAAAACTATTACGATAACTGAAAGTTTCCTGGAAATTTTATCTAGATAGTGACAAGATTTATGAAAAAAAAAAAAAATATCACGATAAACTTTGTTGTCTAGAAAATTTTACATTGAACGGTAAATATTTCAACGCAAAATTTCTCATTCGTGCACGGAAGATTACATTCGAGATAAAATTATCGTGACAGTTCTACTCCTTTAATCGATATCTATAAATAGAAAATTTACCATTTGGATGAACTCGGTAGTTGTTCACTTTACAAGATGGCAGTAAGTTAAAATTCGAATTATTTACAATCGTTGCTTAATTGGTAAATTTTGAATACTCATGAAACGAACTGAAGTCTGTTAAACACAAAGACGTCTCGAAATGCCTCTTACGACTAACTTTAAAATCATTCTGGGAAAAGGAGGATTCATAAGGTTGGAGATAAAGATGTTCCAAAACCGTATCTAATTATAGATATTGTCAGTTTTGGGCACGAAAGCAAAAATATATTGATAAGAGTGAGAATTATCGCGATATTTCTATCGAGAATTTTTTTTTTTTTTTCAGTATCTAGCTAATATTTCCAGGAAAGTTTGTTTTATCGCGATAGTTTTCTTGAATTAACGCAATAGTTATCTCATATCTCTTGGCAGAAATGTGCCACCATAGAATGGACATTCTTATTAGATAAGTAATTCGGTTAAGCCGAGAACAAATCGCAATGCTTTCAGAAAATTTCAGAAAAATCTTGATAATTCAACAGGACTGAGCCATGCTCTCTGAAAAGGAGGTTTAATGCATTTGAGAAACGTATTGAATTAAGTCAGCCTAAGCAGGCTGATATGAGTCGAAACTGTTTGCTATTATTAAATTTTCTGCCTGTCAATGGACCATAATACCTCCAGAAACAGTCAATTGTTAGACAGAGTGGAATGTATGGATCCAAATTCATGCGATGACTTGCTTTGAATAATGCATTACGAAGATGCTCCCGTTTCACAGTGCATTTCTCAGATTTTCGTTGTTTACAATGTAAGGCTTTTACACAACAAACTCTGTACTGGTTCTTTGGACAACTTGAAAATGAAACAGTATCTGTAAAATCAAAATATGGTGATAGATATTGGTATTGGTATTTAAAAGGATAAGAAAAATTGCTTGAGACTGTTTGGATAACTATCATTCTCTGTAAATCAAACTTTGGGAATCAATCTCTCTTATGTAAACACTTTTCACCAGTTCCGTCATCCCTTTACCATACAATCCCGACTCTTAACAACTCTGAAGGAGTACCTTTTGAAAACATTGTAGTGAAAAGAGAAAATGCTGTTAACCAGCATTTTCTCTTTTCCCTCAATATGTTCTACCCTATTAAAGACAGAAATCATCATTTGAGCTACATGTACATTCAGTTTGTCGTCTGTAAATATTTTCAGTTCGGTCGAGTAAAACGTTTTATTGTCTGGTAAAGAGTTAAACAACTCGATAACTTTGCAAAAGGCACTCACCAAACAGCTTTCGAGTGAGTATATTACCATTTCGTGAACACTTCTTTATGGTTAATCCTTTACCACATGACACTATTTTAGACAAAAATAAAATATCCAGGAAACTTTAATTTATCGCGATAGTATTCTAAACTTATCATGATAGCTATCTCGTATCTTGTGGCTGAAATATGCCACCATAGATAATGACTGGAAGTATCTGTTTCACTTATTTGCTCTGTAGTTGTTTAATTGAATTTCCACCCATGTGAAACAAATTGATATCGCCCATATTGAATCAATTATTCATAGCGGATGAATGGGGTGGGGTTCTACTAACAAAAGTATAAAAATGAAAGAATTATTTGTCAGTGTAGTAGTTCTGATCAGTGTTACTCGAGTATTGCACCAAAGTTACATCAAACAGAATATAAGTTCACAATGCAGAGCCTTGCTGGGACGCTAGCGTTGATGACGAAGTTGATCATGGTAGCAGTTTTACTTACAGGTACGTGACAGATACTTTTTATATTTTACAATTTCGCTACAAATGTGTATAATTTGTGATGGGTTACCTAAATTAAACGTGACAAGAAAAGTCTATCGTAGATATACCAGCCTTGCACATGGGCCCTGCATTTGAGTGATTCTACTAAAAGGCCCACTGGCGATAAAAAGTAAACAATTCCGGCGTCAAACTTCAGGCACCTTTAACCCTTATTCTGCTAAATAAGTTAAATAAAGATTACAAGCTGATAGTAAAAACCCGAATAATGTTGTTTCAAACTTTTATTTCTTGAAGAAAAACATCTCTGTATTGGACAGTGTAGATCCAAGATCAGACTGCACGTTCTGTGCAGTCTGATCTTGATCTGCAATATCGGTAAAAGGTCAGTGAGTCGCACTTATCAGCTTAAGGTTTAATTCGCGTGAAATTTTATTTTTGAATTTCCTTCCGAACTATTTGACATTGTGACAACTGGGTAATTAAAAATCGAGTAGAGATTAAAAACCTGGTTCGGATTTTAATCTGGTGTATGGATAACCATACTGTTTAGAAAAAACGTCAACGTCATATATTACTCAAAATTCGATTGTCACATTTCCTGACTACCTTCTTGAATTACCAAGATTCTTCTAAAATTTTCTGAAAGCGATGCGATTTGATCTCGGCTTAACCGAATTACTTATCTAATAAGAATGTCCATTCTATGGTGGCATATTTGTGCCACGAGATACGAGATAACTATTGCGTTAATTTAAGAAAACTATCGCGATAAAACAAACTTTCCTGGAAATATTAGCCAGATACTGAAAAAATATCTCGATAGAAATATCGCGATGATTCTCACTGTTATCATGATATTTTTGCTGTCGTGCCCAAAACTGACAATAACGGTATCTATAATTAGATACGGTTTTTGGAACATCTTTATCTCCAACCTTATGAATCCTCCTTTTCCCAGAATGATTTTAAAGTTAGTCGTAAGAGGCATTTCGAGACGTCTTTGTGTTTAACAGACTTCAGTTCGTTTCATGAGTATTCAAAATTTACTAATTAAAAAAATAATTCGAATTTTAATTTTCTGCCATTTTGTAAAGTGAACAACTACTGAGTTCATCCAAATGGTGAATTTTCTATTTATAGATATCGATTAAAGGGGTAGAACTGTCACGATAATTTTATCTCGAATATCATCTTCCGTGCACAAATGAGAAATTTAGCGTTGAAATATTTACCATTCAATGTAAAATTTACTAGACAACAAAGTTTATCGTGATATTTCTTTTTCATAAATCTTGCCATTATCTTGATAAAATTTCCAGGAAACTTTCTGTTATCGTGATAGTTTTTTAAAATTATCACAATAGTAACACTGTATCTCGTATCTCGTGGCAGAAATATGCCACCATAGTTTTCCTTTCTAATTAATTAATTGTATGGTGTTTAACGCCGTTTTCAACATTATTTCAGTTATATCGCTGCGGCCAGTGCACCTATCAATGCTTTCCTGGAGTCTCTTTCACTAGTACTCCGCACAATTTTCTTTCCAAACCACTGGCTGCTTTCCCACATAATCATCGTCGAAACAATGGTCAGCGGTGAGAGAGAAATGAATCCTGTCGCAGTGACATCAATCCTCGGAAAGAACTTGGCCGAACCAGGGGTCGTAGCCAGGGATCTAATCCTGTATCCCGTGTTTTTAAGTCCTGCACGCTACCGACTGAACTAGAAGGGCTCGGCGCTTTCCTTTCTAAAAATCGGTTTATAATGTATTGTTTGTACTGTGTTTTTTTTTTTCGTAATTTTTTAGAATCAGTCGAATTCATTGTCTGCAGTTACTTTCAAGTTGGAAGAGTCAAGAATTAATTTTTTTGGAAAGGGTTAAAATGCGTTTTGCCTTAGGAGACAAAAAGTTGTTCAGTTGGCTAGCTACTGAAACAGATTTGTCTGACATTTTAATATATCTTGCCTGGCCGGGTGGCTCAGTGGTTAGCGTATCTGACTCGTGACCTGAAGGTTGCGGGTTCGATACCCGGTTGAGGCGAACTTTCTTTTTGGCGATTTTTCGCCTATCACCTCTGGTGCATGGAAGAAAATGAGTTAGTGGCTTTGGAAAGAAAGTTGTGTCAGTACTGCTGTGAGAAAGCCAGGAAACACATGGGTGCGTCAATGACCGCCATGATATGACCTAAGCTATTAAATTGCTGTTTAACATACATACAATACAAAAAAATCTGATATATCTTTTTTCGTATAGGTACACCGGGATACGCATTCATAAGGAAAACCACATGGGAAGAGGTTTGTGATACGACCGGGAGTCAGTGTACACTTGTAAGGGAAACCGTAGAATCAGAAAGAGATACCAGCTCTCCAGATGTGCTGTTTGGAGGTTCTAACCAACGGCGTAAACAGAACGACAAGTCTGTGCTAGACAAGAACCCGCTAGATTTCAACAGTAACGAATCTAAGCGAAGTCTAGACCAGCAATATTAACAGATCCTACCCATTTGTAAACCCGTCGTCAGTACTAAATGACGAATCGGAAAGAGTTTCGAAGCAGCCGGTTTTCCAGGACTATGGATCAAAATGGGATCAACTTAGAACACGGAAAGCACTGCAGGCGGCTACACAAATTGAACAGTGGCTACAGAAGCGTACTAGAGGGAGGACAGAGGGATTCATATGATCACCTTAAGACCCAAAACTTGAACACTTTGAATTCTACAACAACTTTTCCTTTTGTCATATATATATGAGCTGTACTCTGGCAAAACGGGGTTTATTTAAAGCATCCCCGTGATGCATTATACTAAGCACTCTTCATATATGGTCTGTAACACGCGAAAAGGGGGTATTCGGACGTTTGCGAAAAAATCCGTCTAGGATCAGCCTGCGCGGACTCCGAAACGACGCTTACCGTTTTTATGTAATTTTCTGTTTTGCGCAAGTCTACTGTAGCACAAAATCTAATGTAGTCGTAAAGTGCCGTCTCGGATTAGCCTGCGCGGACTGCGCAGGCTGATCCGAAACGACAATTTACGCAAATGTCTGAATGCCCCTTTTTGCGTGTTGCAACCCATTAATATCATGGATTCCCTAAAATCCATTTTGTTTAATGACCGGCTGTATGATGAAATGGACAGATCCTTTCACATACACAAAATTTAAAAATAGCAAAAAGTTTCGGCCCACGCTGGCTGACATGGGTCGATACTTTTTGCAGATGCATTAAGCCCCCTTTCCACAGAGCATGGGTCATGTTCTTTGTTCAAATCAGTGACTGGGTTAATGTCGTTGAAGTTAATGTCGTCGTCAGTTTTAGGGTATGTTGTTGTAATTTGAAGTTAACAATTAGAGAATGATCTTAAATATAGTTAAAAGGATAAAATATTTGTTTTGTGTCCGTTAGTGTGTTCATACCGATATTGCAAATGTAACGTGAATGCTTTGTTTAGAATGAATATTCTTTATTATATTCCTATCAGTGAATTACTGGGATTTCTCAGTGTATTATTTTTTCAGTTTTTCACAGTGAATAACATCACTAGTGATGATATGTTATCGTCACTAGTGATGATATAGTTTTAGAATGTTTGCCGGAACTACTTTTTTTCCTATATTGCTCACAGTCTAATGTTTCTGTCTCTGCTTCAAACATCCTTAAAAAACAATTGCACAGTGAAAAGATTTTCGGTAAAGTCTTTCCAAACAATCTTGACCTTGTGGGAGAAATCTTTTGAAAACATTTCGAGAAAAGAAGATAGCTGGGAGAAAGCTCCTGGAAATTGTTGTGGAAAAACGAGAAAATACTATCAACCAGCATTTTCTCCCTTTTCCATAATGTTTTCTATCCTATCAGAAAACCTAAGGTCTTTCATACCAATTTAGTATTTGTCATCTGGAGATATTTTTAATTTGGAAAAGTCTTAAACTTGTCATGTGTGAAAGGGTAAACTGTTTCTTTTTCTAATTTCATGTGGCTGATTTTAAATTGAAAAGGCGCAAAACAATACATGCCTTCAAATGGATAGAAAGATGACGTAACATACCCTCGAGCGTTACGTCATGTTGCGTCAGCTGCTTCTGCCAAAAATGGATCATGTGTTTGTAAAGAAAAGTCATATACATGTATACATACCCGTTCTTGATAATTATTAGCAAACAAAAGGAGAATTAGGAATATAATAAATAGAATAATCAACTGGTGGTGTGTGATATTCAAAATCTGTTACTCGAATGGGGTTTGATACGGTTAAAAAACTCGTCCTTCGGACTCGTTTTTCAACCGCATCACACCCCATTCTAGTGACAGATTTTTAATATCACACACCATAAGTTAATTATCCTCTATTTATCACATAACCTCCCTTGTTTTCAGTGTAATATGACTATTACGAATTTTCTTATCCCATACACGTTTAATATCACAATTGTGTGACGTCATTTTTGACGTCATTTTGTACGTACGAGGGGTGATCAGAAAGAACGCGGACCAGTGCCTTTATCGGAATATTGTTATAAAAATCAACTTGGAATGTTTACTGTTTTTCAAAGTAACCTCCTTTGTGTTCTATGCACTTATTCATTCTTGATCCCCATGCGCGAAACACGTGCGCGAGCCCGTAACGTGACATCACTCTCAACGACCCGGTCATGGCATGGGTTAGCTCCTCTCTGCTCTCGTAGCGCGTGCCACGTAGAGAATCTTTCAAAACAGGAAATAGCCAAAAGTCACATGGGGCCAGGTCTGGACTATAGGCAGGATGGTCTAATGTTTCTATGTTTAGTTTTTTCAAAACTTACTGTACAAGTTTGGCTTTGTGAGCGGGAGCATTATCTTGATGTAAAATGACGCCTCTCCATAGAAGTTCCGGCTGTTTTTTTCGGATGGCCTGTATTAAATTCATTCGAATAATGCTGGCATAATACTCAGCATTGACTGTAGTATGTATAGGTACAACATGATTTAGAAGAAAACGTTGAGAAGAGAAAAACATGATGCACATAACTTTACCAACAGACTTAGAAAGTTTGGCTTTAACAGGGGACGGCGATGTTGGATGTTTCCATACACTGCTTTGTTGTTTAGATTCGGGCTCGTAAAAGTGTACCCATGTTTCATCGCATGTCACAATACGATCAGTAAAGTTTGATCCTTCTTTCCTTATGCGTTCTAAAATTTCAGAACAAATTTCGACCCTAACCCCCATTTGCTCGGGCGTCAGTAGCCGAGGCACCCACCTTGCACAAACACGCGACATTCCAAGTTTGTCAGTTAAAATCTCTTGTGCACTTCCATAGGAAATGCTAAATGTGTCAGCTATTTCCCTGACAGTAACTCGACGATCTTGCTTTACATGCTGCTGCACATCCGCGATAGTTTTGTCCGTTACTGATGTTGATGGACGGCCAGATTTAGGGTCATTTTCAACGGTTTCGCGTCCTTCTCTAAATCGTCCAATCCATTTACAAATACTGGTTTTCTTCAGTGCTGAGTCCCCATAAACTTTATCTAAATCGGCCTTAATTTCCGATGAAGACTTTCCGAGTTTAACGTAAAACTTTACAATTACTCTCTGCTCAAATAAAACGTCATCCGACATTGTGAACCGCTAACGCAGTATGTGATGTCATTGAAATGACGTCACTCTTTTCTTATTTGCCTATGACGTCATTTAAACGCTTGAGTAAGTAACCAGGTAATTAATGTTCATCTGTGCAAATTTTTGTTATCTTAAGTAAAGTAGTTTTTGAAATAATCGGGTGGTTCGCGTTCTTTCTGATCACCCCACGTATTTCGTAGAAGTGAATGGGTTTTATGGATATTACCGCGGGTTAATCTATAGATGGTTTTGCATGTGAAATATCGTTATGTGATAAAAACAGTCTGACATTCGTTGGTTTATGAGATAAAAAAATTATTAAACTCGTCATGGAAAAAATGTTATTAAGCTTGCCAAAGGCTCGCCTAATAACAATTTCCCTAGACTCGTTTAATAAAATTTTATCTCAACGGCAACTCATATCAACAGATCCTATATATAATACTACATTTCTGTGTGGTCGAATCAGGACGCATTGCGTGTGTAAAGGGGAGCCTATCAAATAGGGGAAAAAGCTGACCATGGAAATCAACAATCAGATTGCTTCTTCTTTGCAGTATGATCTTGCTCTGCACAGTCAGCAAAGGCTGGTAATGTTGCTTGTGGCAGTAAAAAGCTAGTGTTATCCATATTTTGAATGTACCTGTAGATTGTATATGGTCGTCAGAGGTTGTCTAGCTGATCGCAAATCGTTCTATTTTCCGCCATATCATGTTAACACCCGAGGTCATGCATGACTCAGTAGCGAAGTGCAGGACCTGTGACCCGGAGGCCCTGGATTCGAGCCTCACTGGATCCACTAGGTTTTCCGTACGAGTGTCCTTTGCCAAGAAGATTTAGAATCTTGCCTAGTAATGGTGAAAGTCAGGAAAAAGATGAATATGTGAGCTGTCGCCGTGACATGTCTGAAATAATGTTGAAAGTGGCGTAAAACACCATTCAATCATTCAATGCTACCACCCATAATGAAGTTAGGGAAAAAGATTTGTCTGACATTTTAATATATCTTGCCCGGCCAGGTGGCTCAGTGGTTAGCATATCTGACTTGTGACCTGAAGGTTGCGGGTTCGATACCCGGTTGAGGCGAACTTTCTTTTCGGCGATTTTTCGCCTATCACCTCTGGTGCATGGAAGAAAAGGAGTTAGTGGCTTTGGAAAGAAAGTTGTGTCAGTACTGCTGTGAGAAAGCCAGGAAACACATGGGTGCGTCAATGACCGCCATGATATGACCTAAGCTATAAAATTGCTGTTTAACATACATACAATACAAAAAAATCTGATATATCTTTTTTCGTATAGGTACACCGGGATACGCATTCATAAGGAAAACCACATGGCAAGAGGTTTGTGATACGACCGGGAGTCAGTGTACACTTGTAAGGGAAACCGTAGAATCAGAAAGAGATACCAGCTCTCCAGATGTGCTGTTTGGAGGTTCTAACCAACGGCGTAAACAGAACGACAAGTCTGTGCGAGACAAGAACCCGCTAGATTTCAACAGTAACGATTCTAAGCGAAGTCTAAACCAGCAATATTACAGATCCTACCCATTTGTAAACCCGTCGTCATTACTAAATGACGAATCGGAAAGGGTTTCGAAGCAGCCGGTTTTCCAGGACTATGGATCAAAATTGGATCAACTTAGAACACGGAAAGCACTGCAGGCGGCTACACAAATTGAACAGTGGCTACAGAAGCGTACTAGAGGGAGGACAGAGGGATTCATATGATCACCTTAAGACCCAAAACTTGAACACTTTGAATTCTACAACAACTTTTCCTTTTGTCATATATATATGAGCTGTACTCTGGCAAAACGGGGTTTATTTAAAGCATCCCCGTGATGCATTATACTAAGCACTCTTCATATATGGTCTGTAACACGCGAAAAGGGGGTATTCGGACGTTTGCGAAAAAATCCGTCTAGGATCAGCCTGCGCGGACTCCGAAACGACGCTTACCGTTTTTATGTAATTTTCTGTTTTGCGCAAGTCTACTGTAGCACAAAATCTAATGTAGTCGTAAAGTGCCGTCTCGGATTAGCCTGCGCGGACTGCGCAGGCTGATCCGAAACGACAATTTACGCAAATGTCTGAATGCCTCTTTTCGCGTGTTGCAAGCCATTATTATCATGGATTCCCTAAAATCCATTTTGTTTAATGACCGGCTGTATGATGAAATGGACAGATCCTTTCACATACACAAAATTTACAGATAGCAAAAAGTTTCGGCCCACGCTGGCTGACACGGGTCGATACTTTTTGCAGATGCATTAAGCCCCCTTTTCACAGAGCATGGGTCATGTTTTTTGTTTAAATCAGTGACTGGGTTAATGTCGTCGAAGTTAATGTCGTCGTCAGTTTTAGGGTATGTTGTTGTAATTTGAAGTTAACAATTAGAGAATTATCTTAAATATAGTTAAAAGGATAAAATATTTGTTTTGTTTCCGTTATTGTGTTCATACCGATATTGCAAATTTAACGTGAATGCTTTGTTTAGAATGAATATTCTTTATCACATAACCTCCCTTGTTTGCAGTGTAATACGGGCGGAAAGGCCGCGAAGCGGCCTTGGAGCCCGTCTATAGGTAACATGTATGTGTACCAGTCTACAAAATCGCATTATGCTAGGGGAAAAAAAAAAATTCCGAGAAGTTGCAAAAACGTACAGGGAATACTTCGGCTTTCTAGGTGCGGTTACAGTGGTAGAGTCCACGTGCAAATTCTCGTCGAAAAGGTGGGGGGGGGCGTAAACATCACTCGGAAAATATCGGCGATTTGGTTTACACATATTGGAGGTGTCTGGGATCTCTTGCATATTCGAATATCTGTCCCCCAAATCAATGTAAATTTGCGTCACAACAGTCATTTGTCATTAACAACGGATAGAGAAATTTGTTTTGCCGATTTTAATGAAGTTTTCTGAAAAGTCAATTAACAGAATAGGTACTCGAGAGATTCCGGAGAGCAAATCAAATCTAACCGGTTCAGGTTACGGAAATGGCCGAGTGACGAGAGTGTTTACAAACATACCGGTGGATAAGGGATTTCCCAGAGCTTTCCATACACTTATTTTTCAGGCGCTTTCAGAGCTCCCCAAACGTATTTAGGATTATTGAAATCGTTTTACTGCTGAACAGATGGCGTCATCATTTCACTGGAAAGAAGTTTTATTCCTTAAAGATCTTCCGAGGGCTGAAATTACGAACTTCAACCGAGCGAAATTTGCGAAGCGGACAAACCCCATACCGGCATTGCACTACAGTAGCCCTTGGCCTTACATAGGTAAGATAAGAATGTCGGTGTTTTATCTTTTAACTTTCTAAATGTTAATTTTTGCCATCATCCCTTTCAAGAACGATACGCGCCTTCAAACTTGCAAATAAATATGTAAAGGGGGGGTTGCAGAAGGGAAGCGACTCTACGCAACTTAAAACGACCACCATTTTCTTACACGGTATGTATTTTCTTATGTTGTTGCAATAACACGCTAGATTTGTGTAATTTCTGTAAGCAGAAAAAGTGTAACACGATTATTGCAGTTATTGCACTGTTTGCATAGGTACTGAAGAAAGCCTAGAGTTGATGACGATATTGAAATTGGTTTTCGTGCACCATGAAACACTGCACAGGTCACTAGCATTTTCTCCTTTACCCACAATGTTTTCATAAGCCTTCTTTCATAGGGTTATTTAAAGTCAGGATTGTGTGGTGAAGGGTTAAGAGTTGACATCTACACCAATCTGAATGTCGACAAGTAAAAACATAGTGACAAGTACAGATACTATTTTCTCCTTTGTCACAATGTTTTCAATAGGGAAGCAGAGGTAGGAAAAAAAAGCTTGAATTTTGTTGAATTCCAAATAATTTTATAACTAGCCCAGGTTGATAAAATGATCTTTTTAGATTTTCAATATCATCCCAAACTTCAATATCTCATGACTGAATATAGATCTAGTATGAGTTTTTTTAACAATGTTTTATGCCATTTTCAACATTATTTCAGACATATAATGGCAACAGCTAACACATTGGAATTTAGCATGGTATTAGTTTGTAATTTTAACTATTGATTAGTATGAAAGAGAAGTATGACAGAATTTATGGAATTGTATTTCCATAAAGATACATTCTTGCAGCTAAAGAGACAAAAATGCTGTTGAAAGTTGACAGTTAAGAATGGTTCAGAAGTAAGTCATGTAAACATAGATAAAACACCAATATATCGTCGGTTTACTTCCAAAACCTCGTAACTACAGCTTGTTACAAGCTGTAGTTACGAGGTTTTGGAAGTAAACCGACGATATATTGTTGTAAGGGATGAGGGATTTGTCTTTGATTTAAAACCAGAGATGACAGCAGTCGTTTCTTTGAAGACCGCAAGAAAATGACATGCATTTTCTATCCGACGTAATCTGTGCAACCCTTCAAACCGTTTGGGACAACATTTAGTATGAAAATACAAGTATAGTTTCATAAAATAAATATTAAATGGGTTTAAAAAAAAAATGGCTGAAAAATGAGTGTAGATGTGTGTTTACTCCTTTCCTAGAATCAGATTGGTTCAATTTGAAAGCATTTGCAGGTGACAAATGTGCCTCAAACAATTGGTTTTGTCATTGAAAGGATAGAAAGAAATTTATTGTCAGCAAATTAATTCAATTTTGACGAATCTCAAATTTTGTCATAAATTGTACTGAATAATTTACCATAGAAATGATTTGCAAAGGCCTGTGGGGATGTCACATGATCAGTTTTATATGTCGATTATGTGGGATCACATTCATATAGTTACAGTGACGTCATTTCCTATCTCATGAAGATAGACAGATTTCACGACTGCAAAATGACTGTCCCCTTATTCAACCTTTGAAGGGCAACACTCAGATTGAATTGCTAATGCAGACAGTTCAAAATGAGCAGTTTTATCTTGAATCCACTATTTGCTTCTTTGCCAAATATTATGGAAAAACAGCTTTGAAATCACAGTATATGCAGCTTTAGTTCAGACTTAGAATATCCATTTCATTTGTTTAGCACTATCAGTGTTCCACAAGTAATTCCCACTTGCAGTAGAAAATTTAAATACTAGTATGCACTGAGCTGCTAGATTTGGCAGTACATGTATTTCTTATACTTTACCATAGTATTTTAACCATGCTGTCTGAAAAGGGGGCATAATGCATCTGCAAAAAGTATCGACCGAGGTCAGCCTACACAGTCTGTGCAGTCCGTGCAGGCTGACCTGGGTTGAAACGTTTTGCTATTAGTCTATTTTCAGCATATCAACGGACCATTCTGCCATCTGATTTATTCAGTTGTTGGACAAAATTGGTTTTATGGATCCATAATTATGATATGACTTGTTTGGTAAAAAGGATCACAGAGAAGCATTAATCCTTCATCAAACAATCCCTGGTTTTAATGACCCTGGGCAAGAAAGTCTTTGAAGACATTGTAGGTAAAGGAGAATCGCTTCCTACAATTAATTTCTCCATTACCACAACATTTTTTACACTATCAAGGAACTTTAGCTCATTGGTATCATTTTTAAATTTGTCTGCTTCTCTAATATTTCAATATTTTTATTTCTTTCAGGTGCTTGCATAAAATTACAAGTTTGTAGCATTCAGGAGGCCAGAAAAGAGCTAGAGAAGTATTGGTAGCTAGATAAAGAAACAGTCAACTACCAGAGAGTTTGAGCAGTGAAAGTGATATGGACTAATTAGCCACTAACCATACCATTAGTGCTGATGCATATTGACAGCTTGAATTGGACCTTCTTTTAGAACCCTAATCAAAACTGTATGATAAAAGGCGTATTTGCTTGAATATACATTAAAAAGAATACAATGTAGTCCCTTTTCTCACAAATACTTTTGTTAGCTGTGTTGCAAATCACTCTTGCAAGATGCTTCATTTCACAATTATAGCTTAACTCTTTACCATATGAAAAATTATAGTCTTGTTCAAATTGAAACCAATTGCAAACATCAAAATGAATTAAACTCAACAACTGGAATTTGTTTTGGGAAGGGCAGAGAACATTGTAAGAAAAGGAGAAAATGCTGGTTACCAGCATTTTCTTCTTTTGCCACAATGTTTTCAAGAGCCATCTTCCTTAGGGATTTTGCTAAAGGGTTAATAGACTTCAGCCGTAGAACATGGTAAAAATGCTGCAAAAGGAGGTACATATAATGTATTTTTTCAAAAACAACTGCTCCTTTTCCAACGTTTAAGCAAATAGAATCATTGTAGATTATTTCTCACATGTGGTAGAAAGTCTAGTTTGTGATGCATCTTAGCCCATTGTGAGTGGTAGCTCTGTATTTCACCTGTACAGTGTGTGCATTAATGAGTTAAACTGTAATAACTGGAAACGAATTGGTCTGCATAATTCTATGTATTATTTAAGAACAAAAAATTGCAATCTATGAAAAAGAAAGTTGGCTAATAAATTTTTATCTTAAACATGTCTTATTACTTTTTCAGCCTTGCCCTTACCTGTTTGACTCAAAGTCCTATGTTGGCACAACCCTGAAGGTATCTGAAAACATTGTGTCCTGGTTCAAAAGTAAATTACTTTAGAAGGCACATAGACATGGATGGTCAAAAAGACAAATTTACAATATTGCCATCATGTGAATCTAAAACCAAAAGGATTTGTCATAATCCAAATACAGTTTTACATGATCACAGCTACTCATGTATCAAAAACAGAAAATTACCATGAGTGGTGCATTTAATTTCTGTTCTCCAGACCTTCTCAATTTGGTTTAGTCCAAAATTTTGTTGTTTGGGAAAGGGTTAAACAGTGCTTTTCCTTTTCCAACAATGTTTTCTACTGCACCAATATCAAGTTATTAGAGCCACTTAACTGTTAATGCTTTCGGTTTTGACCAGTCTAACATTTAGTTATTTTGTAAAAGGTTAGTGCGGAGTTTGTTTTTTTTTCATTAGTAAATGAATTGTAAAGCAGCAGGGGTTTGAATTACCATAAGATATCATAGTGATCTATACAGAATAATTGTTTTTGAATAATGTAAATATAAATCCCATGCAAATTGATTTCATTTTGCAAAATGGAAGTTGTTTTCAGTTTGCAACATGGAAATTTTTTGGCAGTATGATCATGATTTTTAACATTTTAGTGTTACTAGTTTCAAGTCATTGTAACATATATATTTTTGTGATACAGTATTTGAATTTTAAAAATTGCTGTTAAAGTGTAGAATCTAAAAAGGTAATTTTGCTTTGCCTTTCCGCCCGTATTTAGGCTTTGCCTATTTTCATATTATGACTATTACGAATTTTCTTATCCCATACACGTTTAATATCACAATTGTGTGACGTCATTTTTGACGTCATTTTGTTCGTATTTCGTAGAAGTGAATGGGCTTTATAGATATTACCGTGGGTTAATCTATAGATGGTTTTGCATCTTCTTATCTATGATTTGTGAAATATCGTTATGTGATAGAAACAGTCCGACATTCGTTGGCTTATGAGATAAAAAACTTATTAAACTCGTCAAGAAAAAATGTTATTAAGCTTGCCAAAGGCTCGCCTAATAACAATTTCCCAAGACTCGTTTAATAAAATTTTATCTCAACGCCAACTCACATTAGCAGATCCTATATATAATACTACATTTCTGTGTGGTCGAATGAGGACGCATTCCGTGTGTAAAGGGGAGCGTATCAAATAGTGGAAACAGCTGACCATGGAAATCAACTTCTTCTGTGCAGTATGATCTTGCTCTGCACAGTCAGCAAAGGCTGGTAATGTTGCTTGTGGCAGTAGACCTGTAGATTGTATATATTCGTCAGAGGTTATCTAGCTGATCGCAAATCGTTGTATTTTCCGCCATATCATGTTACCACCCGGGGTCATGCATGACTCGGTAGCGAAGTGCAGGACCTGTGACCCGAAGGCCCTGGATTCGAGCCTCACTGGATCCACTAGGTTTTTCGTACGAGTGTCCTTTGGCAAGACGATTCAGAGTCTTGCCTAGTAATGGTGAAAGCAAGGAAAAACATGAATATGTGAGCTGTCACCGTGACATGTCTGAAATAATGTTGAAAGTGGCGTAAAACACCATTGAATCATTCAATGCTACCACCCATAATGAAGTTAGGGGTACTGTGGAATGAGATTCCGTATTCACCAACCATCTATAAAAACTTATTCTCAAGAATTTTCTATATTTGATTGAGAGTAACACAACTTCTGATTGGTTGAACCAAATGGTAAGCCAATCGGAAGTTGTGTTACTTGATAATTTTATAATGACGGGGGCATTCTTCAGCAATGTCCCTTGATTCCTCTCCAGTGGGCCTACTCATGCTCCTGATAAGAGGTTTACTTTGTTTTTATCCTTGATTTTCTTGCACAACACAGGTATATTCTTGAGATATTATCTCAACTCATACATGTCAGATTGTTTTCAAAAATTGGTTTAGCGCTTTTCTCTGAATTGATTGAGAACAGAAATTGCATAAAATTTACATGAGTCCTTACATATACGTCATAAATTGAATTATATTTATCCTAGCATCCCCAAAAGAATCAACGATAAAAACAAAGGAATACAGGTGGAAGGACCAAATTGTTATTTGGTTACCTTTAGTCTTTATCTTAAATTGCAAGGAAGATAATTTGACTAATAGGAATGGTCCCCATTAGCCTAAGAATATTTTGTAGAATGGTTGGTAAATCTAGACCCAGGTTTTCTGTACGATCGTCCGTCCGTAGACACAATTTTGTGTTTGCTTGTCATTTTTGTCTCCCAATGTGGCTGAGATATAAATGAAAAGCTATGCCTTCAGTTTCCAATATGTTTGGTCAACCCGTTTCTTTGTGACTTGCATAAACATTAGGAAAATGATTTTGGACAAGCCAGAAATCGAATATCTAACCCCTGGTTTACAACGCTCATCCACCCAGCATAATCGGTAGCATACAGACGTTGAGTCTAGGGATCGCTAATTCGAATTCGCGGATCGGCTAAGCTCCTTCCGAGCATAGATGATAGTTATTGCGAGAGGACTCATTCCTCTCTCACCGCTGATCTTTTTGTGTGGTATGGTATGGTGTTTAACGCCGGTTTCAACATTATTTCAGTTATATCGCGGCGGCCGGTGCACCTATCCATGCTTTCCTGAATTTCCTTTTTTCCAGTACTCCGTACAATATTCTTTCTAAGCCACTGTTTGCTTTCCCAAATAACCATCGTCGAAACAATAGTCAGCGGTGAGAGAGAAATGAATCCTGTCGCAATGACTATCAACAATCCTTGGAAACAAATTTGCCGAGCCGTGGATCGAACCAGCGACCTGCTGTTCTCAAGTCCTGAATGCTACCGACTGAGCTACCGGGGCTCAGCACTGATCTTTGTGTCAACAACGGTTATGTGGGAAGGCAGTTAATGGCTCAGGAAGATCAAACAATGAAAACTGCAGGATTCAGTGGCTTATTATTCTATGCAGGACAACGGTATAAAAAGTCCTTCTTTACCAATCACGACTTAAGTGGTTTTTGCGTATGGCGTAGATCAAGATCAGACTACACAAAATGTGCAGTCTGATCTTGAATCTACACCGTCCGCTACGTGATACTCATCTATGATAATAGCAATCTTCAAAAAAAGCGGAAATATACCTTTAAAACCGGGTAAAAAAGTAGAATTTCTGGACTTAGCAGTGGCACACCTTTATTGTTACTTTAAGGATAGGGCAGCCTAATGGGATGCGTGTAACATCGCCTTTCATCGCCAAAATATCGTACGGATTCGGCTTAGACTCGGGTAATCCGTAATCGATGCCGGAACCAGCGTCTATCGGCCGATCGATTACGGATTACCCGAGTCTTAGCCGAATCCGTACGTTTCTTCGGCGATGAAAGGCGATGTTACACGAATTCCACTAGGGTGCCCTATCCTTAAAACCGAGCCTGGAAGCTCAATTGCATGCTCGGTCCAATTCTTTACGACGATTGATGATAGTAATTTCGATAGGTTTATTTGCGGATTTGCTATATAGCAAATCCGGTTACTGTAATCGTTTTGACCGGAAGCAAATACATCATGCGTAACGACGCATGCGCGCTCACTTTCAGTTTTGCATGGCTGGCATGGGACGAACAACGCAGATCTACAAATGATATTCAGCTCTGACCCTGAACAAATCATACAAATAAGGTTTCATTTCTTTATCGAAATTTCTTCAAAACTAAAACATTTGTCAGTTTGAAATACTATAAAGACCTAAACAAAGTTTGTTCTTATTTTTTAATATGGCCATATGCGTATGAACATTGTTTACACAGACTGCCCTCGTTTTCATTCAAGAAACGTTCATTCATAGCTTGTATCGTTCGCTGCCAAAATAAACAATGACAGTAAGCAGTATTTTCTCAATAAAATTACATTTGCAACCATAGTATTATATCAGATATCTTTAACTGTTCAGACAGCTAGCTAGAATTTGGCCGTAAATAATTTAAAGCCCTTTCGAGAACGAATATACAGTACCCATAAAGTTGACTCGGTACCTTGTTACTGCCCTTCGTATAACGCTATCGATGGATTTCTGAATTGTTTGAAACATTTCTGCGAAACGTTTGAAGGAATGGAGATCGTGCAGTCTATCCAAAAAATTATTTGATGTTTGATTTATGCAATACTGCGTTAGTAAAGTTTTCAAGATTTCTGTCTAGTTATCGAAGGGTCATTGAGAAATCCTTCGTTTACAAACGGCCCCGATCAAGTACGAACCCGGAACATGAATTTATACTGAGGATTTTTGTTGGGAAATCGTGTCCTTCTCAGTGAACTAGACATCCACTAACTTGAAGCCTCAGAGACTCAAACAAGCTCACTATTTGTCTTCAAGGTGTAGAAATCCATTTATACCCCTTCTGATCATTAAATTTCATTTTGTTACGTTTCATGCAACAAAAAAGAATACAGAATTTGCAGATAGATTTATGATAAAGGATCCACAGGAATGCATCTATACGTCTTTCTATCTAGACATGTACATTTAAATTCTTTGATATATTTTTGATGCTTTGAAATAGAAGTGCATGTACAGAGCAACTTGAACATATTTGTACTTTACTTATATAGTAAATTTTTATGATGAACTGCTGCTGCTGCTGAACCCATATTTAAGACGGTGACTGTGTTTTATGAAAACAGCAAGGAATTCAAATCTTCGAATGAAAGTATGCCTATAGTTTTTAAAGTTTTATAGAGGGACCCAATTCTTTTAACCATTAGGCTACTAAGTGCTACTCAAGGATCTTTTGCAGACAGTGATGATTAAGATCAGATTGCACAGAAAATGCAGTCTGATCTTCAATCTATACTGCCCGGTATTTTTCCCCAAAAATAACTTTAAAATAGTAATAATTGGAAATGTACATTCAACTTGAAAGTTTTATTTTGTTTATGTAAAGCTTATTTTTTACTTTGCATGGCAACTTGTCACACTGAGTGTGATCATGATCCTTTCTGGCTACTAAAGTACCTTCAGCTTTACCAAGGGCAGGGATTTACACATACGAAAAAAAGGACTATGTTCTGCCAGGTGATGAGTGATGATTTCAATTCTTTTCTTTAGACCATGAAAATGGATTCACTCAAAGCTGCATTGGATGTAATGAATAACCTTTTTACCAGTGTAAATATTGAATTTCAAGTATCTCATAATGCTACATCAGGTATTTTTTGCACATGTCCCTGCAATTGTTCAGTTATTTAGTATGCAAGGTTGGCAAAAAGCACATTAATATGAGTATTGACCAGGCCGGCTGTTTTACAAGCGGTCAATACTGGTCACAAGTGGTCGATTGGTGGTCGATTGAAGTGGTTGATTGGGATGATTTAATCACTGGCTTACATACCCGTCTGGTTTCTAGATTAACATTAAAAGCTCTCCTCTTACATCCTGTACATGAAGGTTTATTACATATTATCATCAGTATCATAGTTTTTATCAATAAGGTCCTTTCTTATTTGATCATAATTCAAAAGACACTATTGCTGGTCCACTGAAGAGGTTGTTGGATTGACTTTCCTTATCGAACTTACATAGATGTCTGTTCTTTTCAACCAAATAATTTTTATCTATCATCATTCCTTACAGAGAATGTAGATAATGTTTATAGTTCTACTCTCTCTCTCTCTCTCTCTCTCTCTCTCTCTCTCTCTCACCACAAACACACTTAGATTTTAAAAATATAGATAATTTAACATAGTCTATGGTCAAAGGTAGCATCCTAAAGCAGCCAATACATAATTTTCAAGTAAAATTGCAGAAAAAACTGTCACACATAGGCAAACATGTGAAATATACCTGTCATTAATCTATAGACATATTGAGGTATACATGAAGAAGGCTCTAACTGATTAAATAAAACAACGCTTAAGGATACATTAATCTATTTGAAGTATATTTAAGTGTCTACTTACACCTTTAAATTGCTGTCAAAACACATTGAATGGTGTAGAAGTTGCCTCTTTCTAACCCAGTGGGTGTGACTTAAATCATGTGTCCCTATTTGGGGTATTATACTGACACCAGGCTTTATTCCTAAAGTGTGAAATATTGACTCATATGCAATCATGATAATACATGTATCTTATCATCAAGCAATTGTGTAAGGTGTCAAACATGAAACCTGGGGACCTTATTTGGAACTTCTACACAGTTTTGGAAAAAATGCAAAGGCCAGCTGATGAGTACCCTTTGCAGGGACAAAACAGTTTTTCCACTCAAGTCAACTCTTGCATATTGATGAATCCAACACAAATCATCCACTAAATAGCATAACTGTCCTGTTAAAGCTCATCTGACCATTAAAGTTTCAAAATGACCACTACAAATATTCAATCGACAACTATTGACCACTTTTGGAGTATTGACCGGAGCGGTTTTAACCGGTTAAAACTGCCGCTTAAAACTGCCCCTGGTTTCGACTGCCCAACCTTGGTAGTATGACTAAAATTCACAAAGACACGGCTCAAAACTTCAAAAAGAAAACTTGATCTATATAGACACTGCAGAGAACCAGCCAAGCCCCAGTAAAACCAGAGAGGTACACAAATAAATAAGTTGTTGTCACTGTAAGACTGTCACAGTGTTGAAACTAATGTAACCACTAGAAATCAGTCATCCATCAAATTATTTTTGAAGGTAGTTACAATCAATTTCATGTTTTGTGGCATTGTATGAGTTGACCTCACTTTTCTTTTGTAAAATCATTATTTTCTTGACTTGTTTCTTTATGAAGATACTGGTAAATTTTCATTTATGTAACAGAAGGAAGGTACATTCAATATTCATGAATTACACATGGCCTAAATCTTAGAAACTAATGTAACCACTAGAAATCAGTCATCCATCAAATTATTTTTGAAGGTAGTTACAATCAATTTCATGTTTTGTGGCATTGTATGAGTTGACCTCACTTTTCTTTTGTAAAATCATTATTTTCTTGACTTGTTTCTTTATGAAGATACTGGTAAATTTTCATTTATGTAACAGAAGGAAGGTACATTCAATATTCATGAATTACACATGGCCTAAATCTTAGAAAATACTAAACACACCACTTAGTTTTCACCTTTCAAACTATTACATTACAATTTTGAGTTCAGGAATGAAACCAAGAACATTCTTTTGAAAGGAAAGAATAAATCATTGTACCTGAACAATCAAATTATTGTTTCTTGTTTGATTTTGTATTTCATTTTGAAATCAATAGTTTGAAGTTGTGTAGTAATTAGGAAGAACCCCTGAAGGATTCCTAGGTGTTAGAGTTATGGAAAGGACAATGTGCTTTCAGTAAGAACTGACACACAAAATACCACTGTTTCTATTTCCCTGAGAGGACTCCTGTGTTGTTTTCTTCTGAACTAAACCGTTTCAAAACAATGCATGCTTTACACCTCAGAATGAGGACAGTTTCTATGCTATGTAACAAGAGTAGATTAAGATCAGACCGCCTAACATAGTAAAATTCCATTCTTATAGGCACACTATTTTAGAATTGAATTGTTTACAGTGTACATGATTATACCAACTATATAAAAGTTTAGAAAGTGTTGTGTTTATAGCCTGACTAGATTTGTAAAATGCTGTTGTAAAAATCAAAACCTTGATGTCTGAGTACAGAAGTTTCAATATTCCAAAAGAGTCTTGCATAATGATGAATAATGATGATTTTTAGAAATGCTTAAAATGCTATAAAAAAAAAAAAAGAATATATATATATATATATATATATATATATATATATATATATATATATATATATATATATATATATATATATATATATTCTCTCATCATGTTTAGTGTAGCTATGTAAGCTCACATGTTTACAAACCCTAGGGTGAGCTGTTAATATTTTCAATCTTGTTTAAAGCAAAGTCTCAGACAAAATCCACCTTCACTAGTTCTTCTGAAAACCTTTGATTTTAGTTTAGCTAAAATTGCTAAATAAAGCTCAGCCAATTGGATAAGCTGTTTCAAATTTTTTCTGAACATCCTTCAAAATGGGATAATATAGCCACACTTACGTAAGTTAAAACACGTTGTATCCTTTATGGTGTTATGGGATGGGGAAAAACTACTTAGTAAGAATGAAAATTGAAAAACCTGTTGGTCTACCAATGTTTTCAAAAACTTAAGAGCCACATTTTGTGTGGCTGACAGAAATATTAGATTAAGGTTAACCTTGCAGGCTAATTTTAGATCATTTGATTAATTGAATGGTGTTTAATGTCACTTTCAACATTATTTCAGTCATATAACTGCTTCATCTAGCTTATTTATGTATGTTTTTAGGGGGGTTTAGCAGTACTAGGCTAGGGCTTTGAAGAGTCTTGCCTAAGGACACTCTCAAAGAAAATCATGGTGCTTTCAGTGAGGCTAGAACCTAGGCCATCAGGTACCAAGTCCTACACTTTACTGGTGAGCCATGCAGGACCCCATATCCATATTTAGTTAATTTTTGTAAGATTGTTCAGATTAGTATATGTCCACCATCTATGCATAAGTTACTTTTTGTTTTTTAAATCAAAACTGGTAATCAAATGGATTGCAATTTATTATTCATTCCTTCCCCATATGACAAATTTTAGGCACTTTAAATGCATCTGTAGACAACAGTTCAGAAATTGATACAAATGAACTGAAGTTCACTCATATGATTGAAAACACTGTTGGAACAGGAGAAAATACTGTTTACCAGAATTTTGTCTTTTTCCCATAATGCTTTCAATTGCCTATTTCCTTCAGGACTATTAACACGGAGTGTTTGGTATTTACTCCTTTAAGTGTTAAAATAAACCAAAAAATCAAAGTTTTCTCCAGATCCAGTTGTCAGATGCCATGACCTGACATGGATATGTTGTATACTGGTCTATCCCACAGATTAATGTAAAAGTATAGCTTGTGTTTTTATAAAGGGACACTTATACTGTCTTGCTATAGAGCTAGCTTTTGTAGCAACGTGGTAGAGCGTTCGCTTTGGGATCTGAAGGTTCTGGGTTCAATCCCAGCCTTGGAAGGCTATTTAACAGAACTGTTACAAATGCATATAATCAGTATTCGGAATACCTTATGGTTTGTCAAAAAAGATGACCTATATTTGACCCTTTAATTTTGAATTTTGTGTCATACAAAGTTAAATAGGGAGAATTTTTTTGAGGATTTTTCTTTTTTTAGCCCTTTAACACACGATAGATCCCATGTTTTATGAGTCCTGTGTAAAAGGGCTTATTAAAACTTTGTTGGAAAATAAGACATCAGTATTTCTTTTTTTTTATCCTAGAATTTTTTGTGCCCTATACAAATACAAACCACATAATCTGAGCCATATTTATTGAATTGTTTGTTAATGCTCTAAATATGGAGCTATTTAGCTTTTATATCAAAAATTATTATTATTATTATTTTTTTTTTTTAAGACCAATAACTACTACCAGATATATATTTCTTTTAATATAAAGTGTATGGTTAAATTCAGTAAATGATGAAATTTTGGGCGTTTGATAGTGAAAATGTACTTTAGCAATAGGTAACTCTGTTTATTTTTATCACATCAGATATAACGTCTTGATACTTATTTGAATATGAGTCATTGTCGACGATGCATGTTATTGATTATGTACAATTCTCACAAGGTTTTCCAAAACTGTGGCATGAAACCTAATAATAACCACTGAGGCTATGTAGCCTATTAAAGAAATACCAATTAAGATATATTTTTCCCTTAATCTTAGCTTTCTTCTGTAGTAATGATTTTCCAGCCATAGTTCAGTGATAAGTCATTTTTGAGTTTGGTGAGAGTATGAAAATCTCAATACCAGTAGTTGGTTTTAATTTGGGAGTGTCAAAAACTTTGTCCTCTTGTAAAGTGTTCAACAAGAAGGTGCAAAAATTTCATATTGCATACATGTGTAAGTAACAATATATTGCACTCTTTGATCAAATATGTTTATGATTGCTGAAACTGATTGACAGTTGTAGACCTTAAAACTTTGTTTTTACAGAATTATTATTATATATTATTATCACTGAAGCAAAAAATTTCCTGTTTTGTGTATTTTTTTTCTTTTTTTTTTAATCTTACTCATCAACAACTGAAGTATTCTATATATTTGTCAAAGAATTTTCACTTGTATAAAGCCACCTTGGTTTGTTTCTATATGTATTTCTAGTTTTTATGTTTACATGTAGCTACACTACACCATTCTGCTACAAAAAATGTTAAATTTTTGAATGATTTTAAAAGCTTTAGAAGAAAGGTCTTAGAATTCCGACGAAATAAACAAGTGTAAATTGTACAGGTCTTTTATAAAGAGCCATAATTATCTCTAAAACTTCTTCAGTTTATGCTGATATTAGCCTTGAAAAATATTCTTTTTTCAAGCCCGTACAATGTTATCAGTTTGACCTGAACCAAATACTGTCATATTTGCGCACTAACCATCCTACATTTAGTTTTAGCTAGTAAACTACAATGTCACGTTTTTAAACACTGTGTATACAGTCCTACGTATATTTAGTCCTAAATTGAATACTAGCATAAAATCATGTCAGATTGTTGGATCAAATTACTACTCTAATAAAGTAATAAAATAACAGTTGCTGCACAGCACACTTGGTAAACAACTTAGACTCCCATTGTCCTTGCTTACTCTATTTATTACTTATATATAATAGATCTACATGTATTACATATGATAAAAGATTTAAATTTTCATTACATCAAAACATAGCTTAAAACTGTTCAACAAATCCACTTTTCAGGACTTTCAGTCTTTTGATTTCCCATCTCACTTCTGAACATATTTTCGATGATCTTTGTGTGTGAAAGCAACCAGTGGCTTGGAAAGAATGTTGTGCGTAATACCGTTAACCTTTAGGACGGAAGGAACATCAGCCACCGCGATATAATTAAATAATTTTAGAAAGGGTGTAAAAGGAACGAACGAACGAACGAACAAAGGAATGAACGAACGAAAAATTCAATCAAGAGGCGAACGAAAAAACGAATTAAAACCGAATCAACAGATAAACGAGCAAACAATAAATAAAGGTATAATCTTCAATCAAGTACAAATATGATGAACGACACTGCTTTTAAAACATTGTGAAAAAATGAGGAATTCATTCTTTTCCTACAATGTTTTCTTCGTCAGTTATTAATCCGCAATCGATGCGGGGAACCAGCGTGTATCGGCCGATCGATTATCGATTACCCGAGTCTTAGCAGAATCCGTACGTTTTTTCGGCGATGAAAGGCGATGTTATAAGAATCCCATTAGGGTGCCCTATCCTTAAGTCTATTTGAGAAGGTAAAGTGACTAAATGGGTAATGTTCCATAGCAATTGTCCGAGATACTTATCGTATGTCGTGTGGCTACCATCCCGTCACCGCCAACTACAAATGACCCAAGTCTTTTACTTAACCATAAGGATACTGATGACAAATATGAGTCTCCTTTTCCAAATAATTCAGATGAAGATCAGGCTGCACAGTACCTGAAGCTTGATCTTGGATGCGCACTATCTGATTTTATGATCTTAATACTTGACTACACAATCCCGACTTTTAACTACCCAAGGAAAGAAGACTTTTGAAAACATTGTGGGAAAAGGAGAAAATGCTGGTAACCAGCATTTTCTCCTTTTCCCACAATGTTTTCTAACCTTTCAGAAACAAATTCAATTATTTGAGGCACATTGGAATTGTAGTCTGTAAATGCTTTCAATTTGGACCAGTCTAAAATTTCCTTGTCTGTTAAAAACTTATGTGATAATCAAGTAAAAAAAGCTGTCATTGGAATTGCAACTATTGTTCTTTCATCTATACTGACTGGAAATGTTCGTTGCACCTATTGTTTAACCTTTATATTGCTTAGAGGGACTGCATACGATTTTGCGGACAGTGTAGATCAAGATCAGACTGCACACAACGTGCAGTCCTGAACAGTATCTACTGTGTCAGATACGGTGAAATTTTCCCACGTAAAAAGCCATAAATTGGCTACATGGTAATTTTTTTATAATGTTTAGAAGTATCTATTTCACGCATTTGCTCTGTAATTGTTTAATTGAATTTCCACCCATATGAATCAAATTGATATCGCCCATATTTAAATTAATTATTGATGGAAAGTGGTTGGGGTGGGGGTCTACTAACAAAAGTATAAAAATGAAAGAATTATCTGTTGGCGTAGTGGTTCTGATCAGTATTATTCGAGTGTTGCGTCCAAGTTACATCAAGGAGATATACGTTCACTATGCATTGCCTTGCTGGGACGGTAGCGTTGATGACGAAGTTGACCATGGTGGCAGTTTTACTTACAGATAGGTGACAAATACTTTTAAACTTTTACAATTTTGCTACAAATGTTTATAGTTTGTGATGGGTTACCTAAATTACACGTGACAAGAAAAGTCTACCAGCTTGGCATATGGGCTCTGCATTTGAATGATTCTTCTTAAAGGCCCACTGGCGATACAAGGTAAACAATTCCGGCGTCAAACTTCAGGCATCTTTAACCCTTATTCTGCTAAATAAGTTAAATAAAGATTACAAGCTGATAGTAAAAACCCGAATAATGTTATTTTAAACTTTTATTTCTTGAAGAAAAACATCTCTGTATTGGACAATGTAGATCCAAGATCAGACTGCACGTTCTGTGCAGTCTGATCTTGATCTGCACTGTCCGCAAAAGGTCATTGAGTCTCGCTTATCAGCTTAAGGTTTAATTCGAGTGATATTTTATTTTTGAATTTCCTTCCGAACTATTTGACATTGTGACAGCTGTGTAATTAAAAATCGAGTAGAGATTAAAAACCTGGTTCGGATTTTAATCTGTTGTATGGATAACCTTACTATTAAAAAAAAAAACGTCAACGTCATTTACTATTCAAAATTCGATTGTCCTCTCAGTCTTTAGTCACATTTCCTGACTACATTCTTGAATTACCAAGATTTTTCTAAAATTTTCTGAAAGCGATGCGATTTGTTTTCGGCTTTACCGAATTATTTATCTAATAAGAATGTCCATTCTATGGTGGCATATTTCTGCCAAGAGATACTAGATAACTATTGCGTTGATTTAAGAAAACTATCGCGATAAAACAAACCTTCCTGGAAATATTTGCTAGATACTGAAAAAATTTCTCGATAGAAATATCGGGATAATTCTCACTCTTATCATGATATTTTTGCTGTCGTGCCCAAAACTGACAATAACGGCATCTATCATTGTAAAATTTTCTAGACAACAAAGTTTATCGTGATATTTTTTTTCATAAATCTTGTCACTATCTAGATAAAATTTCCAGGAAACTTTCAGTTATCGTGATAGTTTTTTAAAATTATCACAATAGTAACACTGTATCTCGTATCTCGTGGCAGAAATATACCACCATAGCTTTCCTTTCTAATTAATTAATTATATGGTGTTTAACGCCGTTTTCAACATTATTTCAGTTATATCGCTGCGGCCAGTGCACCTATCAATGCTTTCCTGGAGTCTCTTTCACTAGTACTCCGCACAATTTTCTTTCCAAACCACTGGCTGCTTTCCCACATAATCATCGTCGAAACAATGGTCAGCGGTGAGAGAGAAATGAATCCTGTCGCAGTGACATCAATCCTCGGAAAGAAATTGGCCGAACCAGGGGTCGTAGCCAGGGATCTAATCCTGTATCCCGTGTTTTTAAGTCCTGCACGCTACCGACTGAACTAGCAGGGCTCGGCGCTTTCCTTTCTAAAAATCGGTTTATAATGTATGGTTTGTACTGTGTTTTTTTTTTTCATAATTTTTCAGAATCAGTCGAATTCATTGTCTGCAGTTACTTTCAACTTGGAAGAGTCAAGAATTAATTCTTTTGAAAAGAGTTAAAGAGCGTTTTGCCTTAGGAGACAAAAAATTGTTCAGTTGGCTAGCTACTGAAACAGATTTGTCTGACATTTTAATATATCTTGCAACTTAGAACACGGAAAGCACTGCAGGCGGCTACACAAATTGAACAGTGGCTACAGAAACGTACTAGAGGGAGGACAGAGGGACTCATATGATCACCTTAAGACCCAAGACTTGAACACTTTGAATTCTACAACAACTTTTCCTCTTGTCATATGTATATATATATAAGCTGTACTCTGGTAAAAGGGGGTTTATTTAAAGCATCCCCGTGATGCATTATACTAAGCACTCTTCATATATGGTCTGTAACACGCGAAAAGGGGGTATTCGGACGTTTGCGAAAAAATCCGTGTCGGACCAGCCAGCGCGGACTCCAAAACGACACTTACCGTTTTTATGTAATTTTCTGTTTTGCGCAAGTCTATTGTAGCACAAAATCTAATGTAGTCGTAAAGTGCCGTCTCGAATTAGCCTGCGCGGACTGCGCAGGCTGATCCGAGACGACAATTTACAAAAATTTCTGAATACCCCTTTTCGCGTGTTGCAAGCCATTTTTATTATGGTCCCCCTAAAATCCATTTTGTTTAATGACCGGCTGTATGATGCAATGGACAGATCCTTTCACATACACAAAATTTAAAGATAGCAAAAAGTTTCGGCCCGAGTCAGACGGCGCGGACTGCGCTGGCTGACATGGGTCGATACTTTTTGCAGATGCATTAAGCCCCCTTTTCACAGAGCATGGGTCATGTTCTTTGTTCAAATCAGTGACTGGGTTAATGTCGTTGAAGTTAATGTCGTCGTCAGTTTTAGGGTATGTTGTTGTAATTTGAAGTTAACAATTAGAGAATTATCTTAAATATAGTTAAAAGGATAAAATATTTGTTTTGTGTCCGTTATTGTGTTCATACCGATATTGCAAATGTAACGTGAACGCTTTGTTTAGAATGAATATTCTTTATTATATTCCTATCAGTGAATTACTGGGATTTCTCAGTGTATTATTTTTTCAGTTTTTCACAGTGAATAACATCACTAGTGATGATATGTTATCGTCACTAGTGATGATATAGTTTTAGAATGTTTGCCGGAACTACTTTTTTTCCTATATTGCTCACAGTCTAATGTTTCTGTCTCTGCTTCACACATCCTTAAAAAACAATTGCACAGTGAAAAGATTTTCGGTACAGTCTTTCCAAACAATCTTGACCTTGTGGGAGAAATCTTTTGAAAACATTTCGAGAAAAGAAGATAGCTGGGAGAAAGCTCCTGGAAATTGTTGTGGAAAAACGAGAAAATACTATCAACCAGCATTTTCTCCCTTTTCCATAATGTTTTCTATCCTATCAGAAAACCTAAGGTCTTTCATACCAATTTAGTATTTGTCATCTGGAGATATTTTTAATTTGGAAAAGTCTTAAACTTGTCATGTGTAAAAGGGTAAACTGTTTCTTTTTCTAATTTCATGTGGCTGATTTTAAATTGAAAAGGCGCAAAACAATACATGCCTTCAAATGGATAGAAATATGACGTAACATACCCTCGAGCGTTACGTCATGTTGCGTCAGCTGCTTCTGCCAAAAATGGATCATGTGTTTGTAAAGAAAAGTCATATACATGTATACCCGTTCTTGATAATTATTAGCAAACAAAAGGAGAATTAGGAATATAATAAATAGAATAATCAACTGGTGGTGTGTGATATTCAAAATCTGTTACTCGAATGGGGTTTGATACGGTTAAAAAACTCGTCCTTCGGACTCGTTTTTCAACCGCATCACACCCCATTCTAGTGACAGATTTTTAATATCACACACCATAAGTTAATTATCCTCTATTTATCACATAACCTCCCTTGTTTTCAGTGTAATATGACTATTACGAATTTTCTTATCCCATACACGTTTAATATCACAATTGTGTGACGTCATTTTTGACGTCATTTTTGTACGTACGAGGGGTGATCAGAAAGAACGCGGACCAGTGCCTTTATCGGAATATTGTTATAAAAATCAACTTGGAATGTTTACTGTTTTTCAAAGTAACCTCCTTTGTGTTCTATGCACTTATTCATTCTTGATTCCCATGCGCGAAACACGTGCGCGAGCCCGTCACGTGACATCACTCTCAACGACCCGGTCATGGCATGGGTTAGCTCCTCTCTGCTCTCGTAGCGCGTGCCACGTAGAGAATCTTTCAAAACAGGAAATAGCCAAAAGTCACATGGGGCCAGGTCTGGACTATAGGCAGGATGGTCTGATGTTTCTATGTTTAGTTTTTTCAAAACTTCCTGTACAAGTTTGGCTTTGTGAGCGGGAGCATTATCTTGATGTAAAATGACGCCTCTCCATAGAAGTTCCGGCTGTTTTTTTCGGATGGCCTGTATTAAATTCATTCGAATAATGCTGGCATAATACTCAGCATTGACTGTAGTATGTATAGGTACAACATGATTTAGAAGAAAACGTTGAGAAGAGAAAAACATGATGCACATAACTTTACCAACAGACTTAGAAAGTTTGGCTTTAACAGGGGACGGCGATGTTGGATGTTTCCATACACTGCTTTGTTGTTTAGATTCGGGCTCGTAAAAGTGTACCCATGTTTCATCGCATGTCACAATACGATCAGTAAAGTTTGATCCTTCTTTCCTTATGCGTTCTAAAATTTTAGAACAAATTTCGACCCTAACCCCCATTTGCTCGGGCGTCAGTAGCCGAGGCACCCACCTTGCACAAACACGCGACATTCCAAGTTTGTCAGTTAAAATCTCTTGTGCACTTCCATAGGAAATGCTAAATGTGTCAGCTATTTCCCTGACAGTAACTCGACGATCTTGCTTTACATGCTACTGCACATCCGCGATAGTTTTGTCCGTTACTGATGTTGATGGACGGCCAGATTTAGGGTCATTTTCAACGGTTTCGCGTCCTTCTCTAAATCGTCCAATCCATTTACAAATACTGGTTTTCTTCAGTGCTGAGTCCCCATAAACTTTATCTAAATCGGCCTTAATTTCCGATGAAGACTTTCCGAGTTTAACGTAAAACTTTACAATTACTCTCTGCTCAAATAAAACGTCATCCGACATTGTGAACCGCTAACGCAGTATGTGATGTCATTGAAATGACGTCACTCTTTTCTTATTTGCCTATGACGTCATTTAAACGCTTGAGTAAGTAACCAGGTAATTAATGTTCATCTGTGCAAATTTTTGTTATCTTAAGTAAAGTAGTTTTTGAAATAATCGGGTGGTTCGCGTTCTTTCTGATCACCCCACGTATTTCGTAGAAGTGAATGGGTTTTATGGATATTACCGCGGGTTAATCTATAGATGGTTTTGCATGTGAAATATCGTTATGTGATAAAAACAGTCTGACATTCGTTGGTTTATGAGATAAAAAAATTATTAAACTCGTCATGGAAAAAATGTTATTAAGCTTGCCAAAGGCTCGCCTAATAACAATTTCCCTAGACTCGTTTAATAAAATTTTATCTCAACGGCAACTCATATCAACAGATCCTATATATAATACTACATTTCTGTGTGGTCGAATCAGGACGCATTGCGTGTGTAAAGGGGAGCCTATCAAATAGGGGAAAAAGCTGACCATGGAAATCAACAATCAGATTGCTTCTTCTTTGCAGTATGATCTTGCTCTGCACAGTCAGCAAAGGCTGGTAATGTTGCTTGTGGCAGTAAAAAGCTAGTGTTATCCATATTTTGAATGTACCTGTAGACTGTATATGGTCGTCAGAGGTTGTCTAGCTGATCGCAAATCGTTCTATTTTCCGCCATATCATGTTAACACCCGAGGTCATGCATGACTCAGTAGCGAAGTGCAGGACCTGTGACCCGGAGGCCCTGGATTCGAGCCTCACTGGATCCACTAGGTTTTCCGTACGAGTGTCCTTTGCCAAGAAGATTTAGAATCTTGCCTAGTAATGGTGAAAGTCAGGAAAAAGATGAATATGTGAGCTGTCGCCGTGACATGTCTGAAATAATGTTGAAAGTGGCGTAAAACACCATTGAATCATTCAATGCTACCACCCATAATGAAGTTAGGGAAAAAGATTTGTCTGACATTTTAATATATCTTGCCCGGCCAGGTGGCTCAGTGGTTAGCATATCTGACTTGTGACCTGAAGGTTGCGGGTTCGATACCCGGTTGAGGCGAACTTTCTTTTTGGCGATTTTTCGCCTATCACCTCTGGTGCATGGAAGAAAAGGAGTTAGTGGCTTTGGAAAGAAAGTTGTGTCAGTACTGCTGTGAGAAAGCCAGGAAACACATGGGTGCGTCAATGACCGCCATGATATGACCTAAGCTATAAAATTGCTGTTTAACATACATACAATACAAAAAAATCTGATATATCTTTTTTCGTATAGGTACACCGGGATACGCATTCATAAGGAAAACCACATGGGAAGAGGTTTGTGATACGACCGGGAGTCAGTGTACACTTGTAAGGGAAACCGTAGAATCAGAAAGAGATACCAGCTCTCCAGATGTGCTGTTTGGAGGTTCTAACCAACGGCGTAAACAGAACGACAAGTCTGTGCTAGACAAGAACCCGCTAGATTTCAACAGTAACGAATCTAAGCGAAGTCTAGACCAGCAATATTAACAGATCCTACCCATTTGTAAACCCGTCGTCAGTACTAAATGACGAATCGGAAAGAGTTTCGAAGCAGCCGGTTTTCCAGGACTATGGATCAAAATGGGATCAACTTAGAACACGGAAAGCACTGCAGGCGGCTACACAAATTGAACAGTGGCTACAGAAGCGTACTAGAGGGAGGACAGAGGGATTCATATGATCACCTTAAGACCCAAAACTTGAACACTTTGAATTCTACAACAACTTTTCCTCTTGTCATATAAATATGAGCTGTACTCTGGCAAAACGGGGTTTATTTAAAGCATCCCCGTGATGCATTATACTAAGCACTCTTCATATATGGTCTATAACACGCGAAAAGGGGGTATTCGGACGTTTGCGAAAAAAGCCGTCTAGGATCAGCCTGCGCGGACTCCGAAACGACGCTTACCGTTTTTATGTAATTTTCTGTTTTGCGCAAGTCTACTGTAGCACAAAATCTAATGTAGTCGTAAAGTGCCGTCTCGGATTAGCCTGCGCGGACTGCGCAGGCTGATCCGAAACGACAATTTACGCAAATGTCTGAATGCCCCTTTTTGCGTGTTGCAACCCATTAATATCATGGATTCCCTAAAATCCATTTTGTTTAATGACCGGCTGTATGATGAAATGGACAGATCCTTTCACATACACAAAATTTAAAAATAGCAAAAAGTTTCGGCCCACGCTGGCTGACATGGGTCGATACTTTTTGCAGATGCATTAAGCCCCCTTTCCACAGAGCATGGGTCATGTTCTTTGTTCAAATCAGTGACTGGGTTAATGTCGTTGAAGTTAATGTCGTCGTCAGTTTTAGGGTATGTTGTTGTAATTTGAAGTTAACAATTAGAGAATGATCTTAAATATAGTTAAAAGGATAAAATATTTGTTTTGTGTCCGTTAGTGTGTTCATACCGATATTGCAAATGTAACGTGAATGCTTTGTTTAGAATGAATATTCTTTATTATATTCCTATCAGTGAATTACTGGGATTTCTCAGTGTATTATTTTTTCAGTTTTTCACAGTGAATAACATCACTAGTGATGATATGTTATCGTCACTAGTGATGATATGTTATCGTCACTAGTGATGATATAGTTTTAGAATGTTTGCCGGAACTACTTTTTTTCCTATATTGCTCACAGTCTAATGTTTCTGTCTCTGCTTCAAACATCTTTAAAAAACAATTGCACAGTGAAAAGATTTTCGGTACAGTCTTTCCAAACAATCTTGACCTTGTGGGAGAAATCTTTTGAAAACATTTCGAGAAAAGAAGATAGCTGGGAGAGAGCTCTTGGAAATTGTTGTGGAAAAACGAGAAAATACTATCAACCAGCATTTTCTCCCTTTTCCATGTTTTCTATCCTATCAGAAAACCTAAGGTCTTTCATACCAATTTAGTATTGGTCATCTGGAGATATTTTTAATTTGGAAAAGTCTTAAACTTGTCATGTGTGAAAGGGTAAACTGTTTCTTTTTCTAATTTCATGTGGCTGATTTTAAATTGAAAAGGCGCAAAACAACGCATGCCTTCAAATGGATAGATAGATGACGTAACATACCCTCGAGCGTTACGTCATGTTGCGTCAGCTGCTTCTGCCAAAAATGGATCATGTGTTTGTAAAGAAAAGTCATATACATCATGTACATGTATAACCGTTCTTGATAATTATTAGCAAACAAAGGGAGAATTAGGAATATAATAAATAGAATAATCAACTTGTGGTGTGTGATATTAAAAATCTGTCACTCGAATGGGGTTTGATACGGTTAAAAAACTCGTCCTTCGGACTCGTTTTTCAACCGCATCACACCACATTCTAGTGACAGATTTTTAATATCACACACCATCAGTTAATTATCCACTATTTATCACATAACCTCCCTTGTTTTCAGTGTAATATGACTATTACGAATTTTCTTATCCCATACACGTTTAATATCACAATTGTGTGACGTCATTTTTGACGTCATTTTGTACGTATTTCGTAGAAGTGAATGTCATCCGTTGGCTTATGAGATAAAAAAATTATTAAACTCGTCAGGAAAAAATGTTATTAAGCTTGCCAAAGGCTCGCCTAATAACAATTTCCCTAGACTCGTTTAATAAAATTTTATCTCAACGCCAACTCACATCAACAGATCCTATATATAATACTACATTTCTGTGTGGTCGAATGAGGACGCATTGCGTGTGTAAAGGGGAGCCTATCAAATAGGGGAAAAAGCTGACCATGGAAATCAACAATCAGCTTGCTTCTTCAGTGCAGTATGATCTTGCTCTGCACAGTCAGCAAAGGCTAGTAATGTTGCTTGTGGCAGTAAAAAGTTAGTGCTATCCATATTTTGAATGTACTGTAGATTGTATAGTCGTCAGAGGTTGTCTAGCTGATCGCAAAGCGTTGTATTTTCCGCCATATCATGTTAACACCCGAGGTCATGCATGACTCAGTAGCGAAGTGCAGGACCTGTGACCCGGAGGCCCTGGATTCGAGCCTCACTGGATCCACTAGGTTTTCCGTACGAGTGTCCTTTGCCAAGAAGATTTAGAATCTTGCCTAGTAATGGTGAAAGTCAGGAAAAAGATGAATATGTGAGCTGTCACCGTGAAATGTCTGAAATAATGTTGAAAGTGGCGTAAAACACCATTCAATCATTCAATGCTACCACCCATAATGAAGTTAGGGAAAAAGATTTGTCTGACATTTTAATATATCTTGCCCGGCCGGGTGGCTCAGTGGTTAGCATATCTGACTTGTGACCTGAAGGTTGCGGGTTCGATACCCGGTTGAGGCGAACTTTCTTTTTGGCGATTTTTCGCCTATCACCTCTGGTGCATGGAAGAAAAGGAGTTAGTGGCTTTGGAAAGAAAGTTGTGTCAGTACTGCTGTGAGAAAGCCAGGAAACACATGGGTGCGTCACTGACCGCCATGATATTACCTAAGCTATTAAATTGCTGTTTAACATACATACAATACAAAAACATCTGATATATCTTTTTTCGTATAGGTACACCGGGATACGCATTCATAAGGAAAACCACATGGCAAGAGGTTTGTGATACGACCGGGAGTCAGTGTACACTTGTAAGGGAAACAGTAGAATCAGAAAGAGATACCAGCTCTCCAGATGTGCTGTTTGGAGGTTCTAACCAACGGCGTAAACAGAACGACAAGTCTGTGCTAGACAAGAACCCGCCAGATTTCAACAGTAACGAATCTAAGCGAAGTCTAGACCAGCAATATTAACAGATCCTACCCATTTGTAAACCCGTCGTCAGTACTAAATGACGAATCGGAAAGGGTTTCGAACCAGCCGGTTTTCCAGGACTATGGATCAAAATGGGATCAACTTAGAACACGGAAAGCACTGCAGGCGGCTACACAAATTGAACAGTGGCTACAGAAGCGTACTAGAGGGAGGACAGAGGGATTCATATGATCACCTTAAGACCCAAAACTTGAACACTTTGAATTCTACAACAACTTTTCCTTTTGTCATATATATATGAGCTGTACTCTGGCAAAACGGGGTTCATTTAAAGCATCCCCGTAATGCATTATACTAAGCACTTTTCATATATGGTCTGTAACGCGCGAAAAGGGGGTATTCGGACGTTTGCGAAAAAATCCGTCTAGGATCAGCCAGCGCGGACTCCGAAAAGACGCTTACCGTTTTTATGTAATTTTCTGTTTTGCGCAAGTCTACTGTAGCACAAAATCTAATGTAGTCGTAAAGTGCCGTCTCGGATTAGCCTGCGCGGACTGCGCAGGCTGATCCGAGACGACAATTTACGCAAATGTCTGAATGCCTCTTTTCGCGTGTTGCAAGCCATTAATATCATGGATTCCCTAAAATCCATTTTGTTTAATGACCGGCTGTATGATGAAATGGACAGATCCTTTCACATACACAAAATTTAAAAATAGCAAAAAGTTTCGGCCCACGCTGGCTGACACGGGTCGATACTTTTTGCAGATGCATTAAGCCCCCTTTTCACAGAGCATGGGTCATGTTTTTTGTTTAAATCAGTGACTGGGTTAATGTCGTCGAAGTTAATGTCGTCGTCAGTTTTAGGGTATGTTGTTGTAATTTGAAGTTAACAATTAGAGAATTATCTTAAATATAGTTAAAAGGATAAAATATTTGTTTTGTGTCCGTTATTGTGTTCATACCGATATTGCAAATTTAACGTGAATGCTTTGTTTAGAATGAATATTCTTTATCACATAACCTCCCTTGTTTGCAGTGTAATACGGGCGGAAAGGCCGCGAAGCGGCCTTGGAGCCCGTCTATAGGTAACATGTATGTGTACCAGTCTACAAAATCGCATTATGCTAGGGGAAAAAAAAAAATTCCGAGAAGTTGCAAAAACGTACAGGGAATACTTCGGCTTTCTAGGTGCGGTTACAGTGGTAGAGTCCACGTGCAAATTCTCGTCGAAAAGGTGGGGGGGGGGCGTAAACATCACTCGAGAAATATCGGCGATTTGGTTTACACATATTGGAGGTGTCTGGGATCTCTTGCATATTCGAATATCTGTCCCCAAATCAATGTAAATTTGCGTCACAACAGTCATTTGTCATTAACAACGGATAGAGAAATTTGTTTTGCCGATTTTAATGAAGTTTTCTGAAAAGTCAATTAACAGAATAGGTACTCGAGAGATTCCGGAGAGCAAATCAAATCTAACCGGTTCAGGTTACGGAAATGGCCGAGTGACGAGAGTGTTTACAAACATACCGGTGGATAAGGGATTTCCCAGAGCTTTCCATACACTTATTTTTCAGGCGCTTTCAGAGCTCCCCAAACGTATTTAGGATTATTGAAATCGTTTTACTGCTGAACAGATGGCGTCATCATTTCACTGGAAAGAAGTTTTATTCCTTAAAGATCTTCCGAGGGCTGAAATTACGAACTTCAACCGAGCGAAATTTGCGAAGCGGACAAACCCCATACCGGCATTGCACTACAGTAGCCCTTGGCCTTACATAGGTAAGATAAGAATGTCGGTGTTTTATCTTTTAACTTTCTAAATGTTAATTTTTGCCATCATCCCTTTCAAGAACGATACGCGCCTTCAAACTTGCAAATAAATATGTAAAGGGGGGGTTGCAGAAGGGAAGCGACTCTACGCAACTTAAAACGACCACCATTTTCTTACACGGTATGTATTTTCTTATGTTGTTGCAATAACACGCTAGATTTGTGTAATTTCTGTAAGCAGAAAAAGTGTAACACGATTATTGCAGTTATTGCACTGTTTGCATAGGTACTGAAGAAAGCCTAGAGTTGATGACGATATTGAAATTGGTTTTCGTGCACCATGAAACACTGCACAGGTCACTAGCATTTTCTCCTTTACCCACAATGTTTTCATAAGCCTTCTCTCATAGGGTTATTTAAAGTCAGGATTGTGTGGTGAAGGGTTAAGAGTTGACATCTACACCAATCTGAATGTCGACAAGTAAAAACATAGTGACAAGTACAGATACTATTTTCTCCTTTGTCACAATGTTTTCAATAGGGAAGCAGAGGTAGGAAAAAAAAGCTTGAATTTTGTTGAATTCCAAATAATTTTATAACTAGCCCAGGTTGATAAAATGATCTTTTTAGATTTTCAATATCATCCCAAACTTCAATATCTCATGACTGAATATAGATCTAGTATGAGTTTTTTTAACAATGTTTTATGCCATTTTCAACATTATTTCAGACATATAATGGCAACAGCTAACACATTGGAATTTAGCATGGTATTAGTTTGTAATTTTAAATATTGATTAGTATGAAAGAGAAGTATGACAGAATTTATGGAACTGTATTTCCATAAAGATACATTCTTGCAGCTAAAGAGACAAAAATGCTGTTGAAAGTTGACAGAGTTAAGAATGGTTCAGAAGTAAGTCATGTAAACATAGATAAAACACCAATATATCGTCGGTTTACTTCCAAAACCTCGTAACTACAGCTTGTTACAAGCTGTAGTTACGAGGTTTTGGAAGTAAACCGACGATATATTGTTGTAAGGGATGAGGGATTTGTCTTTGATTTAAAACCAGAGATGACAGCAGTCGTTTCTTTGAAGACCGCAAGAAAATGACATGCATTTTCTATCCGACGTAATCTGTGCAACCTTCAAACCGTTTGGGACAACATTTAGTATGAAAATACAAGTATAGTTTCATAAAATAAGTATTAAATGGGTTTAAAAAAAAAATGGCTGAAAAATGAGTGTAGATGTGTGTTTACTCCTTTCCTAGAATCAGATTGGTTCAATTTGATAGCATTTGCAGGTGACAAATGTGCCTCAAACAATTGGTTTTGTCATTGAAAGGATAGAAAGAAATTTATTGTCAGCAAATTAATTCAATTTTGACGAATCTCAAATTTTGTCATAAATTGTACTGAAGAATTTACCATAGAAATGATTTGCAAAGGCCTGTGGGGATGTCACATGATCAGTTTTATATGTCGATTATGTGGGATCACATTCATATAGTTACAGTGACGTCATTTCCTATCTCATGAAGATAGACAGATTTCACGACTGCAAAATGACTGTCCCCTTATTCAACCTTTGAAGGGCAACACCCAGATTGAATTGCTAATGCAGACAGTTCAAAATGAGCAGTTTTATCTTGAATCCACTATTTGCTTCTTTGCCAAATATTATGGAAAAACAGCTTTGAAATCACAGTATATGCAGCTTTAGTTCAGACTTAGAATATCCATTTCATTTGTTTAGCACTATCAGTGTTCCACAAGTAATTCCCACTTGCAGTAGAAAATTTAAATACTAGTATGCACTGAGCTGCTAGATTTGGCAGTACATGTATTTCTTATACTTTACCATAGTATTTTAACCATGCTGTCTGAAAAGGGGGCATAATGCATCTGCAAAAAGTATCGACCGAGGTCAGCCTACACAGTCTGTGCAGTCCGTGCAGGCTGACCTGGGTTGAAACGTTTTGCTATTAGTCTATTTTCAGCATATCAACGGACCATTCTGCCATCTGATTTATTCAGTTGTTGGACAAAATTGGTTTTATGGATCCATAATTATGATATGACTTGTTTGGTAAAAAGGATCACAGAGAAGCATTAATCCTTCATCAAACAATCCCTGGTTTTAATGACCCTGGGCAAGAAAGTCTTTGAAGACATTGTAGGTAAAGGAGAATCGCTTGTTACAATTAATTTCTCCATTACCACAACATTTTTTACACTATCAAGGAACTTTAGCTCATTGGTATCATTTTTAAATTTGTCTGCTTCTCTAATATTTCAATATTTTTATTTCTTTCAGGTGCTTGCATAAAATTACAAGTTTGTAGCATTCAGGAGGCCAGAAAAGAGCTAGAGAAGTATTGGTAGCTAGATAAAGAAACAGTCAACTACCAGAGAGTTTGAGCAGTGAAAGTGATATGGACTAATTAGCCACTAACCATACCATTAGTGCTGATGCATATTGACAGCTTGAATTGGACCTTCTTTTAGAACCCTAATCAAAACTGTATGATAAAAGGCGTATTTGCTTGAATATACATTAAAAAGAATACAATGTAGTCCCTTTTCTCACAAATACTTTTGTTAGCTGTGTTGCAAATCACTCTTGCAAGATGCTTCATTTCACAATTATAGCTTAACTCTTTACCATATGAAAAATTATAGTCTTGTTCAAATTGAAACCAATTGCAAACATCAAAATGAATTAAACTCAACAACTGGAATTTGTTTTGGGAAGGGCAGAGAACATTGTAAGAAAAGGAGAAAATGCTGGTTACCAGCATTTTCTTCTTTTCCCACAATGTTTTCAAGAGCCATCTTCCTTAGGGATTTTGCTAAAGGGTTAATAGACTTCAGCCGTAGAACATGGTAAAAATGCTGCAAAAGGAGGTACATATAATGTATTTTTTCAAAAACAACTGCTCCTTTTCCAACGTTTAAGCAAATAGAATCATTGCAGATTATTTCTCACATGTGGTAGAAAGTCTAGTTTGTGATGCATCTTAGCCCATTGTGAGTGGTAGCTCTGTATTTCACCTGTACAGTGTGTGCATTAATGAGTTAAACTGTAATAACTGGAAACGAATTGGTCTGCATAATTCTATGTATTATTTAAGAACAAAAAATTGCAATCTATGAAAAAGAAAGTTGGCTAATAAATGTTTATCTTAAACATGTCTTATTACTTTTTCAGCCTTGCTCTTACCTGTTTGACTCAAAGTCCCATGTTGGCACAACCCTGAAGGTATCTGAAAACATTGTGTCCTGGTTCAAAAGTAAATTACTTTAGAAGGCACATAGACATGGATGGTCAAAAAGACAAATTTACAATATTGCCATCATGTGAATCTAAAACCAAAAGGATTTGTCATAATCCAAATACAGTTTTACATGATCACAGCTACTCATGTATCAAAAACAGAAAATTACCATGAGTGGTGCATTTAATTTCTGTTCTCCAGACCTTCTCAATTTGGTTTAGTCCAAAATTTTGTTGTTTGGGAAAGGGTTAAACAGTGCTTTTCCTTTTCCAACAATGTTTTCTACTGCACCAATATCAAGTTATTAGAGCCACTTAACTGTTAATGCTTTCGGTTTTGACCAGTCTAACATTTAGTTATTTTGTAAAAGGTTAGTGCGGAGTTTGTTTGTTTGTTTGTTTTTTTTTTTTCATTAGTAAATGAATTGTAAAGCAGCAGGGGTTTGAATTACCATAAGATATCATAGTGATCTATACAGAATAATTGTTTTTGAATAATGTAAATATAAATCCCATGCAAATTGATTTCATTTTGCATAATGGAAGTTGTTTTCAGTTTGCAACATGGAAATTTTTTTGCAGTATGATCATGATTTTTAACATTTTAGTGTTACTAGTTTCAAGTCATTGTAACATATATATTTTTCTGATACAGTATTTGAATTTTAAAAATTGCTGTTAAAGTGTAGAATCTAAAAAGGTAATTTTGCTTTGCCTTTCCGCCCGTATTTAGGCTTTGCCTATTTTCATATTATGACTATTACGAATTTTCTTATCCCATACACGTTTAATATCACAATTGTGTGACGTCATTTTTGACGTCATTTTGTTCGTATTTCGTAGAAGTGAATGGGCTTTATAGATATTACCGTGGGTTAATCTATAGATGGTTTTGCATCTTCTTATCTATGATTTGTGAAATATCGTTATGTGATAGAAACAGTCTGACATTCGTTGGCTTATGAGATAAAAAATGTATTAAACTCGTCAAGAAAAAATGTTATTAAGCTTGCCAAAGGCTCGCCTAATAACAATTTCCCAAGACTCGTTTAATAAAATTTTATCTCAACGCCAACTCACATTAGCAGATCCTATATATAATACTACATTTCTATGTGGTCGAATGAGGACGCATTGCGCGTGTAAAGGGGAGCGTATCAAATAGTGGAAACAGCTGACCATGGAAATCAACTTCTTCTGTGCAGTATGATCTTGCTCTGCACAGTCAGCAAAGGCTGGTAATGTTGCTTGTGGCAGTAGACCTGTAGATTGTATATATTCGTCAGAGGTTGTCTAGCTGATCGCAAATCGTTGTATTTTCCGCCATATCATGTTACCACCCGGGGTCATGCATGACTCGGTAGCGAAGTGCAGGACCTGTGACCCGGAGGCCCTGGATTCGAGCCTCACTGGATCCACTAGGTTTTTCGTACGAGTGTCCTTTGGCAAGACGATTCAGAGTCTTGCCTAGTAATGGTGAAAGCAAGGAAAAACATGAATATGTGAGCTGTCACCGTGACATGTCTGAAATAATGTTGAAAGTGGCGTAAAACACCATTGAATCATTCAATGCTACCACCCATAATGAAGTTAGGGGTACTGTGGAATGAAAATCCGTATTCACCAACCATCTATAAAAACAGTCTTATTCTCAAGAATTTTCTATATTTGATTGAGAGTAACACAACTTCTGATCGGTTGAACCAAATGGTAAGCCAATCGGAAGTTGTGTTACTTGATAATTTTATAATGACGGGGGCATTCTTCAGCAATGTCCCTTGATTCCTCTCCAGTGGGCCTACTCATGCTCCTGATAAGAGGTTTACTTTGTTTTTATCCTTGATTTTCTTGCACAACACAGGTATATTCTTGAGATATTATCTCAACTCATACATGTCAGATTGTTTTCAAAAATTGGTTTAGCGCTTTTCTCTGAATTGATTGAGAACAGAAATTGCATAAAATTTACATGAGTCCTTACATATACGTCATAAATTGAATTATATTTATCCTAGCATCCCCAAAAGAATCAACGATAAAAACAAAGGAATACAGGTGGAAGGACCAAATTGTTATTTGGTTACCTTTAGTCTTTATCTTAAATTGCAAGGAAGATAATTTGACTAATAGGAATGGTCCCCATTAGCCTAAGAATATTTTGTAGAATGGTTGGTAAATCTAGACCCAGGTTTTCTGTACGATCGTCCGTCGGTAGACACAATTTTGTGTTTGCTTGTCATTTTTGTCTCCCAATGTGGCTGAGATATAAATGAAAAGCTATGCCTTCAGTTTCCAATATGTTTGGTCAACCCGTTTCTTTGTGACTTGCATAAACATTAGGAAAATGATTTTGGACAAGCCAGAAATCGAATATCTAACCCCTGGTTTACAACGCTCATCCACCCAGCGCAATCGGTAGCATACAGACGTTGAGTCTAGGGATCGCTAATTCGAATTCGCGGATCGGCTAAGCTCCTTCCGAGCATAGATGATAGTTATTGCGAGAGGACTCATTCCTCTCTCACCGCTGATCTTTTTGTATGGTATGGTATGGTGTTTAACGCCGGTTTCAACATTATTTCAGTTATATCGCGGCGGCCGGTGCACCTATCCATGCTTTCCTGAATTTCCTTTTTTCCAGTACTCCGTACAATATTCTTTCTAAGCCACTGTTTGCTTTCCCAAATAACCATCGTCGAAACAATAGTCAGCGGTGAGAGAGAAATGAATCCTGTCGCAATGACTATCAACAATCCTTGGAAACAAATTTGCCGAGCCGTGGATCGAACCAGCGACCTGCTGTTCTCAAGTCCTGAATGCTACCGACTGAGCTACCGGGGCTCAGCACTGATCTTTGTGTCAACAACGGTTATGTGGGAAGGCAGTTAATGGCTCAGGAAGATCAAACAATGAAAACTGCAGGATTCAGTGGCTTATTATTCTATGCAGGACAACGGTATAAAAAGTCCTTCTTTACCAATCACGACTTAAGTGGTTTTTGCGTATGGCGTAGATCAAGATCAGACTGCACAAAATGTGCAGTCTGATCTTGAATCTACACCGTCCGCTACGTGATACTCATCTATGATAATAGCAATCTTCAAAAAAAGCGGAAATATACCTTTAAAACCGGGTAAAAAAGTAGAATTTCTGGACTTAGCAGTGGCACACCTTTATTGTTACTTTAAGGATAGGGCAGCCTAATGGGATGCGTGTAACATCGCCTTTCATCGCCAAAATATCGTACGGATTCGGCTAAGACTCGGGTAATCCGTAATCGATGCGGGAACCAGCGTCTATCGGCCGATCGATTACGGATTACCCGAGTCTTAGCCGAATCCGTACGTTTCTTCGGCGATGAAAGGCGATGTTACACGAATTCCATTAGGGTGCCCTATCCTTAAAACCGAGCCTGGAAGATCAATTGCATGCTCGGTCCAATTCTTTACGACGATTGATCATAGTAATTTCGATAGGTTTATTTGCGGATTTGCTATATAGCAAATCCGGTTACTGTAATCGTTTTGACCGGAAGCAAATACATCGTGAGTAACGACGCATGCGCGCTCACTTTCAGTTTTGCATGGCTGGCATGGGACGAACAACGCAGATCTACAAATGATATTCAGCTCTGACCCTGAACAAATCATACAAATAAGGTTTCATTTCTTTATCGAAATTTCTTCAAAACTAAAACATTTGTCAGTTTGAAATACTATAAAGACCTAAACAAAGTTTGTTCTTTTTTTTTAATATGGCCATATGCGTATGAACATTGTTTACACAGACTGCCCTCGTTTTCATTCAGGCAACGTTCATTCATAGCTTGTATCGTTCGCTGCCAAAATAAACAATGACAGTAAGCAGTATTTTCTCAATAAAATTACATTTGCAACCATAGTATTATATCAGATATCTTTAACTGTTCAGACAGCTAGCTAGAATTTGGCCGTAAATAATTTAAAGCCCTTTCGAGAACGAATATACAGTACCCATAAAGTTGACTTGGTACCTTGTTACTGCCCTTCGTATGACGCTATCGATGGATTTCCGAATTGTTTGAAACATTTCTGCGAAACGTTTGAAGGAATGGAGATCGTGCAGTCTATCCAAAAAATTATTTGATGTTTGATTTATGCAATACTGCGTTAGTAAAGTTTTCAAGATTTCTGTCTAGTTATCGAAGGGTCATTGAGAAATCCTTCGTTTACAAACGGCCCCGATCAAGTACGAACCCGGAACATGAATTTATACTGAGGATTTTTGTTGGGAAATCGTGTCCTTCTCAGTGAACTAGACATCCACTAACTTGAAGCCTCAGAGACTCAAACAAGCTCATTATTTGTCTTCAAGGTGTAGAAATCCATTTATACCCCTTCTGATCATTAAATTTCATTTTGTTACGTTTCATGCAACAAAAAAGAATACAGAATTTGCAGATAGATTTATGATAAAGGATCCACAGGAATGCATCTATACGTCTTTCTATCTAGACATGTACATTTAAATTCTTTGATATATTTTTGATGCTTTGAAATAGAAGTGCATGTACAGAGCAACTTGAACATATTTGTACTTTACTTATATAGTAAATTTTTATGATGAACTGCTGCTGCTGCTGAACCCATAAATAAGACGGTGACTGTGTTTTATGAAAACAGCAAGGAATTCAAATCTTCGAATGAAAGTATGCCTATAGTTTTTAAAGTTTTATAGAGGGACCCAATTCTTTTAACCATTAGGCTACTAAGTGCTACTCAAGGATCTTTTGCAGACAGTGATGATTAAGATCAGATTGCACAGAAAATGCAGTCTGATCTTCAATCTATACTGCCCGGTATTTTTCCCCAAAAATAACTTTAAAATAGTAATAATTGGAAATGTACATTCAACTTGAAAGTTTTATTTTGTTTATGTAAAGCTTATTTTTTACTTTGCATGGCAACTTGTCACACTGAGTGTGATTATGATCCTTTCTGGCTACTAAAGTTCCTTCAGCTTTACCAAGGGCAGGGATTTACACATACGAAAAAAAGGACTATGTTCTGCCAGGTGATGAGTGATGATTTCAATTCTTTTCTTTAGACCATGAAAATGCATTCACTCAAAGCTGCATTGGATGTAATGAATAACCTTTTTACCAGTGTAAATATTGAATTTCAAGTATCTCATAATGCTACATCAGGTATTTTTTGCACATGTCCCTGCAATTGTTCAGTTATTTAGTATGCAAGGTTGGCAAAAAGCACGTTAATAAGAGTATTGACCAGGCCGGCTGTTTTACAAGCGGTCAATACTGGTCACAAGTGGTCGATTGGTGGTCGATTGAAGTGGTTGATTGGGATGATTTAATCACTGGCTTACATACCCGTCTGGTTTCTAGATTAACATTAAAAGCTCTCCTCTTACATCCTATACATGAAGGTTTATTACATATTATCATCAGTATCATAGTTTTTATCAATAAGGTCCTTTCTTATTTGATCATAATTCAAAAGACACTATTGCTGGTCCACTGAAGAGGTTGTTGGATTGACTTTCCTTATCGAACTTACATAGATGTCTGTTCTTTTCAACCAAATAATTTTTATCTATCATCATTCCTTACAGAGAATGTAGATAATGTTTATAGTTCTACTCTCTCTCTCTCTCTCTCTCTCTCTCTCTCTCTCACCACAAACACACTTAGATTTTAAAAATATAGATAATTTAACATAGTCTATGGTCAAAGGTAGCATCCTAAAGCAGCCAATACATAATTTTCAAGTAAAATTGCAGAAAAAACTGTCACACATAGGCAAACATGTGAAATATACCTGTCATTAATCTATAGACATATTGAGGTATACATGAAGAAGGCTCTAACTGATTAAATAAAACAACGCTTAAGGATACATTAATCTATTTGAAGTATATTTAAGTGTCTACTTACACCTTTAAATTGCTGTCAAAACACATTGAATGGTGTAGAAGTTGCCTCTTTCTAACCCAGTGGGTGTGGCTTAAATCATGTGTCCCTATTTGGGGTATTATACTGACACCAGGCTTTATTCCTAAAGTGTGAAATATTGACTCATATGCAATCATGATAATACATGTATCTTATCATCAAGCAATTGTGTAAGGTGTCAAACATGAAACCTGGGGACCTTATTTGGAACTTCTACACAGTTTTGGAAAAAATGCAAAGGCCAGCTGATGAGTACCCTTTGCAGGGACAAAACAGTTTTTCCACTCAAGTCAACTCTTGCATATTGATGAATCCAACACAAATCATCCACTAAATAGCATAACTGTCCTGTTAAAGCTCATCTGACCATTAAAGTTTCAAAATGACCACTACAAATATTCAATCGACAACTATTGACCACTTTTGGAGTATTGACCGGAGCGGTTTTAACCGGTTAAAACTGCCGCTTAAAACTGCCCCTGGTTTCGACTGCCCAACCTTGGTAGTATGACTAAAATTCACAAAGACACGGCTCAAAACTTCAAAAAGAAAACTTGATCTATATAGACACTGCAGGGAACCAGCCAAGCCCCAGTAAAACCAGAGAGGTACACAAATAAATAAGTTGTTGTCACTGTAAGACTGTCACAGTGTTGAAACTAATGTAACCACTAGAAATCAGTCATCCATCAAATTATTTTTGAAGGTAGTTACAATCAATTTCATGTTTTGTGGCATTGTATGAGTTGACCTCACTTTTCTTTTGTAAAATCATTATTTTCTTGACTTGTTTCTTTATGAAGATACTGGTAAATTTTCATTTATGTAACAGAAGGAAGGTACATTCAATATTCATGAATTACACATGGCCTAAATCTTAGAAAATACTAAACACACCACTTAGTTTTCACCTTTCAAACTATTACATTACAATTTTGAGTTCAGGAATGAAACCAAGAACATTCTTTTGAAAGGAAAGAATAAATCATTGTACCTGAACAATCAAATTATTGTTTCTTGTTTGATTTTGTATTTCATTTTGAAATCAATAGTTTGAAGTTGTGTAGTAATTAGGAAGAACCCCTGAAGGGATTCCTAGGTGTTAGAGTTATGGAAAGGACAATGTGCTTTCAGTAAGAACTGACACACAAAATACCACTGTTTCTATTTCCCTGAGAGGACTCCTGTGTTGTTTTTTTCTGAACTAAACCGTTTCAAAACAATGCATGCTTTACACCTCAGAATGAGGACAGTTTCTATGTTATGTAACAAGAGTAGATTAAGATCAGACCGCCTAACATAGTAAAATTCCATTCTTATAGGCAAACTATTTTCGATATGAATTGTTTACAGTGTACATGATTATACCAACTATATAAAAGTTTAGAAAGTGTTGTGTTTATAGCCTGACTAGATTTGTAAAATGCTGTTGTAAAAATCAAAACCTTGATGTCTGAGTACAGAAGTTTCAATATTCCAAAAGAGTCTTGCATAATGATGAATAATGATGATTTTTAGAAATGCTTAAAATGATATATATATATATATATATATATATATATATATATATATATATATATATATAATGTTTAGTTACCTATGTAAGCTCACATGTTTACAAACCCTAGGGTGAGCTGTTAATATTTTCAATCTTGTTTAAAGCAAAGTCTCAGATAAAAACCACCTTCACTAGTTCTGAAAACCTTTGATTTTTAGTTTAGCTAAAATTGCTAAATAAAGCTCAGCCAATTGGATAAGCTGTTTCAAAATTTTTTCTGAACATCCTTCAAAATGGGATAATATAGCCACACTTACCTAAGTTAAAACACGTTGTATCCTTTATGGTGTTATGGGATGGGGAAAAACTACTTTAGTAAGAATGAAAATTGAAAAACCTGTTGGTCTACCAATGTTTTCAAAAACTTAAGAGCAACATTTTGTGTGGCTGACAGAAATATTAGATTAAGGTTAACCTTGCAGGCTAATTTTAGATCATTTGATTAATTGAATGGTGTTTAATGTCACTTTCAACATTATTTCAGTCATATAACTGCTTCATCTAGCTTATTTATGTATGTTTTTAGGGGGGTTTAGCAGTACTAGGCTAGGGCTTTGAAGAGTCTTGCCTAAGGACACTCTCAAAGGAAATCATGGTGCTTTCAGTGAGGCTAGAACCTAGGCCATCAGGTACCAAGTCCTACACTTTACTGGTGAGCCATGCAGGACCCCATATCCATATTTAGAGGGGAGTTAATTTTTGTAAGATTGTTCAGATTAGTATATGTCCACCATCTATGCATAAGTTACTTTTTGTTTTTTAAATCAAAACTGGTAATCAAATGGATTGCAATTTATTATTCATTCCTTCCCCATATGACAAATTTTAGGCACTTTAAATGCATCTGTAGACAACAGTTCAGAAATTGATACAAATGAACTGAAGTTCACTCATATGATTGAAAACACTGTTGGAACAGGAGAAAATACTGTTTACCAGAATTTTGTCTTTTTCCCATAATGGTTTCAATTGCCTATTTCCTTCAGGACTATTAACACGGAGTGTTTGGTATTTACTCCTTTAAGTGTTAAAATAAACCAAAAAATCAAAGTTTTCTCCAGATCCAGTTGTCAGATGCCATGACCTGACATGGATATGTTGTATACTGGTCTATCCCACAGATTAATGTAAAAGTATAGCTTGTGTTTTTATAAAGGGACACTTATACTGTCTTGCTATAGAGCTAGCTTTTGTAGCAACGTGGTAGAGCGTTCGCTTTGGGACCTGAAGGTTCTGGGTTCAATCCCAGCCTTGGAAGGCTATTTAACAGAACTGTTACAAATGCATATAATCAGTATTCGGAATACCTTATGGTTTGTCCAAACATGACCTATATTTAACCCTTTAATTTTGAATTTTGTGTCATACAAAGTTAAATAGGGAGAATTTTTTTGAGGATTTTTCTTTTTTTAGCCCTTTAACACACGATTGATCCCATGTTTTATGAGTCCTGTGTAAAAGGGCTTATTAAAACTTTGTTGGAAAATAAGACATCAGTATTTCTTTTTTTTTATCCTAGAATTTTTTGTGCCCTATACAAATACAAACCACATAATCTGAGCCATATTTATTGAATTGTTTGTTAATGCTCTAAATATGGAGCTATTTAGCTTTTATATCAAAAATTATTATTATTATTATTTTTTTTTTTTTTTTTTAAGACCAATAACTACTACCAGATATATATTTCTTTTAATATAAAGTGTATGGTTAAATTCAGTAAATGATGAAATTTTGGGCGTTTGATAGTGAAAATGTACTTTAGCAATAGGTAACTCTATTTATTTTTATCACATCAGATATAACGTCTTGATACTTATTTGAATATGAGTCATTGTCGACGATGCATGTTATTGATTATGTACAATTCTCACAAGGTTTTCCAAAACTGTGGCATGAAACCGAATAATAACCACTGAGGCTATGTAGCCTATTAAAGAAATACCAATTAAGATATATTTTTCTCTTAATCTTAGCTTTCTTCTGTAGTAATGATTTTCCAGCCATAGTTCAGTGATAAGTCATTTTTGAGTTTGGTGAGAGTATGAAAATCTCAATACCAGTAGTTGGTTTTAATTTGGGAGTGTCAAAAACTTTGTCCTCTTGTAAAGTGTTCAACAAGAAGGTGCAAAAATTTCATATTGCATACATGTGTAAGTAGCAATATATTGCACTCTTTGATCAAATATGTTTATGATTGCTGAAACTGATTTACAGTTGTAGACCGTAAAACTTTGTTTTTACAGAATTATTATTATATATCATTATCACTGAAGCAAAAAATTTCCTGTTTTGTGTATTTTTTTTTTAATCTTACTCATCAACAACTGAAGTATTCTATATATTTGTCAAAGAATTTTCACTTGTATAAAGCCACCTTGGTTTGTTTCTATATGTATTTCTAGTTTTTATGTTTACATGTAGCTACACTACACCATTCTGCTACAAAAAATGTTAAATTTTTTAATGATTTTAAAAGCTTTAGAAGAAAGGTCTTAGAATTCCGACGAAATAAACAAGTGTAAATTGTACAGGTCTTTTATAAAGAGCCATAATTATCTCTAAAACTTCTTCAGTTTATGCTGATATTAGCCTTGAAAAATATTCTTTTTTCAAGCCCGTACAATGTTATCAGTTTGACCTGAACCAAATACTGTCATATTTGCGCACTAACCATCCTACATTTAGTTTTAGCTAGTAAACTACAATGTCACGTTTTTAAACACTGTGTATACAGTCCTACGTATATTTAGTCCTAAATTGAATACTAGCATAAAATCATGTCAGATTGTTGGATCAAATTACTACTCTAATAAAGTAGTAAAATAACAGTTGCTGCACAGCACACTTGGTAAACAACTTAGACTCCCATTGTCCTTGCTTACTCTATTTATTACTTACATATAATAGATCTACATGTATTACATATGATAAAAGATTTAAATTTTCATTACATCAAAACATAGCTTAAAACTGTTCAACAAATCCACTTTTCAGGACTTTCAGTCTTTTGATTTCCCATCTCACTTCTGAACATATTTTCGATGATCTTTGTGTGTGAAAGCAACCAGTGGCTTGGAAAGAATGTTGTGCGTAATACCGTTAACCTTTAGGAAAGAAGGAACATCAGCCACCGCGATATAATTAAATAATTTTAGAAAGAGTGTAAAAGGAACGAACGAACGAACGAACAAAGGAACGAACGAACGAAAAATTCAATCAAGAGGCAAACGAAAAAACGAATTAAAACCGAATCAACAGATAAACGAGCAAACAATAAATAAAGGTATAATCTTCAATCAAGTACAAATATGATGAACGACACTGCTTTTAAAACATTGTGAAAAAATGAGGAATTCATTCTTTTCCTACAATGTTTTCTTTGTCAGTTATTAATCCGTAATCGATGCGGGGAACCAGCGTGTATTGGCCGATCGATTACGGATTACCCGAGTCTTAGCAGAATCCGTACGTTTTTTCGGCGATGAAAGGCGATGTTATAAGAATCCCATTAGGGTGCCCTATCCTTAAGTCTATTTGAGAAGGTAAACTGGCTAATTGGTCAATGTTCAATAGCAATTGTCCGAGATACTTATCGCATATCGTGTGGCTACCATTCCATCCCCACCAACTACTAATGACCCAAGTCTTTTACTTAACCATAAGGATACTGATGACAAATTTGAGTCTCTTTTTCCAAATAATTTAGATGAAGATCAGGCAGCACAGTACCTGAACCCTGATCTTGGATGCGCACTATCTGATTTTATGATCTTAATACTTGACCACACAATCCCGACTTTTAACGACCCAAGGAAAGAACCCTTTTGAAAAGATTGTGGGAAAAGGAGAAATTGCTGGTAACCAGCATTTTCTCCTTTTCCCACAATGTTTTCGAACCTTTCAGAAACAAATTCAATTATTTGAGGCACGTTGAAATGGTCGTCTGCAAATGCTTTCAAGTTGGACCAGTCTAAAATTTCCTTGTCTGGTAAAAACTTAATACGATAATCAAGTAAAAAAAAGCTGTCATTGGAATTGCAACAATTGTTCTTTCATCTATACTGACTGGAAATGTTCGTTGCACCTATTGTTTAACCTTTATATTGCTTAGAGGGACTGCATACGATTTTGCGGACAGTGTAGATCAAGATCAGACTGCACACAACGTGCAGTCCTAAACAGTATCTACTGTGTCAGATACGGTGAAATTTTCCCACGTAAAAAGCCATAAATTGGCTACATGGTATTTTTTTTATAATGAATAGAAGTATCTATTTCACGCATTTGCTCTGTAATTGTTTAATTGAATTTCCACCCATATGAATCAAATTGATATCGCCCATATTTAAATTAAGTATTGATAGAAAGTGGTTGGCGTGGGGGTCTTCTAACAAAAGTATAAAAATGAAAGAATTATCTGTTGGCGTAGTGGTTCTGATCAGTATTATTCGAGTGTTGCGTCCAAGTTACATCAAGGAGATATACGTTCACTATGCATTGCCTTGCTGGGACGGTAGCGTTGATGACGAAGTTGACCATGGTGGCAGTTTTACTTACAGATAGGTGACAAATACTTTTAAACTTTTACAATTTTGCTACAAATGTTTATAGTTTGTGATGGGTTACCTAAATTACACGTGACAAGAAAAGTCTACCAGCTTGGCATATGGGCTCTGCATTTGAATGATTCTACTTAAAGGCCCACTGGCGATAAAAGGTAAACAATTCCGGCGTCAAACTTCAGGCATCTTTAACCCTTATTCTGCTAAATAAGTTAAATAAAGATTACAAGCTGATAGTAAAAACCCGAATAATGTTATTTCAAACTTTTATTTCTTGAAGAAAAACATCTCTGTATTGGACAGTGTAGATCCAAGATCAGACTGCACGTTCTGTGCAGTCTGATCTTGATCTGCACCGGCCGCAAAAGGTCAGTGAGTCGCGCTTATCAGCTTAAGGTTTAATTCGCGTGATATTTTATTTTTGAATTTCCTTCCGAGCTATTTGACATTGTGACAACTGGGTAATTAAAAATCGAGTAGAGATTAAAAACCTGGTTCGGATTTTAATCTTGTGTATGGATAGCCTTACTTAAAACTAAAAAAACTTTAACTTCATTTATGACTCACAATTCGATTGTGCTCTCAGTTTTTAGCCACATTTCCCGACTACCGTCTGGAATTATCATGCTTTTTTTTGTGTGTATTTTTAAACAATGCGATTTGTACTCTGCTTAACCGAATTACTTTGCTAATAAGAATGTGTATTCCTGTCTAAATATCGATCTATAATATATGGTGACATATTTCTGTCCCGAGATACGAGATAACTATTGGGATAATTTCAGAAAACTTTTGCAATAAATCAGGTTTTCCTGGAAATTCAATCTAGATAGCGAAAAGATTCCTGGAAAAAAAATCAGGATAAAACTTGTTATCTAGAAAATTTTACATTGATCACTAAAAAATTTAATGCAAAATTTCTCATTTGTGTACGAAACTGACATTCGAGTTCATTCTATCCCTTTTCTCGATATCTATAAATAGAGGTAATTCTACCCGTTTCTTGACATCTATAAATAGAAAATTCACCATTTGGATTGACTCGGGATTTTTTTTTTTTTTTTTTTTCTTTACAAGATGGCGGAAAGTTAGAATTCGAATTATTTACCATTGTAGGTTAATTAGTGACTAAAATACATAAATACCCTGTTTGATTCTGTTACATACTGTCTAGTGAAGCCAATTCACACGATTCAAATACCATCTACTCGCACAATAAGCATAGGATTGGTATGGTAGCATATTTTTGCCACGAGATACGAGATAACTATCATGATAAATTTAGAAATCTATCGCCATAGTTCAAACTTTCCTAGAAATTTTATCTAATTAGTGAAATAAATCTCTCTCTCTCTCTCTCTCTCTCTCTCTCTCTCTCTCTCTCTCTCTCTCTATATATATATATATATATATATATATATATATATATATCACGATCAACTTTGTTATCAAAAAATTTTACATTGATCAGTAAATATTTTAACGCACAATTTCTCATTCGTGCACAAAGCTGACATTCGAGATAGAATTTTCGTGATAGTTCTACCTGTTTATAGATATCTATAAATAGAAAATTCACATTTTGGATAGACTCGGTAGTTTTTTACTTTACAAGATAGCAGTAAGTAAAATTCGAATTATTTACAGTTGTAGCTTAATTGGTAAATTTTGACTACAACTTTAACACCATTCAGGGCAAAGGAGTTTTCATAAGGCTGGAGACGGACGAAGATATCTCGAAACCGTATCTATTTAAAGACATCGTGAATTCATGTCAGTTGTAGGCTCGAAGGAAAATAAGCTTGAAAATTATCGCGATAATTTTATCGTGAAACTTTTTATTATATACATGTAAATAATATTTTTCTAGGAAAGTTTGTTATATAGTGATAGTTGTTTTTTTTTTAATTATCACAATAGTTATCTCGTGGCAGGAATATACCATCATAATAATGTAATCAAGAACAAATATTGCTGCACACATGCCCTGTTCTCAGATTTTATAGATGGTCTGCAGTAATGTAAGATATATTCTGAGCAAAATCTGTCTTGAAACTCTTTATTTTAAATCATTGGTGCCACAGATCAAGCAAAAGTAGCTCGCAAGAGCAGCCTGCAATTTTGACAATGAATCACATGTAAAAGAAGTCTGACCTATGCGGCAGTATTGGTGCTATGTAGACGATACATTATGTCTTTTTTAACTGTTCTCTCTGCAACATAGGCCATTATCCTGCTGAATAACTAACATGAAACTTTAGAGACGACAGTAACAACCTAAATATTGCTATTTCAATGCTAATGCTAATTCTTGGAGAAAAGATATATCCTTGGCGGACAGTGTAGGTCCAAGATCAGACTGCACGTTCTGTGCAGTCTGATCTTGATCTACACTGTCCGCAAAAGGTCAGTGAATCGCGCTTAGCCGCCTAAGGGTTAAAGAATTAAACGTTTTTGACGAATGGTATATGTGTCAAGTTGCAGTACAAATGAAAGACTTTAACATGACGTATTTCAAAATATTATAAAATGACGAAGTGGTCAGTGTAGATTTAAGATCAGACCGCATGTTCTGTACAGTCTGACCTTGATCTACGCTGTCCGTTAAAGGTACCCTTTCGCCCATGACTTTTAGATATACATTGTACCAAGACTTTGAAAAATTGGCGTAAAGGAAATCAACAAACTGAAGGAAAGGAAAATATAAATGATCTATTCCCTGGAAACGGAATTATATGCATCTCCGTAATGCATTATACCAAGCAAGTCATCATATAATCATGTATCCGTAAAATCTATTTTGTCTTTCAACCGATTGAATCATGAGGTAAACTGGTCCTTTGACATGCAGAAAAAATGGACGAAAGCAAATAGTCTCGACTCAGGTCAGCCTGCGCGGTCCTGAATTGATACTTTTTGTAGATGCAGTAATCCCCTCCCCACCCCCTGTTTTACAGAGCACGGCTTATTTCTAGCAAGCATTGAAAACAATGAAGGAAAAGGATGTACTGGTATAGCTTGTAATAAACAGTTTCTTCTTTCCCAACAATGTATTCTTTTTTTTTTTTTTTTTTTTTTGTTGCGTCGCTTTTCTCTTTTTTTTTTTTTTTTTCGTAATATTTTAGAATCAGTCGAATTCGTTGTCTACAGTTACTTTCAACTAGGAAGAGTCAAGAATTAATTTTCTGCAAAAAGTTAAAGAGCGTTTTGACTTAAGAGACAAAAAATTGTTCAGTTGGCTGGTATTGAAACAGACTTGACTGACATTCTGATATATCTTTTTTCATATAGGTACACCGGGATAAGCATTGTTAGGCGAAACCCTTAGACAAGAGGTAGGTCACACAACCGGAAGTCAGTGTACACCGATAGGACCTGTAAGAGACAATAACCAGCCAGATTTCAATAGTAACGGATCTAAGCCAAATCTAAACCAGCAATATTACAGATCTTACCCATTTGTAAACCCGTCGTCAGTACTAAATGACGAATCAGAAAGGGTTTCGAACCAGCCAGTATTCCAGGACTATGGATCAAAATGGGATCAATTTAGAACACGGAAAGCACTGCAGACAGCGATACGAATGGAACAGTGGCTACAGAAGCTCACCAGAGGGAGGACAGAGGGACTCATATAATCATCCTAAGACCCAAGACTTGAATACTTCGAATTCTACAACTTTTCGATATGTCATATATTTGAGCAGTGCTCTTTGAAAAGAGGGCTTGTTGCATCTACAAAAACTATCGACCCAGGTTCGCCTGTGCAGTCTATGCAGGCAGACCTGGGTCAAAACTTTTTGCTATCATTAAATTTTCTGCGTGGCAAAGGACAAGTGTACCTCATGATTCAATGGGGTTGTTATTACAAAATGGATTTTATGGGTCCATAATGTGATGTGATGTCTTGCTTGGTATGATGCATCACGGAAATGAATTAAGCCCCCTTTTCAAAGAGCATGGCCCATATGTATATTTCTTCTTCTGTCCAAAACAGTGACTAGGTCTTTCTCATCAGCCGAAGTTAATGTCGTCTTCAGTTTTTCGGTATATCGTTGTAATTTGAACTTAAAAATGAAAGAATCATGAGGAATAAAGTCAGACGGATAAAAACTTTATTTTGTGTCCGTTATTGTGTTGATACCGATATTCCAGAAGGAGTGAGCTATACAGTGTGAAAAAGGGGTTTAGAACGTTTGAAAAAAAAAACTATAAACACGGTCGAAACCGATTGATTTTGGTAACTTTCTGTCTGCCCAAGGACCATTCTAACTCGGGAACCGGCCAGTTGCTTAAGATAATGGTCTTTACGGATCCATAATCATGCGATGACTTAAAATGGTAAAATGCATGACAGCAATGCATCAAAAATCCTTTTACCAGAGCACGGCTGAAATATAACATGAAAGATTTGTTTAGAATGATACAAATGAAATATCACACCAGTCTTCAATTATGTGTGGTCGGATCAGGACGAATTACATGTGTATAAAGGTCCCTATGAAATAGTGCAAACGGAAGACCATATAGATAAACGATCCGATTGCTCCGTCTGTGCAGTATGCTTTTGCTCTGTTGTCAGCAAAGACTATTTATGTTACTCTTGATAGTAAAATGCTAGTCGTCGGTTTACTTCGAAAATCTCGTACTACAACTTGTTACAAGCTGTAGTTACCAGGTTTTTGAAGTAAACCGACGTAGTGTTATCTGTATTTTCCATGTAGATTTTATAGTCGTCAGAGGATGTCGAGCCGATCGCAAATCATAGTTTTTTTTTTTCCGTGTCATCTTATCACTCTTACGAACATGAAAATCCGCTACAAATACATAACTAAAATTCAATCCTCGCCTGACGGGATTCAAACCCGTGCTGAAGAGATCCTCGTTTAATGAGTTTCAGAAGACCAACACCGTAACCACTGAGCTAGACAGAATTCTTGTTAGATATTGATTTCTCTCTCCCGCTAGATGGCATTCTACAAATACACATCTATCTAATTTTGGCATTCTGGGTACAGAACCGGGCGCTACTTTTAAAAACGACAACCGTTACTTTGAATTTCAAAATCAAATAAACGTTTACTCAATAAAACGCTACCTAGTGCGATTCATTCAGCTATGATCAGCTAGCATGTAACCTATGCACCGGCCAATTATTAAAACAGCCCCTACAGGCTTGGGTAATAGCTTCGGTATAAGCCCTACTTTTCCCTAGTATACGAGATGGGTGATGCATCATAGCAGACAGGTCGAATCTTCGAAGAATATGGCATGCGCAGACAACGGATTTTATATGGACAAAGCTATACAGTAAGGAAGGAGTGATCTCCTTTTACACTACTCATAATGAAGTAAAGGCTATATAGTGAATCAGTGTCCTTATTCACCAACCATTCTTAGGCACAATCTCAATCTTATTCTCAAGAATTTTCTAAATTTGAAAGCAACACAACTTACGATTGGCTGAATTAAATGGTTCAGCCAATCAGAAATTATGTTACATTCTAAATTTATACGTAGACTGAAGTAGCACAACTTGGTTTCTAGTTAAGCACACTTCCTCCTTTTAAACAGTATACCGACTTAACATGTTTCAAATAATTTGACACTGTAATCCAATCAGTGACACTGTAATCCAATCAGTGATATACAATGTAGCAATTAACAGACTTGTTATGTCATAAGTTACAGAAATAAGAGATTTTCCAAGTATTACAACCAGCAGGTTTCCAGTTATCCCTTAGACTGCTAAGCGTGACTCAAAGACCTTTTGCGGACAGTTTAGATCAAGATCAGACTGCACAGAATGGGCAGTCTGATCTTGGATGTACACTGTCCGATAAGGAGATATCTTTCCCCTGATAATACTTTTGAAATAGCAAAATTTTGGTTTACTATAGACTCGAAAGTTTTATTTTAGTTATTTAGCGGGATAAAGAGTAAACCCTTTGCCCACACACAATTTCTAGACTCTTCCAATTGAAGGCTCCTGCATGCAACAGTGCCGAATGGGATACAAGTACACTGAAGTTTTTAGCCAGGGTACGACACATTGTGGAAAAAAGAGAGTATGCTTGTAACCAGCATTTTCTCCTTTACCCTCATTGTTTTTAAAAGCCCTCTCCTACAGGGTTGTTAAAAATCAGGATTGTGTGCAAAAGGGTTAAATACACTGTCTACCTTCAACAGTATGTTGACTTAACAGAATTAAGGTAGTAGACCCCTAATAGAACACAGCTGTCTCCACTATAATACTATCCTACAAAATTTGCTATGATTAAAAACGAGTATTATTGTACTACTTGAACCGAGCCACTTTTTCCTTTTTTTCCTTCTTAGAATTATCATTTATAAATCTAAAACGCCATATTCTCATTACAAAGGGAGATAATAATTACCTCCCTTTTCAGGAAACTAACAAAAGTATCAACAAATAATTTCAAGATGGACTTCAAGGAATTTCTGGTCAGTTAAAAATGTGCAAAAGTATTATATTAGTATAAATCCTTTTTTATCAACTAACAAGAAATTTTATTCCATGTTGCGCTGAAAGCGTTACGGGTCTACTACATTAAAACAGTACTGGAAAGACTGATCGATTGAATGGTGTTTTACGCCGCTTTCAACATTATTTCAGTCATATCAGAGCGACAGCACACATATTCATATATTTCCTGGGTTTCACCAGGCCTAGGCTTGAGCTGTGAAGAGTCTTGCCAAAGAACACTCCTACGAAAAGCCCGGCGGTTCCATCGAGACTCGAACCAGAGGCCTCCAGGTCACAAGCCCTACACTTTACCACTGAGCCAAGCAGGACCCCGGTATTGGAAGGATAATCCAATCAGTGTGATAAACAGTAGTGGAGGGACTTAATATACTATGATAGTAGTACAACTTGGTTTCCAGTTAAGCACACTTTCCACTTTCAAACAGTAAGCATACTTTACAGAATTCTAACGATACTGGCACGATAATTAAATTTATTAATTAGAATTTGTCAATGTCGAATGTCTCTTATCGTTGAAAGTCTGAGAGGCAAAATGTCGCTGCTGAATACCAATGTATAATTCCGATGCAGGTGGTAACATTGTATACCAGTGCTACTGTAAGAATTGGGTTATTAGGTAAGCAGAATCGGCTTCAGTTTAAGATCTGTATCAGTTACTGTCGTTTAGTCCTTTAAAACCAACTAACAACAGTAAAATCACATTTAGGAGTAATTGTTTGCACCTCATAGTGTATCGTCTCAAAAACGATTATTACTGTAATAGAATTTCTTACTGAATAACTTTTGGTCAGCCATGTAAATGTTCTAAAGAATGGACATGAGCACATGCATACGCACATCATGACTATACCAACAAGGTCGAATGATCACTAAGCAAGGACCCAGATCACATTTGGCACATGCCGCCTAGACTGATCAGGGTCTTCGCTGTGCACTTCATTCATAGCTTATGTACCTAGCTTTCCTCAAATATACGATGATGCCTTATCAGAGTCGGATACAAATGCTGGTCCTAGTCTTCAGCTGGAGCCATAACACTTCGCTGGTTTGTCACGACAAATTAGTAACATTCTTGTTTGTTGTTGTGACTTGTATACATGAATGCATTGAAAGCCCCAAAAACATTATACTCAAAAGTCATAATAATTATATATACCTTGATAAGATTACAGATACAAGATCCTTGTGGCTCTTCTTTTCTTTCTTCGATTGCTTACAATTATCGAAAGCACACGAAAAAAACACTTTTTTTAAAATGTGTTATCTTGTAACAAATCTTATGTATTAAAACCAACTACTCTTACTACTACAACAACTACTAATACTACTACTCATAATGATGATGATATGTTAACTCATTAAAAACATTTAAAATCAAAGATTCATTTTATCAGCAATTCAGCAACAAAACCTTGCTCAAACTTACTTTTCTCGTAAAATGTTGAAATATTTTTATCACAGATAAAATAGTTTTATTTTTAAAAATATCAATCAGAAAATAATACTACGTTTTTTAGCTTAAGGAAGAATCTAAAATCATATACTCATTTTTATCAGCAATTCAGCAACGTAATACCTAATTTAACTTTCATTTCTCGAGAAATCAAATTAATAAAAATTAAAAACAAACTCGCCTTAAAAATTGATAATATGATTATATATATATTAGAATAAAAGACATGTTAATGCATAATAATGTTAATAAATATCATATATATATTTTTCAGCAATTCATCAGTTCAGCGTTTTAGTGTATATCTGCTAATCAGCAGGTTGCTGAATTCAGCAGAAAACTCAGCGTTCTAGAGAGTCCCCATTTTCTCCATTTCCCACATTGTTTCCTATCCTAATAATAATAAAAAAAAAAAAAAAAATTCACCGCATTTATCTCAATTTCAAAATTTCATCTGCAAAATGTCTAAAATATTGTGGTAAATGGTTAAACGATAAGAAGTGTTCACGAAATGGTAATATATTCACTCTAAAGCTGTTTGGTGAGTACTTTTTGCAGACAATAAAATGTTTTACTCGACCGAACTGAAAATATTTGTAGACGACAGATGACAAATTCTAATTAATAAATTTAATTATCGTGCCAGTATCGTTAGAATTCTGTAAAGTATGCTTACTGTTTGAAAGTGGAAAGTGTGCTTAACTGGAAACCAAGTTGTGCTACTTAAAAAAATCTACTATCGTAGTATATTAAGTCTCTCCACTACTGTTTATCACACTGATTGGATTATCCTTCCAATACTGGGGTCCTGCGTGGCTCAGTTGTAAAGTGTAGGGCTTGTGACCTGGAGGCCTCTGGAACCGCCGGGCTTTTCGTAGGAGTATTCTTGGGCAAGACTCTTCACAGCTCAAGCCTAGGCCCGGTGAAACCCAGGAAATACATGAATATGTGAGCTGTCGCTCTGATATGACTGAAATAATGTTGAAAGCGGCGTAAAACACCATTCAATCCATCAGTCTTTCCAGCACTGTTTTAATTCTGTTAAGTCGACATACTGTTGAAGGTAGACAGTGTATTTAACCCTTTTGCACACAATCCTGATTTTTAACAACCCTGTAGGAGAGGGCTTTTAAAAACAATGTGGGTAAAGGAGAAAATGCTGGTTACAAGCATACACTCTTTTTTCCACAATGTGTCGTACCCCGGCAAAAAACTTCTGTATACTTCTATCCCATTCGACATTGTTGCATGCAGGAGCCTTCAATTGGAAGAGTCTAGAAATTGTGTTTGGGCAAAGTGTTTACCCTTATCCCGCTAAATAACTAAAATAAAACTTTCAAGCCTGTAGTAAAAACCCAAATTCTGCTATTTCAAAAGTATTTTCAGGGGAAAGATATCTTCTTATCGGACAGTGTACATCCAAGATCAGACTGCCCATTCTGTGCAGTCTGATCTTGATCTACACTGTCCGCAAAAGGTCCTTGAGTCACGCTTAGCAGTCTAAGGGATAACTGGAAACCTGCTGGTTGTGATACTTGGAAAATCTCTTATTTCTGTAACTTATGATATAACAAGTCTGTTAATTGCTACATTGTATATCACTGATTGGATTACAGTGTCAAATTATTTGAAGCATGTTAAGTCGGTATACTGTTTAAAAGGAGGAAGTGTGCTTAACTAGAAACCAAGTTGTGCTACTTCAGTCTACGTATAAATTTAGAATGTAACATAACTTCTGATTGGCTGAACCATTTAATTCAGCCAATCATAAGTTGTGTTGCTTTCAAATTTAGAAAATTCTTGAGAATAAGATTGAGATTGTGCCTAAGAATGGTTGGTGAATAAGGACACTGATTCACTATATAGCGTTGACTTCATTATGAGTAGTGTAACGGGAGATCACTCCTTCCTTACTGTATAGCTTCGTCCCGTATAAAATCCGTTGTCTGCGCATGTCATATTCTTGGAAGATTCGACCTGTCTGCTATGACGTATCACCCATCCCATATACTAGGGAAAAGTAGGGCTTATACCGAAGCTAATATTACCCAATTCTGTAGGGGCTGTTTTAATAATTGGCCGGTGCATAGGTTACATGCTAGCTGATCATAGCTGAATGAACCGCACTAGGTAGCGTTTTATTGAGTAAACGTTTATTTGATTTTGAAATTCAAAGTAACGGTTATCGTTTTGAAAAGTAGCGCCCGGTTCTGTACCCAGAATGCCAAAATTAGATAGATGTGTATTTGTAGAATGCCATCTAGCGGGAGAGAGAAATAAATATCTAACAAGAATTCTGTCTAGCTCAGTGGTTACGGTGTTGGTCTTCTGAACCTCATTAAACGAGGATCTCTTCAGCACGGGTTCGAATTCCGTCAGGTGAGGTTTGAATTTTAGTTATGTATTTGTAGCGGATTTTCATGTTCGTAAGAGTGATAAGATGACATGGAAAAAAAATAAAACTTTGATTTCCGATCGGCTCGACATCCTCTGACGACTATAAAATCTACATGGAAAATACAGATAACACTACGTCGGTTTACTTCAAAAACCTCGTAACTACAGCTTGTTACAAGCTGTAGTTACGAGGTTTTCGAAGTAAACCGACGACTAGCTTTTTACTATCACGAGTAACATAAATAGTCTTTGCTGACAACAGAGCAAGATCATACTGCACAGACGGAGCTATCCGATCGTTTATCTATATGGTCTTCCGTTTGCACTATTTTATAGGGACCTTTATACACACGTAATTCGTCCTGATCCGACCACAAGTAATAGAAGACTGGTGTAATATTTCATTTGTATCATTCTAAACAAATCTTTCATGTTATATTTCAGCCATGCTCTGGCAAAAGGATTTTTGATGCATTGCTATCATGCATTTTACCTTTTTAAGTCATCGCATGATTATGGATCTATAAAGACCATTATCTTAAACAACTGGCCGTATCCCGAGTTAGAACGGTCCTTGGGCAGACAGAAAGTTACCAAAATCAATCGGTTTCGACCGTGTTTATATATATATATTTTTTTTTTTTCTTCAAACGTTCTAAACCCCTTTTTCACACCGTATAGCTCACTCCTTCTGGAATATCGGTATCAACACAATAATGGACACAAAATAAAGTTTTTATCCGTCTGACTTTATTCCTCATGATTCTTTCATTTTTAAGTTCAAATTACAACGATATACCGAAAAACTGAAGACGACATTAACTTCGGCTGATGAGAAAAACCTAGTCACTGTTTTGGACAGAAGAAGAAATATACATATGGGCCATGCTCTTTGAAAAGGGGGCTTAATTCATTTCCGTAATGCATCATACCAAGCAAGACATCACATCACATTATGGACCCATAAAATCCATTTTGTAATAACAACCCCATTGAATCATGAGGTACACTTGTCCTTTGCCATGCAGAAAATTTAATGATAGCAAAAAGTTTTGACCCAGGTCTGCCTGTGCAGACTGCGCAGGCGAACCTGGATCGATACCTTTTGTAGATGCAACAAGCCCTCCTTTTCAAAAAGCACGGCTCAAATATATGACATATCGAAAAGTTGTAGTAGAATTCGAAGTATTTAAGTCTTGGGTCTTAGGATGATCATATGAGTCCCTCTGTCCTCCCTCTGGTGAGCTTCTGTAGCCACTGTTCCATTCGTATCGCTGGCTGCAGCGCTTTCCGTGTTCTAAGTTGATCCCATATTGATCCATAGTCCTGGAATACTGGCTGGTTCGAAACCCTTTCTGATTCGTCATTTAGTACTGACGACGGGTTTACAAATGGGTAAGACTTGTAATATTGCTGGTTTAGATTTCGCTTAGATTCGTTCCTGTTATAAACTGGCTGGTTATTATTTCGCCCTGACTGGTCGGTCGGATTAGACGTTTGGTAAGAACCTCCATTCTGCACAACTGGAGAGTTGTTACCTCTTACCGATCCTACCGTTTCCCTTTTACGATTGACATCTGCCAGATTATTGTTTCTTTTCGATTCTACTGTTTCCCTTATAAGTGTACAATGACTCCCGGCCGTATCACAAACCTCTTCTTTTATGGTTCTCCTTAAGTATGCGTATCCCGGTGTGCCTATACGAAAAAAGATAGATGTTTTTGTTTTGTATGTATGTACTGGAGTTAAACAGCAATTTAATAGCTTAGGTCATATCATGGCGGTCGGTGACGCACCCATATGTTTCCTGATTTTCTCACACCAACACTAACACAACTTTCTTTCCAAAGCCACTGACTACTTTTTTCACATGCATCAGAGGTGAGAGGCGATTAATCGTCAAAAAGAAAGTTCGCCACACCGGGTATCGAACCCGCAACCTCCAGGTCACGAGTCAGATACGCTAACCACTGAGCTACCCAGCCGGGCGAGATATATTAGAATGTCCGTCAAATCTGTTTCAGTAGCTAGCCAACTGTACAACTTCTTGTCTCCTAAGGCAAAACGCTCTTTAACCCCTTCCAAAAAATTAATTATTGACTCTTCCAAGTTGAAAGTAACTGCAGACAACGAATTCGACTGATTGTAAAATATTAAGCGGAAAAAAACCGATGCAACAAATTAAAAAAAAATACATTGTTGGGAAAGAAGAAACTGTTTATTACAAGCTATACCAGTACATCCTTTTCCTTCATTGTTTTCAATGTTTGCTAGAAATAAGCGGTGCTCTGTAAAACATGGGGGGGGGGGGGGAAGGGGATTAATTCAGGACCGCGCAGGCTGACCTGGGTCGAAACTATTTGCTTTCGTCCATTTTTTCTGCATGTCAAAGGACCAGTTTACCTCATGATTCAATCGGTTGAACGACAAAATAGATTGTACGGATACATGATTATATGATGACTTGCTTGGTATAATGCATTACGGAGATGCATATAATTCCATCTTTCCAGAGAATAGATCATTTAAGAAATAATCATCTTTCGATCGTGGTTTATCGTTCAATAAACCACAGTTGTGAGTTATGTAGCACAATAAATAATCCACGAGGGCGATAGCCCGAGTGGTTTATTCATTGCGACTCATAACTCACAACGTGGTTTATTGAACGATAAACCACGATAGAAAGATGATTATTTCGATTCTAACATGACCAACACTTAATGAAAGGAAAACAAGTTCATACTTAGGGTAAAAACGCGGATGCAGATTATATTCCATTGAATAACTTACTTACTTATTTCATATAGAATGACGTCACTCTATATAGAATGACGTCACTCTATATAGAATGACGCAGATTTTACCACGCTTTCGTTGCACTGTGTTTATAGAGCCGATTTCATGTGTCATGTTAGAATTAGATCTATATTTTCCTTTCCTCCAGTTTGTTTTGATTTCCTGTACGCCAACTTTTCAAAGTCTTGGAACAACGTATGTCTAAAAGTCGTGGGCGAAATGATGCCTTTTACGGAAAGCGTAGATCAAAGTCAGACTGTACAGAACATGCAGTCTGATCCTTAATCTACACTGACCACTTCTCCATTTTATACTATTTTAAAATACGTCATGTTAAAGTCTTTCATTTGTATTGGAACTAGACACATATACCAGTCGTCAAAAACGTTTAATTTTTTAATGTCGTAGAGAAAAGAGTTAAAAAAGAAATAAGATATCACCTCATTAACATACTGTCGCATAGGTCAGACTTCTTTTACATGTTATTCATTGTCAAAATTGCAGGCAGCTCTTCTGAGCTACTATTGCTTGATCGGTTGCACCAATGATTTAAAATAAAGAGTTTCAAGACAGTGTTTGCTCAGAATATATCTTACATTATTCCAGACCATCTAAAGATCTAAGAACAGGGCCCATATGCAGCAATATTTGTTCTTGATTACATTTTTATGGTAGTATATTTCTACCACGAGGTACGAGATAACTATTGTATGGTGGCATTTTCTGCCACGAGATAGATCTACGAGATAACTAGATCTATTGCGATAATTTAAGGTATTAGATGCCTAATGGAAAACAGCTAGAGTAAAGGCATGTATTACGGACCCTTTTCTGTTATCGACCCTTTGCTTTAGATCCGTTATTTACAATTTTATTTGTTGTTAACTTGAAATTACACAAAAATAATATTGTGACGTCACTCTTTTCGTCACAAGGTATCATCCTTCTGAAAAATCAACCCGTGTTTTTAGTGGTCACAAAATTTTCATCAAAAATTATCGGCGCAAATAAGGGGAGTACCTGTAAAGTTTTCACTATCGATTCGATTTCAAAATACATTTAAATCATTCTTTGTGCATAATTTTTCATTTTAAAGGACATACGACTATCTGTATTGGCTAAAATGAGCAAATAAGTTCACAACAAAAATTTGGAGAGGGGGTCGATAAAAAAAGACAAAAACTTGAAGTGTTTGTATTATCTACCCCCTTTTCCGTGCACGTTCTTTTTGTAATAAAAGCTCTTAATATTCCTATTATAAAATATAGAGCGTTTGTAAAGCATGACTAATTGACTAAAACTTTATGGAATGATTGATGTGGTAAAATCGTTCTCGTCTCCATTTCTTATTATTATCTACAAATTACGTACATGGTACATCCGAGTCTCATCCTGATGATGTACCTTAATTTGGATGCAGACTCTTTCGATTTCGAAGAGGTGTCCCAGGTCTGCCAGATGTACCTTAAATCCCTCGGGTAACAGTCCTAGTGGCTCACATGTGAGTCCTGTCAATCTAGATGGTATATAGAATGTGCAGACAGGCTCGAATTCATGTTTGGGGATGAAGAGGGTCGGAAGAATATACACTTTGTTTGTCCCGATTGTGAGTAGACTGGCCATTAATGGGCAGAGCAGCTCGTATAAATAGAATATACATCAACCATGCGTGCACCGACTTTTTCTGTAGAAACAACAACAACACATGTTCGATGTAATCATTCCATTTTCATTTTTCATCGAGAACTTTTGTTTTTCCCAAATTGGTAAAGAAGGATAGCATAAGTCACATTCCGAACCCTCGGAAATCGTATTTTTGAAACAAACTACTGCTGTTTTATGTTTATTCCTGGTATTACGCAAACGAAGAAAATTTTAAATGATGCAAGGCTGATTTTATTGTAAAAAAGTCCAAGGGGGTCGATAATTCCGGAATGGGTCGATAACCGAAACACTTCTTAATCTTTTTCTCGAGTCATCAGTTACGTTGGTACACTGTCCTGAAACATGCCGTGTCGATATTATCATACGAGCGTACACCGGAAAATGGTTTACTGAGTGAAATACATGTAGTCATACTGCATGATGGCCGAATTTACCATCGTCCACGCGCTTATTGCTCTAAAGGGTCGATAATAGGTGCATTGCTCATATTTCCACTATATTATTATCCTACAAAATTTGCTATGATCAAAAATGAGTATTATTGTACTACTTTAACCGAGCCACTTTTTCGTTTTTTTCCTTCTTAGAATTACCATTTATAAATCTAAAACCACTATATTCTCATTACAAAGGGAGATAACAATTACCTCCCTTTTCAGGAAACTAACAAAAGTATAAACAAATAATTTCAAGATAGGCATCAAAGGAATTTCTGGTCGGTTAAAAATGTGCAAAAGTATAAATCCATATTTATCAACTAACACGAAATTTTATTGCATGTTGCACTAGAAGCGTTAGGGGTCTACTACCTTAGGAGAACTATCGTGATAAAACAGAGTTTCCTGGAAATATTATCTAGATAATAAGAATTTTCACTATAAAGATATCGCGATAATTCTACCTGTTATTATGATTTTTTGTTTTGTTTTACTTTTGTGCCTATAACTGAAATTCACGGTATCTATAATAAGGTAAGGTTCGGAACATCTTCGTCTACAACCTTATGAATTCTCCTTTTGCCTGAATGGTTTTAAAGTTGTTCGTAGGAGGCATTTCGAGTCGTCTCTGTGCTTTTACAGACTTCTCTTCATTTCGAGTCTTGTCAAAATTTACCAATTAAGCTACAATTATTAATGATTCGAATTTTTACTTACTGCAATCGTGTGTAGTAAAAAACTACCGAGTTCATCCAATACATATATCGCGATACCTCTCACTCTTATCACATGTTTTTTTCTTTCGTTCGTGCCTACAACTGACGTTCACGGTATCTATAAATAGATACGGTTTCAGAACATCTTCCTCTCCAATCTATGGTGGCATATTTCTGTCACGAGATACGAGATAACTATTGCGATGGTTTAAGAGAACTAGCGCGATAAAACAAACTGTCCTGGAAATAGCTATCTCGTATCTCGTGGCAGAAATATGCCACCATACTATTGGGATAATTTAGGAAAACTATCGTTATAAGAAAAAAAAATTTCGTGGAAATATTATCTAGATAATAAAAAGTTTCACGATAAAAAAAAAATGCGATAATTCTGACTGTTATTACGACTTTTCATGCGTTCTTGACCACAACTGACATTCACGGTATCTATAATTAGATACGGTTCTGGAACATCTTCGTCTCAAACCTTATCAATTTTCCTTTTTCCTCAATGGTTTTAAAGTTGTTAGTAAGAGGCATTTTGAGTCATCTTCGAGTTTAACAGACTTCAGTTCATTTCATGTGAAGTCAAAATTCACCAATTAAGCTACAACTGTAAATAATTCGAATTTCAATTACTGCCATCTTGTAAAGTCAAAAACTACCGAGTTCATCCAAAAGGTGAATTTTCTATTTATAGATATCGATAAACACTACACAAATGAGAAATTTTACGTTGAAATAGTTACTGATCAATGTAAAAAGTTTAGAAAACAAAGTTTATCCTGATATTTTTTTCAGAAAACTTTTCACTAGCTAGATAAAATTTCCAGAAAAGTTTGAACTGTCGCGATAGTTTTCTAAACTTATCATGATAGTTATCTCGTATCTCGTAGCAAAAATATGCAACCATACCAATCCTATGCTCATTGTGCGAGTAGATAGCATTTGAATCGTATTAACTGGCTTCACTAGACGGTATGTAACATAACCAAACGGGGTATTTTTGAGTTTTATTTACTAATTATGCTACAATTGTAAATAATTCGAATTTTAACTTTCCGCCATCTTGTAAAGTAAGAAAAAAACTATCCAAATGGTGAATTTTCTATTTATAGATATCGACAAATGGATAGAATTATCTGAAATGTCAGTTTCGTGCACGAATGAGTAATTTTGCGTTAAAATTTTTATTGATCAATAGAAAATTTTCTAGATAACAAAGTTTATAGTGATTTTTTTTTTTTTTTTCAGGAAACTCTTCGCTATCTAGATTGAATTTCCAGAAAACTTTTATTTATGGCAATAGTTTTCTAAAATCATTTCAATAGTTACAATTATCCCGTACCTCGTGACAGAAATATGTCACCATACTTTATAAATCGATATTTAGAAAGGAATGCATATTCGTTTTAGCTAAGCAATTCGGTTAAGCCGAGTACAAATCACACTGCTTCAAAAAAAAAGAAGATAAATCAAGAAGGTAGTCGGGAAATGTAACTAAAGACTGAGAACACAATCGAACTGTGAGTAATAAATGACGTTGACGTTTTTTTTTTTAAATAGCAGCGTTATCCATACACCGAATTAAAATCTGAACCAGCTCTTTTAGTCTCTACTCGATTTCAAATTACCCAGTTATCACAATGTCAAATAGTTCGGAAGGATTTTCAAAAATAAATATCACGCGAATTAAATGTGCTTGCAGTCTGACTTTGGAATTGTTTACTTTTTATCGCCAGTTGGCCTTTAAGTGAAATCACTCAAATGCAGGACCTATGTGCCAGCATGTTATATCTACTGTAGACTTTTCTAGTCAAGTGTTATCTAACTGACCCATCACAAACTATACCCATTTGTAGCAAAATTATAAAGTATTAAAAGTATCTGTCACGTACCTGTAAGTAAAACTGCTACCATGGTCAACTTCGTCATCAACGCTAGCGTCCCAGCAAGGCTCTGCATTTTGAAAGTATATCTCCTTGGTGTAACCTGGATGCAGCACTCGAGTAATACTAATCAGAACTACTGCGCCAACAGATAATTCTTTCATTTTTATACTTTTGTTAGTAGACCCCCACCCCACCCATCCGCTATGAATAATTAATTTAATATGGGCGATATCAATTTGTTTCATATGGGTGGAAATTCAATTAAACAATTACAGAGCAAACAAGCGAAACAGATATTTCTATTCATTATAAAAAAAAGCCAATTTATGGCTTTTTACGTGGGAAAATTTCACCGTATCTGACACAGTAGATACTGTTCAGGACTGTACGTTGTGTGCAGTCTGATCTTGATCTACACTGTCCGCAAAATCGTATGCAGTCCCTCTAAGCAATATAAAGGTTAAACAATAGGTGCAACGAACATTTCCAGTCAGTATAGATGAAAGAACAATTGTTGCAATTTCAAGAACAGCTTTTTTTTACTTTATTATCACATTAAGTTTTTACCGGACAAGGAAATTTTAGACTGGTCCAAATTGAAAGCATTTGCAGACGACAATTTCAATGTGCCTCAAATAATTGAATTTGATTCAGAAAGGTTAGAAAACATTATGGGAAAATGAGAAAATGCTGGTTACCAGCAGTTTCTCCTTTTCCCACAATGTTTTCAAAAGGCTTCTTTCCTTGGATTGACAATTTCACTGTGCCTCAAATAATTGAATTTGTTTCTGAAAGGTTAGAAAACATTGTTGGAAAAGGAGAAAATGCTGGTTACCAGCATTTTCTCCTTTTCCCACAATGTTTTCAAAAAGCTTCTTTCCTTGGGTCGTTAAAAGTCGGGATTGTGTTGTAAAGTCTTTTAAGATCATAAAATCAGATAGTGCGCATCCAAGATCAGGCTTCCAGTACTATGCAGCCAGATCTTCATCTATTTTATGTGGAAAAAGAGACTTAAATTGTCATCAGTATCCTTATGGTTAAGTAAAAGACGTGGGTCGTTAGTAGTTGGCGGTGATGGGATGGCAGCCACACGACATACAGTAACTATCTCGGACAGTTGCTATGGAACATTGCCAAAAGTTAGCCAGTTTACCTTCTCAAATAGACCTAAGGATAGGGCAGCCTAATGGAATTCTTGTAACATGACCTTTCATCGCCGAAAAAAAGTACGGATTCGGCTAAGATTCCGGTAATCCGTAATCGATTGGCCGATACAAGCTGGTTCCCCGCATCGATTACGGATTACCCGAGTCTTAACCGAAATCGTACGATTTTTCGGCGATGAAAGGCGATGTCACAAGAATCCCATTAGGGTGCCCAATCCTTAAGTTCAAAGATTTTGACAACGGCCTGGTAAAATATTAAAAATCTTCATGCTTAACACTTTACCAAACGAGAAATTTTTAGACATGTCTTATTTGAAAGCATTTGCAGACGACAAATTAAAAGTGGGCCAAAGGACGAAATTCGTCCACAAGTATTCTTCTTTAGGATCGTTATAACTCTGCAAAGTTTGGTAAAGAGTTCAGAGTTATTTCTCCTTTAGGCACGATGTTTTCAAAGTTGACTTCCAAGAGGACGAATAGAACCCGTATCGAGGAGGTGATATGTTATCATTACGGCTGCCACTCAATGAACTTTCAACATTGTATAGGCAGATTAGATAGCAGGGAATGTGCAGTCTGATCTCCGGGCAACAATGCCCAATACGGTATATTTTCCCAGCGCAAAGGACTTACATGTAAAATCGCAATGTCTGGGTTTAGATATTCGCCAAAATCCTTTTTTTTTTTAAATCTATTTGCATCATGCTCTGTGAACAAGGGACCTTAATGGATCTGCAAAAAGTATTGATTCATGTCAGCCTGCGCAATCCGCGCAGGCTAACATGAGTCAAATTTTTTTGCTATTTCTAAATTTTATGCCTGTCCATGCACCGTTTTATCGTATGATTCAGTCAATCGACAGACAAAAAGGTTTCTATGGATTACTAATCATGTGATGACTTATCCGATGTAATGCATTACGAAGAAACATAACATCCCCTTTCTCCCAGAAAGTCACTCATTCAGCAGTTTAACTCCTTTTGCGCAAAATACATGAAGTCTGTTGACAGCTTAAAATACAATCCACGTAATTTCAGATGATTTTTTTTCATAAATGCCCTGCAACACGCGAAAAGGGGCATTCGGACATTTGCGTAAAGTCTACTGAAGGACAAAATCTAATATTGACGTAAAGTGCCGTCTCGGATTAGCCTGCGCGGACTGCTCAGGCTGATCCAAGACGACACTTTACGCAGATGTCCGAATGCCTCTATGCGCATGTTGCAGACCGTATACGGTCAACTACGCAGACGGACGGTAAAGATCAAGATCAGATTGTATGTTTTGTTTTTGATCTATGCAGTCCAGAAAAGAACCCGTTTTTGCTTTTAGGGCTGCAAAACGTAAATTTGCGTAACAACATTTCTCTATTACACATTTTTAATTTGATATCAGGGCACTCCGTTCTATGTTCTTAATCACAAAAGCGACATTCCAACATGTTATAACTCGGCCGATACTGCCAAGTACATTTTGCCTCCCCCGTTCCAAGCAAGAAGCGTTCAATTGACAGTACCGTTTGTCATATGATCTTTTAAAACCTGATGACGTCAATGAAAATTAATCATCAAAGACAACAACAACTGCAGTAAAATCATTCACATCTACCGTGGAATCATTCGATGATACCGTAGACAAAAATTGAGAAATTACAAAAAAAAAAAATGAATTTACATATTGGTTATCTAAAGAAATGAATATAGAAAGTTTATCACTGGAAACTGTCACTCGTGTATTCTTATTTTAGCGGAGCCTTATAATTTACAAGCATTATCTCCCGCTAGATGGCATTCTACAAATACATATCTATCTAATTTGGGCATTCTGGGTACAGAACCGGACTACTTTTCAAAACGACTACCGTTATTTTGAATTTCAAAATAAAATAAATATTTACTCAATAAAACGCTACCTGGTGCGATTCATTCAGCTATGATCAGCTGGCATTTAACCTATGCACCGGCCATTTATTAAAACAGCCCCCTACAGGCTCGGGTAATAGATTCGGTGTAAGCCATACTTTTCCCATGTATATGGGATGGGTGATGCGTCATAGCAGACAGGTCGAATCTTCGAAGAATATGACATGCGCAGACAACGATTTACGAGCCGTTAAAGCGGTGTATTTTCAACGAAGAAATACACAGGGCGTATATGAATATCAGCCATCGTAATACAGCTGAGCGAAAGGTTTGTCGAATTACCGTATCTATGACGTCACTCCACCGGAACTATTTTAAGTCACATGATCTGAAACATGGCGGCGCCCAAATAATTATTTTCATCCACGACAACAACAACTACTGCGAAGTCATTTAATTTTTTTTCAAAACCTTCCAGTTAAATTTTCATTGACATTGATGAAATTACTTAAAAAATGAAATGAAAAACAATCAAACAAACATACAAACAAACAAACAAACAAATAAACAAACAAACAAACTGTTTTTAATAGAAATATATTTAGATTGAAGACTGTGGCACGTGTATTTTTTACGTAAGTCTTACAATTCTATGAGAATTAAAGTATTCTATTTCCGCGAAGAAAAGTAAGGTGAATGTACGTATTCACACAGCGTAATACAGTAGAGGGATTTGATCTACGGAAAAACCCGAGGTTTGCCGAATGTTTTATAAGAGTCTAGTTCTGTAAAAAGGGGGCTTAATACATCTGCAAAAAGTATCGTCCCATGTCAGCCTGCGCAGTCCGCGCAGGCTGACATAGGCCGACACTTTTTGCTATCTTAAAATTTTCTGCATGTCCAATGACCATTCTACCTGTAGATAAAGTCTATTGTCAGACTAAATGGACTTTATGAATCCATTTTTATGTGATTACATGCATCACGGAGAGGCATTTAGCCTCGTTTTCACAAAGCATTAGTCATTTTTTTTCAGCTATATGAGGATTACGACCCCTAACTCATCGGTAAATATCGTGTAACATCGACGTTTTCGTAAAGGCTATTCTTACCATTCTCGGCAGCTTCCGTCTTTTGATATGAGAGCTAGGGGCCGTAGACTCACTAACTCATCGGGAAATAGCGTGTAACATCGACGTTTTCGTAAAGGCTATTCTTCCATTCTCGGCAGCTTCCGCCTTTTGATATGAGAGTTAGGGGCCGTAGACTCACTAACTCATCGAGAAATATCGTGTAACATCGACGTTTTCGTAAAGGCTATTCGGCCAATCTCGACAGCTTCCGTATTTCAATATGAGAGTTAGGGGCCGTAGACCTTAATTGCATTATGTTGTATTTGTGAAAATGCTTCATCTTCAAAATCATACGGTCAGATTTACTTTTTTCGGACAGATCTATTATAGTCGAAGAAGAGAGGCATTTTCGTTTTGCTCAAGGGCCATAAAACAACCCAGGTACTGTACTATTGTGGCGATCACTCGTCACAACTCGGCCGATTCCGTATCTACATCTAACCTCGTCTGTATAACGGTCGTTTCCATTTGAACTGCCGATCACGTGATTTTATATACTTGGTGCGCCACTGTAAGTCGTTTAGCTACGACATAAACAACCACGATGAAGTTATTCAAATCTATCTATCTATCGGTGAAAACTTCAATCGGAATTGATAAAACCACGTTAAAAAATGAATGTACGAACTGTTTGTCAACTGAAATAAAGTTAGAAAGATTTCGATAGAAAATTGAGACTCAAGTTTTCTTTTTTTAAGAGAAGCCTTACAATTTTCAGAAGGGTAAATCGGCCTATTTCCAGGGAAGAAATGTACCGTGTAGGTGTATTTCAAGCTACCAGATACAGCCGAGGGACTTGATCACCGGATCTCCCGAGTATGCCGAATGTTGTGTCTCAAATACTCTCTACAATAAAATGTATGGAGGATATTTGATTTTTACGGTGAAAGATCGAAATTTATTTCATCGAGTGAACATCATCGATGATGTTCACTCGATGAAATAAATTTCAATCTTTCACCGAAAAAAAACAAATATTCTATTTATTTCATGCTTTTAACTCTTTCTGGGGGGAACTTAATCAAAATCCAGTACAGTTCTTTTCGGTTATTCCCCGTGGCGTACCTCCTCCGCATAGCAACGCATTACAATATTACGTCAAGCGCGAGAAATGTAAGGTAAATTACGTCATATTTCCATCTGGTTGTGAGGCACGCGCATTTTACCTAGGTAACTAGTGCGCGGGAACAACTGTATCCGCCTTCAATTGAAGAGTTTGAATATAAAAATCGGTATTTTCGCTGGCAGTAACCAGTGCTCTCAATAAGCGGACGTCGACGTATATTACGTCCAAATTTTGAGAAAAAACGTCGGCAATTTGAAAGTCGGACGTTTTTTTAACGTCCAGATAAGGACAAAAACGTCCGAGAATTTCAATCCGGACGTTTTTTCAAAAAACAAAGCACAAAGGGTTTGACGCGCGTTGAAAACTTCGATATCGTCTATTCAGTGTAAGGAAGGCGCTGTACAAAGAGTCTCTAGTCATGTTTAAGCGTTTTGGTGATCCTGATTACGGTGTAGAGATGACATTTACACATATGCGAGTGTTTATCCAACTATGACCGGATTATGGTAAGTGTGTAATCGGTCGGTCAATTATGATCGGTAAGTAGTCAACCGTCTTTAATTTGACTGCAGCTGTAGAAATTAACGGAAAATTGCAATTAATAAGACACGCAATCGAAGATCGGGAAATGTTGTTTGTTTGCAAACATGAAAGAAATTGAAATAATCGAGTACTATCAATTATTTGTCCAACTCTTTAAAAATCGGCAGATTATAGTTTCGATACGCATTTCTTTTGGGGATTATGCAGCGCACTTTGGTAAATTTCTTAAAAAAATCATCGTGCGGCGTGACCGTCGTTACGAGGGAAACCACGTCTATCTGAGGTACGTCTCTTCCAAAATCCACTAAGAAACTGAAAGAATATCATGCCAGGTCATCCCTCTCCTCTAACAGTTTGGAAAAGCTCATGAAAATTTTTGAAGGGCCAGAATCTTCTGCCTTTCTATTTGTTCAAACTGTTCAGCACTGCATCAAGTTTAATAAAAGAAGATATGGTGCACTTGCAAAAAAAAAAAAGGATTGCATAATGACATGTAGAAAATATTGGGACTTGGTAAAAACATACAAAAGAAAGCCAGACTTGATGTAAAATAGTTTTATTATGAACTAAATCATTACCACACAGTCCGTGATTTAAAATATACAAGTTTTCCATGTTGTATGACTGAATGATGTTGAATAAAATTGAATTGTCATTAATACAGTTATGAAACAGTGATTTGCTTATTTATTCTTAAAGTACCATAGTCCATCACTGCCAGCCAATCACAGATCATAAACAGTGTTGATATAGATATATAAGCATTTCTAACCCTATTATATGGTTATTCTAAGAACATGTCTTTCTGGATAAAACTTAATAATCACAACATAGGGTTTGAAATTAGGATTGGATATCAAAATATTTCACCGATATTTCTCGATAACCTATCGGAAAGCATGGAATAAATCTTCCTATTAAATCGTAACCAGACGACAAAATTTTAATTTTGTCCTTAAAAAAAGTACTTGCAGATTACAAATAAGCTGTCGCTCAAGTGGTACACATTGTCTTTTAGACACAAGAAAATAGAGTAGGAATATTGATTGATCGATTGATTGATTGATTATATGGTGTTTCACGCCGTTTTCAACATTATTTCAGTTATATCGCGGCGGCCAGTGTACCTATCCATGCTTTACTGGAGTTTCTTTTACCAGTACTCCGCACAATATTCTTTCCAAGCCACTTGCTGCTTTTCCGCATAACCATCGTCGAAACAACGGTCAGCTGTGAGAGAGGAATGAATCCTGTTGAAATGACTTTCATCAATCCTGGGAAAGAAATTGGCCGAGCCAGGGATCGAACCCACGACCCCTTTTTCTCAAGTGCAGTACGCTACCGACTGAGCTATTTGGGCTCGGCGAGAGTAGGGATAAGAGAAAGTGCCAATCACTAGCATTTTCTCCTATTCCCACATCTTTTTTTTTTAGAGGATTGTCAAAGTTTTTATGATAAGATTGTTACATTCTTTCTGCACAGCTGAACGTGAATAAACGTGAGCTCGGGGCGAACTGGAAATAGGGCGAACATTTTTTGGGCAAACGAGCCCGGATTCTCTAAACATGATATAGTTTCGTTTTCGCTGGAAAGGAATCTACTGTTAATCAATATTTACATTATCTCCCGCTAGATTGCATTCTACAAACCTTCGAAGAATATGAAATGCGCAGACAACGTCGATATTTATGAATCAACAAGTCTATTGCTAATCAAGCTAGAACATACAGATACATAACAAGGGATTATCCTTTTTTAACCCTAAGCGCGACTAACTGATCATCTGCGGACTGTGTAGATCAAGATCAGACTGCACAGAACGTGCATTCTGATCTTGGATCTACTCTGTCCGAGAACGAGATATTTTACTCCAAAACATAAGTTTGAAGTAGAATTATTCGGGATTTTACTATCGGCTTTAAAGTTTCTTTTAAGGTATTTAGCAGCATAGAAGTTAATAAAAAAAAAAGTTACTAATTAAGGAGGATTGTTTGGGACAAACACGCCTTGTAGCCTAGACGCTATTCCGTTGCTCTTTAAAGGTCATGTGTATATGTTACAATAAAAAATGTAAAAGTAAAAAAAGTAATTCCTTTCAAGTATGATCGAAATACTATGATCTGCCCCTCAACCACCCATCGTCCCGCCCACAGGTTTCTAGGCTGCTATAGTGACCAGAGGATTTCCATCATTTTGTTTTTGTTTTACATAAACACATACCAAAAAGTCATTGGTCAAATTTTCACGTAAAGAATTGTTTTGTTAATTTTTTTACCAGACGAAAAAATTATGGACGTGTCCAAATTGGAAGCATTTGCAGACGACCAATTAAATGTGACTTAAACGATGTGATTTGTGTTTGAAAGATTAGAAAACGTTGTACGAAAAGGGGAAAATAATGTTTGTCGGCATTTTCTCCTTTCTCCAAGCTGAGCCACGGTTGCGCAGTCGGTAGCGTACAGGACTCAAGAACATGGAGTCGCTGATTCGTTCCCCGGCTCTGCCAATTTCTTTCCGAGGATTGATGATAGTCATTGCGACAGGATTCATTCCTCTCTCACCGCTGTTCGTTGTTTCGACGATGGTTATGCGGGAAAGCAGTAAGTGGCTTGAAAAGAATATTGTGGGGAGTACTGGTAACAAAAAAATCCAGAAAAGCATAGAAAGGCGCACTGGCCGCCGCGATATAACTGAAATACTGTTGAAAACGGCGATAAACACCATACAATCAATCAATCAATCTCCTTTCTCCAAAATGTTTTTAAAAAGTGCTAGTCATGAGGATCGTCAACAGATGGGATTGTTTGGTAAGGGTTGATAAAATTTGACTATTTTCCTCGATATTTTCCGAATACCATCGCAAAAGGCGTCCAAAAAAATGCTTGTCACCAGCATTTTCTCTTTTTTCCACAGTGTTTTTAAGAAGCTGTAGTTTTCAGGGTCGTTAAAAGACGGGATTGTTTGAAAACGGGTTAAAGGGAATTGACATTTTTTCCTGGATAGTTTTTTTTACCATCGCCACAGATAGCGTCAACATTATTAGTTGTACGGTCAGGTGGCAGGGGACTTGGAAACTTGTTCACGGCTGTGGCAAATCATGTCGCCCCGAGCCGAAGGCCCCTGCCACCTGACCGTACAACCAATTTATCATACTGCAAAAATTGAATACGCTGAGGAAGTAGAATTTCCCTTCTGAGTGCCCCAATTCAATGAGGACTGACGTCACTGGGAAATGACGTCACTGAAACCTTGGTAAAACGTGCAGTTTGGTGCATAATCTTGATGTTAATCTTGATCGACGCCGCCATTTTGGATGTTGTGTTGAAAGTGTAGTCATGTATACGGGGCTCCCGAAAGGGAAACTGCTTTTACGTTGGTTTTGCCAGTGTACATGATATATATGTTCGGGGCATAATATCCAATCAGATCACGAGAAATTTCTTTGCAGTATAGTAATATTATTTGTATGGTCAGGTGGCCGGGGACTTGGAAACATGTTCACGGCTGTGGCAAATCATGTCGCCCCGAGCCGAGGGCGAGCTGGCGACATGATTTGCCACAGCCGTGAACAAGTTTCCAAGTCCCCGGCCACCTGACCGTACAACGAATTTATTAAAATGCAAAGTTTCAAACGTATTTTAAACGTTTTAACTCAAATAAGTACCTTCTACCCCGGAGATTATCATTTGCGGATTTTTCTTTTTCATATTCGGAGCGAAAAGGTTTTTTGTTTCAACTAATTTATATGTTGGAATTTTGAGTAGAGCCTGACATAAAAAAAAAAAAAAATTCCCTCACCATGCTGGGTTTATACCGGGACTATTTCTCATGCTTATAGGGGCTGTGTCTGTAAGTGACTGGTTACTTGCCAGCTAACCATGACTAGATGAATCGTACCAGGTAGCGTTGTTTTGAGTAAACGCATTACTTACTTCATTTAACCTGACCCAGGTCAACATCATTTACATAAATTAAAATTCTATTTTTACCCTCGACATCATACGGGACTGCCTTCGGTTTTGTCCCGAATGGTCACAGAAATATTCCGTACGGTATGCACGAATTAAATTGCTTACCTGTACTTTCTCGTGTACATATAACTTCCCGAATAATAGTCGGATTTCTATTTATATACCTAATTATATATTTAGCATAAAGGTCAAGATCAGGTTGAATGAAATAGGCAATATTAGCCAAACTTCTAACCGGTCACTTCTGTTTCTACTGTAAAGTTGTCCAAGTAAAAAACAGGTAAATAAAAACAACTTATAACATATGTCTGGACGTTAGACATGGTACTGTATTGAAAAGATTCTCGATTCTGCCGATAACAGGCATCTCTTTTTCAAAAAAGGGAAAACATGTAGTTTGCGCATGCGTGGTGTCTATCAGCCAAACCAGGTTTAAAAGAGAAGCAAATATTACGGAAATTTTGTCAGCAATAAGGAAAAACATGAAAACTGTTTTCTGCACAAAAATATAAACCGAGAGAAGGAGTGTGAAGTTTTCCAAAAAATATTTTTTTTAATTTTCAATGTTAAGTAAGTGAATGTTTAATAACTTCATTTCAATAGAACAAGTCAACAAATTCTGTTCAAACTTAGGCTGGAGTCTGCTTTTACACTGGTCAATTATTCTCCAAAACACCAAACTAAATGGACTGCCTCATTTCTGGACAGCGGGTGCCAGAATAGGTCTATGGGGAATTTCAGCTTAAAAGTGGCCGTTTAGTGTATATTGTATTTTGAAATTCTCTGCATCGATTGCCTTTTTGAAAATTAGTCTGAAATATGAAACCGTTAAATTTATGTGCGCTGGAACAGTCCCAAACTCCACCCAATCATCTCAAATTACTTAAAACACGATGGAACCATTTACCCAGATCTAACTGTTAAAAAAATACTGTTTGGATACATGAATCTACTACCTACGCAAAATATATTCTTCTCATTCTGTTTAAAATGTACATTTTTAAATGTAGATCTAGAAAACAAACACCTACAGAAGCCGGTGCCATGAATTTTATATCTATCAAGCTCACGATTCTATGAAAAATAGCCATGGAAAACAATAACCTAGAATGTTTTACTAAAGACTGGGATTTTTTATTTTATGAATGCTTCGCGTGATTAATACTTTTTTTTTTTTGGTAAACCTGGGAAGATTCGCGTTTCGTTTACACCTATTTATTTTTTCTTTGTTCTTAATTACTTTTTTTTTCTCATGTTTATTATCAGCTTTTGTTTTATTGTCCTTGATTGTATAATCATTACTTTGTGATAAATCTTGTTAGATCTGGAGAGAGATGGCTTCCCGACCCTCACACATCAATATACGGGGACTATAAAATCTTTATATATATATATATATATATATATATATATATATATATATATATATATATATATATGTGTGTGTGTGTGTGTGTGTGTGTGTGTGTGTGTGTGTGTGTGTGTGTGTGTGTGTGTGTGTGTGTGTGTGCTAATGAAAGGGTATTTTCTTCCGCTTTTGATATGCAATTTATTTTTCGTTTTTCCTCAGATAAAATTCGCCTCTTTTACCCACGTTGTAGATCAAGATCGGACTGTAGATTTATACAGTCTCGTCTCGTTTCTAAATCATCGGCTATTTTATAAACAAAGTCCCTCTGTTCTGGATTAATCTTTTTTATTCCGTCATACAAATTCTTTATTTTATTTTTTTTCCCGCCGTATAAAAAGGTCATCTATTTATTTAGCAGGGAAAATGTGCACACATTGCACTAAGAGCTAAACACAGATGATATGAAACTATCTTTTGATCAACAGTGTATGATAATTCAACTTACAGTGTATGATAATTGACACATCAATGATACGTTAATTGTTTATCTCTACAGTACGACTTTTTCACTTTTTTTAGAAGACCATGTTCAAAAAACACAGTGACAAAATTTTGCACAAAGAATTCAAGAGTTCTCTCATTACCATAGATACTGATTTTAGACATTTTAAGATCTTATTCACTAGATTGCTAAGCTCGACTCACTGACCTTTTGCGGACAGTGTAGATCAAGATCAAACTGCACAGAACGTGCAGTCTGATCTTGGATCTGCACAGTCCGTTAAGGAGATATTATTCCCCAAAACATAATTTCAAAATAGCAACATTTGGATCTTTACTATCGAATTGAAAATTTCATTTAAGTTATTTAGCAGGATTAGGGTTAAATGGGTGAAACGATAGAAATATGTTCAGGAAATAAAGATATCATCTTATTTACTAGTTACCTACGTAAAATGCGCGTGCCTCACAACCAGTTGGAAATATGACGTAATTTACCTTAAATTTCTCGCGCTTGAAGTAATATTTTAATGCGTTGCTACGCGGATGGGGCACGCCAAGGGGAATAATCGAAATGAACTGTACTGGATTTTCATTAAGTGCCCTCAGAAAGGTTTAAAAGCATTATATATATATATATATATATATGGATGGGTAAAAGATTGAAATTTATTTCATCTCGTGAACATCATTGGTAATATTTTCACTCGTGGCTGCGCGACTCGTGAAAATATTACCGATGATGTTCACTCGATGAAATAAATTTCGATCTTTCACCGTAGAAAAGCAAATATCCTCTATATTGACGACCCACAAAACACTTCGGGAAAAGCACTTATTTGTAGCAAGTAACTGCTTCTTTATCTATTCCGGAGAGCGTGAATATTTTATGCCTGTTCTGGATGAGGTAGCAAACATTGTGACATAGAGATCCATTGCTTTCTAAAAGCAATGGCTCCTTTTCCCGGAAGGTTTAAAAGCTGAGTACAGCAGTGGCATTTAACGTCTGAATTGTATTGAATAGAGTTGCAACATTATTTTTAGACTAGTGAAGCTAGTCTGTAGATATCCAGGTTGACCCAGATTCAATGTAAACCAAAAAAAAACGAACCACAGATGCCAAATACTACCTCACAGAAAAAAAATTCTTTCTGTTAGAAATCTCAATTCTGTTATATATATGACAATTTTGACAAAATCCATAAAATATCTACCATCCCGATTTGAAGATGTCAACTTACAAAGTAATAGACTGTACAAGATTTTATTGATAAGGTACAAGACATAGAGGATATTTGTTTGTTTTTTTTCTGTGAAAGATTGAAATTTATTTCATCTCGTGAACATCATCGGTAATATTTTCACTCGTGGTTGCGCGAAGCCACGAGTGAAAATATTACCGATGATATTCACGAGATGAAATAAATTTCGATCTTTCACAGAAAAAAAAAATTCTATTTATTTCATGCTTTTAACCTTTTTGATGATATTCAGTCAAACATGAATCTTTTTGCAGATTATACGAGTTTATCTATGGTTGTAGATGATCCAACTAATGTAGGTAATATCCTACAATCTGACATAGATAAAATTTCCCGTTGGGCACAAAAATGGCTGGTCAAGTTTAACCCTTCAAAATCAGAATCACTGGTAACATCCCGCAAACGTAAGTACGGCTATCCGCTATGGATAGCAACGAATTATTGTGGAGAATACTCGTGATACTTTGATGACTTTTGAGGGGAATACTCCTAATACTTTGATTGTATTTGCGGGTCGTGCACTCATACACAAGGAGGTTGACTACAATTTCAGATACACGTGGGGTAAGTAAGTTATTTGATCAAAAATACAGTTAGTGCATTTCTGATAAATAAGTGTTTCATGCTGATAAACTGTACAACGTGATGCCACTTTACCTGGCTTAGGCACGTTGTTATCTTGTATTTTGTGATGAAATCCCAACAAATTGTCTCGCTTTCTGCCCTGTTTTAAATGGGTGGGGTAAGACATTATTTTGGACTCGAGTTTCAGTCAGCCGAGCCAAAATGTGGAACCTCATACTATTCTTACAGTTTCTTATTATACTATGAAGTTGTTTCTTGATTAGTAAATGTTTTCGAGTTCATATTTGCAAATGACAAATCTTCACGCAGTTCATTCTGTTGTTGCACCTTGTCAAATTGCTTTTAAGGAGGTGCTCGCTTACTTTGACACCTTTGTACTGATTTTGGTTTTCTCTCTATTTTATTTTTCATTTTTGATCATCATTTGACCACAAATGGCACCGAAGCGTAAATCTAGACAGACAACCGGTCAGACCAAGCGGAAGGCTCGGAAGGCAGGGAATAAAAGCGCACAGCCACCAGAGACCGATACGGGAGATGTGGTTAATTTGGGATTAGCAGCTGTTGTAGATGAAACTAATTTTGACAGTGTTGACTCTGGGGTACAAGCTCCAGAAGCTGCATTGAGTTGTTTAGATACAGGTAATGTCATATGTCCTGTGCCTCCAATATCTGCTAAAATTGGGGAACATTTATCTGTGTCTGTTAAGAACAAAATCATATCTGGTGCATATGTCGATTTGTCTAATTTGATGCCTAATAATGAAGTGAAGCTCAATTCAAATGCTTCTTTTTTGTCTGTCGCATCTACAGGGCAGCTTGTGTTGCAACAAAAATCTAAGCAAATTTTATCAATGGAAAGTTGGACTGACCTTTTCCTTATATATGCTAGCATATACTTGTCTGCCCATCCAGATTTAACCCAGAGCTTGTTGAAATACATGCATATCATCCGCACAGGTCATAAACGTTTCGGTGGAAATGGCTGGCAAATGTATGATGAGCAGTTTCGTTACCGGATGTCGGTTGATCCTGGTCACAGCTGGGATACAATCGATAATGAACTGTGGCTTCTTTATATGCAGGTGCCCCATACAAACGTGCATAGCCAGCAAAATGCATTGAAACAGTTAGGTCGCTGTTATGATTCTACTTTTAAAGGAATGTGTTACAAGAATGCTTGCACTTTTGTGCATAAATGCTTAAGATGCTTTGGTGACCATCAACAGTGTTCCTGTCCAGTAAGACCTAAATCAACTCAGCCATTGAACAGCTCCACTGAAATGAAACCCTCTGCTTCCCAGGGCTATCGTGGAGCTGCAAATAGCAATTTTCGTCCAAGGTCGTCTGTCAACAGATTTATGGGCCCTCGCCCCTTCCCCAATAAATACTGAGAAGTTACTATTTTACCTTAAATTTTATACAGATAAAAAAGCAGCAGAGCAGCTGCAATTAGGTTTTACAGAAGGTTTTCACTTGTGCTACGCTGGGTCACGCATTGGCTTTTTCAGTCCGAATTTAAAGTCTGCTGCAGAAAATTGGGAAATTGTTGAAGGAAAGCTTCAAAATGAGATTTCTCTATGTCGTATTATGGGGCCATTTAAAGAAGCTCCTATGTCAAATTTTCATGTGTCGCCTATAGGTGTCGTACCAAAAAGTGATGGAGTTGGAGGCTCATTACTCATTTATCATACCCTGCAGGCAGTAGCATTAATGATGGTATTGATGATGAATTATGTTCTGTAGAATACTAAAAATTTGACAAAGTAGCAGACATGGTGTTTTCACTAGGACCAGGTGCCCTTATGGCCAAACGTGATATAAAGTCTGCTTTTCGCCTTCTTCCGATTCATCCGGGAGATTTTCACTTGCTTGGCATTTGTTTTCAAAACAAATTTTACATCGATAAATATCTGCCAATGGGATGTAAGATCTCGTGTAAACTTTTTGAGGAATTTTCTACCTTTTTAAATTGGCTTGTTATTTTTATCTCCAAGAAGAAAAGTACTGATCATTACTTGGATGACTTTATTTTCTGTGGTCAAGCAAAAAGCAATGACTGCAAGATTCTAGTGTCAACATTTGAAGATATCTGTACCGATTTAGCTATCCCAGTTGCACATGAAAAATCTATGTCCAACAACAAAAATGGTCTTTTTAGGTCTAGTAATTGATTTGGAAGAGATGACTATAAAAATTCCTCAACAAAAGATTGATCTTTTATTGTCTACATTACTAGTTCTAGTTAAACAAAAACACGTATCCGGTCGAGAACTTGAGTCTTTAATTGGTATGTTAAATTTTTTTGGAAAGGCTATTCGTAGTAGCAGAGCTTTTTTGCGCAGATTTTATGATAAATTAATGGGCATTAAAAAACCATTTTATAAAATAAGAATTTCTGCTAGTCTAAGGGAAGACATGTACATGTGGATTTTTTTCCTTGTCAATCACAATGGGATCGTATACATTCCTGACCAAAAATGGTTAGATAGTGATACCTTACTCCTGTTCACAGACAGTTCTGGGTCTGAGTACCTGGGTTGTGGGTGTTCTTTTGCAAATGAGTGGGCTTTCTTTCAATGGCCACTGGAGTGGTCAGGTGCTGCTCTCTTTAGTGACATGACTTTCCTGGAGATGGTTCCAGTACTTCTTGCTATTATGCTATGGGGTCCAAACTTGCAGGGTAAAAGAGTTTTGCTTAATATTGACAACCAGGCTTTGGTGTCAATTTTAAATAAGCAAACATCCAAATCAAGCAGAGTCATGTTGTTGCTGCGAGAATTTGTCCTGTTTTGTATGAGATATAGTATAGTATTTAGAGCTAAGTATATTTGTTCAAAGTCAAACGATATTGCTGATTCTATTTCACGCAAACAGTGGTCCAGATTCAGAAAACTAGTTCCACATGCCAATCTACTTCCTCAAGTGATTCCAGAGAATTTTCATTACATAATGTCCAAGGTGAGGCAGACAGACTGCTGAATGGTGCTTTTGCACAGAACACCCAAGCTGCTTACAACCGAGGTTTAGAAAAATTTACGTTTTTCAGAAAATTATATGATTTGGGAGACTTGTGGCCACCTTCAGTGCATGACATTCTTCATTTCATTGCATATTTGTCACTTCATAAATTTACTGTAAAAACGGCGCAGTTATATGTGGCCAGTGTGAGTTATGCCTGTAAGGTTAGAATGGTTAGTGACCCAACATGTAAGTTTTTGGTAAAGAAGGTTTCGGAAGGTTTTAAAAGAAAGAAATTGGGCAAGCTAAATGTCAGGCTTCCTATTACAAATCGCGTCTTGCACTTAGTACTTTCCAAGTTACCAGTTGTCTGTGATAACTCCTTTGAAGCAAAATTGTTTAGTGCAGCTTATGTCTTGGCATTCTGTGGTTTTATGCCTGTCGGGGAACTAACTCAAACTTCAGGGCAATCAGTTGAAAGTATTTTGTCAACAACGGACATTTCCATGAATGATGTAGATAACAGTATGTGCATTAATATCAGAGTTTCTAAAACAGATCAAAGTGGTTATGGTTCTAAAATTAAAATCAAAGGTACAGGAGATAGTCTGTGTCCTGTTAGAGTAGTACATGATTACGTAAGAGTGAGACCCAAAGTTCAGGGTCCTCTGCTATTGCATTTTAATAAGAAGCCTGTAACCCGCTATCAATTCGGTGCTGTCTTGCATAAAACTTTGAAACTGACTGGTTTGAACCATACTCAATACAAAACCCATTCATTTCGGATTGGTGCTGCCACCACATCTGCAGCTTTGGGTTATTCTGATGCTAAGATTCAGGCTGCAGGTCGTTGGAAATCAAAAGCATTTAAGTCATATATTAGGCCAGAACTCATAGAAGTCCCTAATCTGATGCAAACAATTTAACTGTACAGGTTCGGGTCATCAATTATTGACATATCTTAAAGTCAGTTCTAGAGCAAGTTTGAGTCTGGTGTGTAGGATCATCTATCATCAGAGATGCATTCATGGTGGCTCGCAGTAGACCAGGAGGTATCCATTTAGGTCTAGACAGATTTAAGGTCGACATATGGTGGCAAGGATATGGAGGACTGGATATAAGAGGTTTACAACGAAAACTAAAGTACCTCCTGCAATTTAACAACCAGCCGAAATTTCTTCTCCTTCATTGTGGTGGGAATGACATTGGTAAATTATCGTTAAAAACTCTGTGTAGTCTATTAGAGACTCTTTTTGAATTCCTCGATTTGCACTTTGCTGGAACTAAAATCATTTGGTCACAAATTCTACCAAGATCTAGCTGGCGTTATTCTGATAATCTGGCAGCTATGAATCGTTGTCGGGGTAGACTAAACAATTTTGCTGCACATAAGCTTGTGTCTGCTGTTGGATGTTTTATAAAGCATCCTGATTTGCAGGTTGTGCAACCAAGGTTGTATAAATCTGATGGTGTACATCTTTCAGCCACAGGGAATGAGATCTTTCTCAACCAAATTGCTGCCGGCTTGGAAGCATTTATTTTACATAGGTCAAATATGATAAATTAGCCCTGGCTGCGGCTTTATGCTCTTTTCGCTGGTGTCATGTTTGGCGGCGGCCGGCCTGTGCATCAGTCAATTGATGCTCTGGCGGGTCGTATGGCGGCCAGCGTTTGTCATGGTTAAAGGGAAATGCTTGCTTGATTGTAAAGGGTTTGGTAATATGAACTGACAAAAGTGCATTGTGATGTCAATGTGTTTGTTTGATAAACTGACAATATGTTAGGCTCCTTCTGATTCCCAGAGGAGTCTTAAGAAGTTCTGTATCCAAATTTGAACTGCCCTGTTGGGGGCTAAAATGTTTGTATTGCATTGTGAACTTTTGTAGCCCAAGTGGGGCTTTTGGGGGCTTGCTAGTTGTTTTGAGCAGCCTCGTTGAAATTTGTTTGTTTGATATGTATTATGTTGTTTAAGCCGCAGCCATATTCGGGCAAACGTAATAAAAGTAAAACTTAATAACTTTCTTTGCTCTTACTTAGTATGATTCCGCAATAAGTACGGCTATCCGCTATGGATAGCAACGGATTATTGTGGAGAATACTCGTGATACTTTGATGACTTTGAGGGGAATACTCCTAATACTTTGATTGTATTTGCGGGTCGTGCACTCTTACACAAGGAGGTTGACTACAATTTCAGATACACGTGGGGTAAGTAAGTTATTTGATCAAAAATACATTTTTTAGCCCACCCACCGCAACCTGCAAGTATTAGTCAATGCGGACATTGACCTGAGCTTCCCCTTGTATTGCAAATAATAGGATTAATTCCTACCTTTATATTCCTGCTGAGTGGCTGAAAGTTGAATTCATCCTTGTGAGTTTTGTTTCTGCAAAGAAGTCAAGTCGTCGCAACATTTTGGCTGTAGTTAGTAGGATACATATGTAAACAAATGGTATAGCTCGGGTCATGTCTTCTTAACACAGTCATACACAAAGATACTTTGCTAGATTTTTGTTTCAGAACACCACTGAAGATTTTGCCTTGTGTGTGTCAAGCTTCTTTGACAATATTCGATCTAACTGGTACAGATCAACGGTTGCTGGTCACCAGCATGTGGCTTAACATGTGAACTGTAGGACGTGTCACTGCGGCCAGGCGGCCAGCGTTTGTCATGGTTAAAGGGAAATGCTTGCTTGATTGTAAAGGGTTTGGTAATATGAACTGACAAAAGTGCATTGTGTAATTATGTGTAACTGTTACTGAAAAGGATTGTGATGTCAAAGTGTTTGTTTGATAAACTGACAATATGTTAGGCTCCTTCTGATTCCCAGAGGAGTCTTCAGAAGTTTTGTATCCAAATTTGAATTGCCCTGTTGGGGGCTAAAATGTTTGTATTGCATTGTGAACTTTTGTAGCCCAAGTGGGGCTTTTGGGGGCTTGCTAGTTGTTTTGAGCAGCCTCGTTGAAATTTGTTTGTTTGATTTGTATTATGTTGTTTAAGCCGCAGCCATATTCGGGCAAACGTAATAAAAGTAAAACTTAATAACTTTCTTTGCTCTTCCTTAGTATGATTCCGCAATAATAAACCTAATCATCCAAATCTCTTTATGTCTAATATCGAAATTCCGTCAGTTTCTAGTCATAAGCATTTAGGCATTTTTCTTTCTAAGGACGGTTCCTGGGATATTCATATCAACAAATGTCTTGAGAAGGCATGGAGGAGGGTTGGACTTATGAGACGTTTGAAAGTACGACTTGATCGGCAGTCTCTTCAAACCATTTACTTTTCATTCATTAGGCCTTTATTGGGGTATGGTGATGTAATTTGGGACAACCTATCTCAGGGGTACCCCCAGCTGGGCGGGGGGATAGAAATAGCTCAGCTGTCGCACTACAGTAGGGGTAAGACCCCCCCACTGTGCCTGCCTGTTTGCCGTGGGCTGCAACTCGTGTCGTTCGATGACGGGATCCTGGTGGTTGAGTGGATTCAGAGCTTGGCCCTTTGATAGCTCTGTTTTCGCAACACACCACTTTGGCCCTGAACTGAACTAAACGAGAGGTCAGGAAGGCCCGTCCTGATCAATCGGCTGGTCATGCCTTGCCCTAGGGCATCTAATATGTTCTTTCTCTTGCACCATTCTCTCAATTAAAATTACTGTCTTCTCCATATCTATTCCACACTCTTTCAGATTTCATATTTCTTATTCTGCCCTAGAAGGCGGTGGCTCATGGGTCAATCGGGTGAAAGTTCTTTGGTATTTGGCTGACATTTGTAACCTCTCAATGATTGTCTAAGCTTGGTAGGACTTTCCGCGAGAATGCATCTGTCCAGTCTAGCCCTTTCATACCGAGTATACCACTGATGTATCCCTGTCATGGTCTGCGAATGGGCTTTCCCCAGACCATGTCCCCTTGTTGGGCTCCGTGGCGGGTGGGGAGCATCGGTGGTGAAACTTTACACACAAACATGGCATCCCAAAAAAAGGCCAAGCTCAATGAAAGCAAGCGCCCTCTTTCAGACAGTGAATCTGAAACGGAAACTTCACTTCCTTCTTCCTTTCACTCTCCACGTTTCATTGTTATCAAATCTCAAGATCCTTCAAAACCTATAACAAAACTCTCTCCTTTCATTATAGAAAAACAAATCTCGAGTATCCTTGGAACTCCAAAATCTGTGAAAAAACTTAAAGACCAGACCCTTCTAGTTGAATGTCTGACAAATCAGCAAGCTCTGAACCTTTTAAAACACACAAAATTCTTTGACACTGATGTTAAAATTTTCCCTCATCCTTCTCTAAATTCTTGTAAAGGAGTAATCAGATGTAAAGAACTTACCTACTGCAACTCCTTACAAGAAATCAAAGACAATCTGAAACAGCAAGGTGTATCTGATGTTCAAAGGATTTCCGTACGCAGAGATGGAGAACAGAGACTTACAAACACATACATTTTAACATTTTCTTCACCTGTTCTTCCAACATCTATCAAAATAGGCTTTCAAATTGTAAAAGTAGATGTGTATGTGCCAAACCCCTTGCGATGTTTTAAATGCCAGCGGTACGGCCATCACATCAGTAAATGTCCAAACCAAGAAACATGCTCTAAATGTGCTCATCAAGGACCTGACCATGACAGTACTACGTGTTCAAATCCTCCTCTATGCATTAATTGTAAGTCTCCACACTCTACTTTTTCAAGAGAGTGTCCTGTATGGAGGGAAGAAAAAGAAATCCTTTCCATTAAATATAACAATAATGTTGGCTTTCCAGAAGCAAGGAAAATATTTGAACAACGCAAGAAAACCTCTTCTAGTGTTAGCTATGCAGGTGTTGTTGGCTCGTCAACTGAAAAGGATGACTGCAGCACTTGTAAAATTCTTGCGAAAGTTCTCCTTCAAAAATTTCCTGATGTAGCTTCTGAGCTGAAAGAACTTCTCCCTCCATCCACCCTGTCCAAACTAATTCCTGACTCTCCATCTGCGTCTAAAACAAACACAACCTCTTCTGCACCCTCAAAACCCACAACCTCTCAAAGTATCCCTTTACAAAAAACCTCAAAACCATCTACCTCTTCGCAAAATATCTCTTTGAAAAAAACTTCAAAACCATCTCCCCCTTCACAACATCCTCCAAAGAAACCCCAACCTCCATCTTCACAGTCTGCAACTAAATCTAACATTTCATCTAAAGATAACAAATCTAATAATGTACCCCGATCTCCTAAAAGGTCTTCTTCCAAATCTAGACCACAACCCAGAGATACCCAAGGATCTTGTGAAATCACTGTCAAAGTAAATGATCCTGTCCCTACCTCCAACAGATTTTCGGAGCTAGAGGACATGGATGCAGATGCTGAAAATCTGGAAGGTGAGGCTTCAGATTCAGAAGCCTCTATTTGGTCCATTTCCAAAGATCCTTGGAACAAGGACGCTGACACTTGGCACTCGTCCAAACCCGAGATAACAGTAATGAAATCTTAACCAACCTATTTTAAAATGCATTGGTTTATGGCCTATTTTTTTACTTTAGCTTTTATACTTTCCTCATGCACTATGGATACCATAATCCAGTGGAATTGTCGGGGTCTGAAGTCAAACTTTGACGAACTTTCCCTTTTAATCAATGATCACAAACCAGTTGCTGTTTGTCTACAAGAAACCTTCCTTAAACGGGAGGATGATATCACTATCAAATATCATTCCATTTACAATAAGATTTTTACCGAAGGCGAAAAAGCCAGAGGTGGTGTTTCTATTATTGTTAACAACAACATTCCTCATAAAGTTATCTCTCTTAATACAAACTTGCAAGCTGTTGCCATCAGGTTATCTTTACACAGTGCTGTTACACTGTGTTCTTTATATCTCCCCCCGAACACACGTATCAATGAGACCAATCTGAATGATCTCATTTCCCAATTGCCATCCCCCTATATTCTTGCTGGTGACTTTAATGGTCACAATGTTATGTGGGGTTGCGATGACACTAACCAGAGAGGTTTACAGTTGGAGAGCTTCATTTCGAACAACTCTATGTCTTTCATGAATGATAACAAGTCAAAAACCTACTTGCATCCAGCAACTGGATCTTACTCTTCCATTGATTTAACCTTATGCAGCCCAGTCTTACTTCCCAATTTCACCTGGAAAGTGACTGAGGATTTGTGTGGAAGTGATCACTTCCCCATTATCTTTTCATCTACACAACCATCCAGCAATGAACGACCGCAGAAATGGAAGCTTTCCAAAGCCAATTTGAATAAATTTGAAACCCTCTGTGAACAGACCATTACACATGACAAATTTGGAGATTGCGATGATCCTGCAAAACTTTTTACTTCCCTATTAATTGATGCAGCTAAACAGTCCGTCCCTCAGACCTCGACAAATCCAAAACGTCCTGACAAGCCTTGGTACAATGATGATTGTAAACAGGCTGTCAGAGACAGAAAACAAGCCCTTAGAAAGTTTAACCTCAGGCCTACCAAAGAAAATCATAACTTATTCCGTATTTCCAGAGCAAAGGCTCGACGAACCATTAGAGAAAGTAAGCGCAAGGCTTGGAGACAATATGTCTCTAAATTAAATAGTAGAACTACTACTAAAAAAACCTGGGACATGATCAGAAAGATCAATGGCAAAGGCCAGCCCCCTCTTAGTCACCTTGAAGTTAACAATACTTCGTTGGAATCACCCCAAAATATAGCTGATGCTCTCGCCGACACCTTTTGCAAAAAGTCTTCCTCTGCAAACTATTCTGAAAAGTTTCAGAGGAATAAAGCCAGAGAAGAAAAGAAAAAACTTAATTTCAATTCTTCTAATTCAGAGCATTATAATAAACTTTCACCTTTAAAGAATTAAAATCTGCTCTGAATAAAGCTCACGATTCTTCTCCTGGCCCAGATAAAGTTCATTACCAGTTTTTAAAACACTTACCTTTTACTTCTCTCTCAGTTTTACTTGATATTTTCAATGATATCTGGCAGTCAGGTGTTTTTCCTTCATCCTGGCGGGAAGCACTAGTCATTCCTATCCCAAAACCTGGCAAGGATACTAGTGACCCAGCTAACTATCGGCCAATAGCTCTTACAAGTTGTCTCTGCAAGACCTTAGAACGTATGGTCAACGACAGGCTTGTTTGGTTTTTAGAGAAAAACAACCTCATCGTTGATGTACAGAGTGGATTTCGACGCCAACGTGGCACCATAGATCATCTTGTCCGCTTTGAAACCTTTGTCAGAGAAGCCTTTATTAATAGACAGCATGTAGTATCTGTCTTTTTCGACCTTGAAAGTGCTTACAATACGACTTGGAAATACGGAATTCTTAAAGACTTGCATGACTTTGGTCTTCAAGGCCGTCTTCCTCTTTTTATTTCAGCCTTCTTGGATGAACGTCTTTTCCGCGTCCGAGTTGGTAATACTGTCTCGGGAGCCCGTGAACAGGAGATGGGTGTACCCCAAGGATGTATTCTCTCTGTTACACTTTTCAGTGTGAAAATAAACAGTATAGTTAAAGCTATCTGTCCCGGTGTAGACTGTTCCCTTTATGTTGATGACTTCATTATATGCTTCAGATCTCGAAATATGAATATTATTGAGAGACAACTTCAACAGTGTCTCAACAAGCTCCAAACATGGTCTGATGAAAATGGCTTCAAATTCTCAAAGTCCAAAACTAAGTGCATGCACCTCTGTAATCTACGAGGTGTTCATCCAGACCCTGAACTGTATTTGGACAAAACTAAAATTAAAGTCGTTTCTGAATTTAAATTTCTTGGAGTCATCTTTGACAGAAAGCTTTCCTTCCTTCCTCACATCACTGCACTTAAAAAGAAGTGCAAGAAGGCTCTTAATCTTCTTAAGGTTGTGGCCCATTCTGAATGGGGAGCAGACCGTAAAGTCCTCTTGCGGCTTTATCGGTCTTTAGTTCGCTCCAAATTAGACTATGGATCTATTGTATACGGATCTGCCCGTAAATCTTACCTGAAAATTCTCGATTCTATACACCACGAAGGTCTGCGTCTTGTACTTGGAGCTTTCAGAACTTCTCCCGTCAATAGTCTCTATGTTGAGGCTAATGAACCTTCTCTTTCTTACAGGAGGGAAAAACTCTCGCTTCAATATCTTTTAAAACTGAAGTCCAATCGTTTTAATCCAACTCATAATGTTGTTTTTAAACCTCAATATAAATGTCTTATTGAAAGGAAACCAAATGTTATTCCTCCATTTGGTATCCGCATGGAGCCCATTGTAGATAACCTTGGCATAGACACTGAGTCTATTGCCGACTATAAAATCTCTGAAATCCCTCCATGGACACTAAACAGTGCAGAATTCAGATTTGACCTTGCATCTGACAAAAAGTCTGTCACGGATAGAACTGTGTTTCATGTTAGATACAACGAGATAAAGGAGCATTATTTTTCCTTCAAACCCATCTATACAGATGGATCTAAAGAGGGAAATTCTGTAGCAGCTGCCGCTGTTTATGGACAAAGGAGCCTAAAGTGTCGCCTTCCAAACAACTCCTCTATCTTCTCTGCTGAAATTAAAGCAATTGATCTTGCCCTTAATATAGCTGAACGTTCTAATTACAACCGTTTCATTATCTTCTCGGACTCTTTGTCAACATTACAAGCCCTTTCAAATCAATGCCTTGAGAATCCCTTAATCTGTAGTTTACTCGAAAGGATCTCACAAATTTCTTCTATGAATAGATTGGTGTTCTGCTGGCTTCCAAGTCATGTAGGCATCAAAGGCAATGAAAATGCCGATAGGTCTGCCAAATCTGCACTTAAGCTTCCCATTTCAGATTTTAAAATTCCACACACTGATTTTAAATCCTCCGTTTTAACACATATCCAATCTTCTTGGCAATCCCAGTGGGATGCTGATGTTTTCAATAAACTGCATTCAGTTAAACCGTCCCTTGGCGAATGGTACCCCGTTTACAGGTCTGTTCGTCGAGAAGAAGTGATAATTGCACGACTTCGAATTGGCCATTCACGCATCACACATTCCTGGCTCTTGACCAGAGACGATGCCCCTGAATGTATTCCATGCAATGCATCCTTTTCTATAAAACATATCCTACTAGATTGCATTGACTTTCAGTCAGTTCGTTCAAAATATTTCAACGTCGATAGTTTAAAGAATCTTTTTGATTCTGTCAGCGTTGAATCTATTATCGCTTTCATAAAAGAGATTGGCATTTACAATAAACTGTGATATTTACTCTTCAGTTTCTTACCCATCTTTTTACATTCTTTATATGCCTTTATATTAGACATCTTGTCAGCTGATTCATAGTCTTACCTTTTTTAATCTAAAACTTTTAGTATACTGATCCCATTGGAGGCTCCACACTTAACCAGTTATAACACTCATTTCCAAGGAAAAAAAATATTCACAGTATTACCTTTTTAATCTAAAATTTAGGAGTAGGCAGGGATGTCCAGCCACTCAATATCATATTTTATGAACATTAAAACTTTTGAGTAGATAGGGATTGCCCTGTCACTCAATAATGTCCCTTATGCATATTATACATAATCCTTCTTAATTCAACTCTTTTACTATTATCAATGTATTCAAACCTTTTTCAGTTTAAAAATTCCACTTTATTCATCTTTTAACACAGATATGCGCGCTAAATGACCAAAGGTCGATGCGCCATAAAAAAACAACATTCATTCATTCTTTCTCAGGGGCTAAAGGATGAACTAGACAAACTCCAAAATGAAGCTGCACGTATAGTTACCGGCTGTACAAAACTTGTGGCAATTGCTGATCTATATGAGGAAACAGGATGGGAAACTTTGAGCGAACGTAGTCGAAAACACAAACTTATTCTTTTTTACAAAATGATTAATGGGCTTTTACCAAATTATCTTAATGCACTCGTACCTCCAACGGTCGGTAATTTATCAGCTTATAATCTACGCAGTCCAAACAACTTGCGAACCATTTCTTCCAGAACTAGTTTTTACAAAAAGTCATTTCTGCCGGCAGTAATTAGTGATTGGAATTCCTTAACTGATGACATTAAGAGCGCCGAAACAGTAACAGCTTTTAAGTTTCGTTTGAACCTTGGCAAACCCGTACCGAAACAACTTTATTTTTATGGCGAAAGAAAAATTCAGATTATTTATGCTCGATTGCGTAATAGATGCAGCTCTCTTAATCACCACCTACATTTGAAAAAGATAGTACAATCTCCTCTTTGCACTTGTGGTTCCGTCGAATCAACTGAACACTTCTTTCTACAATGTCCAAATTATGATAATATAAGAAATCAATTAAACCTTACCGTTAATGATATAACAAGACTCTCTCTTAGAACTATCCTATATGGGGACGAAAGTCTTAGTCTGCCTTCAAATGAAATAATATTTGCTGCAGTTCATACTTATATTCGTGCAAGTGGGAGATTTAGATATTAGCAAAACTGATCTTATTTTTTTCTATTAAGCGATGATTAATTATCCGTCATCCAAACTGGCTTAAGTCTTCTGAGTAATAACAAATTCCTGTGGAATTGTAAGGTCAGGTTGTAAGTTATTTTTATGGTCCTTACATATCGATTATTAGTTAACAAGTTTACCAGTATGCTTAACTCCACATCCATCTTTTCCTTTTTTTACCTCTCTTGTCTTTCTCTATTTTATTTTCTTCATTTTTGTTTTTTGTGACTTCTTTATACATGCTGCTTAACCGGAGCTTGGAGAGGAACTATATAAGCTTAGCTTTCGTTCCAATCCTTTTTAAAGAATTATTCTTGTTATTATACTGACTGATCTGTTTTTCTATGTAATTCTATGTAATTTTATGAATAAAATATGTTTAAACTAACCTTTTTTGGGGGAACTTACTTCAAAATCCAGTACAGTTCTTTTCGTTATACCCCGTGGCGTACCCCCTCCGCATAGTAACGTATTACAATATTACGTAAAGCGCGAGAATTATACGGTAAATTACGTTATATTTCTATCTGGTTGAGAGGCACGCGCATTTTAACTAGGTAACTAGTGCGCGGGAACTACTGTTTCCGCCTTCAATTGAAGATTTAGAATGTAAATTCGGTTTTTTTCACTGGTCGTAACCATGAAATATCGAAAAATATTTCACCGTTATTTCTCGATAAACTACCGGAAAGCATGAAATAAGTTTGCTTTTTCTAAATTAAGTGACCTATGCAAATCAGGCTCATACCACATATACCTACATGTACACCTCAGTAACATTAAGAATGAATTTAAAAATAGATACACCAAGGTAACTTGTAGCAAATCCTAGCTACATTAATCATCACTGGACGGGAAACCCTTGTCATTCCTTCGGTCATTTATTATTTAGATCATCGTGTGCCGTGTAACTGTTACTAGTATTTTACGTCTTGTATATTAACCCCTTGCCACACAATCCCGAATTTTAACGAAGCTGGGGAAGAAGCCCTTTGAGAAGATTGCGGGAAAAGGATAAAATGCCGGTAACCAACATTTTCTCATTTTCCCACATTGTTTTCGGCCCTTTAGAATCAAGTTTCATTAATTGAGCCACATTTTACTCTATGGTCTGGTACACCTTTGAATTTGGACAAGTGTAAAATTTTTCGCTTTGTAAAGAGTTAAATAGGTAACTATTACATCTTGTGCTATTTATCAACCATTTAATATATTCAGTTTAACCCTTAAATTGCTAAAAAAAGTTCAATGAAATTTTCAAGCTGACGGTAGAGACCTGAATATTGCTATTTCAAAGTTATATACTACTCAACGTTTGCTAACCACCAAGAATATTGTTATACATATCTTAGGTTGTAGTTAAACTTCAAGTATTTTTTCTTGTTGAACATGTACCTTGTGCTTTATTTATTATTGTATATAAAGAATTTACGCTTGTTATGCACTCGTTTGATTTTATTTTCATTTTTAACTAGATGGTCACTAAAACGGTTGTTTTTCCAAAACGAGTAAAAAACGGAATTTGCGCAAAAAGCTAGCGATTGATTTGGTATGGGCCTAATAACGAGTATGTGACCCGTTGAGCACTATCAAGGACAGCTTGGCATCGTCTTTGCATGCCCCCAATTAGATTTTATTGGATTTCTGATTTTTAGACCTCCAATCATTATTCCTTTTTTCATTCTTCGTTTTTCGCTGTCACTCTCTCAAGTTTTCACTATCAGTTCATATTTTTGGTGTATATTCAATTTATTTGGTTACTGCAATTGTTATACCATGTGACCTTCTTTTTTGGGAAAGGAACTATATAAGCTTTGATCCTTCCGTTTCAATCCTTTTCGTAATGTCTTGTTGCAATTGATTAATATATATAATTATAATGAATAAACTATGTTTAAACAAATTAGATTTTGGTTAACCATTTGTGGAATGAAATTGCATTGCTTGACAAGGAATGCACCAAGTTTCTGATTGCTTTTTGGCTGGACCTGACGGGCTGAAATGCGGATGTTGCTCAGTCCTTATTTGTTCAATTGGATTTAAGTCTGGTGAACTGGATGGCCAATCCATACATGGATACCCTCCCTTTGCACGTACTCTTGGACAACATGGGCCATGTGAGGACGAGCGCTATCGTAAATTAAAATGAACCCATCGCCAACAGCACCAGCATATAACCTTACCTGTGTCTCGATAATTTCATCTCGATACCGCTGGGCTGTCAATGCGCCTCGATCGAGCACAAACAGGTCAGTTCGTCCATCCCAGCTTACCCAGCCCCCTACCATGAAAGTGCCGCCCCAATACCGATCATGCTCAGCAATTTTCACTTCATTAAACCTCTCCCCTGGCCTTCTCCACACTCGAACACGCATATCTGTGTAGTCCAAGCAGGATCGAGACTCATCTGTAAAGAGGACAGGTCGCCAGTTCCCCATCTACTCATTTTAGCAAAATGTAGAAATGTATTTAAATCCATAAATTAGTAGTATTTATTGCCCCTAAAGAATGAAAAAAAATTTCATATTCGTTATTTGAAATGAATTTCTGGTCAGGAGATAATTACGTTAGGTCAAAATTGTAAACAATGGTGCAGTGTATCACTAGAGTCATGTGCATACCCCCATCTGAGAACAGAAAGCAAGACTACTTGTTGTTTCAACACAGGAAATGGCGCACTCGTCTATTTGTAGGATCATGTCTTTTCCCCTTCTTTCAGCAATCCAAAAACGCTAAATATTAATGTGCACATACGAAATTTACATTTCTACTGTCTTTAAAATCATTCCACTGCACTCTCGATATAAAATTCCGACATCCTCGAGTAAATGGCTGTTGGGCTCTTGTGACATCGATTGTCGCGACGGTAACCTGTCTAGTGTCTCGACTCCACTTTCTTGTCAGCTACATCAATACGCAAGGCGAAGGTCGTACACAGTCACGTGACAAGCATCATGCAGTATCCTCGATTGAACGAGTGGATAGGAGCCAAGTCCAGAATTACTTTTTCTATCCGTCGTACGTAATCGATCCAATCTCGCAACCGCCAGGTGTAATATTTGTCAAGAAGCCACAAGAATGACTATAATTTGATAAAATATCGACGAAATTGGTTATATATGGCTTAAAATGAGTAAATGGGTATCTTTAATACCATGGTGAATACATGTGTATTAAATAAATCTATTTTTAGCAGCTTGCCGTTCTTTCCAAGTTTCATTGACCAACAAGATTCTTTCAGTATATTCACTGTGATATCAAAATTTCCATTTCGCGGTGGAGAAGCAAAATATTTACTGCCTCCAAGGTTGCGTGCTTTATATGGCGGATAATCAACTGGTTGTTAAACATCCATCACTAGAATTGGGAAAAAAAGAAAAGGAAAAAAGTAGTTCCGGAAAACATTCTAAAACTATATCGTCACTACTGATAACACCATATCCATTATCACTAGTGGTATTATTCACTGTGAAATCCCAGTAATTCACTGATAAGAATATAATAAAAATCTCCAGATATTTATACATTTATGAATACCGCTAAATGAACTAGATTGAAATTAATTATCACTTGTAAACAACAGTCTAAAACAATGGACTCTGTTCTTACAGATACAAGTATTCTGAATTCTTGAACATTTATGCTACTTTTACAATTCCAAATATCCTGAATGTAGTGTCATGTCCTGTTACTGCATGAGTAAATGGCAGAGAGTTAAAGATCGTAGACAGGTCTACGTATTCTAGGTGTACAAACTATATCACCTTCCATGTGTGCCACTGTTGTCATCAGAAAAAAAAAGCAGATTTCTTTGATGTTTGTTCCTTTATAGCTCACCTGAGCACAACGTGCTCAAGGGGAGCTTTTAGGGGCACGCTGTGTCCGTCGTGCGTCGTCCGTCGTGCGGCGTCAACAATTCTTTAAACATCTTCTCCTCCTAAACCGCTTTTCCGATTTGGACCAAACTTGGCTGGACTGTTCCTTGGGAGGTCCTCTTTATAATTGTTCACAGAATTTGATTTCATCAAAAACTCTGGTTGCTATGGCAACCAAATGGAATTTTTCAAGAAATTCTTTAAAAATCTTCTCCTCTGAAACCGCTGGTCAGATTTTGAAATAATTTCACAGATATGTTCCTTGGGTGACCCTTTTCAAAAACTGTTCGCGAAATTTTGATCCGTCGAAAAACATGGCCGTGGTGGAAGGGGGGGGGCTCTTGGCGTCCAGCGGTGTCAACAATTCTTTAAACATCTTCTCCTCCTACACCGCTTGGCCGATTTGGACCAAACTTGGCTGGAAAGTTCCTTGGGAGGTCCTCTTTAAAACCTGTTCACAGAATTTGATTTCATCAAAAACTCTGGTTGCCATGGCAACCAAATGGAATTTTCCAAGAAATTCTTTAAAAATCTTCTCCTCTGAAACCGCTGGTCAGATTTTGAAATAATTTCACAGATATGTTCCTTGGGTGACCCTTTTCAAAAATTTTTGCGAAATTTTGATCCGTTAAAAAACATGGCCGTTGTGGAGGGGAGGGCTCTTGGCGTCCAGCGGTGTCAACAATTCTTTAAACATCTCCTAAATCGCTTGGCCGATTTGGACCAAACTTGGCTGGAATGTTCCTTGGGACGTCCCCTTTGAAAATTAATCACAGAATTTGATTCATCAAAAACTCTGGTTGCCATGGCAACCAAATGGAATTTTCCAAGAAATTCTTTGATAATCTTCTCCTCTGAAACCACTGGTCAGATTTTGAAATAATTTCACGGATATGTTCCTTGGGTAACCCTTTTTAAAGTTTGTTTGTGTAATTTTGATCCGTCGAAAGACATGGCCTGGGTGGGGATGGGCATCTTTGCACTGTATGGACTTAAAGAAATTCTTTGAAATTCTTCTTCTCCTAAACCACTTTTCAGATTTTGAAATAATTTCACAGAAATGTTCCTTAGGTGCCCCTTTTGAAAATTTATTCGCGAAATTTTGATCTGTCAAGAAACATGGCTGTGGTGGGTGGAAGCTATTTGCTCTCTGAGGACATGAAGAAATTCTTAAAAATTTTGTCTTCTCTGAAACCACTATTCAGATTTTGAAGTTATTTCACAGAAATGATCCTTATATTATACCCCTTATTTAGCTTAGCTGTTTTCAAAGAAAACATCGAGGTATTGACATAGCCCTGTTGGCGTCATCTGTGTTGTTGTTGTTGTGCAAAAACTTTGACATTTTGTTATATCTCGGCTTCCACTCAACACATGTACTTAAAACTCGGAATAATTGTTCACTAGTAAAAAGCAACCCATACAACAAGGGCAGTTAATTCCAAAATTGTTTTGTCCAAATTATGCCCCTTTTGCGATTTGGAATTTTATTTTACTATCCAGCAAGGTTCAAACAGCCAATCATTGGCACTCTCATGAGGTGCTCTTGTTCAACTTAATATTTTTAGCCACTATTGGGCATGTGCTCTTGTTCAAGATAAGGTCTTTGGGTGACCTATCCTAAAATTTATTTGCAGAATTCTGATTCGTCAAAAACATGGCTGTGGTGATGATTGTAGGGGTGGTGACAGATTTTGAAATGATTTTTACAGGTGACCTTTTTATAATTGCTTGGCAAAATACTGATTTTGTTTCCAAAATTTCAATACTTTAAAAAAAGTTGGTTATGGTCCTCTCAAAAATTCAGGTGAGCGATCCAGGGCCATCTTGGCCCTCTTGTTTGTACAGTTAGTAGTAGCCTTGATTTACTTTAGTTTCTCTATTATGAAATGCCGAGTACATTTGGACAACAAATTGATGTTTTAATAGTATCTTGATAATAAAGTTCTGCAAAGATCTTAAATACTGTTTCTTACATAGGAAGCAAAATAGTGATGCATTTGTACATCTTAGCCTGAATTGAAGTGGGAGAAATGGAGTCGCTAAAGCAAAAAAACTGAGATGAAAAGTCTTAATATCACGCAAAATCAATTAGGCTGAGCATTATTTTGTTAATTTCTCATTTCTGAGAATTTAGGTCAGAACTATTTAGTTGATGAAAAGCTTATAATTAAGTAGAGTACTTCAAAAAGTTACAACATTCTTTTTGTCTGGAGTAGCCAAATAAGCATGCGTTTGACCCTATTATTGGTCTCAGATAAGCAGATATACAGTCATAGTAATTTGTACATAGTAAAATTTCAGACCTGTTTATTTTGCAGGGCCCCACAAGACCTATTTTCAGGCTCATTTATGACACCAATATCATTGCAATGTATCCCAAAGTATGCCATTTAACACAGTTATTTCATTGCATTAATTACTTTTTCGGCTATGAAATATCCCTCTTGGTTGCAAAATAAATGCTCTGAATTCACTTTCCTGAACAATGTATATTTCTATTTTTACTTCCATTTTTGGATCAAGTCAATCTGACATTTGGTTTCCTGTTCCAAAGTCCACGCTTCGAAACTGGTGATATGCATTCCTAGCTGGAAGGTCATTCTTAATTTATAAACTGCATTCAGCTTATTATTTATTTATTTTACTTATTTATTTATTTATTTATCTATTTATTTATTTATCTATTTATTTTTTCATCTTGCCTGTCTAAGCTTATATACTCTGTACTTGATATATACCACTTTTCTCTTCTAAGGAAACAAAATCTAGTGTCCTCATTTTTAAACCTTTGGTAATATATGGGACAAGCATTGCTGCAAAAACAAAACCAGATTTAACGAAAGTACATATACATGTAATGTCTGACTTTCAAGTACTGGTAAATGTACACGTAAGATTTGTCGTATATATATGATGTCATTTTCTTTCTTTTTTTTTAATACCGAATACCGAATACCTTTGGTTTTCACTACCTATGGGAGCTGTGATTTGCTGGAATATAATTACTTTTTTTGTTCATGGCCCCACAAAATGTAGGTTACAAATTCGTTAAAAATGATAGATTTTTTTTTTTTTTTTTTCACATACTATTTTGCCCTGTCTAAAAACTGTATTTCAATACTATATAATGTCTGTTTTCAAGTGTTCATACTGAAATTTCTCACCTCCCGATCTTCAGAGTTATATCGTCAGTTTTGGGGTCCATTTTCAAACCTGCAACAGAAATAACATATTTAATATCGAATGTTAACCGGTGGTTACATTATATTGTCATTTTTTAATTATGGTATCAGGAAAACTGCCCCCCCCCCGGAAAAAATCACCCCCGGAAAACTGTCCCCCGAAAAATGTCCCCTGGCAATCTGCCCCCTGGCAATCTGCCTGTAGGACACCTGTTCCAGGGCTACGAAAATCCCACTGGAAATCTTTAACATTGTGATACTGATGATGATGTTGATATTTCTTTGATGTGTTTCATTTTCATTGATTGAATTTATTCCAGATGAATGCTTTTCTTTATAACCTCGAGACATTAAGATCCTCTTTTCAGAAGTTTAATGCTAATTGATTGCTTTTAAGGGTTCAGTAAAAGAATATTGCCCTTCAAACTACACTGTGAACATTTTAAAAAATCATTGTTTATAATATTTAATGAAGTAAGTTAGACTAAACAAGGGAAAAAATATGTGTATATTTCCCAATCAAAAGATGTGTAGATTTAGAAATAATCGAACAAAAAAAAAAAGGTAGATACAGCATATCATTCCTGAAAAGTGCTTATTTTTCTTTGTGTTCCATTTTTTAATCGTTCCATTACAATATTAGATCTAAAACAATTAAATAAGATATTAAAACAAACAAAGAACAAAACAAACAAAAAAGAAAAAGAAAAAAAAAAAAAAAAAAAAAAAAAAAAACATGGCGGGGATATATATCTATGGCAATTTCTGTCTTCTTGATAGAACTTGCCATCACCGCCAGATGAGGCTTTGTAGATGTAAAAGTTTTCTTCTTTTTGTAAAACATGAAATACACATAAAAGTGTGGGGAGGGGCAGTTTTGCCGGGGGCGGAATTTTCCTAAGGAGGCGGATTTCCTGTGGAAGCTTTCAAGAGTAATTTTTCGGAGCGGGAGCAGTTTTCCGGTTGGGGGCAGTTTTCCTACAACCTAGACATAGGCAAATGCGAGAAATGTGTATGTAATTTATCATGTAATTAGATTTATTAAAATGAGATGCTTGTTCAAAGAATTCGTGTTTGAGTATACAAAAGAAAAGTAATTATCAATGTTTATCTTTCAATACAGAAAAAAAAAGTGTTATTTAAAGATAGGAAAAAAAAAAAAAAAAACGCATAAAACATGCAATATTGCATAATGATAAAGAAATGATCAGCATACTTTGAAATGGTATATTGAAGTATGAGGTGAAAAACAAAATTTTAAGTGGTATATTCAATCAGGATTTGAAATCATAACTTTTTTTTTGAAAAGCCTCTCAAAAGCAAGATTATTATTGTAATCACAGTTTACAACAGATGTAGGAACTCAAGTGATGATGAAACATACGTTTTCAAAACATACGTCTTGAATAACTCAAACCGCCAAAGTGTAGGCTGTTTTCACTCTTTACAAAAAGCATCTGTATCACAGCCAAGCCGGGTAGTGGTTAGAGTATCCGACTCGTGACCTGGTGACTGAAGTTTCGATACCCGGTTGAGGCAACCTTTCTTTCTGGCGGTTTTTTACCTCTTACCTCTGATACATGTGAGAAAAGTAGTCAGCGACTTTGAAAGAACGTTGTACTGGTGTGAGAAAGCCAGGAAACACATGCGTAGGTGCATTGACCGCCGTAATATGACCTAAGCTGTTAAAACAGCAGTTAAACTCCAATACAAGCAAAAAACAAACAAACAAAGACCTATCAAAAAAAAAAAAAAATGATAACAATAAAATAACAAACAAGATAACTGGTATAAAATAACATATCATCACAATTAAAAGAAAATATGCTTCATTCATGAATTATTAGTTACTATTTAAATTATTCAAATCTACTAATTAAAATTGCAAATGAATCATTCCCCCTTTTCACAGAGCAAGACTCGCACTTCTTAAACTCAAACAATAACGTGTTTTTACAACATTTAAAGGGGCATATAATCAGATTTTTTGTTGCAAATCAAAGTTTATTGCAAGACACTGTTACATACTCAAACACATCATGAGGCGTGCTATTGATCACGTGACCTTCCCACAGGCCTTTGCAGACTATTAGCGTGAAAATTGAAGATTTAATCATCTCGGGCTACGAATCCAACAAAGACCAAGCAGTTTTCCCATTTCTCTCTACGCTTGTACACTTCCAATGACAAGGTCTATCATTTAGGCCACATTTGATATATTTAAAGTCATTCAACCATTTAGATCTGCTGCTACACTATTTTTTTCATGTAAGACTCCAATAAATGAGTGCAAAATTGTAGTTTCGTGCAATTTTCTAATAACTCACACTTATTTGTTGTTCGAACAAATTCCTTGTCTTTATTCTAAATGTTCACTTTTAACACTTTACCATTAAATTTTATCAAAATGATTCCGTTGTTGTTGGTGGTGGTGGTGTTTTTTTTTTTTTTCCCATCGTTGAGGAAAAGGATTTATTGGTAACATTGTAGAAATGGAGAAAATACGCATAATCAGTGTATAAAAATTAAGGTAATCAGCATTTTCTTTTTTTTTTTTTTCCATAATGTGTTCTACACTTTCAATGAGAAATTCTAAAATAAGACCCAGTTGTCATTTTCACCTGCAAATGCCTTTTTACTAATGTACAAGTTCGATATTAAGCGGTTTGTTAAAAGTTTAAATTAAATTGACTTTGAGGAGAATTGATCCATATACCTGTCACGAGAAATCAGTAAATATGAGTCAACCTGCGTGAAAAGGTAGTTTAATGAATCTTTTAAGAGTGTCGACCCAACAGCAAAAAGTTTCGGCTCAGTTCAGCCTTCACAGGCTGCGCAGTCTGTAAAGGCTGAACTGAGTCGAAACTTTTTGCTATTGGTCATTATTCTGCGTGTCAAGACAATTATCGTCATATTTTTGCAAGGTTTTCAAGACAATTTAAAGGAAACACATATATACAAAAATAAACCACTCTTTAAAAATAAAAAATCGATTCGTTTATATTCTTTCCCTTTTCCTCTATCATAAATGGTTTCCCTCCTCAAATGTGTCAAAAATATAGCCTGTGATTTGTGCAGGGAACCAAACTACTCTTCACGATAGAGGTATTGGCGGTTCGAAAACAGTGTTGACGAGATTGCGGTTTTCTGTCAATTTGCTTTTGTTTTTTTTTACCCTTTGGCTTCCAGCAACGGTCTAATTCGAGGTATTATAGAAAAAATAATCTTTCAACAAAGATATGCGAAGGTAAGTTTTATCGTAAGGCGTCACAACCGTTTTCGTTTGTGGATTAGTCTGGTTCAAGGCATCAGATGTTCTGTGTTGATTCGCTTAAGACTGTTTTACTTACTGTTTAACTGTCTCCGGACCGATGGTAAGCGTGTTGCTTCTGGAGGTTCTCCTTTTTCTTAGTTCACTTAGAAATCGGAATAACCTTTTTAACCCTACCAGACGACAAAATTTTAGACTGTTCCAAATTGAAAGCATTAGCAGACAACACATTTAAAGTGACCCAAAAATTGAAATTTGTTTTGGGAAGGGTAAAAATATTGTGGGAAATGGAGAAAATGCTGGTTACCAGCATTTTCTCCTTTACCCACAATGTTTTTAAAAGGCTTCTATAGAGTCGTTTGGTAAAGAGTGAATCCTGTCCAGAGTTGTATTTATTTTGCAAGCTAGTCTTGTAAATGAAATAAGAAGTTTTAAACAATAGAGATTTGCATTGCAGACTCTCAAACATCTGAACAGTCATGCCTACATTAACCCCAGAAGGGGCCATTTGAGACTTTTTTTGGTTGTTGTTGTTGTTGGGAACTTCTTGAACAGAGATAAATGTAGATACTTAATGATCACTAACCTTAACCCTTTACTGCACAATTCTGACCTGTGAAAGAAGCCTTTTAAAAACATTGTGGGAAAAGAAGAAAATGTTGGTAACCAGGATTTTCTCCTTTTCCAACAATGTTTTCTACCCTATCAGGGGTGTAAAATTGTTTCTTTGTCTACTTGTCCTGTAGGACGAGTGGGTAGAAAAAGTTACTCGTCCTTATGACACTATCACTTGTCCCAACTTGTGGACTTGAATGACCATTTCTACTGCATATACTACGTTGTCGATAAAAACAAAGTAGACGGCATTTAATACTTATTTTTTCCGGTGGCTTGACTGGTAAACCTGTCCCGATCTAACACTGTAGGAATTGTAGCATAGATCGTACAGATATACTAGTCTAACCGACGCCGTGAACAGAAAACCCGTCAAGCACTTTACGGATGCGCAAACTTAAACATAAACATCCTGTATCGTGATCGAAGAGACGCTCTGGAATTTCAGTTTTACTTTCATTTTGTGTTCGCCGTGAAATAACCTGTAATTTGAATTTTACTTGACAAATTTAGAATTCATTAGTTTTAAAATGTACTCGTCCAACAGGACGAGCTTGGCATTTTTTCTATTTGCCCGAAGCCAAATGTTACTCGTCAATACGAGCGGACAAGTGGAATTTTACACCCCTGCCTATCAAAGAAAAATAGAACCATAAGAGCCACATTAAAATTGTTGTCTGCAAATGCTTTCAATTTGGACAAGGCTAAAATTTTGTCATCTGGTAAAGGGTTAATGATTGCAATCTGTAAAGTTCTGTGTCTATTTTGATGAGATCAAATGTGATACCATCACACTTATCTGAATACGTTCCTACAGAATTGACACATGTTAATGATCATATGACATTCCCACAAACCTTTTTGAAACTCTGGTGCCATTATCTTCTGCTAGGTGGCATTTTTCAAATACATATATATCTGATTTTGGTATTCTGGGTACAGAACAAGACTACTGTTTAAGGCGGCAATTGTTGCAGCAAATTTAGAAAATTAAATATAGGATTAATCACGAAAATGCTACCTGGTATGATTCATCCAGCACATTGGAAATTTTTTGATGAAATGGAAATCATCGGGGTATAAAAACGAATCAAAAAGTAATTATTTGCCAGTGAAAACATGAAATAATAATTGGCCATTCACCTGGAGAAAAATCTTCTGCAATTAAGAAAGAAATAGTATGCCTTTGAGCAAATATACGTCCCTTGGCGATAGACGGATATTAGCATATTACTTTCTTTCCAGTACAAAATGGAGATCTTCCATTAATTTCACATGCTACCTGATGATTTCTATTTTAAATGTCTTTGCCCTGCATTCATAAGAAAAGAACAATTATTATGGGCCATCTTTACAGTTTAGAAAAATTACTGAAATAGGGTTTAACTCATTACCAAATGACAATATTTTAGGCTTGTCCAAATCGAAAGCATTTGCAGACAACAAAATAAAAGTGACTGAAAATTTGAAATTTGTTTTGTGAAGGATAGAAAACATTGTGGGAAAAGGAGAAAATGCTGGTTACCAGCATTTTCTCCTTTTCCCACAATGTTTTCTAAAGGCTTCTTTCTGAGGGTCGTCAAAAGTAGGGATTGTGTGGTAATGGGTTAAAGAGTGGGACTCACAAAGATTGCTTCAGACTCACAGTTTTTCATCCTGGTGAGTCCCTGGACTCATTTAAAGCAAATTGTAAAAAAATCACTGCCTCTCTGTCAGGACTGTGAAAACCTTTTATTGTGTGGTAAAGGGTTAAACTGTATTTTTCTATCCTTTTAGATGGCAACGAAGATAACAGCTAGTCAAGACCTGGATGTTTTCAAAGAGGAAAAAGATGGGAAAGTGAGAGAAGTGGGTAATCAGGCTGTCTGGTCCTTATCATCATGTAAACAGGGTAAGTGAGCATGGAGTGTGTAAGGAAAGAAAACTTGTTCTTCTCTTTTGATGAAAAATACTTTTAGTCTCAATAATGAGATGTTTACGGTGATTCTTTACATGTTTAGACATTTACTGTGCACCGCACCGTCTCAAGTCTATCATGAATTTTCCAGTAGCAAAGTTAGAGCGCTGTACTGACTTTCTGTTAAGTCGGTTTAATCTGTATTGCAGCGAAGTGTAATTAACTTTTACTAACAAACATGACCAAAGACAAATTATTGAACCTTTCATTACCTGAAGTGCTTGTAGAAGTTGTTTATAACAGGTAAATCTAAAAAAAAAACTGACAAAATTTCTTGTGTGTAGCTGCCATTTTGTCTGGTTTCAGGAGGATGAAATAAACTGCTTTTCATATGTATAGCATTTAAATTGAAAAAAATTGTATTTCAAACAAAGGGTTATCTCCTATTCACCACTCGTCCTGTGGACGAGTATAAGTGATATTTCACTCGTCCTCATCCATTTCTTACTCGTAAATACGAGTGGACAAGTGGATTTTTTGGACCCTGGATTGTCTCTGTACCCAGAGGCGACCAATCTAAAATGAAAATCGCCTTCACTTACAGTTATCTGTACAAAATTAACTCTTTGCCAGACAACAAATGTTTAGACTTGTCCAAGTTGAAAGCAGAATTCATGCCAAACAAAGTGGGATATGTGTGAGAACGTGTAGAAAACAATGTGGATAACCAAGAAAATGCTATTTACTAGCATTTTCTCATTTCCCCCCAATGTTTTGGAAAGTCATCTTCTCCAGGGTTGTAAAAACTTAGGATTGTGTGGTAGGGGGTTAAATACAATGCATTTGAGTGTATATAAAGTAAATAGTTTCATCTTCAGGATTTGATCTCTATTCTTATTCACAGACATAGAATGTGTAAGAAAAAGATACCAGTAATTATTTCATTGAAACCATTTTTTATCATTACACCCACAGAATGATTTTACAGAAGAAATGAATGTTCCTGAAATCTGTTTATGCCCCCCTCTATCTGGAATTCTGAGCTGTTTTTTATGGTGTTCAGTGATATTTGCAATATCATCCAAGGTAAATAGTGGCGGCCAGTACATCCATCCATGGTTTCCGAGAGTTTCTTTTACCAGTACTTCGCACAACTGTGAACATTCTCTAAAATCCACTTGCTGCTTTCCTATACACATCGATCATAGAAACAATGTTTGAAGGTGAGAGTGGAATGAATCTTGTGCTAATGAAGATCATTTATTCTAGACTTCTTAGAAGGAGTATGGCAGAGCTTGGAATCAAAACGGAAACCACAGGGTTTCTCATCCTGTATGTTACCAAATGAGCTACCAACTCAGCAAAACAAATTGCAGTTGAAAGATTTTAAAACATCCCTCCAACTCTCTACCACATCGTGACAAAATTTTTTAACTTGACCAAATGGAAAGCATGGGCAGATGACAAAATGAATGATGACTTCTGTCTTTGATTGAATAGAAAACAATATGGGAAAAGGAGAAAATGCTGGGTATCAGCAGTTATGCTTTTTACTGTAAAAGTGGATATTATTGCGGGCCTAAACTTTCGCGAATAACAAAATACTGAGCATATTTCGCGAGAACTACTATCATTGTCATCCAAATGAACAGATCCCCATTTTCACTCGGATGAAACATATTTAAGAGAAATGTCTTAAATTGGCAGTAATAACCGCCACTAGACTGGTATTCTGGTCGACTTTAATGGAAAATAGCATTCGTTGATGTCGACAAAGGTCCCTATCAGTCGCTCCCAAATGACCCGATGTCTTGGTAAAATATACCTTAGTCTAGCTTAAATTTACGCTGGTAGATACCTTTGCGGTTTTTTTTTTTTTTTTTTTTCAAAACTTGAAAACCGTGAAGATTTCCATGACACAAACATTTCCAGTTTTACAGTACTTGGTAAAATGTGAACTCCACTACTTTTATTATTTTTTTTCAGGGTTTGGGGTAGAACAGCTAAGAGATGATTCCAATGACCTCTACTGGCAATCTGATGGACCTCAACCTCATCTTGTTAATATTCAGTTCCGCAGAAAGACAACTATTCAGGATGTTTGTGTGTACACAGACTTCAAATCTGATGAAAGTTACACACCTAATAGGTCTGTGATAAGGTCTTTGTCTACCTTTAGAAATCAGTATGAGCTATGCTTTGTGAAAAGGGGGTTTAATGCACCTGGCTGCGCAGGCTGACCTGGGTCGAAACTTTTTGCTTTTTGTCAATTTTCTGCTCATCCAAGAACCATTCTGGGGTCCTGTGTGGCTTATTGGTAAAGAGTAGGACTCTTGACCTGGAGGCCCCAGTTTGAGCCTCACTGGCTCCACTGTGTCTCTCACAGGAGTGCCCTTGGGCAAGACACTTCAGAGCCCTAGCAGTGCTAGCTCTGGCCCAAGTAAAATAATGACCAACAATTTTTTCTTGAAAAAAATAATAGACAAATTAAGCGCGCGAAGTTTGGTTTAAAAGAACAGACATGCACATGTAGCATTAACTTTGTTTTTAGCTCCACTGGCCGAAGGCCAGCGGGCTTATGTCATGGCCTGTTGTCCGTCGTGCGTCCGTCAGTCCGTCCGTCCGTCTGTCCGTCCGTGCGTTAACTTTTTTTAAAACGTCTTCTTCTCTGAAACTACTCATCCAATTTTGATGAAACTTCACAGAAATGATCCTGCCATGGTCCTCTTCAGAATTTCTTGAAAGAATTTAATTCCTTCAAAAACTCTGGTTGCCATGGCAACAAAACTGAAAAATTTTGAAAATCTTTGAAAATCTTCTTGTCTGAAACCGTAAGGCCAAGGGCTACCAAATTTGGCATGTAGCTTTATCTAGTGGACCTCTACCAAGTTTCTTCAATTTATAGCCCTGGGGTCAAAATTGGCCCCGCCCCGGGGGTTACAAGTTATACATGGGCTTATTTAGGGAGAACTTTAAAATTCCTCTTCTACCTAGCCATAGGGCCTAGAGCTACCAAATTTGGCATGTAGCTTTATCTAGTGTACCTCTGCCAAGATTGTTCAAATTATAGCCCTGGGGTCAAATTAGGCCCTGCCCGGGGGTAACAAGTTTTACATGGGCTTATATAACAAGTTTTACATGGGCTTATATAGGGAGAACTTTAAAATTCTTCTTTGACCTAGCCATGGGGCCTAGGGCGACCAAATTTGGCATGTAGCTTTATCTAGTGGACCTGTACCAAGGGTGTCCAAATTATAGCCGAGGGTCAAATTTGACTTCGCTCCGGGGGGTAACATGTTTTACATGGGCGGGCTTATATAGGAAAATCTTTCGCATCTAGCTATAAGGGCTAGGGCTATCAAATTTTGCATTTAGCTTTATCTAGGGGGTCTCTATCAAGGGTGCCCAAATTATAGCCCAGGGGGTCAAATGTAGCCCCACCCCAGGGGGTCACAAGTTCTACATGGTGTTATATAAGGAAACTTTAATAATGTACTTGTACATAGCCATATTTAGGCCTAGGGCTACCAAATTTTGCATGTAACTTTATATAATGGGCCTCTACCAAGAGGGCCCAAATTTTAACTTTGGGGGTCAAGTTTGACTCCACACCAGGGGTCACAAGTTTTACATTGGCTTTTATAGTGAAAACTTGATAAACCTGTGTCATGGATCACATATTTTACAGGGCCTTTTATTCAGCAAACTTGTTTTACATGACTTTTTATTGGGCAAGATTAAAAAATCTTTTTGTTTATAACCACACATTCTAGTTTCATATTGTAGGTCTGGGGTCAAAATTGCCTTCATTCCAGGGATCGCAAGTTTAACATGGGCTTCAAAATATTGTCACTTCAATTTAAACATTAATCAAGGGAAATAACTCTTTTTATGAAAGATAAAGTTCGTTACTATTTACCTCCCTTGATTATCAAGCTGCAGTGATACATGATTGGTGCTAGACAAGTTTTTTAGCTCCACTGGCCGAAGGCCAGCAGGCTTATGTTATGGCCCGTTGTCCGTTGTGCGTCCATCCGTATGTTAACTTTTTAGCTCATTTGAGCACAACGTGCTCAAGGGGAGCTTTTAGCATTTGTTTCAACTCAATAAAAGAATTTTCAATCATACACCAAAACAAAAAATTATCCTCCACATATCTGACTGTGTTTACAAACTATGAAGTGTTCATATTAATACACCATGTCTACTGTTTGATGATGACTAGCTTAGAAAAAGTATTAATAAAATAAGTTTGAAAAAAAATCTTAGTGATTTATTACGACAATTGTTAGCACACATGTAACTCATTACCAAACGATAATATTTTAGGCTTGTCTAAATCGAAAGCACTTGCAGACGACAAAATAAAAGTGATTGAAAATTTGAAATTTGTTTTGTGAACAGTAGAAAACATTGTAAGAAAAGGAGAAAATGCTTTTCTAGAGCCTTCTTTCTCAGGGTCATCAAAAGTAGGGATTGTCTGGTAATAGGTTAAAAAGATATATTTCAAACTGAGATTGATGTATATACTTGTTTTTTACTGGCACTGAAGGTCCGTCCGTCCATCTGTCCGTGCGTGCATTAACTTTTATTTCAAACATCTCTGAAACTACATATCCAATTTTGATGAAACTTCAAAGAAATGATCCTGCCATGGTCTTCTTCAGAATCCCATGACAGAATTTTATTCCTTAAAAAACTCTGGTTGCCATGGCAACAAAACTGAAAAATATAGAAAATTTTCAAAAATCTTCTTCTCTGAAACTGTAAGGCCTAGGGCTACCAAATTTGGCATGTAGCTGTATCTAGTGGGCCTCTACCAAGTTCCTTCAAATAATAGCCATGGGGTCTACCAAATTTTGCATGTAGCTTTATCTAGTGGGCCTCTACAAGGAGGGCCCAAATTATAGTCCTTGACCCAAGTTTGTCCCCACACCACGGAACACAAGGTCACCAGTTTTACATGGGCTTTTGTAATGAAAACTATCTTAAGTCATTATGTTACTAACCATTATAAAGACTAAGGCTATTAGATTTAGCCCTGTCTCATGGGTTTCATGTTTTACAGGGCTTTTCATTGAGAAAAATTTGAAAATCTTCTTGTTTATAACATTCAAGAACTGAATTATTTGGTATGGAGCTTTATATTGTGGACCTTCACCAGGATTCAAATAATTATAGCTTTGCAATCAAAATTGGCTTTGCCCATGGATCACAACTTTCTCGTAGGATTAGATAGAAAAATGTTTGTATGTCCTCATGTTTGAAATCAATTTGCTGAATATTGTAATGTTTGGCTTGTAGTGTTTTTACTTAATAGCCAGTGGAGCGATACAGGGCCATCATGGCCCTCTTGTTTACTCATAGTTTCAAACTTTCATTCACATAATCATTTCCATTACAATAATAATAATAAAAAAATGGTCATATATATTTAATCTTACCTTGTAGAAAATATTGTGGGAAAGGAGAATTTGCTCTATACCATTTCCTGGGATAGTGCTCCCTCCCACAATAGTTACATAAAAGCATAAAGGCTTTTAGGTCCTAGTTTCTTTTGATGAATGGTTACTCCTTTACCAAAAGACAAAATTTCATTTTAATCTTACATTGTAGAAAATATTGTAGGAAAAGGAAAATTTGTTCTACACCATTTCCTAAGGATAGTTCTCTTTTTCCCACAATAGTTGTATAAAAGCATACAGACAATTAAGTCCTAGTTTCTTTTGATGAATGGTTACTTCTTTACCAAACTACATTTTTTTTTTTATTGTAATAAATGATATGCACAAGTAAAGGAGAAAATTTTCTATTACATGATGAATTACCTCCCTTTATTATCTGTTGACCTTAATTATTTTCTAATAAGGTCAATGAGGAGGATAAAATGTCTTAAATAAAGTCATTCACTCGATAGTACCTAAACAGTGAAGTGGATGAGGTTATCAACCTAAGCCTTTAAATTTAATTTGAATTTTCATACTGCTATTCACTGGTACCACTGCTAAATCCAATACTGTAAATGCAGTTAAATTTTCCTTAGTTTATTATCTTTCTTAATTGGCGATAGTTTTTGTTTAGGATGACCCATGTTGACATATAAGTGAAGAATGATAAGATTTTGGGGGTACAAGAACAAGATTTATTAAGAATAATGTCAACATGTCAATTAAATTCAATTATGAACTATGGTTTTCTTTTTGTTCGCCAACATTTAAACAGCGCCGGTTTATGTTAGCAATGTAAACGAATTTATGATATCTAATTGGTTTCCTGTAGTCGCCATCGCCGTTTCTGGCAGTATCGAAATCCAAGGCATTCTATCACTGTGTCGAGTAAAATAGTCAATCAAAATTTAACGTGAAATAAACAAATAATCGCGTTCTCCAATTAACGGCTTAGAATAACAACCGATAACATGACACGCGTTGTGGAATATACAAGCCAACTGTGACCTGTTGATTACTTAAGGTTGTGTTCGCCGAGGTGTGAAACAAGCAATTACCACATTTCCGGTGCAAATTAGCGCGTGATCCAGGCAAGTAAAGGGAATTTTACCCGACTTTTTTTGGGAATAAATTAATCGACAATTTTTATCACAATTGGAAGAATTAATCGACAGCTGAATTAATTAATCGACAATTGTCGATAATGTCGATTGGCAGCGCGAGCACTCCCTAGCTTAGTACTGGTGAAACCCAGAAAGTACATAAATATGCCAGCTGTCACCGTGATGTGACTGAAATATTGTTGAAAGCGGCGTTCAAACAAACAAACAATCCAAGAACTATTCTACGTCAGAACTGAGTTGGTTATTAGACAAGATAAATTGTTATTGATCTGTCATGATGTGTTGACTTGTTTGTGTACAATGCATCACAGGGATGCTTTAAACCCCCTTTTGCCAGTGCATGGCTTGTATGTTTATCACATTTGCCTTAGAAGACGATGCAGATCAAAATCAAACTGCTACAGAATGCACAGTCTGATCTTTGATCCAGTTACTCTGAAACATATTGATTGATTGAATTTGTGTTTAAGGCTGTTAGTATTGTTATGTGGGATAGTGCAGATACAGGATGAAACGCATCTTAAGTAATGCCTGGTTCTTTAACATGTTTGGTGTGTAGCACTGTCACACTGGACCTGGGTTTAACGTCTCATCCAAAAGACTATTAGTAATTTTAGATGGCCAGCCATGGGGATCGAACCCACACCCTTATGATCACTAGTCCTACGCTCTACCAACTGAGCTATTCGGGCTGGTCCTGAAACATATAACTGCAGGTGTACCCATATAAACCCTTTACCAAATAATCCTAAGTTTTAACCCCTCTGACAGAGAAGGCTTTCAGAAACATTGTGGCAAAAGAAGAAAATGTTGATAACAAGCAAAGAATGAAAATCATCATTTTAGCTACTCTGAACTTGTCTGCAAATGCTTTCAAGTTGGTCAAGTCGAAAGAGTTAATTCTTTACCACACCTCAAAATTTAAAATCATGCACAGCCAACGCATTTGCAGACATCTTACCAAAGATTTCAAAAATGATGCAACTTGCCTTAACCCTTTACCAAACGGCAAAATTTAAGACCTATCCAAATTGAAAGCGTTTGCAGACGACAATTTCATAGGGGCTCAAATGACGCAACTTTTCTTTGATAGGGTAGAAAACTTTGTGGGAAAAGGAGAAAATGCTGGTTACCAGCATTTTCTCCTTTTCCCACAATGTTTTCAAAAGGCCTCTTCTTCAGGGGCGTTAAAAGGCGTCATTGTGTGGTAAAGGGTTAATAGATTAGAAAACATTGTTGGAAAAACAGAAAATGGTAGAACTTTACCAGTAATAAATACATGTACATGTAGATAAGTATTAGTGTAATTTGCTTTTTCTTTGGCCTGAATGTCCTGACATTTTGGAGGATAGAGAAGATAAAAACAATATACATTGAACTGAATTTCAGTATTTTGGCCCACAACATGGTTTTACATGGTTTTGTATCAGTTAGCAGCCATTGTTACCGCAAGATTTCATCGCTCATGTACTTCTGACATCAGCAAAATTACTCAGTTAACCGTTTATCAAGTAATCTTGACTTTCTTAGACACCAAGGAAAAAGACTTTTGAAAACAATATGAAAAAAGGAGAAAATGCCAGCAACCAGCATTTTCTCCTTTTCCCAAGATATTTTCTATCCTCTTTAAGATAAATCCCATCATATGAAGGACATTCTGTTTTCTCGTCTATAAATGCTCATAATTTGGACAAGTCTAAAATTTTGTTTTAACCTTTCAGTACCATGGACAAAAACAGTGACTTTTGTGAACAGCATAGATCAAGATCAGACTGCACAGAATGTGCAGTCTGATCTTTGATCTATACCATTCGCTTGTGTAGTCAAGACTATACGATCAAAATCTTTGTAAGTTTCAATGGATTGTATTTAGAGCCGTCGAAAGAGGGCGAGTTTATTTATTCTGCGCTGAAAGAGCTGAAAAGTCTTCAGTGATGGGAAATGAATGAAATGACCATCATTGATTCTTAGGAAGAACTTGTCAGAGGTGAGAATTAAGCCTGTGACCCATGCATAGCAAGGCCTTTACTGACTGAGCTCCAGGAATCAATTACCATGCCTGCTAATGCTTTTTATAGATATTTAACAATTTCATCTATTTACCAAATAACAGAATTTTAGACTGGTCCAAAATGAATTTTGCACAAATGATTTGTAATAGAAAGGGTGAAGAACATTGTGGAAAAAGTGATCAATACTTGAGATTGTTTGGCAAAGGTTTATCTCTTTACTAAATGACAAAATTTTTAGATTGGCTCAAATTGAAAGCATTTGCAGACAACAAATTACATTTCACACAATTGATATGAGCCGCGCTTTGTGAAAAGGGGGCTTAATGCATCTGCGAAAAGTTTCAACCCAGGTCAGCCTGCGCAGTCCGCGCAGGCTGACCTGGACCGAAACTTTTCGCTGTTGGTCGATTTTCTGCATGTCAAAGGATCAGTCTACCTCATGATTGAGTCGGTTGTTAAAAAAAGTGGCTATTATGGATCCATAGGTATGTGATGGCTTTCTTGGTATGATGGATTACGGAGATGCATTAAGCCCCCTTTTGCCAGAGCACGGCTCATATGTTTTGTCTTAGAAAGGGTAGAAAGTATTGATAGAAAAGGAGAAAATGCTGGTTATCAGCATCTTCTTTTCCCTCATTGTTTTCAAAACCCTTCATTCCAAAAAGGTTGAGATTGTTTGGAAAGGGCTTAACTCCTCACCAAACTACAAAAGTTCAAATCAAAGTGAAAGTATTCACAGACAACAAATCATATGTGACTGAAACAGTGAAATTTGTCTTTCAAAAGGTAGTAAACATTGTGGGAAAAAGAAAAAAAGCTGATTACCAGCATTTTCTTCTTTTCCCACATCGTTTTCAGAGGCCATTGTCGTTAAGACTTGCGATTGTTTGAAAAAGGGTTAAATGGTTTTTTTTTTGCGTCTTTCAGGATCTCAATACGAGCAGGCAGTCACTTCAACGACCTAGTGGAAATAGAACAAATAGAACTTAATGAACCTATGGGCTGGATTTGTGTGCCATTAAAAGACTTGAACTCTAAACCTATTCGAACCTTCATGATTCAAATAGCCATTTTATCGAACCATCAAAATGGCCGGGACACACATGTAAGGAGGATAAAGATTCGGTCACCCGTGCAAAAGTTTCCAACATTTACGAGTTTAGCATTTATGTCACGGGCTACTATCAGATAGCAGAGATTTGAAAGTGTCTGTAGATGTTCGTTTTTTTTTTTTTATTGTATGTTACCCAGACTTCGAGAGAGGTAAAGTTTTGCAAGTGTTTGTAACAAAACAGCCTTTTTCACAAGGTCAGTAATTTCATTACAAGGCAGTTTTTATTTTAAGCTTGAACTTTTTCAGGGGCCCTGCATGGCTCAGTGGTAAAGTGTGGGACTTGTAACCTGGAGGCCCTGGGTTCAAGCCACAGTGGATCCACTGGGTTTTTTGTGTGAGTGTCCTTGGGCAAGACACTTCAGAGCCCCAGTCTAGTACTGGTGAAACCCAGGAAATACATGAATATATGAGCTGTGGCCGTAATACAACTGAAAATAATGTTGAAAGCGGCGTAAAACACAATTCAGTTCAATTGAACTTTTTCAAAGCAATTATCCAGGTATTGTTGTAGCTCTTTCGTCGCCTGGGTGGTTGTCAGAAAACTTTGAAATTTCTTTTGGTGATTTCTGTACAAGGCAGTTTTACAGTTTCACTTTTAGCCTGGACTTTTTTTTTCGAAAACATAGAGGCAATGTCAAAGCCCTATTCTAACATGACATGTGAATTCGGCTCTATAAACACAGTGCAACGAAAGCGTGGTAAAATCTACGTTATTCTATGTAGAGTGACGTCATTCTGTATAAAGTAAGAAAGTTATTCAATGGAATATAATCTGCATCCGTGTTTTTACTCCATATATGAACTTGTTTTCCTTTGATTAAGAGTTGGTCATGTTAGAATCGAAATAATCTTCTTTCTATCGTGGTTTATCGTTCAATAAACCACGTTGTGAGTTATGAGGCACAACGAATAAACCACTCGGGCTATCGCCCTCGTGGATTATTTATTGTGCTTCATAACTCACAACTGTGGTTTATTGAACGATAAACCACGATAGAAAGAAGATTATTTCTTAATTGATGTCTGTTTGCTTGTGTCAGAACTTTGAAATTTCTTCATATCTCTGCTAGCACTGAAGATAGTTGCCCGAAAGTTGCTTGGCATATTTTATGTTGCTTTTGCAAATGATGCGGACAATGTGCAGTCTGATCTTTGATCTACATGGCCCACTTCTTTGTCACTTCTTTTAGCCAAAATAACATAGAAATTGCAAATATTTTGGTTGTTTGTCCTAATTGTAAAGGTCCATATCATTAACTCTGTTGAAAGGTTAATAGGATGGTGGAAGATAAACATTTAACTCTTTCAGCGTGAAATAAATAAAACTTGACCTCTTTCAACAGCCCTAAATACAATCTGTAGAAACTTACAGAGATTTTGATTGTTTAGGCTTGACTACACAAGTGGACGGTATAGATCAAAGATCAGACTGCACGTTTTGTGCAGTCTGATCTTGATCTATGCTGTCCGTAAAAGTCACTGTTTTCGCTTTTGGTGCTGAAAGGGTTAATCATTTTTCAGATATTCCATACTTTTAATGCCAATGAGGGAGAATTTTTTTTTTTTTTTTATTTACTTTTTTTTTTTTCCCCAAAATAATCCAGGAAAAGGAGAAAATGCTGATAACCAATCAGTTGTCAGTATTTTTCACATATTTTTATTTAAAGCTGAATGTAAAAAGTCGTTACCTTTACTGTGTTCTGTCGTAATTTATCTTCAGTCTGTTTCATAGAATGGAACAAGATAAATGAGCCATACTCTGGCAAAAGGGGGCTTAATGCATCTCTGTGAAACTTGATACCAATCAAGCCATCACATGATCATAGATCCATAGTAGCCACTTTTTTTAACAAGCAACTTAATCATCAGGTAGACTGGTCCTTGGACACACATAAAATTGACTAGTAGCAAAATATTTTCACCCCAGGAATGCACAAGCTGACCTGGGTCGATAGTTTTTGCAGAAGCAGTAAGCCCTCTTTCCATAGAGTGTGGCTGAAGGAAGTAATGATTGTCGAAAATTTGGAAGCCGACAAGCTGTTCTCCTCCTTACCATTAGATGGAAATTTTAATACTGCAGTAAATGCAATGAATGTATCCATTGGTCAATGAAATTAGAATATCAGCTTGAAAGTAATGGTGTGATTCTAAAAATAGAGTTGACTAAGTAGCTTCCTCATCCATAGCATTTTGAAATGTTTAAAAAATACTGACAGATGATAGGGTGTCATGTATGGCAGGTAATAGAGTGGACACCTTGTATTATATGTGTTGATGTAGAAGGTGAGTATGTCAAAATCCAAGTGCCTTTGAGCACTCCTTACAGTATTCTTCACACATAACCATTGTAAAAACAATGATCAGCAAGGAGATAGGAATGAATCCTATAGCAATGACTATCATACTTCCTCGAAAAGAAAGTGGCAGAGCTGGGTATTCGAACCAAAAACCACCTGGTTTCAAGCCCTGTAGCTGAGTCAGTCTGACAGACTGAGTAACCAGGCTCAGCTACAGGGCAAGGATATTGATCATAACGAAACAAATTTTCAATGTAACACTTTAATGAACAATTGCTAGTCTACTTCAGGGCAACCCTTTTAGTGCTAAATAATGATTTCTTAAACTCTGAAACCTGTACCACGCAATCCTGACTTAACAACCTTAAGAAAGAAGAATTTTGAAAACATTATGGGAAAAAGAGAAAATGCTGGAAACCAGCATTTTCTCCTTTTCCCACAATGTCTTTTACTCCATCAAAGGCAACTTCCACAATTTAAGCAAGGTTGAATTTGTCGTGTGCAGATACATGTAGTTTTTGACTCTAGGAGTCATGTGTTAGAGGGTTAACCAAACAATTAAATTGTAGACTTGTTGATATTGAAAGGATTTGCAAATGACAATTCTAACGTGATACGTGAATTCAGCTCTATAAACACAGTGCAAGAAAAGCTTGGTAAAATCTACGTAATTCTATGTGGAGTGACGTCATTCTGTATAGTGTTACGTCATTCTGTATAAAGTAAGTAAGTAAGTTATTCAATGGAATATAATCTGCATCCGCATTTTTACTCTAAGTATGAACTTGTTTTCCTTTGAATAAGAGTTGGTCATGTGAGAATCAAAATAATCTTTCTATCGTGGTTTATCGTTCAATAAACCATGTTGTGAGTTATGAGGCGCAATGAATAAACCACTCGGGCTATCGCCCTCGTGGATTATTTATTGTGCCTCATAACTCACAACTGTGGTTTATTGAACGATAAACCACGATAAAAAGAAGATTATTTCTTAAATAGAATATGGTTGAAATAGTTAAATATTTTTTTGAAAGGGTAGAGAACTTTGTGGGAAAAAGGGGAAAATGCTAGGTTCCAGTTCATTTCTCCATTGCCACAGTTTTTTCAAAAGTGTTTTTCCTCTCGATTGTTGAAAGTCAGTATTGTTTGGTAATGAGTTAAACACTCTGATCCTCTGAGTGTTGAAGACAAAATATTGCAGTCTTAACTCCCAGAGTGCTTCATTTATGAGATGGATCTTTTTAATGAGGTAATACATTAGAAATATTATAATTTCATGGTTGTTTTACACAGAATAAGTAACAAGAAAGTGGATAGTGTAGGTCAAAATCAATCAGGCTGCACATTTCGTGCAGTCTGATCTTGAACCACACTGTCTGCAAAATCAACTTAATTGTTTTCAGCGCTTTACGGGTTGCGGATGTTGGTTTTATAGCCAGAAAAGTAATCTCAGACAGAGCTGACCAAAGATCAGATTGTTTATTTTCTGTAGTCTGATATTAATCTTCACTGTCTTGAAAAATTGTTCAGTGAAACATTCTAATGAAATAAAACAGATTTATGTACAAAACAGTCACAGATTAAGATGGAATGTTGTTATTTACAATGAATTGCTTATGCATGTACATCTACTGATGACAGAATTAATTGGCATTAAACAAGGTTTTGTTTCTTAAGTTAATGCTAATTTTACTAACACACAAAGATTGCTTTGAAAATGAAACACAGATAGAAGTACATGTGGAAAACACAAGGATATACAAAGTTTCTTGCATTTTTGTTGTGAAATTTCCTATCCTGTTAGTGGCAGTATGGGCATATTTGCTTAATAAAGGATAAATACGTTTTGAACACAGTTAACCTTTAAACTACTAAATAAATGAACCAAAAATTTCAACTCAATTGTAAAAACTCAAATTCTTTGATTTTAATGTTGATTTTACCATATAAATGATACCGTATTGGACAGGGTAGATTCAAGATCAGACTGCACGTTTTGTGCAGTCTGATCTTGATTTACATTGTCCACAAAAGAGCCTGAGTCACACTTAGCAGGGTTAAATATCAGCTGGTAACCAATATCTCAGTTGGTAGAGTTGCCAACCATGGTTTTTGCAGGTTGTGGGTTCAAGTCCAACCGGAAGCAATTTCCCAAATAAGGGTATACAGTCACATCTGTATGATTTTTTAAATCCTTCATGGCTCAATGGTACGGCGGCTTTATTGTTAGGACTGAAATGTTTTCTCGCCTTACAGACACTGGTCTCATCAATTTAGTTGCATTTGATTTGTCGTCTTCCAATGCTTTCACAATGGACCAGTAAAGCCCGGTACCATACAATCCCGAGTTTCACTCTCTACCAAACGAGAAGATTTTAGACTGGTCCTAATTGAAAACATTTGCAGACGACAAATTAACTGTTCCTTAAATTATGGTATTTGTGTCTGAAAGAGAAGAAAACATTGTGGGAAAAGGAGAAAATGCTGGTTATCAGCATTTTCTCCTTTTCCCACAATCTTCCAAAGTCTTCTTGCTCAGGGTCGTTGAAATTTGGAATTGTTTGCTATAGGGTTAAGAGATCCATGGTATAATCAGCATTTTCTCTTTTTCCTACAATGCTATCTACACATTTAACGACAAAACCATTAGTATAGCCAGATTTAATTCATTGTCTACAAATGTTTTGAAATTAGAGTTCTAAAATTTTACTGTTTATTAGAGAGTTTAAATTTAGTTCTTAGCTCAAGAGATGATACTAGCGTTTATACATTGAGGTAGTAAATCCAATACACCAAGTTGAAAACGCCGAATGCTAAAGGAAAGAGAACTCTTGATGACACATCTAGGTTTCTCGAACACATTACCGCCCTTGTTTTAACAGTCGTAACTTTTCCGCCTTCGTCTACCTTCGTCTGAAAAAGGAAACATTATTATGAAATGTTTAATGAATCAGATAAAATATTAGAGGCAATAGTAAAAGCCCCAAAACTGATTTCATAGATCTGTTTTGGGGCACAAATATCACCGTCTCGGACAGGGTATGTCCAAGATCAGACTGCATGTTCTGTGCAGTCTGATATGGGATCTACTCTGTCCACGCTGTATTGAGTCGCGCTTTGCAAACCAGGGGTTAGTTAATTTGTTTGGTGTTCATCCTCTTTTTCAACAGAATGTCTTTTGAAGACATCACTAAGTTTAACAATTCATGAATTTTTTTAACTATATATAACCAGTTTTAGGCTCCAGATGCTTTCCAAGGCGCTGGCAACTTTCTCTGCATTAGTCAGTCAAAACTAAGTTTAGCTGATAGGGTGGAAAAGATTCAAGTTGCAAAGCCTTTCGTCAGTATTTGGAAATACGTTAACGCTTAGGCTGCTAAGCGCGAATCACTGACCTTTTGCGGACAGTGTAGATCAAGATCAGACTGCACAGAACGTGCAGTCTGATCTTGGATCTACACTGTCCGATAAGGAGGTATTATTCCCCAAACCATAACTTAGTAATATTTAGGGTTTTACTATCGAATTGAAAATTTCATTTCAATTATTTAGCAGGATAAAGATTAACTAAGCCAGACCCTCAAGCGATTCAAGAAAAACCAGGGAATTTACAAATCTCCCTAAATATAGAAGTTTACCACTGTGATTGCAAAACATGGGCACTTGTTTCGTGACAATTTTTGCCCTCTATAATATCTGATGTATAGAGAATACATAAGTACTTATTATACTGCAAAGAAATTTTTCGTGATCTGATTGGATAATATGCCCCGAACATATATATCATGTACACTGGCAAAACCAACGTAAAAACAGTTTCCCCGTATACATGACTACACTTTCAACACAACATCCAAAATGGCGGCGTCGATCAAGATTAACATCAAGATTATGCACCAAACTGCGTTTTAACAAGGTTTCAGTGACGTCAGTTCCCAGTGACGTCAGTTTTCATTGAATTGGGGCACTCAGAAGGGAAATTCTATTTTGTCAGCGTACTAAGTTTTTGAAACAAAAAGAAAACAAGTAAATTTCGCTTAACACACGTTGGAATGGTAAAACTTTGCAGTATAATAAATTCGTTGTACGGTCAGGTGGCAGGGGACTTGGAAACTTGTTCACGGCTGTGGTGAATCATGTCGTCACCTCGGCGAGGTGGCGACATGATTCACCACAGCCGTGAACAAGTTTCCAAGTCCCCTGCCACCTGACCATAAAACTAATAATATTGTTGTCGTATATCAAAAAAATCTAATGAGGTTGGGAGAATTGATAATTGTCGATCCTTGGCGAGACCATTATCAATTCTCACAACCGAGTCAGATATTTTTTATATACGACAACACTATGTACGCATTCTATTTATCTTTTAACGTCTGATTTGTTGCTGTTTGATCTGTTGCTAACAATGAAAAAAAAAAAAAAAACGAAATTAGCAGTAATTGCATATTAAATGAATATGGATTAGCTGTAATAATGACGTCACGGATGATGCTGACTTCATCATAAAACGTGACGTTTACCGGCACAAAATTCTTTCATGTTCTATGAATATCCGTGATATGTAAAAAATTGTTCTATAAATACGTGGTACAGTATATAGAAAAAAAAATCACATAGGTGTTGTTGCATGGATATTCGGTTAGTTGAAAGATATATTGCATTACAGAGGGTGGAATTTGTCACCAAACAGGTGCCTATGTGTTAACACCCTATCCGCTTTAAACATACAGAAGGAATATCTTACGTCAGATTTTTGGTTCAAGTGAATTTCCTTCTCTTCCTGATCTTTCTGTACAACAAACAGTGTTGCCAGGGAAAACCGGCGGCCGATTGTGCGTGTACTGCTGAGAACGTTCACCACTGCAAACTCTATCAGTGCGGCAAAAGCAAACACTAGACACGTGGCCATCCAGACATCTGAAATGCATATAAATATCATTAGGTCAAAAGAGGGCAAACGATGTGGAGAGAAAATCACTATTTTCATGAGAAATGATTGGAGATTTGCATCGTTTTGAACACTATTCATAGAAGCTCTGAAGTTCCTTGCCAAAGGACATTCTGTTAGCGGCACTGGTCAAGTGGAATGGCCTTGTTTAAAGCAGGTTACTTAGCCTGGGTCAAGGCGGTAATAATCTTTTAATTACTCCGTGTCGCAGTCTTCATTTGACGGTCCATACAGATTTGTCACAGAAAATTTCATTGCTTCCATAATCATTACTTCATTTTTGACATAGAAACGTCCGAATGTATAAAAGGAAAACGAAAAAAGAAAGAATGATCGGACTGGAACCTAGGCTACAGATACCCAGCTATAGGTGTTTCCCTAGAGATACACTGATAAGTAATCTGTAAACGTCATATGACTCAAACACTGTTCAAAGCCGCCTAAAACACAAACAAGCATTTTTTTTACATCTTACCAATAGCTTTCGTGTAGCTGACTCGAGGCAGCGAGGCGTTCACGCCAGAACTCTGGGTCGACAAGGTCAGAACGGAGAGTACACCCAACGTCACGCGACCAGGAATAGAATTGGCGTTGAGCCAGAAGGATAGCCAGGAAAGCATGACTATCAGCAAGCTAGGAATATACATCTGTATGACGTAATAGCCGATGTTCCTCACCAGGTGGAAATCCGTCTGTAAACAGCTGTGCTCACCTGAAATTAACATACCGTTAAAATCTCGATCATTTGAAAACAACCAGTATAGGTCTCATTCGATAAACCTTTCATTATCAGTATATATCTTTGTTTGTGTTTAGGATAACAGGTCTGAAATCACGGACTGTGCTGAGAAAATTTATCAGCCCCACTTGACTATGTTTATATTACCTCGTCACGGTTCGTGATTTTAAATATGTATTTCAAAAGAACAAACAATTAATATAAATTGTTAATTAAAGGTTTATCAAGGTACATGTAGAGTTATACTGCTGCCACGCTATAATGTTAAGCTCGGGATATACATGTATATACAACTATGACGTAAATTAGCCGATGTTCCTTGAAACAGATCGAAATCTCTCTGTAAACAGCTGTGTTCACCTGAAATTGACATACAGTTAAAATCTCGATAATTTGAATACAGTCAGTATTAGTAAACAAAATTTTACCTTCCCTTCATTTACTTTCGAAACGGCATTTTGGGCTACGGTAGTATTAACAGCATAGGGAGATAACAGAGTAAACACGGAGGGAACGTCCAACCTTGTCTCATACTACTACTGCCACGCTATACTGTAAGTTCGGGATATACATGTATACATACATCTGTTTGATGTAATAGCCGATATCTTTCGTCAGATGAAAATATGTTTAAAGACAGCTGTGCTCACCTGAAATTTATTAATGGCTGAAAATTAATTACTTTCATTACACGAAGGACATTGAAAACTTTTCATGTTTTCAATGTATTCAAATTATCTTTTTTTTTTTATTCGTGTTTTACGTCTTTTTTTTAATATTGTTTCATCATATCACGGTGTCCAGTGCACCAGGGATCATATGTGTATATACGATCCCTGAGTGCACCTATCCACGCGTTCCTGAAGTCTTTATTCCCAGTGTTGTACGCAGCTGTCCTGCCCCGCCACGGACTGCTTTTCTACATACGAGCCTTGCTCGTTGAAATGGAGGTTTATTGCATCTACAAAAAGTATCGATTTATGTCAGTCCGCGCAAGGAGTCCTGCATGGCTCAGTGGTAAGGTGTGGGACTCGTGACCTGTAGGCCCCAGGTTCAAGTCCCACTGGATCCACTGGGCGTTTCGTGGGAGTGTCCTTGAGGAAGACATTTCAGAGCTCTAGCCTACTACTGGTAAATCAAGGAAATATATGACCTGTCGCCGTGTTATGACCGTAAAAAATAATGTTGAAAGCGGTGTAAAACACTTCACAATCAATCCAGTCCGCCCAGGCTGACGTTTTTCGAAATTTTTCATTTTTGGTAAAATTTCTGCAAATCTAAGGACCATTCTTCCTCAGGATTCAGCCGGTTATTAGAAAAAAACGGGTTTTATGGATCCATAAATATGTTATAACTTGCTTGGTGTAATGCATCACGGAGATGCATTAGACCCCCTGTTGCCAGAGTGTTGCTCTAAGCTTTTGTCTAAAAGAATCAGCAGTGAAAGATAAATAAATCATGTTGCGATGACGTATTCGAACTTATTACCTCTATCGAAACAATTTTGAAAATAGCTATTCAAAGCTTTTTCGATTTTGAAAAGACTAGCTAGCCAAAGATCTTTAACAATAAATTCTAGTCATCCCCGTTTGAGGCCAGTTAGTTGATTGATTGTATAGTATTTTACGCCGTTTTTAACATTATTTTAGTTATATCGCGGCGGCCAGTGCACCTATCCATGCTTCTGTAGAGTTTATCTCTACTTGTACTTCCCAAAATAATATTCCCAAAGTCACTGGCAGCTTTATCACATAACCATCGCCGAAAGAATTATCAGCAGTGAGAGAGAAATGAATCCTGTGACAATGACTCATCAATCCTTGTAAAGAAATTGGCCGAGCTGGGGATCCAAACCAGGAACCACTTGTTCTTAAGTTCAGGACGCTATCGATAAGTTAATGGGGCTCGGCCAAAGAGCAATCAGACCTTCTTCTATGATATTTCACAAAGACATGACCAGTTACACCAAGTTAGTCGATTTTTTTCACATACATGTATTCCAAAAATAGATAGTTCACCGTATTTTCCAGAATATGAACCAATAAAAAACTCAAGAAAATGGCAAAAACGTGGAAAAATACCTCAACCAGTGACATTTTTATGGCTCTTCTAGTCTGATTTAAGTGTAGGGAAAAAAAGTTGAAACCATAAAACAAGTGTTCAAAGGCTGGAAATTAATCAAAATCTTCGTAAGCGATACCCTGAGAAGATAAACAGTACAAAAACGTTAAGTTTACGTATTTCTGTGGGTCTGTAATCTTTGATTTTTCAGTAAGCCTATCTATTAAACCTTTCACCAAACAACCCCGAGTTTTAACGACCTCCGGCTCTTGAAAATATTGTGGGAAAAGGAGAAAATGCTGGTAACCAGCATTTTCTCCTTTTCCCACAATGTTTTCTACTACCGTATCAAACACAGATATCATCATTTTCAAAACAGATAATTTGTCGTCAGAAAATGCCTTCAATTTGGTCCAGTCCTAAATTTTGTCCTTTGGTAAAGAGTTAATACCCAGATAACAAGGGTTCATCAGATATCATTGGCAGTTTGAAATGATGGTTATATCATACAAGACTCAACATTAGAGAAAAATGTAAGTCATTATTGTTTCATGGGAAAATGGTTTACCTTACTTTCAGTGTTTCTTTCTTTAACGTGTTTTTTTTTTTTTATTGATATTTGTTTGTTGTTGATTTGCTCATTGTTTTGTTTGTTTGGTTGGTTGGTTGTTTGTTTGTTTCTTCAACCGAACCTTTACTTGATATTTGGTCTGAACTTTTTAACGGAGGACAAACTTAAGGACTGGACCAAACTGAAATCATTTGCAGGTCTACGACAAATTATCTACAGAGCAAATGATGGTTTCAGTCTTCGTTACGGTAGAAAACATTGGGAGAAAGGAGAAAATGCTGGTAAACAGCATTTTCTCCTTTTCCAACAATTTTTCGAGACGTTTTTTCTTCATGGTCATTCCTGGAAGGAACTTGCACACAACAACAGCAACAACAACAAAAAAAAAAGTGGCTAAAATAGTTGGATTTGCCTTTGATAGGGTGGAACACATTGTGGTAAAAGGAGAAAATGCTGGTCGCCAGCATTTTCGCTTTATCCCATAATGCTTTCAAAAGCTTCTCAGGGCCATTAAAACACGTGATTGTATGGTAGTAAACGGCTAAGCGGCCATTTTGTTTGATATTTGACTATTTAATTACATGTACATACAAATGAAAACAACGATACAACTGGGAAAAAAATTGCTTCTTTTTCTTTAAAATAGTTTAAGTTTACACCATTTATTATACATCGATTGAGAAACAAATTCTTGCAACTTTTACTTATCCCTCTCGATTCTGCTTTCTGTAAACAACACCAGTACTCACGCCGCCGTGAATGTATGGGCCGATGAACAGTTCCAAGGTATACACCCGCACCCGGGTATCGAACTCGGGACCCTTCTATTTACGAGGCCGACGTTTTACCTCATAATCACGGACACCTTCTTTTTGTTGTGAGATCGAGATATCATTTGACAAGGCAAACACCCGCCTATGATATTTTTATCTCGAGTGGCGATTCGAATACTAGATCTACATGTATGCAGAAGCTCATATGCAGCATCACTAGATTGACAATCTTTTTTATCTTTTTTCATTCTTTATTTTCAATTTCAATTAGTCTGTGTGATCCTCCAGTTCGAAACCCCTGTTGTCTAGCAACGTGTCGCGTTTAAAGGTTTAGCGATAATGTGTCACCATATTCGGGCCAAATAATTGGGACATTTCAAGTAGACTAGGTAGAATTTATGAAAAAAAAAACAAAGCCTTAGATAGAGTCTAAATTGTTTTATTCAGAAATATTCACATAAATGGCCTTAAGTTATTCTGAAACATAAGACGCACACTTTGTGGAAAGGTATTGGATTAACCTAGCGCATTTGTCTTTTTTTAGTAAAGTCTAATTATAGCAACAGACGCTAAAGCATGCGTTTTTCGCATGTCAACATTATAGATAGATTGTAGCGCCGATTTCAAAATTATCATTTTATAAATGCATTTTGCAATCTGATTATTTGCTGATTTAATTGAAATAATTTTGAATGGACAGGGATAACGAAATATTCTCTTCTTTTTTTCTACATATTGTCTGAAAAGTGGCGATCTTATCCATCGATGGAACATTAGCCTATTCGACAGGATAACGCTTCGCTACAAAATGTGTCAGAAGTCCTGCCTCATATTAATTATTACAAAGCGTTAATTACATCAACTTTACCAGGATTCAAATCTTAACGAGCAGTGAAATTTAACATAAACATAGAAATTTTACTGTCAAATCATAACTTTAGGCCCGAGATAAGATAAGTATCGATTAAATGTTAATATTATTTGGAAAACAGCGCGTAAGAAGCACGATCTTACCTAGACCTAACTAGGTTAGCGTGAATTTCAATGTTAGACCTACAATAAAGTAGATCTAGGAAAATGACACATCCAAGAACAAATCGCCCTGCCCTTATCATTAGATCGCGCCGAAAGAAATCTGACGACTTTAAAGTCCCTGTAAAACCAAAATAGGTAATTTTCACCGTTTATAACTCGAAAATATACTGGATAACCCATCACAACACACATATATAAGATAAGAAAAAACTCGAACGTGTCACTTACTGCATTGGTTGCCATGATATCACACTGGATAGACCTTACGTACTTGCTCCAGGTCAACGTTACTGCTGTCAATTCAACGTACCCGCTCCAGTGAAAAACATGGCTGCACCCATAAGATTCCACAAGGTAAGCACAAAAAACATATTTTTTTTTACATGTTATTGAATAGATATGCAGTTGCAGGTTGTCGCACGGAATGTCTGGGATGTCAGTGCACGTTAATTTGTAGTTCTTTTGGTGGTTAATCGTTTGTTGAAGACTTTTAATCCGACAAAGTTCCGTCGGCGACTACGTTTTCTGGAAAAACACTACTTGGAGTCTCCAAAAACCTTTGTAAAACATATACACTCGATATTCTGAAGTGTGTGCCGTGTCAGATGACCAATATAATGATTATCCTCACAACTATAAACCGAAAAAATTCAAATTGCAGTTATAAAATGATAGTTTGCCATTTTTGCATTACAACGTAACATGCTCCTAAATTCAATACAACGATCCAGCTTCTGAGCTGAAAATACGGTAAGCGTATGGGTTCGTGTTACAGTAAACAATTTTGTCATTTTGGTCAAGATTCTATATTAATTATCGTAGTCACAGTCATAGGTTCGTCATCGTTAATAATAGCAATAATCATCATTATGCACGACCGACTGTATATTCAAATCAGCTGAACATCTATAGACATCGGTTTATGTAATTAGTTAGAGGCTAAATAGTAAATTCTACAGGAATATAATACACCCAAAAGAACAAGTGCAGTGTCTGTTTTAACCCTGTACCAAATATTTCCTAATTTGAATAAACTGATGTAGAATGCTAAGCAAAACATTGGGCATGTTTTCCTTTTCTCACATTGAATTCTATCAATGAGATAAGTATCTTTCAGTTAAGTCACAATTTAAACTGTTTTCTGCAACTAGATCCCTGTCGATATAGATCGGTTCAGATGTGTAGTTTGATAAATACTTGAATGGCAATACAATTCTAAAACACGTTGAACCTTTTTTTTTCTTCTATCAATAGGCCTAATCTTATTGGGCATGTATTCAGGTGATCTCGGGTTCTCTGTTTCTCTCCCCAATTTTATTAAGCTGGCAGAATCAGACACTCATCGTGAAAAAATGGAGAGAGAGAGAGGAAGAAAGGAAGGGAGAGAGGAAGGGAGGAAGGAAAGAAGGGGGAGAGAGAGAGAGAGCCTGGGCGGATTTGTCTAATAGGCCTTGATGTCTTCTAAATTTGTTTCAGAAAGTAACGATATTAAGTTGTTTGTAACAATTTTATATACACAGATGTGTATGAAAGTGGTCAATGCTGAATACATTCATTTCATACATTATTAACACTCACTTGAAAGTCGCATATACTTTACTTTAAAAAACATAGAAATATGAAAGCGAAAACGATTTCGGAAAATGATCACTTTGTTACGAAAGCCTACATACGAAAGCCTACAAGGGTCAAAATGAAGGTAAAATATTTTTATCAAAAACACGTAATAACGTGAATTCAAAACACCTTATAACGCAAAAAGAAAGTCGCACTAAGGCGAAAAATCTCGTAATAACGTGTTTTAAAACACGTTATAACGTGAATTTAAAACATATAATAACCTAAAAAAAGTTGCACTAACTCGAAAAATCTTGTAATAACGTGTTTTGAAACACGTAGTAACGTGTTTAAAAGTCGCAGTAACGCGAAAAATCCCGTAATAACGTGAATTCAAAATACGTAACAACGCAAAAAAAGTCGCACTTATGTGAAAAAATCTTAAAATAACGCGTTTAAAAGTCGTAGTAACGCGAATCGAAAATTCGCAGTAACGTTTTTTTTTTTTTTACTTTATCAACATTAGATGAGTACAGTTTACATGTATGTGCAATAAGTCTTTGACATGCATTCGAATTTCCCAATAAAGATTAAATTGTGTTGGTTGTGAGTTTTGTTTGTTTCAGCGTTATTTCAACCACATCACAGAAATCACTTTCTTATTAATGACCTTTTCTAGAATTAGCTAGTATTAAGTCTGCATCTTTACTTTGCCTTGTACCAATAACTCGCCAATAACTACCAATAATTCGCATAAATATATTTGAAAGCTACTGGCTGCTATCCTAGATCAACGTCTTCGAAAATGACAAATGGTGAAAGAGGAATGAAACCTTCTGCAATGACGATTATCAGTCTTCGAAAAGAATTTGGCTGAGCTGTTGAATCGAGCCATCGAACAAACCCCGCCTTGCATGTTTCAAGCCTTGTATGTGACTAACTGACCTACCAAGCTCAGCGAGATCTCGACCAGATGTTCATGGAGTCGATATTCTTTAAAGGATAAATCATCATGAAATAATGCATTTTCAATGAATTAAGCACTGATGAAAACGGATTAAATTCCAAAGAAACAAACAAGACTCAGACATTATGTAAGTTGCACTGATTGTTTCATAATGTAGCTTTCATAGGATAATCTTCCGTGGTTAGGTGGTCAGGATTATTTACTTGTAATAAGAAATCCTGGTTCGATCACTTCTGCCGGCGCTAGTCATGCTAGTTATGACAGGGAACAGAGTGGCTAAAGACTTATATTGATGTATCTTAGAAAGATCGGGAATAAAAGAGTGAAAGCTGTGATGTGATATAAATATATGTATCATTGAAAGCGGCGTAATGCACCATCAAAACACACAAATTTGCATAGGGAAGTTCAACTGGACTTCGCAGTACTCAACCATAATGAAAACAGTAGATCAAAAAAAAAAAGACGTTACTGCCAGTTTTCGATTCGCATTACTGCGACTTTTAAACGCGTTATTACGTACACAATCGCATATAATATCGTTCTCTGTTTCAACTCAGGAGCTGGATCGTTTTATTGAGTTCTGGAGCGTGGAGCGTTGCCTACAAAAATTGACAGAAAGTTGCTCTTTAATGAATGTCGTATAGTTTTTGTTTAGAACTGTGGTAAATAAAGCATATATGAATGACTTGGCAAAGCACAAACTTCAGAATATCGTGTTTGTACGTTTAACAAAGCTTTTTGCTGACTCCCGCGTGTTGATTATTCAGAAATCATAGTCGCTGACGGAAGTTTGTTGGATTAAACGTCTTTAACAAATAACCAACCACCAAAGAACAATACAGAAATATGCACTGACATCCCAGACATTCCGTGCGACAACCGTATACTGCACATCTATTCATCTGATTGTTATAGAAGTATGTTTTGGTGCTTACCTAGCAAAATTCTTGGGCGCAGCCATGTTTTTTACTGGAGCGGGTACGTTGAATTGACAGGAGCAGTAACGTTGACCTGGAGCAAGTACGTAAGGTCTCTCCAGTATGAATATACGTGAGCGAAAATGCATGGAGAAGCCCGTCGATTTCACGGACTTCATTTGATCGAGACAACCTTCGTTATCGTTCGTGTATATTCGAAATAGGTCTTCGAGAACGTCTCGTGACAACATTGCATCTCATTAGTGCTATGACGTAGTAGAAAGGACTATTGTTTACAATTCCAACATTTTGTCATCGGAGAGTAAGATTGCTCATTCTGAACCTGTTCTCTTATTTAGATGTAGTAAACTCTTCCTGGATTGATGATAAATGAATAAGCGATGATCAGCCTGTGTCATGGTTTCTGTTTACGATGTCGATAAACTTCGTTTTTCAAGCGTAGAATGGGGACAAAACGATCAAGTGAATGAAGGGTTTGTTTCGACGCTTTGAATGATCACGTGGTGTTTACGTCACTAACACGTCACTACGGACATTAAGGACGAAACGTCGGCTAATTGTCGGCGATCATCGATGTAAACAAACAGATAATGCGGCATGGTAGGATCTGTTCTAGTTTCAAAATTCTTTTTTCTGCCACTGATTGGAACTTTTGCGAACTGCACCTTTACATATCGTGAAAGTCACAATAATCGCCATATTTTTACATGGTAAAAATGAAATTTACTTTTATTTTATAAACAGGTTGTTTATTCAGTTGGACGCTACTGAGACTTTAAAAATCACCCTCCTACAATATAGAAGCTTAATATAGATTTTAGTCCAACGAATAGCCTATATGCATACACGCTAAAGGGCATAACCAGGCTTTAGAAAACATTGTAGAAAAAGGAGAAAATGCTGGTTACCAGCATTTTCTCCTTTTCCTACAACGTTCTCTATCCTTATCCACGTTTAAATTGTCTGAAAATGCTTTGGATTTTGACAAGTCCAATATTTTGTCGATTGGTGAAGAGTTAAGCCCTTAATGAACATGAAAATTTCTCTTTTGGTATTCAAGGCTGTTTTTGCCAGTATTTCAACCACAATAGCGGACTTTGTAGACCTGAAATCAGAGTGCACGTTCTGTGCAGTCTGACCCTGATCTACTTTGTCCGCAAAGTGCAGTATTATGTTGATCTACAATGTCTACAAAAACGGCTCCAGTGAAGCGAAGAGCAATACGGGTGAAAGATTAAAATAACTATGTTTTACAGTGGCGAGAAACATTTTGATAAAACGACATTCTTAAATACTACACACTTGCACACTGCGTTATATGCGTTGCTTGCTTGCTTGATTAATTGATTAACGCCGTTTTCAACATTATTTCAGTGATATCGCGGCGGCCAGCGCACCTATCCATCATTTCTTGGACTATCTTTTTATCAGGACTTAGCACAATTTTCTTCCTAAACCACTGGCTGCTTTCCCACATAAACATCGTCGAAACAACGAGCGGCTGTGAGAGAGTAGAATGAACCCTGTCATCAATTCTCGGAAAGAAATTGGCCGCGCTGGGGAAATGGAACCAGCGACCTACTGGTTTTAACTCCAGTACGTTACCGACCTTGCTACCAGGGCTCGGTGTTATGGGCGGTATGCCCTTGTATTAAAATATCGCAGAGAAAGAAGAAATTACACGTAACGAAGTATTCTGCTGAGGTAAACTTCCTGACCTTTAAGCACTTTGTAAGTTAACGAACCATCCAGTATAGCATATAATACTTTCAAGAGTTTCTTCTTCTCGGATCATTGTTCATAATGATTTATACGAACGTAACAACCCGCCCATACCCTGACCTTTAGCCTACTTTCACCTTTTCGGAGACGACGTATGATATTCTTTGAGTGGAATATAACTCCGTTTCTGACATTATTTCATTTATATTGCGGCAGCCAGTGCAGCTATCCATGCTTTTTGCAAAGGGGTTTTCTTCTTGGATTATTGTTCATAATGATTTATCGGCAGGTAACCATCCTCCCACTCCTATATTCTACTTTTCCGTTCTCCTATACATACGGTGTACAATACCTCTCAGCGCATGGACTGATAAATCTAGTTAAACGTTCATTTCTCCTTCTCAAACATGTGAAAGGGGGAGGGGGGTGTTACGTGTTCCATTTCAGTTCGTAACCCCTTTTAGACGACTGTTTTGCATCTTGCAATGGACCGCTTTTGAAAGCACTGTGGCAAAAGGAGAAATTGCTCGTGACGAGCAATTTTTCCTTTTGCCGCAATGTTTTCAAATCTATAAGTGTATGAAAAGACTCAATTTAACTTGGTCAACTGTATTTTACACGGATTTTTTCGAAGTCGCCCGCTTCGGACCTGTTTCTACAATCATTCCGTGTTTCACTCTTTACTAAACGACAAAATTTTAAATTTGTCCAAACTGAAAGCATTTGCAGAAGACAAAGTAAATATTGCTCAAGATACCGAATTTGTCTTTCATAGGGTTAAAAACATTGTGGAAAGGGGAGAAAATGCTGATAACCAGCATTTTCTCCTTTTCTCACAGTGTTTTCAAAAGAGGCTTTAATGCATCCCCGTGACACACTTTACCAAGCAAGTGATCATATAGTTATGAATCCATAAAATTCATTATGTCTAACCACCAGCTGAATCATGAGAAAGACTGGTCCTTTGACATGCAGAAAATTTACCAATAGCAAAAGGTTTCGACACAGGTCAGCCTGCGCGGACTGCGCAGGCTGACCTGAGTCGATAATTTTTTTGCAGAGGCATTAAACCCCCCTTTTCATAGAGCATGGCTTAAACATATATTTTCAGTGTAATAGAGAGAAAAATCCAATCTTGAAGCTGATCGATTTTCCAGTTTTCTTAGCTAATATGATCTCCGTGTTGAACAATGCCCGGCCCATTTGGGTACACCAACGTTAATCACTTGATGCACTGAAGAACCGTGAAAAGTCTTCGAGTGCAAATTATTTTGTACTGTTCTTTTTTCGAACGAAACTTTTGTTCATGTTAGTGACCTCTCTTTTTTTTTCAGTTTTACGAACAATATTATCCAAAACAGACGGAATATTATGTTTTATTTAATGCTTTCCGTAGGTTATCGAGAAATAACGTTGAAATATTGTTCGATATTTCATGGTTACGACCAGTGAAAAATACCGATTTTATTTTCTAACTCTTCTATTAAAGGCGAAAACAGTTGTGCCAGCGCACTAGTTACCTATGTAAACAGCGCGTGCCATTCAAGAAGAGGGAAATATGATGTCATTTACACCACATTTCTCGCGCTTTACGTAATATTGTAATGTGTTGCTATGTGGAGGGGGTACGCCACGGGGAATTACCGAAAATAGCTGTGCTAGATTTTGATGAAAATCGCAACAAAAAAAGGGTAGAAGCATGAAATAAATAGAATATTTATAATTTGGCTGTGCCACTCGTGAACATGTTACCGATGATGTTCACTCAATGAAATAAATTTCGATCTTTTACCGAAATAAACAAATATCCTCTATGTAGTAACTTTCATGGTACATGTATTTGATTCGAGGAGCGTGAGAAAATTTGATACCGCGAAATACTGAAAGTTGAGCGAAATGTCAAAATTTTCTTACGCAGCGAGAAGTAAATACAAGCATCAGGAAAGTTACTGCAACCTAATATTACTGTCATTATAATTATACCTACAACTTTCAACGACCAAATTTTGCAATTCTTGACATTTCATTCGAAAACAATAAACAAAATGAGACAATTAATGGTGTGGAGGGTAGTAACTTCGTTTTAATAAATGGCGGATGAATAACGTAACATTTTCACCAACCAAACCGCAAATGCATACTCAATACGTATGCGAATTACGTCACCATACCGTATTTGGAACCGTATTTGACAGTGTGTGGTTAGGGATTTTTTTCTGTCGTGTGTTATTTTATCCGATTGCATGTATTAAAGTCTGAAAATTAACTGGTAAATAATAAAATAGCTTATTGCAGTCTTATTGGTTTGAGTGTGATGAAATTGAATCTACTAAACATTATCTCTTAGAATGTAGTTTGTATGAGATTGTGAGAGAAAAACTGAAAAGGAACTTGCAGTAAATGTGCGTCCAAGCTCATCTTGATTTGCCATTACTCTTATAATACAATTCTTATGAAGAATTTAAGGACGAGGGATTTTTAATCCTATCAGCGCTTGAGACATTTGTGATAGAAACAAAACCTTTTGTCACACCAAATCCAGGAAAATAGACTATTATAAGAATTAATACATATCAAACACCAAGTGAGTGTACAAGCTTAGATATACTGTGATTAAACTGCGATTAAATGGCTTTTTGGCCAGGTCACACAGAAATACAGCCCGGGCTCATGGATTTTAAAAGATGCTTTCGGATAACTCTCTACTAGACAACAAAATTTTCCGCTTGTGCAAATTGGAAGCAATCAAAGACAACAAAATAGGCGTGTTTCAAACGATGAAAAATAACACTAATGGTGTGGAAAAACCGTGGGAAAAGGAGAACACGCTGGTAACCAGCATTTTCTCCTTTTCCCACAGTGTTTTCAATGGCATTTTCCGTCAGAATCGTTTAAAAAATTCGGGACTGTGTGGTAAAAGGCTAACTCATTTAACTCGGAAACGAACTGGAAAGGACGAGCTTAAGAATTTCTCGTAAAATACATGAGAAAATCTGTATGAGTTTAACATTTGGTCATTTATTAGTTGATGTCAAAACATTGAAGCAAAAGTAGATTTTTCAAACTATGAGCAATTTCTTCCTTGCCTGCAATGTTTTCTAAAGAGAACCGTATACGAATTTCAACAGTATGTCAGTTATATCATGGCAGAATATCCATAGAGCCCCCAGTGATTCTAATACCAGTACTAAGCACAAAATTCTTTCCCAAGCTACTAGCTACTTGCCTACGTAAAGTAAGTCTAAACAATGCGGTAGGAAAGGAATGAATTCTATCGCAAGGGGAATAAAGAATGATTCTCAAAAAGGGTTCCAGTTAATCAAAAGTATTGTAAATTATAAACATAGTTCCGAGATAACGGCAATAAAATCACATATATACGGCCTCTACTGCGAGATTTCTTAGATAACAAATATGTACATTTATGTAACCAAAAAAAAGCATATGGCTCTTTGATCAGAGTTAAAGATATCTGATATGATAGTCCCATATGTATTGTAAAATGTATGCATAGTTTCAATAAAGTTTGTTATACAAGGAAAAGTAAAAATACAGTCCTGTAATTGTACGGTTTCCAGGAAAACATACCACGATACATATCATACGTGTAAAACAAGAACCATGGATCAGAATTCGACGTAAATTGAAATAGCTCTCTCAAATGTATCGTAAAACATAATCAAAACAAGACTTACAGTGCACCCTATATTTCAAGAGAAAATAAATTTAGAGACGCATAATTGTGCAGTTCTTGGAAAAACATATGGGTCATTCTCGGTGAAAAGGTGTCTAGTGCATCTGCAAAGAGTCTCGACCCATCTTAGCCTGCGCAGTCCGCGTAGGCTAGCCTGTGTCGAGAATTTTTGCTATCGGTCAATTTTCTGCATGTCAAAGGACCAGTCTACTTCATGATTGTGTCGGTTTTGAGACAAAATGGATTTTAAGGATCAATAACTATGAGATGACTTGATTGGTGCAATAGATACCGGAGATGCATTAATTCCCTTTTGCCGGAGGATGGCTCATACACGTAGTTCTAATTAATTTTGTAATACAAGGAAAAGTAGAATTACGTATCTGTTAGTATAATGGTTTCTAGGACATCATATCACTATACATAAAATAAAACAAGAACTACTGGCCAGAATTCAATATAGATTTTCAACATTGTCTCAAATGTATCGTAAAGCATGCCTAGTACAAGCAAGGGAAGTGCACCGTATTCCAAGACAAGTAAAGTAACAGACCAGTTTATGTCAAGTTCTTGTCGAACGTAATAACGTTAGTGCATATGGACGTAACCTAGAACATGACACACTGATCAGAATTCAAAGTGAGATGGTAGTCTCAAACGAATCGTAAAACATAATTAAGCCATGTTCCGGTAAAAGGGAGTTTCATGCTTCTCATTATCTCCCGCTAGATGGCATTCTACAAATACACATCTATCTAATTTAGGCATTCTGGGTACAGAACCGGACTACTTTTCAAAACAACAACCGTTACTTTGAATTTTAAAATGAAATAAACGTTTACTCAATAAAACGCTACCTGATGCGATTAATTCAGCTATGATCGGCTAGCATGTAACCTATGCACCTATGCTTGGGTAATAGGCTAATAGCTTCGGTATAAGCCCTACTTTTCCCAGGTATACGGGGATGGGTGATGCGTCATAGCAGACAGGTCGAATCTTCGAAGAATATGACATGCGCAGACAACGTCATGCTTCTCCATGATGCACTGTACAAGACAATTCATTACTTTATTATACATTCATAAAATTCATTTTGTCTAACAAACGACCGAATCTTGATGTAGAATGGTACTTTCACAAGCGGAAAACGTACAAACAGCAAAAAGTTTCGACCCATATCAGCCTGCGCGGATTGCGCAGGCTGATATGAGTCGATACTTTTTGCGAAAACTCATTAAATCCTCTTTACAAAGAACTTGGCTTAATTACAAGAAGAGCTTATACTACAAGTAAACAAAAACTGCAAACCTGTTATTGTATGATTTCTCCGATAACTGCTGTAGTTCGTGTGTACCAATCTAAACTGTCGTAATTCTTGAATCTTGTTTTCAACCGGATTGTCCGGGTTCCACTTCAGTCGAAGTTTATTGAATGTGTATCCAACTGTAATGGTATCAAATAACTGATTTTCAAATGACGGGAGTCGTATGATCCACAGCGAGAGAGAGACAGAGAGAGAGTCAACATATCAAATATTTTTGCTTATTTCATGCTTTCCAGTAATTTATCGTGAAATAACGGTGAAAATATTTTCCGATATTTCATGGTTACGACCAATGAAAAATACCGGTTTTACCTTCTAACCCTTCAATTGAAGGCGGAAACAGTAGTTACCTAGGTAAAATGCGCGTGCCACTCAACCAGATGGAAATTTGATGTTATTTACTATACATTTCTCGCGCTTTACGTAATATTGTTATGCGGAGGGGGTACGCCACGGGGAATAACCGAGAGGAACTGTAGTGGATTTTGATTAAGTTACCCCCAGAAAGGGTTAAAAGCATGAAATAAATAGAATATTTGTTTTTTTGGGTGAAAGGTCGAAATTTATTTCATCGAGTGTACATCATCGGTAATATTTTCACTCGTGGCTGCGCCACTCGTGAAAATATTACCGATGATGTTCACTCGATGAAATAAATTTCGATATTTCACAGTAAAAAAACAAATGTCCTCTTTTTTTTTTCAGATTTACATATGAAAGATACAACGTTAAGTACATGTATTAATTTTCTGTAATAAAAACAAAATTCGATTGAACAAAAGAAATATTCGAGGGAAGTTTTATTTCGCTCTAAGGCACGTCTCTGGTAAATGTCTGTGGTAAATGTCTACAAATTGAAAGAAAATTTTATCACATCACCTCCCTTGTTTTCGGTGTAATATACCCATTACGAATTTTCTTATCTTATGCACGTTTAATATCACAATTGTGTGACGTCATTTTTGACGTCATTTCGTGCATATTTCATAGAAGTGAATGGTTTTATGGATATTACCGCGGGTGCATCTATAGATGGTTTTGCATATTCCTATCTATAATTTGTGAAATATCGTTTTGTGATAAAAGGAATCTGACATTCTTTAGCGTTTGAGATAAATTTTATTAAACTTGTCAAGAAAAAATGTTATTTAGCCCGCCAAAGGCTCGCTTAATAACACTTTCTCTAGACTTGTTTAATAAAATTTTATCTCAAACACCAACTTATATCAGATCCCGTATGTCCTGTATGGCTAGAATACTTACAGCTTTCAATCAGTATAGAACAAACTTGTTTGTCAAAAGGGTATTTGCGAAGGTCCATTCTACAACTAAGTGTAACCTGCACCCTATAATGAAGGTAAAGTAAAAAGTAGGATAAATTGTTAAAGATAATTCTGAGGCTGCTGAGCTCGAATCACTGACCTTTTGCGGACAGTGTAGATCAAGATCAGACTGCACTGAACGTGCAGTCTGATCTTTGATCTACACTGTCCGATAAGAACATATTTCCCCCCCCCCCGCCAAAAAAAAAAAAGTAAATAAATAAAATAAATCCGTAAAAAAAAAATCTTTCAAATAGTAAAATTTGGGGTTTTGACTATCGGCGTAAAAGTTTCATTTCACTTGTTTAGCAGGATAAGGGTTAATGTACTCTTATAAGTTAATCTTTTATCATTTGTTCCCCTGCTTTTACCACCATTATGTAAAAGGACTTTTGAAAACATTGTGGCGAACTGCATTTTATCGTATTCTCAGGTTTACTATCCTTCTAAAGACATATACCATCGTTTCGGCAGCATTCAATTTGTCGTCTGATATTGCCTTTATCATGGACGAGTCTACATTTCTGTTGTCTTCCAGAAAAGTGAATTATTTGTTAGAGGTGCTACATTTCGTATCACTGCTCGTGACGATATCAAATATACATTGACGGCATCACATTCACTGTTAAGATTTCACATTTAACGTGACGATATCACATTTACAGTGACGATATCACATCATATTTACAATGGCAATATCATATTTACAGTGTCGATATAACATCACACAGTGGCGATATCACATTAATAGTGACGATGTGCCGGAACTTCTTTTTTGCATAATAATAGAAAGATGAATGACAAGGTATATAGATTTTCTCAGTCATTACAAAGTTATTTTTGTGACTACACGTACTATATACTTTCAGTGTCATAGGCGAAAATATGGGCGTTTGCGGACATCATAGATCAAGAATTTATACCGATCGCTTGTTTAATTATTTACACGAATGCAATTTGTTATCCTGGATATAATCCACTGAATGAACATCAAACATTTTATCTCTACGCAAAAATATTGACTTGTGTGTTCACGATTGATGAGGAAGGTGTGTGTGAAGTATCATTCTTGCATCAAAACATTTTTTTTTTCTATATCTCAGGCTTCAAAAACTGTTTTAAAATGACAAACATGAAATACATGTACTGCTGGCGACATATTTTTTCCGGGCAACTGGCTGCTCCCACCTAAACAAGGTTTAAACAAGGCCTAGAATAAGAGCATAACGTACTATAAAATAAATAAGAAAAGTACTATGTATTTGCCAGACCACAAAATGTTTCATTTGTCAAAAATGACAGCATTTTTAGACTTCAAATTTACAGTATATGAATTAGTGGGATTTGTCGAAGAATATAAAAAAAATTGTGGAAAAAGAAGAAACTGCTTGTAACCAGCATTTTTTCCTTTTCCAACAATGTTTTCAAAGCCTTCCGTAGGGTAACGAAACACAACGTCGTTTGTCAAAGAGTGAATTAGTAAGGTTTTCTTACCTTATTATGTAGCTAACTAAACCCGACTTGTAGATCCTTAACATTTTATTAGACATCATAATTTTGTGCACTTCAGCTTTCTTCTCATTGGGAAAGTAAATGTCGGGGACCCACACACTGTCCATGTTTTGGGCGTCAAGGTCAAGGTAATCAAACTGGATATCGTGCTGCTCCGTCAATATGGCAATCTCATTGCTCTCCCAGGTAAAGTGTACGGATAGGTCGACTGTAAAGTCCTGTGAATGAAATGGAAGCATGGAGGCATAGTCTCGATAACGAGAACACAAGAATTAGAGTATAATTTGGAATAAATTTGAGAGCGACGAGAAACAAATTTAAATATGATTAAAACCAAATTAGAATACGTCTAGGGATAAATCGGAGTATAATTGGAACCAAAAAGAGTACATCTAGGGATAAATCAGAGTATAATTGGAACCAAATTACAGTACATCTAGGGATAAATCAGAGTATAATTGGAACCAAATTAGAGTACGTCCACGGTGTTACGAGCCAAGCGTAACGAGAAAGAAAACCGGCAACAAGCCTTTAACAATTAACAATATTTATTAATGAACAAAGACAAAAGAGTACAATAGGAGTTAAGTTTGAATGAAATTTTGTCAATTCTAATCTTAGAATGTTGAAATAAAATAAGTCCCTCAAAATTAACCATAATGTTTAGACTACAAAAGAATGAAATTTCTGGTTCCTACAACCTAAATTAACAATAGTTTCAACTTGCAATTAGATATGAGCAACCTGTACCAAAATAAAGTTATTCCAACTTACAGATGTATATCCCAACTTAAATCCAACACTTTTCACTAATTCTGTATCCACAAAGCCACAAGTCTAACTTCAAAATCCAATTCACCAAGTAAGTCACTGCTATTTATATCAGCTTGGAAAGTTCTAGATTAGTCTTTTCTAGAAAGATGACATCATCGATTAGTAAACAGCTTGTTTACCAACAACCTGTTTCTAAAAATAACCACAATGGAAAACCCAATAAATGATCTTCATGTTTCTAGAATATTCTGAAAACAGGTCACTGTATATCCTATCTACATAACACTTCCCCTCCTAAAGGAAAAGAAAGTTTTAAAAATTAAAACTTTCTTTTGTTAGAATATAAAACAAATCAGTACACTTAACTGTACATGAAAATACATTATACATAAAGACAAATGTTTACTATTTACAAGTTAGATTCTAGACAAAGCATCAGGGATAATATTATCCCTACCTTTTATGTGTCTGATATCCATGTTATATTCTTGTAAAAACAGACTCCACCGGAGGAAACGTTGATTCTTGTTTTTCATTTTATGGATAAAAATCAGAGGATTATGATCACTATATACAACGATGGGTGCAGGAGAAGATGACAAATATATCTCGAAATGCTGAAGAGCAAGAATGAGAGATAAAAACTATTTTTCTATTGTTGAGTAGTTTTTCTGATGTTTGTTAAACTTTTTAGAAAAATAACTAAGTGGATGATCTACACCATTACAATCTTCTTGAAGTAAAAGACCACCTGCACCAGTATCACTAGCATCTATTGCAAGCTTAAATTCTTTTCCAAAATTAGGAGCTAAAAGAACTGGTTCACTTTTCAGTATGGCTTTTACTTTATCGAAAGCTTTTTGACAATCATCATTCCATAAATTTTTTTTGCGTTTGCTGAGAAGACTTGTCAGTGGCTCAGCAATGACAGAAAAATTACCACAGAATTTCCTGTAGTAACCAGCCATACCAAGAAATCTCATAAGTTGCCTTTTGCATGTAGGTTCAGGAAAATCAGAAATAGCTTTTACTTTAGCTTCAACAGGTTTTACCTGTCCTTGTACAACAACATGACCCAAAAATGTTAAACTAGCATGACAAAATTCACTTTTAACAAGATTAATTGTTAATTTGGCTTTCCTCAGTCTGTCAAAAAATTCTCTGATAGTCTTTAGATGTTCGTTCCAATCATCGCTGTGAATGATGACATCTTCAATGTAGGCTCTACAGTCGTCCAATCCCGATATTATCATGTTGATAAGACGCTGAAATGTTGCTGGCGAATTTCACATCCCAAAAGGCATAACTTTGTGCTGATAAAGTCCATCAGGAGTTACAAATGCTGAGATTTCTTTAGCTCTTTCAGTGAGAGGAATTTGCCAAAATCCTTTTAGAAGATCAAATTTAGTAACATATTTAGCATGACCAATATTGTCAATGCAGTCATCTACTCTTGGCACTGGAAACGAATCAGTCTTGGTCACAGTATTAACTTTTCTATAGTCAGTGCACATATGAAAAGTTCCATCTGACTTTGGTACAAGAATACAGGGAGAACTCCATTCACTTTGACTAGGTTCAATAAAGTCATTCTCCAATAGATACCTGATTTCCTCTCTAAGATGCTCCAATTTCTTGGGATTCATTCGATATGGATGTTGTTTCACTGGTTTTGAATTTTCAATGTCCACATCATGGTATATTGTATCTGTCCGTGTTGGAATATCAGGGAACAGGCGCTCATATTCAGAAATTAACTTTTTAATTCATCTTTTGGATTATTGTCTAAATGTGAAAGTTTTTCATCTAAAATTCTTAAAATGTCAGAATTCTGAAGTTTTGAACAAATAGGGTTAGACTTACCAAAGTTCATTTCTTCACAATTTATGTCTTCAGGGTTAATGTAATTCTGATTTTGAAGGACTGAGGAAACTACATTTATTGGTGAAATGTTTGAATTATCCCTATCAACATATTCTTTTAACATATTAATATGACACAATTGCTTTTGCTTTCGCCTGTCAGGAGTTGTTATCACATAGTTTAAGTCACTGATCTTTTTCTCTACAGAATAAGGACCAAAATATCTTGCTTGTAGAGGCCTACCAGGAATAGGAAGAAGAGCTAAAACTTTATCTCCAGGTTTAAAATTTCTTTCTTTAGTATTCTTGTCATATCTTTCTTTCATTTTACATTGAATTTTCTTTAAATTTGATTTAGCAACCTCATAAGCTTGAAATAATCGGTTTCTAAAGTCAGATACATACTGAAGTAAATTTAAAGGAGAGTCCTCTTGTGAAAGAGATGTTTCTTTTAAAAGTTTCAACGGTCCACGAACTGTGAGGCCAAAAACAAGCTCAAAGGGACTAAAATCAAGAGATTCCTGTACAGACTCTCTTACTGCAAAGAGTAAAAGATGTATACCTTCATCCCAATCCTTTTGTGTGTCAAAGCAATATGACCTTATCATATTTTTTAAGGTCTGGTGTAACCTTTCAACGGCACCTTGGCTTTCAGGATGATATGCAGATGACCTATATTGTTTGATTCCCAACTCATGCATTACTTGTTGGAAAATGCCAGACATAAAATTTGACCCTTGATCAGATTGAACAGATTTAGGAAGTCCTACAAAAGTGAAAAATTTGACTAAAGCTTTGACAATTGTTTTAGATTTTATATTTCTTAAAGGTATTTCTTCTGGAAAACGGGTGGAAGCACACATAATAGTCAGAAGGTACTCATTGCCAGTCTTAGTTTTTGGCAATGGACCTACACAATCAATTATAATCCTGCTAAAAGGTTCATCAAATGCAGGGATCGGCTTTAGTTTAGCCTTAGGTATGACCTGATTGGGTTTGCCTACCATTTGACAAGTATGACAAGACCTACAATAATCCGATACATCTACTTTTAGACCAGGCCAATAAAAATGGTTAAGAATTTTATGATAGGTTTGATTGATACCTAAATGACCTGACATAGGTGTTTCATGAGCTAAGCTTAATATTTCTGATCTATAAGATTTAGGTATGACAACTTGATGAATGACAGCCCACTCATCATCAACAGAGACTTCAGGAGGGCGCCACTTTCTCATTAATATTCCATTTTTTATATAAAAACAGACAGGTTCCTGTGAAAGATCAGTTTCACTGACAGCTCTTTGAAATAAAGGTGCAAGTTCTGAATCATTGTGTTGGTCTTCACTTAGTTTTGACCTTGACCTTGTATCATGGCCTTCATTAACTAAAGGTGAAAATGTGTAATCCAATTCTGATGAATTATGTTTAGAATTTGTCTGACTTTTAGACGGGTTTTGTGAAATAGACCTGCTAATTTCATTTTTAAATAGATGACCCAACAAAGAATCAGGTAAGTCAATATCAGACTGATTTTCAGTCAAAATGGCTTTCTTTGCCATAGCTCTAGTAACTGCACATGACGGGTAAAGATCAGGAATTTCTTCCTCAATCGGATCGGGTGATTGATCCATGCAAGGTGTGTCAGTTACAAGTGGATTAACAATTACCTTATCTCCGGCTAAATCATTGCCTAATAACAAATGAACACCTTTAAAAGGTAATTTTTTTCTAATACCAACAGTCACTGGACCATTAAATAAGTCTGAAGACAAATAAATGTTGTGAAGCGGAACATTAACAAATCCACATTCTACACCCTGAATAAGGACACTTGTCCCAGAAGAAGTCTTCTCAGAAAAAGGCATCTGCTAAAGTAAGAGATTGAGAAGCGCCAGTATCACGTAAAATTTTAATAGGGGTAGACTGGAAAAAATCACTTTTTAGTGACACAAAACCATCTGATAAGAATGGTTCATAAATCTCCATAACAGTATCAGTCTCAGGTACTTTGGCCTGGACAAAAGTTTGGTTCCTAAAACCTAAATTAACAATAGTTTCAACTTGCAATTAGATATATTGGCACACTTTGATGTATCCCTACGCTGAATTAGTGTAAAAAAGACAGGGATTGGTTTCGGAGATACCTATACATGTACATTTGAGCAACGCTACTGGAAAAGGGAGTTAAATGCATCTTCGTTATACATGATACTAAACAAGTCGTCGCTTCATATGTCCTGTAACGCGCAAAAAAAAAAAAATCAAAGTTTCGACAGATGTCAGGCTGTGCGGACTGCATTGGCTGAGATTGGTCGAATTTTTTTCAGATTCGTTAGACCATGTTTTCGCAAAGCATGACGTATTTTATATTCTTACCATGTTTGCTTCGTTGATGGAGTCTATACTGTTGACGATCAGGTCACTTTCGATAATCATTGGTACCTCTGTAAAGGAAAATACAGAACTAAAAGTGTGGAGTGCTGATTGCATGCAGCAAATGCAGAACCTAAGAAATACAGGTAACTTGGTCCCTCTTTACATGTATAGGCCAACATTTTCATGTCTTCCAAGTGTATGCTCTATTTTTGATTTGTAGTTATGCTAAATTCTGACTATAAAAATCAAATCCGTCCGTGCTTGCATTAACTTTTATTTCAAACATCTTCTTTTTAGAAACTGCTCATCCAACTTTGATGAAACTTCACAGACATTTTCCTGCCATGGCCCTCTTCAGAATTCCTTCAAAGAATTTGATTCCAATAAAACCTCTGATTTCCATAGCGACAAAACCGAAAAATATTTGAAATCTTTGGAAAACATCTCCGAAACCATAAAGCCTAGAGCTGTCAAATTTGGCATGTAGCTTAAATAATGGACCGCTGCCAAGTTTCTTCAAATTATAGCCCTATGGTCAAAATTGGCCTTGCCCCTGGGGTCACAAGTTTTAAATAGGCTTAAATATTGAAAACTTTAAAAATCGTCTGGTTCTGAACAACAGGGCATACGATTACCAAATTTGACACGTAGTTTTAAGTAATTGACAATAACTAAGACTCTTCAAGTTTTAGCCCTAGGGTCAAAATTGGCCCCGCCCCGTGGATTACAAGTTTTACATTGGTTATATTGTGAAAAGCTTAAAAATCTTCTCGTTCCTAACCATAATGCCCATGGCTACCAAATTTTGCGTGCAGCTTTATCCAGTGGATTTCCACCAAAAGAGTTCAAATTATAGCCATGTGGCCAAATTTAGCCCCGCCATCGCCGTCACAAGTTTTGCACGGGCATACATTGTGAAAATTTTCAAAATCTTCTCTTACATAACCATAACACATAGGGCCATAAAATTTTGCATGTATATTTATCTAATGGACCAATACCAAGATTGTTCAAATTATAGTCCTAGTGTCAAAATTGGCCCCACCTCAGAAATCACAAGTTTTATGTAAGCTTATATAGTGAATTTTTTAAAAATCTACTTGCTCCTCACCTTACAGCCTAGACCTGTATTACTTGGCATATGTCTTTGTATTGTGGACCTCTAACAGAACACAAGTAACTTTAGCTCTGTGGTCAAAAATGGTTGACCCTGAGGTCACAGTTTTTACATTGGCTTTTGTTGATAAAGTTTATAAGTCGTTTGGTTCGAAACCATTTGGCCTAGAATTGTAATGTGTGGTGTGTATGGTTTATACTTATTAGCTAGTGGAGCGATACAGGGCCATCATGACCCTCTTGTTTTAAGTTCCATGTCAAACTTTCATTTATAATCTTAATCCAAATACTTATACTGCCCTTTGACGTTTGAAGAAAATTTGATGATATATTATGCTGTACATAAACAGAGATAAGAACGGTGATTGCTATCAGAGCCAAGTGTGGAACGTAGCAAGCGGGAGAACGATTTTGTATTTGTTTGTTTGGGCTTAAATGCCATTTCCACATAATTTATGTTACATCCCCGCGGCCACTGCATTTACCCAGGCTTTTTCGGAGTTTGTTTAACCTCTTCATTCTTTCCAAGCGATAGGCTGCTTCTCTACAAAAAGTCATCGAAAAGACCCTCAGAGGTGAGAGAAGAATGAATCCATTCGCAATGACTATCATCTATCCACGGATTAGGTGGAGCCAGGGATTGAATCTGCTATCTCCTGGATTACAATCCCTGTACGTAACCGACGTAGTTACAGGGCTCGGCTAAATACTGCCTCATATTTGTTTATTCCAAGTCCATTTGAACTATACTTCGGCAAAAGGGGATAAATGCATCTCCATGATTCATTATACCAAGCAAGTCATCATATAATCATGGATGAATCATGACGTAGACTGCTACTTGGACGTGCATAAGATTGACCAATAACAAAAAGTTTCGACGCAGGTCAGCCTGCGCGTACTGCGCAGGCTGACATGGGTCGATGCTTTTTGCAGATGCAATAAACCCCCCTTTTCACAGAGCATGACGCATTTGTTTACTCCAAGTCCATGTCTTTTTTTGTTTAAGTGTACAATTAGGGCCATTTCTGTAAATTAAATTGTCTCCCTTGCCAGATAAAGACCAAGGGTAACCAAATAACAGATTGGTCCTTTTACCTGTATTTCTTTGTTTTTATCCTTGATTCCCTTGGGGATGTTGCGATAAATATAATAATGATTTGTGATATCTGTCTTTGGTCCCCATATAATTCCAGTCAAATTCTGTTCTTAATCATCAGAAACTACTTATATATAGATCTGTAAAACAATCTAACCAATTTTACTTGAAATATTATCTCTAAAACATAGCTGGTCGGTGCAAGAAAACCAGGGATAAAACTAAGTAATCCCCTTATCAGGACTAATGTAGTACTGGAGAGGAATCAAGGGAAATAACTGAAGAATGGCCCTCATTGTTAGTTTATGAGCCCTCGAGGCTGTGTGGGCTGCTTACAAAGTCATCCAAGTACGGCTTTGATCCGGGCTTTCTTTGAGACTCTTTTAGAACAACTGTATATACCCTTAGAGGCGAGAATAAACAAAACAAATTTCCTGCCTATAAAAACGAATTCCATACAAATGAGGCACGCTATGTGAAAAAGGGGAAGTATCGACCCAGATCAGCCTGCGCAGTCCGCGCAGGCTGACGTGGGCCGAAACTTTTCGCTATTGGTCGATTTTCTGTATGTCTAAAGACGGGTGTACCTCATTATTAAGCCGGTTGTTAAAAAAAAACGTGGCTATTATGGATCCATACTTATGTGATGGCTTGCTTGGCATAATGCATCGCGGAGATGCATTAAGCCCCCTTTTGCCAGAGCATGGCTCATTTAGTGTATTGTATTTTCATTCTTTTTGTTTGAAAGAATGTCACTCGACATATTCGACACTGTAAAGAGATCAAGATTAGTCTTTGCGTTTTATAGAGCCTAATCTTGACTCCCACTTGGATGAAAAGTATCTTTTGTTTGTAAAAGGTACTCTATATTAAAAGTGAAAGATAAATGCTTTGTCCCCCATCTTTAAGCACTACAATCGATCATAAACGGTAAATGGTTTACGACGTTTACTTCACCTATCTACATATGTTGCCTTGCCTTTATCTTTCGCAATAAGTAACATCAAACCTTTTTCTACCCACTTTCACACTTATTTATCGTTCCCTTAGATAAAAAATGTAACAATATGATTTTGAAAGACAAATTATAAAATCAACCAAGAAATATGACTTGACATATGAATACAGGTAGAAACTTGAAAAATACATATTAAAAAAAAAACATTACGGCAGAACGAGATAACGCTCGTGACGAAATATGAAGGAATTCGTCCGCAGGAGTTGATGCGTAAGTCTGGCTGTACATAATGCAATATTTTTCAAGAGTAATTCTATTTTTCCTAAGATCGATAATGAGTCAACTTTTATAACTTATATATGGCCTGCAAGACGCAAAAAGTGTCGTCTCGGTTCAGTCTGCGCAGGCTGATCAGAGACGACACTTTCCGATCGTGTGTGATTTCCTGTTTCACGCAAGTCTACTGTAGGACAAAATCTAATATTGACGTAGAGTGTCGTCTCGATCCGAGACGACATTTTACCCAAACATCCGTAAGCCCCTTTTCGCATGTTGCATACCAACATATATGAGCTATGCTATGTGAGAAGGAGGTTTAATGCACCTACGAAAAGTAGCGACACAGGTCAACCTTCGCAGTCCACTCAGGCTGACCTGGGTCTAAACCTTTTCGCTATTGATCAATCATATGCATATCAAAGGACGATTTTACCTGTCGACGATACATTTTTAATATCCTATACCCCCAAAGGGCCTCAGAATATAGTTAACAAACTGCATAGCTGTTGTTCTAATGGGGCATAAGCTGTCAACACAGATAAAAAAAAACATGTACTTGTGGGATTTAAACAGGGAAACCGATCCGAGCAAGTCAATATTAACTTTAACGGTAAACTATTGTTGTCACAAAGTCTACTTATTTCGGCGTAACCTTATCTAGCAATGGAAGTTTTAATCAGGCACAGAAGTCGTTCTCCGAGCAAGGCAGTCGAGCACTTTTCTCTCTTTTTCCACCGTTTGATAAATTTGAGTTTGACAGAGATAGCTCAAACTTTTTAATTAGATGATCAGTCCAATTTTAAACTATGGTTCAGCAGCCTGGGGTTTCCATAAATCAAAAGAAATATAAATCGTTTATATTAGGTTTCTAAAACGGGTTTTGCGTTTAAACCGCAATGTAACGAGTGCCTGGTTGTATGTCGAACTGGGTCGTTTTCCTTTAAGCGTTTTAAGGCCGTCTTATGCATAAATTCTTTTCCGATTACTATTCAGTTGACTTAAACTACATCAATTCTTGGTTCGCTAATGTAAAAAAGTTGTTCAGCGACCAGGGTTTTCAAAATATGTCAATTCTTATCATGTCTCTGCCGTAATCCAGCGAATATATGACCAGTATATACAACAGTGTTTAAATGAAATGTACTCTTCTAGGAAACTGTCTCTTTACCCTTCTTACAAGGATAGCTTTGTTGTAGAATATATAGAAGATATTTTTTTTTTCAGCCGCTCGAGAAAATATTACCGATGATGTTCACTCGATGAAATAAATTTCGATCTTTCACCGAAAAAAAAAAATTCTTTTTAGTTCATGCTTATAACCCTTTTTTTTTTTGGTGGAGGGGACTTACCTCTAAAAAAGTAGAGTTGTTTTCGGTGATTCCCCGTGGCGTACCCCCACCGCATAACAACGCATTAAAATACGTATTACGTAAAGCGCAAGAAATGTAGGGTAAATTACGTCATGTTTCCGTCTGGTTGAATGGAATACGCTGTTTATGTAGGTAATTAGTGCGCGGAAACTTCTGTTTCCGCCTTCAATTGAAGAGTTAGAAAATAAAATCGGTATTTTACAATGGTCTTAACCATGAAATATCGAACAATATTGCACCGTTATTTCTAGATAAACTACGGAAAAGCATGGAATAATATCTTAAACTTAATGTTCCGACCATAAACTATGTATTGAAATTGGACGCCATAACAATATACCATGTGATGATAGCTTATGTCACTTTTGTAATATGAACTTGGTAGAAGACAAATACCATTTTTTATTAGTCTCTCCGAAATAAGCAATGAAATATTGCCAAAGTACTACTACAGATGGCCAACTTTTCTGTCGGTAGGTCTTATATAGTTTGCTCCATGTGGAAAGCTATTTAAATGTGATGCAAATAATTTTGTACTTTTGTGTTCAATGCAGCTTACCACCATCTTTCCGTGTCGGTAGGTCGCCACTTGTGCCTTCTTCAAGTACAGTAATAAAGTCAGTTCTGAAAACAGACAAATTAAACCTTCACTAAACAACCTCGAGTTTTAACGACCCTGAGGTAAAAAAAAAAAAAATCATTAAAACATTATTGTGAAACGGAGAAAGCTGGTTAGCCAGCACTTTTTCCTTTTTTTTCCCACAATTTTTTCTATCTCTTCAAAGACCAATTACATCTTTGAGTCATATTCAATCCATCGTCTGCAAATGCTTTGAATATGGCCAAGTGTAAAAGTTTTGTAGTCTGGTAAAGAGGTAACGTTATTGGTACTACAAAAATTGGCATCATAATGCAGACATAATGCAAAGTTTAGCCGTCGGGGAATCTTTATACTCGAAACACTTAAAAAGGCATTATCAATGTCAATATTATTCGTATGTGCTTTTATTCATACTTAAATCGATTTTGGCTGAATTTAAATGTTATTCTACTTTTTTTGAAGGCTTTGGTTTTGAGGTCGTTAAGATTCAAATCTGGATGCTTTCAAAAAATACATGTATGGCTTAATTTACACTGTGGCTGGAACGGATTTACAGGTCAAAAATAAAATGTTGCATTGGTTCTAGGAATACAAACATGCAGTAGTTCCACAAGAAGAAGAAGAAAAAAAAAAGGTTCTACAGACGTTAAGAATTAACAGCTGAATACATAGAGGATATTTGTTTTTTATGGTGAAAGATCGAAATTTATTTCATCGAGTGAATATCATCGGTAATATTTTCACGAGTGGCGCAGCACTTGTGAAAATATTACCGATGATGTTCACTCGATGATATAAATTTCGATCTTTCAAAAAAAAAAAAAAAAAATATTATATTTATTACATGTTTTTAACCCTTTTTAGGGGGAACTTACATCAAAGTCCAGTACAGTTCGGTTATTCCCCGTGGCATACCCCCTCCGCATAGCAACGCATTACAATCTTACGTCAAGCACGAGAAATGTAGGGTAAATTACGTCATATTTCCATCTGGTTGAGAGGCACGTGCATTTTACCTAGGTAATTAGAGCGCGGGAACAACTATTTCCGCCTTCAATTGAAGAGTTAGAGTATAAAAATTGGTATTTTTCACTGGTCATAACCATGAAATATCGAAAAATATTTTACAGTTATTTCTCGATAATCTACCGGAAAGCATGAAATAAATTTTAATCCTGTCTTTTCATCTTCACAATAAATATTGTAGAAGTGCTTATGATATCAGGATTTTAGATAGGTCTAATTTTGACTGTTACGACCAGGAAGCATTCCTTTCAAGTATTACATCTGCTTCACCTTTATTATGTTGAGTTTTGGTCTTAGTTCCTCATACAATGTCTGACAATGTAGATGAGCAATTTTGTGGCAAAAGTGGGTTCAACACACCCCCGTGATGCATGATACCAAGCAAGTCATCACATAATTGTGGGTCAACAAAAAACATTATGTCTATTTTCTGCTGTCTATGTGCTATTGGTAAATTTTCTGTATGTCAAAGGACCAATCTTCGTTATAATTCAACCATTTCTTTTTTCGACAAAATAGATAAATATTATGCAACGGCTCGCTTGGTACAACGAAGAGACATAAGACACCATTTGCCTAGCGTGTCACTCATATTAATCATTAATTCGCGCTAACCCTATGGATACTGAGGAAAAGTTTGAGAAATTTTGTGATCAGTGTAAATTAAGATTAGGCAGCATTTAACATGCAATTTGGTTTTAGATCTGAATCATGCTCCGTGAATAAGGGGGCTTAATACCTCTGCAAAAGAGTTTCCGCCCAGGTCAGCCTGCGAGAACTGCGCAGGCTGACCTTGGTCGATCCTTTTTGCAAATGTATTAACCCTTAGGCTGCTAAGCGCGACTCACTGACCTTTCGCGCACAGTATAGATCAAGATCAGACTGCACAGAACGTGCAGTCTGATCTTTGATCTACACTGTCCGATTAGGAGAGATTTTTTTTCTGCAATAAATACCTTCAAAAAAGCAAAATCTTGTTTTTTACTATCGGCTTGAACGTTTCATTTAAATTGTTTAGCAGGATAAAGTTTAAACCACCTTCCAAGGAGCATGACCGATAGCTTACAGTCTTATTATACTGCAAAGAAATTTCTCGTGATCTGATTGGATAATATGCCCCAAACATATCTATCATGTACACTGGCAAAACCAACGTAAAAGCAGTTTCCCTTTCGAGAGCCCCGTATACATGACTATACTATCAACAGAACATACAAAATGGCGGCGTCGATCAAGATTAACATCAAGATTATGCACCAAACTGCACGTTTTTTCAAGGTGTCAATGACGTCAGTTCCCAGTGACGTCAGTTTTCATTGAATTGGGGCACTCAGAAGGGAAATTCTACTTCGTCAGCGTACTCAATTTTTGAAACAAAAAAAAAACCAGGTAAATTTCGCTTAACACCCGTTGGAATTGTAAAACTTTGCAGTATAATAAATTCGTTGTACGGTCAGGTGGCAGGGGACTTGTTCACGGCTGTGGTGAATCATGTCGCTACCTCGCCTTCGGCTCGGGGCGACATGATTCACCACAGCCGTGAACAAGTTTCTAAGTCCCTGCCACCTGACCGTAGAACTAATATTGTATCTTTGTTACGGCTTGAGATAAGAATCCACATGGCGCAAACTTACACTGTGGAAACCAAGATCAAAAGGGTTAGTCTACCAAAAATACTTTGACACAGGTATCTTAGTTTCCTCTGAAAATAACGTGACCTGAATTGTATTCCATAGAAACTGTTTCTGTTTGGCACTTGGCAGTAAGTATTTTTCAGTCAATTTACTGCTCGATTTGTAATAAATGTTCTGGCGTTTGCACCTTTCAAATATTTGTTGAAACAAATACATTTGTGAAATTCACGAACGTGTTACACTTCATTTACGGCTAAATATCTGAAGAATTTCATAACAGCTTTTTATTCATTTATTGATAAATACAGATGTCGAACAAATGCTTCGTTGTAAAAAAGTATGTTTGTAAATATTTGATACTTTTTTTTTTTCAAAAGGATGGAGCATCTGAGACAGACAGACAGAGAAAGAGACAGAGACAGACAGACAGACAGACAGACAGACATATTGTGTTTAACGCCGTTTTCAACATTATTTCAGTTATATACCGGCGGCCTGTGCACCTATCCATGGTTTCCTGGGGTTTCTGTTACCAGTACTCCGCACTATATTCTTTCCGAGTCACTGGCTGCTTTCCCATATAACCACCGTCGAAACAATGATCAGCGATGAGAGAGGAGTGAATCCTGTCGCAATGACTATCATCAATCCTCGGAAAGAAATTGGCCGAGCCGGGGATCGAACCAGCGACCCCCTGTTCTTGAGTCTCGTACGCTACCGACTGCGCTACCGGGGCTCGACAGACAGACAGACAGACCAGGCAGATCAAACAGACAGACATAAAGACAGACAGACATAAAGACAGACAGACAACCGTTGAGAGGGGGAAGGGCGCTGCTTGGACCGGTATACAGTTCAACTATTTTATGTATTGCTTTTAGGAAATCATCTCAGCAGATGACCATCTATAGCATAACTCTTTCACCGTCTGATAAACTAATTCTTTTTTTTTTTTAGGACTAAAACTAAATTGCCACAGTAAATGAAGAGGCTGTTTTTAATTCTTTTCACATTAACCCTTTACCATACAACACCGACTTTAAACGATTTTGAAAAGGAAAGCTTTTGAAAACATTGTGGGAAAAGGAGAAAATGCTGGTAACCAGCATTTTCTCCTTTTCCCACAATGTTTTTTTAACCGTGCAGGAACAAATACAGTCATTTGAATCACATTTAATTTGTCGTTTACGAAGCTGTCTATATTGACGAGTTTCACAGGAGTGTCCTTGGGCAAGACACTTCAGAGTCCCAGCCTCTCCTTTTCCCACAATGTTTTTTAATCTTGCAGGAACAAATACAGTCATTTGAATCACATTTAATTTGTCGTCTACGAAGCTGTCTATATTGACGAGTTTCACAGGAGTGTCCTTGGGCAAGACACTTCAGAGTCCCAGCCTAGTACTGGTGAAATCAAGGAAATATATATGAATATGTGAGCTGCCGCCGTGATATGACTGAAATAATGTTGAAAGCCGCATAAAGCACCATTCAAACAAATATTGACGAGTCTCAAATTTTCTCGCTTGATGAAGGGTTCAGAAGCTGAACGTTTAGAACCAGAACTGGACAGCACGTTTCAGTCTTGTCTTGATCTACGCCGCCTACTAGACCCATCGAAGCCCCCGCATGATGACATTTCATTTCATGAAAAAAAGCTTGAATACATGTATATGTTTCGAAATATTTACAAAATGACTCACCTTGTTTTAGTGTTGCCAAAAGTTACTGAATACCCCAGCAGTAAACTGAACAGCAACCCCCATCTTAGAGTTCGTCTGGTGAAGACCGCCATTTTGAAATAAATGTCACTTGGTTAAAAAGCCACAAATATAAGTCTTTTTTGTTACTTTTTCAGGTTGTAAATACGTCCATAATAAATCTCTAAAACACTAAAATTCTCTTCTTCAGTAGCACGTAATAATAGTTCTCGTTTGAGAAGTTTCCCGTAATGGCGGCCGATTTGCAGAGAGTTGTATTACTCCGCCAGAGAACCAATATCGGACGCACGTCTCAATACGAATCACCTTGTTTACAGGGAATATTTCGACGGGATTTGAGAGGAAAACTAGAAAAAACAGATAGGTTATCAATATTGTTAGGTTCTAGTTCGGATAGAATTTTTGAAAGAAATATTTTGATTATTTCTTATCTTACTTTATTTTTATATTAATATGGAAGCCTTTTCATAAAATTTCTTTCGTGAAGCAAAGTACATGACAGGTTTCATTAAGTATATTTTTTCTCTAAATGCTAGTAAATCTTCGACTGTAACATCCGGGAATCAGCGTAGGAACTGCAAAAAACGTTTTTTCCCTTTTTTTTTTGACTCGGTCTTAGTTTAAACATATTTATTTTACATCGATTGAGAAACAAGTTCTTACAACTTATACTAATATCCCTCGATTCCGCTTCCTGGGAACTACACCAGTACTCGCGCCGAATGTGTGGGCCAATGAACAATCCCAAAGTTGGCACCGGTTCCCGGGTATCGAACTCGGGACCTTTTGGTTACGAGGCCGACGCTCTACCTCACAACCACGGACACCACACTCAGTCTTCAAAACAACTATTGTTGAATGACCCTATTTTTTATATTTCACGTTTTTGGTAACCATACCTCTGTCGAATATAGATCTACCCTATCAGTATTGTCTTTTCTTTTGTTTTTAAATAAGTGAGTCATGTTCTATGAAAGGGGGCTTAATGCATCTGCAAAAGTATCGACCCATGTCAGCCTGCGCAGTCCGCGCAGGCTGACATGGGCCGAAACTTTTTACTTCTTGTTTGTCACAAGAGCATTCTATCGCCAGACTCAATCGGTTGTTTGACAAAGTGGATTTTATGAATCCATACTAATTAGTTTTATGATGATTCGCTTGGTATAATGCATCACGGAGATACCTTTAATTCTTTTTTTGCCAGCGTGCCGCTCGAATGATCCTTATTTGTTAGATTGCATTAACCGATTCGACCCGGATAGATTGTCTGAAGGGTGTTTTACGCGTAACCTGTCCTTTCTGTCGTGTCCGGGCGTCAGCTCATTTATTCATGTGTTTCTAAGGTTTCACCGGTAATGAGCTGGGGATCTGCATTGCCAAGTGCTTGGGATGAGGATTGGATTCAAGACCTTCTGATTACTTATTCAGCACCGTCATGACTGTGCCACACGGGATCCAAGTTTGACTAAGAGAGGGACTTCGAGGTTGCATTGGCTAAATCATTGGTGTCTCTGGTTAAGTGAAAAGTCTAAATCTCCTCGTGCTTCTACAGGATAAGAAACTTTTTTTTAAATTGTGTTTGTATATAACAAGAGTAAAATCCATCCAAAAAAAGTTTATGAGCAGTTCTAACCTCTACACATTATCTAGAACCTGTTTATATTGAAAAGCGTCATGTGGCTTAAGAAGAGGGTAGTTCGTGATATTAATGGAATGAAACTCAATAAATTCATAGCTTAATGCACTGACATCAATGAAATATTGTTGAAAAAGACATAAGACACCTAAATAACTGGTTTCTCCAATGCCAGTGCAATGGCCGTATATGCCAGCCAAAGAGGGATCAATTGATACATGCTCGTTATCATGCGCTAATTGCTAATTTGTATCATTACAAATATCAATGTAATCGTCAGCCGGTGTAACTGTAGTAATTGTCTTTTGCTAGTTCAATTATCCAGTCCGAAGTATGCGGAGTTCACGTTATTTTTGACGTTATCGATGCCTGTGCTTAGAAATAAGAGATATATGAATTAAACAACTTTTATTTACCTAACCCTTTACCAGACAAAATCTTGCTTGGTTTACGATTTGCTCGTAATAAGCAGAAACAAAGAAATGTTCAAAAGCTCAGAAATTACTCTAAGTGATTTACCAATTAAATTGATACTACATTGAAGATTCATGCTCAGTTAAATTGAACACGAAAATAATTTTATAAGCATTATTCCTGATCTTCTATGTAAATAGCCCAATATGGTGATAGGTTTTCCGGAAGAAAATTAATTCAAAATCCCGACATTTCGTTTTTATACCATCGGCTGGAAATGTTTGTCCAATTAATTAAGCATTTTAACCCAATACCACACAAATCCGAATTATAACATCCTTCGAGGATGAAGCTTTTAAAAATGTTATAAGTAAATACTGGTAATCAGCATCAATTTCTCCCTTTTCCCACAATCTTTTCTAGCCTTCATCCAGCCAACTGGGGTCAATTTCACCCCAGCGACATTTTTCATGAAGCTGTTAAAAAAGTACACAGGCTAGACTCCCAAAATCTTATGACTTTGTCAGAACAGGTAATCTTATACAAATGGCCATATTGATATGATTTCTCGGGTTTTGAGCTGATTCTTAAATACATGTATTTTAGTGTGGGATCTAATCGGACCCCAAAATTCAAGCTAAATTTTAAAACTAGTCCTTATATTTGTTTTGGTTAAATCATGACCAAATCATATAACAGGGCCATTTATACAGCAGCATAGGCTCTGACAGCCATATTACAAGTCAATGTACAGTCTAAGTTTGAAGACTCGGACGTGTCAGCCAGTGATGTTACCAATGTATCTGAACCGTCAGACCAGAGTAACACCGAAGTTTTAGATGCACAGGTACAGCCTCAAACTAATTCCATAGGCGCTATGAAGGAAGATGTACACCCCGTTCCTCGTAGGGGCCGAACCCAAGCAAGAAGTCAAGCTAGAGGAAGGGGTGGAGACTTGGGGATGAGACCCAATGCCCAAGAACCAGGTGACGCGGACCACAGAGTGCCTAAGCCTTACCAACAACCACCAAATGCCAAAGAAGACATATGTGTTGCCCGCAAAAGAACTGTCTGGCAGAAACGCCCTTAGGATATTGGTCGTCGGCAGCCACAGGACATTATCAGGCAACAACCAGGAATTACGAACGCTGTAAATTGTGAAAACCCAAAGGATTCCTTCACATTCTGCACAACACCTGTGATGATTGACATTCTTGTGCTTGGAACCAATGAAGAAGTAATACGCCAAACACATGCATGCAACATGTGACCTGCAACACATGCAGCCGTCCAGTTTGTACTGTACATACCTGTATTGCCTAACAAAACCATCTTTGAAGAGTGCTCATAAAACATCTGGACGAGCTTTAGCACAAATCAGTGTAACTTCATGCAGCTTATGTTCTAACTTGACAAAATGCTTAGAATTGTGGAAATTCTACAATGTCTGAGAGTATGCTCAGAACAACTTATTTTCAGTCTCGACATGTTTTATTATATCAATTGAGTGTCAAACTACTTAGATGATAGCATAAATACATGATGACCTCATCAATTTTGTTTGTACAACTAGATGTTGATGAATGACATGTTTCTGTTGTATTATCTGGTTTTTATTTTTAATGATTTAACAGTTGGATAGACAAAACAATGCAAAATTCCACCAAAATTATCTCTCTTTCTCTTTTTAAACATTGATTTTATTTCAAGCAACATTTTTAACGACTTGTGTTTGCTTTTAGCAACAGCATTGTTTTCAACTTGGAGTCCAAACAGACCCCAGTTGGTAAGATTTAGGTAAATATTATGTTGGTAGGATGACGGCTAGATCTACTATTTCAAGGCCAAATCTTTCAATTTAAGCTACATTTAATTTGTTATCTGCAAATGCTCTGGTTTTGGACAAGTCCACAATTTTGTCGTTTCGTAAGTTTGGTAAAGAATAAAGGATTAACAATAAATATGCCATATAAATCGGTAAGTTGTACACCTCATTACCTAGTTCAACCCCGTCAAATTTTATAAATGACCGTTTCCATAGCAACATTATAATTTGACATCCAGACAAGTTATCATGTTAAATTTACAAAAAAGCCGCAACCGTCCATTAGGCAAATTCAACAATAGGGTATACTGGTTAACCTTTTATCACATCATCACGGCTATTTACGACCCTGAGGAAGACGGTTTAAGAAAACATTGTTGGAAAGGGAGAAAATGCTGGCAACCAGCATTTTTTCCTTTTCCAAGAATGTTTTCTACCATATGATAGATATCTTACTTTGAGTTACATTCAATTTGTCGTCTGCAAATGCTTTCAATTTGGATAAGTTCTGAAATTTTGTCGTTTGGCAAAGTGTTTACTCTTTCAACGCCAAATATGTAGATTCGACTTCTTTCGACGGCTGGAAATACAATTTTTTGACACTTAGAGATATTTCTACCATAAAGGCTTAACGTAAGCGGACGGTATAGATCCAAGATCAGACTGCACGTTCTGTGCAGTCTGATCTTGATCTGTGCCGTCCGCAGAAGACTTTGTTTTAGCCTATGACGCTGCAGAAGGCCAAGTTTCCAGAAAATGGATGACCTGTCCGAATCAAGAATTCTGTGCTTTTGTTTTGGTTATCAGACGGGAATCTATCAATTTGCTCTCTATGTCTTGAAAGATTTATTGCATGATATGTTACTTTGCAGACGCATAAAATTGTAAAATATGGCCCTTACTCTATGAACATCGAATGTTTAGAGTCCCACTAGTAGCCAAAAGATAGCAATTCGGTGGTCCAAATGCAGACAACTTTTATTTGAGTGTGGGAAAGAAAGTAACGGGAAAAAAGTAACGGAAAAAAAGTAACAGGAAAAAAGATAAAGAAAAAAAAATAACGGGGAAAAAAGTAACGGAAAAAAGATACAGGAAAAAAGTAACGGGAAAAAAGTAACGGAAAAAACAGTAACAGGAAAAAGAGTAACGGGAAAAAGTAATAGGAAAAAGGTAACGGGAAAAAGTAACAGGAAAGTAAGTAACGGGGAAAAAAATAACACTTTTGGTAGAAATATCATATCAATACCATAAACTAACCAAAATCAATATATGAAAATATTAAAAGCATAAGTTTTTCTTTGCATAATTAAAGTTGATTATAATTATGTGTTGTTTAAGTGATATTTTAAGTCTTCAATTATACTTTCTGATGCTTAAATTTAAAATACTATAAAATAACCTAAACCAACATAAAAACTTGTTAAAAGCATACTTTTTTGCATTTTTTTTTTTTTTTTTTTTCATATTTAAAGTTGATAATAAGCAAGTGTGTGTTTGGGTTTTATTTTAAGTCTTCATTTATATTTCTAATGCTTAAATTGATATGTATGATTTGGTGTAGGTAAGCATGTTTGGTATGAGGTGTTCGTTGCCAGCGACTGAAACCTTGATAGACCGAACTGTAGCATATTGTCAGACTCATAATAAAATTTATACTTTAAAACGCTATGAATTTTTGCCTGCAATTTGACCGGTCCCAAATCCTTTACCTTTGGCAGCCCGTCGGCGTTTGACTTTTAATACAAATTCTATAAATAATACTATCGTTGCCAAATGTATAAAGTGACGACTGAAAAAACAAAAACAAAAAAAAAACAAAAAACAATCCAATGTGTATGCAACTGCGTTTCCGAGTCTATGCCCTTAAGATAGGTCCATCCTTGTACGACTTTAAAAAATGCTCTGTGTACAGAAACCTCTGATCATTGCCATCGGTAATGTGATCTTGGTCAAATCTTCAAATGTATAGTAATGAGTAATTTAATTATGTAACTGATAAAATAAGAGATGGAACAGGTGCAATAATTAACTTACGTACAATGTGCAGTCTGCACACAACGGTACGTCCATTTCTTGACGACTTCAATAAATGCTCAACGCATAGCGACCTCTGGTACCGTTGAAAGTCTAATCTAGGTCAACTCCTGAAAGGGGTTTGCAATTTAGTTGGTCTAAATTAAGCAATCATTATTTTTGACTTATGAAATAGAAAAATGGACTGGGAATAAAAATATTTGATTCAGTATGCAGATGGAAAGAAATATAATCTTATATAAATGTAAGGTAATGGAAAAGACTCGATATTTTCTGATGGTGTCGGCCGTCTTTACTTTTCTCAAAAGCGTGCACTTCTTTTTCAAATGAATTTTGCCATACAGCGTTCTGATCGTAACGACTTTGGTACAAAATTTGTATTCTAGCCTGATATAAACTGTTTCCTGGAGGTGTTATAAACCATTTGATCATTAATTCATGTGTCAATATCTCTATAATCAGACCATCCAAGGACATCAAGAAAGTATTAAACGGTGCATTCACAGAAACTAAGAGAAATTAATGTGGTTCGAATAATGGAACATTCTCTGAAAGGGTAGAAAAGATAATACGTACAGGAGAAAATGCTGTTTCCAGTATTTTTTTTTTCAACAATATTTCCATAAGCATTTCTCTTTAGGTTCATTAAAACAAGGCATTGTGGTGTCCGTGGTTGTGGGGTAGAGCGTCGGCCTCGTAACCATAGGGTCCTGAGTTCGATACCCGGGAGCCGGTGTCAACTTTGGGATTTTTCATTGGCCCACACATTCGGCGCGAGTACTGGTGTAGTTTCCAGGAAAGCAGAATCGAGAGAGATTAGTATAATTTGTAAGAACTTGTTTTTCAATCGATGTTAAATAAATAGAGTTTATTTCATCAGCTTGTGGTTAATATGGGGAAATATTTGCCGAAAAAGGGAAAGGTATGCGAAAATAACTAGTGCCGTAAGGCACGAGTTATTTTCGCGGACCTTTCCCTTTTGAGGCAAATATTTCCCTATATTAACCACAAGCTTATGAAATAAATTATATATTATATTTCCTCTGATTATTTTGTCAATGAATGCCACTTTTAAAACTTAAAAACTTAAAAAACTTAGAAAAGTAGTTCCAGATTTTCGGCAGGAGAAAAATATTCACTGTGACGGGGAAATAATTCCCCCCAGCTTAAATTACGACATTTCTTTACCCATAACATTTCTAAAAATAGACACATGAAACATAATCTATATGTTTAAACTAAACTAAACTAAAACAAGGGATTAATTGGTAAAGGGTGTATAAAGAGAAAAGTATTTGCACTTGCTGAAATAAAAATATGAATCCTTTTGCAGCTGAATAAACAGATGATCTTTAAACCCTTATCTTGCTAAATAAATTAAATGAAACTTTCAAGTCGATAGTAAAAACCCAAACTATGCTATTTCGAATGTTATTTCGGGTGGGAAATATGTACTGATCGGACAGTGCAGATCAAAGATCAGACTGCACGTTCTGTGCAGTCTGATCTTGATCTACACTGCCCGCATAAGGTTCTTAGGTCGGGCTTAGCAGCCTAAGGATTAATAGTTTCACCGACGTAAACTGTCTTCGTGCATGGTGGGAAATGAGTATCGGATTATATTTGTCTTCCTATCACGCACATTGAAAACATATTATAAAAAGACCCCTATTGAAATTAATCTAATTCAAGCGCTGTCAATAAAACACTCAGCAATATGATTTTTTTTTTCGGGACGATAGAGTTTGTTTGAAATCATTACAGATTTAAAGGAATCTTATGTTGCCATGCTTGTTGTTGTTGTTGTTGTTGTTGTTAAGAATGGTTGGTGAATGATGAGTTTGGATCTTTACTTTCTGCAAAAAGCAACTGATGTTGTGCTGAGAATGCCAAGGGTAAATCTTACGAAACTATTAATGCTCACCGTCACTTTGAAGTATAGATAACGGACACTAAAGACTTTGTTGATGTCTTTCAGATTACATTTTAAGGATCGATATCAGTTTAATCTTCTGGCTTCATCACAAGCATGGCATGCCAATGCTGTGTTCGACACTGAACTCTTCAGGTCGCTTATTATCTTAAAAGAAGTCAATAAAACTGTTTACCACGTAATCCTGCGCTGTCGACCCTAAAGAATAAACCTTTTACAAATACTGTGTATTTTCTACCAAATCGAGAACGAATGCCATTGCTTCAGCAGTACTTAAGTTGTCGTCTGTAAATGCTTTCAGTCTGGACCAGTCTCATACGCTCATTGAGGCACAAACACGGGCGTAGTCAGGATTAAAATATTTATACGCACAGAGAGCTACATGTATACGGTGACGTTTGCTCCCCAGCATCACGTCACATGAAACGTCACCATTTATGGTATCGCATAGAAAAATTCCCCAGGCATCCGTGCAACAATTTAACACATCTATCTGTTTGAAAAGGCGGAGAGATCTAGAGAAAAATCAATACTTATATATGACAAATGTTATTCATCATTTTTATACGCACATGCGTACTGCCCGTAATGGGCTCTACGCCCTCGAGTCTTCCATTTTGTCATCTGGAAAAGAGAGAAGACAAACGAAACGACCAGCAATACAAAGAAGGCAATTACCACACTTGTTGGTCTGTAAGACGTACTCCAAACAAGTGCCAGAGATGAAAAGGAAAGACTGTTGGGTACAAGGTAGACCGCTGTTTTGATTTATGATGAAAACTGCTGTGAGAAAAGAGCGATACCTTACACATATAGGTTCATTCGAAATATTGGTTGAAAAGAATTCTTCTCTTGAAACGTTGTAGCAGGAGTTCTGATTGCTGCCCTGACCAATCTGTCCTGCTACCGCAATATTAGCCAATGAAAAAGGGAAGAGAACACATATGTGTGGCGCTCTGGCAAAAAGGGGGTTTAATGCATTTCCGTAATGCATTGTACCAAGCAAGTCATCACGTAATTATGGATCCATAAAATCCAGTTCGTCGAACAACCGGCTGAGGTAGAATGATCCCTTGATATGCAGAATATTTCCCAAAAGCAAAAGGTTTCGACCCAGGTCACCCTGCCCGGACTGCACGGGATGACATTGGTCGATACTTTTTTTCAGATGCATTAACTTCCCTGTTCACAGAGCATGGGTCAAATGTGTATGGCGAATATTTGATAAATAATGTGAGCCATGCCCTGTGAAAAGGGGACTTAATGCATCTGCGAAAAGTAACGACCCAGGTCAGCCTGCGCAGTCCGCGCAGGCTGACCAGGGCCGAAACGTTTCGTAATTAGTCAATTTTCTGTACGTCCAAGGACCAGTGTATCTCGTGATTAAGCCGGTTGTTAAATAAAAGTGACTATTATGGATGCATAATTATGTGATGACTTGCTTGGTATAATGCATCACGGAGATGCAGTAAGCCCCCTTTTTTCCAGAGCGTGGCTCATTCAATTTTTTCTTGTTTAAACACCCGGAATTGAATATTGGAGGATTTTTATGATTTTTCCGATCTTGGAAGGTACAGGTCGCTGAATCTAGTTTCTTTGTCTTTTTTTTTTTCTTTTTGTCGTTGTTGTTGTTTTCTTTGTCTATAATGTTGAATCTAACCTTTAAAGAGACATCTTTACAGCCAGAGAATACACAAACGCTGTTAAAACTTGACGATGTTATAATCTAGTCAGCTGTGTAAATGTAGATAAAAATTAATATAAGGTGTATAGGGTACAGAATCTGTAAGGATTTGTTCTCGATTTAAACCAGAAACTGTGGTTGTTATGTCTATGGCTAGTCGCAATAGAATGAAATGCATTTTCTATCTGCCGTAATCTGTGCAACCTTGCAACCATCAGGGGCAATATTTGGCATGAAGATACAAGAGTGATTGTAGTTTCAAAAATAAAGAAAGAAACGGTTAAAAAACTGGATGAAAACGAGTGAAGATGTATGTTTAATAATTTCTATACATTGGTTATCTCAATGACTGTAAAGTGCAACAGCTGACCTACATACCGAACTTAAGCCGTGAGGCCCATCAGGGAGCTCATGAACGTCATATGTAATTGTCGAACAAACTTGTAATAAACAACTGATAGTTTCCCTAGGGTACACCTTTGGTCAGTTATGTTAAACAGAAAAGTATCGGTTTTCGCTTTACGTATTTTCTTTATTGATCAAATAATCTATCGTTACGTATTTTAGGAATGTTCTACCAATGGGAATTGACATTTGATGTCTTATTCCATGGTAACCAAGAACCTGCGAAAGACAGTAGTACTTACAGAAGTAGAGCGTTGGCGTTACAGTGTAGACACCCTTATGAGCTAGGTCACCCCTAGGAACTACGTCACATCAAATCGGGAGCACTGGTAAGACTCTATGAAGCAGTCGTCGAAGGTGTAGAATGTTTGATAATTGCGTAAAATAAGTACACTTAATCATCTACAAAACAATGTTGTTTTAGACTGGTTAAAATTGAAAGCATTTTCAAATGACAAATAAACGTGACTCTATTGATGGGCTCTGAAAGGGTAGAAACACTGTGGGAAAAGGAGAAAATGCTGACTACCAGCATTTTCTCCGTTATCCACAATGTTTTCAAATGTCCTCTAATTCAGATTCGTTAAAAAATCGGAATTATTTGGTAAACTAAAATATTGAAACTGAGAATAATCTATTGTGAAAAACTATCGTGTGAACCATTCTCTTCACGAGCCTCATGGCGAGTTTAGAAAGAAGTCGGTAGTAACGTGTAAGAACTTGTTGACAGTTATCGAAGCATCATGTTCTTCTGGCTGAACATCACTTCAAAACGCAGGTTGAAATCTAAATATTGTCTATTTTTTTCGCGGCCAACAAGCAGGTCGAAACCAGGACATGTGCCTTTCCTATCGCGGCCAATAAGCAGGTTGAAACCATGACACTGCCTTTTCTATCGCGGCCAACAGGCAGGTTGAAACCTAGACATTGCCTTTTCTATCGCGCCCAACAAGCAGGTCGAAACCTAGAGATTACCTAATTCTGTCCCGGCCAACAATCAGCTTGAAACCTAGAGATTGCCTAATTCTGTCCCGACCACCAAGCAGGTTGAAACCTAGACATTGCCTAATTCTGTCCCGGCCAACAAGCAGGTTGAAACCTAGACATTGCCTAATTCTGTCCCGACCAACAAGCAGGTTGAAACCTAGAGATTGCCTAATTCTGTCCCGGCCAACAAGCAGGTTGAAACCTAGGCATTGCCCAATTCTGTCCCGGCCAACAAGCAAGTTGAAACCTAGGCATTGCCCAATTCTTTCACGACCAACTAAGCAAATCAGACCTTTTTTTCGAGGTCTAACAGAAGATTGATTTTCTTTGTAGTTTAAAGTGTTTTTGTGACGTGTTTAGCATCAAGTCACGGCCGGTATAGATCCACGATCAGACTTTACGTCTTGTCTAGTCTGATATTGATCTACATCGTCCTCAAAAGCTCTCAACATTGGAAGAGAGAGAGAGAGAGAGAGAAGAAATACAACAATTTTGATTAATTTGCAACATCTAAACTACCCTGACGTGGCTTATTGATATCAGTTCTAACTAAATTTTATGAAGCCATAATATTTGTATAGAAGACATAAAGATGCACTAACGATGCACGCAATCACAGAGATACGCTATCTAATCTACATATCAGACATGCAAACTTTTCCTAAAAATGATTACTTGGGCATCTCAATTTTCTTGAACATGTGTCTACGTAATAGCAAATTGAACACTTAGAAAGCAAAGATCTGTATCGTGTCTACTTAACCGATATCCTGCTATTGTTACAGATTGTATTTTATTATAACTACCCTTGTTTTTAATGTTTTATAGTACTTAAGAACTTTCTTATCTTGCACACGCTTGTGATTTTTTGACGTCATAGGATCATTATGTGACGTCCTTTTTAAAAGCCTTGCATTCATGCCTACTATTACCAAAACACGTCGGACATAAGTTTCCTGGTCAGTCTAACTGTTATAGATGCTCGTGGTAAAGTTAACTTTACTTTTAGATTTAAGGTTAAGTACATATGGCAGTTTCTTAGGAACTATTTTTTTTTTTTTTTTTTTTTATCTCTAACGTACATTCCTGTCAAAGCAGTAGGTTTTGTTCATAAATATGACGGTCTCGTATGTAGATCTAATCATTACAAGTATTTCTTGAGATAGAGTATAGTGATAAAACTAATATCATGTTAATAAGCTAAGATAAACTTTATTGATCTCATCTATAAAAATATATATAAAACAAAAACGTTAAAAATGATTATGAAAACTTTCTTTTTGTGTACAATAATACTAGAAAAAAAAAATGTTTCACTTCCCTGAACCAAAGATAAGGTAAAAACGGACACGAACAATTACTGTACCTAATTTGAGAAGAGATCACATAGGTTCATCCGCAATAAATCAGTTAGTTTTATGATATCTGACAAAATTATTGATCAGGCGAGCATAACTGGCCAGTCTTCTGTGTGTTCATTAGATCTCTGGGGTTTCACAAACTATTTTCCAAACCGAGTATACAATTACGAAATTTAGACAAGCTTTCTCGAAGTGGGGGCAATGGCCTATATTCCTGTGGTTTGTCCAGATATTACGATTATTCCCCGAAGATAAGGGAGGTGGGGGAGTTATGTTGGTCTATAAACTAGATAAAGCCCAAGGTATTGAGCTATTGTTTTTCTTCTTATTCGGTGGTGTATCAACTCATTGAATCCTAAAACAAATTCTCTACATAATAAGAGTTTGAGAAAGGCCTTTTTAGGAATGGATTATAAACATTAATTAAGGTTTCGTATATATATATATAATTGTCATGACATTGAAGTAAAAGAAGCAATACTATTTTTTCACAAAGTTTTCTGAGGTGGTCTGATGCAGACGAGAAAGTAATAGTAGATATAAAAGGAGAGAGCTGGGTTTTAACCACAAATTTGACCATCTACGAAAGAGCTAGCTTTTTAACCATATGTATGCTTAAATTAACATTTTAACCATGTGTATGATTAAAATATTATACCAACCATATCCCTGCTTAAATCTAAAACTAACCATCCCCCTGCTTAAATCTAAAACTAACCATCTCCCTGCTTAAATCTAAAACTAACCATCTCCCTGCTTAAATCTAAAATTGACCATATACCTGCTTAAATCTAAAACTGACCATCTCCCTGCTTAAATCTAAAACTGACCATCTCCCTGCTTAAATCTAAAACTGACCATCTCCCTGCTTAAAACTAAAACTGACCATATACCTGCTTATTACTACATCCCAACGATTAGTATTTTTAGCCCATATACCTATATGCGCGAAATTCCCTATTTTTGATAAATCTAACCTCAACCACATCTATGGTTATGCCGCTAAACAACATTCTAGTTAACGTGTCTCATATTTTTACCTATATAGCTATATGAACGAAATTATAGCATTTTTTAATTCGTCATTTGATATAAAATATAACTTTTATAAGTCTAACTCTACCAAAATAGATATATAAGCGTGTGTTACATCACGGTTAGTTGATCTTGAAATAAAGTTTATTATGTCACATTGCTTTACCTCCAACGCCCTCGGAAAAACCGTACAGCTACAAATTTCGTCCGCTTTTTTAATAATAGAGTAATCAACCTGTTCTAATCCGTTTACCGCTATATTAACTTTTACCTCTTCTGGTACATTAAGATCCTTTTTAACAATCGTTAAACTTCCTCTTATAATTCTACCTGACGCACCCATGCAGAAACCCCCTAAGCCATGCCTTTTACCTGAATTACCATTACCAAAAGAGAACTCATAATTACCATCTCCAATTGGTCCCTGTTCTTCAGCCCACACAGTTATAATAGGTTTAGGACCTATGAGAGAAGGAAGGGATACTTTTTTATCCACATAGGATTTTGTTGCTAAATCTCTCTCTTCTACCGGGGTTGCCGCGTTTTTTATAGAAAAACCCTGAAGATCTATGTCAGCCACCACCGTGAAACTTCCATTTGGATTTTTTACGATAGCTCCACCATTATCAACATAATTTTTATTGGCAGCAGCATCACGTGATGTAGGATAAGGTAATCCAGTAATCGGGTTATCATTCATATTTATTCCACCAGCCATTGAAAAAGATCCATCTTGTTTTTTAGTCAAAGCTTTTTCACCCGCAGTAGCCACCTCAACAACGGTATCTACGTAAAACTTATTTACAGCTTGATCATTTTCCAAAGGACTTCCAACATTGTTAATTCTTCGTCCTCCCATAGAAATGTCATCAACTGCCATATACCTACCAGCTCCATAAACGAAGGCTTTATTTGCACTATCTACATATCTTTTAGTCGCAGCATCTTGGGCATCTGCAGGATCCAAAAGATTAGTTAAAGTATACTCCCGCATATCTATATTTGCAATAGCGGAAAAAGTGCCGTCTTGGTTCTCTACTATTGCTTTACCGCTTCTATCCACGTATTTTTTAGTAGCTGCTTCGTTTGGTTCTGTAGGCTCCTTAACATTTCTTATTTCATTGAAACCCATATTTATAAATCCAAGGGCTTGGTATCCACCATTTTCTTTTAATAACCCCTCAGAATTTTCATCAACGTAATGTTTTGTAGCAATGTCTTGAGGATTTACCGGATTACTGACCCTCGTTAATGTATTACCATTCATGTTTATAGAACCAGTGACAACAGTTGTACCATCTTTACGTAAAAAATTATTATTTATGTTAGCGAGTGACACACCATCACCGCTTATTTTATCTTCTTTCATTCTTCCGAATTTATCAACCGGCATTTTTTATATTGCTAAAAAAGTTTATTTAAAACATTTTGAAACTTTTTACCCGAGCTTAACTCTTTTAGAATGTATAAACATAAATGCCCACAAAGTACCTCCCCAGCTTGTTGTAATTGATCAGTATTGTACTGTATTGGACTTTTTAGGTACTCTCGAATTTCATTAGGTGGCTGTATGCCATAACTGTCAAAATAAATTTTAGTTTTATCGTTTTTATACCAAGCAACCCAATGGGTACCAGGTCCATCACTTTTATCAAAGTTTAATATACCACATTCTTTTTTATTTGGTTTTCTCGGTAATGTATCTCGTAAAAAGACTCCTCTAAAATAAGGTATCTCTAGTCTTTTTACAGCATTTTCTAACTCGAAATTATTTAATGGTTTATTTGGTAAAATTACGTTTTCAATTGAAATATTTAACATTTTTTTATAGTTAAATATTTCTAATGTCTTTATTGTCAACCCATGAATTAATTTCATCGGGATTACCTTTCCACTTTACAAGAGATTTCTTTTTTCCTTTTTTAATAACCTTTTCTATCCTATACAGCTCCTGAGTGGTTTTCTGTAGTTCGGGTTCATAAAAGGTACCTTGTATTTCTTCTCCATTAAGATCCTTAATTTTATATGTTACAGGTGATGTCTGTTTTACTTCAGAAACTGTAAAAACCTCTTCTGTCCATCTTGTTGTATAACCTTTCTCAAAAGTCTTTTTCTTTTTAGTTATCCTTACTTTGTCTCCAATGGAAAACTTAGGCTTTATATCTTTTTTTTCGAGATTATCGGGGTAAAGATTTCTCCAAACTTTGGTTTCATTTTCTTTTTTACTCGCATTTACTGGAGTCATCTTAATAGATGAATGCCTTGAATATTCTTTAACAAGATCAGTTAACACGTCAATGTAAATATTTGTAGAATGAGCAGAAAAATACTTCCACATTTTTTCTTTCATTGTTCTAATCCATCTCTCAACAACACTAGATTTTTCCTCATTTTCAGTAGAATATAATTCAACCAAGTCTTTTACATCTTTGTTATAAAACTCTTTACCCTTATCCACCCACATTTTTTCCGGTTTCCTCTCCTTAAAAATACTTTTTAATGCTATAGCAACAGATTTCCCCGTTTTATCTTTTAATGGCACTAACCATCCGTATTTAGAAAAGATGTCAATAGCAGGGAGAAGGTATTTTACACTGTGATTAAACTTAGAAAATGCTTGCATGTCTACTAAATCAACAGCCCATATCTTATCTATACCATTTACTATAACTCTCCTTTTCTTAAATTTTCTTCTTACAGGTTTATGTAATTCTTCCGCTAAATTTATCATGCTGGTATTTTTTTTTTAACTCCCATTCCAAATTTCATCTTCGTTCCAATGAGTTTACCTACCAAGCACCTTTCCATCTTTTCTCTAATAGTAGGATTGTAAATACCTTTTAACTCTGTTAACATATTCTTATCGCACACTGCGTTTCTTGTGGCAGTGTCATTATTCTGAAGATAACAAACATCATGATGATAAGCAGCTTTATCAACGCGGTTTATTGGTTTACTCCATTTCTTTGGTGTTAAATCTGGATTGAGTCTTTTCTTTAATTTAGTGCCAGGTCCCGTAAAATTATGCCCAGGGAGATGCATTTCAAAAGGTAAATTATTTATAGCTTTATTTAGCAATGATCATCCCTTTGTCGTCTTAACAAACTGAGTTTTAGTTATTCCGCAAACCATACATTTCCCACGTTTCATATTTCTTCCATTTTTAGCAACAGTATAGTTTATGTCACTTGTATCAGTAACTTTTTTACATTTAACACCATACATTTTTTTATATAAAAATTAAAAAAGTTATATAAAATGGATATTGTAAACTTATCATGGAATGAAGTAGTATCAAAGAGATACAATCACTCTCTTTTACCAAAAAGTATCAGAGGTTTAATTATAGGTAAATCAGGATGTGGTAAAACTACTCTATTGCTAAACCTTTTACTTAGACCGGGATGGCTCGACTATAATGATTTAACTGTTTTTGGAAAAAGCCTTTTTCAACCAGAATACCGAATACTAAAAAAGGTTTTTGAAGAAAAACTACCAAAAGAATATATTTTAAAGTTGTTTAACATGCGTGAAAAAATACAAGAATTAAACGTATGCCCTACTGCTTTAGTTGAGGAATGGGTTAAATCGTTTAAAAACATATCGGATATAAATTGTAACTTTTTTGAAAATGCGAGTGATGTACCTGATCCGAGAGAGTTAAACTCAGAAAATAAAAAATTAATGATTTTTGATGATTTACTTTTAGAAAAACAGAATAAATGTGAGTGTTACTACATTCGGGGAAGACATAGTAACGTAGATTGTTTTTACCTCTCACAGAATTATTTTAGACTACCAAGGCAAACTATTAGAGAAAACGCTAATTTTATTTGTCTTTTCCGACAAGACCTAAAAAACATTAACCATATTTATAGTGATCATGTAGGTGATGATATGTCAAAGGATGAATTTAGGGAATTTTGTAAAAAGGCATGGGAAAGACCGCACGGCTTTGCTATTATCGATTTAACCAGTAAAAAAAATAATGGGAAGTATAGGAACGGTTTTGACAACTTTTACATACCTAAGACAGTATAATAAAAAAATATTAATTATAAAAAATGGAAGAACTTTTAAAACAAATTGTAAAAAATACAGAACATAAAACATCATTTCAAATTATAGTAAGCGACAACAAAACACGTTTTAGAACAAGGTTTAACCCCCCCCCCATTCTGCTGGAAAAGGATAAAATATATGAAATAGCTTTAGTAAACCTTGAAACTTACTACTCTTTTCCAAACATTGATACAACAAACAACATATTCGTTTATTCTCCAGATAATGGTAATTCATGGATTAAAATAAAAATACCTGAGGGAAGTTATGACCTTGTTGACATTAATGATACCATTCACCAGGAAATGAGAAAAAAACGCCATTACGATGAAGTTAATGAAGAGTATTATATTAACATTTCTGCAAACACCAATACCTTAAAGTCTGTTCTTACTCTAGAAAATGGTTATCAAGTGGATTTTAATCAACCTAACTCTATTGCTAAAGTATTAGGATTTACTCACGCTAAATATACACAAGGATTTTATGAGTCGGAGAATGTAGTTAACATTCTTAGTATAAATAGTTTGCTTGTTAACATAGATATTATTTCTGGAAGTTATGTTAATGGTTCAACAAAAAATACGATTTACTCTTTTTTCCCAGATGTTGCACCTGGATATAAGATAATTGAGTCACCACTTAATTTAGTATACTTACCATTAACATTACATGAAATACATAGCCTAGAGGTAAATATTACAGATCAAGATGGCAATTTACTAAATCTTAGAGGTGAAAATTTAACAATTAGATTCCATATTAGAGAAGCGAGATAAAATAAAAAAAGAATTATATATAAAAATGACAAGTTACACTACTGTTAAAGTAAATATATCAAAAGCTTCAACATGCTGTTAAAGGTGGTTGTCCAGTAAGTATACGTTTAGGTCATGAAGATTTAAAAGGTAATGATGTTTTAGCAATTACCAATTCACAAGCAAAAAAAATAGCTAAAGCCTATGAGGAGGGTAAGGGTATAACTATTAAAATGTCTGTGAAACAACTTAAAGATAATATGAAAATAGAGGGAGGTTTTCTCGGAATGTTGGCCGGGTTAGCTGCTAGAGCTTTACCAATAATTGCAAAAACCGTTTTACCTGCGTTAGGTATTGGTGCTCTCTCTGGATTAGCTCAAACAGGGGTACAAAAAGCAATGGGGTCGGGTCTTTATCTTTAAAAAAGGGGGTTGTGTTTGTAAAGCTGAAACTGATGGATGTGGATTATTCTTAGAGCCATACAAAGGTAAAGGTTTAAAGTATTTTGGTGATGGTTTTTATTTAAATCAAGGAGGGGAAATTTATGACGGAAAATGGTTTTTGTTTGGGCCTAATAGTCCATTTGCTAATGTCCCTATCTTAGGAGCTATCTTATAAAAAATATTTAATATAAAAAATAATACATAATTAAAAATGATACGTATATATATTTGTGATTTTAAAGATAATGAAAATTTAAAAGGAGTAATTTGGTTTCCTTTACAAAATTTGGAATATCCACCTAAAAAAATAACAGAAAATACATGGGAAGTATATTCGCAAAGTGAAATAATACTACAACCTTTAGAAAAAGTAAAATTGCAACTTGGGCTTGGATGTATTACACATAATAATAATGGTAAAATTGTAACTGTACTTAAAGATAATTTATCCTTAAAAGATCAAATACACGTAGGCAATAGATCAGTTACAAGAGATGATATATTTATATTTATAAAAAATATTTATAATAGAAAGATTACTATCGCAAAAAATGAACCTTTATTTAAAGTTTCTTATAATGATGGCTCTCATGATTTTAGAAGTCATGGTTAAGTTATATTGTAATGTTATAAATAATAATAATAATATTTAAATATTATTTGTAACAAGTAAAAATAAAAATGGATATACACAAATTTGGTATAAAACATAATACTGCTAATCAACATAAAACTATATTTTGGCGCCCATTGCAAGGTATAAAACATACACCTCGAAAAGTAAATACGGTAACCTGGGAAATTTTTAGTCAAGAGAAGATTATACTAAAACCTAAGGAAGTAAAACAAATACTTTTAGGGTTTGGGTTTATGATGACTAAAGGAGTTGTGTTAACAAGCTTAGCTTACTCCTTGAAATTTAAACGGTGCAGTTTACAAAATGAGGTTAACCTTGAGGATACCGCGGATATTATAATTGCTATTACAAACAATTCTAGCAAAAATGTAACAATTGAGGAAAACGAGCTTTTGTGTCTTGTTTATTACACAATTTAGCGGCTCTGTTTTAAAAAAAATAATTTTAATTAAAAATGGAGATGAAAGAGAATATTTATCCAAAATTATCACCTTCAGCACCATCTATTGAGATGCACGCAATAGGAGATGATAAAGGTCATTCCTACCGTTTACTAAAGATATCCGAAGTACAGAAGTTTCTTGAAAATGAAGTTCAAAAAAGAGAAGCCCTAGCCAAGAAATATTTTAGAGCCGCAAGAGTTGTAGATAATATCGATACAGCATTAATCGGGCTAACAATGGCTTCAGGTGTTGGGGGAGCCATATTATTGGGTACAGTTGTAGCGGTACCAATAGCATTAGGTTTAGAAATTACAAGTGCAGCAACCGGATTACTCTCAATGGTAGGTAAGTATGTAGTAAGGAATTCAAACACAAAAGGAGAAAAGCATCAAAAGATTCGGATGATAGCTGATGCTAAGCTTGATACAATTGCTTCACATATATCTAAAGCTTTAGTTGACGATCATATACCAGATGAAGAGTTTAAACTTATCATGGAAGAACAAGAGAAGTATAAGAAGATGAAGGATGAGATAAGAACAAAAACTAAGAAAAAGAAAGTTTAATGAGAGAGGGAGGCAAGAAGCGCGTGAGTCCTTTCGGAGGTTGGTTGAAAAGAATCGTACCACTCCCTCGTAGAAGTAGTAACAAACCAAGAAAAATAAAGTTTTCATGCAGCTTTAGTTATGAAACGTAATAAAAATTATGTTAAAAATTATGTTAAAAACTATGTTAAAACTAGGATAAAAAATTATTTTAGTAATTAAAGAATGTCTTTTTTAAAAATCACTGATCCAGCAAAAAGGGACTTAATTGTAAAAGAGTATCTTGAAACAAAAAAGAATATTAGGGATAATCTACTAGCAGAGAGAACAGGTGAACAGCAACTTCAAACCGATCTTTCAAAGTTTTTTAAACCTATTACGGAGACACAAAAAGCTACAACAAAGGAGATTACAGAAGCACAAAAAACTACAACAAGGGAGATTACTGAGGGGCTTAGACCTATTAAAGAGGGTATCGAACAGTTGCCACAAGCTGTTATGCTTCCAGCCTATCCTTCTATAAAAGAAGTTAAAGATCCTAAAATATATGGGGAAGTTGCAAGTAATTATTTAAGAAGTTCTTATTCTAAGGGTAAAGAACCTGATAAAACGTTTGGAATATATGATAAAGACGGTGAGTTTTATATTGGAAATAGAATAATTGATATTATAGATAATAATATTATTGTTGGCAATGAAGAATATCAAGGCACGCCTGGTCTATGGGAGTTAATCATATCTAAAAATCCTAAAAATTATACTCCTAATGATTTAAGAATATATAGTAAGTTGTTGTATAAATCCAACACTCTTCATAAAGATGACGATCCGGATAATCCACGTCCTAAATCTTCTAGAGGCGCAAAATGGAAAAATATACTTAGTAATATTTGGGAAAAAAGAATATTTTATGAAGGAGAGGGTATTGTTATCATCCCATGTGACCCTAATGCATTAATAGAAAGACTAGATCTGTTATTGTCAAGTAAAGAAGCAGGTAACACAGGTGTAAGAAATGAGTTAGTGAGTATTTGTGATGAATTAAAAAGACAAGGTGTTTTAAATTCAGACACTTATAAAAATTCAATGTCTATACTATAAAAATGATTGTCAATAAGAAATACGGATTTAAAAGAAGGTATTCATATGGTGGTACTGGAATCTTTGACAGCATTGCTAACTTTTTAGCGAGGCTTTTTACAAGTAGCGCAGGTAAACAAATAGCATCTTCTGCCCTTGATGTGGGAAAGAGTGTAGCTAAGGAAGGAGCAAAGAAAGCTTTAGAGGTTGGAAAGAGTGCAGCTGTAGAAGCAGGAAAGAAATTAGTTACAAAAGCTTTAACACCAAAATCAAAGAAAATTTTACAAAAATATAACGCAACACCAAAACCCACAGATACCCCTAAAACACAAAATATTAATACATTAATAGATGGAAGTGCCATAGCTATTCAAGACTTCGTTAAAAAATTAAACAGTGGAGCAGGCATTAAGGTAGTATGAAGAAACAATATAAATAACTTAAGAAGATTATATTTATTATATAAAAAAGAGAATGTCAAACTATTTGATCGTGAATATTATTCAAAATACAGAAGTAGTACTATTCATATACAAAATGCATCTTTAAACCTAAAAGATTGTGAGATTCTTGAAATTATTAACACAGATTATAAACATCAAAAAGCTGTTATAAAGTTGCCTCCTAGTAAAGTAAACGTAATGAAAGAGATTGAGGAAAAAGTAAATAACATTTTGAAGAGTACAATATAACCCCTGTAACACTTGTATACGGAAATAGAATTTACTCTAAAAAGAAAACATTTACCTCAGAAAATACACTAAATAAAATTAAACTTAAAGGTGTGTTTGTTAATAGTGAAGATAAAGCTTTTCCCCAGCTTTGGTTAGAGTTTTAAGTAAAAGTGATACAATTATAATTTTTATTTAAAATTATAATTGCAATAATAAAAAATGAATATTTCAGAATCTGTCAATTCAATTTTAAAAGTTACCGAACCATTTCCAAAAGATGTTAGCATTGATGAGTATGAACATCATGAGTATGAACCGATCACTGGCGCAAATCTCAATAACTCAGGAGGAGATATTAGGATTAGTATTGAAACCCAAGATATTTTTACTCATCCTAGTGATAGTTATTTACTTATAGAAGGTCGTTTAACAAGAGCTGATGGAACTGCTTACGCAGCTGCTGACAACATTTCTCTAACAAACAATGCTATGATGCATCTGTTTAAAAATATTAGGTATCAATTTTCTGGTATGGATATTGAATCATTAACACACCCTGGCCAGGCTACTACAATATTTTTGACATTTAGTTAAGATTTTTTTTATATATATAAAAATGGAAAATTATAATATATATACCGTACAAAATTTAAAAAATTTAGCCAAGTCAAGAGGAATCCGAGGATACTCAAGACTTAGAAGAGCTGAATTAATTGGGCGTCTAAGTAATCCTATACCTCATAGTCCTGCTGATCAATTCAGGAGGTTCACAGTAAGAGACTTAAAACAAGAATCTAAAAATCGAGGAATTAGAGGATTCTCAAGACTTAGAAGAGCTCAATTAATTGACCTCTTACTTAATCGGGGAGCGCCAATATTAGATTATGATATTGGTAATCTTGGAGCCCCTGTATTAAAACCTACACCTTACACACCAACACCTACACCTTACACACCACCCTCGGTACCAACTCCACCTAAAGCCGCAGCTGAGGAGTTGATGAACTATTTAGATAGTATTGGAGAAATTCCAAAAAAAAATATATCACCTAGTTTAGAAGCTTTAAAAGAAAAAATAGATAAGTTATATAAGTATAAAGATAAAATAGAGATTAAAGAAGGGCCATCAGCATTTAAAGGTTTTACCAAACAATATCTTATAAAAGGTAAAGGAGCTTTTACACCTGATGATTTCCTTGATTTAGCGAAAGATAAATTAACCAATGTTATGAGAAATAATCGCCGAACAAAAGTTAAACTTATGAGATGTATGATGAAGCACTCTATTGAAAATCGTTTAAATGAGATGAATTTTGATTCTGGTTTTCCATTTGTTAATTTAGATGGGGATGATGTGGATGAATTATATGATGAAATGGGGGAACAGATATTAATTAATATAGCAACTGAGGAAATGAAACACAATTATTATAAAGTTCTTTACATAATTGATTTAAGATTACACACAGTATCATATAACCCAATAAAAGGAAATTCTTGGTTCCCAACTCCTCCTAAGATAGCAAATACAAAAAGTGTTATTAATCCAATAAATAAGAATGATGATATGTGTTTTGCTTATTGTATTCTTATAGCTTTGAACCCAACAGATAATAACCCTGAAAAAATTGATAGACTAAGACCATTATTAAACACTATAAATATGGAAGGGATTAATTACCCTGTTTCCCTTCAAGATAGAATTAAATTCGAAACCCTAAACCCATCTATATCCGTATCAATTTTTGGGTATAATTATTTCACTGGTGTTTATCCACTTAGTCTAAGTAAAGAAGTTTATAAAAGAGAACATCATATTAATCTTTTACTTCTTGAGAAGGATGGTAAAAAACATTATTGTTTAATTAAAAATATGAGTAAATTGTTATCTAAACAGATATGTGATCATAATGGTAAAACTTATATTTGTGAAAGATGTTTAAATCATTTTCGAAAAGAAGAAACTTTAAATAAACATTTAGAGTATTGTGCTGAAAAAGATGCTTGTAGAATAGACTTACCTAAAAAGGGTACCAAAATATCTTTTCAGAATTTTAATAAACAACAAAGACACCCTTTTACAATTTATGCGGATATGGAGGCTACATTAGAAAAGAAAAACGAAAATAAAGGCAATGGGAAAAAATTAATTAATGAGCATAATGTTTCAGGATATTGTTTTTATGTTAAATCACTTTATGAAAATGTTTACCCTTCTAAGATCTTTCAATATTCTGGCGAAAATGCATCTAAAAAATTCGTAGAGGATTTAGAAAAGGTTATAAAAGAAATAGATAGGATACGAACGAGGGAAATGATTTATAGAGTTGAGGATAAAAGAGAGTTTGATAAAGCAGAAAACTGCTGGATATGTGGGGAGTCATTTTCAAAATGTAAAGAAGACATGAAAAAAGTAAGAGACCATTGCCATTATACTGGAAAGTTTAGGGGAGCTGCGCACAGTGTGTGTAATTTAAAATGTAGAAGACCTACTTTTACACCCATATTCTTTCATAATTATAGTAAGTATGATGCTCATCTATTTATAAAAGACTTAATGAGTACACCTGGTGAGACGAGTTGTATACCAACAAACAAGGAAACATATATAAGCGTGTCTAAAAATGTGCCAATAGAATACACCGTTAAAGGGATGAAGAAAATTAAAACGCATGAGATTAGATTCCTTGATAGTTTAAAATTTCTAGGTAAAAGTTTAGATGAATTAGCTAGCACTCTAGCTAAGGAGGACAAGACTAATCTTATGAAATATTTTGAGGGGGAAAAGCTTGAATTGGTCTCTCAAAAGGGTATATTCCCATATGAATGGTTTGATAACCTTAGTAAATTAGAGGAAACAAAGCTACCCAAACAAAGAAAATTTTACTCAAAGCTTAAATATAGTGGAATTGGGGAGGAGGATTATCAACATGCATTAAATGTATGGAATACCTTCGAGATGGAAACTTTTAAAGATTACCATGACTTATATAATAAGACTGATGTTTTACTGTTGGCGGATGTCTTTGAAAATTTTAAGAATGTTTGCTTTAATTATTATGGATTAGATCCATCATGGTTTTATACAGCGCCGGGATTAGCTTGGGAGGCAATGTTAAAAACTACTAAGGTAGAATTAGAATTATTATCAGACCCTGATATGATTTTATTTATTGAAAACGGAATAAGAGGAGGTATCTCAACCATTTTTAAACGATTTGCAAAAGCAAATAATTCATATATGGGTAAAAAATATAACCCAAATGAACCACCTATATTTATTACTTATTTAGATGCGAATAATCTCTATGGTTGGGCAATGTGTCAAAAACTTCCCATTGGAAATTTTAAATGGATAGATGAAAATAATTTACAAAATTGGCAAAGTTGCTCTTGTATATTAGAGGTTGATTTAGAATATCCTAAAGAATTACATGATTTGCATAATGATTTTCCATTAGCTCCCGAAAGATTAAAGACCGGTAAAGTTGAAAAACTTATACCTAATTTAGATAATAAAAATAAATATATATTACACCATGAAAATTTAAAGTTATATTTAAGTTTAGGTCTAAAGCTTAAAAAGATTCATAGAGGGTTAACTTTTGATGAGAGTGAATGGTTAAAACCTTATATCGATAAAAATACTACACTAAGAACAAAAGCTAAAACCGCATTTGAAAAGGATTTCTTTAAACTTATGAATAATTCTGTATTTGGTAAGACTATGGAAAATATTAGGAATAGAGTAGATATAAGATTAGTTAGTACCAGGGAAAAAGCTGAAAAATTAACCGCTAAACCCAACTATGACGATATAACTACCCTTGATGAAAATTTATGTATAATTCAAATGAGAAAACCACGTTTATATTTTAATAAGCCTATTTATGTAGGGATGTGTATCTTAGATTTAAGTAAGACATTGATGTATAACTTTCATTATAATTATATTAAAGATAAATATGGTGAAAAAGTTAAACTTCTTTTCACTGATACAGATAGCTTAATGTATGAAATAGAAACAGAAGATTTTTATAAGGATATTCGTGGTGATGTTAAAGATTGGTTTGATACAAGTGATTACCCACCTGATCACCCTTCAGGTATTCCCACTGGATTAAATAAGAAAGTTGTAGGTATGTTTAAAGATGAGACAAGTGGTAAGATTATTGGGGAGTTTGTAGGCCTCAGATCTAAGCTGTACTCTTATAAAATGTGTGATGATGAGGAGGAAAGTAAAAAATGTAAGGGAATTAAAAGGCATGTAGTAAAAGCATTTATTAAACATGATCATTATAAAGAGTGTTTGTTTAAAAATAAAACACAATTAAGGAGAATGGTAGCCATAATCATGAGTTGTATACTGAAGAGGTAAATAAAGTCGCATTAAGTAGTAATGATGATAAACGTTATATCCTTGGGAACAATATCGATACATTAGCTTGGGGGCACACTAAGATAAAGACGCAGATCTTAGAAAATTTACTACGTATAGGGCAGAATATATATCAAATGACGAAGTAAAAAATGCTATAATTTCGCTCATATAGCTATATAGGTAAAAATATGAGACACGTTAACTAGGATGTTGTTTAGCGGCATAACCATAGATGTGGTTGAGGTTAGATTTATCAAAAATAGGGAATTTCGCTCATATAGGTATATGGGCTAAAAATACTAATCGTTGGGATGTAGTAATAAGCAGGTATATGGTCAATTTTAGATTTAAGCAAGGAGATGGTCAGTTTTAGATTTAAGCAGGGAGATGGTTAGTTTTAGATTTAAGCAGGGAGATGGTTAGTTTTAGATTTAAGTAGGGAGATGGTTAGTTTTAGATTTAAGCAGGGAGATGGTTAGTTTTAGATTTAAGCAGGGAGATGGTTAGTTTTAGATTTAAGCAGGGAGATGGTTGGTATAATATTTTAATCATACACATGGTTAAAATGTTAATTTAAGCATACATATGGTTAAAAAGCTAGCTCTTTCGTAGATGGTCAAATTTGTGGTTAAAACCCAGCTCTCTCCTTTTATATCTACTAGTAATCTAAGGAATTTTATTTAGTCAATCGAGAATGTGCTGTTTGCAAGGACTTTGTCAGCCCAAATGAGTTCCCCCAAATGCACAAAAGTTAAGAATATTGGGTCATAAAAGTGTTATAGCAGTAAATAAAATCGTAGATAAGATGACCTGATTGTATGAACGAGATTTTAAAAGATGGGCATATTATCATGCTAGAACTTTGTTATATAAAAACTACATATTTATGTAATCTTTCATTGCTATTACACCCTTTCAGCCTCATTGTTCTTGTGTGTAATATTAGACCCTAAAGACTTGTTTTAAAATATACAGCATATCAAGTAACGATCTATAGGTTGATCAGGGTCTGTTATGTTTAAACCATTATCAGAGTTGCAAAACGGAGACAGAATGTTTTTATTCACAACTGGACAGTATTTCAGGAATATTTAAAGGAAAAAGTCTTGTTTCAGTCGAACAAATACCTGATTAAAAACAAAGTTTTTAGTTGTTTTTTTTTTGTTTTTGTTTTTTTTTTCTTTCGAAAACAATGCATATTTTGTTTGTTTGGCATTAAATACAGCTTCATGGTTACAGCCCTTACTATTAATCATGGAAGTACCCACAGGAAATGAAAAAATATATACATAGTAATTATCAGTCTTGATAAAAAAATGTTTACTTGGTAAACCAGCGTGGATAAATTAAAGAAAAAAGATGAAGATTTTTCTTTGCTGGGCAAAACTGACTGAAGGTTATTTAAGAGGAGGCATACAGCACTGATAGATTTGCAAGAAATGTCCTAAGATTACGTGAATTTATCTTTTGTATGCCTTAATAGTTTCATGTCATTCCGAAATCTAAATGATGAATGCTGTTTTTTTTTCTCTCTCTCTCCCATTTTTCTTTTACTGTTTTTATGTCAACGTATTTTCCTGCTCAAGAGAATTTTACTTTAACAAAAGGTTGCCGATTTTCCTGATTATGTTGTTCGTTCCTTCATTCGTTCGTTCGTTCGTTCGCTACTTTCTTTCTTTCGTTCGTTCGTTCGTTCTTTTTTTTTTTTTTTTTTTTTTTTGTCTTTCTGTCTTTTGTGTGTGTATAATCATCATCTGTTCTAGTTTTAATTAAGCGAAAGTTTACATCCATCTCCAATAACTTACACTCGTACAAGAATAGACAACAAAAGAATATATAAACATGTATTTAAAGGTGTACATATAAATCATTTTTTCCTCTTTCTCAAATACTAAAACAAAATAAATGCATTTTTTCCTACTGTCGATAGACTTCAAACTGATTACATTGTTAGTCTCAAACCTTCAATAGTGTAACTGCTAATATACAAAGCGATTCCTGTTGCAGGCAAGCCTTGTTGTCAAAGTTTAAGCTTTAATTCTCCTGTAAAAGCAAGAAGCTGAAAAACTGCCTCTCTTTTTGTATTTTTTTCAAAGCCTTCTGATGTAGTTAAATGCACATTCTTGTTCTTTTGTCTTATCGCTATTATCTAAAGCGCCATTTCGAACTGATAAAAAAACGTCAAAGCATTGCTTTATTTCAGTAACCATAGGATAAAAATAGCCAAAAGTGTCATATCCTACAGTTCTGATATGTTCTTTTCTTAAAATGAAAATTCCCAAATCACATCGAAAAAATGAAGAAAATTTCTTTGTGGCTAAATAATCATAAGATTTTTATACGAGAAAGAGAGACTATGTTGCTGACTAAGCGTCAATTAACAACGAACATGCGTCCATATCTACGTATCCCCTGATCTGCTTGCCAGTTATCGATAATAAATGTAATAATTATATCCGCACACTTTATTACAGTCAGACACGTCATAATTGCGCCCAGGAGCTTGAGGGATGTCCGTAACGATATTTAGTCAATAATCATCTTTCATAATTACTCTACATATTGGGTTCATTGGAACTAATCAGGAATGTCTATGCGTCTTGATGAAATATGATTGATCGTCGGAAATTCTGTGTGTAAGGCAGTCGAAATATACGTTTGTCCCAAACTCGGACGCTTTCGACATTTAAGGACTTGATATCATTACGTAAGAGAGAACAATTAGCCATTACTGAAGAAAATGTTGAAAACATATGTTGCACGTAAAATGACGATAGTAAATTTTAACCCTTAGCGCGACTCACTGACCTTTTTGCGGACAGCGTTGATCAAGATCAGACTGCACAGAACGTGCAGTCTGATCTTGGATCTACAGTGCCCGAGACGGAGATGTATTTTCTTCAAAATTACCTTTGAAATAGGAAAATTTGGGTTTTTTTCTATCGGCTTGAAAGTTTCATTTCTTTTGCTTATCAGGACGAGGGTTAAGACAAGGAGGCATACTGGCTAAGAGTTTTTTCAACATTAAATTAAATTTGAACCAAGAGAGCCATGTATACAACCCTTCAATCGACCAACTACACTTAGAGCATCTGGAAAACGCAGGCGACAGTACGAAATACTAGAACACCATGTATATCGCTTCAGTCAACTTATAGCACTAGCACCTATAAGAAAATTTCCCTCAGTCGTTTTTAAGTACTACTCTATTCCTGACCACTGACTTATAAAGTTATAGGATAGACTGCAATCAGCTATTGCCAGCATAAACAATCGAATTTAGGCAGAGAAGATACTTGCACATGACTAAAAATTAAAGGAAATGCTAACGAAAACTCAAAATATATAAGTACCTTTTCACAACAACTTCAGACTTTCTGAAAGAGCCTAGACTTTGACGAAAACTGCATTCAACAACATGTAATTTGTAGTCTCGAAACTGAATGAAAGTAACTAATTAGTATACGAAAATTGCTTAATAAACTGAATTCTTGAGTATTGATTTTTTACTTTTTGCGTTTGCCTTTATACTATTTTTATTGATTCGTTTAGTTGCTTGGTTCTGTACTTCACAGTTGTATAATCGTGTTTTCTTCTATTCAAAATCAGGGCTTTAAATCACACTGTGACAGTAAACAAAGTCACGTTTTTCCGGGCTTAGATTGGTTTTTACATTCTTATACTTTATCTATTCTACAGAAGTTGTTTCTATTTTTAAAAAGCAAGTCAGTAATTTTTCCGAAAAGAAAAATCAAATCCAAACTCTGGAACGACCAGTATTTCATTTTTGAATTTTTACAATGGTAAACATCCCATTTTCACTCTAAGAAAAAGGTATAAAAATGTTGTTTTATCTTGTAACATTCGATAAAATCATGGTCACGCAAAGAAGGAATTTTATAGTAGAATATATATGTATCGTAGATTGACGTGTTTTCGATACGTACCCATTTTCAATACCTTGAGATAACTCCGCTTGTGGTGACAACCGGAAGTAGAATGACGTCACCCATTGTTTACTCAAGGTACTCGGAAGCAGCAGTCACTGCTCAACGATAAAACAATAAAAAGTGCGTCAAAAGTAAGAGATTGATAATTATTTCCATCAAGAATTCTGTAAAATCATGATTTTTGCTATTACCTTTTTGAGGTTGCATAGCAACTTCGGTATGATACGTATTAAGACAAAAATTTACAAGAGGAATACATCAAGGGGATATCCCTTCGTCTGCTTTCAGAAAGTTAATGTCATGTGACCACGATATCCCTAGAAATACGGGGTGGTTGCAAAATTTACCCACCTTATTGCTTTGATACTCTTTTTCTCACTGTAGGGAAATGAGGTTTTTCTACTACTATTTTGAGTGCTGATACAGTACTAACTTGAATTTAAAAAATGCCCTTATACTTTTTTTCTGACAGTTTATATGTTCTGGTCTTATAGTATTATCCGTCATATTTTATATATTGTATAAAAAAAAAATGGGCAGCACCTTTACATGAACTCTTCATTTTGCAGATACATAAAGTACCTAAAACTTGTCAAGGTCAGTCTATTTATAGCACTTAACGCTTACTCCATTATTATGTTGTTTATGAATGTTTTGAATTATATAAAAGTAGGTTTTCTCGTTTAAGTGATAGAATTAAAGTAGGATGGATTGTAAATAACGCATGATTGTCATTTATACTCGAGTATTTTTTCTTCATGCATTTTGCGCTTAGGGTATCGAATACATGTCAATCCTCGATATATATGAAAACTTCAGAAATAGCCATAAACTTACCAGCATGAGAAAACATTAATGCAAATGATATGTAATTATAGTGGCCAGTTATTTATGATTTGTCATGGTAATTTTTTAGCGACAAACTATTGAACATGTAATTATATACACAGAGCTGAAATATCAGAGCATTCAAGGTCCTTCAGTTATTTATTACTTTCACAACAAAGTATCTCTTTACCACAGAATCCCTAACCTTAACGACCAAGAATTTTAACATTGTGGGAAAAGAAGAAAAAAAAAGGCTGGGTACCAGCATTTTCTCCTTTTCCCACAATGTTTTCTACCCTATTAAATACATAAGTCATCTTTTGTGCCATATCTAATTTGTCGTCTACAAATGGTTTCAATTTGATGGAGTCCAAAATTTTGGCGTTTGGTTAACCCTTTACCAAACAATCCCTGGTTTTTACGACCCTTAGAAAGTAGCCCTTTGAAAACATTGTGGGAAAAGAAGAAAATGCTGGTAACCGGCATTTTCTCCTTCTCCCCCAAGGTTTTCTACCCTGCTGGAAACACATTTCAATATATGAGTTAAGTTTATTTTGTCGTCTACAAGTGCTTTCAGTTTGACCAGTCTAAAATTTTGCCGTTTAGTAAAGAGTTGAGAGGTATACGAGGGTTGTCTCAAAACTCCGTGACAAATTTTATAAACAGGCCATTTTTAGCGTCAAGACATTCATGTTCACATATTTCATACATGAAGATGATATTTCACTTTATATTAAGTCTCCAACAAAATATTAGCTTTATTTTTACTTTAAATTCACACAGTCTATAAGGAGGTGTCATTTCCCGGCGCACGTCATTTTCTCCAGATACGTTTTTGTATGAACTCAAATCGCGCACGAATATTTTCAATATTTGACATTATTTCTGCTTCATATTACACGAACGTCTTTTTCTGAAACTTTGATTTCATCACAGAAAATTTGAATGTGATCCCGTAAACAACAGACAGTTTGTAGACAAACGAAAAAGGTCAGTAGAAAATAGGAAATTTGAAATGACGACGCCAGAAAGATCGCGCGGCGCAGCAGACCGTTAAAAAATTTTTGTGCCGATCTTGGAATGACGACCGTCCAGACTATAAAACAAATTTGGCGTACTGAAAAGTTTAACAAAAAAAAATTCTTGAGCACTGGCCTAAAAGTGGCATGGCTGGAAACAGACTTAAGGACTGATGAACGCCAGAAAGAACAGGAAGCACGAAGTCGTGGCCAATTTCTTAAGATACAGAGACGTGTGATTTGATGAAGAGATGCATTTTGCAGATCGGAGACAAACAGTCAGAGAGATATCGTCGTTAATTGCCATTTCAAAGTCTTCTGTACACAGAATACTTAGGGACAAGTTAACATGTCACGATTTTGCGCGAGATGGGTTCCACGTTTGTTGTCTGATGAAAACAGACAGAGAAGGTTCACACGTCGCTTGAGTTTCTTGCTTGAGTTGAAGCAGACAACACCCTTTTGGATCCTCTCTTTATAACGGATGAGAGGTGGTTACACTAACCCGAAGGAAAGCGGCTATGGAAGACCCGTGGGATCGCTCCGTACAAGAAGGCAGAAATTTCTACTTGGATTTCACAAATTCCGAGATTTGGTTTCTCTGGATTTTGCCAACTTCCTGCAGCGTAAGGAGGATTTACGAGGTCCCAAGTTCGATTCCAGCGATGAACTGATGTCTGCTTCATTTGCTTTAAAGAGAGGTCTGACAGAAATGACAGTTTTTGACAAAAAGACATCGCAAATGCGTTGAGTTTTACGAAGAATATTTTAACAAAAGCGCTTGAATTGAACATTGACGTCGTTATTGACGTTTGACGTGCGCCGCAGTGCGAGCACTTGTTGTGGTATTTATGCTAAAACTTTTTTATTTGTAAAGATTTTTGTGCGATTTTTGATGGAAATGTTTGGATCATATGTATTAAAAACATATCTGAAAATAGCGTTTGTAGCGTTTCATTTTCTTTTGATAATGAACTTGTCACGGAATTTTGGGACAACCCTCGTACTTCTTGGTAGTAACGTTAGCAATACCAACGTACATTTAGTTAAAACTGACAGTATCAGTTTCAGCGATATACTCTCTGTATAGAGCAACATCGAAACTCGACAGTTGTCTGCTGATAGCTACATGCCAATATTATCTATTTTCAGTTTCACTGCTTTTCTCATAGAGCTTCAAAAATGTGATGTGGCAAGTTGACTGATTGGAGAGGTAAAGAAGTGGAAAAATTTCACCTAGAAAACACAGCTATATCTCTGGGTTAACAAATAATAAGCGGACAGAAAATGATAGAACTATTGGAGGCTTAACAGTGTCTGTTCAATAATATACGATACTGATAAAAAAAAAAGAAAAAACGGGGGGAGAAAATCTAAGATGCTAGAGAGATCTTATTGATGTTTTTTTCCCCCTTCCAGATAGATGTGCGTGAACATTGTGTTTTTTTATTAAATGTGCTTGGAGTTTACGATGAGGCATCAGAAATCGAGACGCGTGCTTCCGATCTTTGTTCTGTTTCTGCATTGTACCGACAAGACGTAGCATAAGAGACTCTTACGTCTTCGATAAAACATGCCGAATATGTTACTAGAATACCTGAAAATGGATTTCAAGAAATATGGATTGTGGTGTTGGTTGTTCCTCTATTTTGGACCGGTTATGTGTTTTAATAATTTTCAGCCAGGTACTTTCTTGTTGGAAAGCAGGTAAGTTAATATACATTATGACTGTGAGAATGGTTTGTGTGTACAGCGAGTTCCTTAACCCTTGACCAAACAATCCCGTGTTTTAACGACCCAATGGATCTATCCTTTTGAAAACAATGTGGAAAAAGGAGAAAATGCTGATTATCAGCATTTTCTCCTTTTTCAACAATGTTTTCTACCCTATCAGAGAACTTCATATCCTTTATGCCAATTTGAAAATTGCAGTTACTTTTAATTTGGACAAGTCAACAAAAAGATGTTTGGTAAAAAGTTAACACATTTCCTCATACAAATAATTTACTTCGTTTCACAGCAGACTACTTTTCAAATATCATAACAAAATAAGCAAATATTTTCTCCTCTTTTCACAACATTTTTATTTATATTTTAATCTGTACAATTTTAATTTTTACGTTATTTAAATTTTACCTATTTTACATGCATATCTACAAAGTAAAGAAAGGATCACAACTTGTTTGAGGGAGTTATGAGTTAAATTAATTACCCCCTATTATCGTATGTGAAACATCTTCAGACGGTAATAGGTTTTCCGCATGTTTCGGGATTTTTAATTGATAAGATTTACTGGCTTGTAGAGGATGCGCTGTATTTTCGAGGAAAATGTTTTCAAACCTGCTTGTAAAAACAGTCTTGAACAGCAGTTTATTTCAAGACAAGCACAAAGTTTTACATAGTCACAAAAACAGCTGCACTAATCAGAAAATATAACGCGATCTTAAGCGAGTATGACGGCGAGATTGGTATACATGTACGAGTATATGTGTTGTAAATTCGGCAAAGTTATAAGATACGTCTCATATAACTTAAAACTATTACATGGCAGTACTTAACATATAGTTGCCAACTGGATGGAAAGAAAGGAAAGAAAAAAAAATAGATAAATAAACAAATTAGACATGTAGGCTTAGGGTGTTCTTACAAATATCAAAGGCGCCTTAGACGAAACTTGTCGAATTAAAGACCTGTCTTCCTTACTGAAAGACTTAAATGTCAATGAAAGTTCTTCGGTTATATACGAAAAGAAAATGCTAGACTTAGCAGTGTTAGAAAGTTAAAGAGGACATATTCAGACATTAACAACAATGAAAGAAATGTTCAAGTAAAGACTATTCTGGCCAGATATAAATCGCCCAAAAGCTGAAAATGTAACGCAAACATCATTTTACAATCTCCATTTCCTCTGATGTAGGCCTGTATTGTCCCAAAAAGCCCTTTAAGGAATTTTAAACCGGAGTATGGTTTTGCAACTTTTTTATTTATAAAAAATCTTATCAAAGGTTGTTAATTTTCTTTAGTGTACAAGGATGGCTTTAAAACTTCAATTTGGATAGAAACACATGTGGAAAACACGAGGAATTAATGAGGGTTTGTTTCTGTATCTTTTCTGCAAATATTTCCATACCGTTAGTAACGGTATAGCCAATTGAGCTAAACAAGGGAAAAATATATTTTAGCCATGCTCTGTGAAAAAGGGAATTAATGCATCTGCAAAAAGTATCGACCCAGGTCAGCCTGTGCGGATTGCACAGGCTGACCTGTGCCGAAACTTTTTGCTTTTTAGCATTTTAATTGCATGTACAAGGGCCATTCTACAGCCGGTTGTTAGACAAAATGAATTTTATGGATACCTAATTATGTAATGTCTTGCTTGGCATGATGAATCATGGAGATACATTGAGCCTTCTTTTGCGAGAGCATGGCTTATATATTTCTAATTGATTGTGTGGTGTTTAACGCCGTTTTCAACATTATTTCAGTTATATCGCGGCGGCCAGTGCACCTATCCATGCGTTCCTGGAGGCTCTTCTACCAGTACTTCGCACTATTTTCTTTCCAAGCCACTGGCTGCTTTCCCACATAATCATCGTCGAAACAATGATCAGCGGTGGGAGAGGAATGAATCCTGTCGCAGTGACTATCATCAATCCTCGGAAAGAAATTGGCCGAGCCAGGGGTCGTAGCCAGGGATCGAACCCTGGACCTCGTGTTCTCAAGTCCTGCACGCTACCGACTGAGCTACCGGGGCTCGGCTATATATTTCTAATGAATGACAATGTCATTTGGCTCCCTATCTCAGTGGTAGGGTTATTGAATATGGTTTTTAAGGTCTAGGGTTTGCGTCCCACTGAAGCAAATGTTTTCAGCGCTATTTTGTTTCTTCTTTTTTTAAATCTCAATCAAGGATGGGGCACCCTAATGGGATATGTGTAACATCGCCTTTCATCGCCTAAAAAACGTATGAATTCGGCAAAGACTCGGGTAATCCGGAATCGCTCGGTCGATAGACGCTGGTTCCCCGCATCGATTACGGATTGCCCGAGTCTTAGCCGAATCCGTACGATTTTGGCGATGTTTCACGAATCCCATCAGGGTGCCCTATCCTTAAGGGTAAACGGTCACGCCCTTTTAATTTTTCCTAACAAAACTCCTCACCCTCCTCCACCCCCATGGTAAAGATCTGGTTATAAGCCTCTTGAAAAAAAATCTTCAATAAAAGACAGGATATAATTAACAAAAATACAGATTATGATGAAAGATTTAAATTGAAAATTTAAGAGTTGTAGTTTTTGTTTACACCAGTATTAATTAATATGAGCAATGCTCTATGAAAAGGGGGCATAATGCATCCACAAAAAGTATCCACCTATGTCAGCCTGTGCAGTTCGCGAAGGCTAACACGGGTAGAAACATGGTCAATTCTCTGTTTGCCAAAGAACCCGTGTACCTCTTGATTTATTCGGTTATCAGACAAATTGTTCCACAACTATGTGATGTCCTGTTTGGTACAATCCATTACGAATATGCATTAAACCCTCTTTTGCAGGAACACAACTTATAGCCATTCAACCATTTAGTTTTTTTTTTTTCTAAACAGTTGTTCATTAGACACCTTTGGAAGTATCTTTGTAGATATGAATAATCAGACTGATAAGATATCTTGCATACATACGTTGCTACGTATGGCCTGCAACACGCAAAAAGGGGCATTCGGACATTTGCGTAAAGTGTCGTCACGGATCAGCCTGCACAGTTCACGCAGGCTAATCTGAGACGACACTTTCCGTTTTTATGTAATTTTCTGTTTTGCGCAAGTCTAATGTAGAACAAAATGTAATGAAGTTGTAAAGTGCCGTCCCGGATTAGCCTGCGCGGACTGCGCAGGCTAATCTGAGACGACACTTTACGCAAATGTCCGAATGCCCCTTTTCGCGTGTTGCAGGCCAATTATAAAACATCGTTGAAAAAAAATTAAAAAGTGCTTGGAGGAAGCAATTCCTTTTGTTTTTCATTGTTTTAAGGAGGGGCCTGCTGTATGACGAAAGAAGTAGAAGCTATCTTCAAGCACCTTGGAAGAAGGTTACATTGAAAACGATAATGTATCACACATTTGATGAAAATAGTTTTTGAAAGTAAAAACATGTTAAATACATTTGCACATAAAAATCGTTATAATACATTTATAAAGCACACCCAATTCCTTGATAACTACTGGTAGACATTACCAACGGCTGCAAGTGTAACATAGTATAAACATTTGTAAGATAGGAAAGTATTCTTAGTTCTTATAAAATGGAAAGACTGTGGAAAACGCCATTGCTTGTAATAGGTAATGGCTCCTTTTTCCACAATTTTTCAAAAGCTGTCGACATAAGGAAGTATGACAGGACTGCGCTCGTATCGAAATGGGTAAAAGAATACTTCGGGGTTGTTTTTTATTGAAAATACAGCTGTTTCTTCTTCAGTAAAATGATGTTTTTCGAATCATATGTTCTAGGACATTTTTGGCAGTATCACTTCTCTGAAATACGTCGTAATTTTTTTTTAAAGAATTGATTAAAAATTTGTTGTCAATCCAGAAAATGGAAAACAATTAGGCTGACAGGCTGATAAGCGCGGCTCAAGGACTTTCAGGGGACAGTGCAGATCAAGATCAGACTGCACAGAACATGCAGTCTGATCTTGGATCTACACTGTGCGATTAAGAGATATTTTTTCACCAAAAATAAGTTTGAAATAGTAACATTTCGGTTTTTACTATCGGTTTGAAAGTTTCATTTAACTTACTTAGCAGGATAATGGTTAGGGTAGTAGACCCCTAACGCTTCTAGTGCAACATGGAATAAAATTTCTTGTTAGTTGATAAATAAGAATTTATACTGATATAATACTTTTGCACATTTTTAACCGACCAGAAATTCCTTTGATGTCTATCTTGAAATTATTTGTTGATACTTTTGTTAGTTTCCTGAAAAGGGAGGTGATTATTATCTCCCTTTGTAATGAGAACATAGTGGTTTTAGATTTATAAATGATAATTCTAAGAAAGAAAAACAGAAAAACACAAAGGAAAAAGTGGCTCAGTTAAAGTAGTACAATAATACTCATTTTTAATCATAGCAAATTTCTTTAGAATAATATTATAGTTGAAATAGCTGTTTTCCATTAGGGGTCCACTACCTTAAGGAAGCTTTCTGTTTTTAACATAACCTTTCCAATTCCTCCATGCCTTGTGATATTTAAGAAATAATCTTTCTATCGTGGTTTAACGTTCAATAAACCACGGCTGTGAGTTATGAGGCACAATAAATAATCCACAAGGGCGATAGCCCTAGTGGATTATTCATTGCGCCTCATAACTCACAACGTGGTTTATTGAACGATAAATCACGATAGAAAGATGATTATTTCGATTCTAACATGACCAACACTTAATGAAAGGAAAACAAGTTCATACTTAGAGTAAAAACGTGGATGCAGATTATATTCCATTGAATAACTTTCTTACTTTATATACAGAATGACGTCACTCTACATAGAATGACGTAGATTCACCACGCTTTCGTTGCACTGTGTTTATAGAGCCGAATTCACGTGTCATGTTAGAATAATCCTTGTACTGCTAAAAAACTAAAATGAAATTTTCAGTTCGATAGTTCAACTCGTAATATTGCTATTTCAAGTATATGTTTTGGGGAATGATATATCCTTCTCGGACAGTGTAGATCTTAGATCAGACTGCACGTTCTGTGCAGTCTGATCTTGATCTACACTGTCCGCAAAAGGTCAGTGAGTCGCGCTTAGCAGCTTAAGGGTTTAAAAAAAAAAAAGAAAGAAAGAAAGAAAGAAAAAAAAAAGATATTGGAATTCGAATTAGGAAGTCTTATTTGGATTGAATTACTTAGTTTGTTCTAGAATTATTTCTTTGGCAACGGATATAAATATATATGAGCTGTGCTCTGTGAAAAGGGGGTTTAATGCATCTGCGAACAGTATCGACCCAGGTCAGCCTGCGCAGTCCGCGCAGGCTGACCTGGGCCGAAACTTTTCGCTATTGGTCAATTTTCTGTTTGTCAAAGAACCAGTCTACCTCATGATTAAGTCAGTTATTTAAAAATGTAGCTCTTATGGATCCATAATTACGTGACGACTTGGGCTGGTATCATGTATCACGGTGATGCATTAAGCCCCCTTTTGCCAGAGCATGGCTCATTTAATAAAATTGCAATTTGCAGGTTATAGGTTTAACCATTTACCACACAATCCCGCTCTCGTTCAGGAATGGAATAACATTCTTGATGCAATGATTTTACGTTATGTAAGGTCTATGCGACGTCGAATAATTGCCTGTATCGACAGCAGAGGTGGCCATACAAGATAGTGATTGAAAAATTACAAGAACTTTAAGAAAAACCTAACTTTAATGTTACCTTAGTCTTTGAGTACTTTTGCAACTTTGATTTTAGTACCACCTTCATTTAAACTGCAAAAACCTAACTTAAACTTTCTGTTAGTCAAAATCTGATTAGCCTGGCATTACAAGAACTTTAAGAAAAACCTAACTTTAATGTTACCTTAGTCTTTGAGTACTTTTGCAACTTTGATTTTAGTACCACCTTCATTTAAACTGCAAAAACCTAACTTAAACTTTCAGTTAGTCAAAATCTTATTAGCCTGGCATTTTCTACAGACTCTGAACTAAAGTATGATACCAAATTTGTTGGTCTTCAGTAAAATATGCGACGAGAAATAAAAGAAAATTAAGTGCACACTTATTTATGGAATTGAGTATATTTATCAAAATATTCGTCTCCTGCTTGTATTGATACTGCTGTTGCTGATGCTTTTGTTGTTATTGTTTTTTTTTTTTTTTTTTTTTAATTTGCATAAACCGGAGTAAAAGGTTTTAAAATCGTATTCAAATTCAGTATGTTGATGTACATATTTTCAAAGAAATACATTGCTTTTAAGCTCCATTTCATACAACTGGGGTTGTACATAACTTTTATGAAGAAAAGTTAGCGGATGGTAGTTTTTGTCCCGTGGACTTAATGCATGAAAAATAAAAATAATAAAAAATAGAGATACATATAAAAAATTGCCATTTAGAGATTTTGCATAAACCTAAATTTTTTTCATATAACCTCCTTTGTTTTCAGCGTAATACAGCAATTACGGATTTTCTTATCTTACACACGTTTTAGACAAGCATTATGTGACGTGATATTTATGTGACGTCATCTTGTACTATTTTCAGAGATGTGATTTGGGTTACATTCATGGAACATACAACGCGTGCGTGTATGCTTTTGCATAATCTGACCTATAGCTTGTCAGATATCGTTATGTGATTAAAAAAAATAACATTTGTTGAATCTAGATTAAATTTTATTGAACTGGTCTATAAAAAATGTTATTAAGCTTGTCAAAGGCTCACTTAATGACATTTTTTTTCTAGACTCGTTCAATAAAATTTTATCTCAAATGCCAAGCTATGTCAGATCCTATATATCTCTCCGTAGATATAGTTCGATCATCTTAAAGAAACCCATGTCGAAACGGTGTGGCTCCAAAGAGTTGTTTGTACGAGGTACCACGTACGTAAATACAACAACTTATCAATGTATGACAGAAAACAGGGAATTTCCATGGGGAATTTACATCGTTGTTCAGCCGGATCTCTTATTTAACTCTCCCAAATTTTATTGAACATATACGCATTTTATTTCTTGTTTTGTGTGTACTTTGCTGGGCACTACGCCATCTGTTCTTTGAAGTTTCCAATTTCATATACAATAACCATTAAGAGGTCCATGCTTTCGGTGCATCCCTGTAGGTACAATTGGTTCATAATTTCTTGCTACACTTTTGTTTGTTGATCAATTAGTTAAATGAAATATAACTTTACATGGTCTATGCCCCAATCAGGCATCATTGACATGAAGTATGTACATGTATACATCAGCAGTAATTTCATGATGTTTCACATTGGAAATTATTTTTACCCACGACTTCGACCAAGCATTTAAGATTCTTATAGATAGATAGATAGATAGATAGATAGAAACGGACGGACGGATGGATGGATGGAACATACATACAGTCTGTCTCTGTCTGTCTCTGTCTCTGTTTCTGTCTCTCTCTGTCTCTCTATCTGTCTCTCTCTCTCTCTCTCTCTCTCTCTCTCTCTCTCTCTAAATTAACTGATATATTTCAAATCACAATAAAACTTTTTTTTTTTTCATTTTGAAGATCGATTTCCTCAACAAAAACATAGAGACAAAATTACCCCCCATAGCACACTTTGAGAATCATTAAAATAGTGCAAAATGAAAATACAAAGCTTGTTTCAGGTAGGCAATCAAACATGTTCCTTAAAAGACAGATTTATTTTACATTTAATGCATGCTTTCACACACATTAACAACTGCAACTTGAAGTCTCAATAACTTGAATGCAATCCCACTTACATGGTCTCATGCCAAAATATTTGAAATGGGTTATAATGACTACCAGAAGGCAGTTAGGCATAACTTTTATGCCATAGTATAAGATCCAAAACTAGACTGTACAGAAGAAGCAGTTTGATCTTGGGTCTGCACACGATATTTTAATAGGCATACTGATTAATCCTTTACAACACTATCCCGAGTGTTGACGGCCGTAAGGTAAAGGACTTTTAAAACATTTTGGGAAAAGGGGAAAATGCTGGTAACCGGCATTTTCTCCTTTTCCCACAATGCTGTTTACCCTGTCAAAGAATTTTGGTACATTTGTGCTCCTTTCGATTTTGTCATCTGCAAAAAACGTTCAATTTGGAAGAGTCTAAAATCTGTGAAAGAGTTAATAAAGAGTTAAAAAGCTTTAAAATACAGCGCAACTGTTTGCGAGTCATAGATTCCATGCAAGTCTAAAAGCATACAACTTGCATTCCGAGAAGTGTGTTGTAGCTTTCGTTTTATGGTATAGCTACATAAAAAGGAGAGAAAGACAATGAAATACTACAATTCAAAGCTTTGACGAATACCAGAAAATCGCCCTTCAATTTTGCAATATCAGTACAATTTTTACTGACTTCACAGTATAGCCGAGCAAGGTAGTTTTTGACCTACCTCTTGGTATTGTTATTATAATCGAATGACTTGGTATTGTAATTATAACCGAATGAAAATAATAAAAATCACTTTTCGATTGGTCAAAAAATTAGGCCACGGCTATTCTGCTTACCCTTAGAGGCCAACATTGTATTTGCGGGCACATTTATGACACCAATCTACAAGCTTTGCGTATGCTAATCGGTACCAATGGGCCTTTGTTCACAGCTAAGCAAATGACTATGATAGGGTTTTTTTTTTTTTTCATTTTTGGTACTATTTGATAATTTACAACTTCTTTAAGCGTTGCTATACAGCCTGTTACGACCCACAAAAGAGTCGCAGTATTCACATTCAAGTACCTTTTACGTTGTGAACATTTTCAAAAAAAGATATGTCATATTTATATTTCATCCACATCATAAAGTCAGCCGAGAATTTAAGTGTTGGAGTTTGGTAACATTAGCATCGTTAAGGAAGGAATTATAATGAAAGAAATGAGCTATGTTCTGGCAAACAGGGGTTTAATGCATTTTCCGTCATGCATTATACTAAGTAACTGATCACATAATTATAATAATATATCATTATAAAATCCAGATTGTCTATCAACCGACTGCACCATTAGGTACAACGGTTCTTTGACATACAGAAAATTGATCAACAGCAAAAAATTTCGACCCAGGTCAGCCTGCGCAGACTGCGCAGGCTGACCTGGATCGATAGTTTTTGCAAGTGCGTTAAGCTCCTTTCAACAGAATATAGCCCAAATGGAAATTTAGTATTATTAAGCTGAAGGAATTTCAGTTGCGTGATCCCTTGCACTCGTTTCAATTAAGATCTCAGAAAACTTGGCTCTACGAAAATGATGTATGCATCAACGTTCGTCAAATAGTTCAACTGGAAATGTAATTATTTCTTTGCATCAAATACAGTGATACATTTTTCAAATTCTAGGCTGTCATCGAAAGGTTCAGTTACAATTGCAAATTCTCCTATCGCTATCTACGCACATTGCAAATGCAGGTCTGAATAGAAATATTTACATAACTTATCATCTAGAAAGTTTTTCGACATAACTGCCGGTTACCAGCATATTCACATTTTCCCATAATGAATTAAAAGGCCGTTAAAATTCAGAATTGTGTGGTAAAGATTTACTCAAGTGTTACACAATCACTTCGGAGCTGCTTCAATCTGGCGAAAGAGGGCGCGTCACTAATTCTAATCCGAGTGAAAGACTAGGTTTAAAGATACATGTTTACTCGTTTTCATCGAGTTTTTTCTTTAAACCAATTTATCTTTACTTTATGAAACTATCATCATTCTTGTATCTTCATGCCAAGTGTTAACCCTGATGGTTGCACGGTTGCACAGATTACGACGGATAGAAAATGCATTTCATTCTCTGGAGGCTATTCAAGACATCACTGTGGTTGCTTCCGGTTTTAAATCGAAGACAAATCACTTGAGTTTCTTTATCCCATACATCTTATATGAGCCGTGCTCTGGCAATAGGGGGCTTAATGCATCTCCGTGATACATGATACCAAGCAAGTCATCACATTAATAATATTATGGATCCATAATAGAGACTTCTTTCTTTTCTTTTTTTTTTTTTTTTTTTTTAACAACCTACTCAATCATAAGGTAGACTGGTCCTTGAATATATACAGAAAATTTACCAGTAGCAAAAAGTTTAGGCCCAGGATTCCGCACAGGCTGACCTGGATCGATACTTTTCGCGGATATATTAAGCCCCCTTTTTACGGAACACGGCCCATATCGATCTTTTATCTTTATTTACACAGCTGTCTAGATTCTACACATTTTCAAGTTTTAACACTGTTTGTTTACTTTCTGGCTGTAAAGATGTATCTTTAGATTTAACATTTAATGTTGCATTCCCTGCTTTGAAGATCCTTTTAAGTTAAAAAGCTTTTACTGTAAGAATATGGAGTGCAATTCGTAGGATCTTTGCTACACAATGTTTATTAAGACGGTATATCTGTATTGTCCGATATCTTATAATATTCCTAAGAAAACAGCCCAGAGGCCGTATGCACCAATTCTATCGAATGGCATTACAATGTCAAGTCGATAGAGTTTTCTAAAATGCAGAAGAACGCAATTTCTGACCGGCTAAAACCAGATGGTTCTGACAATCAGAAATTGTATTTCTATCTCAATTTAAAGCCAGAATTAGACAAACATTGTAGCTATTTTATACAAGTGCTCTTGCCTGTTTTACTTGCTCTGTAACCGCTTGCTAAGCATGCTGTCTTTTCATTAAACACTTGCCCTTTGAAATGAGACGCTAAGAAGATAAAGGGCAAATTTACGACAACTTTAATAACGCAGGTTTGCAATGAAGGAGCACCAAAGAAAATCAATTATAACTACGTCTTTTCCTTTGCTTTTATCGTTTGTCAATCGTTACAAGTTCATCCGCTTTATGCCCTTAAAATTTCTTCCTCTGAGATTGCTCAAATAGTGTCCATTATTTCATGCTTTCCGGTAGTTTATCGAGAAATAACGATGGAATATTGTTCGATATTTCATGGTTACGACCAGTGAAAAATACCGATTTTATTTTCTAACTCTTCAATTTAAGGTGGAAACGGTAGTTCCCGCGCACCAGTTACCTAGGTAAACAGCGCGTGCCATTCCACCAGATGGAAATATGACGTAATTTACCCTACATTTCTCGCGCTGTACATAATATTGTAATGCGTTGTTATGCAGAGGGGGTACGCCACGGGGAATTACCGAAAACAACTGTACTGGATTTTGACGCAAGTCCCCCCATAAGCGATTTAGAAGCATGAAATAAATAGATTTTTTTTTTCGGTGAAAGATCGAAATTAATTTCATCGAATGAACATCATCGGTAATATCTTCACGAGTGGCGCAGCAGCCAATTGTGAAGATATTACCGATGGTGCTCACTCGATGAAATAAATTTCGATCTTTCACCAAAAAAAAAATCAAATATCCTGTATTTACTTAGGAATATGCTTATCTATATCCTGACTGAAACCTCTGACGTGCATTATAGAGAAAGTAGACTTTGATCAGACTGCACCGTCATTCTTGTTCTCATAGAGTCTGATCTGTCTATTCTTTGGTTTCTTTGAAACTTGCCGAGCCCAGTGGCGGAGTCGATAGCATACAGCACTTGAACCAGGGGGTCGCTGGTTTAAATTCCCAGCTCGGCGACTTTCTCTCCAAGGGTTGATGATACATATAGTCATTGCGACAGGATTCATTTCTCCGTTTTCGCTTATCATTATTTCAACGATGGATATGTAGGAAAGCAGCTTGTGACAAATACTGAGTCTAGGTAAAAAAAGAATTAAACTCCAGGAAAGCACAAATATTGTACTAGCCGCCACGATATATATGAACTAATGTTGAAAACGGCGTCAGGCACAATAAAAAAAAAAACAAACAAGTTGTTTGAAATCAAGCTGGTCGAGTGATGTGAACACTACGGAAGCTTTGAATAACTATTTCCGTTTTATCCTTCTATCTTTGGATGAATTGATGTGATCTTTGAAGGTCAATTGGGCCACCAAAAAAGACAAGGCCTGTGTCATATTTCAGACATCTGTATTCTAATACCATCAGACATGGTCTATGTAACGTTAGAAAAGTCGATACTGCCAATCCGTGCAGTTACCAAAATGACAAATCAGACTCATAGGCAAATAATAAAACGATGGTTTTTGGCTAAAATGAATTGTATTAGATGCCGAGACGTTTTTTTTTTTACGTCATAAGCTCTTTGATTGACATAGGCGAAAATAGAGACTTTTGTGGAAGGCATAGATCGAGATCAGGTAGCAGAGAACGTTCAGTCTGATCTTGAATCTATATCTTCCGTTTGTTAATGCAAGCCTGTAAGATCTTTTCTTTCTCTGAGTTTCACTGGATTTTATTTTAAACCGGTGGAAAAAGGTCGAGCCTATATATTTGGCGCTAGCAGAGTTAACCCTGATCATGTTAAAACACTTTAAATGAAACTTTCAAGCCGACAGTAAAAACCCAAGTTTTGCTATTTTAAAGGAATTTTTGGGGAAAAAGATATCTCCTTATCGGACAGTGTAGATCCAAGATCAGACTGCACGTTCTGTGCAGTCTGATCTTGATCTACAGCGTCCGCAAAAGGTCAGTGAGTCGCCCTTAGCAGCCTAAGAGTCAAACGCACTCAGCGTCAGACAACGGGGATTTGATTATCCTGTTTAGTTCTACGATATATCAGACAAACAGACAAATTATGTAAGTATCGGAGCTTAATCCAAATATGTAAAATCATTCAGTCACGGCGAAAAGCCTTAAAGCCTCGTTGTGAAACTGTCCTTTTTTTTTCCACGGGGTGTGTGTGTGTGGGGGGGGGGGGGGGGAAGAGAAAGAAAAGGGGATCTGTGATTTACTTTATGCGTTAAGCATAATATATCAAAATGTTTGTTTTTTGAAATAATTCATTCCCATGTCTCGCCGTGTCGGACCGTCAACACTTAAGGACCTTAGTGGAAATAAGGGATCCTTTCTCTTTTTTGTGATATCATTGGTGCTGATGTGCATGATCTGGTTCTGTGCATTTCCACCATATTTGACTTTTTATTTGAATATGTTATGTCTGTTAAAACTATATTATGTACATTCAGTGCTAAATAAAATAAATAAATAAATAAATAAAAGGGGAATGTCAGAATACACGAAGAATGTAGATTCAGATTAGACACTGTGCTCTGGCGGTCCTATCATGATTTTCACTTTCCAAAAAAGCAACTGAAACTTACTATTCATCGAAAGGGCAAACGCCGTTAATAGCCTGCAACACGCGAAAATGGGCATTCGGACATTTGCTTAAAGTGTCATCCCGGATCAGCCTGCACACTCCGTGCAGACTAATCCGAAACGGCGCTATCCGTTTCTAGTAATTTTCTGTTTTGCGCAAGTCTACTGTGGGAACATTTGAACATTTTATTCCTTTTAAGTATTTAAGGTCTCCGGCCCATAATACAACACTTGGAAACAAATACAATAATATTGAAATGATATAATGATATATGAGCCAAGCTCTGTGAAAAGAGGGAAAAAATCTAACGCAGGCGTAAAGTACCGTCTCAGATCAGCCTGCGCGGACTGCGCAGGCTGATCCGAGACGACACTTTACTCAAATGACCGAATGCCCCTTTTCGCGTGTTGCAGTCCAAGTGGTCGATTAAATCAGAACCCATTGTACATAGTGTAATTGCTTTCAGACATTTGAGTCAAGAACTGTGAAAAGGGGGATTAATGCATCATAAAAAAGATAAAATAAAAAAGTATCGACCCATGTCAGCAAGCGCAGTCCACGCAGGCTGACATGGGTCGAAATCTTTTTACTATGGGTAAAATTTCTACGTGCCAAAAGGCCATGCAATTTTATGATTCAGCCGGTTTTTAGACAGAATCAACCAATACTATGTGACGGCATACTTGCTATAATGCATACCAAAGATGCCTTAAGGTAGTAAACCCCTAACACTTCTAGTGCAACATGGAATAAAATTTCTTGTTAGTTGATAAATAAGGATTTATACTGATATAATACTTTTGCACATTTTTAACCGACCAGAAATTCCTTTGATGTCTCTCTTGAAATTATTTGTTGACACTTTTGTTAGTTTCCTGAAAAGGAAGGTAATTATCATCTCCCTTTGTAATGAGAATATAGTGGTTTTAGATTTATAAATGATCATTCTAAGAAGGAAAAAGTGGCTCGGTTAAAGTAGTACAACAATACTCATTTTTAATCATAGCAAATTTTGTAGGATAATGTTATAGTGGAAATAGCTGTTTTCCATTAGGGGTCTACTACCTTAAATCTCCTTTTCGACCTTTTTTGTAACACACTTTTAAAATGGCTATATCACTTACGTTCACTAATGCTTAACTAATGCTACAGTTCGGCGAACATCTTTTTAAACACATTTGTATTTAAGCTATTTGCTAAGAAAATCAGTGAGCCGTCTTTCTTTCGGGAAAATTGAAAACTGATTTTGAACATCGTAGGCGGGATTAGAATAACAGCTATATTTGTTCTGGCGTCATCTTTGATAAAATAAATATAAAATAAGACCCCAAGAGTGAAAAATTGCTAACCTTGGACACATTTATAAACGCTTATCGCAAAATCCTGTTTGAAGGCTGGTTTTGATGTCGGGAGAGCAGAGTCCCAGTTTTGTCCTGGTAAAATCAAGAAGCACATGAATAAGCGAGCTTTCACCCGTCGAGATTACTAAAATTCTCAGAATAAATACGAATAGCAAATGTAATTGGTGACCAATGGAGTAACATTTCAAAACAAAGAAGTCTGCTCTCCATGTCATATTCTAATAAATGACCAATGAAATGACAAAACTAGTATCAGCTGGAGAAAACTCATAAAAATTCTGATTGGCTAACCCAGTCGTATGAACTTGATGTCTAAATAAAGGTCATAAAAAGGGAATGCGATGTCTTTTGATTGATTCATAAGAGCCAAGTTCTGGCACAAGTGGGTCTACTGCATCTTCGCGGTGCATTGGACCAAAAAAGTCATCACATAATTATGGATCCATAAATACCATTTGGCCTGCAACACGCGAAAAGGGACAATTGGACATTTGCGTAAAGTGTTGTCTCGGATCAGCCTGCGCAGTCCGCACAGGCTAATCCGAAACGACACTTTCCGTTTTTATGTACTTTTCTGTTTTGCGCAAGTCTACATGTAGCACAAAATCTATTGTAGTCGTAAAGTGCCGTCTCTGATTAGCCTGCGCGTACTGCGCAGGCTGATCCGAGACGACACTTTTACGCAAATATCCGAATGCCCCTTTTCGCGTGTTGCAAGCCATTTAGTCTAACAATAGACTGGATCTGTTGTTAGAATGGTCCTTTGGTACGCAGAAAATTTACAAGATGCAAAACATTTTTGACCCATGTCCGCCTTCACGGACTGTGCAGATGCATTAAGCCCCTTTTTAACAGAGCTTTACTCATATAATATTTTACGATTTTCTCTTCGTTACGATGTGGTCACAGATCAGTTAGATTTTCAGTAGCATTACCTTCTAAAACTATATCATTTGTAAGCGCATAACGGCCGACGTGCATCTGAAAAAAGGGTTGATTTTAATCCTTTACAGAATAATTCCACGTTCTGATGACCCCAAGGAAGAAGGATAGAAAACATTGTTAGAAAATGAGAAAAGGAAATGCTTAATTTATTTCATTTTCCCACTATGTTTTCTACCCCTTTCAAATACACAACTCATCACTTAAGCCACGCATTATTATCTTGTTTGCAAGTAACTTAACATTGGGACATGTCTAAAATTTTTTGTCATTTTGTAAAGAGTTAAGTTTTCGGTGGTAAAGTGAAACCCTGGGAGCACACTCGTCACAACTCGGCCAATTCCGTACCTATATCTAACCTCGTCTGTATAACGGTCGTTTCCATTTGAACTGCCAATCACGTGATCTTATACATGGCGGCGCCACTGTAAGTCGTTCAGCAACGACATAAACAACCTCGATGAAGTTATTCACATCTATCTATCTGTCGGTGAAAAATTCAATCGGAATTGATAAACCACGTTAAAAAATGAATGTACAAACTGTTTGTCAACTGAAATATAGTTATAAAGATTTTGATAGAAAATTGAGACTCAAGTTTTCTTTTTTTAAGAGGAGCCTCACAATTTTCAGAACGGTAAACCGGCGTATTTACGGTGATGAAATGTACCGTGTAGGTGCGTAACAAGCTACCAGATACAGCCGAGGGACTTGATGGCTCCCATCACCCGAGGTATGCCGAATGCCTGGGAGCATAGTAACTTAAGTAGGCCATGTCACTGCACCTCACTTCCTGCTTTGGCACTCCCATCCGCAAGCTATTGACACGTATTGACCGGAAATTCTATAATGACATTTGATTGTAATCAAGCTAATAGCAGGTGGTATAATTCAGCAAATATTTAACATGTGCTCTTTTTTGAGTTTTAATTCATAATTAATGAAAACCATTAGGAATATTATCACAATAAAAGCTTGACAAATAATTGCAGAAAATACAATTAATCTATTTCACACATGCGATTTTTCTCTCTTATCCTTTACCTCAATTTAACCCTTAGGCTGCTAAGCGCTACTCTCTGACCTTTTGCTGACAGTGTAGATCAAGATCAGACTGCACAGAACGTGCAGTCTGATCTTGGATCTACACTGTCCGATAAGGAGATATTATTCCGAAAACATAACTTTGAAATAGCAATATTTGGATTTTTACTATCGAATTGATAACTTCATTTTATTTATTTAGCAGGATAACGTAAAGACATCTTACAAAATATCGTTCCTTAAGGATAGGGCATTCCAATGGGCACCCAAATGGGATTCGTGTAATCGTATGGATTCGGCTAAGACTCGGGTAATCCGTAATCGATGCGGGGATCCAGCCTCTATCGGCCGATCTATAACGGATAACCCGAGTCTTAGCCGAATCCGTACGTTTTTAGGCGATGAAAGGCGATGTTACACGAATCCCATTAGGGTGCCCTATCCTTAAAGATCAAATTGTTTATGATCTGCAGTCTTTTCCCACGCAGCACAAAAGAACCTTTCCTGATTTTTTTATCTCATTTTTTTTAGACAACGACGAGATTTTTTTCTATCGCAATGTTGTTGTCAACGTCTCCGTCATCAGCCTGTTGGGAAAACTGACACTTACTGAAGAGTTATCTTACTTCAGACTTGGCCTTTTTGTTCCCTATCAAAAAGGAAGGCTGTACCAAAATGGTAGCTAACTCTCAACACATGACACAATTCAGCCCCTTTTTCGACTGCTGGTGGTTTTGATTTTTGATCACGTGATGCAAGCTAAAATTTGGCACCACCCACTGTTTGACGCAGTGACTTGATAGGTTTCCTGCAAGCAAACATCGAGAGTGATTATTGTAGGTTTTTAGATTTTTTACAATCGATGTAAGAAACTATAAGTTCTGGAAGCAGCTCATGGAACGCAATAAAATTTAATTCAAAAGCCGAGCGTGGTGCATCGCGTGATATTATGTTGTTTAGAGAAAGAAACATACGGGCACCGGTTATTACATTTGATTTGAGATTATTACTAGATACGAACACAAAATGATCTTCACATGAGACACACGAAGCCTTTTCAAGTTTTGCCTCCTTCAAACTCTGAACGGCCTTATTCTTTAGACAAAGTCACCACAACGATAATCATCCATTCGAAAGAAAGGAGGTAAGCGGATGTATTTACCAACCATTCTAAATTAGATTCCTAGTATAATACTAGAATTTGAAAGTAACGCAATTTTGATTGGCTAAACCTTGGTTTAGCGGCTCTGAAATTGTGTTACTTTCAAATTCAGAAAATTATTGGGAACTAAACTGAGAATGTTGAAGAGAGAATGGTTGGTGAATACGCGCCCTAGAGTGACATTATGTTATGGGGTCCCTGGAGACATATGGAATGCAAAAAAGGAAATGCCATGTAAAAGCCCTTATTTCAGAATTCCAAGGCCATATTGCCTACATTACCTACAAAATTTATGTTGGTTTAGATCTAAGATCAGACTGTACATTAAATGCATATTAATGTCGACCTCTACTGTCTTCTACAAATACCTTTCTCAAGGTGTGACGCCTATGCTTTAGGTTGAATTTAAAGTGATAGAATTCAACCAAAGATCATTTTATAAACAAACTGTTTGCCAATTACTTGAAGTTTTGGCATCCATGCCGCAGTTGCTGATACAGGCAATGTCAATTTAGCACGGTTTTGGCAAAGCACTACTTAATAAATGATTTTGCATTCACAGTATCATTTCACTCCGTATGCCTGACATATCAATTAATTATTCATACTAAAATCTTGGTTCCTAAGCAAACTTAAGGCCCAGACTTTGAACGGTTGCCTAATCCGGAATTGCCTTTAAAATCCTGATTTGGTAGTGTTGTAGCCAAGGTCGCCAACAGATAATGCCTATCATGTCTTCAGTTCTATCTAAATACAACACCAGACTTGGCAAAGCAATTGTCATTTTGTGGGTAGATGTATAGGGGACATTCAGAGTTCAATTCCTTATAACGGGCCTTGGTTTATGTAGCTCCATTGCAAACGGCTGGTTGATTGTCATTAGCGTATCCTTCAGCAACTTACTTTCCCGTTCGATCACGTTGGCTTTATCGCATCATGTAATTTTCATGTTTAGTTATGGCTGTAAAGTATCATGAGCTTTTGTCCAAAAAAAGTATTTCGTTTGTTCTTTCGTTTGTTGCCAATCAGCAAACACTACAGTGTTACGGTCATTCATTTTCTCCAATGCTCCGACAATCTGCACTCCAATAATACATCACCAGCCTAATACCACCTTCACACTTACGGATTTTTCTTACGAGTCCTTACGGACTGCCAACTCGTAATCAATCGCAAGCATCCGTACATAACTCGTTCGCATCCGTTAATAACTCGTCACAACCCGCAGACACTCGTGAGGATCCGTGAAAGTAGAGACAAAATTTTTGACATGTCAAAAATTTTCTTACGAGTGTCCACGGATAAAATTTTCCGTAATTAACTCGTAAATAACTTGTAACAATCCGTAAGTATCGTAAACCGGTTGTAACCCTCCGTAAACTACTCGCAAGAATCCGTAAATGTCTCGTAAACAATTTGTTTTACGATTTGTTACGGTTAATTTACGATTCTTTTACGGAATATTACGAGTGCTTAAGTGACGATACCGATTTTAATTGCGTTCAGTTACGATTGCTTTACGGATTGATAAGACTTAATTACGAGCAATTTATGGATATGTACGAGTACTTTACGAATACATACGTATACTTTACGATTTAGAAATTGTATAGAAGCGTGCAAAATTGAACAGTTCCTTTCAGTTGTTATCAAGACGTCACAGAGGCCTGATCTCTTCGATATACACTATTGACATACATTATCTACAATCATGGGTCCAAAGAAAGCAAAAAAGGCAGCCATCAGAAAAAAGCGGACGCGTTCACCCTCCTTAGAACCACCACCACCACAGCTAGAGCCCGCTGAGGTAGAAGACCTGCGTGTTAGCCAGGTCCTGCACCAAAATCTTCTGCGTGCTGAACGTCTCTTCTGCCTAGGAATATCTACTTGCTGCTGGGCATCTTCCCGTTCTGCTAGTTGAAGGAGCAGTTGTAGAAAGTGTTGATATAATTGCAATCTGTTTCTCTCGTATGCCATGTTGTCTCGCTGGATGTCAGCTGTTGAATGATGATACACAGAGAATTGCATGCTTTTTGCACAAAAAAAAAAAAAACAGGACTCGTAAATACTCCTAACTTACTCGCAACTATTCGTAACAACACGTTAACATGTCGTAATTTACACGTAAATGACTAGATTAATCGTAACCATTCGTAATATACTCGTAACATTCCGTAAACAGCTCTTAAAATGTCGTAACATGCTCGTATTTGTCCGTAATAACTCGGAACAAATCGTAGATATTTGCCGTAAATACATCGTAACAACCCGTAATAAATCGTAAATGGACATTAATTACTCGTAAACCGCTCGTAAAAGCGGCCAGATCGTAACAATCCGTGTACTTTTACGGATATGTGACATCCGTAAGGACTCGTAAGAAAAATCCGTAAGTGTGAAGGGGGTATAAGTAAACGACTTGTTTATACTTGTCGGAGATAGTTACAATGTAAAGATAGATAGATCAATTTCTGTGATTGACTCAAAACTCTTGAGTTCACTTACAGTTCCATGATTTGAACTTGTTAGAAAGAGAAAACATTTTCAGAAATGACCTCGGACAATATCGGTAATGACAATTTATTATTATTACTTTTTTAAGTGAATATACTGTGTAAAAGCTATATTTTGAACATTGTCTCCGCTATATGAATGGGCCGCTCTCTCTTCGAAAAGGGGGGGTCAAATGGATTCTCATTATGAATCATATCGAGTAACTCATCGCATATTATAGATCCTTTTTATTTAAAGCCGCGGTAAAATGGTCCTTTGATGTACAGAAAATTTGTCATCAGCAAAAAGTTTCGACACAGGTCAGCCTGCGCGGACTGCGCAGGCTGACCTGTGTCGATACTTTTTGCGGATGCATAAAATACCCTTTTCCACAGAGCATGACTCGAATGTAACACAGTAGGGGTAGCATCGCCTGATTCGTAACAATCACAGATTTGAATTATTGTGAATTTATGGTATATACTACCAATAAAATGAACAATTTACCTGTCAAAATTCTACGTGAAATAATCCTATCGCAATCATGATGGCGCCGACTTGGGATGCAGCATTTAGCTTACTCTACAGGCCATCTTTTAGAGCTGATTTGCCCTTAAGGCCCATCAATACTAGCAAACATTTGTTGGCAAGCAACACCAAACACCATGTTTGCTGTTGTTTGCAAACAAAAGTTTGCTAGTGTTGACCAGTCAGCAAACACAAACAGTGTTTGGTGATGTTTGGACATGTTCATTTTTGTTTTCTCTGGTTGCTGATGTTTTGCGGTTTTTAAATATACTGCCAAGGCATAAACTGTCTTTTTATCATGTGATGGATGCATTACAATTCTCTTAGAACACCACCAAGCTTTGTTTGCCAATTTTCTTGTAGTATAAACACCCTACGGACAAATATGAACAAACTTCACCAAACAAAAGTTTGGTGGTGTTTCAAACAAATGTTTGCTGGTGCAGACGCCCTTTTAGAGTGTCAAGCATATATTTGATTCATTTTTTTCTCCTTCTTTTCCACAATGTAAATCAATGTCATACTGCAGATATCTGACGTCTTATCTCGGATTTACATAGTTCGATCTTGTCCGAGATAGTTAACACAAACATTGAAAATACAATATCTGATTTTGTTATCGACAAAATATAAATTATGTTCAATTTTGGGGGACTCAAAGGGTTAACTAAAATCCTTGTTGAGTTATATGCTGGTTTCCAATTTAGTTTCTGATTGTTTCTGATAATGTTTCCTGTTTTATGACATTTTATGAGGGGCATAGTGTTTACAACTCTATACCCCAACGATCAAATTTAGCGCAAGTCCATACTTAAAGTCCTTGGCATACAGTAAACAAGAACTTCGCAGAGCGGCGCGTATACGCCCGAAGGGGCTTGTCAGTGAGTAGCCGCACAAGGAATTGGTTATTTCAGAAATCGAGGGCAGATAACTCTAGAACGCCTAAAGAGATCCCAGTGTAAAGAGTTACATACACAACTACACATCAGACAGATTCATTGTGGTAAGTTTCAAGTTATTCCGATAGAAACTGTAGAAAGAGTTGCTCACACAAGAAATTGCAAACGGACGGACGGACAGACGGACGGACGAACGACCGGGGCCATCGCATAATACTACACTTCGGGCGTATAATTAAATAAGTCTTGAATGATGTCAGTTTTCTTCGAGCGGGTGGAGAGCATTGTGTTAAACTGACGATGATTTCAACGTCATCTTTCTAAGGGCCGCAAAGACTTGGAAATGTTTGATAGAGGTTTCTGAAGATTGTGTTGTCCTGAAATAAACTTATTGTCTTTTATTTTAAGATATATTCTTAACCATTAGGCTGCTAATCGCAACTCACTAACCTTTTGCGGACAATGTAGATCAAGATCAGACTGCACAGAACGTGCAGTCTGATCTTGGATCTACATTGTCCGATGAAGAGATATAATTTCCCCAAAAATTGGATTTGAACTAGCATCATTCGGGTTTTTACACTAGTTTGAAAATTTCATTTTATTTATATAGAAGGATAAGTGTTACTGCCGCACCTGCGACAACAATGTTTTATAACAAGATATCATGATACTTACAATCAACAGTATTAGATTTTTTTGAACAGTATTACGACGATGTTTATGAGAACATGCCGCCGGTGGCTTGGAAAAAAATGTCTTTGAATTATTGATTAAAGAAACTCCAGGAAAGCATGAAATGTTCACTGGCAGTCGCGATATAACAGAAACAATATTTCAAAAAGCATTAAACGAAACAAAACAACAACAACAAAGATAAAAATTAAAAAGAATGTATAGATCCAGATTGTATCCAGCCTGATTTTTTATCTCAATCGTCAGCAAAAAACAACCAAGACACCTGCAGTGGACACAGAGGTTTGAACTTCGCAAAATACTGGAAGGAACATCTCTAAGAGCCATGACGTAATGTATACAACTTCAGTTTCTAAAACAGGAGCAAGTTATTTAAGTAGAAAGATTACTTCAAGTACAAACAGCAGATTATCTCAATAATCTTCGGTAAAGCATATGTTTTATGTTCGAACAAAAAAATCGACGCTTGACGTAGGCTCCTATGTGAGATTCGATCTAATCTATGAGCCGTTCTACTCTGTCAGTCTATCATTGGCCGGTACTTCGTAACCTTTTTTTGTCGCGATAAAGAAATTTTGTGGAAAATCGAAAATCTGTGGGTTCCACGTCGTGATTTGGAATGAGAATACTGTCAAGAAAAGTTGATTCGAAGCGTACAGATGTTCATAATCATTTACCAAACATCTTTAACCCTTATCCTGTTAAAAATGAAATGAAAATTTTAAGCTGGTTTTAAAAACCGAAATTTTGCTATTCCAAAGGGTTTTTTTTGTTTGTTTTGTTTTGTTTTTGTTTTTGTTTTTGAGGGGGGAGAGTATGTCCTTACCGGACAGTGCAGATAAAAGATCAGACTGCACGTTCTGTGCAGTCTGATCTTGATCTACACTGTCCGCAAAAGGTCAGTGAGTCGCGCTTAGCAGCCAAAGGGTTAAGTGACCAGTTACATTATTAGTTGTACGGTCAGGTGGCAGGGGACTTGGAAACTTGTTCACGGCTGAAGGCGAGGTGGCGACATGATTCACCACAGCCGTGAACAAGTTTCCAAGTCCCCTGCCAACTGACCGTACAACGAATTTATTATAACTGCAAAGTTTTACCATTACAACGTGCGTAAAGCGAATTTTACCTGTTTTTTGGTTTCAAAAATTGAGTACGCGGACGAAGTAGAATTTCCCTTCTGAGTGCCCCAATTTAATGAAAACTGACGTCACTGGGAACTGACGTCACTGAAACCTTGGTAAAACGTGCGAAAACGTGCAGTTTGGCGCATAATCTTGATGTTAATCTTGATCGAAACCGCCAGTTTGGATGTTGTGTTGAAAGTGTAGTCATGTATACGGGGTTCCCGAAAGGGAAACTGCTTTTACCTTGGTTTTGCCAGTGTACATGATATATATGTTCGGGGCATATTATCCAATCAGATCATGAGAAATTTCTTTGCAGTATAATAACGAGCCATGTTCTGGCAAAAGGGGTTTTACTGGATCTCCGTGATGCATTATACCAAGCAAGCCATGACACAATTATAGATCCATAAAATACATTTATTCTAACAGCTGACTGAATCGTGAGGTTGATCGGTTTTTTGACATGCAGAAATTTGACCAAGAGCAAAAAAACCAGAAATTTTAATGTTATGATTCAGGTCAGCCTGCGCTAGTCAGTACCTGAGTAGGTACCCAGCCCGGTACCTCAGTGGTTAGCGTATCTGACTCATGACCTGGAGGTTGCGGGTTCGATAACCGGTCGCTGAGAACTTTCTTGCCTGCGATTTTTCGCCTCTCACCTCTGATGCATGTGAGAAAAGTAGTCAGAGGCTTTGGAAAGAAAGTTGTGTCAGTACTGGTATGAGAAAGCCAGGAAACACATTGTTGTGTCACTGACCGCCATGATATGACCGAAGCTGTTAAAATGGCGTAAAACTCCAACACAAACCAAAACAAAACCTGAGTAAGTACTTTTTGAAGATGCATTAACCCTTTACCTGGTTTTTACGACCCAGAGGAAGAAGCCTTCTGAAAACATTATGGGAAAAGGAGAAAATGCTGGTAATCAGCATTTTCTCCTTTTCACACAATTTTTTTATACCCTGCTGGAAACTAATTTCAATTTTTGAGTTACATTTATTTTGTCGTCTGCAAGTGCTTTCAATCTGGACCAGTCTAAAATTTTGTCGTTTGGTAAAGAGTTAAATCCCCTATGCATAGAACATGGCTCAATCATAAATACCGAAAGCAGTCATCCGATTGGCTGAGACAGAGCGTACATATGGCTCCTGACTGATACAGAGTTGTTTTTTCATTGTGAAAAATTTGATGGCTCCTTTGGTGATGTCATTACAAAGTTTTTGCCTCAACTTCATTGGGATTTGGATGGACAAGTAAAATTGCTTTCCAGTATGATCTATTAGATTGTTTTCTTTTTTTTATATTAACAAAGAAAATGCATTTCCATTACATGAAAAGTCAATATGTACTTCATTTGACTGTGCTAGCTGCGGAACGGCAGGAAATGAGTGAAAACATGAAATAATCTTGTATGCAAGTGATTGCCAAAAGAATTGGCCAGGAGCAAACCTTGAGTAATGAAATTTATATTTTTCGTTAAGAAAAATAACTAAAAACTGCTTTTTCAAGGCTGTTTTGGCTATAATTTGTGATAAAGTAGCAGACAGTGTGGATCCAAAAGCAGTCTGCACGTTCTGTCTAGGCTGGTCTTGATCTATATTGTCTGCAAAAGTAACTAAAACCGGATGAAGTGGTTTTTAGCTTTAAGACAATGTTTTCTTTTCTGTATATAGTCTGACCTGCATTAAACAAGTACCCAAGTGACACTCAAAACATGCTTTCTTAAAGGCTCAGTGGCGATCATAAGTAAAAAATGCAAGTCTCAAAAATGCATTAAACTTTAAATCATGCCTTTCAAAACATGGAAATTAATTCGAAGATGACAATCTGTTATTGTTGGTTATTTAAAGTGTTTGTCGCTGGTAGAAGAATGGAATTCAAAACTTGGTAATACGGTAAGTTGGCAAGTCGCTCCAACGTTTGTGCACTTTTTACCTGGTTTTAAAATCAATTTTTCTGCCAGCAAGTAAAACTTGGACTGACCTTACAATAACAATTTGTCTTGCTCATAATAATTTTTACACTTTCAGATGGTATAATTTTAATCTGACTGCATTTTAACACCCCCATTGTTTACTTTTGGCCGCCACTAAGCTTTTAAGACAAGTGGTTGCTTAGTACAGACATATTGCAACATATTTGCCTTCTCTGGGAACCCAACAGGTATTTTCTTAATCCTTTACATAATCACGAGTGTTATCATTCCTTATAAAGAAGTGTTTTGAGAACATTGTAGGAAAGGAAAGAACTGTTGGTAACTAGCATTATCTTCGTCTCCCACAATGTTTCCTATCCTGCCAAAAACGAAATTGGATTTATGTGTCACATGTATTTTGTCACCTGCAACTTGTGCTTTCAATTTTGACAAGTCTAAATTTTTTTTTTTTTTTTTTTTTTTTTGATAAAGAGTCGATTGATTGATTGATTGGTGTTTAACGCCGTTTTCAACATTATTTCAGTTATATCGCAGCGGCCAGTGCACCTATCCATGCTTTCCTGGAGTCTCTTTTACCAGTATTCCGCACAATTTTCTTTCCAAGCCACTGGCTGCTTTCCCACAAATTCATTGTCGTAACAATGGTTAGCGGTGGGAGAGGAATGAATCCTGTCGCAATGACTATCATCAATCCTCGGAAAGAAATTGGCCGAGCCAGGGATCGAACCCATGACCCGCTGTTCTCAAGTCCTGCACACTACCGACTGAGCTACCGGGGCTCGGCAATAAAGAGTTGATACATACTGTTTGCTTAAACCTTCACCGAACAATTCCAAGTTTTAACGACCCTTAAAAGAAAGGGCTTTTGAAAACCTTGCGGGAAAAAGAGAAAATGCTGGTAACCAGCATTTTCTCCTTTTCCCACAAAGTTTTCCATCCTATCAAAGACAGAAATCACCATTTGAGCTACATTAAGTTTGTCGTCTGCATATGATTACAATTTCGCCCAGTCCAAAGAGCGTCGTTTGGTAAACTTTTAATGAAGATGGTCGCCAAGACAGGTTTTGACTGTATTTTCCTGAGAATGATACCACCTCGCATCAATCTGGAAACAGAGGCAGGGTTCAGAGTACTCCCTATAAATCCTCCTGAGAGAGGCTATCTGTTTTGTTTTGTGTGCTAAAATAATCAGTTTAGAATAAACGAGACATATATATTCCACACCATACAGTAAATCAAAAACTGAACTGTGGTATCTGTTTACCGTAAACATCTCCTGGGGGTCCTGCATGGTTTACTGGTTGAAATATTTGATTTTTAATCCAGAGGTTTTGGCTTGATACCCGCTGGCTTTGAAGATCGCGCTGGCCTCTTCGACATTATACTTCGGAGCCTCGGTAAAGATATGTGATAGCGGTGTTCTGCAACAAAATAATTTATGGTGCTCATCTGCAGCTCAGTGATTAAGGACTTGGATTTGGGATCCAGAGGTTTTGGAATAAGATCCCCGCTACCAACGCTGGAAGATAGGAAATGTCTCAGTGCGTGGTCCTTAAGAGTTCGAACCTAGTATTAATGAGTATGACCAAGGAAACACATGAATAAGTGAGTTGACGCGCTGATCAAACTGAGAAACGGATATATATTGGATCTGAAATAAGTTGGCGTTTTAGATCAAATCTAATTAAACCAGTCTAGGAAAAATGTTATCAAGCGAGCCTTTGGCGCGCTTAATATCTCTTCTTGGCGAGTCTAATAAACCTTTACCTGAAATACCGACGAAATGTCAGGTTCTTTTTGTCATATAACTGTATCTCAAGAATTACTTGAAAAATCGTGAGATATGAGAACCTTGCATATTTATGAATGAAACTGATTGACTGCTTTGACCTGTATACATGTGCGTTGAAAGCTTCAAATAGTACCAAATAACAATTACTTGATCTTACACCAGAAAATATTACAAACCTTAACTTTGCAACTGTAACGTGTACTGAGCGTCCAGTGACATGGTCAGCTAACACTACTTCAACGCTTCGAAATGCACAATTCAGGAAGAATGCGTGTCTAAACAGACAAAAAAAACCCCATTAAACTCTAAAGTCTTTCTGCACACACAAATGGTGATTTTGCGGCTTGTAAATGTAAATGTACATATTAATTTGCCGGAATCAGTCGTCATCCTAAAGGGCTTGGAGGACCATGAAAATACTGAAAAGGGTGAAAATTAGCGAAATGAATTGAAAATCGTAACAAATAGACATCACACTGCAATCATCAATTTCACTGTTGAATTGGCCGGGCAATATATGTTGGACGTTGTTTTTGGAAATAATGGGCAAGAATACCATGTTTAAACAAATGATATCACACAGAAAGTTTCATCATTTGAGTAATATTCAATTTGTCGTCTGCAAATGCTTTCAATTTGGACTAGTCCAAAATATTACCGCATGGTAAAGAGTTAAAAGAATTGCCTCTAGACTAAAGATGATAGGTTACGAAAACAAACAAGGTTTTGTTTCCTCTACGCCTGAATGAGACCTGTTGTAGCTTAGAATTCCTCAGTGCAGTATATCATCGTATAAACATCAACAAAACACCCCCAACAATTTATCACAAAGGAACAGGTACCGGCGTCATGAGGAATGACCTAACAACAGCTACTTTGACATCTCACCCTTTACCAAAAAATTTTAACAACACCTAGAAAGAGGATTTTTGAAAACATTTCAGGAAAAGAAGAAAATGGTGTGAACCAGCACTCTTTCCTTGTTTAACAATGCTTTTTTTATTCTTTCAAAAACACCTCTTATTTTTCTAACCAAAATTAACCGTTATCCCGCTACATAAGTGAAATGAAACTTTCAAACCAATAGTAAGAACCAAAAGTTTGCTGTTTCAAACGGTATTGGGGGGAACACAACTCCTCGTCGGACAGTGTAGATCAAAGATCAGACTGAACGTTCTGTGCAGTCTGATCTTGATCTACACTGTCCGCAACAGGTTCTTAAGTCGCGCTTGGCAGCATAAGGGTTATTGTTTTTATTTGCAAATAATTTCAATATAGATCAGTCTAAAATTTTGACATCTGGTAAAGAGTTGAAAGCGATTTCACAGACTGCAAGAGAATACAAAGTACCAATTTACATTCTCACTTCATGGAAGGCTACAGTAATGTGTCATTCTTTGCAATATGTTGTAAAACAATTAGATGAGTTTTTTGTGGCAAGTGTTTCACAAACAATTACCCGGTGACAGGTAGTTATGCAAGGTATATACGTCGTAGCTACAATCCTTTATTTTTCATGGGTTCTCGCAGCTCCATCTTACAGAAATAAAAAGGGGGAAAAGCATAGAAAAAGAAACCTGATATAGTCATATCATTTCGAGAAAATTATGTTCTTCAGCAAAATATAATTAGATTCATTTAAGTGACCAGGGCTACAGTATAGTGCCCATTTAATCTGTTCCAATATAAATGAGACGTTTCATTCCTTGCAGTCGGCAATTTTGAAAGCATTGTTGGAAAAAAGAAGCACATTCTTGCTTATAGCAAATTGTTTCTTTTTCCTACAGTTTTTCCGTGTCAATAGAAGAGACATTTTCCTATTCGTCAGATGCTTTACCTTTGAGTAAATTACACTATTTTGTAGATGTTCTACCATAGCATAATTTGTCATAAGTGAAATCTAATGTTTAAATACATGATACCATAATGGGCCATACAGGGCAAACGCTGAGGAAGTATGTGGACAAAGCTATAGTTCTTATCAATTCGTGATGCGAATGGGTTTTCCGGTCAACAGTAGATGACAGTCAAACAAAGCCCAGTTGTCAAATACTGCGCAAGCTTTTAAAGAGTTCTTCGCTCCTTAACCTTACACGAAGCTGACTTGCTAAAGTCCAGCGCAAACACAAAACATCACATACATTTATAGGATCTTATGCTTCCCTGCCATTGCATCTTACTGGCATGTAGGTTTTTGGTTGGAAAAGTGCAAAACGGTCATTTCTTTTACATAGTAGACGAATGCGTTTACCACCATCCTATCCACTCCTGATTTTTTTTTCTTTTGACCTGTACATGCTACAGGATATTTTCAGCCAGTTAAAAGACTCTAGAATTATAAAAAACTTACGAGCGGATTTTCTTAAATATGATTCATTGTATATCACTAGTGTACTTAAATTGGGCAGTCAGAATTTGGAGTTGCCGAGTCCAGTAACTCAGTTGGTAGCGTACAGAACTTGTAAACCGGAGGTCGCTGGTTCGATCTCCGGCTCGGCCAATATCTTTCCGAGAATTGATGAAAGTCATTCCTCTCTCATCACTTACTGTTGTGTCGACAATAGTTATGTGGGAAAGCAACCAGTGGCTTGGAAAAAATATTGTGCGGAGTACTGGTAGAAGGAAGCTCCAGGAAAGCATGGATAGGTGCACTGGTCGCCGATATATAAATGAAATAATGTTGAAAACGGCGTTAAACACCATAAAGCATACTGAGTTTGGATCTCAGGGCACCGGAAGTTGCTCCAAGCTTGTGTGAGGATCGCAAAGTCGTCAGAAATACCATGACTGTTACATTGTGTTCTTTATGACCTGGAAACAGCGGTGAGTTGTAACAATGATATTTTCTTGTAAGTACCGATGATCAATTTATGAGGATTTAGGATTCAGTGGTGTTCTATGTTATATCTGTCTTGGGCCTGATAGTCTTTTGATTTCGAATCCGTATACATCTCTTGCAAAAGAAAACAGTATTGTCTCTAGATCTATAGAATTTGGCATGAAACTTTTATAGCATTGTTCGTGTAATATAACTTTCAAGTTTGAGTATGATTTTACGGCGCCATACATAAAAATGGTCTGCAACACGCGAAAAGGGGCATTCGGACATTTGCGTAAAGCGTCGTCCCGGATCAGCCTGCGCATTCCGCGCAGGCTGATCCGTGACGACACTTTCCGTTTTTAGGTTATTTTCTATTTTGCGCAAGTCTGCTGTAGGACGAAATCTAATGTAGTCGTAAAGTGCCGTCTCGAATTAGGCTGCGCGGACTGCGCAGGCTGATTCGAGACGACACTTTACGCAAATGTCCGAATGCCCCTTTTGGCGTGTTGCAGGCCAAATTATTATAAGCTCTCGATCTGTTTCAACGGATAGAAATATAATCCATTGAAACTCAGAAAGTTTGTTATCGTAAATGCTTGATGCAACAAGCAGACGGTATAGATTCAAGATCAGACGTTTCTTGCAGTCTGATCTTGATCTACACCGTCTGCAAATGCCTCTGTTTTCGCCTATGGCTCTAAAGTGGTCAAAGTACTCATGAAGGACATTTAGTATCTGGTTATTTAGCAAATATGGCTTGCAACACGCAGAAGGGGGCATTCGGACGTTTGCGTAAAGTGTCGTCTCGGATCAGCCTGCGCAGTCCGCGCAGACTAATCCAAGACGGCACTTTAGGACTACATTATTAGTTGTACGGTCAGGGGCGACATGATTCACCACAGCCGTGAACAAGTTTCCAAGTCCCCTGCCACATGACCGTACAACGAATTTATTATGCTGCAAAGTTTTACCATTCCAACGTGTGTTAAGCGAAATTTCTCTGTTTTATGGTCTTGAAAATTGAGTACGCTGACGACATAGAATTTCCCTTCTGAGTGCCCCAATTCAATGAAAACTGACGTCACAGGGAACTGACGTCACTTGGTAAAACGTGCAGTTTCGTGCCTCAAACGACCATTAGGTTACCCTATTAACGTGATGCACAATCTGAGTTTCGACACTTCGACGCCGCCATTTTGGATGTTTTGCTGAAATTGTAGTCATGTATACGGGGCTCCCGAAAGGGAAACTGCTTTTACGTGGGTTTTGCAAGTGTACATGATATATATGTTCGAGGCATATTATCCAATCAGATCACGAGAAATTTCTTTGCAGTATAATAATTATGGTGGCATATTTCGGCCACGAGATACGAGATAGCTATCATGATAATTTTACAAAACTATCGCGATAAATTAAAGTTTTCTGGAAATTTTATCGAGATAGTGAAAAGTTTCCTGAAAAAAATATCACGATAAACTTAATATTTTAACGCAAATCGTGCACGAAGCTGACATGCAAGATAAAATTACTGTGATAGTTCTACCTGTTTCTCGATATCTATAAATAGAAAATTTATCATTTGGATGAACTCGGTAGTTTTTGACTTCACAAGATTGCAGTCAGTAAAAGTTCGAATAATTAATAATTGTAGCTTAATTGGTAAATTTTGGCAAAACTCGAAATGAACAGAAGTCTGTAAAATCACACAGACGACTCGCAATGCCTCCTACGAACACTTTAAAACCATTCAGGGAAAAGGAGAATTCATAAGGTTGTAGAAGAAGATATTCCGAAACCGTATCTAATTATAGATACCGTGAATGTCAGTTATGGGCACGAAAGCAAAAAAAATCATGATAACAGGTAGAATTATCGCGATATTTTTATCGTGAAATTTTTTATTATCTAGATAATATTTCCAGAAAACTTTGTTTCATCATGATAGTTTTGTAAAATTATCATGATAGCTATCTCGTATCTCGCGGCAGAAATATGCCAACATAAATAATAGATTTTATCCTACTGTAAACATGCGCAAAACAGAAAATTACATAAAAACGGAAAGTTTCGTTTCGGATTAGTCTCCGCGGACTGCGCAGGCTGATCCGAGACGACACTTTACGCAAATGTCCGAATGCCCATTTCCGCGTGTTGCAGGCCGATTATGCCGTAATTCCCAACTGGACGACTGTAAGTTTCAACAGTTTCCGTATTTACCAAACAATCTTAATTTCACTATAAGTCTATTTTATTTTATTCTATTGAGAAAATAACGCAACTTCTGATTGGCTAAAAACATCGGTTTAGCCAATCAGAAATTATTTCAATTTTGAATTTAGGGACTTCTTGAGAATAAGACTGAGAATATTCTTAACTAAGAATACATGATGAATACGGACCCAGCTCTATTTATAACAGGTCTAGCACTGAGCATTGAAACGATTTAATGAGATGCCTGGCCAAACTAATGAAGAATCAAAGCGCTAACGCACTGACGACAGCGGATTTCTTTTCTGGCTCCGAATACATGCTACTAATTTGTGTGTTCTATGATTTTTTTCCTCGTAAACTAATATAAATCAAAACGGAAAGTTCTCCAGAGAACTCTTACCCTTGATATTAGGGTAGAGTTCACTAGGGTCCGAGTTCTCCAGCAACGAGGTATGTTATTGTATAAATGTGCCAGATGGTGGAGAGATGTTAAACCCGGCACGGTTTTTGTTTTATTGAAGCTTGAAAATCTTTTGTTACCTTAAATTAAAAAGACAACTGACACATGATGTTTTAATTTTTTTCAGAGAACATACAGCCTCAAGCTGAACTACTTTGTTTGAATATCATTTGCAGAATTATTTTGTTAGTGTACGAAACTGGTTTTGTTTACACGCGTATACAGGCAAAACCTGCCGGAAGCAAAAATCTAACCTAGATAAAGATAGTAGGCTTCAAAAACCAGTCTATACATGCACACGTGATGTGGGAGCTATGACAGCGGGTTAAACCCGCTGCCAAAAAAGCGGGTATTTTATGAAATGTGTATGAAACTGCAGACTTACTCATTAAGAAATGTCAGAAAAAGAACATTTCTCAAAGCATTTGATTAAGTGCTTGTAGATAAATATAGATATTTAATCCGCAGGATTCCTTCTGGCATACAAAACATATAAGTCATGCACTGTAAAAAGGGGGCTTAATGCATCTGCAAAAAGTTTCGACCCAGATCAGCCTGCGCGGTCCGCGCAGGCTGACCTGGGTCGAAACATTTTGCTTTAAGTAAATTTTCTGCATGTCAAAGGACCATTCTATCTCAGGATTCAGTCGGTTGCTTTACAAAAGATTTTATGGATCCATAATTATATGATGACTTGCTTGGTATTATGCATCACTTAGATGCAGTAAACCCTTTTTTACAAGACAATGATTCACATAGTATTGCCCCGAAATTATCGTGTGTAGTTTTCTTTTAACCTTTAGGCTGTTAAGCGCGACTCACTAACCTTTTGCGGACAGTGTAGATCAAGATCAGACTGCACAGAACGTGCAGTCCGATCTTTGATATACACTGTCCGATAAGGAGATATTTGTACTCCCAAAATAACATTGAAATGGCAACCTTTGGGGTTTTATTATCGAGTTGAAGGTGTCATTTAAAGTAACAATAATACCCAAAAGTAAACAAAGCGGGTGTTTATATGCATTTGAATTTTTATCATACCATTTAAAAGTATGGAAATTATTGTGAAGATGACAATCTGTTATTGTACGGTTGGTCCAAGTATTTGTTGCTGACAGAGAAATTAATTTCAAGAATAGGTTAAAACCTGCCAGGTAGCTGTATCTTTTGTTTACTTTTTTCCTGATTTTGAAGTTCTTTTTTCTGCCAGCGACTAACATATGGCTCGACCACACTATAACAGATTTTCATCTCCACAATATTTTCCATACTTTTAAATGATATGATTTAAATTTAAATGTATTATGACACATGTTTTGATATTTTAGTCTTTACTGGGCCTTTAACTTTTTCAGCAGGATAAAGGTTTAACAAAGAGCTAGGCGAAGCACTGACGTCACATATTGAACTAATTCATATAATGCATCAGAACTTGCCAAAATATTCGAGAAAATATAATCATAAATTATCGACTGGTACATGTATTAATCGGTTGATGCGGGAATGGCTTTTACAGATTTAACATTATTCCGCGTTTATTTTTGTCTCGTTTCTTACACATATTTATCACGTAACCTCCCTTGTTTACAGTAAAATATACCCATCACGAATGTTTATATCTTATACACGTTTGATATCACAGTTGTGTGACCTCAAATTTGACTTCATTTTGTACGTATTTCATAGAAGCGAGTAGGTTTTATGGCTATTACCGCGCGTGCATCTATAGATGGGTTTGTATCTTCTGATCTATGATTTGTGAATATTGTTATGTGATAAAAAGAATTTGACATTAGTTGACGTTTGAGATAGAATTTTATTAAACTGGTCTAGAAAAAATGTGAATAAGCTCTCCAAAGGCTCGATTAATAACATTTTCCCTAAACTCGTATAACAAAATTTTGTCTCAAACGCCAACGCATGGCAGATACTATATATTATGTGAATAGTTTTACGTTCTACGTGTTAGACATGTTCGGAATTAGGCCACAGTATTTCATTAAAAAATTATTTAGATCTTATAGATCTACCCCGTTGAACACCAATCTAACAAGTACCGATTCACTTTGGTTAAACAACCCGGGTGTTCCATTAGCTTATTTATCAATGTTTGTCGCAGGAACATGAAACATTAAAGCTTGTTTAAATTAATCATAACCGAATACACTCCACGCTTTATCTATCAAAATAATCATTGTACTTTTCAATTTGTTCCGGATTATTCCTTCAGTAAAATACGAAAACTACTTTACTAGATACTGTTTTCCAACATAAGCAGAACAGAAATAAGCGATGAGAGAGGAAGAATAGATCCAATCGTAATGGTTTTCACTAGTTTTGATACAGACTGTATTGCGAGGCGAAGCGGGGATTCGACCTCACAGCTCGTGATTGCAAGCCCTGTCCGTTAGCACTGAGCTACACGGACGTGGCTCTAAAAACTGTAGATTTATGATCTATTATGATAACCGACAGGCCTTTTCTCGATATGGCCTGCAACACGCGAAAAGGGGCATTCGGACATTGGCATAAAGTGTCGCCCCGGATCAGCCTGCGCGGTCTGCGCAGGCTGATCCGAGACGACACTTTCCGATCGTGTGATTTTCTGTTCCACACAAGTCTACTCTAGGACAAAATCAAATGTCGACATGAAGTGCGGTCTCGGATTAGCCTGCGCGTACTGCGCAGGCTGATTCGAGACGACACTTTACGCAAATGCCCGAAAGCCCCTTTTCTGGATATATTACCCCCAAACACCTGTTTCGCCTAGTATTTGTTTTCAGTACACACTGACCATCTATGTTTAAACCATAGAGCCGGGGAAAATTCCAGACATTTTTCCTTGTAATTAGGAGACTAATAAAAACGCCACCAAGCTGCTAGTATAAATAACTTCTAAAACATCTTTAGGTACGGAGTAAGGCAAAGAAAAGTTCATATTCTCTTGAAATACCCTTGTTTATATTTTTTTCCGGCATAAATTCGCAACAAAAGCTATTTCCAACGTACCTTACTCATTGCATTTGTGTCTGAATAGTTTTTGTATAATTTTTTTTTACCCTTAAAACCTGCAATATATCTAAAATGAAACTTTCAAGTTAATTTTAAAAAGCCTGGTATTGTCGTTTCAAAGTTATTTAATTATTTATTTTTCTAATTATATCATTTTTTTATTTCTTAATTTTTTTTAATTCATTTTTTCATTTACTTATGTATTCATTTAATATTATTATTATTATTATTATTACTGTTATTGATATTATTTTTGTTTGTTTGTTTGTTTATTTTTTTATTTTTTATTTATTTATTTTATTTTTTATTTCATTTTTTTTTAAATATATTAAAAAAAGCCTTCTTATCGGATAGTGTAGATCAAAGATCAGATTGTTGATCTACACTGTACGTAAACGGTCCTTGAGTCGCGCTCAGAAGCCTACGGGTTAACTCGTTATGACGTCCCGAAACGTTTTTCAACTAAAGGTTTAGAACTTTCGTGTAAAATATGCACAATCAGCAAAAATCAAAATTTTTAACATTATAGCTGTGAAAAAAAGGATAAATGCATCTGCAAAAAGTTTCGACCCAGATCAGCTTGGCCTGTCCGCACAAGCTGAGCTAGGTCGAAACTTTTTGCTATTGGCCATTTTTCTCCATGTCAGGATAGTTCTACCCCAAGATTTATTCGGTTGTTAGAAAAAAAAGTTTTATTGATCCATGATCACGTGATGACTTGCATGGTGCAATGCCTTACGTAGATGCATGAAACCGTCTTTGACAGATCAATGCCTATTTACTCCCGACTTTTTTTTTCCAGAATATTTTGAAAAGTGCTCTCCGGCAAGAAAAGAAATGTCCACAGAGGGATATGCAATATATAGAGATATTTGTTTTTTTCGGTTAAAGATCGAAATTTATTTCATAGAGTGAACATCAGCCACTCGTGAAAATATTACCAATGATGTTCACGAGATGAAATAAATTTCGATCTTTCACCGAAAAAACCATATTCTATTTATTTCATGCTTCTAACCCTTTTTTGGGCGGGACTTACATCAAAATTTAGTACAGTTCTTTACGGTAAATCCCCGTGGCGTACCCCCTCCGCATAACTACGCATTACAATATTACATGAAGGGCGAGAAATGTATGGTAAATTACGTCACTTTTCCATCTAGTTGAGTGGCACGCATTATCTCCCGATAGATGGCATTCTACAAATACACATCTATCTAATATGGGCATGCTGGGTACAGAAGCGGACTAATTTTTCAAAACGACAACCGTTACTTTGAATTTCAAAATAAAATAAACGTTTACTCAATAAAACGCTACCTGGTGCGATTCATTCAGCTGTGATCGGCTAGCATGTAACCTATGCATCGGCCATTTATTAAAACAGCCGCTACATGCTTGGGTAATAGGCTAATAGCCCTACTTTTCCCGAATATTCGGGGGATGGGTGATGCGTCATAGCAGACAGGTCGAATCTTCGAAGAATATGAAATGCGCAGACAACGGAGTGGCACGCGCATTTTACCTAGGTTAGTAGTGCGCGGGAACTACTGTTTCCGCCTTCAGTTGAAGAGTTAGAAAATAAAATCGGTATTTTTCACTGGTCGTAACCATGAAATATCGAAAAATATTCCACCGTTATTTCTCGATAAACTACCGGAAAGCATGAAATAAAAAGTGAAATTCCCTTTAAACGTTTAAAATGTTAAGATATATGTTCGAAAGAAGGCTCTTGTACGAGCTCGTATGTAGGTGTACCAAATAAACGTTATTTGACACTGAAGCTTCAGATAGCGTAAACTGCATCAAAGAGTTGGATGATTCCTTATATTTGTACAGAATGCTAGATAGTTCTATGCATTTTCATTTTTATTTTTGAATGAACAGTTCGGTGGATGACGTACTAACAGTGTAAGATTTTTACGCACTGAAGATTGTCCTTCTTTTAGGAGGGGGGGAAAGAGGGACTCAGTCCAAACAACAAGTTGCCCATACAATTTCGGAAAGAATTTTGTTGTTGTATTACTTTCGTTTCAAATATTTCTCTTGTGTGTTGTTGCACGGTTCAGTCGAAAATTACCTAAAATTAGCCTGCATCTTAATGAACTGAACAATTCCTATAAGTAAGTACTTGCCACATTCCCCTTAACATTCCCATTAACGTTTTGAACATTCAAAAAGAAAGAATAGAATAAATTCTTTAAAGAATGAGCTTTCATTTTTTCCAAATATTGCTCTTTCATCTCAGTTGTATTTATACTATACACTGTAAAAAGCAGGTTTGATTTATTTTAAAAGAGTATCGATTCAGATCAGCCTGCGCAGTCCGCGGACTGCAGATTGCGCAGGCTGACCTGGGTGGATACTTTTTTGCAAATACATTAAGCCCCCTTTCTACAGAACATGACATATATATGCTTGCAAAAGCATCGATCCAGGTCAGCCTGTACAGTCCGATTCTAGACTCCTGGGGTAAAAGATACATTAAGTTTCTTGCCAGTATTCCTTCCGCTGTAACAGTTTTAGGTCAACTGTACACAGACTATGTTTACAATAAATTCAACGCGGTTCGTTCTCATCAAAGTATACTATACCAGTTCAGAAAGGCAAAAAACGCTATCTTAAAAGCATGCAGTCAGCTGCTAAATCTAAAATCAAACTTTTGTAATGTTAAGCAGGAAGTTCTAGAGATCTGTAAAATCGATTGTTGATGTCTGTAAGTCGACTCCTACATCCTGTAGCTTGGACAGATAAATTACAGAGACTTTCATCTTGAATTTCATCAAACGTCAAGATAGATACTCGACCACTTTGAAAATACGATATAAACATGTTTTAAGTTTACTCGTATGTTATCCTAAACCTATATTAAACGTTTTACCGGTCCACGCAGTGAGTCAGTATGATAGCGAGTCTACAAAAATCGATTTCGATGGATTAAAAACGTTATTTTTTCAGTTTCAATTGAGATTTTCCGTTTCAAAGTATCAAAGACACGAGTATTTCGGTCTTCCCATCATACAAATGCAACTAATTCTAGCAGATTAACGTCTATCCATATTAGGTCAGTAATTTCCCAAAATGCATCTTTGTTTCGGATGATTCCACATAGCCGAGAAAAAATTCAAACTCGACACCGATTTTTTAATTAATATAACTGAGCCATGCTCTGGCAAAAGGGGGCTTAATGTATCTCCGTGATCCATTTTACGAAACAAAACATCACATAATTATATATTCATAAAATCCATTCTGTCTCACAAACGAATGAATCATGAGGTACACTGGGTCTTTGATTTGTAGAAATACTACTAAAAAGCAAAAAGTTTCGGCCCAGGTCAGTCTGCGCGGACTGCGCAGGCTGACCTGGGTCGATACTTTTTTGCAGATGCATTAAGCCCATTTTCAAAGAACGTGGCTAAACATTTTTTTTTTTTTTTAATTCTGGGAGGGTGACCTTCGATATTGATAACTTATTCGAAATTCTGAGTTTATTCTTCAACTTTCGATGAACGTGATTGCAAAAAAATCCATGCCAAACAGTCTTCGTTTATAATACTTGGTCTACAACACGCGAAAAGGGACATTCGGGTGTTTGCGTAAAGTGTCGTGCCGGATCAGCCTGCGCATTCCGCGCAGACTAATCCGAGACAACACTTTCCGTTCTTATGTAATTTTCTGTTTTGCGTAAGTCCACAGTAGGATAAAATCTAATGCAGTCGTAAAGTGCCGTCTCGGATTAGCCTGCGCGGGCTGCGCAGGCTGATCCGAGACGACACTTTACGCAAACGTCCAAATGCCCCTTTTCGCCTGTTGAAAGCCACGTATGACTTAACAAAATTTTCAGGCAGCACCTAAAGCCCTACTTTACTGTTATTGACAAATAGAGCAGACACAAACCAGTTTGCATGTCTATACAGTCTGATCTTGGTCCAGAGTCGTCAATAGTCATTTTACTTTTAGAGGCCTACTTGTATTAGATCAATATATGATTGGTACTTTGGCAAGAGGGGGTTAAACGCATCTCTGTGATGCATTATGCCAAGCAAGACATCACATAATTATGTATCAGTAAAATCCATTTTGTCTAACAATCGACTGAATCATGTGGTAGAATGGTCCTTTTACAAGGTGAAAATTGAACAATTATAACAAAAAGTTTCGATCAAGGTCAGCCTGCGCGAAATGCGCAGGCTGGCCTGGGTCGATACTTTTCGCAGATGCATTAAGCCTCCTTTTCACAGAGACTAATATAAGTTGCAACACGATTTCGTGCAGGCTGACCTGGGTGGATACTTTTTGCAGATTCATTAAGCCACCTTTTCACAGAGTCTAATATAGAATGAGTTCCGACACGATTAAAGCTCTTAGTCGAGAGACAAGAAGGATTCTGGCAGTTTTGTCTCATTTTTTACTCAAGAGACCAGTTATGAAGTAAATGAATACATAAACGACTGAGACAATTTTAGAGTATGGAAGATCAGATTTCATCCCAAGGGAATTTTCCCCTTTTTTCATTGTTCTTTTGCAACGATGTTTGCAATTTCATCATAGATTTCCATAAAGTCCCCCCTTTTTTATTCTCTCTCAAAATTATTTTCGACGAGGAGGTGAATCTGTTTCAACCATTGTTCTTTTGCTTCGGTGCTTACGGTTTCATCATAGATTTCCATAAAGGTCCTCTTTTTTTGTATCTCAAAATTATTTTTGAAAAGGAGATGAATTTGTTTCGACCATGCATAAATATTGAACTATTATAGTGCCAGCTTCACTAATCCTTTCCTTGCTATACAGTGAAATGAAACTTTTAAGCCGATAGTAAAAACACAGATTTTGCTATTTCAGGTTTTGTTTTGTTTTGTTTTTTCTCTTTTTTTTTGGGGGGGGGGGGGAGGGGGGTATGTCCATATCGGACAGTGTAGATCAAAGATCAGACTGCACGTTCTGTGCAGTCTGATCTTGATCTACACTGTCCGCACAAGGTCATTGAGTCGCGCTTAGCAACCTAAGGGTAAACGTAATAGACAATAATGTAATGTTACGGTCGGTACCTTCCCTATGTAACATGCACATACTGCTGACAGAAAGTCTTGGAGTATTCTTATGTTCCTAGATTTATAGTTGTAATTGTGCTGAATTGTTTATTTCTTCAATCTGCCTTCAATAGCCATGCAAGGTGATTTCTCTGTATTTGAGTCCGGTCGGGTAGCTCAGAGGCTAGCGTGTCAGACTCGTGACCTGTTGGTTGCGGGTACAATACCTGATTGAGGCAAACCTTCTTTCCGGAGATCTTTCGCCTCTCACCTCTGATGTATGTGAGAAAAGTAGTCAGCGGCTTGGAATGAAAGTTGTGTCACTGCTGGTGTGAGAAAGCCTGGAAACATGTGCGTAGGCGCACTTACCGCCGTGATATTACCTAAGCTCGTAAAAATGCGTTAATCTCCAATGCAAACAAAATATCTCCGTATTTGAATGGTTTGTTTCTTCACTTTTCGATTCTTTTAGATAATAGTTTGAGATTGTAAATTCGTACCTTTGTCGTGGACATCTGATATCTTCCTAATCAATACATGCAGCTTCATGACACTAAGAGTGTCTAGCAAGGTGATAACGTGCTATTGTGGTATTGGACTGAACGGTATCTTTACAGTCACAGATGCTGCATCCAACAGTACTGTGTAGTTATTCAATTGGCCAAAATCATGATTATTTGTTTATGATCATTTGAGCTATGTTCTGGCAAAAGGGGGCTTAATGGATCTCCCTGATGCATTTTTCCAAGTAAGTCATCACATTATTATGGATCCATAAAACTCTTTTTGTCTAAGAATAGACCCAAATCATGAGGTAGACTGGTTGACCAATAGCAAAAAGTATCGAGCCAGGTCAGCCTGCGCGGACTGCGCAGGCTGACCTGGGTCAATACTTTTTGCAGATGCATTAAGCCCCCTTTTCACAGAGCATAGCTCACCTATATTTTATTTCACATAATCGAACAAAGAGTGACTAAAAGTATTTGAGTAGTGTTCCGGCAAAAGAGGGCTTAATGCATCTCTGCGATGCATTATACCAAGCAAGTCATTACATAAAATCCATCTTGTTTAACATAAGGTAGACTGGTCCTTTTCCATGCAGAAAATTTACCAATAGCAAAAAGTCCGTGCTTGCTGAACTGAGTCGATACATTTTTGTAGGTGCATTTATAGTAAACTGGTCTATTCCACAGATAGATATAAATGTACAGCTTGTGTTTGTATAATGGGACACCTATAATGCCTTGCTATAGAGCTAGTTTTTATAGCGACGTGGTAGAGTGTCCGCTTTGGGATCTCGAGGTCCTAGGTTTAATCTCCGCCTTGGGAGGTTATTTGTCAGAACTATTACATTGGCGCCCACAGTGGGACTCGAACCCATGACCCTCAGACGCGTTCGCTTTGGGATCTCAAGGTCCTGGGTTCAATCCCTGGCCTTGGGAGGATATTTGTCAGAATTGTTACACATCAAACCTCCTTTTCACAGATCATTGTCCATATGTAGATATAGATTGTGATAAAATTTATGCAGGTTAGGAAGGATCGGAAAGAGAGGCTTCGCTTCATCACTTCCAGGTGCTAAATCCATCATTGTGTATATTCAACTAAGCATGCTTCGTCCATAATATCATATATACAGGCGATTAACCTTTGAACAAGCGATCTTATGTTTTTCAGACCCTGAGGACAAAAAGGGTTTTGAAAACATCGTAGGAAAAGGTGAAAATGCTGATAACCAGCATTTTCTCCTTGTCCTACAACGTTTTCTTCTTTTTTTTTTTATAGATAAATTGAATCATTTAATTAAGTCATATTCACTTTGTTGTCTGTAAATACATTCAATAAGGACAGGATTAAAGTATTGTTGATTAATAAAGAGTTGAACGATAAGATATTGTTTTGCTATGAGTAAACTGAAACATAAATAAGGTCTGTACTTTTGGTCGGGGATATTTTGGACTGAACAATACGTTACTGTATACAAAAGCGTTGGACCATGCAAGGTGAATCAGCGTTCCCAAGTTACTTCGTACCTGATATTTGAGAGTTGTACGAAAACTTTTCTCTGTACCATTTTTCTCTCTCAAAACCACCATTAAAAGCGATAGATGCTCTCGTATGGTGGCATATTTCTGCCGCGAGATACGAGATACCTACTGCGATAATTTAAGAGAACTATCGTAATAAAAAAAAAGCTTCCTGGAAATATTATCTAGACAATAAAACAATTTACGATAAAAATATTGCGATAATTCTAACTGTTATTATGAGTTTTTTTATTTGCTTCCGTGCCCATAACTGACATTAACGGTATCTATAATTAGATACGGTTTCGGAACATCTTCGTCTACAACCTTATGAATTCTCCTTTCCCTAAATGGTTTTAAAGTTGTTCGTAGGAGGCATTTCGAGTCGTCTTTGTGATCTCAAAGACTTCTGTTTATTTGGAGTTTTGTCAAAATCTACCAATTAAGCTACAATTGTGAATAATTAGAAATTTTACTTACTGCAATCTTGTAAAGTCAAAAGCTACCGAGTTCATCCAAATGACGAATTTTCTATTTATAGATATCAAGAAACGGATAGAACTATCACGATAATTTTATCTCGAATGTCAGCTTCGTGCACGATTGAGAAATTTTGCGCTAAAATATTAAGTTTATCGTGATATTTTTTTCGGGAAACTTTTCACTATCTCGATAGAATTTCCAGGAAACTCTAATTTATCGCGATAGTTTTCTAAAATTATCATGATAGCTATCTCGTATCTCGTGGCAGAAATATGCCACCATACTCTCGAGAGCGAGTATATCAAGTCCACGGACCGTGCTCATCAACCGTTCTTAATTTCCTTTTAAGTCTAATTCTAGATATATAACGTAACACAACATACAGTTCAGCTAATCATAAGTTGCGTTACTTTCAATTGTAGAAAACTCTTAAGAAAAAGAAAAGAATGTTCTTTAGAATGGTTGGTGAATTCGGATCAGACTGCACAGTTTGAATTTATAGATCCAAGACTGTGTAATGGATTGCTTGGTAAACTGCATTACATAGATGTATTGGAAACCCCTTTTCGCTCGAGAATGGCCCGTATAAAAGTTGACTTTTAATGACAAGTTATTTAAATGTCTGGCCGAATTATACGATAACATGCCCCAAAAACTTCATGTAGTGTCGATTCAAGATTCTAACATGACACGTGAATTCGGCTCTATAAACACAGTGCAACGAAAGCGTGTTAAAATCTACGTTATTCTATGGAGAGTGACGTCATTCTATATAGAGTGACGTCATTCTGTATAAAGTAAGTAAGTAAGTTATTCAATCGAATATAATCTGCATCCGCGTTTTTACTCTAAGTATGAACTTGTTTTCCTTTGATTAAGAGTTGGTCATGTTAGAATCGAAATAATCTTCTTTCTATCGTGGTTTATCTTTCAGTGAACCACGTTGTGAGTTATGAGGCGCAATGAATAAACCACTCCGGCTATTGCCCTCGTGGATTATTTATTGTTTCTCATAACTCACAACTGTGGTTTGTTGAACGATAAACCACGATAGAAAGAAGATTATTTCTTAATTTGACGTCACGTTCTGTGCAGTCTATAATTGAGCCACGCTCTGGCGAAATGGGGTTTATTGCATTTCCGTAGAGTGTTATACTACTAAAGCCCCCGTCACACCAAACTAGTTCTTAGCACGTCTTACACCGTCCTGTCATAAACGGAAAACGGGTTGCAATCGGGGTAGAACGTGTAATTTTGGCCTGATAATGCCTGAAGCCCCTGTTTCACCAAACCTGTTCTTAGAAAGTCTTACCTCCGGTCAACAAAATCGTAAAACGGGCCGCGGTCTGGATAGGACGTGTAATTTCGGTCGGTACAATGCAAACGCACTGCCAAATTGATGCCCGACTGCACCGTGTCTCTATTAGGATCGAAGTACGGCAGATCCGTTTGTAGTACGTCTATCTCGTTTTAAGTACGTTGTCACTGCGTCTAATTACAGGACGGGATGGACGCCAAAAAATTTTGAGCAGGCTCAAAGTTCTGGGGCACCCTTCCCGTCCTAACCCGTCCATTAAGTTTGTAAACAGATCGTAAAAGGTTGCTAATACGTCCACTTCATCCGAACACAGTTTAAGTCCGTTTGGCAACAATTTTCGGGACGGAGTGAGAACGAGTTTGGTGTGACGGGGGTATAAGCAAGTCATCAAACAATTTTGGACCCATAAAACCCACTATGTCTAATATCCGGAGGTGTAATTGTCCTTGAACTTGCAGAAAATTGGCCAACAGCAGAAAGATTCGACCAAGGTCAGCCTGCGCAATCCGCGCAGGCTGACCTTGGTCGAAACTTTCTGCAGATACATGAAACCCCTTTACACAGAGCGTGACTTAATTATATTGATTTTACCTTTATTGATACAACTCTCTAACGGTCCGCGGAGTTAAAGAACTATTTAGGGGTACCAGCTTTCCATTACTGCAAGTATGCATAGTACCTATAAAAGCAAGTATCTCTTTTTCTGCGGTTCTACGTGGATCCGAATCAAATCATTCATTTTGCGGCGTTTGCTTGGGATTTACAGAGTTTACCATTGTCCAATCTTGTTTGTATGGCTTTTCTATGGTGTTTAATGCCGCTTTCAACATTATTTCAGTTATGTCGCGGTGGCCAGTGCACTGATCCATGCTTTCCTGATGTTTCTTTTATCTGTACTTCGCACAATGTTCATCCCAACCCACTGGCTGCAGTGAAGGAGGAAATAATTCTGTTGCAATGACTACCATCAATCCTCGGAGAGAAATTGACCGAGCTGGAGACTCGAACTAGCGACACTCTGGATTCAATTCCTGTACGATACCGACTGAGCTACAAGGCTCTGCAATAGGAACATGTGAAAAAAGACAAAAATACTCAATACTTGATACTCTAGCCGATGTTGTCTTTGGCTTGACGTTCTATGGCCATAATTAATCATCAAATTAAAACTTTGGTACCATGCCAAATCGATCAGCATAGTCCAACTGAAACGTTTAAAATTCTCAACAAGAATGTGTGTTAATAGCTGTATGTTCCCAAGTGCCAGTTTACTGTAATTAATTAAATGTGCACAGAAATAAACCTGTGTGGATGCAGGTTAATTTATTTTGTCACCCCTTAACCCGCCATACGCGACTTTGCGGAGAGAGTTAATTGCAAGATCAACATATACAAGTTCTAACAGTCTTAATATGTTTTGAGAGTAATATCTCCTTCTCGGACAGTGTAGATATAAGATCAGACTGCACGCTCTGTGCAGTCTGATCTTGATCTACACTGTCCGCAAAAGGTCAGTAAGTTACACTTAGCAGATTAAGAGTTAAAGCAGATCCGTGATGCGGCGAGTTCAGTCGGTAGCGTGCAGGACTTGAGAACATGAGGTCGTGGGTTCGATTCTTGGCTCGGCCAATTTCTTTCCGAGGTATGATGATAGTCATTGCGACAGGATTTATTCCTCCCCCCTCGCTGACCATTTTTTCTACGATGGTTATGTGGGAAAGCAGCCAGTGGCTTGGAAAGAAATTTGTGCGGAGTACTGGTAAAAGAGACTCCAGGAAAGCATAGATGGGTGCACTGGCCGCCGCGATATAACTGAAATAATGTTGAAAACGGCGTTAAACACCATACAATCAATCAATCATTAAAAGATCCGTGATGCATTATACCAACCAAGTCATCACTTTACTATAGATCCATAAAATCCATTTAACCTGTCAACTGACTGAATCATGTGGTAGAGTGGTCCTTGCACATCAAAAAAATTAACAAATAGCAAAAAGTTGCGACCATTGTCAGTCTGCACGGATTGTGCAGGCTGACATGAGTCGATACTTTTTTTAGATGCAATAAATCTACTTTTCACAGAGCCAGGCTCTAATGGTTTTGTCATGCAGTACACTTATTTGCCAGTTAACGTAAACTTTAACCCTTTACCACACAATGACGACTGTTGACACCCCTGATAGAGAAGGCTTTTGAAAACATTGTGGGAAAAGGAGAAAATGCTGGTAACCAGCATTTTCTCATTTTCCCACAATGTTTTCTACCCTATCAAAGAAAAATCATTTCATATGATCCACATTGAAACTGTCCTCTGCAAATGCTTTCAATTCGGACAGGTCTAAAATTGGTCGTGTGGTAAAGGGTTAATTGATCTGTCTCGGTGGTGTCAAGAATATAAACACTAAATGATATGGGGCACATCTTGAAACTCAAAAGACAAAGAAAAGCAAATATCTCTCAAAATTAGTGCAGAATCGAAAGATGTGTTCAGAACAATTTCAAGGAGTAGGCCTATCATGACTCGTTTATTGCTGTTTTACACAATTTTGGTTTTCTTGAACAGGTTTTCAATTAAATAGATTTTAAAAAAATCTATATAAGTATACCACTGAGTCGATTAGATTTTTATTTACAATCAAAAGTACAATGTGACTGTTGGGCCACGACTTTGGTAACTTTAGCGTAAACATGAGAGATCATGGGAGTCAAAATGGGTTGGGCCAAGGAGGTTATTCAAAAGACGCAGAATTGTTAGACTTCGTACATGGATGTATAACTGATCTTTTTACATATAGTTTTTATTTTTCTCTTAGTTATCATTATCATTTTAGTTGTGTTTTTCTTTCTTTCTTTCTTTCTTTCTTTCTTTCTTTCTTATGCTCGCTGGGTCGCTCGCAGCCGGTAGAGTACAGGAGGGAACAGGAAGTCGCTGGTTCAATCCCCGGCATGGCCAATTTCTTTTCGAGGATTGATGATAGTCATTGCGACAGGATTTATTCCTCTCTCAGCGCTAAACATTGTGTCAGTGATGGAAAGCAGCCAGTGTCTTGTAAAGAATATTGTGCAAAGTACTGGTTAAAGAAACTCCAGGAAAGCATGGACAGGTGGACTGGCCGCCGCGATATAACTGAAATGATGTTGAAAATGGCGTTAAACACCATGCAATCATACAATCATAATATTTTGCTATTTCTTTCTTTTTGTATTCTTTCTTTCGCTCTTTCTTTTCCTTCTTTCTCTTATCTCATTCAGATGAAAATCAGGTTTGTTCTATTTCAAAAGTATCGTTGGAAAACCTTTACTATTCATTTTACGCGTTGTATTTTCAACTGTTATTTCCCTTTCACTTGATATCGTATACGGCAACGCTTTTAGTAGTCCAAACATAACGGGCACCTGTCAAAAAAGTATATAGGTTCAGTATGCTAAAACTCCGCCCTGGGTTATGCCTTATTTATGTGCCAATCTCCGATTACAGTGATAATAATTCGTCCATTGATCGCTGCCAAGAGGTTTCGGACGCAGCATAATGACTTGAATACATCAGATATAATGTGTTTAGCACCTGGAGCTGATGAGCCATGCCTTTCGAAAAGATCTTCCCGAAACCTGCAGAAACATTGATGCAATTATCAATGAGCCATGCTCTGGCAAAAAGGGGTTTTAATGTATTCCACGTGATGCATTATACCAAGCCAGTCATCACACTATTATACATCCCTAAAATCCGTTTCGTTTAACAACCTACTGAATATTTAGATACACTAGTCCTTTCCACATGCAGAAAATTGACCAGAACCAAAAAGTTTCGTCCCAGGTCAGCCTGCGCGGACTGCATAGGCTGACCCTGGTCGATACTTTTTGGTAAAGGCATTAAGCCCCCTCATCACAAAGCCTGGTTCATTTGTTTTTTTCCCTACAGGTAATCGATTTCATACTGCGAGTGGAAAGAAAAACCTTATAACTGAAATGAATTTGGCTAAGACACTAAATTATCACTCTATTAGATGGTTTTTACGCCTCACCAAACACGCCGGAGTTGTCACGATCCTGAAGATGAAGGCTTAAAGAAATCAGCCCGCCCGGGTTGCTCGGTCCTAGCGTATCGGACTCGGTACCTGGTGGTTGTGAGTTCGATACACGATTGAGGCAAACTTTCTTTCCAGCGATTTTTAGCCTCTCTTCTGATGCGTGTGAGAAAAGTAGTCAGTGACTTGGAAAGATAGTTGTGTCAGTACTGGAGTGAGAAAGCCAGGAAACACATTTGTAGGTGTACTGACCGCCCCGATATACACCAAGCTGTTAAAACGGCGTTAAACTCCAATTCAATCCATCAATCAATTTAAAAACCATTTGCGAAAAGGAGGAAATGCTAGTTACAGCAGTATTTTATTCTTTTCTCAAGTTTTCTACTCATTCTAAGAGAAATCTCGTCTTCTTACTTTCTCGTCTCGAAATGCCTTTAATTTGGACAAATGTACATTGTTGTCGTCTGAGATAAAGATGTAACAGTTCTGACAATTATCTCCTAAGGTGGGGATTGAACCCAGGACCTCCAGGTCCCAAGCCGAACGCTCTATCACATCGCTACAAAAGCTAGCTCTATAGCAAGGCAGTATAAATGTCCCCTTATACTAACACAAGCTTTACATTTATATCTATCTATGTGATAGACCTGTACACTACAAAGATACTTAGTATCTGACAGAAGTTGGTGTTTGAGATAAAATTCTATTACACGAAAATTACTTTTGAAATGAAAAATGTTGAAAAAAGCCCGCCTTTGGTGAGCTAAAAGGCATTTTTTCTTGCCGAGTTAAATAAAATGTCTAAACTAACGTCAGATTATTTTTATCACATAACTATAATTAAAAAATTACTTGAAAATCCTCATATCTCTATGAGAATTCTTCAAATTTATAATGAGGCCGACTAACAGCTTTAATATAAGCGTAGGCTCGGAGCTTAAAATAGTTCCAGAGAAGCTTATCTGTAGGTATTTGATCTTAAATCCAAAATTAATACAAACCTCAGCTCAGCCCAAATCATCAATTTCTCAAAAGTTCTCAAAGCTGAATTGACCTGGAAATTTATGCCGGGCGTTGTTTTTGGAAATAACGCGTAAGAATACAATGTTACAACAAATGACGTCACTGAACACTTTTACATGAAACCAGAAAATCTTATCTCAAACGTGTGTAATAAATAGAGGATAATCAACTGGTGTTGTGTGATACTAAAAATCTGTCACTAGAATGGGGTGTGATGCGGTTAAAAAACGAGTCCGAAAGACGAGTTTTTTAACCGTATCAAACCCCATTCGAGTGACAGATTTTTAATATCTCACACCACCAGTTGATTATTCTATTTATTATATACCTAATTCTCCCTTTGTTTGCTAATAATTATGAAGAACGGTAGGTATACATATGACTTTTCTTCACAAACACATGATCCGTTTTTGGCAGTAGCAGCTGACGCAACAGATGACGTAACGCTCGAGGGTATGTTACGTCATCTGTCTCTCCGTTTGAAGGCATGCATTGTTTTGCACCTTTACAATTTAAACCAAGCCATGTGAAAATTAGAAGGTAGTGATGATATGGTATCATTACTAGTGATTATATAGTTTTAGAATGCTTGCCGGAACTACTTTTTTCCCTATATTGCTCAAAGTCTAATGTTTCTGTCTCTGCTTCAAACATCTTAAGTAAACAATAGCACAGTGAAAAGATCTGCGGTACAGTCTTTCCAAACAATCCTGAGTTAACAACCTTGTGGGAGAAATCGTTTGAAAAAATTTCTAGAAAAAACTATAGCTTTTGTGGGAGAGAGCTCTTGGAAAACATTGTGGAAAAACGGGAAAAAATACTATCAACCAGCATTTTCTCTCTTTTCCAGTCTACCTAATGATAAAGTCGGTTATTAAAATAAAATGTCCATTATGGATCCATAAGTATGTGGTGGCTTGCATGGTACCATGGATCATGGAGATGCAATAAGTCCCATTTTGCCGGAGGATGGCTCATCTGCTTTGCAAGTCAACATGTTGGGAAACTTTTCCAATAATTACTGAAATAAACCCATGCTTCAATTATAAATCGTTATTGGCAGATCTTCAAATCTCGTTCCTCTGGAATACATGAGAAATTGGCTAATTATAAGCATCAAATCGTATGGAAACAATATTGAAATGGTAAATTCATAATTTGAATGCTGTTGTTGGGGTTTTTTGATGGTGGTACTACCTGGCCTGCAACACGCGAATAGGGGCATTCGGACATTTGCGTAAAATGTCGTCTCGGATCAGCCTGCGCAGTCCGCGCAGGCTAATCCGAGACGGCATTTTACGACTGTATTAGATTTTGTCCTACAGCAGACTTGCGCAAAACACAAAATTACATAAAAACGGAAAGTGTCGTTTCGGATTAGCCTGTGCGGATTGCGCAGGCTGATCCGAAACGACACTTTACGCAAATGTCCGAATGCCCCTTTTTTGCGTATTGCAGGCCAGTCCTAGACTTAGTTCGAATCTTATCCTCACGGCTTGACCTGTCCGATAAGCTTTGATTTTATACATGTACTCAGTTGCGCGCTGAAATTTTTACCACGCAACAAAATTTTAGACTTGTCCAAATTGAAAGCATTTGCAGACGACAATTTTATTGTGGCTCAAATGATGGGATTTTTCTTTGATAGGGTAGAAAACATTGTAGGAAAAGGAGAAAATGCTGGTTACCAGCATTTTCTCTTTTTCCCACAATGTTTTCAAAAGGCTTATTCCTCAGGGTCGTTAAAAGCCGGCATTGTGTGGTAAAACCTTAAATGTTATTAAAGGTTGAAACAGTATGAATGGGAATTTAAGATTGTAATTTGAAGGCACACGAGCGGATTAAAGTAAACAGAAAAATGTATTGCAAAACGAAATAATAAAGTTTGGCAAGTTTTGTCTAGTTTTCCAACATTTTTTTTTTCTCCCAGTAACCGGTTGATTGATTGATTGTATGGTGTTTAACGCCGTTTTCAACATTATTTCAGTTATATCGCTGCGGCTAGTGCACCTATCCATGCTTTCCTGGAGTCTCTTTTACCAGTACTCCGCACAATTTTCTTTCCAAGCTACTGGCTGCTTTCCCACATAATCATTGTCGAAACAATAGTCAGCGGTGAGAGAGGAATGAATCCTGTCGCAGTGACTATCATCAATCCTCGGAAAGAAATTGGCCGAGCCAGGGGTCATAGCCAGGGATCGAACCCTGGACCCCGTGTTCTTAAGTCCTGCACGCTACCGACTGAGCTACCGGGGCTCGGCTCCCAGTAACCGGGCCTTTGACAGGTTCAAGTGTAATACATTATCAGACTTTTAACAATATCCATACTTTTAAATGGTCGAAATTAAATTTGCCTGCAATTTGATCCCCGAATAATTTACTTTTGGCAGCTAATGGGCATTTTACAAAAAAGAAAAAAAAAAAAGTAAGTTTTAAAACTAACACGTTACAACCGATATTTGATTACTCAATCGTGTGTTAAGAAAACGGGGGAAAAAAAAACAGCTTGAAATCTCTCTCTCTGTCTCTCCGTCCGTCTCTCCCTCTCTCTCTCCCCCTCCCCCCCCCCACTCTCTCTCTCTCCTTACAAAATCGGCAGTTAAGCTCTCCTGGCTGAAGATCCATGATCGTTCATATTCTAACTCAGCACAATTAGCCAAATTATGTCCGGTTGTCAGCGTGCCAATAGTGTCGCGCTTCTGTAATTTCTTGACCTTTCTCTGCGGACATGAGTATCGCTTGATTTTGTTTACGTGGGCGTTTCTAGCCAATAAACCGTTTTATTATCATTCTCCCAACATCCTTTAACCAGAAAAGATTATATCTGTGGTGGAAATATTAACCCCTTATCTTCCTAAATGAGTGAAATGAAACTTTCAAACCGATAGTAAAAACCCAAATTTTGCTTTTTCAAAGGTATCTTTGGGGGAAAGATACCCCCTTATCGGACTGTGTAGATCCAAGATCAGACTGCACGTTTGTGCAGTCTGATCTTGATCTACAGTGTCCGCACAAGGCTCTTTAGTCGGACTTAGAGAATTATAATTGGCCTGCAACAAGCGAAAAGGGGTATTCAGACATTTGCGTAAAGTGTTGTCTGGGATCAGCCTGCGCAGTCCGCGAAGGCTAATCAGAGACTATACTTTCCGTTCTTGTACAATATTCTGTTTCGCGTAAGTCTACTGTAGGACAAAATCGAATGTAGTCGGAAAGTGTCATCTCTGATCAGCCTGCGCGGACTGCGCAGGCTGATCCGAGACGACACTTTACGCAAATATCCGAATGCCCCTTTTAGCATGTTGCAGGCCATAAGGATTAACATCTTGAAAATATTGAATCCTGCAGACGTTTTTCTTTTTTTTTCCTCTTGCACTAAACTGATTTTTGAAAACATGGCAAGTTGGTAAGAGCAAGTTCTTCAAAAGTTGGCCACAAGACTGTAGCTTAATGATTTAATAAATTTGAGTCATGCTCTGGCAAAAAGGGTGCTTAATGCATCTCCGTTACCCATGATACCAAGCACGTCATCATAGTATCATGGATCCATAAAATCCGTTTTGTATAACAACCGGTGTGGTGTCCGTGGTTGTGAGGTAGAGCGTCGGCCTCGTAACCAAAAGGTCCCGAGTTCGATACCCGGTCGACTTTCGGATTTTTCATAGACCCACACATTCGGCGCGAGTACTGGTATAGTTCCAAGGAAGCAGAATCGAGAGAGATTAGTATAAGTTGTAAGAACTTGTTTCTCAATCGATGTAAAATAGGTATGTTTGAACTAAGAACCGATTGAATTATGAGGTATACTAGTCCTTTGAGCTACAGAAAATAGACCAATAGCAAATAAGTCTCGGCTCAGGTAAGCCTGTGCGGACTGCGCAGGCTGACCTTGGTCGATACTTTTTGCAGATGCATAGGCTCCTTTTCACAGAACATGATTTCATCTATCTATATTGATTATAGATGCTCGAACAAAACACACTCCAATTACTCTTTCAGTACAATTTGACTATAAAATAAACTCGATTTCTCTTGCGGGTGAAAAACACAAGCTTGGGAAACTTGGAAAGATTTGTTCGTCCTTGAGGCTTGGCTAAACATGCGGATGGAATGAAATCGAGATCAGAATGAATATTTCTAGCAGTTTGGTCTTAATCTATGACGTGTGCCGATCTACTGTGCTCGCCGATGGCACTGTTCAAAATGACTCTGAACAAATCCATGGGACGAGACAATTATATGTTAGCCATACTCTGTGAAAAGGGGGTTTAATGAATCTTTGTGATGTAAAATATGTTACGGGAGACCACTCCTTCGTGCACGGCTTCGTCCTGATTTAAATATAATACCTAACAACTGCGTTTAGGGAGAATTTCTCTTTAGCTCAGTGGTTATGGTATTGGCCTTTCGTCCGGGCGTTCTAGGGTTCGAATCCTACCCGGTCCCTTTATTTCTGCCATGCATTTGTTCATTTGTTTCTTTGTTACCGACATTGTTCGTAAGATGGGGGTTCGTCCGTGATTGGCCATTGAGCCATTAATCCCATTTGTTGTCCAAAAACGGACATTTGTTGTCTAAATAATAGACTTACTGAGTCATCAATAAATGATGACTTTAAGAGGGGGTGTGTTACGGGAGACCACTCCTTCATGTATGACTTCGTCCCGATTTAAATACAATACCTAACAACTGCGTTTAGGGAGAATTTCTCTTTAGCTCAGTGGTTATGGTATTGGCCTTTCGTTCGGGCGTTCTAGGGTTCGAATCCTGCCCGGTCCCTTTATTTCTGCCATGCATTCGTTTATTTGTTTCTTTGTTACGGACTTTGTTCGTAAGATGGGGGCTCGTCCGGGATTGGCCATTGAGCCATTAATCCCATTTGTTGTCCAAAAACGGACATTTGTTGTCTAAATAATAGACTTACTGAGTCATCAATAAATGATGACTTTAAGAGGGGGTGTGTTACGGGAGACCACTCCTTCATGCATGACTTCGTCCCGATTTAAATACAATACCTAACAACTGCGTTTAGGGAGAATTTCTCTTTAGCTCAGTGGTTATGCTATTGGAATTTCGTCCGGGCGTTCTAGGGTTCGAATCCTGCCCGGTCCCTTTATTTCTGCCATGCATTTGTTCATTTGTTTCTTTGTTACGGACTTTGTTCGTAAGAAATACCATACAAGTCATTGCATGATTATGGATCCATAAAATCCATTTTGTCAATCGACTGCCTGAATCATGAGGTAAAATTGTCCTTTGACACGCAAAAAAATGACCAATAGCAAAAAGTGTCGACCCATGTTAGCCTGCGCGGACTGCGCAGGCTAACATGGGTCGATACTTTTTGTAGATGCATTGAAGCCCTATAAGGATAAGGCACCCTAATGAGATTGGTGTAATATCGCCTTTCATCGCCGAAAAAACGTACGGATTCGGCCAAGACTCGGGTAATCCGTAATCGATCGGCCGATAGACGCTGCTTCCAGCATCGATTACGGATTACCCGAGTCTTAGCCGAATCCGTACGATTTTGGCGATGAAAGACGATGTTACACGAATCCCTTTAGGGTGCCCTATCCTTAAAGATTGGAAACTATTCATTTCGAATGACACCAGAAACATGGCGAGTGTTTGGTTCCCTCTTTTGATGACGCAAACGAAAAATCAAATCCTTGGGTGTGTTATCTAAATTGAACAATTTTATTGCGACACTTACAAGGCTGATAGGTTTATGTGAAAGCCGTTTCTGGTTTATGGTTTGTATTTTGGGTTTTCTTTTGATACAAACTGTTTATCAAACTTGATGTGGCTGTTCCAGAAACCTTTCCCACAAAACGAGTTTAAATCTTAAGATTATCTAGTCGCTTGCCATAATATATGAGTCATAAGTCAGGTGTTACAGCTGGTTACCCTACGTTTACACCATGTTCCCAGCAGCCACGGCAGCCCCGTTTGTCCGAAACGTGTTATGCCGTGAGATTTTGTTCGTTTTTTTCTCCATTGATCAAGTTTAGTTAAGTCTCTTTACGGTACCTCAAAGTATCCGTGACAAGCCGTGGAGGGAACCCTACGTTTACACCATGTTCCCAACATGGATTGACGTAATACAACGCAGAGGAACGGGATAAGCAAACTTGTCAGACCGTGATCGCCGGGGTTGCCGTGCCAGATTTTTTGACTGCCAAAAAATTTGCCATGGCAGTCCCGGTGCTGATTATAAACCTAACAGCCAGTACGTAGCGGAACGTGTTGATCGTTGCCTTCTACTGATCGATACCGGTGAAAAAAGGGCTTGCGATCAAGTTTGCTTATCCCGTTCCTCCGCGTTGTATTACGCCATTCCCGTTTTGTCCACGGTTGTCAGAAACGGGGCTGCCGTGGCTGCCGGGAAGATGGTGTAAACGTAGGGTTACGTATGTGTTTTAGAGAATCCCTGCTATACGTGCCGAGTCCCGGTAGTTCAGTCGGTAGCATACAGGAATTGAGAACAAGGGGTCGCTGGTTCGATTCCAAGCTGGGCTAATTTCTTTCCAAGGATTGATGATAGTCATTGCCACAGGATTCATTCCTGTCTCACCGCTGACAATTGTTTCGACGATGGTTATGTTGGAAAGCAGCCAGTGGCTTAGAAAGAATACTGTGCGGAGTACTGGTAAAACAAACTCCAGGAAAGAATAGATAGGTGCACTGGCCGCCACGATATAACTGAAATAATGTTGAAAACGGAGTTAAACACCATACAATCAATCAACCAATCTGCTATTTTTCTGACAGAAAAAAAAACCAGAGCCTCTTAACGGCCTCGTTGCCGCCAAAAGTAAACAACGCAGGTATTATAATGCTTTTAGAATTCAATCATACCTTGCAAGAGCATGAAAAGTATTGTGAAATGACAATCTATTATTGTACGATCGGTCAAAGTGTTAGTCGCTGGCAGAAAAAAATAAACTAGATAAAAAGTTGACAAGTCACTCTATCTTTTTGTTTTCCTTTTTACCCGATTCTAAACTTCACTTTGCTGCCAGCAACTGACACTTGGACCGACGGTACTATAACAAATTATCATCTGCACAACAGTTTCCTTATTAACATGATTGAAATAAGATTCATTTTAACACCTGCATTGTTTACTTCTGGCTGCTACTGGGCCTTTAAATAGCCGAGGCTTCTTCTATCGGCTGAATATCCATTTAACTGATGTAAACAGTCACAAAGATACAATAATAAACGATTAATTATAAGACATATAAATATACTCTGAAACGTACAATAGCATTTATTCTTCAAAGAAAAACTAAAGGTACAATTAAAAGGAATATAAAAAATAAACGAGCAATGCTTTGTGAAAAGGGGGCGTAATGCATCTGCGAAAAGTATCGACTCAGGTCAGCCTGCGCAGTCCGCGCAGGCTGACCTGGGCCGAAACCTTTCGCTATTGGTCAATTTTCTGTGTACCCAAGGACCAGTCTACCTCATGATTAAGTCAGTTGTTAAAAAAAGTGGATATTATGGATCCATAATTGTGTGATTGCATGATTGGTGCAATGCATCACGAAGATGCATTAAGCCTCCTTTTCACAAAGTACGGCTCATATACATTGGTATACCAAAGTCACGTGACTACTTTGAAACGTGCCGAAGTATTTGTTTAGGACAAAAAAGAAGGCTCGTTTATTGATGAGGATGAAGATAAAAGTCAGGAAATCTTATCATTCCGATCTAAAAGTCTATAAAAACTGTTCTACCAGTATTTACGATTGCTTTTACAGAACCTTCAACCCCCCATGTCCCAGTTCCATAATTTAGATATTAGCCTTCAAGCTGCCAAGCGCGACTCAGTGACCTTTTGCGGACAGTGTAGATCAAGATCAGACTGCACAGAACGTGCAGTCTGATCGTTGATCTACACTGTCCGATTAGGAGATATCTTTTCTCAAATGTTACCTTTGAAATAGCAAATCGTGGGTTTTTACTAACGGTTTGAACGATTCATTTCACTTATTTATTAGAAAGATAACGATTAATGAAAGAGTAAAAATTTTGAAATCCTTGTGTACGCTCTAGAGGCCACATTTTTCTGCGTCATAGACCAAAACAAGGGCTTTTGCGGCAGGCGTAGATCCAGATTAGACTGAAGAGAAAGTGCAGATTAATATTGATTCAGTACCGTCCACTTGGTTAGTCAAAACTATGAGATAAAAATATTTCAGAGTTCTATTTGATTGTAACTTTTTTTTTTTCAATCATCGAAAGAGGTCCAGTTTATATATTTTGCGGTGAAAAAGTAAACTCTATATGAAATGCAATTTCGTATATTTTTTGTCATGTGTGACAAATTTGTTAAGGGTTATTGTTCAGGGATAACCGATATTGTGTACCTACCTGTATACATGGTATAACCTTTACATAATGTTTGAATAAAACTCACTCTGTCATGCTTTTCTAACAATTTCTGCTATGTATATATTGTATATATAATTATGTCAAATTAGACATTGTAAGGCAGTAAGCTGCGAGTAGTTTTAGGGTGAAGACGTATGTTTGAAGGTTGGTTTTAGACCAGCTATGAGTTATCTGGCCTAACCGTGAGTTTTGGTGAGTTGATAGTTTCCCTATGCCTTTGCGTCTTTCTGTTGTTTTGCATTTTCTAGTGCTTTGTTCTGTGTGTTAATTCTTTTATTCATAAGCTTTGTTGCTTAGCTTTGCTTATTGCTTTGGTTGCATGTCTTATGAGGCTGCCTTAAACTTACAGCTCCTCGCCTCTCTTATTGTGATGTACAGTGTTGTTGATAGACGACAGGACTCACAAAAGAACTAATGAAGAACTGTGAGCTAGCCTAAAAACATTGCAGTAGAGGGAAGTAAATACCTCACTTATTTAGTACAAAAGAACTGTGAACCAAATCGGCTTAAACCAAAAGAGCAAACTTTACTGATAAATCCATTATTGGAAAAAAGGCTGTACTACACTTAAGGTAGATGCTATTCTGCGGATTCCTTTGCCATATGTGACAAAAAAGAAAATACCAGACTTTAAGAGACATTGACAGACTTTGAAGAAGTACTTTTGTGCTAAACTGTGCTTTTGTTTTTCTATTTATCAATGTCGCTGTTCCTTTCCTTTTGCTACTTCTTTGCGCTTTCTTTCTGCCTTTTGCTGTCTGCTATCCTTCTAGTTAATGTTTTATTTTTGTTCTAATAAATTTTGTTTGTTCGCCTGTCGTCTTTTGGTCACTTTAGAAATAACTCACGTCTTTACATCATGTTAATGCTAAATAGAAGCCGAAACGCACATAAATTTGAAAAAATAATATAGAAATGATAAAGATTACTCAGGTGAGAATTCAAGACTACAAAAAAGAAATACTTCTGAAAAATAATAGTGTAGGTGTAATCCTGAGTGCTTATCTGAACAATTTTAACTGTTTCTACCCTAATTTTCAAATACCTGTGTGTTTCGGCTTCTTTTTTGCATAAAATTGCATAAATATACGAAATTCCATTCTGCATAGAGTGAGCACTCAATACTCCAAAAGAAATTCTTCTTTCTTTTTCAGTTAAAAAAGATTTGGTCTAAAACATCAAAACATCAGTAATATTGAAATCGAGCGATTTGATATTTGACCAGAAAGTTTCATTTATAGTACGGTAAAAAACTTTGAATCATAGAGGTAATAAAAATTCAAAAGAAATGTTTTCAAAGTCAGTAATATTGGAATCGAGCGATTTGATATTTGACCAGAAAGTTTCATTTATAGTACGGTAAAAAACTTTGAATCATAGAGGTAATAAAAATTCAAAAGAAATGTTTTCAAAGTCAGTAATATTGGAATAGAGCGATTTGATATTTGACCAGAAAGTTTCATTTATAGTACGGTAAAAAACTTTGAATCATAGAGGTAATAAAAATTCAAAAGAAATGTTTTCAAAGTCAGTAATATTGGAATCGAGCGATTTGATATTTGACCAGAAAGTTTCATTTATAGTACGGTAAAAAACTTTGAATCATAGAGGTAATAAAAATTCTAAAAAAATGTGTTTCAAAGTCACTTTTGAGAACAAGGAGTCGCTGATTCGATCCCCGGCTCGGCAAATTTCCTTCCGAGGATTGATGATAGTCATTGCGACAGGATTCATTACTCTCTAACCGCTGATCATTGTTTCGGCAATGGTTATGTGGGAAAGCAGCCAGTGGCTTTGAAAGAATATTGTGCAGAATGTTGGTAAAAGAAACTCGAGGAAAGTAGGTGCACTTGCCACCGCGATATAACTGAAATAATATTGAAAACAATGTTAAACACCATACAATCAATCAATCAATCAATCAATCAATCAATCTTTACTAAACAATCCTACGTTTAAACAAACTTTAGAAAGAAGCCTTCTGAAAATATTGTGGGAACAGAAGAAAATGCTGGTAACCAGCATTTTCTCCTTTTCCCACAGAATTTCCTACCCTTTCAAATACAACAATCATCTATCGAGCGACAGAAGGATTTTCATCAGTAAATGCTTTGAATTTGAGCTAGTCCAAATTTTTGTCGTTTTGTAAAGAAATCAGGCTATATAGATTCTATGGAAAATTACAAGGAAGCCGATTTATACGATCTGTTTTCAAAATTTAAGACGATTAGCAGACTCGTTCAATAAGAACCGTTTGAAGTCTGAAGCTACAGACAGACTCCCTATGAGCTTTTATCGGTTATCAGTAAAATTAACCAAATTATGAAAGGTAATATGTTTTGGCATCGTTAAGTCTTATCCCCCTGAATAAATAGAGCTATGCTCTGTGAAAAGGGGGCTTAATGCATTTGCGAAAAGTATCAACCCAGGTCAGCCTGCGCAATCCACGCAGGCTGACCTGGGTCAAAACTTTTTGCTATTGATCAATTTTTATCTGCCTGTCAAAGCACCAGTCTACCTCATGATTCTTTTGGTAAGCAGTAGATTTTATGGATCCATAACTATATGATGATTTGCTTGGTATAATTCATGGCTAGGATGCATTAAGCCCCCTTTTTGTCAGCGCACGGTTCAATTAAATGAAACTTTCAAGCCGACAGTAAAAACCCGAATGATACTGTTTCAAATATATGTTTTGGAGGAAAAAAAAAATCTCCTTATCAGGCAGTGTAGATCCAAGATCAGACTGCACATTCTGTGCAGTCTGATCTGGGATCTACACTGCCCGCAAAAGGTCAGTGAGTCGCGCTTAGCAGCCTGGAGGTTTAAAGACCGTATCAAGCCTTCCCTAAGTGCTTTAATCTAGGCTGACCTCGGCCGAAACTTTTCGCTATTGGTCATTTTTCTGTGTGTTCAAGGACCAGTGTACCTCATGATTAAGTCGGTTTTTAAGTTGGAATGCGAAGCATGCCAACTTAGATTTAGCAAAACCGGAAAATGAAAACAGAATAATTCATTCCGGGCACCCGAAGAACACAACACAAGGATATGAATACACCAGGGACTGGTTTTCATCTCAACTTGCCATGGACGACCCGTTTGTAATAACCGAAGATAATAATATGGGACATGTATTACTTTCGGGACAAATATGCATAAATAGCCATCAAAACCTTTGTAGACTTGTTTTTAAAAGATTCAAAAAGAAAGTAAAGACAGCGTATGAATATGTCGCTGTGCTTCGGTGTTTGCTTATTTGGTAATCACGTGATCTGTATTTCTCAGAAAACAAGTTTCAGTTTCCAAACGGCCTAGTTTCACTTTCTAAACGGCCTCATTGCACACTTTAAGAAAATAGTTCATATACATTTTGTCAATAATTTTGTTAAAAACGTCATTGAAGGGAAACAAAGTCTTGTGAATATTTATTAACATAAAAAACTCTTTCGATTAAAACTATTTGCATTTCATTACTTCCCTTAATATCGCGAAATCAAGTATCTACAGCGCGCATTGACTTCATTTGATAGTTGGTGGATGCACAGAATCATCTTGGAGTTAAGTAAACAGTTTTAATATCAATGAATTTTTTAATTTTGGATCACGAACAATAAATATCGAGTCGATGTATCAATCGTCGAGTGTATAAAGGTTACAGGAATGAAGTTTTAGTTTGCGACTGGCGTGAAAATTGTGTCTCGAGAGGTCACTGTATAAAAACTAAACTGCCGATTTCAAGAGCTGTAGCGTTTACTTGATTTCACGCGATTTATTATTACTAATTGTATTTTCTTGAAACTCGGAGTATATGTTCACTATCAAAACAGCAACCTATGCCATCAAGGGAAATAACTCCAAATGCATTTTGTAAGAATTTTGTCCCTTTTTCGATTTAGATCTTTTTCACTATCCAGCACCCACAGCAGAGCGTGGCACCAGCATGCGGCGCTCTTGTTACTGTTTAAGCCTGTACTTTCTGTCTCTCTGTCCACAGTTGACTTGCAGACCGAGTCTCTATTAGTATACATCCAATTTTTAGGCAGCATAATACATGTTATAGGGGTCAGCTATAGTTGTGCTTGTTGCAGCAGTAGCTCCTTGGCTTAAAACTTCAAAATCACAATTTAAGGTTTGTCAAAAATCTTGACTTGAATGATCTTTGCAAGTCCATTTTCTCTGGAATGATCGGACCATATCTTAACAGTGTTGCACAACTGTTTATCTACATCGGATATGATTTTCATGCCCCACATCGAAAGATCGGAAGCATATTGTTGTCGAGCCCGCTTGTGGTGAGTGAGACATAGCGTTACAATGTCGTTTTGGCGTCCATCTGGTAAAAACTTAGCATTTCCCTATTACTCCAAAATTATTCAAGTTACATAGAACAATGCTCATATTTTTCATGTAGACACCTTTCGTCAATATGCACCTTATGAGGGTCACATGTCCTATACCAAATTCAACTTTTAATCCAGATCACGGTAAGAATGTACTTCCTGTCAATATGTATATAACGAGGGTCACAAGTCCAATGTCATTGTCAATATTTTGATCCTTTCTTCAAAAGTTATCGCAAAAACTTAACATTTAAATAAAAATGTTAATATTTGGTACCAAGGTAACAGTCATGGATAGAGATCTGCTGATGACAAGGTCATAGTAATCTGACAAGGTCGAAGTCAAACATCAAAGCCATTCACCAGATAATTGGCTGTTACAGAGGCATTTGTTTTTCACAAAAAAAAAAAAGGTCTTGTTTTGCAAAAAATATCATGGTCGAAAGTTAGCAGGCATGTGCTTGAAGTTCAGGTTGTAAACTCTTCCAAAATATCACATTTTCTTTTGTTTTCCGTGTGAAAAATTGTCAGATGTCCGATCAGGTTTCTCAAAATTCCTCACTTTCAGCCATGTAATATGAAAATGTTTCACTTTGAAGCAAACTACTCTAATCACCAACGAAGCAATCTTTCATTTCAAATAAACTGAGGTATCTATAGACCTCATGAAAAGTAGGAATACCATAAGAAAGAAAGGTTTCAAAGACATCTTTAAAGAAACATAGAAAGAAACAAGTTTGTATTGCATTTACCGCATTCCAACTTAGCAGTGCTTTCAGTGCTTTGATTTTTAGTGGCTATCCTGGAACCCTAGTCATGTGATGGCTTGCTTGGAATCATATATCATGGAGATGCATTATGCCCCCTTTTGCCAAAGCATGACTCAGATTCTGTTGCTGTTTTCTGTCATTCAGCATATTCAATATTTAACCAATTCATTATCTCCTCACCGTCCAATTATCTTCATCCATATAATCAAGATAGACTTAGAATGGCAGTATTATTGTATCTTTAACTGGTTAAGCCCTGAAAAAAAAAACGTTGAAAACGGCATTGAATGCCAGACAAACATACTAAACCTGCCAAAAACCATTATAAATTACATAATATACAATAATTTGAAGGAAACAGAACAGAAATTGCTTTTTTACCTGTCTGTGGAAGTGTTAAAAGACGAAGAAGATTCGCTTTTTATATGAAATGATAAGTTTAGTTATTTTCCCACAATGTTTTATATGACCGTCAGCTTCACAGGCTTTTAGAATCTTTTTTTTTTTTTTTTTTTTCTTTAACAGTGAAATTGGGCAAGGGCTGAGTTTCGGAGTATTCAGTCTGTTATTAACAGCCACCTTACCACCATGATGCAATACCTTTATGAATGAAATTTCTCGGAAAATGTTTCGACTTAATTCTGCCATTTGTGACGTGCATAACCGATTTAATGGTTTAAACACACATCTTTTGACGTATGCAAGAAATTGATTTAGGAAGCGTAATGTTATCCACTTGAAGAACAAAGTAAAGATCCGGCGCATATCCTTCGTGTCTGGTAAACTCCCATGTCTAAACGAAGATTGCCTTCTAGATCTGGCTGCACGTCTATGTGTCCCCGGTCCGTAATTACCGACCATTCTTAAGTGCGTTTTTAGTCTTGTTCTCCGGAATTTTCTATATTTGAACGTAGCAGAACTTCTGATAGGCTAGCGCCATTTGGTTTAGCCAATCAGAAATTGTGCTACTTTCAAATTTAAAAATTAGAAAAATAGTAGAAATTATCAATATTTGAAAGTAACACAACTTCTGATTGGCTAAACCATTCGGTTTAGCCAATCAGAAGTTGTATTACTTTCAAATTTAGAAAATCTTGAAAAGCAAGACAAAGAATGTTCTTAAGAATGGTTGGTGAATACGACCCTTGATATTGGTATTCCATGTCCTATATCTGTGTATAAACCGTTCATCAAACTATCCTGTCCTTTAAAGGCACAGTAAAGGCCAAAATATCAAAGCAGGTGTCATAATACATTTAAATTGAAATCACACCACTCAAAAGTATGGAAAATATTGTGGAGATGACACTCTGTTATTGTGTGGTCGGGTCATATATTAGTCGCTGGCAGAAAAAAAGAATTCTAAAATCAGGCAAAACGTAAACAAAAGACACCGCTACCTGGCAGGTTTTAACCTAGTTTTGAAATTAATTTCTCTGTCAGCGACTAACACTTTGACGACCGCACAATGACAGACTGACATCTTCACAATAATTTCCATACTTTTAAATGGTATGATATAAATTCAAATGCATTTAAACACCCGCTTTGTTTACATTTGGTCTTTATTGTTACTTTAACGACACACTATAGAAGAAGCCTTTTGAAAACTTTATGAGAAAAGAAAAAAATGCTGCTAACCAGCATTTTCTCCTTTTCTCAAAATGTTTTCAACCCTTGTAAAAGACCCTATCATATGAGCTATATTTGATTCTTCGACTGTAAAATGCTGTTAAAGTGGAAGACACTTTTTTTGGCGTAGCTGAATTTGCTGGCTCTTGACCTACTTATTGTGTAGTGATAACTAATGAATAAACAGAAATTTGTGATTGGTCAAAAATGTATACATGTTTATTTTAGGGCTTCTGCCTTTTTGCTGACAAATTAACGCCGTATGTCTTTTTTTAAAGATATTTCTTGTTTCTGGTGAAGAAATAAAGCCTTACTATGCATTTAAAATGAATCATTGGCTTGGGAGTAATATTGGTGGTTCCCCGGATTATTTCAAGTTTTTAAGTGCATAGGTCTTTGCAATATAGATCATTAGCATTCCTTTCAAGGAAAATACTTGAATGCAGTTTGTGATTCCAGTGTTCGTATTTACCAACCATTCTCAAGAACATTCTTAGTCTTAGAATTTTCTAAATTCGAAAGAAACACAACTTCCGATTGGCTAAACCAAATGGTTTAGCCAATCAGAAGTTGTGTTACTTTATAAATCTAGATCAAAACTGAGAATGAAACTAAGAATGGTTGGTAAAAGCCATCATAAATGAATCATGCCAGAACGATGCACATCGATGCCATGAAGCGCACATGAAAATATTTGTTTGAATGACATGAGAATTATTTTCTACTAGCATAGAAGTTTGCAAAAAAAAAAAGCATATAATAAACGAATGAAAAATTCATATTCTTTAACTCTTAGGTTGGTAAGCGCAACCGGCTATGAAGCCTACAACCTCCAGGTCACAAGTCAGATACGCAAACCACTGAGCTACCCGGCCGGGTGTCTGATGTTAGATCTACACCGTGCGGTAAGGGGATATTTTGCCCCAAAATAACTGTGAAATAGCCATATTTGGGATTTTGCTATCGGATTAAAAATTTCATGTGAGTTATTTAACAGGTTAAGTGTTTTAAAGAATCGAAAATGAAATAAAAAGAAAAATACAACGTATAGTGCTTTGGTAAGACGGTCTAACTTCGTTGTCTGCGCATGTCATATTCTTCGAAGATTCGACCTGTCTGCTATGATGCATCACCCATCCCCCGTAGACCTGGGAAAAGTAGGGCCATGAGCCTATTACCCAAGCCTGTAGGGGCTTTTTAATAAATAGCCGATGCATAGCTTACATGCTAGCCGATCACAGCCGAATGAATCGCACCAGGTAGCGTTTTATTGAGTAAACGTTTACCGGTATTTCATTTTGAAATTCAAAGTAACGGTTTTCGTTTAGAAAAGTAGTCCGGTTCTGTACCCAGAATGCCCAAATTAGATAGATGTGTATTTGTAGAATGCCATCTGGCGGGAGATAATGGGTCTAACTTGCATTGAAAAATGTAGATTCCAAATGGCACCAAATGACAAAAATGTTCTTTATTTTTTTTTATCTTCAAACTGCGTAAAACCTTAGGCTGCTAAGCGCGACTCACTGACCTTTAGCGGACGGTATAGATCAAGATCAGACTGCTGCAGTCTGATCTTGGATCTACACTGTCCGATTAGGAGATATTATTCCCCAAAACATAACTTTGAAATAGCTATATTTGGGTTTTTACTATCGAATGAAAATTTCAATTTAGTGATTTAGCGACTCACTGACCTTTTGCGGACAGTGTAGATCAAGATCAGACTGCACAGAACGTGCAGTCTGATCTTGGATCTACACTGTCCGATAAGAAGACATTATTTCCCAAAACATAACTTTGAAATAGCAATATTTGTGTTTCTACTATCGAAATGAAAATTTCATTTTTAGCTATTTTGCAGGGTAAGAGTTAAAACTGTTCTCTCTCTATCGAAATTCTCACATAATTGAGACAATAACGGAGAATGCTTCCAAATGAAGTTGTATATTGGGGTTGATCCTGATTGATGGGCAAGTCGCCCTCTATTTCGATTGACTGCTCGAGAAGTTTTGTGTACGAGGGGATCTCGTGTGTGGTTTCTATCATATAACACTGCTTTAATCAAATCTTGTCTTATAATGATTTATATCCATATACCAATTATTGTCCGTCTCCGATATGATGTACAATGTTGGTCGTGGCATTATACAAGGTACCATTTTTAATCCGATACATTTTCAGAAACCTAATACATACGAGCCATATGATTGATTGATTAATGATTGATCGATTGATTAATTGATTGATTGTATGGTGTTTAACGCCGTTTTTCAACATTATTTCAGTTATATCGTGGCGGCCAGTGCACTTATCCAAGCTTTCCTGGAGTTTCTTTTACCAGTACTCCGCATAATAATCTTTCCAAGCCACAAGCTGCTTTCCCACATACCAATCGTCGAAACAACTGTCAGCGGTGAGAGAGGAATGAATCCTGTCGCAATGACTATCATCAAACCTCGGAAAGAAATTGGCCGACCCCCTGTTCTCAAGTCCTGTACACTACCGACTGAGCTATCGGGGTTCGGCCCATGTTAGATGAAAAGGACCTTACATCGGCTAAAAGTATAGATCCATGTCAGCCTGCTCTCTGCACGCAGGATGAGTCAGCCTACGCAGTACGCGCAGCACGCGGAGGCTGACATGGGTCGAAACTTTTCGTTATTTGAAAATTTTATGCATTTTCAGGGACCATCCTACCCCCAGCTCTAGTGAATTTGTCAGACTTATTGGATTTTATGGATCCCCTGCTATATGAGCCGAGCCCCGGAACCTCAGTCGGTAGCGTGCAGGACTTGAGAACACGGGGTCCAGGGTTCGATCCCTGGCTACGACCCCTGGCTAGGCCAATCTCTTTCCGAGGATTGATGATAGTCACTGCGACAGGATTCATTCCTCTCCCACCGCTGACCATTGTCTTGACGATGATTATGTGGGAAAGCAGCCAGTGGCTTGGAAAGAAAATTGTGCAGAGTACTAGTAAAAGAGACTCCAGGAAAGCATAGATAGGTGCACTGGCCGCCGCGATATAACTGAAATAACGTTGAAAACGGTGTTAAACACCATACAATCAATCAACCTGCTATGTGATGTTTTGTTTGTTATGATGCATCGCTGACATCGATTAAATCCCGCTTCGCTGCTCATTTGTCTGCGCAATTACAGAAATGTAGTTTTGCCTGAAAAGCCTTGATAACACTCGTACAAAACAAACAAGCAATTTCGTTGAAATGATATCCCGCGTCGAAAAATTTATTTGACCGCGTAATTGAAAATCGCTCGCAGTCCGCCATTTTTCATCGAATCAAAAAGAAAAAAAAAAAAAGTGTCTCGGCGGAATGGGTTATTGTACACATGTATAAAGTTTCACGAAATTCCGTCCAATGGTATTGAAGGTATTCTCTCGGACAGACGGACGAACGGACGGACGAACGGACGGACGGAAGGACGGACGGACGGACGTACAACGCTAAAACTATATCCCTCCGCCTTCGGCGGGGGGATAACAAGATCGAAGTATTTGTACGGTGGGATTATCGAAAAGATAGTCCTAACACTTGTATCTTTCTCACTCGTACTAGTTATGGTACAGGGTGGTAGTTTGAATTTGAGTCACACTCTTGCAAAAGGGGGCTTGGTGCATCTCTGTAATCCATGTTCCCCTAGCAAGTCATTACATAATTATGGATCCATAAAAATCCATTTTTTCCAACAACCGACTGAATCATGAGGTACATTTGTCCTTTGACATGCATAAAATTTACCGAAAGCAGAAAGTTTTGGCCCATGTCAGCCTGCGCGGACTGCGCAGGCTGACATGGGTCGAAACTTTTTGCAGATGCATTAATCCCCCTTTTCACAGAGCATGGTTCATTTATATTCAACTAAATATTGTATGAAAATTATAGAAATCAGATAAAAATTACAATACTTGTATTAACATGAAAGAAAGTAAACACTTTAGAATGCCACCAATATATTCGAGTAAGACATTCTTACGCGCAACACCGGAAATTCAATAAATGCTATCGATGGTCACGTGTTCTAAAGGCGCTGTCTGAAAAAAAAAGTTCGATGGGTTATGACTACGTCAATAGTAGGTCAAAGAGTTGCTAGGATACATAATACAAGACCATAACTTCATTGCACTTAAGTTGAATGACTTTCATTTACGGACCTTTCCAGTAATGTGTTACGCCAGAAAGCAATTTTTTAATACATGTATGTACATGAAACGGATTTTTCGGCTGTAGAACCGCTTACGTTGCCTGCTTTATTTTGCAGTGCTACCCACCCAAGTTTCTGCTTTGAATTCTTAAACTGCTATAAAACTTGTGTGTGTGTGTGTGTGCTCAACTCAGCTTAGCATGAAGTTTCAAAGTTTATAAATGTAATTTGATCAACCTTATATTAACTTCGGAACTTAAGATCTTTTCTTTGTCTCTGTCTATTAAATCAGAACCTTCATTCAAAATGTCAATACCATCTTTTAGAAATAAATGAGACTTTAAGATAGACCAGAACAGAACAGACATTTTATTGGACGAGTGCAAATGTACGTATTCAAAATAACATAGCATTTGTCAATGTCTCTATCTGTCTGTCTGTCTCTGTCTCTGTCTCGTTCGGTTAAACAGGAAACCATATATCTTAAGTGAGGATTTACGCTAAATATGTAAAAGGGTAAATGAAGTGTTTAAACAAGGATTTAAACAATAAATACTAATAATGACGAAACAAAACGATTAGTTGTACAAAATACGAAACTGAACTGATGATGCAGATTTTATATTAAGTTGATAAAAGTTCAACCATAAAACATGCTTAGATTTCAAAGGTAGACATTATCATTGTATTACCTACGTAAATTACTGTACTTTGGGCTGGTGAACATGCAGTGAAATTCGCCCTCAACTTTGTTCCTACTGCAAAATATACATATTCTTTCGTTTCACGGTATTCTGTTGTTTAAAAATCTACCTGTTTGAATATGAAGAGACAGTGCAGATACTTCAATTCGACAAAGGTGAGAACGAAGTGAAAGAGGCAAAATATTTAAATGTTACTCAGAACAGAGAGACGGTTTAATATTTTTGTACAGTATTAGAATGCTACTATCCCTGATATACGAAAACCATACTTGTTTAAAACAATATACTTTTAACTTAGAGCACGAACAAACTTATATAAGCATGGACTCAAGTGTTATAAGCACTGGCACTAATCTTGACTCTTCACTGTCTGATATTTTAGAAATACTCTGGCCATAACAGCCCTCAAAGTGTATCTTTTTCTTTTGTTTTCACTGGGGAATGTTGACTGCATATTAACCCTTTATGCTGATAACGATATGAACACAATAGCTAACATGGCTTAGTCGTTGCGACGGTAAAATACTACGTAAGTAAGGGCAATGGAACTGTGACATTGTTGCATATTTGGCTTTCTTATTGATATCATATTGATATGATAATCAACGTCTTATTTTTTTCAAACAATTTGGTTATCTTCATTCTCCTTTAAAATTGTTCAATTCGATAATGTTTCAATGTTCTATATTAGATTCTCCAGATAATTTTGTTGCGCCTTGGCAAAAAAGGTCAAATACATCTCCGTGATGCATGATACCAACCAAGTCATTATATGATTATGGATTTTAATCGATCTTATCTAAAACCAGATGAATCATGTGGTATACTGATCCTTGGACATGCAGAAAATTGACCAATAGTCTGTGCAGGCGTACCTGGTCGCAACATTTTGCTGACGCATTAAGCCCCCTTTTCACAAAGTAGAGCTCAATTTAATAAATCTAACTGCATTTGAATGACATTGCATGCTTTCTTTTAAATTTCATTATACTTTTTAGTTTATCGTTCTATGGGCCCTTGATTGATGAAACCAAGTGCTTTCAGTGTAAAACTTTCAGTGATTTCCCGAAGATTTCACTTGAATTTAATAAATATTTATTATCTTTCATTTTATCTAATTATTCGTCTCCTACAGTTTCATTCTAATATCTTTGATGTTGTTATCTGCTGTCAATCTTTATGACAACATTTTGGGAGTAGTTAAGGCCCGTCTACACTTGCCAACATTTGTTTGCAAACACCAGCAAATTTTTGTTCGGTTAAGTTTGGTCATGTTTGTCCGTAGGGTGTCTACAATAAAACAAACTATGGCAAACAAATTTTTGTTCATGTTTGAAGATCATGTAAATGCAATACCATTCAATTCAATATTCTTTTGCTTTAAACAAATACATGTTTATGGCAAATATGGCAAAATACTTAGTTACTTACATCCATCACGTGATAAAAAGACAGCTTCTGACTAGTCAATATACTTAGACTCCACAAAACATCTCCAAACAGAGAAAAAATTAATATGCCCAAACATCACCAAATACTGTTTTGTGATGTTTGCTTGTGTTTGCTGACTGGTCTACACCAGCAAACTTTTGTTTGCAAACATCAGCGAACACGGTGTTCGGTGGTGTTTGTAAACAAATGTTTACTTGTGTAGACGGGCCTTTAGAAACATTGATATTGATTTGTTTACCTTTATACAGCTGAGCTCTGCCGGGTAGCTCGGTGGTTAGAGTATCCGACTCGTGCCTTGTTGGTTGTGAGTTCGATACCCGGTTGCGGCAAACTTTCTTTCTGGCGATTTTTCGCCTCTCACCTCTGGTGTATGTCAGAATAGTAGTCAGTGGCTTGGAAATAAATTTGTGTCAGTACTGATGTGAGAATAAGTTAATTAAAACTTTTGAGCGGATAGTGAAAAATCCGAATAATGTTATTTCGAACTATTTTTTTTTTTTTTAGAGAGAAATATCTCCTTATCGGAGAGTGTAGATCCAAGATCAGACTGCACCTTCTGTGCAGTCTGATCTTGATCTACGCTGTCCGCAAAAGGTCAGTGAGCCGTGCTTAGCAACTTAAGGGATCATAACTCAGTGTGTACCGGAAACAAGCTTTTGCACCGTGAAGCAGATGATATTTTACAACATTGTGACCAAATGAGAAAATAAATCCCAACGAACAATGTTCGCCTTAAGATGATGGGTGACCCATGCCATGAAATTATACCCAAATCGAGCGCAAAAAATGACAGTCTCGATCAAATCGTTGACATAAGTCGTAGCATATCGTAGTGATCGTTAGAGAACTAGAGAGAACTTAAGAGAACGTAATGAAAATCGTGGCATATCTTTACCAGAATCGTTTTAGTTTTCGTAACAAACTGCTGAAGAAAACATTGTGGGAAAAGGAGAAAATGCTGGTTACCTGCATTTTCTCCTTTTCCCACAATGTTTTCCGAAAAGCTTTCTCTCTTAGGATCGTTAAAACTCAGGGACTGTGTAGTAATGGTAAAGCTCCTTGAATTGAATGCCCATGGCTAGAACTTTGATTTAGTAAACAGTGTGATTTTCTTTAATGTTCCATTTCTTATCTTTAGATATTGACAAGAAATTGAGGTCTGTTAAATGTCGGAGGAATAAGAACTGAGTACAGAAAGATATGAAAATTGTCTACCAAGGGAAATCTATTCTGTTTACTTCGCTCGCTATGTATCATTTAACACTTTGGTTGCTAAGCGCGTCACTGACCTTTTGTGGACCTTGTAGATCAAGATCAGACTGCACAGAACGTGCAGTCTTATCTTTGATCTACACTGTCCGACAAGAAGATTTTTTTTTTCAAACAATAAAATTTAAAAAGCATTATTCGGGTTTTCACTATCGGCTTGAAAATTCGATTCAACTTATTTAGCAGGCGAAGGGTTAACTAGTTCTTTATTCACTGTAAGGAATTTTATTAACCCAATTTCTGCCACCAAACGACCGTGGATGTATTTCGCAGATAGTGTAGATCACGATCAGATACGTGCAGATCTTGGTCCGCGATCACAGCTTTTCCGTGAAGAAAATGTGTCGTAATTACAAGAAAATGTCGATATACTTAACGAAAAATAATTCTAAGACTGTCAAAGATAGTCCCGTAAACAAATCAGCTGTGCTCTCTGAAAAAAAAGGGTTTATTATATTCTTATTAGTGAATTACTGAGATTTCATAGTGAATAACACCACTAGTGATGATAATTATGGTATCATCACTAGTGACGATATAGTTTTAGAGTGTTTGCCGGAACTACTTTTTTTTCCTATATTGCTCATATCGTACTATTCTTGATAAATATTAGAATAAAAACGGGTGTTTTAGGAATGTAATAAATAGGATAATCAACTAGTTGTGTGTGATATAAAAAAAAATCTGTCACTCGAATGGGGTTTGATGCGGTTAAAAAACTCGTCCTTCGGACTCGTTTTTTCAACCGCATCACACCCCATTCGAGTGACAGATTTTTAATATCACACACAACCAGTTGGTTATCCTCTATTTAATGCATCTACAAAAAGTATCGACCCATGGCAGCATGCGCAATCCACGCAGGCTGACCTAAGCCGAAACATTTTGCTTTTAGTCAACTTTCTGCATGTCAAAAAAACCAGTCTACCTCCGGATTTAGTCGGTTGATAGACCAAATAGATTTTATGATACCATAATTATATGATGACTTACTTAGTCTGTATTAGGAAGATGCATGAAACCCCCTTTTGCCAGAAAATGGTCATTCCATTCTGAATTTTGTTTACCTATCGCGTAAATTGATCAAATATACAAACATGATATAATTTTGAGAGCGAAAGAGCGGTGACAGAAAAGAGAGAGAGAGAGAGAAAGAGAGAGAGAGAGAGAGAGAGAGAGAGAGAGAGAGAGTTGTATCACGTGGAACAATTTGAAATTATTTTGGTTGTAACTGACTATGTACAGGGATGTATAAATCAATAAAGTCATCCATTCATTCGTTCATTCATTCATTCATTCATTCATTCATATACCAGTATTCAACCCCAGTGGCAGTTGTTTAGAGGAGAATTAATTGATGGAAAATATTATTGTTAAAAATGTATGGAAAAAAAATGTTGGAAAAGGAGCAATTGTCTGTAAGACGCGGTTGCTACGTTTTCGTATGAGGTTTTCAAAAGTGGTAGTCTGAAAGGCACGCTACCTCATGCATGTATAATAATGGGTATAGCCTTTTCGATTTAATTAAACTATTTTGATTCGAATAGAAATCTTCATATTCACGCACGAATAAGTGTGCCATGCCATTTACATTTTATTCAAGCGCTGTCATTGCTTTTGATGAATTTTCTACATGATCAAGGACCATTTTACATCGAGATTCATTCGGTTGTGTCCTGCTATGGACCTAATTTGGTATCCCTAATTTGGTTCGAGCCTCACTGGCAGCACTTGGTTTTACGTGGGAGTGTCCTTGGGCAAGATACTACAAAGCTCCAGCCTAATACTGGTGAAACCTTGGGCGTACGTGAATAAGCGAGCTGTCGCCGTGATATAACTGAAAAAATGTTGAAAGCGGCGTAAACACCATTCAGTCAATCAGTCCCGGCAAAGTCAAGTTTTCATACAGCTTTTTCCAGTCGTCAGGTTAGGTCAAGCGCGACTCACTGACTTTTTGCAGACAGTGTAGATCAACGTGCAGTCTGATCTTTGATCTACACTGTCCGATAAGGATATATTGTCCCCCCGAAAAAATACCTGTAAAATTGCAAAAATTGGATTTTTACTATCGGCTCAAAAATTTCATTTCACAATGCATAAAAGAAACAACCTCAAACCTGTTCAGAAAACAGTCTTTGAATGATATTCTGAGACAATCTCCCTGAGGCTATGTATTAGCCGTGTCTAGGAGATACAGCGGATGATACAGAATAGACAAGATTATCTTCTGATACCACAAAAAAAGATACTATGCCCTATCGGTATAGAAGCAAACAGTGGCGCCACCTATCGTAAACAGATCACACCGTATGCATTTCCTCCCAATTTTTCACAAAGATATAGATGAACCGTGCCCTGTAAAAAGGGGGCTTAATGCATCTGCAAAAAGTATCGACTGATTTCAGCTCGCGCAGTCCACGCAAAAAAACTTTTTGCTATTAGTCAATTTTTCTGCATGCCAAAGGACTAGTGTACCCCATGATTCTGTTGGTTGTCATACAAAATGGTTGATCGATTGATTGAAGGTGTTTTACGCCGCTTTCAACATTATTTCAGTCATATCATAGCGACAGCTTTCATATTCATGTATTCCTGGGTTTACCAGTACTAGGCTGGGGCTCTGAGGTGTCTCGCCCAAGGGCACTTCCACGAGAAACCAAGTGGATCCAGTGCGGCTCGAGCCCGGGGCCTCCAGGTTACGAGTCCCACACTTTACCACTGAGCCACGCACGACCCCATAATTATACATAATATGATTTTATGAATCCATAAATATGATGATATCCCTTTGTATCATGCCTCACGGAGATGTATTAAATAGAGGATTATTAACTAGTAGTGTCCTTCGGACTCGTTTTTCAACCGCATCACACCCCATTCGAGTGACAGATTTTTAATATCACATTATATTCCTAATTCTCCCTTTGTTTGCTAATAATTATCAAGAACGGGTATACATGTATATGACTTTTCTTTACAAACACATGATCCGTTTTTGGCAGAAGCAGCTGACGCAACATGACGTAACGCTCGAGGGTATGTTACGTCATCTTTCTATCCATTTGAAGGCATGCATTGTTTTGCGCCTTTTCAATTTAAAATCAGCCATATGAAATTGGAAGAAGAAACAGTTAACCCTTTCCCATATGACAAGTTTAAAACTTTTCCAAATTAAAAATATCTCCAGATGACAAATACTAAATTGGTACGAAAGACCTTAGGTTTTCTGATAGGATAGAAAACATTATTGAAAAAGGAGAAAATGCTGGTTGATAGTATTTTCTCGTTTTTCCACAACAATTTCCAAGAGCTCTCTCCTACAAAAGCTATCTTCTTTTCTCGAAATGTTTTCAAAAGATTTCTCCCACAAGGTCAAGATTGTTTGGAAAGACTGTTACGAAAATCTTTTCACTGTACAATTGTTTTTTAAAGATGTTTGAAGCAGAGACAGAAACATTAGACTGTGAGCAATATAGGAAAAAAAGTAGTTCCGGCAAACATTCTAAAACTATATCATCACTAGTGACGATAACATATCATCACTAGTGATGTTATTCACTGTGAAAAACTGAAAAAATAATACACTGAGAAATCCCAGTAATTCACTGATAGGAATATAGTAAACTCTCTTTTTATAGAGCATGCTCATTAACTTTATTACCTCCGTCATAAGACTTTTGTCGACTTTTACCAAACTGCCATGAAAAAAAGCATCCTTGGAAAAGTATGATAGTAAAAACCCAAATATTGCTATTTCAATGTTATCTTTGAGAAATTATATCTCCTCAACGGACATTGTAGATCCAAGATCAGACTGCACGTTCTGTGCAGTCTGATCTTGATCTACACTGTCCGCAAAAGGTCAGTGAGTCGCGCTTATCAGCTTAAGGGTTAATTACAAGACTCTCTCACCGCCGTATCATTGCTTCGACGATGGTAATATGGGAAAGCAGCCAACGGCTTGGAAAGAAAATTGTGCGGAGTACTGGTAAAAGAGACTCCTGGAAAACATGGATAGGTGCACTGGCCGCCGCGATATATCTGAAACAATGTTGAAAACGGCGCTAAACACCTATCAATCACCTTGATTAACTCTAAATTACAAGATCGTTTTCACAACCATCCACTGTAGGTTTATTCTTGAAAGTAATGACTTTAAACTCAAATGAAACATAGTACTTCTTACTTCCATCAACGGAATTATTCGAGTTAACTCTTTCCATACCATAGACCACACCAGAAGCTTTTGTGAACACTGCAGATCAAGATCAGACTGCACAGAACGTGCAGTCTGATCTCTGATCTACACTGTCTACTGCTTTATTCTATATTATGGCTGAACGTTATCTTGATCTCGCAGCAGAATTGAAAGAGTTAAAAGCGCATTTAGACCTACAACCGTTACCATGCGTGAACAAAACCAATGGTTTCACAAAATAAATGAGCCATGCTGCGGCAAAAGGGGGCTTAATGCATCTCCATGATGCATGATACCAAGCAAGCAGTCACATGATCATTGATCAAAATTAGCCACATTTTTTGACAACCGACTTAATCATGAGGTACACTTGTCCTTGGAAATACAGAAAATTGACCGATAGCAGAAAGTTTCGGCCCAGGTCAGCCTGCGCGGACTGCGCAGGCTGACCTGGGTCGATATTTTTCGTAGATGCATTAAGCCCCCTTTTCACAGAGCATGGCTCAAATACAATCAAATGCAGTCATCTGTACTAACAGAGACACATATCATTGCAATGCAGCGTCTGATAGGCATATAAGGCTTTGTTTTCTCATTTTCTTTTGCCTTTATTGGTTAGTTAACATTTTGCCTATGTTTCGGCACCGTTCGGGTTCCGATAATATCGTGCTGTCTCGCGAGACTTGTTTATTTTCTTTTCCATCTATGCTCAAGAAGCCGAACCACAGTAGCTCAGTCGGTAGAACAGGGGGTCGTGGGTTCGATCCCTGGCTCTGCCAATTTCTTTCCGAGGATTGATGATAGTCATTGCGTCAGGATTCATTTCTCTCCCATCGCTGACTATTGTTTCGACGATGGTAATGTGGGAAAGCAGCCAGTGGCTTGGAAAGAAAATTGTGCGGAGTACTGGTAAAAGAGACTCCTGGAAAACATAGATAGGTGCATTGGCCACCGCGATATAAATGAAAGAATGTTAAAAATGGCGTTAAACACCAATCAATCAATCAATCAATCAGTTATACTCAGGAAAGCTCAAAGAGATATAACTCTATTGTACAATTGAAGTCCTATTCAGAAAAAAGCAAACTGTTGCAGTTTCAATGCAATTTTGTCATGAATATCTTACATAATATTGGATAGTGTAGATCATCGATCAGACTGCACGTTCATTGCAGTCAGATCTTGATCTATACTGTCCGTAAAAATCAGTTTGATTTAGCGTTAGCACCCAAAGGGTATGAAATTCCAACAACGATCTGTGCGATAAAAACGCCATCAGTAATTGACAAGGGAATGCAAAAATAGCGGACAATACTGATTTATTGCCATCTCTATCGAATTTATGCGCCAAGTCAGGCGTTCATTGTACTTTCTTGTCTATGGCCGTACTGGTAACCTTATATATATAGAGGATATTTGTTTTTTGCGGTTAAAGATCGAAATTTATTTCATTGAGTGAACATCATCGGTAATATACGAAATTTATTTCATCGAGTGAACATCATCGGTAATATTTTCACAAGTGGCGCAGCCATTCGTGAAAATATTACCGATGATGTCCACTCGATGAAATAAATTTCGATCTTTCAAGTATTCTATTTATTTCATGCTTCAAACCCTTTCTTGGAGGAACTTACACCAAAATCCAGTACAGATCTTTTCGGTAATTCCCCGTGGCGTACCCCCTCCGCATAACAACGCACTTACAATATTACGTAACGCGCAAGAAATGTAGGTTAAATTACGTCATATTTCCAACTGGTTGAGTGGCACGCGCATTTTACTTATGTAACTAGTACGCGGGGACTACTGTTTCAGCCTTCAATTGAAGAGTTAGAAAATAAAATCGATAATTTTCCCTGGTCGTAACCATGAAATATCGAAAAATATTTCACCGTTATTTCTCGATAAACTATAGGAAAGCATGTAATAATGTTATTTATCTGTTTGAATATATTTAACATCGCCTTGAACACTTTTTAGTGAATATAAGTTTAGAACCCCAATTATATATCTGAATCTTTAGTTTGCACAAACACAAAATCATATATCTACATCACTTTGATGAAGGATATTGACAAAGTCTTCAGAAAAGTGCAAGATTCCTTTACTCTTTTGACTGACTTATTTGATATTGATTCCTGTAACTTACACAATTTAATAGTATTTAATGATACCATATGGCTTGCAATACGCGAAAAAGGGCATTAGGACATTTGCGTAAAGTGTCTTCTCGGATCAGCCTGCGCAGTCCGCGCAGGCTAATCCGAGACGGCACTTTACGACTACACTAGATTTTGTTCTTCAGTAGACTTGCGCAAAACAGAAAATTACGTAAAAACGGAAAGTGTCGTTTCGGATTAGCCTGCGCGAACTGCGCAGGCTGATCCGAAACGACACTGTACGCAAATGTCCGAATGCCTCTTTCCGCGTGTTGCAGGCCATATAAAATTTTAATACATTTAAATGCACGGGCTTCGGCAGCAAAGAGTTTTTAAGAGTCTCATAAATACACGAAATTCATTACTCATTTCCTCTTTAAAGATACCCGTTTACTCGTTTTAGCCGGATGTAGAAATGTTTTTAAATCAGTAAATTAGCAATATCCCATAGCCCAAAAGAATAAAAAGAGGTTTCAGATTTGTTATTTGAAAAGGATTTTGGTCGGGAGAAAATTACGTCGGGTCAAAATTGTAAACAATGGGGGAGTGTATCACTACAGCCATTTACACACCCCCATCTAATAGAAGGCTAGACTACTTGTCATTATCTCCCTCTACATGGCATTCTACAAATACACATCTATCTAATATGGGCATGCTGGGTACAGAAGCGGACTAATTTTTCAAAACGACAACCGTTACTTTCAATTTCAAAATAAAATAAACATTAACTCAATAAAACGCTAACTGGTGCGATTCATTCAGCTGTGATCGGATAGCATGTAACCTATGCATCGGCCATTTATTAAAACAGCCCCTACATGCTTGGGTAATAGGCTAATAGCTTCGCTGTAAGCCCTACTTTTCCCGAATATTCGGGGGATGGGTGATGCGTCATAGCAGACAGGTCGAATCTTCGAAGAATATGACATGCGCAGACAACGGACTACTTGTTGTTTCAACGTTGGAAATGGCGCACTCGTCTATTTGGAGGATTGTGGGCTTTCCCCTTCTTTCAGCAATCCAAAATCGCTAAATATTAATGTGCACATACGAAATTTACATTTCTAAAGTCTTTAAAGTCATTCCACTGCACTCTCGATATAAAATTCCAACATCCTTGAGTAAACTGCTGTTGGGTTCTTGTGACGTAGATTGTTGCGTCAGTAGACCTGTGTAGTGTACCTCGGCTCCACTTTCTTGTCATTTACATGAATGCAAGGCGAAGGTCGTACACAGTCACGTGACAAGCATAATGTGGTATCCTCGACTGAACGAGTGGATAGGAGCCAAGTCCAAAATTACATTTTCTATCCATCGTAATCTATGCAATCTCGCAACTGCCAGGTGTAATATTTGTCATGAAGCTACAAGAATGACTATAGTTTGATAAAATATGGAAGAAATTGGTTAAATTTGGCTTAAAAAGAGTAAATGGGCATCTTTAATTATGAGCCATCCTCTGGCAGAAAAAAGGGTGTAATACATCCCAATGATGCATTACACCAAGCAAATCATTATACCATCATGTACCCATAAAATCCATTTTGTCTAACAACTGACTGAATCATGAGGTAGAAAGGTCACTCGACATGCAGAAAAATAACAAATAGCAAAAAGTTTCGGCCCATGTCAGCCTGCGCGGAATGCGCAGGCTGACATGGGTTGATACTTTTTGCAGATGCATTAAGCCCCCTTTTCATAATTATCATTGAACACATGTTTTACAACCATGAATTCAGTTCATAATACAGTATACAGCACCAATCTTCAAAAAAAAAATTATATTCTCTCCTTATTCGTTATATTATTGTAACAAAGTTGTAACTTTTACCTCTACTTAAAACAGTACTTAACTCTTTACCAAAAGACAAAATTTTAGACTGGTCCAAATTGAAAGCATTTCCAGACGACAAAATAAAAAGTGACTGAAAATTTGAAATTTGTTTTGGGAAGGGTAGAAAACATTGTGGGAAAAGGAGAAAATGCTGGTTACCAGCATTTTCTCCTTTTCCCACAATTATTTCAAAAGGCTTCTTTCTCAGGGTCGTTAAAAAGTCGGGATTGTGTGGTAAAGAGTTAAATGAACTCTAATTCTAGACTCAAAGACTAACTAACTGATTGCCTGAGCCAATCAAATGTCTTCTCCTAAAACTAAGAAGTAGTACAATATATATGGCTGTTTTGAATGCCCAAGACGATTCTGATTATACTTAGAACTTAAATCAATTACTTAAATGCTTGGATATTTTCAAGATATACGAAATATAGCACAAGTTTCGCATAGTGGAAAATTTTGAAGACAACAACAACAAACACAAAACAACAACAACAAAAACTTCCATATGATCAACAGCAACAACAAGAAATAACAATAACAACAAAATGTCCAAAGCAGGAACACTTGTTTGTCTCAAGCAAAGACATACATCTCATTACCCGAGATGTTTTCAAAAACCGACCACTGATATAACAGTGAGACGGAACTGTTACTCAACATAAGTCATAAACAATGTGCTAGTTGTTGTTTTGATGTTCTTCTTTGATGCAAATTTGCCAAATGTAACTTCGACCTTTGCTGTTTTGTTTCGGGGCAATCCAGTACAAATTTCATAATTGCCTAACCTTCGATTTTCTGATAGACCACAAAAAATAAAGCTGTTTGTATTTTGTAGTTGTTGTTCAAGTATGTTGCACTGTTGTGCTTTTCAAGCTCTTGAACGCCTTTCCGACTCTAGATATCTTTTGTTATCGGAAATGAACCATAAAATATTTCTCTTTCATTTCAGACAAAAGTTTCTCGATACTCTGATGAGTCAAAAGATGAATAAAGTACCACCAAACTACAATACAGGTATGTTACTTAATCACCCATGATTATGTAGAACAGGCTTTTGTCTTGTCTTGATAGGTCTTTAAGTCCCACTAAGTTAGAATAACAGTATATTTGCCGCAAAATAACGAATTTGATTTTTCTAAGGTCTTAACGAACACCTCCAATCCAACTGGAGATAAACTTGGTACATAAAAGATCTAGATATCGGCTAGTAATGCGTTTTGTGATCTGGTAAAGAGTTCAAGGGGACGAGAAACAAGAAAAAAGAATAAAATGTAGAAGTTTTGTATATACCCGATGGTCTTTCTAATCAAACATTGCCTTATTTTCTACATCTAGAACAGAAAATGCGATATAGAACAGTTGGGGAATAGAGGTCCACGTAGTTATTGACTTCATGTAAAAGTAAATGATACGGACTTCAAATCTGCACAAGGATGGATTTTGTAGCCAGGTCACGTGTTCACCATTTTTTGGTCTTAATCTAGATTTACAATACATTTATATTGGTACATGTATTTCTCATTGTCTAAACGGCTATGGTTTAAATTGCGTTACTTTAGAATTTAGAAAAATCTTGATAATAAGACTAAGTTGGCTGAATTGGTTGAATTGGGGTTTAACGCCACTTTAACAGCTAAGGTCATATCATGGCGGTCGGTGACGCACATGTGTTTCCTGGGTTTCTCACACCAGTACTAACACAACTTTCTTTCCAAAGCCACCGACTACTTTTCTCACATGCTTCAGCAGAGGTGAGAGGCGAAAATACGCCGGAAAGAAAGTTCGCCTCAACCGGGTATCGAACTCAAAACCACCAGGTCATGAGTCCGACACGCTCACCACTGAGCCACCCGGGCGGCAATAAGACTAAGGAAATTTATTAAGAATGGTTGGTGAATATCAGCCCACCCAGTTCTTCAGCCATATTTCCATTTCAGGAGTCAGTTTTAGGAGCGTAAAAAACTCTACAATTATTTTAGGCAAAGGGGAGATAATGCATCTCCATATTGCATTATACCAAGTGAGTTTTAGCAGCAGAAAACCTTCATGATTATTTGAGCTATCTTCTGGCAAAAGGTGATTGAATGTATCTCCGTAATATATTATACCCAGCAAGTCATGACATCATTATGGATTCATAAAATCAGTTTTGTCTAACAACCGAGTGGATCTGAAGGTAGCATGGTCCTTTGACATGCAGAAAACTGACCAATAGCAAAAAAGTTTCGGCCCATGTCAGCCTGCGCGGACTGCACAGGCTGTGATGGGTCGATAGTTTTTGTAGATACCTGTAATCGGTCCGGACCCCCCCCCCCCACTAGAATTTTTTAAAGTAACCGCTCTCTACCTAAAATTTTGACCAAGTATGAATGCAGCAGTAGATTCTAGACCATTTCTATGCATAGGTTTTGTGGTTATTTTGTTCGCAGGTATACTATTATACCGGTGTAAACACTGACAGGAAATACAAACAATTTTTGTAGTGTCAAATTTAAATATGTAATTATCTATTCGATTTTTCCGGACCCCCCACCCGGAAAAAAATATCCTAGATCTGGCCCTGCATGTAACACCCTTTTCGCAGAGCATGACTCACATGTCTTTACTTCATTCAAAAGCACACAAGACAGCCTCCAAGTCCTTCCACTGATTCTTCAAATCCAGTTTTTACTACCGCCATATTTCCGTTTCAGAAGTCAGTTTTCGGAGCGTCATAACTACATAATTATTCATATGTATACTCGGTGCCATTATTTACTCTCTATTCCCTCGGCAAATATGGCTGTATCATCACTTGTTTACACAGAAACTTACGTCCGTCCTGCTTGATTGATGGAGTACCAAATAACAGTTTCATAGAGACCAACAGCGTTCTGAACTCTTTACCAAACGACAAAATTTTAGACTTGTCCAAATTGAAAGCATTTGCAGACGTCATTTTCAAGGTAGCTTAAAGGATATATTTTGTCTTCAAAAGGATAGTAAACATTGTGGGAAAAGGAGAAAATGCTGGTTACCAGCATTTTCTCCTTTTCCTACGATGTTTTTAAAAGCTTTTTGCTCTAGAGTTGTTAACGCGTGATTGTTTAGTAAAGGATCAGACATGTAAAAATGGACGTCTCTGTCAATATTATCGAAGAAACAAAATGAATCACAGTTTTACGACCGTAAATGAACAAAAACAGTTGGAAAGTCATTTCCGCAGTGCGGTCTTCGTATTCAAAACTGATACCTTATGTTGATAAACTTGATTTTGTAGAGGAAGATTCTGATTGGAAATTATTGTAGGAAAGGGAGCAAATTGTAATGAACAATTTCCCTTTGATTTTTTATCTGTTTAAAATGTTTCCAATATTTGTCAGGTTGGTAATTATGTCCGCGCGGCATTATATTAAAGGGACACTGACCGATATAAGTAACATACGTAGTAACCTAGCAGATTATTGTGATTTCGAATGATTCATAATTAACCCATTGGCTTTTAAGTGCGACTCGAAGCGCTTTTGAGGGCACTGTAGATCAAGATCAAAATGTGCAGTCTGATCTTTGAACAACACAGTCCGATACGGTATTTTCTTTCCTTTGATATTAACATTGAAACCGCAATATTTAAGGATTACAACCCCTAATCTTCGGTAAATATCGTGTAACATCGACGTCTTCGTAAGGCTATTCGGCCAATCTCGGCAGCTTCCGTCTTTTAATATGAGAGTCAGGGACCTTAGACTCACAATCTCATCGGTAAATATCGTGTAACATCGACGTTTTCGTGAAGGCTTTTCGGCCAATCTCGGCAGCTTCCGTCATTTTATATGAGAGTTAGGGGCCGTAAACCTTAAGTTCCTGCTATTGAGTGGAAATTTTCGTTTAATTTATTTAGCAGTTGAAGCATTATTGCCTAAACGTGTTAAACAGATACAGTAAGTGCATCATGAAAATTTCAATTAACTAAAATACATCTTTATTTCTAAAGCGATTTGCTATCTGTGTGTTTTATGACGAAACGTTCTATAACCGTATCTCCTAAATCTACACCACTTAAAGGATACCCATAAACCTCGGATTCTGTAAGACGTTTATGACATTTATAATTGTTATTCATGGTATTGTGTAGGTTATGTATCGTATCAGAAAGACAGATAGCGGTCCTTTTGATCTTTACAAGGTCTTTAAACTGGTACTATTGGGCTTGCATAAGATTTTAGACCGTTTTTCATCAGTGTTATAGTGATATCATGGTGAAATCCTATTTTTTTATGATTTACCTCGGTTTTAGCTGTCTACTCATCATCTTGTTCAAGAATGCTTCCGTTTGAATTTTGCCGCCAGGAGGGCGATCTTAATTAACCCTCAGACTGCCAAGCGCGACTCAAGGATCTTTTGTGGACAATGCAGATCAAGATCAGACTGCACAGAACGTGTAGGCTGATCTTGGTTCCACAATGTCCGTTAAGGAGATATTCTTCCTCAAAAAATAACGTTGAAATAGCACTATATTGGTTTTTAATATTGACTTGAAATTTTCATTTTAGTCATTTAGTAGGATAAGAGTTAGAAATAAAACGCCACAATCCCTAAACAACGGAAAAGCAAAAATATTGGCCTGTAGGCTGATATAGATAGAGGATATATGTTTTTTACGGTGAAAGATCGAAATTTATCTCATCGAGTGAACATCATCGGTAATATTTTCATGAGTGGCTGCGCCACTCGTGAAAATATTACCGACGATGTTCACGAGATGGAATAAATTTCGATCTTTCACCGAAAAAAACAAATATTCTATTTATTTCATGCTTTTAACCCTTTCTGGGGAAACTTAATCAAAATCCAGTACAGTTCTTTTCGGTTATTCCCCGTGGCGCACCCCCTCCGCATAGCATCGCATTACAATATTACGTCAAGCGCGAGAAATGTAAGGTAAATGACGTCATATTTCCATCTGGTTGTAAGGCACGCGCATTTTATCTAGGTGACTAATGCGGGGGGAAAAATGTTTCCGCCTTCAACTGAAGAGTTAGAATGTAAAAATCGTTATTACATTCTGTTACTAATAATAGTAACATTTTCTTCTGAAAATTGTGTAATATCAGTGTCACGCGAGGGCAGATATGGCGGGGCAACGGGTTGATATCTGATATCCTGCCCGTTGACAAGATATTTGTTCTAAATCTATAGCAACAGAACACTCGCTCGTTTACTAACGTTCTCAAAACATCCAGTTTGAAAAATAAATGGCTGAATCAGTCCGTCAATCGCTAGAGGAAAAATCTTCAGAACTACAGACGATGATTGAATCGCAAAACCGGAAAAGACACGATAAATAGAGAAAAGATTGTTTTTTCTTGGATTTGGGAAAGTTTATCGGGCAAGGAGTGGTGTTTATAGGCCAGTTCTACTAATTTTATCCATTGAGCCGTCGAAACCGAGCCGGATAAAGTTTCCCAATCCAAAGCACCAACCATCTATTCTATTTATCCTGTTTCTCATTTATAATCTGTATCATACTAATATAGGTTCGAAAAAACACACATATCGACATCTTTTTCAGTAAGAATAAAGATGAAAATGTTTGTTGAAAAAGTTCTTATATTGCATATGCAGCTGCGATAGTCATGATAAACGATGCATGATTACGTCATGAACGTGACGTTTACCCGCGGAAAATAAGTTTTGTCGAATAAAGACAAGAATTTCTCTGTTTTAAGTGTTTAAACATGTTAGAAAACGAAAATACCGAGCAAATGATCCATGAATGTAATAAACAGGTTATTACACGGTTGATGAGGGCCGGAGAGTGATATCGGCCCTCCACCTCGAAATCTGCCCTTGGGCTAAAGCCCTCGGGGCAGATATCAAGGTTGGCGAGCCGATATCACTCTCCGGCCCTCATCAGCCGTGTAATAACCTCTATGTATTTTTCACTGATCGTAACCATGAAATATCGAAAAATATTTCACCGATATTTCTTGATAACCTACCGGAAAGCATGAAATAAATAATATTCTTTGCCAACTCACCCCCCTCACCCCCCCCCCCCCGCCGAAATTAAATTTGCAGTACAGAACTTCGTGAACATTCTCAGAAAATATTTATTTATCGAGTTTATAAATAGAATCATTATGAATAGTATTTTAAACACGAATACGCGTGAAAACACTGTGGAAAAAGGAAAGATTGCTCATACCATTGACATATGACCATCAGCAGGGCTACATTTGGGATCTTGCAGCAGACACCTCTAAAACACTGTGGCAAAAGGAGAAATGTTGACAATGTTTTAAAGATTGTCATGTATCAATGGTGGTTGTTGTTTCTATTGTTTGCCGTCGATGTTCATTTTTAGCCTGTCCGTCTTTTTTTACCTGAAATACTTGAACCACCGTAGGGTACTGAAGTTTTTTCCCTCGTTCGTTTATTGGTACGTGCGTACTTTTGTCTGTCTGACCGTCCACCTAATTCTACATCAAGCGATAACTGAAAAAAAAAAAACACTAGGAAACCATCATGAAATTTCTCTTGGAAATAGATTGAAATACGCAGATTGGTGCGGCTTCTGTAGTTTTTAGACTGATGTAAAGGTCAAGGTCATCGTTACTAAGATTAAAAAGAATGTAAAACGTGCGGTATAAACATCATCTGTAATTCTATATGCCGAGTGTATGAAACTTCGCATGGTGAAAGATCTTGATGAGGTGACTAAAGTGAACAAAATCATACCGGTAATCTAGAGGTCAAGATCACTAGTTCCAAAAACTGAAACAATAAAACAATAAAAAAAAAAACATCAATTCTTAACTCCGATCCGATTACACGGTATGCATGCTGGTCCTGATCTACACGTTCAAACCTACATGAACTCTTATTTCTACCTTTGAAGTAACATGGTAATCATTTAGAGTTAAACTGCTGTTATAAATGTCGGATTTCACGTAAAACTGACTATTAATCATTGAAAGTGGAGATCAGGATCAGCCTACAGCGATATACATGCTAGTCCTGATCTACACGTTCAAATCTACATGAACTCGGTTACGGTAGACCACTCCTTCATGCATGGCTTCGTCCCGATTTAAATACAATACCTAACAACTGCGTTAGGGAGAATTCTCTTTAGCTCAGTAGTTAAGGTAGTGGTCTTTTAAGCCTCGAAAAACGAGGATCTTGTCCGCCGTGGGTTCGAATCCCGCCAGATGCAGTTTGTATTGCAGCCATGCATTTATTCATTTATTTCTTTGTTACGGACTTTGTTTGTAAGATGGGGGCTCGTTCGGGATTGGCCATTGAGCCATTAATCCCATTTGTTGTCCAAAAACAGACATTTGTTGTCTAAATAATAGACTTACTGCCTAATAAGGCTTTGAGTCATTAATAAATGATGACTTTAAGAAGGGGTGTGTTACGGGAGACCATTCCTTCATGTATGGCTTCGTCCCGATTTAAATACAATACCTAACAACTGTGTTAGGGAGATATCTCTTTAGCTCAGTGGTTGTGGTATTGGTCTTTTAAACCTCGAAAAATGAGAATCTTGTCCGCCGTGCGTTCGAATCCCGCCAGATGCGGTTTGTATTTCAGCCATGCATTTCTTCATTTGTTTCTTTGTTACGGACTTTGTTCGTAAGAACCCTTATTTTCTACCTTTGAGGTAAAAATGGTTGCCTCTTAAAGTTAAGAAACAATTGTTATCAGAGTCGGATCATAAGCAAAAATGATTTATATTTGTTGAAAGTGGAGATGAGGATCAGCCTGCAGCGATATGCATGCTGGTCTTGATCTACACATTCAAATCTACAAGAACTCCTATTACTCCTTTTGAGGTAGAAATGGTAATCATTTAGAGTTAAAGTGTTGTTATAAATGTCGGATCTTACGTAAAAGTGATTATTATTTATTGAAAGTGGAGATCAGGATCAGCCTGCAGCGATATGCATGCTGGTCCTGATCTAAACGTTCAAATCTACATGAACTCTTATTTCTACCGTTTAGACAAAAACGGTACCCATTTACAGTTAAGAAATTTTTCGTGAGAATTGGGGGTCATATGCGAAAGTGCATTTACAAGTCATAATGTATAAATCAGCGCAAAACCGTCCTATTATTTGTTTTGCATTGGACACAATGTTCAGTGTAAGAACTGTGTACCATTTTGTATGTTGGGCCGGAGGCCTATTAATACTGAATAAACTCTGAATCTTGAAACTTGAAACTTGAAACTTTCGTCCGAAAGACGAACTCTTGTTATTATCATAATTATGCTAATTGTGTATCTTTTCATAAATTTCAGAGCATCCAACAAACGTGACATGTGAGCTATTTGTGGAGAATTTCGATTCTATCAGTGAAGCCACAATGGTAAGCCATACAAACCTTGACCTGATATATGTGACAAGGAATACTTTTTTTCTAAAAGTGTAGTTCAAGGTCAGCCGGTACCATGTGTTTTTCATCATATTGTCCACTGTCTAATAATTAATTGCCTTCAGAATTTGCTAAATTGTTTAATTTTTGTTTGGCAATTTAATACTCTTATAAAGCGTTACCCAATAGCTCAATACTACTGTTCAACAAAACCAAAATCAAGGAAGAAAAAGGGGCAATTGCTCGTGAGGTTTCTTTTTATTATTTTACTTCATATTGAAACACATAAGAATTTCAATATTCATATTCCAGTATCTTTCACACCGTCTATCTATTTTTACAGATATTTCTTGTTTCCAATACTGCTCAAATGTTGTCTTGGAAAGGGTAGAAAACATTGAGGGAAAAGGAGAAAATGCTGGTGTCCAGCATTTTCTCCCTTTCACACAATATTTTCCAAAGCCTTTTCTCTTCAGGATCGTTAAACTAGATTGTTTTGTAAACGGGTTAATTTTTCACAAGAAGTATTTTCAAGTATTCTGAAGCAAATTTCTCTGAACATATTGGGTAATTGGATGAGTTCTCTCGTGATCTTTATGATTTTTGAATGAAGCAGTAAAACTTTATATCTTGGAAAGTACCCAACTCATTTGTGGAGCCCTATCAAAATATTGATACAAACAATAAAATATAGATATCTCAAACATGCAGCAATTAGTATATATTGTTTAATTAATCAAAATATTTTCTTGGTTGTACATGTCTGTAGAAAATAAAGGCTCCTGATCGATTCGAATTTTTGAAAGATTGCCATAATTATTTGCCCACTTTTACGCCTCTCTCTCTGTCTCCATCTATCTATCTATCTATCTGTCTTTCCGTCCGTCTATCTGTGTGTCTGTCTGTCTCGCTCTGTCTCTGTGTCTGTCTCTGTGTCTCTCTGTCTCCCTGTCTTTCTCTGTCTGTCTGGGTGTCTGTCTGTCTGTCCATGTCTCCCTCTCTCCGTCTCCCTCTCTCTCTTTCTCTCTCTCTCTCTCTCTCTGTCTCTGTCTCTTTCTCTCTCCGTCTCTCTCTCTCTCTCTCTGTCTCACTCTCTCTTTGTGTAAGGGTGGTATTTTTACAGAGTGTCTGTCTGTCTCTCTCTCCCTCCCTCCCTCTACTTCTCTCTCTCACTCTTTTTTCTCTCTCTCTCTCCCCCTCTACTTCTCTGTCTCTCTCTCTCTACCTCTCTCTCTCTCTTTCTCTACCTCTCTCTATCTACTTCTATCTCTGTCTGTCTGTCTGTCTGTCTGTCTATCTTTCTCTCTCGCTCGCTCTCTCTCCCTCTCTCAGTCTCTTTCTCTCTCTCCCACTCTGTCTGCCTCTCTCCCTTCCCCTCTCTCTCTCTCCATCTCTCTTTGTGTTTTGCGAAGTACCTCACAAAGTTACCCTGAGAGTGCTTAATAAAGAAAAACTTAACCCTTAACTTGCTAAATACATTAAATGAAACTTTCCAGCCGATAGTAATTGTAAGTATTGCTATTTCAAAGTTATTGGTGGGGATTAATAACACCTTATCGGACAGTGTAGATCCGAGATCAGACTGCACGTTCTGTGCAGTCTGATCTTGATCTACACTGTCCGCAAAACATCCTTCAGTGGCACTCAGCATCCAACGGGTTAATTAATATACTCCACAAGTAAAAGTAACTTGCCCGCAGTATCTCTAGGCTGAACACCTTTCAGCACCAAATATATAAACGTAACCTCTTCCGAAGGCTGAAATACCATGTACTGCGACACAGGAAGATCTTTATCATATAAGTTGACAAAACAAGCGGATGGTAGAGATCAAAGATCAGACTGCACTTCTATGCCGTCCGCAAAAGGTACTGTTTTTTTCCGCTATAGTGTTGCAAGGAGTAAATAGAATCTATGCTGAATCCGTTGCTCCATGTACAAAATCAGCGAGCTTCTGCGAAAGGGAAACAAAAATGTACATAGAAACCCAGTCTAGCGTTTTAATTAAATGTACCAAATTTTAATGAGTGCACTGGTTACACCTCTGCAATTATAGTTATAGAGCCACCAGATGGAGAGAAATTTGAAATTTCCGAAATACTTTCCAAAGCTAACAATTTCTTGGCAGGCTCCCACGCTTTTTTCTGTCAGTTCATCTTGACTGATTGGCGTAATCAAAATCTTTGCATAAATATTCGAGTTGATGCATCATTGAACTGGTGCAATGGACCTGAGACATTTTTTTAATTCAAGTAACAACTGGTGTTTAGCGTCATTTTCAACAGTATTCGTTTTACTTCACGACGGAAAAAAGGTTTCCAAAGCTATCAATTTCTTGGCGGGTCCTGATACTTCTTTAATTCATTTTGGATGATTTGCGGAATCAAAACCTTCTCATTAATATGCAAACTATTTTATAGTCAAACTGGTACAGCGGACTTGAGGAAACTTCTTTATAAAGTCACAACTAGCGCTCAACACTATTCTAGTTAACACTATTCTAGTTACTTTAAGGCGGCCAGTTCGTCTGTCTACACTTCCCTGGTGTTTCCTCACAGGCACCAAAGGAAATATGAACATTTATAATTTCGAAACAACAATGAACCATGATCTGTGAAAATGGGGGTTGCATTTTCGTGATGCATTATAACAAGAAAGTCATCAAATACTTATGGATTCATAAAATCCATTATAATTAGCACCCGACTAGATCATGAGTTGTAATGGTCCTTGGACATGCAGAAAATTGATCAATAGCAAAAGGTGTCGATCTAGGTCAGCCTGTGCAGATTGCACAGGCTGACATGGGTCGATACTTTTTGAAGAAGAATTAAACCCCCTTTTTTACAGAGCATGGCTAGAATTTAGCTACTATACAATGAATCTAGCAGAAACGACTTTCACCTGTACTGTTAAAAGAACCTTTGGTAGATGTGTTAATTATGTGCATACCGGCGTCATGCTGGAAGAGAGCACAATTTTTATAGCTGGATGGTACTATACTTTATTTCACACCTACAATTTAACGTCCAATGAAATCGGTCTAATACTACTACGTGAGTACAGAATATCTTATTCTATATTGGACGCTGTAGAGTCCAATATGGATTTTTCAGAACGAGGCAAGAGTCCAGTATGGATTTTTCAAAACGGGTCCCGAATATCGATACTTTACTCGAGGAGTAGTCTACTGATATCCGTTGTCAAAAAAGCATTTTCAAAACCCTCTCTTGATATGTTTTGATTTTTTTTTTTATTATTATTTAAATTGAAATGGCCCTATACTTGTTTACTTGCCGTTAAGTCAATAGGGAAGTGTAAAATAAAGAGGTCATTTAACATGATTGGGTACAGTACTATGAGGTTATTTAACATGCCTGGGTACAGTACTGAATTCCACTGGATGAGTACACTGCAGAACCAGTCTATATTATGGACGAGGCGACAGTCGAGTCCAAAATATAGACTGGTTCTGCAGTGTACTTATTCAATAGAATTCAGTATTGTACCCAAGCATGTTAAATAACCTCATATCATTGCATCTGTCATTTTATATTTTCAGGACTTCACGGTCACGGTACTTCTACACGTGAGCTGGTTCGATCAGAGATTTGCGCCTTACAGGATCGAGAATCTAGAAGAAGGATATATAGAAATAGATTCCAAAAACATGGACAAGTTGTGGGTACCTGATCTTTACTTCCCGAACGAAAAACAGGCCTACTACCATAATGTGCTCATGCCTAATAAAATGCTTCGTATACATGAAGGCGGTCACGTGGAATACTCAGCTAGGTATGTATATTGTCTAATACAAATTATACACTCTTTATTCTGAATAAGCCAAACGAGCAACTGAAACTGTGCTTTCCCTGTTTGCCTGTTAGACAATCACTGGATATTCTACTTCTTCATTATGAACGAATATTAGATCTATTATTGCCAACTTCATTCAACCTGATCCTGACCTTTATGCTGAATACATAAGAAGGTATATAAATAGAACTCCGACTATTATTCGGGAAGTTATATATACACGGGAACGTACAGGTAAGCAATTCAATTCGTGCATACCGTACGGAATATTTCCGTGACCATTCCGGACAAAAACGAAGGCAGCCCCGTGTACAGCCGAGGGTTAAAGTAGAATTTGAATTTATGTAAATGATGCTGAGCTGGGTCAGGTTAAATGAAATAAGTAGTACAGCAATGTGTTCATGCTCAATAAAATGCTTCGTATACGTAATGAAAGTCAGGTAAAAATACTCGGCTAGGTGGATGTATTACATTATATCCAAATGCCTCTTTCATCTGAATTGTCCAAACCTGCAACTGTTATTTTTATGCTCTCTGTGTTCCCCATCCTCGGAACCCAGGTTTGAAGCATTACGTTACTCTCCATGCATCACCCCTGGGAAAATTGACTAGCTAATCGTCGTTTCTTATGAATATTCATATGGTCGGGAAGTACCCTAATAGCTAATCGAAAGATCGATAACATAGTGATACTCTCTTGCAGAGAGGATAATTTCATTTCTTCCGTTACTAAAAATAACCCTAGAAAAAACCCGAGGTTGTCAACAAATATGGCGGCCGTCGGCGTGCTTGTCAGTAGTATAGGGTAGTCACTTGGGGCAAAATAGGCGATTTTGCCCCATGTGACTACCCCTGAGTGCCCCATTCTGCTATCCTGACAGTAAATGGGGCGCTGGGATAGCAGAATGGGGCACTTTTGGAGAAAAATGTGTCATTTTTGGGCGATAGTTAGCCTTTTATTGCAAATATCCTACCCCCCATGTTCTATTTATAGTAACATTTTCATGCGGATTCTCGGGTTTTATCGCTTACTCGGTCCCCTTGTGAGCTGTTGCAGAGATTGAACAGTCCCTATCTGACTTCCCCTGAGTCCCTATTCTGCTTACCCTGAGTGGGGGTTGTACCCATTTTGTTATAGTAAGACTATATAGGTTCGCTACGCTAAGAAGGATTGTCACATAGTTTGTAGTTTAGTCAGCTGTTGGTTGAGACCGTGATATGGAATAGGGTTAGGACTGCTTTATTGTTTACTTTTAACCACTACTTGGGCTTTAAGTGGGGTTAGGGTAAAAAAAGATCAGGGCTTGACTTGGACTTTTTTCATTGATTTGATATGGAAGGCAACCCGATCTTTAATCCTTACCACGCATCAGAGTAGAGATCAATGGGACTGTGTTGTACTTAGGCTGCTTTATTGTTTACCTTTAACCACTGCTTGGGCTTTAAGTGGGGTTAGGGTAAAAAAAAGATCAGGGCTTGACTTGGACTTTTTTTTCATTGATTTGATATGGAAGACAACCCGATTTTTAATCCTTACCACGCATCAGAGTAGAGATCAATGGGACTGTGTTGTACTTAGGCTGCTTTATTGTTTACTTTTATCCACTACTTGGGCTTTAATGGACTTTAGGATTGATATGGAATACAGTTTGATCTTGATCTCGCTGTACCAGGCTGAGGCTAGGAGAATGGTTGCCCTTAGGCTTTTTTGAGTGTAAGTCTTTGACTGAAAGTCTTTTGACTGAAAATTGACAAATTTGAAAAGAAAGATCTTTACGTAGTGTTGAGTAGCCCTGAAAAGGGCTGTTTTTGAGTATTGATTTATCTACCAAGTCTACTGGTCTTTTGGAATGATTTTACACCCACAATGTTCGCAGCATACTGTTTTTTGGCTGTTGATTTTCCTTTGATTGTTTTTCTTCCCTTACAACAGTCACGATAGAGTCTGCTAGTTTATGAATACTGCTTTTATCAAAGTCATTCTCCACTGGAAGCTTCACACCAACAACTGAAATACGCTTTCTCTGTTGGCATAATGTCTCAATGTTTTTGCTCAGTTGTTCGGTGTGTGCGTTCAAAGTCTTTTTTTTCTCCATTTGTTTGTTGAAAGTCTTCAGTTCTTCTAAAAGCTGAGTCAATATAGAATCTTGTTTTGAATTCAACAGTCTTACTTCTTCAAAAATGCTATCCATTACCGTCGATGGATTGATGAGTGTTGAATTCATTGCTGTCGATAGAATATCCCCATTGTTTTCTTTCGGTAGGAATTCGTCTATGTCGAAACATCCAAGTTAATTCCGTCCAAGTTGAAATCCATTTTCTCCGTTAGCACTTATCCGCACTACTCGAGAGCTGAGAGACGAATGATTCATTATTTGGAAAATATCGTTGGTTTTTATAAGCTGATGGGAGGATTGACCTAATTTGGCTCAGAATTAACGGTGACCAATCAAAATGTGTAATGATATAACGAACAAATCGATTGGACAACGTTAATTCTGTGTCAAAGTAGGTCAATCCTCTCGTCAGAACTAGGATTGACCTACTTTGACTCAGAATTAAGAGGTAACTGGGAAAAAAGAATGAAGAACTCCGTTGTTTTTAAACAGTAGAACTTTTATTTGAACAGAACTGAACAATGAACATATTTACAACAAGACACATAAATAAAGAACTGTTAACAATAAGAACATTGAAAAATGTCTTTTTTCACTGTTTTGGGAAAGTCTCTGAGAGTTTGTTGTATAGATTTCCGTAGTGGTGATAAAACCATGATGATACAGCTCGATCGTTTCAGTGCTTTTCCGTTGAGAGGAATTTTTGTTGAAGATATTTCTGTATATTGTATCCTCTAGCAGCAGCATCCAATGCGAAGATACAGTAAAATCCGCAAACTTTCCCCTGTAGACTCTGAAGAGTTTGACGAATGTATCTCCACGATAAAGAATGATTGTCTAAAAAGTTTATGATTTCAGGCTCAAGTGGGGGTAGTCCGTAGGAATCAAAGTATAGTACATCGCCACTGTTGTTGAATATCACTGCCACCCAGTGTTCTCCTGCCATATTTGATCTCTCTGTATTCACAATATAAGCTTTCACATGATTGGGTTTTTGTCGAGGCAACTGGTCTTTTGCACACACTTTTGCCTGTAGATTTTTTATCCATATTCCATGATCCAATATATATTGAATTTCAGAAGTATACATCACGTTTTTTTTTAGTAACTTTCTTTCCAGGATTGTTTTACTTTGTTACACCAGTAATGTAGCCACGACGAATCCATAAATCCAGATAAAATGTTTTCTTTTTAAATCCTTCCTCAATCTGTAGGCTTCCACATATCCACTTTTATCGAGTTTCATTTCCATTTAATTCAGGATACCATTTTTCCATGATTTTGTATGGATTTAATTCCATCATAGCTTTTTCTATGAACATATCTGTTTGTTCTTGTCTGTTCTTGAATAAACACATAAAGCGCTGTATTTGACTGGGGTGATCCACTTGACATCCGTAACACTGGTTGCGAACTTCACTGGCAATAAGATTTTGTAATTCTTCAATCATATGTTTTTCGAAGCTATTGTGAATGTCATTTTTCCGAGTAGAGATGTACTTTGAAGTAGAATATTTCACTTTTTCTGCTTCTTCTCTCAGGGACATAGCAAATCTGAGTCCCAGCATTGTTTTTCCATATATGCTCTTTAGTCCTGAAAAGGACTGTTTTTTGATATATATACTCCTTAGCCCTGAAAAGGACTGTTTTTTGTGAAAGCTGTCTTTTTGTTCCGGGGTAATGAATAAGAGATCTGTTCAGAGTCCTGAAAAGGTCTGTTTTTCTGTTGATTACAAGATTAGTAATCTGTGATGATTTCTCTCAAACTGTTGATTTCAATCTGATTGTCAAATTCAGCAAAGACAATAACGTTGATAACTGCTGCTAGAGCTTGAGCGAACTGAAGTTCAATTCGAACACTTCCAGTTTTTATAGGATGAAGCTGTCCTTCTTCACTGCCTTGATCAGCTGTCAAATCGTATCCCCACAAACAGTATCCACCAATATAGTCTTCTTTGGCAATATCAAATGATTTATTGAGTCCAAAGGCTGAGATAGCCTGATACATTGACAAATATGATTTCAAATACAGTCCTCCTTCAAAGTTAGGCTCAAAGGGTCTGTTATGAATACTGTGACCATTACATAATACATCTATTTTTGACAGATTAAAATGTTGAAAGAAGAATGGGTTGGTGCCATAACTCCCATTATAAGCAGCATTTGTTACCATTGCAATGAAAATACGTTTTGGAAGCTGTCCTTGAAACAAATGATCTTCAACTTTAGACTGAAGTCCGGTGCCAATGGTAAAAGTTTGTACTTCTACTCTACGAATAGGAATTTTCATGTTTTGCTGAGCAATAACATGATTAAGATCATTTGCAATAACAGGCAACAATTCAACATTTCGCACATGAAGACTGACTGTTTCCAGTACAATTTTTGCAGCTGGTGCACCAGTACCTCCTGTGAGACAAAAGTTTTCCGAAGTCCTGTTTAATCTAAGTCTGATTTCAATTCCGTTCGGTAAATATTTTTCTTGTTGAAATAGATCAAGATGCAATCGTACGAAAAGTTCTGCGTTTTTGCTTTGTGCAATTACACCTATTCTTGTTTTTAAACCCTCATTATAAGCATCATGGTTGAGTGAATTGAAATGTCCAGTGGTGTCTTCAGCCCAAAGTACGCTAGCTTTCAAATGCGTAGACTTGCTATCGGCATTATATGACAGAAGATTTTCGATATACGCTCTGTATGGATAGGTGTCTGAATTACTGCTGATTAATTTATTATTTAGATACAAATCGACGCTGCTAAACATACTATGCAGGAAATTGTTTACAGGTGCCACATTTGAACCGGCCTCTAAATCAGTACCGTCTGCTTTAATGATTTTGAATTTGATATACAAATACAATTGTGCCAAATCTGTCCAATGTTCGGTTTGAGGTGGTATGATAAATTCTATCGGTGCATTGTTTGACAAAGATGATATTGGAAAATGTTCAACCCATTGACTTTCTTGCATAGTTGTCATTGTAGGTGGTACAGAAAGAACATTGAGTTCTGATTTACTGCATTCACAAGACCCGTTTTGCATCATTTTCAAATATATTAATCAAATATATTAATCAAATATATCAAGAGGTCTAGGTCTACTGTAATGATTTCTTTGTTTCTTATTGATGATCTTACCGTTGCGAGATCGAGAAGATAACTGACGTGTTTCTCGCGATTTTCTTTTATTTATCCCTGTCATTACCTCTAACTTTTGTGCTAAATCATGAATAGATTGTTTTCCCCGTGAAACTGCAACTTTTTTTGGATTTTTGCCTCGTAAGAGGATATCTTCTGCTGCACGTAATCCTTGTTTGATTCCTTCTTTTTTAATAGCATTAAACCCAGATTTGACTAGAGGTTTTATCAATGGAGTTACTGTTTTAAGTGCTGATTTAAATAGGGAACCTAATCCATAGCCATACTGATGTTTTACACCACGATAAACTGGTAACATTTTTTAATTATTTTTCAGTTGAACGTTGTCTGAAATGCAACTTAACGATTGTCTTACCAGTAATGAAATGAACTGGTATACCAGAATCCCCCGTTATTTGAATGTGAATCATATCGAAATCGGATTTCGAAACGGGAATGTAATGCGGTATTGTAATTTCATGATTGATATGCTGACAACCATAATTATTTTCAATTGCATCGGATGTTTTGAAAGGCAGAACACGAAGTATGGGGGCAAGTGTATCACCCACTATATTGTGTTCAGCAATATCTGAATAAACGTACAGATGATTGTAGCCAGCATCAATGTTAGCAGTGTATTTAAAGTAATCGAAAATATTTTTACCCTGAAAAAATGTCTCATTTTTGTATTCTGGTGATCCACCCAGTTTTAAAAACAGTGATGAATGTAATTTGAGTCCCGTTTTTATAATATTTTCGAAAATAATTTTCGGACGTTTGGATAAAGTTGAATATTTAATGTACAGAGTCGCCGATCTCTTATGAAGGGCAACGCCTATGTTATCTTGAATCAACTCATTGATTACCTCTATAAGATGCTGTGGTGAAGTGTAACTCCCAGATGGAAAGATAAATCGAATTGACCATTTTATCGGTTTATTTGCACTATTTCGTCTTATTGGAGACACCTGCATATTATCTCTTTTTCTGTCTAGATCTGATACTAATTTGGTAAAATCGGCATCTGTTGTTATAATTTCGAACTGCGCTTCTTCTTCACTTATGTTTAAGAACTGAGAGGGAGTAATAAGTTGAACTAACGCAACTTCCCATTTTTCCTTGTCAATATGAACTGTCTTTGGTAAATGAACCTTAAAAAAAACACTTTGTGTTGTTCGGATAAAAGTTTATTGAACTATCGCTAGGTAGAGTTAGATAAAATGAATCCATTTTTTACTGCCAACGAAATCAACACCCGGTTGTTTTTGTCCTGATTTGGTGAATTTTAACGCCGGAGATGGAAGAATATACCCAAGTGAACTACTTAACAATATCATACACAATTCACGATCTTGACTTTGAATACTTAAATGTACTATCGAGGCTGCAATAATTGCGTAAATGACTATAATCTGTGAAATATATGTAAAATTTCACCAACAATGGGATTTTGTGGTGAATTTGAAATTCGTTGGTGTTCTGAAATCATTCTGCAACGAAAATAATTGGAAAACAAGCTCACTACAGACTACATCATCGACTGAAAATCAGATCGAAAATATGCAGATCGACAACACGACTATCAGCGATACAGAGATCTGTAAAATAACAGAACAGATAGAGAAAAAAATATCTACAAACGATAATCTAAGAAAACAACCAACTTTGGAACTAAAAAACAACGAACTTTCTTCAGAGGAGACTATTTCACCAAAACAGGAGAGAAAGCAAAACAACGAAAAAAGAGAAAGCGAGAAAAAAAAGAAGTGTTTCTTTTGCAAATCAAAAAAACATGGGGATAAAATCTGGATCTGTCCAGAAATGGTATTAAAAAATAATGAATGGGGAAGAAAACGAAAGAGTGAATGTGAATCTGACATTCCAAAGAAAAAAAGAAAAACACACTGAAAAAAGTTTCAACAAAAAATTGGTTGTTGAAAAAACTGTTGCAAAATATTGTTTTAAGTTTTTTTTAAAAAAATGTTTTAACAAAAAAAGGCTGACTTGTTTAAATGTTTTTTCATTCCAATGTTTTTAACAGATATTGTTTTTTCATTCCATTGTTTTTTTCACAGTTCATGTCTTGTTTCATTGTACAAAATTGTTTGAATAAAAAACATATGAAATAATTCTGGGCTTGACTTTTTTTGTTTTACTGTAAGGCTTTTGAGAGAAAAAAATTGACAATTCGAAAGAAAAGCTTTTTCTTGGGGAATGGTAGCCCTGAAAAGGGCTGTTTTTCTCCATTCACTGAAGGACTGTATTTGAAATCATATTTGTCGATGTATCAGGCTATCTCAGCCTTTGGACTCAATAAATCATTTGATATTGCCAAAGAAGACTATATTGGTGGATACTGTTTGTGGGGATACGATTTGACAGTTGATCAAGGCAGTGAAGAAGGACAGCTTCATCCTATAAAAACTGGGAGTCTTCGAATTGAACTTCAGTTCACTCAAGCTCTAGCAGCATTTATCAACGTTATTGTCTTTGCTGAATTTGACAATCAGATTGAAATCAACAGTTTGAGAGAAATCATCGCAGATTACTAATCTTGTAATCAACAGAAAAACAGTCCTTTTCAGGACTAAAGAGCATATATAGAAAAACAATGCTGGGACTCAGATTTGCTATATCACTGAGAGAATAAGCAGAAAAAGTGAAATATTCTACTTCAAAGTACATCACTACTCGGAAAAATGACATTCACAATAGCTTTGAAAAACATATGATTGAAGAATTACAAAATCTTATTGCCAGTGAAGTTCGCAACCAGTGTTACGGATGTCAAGTGGATCACCCCAGTCAAATACAGCACGATCTGTGTTTATTCAAGAACAGACAAGAACATACGGATATGTTCATAGAAAAAGCTATGATGGAATTAAATCCATACAAAATCATGGAAAAATGGTATCCTGAATTAATGGAAATGAAACTCGATAAAAGTGGATATGTGGAAGCCTACAGATTGTGGAAGGATATAAAACAAAACATTTTATCTGAATTTGTGGATTCGTCTTGGTTACATTACTGGTGTAACAAAGTAAAACAATCCTGGAAAGAAAGTGACTAAGAAAAAAACGTGATGTATACTTCTGAAATTCAATATATATTGGATCATGGAATATGGATAAAAAATCTACAGGCAAAAGTGTGTGCAAAAGACCAGTTACCTCGACAAAAACCCAATCATGTGAAAGCTTATATTGTGAATACAGAGAGATCAAATATGGCAGGAGAACACTGGGTGGCAGTGATATTCAACAACAGTGGCGATGTACTATACTTTGATTCCTACGGACTACCACCACTTGAGCCTGAAATCATAAACTTTTTAGACAATCATTCTTTATCGTGGAGATACATTCGTCAAACTCTTCAGAGTCTACAGGGGAAAGTTTGCGGATTTTACTGTATCTTCGCATTGGATGCTGCTGCTAGAGGATACAACATACAGAAATATCTTCAACAAAAATTCCTCTCAACGGAACATCACTGAAACGATCGAGCTGTATCATCATGGTTTTATCACCACTACGGAAATCTATACAACAAACTCTCAGAGACTTCCCAAAAACAGTGAAAAAAGACATTTTTCAATGTTCTTATTGTTAACAGTTCTTTATTTATGTGTCTTGTTGTAAATATGTTCATTGTTCAGTTCTGTTCAAATAAAAGTTCTACTGTTTAAAAACAACGGAGTTCTTCATTCTTTTTTCCCAAAGTTACCTCTTAATTCTGAGTCAAAGTAGGTCAATCCTAGTTCTGACGAGAAGATTGACCTACTTTGACACAGAATTAACGTTGTCCAATCGATTTGTTCGTTATATCATTACACATTTTGATTGGTCACCGTTAATTCTGAGCCAAATTAGGTCAATCCTCTCACCAGCTTATAAAAGCCAACGATATTTTCCAAATAATGAATCATTCGTCTCTCAGCTCTCGAGTAGTGCGGATAAGTGCTAACGGAGAAAATGGATTTCAACTTGGACGGAATTAACTTGGATGGTTTCGACATAGACGAATTCCTACCGAAAGAAAACAATGGGGATATTCTATCGACAGCAATGAATTCAACACTCATCAATCCATCGACGGTAATGGATAGCATTTTTGAAGAAGTAAGACAGTTGAATTCAAAACAAGATTCTATATTGACTCAGCTTTTAGAAGAACTGAAGACTTTCAACAAACAAATGGAGGAACAAAAGACTTTGAACGCACACACCGAACAACTGAGCAAAAACATTGAGACATTATGCCAACAGAGAAAGCGTATTTCAGTTGTTGGTGTGAAGCTTCCAGTGGAGAATGACTTTGATAAAAGCAGTCTTCATAAACTAGCAGACTCTATCGTGACTGTTGTAAGGGAAGAAAAACAATCAAAGGAAAATCAACAGCCAAAAAACAGTATGCTGCGAACATTGTGGGTGTAAAATCATTCCAAAAGACCAGTAGACTTGGTAGATAAATCAATACTCAAAAACAGCCCTTTTCAGGGCTACTCAACACTACGTAAAGATCTTTCTTTTCAAATTTGTCAATTTTCAGTCAAAAGACTTTCAGTCAAAGACTTACACTCAAAAAAGCCTAAGGGCAACCATTCTCCTAGCCTCAGCCTGGTACAGCGAGATCAAGATCAAACTGTATTCCATATCAATCCTAAAGTCCATTAAAGCCCAAGTAGTGGATAAAAGTAAACAATAAAGCAGCCTAAGTACAACACAGTCCCATTGATCTCTACTCTGATGCGTGGTAAGGATTAAAGATCGGGTTGTCTTCCATATCAAATCAATGAAAAAAAAGTCCAAGTCAAGCCCTGATCTTTTTTTTACCCTAACCCCACTTAAAGCCCAAGTAGTGGTTAAAAGTAAACAATAAAGCAGCCTAAGTACAACACAGTCCCATTGATCTCTACTCTGATGCGTGGTAAGGATTAAAGATCGGGTTGCCTTCCATATCAAATCAATGAAAAAAGTCCAAGTCAAGCCCTGATCTTTTTTTACCCTAACCCCACTTAAAGCCCAAGTAGTGGTTAAAAGTAAACAATAAAGCAGTCTTAACCCTATTCCATATCACGGTCTCAACCAACAACTGACTAAACTACAAACTATGTGACAATCCTTCTTAGCGTAGCGAACTTATATAGTCTTACTATAGCAAAATGGGTACAACCCCCACTCAGGGTAAGCAGAATAGGGACTCAGGGGAAGTCAGATAGGGACTGTTCAATCTCTGCAACAGCTCACAAGGGGACCGAGTAAGCGATAAAATCCGAGAATCCGCATGAAAATGTTACTATAAATAGAACATGGGGGTAGGATATTTGCAATAAAAGGCTAACTATCGCCCAAAAATGACACATTTTTCTCCAAAAGTGCCCCATTCTGCTATCCCAGCGCCCCATTTACTGTCAGGATAGCAGAATGGGGCACTCAGGGGTAGTCACATGGGGCAAAATCGCCTATTTTGCCCCAAGTGACTACCCTATACTACTCTTGTCTCCTGTGAGATATGCCATTCTGCAATACAGGGACGACACTATCGATCTTTGTGTACGATTTTAACTGATAATATTTCGGTGTTACGCCGAAAATCTCTTTTAAACGTTTCTCGATTGTGGTGTTGATGGGCGCCGCCATATTTCAAGTATCGCTTAGCTTTATATGCAACGAATAATATGATTGGATATCGACAAGTAAAAAATAAAAATGACGGCGTATTTGTGATAAAAAATAGTTTAAATTTTTTGAAAAACTGAAATCACCGATCAAAATGCTTCATGAATAAATCATGAGAACAAGGAAACGCCAGAGAAATAACCCAGGGCGATTACAGAATGAATCGAAACGGCGTCACCGAGGATGTGTTTTCCCTCGCATATGGACAAACTGCCTGTAAACCGATTCATAGTTTCCGAGCGATAAATAGGTCAATAAAATGCTTCGTAAACGTGAAGATGGTCAAATGGAATACTCGGCTAGGTACTCATACATTACTTTACATCAGAGTCATTTTTCTTTCTTTCGTAAGTGCACTGATTTGATTATATCTTACATGTACTTTCTATATTCTTTCGTACACGGAAAAAAATCGGCCATGCTCTGAGAAAAGGGGGCTTAATGCATCCGCAAAAAGTATAGACTCAGGTCAGCATGCGTAGTCCGCGCAGGCTGTCCTGGGCCAAAACTTTTCGCGATTGTTCGAAATTCTGTATGCCAAAGGATCGGTCTACCTTCTGACCAAATCAGTCGTTTAAAAAAAGTGGCTATGATGGATCCATAATCATACAATGACTTGCTTGGTTCAATGCATCACGGAGATGCATTCAGCCCCCTGTTGCCAGAGCGTAGCTCACTTATATTTGCAGGCGACAAACTTTGTGTGGCTAGAATAATAAGATTTGTTCCAAAGAGATGAAAAAAAAAACATTGTGGAAAAGAGAAAATGCTGGTCACCAGTATTTTCTCTTTTTCCCACGACGATGTTTTTAAAAAACCTTCGAAGTCGTAAAACAGTTGTTTTTTTCTAAGTGATTAAAAAAGAAGAGAAAAAAAAAACATCTTTTTTTTCAGGTTAACTCTCACACTTGGCTGTCCTATGGATTTCAGAAGCTACCCTTTTGATCAGCAAGACTGTAAAATTCAAGTTGAAAGCTGTAAGTTACACTTATGACTTTTGTCACAAAAAGTGCAATGAACTTTAAATACACGTTAAAACTCGCTTATGACGTCAAAAGCCCTCAACTTTGACAGTAAAAGCCTCACTTAAAGATATTTCAAGTCGTCACTTATGACATCTAACGTATCACTTATGATCAGAATGAGGAATAGAATTACCAGTTAGATATAGAATGAAAAATCTTAAAACTTTTTTTTTTCGGAGATTCTTTCAAGCAATTTATCCCACATAAGAAATAAAAGATTTATTAATTGAGGTTCATTACATCCATTTCAAATTGATATTAGCCAAGTTGTGTGAAAAGGGGGCTTAATGCATCTGCGAAAAGTATCGACCCAGGTCAGCCTTTTCGGTATTGGTCAATTTTCTGTATATCCAAGGACTAGTCTACCGCATGATTAAGTCGGTTGCTAGAAAAGAGTGGATATTATGGATCCATAAGTGTGTGGTGGCTTGCTTGGTACCATAGATCACGGAGATGTATTAGGTCCCCTTTCGCCGGAGTATGGCCCATTTATAGATGGGTCCAAAATATTGTTGTTTGTACATATCATTTCTGTAGATAGCAAAGGAGAACTTAAGGAGAACTTGACAAAATTTATAGATCTAGAATATAATTAGGTAGATCTATACTCAGTAAAAAGACGGTTTAATGTTTTTACAACATTAATTACAAATTACGACATTTGTCTTTACCAAAAGGATCTACCCATGTCAGCCTGTGCAGGCTGACGTAGATCGAAACTTTTTGCTACTGGTAAATATTTTGCCTGTCAAAGGACCATTCCACATCATGTTTTAGTTGTTTTTTCTGTAAAAAATGGGTGTATCTCATATGACGACTTGCTTGTTGTAATGCGGTAAGAAAGATGCACTGTTCATGTGTAAAGCCCGGCCGGGTAGCTCAGTGGTTAGCGTATCTGACTCTTGACCTAGAGGTTGCGGGTTCGATACCCGGTCTCAGCGAACTTTCTTTCCGGCGATTTTTTGCCTCTCACCTCTGATGCATGTGAGAAAAGTAGTCATTGGCTTTGGAAAGAAAGTTGTGTCAGTACTGGTGTGAAAAAGCCAGGAAACACATCCATGGGTGTGTCACTGGCCGCCATGATAAGACCTAAGCTGAAAAAATGGCGTTAAACTCCAATACAAAAATCATGTGTAAATGACGATATTGGATCTTGTAATTCGAAGGATAACTATCTAAAAAGAATCGGGATAGATACGTAAATAAGTAGTTTCTAAGTATTCAAGGTGTTCAAGCTATGTGAGATAACAGTTATCTATTGCTGACATTAATGATTTACGAACGAGTGAATCGATTTTATTATATTCCTATCAGTGAATTACTGGGATTTCTCGGTGTATTATCTTTTCAGTTTTTCACAGTGAATAACATCACTAGTGACGATATGGTATCATCACTAGTGATGATATAGTTTTAAAATGTTTGCCGGAACTACTTTTTTTTTCCTATATCTCTCATACTCTACTGCTTCTGTCTCTGCTTCAAACATCTTTAGTAAACAATAGTAGTAATAAATAGAATAATCAACTGGTGGTGTGTGATATTAAAAATCTGTCACTCGAATGGGGTTTGATACGGTTAAAAAACTCGTCCTTCGGACTCGTTTTTCAACCGCATCACACCCCATTCTAGTGACAGATTTTCAATATCACACACCACCAGTTGATTATCCTCTATTTATCTCATTCTACAATAACCATAAAAAAGTAGCAATTCCTTGCTTTTATCTACAACAAGTACAATTAAAGTTAGGAAGACTATGGCACCGCTTCTACGAGCCAGTGTATGGTGGCATATTTCTGCCGCGAGATACGAGAAAACTATTGCGATCATTTAAGTGAACTGTCGTGATAAAACAAACTTTCCTGGAAATATTATCTAGATAATGAAAATTTTCACGATAGAAATATCGGAACAAATCTAACTGTTATTATGATTATTTATTTGCTTTCGTGCCCACAACTGACATTCACGGTATTTATAATTAGATACGGTTTCGGAACATCTTCGTCTACAACCTTATGAATTCTCCTTTTCCCTGAATGATTTTAAAGTTGTTCATAGAAAGCATTTCATGTCGTCTTTGTGTTTAACAGACTTCTGTTAATTTCGACTCTTGTCAAAATTTACCAATTAAGCTACAATTGTAAAATATTCGACTTTTTACTTACTGCAATCTTGTGGAGTCAAAAACTATCGAGTTCCTACAAATGGTGAATTTTCCATTTATAGATATCGAGAAACGGATGGAACTATCACGATCATTTTATCTCGAATGTCAGCTTTGTGCACGATTGAGAAATTTTTCGTTAAAACATTTACTGATAAATGTAAAATTTTCTACAAAACAAAATTAATCGTGTTTTATATATATATATATATGTGTGTGTGTGTGTGTGTGTGTGTGTGTGTGTGTGTGTGTGTTTGTGTGTGTGTGTGTGTGTGTGTGTGTGTGAAAACTTTTCAATATCTCGATAAGAATTCCAGGAAACTTTGATTTATCGCAATATTTTTTCTAGAATTATCATGATAGTTATCTCGTATCTCGTGGCAGAAATATGCCACCATACCATGAAGTGTTGTACTGCACCTTTACAGGTTTATGTTTAGGACTTTGAGAAAGACCTGAACTCGCCTCATTATCAGCTGCTGCAAGAATTATGAGAATAATAATCTCGGTGATGATAACGAGCAATTATTCTCCTCCCTGCAGTTGGCAATGTCTCGATTGCATGGTGTTTTCAACATTATTCCAGTTATATCACGGCGGCCAGTGCACCTATCCGCGCTTTCCTGGAGTTTCTTTTACCAGTACTCCGCTAGATATTCTTTCCAAGCCACTGGCTGCTTTCCCATATACCATGTTTGAAACAATGATTGATCAGCGGTGAGAGAGGAATGAATCCTATCGCAATGACTATCATCAATCTTCGGAAAGAAATTGGCCGAGCCAGGGATCGATCCCATGATCCCCTGTTCTCAAGTCCTGCACGCTACCGACTGAGCTACCGGGGCTCAGCTCTCAGCAAAGCTGACAGTGAAGATCCAAGATCAGACTGTACGTTTTTTGCAGTCTAATCTTGATCTACACTGGCCACAGCGGCAACTGTATAGTCGTGAAAGGATATTGAAAGATACGTCTATACAGTCAGAGAGCAAAAACGCTGTTTAAACTTGATAGTGTGTAAACATAGAAAAGTAATCGATATATATGGTGTTAGGGATAGAAAAAAAATCGATGAACTTGTCCTCATTTAAAACCGGAAACCACAACAATGCTTGCTTTAAAGGCCTCCAACACATGAAATACATTTTCTATCCGTTGTAAACTGTGCAACCTGGCATGAAGATATAAGAATGATTATAGTTTCATAAAAAGAGGATGAAACTGGTTAAAAAATGACTGAAAACGAGTGTAGATGTATCTGTAAGTGCTAATCTCGTACTCTTGTTGTTCTCGCCATCAGATTCCTACAACGAGGCCAACATACTTTTACAATGGGCAAGTAGAAACGGAACCAGCAGTGCCGTTCACCTTGACGACGAGGTCTCCCTACCACAGTTCGAAATTATCCGGATACGGACGAGCGAATCGAGTCGGCAGAGACGAGGACTCGGTAGGTTTTTCATACAGAATCCCATGAATAATTTAGGGATGTAGTAGGGAATAGGACGAATGATGGTATTGATGCGAACCTCAAACAGACTGATTTCTATTTCTTTTTGAAGTTTAATTTGCCACGTCAACTGGTATGTAAGAGTCGTGGCCATTTCCAATCATACCTTACAAATTAATGTTGTGTAGTTATAGTTTTATATTTTAGGGACTTTATGGGGTAAACGATGCGAGTTTCCAGCAGACCGAATTCTAAACGAAAGCAGCCATTTCTTACTATCCTAGGCAGTCAAAGGGTTAAATTACAGACTAGGTGACTCCTGAACAAATAATTCTGACATGTGTAACTCAGTGGTGCAAAAAAGAACTCATGATTGAAGTTCTACGGCTGTTTTATACGGTCGCCAAATTGTCTGGGAACATTGCGAGCGTTCTCAAAGGACTACTATGTATCAATGACTGATTTAAATCTGAAATAGATTCTTTCATTGACAAATCTGTAACAAATCAGCGGTTTTAATCAACTCTTTCGTCCTTTTTACAAGAGTCTAATTTTGTTATACAATTACTTTACTTGTATAGAATCCGTGTATCGAATAAGTTCTGAAGCTCTTTATGATGATATCTCTAGCGTCATGAAGAATGAGATATGACAAGATATTATAGAATTAGGTACGAATAAAACAGGAACAAATTTATTCTGAACATTCGGAAAAAAAAATCTCAAAAAGAAAGGTCGTATATTTATGTTACTATATAGCACGAATGCTAGATTAAGATAGAGTCTAGACATCTGAAACTGTTGTCAGACATTTCTCGTTTCTATCTTTTTCACCCAAACAAAATAAATGAGCCATGCTCTGTGAAAAGGGGGCTTTGTTCATCTGCGAAAAGTATCGACCCAGGTCAGCCTGCCCAGTCCGCGCAGGCTGACCTGGGCCGAAACTTTTCGCTATTGTTCAATTTTCTGTATGTATGAGGACCAATCTACCTCGATATAAAGTTGGTTGTTAAAAGAAGTGGCTATTACGGATCCATAAGTATTTGATGGTTTGCTTGGTATGATGCATCACGGAGATGCATTAAGCCCCCTTTTGCCAGAGCATGGCTCAAAATGTGGTTCCGATGTATTAGCTGTTTATGTTGCTACGTTTCCTTTTTTCTCGAATGACGTAAATCTTCCTTCGAGAGAGTGTCAGGTATATTTTAAAAGAAAATTGCAAACGATTGTATGCGATAACACCAGCGTTAAACTCAGCATGCCAAGAGTTCCTTGAGAAAATTCGAAGAGCATGAACATTTTATACTTTACATCGTCTGACAACCAAAGGTTGCAAAATGTATGCAGCTTAAGAAACCAGCCGGTCAGAAACGTAGTTATTGCCTAACGAAAGTGGTCAACGCAGAAACCGGGCTGAGTTACGCGACATTTTAATGGAAGTGAGCCATGTGCTGCCTGACCTGCAGGCTGACCAGCGTCGACATTTTTTGCAAATACATTTAACCACTATTCACACAGAATGGATCAAATTCTTGAAATACAAGTTGCTCGTAAACAGTTCATCGTAATAAAATGTGCCAGATAACTTACTTTATTTATATAAACCAGATGTAAACGGAGATTAAGGCAATCGTTTACAAAATAAAGTATATTTCTTTCAACTGCATAGTAACAGCAAGAAAGAGAAAGCTGAAACTATTATCAAAGAGAGAAATACTTCCACAGGAAATAAAAGCACAATACGAGTATACTACCTAAAGTAAAACACTCTTTTTCAATATTCCGGCAAACACAGCTTTATCAAGAAAGAAAAACGTAATCTATCAAAGCTATTGGAAAAGTTATAGTTTAAATATATTACGTTTTCTTTCTTAGCGAAGGCCGTGGCCAAAATATTGAAAGCTATTAGTCTTTAATCGTTAGATTAATACCCATCAATGTATCACTTTCAGGTAACCACAGCGCACTACAAGTTGAATTTGGCCTGGCGAGAAACATCAAATACTACCTCGTGCAGATGTACATTCCCAGCATCCTCGTGGTCGTGTTGTCATGGATATCGTTCTGGCTAAACGTGAACGCGGTCCCTGGACGTATATCACTTGGCGTTCTAACAGTCCTGACGATGACGACACAGAGCGGCGGCGTGAACTCGTCCTTACCAACTGTGTCCTATACGAAGGCTATAGACATTTGGATGTCCACATGCTTGTTGTTTGTGTTCCTTGCGTTAATAGAGTTTGCCGTGGCGAATGTACTTGTGAGAAAAGACATGAATAAAGGTTTCAAGCTGTCCAATCTTTTTAGCATTCCAAAACAAACGTCGGACAAAGAGGATGACGACAAAACTAAAAATAATAAAGAAGTAAGTTGTCGAAATTAATTTTTTGACTAACCTTTTAATAGGGAAATGTATACGGGGAAATGTATATCTTAAGTCTTTCAAGAATTTTATGTTAAGTATAAAGATGTGAATAAGAATTTAAATCAATGAAAAAATATGCAGCCTGACCCATAATTAAATCCAGTTTTATTCCCCAAAAAGTTGTCTGATTTGTTTCCTAATAAAATTATCTTGAGTCAGTCACAAGGCTAGTTTTGAAAGTTCATATTTACAGTGATTGCAAAAATTGTTTTACATCATTTTCATCTATTTTTCTTGGGTTTGTTTTGGGCATCATTAGTTCATTTTTTTTTTTTTTTTTTTTATTTCTAAAGATAATAGGAAAATAGACTCTACCTGCTTAGAAATTGATTTTGATAATGCAATTGTACAGACGTTTTTAGCCATGATAATGAAATTTTTAACTGAACGTGTAAATAAATGTTTTTTCATTGTTAAGACATGCACATCCATGCAGCACTCTCCTAACGCATTAACTATTTAATTTTTACTTTTAACAAGTAAAATCAAACTTAAGTAGAAGATTTTCTGTTATTTTAATTTAACAAAGTAGGGATTTTATTTAATTTATTTCTTTTGTGTGAGATTATATCTCTTTGCCATACTTTAAAGGTACACATACATGTACTCATGACATTCTACTCTGTTTTTTCTAATATTTTGATAAGAACACTAAGGTTTGATTGCTAAATTATTCTGTTTCTTTATGTTTTAGATACGGTATTTTGTTTATATTCTAACTGTAATTTGTTATTTTTCTTAATTTATCGTTATCTGTATGTTTGAGTTTGGGTTGTTTTTTCTACACTCTATGAATTTACAATCTATGTTGTAGATTTTTTTTATGTCCCCGCAAAACGAATGTTTTCGGGGGTATACTGGAATCAGCCTGTCTGTCCGTCCGTCCTTGTGTCCGTCCGTGTGTCCGTCTGTGTACAAAATACTAGTAATTTTGTGTCGCGAACTCCTCCTACAGTTTTGCTGCTATTGTATTGAAAGTTTGTTGATACATTGATCGTTTACTGAAGTTGTGCAAGACGCAGTTTTCAATCATCTACTCCCTATGATTCAAGGGTAATCTCCCCTTGAACTTAGAAAATGTTTTGTTAAATTGCCTGTTTCTGTCAAAGCGCTGGCGGGGGTATTAAGTCACATTCAGTGATAGCTCTAGTTTTTTTCTATGCTACCATTGTTTTTTAACATTTCCTTTTTCTTAATACATGTATATATACTTTATCTATCTATTTTCTCTTCAGATTTTATGGGCACTTTCAGTATTTTCGTAATGTTATAATTTCCCAATGTTTTTTTAAGAACATAAATAAAGTTTTCTTATTCTCATTTTTCTTCTTTTTATAGTTGAAGATGTTTTATCATTTTCCTCTTTTATCCATTTCTACATTTTATAGTTTTACAATGTATTAAATTATGTGTATTTGTGTTTTCTTCTTTTGTTTAACATTGTTATTTTATTTATGTTGTAATATTCTTTTTAAACATATATCTATACATATCTTTTACATTTATGGTGAATTTATACACCTGCATTTTACTATATCTATAGGTGTTCGACAAGCAAAAGGAGGACCCAGAAAATGGGATTGTTTGGGAGAGCACGAGTTCAAAGACTCAACCAAAAAAGAAAAAAGTTCGAACAGGTGTACTGTACGCCATGTACTGTGATGTGGGTTCCAGAATACTGTTTCCAGCATTGTTTATTCTATTCAATATTGTGTACTGGAGTTTTTACCTGACTCAGCTGAGTAAAGAAAGAGTGGGATGAGACAGAGTAAAATCTTTTCAACAAAACGGAACTTTTTATTTATTAAAACAGTGTATTCCTCGCTATTTTCTAAACACACTCGCAAAAAAAAAATACCGTTTGGTAGAAGGAGGTCATTATAGTGTTTTCAGTTGAAACAGTTAATCAACATACCGTGTTTTCTCGTCTAAAGAAGAATGATTGAACATCAACTCGTTACTCCCAGAGTCATTTTGGATGCAGAACACTTTGAAACACAATACGAGTTTGAATAATAAGTATTATGTAATATGAATATTGAATATAGAAAGATCAATGTGATACGTTTTCTTCTTTGCTACATATGTGTTAATGGACTTTATCATAGTAATTTATTTTACACCTGCAAATGATCTGACAAGAATACTGACGTTATTTAAAATCCATACAACAGACCGTTTGTCGTATCATGCATGCACTCTTGTGTAGATCATCACCGTGTTCAAGGACTACCTATATATTTACGTTCGGCTGTTTTCGTTAAATCCCGAAAATGAGCGGCTTTTTGTTTTTTTTTTTTTTTTTTTTTCAAATTAGGTTTGTGATATATCTTTTTTATAGATATGAAAAGGAAGGTACATAAGGTAAATAACAACAGTCTACATCTCTGTGTGGCCGGATCAGGTCTCGTTCCGTAGTGTACAGAGGTTCACATTGTATTCGAATTTCGGTTTCATACAATATGCACCTCTTTACGCTCGCAACTAACCTGATCCGAAAACAAAGAAATGCATTTCTACTGTTTGTACATTGAGCTCAGTTTCCATATTTTTGGACAGAATGTCTCAAAAAATCAAAAAGGTAGTTGTGGAGTTTAGAATCAGAAATAAATCTAGAATGGGTGGATATAATGAACTTTTGTGCATTCTGATGTAAAACTTCTTTTTTGAAAGGCCGATCTGTCTTAGCTTCATAAAAAAAAAAAAAACTTATTTTGTAATTCAACAGTCGGATGGCATTGTTTACATATCGAAAAAAAAAAAATTTATATTAACCGAAAATGATATAGTTATCTGCACCCAAACATCGATATAACCAAATCATTTGTAAACAACAGTATTATTCCATGTTGAATTCTGTGGAATTGTTGTGATTTATAAATAAAGGCAAAATACATCGAAATCGTGGCAAACATATAACAACATGCACACTGAATCCGTAGGCAAGTAAGAACTTATTATAACTAACCGACCAATACAGGTTTCCAGTTTCAACCACATAAACCTCTCTTTTCCAAAACCAGTCAAAGAAATGATAATCGCGTTGTTGTATTAGCGGAAAACTTATATACATGTAATATGTTTCAACTCTCGCGAAATCTGAAGGAAAACCTGGAAATGATTGTTAATCATTGCGAACAATTACGTTTCACTGGAAACCAGTTCTCGTTTAAAAACACGCCATGAAGATCTTTGTCTTGTCGAACTTCTAGAAAACATAGTTTATGAAATTGTCTCGACGATTGCTGAATCTCTCTTGTGTAATATTCATGATTTATCACAACATTGTGTTTTGCTGAGACATGAGTTAATGTTGTCTAGAACTGATTCCTCTGAAGACTAATTATTGTATTATATAAGAAAATTTCATCACTCAAGAAAGATTTCAAAAGGGACTTTTTAAAATCAAGAGGTGTTAGGTAGGGGTCAGTGTGTATTTATCGACCATTTTTTAATTGCATTCCTAGTGTCAAATAGTGTCAAAAGAAACTATTAAATTCAAAGAAATGCATTTCATATTTGGCTAGAACATATGATTTAGTCATTTAGAACACATGTAATGTTTTTAAATAAAATCACAATGATAATGAGAGCGGTGAACGTTATGGTCTACCCTGACCCTTTTCACATTATCATTATATACAAAATAATACCAGTGCATATACATTCATGACCTATGGTATTATTTTATGAAAGGAAAAAACTTCAAATGGATTAGCCTCAATTGTGAGAATAGATAGATATCTGCTACTTTAATTCTTACTTTCAATTTGGCCAGGTATTTTCATAACTGCTGACTTCACTATTTGCTTTACTTCTGTACCACATAATTCTTGTCGTTTTCCATATCACGCATGTACTCTGCGTAGATTATCATTGTGTTTCGGTATCACGCATATATACTCTGTGAAGATTATCATTGTGTTCACGGACTACATGTACTTAAATGTATTCATGTTCAGATCTTTCAGTCAAACCCCACAAATATTTGGTTTACTAAATTTTATTTTTTTTTACCTTTTTTCTTTACAGTCATGAAGGGAGAGTATATAGTTAAAGGAACATTACAACGGGCTGCACTTTTGTATGGTTGGAGGAGGTCTCGTTGCCTGCGTAAAGAAGTTTGCATCGGATTCGACCTACGGTCACATACAATACACACCTCTTGACACATGCAGTTCGACCTGATCCGACAAAACAGAAATGCAGACTGCTGTAATAATTATCTTATTTTTACTACATTTAAATTAAGTCCGGATTCCGTATCAATAGACAGAATGTCTCAGAAAAATAAAAAGTTAGCCCTAGAGTATAGGATCAGAGTTTAATTTGAATGGAAAGAGAATACTGGCACGCTTTTATCTCTTTGCTTATCTTACACAAGTTTTAGATAAGCAAATAAACTCTGTAGTCGTACACCCTATGCCTCAAACATTGCTGACGTAGATTTCCCTGCTTGCTCAAATTTTCAAAATTTTTTATCACGTTAGAGCCACTTATTTTATTTGCTTAAAACTTGAAATAAAGCCGTTCTATGTCAGTTTATGTAGAACTATTTTTGAATCAAATAGATTATGTTTGTGTAAATGCAAATACACGTGTGTACATGTAGACATGTAGACTTTATATTTACATGTTACTAAATATAACTAACTTTTGTGATAAGAAGACTCTGATATTTAGGGGCTTTTGAGGTAAAATTTCATTAAACTCTTCGCGAGAAAGAAAATATCATTAGAGTCACCAAAGGTTCTATCGATAACAATTTTTTGTTGTTGTTGAATGAAAACTTTTACCTCAAATGCCAACTTATTTTAGATCCTATAATATACGAGGGGTGATCAGAAAGAACGTGGACCAGTGCCTTTATCGGAATATTGTTATAAAAATCAACTTGGAATGTTTACTGTTTTTCAAAGTAACCTCCTTTGTGTTCTATGCACTTATTCATTCTTGATTCCCATGCGCGAAACACGTGCGCGAGCCCGTCACGTGACATCACTCTCAACGACCCGGTCATGGCATGGGTTAGCTCCTCTCTGCTCTCGTAGCCGGTGCCACGTAGAGAATCTTTCAAAACAGGAAATAGCCAAAAGTCACATGGGGCCAGGTCTGGACTATAGGCAGAATGGTCTAATGTTTCTATGTTTAGTTTTTTCAAAACTTCCTGTACAAGTTTGGCTTTGTGAGCGGGAGCATTATCTTGATGTAAAATGACGCCTCTCCACAGAAGTTCCGGCTGTTTTTTTCGGATGGCCTGTATTAAATTCATTCGAATAATGCTGGCATAATACTCAGCATTGGCTGTAGTATGTATAGGTACAACATGATTTAGAAGAAAACGTTGAGAAGAGAAAAACATGATGCACATAACTTTACCAACAGACTTTGAAAGTTTGGCTTTAACAGGGTACGGCGATGTTGGATGTTTCCATACACTGCTTTGTTGTTTAGATTCGGGCTCGTAAAAGTGTACCCATGTTTCATCGCATGTCACAATACGACCAGTAAAGTTTGATCCTTCTTTCCTAATGCGTTCTAAAATTTCAGAACAAATTTCGACCCTAACCCCCATTTGCTCGGGCGTCAGTAGCCGAGGCACCCACCTTGCACAAACACGCGACATTCCAAGTTTGTCAGTTAAAATCTCCTGTGCACTTCCATAGGAAATGCTAAATGTGTCAGCTATTTCCCTGACAGTAACTCGACGATCTTGCTTTACATGCTGCTGCACATCCGCGATAGTTTTGTCCGTTACTGATGTTGATGGACGGCCAGATTTAGGGTCATTTTCAACGGTTTCGCGTCCTTCTCTAAATCGTCCAATCCATTTACAAATACTGGTTTTCTTAAGTGCTGAGTCCCCATAAACTTTATCTAAATCGGCCTTAATTTCCGATGAAGACTTTCCGAGTTTAACGTAAAACTTTATAATTACTCTCTGCTCAAATAAAACGTCATCCGACATTGTGAACCGCTAACGCAGTATGTGATGTCATTGAAATGACGTCACTCTTTTCTTATTTGCCTATGACGTCATTTAAACGCTTGAGTAAGTAACCAGGTAATTAATGTTCATCTGTGCAAATTTTTGTTATCTTAAGTAAAGTAGTTTTTGAAATAATCGGGTGGTTCGCGTTCTTTCTGATCACCCCACGTAACTGCTGACTTCATTCAAAGCTTGTCAATTTCATTTTATCTATAGATCTAAAGAATTAACTCATCACTGTACATGCAAATTTTAGGCATGCCGAAGACTGGTTCAAATGATACATACGGCAAACAATTGAAGGAAAGAAAATCACCTTTCTTGAATGATGAAAAATATCTTGGGAAATTAACACTTGCTTGTAAGAAATCGCTCCTTTTCCAAGAACACTTTTCAATAGGCTTTCAATGCAGAAGCTAATAAAAGGTAAGAATGGTTAACTGGTCTTAATTTGTTTTGCTTACTACGGAAGCTAAGGAGTAGCTGTCATTTGCATAACTTTAAATCTGTCACTGAACCACTCATGTAATATGCGGATAGTGTGAATTTTAAAACTAGGTCAAAAGGCTCCATCTTTTGTTTACTTTTAACCTGATTTTAAAATTTATATTTCTGCCAGCGACTAACACATGGACCGACGTAGAATTCTGGGCGGTCTTTTTCACAATCATTTCCATACTTTTAAATGGTATGATTTAGATTCAAATGCATTTTGACTCTTGTATTGTGTACTTTAGGTCGTTACTTGGCCTTTAATTCATAGAAATATTCATTTCCTGATGTATTTACAGAGTCATTAGATATAATGTGAAAGCGATAATTGTGGTATTCGTTTACCAATACTAGCTCACTGTAAACATAAACAGAGGCCATAAGTTATGAGTATAATTGTTGTTAAGTGTGGCTTACATGATGGAATTGTATCTGTAAAAGGTAGAAAACATTGTGGGTAAAGGAGAAAATGCTGTTTACCAGCATTTTCTCCTTTACCCACAATGCTTTCAAAACTTTTCTGTTACGGTCTTTAAAATCGGAATTGTATTGGAGAGCGTTAAAAGTTAACCGTCAGAGTGCTGAGAAAATCCGTACATTGATGGTCATTCTTGGCTACAGTAAGTTTTTTGTTCGCATGGTGTTTAACAGCATTTCAACATTATTTCAGGTTTATCGCGGCAAGTGCACCTATTTATGTTTTCCTTGAGTTTCTTTTACCAGTTTTTCTCACAATACTCTTCCCACGCTACATGGCTGTTTTTCCCAAGCAACCATCATCAAACAATGATCAGCGGTGAGAGAGCAATAAATCCTGTCACAGTGAGTATCGTAAATCCTGGTAAAAAAAAAAATAAGCCGACCTGGCGATTCGAACCATCGACCCCTAAGGGTGTCAAGTCCTGTACGCTACCGACTGCGCTAGAGGGGCTCAGCTCTACAGGCATTGAGCAATTCAGACTGTAGGTCAAAGATGAGACTGCACGTTTTGTGCAGTCTGATGTTGATCTGGCCGACAAGACATCTACAGTTGTAAAAGACGCTTTAACTCTTAGGCTGCTATGCGCGACTTAAGGACCTTTTGCGGACAGTGTAGATCAATATCAGACTGCACAGAACCTGCAGTCTGATCTTGAAGCTACACTGTCGGATGGGGAGATATCTTTTTTCCGAAAAGATACCTTTAACATTACAAAATCTTGGTTTATACTATCGGCTTAAAAATTTATTTCTCTTATTTAGCAGAATAAGGTTTCACGATTAAAAAACAGAACAGAATTGGCGTTCATTAGTCCTTTAATGCTTCTACATGTCACATTATTTCACCTACTTTCTCGTCATCCATCTACACCACTTTTAAATTATGCAAAAATCAAATAAAAGTTCTCCAAGGCAATCATTGATATTATTGCTTTTTTTAAATATATATATGTGTGGGTGGGTGGATGTGTGTGTGTAAGTTAATTTTTAATGCCAGATTTCAGCTGTGTCCATGGCTTAGTGGTTAAGACGTTTAGTCTATAATGACTTTTACTTCGGTTTCTGGTGGTCAGAGATTCGATCAAGTATTATTTATCTAAATTAATATCATGTTTCTATCTTTGTTTAATTTTGTATGGAGCATATCATACATCATCATCATAATCAGCATCAATTTCAGTATCATCATCATATCACGTAGAAGTGAGCAGTCGACGAAACCAATTTCACTCCGAACCAAACGACAAAATGTTCGACCTGTCCAAATTGAAAGCATTTGCATGCGACAAATGTTGTTCAAAAGGGAAAAAGTTGTCTTAGGGTAGAATACATTGTGGGAAATGGAAAAAATACCGGGGACAAATTAAACTGTAGCATATATAATGATATGTGTCTTTGAAAGAATAGAAAACGATATGAAAAACGAGAAGATGCTGTTTATCACCAATATCATTTTCAAAGGTCCTCTTCCACAAGGCTGTTGAATAAAGAGATTGTTCGGTAAAAAAATGTCAAAGTTGTCAATATCAATTCAGTCAACCACAAAAAAGCAAGTAAAAGCACAAATACTGTAATTCAAAGTTCTTTTAAGCACTTGCATATTATGCGTTATGGGCATCACGCCCTTGCGTTTTCTTCTCTTTCAGTAAATCATGGTAAAGCACAAATAGTGCAATGTCAAAGTTCTTTCAAGCACTTTCGTATTGTGCATTATCAGCGCTACGCCTTAATTTTCAGTCAAAAAATAGTAAAAATGCAAATGATGCAATGTCAGATTTCTTTATTGCACTAGCGTATAGCGCGTTATTGCCGATATGCCCCTGTGTGCTCTACTATTTCAGTCAATTATACTAATAAAAACACAAATGTTATTGTATTGCCGAAGTTGTTTTGGTCATTCAAATTCTCGCCATACTGGACAGTGTAAAGGAAACTAGCCCCAATAGCTCAGCTGATAAATCTATAGACTTGTGAACATCAATTCTCGGGCATTCCGAGGCTGTGAGTTCAATGCTGACGGCTGGTCATCTAATACCCCCATTCCACTAGGCCGCGATCTACGGCGCTCTGTGCGCTCATACAGAGCGCCGTAGATCGCTTCAGATCGCTGCCGGATTTGTGATTATGAGGACACTCCCACTCAGATAGCAACCAGATGACCGAGCGCTTCTGCATCTCTAATGGTCGCTATCGGATCACATCGGAGCGTGATGACCAGCATACTGGCGAACATTTTCGCTCTTGTGCGATCCGATAGCGCTCCAGTTACGATGTTTACGTTCAAGTTGCGTTTCGATAGCGATTTAAGCGATTAAATAGCGATGTGACGGCGTTCTGAACAGATCGCCACGGATCTTTGTGCAAGGGAGTAGACCGAAGGCGATCTTGGGGATCTTGGCGATCCGTTAAAGATCTGTTAGCGTTCTTGGCGTTCTTGGTGCTCTGCATGGCGATCTATGGCTCTCTGTGAGAGAGCCGTAGATCGCGGCCTAGTGGAATGGGGGTATTAATTTCCAAAAAAGTTTTTTTTTTCAGATGATACGTTAAACCTTATTCCCATGTGACGATGCTATACACTGTGCACATTAAAGGGCCAGGCATAACTTAGGATGGGTTTAATCTTGTATCCTTCACTTTCATCCGTAACATAACTTACAGTCTTCTGGATGCGCTCCTGTTCCACAATATTTTTACCTTTTCACAGACAAATTTTAACATTTTAGCCAAATTAAGTTTACTGTCTGTAAATGCTTTTGAGTAGCCCATTCTAAAATGTCGTCTTGTAGTAAAGGATAAACCATGTGCAAAAATAAAGATTGTTTTTTCCTGCCTGGCTTAGTGGTAAAGTGTCGGTCTCTTAAATTAGAAGTTTCAGGTTCGAGAGCATTACTGTACGCACTGGGTTTTTTGTGGGAGTTTCCTTCGGCAAGACACTTCAGAGCCTTAGTTTACTGATGAAACCCAGAACATACATGAATATGTTAGTTGTTGCTTCGTTATGACTAAAATAAAATATTGAAAGTGACGCAAAACACCATTTATCTCTTTACCAAATTTTAGACTGGTCCACATTGAAAGCTTTTGCAGATGACAAATTTAAGTTATGTGAGAAAGCAGCCAGTGGCTTGTAGAATATTGTGCGTAGTATTGGTTAAAGAAACTCCGGGAAAGCATTGATAGGTGCACTGGCCGGCGCGATATAACTGAAATAATGTTGAAAACGGCGTTAAACATCATGCAATCATACAATCAATCATCGGCGGAGACGAAGGAGGAGAAATTACAAGACAGTCTAAACGTTGTCTTAATTTACATTCCGGCACTAGTCATTTTATTGACGGAGATAATCTATCTTCAGAATTCAGAATTCACATCGTGAATAAGCGGCTACGAAATGACCCTTGCCAGGGCTTATAGAGAAGTCCTTATTCTCGATGCTATTTACCTAGTCTGCTACTTTTCCTTTGTTTCAAATTTGCTTTGTCCGTAGTCACCTATTTTAATCCTTTACGAAACAGTCAAGAGTCTGATTAATTCTTAGAAAGGATGCGTTTGAAAACATTGAGGAAAGAAGAAAAAATACCGGTAACCAGCATTTTCTCCTTTTTCCACATGTTTTCTTTCCTGTCGAAGATAAATTGCATCATCTGTATTTTGTCGTCTGCAAAAACTTAAATTTGGACAAGTCTTTAATTTTGTCGAGTGGTAAAAAATTCACAATGTTTAACAACTGCTTTGTTTCATGTATGCTATTTCAGCGTTGTTTTACAACGGGCTATGATTCTAGTCTGCTATTATAACCGTGATAAACAGCTGCTATGTCTCTATTTCGCTATTTTTACAGTGTTCTACATTTAAATTGGCTAAGCACTTGAGGTGCTATTATCGTACTGTTTAATACGTTTGATCAAATAATTCGTCTGGAAATGGCCAGATAACAAATCGCCTTTTGAAAAACGAACTACAGAAAAATTTGAAGGATATCTCTCTCTCTCTCTCTCTCTCTCTCCCCTCTCTCTCTCGGCAGGGGATCGGAAAGGGGCGGGGAGCCATTGGTCAAAGGAAAGGAGCACACACAGTTTGTGTAGCTCAGCTTCTGCTAAGTGTAAGGCTTGCATGTATGCTAGAAATGCTGGTTTTTAATTCGCAATTTACAAAACTTCCCTACGTTTTTGTCTGTTTCATAATGGAAACAGAGTTTCATCCATACATCCTGAGTGTTTTAAGTATATACCCTTCAGAAAAAATTAAGCAACAACGAATTACCGCTGCACCAAAATTTTATTATTCCACATATAGACAATTTCATTGTATAAATGTAATGAGTGTTGAGTTAAAAACCAGTCCAAGCAATCCTGTACTTGTATCAGATAATGTTTCTCACTTTCAGGCTTTTGAAGTAAGGCACTGTCTAAATCCACATGCAAAAAAGTACTATACTACCCAAATGTTTTGAAATCTTTAAAATTCGGTCAATCTGCAACCGGGACACAGTCAGTACACGGTATGGCCACCATTAGCACGAATACAAGCTTGAACTCTTCTGGGCATTGACCTGATCAAGCCGTCCAGCTGTTGTTGTGGAATACCCTGCCATTCCTGACTCAAAAGTTGCTCAAGGTGTTGGAGGTTCTGAGGTCTCACATTTCCATCAATGACACGCCTACTGATATCTGGAGATCTTGCAGGTGACTCAAATTTCCCAGAAGAGTTCAAGCTTGTATTCGTGATAATGGTGGCTATACCGTGTACTGACTGTTGCAGGTTGAACGAATTTTAGAGATTTTAAAACATTTGGGTAGTATACCACTTTTTTGCATGTGGAATTAGACAGTGCCTTACTTCAAAAGCCTCAACATAAGTGAGAAACATTATCTGATAGAAGTACGGAATTGCTTGGACTGGTTTGTAACTCAGTTCTCATTTTATTTATACAATGAAATTGTCTATATGTGTTATAATAAAATTCTGGAGCAGCGGTAATTTATTGTTGCTTAACTTGTTGTGAGGAGTATATAATAAATGTTTCGCTTTACTTCAGGTTGTCTTTATTCGTTGTAGCATATTTATTGAATTAAACGACCCTTTCAAAAAAGTTACATAAAAAAGTCTCTGATACCAAACAAACACTTAAATTCTGTTTTAAAAATAAAACATAAAAATATTCTATCCTCTCATCTCTGTTTGGAATCAAAACGCTAAGCCCTGGAAACCCATATTGGTATGTTGGTAAACGTAGCCCGGGTGTACTAACTGTTCGAACTACCATAACAAAAAAAGTGACTATTATGACTACCTCATATCGAATATACGAAATCTTTTTCAAACAGCTAATTTCTTCCAAACATTCATCTCTCTCTCCTCTCTCTCTCCCCTTTTTCTCTCTCTCGGGAAGGGGGCGGGGAAGGGTTGGGGCGGGGGCATTTGTCAAAGAGGAAAGGAGCACACACATTTTTTGTGGAGCTCAACTTTCTGCCAATTGTAAGGCTAGCATGCATGTTAGAAATGCAGGATTTTTATTCACAATTTACAAAACGACAGTACGGGTTGTCCGTTTTGAAAAGGAGACAGAGGTTCATGCTATCTCAGCAGTGCTTTAAATATAATAAAATTGTCACCTCACTTAAGGCTGTCTTTATTCGTTGTAGCAAATTGATTGAATTGAACTAACATTTAAGTAGACTTACATACGCTTGTCAATCTCTGAAACCAAACAAACACTTAAATTCCGTTTTAGATATAAAACAAAAGTATTCTATCCCCTCATCTATATATAGAATCAAAACGCCCAGCCCTGAAAACCTTTATTGTTATGTTGATAAACGTAGCCCGGGGGTACTAACTGTTTAAGGTATCAAAACAAAAGAATGAACATTATACTTACCTAATATCGAATATAGACATTTTCTTCAAGCAGCTTTTTTCTTCAGATCATTCATCTATTTATCCATTCTTTTACCCTTTCTGCTATCTTATCATTTCGACTATATTTATTAGTTTACCATTTAAAAGCCCTCCCACCCCTCTCTCTCTCTGTATCTGTCTATCTGTCTACCCATGTCTGTCTGTCTGTCTGCCTGTCTGTCTTTACTAGGCTCTAATGTCAGACAGGGTCTAGTGCCTTTGAAAGGATCTTTTGCAAAATATTGGTAAAGAGAAACTACAGATTAGGTGCATAGATCGCCTCGCTGTTACAGGAATTATGTTTAAACGGGTTTAAAAGGTTTCCAAACATGTTCTCTCTATAGCGGCTAATGTTATGGAAAAAATGTTCATTCACATTAGTGACCGAACGAAATAGGTCACGAATTATCTGATCTAATTAGGCTACAGATCATACATTATTCCAGTATGCTCACATGACTTTTTGGATGCAAGACTGACTATGTCACATGTCGGGGTTTTTTCAGAATTAAAATTAAATATCACTGGGAAAATTAAAATTGGGCACGTATCGAGTTGAAAATAGTAGGAAAATTTTTTCACAAAAAAACGACCTTTCCTTTAAAAACATGCATAAGGACTGTTTTTGTTGCATTTCGTAAATTTACAACAGTGACACTGTTGTTTACGATCAAATAAGCGCTTCACAAAAAGCACTGACGTCATTCACTTTATAGTTCGCAAGAAAACTCGGATACCATTTCGGGTTCGAAAACAGGTAACCCTCGAAAGTAGGTAAATTGACCATATACCTGCTAACAAAACAATATTACTTGAAAACCTATGCAATGAATTGTTCTTTGAATGATATAACGCATGTGTGGATATTTCTACTGCTACATTCATATTGGTTAAAATTTCGGGCAGACGCGGTTACTTTGAAAAATCTAGAATTGATCCAGACCCCCTCCCCCCCCCCCCCCATCCCCCGCTGGATCTGCTCATGCGGTGCTGTAGATTCCATCTCAGGAAAGCTTGGTGGCGAAATATTCAAGACCTTGGACTATCTAGCCATTGCAAGTAGCGTCGAGCGATGTAACGTAGCATGGATGTTTAATACTGACTGTATAACGCAAGCGGTAGTCATGTTTCAAGAAATTCCGCAAATAATACATCAATTATTTCTGCAAAGAAAAACTTTTTCGTTTCACAAATGAAGGGAAAAAAATCTGTAAATGATATGCCATTTTCCGCAAATGAAAATCTCCATTCTAGTCTGCTATTATAACCGTGTTAAAGAGCTGCTATGTCTCTATTTCGCTACTCTTACAGTGTTCCACACTTAAGGTGCTATTATCTTACTGTTTACCAAAAATCTCTCTCTCTCTCTCTCTCTCTCTCTCTCTCTCTCTCTCTCTATTTGCCTCTCTCTGTATCTCCCTCTCTTCACTAGGTTCTAATGTCAGACAGGGTCTTGCGGCTTTAAAAAAATCTCATGCAACCCAGACTCTAATGTCAGATGGGGTCTTGTGCCTTGGAAAGGATGTTATACAAAAGATTTGGTGAAGAGAAACTACAAGACAGGTGCATTTGTCTCCTTGATGTTACAGAAATTGTTTTAAACGGCATTAACCAGCATTTCTCTCCTTTCCACAATTTTTTCAATCCTATCAAAAACAGAAAGCTACATTTATTTTGTCGTCTGCCCATGCTTTCAATTTGGTCGAGTCCAAAATTTTACCGTTTGGTTAACAAGTCTAGTTAACTCTTTACCAAACGACAAAGTTTACAATAAAATTATTGTCGAAATTGAAAGTATTTGCAGAGGAAGAAATTGTCTTTAAAATATTGAAATTTGTTAGGACAAAGGCGTTTGAAAACATTGTTGGAAAATGAGAGAATACTGGTTTCCAGCATTTTCTCCTTTGCCCACAATATTTTCCTCCATTTCAAAGACATTTCAGTTTTTGAGTCAACTTGAATTTGTCATCTGCAAAAGCTTTCAATGTGGACCAGTCTAAAATTTGGTAAAGAGATAAATGGTGTTTTACGTCACTTTCAATATCTTATTCTAGTCATAACGAAGCAACAACTAACATATTCATGTATGTTCTGGGTTTCATCACTAAACTAAGGCTCTGAAGTGTCTAGCCGAAGGAAACTCCCACGAAAAACCCAGTACATACAGTAAGGCTCTCGAACCTGAAACTTCTAATTTAAGAGCCCGACACTTTGCCACTAAGACAGGCAGGAAAAAAAATCTTTATTTTCGCACATGGTTTATCCTTTACTACAAGACGACATTTTAGAATGGGCCACTCAAAAGCATTTACAGACAGTAAACTTAATTTGGCTAAAATGTTACGATTTGTCTGTGAAAAGGTAAAAATATTGTGGAACAGGAGCGCATCCGGAAGACTGTAAGTTATGCTAAGGATGAAAGTGCATGATACAAGATTAAATCCATCCTAAGTTATGCCTGGCCCTTTAATGTGCGCGGTGTATAGCACCGTCACATGGGAATTAGGTTAAACGTCTCATCTGAAAAAATTTTTGTAATTTTAGATGACCAGCCGTGAGCATTGAACCCACAACCTCGGATGGCCCGAGAAATGATGTTCACAAGTCTAGAGATTTATCAGCTGAGCTATTGGGGCTAGTTTCCTCTACACTGTCCAGTATGGTGAGAATTTGAATCACCAAAACAATTTCGACAATGCAATAACATTTGTGTTTTTATTAGTATAATTGACTGAAATAGTAGAGCACACAAAAGCATATCGGCAATAACGCGCTATACGCTAGTGCAATAAAGAACTTTGACATTGCATCATTTGCATTTTTACCATTTTTTGACTGAAAACAAAGGCGTAGCGCCCATAATGCACAATACGAAAGTGCTTGAAAGAACTTTGATACTGCACTATTTGTGCTTTACCATGATTTACTGAAAGAGGAGAAAACGCAAGGGCGTGATGCTCATAACGCATAAAACGTAAGTGCTTAAAAGAACTTTGAATTACAATATTTTTATTTCATGCTTTCCAGTAGGTTATCGAGAAATATCGGTGAAATATTTTTCGATATTTCATGGTTACGGACCAGTGAAAATACCGATTTTTATATTTTAACTCTTCAATTGAAGGCGGAAACAGTTGTTCCCGCGCACTAGTTACCTAGGTAAAATGCGCGTGCATCACAACCAGATGGGAATATGACGTAATTTACCTTACATTTCTCGCGCTTGACGTAATATTGTAATGCGTTACTATGCGGAGGGGGTACGCCACGAGGAATAACCGAAAAGAACTGTACTGGATTTTGATTAAGTTCCCCCAGAAAGGGTTAAACGCATAAAATAAATAGAATATTTGTTTTTTCGGTGAAAGATCGAAATTTATTTCATCTCTTGAACATCATCGGTAATATTTTCAATCGTGGCTGCGCCACTCGTGAAAATATTACCGATGATCTTCACTCGATGAAATAAATTTCGATCTTTCACCGTAAAAAACAAATATCCTCTATGTGCTTTTACTTGCTTTTTTTGTGGTTGACTGAATTGATATTGACAACTTTGACATTTTTTATCGAACAATCTCTTTATTTAACAGCCTTGGGGAAGAGGACCTTTGAAAATGATACTGGTGATAAACAGCATCTTCTCATTTTTCATAGCGTTCTCTATTCTTTCAAAGACACATATCATTATATATGCTACTGTTCAATTTGTCCCCGGTATTTTTTCCATTTCCCACAATGTGTTCTACCTAAGACAACTTTTCCCATTTGAACAACATTTGTCGCATGCAATGCTTTCAACTTGGACAGGTCGAAAATTTTGTCGTTTGGTTCGCAGTGAATTTGGTTTCGTCGACTGTTCACTTCTAAGTGATATGATGATGATGCTGAAATTGATGCTGATTATGATGATGATGTATGATATGTTTCATGCATGTATGAACTATTCAAAATTGAACAAAGATAGAAACATCATATTAATTTAGATAAATAATAATCGATCGAATCTGTGACCACCAGAAGCCAAAGTAAAAGTCATTATAGACTAAACGTCTTAACCACTAAGCCATGGACACAGCTGAAATCTGGCATTAAATATTAACACACACACACACACACACACACACACACACACACACACACACACACACACACACACACACACACACACACACACACACACACACACACACACACACACATATATATATATATATATATATATATATATATATATATATATATATATATATATATATATATAAGAGACTTTAATTTCTTTGCTTTCATGTTGTTTAACACTTTTCTAAAGCAATAATTCTCTCATATCAAAGCGACCAGTGATACAGTAAACCAATCCATGCGTTTTTGTACCGGTATTACGCAACTTTTCCCAGCCGCTGGCTGGTTTTTTTTCTCCACAGGAACAAAGAAAAGATAATCTTTAGCAATCTGAGGTAAATAGAAATCCTATCTTGATGACGAACATTTAGTCCCCACTATACACTCCCGAGTTTTAACGACCCCGAAAGAGAAGGCTTTTGAAAACAATGTGGGAAAATGAGAAAATGCTGGTAACCAGCATTTTCTCCTTTTCCCACAATGTTTTACTACCTTATCAAATAAAGAAATCACTATTTAAGCTACATCATATTTGTCCTCTACAAATGTTTTGAATTTGGTTCTATCCAACATTTTGTCGTATGGTACTGAATTAATTCTAGGAAAGAATTTGAACAAGAAAGTTTTTTAACTTTCCTGAATATTAGCACACATCCACTTAGCTTTTGGGACTTGGCCGTACTTTTCATACTGCTATAACCAAATCTCATTCCTTGCTTTTATATGAGAACGGCGTAACACGGTCTTCCACTGTATTGCTCTCGGCCGACAACCGGCTGGGCAGAACCTCTGTGTTCGAAAGCTTAAAAAATCAGTCTGAAATAATAAAAAAAACAACATTTAAATACAACAATATAACACAAAATCTCCAATATTTTTTCCATAAATTATGTACAACTTTTAATTACTCACCTTATCCGATAAATGGCATAATAAAAAAAGCATGACAAAATTCGCCTTTTTGGTCAATATACCAAATTCACATAGTACAAACTCAAAGTGACTCGCCCGAATTATAGTCTGCAGATGTAATCATAAAAAGCACTTTACCAGGCCGGTTTATATTTTGCACTTTTTTTTTCTCCTGTTTCTCATCCCAAATTTCCTACCACAAAAAAACAATGCTTAGCTTCCTGAACTCCCAATTTTATATTTTAGGTCAAAACTTTGAAACAGAAAAGAAAAGGGCATGACCTCAAAACTTAAGACAAATGCATGCTTCTTTGCATCAGTCGTACACCAATGATTGATGTAATAACCACGATTAACATCAAAATTGAGCCATGCTGTGACAAAAGGGGGCTTAATGCATCACTGTGATGCATAAAAACAAGTGAGTCATCACATAATTACGGAATCATAGATCGATACAGTCTAACAATCGACTAGATCCGGAGGTAGAATTGTCCTTTGACATGCAGAAAATTTACAAATAGCAAAAAGAATCAACCCATGTCAGACTGCGCAGTCCGCGCAGGCTGACATGGGTCGATACTTTTTGCAGATGCATTATATCTGGTTTTTAACCATAGCCAATTCCAAACAAAAGTTATGCAAGCATTTTATATGTGCCTAGACTATAAAGAATTGCACATAGTGCTGCGGGTCATTCATCATTACTATAGCTGCCTATTCATCGCCCTCCCTAAAGTTGCATCCAAAGCAGGCTGTTACAGTGTTGTTTTGTTGAGTCCAGGGTAAAGACTCAAACCATTTTAGTTCTTGAGTGAAATCGAATTAAAAAAGTAAAAACATAGATATATATAAATTCACAAATTCAAAGAAAAGAAATATGTGTTACGGCCAGCACTCTCAAAAGTTCAGACAGTGTAGACAACCGGGAGGTTAGGTCAGTCGGCTATTTGCACGGTATACGTAAAGTCTCGCATTCATACCCCACTCTAAATTTTGTTTTTATTCTTAACTGCAAGACCTGTAACCTCATTAGCTCTATTATAATGCACCAGGCAATCAACATGGTAGACTTTGAACTAAAAAAGAATAGGATAGTAAATAAGAAACCTGGTTCCGAATGGTTTAGCCAATCAGAAGTTGTGTTACTTTAGAAGTTAGAAAATCTTTGTAAACAAGACAAAGAACGTTCTTATAAGAATTATTGGTGAAAACGGCCCCTGATATTTAGAAGCGCGTGATTTTTGCCCTCCACTCATACACGTAACGAAACTTCTAAACGGCCAATTTTAAGCTGGAATTTCCCGTTGACCTTTTCTGGCATCCTCTGTCCAGAAAAGAGACAGTTCATTTCGTTTAGTTTTTTTTTTATCGAGGATAATTTACCAATGTAAAAGCGTACTCCAGCCTAATTTTTAATAGAATTTTTCGACTTGTTCTTTTGCAAAGTACTTATTTAACATTCATTCACTCAACATTGAAAATTGAAAAATCATTTTTTATGATAACTTCACGCTCCTTCTTTCGGTTTATATTTTTATGCAGGAAATAAATTTTATGTTTTTACTTATTTCTGACAAAATTTCAGTAATGTATGATTCTCTTTTTATCCTGGTTTGGCTAATAGACACTACGCATGCGCAAACCATGTGTTTTCCGTTTTTTGAAGAAGAGGTGCCTTCTGTCGGCAAAATCGATTTTTTTTTCATTTCAATACCATGTCTAACGTTACGATGTATTTTATAAATTGTTTTCGTTTACCTGTCAATGACTTTGTCAAATTTACAGGAGAAACAAAAGTGGTCGGTTAGAAGCTTTGCTGAGTGTACATATATCATGAAGTGCTCTGTTAGCTTGACTTGAAACTGCTCTGGAAGGCCTAAAACCAGAAGGGTAAAATTAGGCCAGAAGTTTATTTGATCAGTTTGTTTACAGATTGCTGGATTGATTTAGACAGGGTGCAAGTGTCAGAACGAGGCGATTTATTACCCTCCATCCTCGTCGTAATTAATGCAAAAATAAATCCGCAATAAGACGTGACGTCACGAAATGGGCTGTGCCCCCGTCCTCTCTTGGCCTTCGCTTTAATTAAGTTGATTTGTGCCTCTGGAACCAGTCTGAAAAAGAGAAATAGACACATGGGTTTATTTAGTATAATATTCTTAACTCTTTAACACACATTCCCGAGTTTTAACGACCCTGGGAATATAGCCTTCTGAAAACCGTGTGGGAAAAGGAGAAAATGCTGGAAACCAGCATTTTCTCCTTTTCCCACAAGGTTTTCTAAAATTCCACACTAAAATCACCATCATTTCAGCTACATTAGATTTCATGTCTGTAAATGCTTTCAAATTGGACAATTCTAAAATTTTATCATTTAGCAAAGTGTTAAAAGAATAACACAGCGCTAGATTTCTTCATGTAAAAATTGCATATGGAATGATAATATAGTCATTCAACAGACAATTTCGAGTAAAAGGATTTGAGTAATGCTAATGATCATGATAATGAAAATAATAGTAATGACAATGATAATGACGATAATGATATAGTTGATGAGAAGAAGAAGAAAAAAAAAAGAAGAAGAAGGAGGAGAAGAGGAAGAAGTAAAGTGGGAGGAAGAAGAAGAAGAAGAAAAAGAAGAAGAAGAAAAGGAAGAAGTAAAGTGGGAGGAAGAAGAAGAAGAAGCAGAAGAAGAAGAAGAAGTAAAATGGGAAGAAGAAGAGTTAAGTAGTTCTGTATATCCATGAAATGCTAAAATAAACGCGCGGCAATTTGGAAAATGACTCGCATAGTTATGGCTCCCTAAAATCAATTTCATCCAAAGAATAACTGCATCATGTGGTAAACTGGTCCTTTGAAAAGCAGAAAATTGACCAATAACAAAAAGATTCGACCTAGGTCAGCTTGTGTGGACTGCACATGCGTTGACCTTTCTCACACAGAAAGATCTGTTACATCATATAAATTGTTAATCTATCTATGCTTACACAGCTGAGCCATTCAACACTTTTCAAGTTTTAAATGAGTGCTTTTCTCTCTAGCTGTAAGGATGTATCTTTAAGATTTCCAGCGAATGGTGAGACTCCATAGTTTACGATTTAAAGGTTTTGCTCATCGGAGTGATCTCACGGTATCGGACAGTGTAGATCCAAGATCAGACTGCACGTTCTGTGCAGTCTGATTTTGATCTACACTGTTCGCAAAAGGTCAGTGAGTACTAAAGATACAGATATTGCGATCTCAAGGCTACATTTTCAAAATTTATGGCAAAGAAATGGATAGTGTAGATCCAAGATCAGACTGTTCGTTCTATTCATTCTGGTCTTGATCTCCGTTGTCTAGTGAAGCAATTAAACCCGGGTTCAGCCCCACAAAGGGCGAAGAACAAACATTAGTTGTGTGGTTAGTATTCATCCGAAATGCCTTGTTGTGCTTCTGTAAAGGCAATCTACCGGAAGTACACGGTGATTTACCGTCGGCAAAATTTATCGCTGAGTGTCCCGGAAGCCGCACAGTAAACAAAACGGGCTACTGGGGCAATGGGCAGGGTCTCGTGAGTTCATATCCCAACTCGAAAAAATATTATTTTTTTCAAAGATTTATTAAGTCATTTCGATAAGACATATTCTTCTGTAACTGCTGTAGTAATTTTGAGTTTATTTCTAATGGCAAAGCAGCAAGTGGCATGGAAAAAGTGTTGAGCTTACAATGCAATTCAAATTAGTTCACAAAATATTCAACAGAGAGAATGAATTACACCCGGCCGCGCAGGGTTTATATATATGTCACTTTAACAATTGAGCCATGCTCTGGCATAAGAAGGCTTAATGCATCTCCGTAATGCACGATACCAAGCAAGCCATCATATAAGTATGGATCCATAAGCGCTACTTTTTTTTTTAACAACCGACTTAATCTTGAGGTAGACTGGTCCTTGGACATACAGAATATTGACCAACTGCGAAAAGATTTGGCCAAAGTCAGCCTGCGCAGCCGCGCAGGCTGACCTTGGTCGATACTTTTCGCAGGTGCATTAAGCCCCTTTTTGCCAGAGCACGTGTCAATTCTAACTTAACATTTACAATAAGAATTACAGAAATACGATCAATTCAGCGGTAAGGACTAATCGATTACTCTATTTGAGTTCGTATCGGTCGTTTGCCAAGAAAGGTAATTCAAAAGCTAAATCTTGGTAAACCAATGTTAGTTACTTCCCTTGAAAATGCCAAAAACGAAAGAGGAAGGTATATACAGATCATTATATAGGACAATTTTTGTCTGTTTTTGACATATTCATGATGAAGATTGTAAATGAATTTCTTGTAGCACGATGGCAATAGACCTAAGGAAGGTTTGTATTGAGTTAATTTTGATTATTTTCCAGAACTTTCTAATTACATTTATATAACTTTTTTGTCGGAATGTCATACGTTACGCTGATTTGAAGTAAGGCGTTACTGTCACATGAAATAATCGCTTGTTTTAATTCTTTCACGACCTATGTTGCCTTGGATAGCCTTTACGGACGGTGTAGATTCAAACCAGACTGCACGAAATGTGCAGTTTGATTTGAATCTATACAGTCCGCAACCCGATACCAATCTTTGTTGTATTGGTTGGTTGCATTGGGGTTTAACGCCACTTTAACAGCTAAGGTCATATCATGGCGGTCGGTGACGCACATGTGTTTCCTGGCTTTCTCACACCAGTACTAACACAACTTTCTTTCCAAAGCCACCGACTACTTTTCTCACATGCTTTAGCAGAGGTGAGAGGCGAAAATACGCCGGAAAGAAAGTTCGCCTCAACCGGGTATCGAACTCACAACCACCAGGTCATGAGTCCGACACGCTCACCACTGAGCCACCCGGGCGGGCTGATACCAATCTTTATGATTGATTGATTGATTGAATTGTTTTACGCCGCTTTCAACATTATTTCAGCCATGTCACGGCGACAGCTCGCATATTCATGTATTTGCTTGGCTAGGGCTCTGAAGTGTCTTGCCCAAAGACACTCCCACAAAAATCCCAGTGGATCCAGTGCAGCTCGAACCCAGGGCCTCCAGGATACAAGTCCCACACTTTACAACTGAGCCATGTAGGACCCTACCAGTCTTTGCCCAAAATCCAGAGTTAAATACAAAGAAAATATACATTTAAACCTCAAGAAAAACCGAATCAATTTTTTTTGCAGCGGAAGAGTTAACAAAAAAAAATTGCATTGCTCATATCGTTATCAGCTACAAGATTTTGGTGTTAGTGGGTCAATGATTTGATGAAATCCGATATATGAAAGCCACACGTATATACAGGGTGTCCAAAACGTCGTGCACAATCCTGAAAACACATTCCTTGTTACAGATGCTCAAATTGAGCACCATTTTCAGTAATACAACGCTGTACTTTCCGCAAAAAAGCTGTTCTGAACATTCCGTATGGGTATCCGGTGGGATGTTGTGAAAATGGTGCTGAATTTGAGCATCTGTAACAATAAATGTGTTTTCAGGATGGCGCACGACTTTTTGGACACCCTGTATGAGCCATGCTCTGGCAAAAGGGGGCTTAATGCATCTCCGTTATACATGATACCAGACCAAGTCATCACATAATTATGGATCCTTAATCATGAGGTAGACTGGTCCTTTGACAAACAGAATATCGATCAATAGCGAAAAGTTTCGGACCAGGTCAGCCTGCGCGGACTGCGCAGGCTGACCTGGGTCGATACTTTTCGCAGTTGCATTAAGCCCCCTTTTGACAGAGCATGACTCATATACATATGACCCATGCTCTGTAAAACAGGTTTCAAATGCAACTAAAAAAAGTAGTTCACCGATAAAACATTGTTAGAAAAGGAGAAAATACTGGTTACCAGTATTTAACTTTATTCCACACTATTTTCATTTTTTACCAAGGGTCGTAGAAACACGGGAACATATTATTCATGCTCTGTGAAAAAGGTTAAAATGCATCTGAAAACGGTTTTGATCCAAGTCAGCCTGCGCAGTCCGCGCAAACTGACCTTGGTCGACACTTTTTGCTATTGGTAAATTCTCTGCTTGTTCAAGGACAATTCTACTGCATGATTCAGCCGGTGATTAGACAAATCAAACTTTATAGATCCATAATCATTATAATGAATTGCTTGGTTATAATGCATCACGGAGATGCATTAAACACCTTTTGTCAGAGCATAGCTCATGTACTTTTTCATAGCATAACCTTATTCTAGCTTTATAGTTCGCCAAAAAACAAAAGAGTCCTGTATGGTTTAGAGGTAAAGGAATAGGAACTTTGAGACTCCAAGTCCATATTCACCAACGATTTTTTTAGAATATTCTTGGTCTTTTGCCAAAGAATTTTCTCTATTTCATGCTTTCCGGTAGGTTATCGAGAAATATCGGTGAAATATTTTTCAATATTTCATGGTTACGACCAGTGAAAATACCGATTTTTATATTCTGACTCTCCAATTGAAGGCGGAAACAGTTGTTCCCGTGCACTAGTTACCTAGGTAAAATGCGCGTGCCTCACAACCAGATGGAAATATGACGTAATTTACCTTACATTTCTAGCGCTTGACGTAATATTGTAATGCGTTGCTATGGGGTGGGGGTACGCCACGGGGAATAACCGAAAAGAATTGTACCGGATTTTGATTAAGTTCCCCCCAGAATGGGTTAAAAACATGAAATAAATAGAATATTTGTTTTTTTCGGTGAAAGATCGAAATTTATTTCATCTCGTGAACATCATCGGTAATATTTTCAGTCGTGGCTGAGCCACTCGTGAAAATATTATCGATGATGTTCACTCGTTGAAATAAATTTCGATCTTTCACCGTAAAAAAACAAATATCCTTTATAGATTTGAAATTAGCATAACTTCTGATTGGTTAAACCGTTTTACCCCACAATCCCGAGTTTTACAGAAAAATCCTTTACATTAAGACAAATTTTATTTCTCGTCCTCAAATGCTTTGAATTAGGACTAGTCCATAATTTTGTCGTCTACTAGAGATTTAAACTATGTCCGTCTTATTTGCAGAGCTTAAGGACCTTACCCATCGTTCGACAGTCCGTCGAGCTTAAACCTGTCGTGGTGGCGATTGATTTCGGAACAACATATTCCGGATATGCCTACTCCTTTAGAACTGATTTCTTGGACGATCCTTTGAAGGTATTTAAAACCTGTATGAAATATTCATTGTGTGTGTGTGTGTGTGTGTGTGTGTGTGTGTGTGTTCCACCCCCCCCCCTTAAACCAATTACCACACCATCCCGACTTGTAAACTTTTAACAACCTTGAAGGAAAAGGGTTTTGAAAACACTGTGGGAAAAGCAGAAAATGCTGGTAACCAGCATTTTCTCTTTTTCCCACAATGTTTTCTATTGTTTCAAGGGCATTTTTTTTTTTTTTTCATTAGGCCACATTTGATTTTGTCGACTGCAAATGCTTTCAATTTGGACAAGTGTAAAATTTTGTCGTTTGGTAAAGAGTTATCACACGTCAAAATTTAAGACTTAAGTGTAGAAAACGTTGTAGAAAAAGAAAAAAAAAACAAATACTGGTTACCGGCAAGTTTTCTTTTCTCACTATGTTTCCTAAAGCCTTTTCCTATAAGCAGTTAAAGTCTGGGATTGTATTGTACACGGTTAAGTAAGATCACACACAAAATAAAAAATGAGGAACTTTTTTTGTTGATGTTTGTTTGTTTGTTCGCACGTTCGTTCGTTCATTCTTTTGTTCCTTAGTTTTTCGTTCGTTCGTTTCCTTGTTCGTTTGTTTTTTCCTTCGTTCGTTCTTTCTTTCGTTCTTCTTTTATTCGTTCGTTCGTTCGTTCGTTCGTTCGTTCATTCCTTCGTTCGTTTGGCCTTTATCGACTTTTTCTGACAGTACTGTGCATAACTCTATCTTCAAGCCCAGGACTGCATTCCCTCATAAAGAGAGTCGTAATAATTATAATTAAGAGGGAGAGCTTACAATCAACACTTCTCGGAAAGCTGTTTGGTTGAACCGGGCAACAAAGTGAAAAGCACTTGATAACTAGCACATTATATTACCACCGCCGGTGGCTCGACTCCAACACATGGCGACTAATATTTAAATGCAGAATATACAATAAGGTATCTGTCAAAACTGTTTGCCAATCTATTACTAGGCGATTACTATAGTGTCATGGTAATCACGATATTACTACTACTACTGCTTTTATTATCATTATTATTATCATTATTATTATTATTAAAACTTTTGAAAATAGCCATGCAACACAAGAATAAGGTAAATCAAAAGGTATTATTTTCCGTGGATATTTTAGGTCAAAACCTCTAAATGGCAAAAAGGTAAAAAGCACGGGAACATACACGAAACTTCTACGTGTGCCTTGTTTACGCCGGAAAAGCATTTCCATTCATTTGGCTATGACGCGGAGGAGAAGTACAGTGAATTGGCGATTAACTCGCAGCATGACGATTGGTACTACTTTCGGAATTTCAAAATGCTCCTATATGAGAATCCGGTGAGGCAAACATGAGTATGACCTAATCCAAACTCGTTACAACTGCTTAAAACTAACTTTGTTTGTGAAGTTAAGTGTGAATAATCTACAGTTAAGGTTTGATACAGGAAAACATGTGAAAACATTAGGCCCAAACGAGGACGCTGTCAATGAGCACTTTTTTTCTTTGGCGTTGATTCCACAGATTACTTGGCCTACTGGAAAACTAAAGAAGAACTGAAAAAGGAAGAAAAAAAATGTCTGCAAGAGATAGTCATTTAGTAATCATTGATAACTGACCCGTCATGTGACAAAGTGGGGTTTAATGCATCCCCATGAAGAATTATACAAACAAGTCACTATATAATTGATCCATGTTCTGTGAAAAGGGGGCTTAATGCATCTGCGAAAAGTATCGACTCAGGTCAGCCTGCGCAGTCCGCGCAGTTTGACCTGGGCCGAAACTTTTCGCTATTGGTCAATTTTCGGTATGTCCAAGGACCAGTCTACCTCATGATTAAGTCGTTTTTTTTTACAAAAAGTGGACATTATGGATCCATAAGTATGTGATGACTTGCTTGGTATCATGAATCACGGAGATGCATTAAGCCCCCTTTTGCCAGAGCATGGCTCAATTATGAAATCATAAAATCCATTTTGCCTAACACAAGGCTAAATAATTGACGTCGAATCTTCCTTTGACATGCAGAAAATTTACCAAACGCAAGGAGTATCTACACAGTCCCCTTTTAAAAAAGCATTGCCAAATTTAAAATATCACTACATAACATGTCTGTTCTTTCAACCTATAGTCTTAAGGAAAGGGCACCCTAATGGGATTCGTGTAACATCGCCTTTCATCGCCGAAAATCGTACGGACTAGGCTAAGACTCGGGTAATCCGTAATCGGTGCGGGGAACCAGCGTCTATCGGCCGATCGATTACGGATTACTCGAGTCTTAGCCGAATCCGTACGTTTTTCGGCGATGAAAGGCGATTTAACGCGAATCCCGTTAGGGTGCCCTATCCTTAATTTTGGTAAATGTATAAGGCTGTTTTCTGTGCTTTATCTGCTTTTATAGAAACATAGAGAACGATTGGGTAAGGAGACCTTCGAAAGGCAACCAGGATTTGTTAGGACTTGTAATAAGAAGAGGCAGCGTCAACTTGTTTGATTAAAGATGCACCCTTACAGTCAGAGAGTAAACAATGTTAAAACAGTGTGTAGAATATAGATAGCCGTGTAAAAGTAGATAAAGAATCGATATAAGATGTATGGGATAAACAAACGCCAGGGATGTATCTTCGATTTAAACCGGAAACTGTGGTTGTTATGTCTATGGCTAGCCCCAATAGAATGAAATGCATTTTCTATCCGTCGTAATCTGTGTACCCTTGCAACGGCCAGGGGCAATATTTGGCACGAAGGTACGAGAATGATTATAATTTCATAAAATAAAGATAAAATTGGTTACAATACTGGATGAAAACGAGTACAGATGCATCTTTAAAAACACATTTTTCGTTTATTACAGGATATAACAGTACGTTTACAACTGAAAGACGACAAAGGAAAATCATTGCCAGCCATTAATGTGTTTTCGAAGTCAATTGAATACCTGAAGAATCATTTTCTGAGAGAATTTGAAAATACCAAGGGAACACATCCTGTTGCAGCTAGAACAGAGGACATTTACTGGGTCCTGACCGTGCCAGCTATCTGGGATGACAAGGCCAAACGATTCATGAGGGAAGCTGCAATAAAGGTATGAGCATATTTGATACAAATATAGTAGACTAATTGGCCAGCAACACGCGGAAAGGGGCGTTCGGACATTTGCGTAATGTGTCATCCCGGATCAGCCTGCGCATACTAATCCGAAACGACATTTTCCGTTTTTATGTAATTTTCTGTTTTGAGCAAGTCTACTGTAGGACCAAATCTAATGTAGTCGTGAAGTGCTATCTCGGATTAGCCTGCGCGGACTGCGCAGGCTGATCCGAGACGACATTATACGCAAATGTCCGAATGCCCCTTTTCGCCAGTTGCAGGCCAATTGGTAAATGTTCTGAATAAAAATCAGAATAAAAAGGAAAATCCATTTCGATTCGATCTTCATGTGTGTGCGTTTTAATAACACCTAGAAGAAATAGTTTGCATTGAATTTTAACTTAGATACCAAATATTCTATATAATTTATTCTATGTAAGCATGTAGTAAAGAAATATATGTACTAAACGCATCTGTCATATTTATTTGAACATTTGACTACCAGACCGTACTTCTTAACTGTCTTGACTGTAGTAAAGGAGACCGGGGCAAAGTGATACAATTTTCACGTTTTTTGAATTTTTTTTATCATTAAACCGTACAGAGCTCTATGACCGATTGATTCAGAAAATACAGTCAATTTTGAACAAACAGGACCTTTGCCGAAATTATTTAAATCATTATCTAACGATTTATATCAAGAACAAAATGACAGATAAATGTAATATTTTGCCCCGTGCCTTGGGGCAGAGTGTTACGGTGACCGGGGCAAAGTGATACATTATTGAAGTTCAGCAAAGCAACCCAATTTTGCCTTCTCTCAATAGCAGCTTGTGTTCCATTCCGTTCCACCGCAAATCTTATCATTTAAAAACATGAAGAAAATAGCTATGCTTAGCCAAGCAGAACGAGTTATATCAAGGAGCGATATTCATATAGCTATTTCACCAGCGTTTTCAGTTTGAATTTTATCATACCCAGTATTGATTCCATTGCAAGCATTAGATCTACAATGTTCGGGTACTTTGGGCAGATGTGTCTTACGTTCCTAGTTTCGAGCCTGGCCGGGTAGCTCAGCGGTTTGCCTATCCGACTCGCGACCAGGTGTTTGTGAGTTCGATATCCGATTGAGGCAAACTTTCTTTCCGGTGAATGTTTGTCTCTTACCTCTGATGTATGTGAGAAAAGTGACTTGGAAAGAAAGTTGCGTCAGTACTAGTGTGAGAAAACCAGGAAACACATGCATACGTGCACTGACCGTCGTGATATGACCTAAACTATTAAAACCGCGTTAAACTGCAATACAGTTAACTAATCAATTCTAGTTTCGAACCACTCTACAAGAAAAAAAGTACATATTTAGCCCAAATATACAATATATTAAAGTTTTAGCAATCATTTTTAATTTAACAATAGTTAAGTTGATGTTTTCTGTTTTATTAGAACTGATTTTTCAAGCCTGGTTGATATTTGAAAGTACACGGGGCATAGTTTTACTCTGTAACACTTTGCCCCATGTGCCTTGTAACACATTGCCCCGATCGCAGTACCATGAAAAAAAACAAGGTCTATATAAAAATCCGAAGTAGGCCGAACATTGATTCATATTGCATTATCATCTTAAGGATGTCCATAAGCTGGACAATCCACCTGCCACGAAGACAAAAGGGCACGACATTAAGTAAAACAATGAAAAACAAGTTGGCTTCTTTACAAAAGAAGCCAAGAGAGGTCAGCATCAATGTTTTCAAATAGTTTATTGGCTTTTAATTTCAATATATTTTGGTACATGTAAACAAACAAGTAAAAAAGCCGCCGCGTAGAAACCTCATATGCTTTACATGACGGTCATTTGACCTTCTTGCCGCCTTTTCAAGCCGCATGATCTTGTCCAGCGGTCTTCTTTCTTTTTTTTTAACGAATTTCTTCTTCTTATTTTTTCTTCTGCTTAGATTTATTTGCTCAATGAAAAATTACAATTATTTAAGAGGTCATTTGCAGCAATGGCAAAGTAATATAACAAATCTTTTCTGAAATTCGTCTTATAAAAATAAACCACGTCTATTTCCTGTTTCGGTTTTTTGATTTCGCTTTATTTACAAAACCATGACGAAACAGACTGTGTATCAGAACAATTTCGCAAGAAAAATGGATTTAGACAGCAAATTCTGTGGTAGTCTGCCTTTTAAACTCACCACTGTTGGAGAGGTCTGATGACCTCTCCAATTACTTTTATGTTCCAAAAGGCGTCGGGTTCTCTTCATAAATTAACGGTAGGAGGGATCTACCCACGACATAGCTCATAAGACGGCGCTTTCAAAACTCTCTCACTGTGTAGAGTTCATGGTGTAATTAATGAAGAAATTCCAAAGTTATTTTAAATGTACCACTTTGCCCCGTGTAACATTTTGCCCCGGTCTCCACTAATGCACAATGTGTTCTGTACATTTTGAATGCATGGTGGAACATAGCAATGCATTTTTTTGTAAACAATTTCTAGTCTGGTTGAAATATTTTTTAAAAGATTTTAGGGTCGTATATGAAAAAAACTGTGGAAAAAAAAAAGGTAAAGCACTTCAAATGAAAATAATTAATTATTTCAGGCTGGTATCGACACCGACCGGTTGTCCATTGCTTTAGAACCGGAAGCAGCCTCGTTATTTTGTAGGTATGTTCCGGTTCAGCTCATAGGTGGAATCGGGGCCTCTGGTACCGCGACCAGCAGTGTTGGTCCAGGAGACAATTACCTTGTTTTTGATGCCGGAGGTATATCTTAACACAGACTTTTTTGTCCTGCTTTCTCTTAAAACTTTTGTTCGTACCTTACATATGGGACCAGTCTAGATTCAATTCTATACCTAACTTTCAAAGCCAGCCATCTAAAAAGCATACAGTAGGAGCATTTTTTAGAATAGATGATGAACGAATTTCGAACAAGGTTTACCTGAAACAGCTATTTCTCAAAAGCTTTTGATTTATCTATGATAACCACATCCTTTCTCACTTTTGTCCTGCCTCTCATCATAGCACAAGCAATGCTTAGGAGACTCATGGGGTAATGACATTGAAACATTGTAACATTGGAATAAAAAATACTGGCCAGTGAAATGACACAAGTCACCAGCACGAGGGACGAATCCTATATAAAATCTGATTGGCTAACCCAGTCGCGTGCACTTGGTGACTAAATATGGAAATTAGCAGGGACTGTATTATTTTGCCAATAGTGTACAATTTATCAGGATTGCTTGTTCGGCTAGTCGTACATCACGTTCATTGGGCACTGTTTTCCCTTCCTATAATACGTTAGAATTCGTTACGTGCAATTTAAGAGAAAAAAAAAAAACCTGAAATGCCCTGCTTTAAGTTGGAAGGAGTAGCAGTACTATGCAACTTGTGGTTCATAAGTTATAAAATATATTCTCAAAAATTTAGGACAGCCTCGTACATTATTTACACACACGTATCGATCGACGTGTATTCTTCGAGGTCCGGTTGGCATTTAGCCTAGGTACAGCATATAGATTCACTACATGTAGACCATTTCAACCTGGGACGCTCTCAGTATTACTGCCACTTGTCTTATGGCTTGCAACGCCCGAAAAAGGGGCATTCGGACATTTGCGTAAAGTGTCGTCTCGGATTAGCTTGCGCAGTCCGCGCAGGCTAATCCGAGACGCCACTTTACGACTACATTAAATTTTGTGCTACAGTAGACATGTGAAAAACAGAAAATTACATAAAAACGGAAAGTTTCGTTTCGTATTAGCCTGCGCGGACTGCGCAGCGCGGACTGCACAGGCGGATCCGATAAGACATTTTACGCAAATGTCCGAATGCCCTTTTTCGCGTGTTGCACGCCGTATGACATTTCTGAGGGTGTATTTCCCAACAATTTTAAAGGTATTCTTCGTCTCATTCTAGATTTTGATTGTACATGTAACTTAATTTCTGATTGGCTGAATCATTTGGTTTAACTCAGAAATTAATTTTTGCTCCTACTTTCAAATTTTGAGGAATTCTGGAGAACTAGACTAAGAATGGTTTAAGAATGGTTTGAAAATACGGATTCTATCTTAAATTTGAGTCTGAAACATGAAACACATAGCATTTTACGCTAGAGAAATGAGAGACCTAAAACTTTTTCATATGTTTTGTAATCCGAAAGTTTTAATCTGAAAACTTTTGTACAATACATCAATCATCACTTTTTTTCTATGCTGTTCGGCAGTTCAGGCACTAGAATAAAGTAAATAATGTAATGAATTTACTTTTCTTCTCAAGGTGGGACTATAGACATTACAGCACATGAAATACAAGAAGACGAGACAATCAAAGAATTGTATGCTGCCAACGGTGGTAATTGGGGTGGAACAAGTATAGACAAGAAGTTCGTAGGTTTACTTAATGGCATTATCGGTGCTGATACCATAGAAATCATAGCGAGTCGATATAAAGAGGACTATATACATATAATGTCTAGTTTTGAAGTCTCGAAAAAGTCCTTAATGCCTGATACATCAAAGAACATTAAGATACCTATTCCAGCTTCAGTGCTTGACACCTACAGAGAGTTAACAGGAGAAGATCTTAGTCTTGGTAGATGTTTGCAGTCGTATCTTAAACGCTATGTTAAATTTGAAGGGGATAAGATAAGAGTCGACGCCTACATTATCAAAGGGCTTTATGACGATACTTGTGAGCACATTGTCAGTCATATGAATCACATCTTTGACGAGAGTGAAGTTCGCCTCGTGCCTAAAGTACTTATGGTAGGTGGTTTCAGTGAATCAAAATTACTCCAGCACGAGATGAAGAACGCTTTTCCAAGCAAAACGTTCATCATCCCGGAAGAGGCTGGTCAAGCAGTTCTCAAGGGTGCCGTCATGTACGGACATTGTCCAACCCTGATAAAATCCCGTGTTTGCCGATTTACCTATGGTATAGAGGCATACAGAAATTTTCAACCGGGCCTGGATCGTCCAGAGAGAAAAGTCGTCAAGAAGTTTGGAGACACCAATTACTTCTTGTGCGAGAAAAGTTTCAGTATTCATGCCTCTCGTGGTGAAAGTATCAACGTTGGGGAATCTAGAGGAAAACATGAGTATGTCCCATCGGAACTTGGCATTGAGAAGATGAAAGTGTCTGTCTATCGGTCCAGTGAAAGAATGCCAGTTTACACTGACGAGGAGTCCTGTGAGAAACTGGGTGATATTGAAGTCGCTCTTGAGAATACAGACAATAGTTCAGATAGACCAGTTACCGTTGAAATGATCTTTGGTGATACAGAGCTAAAGGTACAACTAGTAGAGAAGAATACAGGCAACGTCAAAGAAGCCACATTCGACTGTCTCAAACGAGATGCACATTCTTAGATATTCGCAAATTTGATCAGGGGCAGTTTTTACCAACAATTCTTAATTACATTCTTAGTGTTAGTGTAGATTTAGACTGTAACACATTTTGTGATTGGCTACACTTGGCTTAATCAGAAATTGTGTAACTTTCAATTTCAGAAAATTCTTGAGAATGAGAAAAAAATGGACTCATACCCTGTGATAAGGATCTTAATGCATCTACAAAAAGTGTCGACCCAGATCAGCCTGTACAGTACCCTTTTCCCTCAACAAGGAAAATATTAACTTTTTCGACATTTAATTCATGCAATAAAACACTTTTGCATTATTACTTCTACTGATTGAATACAAAGGTACCGGTAGTAATTGCCACTGTGTTCTGTGACAATTTTTTTACCATAACTTGTACCTGAAGACAGTTCATAGTGGCTTTAAGATACATTTCTAAGAAACATTACTTGTTGCCTGCAAATTTGGACATATCTAAAACTTGTTCTGGTGAAGAGTTTACAATTGCCTTTCAAATGGTAGAAATATTGCGAAAAAAAATGAAAAAAGTCTGATTACCAGCATTCTTTTCTTTTTCCCATTTTTTTAAACAGCATCGTACTCTGTCGTTACAACTCGGCATCTTTTTGTTGAGGTTCAGAATGAAGCACATTAGGAACATAGTCCCCTTTACATTTACATATACCAACATATTTGAATTATTGAAGTGTTCTATGAAATGGAAAAAATAGGTTCTTCACATGTGTTTTAAACATAAAATTGGTATGGACAAAAGCAAGACTTTTCATCGAAAAATCATCAAAAGACTATTCTCATGATGAGTTTAGCAATTGCCAAACAAGAATTTGATATATCATTTCGGTGTTATGTATCAATATGTTAGTTCATACAATAATAAAACAGACTGTATCAGTATAACACCTACAGTCCAAAATGAACGTCAAGGACTTCTTTTAACTCTTCACTAACAAACTAAACTTTAGACGTGTTCACTATGAGACCATTTGCAGAATTTAATCTTATTCAAATGATCTTATTTGCCTTTGGACGAATAGGAAACGGTGTCAGAGAAGGAGGAATGGTGGTTACCTCCATTTCTCCTTTTCCTACCATGTTTTCGAAAGTTTTCTTTCTGTTGGTGGTAAAACATGGGTTTGTGTGGTAAAAGGTTAATCAGATACAAAAGATCAAAAAGCAATGCTGATATTCCATTGTTAGTTTTTCTTTTATGCAGGACAGTGTAAATCCAAAATCAGACTTTAACGGAGGATCAACCATTAGATCGCAAAAGGAAACACCCTAACCATTCCAAAAGGGGGAATCTCGAAATTTTGCTCATGATAAAGTAGGTCAACCGCATACCACAGTTAGGACAATATCTAGAACGGTAGTCGTCGACCAGGAAAAAAATGTCTGTTGAATGCAGACACGCTTGAATACACTATTATGACGTTGTCAAATAGGCAAATTTCATCTACAATTACAATAATAAATAATGCGAGATTTATTCCACCACAGAACAAAATTTCTCGTTCGTTAGCATTATCTCTTGCTAGATGGCATTCTACTGTTACGGGAGACCATTCCTTCATGCATGGCTTCGTCCAGATTTAAATACAATACCTGACAACTGCGTTAGGGAGATGTCTCTTTAGCTCAGTGGTTATGGTATTGGCCTTTCGACGGGCGTTCTAGGGTTCGAATCCTGCCCGGTCCCTTTATTTCTGCCATGCATTTGTTCATTTGTTTCTTTGTTACGGACTTTGCTCGTAAGATGGGGGCTCGTCCGGGATTGGCCATTGAGCCATTAATCCCATTTGTTGTCCAAAAACGGACATTTGTTGTCTAAATAATAGACTTACTGCCTACTAAGGCTTTGAGTCATCAATAAATGATGACTTTATGAGGGGGTGTGTTACGGGAGACCACTCCTTCATGCATGGCTTCGTCCCGATTTAAATACAATACCTGACAACTGCGTTAGGGAGACGTCTCTTTAGCTCAGTAGTTATGGTATTGGCCTTTCGACGGGCGTTCTAGGGTTCGAATCCTGCCCGGTCCCTTTATTTCTGCCATGCATTTGTTCATTTGTTTCTTTGTTACTGACTTTGTTCGTAAGACTACAAATATGCATCTTTCTAATTTGAGCATTCTGGATACAGAACCGGACTACTTTTCAAAACGACAACCGTTACTTTGAATTTCAAAATAAAATAAACTTTTACTCAATACAACGCTACCTGGTGCGATTCATTCAGCTATGATAAGCTAGCATGTTACCTATGCACCGGCCATTTATGAAAACAGCCCCCTACAGGCTTGGGTAAGAGCTTCGGTGTAAGCCCTACCTTTCCCATGTATATGGGATGGGTGATGCATCATAGCAGATAGGTCGAATCGTTGAAGAATATGACATGCGTAGACAAAGCGTTCGTCAGGATATATGAACTTATCGGTCTTCGCCAAGGATCTGGGACGCTGTCACATTGTGTCAACCGTACTAACGGTAATAAATAGACAGATCAAGAATGTAAAACAATAAAGTTAGATAAAGATGAAACGTGAGCAAAAGATAAATCATGCCTTTGACTACTCAAAAATAAACGTAATTATGCTACTTGGAAAACACCAACTTCACAACAACTGCCCTACTTGTACATGTATCACGACTGACAAGGTAAAGGGTTTTGTCTAGTTAAACATTATGTACACAGTATATACATTGTTACACCCCATACAACGCTAATCAGTCAAATGTCAATTTCGCCACGCCCTATCTGCATCTAACTGTGTGCAGACAGAATTTTTTTCGAAATATTCACAGCGAACCAATCGGAAATCACGTACGGGATTTAGTTATCGCCCATAAATTCTAAAGTCACGCCTTGATTCTACATTATATCCTTTGCATCCTGTCAGAAATCTTTGACTAGCATTACATGGTGTGTATTTAGCGACGACCTCGGTGTCTACATATACCGTGAAAGTGCCAAAGGAAGAAAATGTTTTTAAAGCAAAGGTGTTTAACGGCATTTGTTTGCATGAATTTTAAATGAGAACGCTTAAAACAGTTTAAAAAAATCTCCCGTTAATTTCTGTATGGGTATTTGGTGAAATTAACGCGAGATTTTTTTAAACTGTTTTAAGCGTTCTCATTTAAAATTCATCATGCCATTGAACACCGTTAAACACTTTTGCTTTGAAAACATTTTCTTCTTTTGGCACTTTCTCGGTATATGTAGACACCGACCCCCCCCCACCCCCTCCATTTCTATCTTACATCACGAATGAATAACTTGTAAGGTGTAAGGCAGTTTTGAAGGGTGTGTCGTTTCAAGCCAATTAGAAACGGCAGTTTCAGATCCAGCAAATCAGAAACAATGAATATTTATACATGATGTTACGAGTGGTTGCAGCTTTCGTGCAAAAGTCTGAAAGTAGCAAAAAGAATCCCCATGATAGTTATCACGATATACGAAAGGTTCCGGTAGTATTTAACTTTTGACCAGACGGCAAAATTCAGAGCATTTTAGACTCGTGCCAAGCCCCGGTAGCTCAGTCGGTAGCCTGCAGGACTTGAGAACAGGGGGTCGTGGGTTCGATCCTAGATCGGCCAATTTCTTTCCGAGGATTGATGATAGACATTGCGACAGGATTCATTCCTCTCCCATCGCTGACAGTTGTCTCGACGATGGATATGTGGGAAAGCAGCCAGTGGCTTGGAAAGAAAACTGTGAGGAGTACTGGTAAACGAGACTCTAGTAAAGCATTGATAGGTGCACTGGCAGCCGCTATATAACTGAAATAATGTTAAAAACATGCAATCAATCAATCAATCAATTTTAGACTCGTCTTTAATGAGAGAATTAGCAGACGTTAGACTAAATCTGTCTCATGTACCCTTCAACTATATGGCTTGCAACACGCGAAAAGGGGCATTCGAACATTTGCGTAAAGTGTCGTCTTGGATCAGCCTCCGCAGTCCGCGCAGGCAAATCTGAGTCGGCACTTTACGACTACATTAGATTATGTGATACAGTAGACTTGCGCAAAACAGAAAATTTCATAAAAACGGAAAGTGTCGTTTCGGATCAGCCTGCGCGGACTGCGCAGGCTGATCCGAGACGACACTTTACGTAAATGTCCGAATGCCCCTTTTCGCGTGTTGCAGGCCATATATTATTGTACCAAAGATAGACATTTATGTGGGAAGTCAGCCAATGAATTAGGCAAAGCAGCTTTCTGATAGAAAAAGCGATAACAGGAACCAGCTGCTAGGTGGAACAGCCAACCAAACAATCGAACAGTTAAAGAGATAACTCTAAACAAAAAAAAGTCACGTTTGTGTTATCAGTACTGGTAACCTCCCTTCGATATTGAAAACGAAAGAGGAAGGTAAACTGTGAATATTTCGGGAAACCTTTATCCTTTGAGTACAAAATAAAAGTGAAACGGACGTACTCAGTTCATTATAGAAAAAGACAGATATACCATTACCATTTTCAAAATTGGCCAGAATTACCCGCCAGCTATCAGACAGTGTAAGAAACAACAGCAGACTGCAGGTTCTGTGCAGTCTGATTATGAATCTACTATGTCCGCGAAGGAGTCTAAAACAGTCTTTTTTATCCTGAGGGTAAAGGGAACGCTTCGACGTGTTTAGTCATTTAAGAGGAACATGAGCTACGACAGCACGATGGCAATTGCCTTGGAAAAAGTGCGTATTGTATAAATTTCAAATATATCCCATAGTTCTGTATTCATAACTTTTCCACCGAAAATATAAAACAGTATATTGAAACCTGTGACGAAGTACCTTTGTAATGTTGATATATGATTTAGTGATAATATTACAGTATAATAGTTGCCATTTTCGAAACCGAAAGCGGACAAGAATATTCAGTTTCAATATTTGTTTTATGGTATAATATCGATTAATTCTAACATCCGATGAGCTAGATACAAACACGTATTACAACTCGAAAGGGATGTAATTCTAACTTTCGATGATCTGAATGCAAACACGTGTTACAACTCGAAAGGGACGAAGGTCTTTAGCTAACAGTATAGTGCCAGTTCAATGAGTAAACGTGAATCCCTACCACTGATATTTCATTCCTTCTTTTTTTTTTTCCTAGACGATTGTTTGATTCAAGCTAGTTACATACTATTGTTTGTTCTCAACGTCTTTTTTTTTTTAAATAGAATTCCGTTTTTTTTTCTAATGTGGATCTTGTCCTTGCTTTTAACCCTTCAACCCTTTTCACCCTTTTCACAGTTATTGTTACCTTTAGGGCTAGTGCAGATCAAGATCAGACTGCACAGAAACTACAATTAAGTGGGTCTTCTCTTTAGTTCAACCTTTCCGGCGCGATAGGCGAAAACCGAGGTTTTTGCGGATGGCATAGATCAAGATCAGACTGCACAGAACGTGCAGTCTGATCTTGGATCTATACCTTCCGCTTGTTCAGTTAAGTCTATAAAATGAAAAATCTTTTAGGGTTTCTGTGGACTATACTTTCCGCCGTCGAAAATGGTCGAGTTGATATATTTGGGGCTGGAAGAGTTAAAAACTGTCTGATGTACCTTCCGGCGCTCTAACGGTTAATATTCTTTGTGTCACTTACAATGGGTCTTCTTTGATCTAATATTGTCGAGTGTGTATATGGGTCACAGAGAAGTTATCGTTGCACCTTAGGAAAACGAAAGTGGACGAAAGTAGCCATTTTGTTTTGAACCATAGGTCCTGCGTGACCCGATGGTAAAGTATAGGACTCCTACCCTGAAGGCCCAGGATTCGAGTCTCCTTGGAAGCACTATATTTTTCGTTAGCGCGTCATTTGACAAAACTCGCCAGAGCCTAGCACTGGTGAAAACCGGGATACACATGAAAATGTGAGCTGTCGCCGAGTATAACTTAAATAATGTAAACGCGGGGTAAAACACTATTCAGTCAATTCTATGTTTTAACCCTTAAGGTGGTAAGTTTGTGAAATGAAGCTTTCAATCTGAAATTGAAAACCAAAATGTTGCTATTTCAAAGGTAATTTTGTGGGAAAGTTATCTCCTAATCGGACAGTGTAGATCTAAGATCAGACTGCACGTTCTGTGCATTCTTAGCATTTTGATCTGATCTACACTGTTGGCTAAAGGTCCCTGAGTCGCGCTAAGCAGTCTGGAGGTTAATTCTTTCAGCTTAAAATTTATACGTGGCTTCTTTCGACTGCTGTAAATACAAGCCAGTGAACCTCAGAAAGAATTTTATCTGATTGCCTTGACTGAATATGGAGACTCTTTCGATCCAAGATCAGACAAAACGTGTTGCGCAGCCTGATCTTGATCTATGTCGTCCGCAAAATCATTGATTTCGCCTACAGCGCTGAGATGGTGTATAAAATAGTATTAACTCTTAGGCTGCTAAGCGCGACTGACTGACCTTTTGCGGACAGTGTAGATCAAGATCAGACTGCACAGAACGTGCAGTCTGATCTTGGATCTACACTGTCCGATTAGGAGATATTTTTCTCCGATATATAAGTATGAAATAGCATTACGCGTGTTTTTACTATAGACTCGAAAGTTTCAAAGAAGTTAGTCAGCCGGACTAGGGTTAAGTAATAAAGTTGCAAATCGGATAAAAATACTTTAGCCACGGTGTGGAAAAAGGAGACTCAGTGCATCTCCATGATGCATGATACCAACCAGGTCCTGGCCATGGATCCACAAAATCCATTTTGTCTAACCGACAAATGAATTACGAGATGGCTTTGGTCTGCAAAAAGTATTGACACAGGTCAGCCTGCGATGTCCGTGCAGACTTACAAAGGTTGAAACGCTTTGCTACAGCTTAATTTTCTACATGACAAAGGACCAGTCTAATTCATGATTCAGTCTGTTGTTAGTCAACATGGATTACATGGATCCATAATTAAATGAAGACTTGTTAAGTGTAATGCATCACTGAGTTGCATTAAACCCCCTTTTGCCAGAGCATGACTGGAATGTGTAGAATGGAAAGAACTTAACCAATGATACGGGAAATCACAGTCACGAAGTATATACCTGATGCAAAATTTGACTGGCATTCCAGTTGCGTAAACTTGATGTCTTAATACGCCGTCTTCTGTAGTGTGTCTGTCATTTACTTAGTGTAACCATGCTAATTCTTCAGCCTGTACCATTAATTCAATTACAAGTAGGTTGACCGCAGATGTATCGTTTGAACCACTTTGGTGTCCGTGGTCGTGAGGTAGAGCATCGGCCACGCAACCGCAATGTCCCGAGTTCGATACCCGGGAGCGTGTGTCAATTTTAGGACCGTTCATTGACCTAGGCATTCGGCACGAGTACTGGTATAATTCCCAGTAAGCAGAATCGAGAGAGATTAGTATAATTTGCAAGACATTGTTTTTCATCGATGTAAAATAAATATGTTTACATTAGCCAGTATAATTCACAATACTCTCTCCTAACCACTGACTGCTTTCCTACTGAAAGAATGTCAAGGCATAGCTTAGCTGTGAAAATGGAATAAATATCTTCGATTGACTTTCATCAGTCCTCGAAAGCACTCAGAACCTTTTGATTGCGAGTATTATGCTTTACCACCGCAGAGCTACCGTTGATCGACTTTTTGCAGTTTTAATAAAGGTAGAACTGTTTTAGCTGAACATTTTTCATTTTCTCGAAGATGTTTATGAAAAATGTAATAACTGGTTGTAATTACAGAGCTTGAAGTCACGTCCGATTGTCAAACAAACAATACAGACAAAGGTTGTCGTTGTGGCAATTGATTTCGGAACAACATATTCCAGCTATGCGTTCTCATTTTACAACGATTTTTTAGAGGACCCCCTGAAGGTATGTTGCAAATGACTTTTCGGAATGAAACCTTGATTTATCTAATATTAGACAGACCAAGAAAAAATGTCGGAGTGATTGTATACATTGTTTCAAACCTGTGTATATTATATTGACTGTTAGATAAGTTCTAAATCAAATATCGATCACTCCTCCGTAATGTGTCATACCAAGCAAGTCATCACATAATTCTGGATGAAATCCATCTGTCCAACAACCAACTAATTTAGGAGGAAGAATTTTTTTCACGAAGCCATTAGGAACTTCAACGGGTATTTCAGGTAAATGCCCCCATCTGGACAAAGGGTAAACAGCAAGGGGTCGTAAACCGAACTCCAACATGCGCCTTGTTTACGCCGGAACAAAGGTTCCACTCATTTGGATATGACGCCGAAGAGAAATATGGTGATCTTGCAAGTAACTCGAAACACAACGATTGGTACTACTTCCGACATTTCAAGATGCTTTTGTACGAAAATCAGGTAAAGTTAACATAGTTTCTATTTTTCCCTGTAATCATCATGATAAACAGTGAACGGGCACTCACATGTTCAGTTTCATTACAGAGTACGAAAGTCATAGATGCGCTTTCTAGAGATGGTGCTGTGGATACTATTAATAGTTCCGTTCTGTCAATCAATTTTTAACATGCATACTACGGTACACTCAAAGCTTGTTATCAAAGCAAATTTCCATTATTATCAATTAGATTTTGTGTGCAATGATTACAAATGTAAAATATTAATTAATAGGTCAGTCTCTGCATCACAGATGTGCACGTCTTCTTAAATAAGGCATTGCACAAGAAGATCCGAGAGGGTCGGGACAACTGTCAAATGGTTATAAACTGGAGAACCACTAACTTTTATTTAACTTTCTTCCACATAACGAACTTTAGACCCGTCCTTACGGGAAGCATTATCAGCCGACGAACTAATAACGCCCGAAGGATAGGATCTGTATGCAAGGTTTGAAAACACTGTGAGACTGTTGATAACTGCAGAGCTCCAGATAAGATTGAGTGATGGTATTCTAAAGTCATTATTTCTCTTTGAAACCCTATGTTGTGGGTACTCATTAGAATAGTCTGATGAAACGATTCTAACGAGTACCCACACCATATGGTTTAGTGGAGAATAATCAATATTTTAAATTTTGAAATCAAAATCACTCCCTCTATCTGGAGCTCTGAAACTGTAAGGATTTTTTACAAGTGTCTCTTATTATCCTTTAGAACAGTAATCTTAATTTGATTTGAACTCGAACATTACATATACATGTAACAGCTTATGTAGGCTCATTCAAGACACATCAAACACCACTCCTTGCGAACTGGTAGCAATATTGATTTTTTTTTTCAAATATATAAATTTTGCATTTCTCGATGTCTGGTAATAAAATCTGCTGAAATTCAATTTGAATTTCTTATTATATAGACTTAACTAAACAGGCGTACGGTATAATCCAAGATCAGACTGCATGTTCTGCGCAGTCTGATATTTATATACGCCCTCTGCAAAAACCCATCTTTTCACCTATGGCGCTGGTAAGGTTAAGGACACAAAGCTTTAACTGTGATCCAACCCTTTGTAATTCAATACAGGACCTTACTGTGAGGCTAGAGCTAAAGGATGATAAAGGAAATTCAATGCCAGCAATTGAGGTATTCTCGAAGTCCATCGAGTATCTCAAGAATCATTTTCTGTCCGAGTTTGAAAGGATTCAAGAGAGTAAGCCTGTTAAAGTAAAACAAGAGGATATTTACTGGGTTCTGACCGTACCAGCAATATGGGACGAAAGGGCCAAACGGTTCATGAGAGAAGCTGCAATAAATGTACGTACACGCTGATGAAGTAGACAAAATAATTAATTGATTTATCAAATAGATCTAGGTGAACTAACTGATTTACTATAAGTTTACCGGATATACATGTGACAAAAAAAAAATAATAATAATTACACATTATTCATAGAAATGTTGATAAGTCATAGTCTCTTTTGAACTCGCTTCTGTTCTGCTATTCATAGTGGAAATGTCCATTTGTTTGAGAAACTTGCGTGGATACTATTGATAATTATGTCCAGTTCATACCCGACATTACTGATATGACTGGTTCGTATCCTACTTGCCATGTGTGGCTGGGATGGATCGTGATAATAGGGGGTCAATCCAAGTAATAATTGACTTCAGAAATGACTTTGCTTTCACTACTCAAAACGTAATGTCATGCATAATTCTAATCCAACACAGATTAGGTCAAGACAGGCCTAGAGATCTGCCACACACTTATTTGCGAGGCTGAGAAATAATATTTCAGAATTTTTTTTCCTTTATTTCTTATATACACATTCTGGAAACCCATAAAGCGAGTTCCAGTCGGTACCTTAAAAAGACGAATCTTCACCAGTTGTCTCAAATTATTCATTTACCAGTTATGTTGAGTACAGCACAGGTACATGTTTGATTAACAAAAACGGTGTAAACAGTAAACATGTCAAAATGTGTCAGAGCACAATCATCCCATAAGGGTGTATCCGTTAGCTGAGCTTTGAGCAAAATGATGTGCGATTACCTTAACTTCGGTTTGGTCTGGTTAAAATCAACCATTTTGATGACGACGGAGAGATTCAAGATTTCGCTCGAGATTACTAAAACTTACAACTCCTTTTAGACGTATTTAAGCTGCGATTGTTGCCAACCGTACAACGCAATTTAAAGACCTTGGTTTTTCCTGTTTTGTGAAAGTGTTCAATCAGTTACTTGCTCAGCACTCGAGGCTAATGTTATCTGGCGAAGTGTTTATACTCTTAACAATGTCAGACTTGTCAGTTTTATTCTGTGACCTACCAAACCTTGGAGTCACTTAAGGCTTTTTGCTGTGCCGAACATTGCTAAATAAGCTAGTAACATGTAGAAAATATAACACATTTCATGTTAAAATCAGATAAGCAGTAATATATGCGGCCCGATTAATTCACAATCACCAATCGTGCGTGTATAGGTTACACGTGAACAAAATTCTTTATTCCATACGAGCTTAATTTCTCTTGCATTTGGAAATGGATGGTTTTTATTTCATAGTAGTCCTATACGCTTTGAAAATCACAAATAAATACTGGAATGACACATGGAAAAAGAATATTGACACTATAAACTGATATGAGATATAGTTTGACTGAAAACTGAGCGGCCCTGTAATGTTGTTACTTTTGTTTAACATAAGTTTCCATATAAAGTCATATAACCAAATGCTCAGAGTATTTTCAAATAAGCGCCTCTTAGTTGAGGCGCCGCATGAGCGGCGGCACCATATTTTTACTCGCTTTTGAAAAGTGCCTGTGGAGATAGTCATATTGTTTACTAGGCTTCCAGTCATTTCGTACCTAGTAGGTCATTTCATTCCTAGGCCATTTCATACGATTTTGGTCATTTCGTATCCACCTATAGATTTTATTTTGGTCATTTCGTGCTCACTTTGATCATTTCGTACCCACTTTGATCATTTCATACCCAGTTTTTGATATCAATTTGGTATTTTAGTACCTAGTTTTAATACTATTTTCTTGTGTTGTTTGCCGAATGACAACTGCTTTAGTACATAACTCCAATTGAAATTATGTTAAATTTCGCCAAAGAATGGCTATGATTGTGTCCTACAATTATCGGTTTCTTTCTTTTTTAAGTTTAAATTTGCATCCTAAGATTGTTTAGGACTTCTCAGTTTATTTCCCACCGAGTTCTGCGTAAATTTATTTTGGCCAATTTGAAATGCGTTAAAAATTTTCTGGAGAGAGGCCACATTTCCGTTGTGTTCTTCATAAATCATGTTGCAAAACCACGACTCTTTCTTACAAAACAACATAATTAGCTCACCTGGGCACGAAGTGCTCAAGGTGAGCTTTTGTGATCGTGCTGTGCCCGGCGTCCGTCGTGCGTCGTGCGGTGTGCGTCGTGCTTCGTCCGTCGTCCGTCGTCAATTTTTACCTTTTGTACGCTCTAGAGGTCACATTATAAGTCCAATACTCATGAAACTTGGTCAGGGTTTTGGTCTTGATAATATTTCGGACGAGTTCTAAAATGGGTCATGTCAGATCAAAAACTAGGTCAAATCTTAGAAAAACCTCGTATACAGTCTAGAGGCCACATTTTCAGTCCGATACTCATGAAACTTAGTCAGGGTGTTTGTCTTGATAATATCTTGAACGAGTTTGAAAATGGAATATGTCGGGTCAAAAACTAGGTCACTAGGTCAAATCTTAGAAAAACTTTGTGTACACTCTAGAGGCCACATTTTCAGTCCGATACTCATGAAAATTGGCCAGAATGTTTGTCTTGATTATATCTCAGACGAGATTGAAATGGGTCATGTCGGGTTAAAAACTAGCTCACTACGTCAAATCTTAGAAAAGCATTGTGTACGCCCTAGAGGCCACATTTTCCGTCCAATACTCTTTAAAATTTGTCAGAAAGCTTTTCTTGATGATATCTTGGACAAGTTTGAAAATGGGTTATGTCAGGTCGAAAACTAGGTCAATAGATCAAATCTTAGAAAAACCTTGTGTATGCTCTAGAGGCCATATTTTCAGTTCAATACTCTTGAAAATTTGTCAGAATGTTTGTCTTTATGATGTTTCAAATATGTTTGAAAATGGGTTATATCTGGTCAAAAACTAGGCCACTAGGTCAAGTCTTAGAAAAAACTTGTGCACGCTCTAGAGGCCTCCATTACAGTCCAATACTCATCAAACTTGGTCAGAATGTTTGTCTTGATGACGTCTTGGATGAGTTTGAAAATGGATCAGGTCGGTGAAAAGTTAGGTCACTAGTTCAAATCTTAAAAAACCTTGTGTACACTCTAGAGGCCACATTTTAAGTCCTATACTCATGAAAGTTGGTCAGAATGTTCTACTTGATGATATCTGAGATAAGTTTGAAAATTGGTCACATCCCGTCAAAAACTAGGTCACCAGGTCAAATCTTTGAAATAGCTTGTGTTGCTCTAGAGCCAATATTTTCTGTCCAATACTTATGAAAATTAGTCAGAATGGTTTTCTTGATGATCAATAAGATGAGATTGAAAACGGATCACACTGGGTAAAAAACTTGGTTGCCATGTTAAATTTTGGAAAAACCTTGTGCATACTGTAGAGGCCACATTTTCTGTCCAATACTCATGAAAGGTTGTCAGAACCTTTGTTTTTATAATATCTAAAATGGGAAATGGGCTATGTTGGGCCAAAAAGTAGGTCACTGAGAGAAATTCTAGAAAAAGCTCGTGTACAAGGCAGAGGTAAATTTTCAGTCCAATAATTGTGAAAGGTTGTTAGAATGTTTGTTATAATATCTTAAAAGTGATTGAAAAATGGATCATATTTGGTCAAAAGGCTCAGGTGAGCGACTTCAAGGCCATCATGGCCCTCTTGTTTTAGACTTTTGAGAGCATTTGCAGACGACCATTCGAATGTGGTTGCCATTTTCTCCCTCTTCCATATTGTTTTCAAAATGATTCTTCCGCAATGTTGTTAATACTCGGGATCAACACAATGCCTTAAATGGTGCAAACTTTAAAAATCTTCTTGTCCAAAACCAGATGACCCAGAGTTTAAATATTTGTTATGTAGTATGACCACGTGGACCTCTACGAAGTTTGTTCAAGTGATACCCTTGGCGTAAAAAATTAACCCGCTGTAACATGCCCTATTTCAGAAACAAGTGATTTGCGCCGCTATTGATGTCATTCTCAATATTTTCTTGTTACTGTTATTTTTCAGGCGGGTATCAACACTGACCACCTCTCAATTGCTCTTGAACCGGAAGCTGCCTCTTTATATTGTCGGTATATTCCGGTGCAACGTATTGGTGATGTCGAGATCAAAAGTTTTGCCACTGGAGATAGATACGTCATTTTAGACGCAGGAGGTATCATTCATTTTAAACTATTTTTCAACCATGTTTCAATTTTGTTGAAGCTTAGGGATGACTTGAAGCTCTCTGATTGTAGGCCTGATTCTTGATATCTGACACCCATCTATGTCATTTTCATTATCAATGGCAATAGCCATAGAAATTTTGGCTGATCTTCACATAATTTTAGAAACACATGCATAGCTCTTTGAAGTCTACAAGTCTAATCATTTGTTGATTATACAGTCACAAGTTCACCAAGAATTTGAGAAAAGAAAAACAACACAAAGATTTGTATAATCAGACTCATAATTGGGAATGTTTAAAAGCAATTCACCTGGGGTACTTTTCCCTAAACTGCTTAGATTTATTTTTTGGGATTAACATAAACGGGTACGATCCCTGGTTTTCCCAAGGAAATGAACTAGCATAAAAATAATGCAAATGTTTACTCAAATCATAAAGTTATGCGGTTCTGTAAAACTTGTTTACAGACTTCATGCTTGCTTACAACAACTGCGTACGCAAATTTCGTCCGTACGCAGTGCAGTGAAAGGTACCCCTGATATAAATGTCTAATTTGCTTGATTTTCCTTTTTTCATCAAGGTGGAACAATAGACATTGCATTGCATGAAATACAAGATGATGAGACAATCAAAGAATTATACGTTGCTAACGGTGGTAGATGGGGAGGTACGAGTATTGACAAGAAGTTTGAAAGCCTTCTTGATGATATCATTGGTGCTGACACCATGGAGGTCGTATCTTTCAGCTGCAAGGATGACTTCATGGAACTGATGTATAATTTTGAAGTCAAGAAAAGGTCTTTGACACCTGAAACATCACATAAGGTAACGATTAGAATTCCAATGTCGGTTTGTGAAACCTACAAAGATTTGAACAAAGTAAATCTAAGTCAAGGTCAACATTTGCAGCCGTATCTACAAGGCCGTGTTACATTTGAAAAGGATAAAATAAGAGTTGACGCCGAAATTATGGCAGGACTCTATGGAGAAACATGCGAACATATTGTCAACCACATGAAAGAAATCTTTGATAAAAGAGAAGTTCAAGACGTCAATAAAATACTGATGGTCGGCGGCTTCAGCGAATCGAAAATGCTGCAACATGAGATGAGAAAAGCTTTTCCAAACAAAACGTTTATTATACCAGAGGAAGCTGGCCTAGCAGTCGTCAAGGGGGCTGTCACGTTTGGGCATTGTCCAACTATAATAAAGTCCCGGGTTTGTCGCTTTACATATGGTATAGAAGCTATCAGAAATTTCCAACCAGGCCTGGATCGTCCTGAAAGAAAGGTCGTCAAGAAGTATGGTAAAACAAATTACTTCCTGTGCGAGAAAAGTTTCAGCATCCATGCCTACTGTGGTGAAAGTATCGATGTCGGCGAATCTAGGGGTAAACATGAGTATGTCCCATCGGAAGTAGGGGAGAAGAAACTGACAGTTTCTCTTTATCGATCGGAGAGAAGAATGCCTGTTTACACTGACGAGCCATTATGTGAGAAGGTTGGCGATGTAGAAGTTATTCTCGAGGACGAAGACAACGGTATTGATAGACCAGTTACTGTAGAAATGATCTTTGGTGATACAGAACTTAAAGTAGAGTTGGTTGAGAAGAAAACTGGCAAGAGAAAAGAAGCCTCATTCGACTGTTTACAGCGGAACACTTATGCTTAAATATGACCAAAGTTCTGGAAATAGGGGTATTAATATAGTTTTGTGATGCGTTATAGCAAGCAAGTCATCACATAGTTATAGACGCATTTTTGTCTAACAACCGATATAACAATGAGGTAGGCTGGTCCTTTGACATGCTGAAAATCGTTGGATTGCTTTAAGTTTCTATCTACGTCAGCCACGCCGACTGCGCAAGCTGTAAGGAGTCCATTTTTTTTTTTTTTTTTTTTTTTTGTTTTTTTTTTTGTTTTTGCTGCAGAGGCATTAAATTCCCTTTTTCCCAGAGCATGGCTCATGCTGGAACATTTTGTGATCGAACTAAATTCGAGGCCTTTTTTTCATATAACAACTGATATCATCCATTACAGTGCAGAAAAAACGTAGTTCCTTGTCAAACACTTAAACAGAAAACTGATTAAGTAATGAAAATTCATAATGTGCAAGAAAGAAACTGAAATATGCTAAAGACACAACCGGCAGTATATTTCAAGTCATGACTTTTACGACTCCTTGTATACTTTAGTGTTTTTATGTCCTCTTCTTTCGAGAAGTTGTACATAGAAGAAAAGCTTAAACCGTTCTCGTAGAGCAGTGATAAAACTTCGCACGGAAAAAAAACAGAAAGGCTCTAGAAAACACAGACAACAATAAATGTATACGATGTAAGAAAGTGATTATGTAAAATCTTATTAAAACCTTTACTAAACAATCTAGTGTTCAAATGACCTTGGAGAAGAAGGGATTTTGAAAACCTTGTGGGAAAAGGAGAAAATGCTGGTGACCAGTTTTCTACTGGTTGAAAGATATATTCAAACGGTTGAGACATTTAATTTGTTGTCTGCAAATGTTTTCAATCTGGACATATCTAAAATTGTGTTGTGTGGTACATTTCTTTAACAGACATTCAGTACAATCGATGGCGACTAAAGAGAAGTTCGTTTTGCAATCCTGCCTGTTCTATTAAGCTTTCGATTCGTTTCTGTATTTTTTTTTTTTTTTTTCACCAAGAAATAACTATATATTTGACAGTTTTATAAATTTCAAGAGGACACAATATATGGTTGGCTAAACCATATGCAATATCAGGACGGTTGTTTAGTTTAAGGTCTACGGCCCCTAACTCTCATATTAAAAGACGGAAGCTGCCGAGATTGGTGGAATGGCCTTTACGAAAACGTCGATATTACACGACATTTACCTATGAGTTAGTGAGTCTACGGCTCCTAATTCTCATATTAAAGATGGAAGCTGCCGAGATTTGCCGAAGAGCCTTTACAAAAACTTCGATGTTACACGATATTTACCGATGAATTAGGGGTCGTAATCCTTAAGGTTGGACATGTACATTAAATTGTTATAGAAAGTACTGTAGTGCCCCATATTATCATGCCTTTGTTTATTACTGCTTGTAAACATTTAGTCTTGAATTGTGTTGAAATGCAACTCACCAACGAGTGTGTGAATTCACCTGTCGAATGATTTCTGAATTCACATTTGATTGCTTACATACTGTTTTGCAATTTCTAGTGTTTATCTACATTTGTCAGCCTTAAATTGCAAATCAGCACTATATGCCCATTTACTTGAAGTTAAGTTGTGCATACTGCAATGCGGTTACGTCTATTTTTCCAGTAAATTTCGTATTTGTCCACTTGAAGCCATGCACTTCCGTTACTTTGTCGGCCATTTTGCTTAACCGGCCTAAGGGTTAATTTCTCCCCCTAGTTACGTAAGAATTACAAGTTGCATTGCCTTGTTGTTACAGCTATCAAACTTCAACTATTAAAAGGTCACATTCGGTAGGAAAATTGCTGGTTAATACCTATTTTTCACTTTTGTCACACTATCTACTAGTTTACAGGTTTGGGTCAATTGTTACAGATTCTGACCGCGAGACCTTGGTTGCCAGTCCACAATATTTGAGTGTGTACATCCGTGAACCAGTCATCTTTCATCTTGTACGCAAATCATTTTTGCGTGCTGTTTTACCCCCACAAAAGTTTTCTGTGAGTACACAAATATTGTTGTGTGCATGCAATTAGTATAAATGCACGTGCATTTCGTCACTCTTGGTCTCCAACTTCCATCATTTTAAGAGAGCAACCCTATCTTTCTCATCATTTTTCAAAAGATCTGACTTCGACACATTTAAATTATCAGCATTTATCACAACGCTATTTATGCTGAAAAGCATTTTCTTACAATAATTTCTTAATTTTCGTACTGAGTTTACTTCTTCATAGAGCTAACATAATCTCGTTTTAAAGTATTTCAAAAGGCCAATCAACATTAAAAAAGAGAACAGAGCCATTTAAACACATGAAAAAGTTTATTACAATTCACTTATTGCTTTGCGAATTTAAAACAGATTTTATCCGTACTAAATAAAGTTGGGAAACTGAAGAAGCCAGCTTATGTTTATTCCTTCCAACATTTGTTCTCTGGAGACCAGTTTCAGGTAGATTATTAGTTTCGTTTATTGGATCGTCCAGCCTGCTAGCGCGCAGCAATACATTAATTCGATATGCTGCATTATTATTATATTATTCCAGTTGAAATAAACCATATTATCATTTTATTCTAGGTGTAGTAAAATCACGTAACTTCATATCAGTTCTCAAGTTTTGTATCGTTTGTTTAACCCTTTCCCCCAGGCTAATTTAAGGCATTAGACCCTTAATGGAAAACAACTATTTCAACAATAATATTATCCTACAAAATTTGCTATGGTTAAAAATGAGTATTATTGTACTACTTTAAGTGAGCCACTTTTTCTTTTTCTTTTTTTTTCCTTCTTAGAATTATCATTTATATATCTAAAACCACTATATTCTCATTACAAAGGGAGATAATAATTACCCTTCCTTTTCAGGAAACTAACAAAAGTATCAACAAATAATTTCAAGATAGACATCAAAGGAATTTCTGGTCGTTTAAGAATGTTCAAAAGTATTATATCAGTTTAAATCCTTATTTATCAACTAACAAGAAATTTTATTAAATTGCACTAAAAGCGTTAGGGGTCTAATACCTTAAGATCTACAGGAAATTAGCACAAATAATAAGCACGGGAAATATTTTAACGACGTATATGACAAATGTTCGCGCGCATCCTACTGGGCATGTATTTTTGTCGTGGATATTGAAAAAAGTGCACCTATGTATTTTGTGCCCATAATTGTAATACTATTGGTGCACAGAAACAGGTTGCACTTTCTTCGGGTAGTATTGATGAAGAAAAAAAAATGGATCTTTGATCTGTCACCGTGAAATAACTAAAATGCTGCTGACACGGCGTATACACCAAACAAGGAAACAAAGGCAGGAAATTTAAAGCTGTGGAAGTATAGCTGTTTCCACTTTGAAAATTATTTTTGGAAAAGGAGAAATCGCTCCTATTGAGCAATTTCTCCTATTCCAACTATGTCTGCTGAGCTTCATTCCTATTTTTTTCCTTGAAAAAATAACTTCCACAGTGACCTTCAACCTTGTTTTCTGACGAAATAAGCACGGATAGGTGCCATTTATGTGACATTTGTCGAAGACAATGCCACTATGTGTTCAATAATGAATGTTCAGTATTGAATTTTGAAGACCATGTATCGTATTTTGTGCAAAATCCAAGGAAATAAACCCAATTAAACTCAATTTTTCTCAGACAAATGAGTTTTTCGATAGCACTCAGATATATAAATGATAATGGCGTATTGAAATAAACTGCATTAGGCCATCGATCGTGGAAATACTTCTTTTTAAATGAAAATAGCTTCATCCCCTCATAGCCTTCTATTGGCGCAATGATATACACAAATTTTGTCTACTGACCGCTTTGATTCCGGGCTTGTTGGTTCCAAAACCAGTTCGTCCCTTGGCTTGTTCGTCTCATGATTGCACGCTACTCCATTTGATTTTGCATGAATATTTACAGGTCGAAAATTTTATTGTAATGTTGGAAATTAGATCCTGACAACCAAAGATATCTCAAAATCATAGTTTTCAGGTATAAACTTAATTTAATTCGATATATTTACACGGTTTCTCTCTCTACTCATTATGCATCCTACCGTCAAGGGACGTTACTCCTGATCCCACCTGAATGATCAAAGAGAGACCACTAATACACAAATAATGCTAACTTTGGCACCAGTGCTCTCCCTTTAACTAAAAAGATGTATTAATTTGCTCAGGAGCTTGATTTTCAAGTTAATATTTGAATATTTCTTTTTCAAATTATTAATTCCACACAATGGCTTCCTTGACAAATGCCACATCAGCGTTTTGAACGCTTTGATTATTTTTTCTTATTGTTTAGAATCATTAACACTATAAGTGTGGAAATTTTAAGAAAAATCTGTCCGTTAGAAAGTATGTATTTATTAAAGATTAACCCTTAATTCGGTCAAATTATCTCCCTTTTTAACTCAATGGTCTATAACATGCATATTTGTACATTTACCATGCTCAAAACTAGGCTTTTATATATTTTTTTTGTGCAAAAATATATGAATTATCATTAAAGTGATGTATATTTGTATATTTTTTCTGTTATTTTCCTGTTTAACTGACTATTAAAGAAAGATGCTTTAAATCCAATATCAGCTGAATTTTGGAACTGTGTTTACCTTTTTCAAAGGCAAATTTCTCAGAAACGAGCACGGTGACCCACATCTTTTTTTTACTGTAATCTCCTAGGGACATGATGAGCTTTGTATGTGCAAAGTTTTAAAAAAAAACAGAAAAAATTGTCATATACGTCGTTAAAGAAGGGAAAACAAATGTGTTAAACAAAACTACATGTATATATTTGCTTCATTCAGGTTTGCTTGCTTTATTGACATGGCAACCATACCTGGTTTAACCATTTACATAATAATTCCGAGTTTCAAGTAAATATCCAGAGAAGGAAGCCTTTTGAAAGCATAGTTGGAAAAGGACAAAATACTGGTACACTGCATTTTCTCCTTTACCAAAATACGTTCTATGAACGAATGCCATCTTTTTCAATATTTTCAATATATTCTCTCTGAAATCTTTACTTTTTTAATTGAAATGGCAACCATTATTCGGCAAAGCTCGGATGATCCGTTGATCAAATCCGTCGGCTAGATTACGATCGGTGATATGCACCTACACGGTACATTGCTTCGCCAGAAATACACCGCTTTACCGCTCTGAAAATTGTAAGGCTCCACTTTGAAAAAGAAAGTACGAGTTACAACTTTCAATCGAAATCTTTCTAGATACATTTCCGTGGACAAACAGATTTAACTTTTAATGTGGTCTATCAAATCGCCTGGCAGATTTTAGCGACAGGTTGATGGATGTAAATAACTTCACCATGGTTGTTGATGACATTGCTAGTTGATTCACTTTGGTGGTACCATGTTTACGACCGTGTGACAGACAGTACTTCAAAATGGATCCTTGATACGAACGAGGTTAGCTTTAGTTACGGAGTCGGCCGAGTTGTAACGAGTCGGCAAGCATAACTGGTTTAAGATCTACAGAAAGCTGGTACAAATGATACACATGAGAGACATTTGGAAAGAAATGGACTGCTTAATTATTTAGCCACATGACTAAATTTTAGACTCGTCCACTTTGAGAGTATTTGCAAATTACAAATTAACCGTAGATCAAAGGTTGGTACAAGGAGAGAAAACATTGTGAGAAAAGGAGAAAATCGATTCGGCTGATAGACACTGGTTCCCCGCATCGATTACGGATTACCCGAGTCTAAGCCGAATCCTTACGTTTTTCGGCTATAAAAGGCGATGTTACACGCATCCCATTAGGGTTCCCTATCCTTAATGAAAATAAGTCGAGCCCCAGTAGCTCAGTCGTTGGCGTACAGGACTTGAGAACAGGGGGGATCGCTGGTTCTATTCACGGCTAGGACAATTACTTTCCGAGGATAGATGATAGTCATTGCGACAGAATTCTTTCCTCTCTCACGGCTGCCCATTTTTTGACGATGGTTATGTTGGAGAGTAACCAGTGGCTTGGACAGAATATTATGCGGATTACTGATAAAAGAAACTCCAGGAAACCATGGGTATGTGCACTGGCCGCCGCGATATACCTGAAATAATAATGAAAAACGGCGTTAAAGGTGGGTATTTAGATTTTTCACATCTCACCAAATTAAAAAATATATATATCACTGAAATTTATATGAAAAAACAATACAAATCATCAATAATTAAGAATCATAAAATTACAAAAAAAAAATTGTTTTTGATGGTATTCCCTTAAAAGGCTACGTAGCCTCTTAAGGTATTTTTAGATTTCGCGCCAGAAATCAAAAAAGCATTGTAGGAATGTCAAGTGACTGGCACGTGACTAATGACGCTTAAATTCCATAACATAACAAACATGTAATTATTTTCCATAATGTCTTCTTCGGACGCTATGTTTGAAGCTTTGTCTTTGTATTTCCGGTATGTAAATGAGCGAGTTGCTCATGTAAAAATAGAAAGTGTTTCCCGTCAGTGTCGACCTGGGCCGCAGTAAATCTCTAATTTTTCCTGTTGTCGGATGGTTTTCGACTACTGGGATTTTATGAATGAAAATTAAAAGGCTTTGGGAGTATAAGGATGACTTTTTTGTATTTTTGTAAAATTTTCGTCCCAAAATCTGAAGGGCAACCTTTAAACTCCATACAACCAAACAGTCAATAACCAAACTGAAAGCGTTTGCAAGCAAAACATTATTGTCTTTGCAATTGAATAAAACATTATGGGGAAAATGACAAAATGTTGGTCACCAGCATTTTCTCCTTTTCCAACAATGTTTTCAAAAGTTGTCTTCCTCAGGTTCTTTTAAAAACGGAATTACTTGGTAATGTGGTAAAGGGTAAACCTGCATTTAGCAGTTGTCGGGTCAAGCCAGGACTATAAAGGTTCGCAATTGTGGGAGAAAAAGAAAACCTAACGATACCAATTTCTATCGAACCAAACACTTGTCACGTGTTTTTTCCGAGTCCTTGAGGTACAATTACTCTATTTTTTACATCAAAATTGTCGCCGTAATGAGGGAAACTGGCAGGGACCGTTTCGAAAATTCATTCATAGAGATTTTTACAGGATGGTTTGAGCATGGTTCTAACGTTAGGTTCATAAGGGCTGAATGGGGAGATTTAGAGCATAACTTCTTGATATATTTGAGTCATTCTCTGAGAAAAGGGGGCGTAATGCATCTGCAAAAAGTATCGACCAAGGTCAGCCTGCGCAGTCTGCGCAGGCTGACCTAGGCCGAAACTTTTTGCTTTTGGTCATTTTCTGAATGTCAAAGGACCATTCTACCTATGGGTCTACAATCATATGATGACTTGCTAGGTATCATGGATTACAGAGATGTATTAAGCACCCTTTTGCAAAACTGCTACTGCCTCGCTTGCTCCGTTGGTTAAAGGTCAGGTTTGCCTTTCACTAAACTACGTACGCATGAAATTTGTGGACGCAGTTAAGGTAAGCAAGCTACAAGTCTGAAAACAAGTTTCACTAAACTGAATAATTTTACGATTTTATTAAATTTTTGCATGACTTTACGCCAGCTCATACGTTTGGGTATAACAAAATCGGATACGTGTGCTCGTATATACAATTCCAAATAATTTGCGTAAATCTACGCAGTTTATTGAAACCCAGCCTAGCGGTCCCTTTTAATAAACTGCGTATATTTACACCTCAATCCGAGGTAGGCACAAACGATCTCTGCTTTACCCAAAGATATGAACTAGCATAAAGTTATGCATTGTTAAGTTATGCACTTCGATGAAACTTGTTTTCAGAAAATGCTTGATTATTTAAAATTCGAAAATTTCGTGAGTATGCAGCTCGTAGTGAAAGTTACCCCAGGTTTCATAGTCTTTTTCCAAGCTCGGCGAATTTGTTTCCGAGGGTTGCTGAAGGTAGTTGTGACGAGATTCATTCCTCTCTTACCTCTGATTATTAATTCGACGATGGTTATGCGGGAAAGCATCTTTGGCTTGCCTGAGAAAAATACTGTGCGAAGTTCTGACAAAGGAACTCCAATAAAGCATGGATAGGTGCACCGTCCGCCGTGATATAACTGAAATATTGTCGAAAATGGCGTGAAACACCATACTAACTAACAAATATTTCCTTCTGTAGCAAGAAACTCATTTATTTGGTTTGATAATAAGGAAAGAAAAAAAATGAAGATAATAGAATGATACAGTTTTTTATAGTCTTTCACAATACATCAGAAAAATCATAAAATCATGGCGAAAGCTCACTCATTCATTTATTTCATGGCTTCCACTAGAGCTAGCCTGGGTTTTGTCGTACCTTGCTAAAGTAACACTACCACGTGGTAAGCAATGTAGGCGGGAATCGAACCTAGATATCCTGATTTTAAATCCCACTCACTAACCCTTTAGGCTGTTTAGTGCGACTCAAGGACCTTTTGCGGACAGTCTAGATCCAAGATCAGACTGCACAGAACGTGCAGTCTGATCTTGGATCTAAAGTGTCCGATGAGGAGATGTCTTTTCCTCAAAAGTGCCTTCGATATAGCAAATTTTTGGTTTTTACAACCAGTTTCATTTCATTTATTTAGCATGATAAAAGTTAAGGTCGGGGCGAAAGAGAACTGTGAAAAGTAAGCCTGTGTTGAAGACATACAGAAAAAGCACAAAAGTTACTTTGCATATGAGCCATGCTCCATGAAAAGGCAATTTAATGCATTTGCAAAATGTTTGCTATCGGTCAATTTTCTGGATGTCCGAGGACCATTCTAAATCATTATTCAGTCGGTTGTCAGAAAAAAATACATTTTATGGATCCATGATAATGTGATGACTTGATTGGTACAATGATTTACGGAGATGATTTAGACCCTCCTTTGCCAGAGAGAACTACTGGAAACTTAGGGATAGATCATGATGACGATGAGGGGTACCAACAATTTGGTTGTTGGTCTACACTGTTCGAAAAAAAAATGTGGATGGCATCATTCTTCTAGGAATTAAGGACAGAAAGTTGATATAGTACTGAAAGTTTGGTCCTAGTTACTTTTAGCAACAATGTAAATCATAAACAAGTATTAGATCACGACTTTAACGCGCTATCCGGCAGCTTTTTTGTATACAATTTTGGAAAAGGAGCAATTTTATGTTACAAGCAATCGTTTCTTTCCCACTTTACTATTGAAATGGAATAATTTCTTACTCTTTATACGGACTACATTTTGTGTGGTGTGTATTAGTTGTTGTTAGGTCTAGATTCAGCCGGTCTAGTAAAGGTTCAAGTCAAGGTCAAAAGTATAAAGGTTTTCTCTATGACAAAGGTAAGCCTAATCCTATTGCAAGAATACAAAAAGACTTTAGAAACAGCCAGACAATACTTGACAAACTTAATCCTTGCGTCTGCCAAGTATGAATTTATTAGATTAAATAATTCTAGAATTCCATATCGTTTTCAGAGTAAGTAGTTTCTCATCGAATACGATATAATCCCGGGGGTAGCAGTGGTAACGACGTAGGCCCGTATTCAACAAACACTCTTAAGAACATTTTTAATCGTATTCTCAAGAATTTTCTGAATTTTAGGGTAATACAACTTTTGATTGCCTAAACGAAATGTACCATTCTAGCTCATGATTCAGTGGGTTGTTACAAAGATTGGTTCTTTAGATCCATTTTTAATGTGATGATTTGCCTGGTTTCATGCATTACGGAGATGTAGTAAAACCTGTTTTGGCAAAGCACGGCTAGAATCAAATATGGTGCCTAGACATGAGTTCGAGTCAAAGTTACCACCAACGATCTGTCTTTCCTTATGGGCTTAGCTAATCAAAAGCTGAGGTAGGTCAAACCTTTATCTTTTAAATGTGCGAGACCAAGCCGGCTATGTCATAAGGTCTCAAGTGTTTGTTTCTTTGGTGATGCATTTGCTGTATCCGGTGGTCGTAGTTTATGTTTACAGCTTTGTTCTTGTAGCGGCCAGTGCACATATGCGTTGCTTTGTTAGTTGTACGGTCAGGTGGCAGGGGACTTGGAAACTTGTTCACGGCTGTGGCGAATCATGTCGCCCCGAGCCGAAGGCGTGGTGGCGACATGATTCGCCACAGCCGTGACCGAGTTCATAAGTCCCCTGCCACCTGACCGTACAACGAATTTATTATACTGCAAAGCTTTACAATTCCAACGTGTATTCAGCGAAATTTAACGATTTTATTTTCTCACAAATTAAGTACGCTGACGAAACAGAATTTCCCTTCTGAGTGCCCCAATTCAATGAAAACTGACGTCACTGAGAATTGACGTCACTGAAACCTTGGTAAAACGTGCAGTTTGGTGCATAAACTTGATGATGTCACTGCTATATACATTCGACGTATTTTTATTCACACATGGATTTAAACAACTTCAAGGTAAGTAACTATACATTTTAATGATTTGTTGGCAATAGTATACGACCATCAGTTGCCTCAAACGACCATTAGGTTATCCTTTTAACGTTACAATGTAATATGAAAAAGGCAAAGCCTCAATACGAGCGACATGAATGATTTGTGGAACATATATAGATGTATTAATTCGAATGACGAGCTAGATTCTAGATCTTGAAATCAAAGGGTGTGAGTTCGAATTTCGGCTTTGCCAAAACTAATTTTGAGCGTTGTCAAAAGTAGAAAGCATTTTTCTTTCGTAGATTTGTACATGTGAAATAGGGCGAATGTCCCTGATTTCCTTAACAAAAGAAAGACAGTTCCTTAACACTTTCGTTAATTTATGTCCAGAAAAATAACTTGGAATAATTATTAGTTCACACATTTGTAAAGACCATTCTACGGGAATATTTCATCACTGCATGTAGATCTAGACCTATATAATAAAACTTTGACTTTTACGAGGAACCGGTCAGTAGGTTGAGAAGAATATTGGGCAGAGTACTGGTAAAAGGAACTTCAGTCCTGAACGCATGGTAGGTGCACTTGCCGCCGCACTGAATATACACACAAAAGGAAAGAATAAACAAACAGAAATCTTGAGCCATGTTGCGGTAAAAGATGGTTTAATGCATGTCCATGATGCATGATACCAAGGAAGTCATCACATAATTATACATCCATATTGTATGATAACTGACTGAATCGAAAGGCATACATACTGGTCCTTTGACATTCAAAACATTGAAAAATAGATCTAGCAAAGTTTTGACACAGGTTAGCTTGCGCAGACTACACAAGCAGACATTGGTCGAAAGTTTTGCAAATGCAGTAAGACCCCTTTTCACAGATCATAAATCCGGCTTTCTCTCTAAATGGTATTTTGAAACAGTCAATAAACTAGTTTAGTCATGATTTCTGCGACACAATATTTTCCGCGAAAAAAACGGCTCGTGCATGACGTAAGAATAGTATGATTTATGACGTCATTATTTGCTAGCATAGATCATTGCGTATGTTCATACACAAATAGACGTTTAATACACTGAAAGTAAGTAAGAAATTAGATAATCTTTACTCATTAAACTGACAATGATTTTTAAGTAATCCTTCGATCGGTAGATATTTATTGTCATTTTTGACCAATCAGGTACTTGTGCGAAAGATTGTCATACGTGTGACGCTGTGCGACTAACCGGAAGACACTCAGTTTTTTAGTCATCCCTATTTAGATTTAGACTAAAACCCAGAACGAAGTCGGAATTTCATTTTTAAAAATCTAGAACGGTGTTACCGCAAAACGAGCTTCGCTCGTTATGAGTTTCGGCACTTCACAGTTTGCTTACCTGACGAAAGGTTGGCTCGTTTTAACCGCGTGTATTTGTTTTAGAATGGCAACAAATGATAATACATGTAACTATATTCATTTATATTAAAAAATAATCCATTCTTTCAGTTTTAATGACAAATATCAAGGGAAACTGGTAATTATATGGTGCAGGATACTCAGTATGTTTGTATTGTGGGCGTTTCGTATCGGTCGACGCCGCCATTTCGGATGTTTTGCCAGTTTAAATTTATTTTATTCATCAATTAATTACAAGCATTTAATAACAAATCAATAGAATTACAAAAATAACTGACGAAACGGATTAGAACGAAAGCAAAGCATGTATGGTTCTTCTCCAAGATCTAGGTACACAGTTAATGGTTGATTATAATACATAACGTAAGAAAAATAATTATGGTAGTTTGATTTGGATGTTTTGTTGAAAGTGTAGTCACCAAAAGGGAAAGTGCTTTTACGTGGATTTTGCCAGTGTACATGACTGTATGTACGGGGCATATTATCGAATCAGATCGCGAGAAATTTCTTTGCAGTATAATAAAAGATTCTGTACTTGCATAACACAAAACTCTATCCGTGCCACTGATTGCTTTGCCAAGTAGAACGGGAAGTGAAAGGAATAACAGATGTGAATCTGCTGAAATTCTGGTGCCACATCTAATGGCTCTCAAAGACCAACATAACACAACCAACATAACAAAAAGTCTTGGAATATGGCATGGATTTAAGAGGTTTTGCCATAGAAGACTTCGAAACCATTCGGAATGTGTACAAAAAATTAACTTTAGGAAGATAGGACTAAGCATGACAACAACGGTCAGTTAGTCTCACTTTTATTTATTTATTTATTTATTCGTTCGTTTCGGCTATTGAATCATGAATAGCCCACTACACAATCCAAACAGCACCTCATCAGGTATTCTTCCCACGCAATCGGCTGAAATATGATTATCAACATAATCATTACTCGGACAGCACCGTCTATTGATGGGGTCACTTCGTTAGCACAAGCACAAAGAGACAGACTTTCATCCTCTATATTTTCGTACCTTTCAACGTAAATGGCAAAGTTTTAGGTTTCCGGATGCTGACAACGTAGTTCGAAATCGGGCTGCACTGAATGTGCTGTGTGATCTTGGGCCTTTACACTCCTATGTAGCTTGTAAGACATTTTTGTAAGAAAAAAAGCTTGTCTACCGAAAATCTATGATTTTTTCACAATGAATATATTCAAACTTATTTATCAGGCGATCAAAGGATAAACCCTTATGCTGCTAAGAGCGACTCACTGACCTTTTGCGGACAGTGTAGATCAAGATCAGACTGCACAGAACGTGCAGTCTGATCTTGGATCTACACTGTCCGATAAGGAGATAGCATTATCCCCCCCAAAAAGTTTGAACTAACATTAATATATGAGCCATGCATTGGCATAAGAAGGCTTAATGCATCTCCGAGATACATGATACCACGGAACTCATTTCATAATTATAGATCTATAAATACCATTTTGTCTTACAACCTACTGAATCATTACGTACACTGGTCCTTTGACATGCAGAATATTGACCAAAAGCAAAAAGTTTCGGCCCAGGTAAGCCTGCACAGACTATGCAGGCTTACCTAGGTCTATACTTTTAGAAAATGCATTAAGCCCCCTTTTCACAGAGCATAGCTCATATATAATGATTATTTTTACTATCGGGCTGAAATTTTTATTTAACTTATTCAACAAGAAAAAGGTTGAACCGTTTTCGCACAAGCGCGTTTCTGTATCAGCTCGAATCTTTAAGATATAAAATGTATATGGGCATTTTCACTAAAACCTTTTGTTTCGGCAATGTTATTTACGAAAGCAGCAAGCGGCGTAGACAGAGTGTTGTTGGAAGTACTTGTTAGGGAAAATTTAAGAACAAATGATGCACTTTTCACCATGATTTGTTTCTTATTTGTCTATAATTGCGTTAGAATCGGCGTTTAGTATTACACAAACGAAAAATACTTAAACAAAAAACAGCATAATTAGTATTGGAAGAACTTCACAGAGTCGGGGAAACCTAATTACTCTTTCCAAGACTGAGTTACTCCGCAATAAAAGAAACGCCTTTACGCAACAGTTTATGAGGTAATAAAACTGTTTCCAAACAAAGTTTTCCAAGAAAAATAATTGCAATAAAAGCACAACAAAAGTGTTTGTTTCCACTTCTCTCAGCTTGAAATAAATGTTGAACGACAAAATTTGTGTCTCGTGGTTTGCTAAAATGTTGGAAGTACGCGTAATACCATTAGACGATAAACAATGTCTTGTTACGGTCGACCGATTTCATAATAATAGGGGAAACCTGTATTCTTTTCTTCTGAAATTCCCGTTTTACTGTTTATGATGGGATTCGTGTAACATCGCCTGCCTTCGTACGGATTCGGCTAAGATTTGGGTAATCTGTAATCGATGCGGGGAACCAGCATCTATCGGCCGATCGATTACGGCTTACCCGAGTCTTAGCCGAATCCGCACGTTTTTCGGCGATGAAAGGCGATATTACAGGAATCCGCATTAGGGTGCCCTATCCTTGATGCTAAAATTCTGCGTAAAGTAGTCGTCGTGGCGCAGTGGAAATACTATCGGACTGCAAAACTGCAGAGTTCTATGCTGAAGTGACACGTTTGCCGTAATAAAGCAATGTGTTTAATCAGTCTTACTTTAAATGTGTTTGTTTTGTTATATTGTGTATGTCAACAATGGCAAAAATTATCATCTGAGACCAATAGGTGCCTGAGAATAGTCCTTAGCAAGGGGCTGTCTCGGAGAACTTTGGTATGAGATAAATAGAGGATATTTGTTTTTTTCGGTGAAAGATCGAAATTTATTTCATCTCGTGAACATCATCGGTAATATTACCGATGATGTTCACGCGATGAAATAATTTTGATCTTTCACAAAAAAATATATATTCTGTTTATTTCATGCTTCTAACCCTTTTTTGGTAGACTTACATCAAAATCCAGTACAGTTCTTTTCGGTAATTCACCGTGGCGTACCCCCTCCGCATAGCAACGCATTACAATATTACGTAAAGCGCGAGAAATGTAAGGTAAATGACGTCATATTTCCATCTGTTGAGTGACACGCACATTTTACCTTGGTAACTAGTACGCGGCAACTACTGTTTCCGCCTTCAATAATTGAAGAGTTAGAAAATAAAATCAGTATTTTTCACCGGTCTTAACCATGAAATATCGAAAAATATTTCACCGTTATTTCTCGATAAACTACCGGAAAGCACGAAATAAAAGAGTATCATTAGGACGTGGCTTGTAAATTTTGTGTGTTCGGCGTGACAAAAGGGATGAATTATACCACAGAACATAATGACGTCGTCAGTTAAATTGAGGATTCTATAAATCAGAAACTTCGTGTCTCAAGCCATACCGACTGGGGCACTACCCAACCGTATAAGTGGCCTGCAACACACGAAAAGGGACATTCGGACATTCGCGTAAAGTGTCGCCTCGGATCAGTCTGCGCACTCCGCGCAGACTAATCTCAACGACACTTTCCGTTCTTATGTGATTTTCTGTTTTGCGCAATTGAACTGTGGGACAAAATCAAATGTGGTCGTAAAGTGACGTCTCGGATTAGCCTGCAGGCTGATCCGAGACGACACTTTACGTAATTGTCCGAATGCCTCTTTTCGCGTGTTGCAGGCCATATGATTATTGAGTGTTTTTGTTACCGTTACGCGATGGCGGGCACCCCTTGAGTGACGGTGAAGGAAATTTCGCCGCAAATTAACTTTGTCACAAGTAATAAATCCTGGTTATCATCATTAGTGTACATCCGAGGAAACCGTATCTTGGTGTCCGTGCAGATTAGATTATAAAAACGGTATCTAAGTATAAATGAAGTATTTGAGGGGTTTCTAGAGACTCCAGAGAAATGTATTTTAGGCACAAGAATGGTCATCGAATGCCCTGTTTAACCCGTTGATGCTAAATAAATGAAAGGAAAATTTCCCGTTATTAGTTAATACCGTAATATTGCGATTTCAACGTTTATTTCACCGGGGAAAAATTACCGTTTCGGACAGTGTAGATTCAAGATCAGACTGCACGTTCTGTGCAGTCTGATCTTGAATCTACACCATCCGCAAAAGGTCCTTGAGTCGCTTAGCAGCCTTAGGCTTAATATTCCTTTAGGATAGGGCACCTAATGGTAGACGTGTAACATCGCCTTTCATCGCCTAAAAAACGTACGGATTCGGCTAAAACTCGGGTAATTAATCCGTAATCGATCGGCCGATAGACTCTGGTCCTCGCCTCGATTACGGATTACCCGAGTATTAGCCGAATCCGTACGATTTTGGCGATGAAAGGCGATGTTACACGAATATTACATGAATCCCATTAGGGTGCCCTATCCTTAACTAAACAAGGGGCATTATTCGTTTGACATTTTACGCAAGCACGTGTCAGTATTACCAAAGGGAAATGGGCAATTGCTCATATCATTTGTGCGTTTCATCAAAAGAGTGGATTTTAAATCTATAGCTTCCATTTCAATTGTAATTGGACAATGCTTTGTGAAAAGGGATTTTAAATCATCTGCATAAAGTAACGACCCGTGTCAGCCTCTGCAGTTCCAAGCTTTCTGTTACTAGTCAATTTTTTTGCATCTCAATGGACCATTCTCTCTCATGGTGCAGCCGATTAAGATAATATAAACCCGTATTTTGCAACGAATAAGCATTACAATGATGCATTAAACCTTTTTAGCAGAACGCTGCTGAGCTATTATCTTCCTATCCTATCTTCCTATCGCACTGTCCTATCGCATGCGCCATTTGGAGGGTCTAGTTGATTTGCTTAACCCATTACCACACAATCTCGAGTTTTGATGACCCTGAGAAAGAAGCCTTTTGAAAACATTGTGGGAAAAGGAGTAAATGCTTCTAACAGTAGTTACTTTTTCCTTTTTCCACATTATATTTTTTCTACCTATGAAAAACAATTTCCATCATATGAGTCATTTTCAAATTGTCGTGTGCAAATGCTTTCAAATTGTACAAGTCTAAACTTTTGCAGGTTGGTAAAATGTTCATTTTCTATTTTAACCGGAATTGAAGAAGTTCCCTTGGCGCTCTTTCTATTTACATTTATTCATATCTAACCTCAATAACAACATTGTTCGCCCCCTCCCATGTTTTGCTTTATAGCATTTTGGAAGGCTGTATTATCACGAATGTCCGAGATAATTTGAGCTACCTTTGATGCTAGACACCAAATCTTGACATACGCTGTTACCAAAAAAATCAATTTTAGTCATGATCAACACTTCTCTCTCTTTCTCTCTCTCTCTCTCTCTCTCTCTCTCTCTCTCTCTCTCTGTGTTTGTCTTTTTGTGTGTTCTCTCTCTGTCTCTCTCCCTGTCTCTCTTTCTGTGTCTTTCCCTGTCTCTCTTTCAGTGTCTCTCTTTCTATGTGTGTGTGTGTCTCTCTCTCTCTTTTCTCTCTTTCTCTCTGTCTTCCTCTCAATCTCTGTCTCTCTATCTGTGTGTCTCTCTCTCTTCTCTCTGTTTCTGTCGCTTTGTCTCTCTGTCCCTGTCTCTGTCTCTGTCGCTCTCTCTGTTTGTCTTTTTGTGTGTTCTGTCTCTCTCTCTCGCTCTCTCTCCATCTCTCTCTCTCTCTCTCTCTCTCTCTGTCTATTTGTGTGTGTTCTCTCTCTCTCTCTCTGTCTCTCTCTCTTTCTCCCTCTCTTCCTCACTCTGTTTGTCTTTCTATGTGTGTGTATGTGTGTCTCTCTTCTCTCTGTCTTCCTCTCAATCTCTGTCTCTCTGTCCGTGTGTCTCTCTCTCTTCTATCTGTTTCTGTCTCTCTGTCTCTGTCTCTCTCTCTCTCTCTCTCTCTGTTTGTCTTTTTGTGTGTTCTCTCTCTCTGTGTCTCTCTCTGTCTCTGTCTCTCTCTCTCTCTCTGTTTGTCTTTCTATGTGTGTCTCTCTTCTCTCTGTCTTTCTCTCAATCTCTGTCTCTCTATCTGCGTGTCTCTCTCTCTTCTCTCTGTTTCTGTCTCTCTGTCTCTGTCTTTGTCTCTCTTTCTCTCTGTCTTTCTGTCTCTCTGTCTCTCTCTCCCTCTTCCCTCTCTCTTGGAAGAAGATTGGTTTCATATACGTAAAACTTATGATTATGTCGTCCATCCCTAAGATGCCACCCCAAAGACGACAAATTTTGGAAGCCATTCCAGTGTCTGATAAGCACTGGATAATTTCTTATCAAATTACTAAAACTTCCTACCTAAGATATATTACTCTCATACAACAACGAATTAAAGGGCTAGAAGACTTTTGAAAACATTGTGAGGAAAGGAGAAAATGCTGGACACCAGCATTTTCTTCTTTTCCCACAACGTTTTTAATTGTCTTAGAAATAAATGACTTCATTTCAGTTATAGTTAATTTGTCGTGTACAAATACTTTTAATTTAGACAAGTCTTAAGTTTTATTGTTTTGTAAAAAGTTAAAATAGCAGAGTTTATGGAATCCTTTCGAGTGTCTAGGTACTCCTGGCGGGGCCATCTTGGTCCAATGCTCGGGTGTGGAATCTAAGATCTTGTTGCTTTGCATTCGAATTTTGCAGGACCAAACCATGGTGGAAGTGGCCTTCTGCTAGGTGCTTGTCCTAGGTCTACCGGTAGAATTTGAACTCAGGCAGTTCAGATGGATGTCTCCGTAATATGGCCTTCAACACGCCAAAAAGAAGCATTCCGACATTTGCAGTCCGCGCAGGCTAATCCGAGACGGCACTCCACGACTACGTTAGATTTTGTCCCACAGTAGGCTTGCGCAAAACAGAACATTACATAAAAACGGAAAGTGTACCTTCGGATTAGCCTGCGCGGAGTGCCCAGGCTGATCCGAGACGACGCTTTACGCAAATGTCCGAATGCTTCTTTTCGCGTGTTGTAGGCCATATGATTTAACTACCGTGAAAGACGACCTATACCAACAACAAAGCCAGAAAACAGTTGAGCTATTCTCTGACAAAATGGCGTTTAAAGTACCTCCGTGATGCAATTAACCAAGCAAGTCATCACATAATTATTGATCCATAAAATCCATTCTTTCTCGCAATGGACAGACTCATAAGGTAGAATGGCTTTGGACATGCAGAAAATTTACATATAGCAGAAAGTATCAATCCTTATCAGACTGTGGGGACTGCGCAAGTTAACATGGGTCTATACTTTTTGCGGATGCAGTAAATCTCTTTTCTCATAGCATGACTTAGTTATATTAGAAATAAGCCATGCTCCGTGAAGAGGGGGCTTTAATCATCTGCAAAAAGTATCGACCCATGTCAGCCTGCGCAGTTCGCGCAGGCTGACATGTGTAGATACTTTTTGCTATATGTAAATTTTTATGCATGTCAAAGGACCATTCCACCTCCGGGTCCATTCAATCATTAGACTAAATGGATTTTATGGATGCATATGTGATGACTTTCCAGATAAAACGAATCACGGAGATGCATTAAGCCCCCATTTGCCAAAACATGACTCTCTTAAGAATACTTTAACTCCTAGAAAGAATACTATATAAACGAAAAGGCGATAAAAACAGCACACCTTTGTGCCATGGCATGTTTTTCTTTTCATTCAGTATTTTTTTCACGCAATATCGAACAGAGAAGATCCATTTACGCTTCGTGCAATTTGGTCTCGATCTACAAGGTTAGAAAAGTAGTAAGAAGTTATCCTCGTTTATTCTGATAAGTGCGTATATTTTCTGAAATACGATTTTTCCATCATTGAAAAATCACAGGAAGTGGGAGGAGAAATTAATCCGCATGATCGATGGTAATGGTGTTGATAGACAAAAAGCAGCTCCCCAACGTGACTGGTGCTAATAAAGGCATCGCTCAATTAACCCCGATGTCCGAGTAATGATTTCTATAACGTATAGATAGTAGCTTGACAATAAACATATGCCACGTATATTTTGTTGAACTTTGTTTATTTCGATAGAATGCCTTTTTCATGGGAAAACAATCACCAAGTGTGACTTAAGAGACACTGACCCCTGATGCTAGTGCAAATGGGTTGAAGTCTTCCATTACCTAATAGTAGCGCCAGTATCTTTAGAAAAATTATTTCATGCTTTCCGGTAGGTTATCGAGAAATAACGGTGAAATATTTTTTGATATTTCATGGTTACGACCATTGAAAAATACCGATTTTATTTTCTAACTCTTCAATTGAAGGTGGAAACAGTTATTCCAGCGCACTAGTTACCTAGGTAAAATGCGCGTGCCTCTCAACCAGATGGAAATATGACGTCATTTACCCTACATTTCTTGCGCTTTACGTAATATTGTAATGCGTTGCTATGCGGATAGGGTACGCCACGGGGAATAACCGAAAGGAACTGTACTGGATTTTGATGTATGTCCCCCCCCCCCGGGTTAAAAAGCATAGAATAAACAGATTTTTTTTTGTGAAAGATCGAAATTTATTTCACCTCGTGAACATCATCGGTCATAATTTCACTCCTGGCTGCTCCACTCGTGAAAATATGACCGATGATGTTCACTCGATTAATAAATTTCGACCTTTCACCGTAAAAAACAAATATCCTCTTTATCTTCAACAACTTCAGGACTTCTTTCTTGAAATATACTATGATTGAGGAAATACACGAGAAATAGTGTTGAAAAAATCCTACAAAAGGCAATGGCCGAAATATTAAGTAAAATTAGTGATTTAATACTTTTCCTGCTAAATAAAAGAAATCAAATTTTTAAGCCAATAATAAAAATCCAAATATTGCTACTTAAAGAGTATTATTGGAGGAAATATGTCTCCTTATCGGACATTGTAGATCCAAGATCAGACTGCACGTTCTGTGCAGTCTGATCTTGATCTACACTGTCCGCAAAAAGGTCAGTGAGTCGCGCTTAGCAGCCAAACGGTTAATGCATACTGTTAAAATCTTTCAACCTTGTTCTCTCAGTTCGCGAGAGTACTTCATGCACGGATAAAACACCTTTTTTAAAAAAGAGAAAATAACCCTTTACAACTCAAATCCGAGTTTCAACGACCCTGGAGAAAATTTTGGTAACCAGCATTTTCCTTTTTCTCCACCACAATGTTTTCCATCCCCTCACGAAAAAATCCCATCATTGGTGTGAAATTGATTGAATCGTATGCAAATTAAGTTTTAAGTTGGACAAGTCGAAAATTTTGTCGTATGGTAGAGTAATTCATCGCTATATCTTACCAGTGAATCATGTTTATAACTTATCACTGAACCAGCTTTAGAGCTTATCACTGAATAATGTTTATGGCTTATCACTAAACCGGCTCAGGAGCTTATCACTGAACCAGCCCTGAAGCTTATCATTGAACAAGCTTTAGAGCTTATCACTGAACCAGCTGTAGAGCTTATCATCGAATGATGTTTATAGCTTATCACTGAACCGGCTCTAAAGCTTATCAATGAACCAGCTCTAGAGCTTATCACTGAATCATTTTTTATGGCAGATCATTGACGTAGGTTTAAAGCCCAACACTGAACCAGGCGTATCACAGAACAAGCTTAAGAATTAATCACTGAACCAGCTTTATAGCTTATCACTGAACCAGCTTTATAGCTTATCACTGAACCAGCTTTATAGCTTGTCACTGAACCAGCTTTATAGCTTATCACTGAACCAGCTTTATAGCTTATCACCGAACCAGCTCTTGAGCTTATCACTGAATCAGCTTTATAGCTTATCTCTATAACTAATCATTTAGGAATCAAGCCTTTACAGCACAATCCCGAGTTTTAACGAACTTAAGGAGGATGGCTTTTGAAGACTTTGTGGGGAAAAGAAGTTAATGCTAGTCATCAGCATCTTCTCCTTTTCCCTCATTATTTTCTACCCTTCAAGTACAGCAAATGCTTTCAATTTGGACAAGTCTACAATTTTTCTGTTTGGTAAAGGGTTGAAACATAAACGCATATGAGCCAGGCTCTGTGAAAAGGGGGCTTGATGCATCTGCGAACAGTATCGACCTAGGTCAGCCTGCGCAATCCGCGCAGGCTGACCTAGGCCGAAACTTTTCGCCATTGGCCAATTTTCTGTATGTCCAAGGACCTGTCTACCTCATGATTAAGTTGGTTGTTAAAAAAAGTGAATATTATGGATCCATAGGTATGTGATGGCTTGCTTGGTACCTTGGATTTCAGAGAGATGCGTTAAGCCCTTTTTTTTCCAGAATTGGCTCATACTAAAACACTTAGGAAAAAGTGAAAAGTTGCTCTTTCTTTTTTGACTTTATTTATTTATTTATTTATTTATTTATTTTTCAAAACAGATCTTCTACAAGGAGAAAAGAGTCCTCCACGAGAGGCTCGGACTTAATCAAACTTTATGAGACCAGCAACCGAGCGGCTTAAAACTCCACGTTATTGAGGAAGTAAATCAAAGAGCTTTGACTTTTTAAGCATCATCTTCGGATGGCCGTATTTTCGGATAAAGCATTTTTAGGCTGATGAACGAGATTAGGCCTCATTATATAGCACAGACTTGTCAGTACAAGACCAGAATAATTATAGACCTGGGCTGATAAATCGTCTTTAGTCAAGAGATTTTCTAAGTGCAGTAATTATGGTTAGAAAATTATTTCATGAAACACATCTTGACGTCAGAAAGTTTGCATGCTTACACGGAACACTTTGATATTTCCTGAGAATCACCCTAATCATGGAAATTTAGGATTGATTGATTGCTTGATTGATTGATTGGATCCTTGCTTTACCCAAAGGTACATGTTTAAGAGTGCGTAAAATAGTGCAAATATTTACTTAGCCTGGCATTCAGGCCCTGCATTTCAGTCATTCTAATAAACAGGCTACACAACTATAGTAAACCTACAGAAAAGTGTGTTTGTATTTGCATTTTATCTAAAATACAGGCGAGAATACTATATTTATGCCTACCGGTTTATCCCGACAAAACCCGACGCAACCCGGTAGGTAGCCATTGATCAACATAATCCAGTCTTTCCAATGATGTGCAAGGGTAATAGGCCGGTGACACGCTGCCTGGCTACCATAACCCTACGTTTACGCCATGTTCATGGCTTTCACGGCAGCCCCGTTTGTCCGAAACGTGGTGTGCCATGAGATTTTGTTCGTTTTTCCTCCATTTACCAAGATTAGTAGAGAAACGGGATCAGCAAACTTGTCAGACTGTGATCGCCGGGGTTGCCGTGCCAGATTTTTGACTGTAAACAAATTTTCCACGGCAGTCCCGGTGCTGATGAGAAACCTAACAGACCGTAGCAGAACGGATTGATCGTTGCGTTCTACTACGGCCTGATCGGTACCTGTGAAAAAAGGGCTTCCACGTCCAAATACGGATCGTCTCTCAGTCTTGTTATGGCTTTTTACGTGCTGGTAAGTTCTGATGCGATCAAGTTTGTTTATCCCGTTCCTCTACGTTGTATCACGTCAATCCCGTTTTGTTCACGGTTGTCAGAAACGAGGCTGCCGTGGTTGCCGGGAACATGGTGTAAACGTGCGGTAAGAGAGTATTAAAACCGGATTGAATCAAACTATTGCCGGATAACCAAGATTTTAAGTCAGCATGTTTAGTCAAGCCTATAAGATAAAAGTCTTTCTGGGTACCAGTGGATTGTCTCCAACTGCATTTCTGCCGGCGGAAGGGGAGTTAATGGATCTTCAAAAAGTATCGGCCCGTGTCAGCATGCGCAGTCCGCGCAGGCTACAATGGGCCGAAACTTTTTGCTATCCTTGGTTTGAATTTTCTGCTCGTCAAAGGACCATTCTACCTCATGATTGTGTCGGTTGGTAGACGAACTGGATTTTATCGATCCATAAGCATATGATGACATGCTTGCAATAAGATATCACTGAGATACATTAAGCCCCCTTTTGTCAGAGCATGACTCATATATGGCCTGCAACACGCGAAAAGGGGCATTCGGACATTTGCGTAAAGTGTCGTCCCGGATCAATCTGCGCAGTCCGCGAAGACTAATCCGAAACGACACTTTCCGTTTTTATGTAATTTTCTGTTTTGAGCAAATCTACTGTAGCACAAAATCTAATGTAGTCGTAAAGTGCCGTCTCGGATTAGCCTGTGCGGACGGCGCAGGATGATCCGAGACGACACTTTACGCAAATGTCCGAATATCGCTTTTCGCGTGTTGCAGGCCATATAGGACCCTAATTTGAATCGCCATTGTTCGTGCAGTTCGCACTATTTTCCATGACATCTTTGAACTTGTAAATGCATTTGAAGTTGCAATTATCCGGCTTATGCAATTTAAACAACTCTGAGAATCAAAAGAATCATAACAACTGTAATCGGCTTACGAGCTGACCGACTTTAAGAAAGATTTAGATATGGCAAGAAAAAAAAATCTAAGTGCAGCATACTAGAGGTCGTACTCACAACTCACAATCTATTTTTATCATAATCTTATCTTAGGTTTTATAAGACGAATTATCCGATGGGCTGAGACCATATGTTGAGGCCACTGAGAAAACTAGTCTTTGAATCTAGAATTAAGTTTAACCCTTGTCGTGCCGAAATTAAATTGTAGACTAGTAGAAAAATAAGTTGAGTTGCGTTTATTAGCTCTGAATGGTATTTAAATAACCGAAAGTACTAATAAAGCAGTAGAAAGTGTAAACTTTAAGATCAGACAGCACATATGTGCAGGCTGATCTTGATTTACAATTTGCAATGACGTCCACGGTCGTGAGCGGTGGGCTATGAGTTAGAACTTGAACCATTTTTGTGTACGGCTCCGCGATGAATGTCTTGCTTGGTGTTTTACATCAAAGCAACAGTATTATGTTCGTTTATCTTCAAAGTATCTCGTAGAATAATAGACATTATTCCATGCTTTTCGGTAGTTTATCGAGAAATAATGGTGGATTACGGTTTGATATTGCATGGTTAGGACCAGTGAAAAATAATGATTTCATATTTTCTAACTCTTCAATTGAAAGCGGAAACAGTAGTTTCTGCGTACTAGTTACCTATAGGTAAACAGCGCGTGCCATTCAACCAGAGGGAAATATTGCGTAATTTACGCGCATTTATCCTACATTTCTCGCGCTTTACGTAATATTTTAATGCGTTCTTATGTGGAGAAGGTACGCCGTGGGGAATTCAACTGCACTGGATTTTGACGAATGTCCCAACAAAAAAGGAGTTAGAAACATGAAAAAAATATATATTTTTTTTTTAATCGGTGAAAGATCCAAATTTATTTCATCGAGTGAACATCATCGGTAATATTTTCACTCGTGGCTGCACTAGTCGGGAATATACTATCGATAGTGTTCACTCGATGAAGTAAATTTCGATCTTTCACCGAACAAATTTAAAAAAGCTGTTTTAAACATTCTTTTTATGGTGCAACAAAGATAGGTTTAACCATTTATAGCAAACTCCTGAAATAAAACGACCCTGAAGGAGAAGGCTTTTGAAAACATTATGGGAAAAGGGGAAAATCCTGGTTACCAGCATTTTCCCCTTTTCTCATAGTACTTTCAACCCTTTCAACGATAGCTACCACCATTTAGAGCCACATCCCTTTTGCTTTAGAATTTTGACACGTCTACAACTTTGTCGTTTGGTAAAGGTTAAATTGAATGAATCAATGTTGTCATCTTTCGTTTACCCTGGTCCTAAAGAAATTTTTCTCTGAGTCCCTAGAGTTACTCGAACTTAAAAATGACATACTTCCTGTGTAAGGACAGACCTAGATATTTAAGGATAGGACACCCTAATGGGATTCGTGTAACATCGCATTTCATCGTCAAAATCGTACAAATTCGGCTAAGACTCGGGTAATCCGTAATCGATGCGGGGAACCAGCGTCTATCGCCCGATCGATTACGGATTACCCGAGTCTTAGCCGAATCCGTACATTTTTTCGGCGATGAAAGGCGATGTTACAAGAATCCCATTAGGATGCCCTATCCTTAAATAAAGGACGTTTTGGTGATCAGGGTTACCTTTAACTAAACTGCTTACGCATGAAATTTGCGGACGTAGTTTAGGTAAGCAAGCATCAAGTCTGAAATCAAGTTTCACTAAAACTGCATAGCTTTACGGTTGGAGTAAATATTTGCTGACTTTACGTCAGATCATACCTGTTGGTAAGGTAGGGATCGTTTGAGTGTTTATTCAATTACAAAAAAATGCGTAAATCTACGTAGTTTAGTGAAAAGTAGCCCTGAACAATGTTTAACCCTTTAAGCTGCTACGGGCGACTTAAGGACCTTGTGCGGACATTGTAGATCAAGATCAGATTGAACAGAAGGAGATATTTTTCCCAAAAATAACTTTGAAATAGCCATATTTCGTTGTTTTTTTTTTTACTATCGACTTGAAAGTTTCATTTTAGTTATAGAGTAGGTTAAGGCTTAATAAGTCGGATTAGTATATCCAAGATCAGGGAGCGGATTCACCAATAATTCTTTATTGTAAACTATGTCTTATTCTGGTCTAAAAATGATAACGCAATTTCTGATTGGCTAAACCATTTGGTGAAGCCAATCAGAAATTGCGGTACATTGAAATATGGAAAATTCTTGGCAATGAGACTGAGAATTATATTAAAAATGTTTGGTGAATACGGGCTTTATTCGTTCCATTGAATTTTTAACGTAATGAAAAATATGAGCCAAGCTCTGGCAAAAGGGGGCCTAATGCATCTCCGTCATGCATGGTACCAAGCAAGTCATCGCATTATTATAGATCTATATAATCCTTTTTCCGTAAAAATTGTGAGAGAAACTTGTCCTTTGACATGCAGAAAATTGACCAATAGCGAAATGTTTCGGCCCAGGTTAGCCTGCGCAGATTGCGCAGGCTGACCTGGATCGATACTTTTCGCAGATGCATTAAGCCCTCTCTTCCCAGAAGATGACTAATATATCATTTGTCGAAATTGAAAGCATTTGCATACAATACTGTAAATGAGACACAAACATTTAAATTTTGTCTTTTAGAGTGTGGAAAATTTTGTGGGTATAGAAGAAAATACTCGTCACCAGCATTTTCTCCTATACCCTCCAATATATTCAAATGTGTCCACCCATATTTTCTCTAAATCTCGGAGCCCGGCCGGATAGCTCAGTGGTTAGCGTATCTGACTTGTGACCTAGAGGTTTCGGGTTCGATACCCGGTTGCGGCGAAATTTCTTTCCGGCGATTTTTCGCCTCTCACCTCTGATGCATGTGAGAATAGTAGTCAGTGGCTTTGGAAAGAAAGTTGTGTCAGTACTGGTGTGAGAAAGCCAGGAAACACATAGGTGAGTCACTGACCGCCATGATATGACCTAAGCTGTTAAAACGGCGTTACCGATACAAAATCTAAGTCTCAGAATTATTCTGTAGAGAGTCAAAGCAGATCTTAATGTACATTTTCCATCAAAAGAATCTAGATTTTCGCCTTTTCTCGACGAAAAAGATCAAATGAAAAACTAAATTGATGTCTTAATCCCCAACATTTCCTGTAAGTTGAAAACAAGAAAAACTGCTCGTCACTCAAATCAAAGAGAATCAAATAGAAAATCTCTTGTCAAAGAGACGATAAGGCATTTCCCCTTGTTAGCAGTTTACGTCAATAGACACAGAAGTTTTATGGGGAATGGTCTCTGAGTGATTCCCGAACGCGAATTCTCCCATCATCTGGAGGGCTGGAGAAGTATTTAAGGAAGCGACTTTTTCTGCGGAAACCTCCCGAGGTCGTTAAGCGGTTTGGCATCAGTGCTGGAATACATTGTGACGTTTGGATAACGATTATTACGTGTAAGTTTATTATTATTATTATTATTATCATTATTATGAGCAATGGCTTTGGTACTTTCTTTTATATTTTTCAGACATCCTCTGTGAAAAGGGGGTTTAATGCATCTGCAAAAAGTATCGACTGATTTCAGCCCGCGCGAACTGCACAGGCTGAAATGAGTCGATACTTTTTGCTACTTTTAAATTTTCTGCATATATAAGGACTGTTCTATCTCTTGATTCAGCCAGTTGTTAACAATTTTGATTTTATGAATCCATAATAATGTGATACTTGCTTGGTATAACGCATTACGGAGTCGCACTAAACGCCATTTGCATAAAACCTTCATTGCTTATATTTTATTTCATTATTTTTTTTTTTTTTTTTTCAATTGTTTGCAATTTGTTTGTTTGATAGACTTATTTGGTTGTTTATTTGTCTGTTTGACGTCTTCGTCTTCATTCAGACACTTTTTACTATCAATCTATCGTTTTCCTCAATCTTTAGGTCCAAACAATTCAACTTTGTCATCTTTTGATATGATCATGCTCGCTAAATGAGCCAAGCTTTCGAAGCCCCATAAGACAACATTCATTCTTTCGTTCGTTCGTTCGCTCGCTCACTCGCTCGCTCGTTCGTTCGTTCGTTCGTTCTTTCGTTCGTTCGTTCGTTCGTTCATTCATTCATTCATTCATTCATTCATTCATTTAGACATGGTTTTCTACGCCTTTAAAACAGTATCTCAGTCACACCGTCAGTAGCTTTATGTCAAGGTTTTGTGTGGTATTCTTTTTCTTTCAGCGATAGGTACCACTAAGATATTAGACCCGCTCTGGCACATGGGGATTTAATGCATCACAAAACTGTTAATCCGTAAAATCCGTTTTGTCCAACAACAGACTTTATACGAAGGTAGACTGGTCATTGGACATGCAGAAAATTAAGCAATAGCAAAACGTTTCGACACAGGTCAGTCTGTGCGTTCTGCGCGGACTGCGCAGGCTCACCTGGGTCGATGCTTTTCCAGATGCATTTATCTCCCCCTTTCACATGGCATGGTTCATATACATCTTATGCACATGCTTATGTGAGAATCTGTAGTCAATTTGAACATGCGTTACATAGTTTTTAGTAACCGACCGCTACTGTCACGTAACAAAGTGCGTCGTAATAACCTTTGACAGGTTAAATGAATGAAATGAAACTTTTAGATCATTAGTAAAAACCCAAATTTGCTATTTTAAATATATTTTTGGGGAAAAAAAATCTCTCCTAATCGGACAGTGTAGATCCAAGATCAGACTGCATGTTCTGTCCGATCTTGATCTACACTGTCCGCAAACGGTCAGTGAGTCGCGCTTCGTAATCTAAGGTTTAACCCTCAACAGGCTAAATAAGTGACATGAAACTTTCAAATCGATAATAAACACCCAAATTTGCTGTTCTAAATATACTTTGGGGGAAAAATATCTGCTGGTCGGACAGTATGGATCCAAGATCAGACTGCACATTCTGCGCAGTCAGATACTGCACATTCTGCGCAGTCAGATCTTGATCAATATTGTCCGCAAGAGGTCGTTCGTCACGGTTAGCAGCCTAGAGTTAAAAAAAAAAAAAGTTTCACCTTATTTGAATTATTTTTTGGAATTTACACGTTACCAGTTATCCACATATCGTTTCATTGGCCGATGACCAAAGCAATTGATATTTTTAATATGAACAATTTGAAGCTATGGTTATAAATTTACCATGTGTTTCGTCCCTTTCAAAGCCAAATCTGAACGTATTAACAATATCTAATTGGACGTTCGCATGTCATTTTGATACGGACGAGAATAAGGTTTTATCGTCTTGTAGAATATATTTCAGCAGTGCTATATCAAAAGGGGTCTTATTGCATCTCCGTAGTCCATCATCGCATGGTTATGGATTCCTAAAATCCATTTTGTCTAACAAGTGACTGGATCTGGAGGTAGACTGGTCCTTTGACATATAGAAAATTGACCTATTGTAAAAGGTTTCGGCCCAGGTCAGCCTGCACGTATTGCGCAGGCTGACCTGAGTCAAAAGTTTTTGGAGATGCATTAAGCTCCCTTTCCACAGAAAATGATTCATTTTGAAATATTTGTATTTTTCAAGGACTTTTTAAGCATTATTGACTAGCCTAAAAGTCTTTGATTGTTAAATACTTCAACTTTGAACAAGTACCGCTCACGCCCGCTAAACTCCTTGCGTGGTAATAAATACTTAGCCGACAAGATCAGACTGCAAAGATAGTGCAGTCTGCACTTGATGACAACTGTTTCTACTGTGTCGACAAATTCTGGTAAAACTTAGGCTTTAGCGTGAAACTGCAATTCCCAAGTATTATGGTGGTTTGTTTGTTTTAAGCATTTCAAAGGTAAAAATTTCGCCCTTGTTTTCTACATTTTAAAAAAGAAGTGCATTTTTTTTTAATCCTTTCTACGCCAAAGCCGAAAAGAAGCGATTGTGCAAATGGCATAGATCAAGATCAGACTGCACAGAAGGTCTGCTTCTTTGGTCTTATCTATCAGATGTTAACCTTTCTGAGTTTCAGCGGACTGCTTTTTTTAGACGTCGAAAGAGATTCAGTTTCTTTATTTCATGCTGTTCAGTAGTTTATCCAGAAATAACGGTGAAATATTGTTCGATATTTCATGTTTACGACCAGTGAAAAATGCCGATTTTATTTTCCAACTCTTCTATTTAAGGCGGAAACAGTTGTTCCGGCGCACTGGTTACCTAGGTAAACAGCGCGTGTCATTCAACAGAGATGGAAATATGACGTAATTTACCCTACATTTTTCGCGCTTTACGTAATATTGTAATGCGTTGTTATGCGGAGGGGGTACGTTACAGGAAATTACCGAAAACAACTGTACTAGATTTTGATATAAGTCCCAGGAAAAATAAAGGGTTAGAAGAATGAAATAAATAGTATATTTGTTTTTTCGATGAAAGATCGAAATTTACTTCATCTCGTGAACATCATCGGTAATATTTTTACGAGTGGTTGCGCCACTCGTGAAAATATTACCGATGATGATCACGCGATGAAATAAATTTCGGTCTTTCATCGAAAAAAACTAAATATCCTCTCTACATATGTGATGCTTGAAAAGAAGCCTGTGACTGTTTACATATGTGATCACTAATAACGTGTCTTATCTTGTTTCAATTAAGGTCCACGTCCCCTAACTCTCATTTTTTAAGACGGAAGCTGCCGAGATTGGCCGAACAGCCTTTACGAAAACGTCGATGTTACCCGATATTTACCGATGAGTTAGTGAGTCTACGGTCCCGAACTCTCATATTAAAAGACGAAAGCTGCCGAGATTGGCCAAATAGCCTTTACGAAAATGTTGATATTTACCGATGAGTTAGGGGTCGTGATCCTTAACACTTACCGGGCGACAAAATTTCAGACTCTGCCAAATTGAGAGCGTTTCCAGACGATATACAATTCGTGTTTAGAGGGGTAAGAGAAACATTGTTGAAAAAGGAAAAAATGCTGCTTACTAGCTTTTTTTTTCCATTGATGTTTTCAAAACTTTTTATATCAGGGTCGATAAAACACAGCGTTATTTGGTTAAGAGCTAATGAGCGAAAATTTTCTGAGTTAGAGAAAAAAAAAATTTCCTATACCGTAAGATTGTACCACACGATCCCGACTTCTAATGTCCCTGAGGTAGAAGGATTTTGAAAACAATGTGGAAAAAGGAGAAAATGCTGCTTAACAGCATTTTCTCCATTTCCCACAATGTTTTCTACCCTATCAAGCACAAATTTTGTCAATTGGGCCACCTATAATTTTTCGTCTTCAAATGCTTTCAATTTTGACCTGTCTAACATTTTATCGTTTGGTAAGGAATGTACGCAGAAAGCTACGTTTGTTTCACCAACTCTTTATTCATGCAAACTACCCATTATCTTATGCAGTAATTGTATGTGTTCTTCTGTTTTCTTTCGTTTTGTTTGTCATGTCACGAACAGTCCTTTGGCGCAAAGCACTTAAAATCCTCTAACCTTTCGACCTGGCATTTTCAACGGTGCAGTTAAATGCTTTGTTTTAATGGCGAAGGTTAAAAGGCCGATAGCGCCGAAAAGTAAACAATGCCTGTGTTAAAATGCATTTAGATTTAAATTATACCCTTTAAAAGTATGGAAAAGTAACAGAATGAATTAAAGGCCCAATAGCTGCCAAAAGTAAACATTGTCGGTAATAAATTGCATTTAGTTTTAAATCATACGTTTCAAAAGAATGGGAAAGTAACAAAATTAATTAAAGGCCTAATAGCTGCCAAAGTAAGCAATGCGGGTGTTAAAGTGGATTTGAATTTAAACTATTACATTTAAAGGTATGGAAATTTTGTGATGATGATAATTCGTTATTGTACGATCGGTCCAAGTGTTAGTCGTTGGCAGAAAAATGAAATTTAAAACCAGATAAAAAGTAAATAAAAGATAGAGTGACCTGGCAATTTTAAACCTAGTCCATATGACCTTGTGGCAATTTCTCCAACGGCCGAAAATCCCTTCATTTTCTTGGGTACTGTAAGTACCGTATATCGGTTTTTTTTTCGCGTCCCAAAATTTTGAAGAGTTTGGTCAAAATCAATTTTTCACGAATTAATTGGTATGTTTCTTTTTCAAGATACCAGCATTTTCAAAGTTATTTCTTTCAATGTCAGGCTTTTCCTTTAAATGAATATATAGATCTGTTAAACACTTTGCGTCGAGAGGTTTAACTCAGGCGAGAGTAAGATCCACTCTGATGGACTCTGTTTCGTATCAAAGAGAGGATTTTCAGATAAATGAAAATTTTCGCGGATATAATTTTCGTGTGAATTACCAACTCGCGAAAATAGCGAAAATTTCCTTCCCGCGAAAAAAAAAACGATATAAATTTTATTCTCCTTCAGATCCCAAAATTCTTACTTGTCTATAATAAAAACAATTTGCAATTTGCTATCTGTCTTAGAAAAGTTATAAATTCTTATTTGCAAAGGAGAAAAAGCTTGCAAGAAACATTTTTACCTACATGTATTCCAACAATGTTTTCCAAAAGTCTTTTACCTCGGAGTAGTAAAACCATGGGAACCGTTTGGCATAGCGTTAATCCTAATCCTGATAAATAAATTAAATAAAACTTTCAAGCTGATGGCAAAATTACGAATAATTATATTTTTAGCTTATTTTTTGGAAAAAAATATTTCCTTATCGGACAGTGTAGATCCAAGATCAGACTGCACATTCTGTGCAGTCTGATCTTGATCTACACTGTCCGCCAAAGGTCAGTGATTGGCGCTCTGCATCTTAAGGGTTTATAGCCGACAAACCATCGATTTCGCCAACTTTTGCCCTCTGCTTTACATAGTTGATTGTTCTTCTGGGACAATTTCTAATGCTAATTGTATTGTGGTTCCTTCGGACTATTCATTACGCTTTGTTTATTGTCTTGTGACATTCTTATCGTTAAGTAAACGGTCTGTCTCATTTCCCACAGTTGACATCTCTTGCGACCCCCACAGTCTGGCAAAAGGACAAAACCTCCCATTGGTATATTTGACAACGACTGCTTTCATAGATTCTACGGATAACTCTGGGCCTGTTCTCACGAAATTTTCCTGGTAATATACTATTCAAAGTTTGCTAAGCACCAAGAATACTGTTGTTCATATCTTAGATTATAGTTAAATTTTTAGCATTTTTCCTTGTTGAACATTTACCTTGTGCTTTATTTATTATTGTATGTAAAGATTTTACACTTGTTATGTACTTTTTGTGATTTTATTTTCATTTTTAACGGGATGGTCAATGAAACGGTTGTTTTTCCAAAACGATTAAAAACTGAATTTGCGAAAAAAGTAGCGATTAATTTGGTATGGGCCAAATAAAGAGTATGTGACCCGTTGCTATCACTGACAGCTTGGCATCGTCTTTGCATGCCCTCAGTTAGGTTTTTGATGACCATTTGTGGAATGGAATTCCATTCCTCGACAAAGAATACACCAATTTGCTGAATGCTTTGTGGCTGGACCTGACGGGCTGAAATGCGGATGTGTAACTCATTACACATGTGTTCAGTTGGATTTAAGTCGGGAAAACAGGATGGCCAATCCATACGCTGGTTACCCTTCCTTTGCAAGTACTATTGGACAACATGGGCCGTGTAAGGACAAGCATTATCGTCCATTAAAACGAACCCATCGCAAACAGCACCAGCATATAACCTTACCTGTGTGTTGAGAATTTCACCTCGATACCGCTGGGCAGTCTATGTGCCTCGATCGAGCACAACCAGATCAGTTCGTCCATCTCAGCTTATCCCGCCCCATACCATGATAGACCCGCCCAATACCGATCATACCCAGCAATGCTTGCTGCATGAAACCTCTCTCCCGGCCTTCTCCACACTCGAACACGCATATCCGTGTAGCCCAAGCAGTATCGGGGCTCATCTGTAAAGAGGACAGGTCCCTAGCCCATTCTCCCCCAATCAACATGGTCCGTCGCCCAAGCTAACCGATGCTGACAGTGGTTTGAAGATAGGGGGATACGAATACACGGTCTTCCTCATCGGATGCCACTTTCGTGCAACCGTGTGCGTACAGTTTGAGTCGAAACTCGACCCCAGAAGCATTTTGAAGGTCAGAACGTAGTTTGAGTGGCAGTCGACAAGCGGTTTCTCCAAGAAAATCTAGAAAAAGACTAGAATAGTAAGGGTTCAAGACTTTCAAAAATAGCGAAATCACAAATCAGAGATATCGTTCCAAAAGCCTTTCCGATCATCCTTGAAAATGGCGGACATATGCCTTTTTGTGATTTAGAGTTTCTCAACTTAAAAGTCTTGAGCGCCTGGAGAGTACTGTTGTTTGTCTGGTTTACTGTGCTTACAGCAGTGCCTCACTCATATCCCGTCAACAGTTCTTTTATTCATGTGTTGCATCGATTTCCTCATTATCCGACTGGGACTCCATATTTCCTGGTCCAAAGACACTACCATTTGATAGAGGCCGCAAACTAATCATAGAGCCATGAAAACATGGGCCTGTATTCACCATTCATTCTAAATTGCATTCTTAGTCTAATTCTCAACAATATTCTTGGTAATTCCATTTCTGATTGGCTAGACCAAATGATCCGACCAATCAGAAATAGAATTACTATTCTAAACTAAGAATGGGACAATAATACAAGTCAAATTGAGTCAAAGTCAAACATATCTAAATAAGGGCCCTGGAAATATGAGTGGATTTTCATTTGGCGTTTTACTTTTCTTTTTTTTTTTTTTGAAACATTTGAGAAAAAGAGTAGTAATGATTTAAACTCATATTCTATTGTGAGAGTAACTCTTGTAATTTAACAACAAATTTGGGACTGCTCCGTTCCATTTTTTAGCACGAAATAAATCATATTTGTTGAGTTTACATCCTGTTGCTGATTGACCTTTCAATGTTACGTAGTGATTTCAATATGACTAATGAAGGTTCCCAACGGGCCGTAGAGAAAAACATGATGAAATATAAAAATATTGAATGTGTTTTCAAAGCGACATTAATTTCCCTCCCTGCATCTTAACAGAATCACGCCTCATCAGGGTGAACACTTCCTTGACTGCAGCTCGACAGAATCAGGCTGCGAGACGAGGAACAGGTCCTTGAATGCTTCTGGACGGATCAATCACCGGAGTGATTGGCACTTATCTGACTACACCTCAGCATTTATGCGCCATAACATCAAACTGCAGCATACACCAAAACGACAAACACCTCCCTGAATGTACTTCGACAGCATCTTGCGTCAAAGCGAGAAGCATGCTCGAAAGTGATGAACGTGACTCTGACTGCATTTCGACAGCAACATACACAATAAGCGACAGAAAAACATCCAAGAGCGCCAAACGACAAAGTCATGCACCAAAGCTAATAACACTTCGGCGGAAGCACTCGCAAAAGGTATCGACGTATTCTAGATCATACTTCCGTATAATGCGCCAAACCGATGTGCATATCTTTGAGTGCACCTCGGCAGAATCATGTCCAAAAAGAGGCGATTGACATATGTTTTATTTTACCTCGGCAAAACCATGGAGCAAAGAGTAGAATATTTGTTAGTTTAATAAGGGTAGGACCATGGGTCAATGCGACCGACATTGGTTAGACTATTTCTGGGTCTAGATCATTTAGCCAAATCGACGGACATGTCTTTGTTTCCTACCAGGGCAGGGCCATGGGCATAAGCGACGAACATTCTTTTGATTATGCCAAGGTAGGACCTTGGGCAAAGCGAAGGACATGTATTTGATTATAACAGGGCAGGGCACTGAGCATAAGTGATGGGCGTGTGTTTGATTATACCAGGACAGGATCATGAGCATAAGTGAAGGGCATGTGTTTGTTTATAACAGGGCAGGACCCTGGACATAAGTGAAGGGCATGCGTTTGTTTATAACAGGGCACGAGCCTAGGCATAAGCAACGGACATGTGTTCGATTATAAGAAGACAGGACCATGGGCATAAGCAACGGGTATATGTTTGATTATACCAGTGAAGGACCATGGGCCAAAGCGAGGGGTATTTTTCTAATTATACACGGGAAGGACCTTGAGCCAAAGCGACTAACAAGTTGTTGGTTATACCAGGGCAGGACCATGGGGCAAAAGCGACGGAAATATTTTTGATTATAACTGTACTAGACCATGCGCCAAAGCGACAGACATGTGTTTGATTATACCAGGGCAGGACCATGGTCCAAGTGACGGACACATCTATGATTGGGCAGGACCGTGGACCAAAGTGACGGACACGTTTTTTTATTAAACCAGGACAGAATTAATGGGTAAAATGACAAACATGTCCGTTTGATAATACCCATGCATAATCATAGGCCAAAGCAAGGAACATGTCTTTGATTAAACCAGGGCAGAATGAGGGGACAAAGCGAGGGACATGTGTTTGATTATACCAGGGCAGGATCGTGAGCCATAGCGACGGACATGTATTTGATAATACTAGGACAGGACCCTGGCTCAAATTGAAGGGTATGTATTCGAGGACCATGGGCAAAAGCGGCTGGCATTAAATTTCGTTTAATTATACCCGGGCAGGACCTTTGGCAAAAGAGAGGGGCATGTCTCTAATTATACTTGAGCAGGACGTTGGGCCAAAACGACTGACATGTGTTTTGGTTATACCAGGGCAGGACCATCTGCCAAAGAGGCGAACATGTCTCTGACCATACCTTTACAGGACCTGGGGCCGGAGCGACGGACATGTCTTTGATAATACCAGGACAAGACCATTTGCCAAAATGACATTAGGGTTTTTTATACCAGGGCAGGCCTACTGATTAAAGCGACGGATATGTAATTGGTCATATGAGAACTTCCAAATTGAAACGGATATACCTCTGATTATACCTGGGCTGGACCTTGGGCCAAAGCGACGGACATGTCTGATTATACCTGGACAGGATTATTGACCAAAATGACAAACACGTGTTTTACGAACCAAGGCAAGACTTTTCGCCGAAGCGACGATCATGTTACACATTATAACCGAAGCAAAAGTTTGTTCATAGACGGGCAAAAACATAGACCAACGTGACAGGCATATACCATGATGAGACCATGGGCCAAAGCGATGGGCAGATTTTGAATATACCGGGGCAAGATCTTGGGCCAAAGCGACGGGCTTTGTTTGTTTTTTTTTTACACCTGTGCATTGCCACGGGCAAAAGCGACGCGCATGTCTTTGATTAAACAAGGACAGGATCATGAGCCAAATCAACGGACAAGTGTTGGTTATACTTGGACAGTCCCTCGGGCCAAAGCGAGGGGCATGTCTATGATTAGCTCCGAGCAGGACCCTAGTCTAGAGCTACCTACGTGTCTCTGAATACACCTGGGCAGGGCCATGAGCCAACCCGACGTTCAAGTGTTTGACTACAGCAGGACAGAATCATGGACAAAAGCGAGGAACATGTTTTTGACAATACCAGGACAGAATCATAGGCAAAAGCGAGGAACATGTCTATGACAATACCAGGACAGAATCATGAGCAAAAGCAGGGGACATGTCTTTGACTGTACCAGGGCAGGATCATGGACAAAAGTGAAGAACATGTCTTAGACTATACCAGGACAGAATCATGGAAAAAAAGCGAAGAACATGTCTTTAACTATACCAGGACAGAATCATGGCAAAAGCGGGGAACATTTTTTTGGCTATACCAGGATTGAATCATGGGCAAAAGCAGGAAAAATGTCTTTGACTATTCCAAGCAGGATCATCGGTGTGAGAGATGGACGTCCATGTCTTTCATAACGCCTTGTCAAAACCATTATCAAAGGCGAGGGGCATGTACTTGACTGTCCTACTTCAGAGGCATGCAAGTCCGACTGCACCTGTACAGAATCATTTGCTTCTATCGCAACATTTCAAGTGCTGAAACAACGGATGTACTGGTCTTCTTTAGTCGATACCTTGCAAAATACATCGCGATAGGATATGATTAGTATTAAAGTCAAATACTAAGGGCTTTTTTAAGCAATAAAGGACACAGCTGTGATTTTTAGTAATAACATGAGAATAGGTCTAATAAGCAGTTCCTTCAATGAACATTTTTTTTATCGATTCCGACGAATAAAATGAGAAATATCGACATAATACAAGTTTACTTATCAATTATGTGAAAGCAACTAAAATAACCAATTTCTGATACCTTTCGACGCCACCGTCGTAGTATTTCTCTGCAAACACGCAAAAAGAAGAGAAATGATGGGGCAAAAAGCATTTTGCCTTTCTTTTTTAAATTTATCTCAACTGTTCTTTACCGTCTATTATGCTAAAACTTAAACTTTACTTATTGTAAGCGTTAGACCTTTTTTAGAAGCTCAAACTTAGCGATTTTGAGTTCAAGTAAATTTGGTCGCAGAACGTGCAGTTTGAGCTAGAATCTAGGCCATCTGCTGAAGCCCGTGTTTTCGCCTCTTGACCTGAAAGGGCTAAGGGTTACTTACAGGAAGAATTACAATTTTATGATTTTATAGAAATGCTCGTTTGAATGTCTTATATTGTCATAAGAAACATTGAGCTATGCTTTGTGAAAAGGGGGCTTAATGCGACTGCAAAAAGTATCGACCCATGTCAGCCTGCGCAGTCTGCGCAGGCTGACATGAGTCGAAACTTTTTGCCTTTGTCCATCTTTCTACGCGTCAAAGCACCAATCTACCTCATGATCCAGTGGGTTGTTATACAAAATGGTTTTCCGGGATCCACAATACTGTAAAGCCTCGCTTTGTATCATGCATCATGGAGATACATTAAGCACCTTTTTACCAGATCACGGCTCATTTATCACGTAACCTCTCTTGTTTTCAGTGTATAAAAGCCCTTGTGAATTTTCTCTTTTACCAACATTTTAAAAATATCTTCTGGAGTCATGGGAGCATTATGTGTTAAACCTAAACTTGCTAAGATTAGTTAAATGAGACTTTTCAAGCCGATATTAAAAACCCAAATGTTGCTATTTTAAACTTATCTTTTGTGGGGACAATATCTCCTTAACGAACGGTGTAGATCCAAGATCAGACTGTCACGTTCTGTGCAGTCTAATCTTGGTCTACACTATCAGCAAAAGGTCCTTGAGTCGCGCTTAGCAACCCAAGGGTTAAAACACTGAATTCCTACCTGTCATTTTCAAAACACCTAAGACACCAGCTTCGGTCAATTCAACTGTCAAAATTGCGCATGTCATATTCTTCGAAGATTCGACTTGTCTGCTATGACGCATCACCTATCCCATATACATGGGAAAAGTAGGGCTTACCCAAGCCTGTAAGGGCTATTTTGATAAATGGCCGGTGCATAGGTTACATACTAGCCGATCATAGCTGAATGGATCGCGCCAGGTAGCGTTTTATTGAGTAAACGTTTATTTTATTTTGAAATTCAAAGTAACAGTTGTCGTTTTGAAAAGTAGTCCGGTTGTGTACCCAGAATGCCCAAATCAGATATATGTGTATTAGTAGAATGCCATCTAGCGGAAGATAATGGTCAAAATTGATGATTGTGGTATACATAAGCTTTGTTTTATTAATAGATTTGAAATCAAGGAGGTTTATGTCAGATTCTCTGTAATTATTTTTAGCCCAAATATACACACTCGTTAAAGCAACCGAGGCCCGGTAGCTCAGTTGGTAGCGTACAGGATTTGAGAACAGGGGGTCGCTGGTTCGATCCCCGGCTTCGCCAATTTCTTTTCGAGGATTGATGATAGTCATTGCGACAGAATTCATTCATCTGTCACTGCTGACCATTATTTCGACACTGGTTATGCGGGAAAGCAGCCAGTGGCTTGGAAAGAATATTGTGCGGAGTACTGGTGAAAGAAACTCCAGGAAAGCATAGATCTAGGTGCACTGGCCGCCGCGATATACATGAAATAATCTTAAAAACGACGTTAAACACCATACAAACAATCAATAAGTCAATCTCGTCAAAGCTGTCAGAAGGTCTCAATTATGAATCTGTCAGTTTCTCATATAGATTTCGTCATTAAACATGTAATTCTTTTTATTTCATTCTCTCCGGTAGTTTATCGAGAAATAACGGTGGAATATTTTTCGATATCTCATGGTTACGACTACTGAAAAATATTGATTTTATATTCTAACTCTTCAATTGAAGGCGGAAACAGTGGTTCACGCGCACTCGTTACCTAGGTAAAATGCACTTGCCACTCAAACGGATGGAAATATGACGTAATTTACCCTACATTTCTTGCGCTTTACGTAATATTGTAATGCATTGTTATCCGGATGGGGTACGCCACGGGGAATTACCGAAAAGAACTGTACTAGATTTTGATGTAAGTCCCTTCTTACGAACAAAGTCCGTAACAAAGAAACAAATGAACAAATGCATAGCAGTACAAACCGCATCTGGCGGGATTCGAACCCACGGCGGACAAGATTCTCGCTTTTCGAGGTTTAAAAGACCAATACCATAACCACTGAGCTAAAGAGATATCTCCCTAACGCAGTTGTTAGGTATTGTATTTAAATCGGGATGAAGCCATGCATGAAGGAGTGGTCTCCCGTAACACCCTCCAAAAACGGTTAGAAACATGAAATAATTTTTTTTTCGGTGAAAGATCGAAATTTATTTCATCGAATGAACATTATCGGTTATCTTTTCACGAGTGGCGCCACTCGTGAAAATATAGCCGATGGTGTTCACTCGATGAAATAAATTTCAATCGTTCACTGAAAAAAAGAATATCCTCTATATATACCGTTGTGTTCTCTCTGACATTCGTCTATTTTTAAATTAAATTTTATTAAACTCGCCACACGCTTGCATAATACATGAACATTTTTTTTGGGCTCGTTTCATAAAACTTCATCTCAAACGCCAATTTACGTCAGATCCTACATATTATTATTTCGACGAGTCATGCTCCGTGAGAGGGCGATTTAATGCATCTGCGTAAAGTATCGAATCATCTCAGCCTATGCAATCTGTGCAGGCTGACTTGGGTCGAACTTTTAGCTATTTTCTATTGGTAAATTTTCGGCATGTCTTAGACCATTCTACCTCGTGGTTCAGCCGACTTTTAGACAAAATGCATTACTCAGCCATGTTCTGTTAAAAGGGGGCTTAATGCATCTGCGAAAAGTATCGACCCAGGTCAGCCTGCGCAGTCCGCGCTGGCTGACCTAGGCCGAAACTTTTCGCTGTCGGTCAATTTTCTGTATGTACAAGGACCAGTCTACCTCATGATTAAGTCGGTTTTATAAAAAAAAGTGGCTATTATGGATTTATAAGTATGTGATTGTTTTCTTGGTACCATAAATCACGGATATGCATTAAGCCCCCTTTTGCCGGAGTATGGCTCAAATATACATTGCTGAAAAGAATTAAAGAAACACACAAATACCGAAATTGAAAGCTCTCATTTTGCTAAACACCCAGTCTTTGTGCTCTGAAAAACCATCAACTTACATTCTGACAAGACAAAATGGCTAAATACTTTTCTTGTTTGTTTGACTTTAAATGCTGATAAGCCATGTTAAGAAAAAAATTAAGGAACTCGTTTTCCTAGTTCTTTTGTTAAACAAATCATAGTTTTCCAATCTTTTGTTGATATTTTTGTCAAATCATATGAAAGAAGAAAATGAGAATAAAGAATGAAACCTTCGGTTCTCTTAAAAGTCTGCGTGGCATATCGAAAAGACGGCTGTTACAGGAATGGCCCATGCATCTTTAGTGCAAACCAAATCGTTTTTGCCTGTTCTGAGATTTATAAGTGTTAGGACTGAATGAACTTACGTGCAGAAAATTATTTGCATTGTTTTGTACTGAAAGAATTATCTTGCGATTAAAATCGAGGACATGTGTTCCTTTAATTTTTTAGCAGTGTATTATGGAATGGCTTACTTTGTATATTATTATACTGCAAAGAAATCTCTCGTGATCTGATTGGATAATATGCCCCGAACATATATATCATGTACACTGGCAAAACCGACGTAAAAACAGTTTCCCTTTCGGGAGCCCCGTATACATGACTACGCTTTCAACACAACATCCAAAATGGCGGCGTCGATCAAGATTAACATCAAGATTATGCACCAAACTGCACGTTTTTCCAAGGTTTCAGTGACGTCAGTTCCCAGTGACGTCAGTTTTCACTGAATTGGGGCACTCAGAAGGGAAATTCTACTTCGTCATTGTACTCAATTTTTGAAACCAAAAAAACAGGTAAATTTCGCTTAACACACATTGGAATGGTAAAACTTTGCAGTATAGTAAATTCGTTGTACGGTCAGGTGGCAGGGTACTTGGAAACTTGTTCACAGCTGTGGAAAATAATGTCGCCATCTCGCCTTCGGCTGACTGTACAACTAATAATGTACTACGAATATGCATTACACCACATTTTCCTTGAGTACAGTTAATATACAGGGTGTTTCATAATAATTATATGTCTTTATTCTAAGCATGAATATTGTCTACAAATGTGAGTTTAAGATAAATGGAAAGCTACCACCTTTTTGCAGACACAATAAAATTTCATTTGATATAATTATAGTACACAGACATTACCTAAACATTCTTTGAACACTTTTTCTGACGAGTCCACTTCACAACAAGTGTTGTCATAACGTCAATTCTGGGACGTTGACTTTTTGTTTAAAAATATCTTAGGGGCGTACAGGCTTAAAGCAGCAAAATGGGTTTAGAGCAACAGAGAAATTTCACATTTAAAAAAAACTGCTACACAATGAGACAATTACCCCAAGGGCTGTTTTCAGGGCAGACGGTATAGTGGTTCCCATATTTTTTCGCATATGGCGAGGACAATGCCGACACAGTAAATAAGGAGGGCTATCTGAACATTCTGAGGAAGAATTTCATTGCAATGCCAAAAGAAAAAAATATCAACACTGAAGACACACGGGTACTAGTACATGCATTTGATTTCAGCAAGGAGGAGCCACGCAACACATGACCGGAAGCATAACTGAATGACTTTTAAAAGCATCCTGGCAAACGTTAATTTCGTTCAGGAATGGCTACAAGTCTGATTCTCCAGACTTTTTCTTGTAATGTGCAATATAAAAGGTGCACAGCCAAATGTCAGGAGATAACTAGGGCTTTAAAGTTGCAATCAAGACAGAAATTATTAAAATAGAGGGGGGGATGCACACATATAATGTAAAAATCTAACAATAAACTCGACGTCAAAATTGCTCAGAGTAGACGTCACTGTTGTAAAACTGACTTGTCAGAAAAAGTGTAGTGTATTAACTATTATGAGAGCAATGTCTATGCAGTACATATCAAATAAATTTTTATTATGTCTGAAAAAAGTTGGCAGCTTTCGATTCAGTTTAAATTGAAATTGGTGGAAAATATAGACTCTAAGAATAAGGACATGTAATATGAAACACCCTGTATTATTGTACCACGTTGTGCTTTATCATTTTCTATACATGAATAAAATATGGAAAAAAAAAATAATAAATTATGTATAAATCAATTAAGATAAAATATATGAGTTGTTAGAGTTGCTCCATTGTATATTGTTCCGAAATGGTAAGGTGAGGATAGTGCAACCATTGTGACAAAAAACGACAAAACAGCGTGATACTTGTCAAAATAAAACCACCAAGGCGAGTGCAATTCAATATTTCATCCCAGTACATATTTTAATCCCCGCCATTTGATTAACTCGTTGAACCCAAGAGTCACGGTTGTTCAATCCTTGCCAAACAACAAAAAATTAGGTCTTTTCCAGATCCACTGCAATTGCAGACGACTTAGTTAATTTTTTTTTTCTGAAAGGGTAATAAAATTTCGTGCGAAAGGAAAAAATGCTCGTTATCACCAGCATGTTCTCCTTTTCTTACTCTATTTTTAAAAGTCTACTTCCAAAACGTTGTTGAAACAAGATATCGTGCAGTTTTCAGTTTTAACTCTTTACCAAACAATCCCTGGTTTTCACGACTCTGGGAAGGATGGATTTTGAAAACATTGTGGGAAAAGGAGAAAATGCTGGTAACCAGCATTTTCTCCTTTTCCCACAATGTTTTCTACCCTATCAAAGACAGAAATCATCATTTGAGCTACATTTAAATTGTTGACTTCAAATGCTTTTGGTTTGGTCCGGTCCAAAACTTTGTCGTGTGGTAAAGGGTTAAATTTGTGGCATAGTATTTGCATACGAAAGAGTCAGCGTGGCTTAAGTGGTGAAATTGTCCCTAAAAGGCTAGGGAACTGAGGTGGGGGAAATATGTCTGCTTGACAACAATGTTTTCAAACGCTTTCTTCCACAAGGCCATTAAAACACGGAATGTGTGTTGAAGGGTTAATCTGAAAAAGGTATATTCTGTTTAAAGAGTTGTGGAAACATCGATGTCTCCTTTCTTTGTAGTTATCATGGTATTTGAAACCTGTTTTCTCTTGAACAAATTAAAAATACTTCTGCATGTGCAAAAACGACCCATCATAATTACATCTAAATTCCTAATAGAGCAAGTAAACACATGTATGTGTTTATTACTACCTTATGTATAAATGTGTATGTAACGTTATGGTTTTATTGCATGTAATGAGGGCCATTCTTCAGTTATTTCCCTTGGTTCCTCTCCAGTACTACATTGGTCCAGATAAGGGGATTACTTGGATTTTATCCTTGATTTTCTTGCACTGAATAGCTATGTTCTTGAGATATTATATCAAGTAAATCTAGTTAAATTGTTTTACAAATTGATATATATACATAGTTCCTGATGATTAAGAACAGAATTTGATTTGAATTAAATGCAGACCTTACACATACATCATAAATCATTGTTATATTTATCGCAACATCCCCAAGGGAACCAAGGATAAAAACAGAGGAATACAGGTGAAAGGACCAATCTGTTATTTGGTTACCCTCAGTTTTTATCTGGCAAAGGAGATAATTTAATTTACAGGAATGTTCCCCATTACCATTATTGTTCCTACATATATGTAGAAATTGTATTGCAACGATGAAAGGTGGCGAGTTCGAGTCTAGGAAATAAAGATTCTACTCTGGTCTGTTCTGTTCTGTTCTACAGCAGTGGACTTTGAAAACATTCTTGTAAATTGACGAATTAATCCCTTGGAGTGACTTATGTTGCTCGTTCAGACAGTATGGATCAAGATCAGACTGCACAGAACGTTCATTCTGATCTTGAATTTATTTGCACTGTCTGCTACCATAATAGAATTACATGTAGCACATTCTGGTAAAAATAACTCAAGAAATGAATTTTTCCATCCTTCAAATGCCTATTTCACTAAAGCACCGCCATAATGGTTGAGGTTTAATGCCTATTAAATATGAATAACAAAAAACAGTTGAAAAGAATAGTCGTTATGGGTGAATTATCGTTTCTGCCACAGTGTTTTCAAAAGCCGTCTTCTTTGATATGACCAAAAGCATGTTGTCTGCATGTGATAAAGTTATATTTAATTTATATAATACAGAGCCACGTTCTGAAAAAAGGAGGTTTAATGCGTCTCCGTGATGCTTAATATTAAGCAAGAAATAATAATTTTGATTATGGCTTTACAAAGTCCATTTTGTGTAACAATTGACTGAATCGTGGGGTAGAATGGTCCTTGAACACGCAGAAAATTTACAATTAGCGAAAAATTTCGACCCAGGTCAGCCTGCGCAGACTGCGCAGGCTGACCTTGATCGAAACTTTTTGCATATGCATTAAGCCCCCTTTTCACAGAATATAGCACATGTATTATACTGTGGTTAACACGTGATGTAGTGCCATCTCTCTATTCATGCTTCACAGCAGCACAGAGCGTGTCCAAGTTAATTTGTCATCCATCATTTTCTCCCCTAAATCTGAACCCTTTACCACATAATCGTGACTTATAACGACCCTGAGGATAAGAGACTTTTGAAAACATCGTGGAAAAAGTTGACAATGCTGGAAAACCAGCATTTTCTCCTTTTTTCACACTGTTCTCTACCTTTCCAAAGACAAATTTTAATCTTTGAGTAACTTCTAGTTTGTTGTCTGCAAATGATTCAAATTCGACAAAGTCTAAAATTTTGTCGTTTGGTTAAGAGTTAACTCATTACCAAACGACAAAAATTTAGGTTTGTCTAAATCGAAAGCATTTGCAGACGACAAAATAAAAGTGACTGAAAATTTGAAATTTGTTTTGTGAAGGGTAGAAAACATTGTGGGAAAAGGAGAAAATGCTGGTTACCAGCATTTTCTCCTTTTCCCACAATGTTTTCAAAAGGCTTCTTTCTCAGGGTCGTCAAAAGTAGGGATTGTGTGGTAATGGGTTAAAGCTGCTAGGCACGATCCCATGAGCTTTTGCAGACAGTGTAGATCAAGATCAGACTGCACAGAACGTTGAGTCTGATCTTGTATCTACATTGTTCAATAAGGTGAGATTAGTTGAGGCCGAAAAGATTTTTGATTTTACATTATTAGGGCTGTACTCTTAGTAGTCTACGGCCCGTAAATCTCATATTAAAAGACGGAAGCTGCCGAGATTGGCCGAATAGCCTTTACGAAAACGCCGATGTTACACGATATTCACCGATGAGTTAGGGGTCGTAATCCTGAATTCTTTATAATAGTTTAAAGATTTACACTTACCCCTCTCAACGCGAATAAAACTATCTTTAGGAGAGAGTGGATCGAGATCAGACCGCGTATATATGTAGTCTGATCTTAATCCATTCATTACACTTAATGATATTTTCTGATATTTATACATGCAAATAAGCTGAACGACATTCGTTTTTAGCTCCACTGGCCGAAGGCCAGCGAGCTATTGTCATGGCGTTGTGTCCGTCGTGCGTCCGTCAGTCCGTTCGTTCGTCCGTTCGTCCGTGCGTGCGTCCGTAAACTTTTTCTTTAAAAACTTCTCCTCAGAAACTATGGACTGGATTTTTACCAAATTTCACAGGAATGTTCCTTTGGTGGTCCTCTTTCAAATTCCTTCAAATAATTGTGTTCCATGAAGAATTCTGGTTGCCATGGCAACCAAAGTAAAAAACCTTTAAAAATCTTCTCCTCCCAAACCACTATTCGGATAGCATTATTATTTTGCAGGAATGTTCCTTAGATACAGGTTTACAGAATTCCTTAAAAAAAAAAAGATCTGTCAAAAAACATGGCTTTTATGGGAGACTCATTTTCCTTTTATGGTATAAAGTAAAATCTTTGAAAAATTTCTTCTCTAAAACTATTCATTGGATTTCATTGTTGTTTTGCAGGTAAGTTCCTATGGTGGTTGTCTACCAAATTGTTTCTTCAGTGAGCTAAAATGCAGGATTGAATGATAATTGTTAAAAACTTCCTTTCGCCATTATAGAAATATCAGGCCTGTGGAGCGATACAGGCGCTCAAGCGCCTCTAGTTGCGATAGTTATCCTGAAAAAAGGTTAAATCGTCATGATTTGTTGTTGTTGTTGTTGTTTTTATTTCTTCAAAAACGAGAAATTTTTCTATATCCAGACCGTTTTGGTCACAAGATATCCCGCAGAGAAGTTTCAAGATCAGACTGCACGTTCTGTGTAGACAGATCTTGGATCTACACTGTTCACAAAAGCTCCATTAACTGTCTTTGACACAAAAATGGTTAAATCTTTATCAGACATTAAAATCTACGACTTTTCTAAAATCAAAATATATGCAAACGACAGATAAACTGTTGCTCAATTAAGATGATGATGATGATGATGATGATGATGATAAAAAGAAGCAAAGCAGATTGTCGACCAATCAAGTGCAAGCAGCAGAAGAAGTATTAGTATGCAATTGTTTTCTTGTGTTTTGTTGTTGTTGTTGTTGTTTTAGTTTTATACATGTAGATAGTTTTTTTAGTTGACCAGTTGCGGGCGTGGAATGAACATCCCCAAGTATCCTCAAATATACATAACAAGTCCAATACTCTACCACTCGGGCTTTTCCGGCGGACGACTGGTTTGTTGTTGCTGTCGTCGTCTCCCCTCTGAATCATCGTTTTCCTACCACGAGCTGCTTTCCTACAAAAAAAAAAAACACAATTGATCGGTTTCAGTCCCCTTCATCATCCTCCGTCAAAGAGTCCATTTAAATCATACTGCTAAATATTGCGTATAAATACACGTAAACCACATAAAATTATTAAAGCCATAATTCAATGGAAAATTATTTAAAACTTCCTGGTATACTACGAGTAGTCTTCTCTATCCACTCGGTGCCAAATATGTTTGAGCCGTGCTCTGGCAAAAGGGGGCTTAATGCATCTCCGTGATGCATGATACTAAGCAAGCTTATGGATTCATAATAGCCTCTTTTTTTAACAACCGACTTAACTCTTGAGAAAGATGATGATGATGATGATGATGATGAGAAAAAAGCCTTTTGAAAACATTGTGGTAAAAGGAGAAAATGCTGGTAACCAGCATTTTCTCCTTTTACCACAATGTTTTCTACCATTCCCAAACCAAATTTCAATTTTTCAGTCACGTTTATTTTGTAGTCTGCAAATGCTTTCAATTTGGACCAGTCTATAATTTTGTCGTTTGGTAAAGAGTTAATCATGAGGTAGACTTTTGGCCTTGGACATACAGAAAATTGACTGATAGCGAAAAGTTTCGGCTCAGGTCAGTCTGCGCGGACTGCGCAGGCTGACCTGGGCCGATACTTTTCGCAGATGCATTAAGCCCCCTTTTCACCGAGCATAGCTCGTTTATAAGTGCTCTAACTGACAGTGCAGGTCAAGATCAGATTGCACAGAAAGTAATGTCCGATCTTGTATCTACACAGTCCTCTTTCATCCAACCTAACATTTACCAAACCTCCTGCAGGTACTGAATTTGCATACATTTGCATCGGAAACTGTATTTCAAACCTCGAGAAAAGGTTGGATGAATCATAAAGGTGGAAAATTTTATAGTAACGATTTAGAAGATCTATCTGCGTTCTCGATTCTTACATTACCCAGCTTCAGATGACTTTTTTTTTTATCTTATTGCAGTAGAAAACTTTTGAAACATCACGATAAACGGTTGATTTAGCACCCTGGGGGTTACATAATGATAACAATGAGGAATGATGAATGATGATGTTCAATTATAATTCAAAACAAAAGCACTTTTTTTACAAGGGCAATACACCAGATTTCGACCCATTACCCCCCGTCTCTTTGAAAGTCGAGGAAAAATTAAGTTGATATTTTGTAAAGAAAAAAGAATGACGTGACAATTTACCTTTGCCGTGCTGCTTACAAAGCGACTCGCTGACCTTTTGCAGACAGTGTAGATCAATATCAGACTGCACAGAACGTGCAGTCTGATCTTGAATCAACACTGTCCGATAAGGAGGTATCTTTCCCCAAAATTACCTTTAAATAAGCAAAACTTGGGTCTTTTACTGTCGGCTTGAAAGTTTCATTTAAAGTTATTTAGCAGGATAGGCGTTAATAATGCGAGATAAGAAAAAAAAAAAGAAATGTTGGAAGAATACCTCCAGTGAGACTCGAACCCACGACCCTTAAAAAGGAAAAGCCATCACAGGAGACTGCCAGGCAGCTTGCCCCCCCCCCCCCCTTTTTTTTTTTTTAAATAAAGAAATGGCAGGGGCATAGCTGTATGGACGCAAAGATGCAATTGCATACACTTTGCAAAAATTGAAAACACAAATTTGCCAAAAGTTGTCACCAAAGGCCATCGCCTGCAACACGCGAAAAGGGGCATTAGGATATTTGCGTAAAGTGTCGTCTCGGATCAGCCTGTGCAGTCATCGAGAGAAGTCCGTTTCATATATTTCGCGCTGATCCGAGTTTGCGGCATTAAATTACGCACTTATCTTAATCCTGCAGCTACTGAGCGTGACTCACTGACCTTTTTCGGACTGTGTAGATCAAGATCAGACTGCACAGAACGTGCAGTCTGATCTTGGATCTACACTGTCCGATAAGGAGATATTTTTCTCCGAAAAATTAAGTTTGAAATAACATTATTAGGGTTTTTACTATCGACTTGAAAGTTTTGTTTGACTTATTCAACATGATAAGGGTTAAAACTACACAACTTTACAAGAGGAAAATATTTTCTAATGGTACGTTTGAACGTGGCAACTTTTATTACGCCATCGGGAAATAAACAGGAATTGTCTATAAAGCTAAAATTAGCTCAGCCATCCAAATAAATCGTTTTGTTGAATTTTCAAGATGGCGGAATTGCATTTTATCGTAAATTATAAAACAAATGGAAATTTTGCAGAAAATTAATTTTATTTTTAATTGTGTTGAAAACAGGATAAAAAGGGGGCATTTCTCTTTCTATACCGATATGCAAAAAATTGTAAGAACAGGAGCTAATGTTTTTTCCAAGTAATCTCTGCTTATTTTAAAAAAGATTTGAAAAAGCGGCCGTCTGCACGTGCTATGGACGTTTAAATTACTTGGTAATATATATTATGCACCTTTTTGTTCTACATGAAAAGGAAAAATGTCAGATGTGTTTTAATCTAAAATTTAAAGATTCCAAAATGAAAATTGGGCGCGTGAGCCGCATAAAGCTATCATTCCGAACAGGATGATAGCTCATTATGAATAATTTATCCATTTATCACAACAGTTTCAAAAGTAATCTTAGACAAAAACGTCAGAATATGCCTTTGTGCATTTTGATTAAGCCTATACCACATAATGCCGACTTTCAACGACCCTGTGAAAGGAGCCTTTTGAAAACATTGTGGGAAAAGGAGAAAATGCTGGTAACCAGCATTTTCTTCTTTTCCCACAATGTTTTCTACGCTACAAAAGAAAAGTTGCACCATTTGAGCCACATTGAAATTGTGGTCTGCAAATACTCTGAATTTAGACAAGGTTAAAATTTTGTCGTCTGGTAAAGGATTAACTTATGCTTAATTTACGTCACGCTACGGTTTATTAATAGAAAATCTTTGAAAATAAACGCGTATTCTAACATGACACGTGAATTCGGCTCAATAAACACAGTGCAACGAAAGCGTGGTAAAATTAAGAAATAATCTTCTTTCTATCGTGGTTTATCGTTCAATAAACCACAGTTGTGAGTTATGAGGCACAATAAATAATCCACGACGGCGATAGCCCGAGTGGTTTATTCATTGCGCGTCATAACTCACAAAGTGGTTTATTGAACGATAAACCACGATAGAAAGAAGATTATTTCGATTCTAACATGACCAACTCTTAATGAAAGGAAAACAAGTTCATATATAGAGTAATAACGCGGATGCAGATTATATTCCATTGAATAACTTACTTACTTTCACAGAATGACGTCACTCTATTTAGAATGACGTCACTCTGTATAGAATAACGTAGATTTTACCACGCTTTCGTTGCACTATGTTTATAGTGCCGAATTCACGTGTCATGTTAGAATCTACGTTATTCTATGAAGACTGACGTAATTCTATATAGAGTGATGTCAGAAAAAGGAGTATTATTGAACTACTTTAACCGATCCACTTTTTCCTTTTTTCTTCTTCTTAGAATTATCTTTCATAAATCTAAAACCACTATATTCTCGTTACGAAGGGAGATAATAATTACCTCCCTTTTCAGGAAACTAACAAAAGTATCAACAAATAATTTCAAGATAGACATCAAAGGAATTTCTGGTCGGTTTAAAATGTGCAAAAGTATTTTATCAGTATAAATCCTTATTTATCAACTAACAAGAAATTTTATGCCATGTTGCACTAGAAGCGTTAGGGGTCTACTACCTTAAATCGACACTGTCCTATAAAGTGAGAACTTAAAGGTGGCCCTTCAGATTTTGGGACGAAAGTTTTACAAAAATACAAAAAAATCATTCTTATACTCCCAAAGCCTTTTAATTTTCATTCATAAAACCCCAGTAGTCGAAAACCATCCGACAACAAGAGAAATTAGAGATTTACTACGGCCCAGGTCGACACCGACGGAAAACACGTTCTATTTTTACATGAGCAACTCGCTCATTTACATACCGGAAATACAAAGACAAAGCTTCAAAGATAGCGTCCGAAGAAGACATTATGGACAATAATTACATGTTTGTTATGTCATGGAATTTAAGCGTCATTAGTCACGTGCCAGTCACTTGACATTCCCACAATGCTTTTTTGATTTCTGGCGCGAAATCTAAAAATACCTTAAGAGGCTACGTAGCCTTTTAAGGGAACACCATCAAAAAAAAATTTTTTTTGTAATTTTAAGAGTCTTAATTATTGATGATTTGTATTGTTTTTTCATATAAATTTCAGTGATATATATTTTTTTTAATTTGGTGAGATGTGAAAAATCTAAATACCCACCTTTAAGGCACAGGGGAAATATAGTTTTTGGTGCATGTCCCTGGGGAAAATACAATCTTGCATCTTTATAGTATTTTATCATTCATTCTTATTGCAAAACTTAATCCTGATTCTGCTATATGAGTGAAATGAAACTTTTAAGGCGATAGTAAAAACCCAAAGTTTGCTGTTTCAAAGGTATTGGTTTGGGAAAGATATCTCCTTGTCGGACATTGTAGATCCAAGATCAGACTTCACTTTCTGTGGCTATAGCTCCCATCTATGTTTACCAAATGACCGGGTTGAACCGGATCAAGCTGATTGACCGCGTTGGACCGGATGTTCCACTGACCTTTTGCGGACTTTGCAGATCAAGATCAGACTGCACAGAACGTGCAGTCTGATCTTGGATCTACACTGTCCGATAAGGAGATATTTTTCTCCGAAAAAATAAGTTTGAAATAATATTATTAGGGATTTTACTGTCGGCTTGAAAAGTTTGAGACCTTGTATGCAGCAACCAAGTAACAATTTTACCAGATAAGTTTATATTCACTTGCCTTTGCTAGTTTTTCAATACTTTCATCTTGATCTCTTTGATTTCAAGAAAAGAATGTTGTATATTTTTTTTGCCTCTATTCTGACTATTTAAATCCGTCTGAAGTAGGTTCGCATGTTACAGGCTTTCTTAACATTAGCACTTGATATATACTTCGTACTACTTTCTTTCGTTATGTTTGATATACTTCTGTACAATATTGTTAGAACTAATTTTGTGTTCATATATATGGGAGGAAAGGAGCCTATGTACAAACAGACAGAATAATATTCTAAAACATACATGTATTTCTGCAATAATTTACTTATCCGGTTTTGTTCAGAACTTCCATGATCTAAAATAAATGGACCAGTGAAATTGGAGCACAAGAACTGGATGAAATTGTGTTATCAATACTGTCTATTTGGTAATTACATTATTTCGTACATGTGCATCATTTCTTTTTTAATTTCCTTTTCCCTTTATTTTTCCACCTCTCTCGTTATTCTTGACATTTCCTAAAATCGTATAGTTGCTAACAAAAGTATACTTATTGTGTGTCCGTGACCTGTTCCATGTGAATCACTTATACTTTTATAACAATGAAAAACAAAGAATTAGATCTATGAATATGAAAAAAAAAACATTTGTATCCTAAAACTTGTTTTTATGCCACAGGAAAAAAATTGGAATTTTTGGTTTTGTAAATAACTGTTTCTCGAATTTCGTTCAACAACAAAGACTTGCACCCTTTGTTTAAACCTTTACCAAACAGTCCCGACTTTTTCTCCTTTTCCCACAATGTTTTCAAAAACTTTTTTTCATCAGATTTGTTAAAACTCCTGATTATGTGGAAAAAGACTTACAAAGATTTAGTTTATATTGTGGCAGTGGACAATATAAATATATACCTGCTGACCGGCATCATCTGGTTTTGTTACCCCGGAGACAAAATAAGTTGCAGAAAGTCTTTTGTTTTCTTTTGCTGGTGACTCTCCTTTCTCGCCATTTTTTTTTTGTCCTTTCAAAAACGAATTTGATCATTTCAGTCACATTTCATTTCTCGTCTGCAAATGCTTTCAGTTTGGACAAGTGTACCATTTGGTTGTCTTAGGCAAGCATTTCAACGTAAATAAGACACGGTATTCTTTCAGGCAGTATAGATTTTTTAATGCTTTTAACAATCGGTAATATTTTGATCTTGTCCAAATCTTAACCCCTAGACTGCTAAGAGTGACTCACTGACTTTTTGCGGACAGTGTAGATCAAGATCAGACTGCACAGAATGTGCAGTCTGATCTTGGATCTACACTGTCCGATAAGGAGATATCTGTACCCAAAAAGTGACTCTGAAATAGCAATATTTGGATTTTTAGGCCTACTATCTGCCTAAAAATTTCATTTTACTTATTTAGCAGGATAAGGGTTAAAGACACATCTTTACAGCCAGAGAGGAAACAGACAGTGTTATAATCTAGTCAGCTGTGTAAACGTAGATTAAAAAATCAATGGGGTAAAGAAACTGTAGGGATTTGTCGTCGATTTAAACCGGAAACTGTGGTTGTTATGTCTATGGCTAGCCGCAATAGAATGAAATGCATTTTCTATCTGCCGTAATCTGTGCAACCTTGCAACCATCAGGGGCAATATTTGGCATGAAGATACAAGAGTGATTATAGTTTTATAAAACAATGAAAAAGAAAAAAATGTTAAAAACTGGATGAAAACGAGTGAAGATGTATGTTTAAGTATTTGTAGGCGACAATTCAAATGTAACTCAGTTAGAGAAAACTGTATTAGAAAGGGTTAAATCATTGTGGGAAAAAAAGAAGAAAATGCTCGTAACCAGCATTTTCTTCTTTTTTTCCCCCACAATGTTTTCAGAAACCTTCTTCCTCTCGGTCGTCGAAATTCGGAAATGTGCAGTAAAGGGTTAAATTACCTCTGTTATGACGAAAGAAGATATTGAAATAATGGTCAAAATGTGTTGTATCAATTATCCGTCTTTTCATTTGGGAAACACGATCCACGTTTAGAAAGCTTATTAGACGAAAACGCCCATTTTGATTGCTATCGAAATACCAATAAAGCATTTCCGTCTAATTTACGGAGTGTGATTAAAGTCTTTGAACGCTTTGCGTGTTCCATGTGACTTTTGAAGTAAATTTGCCAGCAGTCGAGATAAGAAATTCAGACTGCTCAGCACATGCAGACTAAAACTTTGTTTAATATGTATATTTTGTTCAATATGTTGGCCAAGCATACTTAAAGACCCAGTAAAGGCCAAAATATCAAAGCAGGTGTCATAATACATTTCAATTTAAATCATACCATTTAAAAGTATGAAAAATATTGTGGAAATGACAGTCTGTTATCGTGTGGTCGGGTCATATGTTGGTCTCTGGCAGAAAAAAGAATTTTAAAATCAGGCAAAAACTAAACAAAAGACACAGCTACCTGGCAGGTTTTAAACTAGTTTTGAAATTAATTTCTCTGTCAGCAACTAACACTCGGACTGACCGCACAATGACAGATTGTCATCTTCACAATAATTTCTATGCTTTTCAATGGTATAATATAAATTGCATTTGAACACCCGCTTTTACTTTTGGGCTTTATTGTTACTTTAAGAAGTTACAAAAGATTGACTTTTTCTGTTTTTGTTCTTTTGGCTGAAAAGTGTAAATGTTTCATTTTGCGTGGCACTGTATGTGTTAATTTTCGAACAAATATTTTTATGTTCTTTAATTTTAGCTGAATCATAACTACTCACATATAGAAACAAAATGAAACAATGGAAAATAATTTAGCTATGCTCTGTCAATAGGGTACTTAACGCATTTGCAAAACGTATCGACCCATGTCAGCCTGCGCAATCCGCGCAGGCTGACATGGGTAGAAACTTTTTGCTATCTGTAAATTTTCAGCATGTCCAAAGACCATTCTAACTCTGATTCCAGTCGGTTGTCGGACAAAAATGATTTTATAGATCCACACTGATAAAATAAATTGCTTTGTATAATGCATTTTGGGGATGCATTAAGCCTCGTTTTGCCAGGGCATGGCTCAATTTGCTTGTTTGATATCCTACATCGTTTTCAACCCTTTGACAGTTATGTCATAATGACGAAGCGTTTGTCCCTGCATTCCTTTAGTATTTGTCATTTAGCACGGAAACTGTTGCTACTATCGAAACCGCTGGCTGCTTTTCCCAGTGAGCTAAATCGCAACTGTTTGAAGCAAAGAGAGAAGAATGGATCCCGCTACTTGACTTTCATTTATTCACAAAAAATGTTTTCACAGAATTGGTTTTTGAAGTTCGTCCCCCCTCTACTATTAGCCTGTCTTTGTATTAGCAATATCACTCAGCTGAAAAGGATTGACATAGAAAAATTAATCCAAGAGGTATTTAAAAAGAAAATACTTTAATGAAATTCCTTGCAATAAACGCAAATAAACCAGTAAACACGTACAGAGTGAAAAATGCCGATTTTATTTTCTTACTCTTCAACTGAAGGCGGAAACAGTAGTTACTGCGCAATAGTTACCTAGGTAAACAGCGCATGCCACTCAACCACATGGAAATATGACGTAATTTACCCTACATTTCTCGCGCTTTACGTAATATTGTAAAGCGTAGTTATGCGGAGGGGGTACGCCACGGGGAATTACAGAAAAAGAACTATACTGGATTTTGATGTAAGTTGCCCTTTTCCCCCCCCCCCCAAAAAAAGGGGGTTAGAAGCATAAAATAAAGTGGGGTTTTTTTTGTGAAAGATGGAAATTTATTTCATCTAGTGAACATCATCGGTAATATTTTCACGAGTGGTGCAGCACTCTATCCTTACTGACACAAATCCCATCACTTTTGACACATTTGATTTGTCGCCAATACTAGTGCTTTGATTTTGGACCAGTCTAACATTTTGTCGTTTGGTAAAGGGTTAACCGTTCCGGAATAAAATGTCAATAATTGCAATATTTTATTTTGAAAGTTGTAGGTATATAATAACGGGAATTTTATGTTGGCGTAACTTTCGAAGTGCTTGTTTTAGAATTCGAGCTCAGGAAAGTTACTAAAATACATGTATATATTATTCTATATTATTATTCACTGTGGACGAAGAATTGTTTAAAATTTATTCGTATCTCAGTGTTTGTAATATAGTGGCTATTGTGTTTATGTTAAGTAAAATGTTAACTGAAATAGATTTAAACGGTCTGAAAAACAGAACTTGCGGTTTCTTAACCCCTATCCTTCTAAATAAATTAAATAAATATTTCAGGCCGATAGTAAAAACCTGAGTATAGTGTTATTTCAAAGTTAATTTTTGGAGAAAAATATCTCCTTATCGGACAGTGTAGTCTGATCTTGATCTACACTGTCCGCAAAAGGTCATTGAGTTGCGCTTAACAGCCTGATTGATATACAGTTTCGAATTCAAGTCCCAACAGTTTGACGGCAGTTTGACGGCTTTTGAGTGCAACGTGTAAAAAGGAGCGGTAGTTGGTTACAAACTTTTTCTTAAAATAGTAGCATGTACCAACGTGTAACCGTCCACCAAACATTCCGAAGTTAGAATGACACTGAGGAAGAAGGCCTTTGAAAAAGAGGAACAGAAGAAATAGCTTGTAGCAAGTATTTTCTTTTTTTCCCTCAACGTTTTCTTCCCTTCCGAAAACAAAATTTTATCGAATGATCCACGTTTAATATGTCTTCTACAATGTTTTTTCAGATTTTGCAAGTCTAAAGTTTTGCTCTTTGGTATATACTAGTAGCTAAAATAGACTTTTTTTTTACATTTTTTAATCTCTTTCTGTTACATTTTTCTCTTTTGTTGCACTATTTTTAGTTGACGATGATTAATTCCGAAAATAGATTGTATTTTACGTTCGTTTTAGAATGTTGCAAGCTTTGAAAAAAAACATCCAACACAATAGATCTAAATGTAATAATAATTTCATGTTAACATTTAGAAGTTTATGATTTGAATCTATAACAAGTTTTACGTCATGTTATATTCATTTTTCTATTTTCGTATGATTATTTATTTTTTTTAAAAAAGCCTCCCCATAAATCTGTGCTGTGATATCTTTATTTTGGAGAAAGGGGAGTTAGAAAAATAACCAGACATTTTTTTCTGAAAATTGGTTATAGCTCTTACCTTATCATGGACTCTTCTCTTTTTGACATTCATGCACTTTTATAGTTTATTTGTGGAAGTATACAAAAAGAAATATCTTCTATATACTTTTTCCAGCCGTCCATCAAATGTCCAGACTTAAGACGACAAGTTGTACACCAGGCACGAAATGTCATCATGTGGAAACGTCGGACTGAGATATAGAGGATATTTGTTTTTGTCGGTGATGTTCACGAGATGAAATAAATTTCGATCGTTCAACAAATGTTCTTTTTATTTCATGCTTCTAACCCCTTTTTGGGGGGAACTTACTTACATCAAAATCCAGTACAGTTGTTTTCGGTTATTCTCCGTGGCGCACCCCTCCTCATAACAACACATTACAATATTACGTAAAGCGCGAGAAATGTAGGATAAATTACGTCATATTTCCATGTGGTTGAATGGCACACGCTGTTTACCTAGGTAACTAGTGCGCAAACTACTGTTTCCACCTTCAATTGAAGGGTTAGAAAATAAAATCGGTATTTTTCACTGGTCGTAACCATGAAATATCGAACAATATTTCACCGTTTTTCTCGATAAACTATCGAAAGCATGAAATAAATTGCAATATATTATATATATTTCTATGAATGAGACCAACTTCCTTGTTTGACAGGAGTGTACATCCGGTCTAGCTTTGCCACGATTATCGAAAATTAAGGAATGAAGTTGTTGTTGTTGTTGTTGTTGTTGTTGTTGTTGTTGTTGTTGTTGTTGTTGTTGTTGTTGTTGTTGTTGTTGTCGTCGTCGTCGTCGTCATAGGTATGTAAAAAAAACTAATCACACTGTACGAAGCGGTTTCATACAAAGGTACGATTAGGTTTTTTTTTTTTCATACCTCCATGAAAACAAACAAAAAATAAAATCTCCTCATTCCTTATAGATCTAATTCAATATCACAGACAACAAAGACGCACAAAAATGAAAACATTGTGACTACTTTTTCTTTTTAGTAAATCTAATATTGCAGTCTCTACCTTCTAATGCGTATTTCATTGATAAAAATTTTCATAGCGCGGAACAACGGCTCCCTCATGACGTAAAAATGTGTCATTCATGACGTCATTGTAGCATTGAACATTGCAGAGTTGGCAGATCTATTGAAGTTAAAAGTGCTAGAAAAAAGTTGAAATTTAGATAACTCGCACCAAGTAAACTGACAATAAGTTTTAAGTTTTCTCTTAGACTTTATGAATTTGTTGGATGTTTTTTTGTTTTTTTTTTTTCAATTTATGAGCTCTATTCACAGAAAATAAAGTTAGCCAGCATTTGAACTTTGGACTCGGTATAAATCTAGAAAGAAAAATATTATGAAATCCCGTATACATGTTTGTTTACATTAGGTTGACAGCAAAAATAGTTCCGGCATTGCATGATTCTTTTATTTTTATATGGAGCTTTGAAGAAGAAAAAAATCAGCCAATCAGAACTCGCCAATCTTCACGAAACTACTAATACTGAATTATTTGACAGTGAAATCCAAAGTTCGTCAACTTATAAGCCCCTTACAGAACAACCCCGTAATTTATCGAGCCTGAGGAAGACAGCTTTTAAAAACATTGTGTAAAAAAGGAGAACATACCGATGACCAGCATTTTCTCCGATTCCGACAATGTTTTCTACCCATTCGAAGAAGAAAAAAAAAAACATCATTTGAAGCACATTTAATGATTCATCTGTAGGTCTAATTACTTCCAATTTTGTTAAGTAATATTTCTTATCTCGTAAAAGAAAACTTGGTTAATGTCAATGGCAAGGTCGACTATAGTAATTTTCGTGTAAAATATAAGCCATGCTCTGGTAAAAGGGGGCTTATTGTATCTCCGTGATGCATGATACCATGCAAGTCATCACAGTATTATACATCCCTAGAATCCGTTTTGTATAACAACCTACTGAATCTTGACGTGCACTGGTCCTTTGACATACAGAAAATTGACCAATAGCGAAAAGTTTCGGCCCAGGTCAGCCTGCGCGGACTGCGCAGGCTGACCTGGGTCGATACTATTCGCAAATGCATTAAACCCCCTTTTCACAGAGCATGACTCATATAGATCAAGTTCACAAAACCTGTGGTCTGCATTTGGATCAACCCTTCCGCTATCTGTGACCCACATAACTCTTAACATGACAGCAAACTTTTAGGTTCGTCCAATTCGAAAAATATTTGAAGACGACACATCAAATGGACGCAAACGATCGACTTTATGTTTAAAATGATAGAAAACATTTTGGGAACATGAGAAGAAGCATTTTTTTCTCTTTTTTCCACGATGTTTTTCAAAAGCCTTCCTTCTCAGGGTCCTTAAAACACGGGAACATTTGGTAAATAGTTTATATTTGTGTCAAAGGGCGTTTAAGTACCTGCAACAAGTATCGACCTAGGTGAGCCCGCGCAGTCCGTTCAGGCTGACCTGAGTCAATATTGTTTGCTTTTGGTAATTTTTCTCCATGATAAAGGACCAGTGTACCTCATGGTTCAGTCGGTTGTTATGTAAAATGGGTTTTATGGTTCCATGACAATGTGACGATATGCTTGGGACTAAACACCTCTGAGATGCATTAAACCCCCATTTGCCAGAGTGCAGCTCATACATTCATGCAGTTCAACGGCAATTTTACATTTCCTAAAATGTTAAATTTGTAATATTTGGCAATAGGGAATTAATTATCTGAGATAAATTTAGAAATTCATAAACCTGATCTAAATACCACAAATTTGCATCTCTGCCTGAAAATAGAAATTTTGAAAATTAATCTTACTTTATTTATTCAGTCATGCAAAGGTTATGGAGACGTGGAAATTATGAAGACAAGAAATTTAACCTTTTTGGGCACCATAGGCGAAAACGGTGACTTTTGCGGACGGCATAGATCAAGATCAGACTGCACAGAATGTGCAGTCTGATCTTTGATCTATACCGTCCGCTTGTTTAGTCAAGCCTATACGATCAAAATATTTATAAGTTTCAAAAGAGGTTGAGTTTATTTATTTGGCGCTGGAGTTAAGTTTACATTATAAAGCTTTGACGTTTCAAACAAAAACTTAGAGATAAGTTTCGAGAAAAACATAAATTTATATCTTGCAGGAAATATCATCATTGCGCAGGCTGACCTGGGTCAACCCTTTTTGCAGAGGTCTTTACACAGACCACGGCTATATTATCAAAGTAATGCCTTTCGAAAAAGATAACTTTATGCATCTGCAAAACGTATCGACCCTTGTCAGCCTGGGCAGTCTGCGCATGCTGACCTATGTCGAACGTTTTTTTGCTATCAGTAAATTTACTGCATTTCAAAGGACCATTCTACTTTATGACGCAGTTGGCTTTAGACAATATAGATCATTATTTCATGCTTTCCGGTAGGATATCGAGAAATAGCGGTGAAAATATTGTTCGATATTCCACGGGTACGACCAGTGAAAATACCGATTTTTATATTCTAGTTACCTAGGTAAAATGCGCGTGACTCACAACCAGATGGAAATATGACGTCATTTACCTTACATTTCTCGCGCTTGACGTAATATTGTAATGCGTTGCTTTGCGGAGAGGGTAAGCCACGGGGAATAACTGAAAAGACTGTACTGGATTTTGATAAAGTTCCTCCCAGAAAGGGCTAAAAGCATGAAATAAATAGAATATTTGGGTTTTTTTTTGTTTTTTTTTTTCTGTGAAATATCGAAATTTATTTCATCGAGTGAAGATCATCGGTAATATTTTCACAAGTGGCGCAGCACTCGTGAAAATAGTACCGATGATGTTCACTCGATGAAATAAATTTCGATCTTTCACCAAAAAAAAAAAACAAATATCCTCTATATATTATGAAAGGACTTGTTTTTTATACTTCATTACGAAGATGCATGGAACTCCCCTTCTCTCAGAGCCGCTGCTAAGAGCATAATGTTTATTCTACAGAATAACTGTGCCGTTTGTATTCAGGCTTTGACTTACTCATGCCATTTCTTAGGTATTACATCCTGAACAAATTTATGGAAATTGAAGCATATGAAAAAAGGAACAAATGGTCTTCTCTTAACTCTTTCCAAATATATAAACTCGATCCTTTTCGCTGCCTGAAAATAGAATCCACTGAGACTCAGAAAGACTTTTGTCTCATAGGCTTGACTAAACGAGCGGACGGAATAGATCCAAGATCAGACTGCACGTTCTGTGCAGTCTGATCTTGATCTATGCCGTCCGCAAAAGTCCCTGTTTTCGCCCTATGGCGTCGTCAGGATTAAACATAGCTTATTCGCCCTACCATCAAAAAAAAGAAGAGATTTTTAAGAAGACCACCACGGACAGACATGAAACCTAGCACATGTTTGATTCTATAAAAAGACAGTCAAGTATGCCCTGTAGGTAATATTAGCCTTTGTTCCCGAGAGTAAATTTTCAGCATTACTGGTAACCTTTGCGTCAAGCCCTTTCCTGAGCGAGACAGCTTTTTAAAACCGGAAAAGAAGGAAATTCTGGTTGCTAGCATCATTCTGCTCTTCCCAGAATATTTTCTGTACTTATAAGGATAAATTCTATCATTCCAGCCATATTTTATTTGTCGTCTGCAGCTGGTTTCAATTTGGACAAGACTAAAATTTTGTCGTCTGGGAAAGAGGTAACGCTCTGTCTGCCCTACAGGTATGGTACTATAGAACTAATTGTCTATGGACGAAAGCAATGAAGTTTGTCCTGACAATTTACCGGGTAAATGAAATTGATGATCGCTCTAACCTTTCACAAAATGACAAAGTTTTAGACTTTCCAAGATTGTAAGTTTTTTTAGCAGATTACTAAAATAAATGTGACTCAGTGTGTAGAATTACCTTTGAGAAAATGGAAAACATTGTGGGGAAAAAGGAGAAAATGCTGGTAACCAGCATTTTCTCCTTTTTCCCCACAATGTTTTCAAGAACTTCATTTTTCCTCATGGTAGTTTAAAATGGATGAACGTTTAGGGAAAGGAATTAAGTTTGTGATCTGTCAACTTGAGAACCAAGACTTAGCTATTGACAAAATTATTTTTGACGTGAAGAGTCTAACTTCAATTTTGAGTGACATCTCTTTGGAAAAGGTTAAAAGGTCAAGATGAATTGCCTTAGATATACCGATGGCGTCGTTTCGCGCTGCAAAAAGTCACGGTTTAAGGTCTACGGCCCCTAACTCTCATATTAAAAGACGAAAGCTGCCGAGATTTGCCGAACAGCTTTTACGAAAAAGTCGATGTTGCATGATATTTACCAATGAGTCTACAACTCTCATATTAAGAGACGGAAGCTGCCGAGATGGCCAAATTGCCTTTACGAAAACGTCGATGTTACACGATATTTACCGATGAGTTAGGGTCGTAGACCTTAAGCGTCCTTGGGACCAGTTAAAGGTACTGTAACATGATCTAGCCTTGCCAGCATTTTCTCCATTTTCCACGTGTTTTCAAAAATCTTCATATTCAGATAGGCTTAAAAGTTTGAAAAGTGGATCCCCACATTTTAAATGCCAGCCCGAGTAGCTCAGTGGTTAGCGTATCTGACTTGTGACCTTGTGGTTGCCGGTTCGATACCAGGTTTAGGCAAACTTTCTTTCCGGCGATCTTTCGCCTCCCATCTCTGATGCATATTGGAAAAGTAGTCAATGGCTTGAAAAGCAAGTTGTGTCAGAACTGGTGTGAGAAAGCCAGAAAAAAAAAAAAAAACATACGTAGGTGCACTGACCGCCGTGATATGACCTAAGCTGTTGAAACGGCGTTAAACTCCAGTATAAAACATACATTTTAATGTTTCGGCTGCAAATGCTTTAATATTGACGAGTCTAAAAATTTGTTCAAAAGGAGTTCAAGAATTTGGTTGCACACTTGGCCTGCAACAGGCGAAAAGGGGCATTCGGACGTTTGCGTAAAGTGTCGTCCCGGATTAACCTGCGCAGTCCGCGCAGGCTAATCCGAGACGACACTTTCCTATCGTGCGTGATCTTCTGTTTCACGCAAGCCTACTCTAGGACAAAATCTAATGTTGACGTAAAGTGTCGTCTTGGATTAGCATGCGCGGACTGCGCAGGTTGATCCGAGACGACACTTTACGCAAATGTCCGAAAGCCCCTTTTCGCATGTTGCAGACCGTATTACAATAGCGAATTATTCCTCCAAAGACAAACCACAGAGCAACCAACAATCGAGATGAAATATCGAATTGTACTTGTCACAGAACTGCCCTTTACTCTGTCACTTACGACATTTTCGACACCGTAATAAGAAGTAGGATAGTGTACAGTAGTTGATCATGTTTGATTGACAGGCCTGTCTGCCAGCCAAACTGAGGGAGCGAGAGAGCCAGCGAGAGAGAGCCAGACAGACACAGCGAGAGACAGACAGAAAGAGAGACAGACAGAGACAGAGAGAGACACACACAAACAGACAGATAGAGACAGAGAGAGAGAGAGAGAGAGAGAGAGAGATTCTCTTAAAGGATAATAACATAATTGTAACCTACAATTAATAGCCATAAGTATCCACCAAATTCCGAATACCCATTGATTTACAGGTATTGTTAGTTACATGATAAATCTATTGCTGTGAAACTTAAATGAAAATGAAGCAAAATTAATTTGACATTCAAAAGTATTTTTTTTTTTATATATAAAACAATATAATGTGATAAAAATATAGCTGTTTTAAAAAAATCAATTCTAAAAAAAAAAACGACGTTTAAAAGACGTATTCACGTGTAACGTCAGTGGCAACGTGGGCAAAATTTGGCAGAATAATAAAACCACAAGGCTGTAGAAAGTTACAAATTTAATGTCAGGCGAGGAACTATCATAATAGCATATTAATGTAAATAGCTCTAGTAACCTTGCTTCCTACCAGTATAGTTTTCATTATCATAGCACAGCCAGAAGCTGCGTAAATAATTTTCTCTTACACTGAAAAGTACTTGTAAATCAATTTGAATTTGGAGTTTGGTGACATAGTTATGGCCACTAGCTGTACACGTAATTTATACAAGCATGTCTCTGCGCATGCCCAACAAGATTTCCTTCCAAAGGCAAATATCATTTATAAAGGTGGCGGTACTCAGTTTTGTCTGTCAACAGGTTTTATTTCTGTAACACTTGCCAAAGGGGCAAACTTCAAGAAAAGCTAGATAGAGAAAATCTTTGAGCCCAAAAGCCCCACACATAAACTGGAAAACATGAGCCGTGCTGTGTGAAAAGGGGATTTAATGCAACTGCAAAAAGTATCGACTCATGTCAGCCTGCACAGTCCGTGCAGGCTGACATGAATCGAAACTTTTTGGCATTTATAAATTTTGTACATGGCCAAGGACCATTCTACCTCCAGATTCAGTCGGTTGTTAAACAAAACGGATTTTAATGATCCATTATTGTGTGAAGACTTCCTTGGAATAAAGCATTACCAAGCTTCGTCAAACCCTTTTTCACAGAACATGACTCTATGGTGACGAAATGATGTCAACAGTGCGGGACCGTTTTATTTTTACCTGCTGCATGTTAAACAAGCAAGACTGCAATGCGTCGCGACAGTAACATTTAAGCATGCCCGAATTTATGTTTGTCAGTACGTACCTTGACATTTCAAGACGAAATGATAAAATCCTTTTTTCAATTGCCAATTTTTCTGTCGGGAAAATGTGATGGCATTTGCCTGAAAATATAAGTTCTTCAATTAGTGGCGCTTAGAGGAACTTTCTTTCCAAACGACTGGCTGCTTTCACACAATGTTCGAACTCTTGACAGTAATTGGTGGCGTAGAAGACATGATTCTAATATGACACATAAATTCGTCGAAAGCGTAGTAAAATATACGTCATTTTATATAGAGTGACGTCATTCTGTAAGTCGCCTGTGGCTGTTCCATGTCTTCGCCCTCCGATATATTATCAAATGAAAGTCACTTGACGTAAACAAATCGTCATTTTCCGCTTCTTGGCCAAAGAGAAAGGAAAATACTCAAGCATTTACCGATATTAGAACTAACTGTCTGAATAAAAATTTACAACGATGGAACTATTTGAAATGTTACCAGTAAACATATACATGTAAATCAAGTGTCTTTTCAAGTTGAGGGTCAGTTCAAAATTGACTGGGGTTGAATGGAATATTCAGAGCATTCGAAGCAACTACAGAACGGTGCGGTTTTTATGTTGTGTTTGAATCCTAAGGTTTTAGATCTAGTGAAATTTTGATTCTTTTCATATATACCGACAGGGCTGTGGGGTTCTGTATTGGTAAGTAAGTGGAACAGCCGTGGTTTATTCAATTGTATATAATCCACATCCGCGTTTTTACACTAAGTATGGACTTGTTTTCCTTTGATTAATAGTTGGTTATGTTAGAATCGAAATAATCTTCTTTCTATCGTACTTTATTATTCAATAAACCACGTTGTGAGATATGAGGCGCAATGAATAAAATACTCGGGCTATCGCCCTCGTGGATTGTTCATTGTGCCTCATAACTCACAACCGTGGTTTATTGAATGATAAACCACGATAAAAAGAAGATTATTTCTTAAATAAATACTCGCATACTTGTTGATTTCATACTGTATCGAAAACCTAGGGGAACAACGCCTGCTATAAACATGAATCGTAGCGTAGGAAACATACAAAACGCATAGAATTTCTGAAAAATAAAACGGGGGGGGGGATTTCTTTCGAAAAGGTGATTCATTTCAATTAACTGTGGAATCCTGTTTTGTCCTGGATCCGTATTTAACAACCATTCTTTATGACATTCTTAGCCTAATTCTCAAGAATTTTCTGAATTTGAAAGTATTGCAATTTCTGAATTTCTGATTGGCTAAACAAAATGGCTAAGCTAACTACGAATTGCGTTACTTTCTAAATCTAGATTTTTTTTTAATGGTTTTCAACAGTATGTCAGTCATATCACGACTACAGCTCACATATTCATGTTTTTCCTAGGTTTTACTTGTATGAAAAACCCAGTGGATCCAGTGCGACTCGAGCCCGGGGCCTCCACGTTACGGGTCCCACACTTCATCACTGAGCCACGCAGGAGCCCCAAATTCTAAGATGTTACTGGAGACCACTCCTTCATGCATGGCTTCATCCCGGTTTAAATACAATACCTAACGACTGCGTTAGGGAGAATTCTCTTTGGCTCAGTGCTTATGGTATTGGCCTTTCGTCCGGGCGTTCTAGGTTCGAATCCTGTCCGGTCCCTGTATTACTGCCATGCATTTGTTCATTTGTTTCTTTGTTACGGACAATGTTCGTAAGATGGGGGCTCGTCCGGGATTGGCCATTGAGTCATTAATCCCATTTGTTGTCCAAAAACGGACTTTCTGCCTTATAAGGCTTTGAGTCATCAATGAATGATGACTTTAAGAGGGGGTGTGTTACGGGAGACCACTCCTTCATGCATGGCTTCATCCCGGTTTAAATACAATACCTAACGACTGCGTTAGGGAAAATTCTCTTTGGCTCAGTGGTTATGGTATTGGCCTTTCGTCTGGGCGTTCTAGGTTCGAATCCTGCCCGGTCCCTGTATTACTGCCATGCATTTGTTCATTTTTTTCTTTGTTACGGACAATGTTCGTAAGAAAGAATAAAATTAAAAATCGCTGGTGAACACCAAAGTCCCCCTTCCCCCCCCCCCCCCACCCCAATTGTGTCCAAATGATACAAATCTACAACACTAGAAATACTAGAAATTATGATTATAGACTTAGCACTTTAAGAGACGACAAAATTTTAGACTCTTCCATATTCAAAGCATTTATAGAGGAAAGATAAAACATGGCCCTTATGATGTGATCTGTTTTTGAATAGGGAGAAAACATTGTGGGAAAAGGAGAAAATGCTGGTGACCAGCATTTTCTCCTTTTCCCACAATTTTTTCAAAAGCCTCAATCTCAGGGTCATGAAACCTCGGGAATATATGGTAATGGGTAAAGAGTTTTAGAAAAGCGTTGATAGAGGACTCTCCATGTCAGAATCAACTTGCTCGTTAAGTTAGCCTTGACGCCCACGTGGGCTGCTTCAGTGACAAACTTAATTTATCGCTAACCTGTTTTCGATATCTCGCTGGAAAAATGAAATGTGTGCATGAGAATTCTTTCTTCTTTAAAAACAAATATCAAACTCCTTTCATTCGTTTGAAATTTTGGCATTATGCTGTATTGTGTGTTGTTGTCTTCGTCGATGTCGTCGTCGTCCTTCTTCTTCTTTTTCTTCTTCTTCTTCTTCTGCTCCTCCTCCTCCTCCTTCCCCACCTCCTTTTCCTCCTCCTTCTGCTTCTTCTTTTTCTTCTTCTTGGTCGTCGTCATCGTCCTCTTCGTTTTCTTCTTCTTCGTCGTCATCGTCGTCATCGTCGTCGTCGTCATCGTCGTCATCATCGTCGACGACGACAAATCTGACAACATTATGATATTTTTTTTTTATCTTGTAGTTCAAAATCAGATTGTAGGTTCTGTGCATGCAGTCGACTATTCGCTCTATAACCTGTATCTTTTGTTTTTTGTTTCTTCCTCTTCTTCATCTTCTTCTAATTCCTCCTCTTCTTCTTCTTCTTCTAATAACTCCTCGTCTTCTTCTTCTAATTCCTCCTCGTCTTCTTCTTCTTCTTCTTCTCAATCATCATCTTTATCTTCTTCTTGTTCTTCTTCTTGTTCTTGTTCTTCTTCTTCTTCTTCTTTTTCTTCTTCATTATTATCATCATCATCATCATCATCATTATCTTCTTCTATTTCTTCTCCTTCTTCTTCATCATCATCATCATCTTCTTCTTCTTCTTTAGGCTTTTGTACTGACTATTTGGCCTATAACGTGTATCTTTTGTTTTTTGTTTCTTCTTCTTCTTCTAATTCCTCCTCGTCTTCTTCTATTTCTTCTTCTTCTTCTTCTTCTTCTAATTCCTCCTCGTCGTCTTCTTCTTCTTCTTCTTCTCAATCATCATCGTCATCATTATCTTCTTCTTCTTCTTCTTCTTCTTCTTCTTCTTCTTCTTCTTCTTCTTCTTCTCCTCCTCCTCCTCCTCCTTCTTCTTCTTCTTCTTCTTCTTCTTCTTTAGGCTTTTGTACTGACTTACATGCACTTTTTATCGATTTATCAGTTACACGGTTATTTGCGTCTTTGTAATACTTTGGTTGCACGTCACAGACAGTTTATATACTATTAACATTTTTATGTACTGAAGAGTTACGGTGTTTCCGTCGTATTGCAAATCAAAAATAATGGCTGATAATTGTTGCATGACTTTAAAGAATTTTGATTGATAATAAAGACAGTTATGACCTCGCTCCGACACTGATGCATATTGCAGTAGGCTTTTTGTCTGAATTTCTTAAAGCGCGTCTGCATCTCAAAATCTTTAATGATAGGTAGTTGTAGTTATACCCACCTTCCTTCCACGTGACTTACTATGTTTATGAAAAGGGGCTTCAAAGCATCTACAAAAAGTATCAACCGTGGTCAGCCTGCGCGGTCCGCGCAGGCTGACCTGGGTTGAAACTTTTTGCTATTGGTAAATTTTCTGCATGTCACCAAACTGCTTCACGAGTCAATCGATTGTTAGACTAAATATATTTTATGGATCCACAATTATGTGATGAAATGCCAGGTATAACGAATTAGGGAAAGGCATTAAACCCCCTTTTTGCCAGAGCTTGGCTCACATCATGGTCGCCATAACGCCAATTAGTTAGATGGATTTAACGCTAATTCGACCAAAGTTACCTCGTATAGGGCTTTGCAACACGTGAAAAGGGGCATTCGGGCATTTGCGTAAAGTGACGTTTCGGATAAGCCTGCGCACTCCGCGCAGGCTAATCCGAAACGACACTTTCCGGTTTTATGTAATATTCTGTTTCACGTACTGAAGGACAAAATCTGGTGTAGTCGTAAAGTGCCGTCTCGGATTAGCCTGCGCGGAGTGCGCAGGCTGATCCGAGACGACGCTTCACGCAAATGTCCGAATGAACCTTTTCGCGTGTTGCAAGTCAATAAGGCCGTTTTTATCAGCCATTCTAAATTGCATTCTACATCTAAAGAATTTTCTAAATTTCAAAGGAGCAAAAGTTCTGAGCTGCCGAAGAAAATTGTTTAGCCGGTTGAGGCAATCAGAACTTGCGTTACATTCTGAATTTCACTAAGATTGCAATTTCGAATGCTTGGTCAATACGGTTACGGTGTCCGTCGTTGTTTCGACGATGGCTTTGTGGGAAAGCTGCCAGTGACTTGGAAAGAATATTGTGTGGAGTCCTGGTAAAAGAAACTCTAGGAAGGCATGGATAGGTGCAATGGCCGCCGCGATATAACTAAAATAAAGTTGAAAATGGTGTTAAACACCAATCAATCAATCAATAGATCATCAATCAATCAATCCAGTGTCCGTATTGGCCAACTGTTCCTAAGAACCTTCTTAGTCTTGTTCTCCAGAATGTTCTAATATAGAAAGAAACACAACTTCTGATTGGCTAAACCAAATGGTTTAGCCAATCAGAAGTTGTGTTACTTTCTAAATCTAGAATTTGACTTAGAATGAGATAAAGAATGGTAGGTTTAAACGGATACTAGTTGCTCTAGACGTGCTAGCCCAAAACGGTGGCTTTTCTAGTCGTACGTAATATGAATTACTGAGATTTAAAATTTTTAAATAGAATCGTGCTAACACCAATTGCTAAACACGCCACGTATGATTATATAAACAAAAGCTGTACAGTTAATGCATTTTACATGTTGCATTTATTTTCTCTTTTTCCACTATATGTTCAAAAGTTTTTCCCTCTCTTTTTCTCTGGTTCAATAAATTTATAAATTTGGTCCAAATTAAACGCATTTGCAGATGACAAATTGAAGGCGTCTCAAATGACGAAATTTGTCTTTGATAGGATAGAAAACCTAGTGGGAAAAGGAGAAAATTCTGTTTACCAGTATTTTCTTGTTTGTTTTCAAAAGCATTTTTTCTCAGGGTCGCTAAAAGTCGGCATTGTGTGGAAAAGGTTTAAAGAGTTACATTGTTTATGCCTATGCGCAAGGTTTTTAATTTTTTAATATACATGTCTTTATCACGGTCCACCGCCAAAAGGTGTTTGGTGTCATTGTACGCTGTCGTTTTATTTTACCTGTACATCACCTCTGACAGAATGCTATATAAAGCTTTAATTATAATTTATTTCAATCTATTAGCTATAAAATTAACTGGAAGCACGCTAGACATTGTCGCAACAGAGTGATTTACCGCTTGAGTGCAGCATAAATGAAGTAATCATGTCTAGTTCATGATTCAGATATAGTACTCTCACTCCTGTTTTAGTCAAATTACCTTCCAAATTATGTTCTTAACTATTTTAAGTTAAGACTTTGTACACGACAAAATATATGTTGCTCATTTGATGAAATTTGTCTTTGAGAGGATAGGAAACATTTTTGGAAAGGAAGGAAATGCTGGTTACCAGCATTTTCGCCTGTTTTCCACGATGGTTTCAAAAGGCGTCTTCGTCAGGGTCGCTTAAACACGAGAATGTGAGGTTTAGGGTTGATCGCTGTACCAAGAAGGCTTTTTACTTTCCTAGTTTTGAAAACTTTTGAACAAACATTGTGGTCAAAGGAACCAATTGCTTTTACATTGGCGGCCTTCCAATTTATGCAATATGCCATGACAAGACTATGTTCATTCAGTCTTGAGAAAGGGATGACCGCAGTCAAAATGACTTTAATCGATTACGAAAATTGATGATAGTCACTGCAGCAGGATTTATTCCTCTTTCACTGATGAACGTTGTTTAGAGTATATTTATGTGAGAAAGTTACCATGGTTTAAAAATGATATTTCCTAGACCTCTTCCTGGGCCACCTTATCGACTGACGCAGACCGTTTCAATAAAACAGATGATTAGGTTAATATCCTGAGTAAAAGGAACTTTTGAAAACATTGTTGGAAAAGGAGAAAATGCTAGTTGCCAGCATTTTCTCCTCTTCCCACAATGTTTTCTACCCTTTCAAGGAAAGATTTCATTATTTGTGCGACACTCAATTTGTCTACTGCAAATGCTTTCGATTTAACAAGTCTAAAATTGTGTGGTTTGGTAAAGAACTGACAAGTCTTTCGAACAAGAATTCGAATTAGCTGTGAAGCCTTTCGTTTATACGGTCATAGTTCACCCACTTGTGGTTCCAATGGTTCAAGTCGTTAGTATTACACGACGTGACTATAATCTTGGAATACATAGGGCCTGTTTTCAGCAGTCATTCTAAAAGGGATTCTTAGTCTAATTCTCTAGAACTTAATCTGTTTTAAAGCAACAAAATTTTTATTTGGCTTAACCACAATCAGATATTTTGTTTCTTCCAAATTTAGAATAACATCTAGAATGAAACTTGGAATGCTTTGTGACTACGGGTCCGGTTGTTTGAGACAACCGCTTGAAAACTCTCGGTCACATGGTTCGCTCTAGTTAGCGATACAGTCAAAATGTCACAAGATTCAATTTCCCTAATTCTCGAGAGATCTGTTTACAAGAGATCCCTGAAAGCCATTAAGTATTTAATCTAATTTTTGTAATTGTTTTAATGCTCCCAAGACGTGAAACGGGACCATTATTTCTTCATTACAAAACCAACTCTCTGCTCTTAACCGTTAGAGTCAGCCCTTTACCAAACGATCCAGATTTTTTACAACTTAACAGACATTGTATGAACAGTCACTCTGTTTTGAACCTTTTCAATGAAAGTATCTTATTTCATGCTTTTCGGTTGTTTATCAAGAAATAATGGTGGATTATGGTTTGATATTTCATGGTTACGACCAGTGAAAAAAAAATTAACATATTTTCACTCATCAATCGAAGGCGGAAACGGTAGTTCTCGCGCACTAGTTTGCTAGGTAAACAGCGTGTGCCATTCGACCAGAGGGAAATATGACGTAATTGGCGCGCATTTACCCTACGATTCTTGCGCTTTACGTAATATTGTAATGCGTTCTTATGTGGAGTGGAGGTGGTACGCCACGGGGAATTACTGAAAACAACTGTGCCGGATTTTGACGGCAGTCCAGAGAAAATAAAAGGGTTTAGGAGCATGAAATAAATAGATTTTTTTTTTCGGTCAAAGATCGAAATTTATTTCATCTCGTGAACATCATCGGTAATATTTTCACGAGTGCCTGCTACTCGTGAAAATATTACCGATGATGTTCACGCGATGAAATAAATTTCGATCTTTCACCGAAAAAAAAAGAACAAATATCCTCTATGTCATCTGAGCCGTATTCAGTTTGTCCACTGCAACATGCTTTTAGACGGGAAAAGCTCAAAAGTGTGTCATCAGCTGAAGAGAGAAAGGATATCAGCAATTTCAAAAATTAAAAAGGAAACCCTAAAGCATGTGTTTGTTATATCGATGTTGTTTTTGTCATTATGTCCCACAATCTGGGCAATCTGATATTGATCTATACCGTTCACTTTGGCAACTGATGATTTACTTGCACAGATAACGTAATCACGCTATTTCACCGTTTTCATCATATTGCAAAGTTTCAATTGTGCTGTCGTTGTTGTCATGTAACAATGTGTCCATTGTGCTACTGTTTTAGTGAACTTTCAAGAGTTTTATCTTTCCAAAATTTTGCTTTTCCATTGTTCAAATCATTTCAAAAGGTTCCACTATTTAGTTTTGTTCTAATGTATCAGAGGTCCCACAACTTTGCTGTCATCGTCATGTAATAACGGTAATACAGTCCTACCGTGGTCTCGATGTTTCGAAATTTCAATCATTCTACAAGTATCCTCTGTTCTACGGTTTTTATCATTCATCAAAGTTTGCGATATCTAAGAAAGGTCTCCACTGTTCTACGGGTGTCGTCATGTATCAAAGCTTCTATTGACCTTCAACTTTCGTAATATACTCAGTTCCATTAATAAGTGTGCACTTAATTTTCTTTTATTTCTCGTCGCATGTTTTACTGAAGACCAACAAATTTGGTGTAATACTTTAGTTCCGAGTCTGTAGAAAATGCCAGGCTAATCAGATTTTGACTAACAGAAAGTTTTTAAGTTAGGTTTTTGCAGTTTAAATGAAGGTGGTACTAAAACCAAAGTTGCAAAAGTACTCAAAGACTAAGGTAACATTAGAGTAGGTTTTTCTTAAAGTTCTTGTAATTTTTCAATCAATATCTTGTATGGCCACCTCTGCTGTCAATACAGGCAATTATTCGACGTCGCATAGACCTTACATAACGTAAAATCATTACATCAGCAATGTTATTCCATTCCTGAACGAGAGCGGTGGCCAAAACCTAACTAATCTTCAGTAATGACATTGATAAATGGCTTGCAACACGCTAAAGGGACATTCGAACATTTGCGTAAAATGTCGTCTCGGATCAGCCTGCGCAGTCCGCGCAGGCTAATCCGAGATGGCAATTTACGACTACATTACATTTTGTCCTACGGTAGACTTGCGCAAAACACAAAATTACATAAAAACGGAAAGTGTCGTTTCGGATAAGCCTGCGCGGACTGCGCAGGCTGATCCGAGACGACACTTTACGCAAATGTCCGAATACCCCTATTCGCATGTTGCAAGCCAATTGTTATAAGATGTCAAAATTTTTGCACTTCGACGACGTCCACGACGCAGATGACGACGCCAGAATTATGACAATACCTCGACGTTTTCTTCAAAACCACCGGAGTTAATAATAGTTATTCTACCGTTATCGACATTTAGCAAAGTTTCAACTGCTGTATCGTTGCTATCATGCATCAAAGGTTTCATTGCTCTTTTGTTGTGATCATGTATTTAATTTCGTTCACAGTCCGCATAAATCAAAATTTCATGTGTTCTACAGCAGTCTTCGTGGATCAAAGGTTCCATTTTCCAATAGTTCTTATGATATAATAATAATATTATTATTATTATTATAATGTCATATAATAAAAAATCCACTGTTTTGCCGTTATGTAAGAAAATTTCTACCATTCTACTCGTTGTTGGCATACATCAAAGTTTCCGCAGTTCTTAATTTGGCGTAATGTTTCAAAGATTAGACTGTTCTAACGTTCTCGTAATGTATCAAAGGTTCGACAGTTCTAACGTTGCTGTCATGCATCAAAGGTTTGACAAATCTTACGTTGCCGTCATGCATCAAAGGTTCGACAGTTTTAACGTTGCCGTCATGCATCAAAGGTTAGAATGGTCAAACACTGTAACAATGCAACAAAGGTTCGACAGTTCCAACGTTGTAACGTTGTCGTCATGCATTAAAGTTTCGAGAGTTCTAACATTGTCATAATGTATCAAAGGTTCGACAGTTCTAACGTTGCCGTCATATGCCAAAGGTTCGACAGTTCTAACGTTGCCGTCATGTGCCAAAGGTTCGACAGTTCTAACGTTGCCATAAAGTATTAAAGGTTAGACTGTTCTAACGTTGTCGTCATGTATCAAAGGTTCGACAGTTCTAACGTTGCCATAAATTATTAATGGTTAGACTGTTCTAATGTTGTCGTCATGTATCAAAGATTCGACATTTCTAACGTTGTCGTCATGTATCAAAGGTTCGATAGTTCTAACGTTGTCGTCATTTATCAAAGGTTCGACAGTTCTAACGTTGCCATAAAGTATTAAAGGTTAGACTGTTCTAACGTTGCCGTCATGTATCAAAGGTTCAACAGTTCTAACGTTGTCCTAATGTATCAAAGGTTCGACAGTTCTAACGTTGCCATAATATATCAAAGGTTCGACAGTTCTAACGTTGCCATAAAGTATTAAAGGTTAGACTGTTCTAATGTTGCTGTCATGTATCAAAGGTTCGACAGTTCTAACGTTGCCGTCATGTATCAAAGGTTCGACTGTTCTAACGTTGTCGTCATGCATCAAAGGTTCGACAGTTCTAACGTTGCCATAATGAATCAAAGTTTCGACAGTTCTAACGTTGTCGTCATGCATCAAAAGTTCGACTGTTTTAACGTTGTCGTCATGCATCAAAGGTTCGACAGTTCTTACGTTGCCGTCATGTATCAAAGGCTCAACGGTTCTGACGTTGCCGTGATGCATCAAAGGTTACACTGTTCTCACGCTGCAGTTCTAACGGTACCGTTTTGCTTCAAAGGGTCGACAGTTCTAAGGTTGCCGTTATGCTTCAAAGGTTCGACAGTTCTAACGTTCTCGTTATGTATTATAGGTTCGACAGTTCTAACGTTGCCATGAAGCATCAAAAGTTAGACTGTTCTAACGTTGTCGCCACGCATCAAACGTCGGGCTGTTCTAACGTTGCCATAAAATATCAAAAGGTAGACTGTTCTAACGTTTCCGCTATGTATTGGTCGGACTGTTCTAACATTGCCATTATGCATCAAAAGGAAGACTGTTCTAACGTTCACGTTATGTATCAAAGATTGGACTGTTCTAACGTTGTCTTAATGTATCAAACTTCGACTTTTCTAACGTTCTCGTAATGTATCAAAGGTTGGACTGCTCTAATAGTCTCGTAATGTATCAAAGGCTCGACGGTTCTAACATGCACGTTATGTATCAAAGGTTTGACTGTTCTAACGTTGCTATAATGTATGAAAGGTTCGACTGTTCTAACGTTCACGTTATGTATCAAAGGTTCGACAGTTCTAACGTTGCTATAATGTCTGAAAGGTTCGACTGTTCTAAGTTTGCCGTCATGCATCAAAGGTTCGACAGTCCAAACGTTGCCGTAATGTATCAAAAGCTCGACAGTTCTAACGTTGCATAATGAATCAAAGGTTCGACTGTTCTAACCTTTCCGTTCTGCAACAAAGGTCAAGACTGTTCTAACGTTGCGGTAATGTATCAAAGACCATGCAATGCATGCATGCAACAGAAAATTAGCCGTCGTTTATAAGATTTTCTTGTACAAAAAAATCGCTAAACGAAATCTGGCTTAATGTTTCTAAGTGGCCGATATTTTATTGTTATTGTCTTTCCATTACCCTGTCGATAAGTGAAAGTATTTCCAAAAATTAGATGGCAATTTATTGCTTTACTAGACGTCGCTTTTTACTTATCTTTGTCTAAAGCATTAGTACACGACTTATAAATTGTGGTTTTAATGATTGGATCTATCCGTTAAAGGGTAAAACATTGTAGGAAAAGGAGAAAATGCTGCTTACCAGCATTTTCTCCTTTACCCACAATGTTTTCCAAACTTCAAGTCTGAGGATTTTTAAAATATTCGAGATCGTTTGCTAGCAGGGTAAGGAAGCCAGACTTAAAATTCCGAATTATAGGAAATTGTAGTCTAGTCAAGATCACTTAGCAAAGTCTTTTATTACAATAAATTGTCGACGCTTTGACTCTTATCCTGGTGAATGAATTAAATCAAACTTTCAAGCCAATAGCCGATGCCCGATTGATGATATTTCAACTTTATTTTTGGAGACAAATATCTCCTTATCGGACATTGTAGATCCAAGATCAGACTGCACGTTCTGTGCAGTCTGATCTACACTGATCTACAATGTCCGCAAAAGGTCAACGAGTCGCTCTTAGCAGCCTAAGCGTTAACCAATTACCATAAAAAGCTTTCTTCAACAGTCCTTCCCCCCCCCCTCCGCAACAGACAGATTTTTAAAACGTCGTATAAGAGGTGCCGTTCTGTTCAATTGGTAAATCTAGTAGTGTGTTATGATTGGAAAATTTAGATTTCGATGCCTTTCGTCAGAGTCAGAACGTGTAAAACGTACTACCAAAGAACAGAGATGAATGAAACTGATTTCTTGAAGAAATGAAGATCTAATAATTATTAGTTCACTTTTTGTGTTTCCATGACGTCATTATTTCAGAATATCACTTGAAAGTGTACGACTTGGACAGCCGACTGCTCATCTTATATTCGGAGAGGTCATTTCCTTTACCGTCACAAATAACAAAAATGTGGAGTTTTGCATTAGCTTATTTCATATGGTCAATTCATAACATCATTTGTCTTTTGTATATTTCAGGATAACTCTTGATGATGTACGGTTTGATCAGCCTTTTAACTTCCGGTGTACTTCTGTTTTTAAATTCAGTGACGTCACTTCCTGTGACGTCACCAGGATCCACGAAGTTTGGTGTAATATTGGATGCCGGAAGTAGTAGCACAAAAGTTCGCGGTTACTCATGGATAGAAGGAACGCACGGTATACCAAAGATGCATCAAGTGCTCTACAAGAAATGCAAACCTGGCATAGCGGATTTCAGTGACCGGATTGATGAGATAGCAGAATACATGCTTGAAATACTGGTTTTTCTGGAGAACGAAATTCCCGAGGAGAAGTGGGCCGAGACACCGGTGTATTTTATGGCAACTGCAGGTCTTTTTCTTCTTCTTCTTCTTCTTCTTTGTTTTACAATTGATTTCTACGCTGCTCAGCGCCACGCAGTGCGCGTTTACGGACAGAGAGGATCAATGTTAGACTGTATGGAACATGTGGTCCGATCTTGGATCTACGCTGGCTGATACATTGAGATCCGATTTTTGCTGAAACAAATCTGAAGTCGCAATTTTTCATTCTTATTTTTATTTTTTCGCCTAGAAATTTCCATTCAAATTTTTCAGAAGTTTAAATTTTAATGGACTACCAACTTCAGCCGATCCTTTTCTCTTATTACAGAAGATCACAATTGCCAAAATGTTCTAACATACTGATAAGGAATTTTTAACAACAAAGTCGTCTGCTGCAAATTTCTAACGAAAGATGTTATGAAGTTAAAATGCCTGTTTCTTAATACCTAATATTTTTCATACACGTTTAAAAAAGAAAAAGAAAAGGAGACAAAGTTTTAGACCTGTCGAAATTGGAATCATTTAATGCAACAAATTAAATACGATTCAAATCATGAAATCTGTCTTTGAAAAGGCAGAAAACATTGTGGAGAAAAAAGAAAAAAATGATGGTTATCAACACTGTCTTCTTCTTCCACCAATGGTTTCAAAAGCATTTTTCTTTACGGTTGTAAAAGCTCCGGACTATTTGTTAGAGAGTTATGGAGAATGTTAAAATTTGAAGATTTAGGGAAAGAAAACAGATTTTAAGTGAACGAGATCGATTTGGAACAATAAAAAATTGAGCCATGCTCTGTGAAAAGGTGGCTTAATGCATCTGCGAAAAGTATCGACCCAGGCCAGCCTGCGCAGTCCGCGCAGGCTGACCCGGGCCGAAACTTTTCGCTATTGGTCAATTTTTTGTATGTCCGAGGATAAGTCTATCTCATGATTAAGTTGATTGTTTAAAAAAGTGGATATTATGGATCTATAAGTATGTGATGGTTTCCTTGGTACCATGGATCACGGAGATGCATTAAGCCCCATTTGTCAAAGCGTAGCTCAATTATAACGTTTCACAAATGAGTATTTCTATACAGAGAATAGAGTATCAATTGCAAAATATTCAGTCCGTTTTTTTCTTTTATTGAAGATATAAATTTGCCGTTTACCAGCATTTTTTTTTTTCTTTTTTCCCACAATGTTTTCAAAAGCATTCTTTCATAGAACCGTTAAAACATAGGAATGTTTGGTTATAGGGTTTCATATTTGGCTGCTGAATTATTAAAAATCGGTTTTTAAATCGCTCAATACAGCGAAAAAAATGAAGACATCGATTTGTAATTGACCTGCAACACGCGAAAAGGGGCAATCGGACACTTGCATAAAGTGTCATACCAGATCAGCCTGCACATTCCGCGCAGACTAATCCGAAACGACACTTACCGATCTTGTGTAATTTTCTCTTTCGCGCAAGTCTACTGTATGACAAAATCTAATGTAGTCGTAAAGTACCGTCTCGGATTAGCCTGGGCGGACTGCGCAGGCTGAGCCGAGACGACACGTTACGCAAATGTCCGAATGCCCCTTTTTGCATATTGCAGACAAATTAGCACAGGATCATGCTGCGACAGATTTTGATCCAAAGTCAGACTTGGGGACCTTTGCAGTCTCATCTTGATATGCACTGCAATAGATCGTGGTATTTATTATCAGAATCGAAAGGGTTGGTCGCAATATCTCAAGTAATTCTGTCGGCGTTGCCTCATGTAAACAAAAGTTAAAGAGACATCTTTACAGTCAGAGAGTAAACAAACGCTGTTAAAACTTGACGGTGTGTGTGTGTAATCTAGTCAGCTGTGTAAACGTAGATAAAAAATCAATATAAGGTGTATGGGGTAAAGAAACTGTAGGGATTTGTCTTCCATTTAAACCGGAAACTGTGGTTGTTATGTCTATGGCTAGCCGCAAGAGAATGAAATGCATTTTCTATCTGCTGTAATCTGTGCAACCTTGCAACCATCAGGGGCAATATTTGGCATGAAGATACAAGAGTGATTACAGTTTCATAAAATAAAGAAAAAAAAAACGGTTAAAAAACTGGATGAAAACGAGTGAAGATGTATGTTTAATATTAAAATTTCTGTTTCTGTTTCTAATTTCAAGCAGCTGCTTGATACAATAATTACCTTTTTTCAGCGGTTCAATCTTGTCAAAAATATTGTCATGAAAAATTTATTCTACTAACCGGAGGGAATAACTGTCACCTTTTTTCTGTTGGGAAAAAAAAATGGTTATCTTACATGTTAAATTCACGCTTAGCATTCTCAGCGAAATTCGAGTTGTGAAAAGCAGTGTAGATCAAAATCAGAATGCACAAATGGGCATTCTGATTCAAGATCTATTCTTGCTTCCGTCTACTAAAAAGAATTTTTCTTCATTTGGGTTTTTCGTGTATTTCACGATAATGTTACAAAGTCAATAATGAACGGATGTTTTTATAATTCAATTTTCAATGTATAAAGCCTCCGTCTATTGGACGGAACCTCATTCATGTAAATCATTTGTATTTGACTTTCATTTTGAAAGGTCTTTGTCTATTGGACGAGAACATTACCGAGTCAACAATGGACGGTTTATACTTCAAAGTTCTTTTTTCCCCCGTCTGTTGAACGAAATTTTCAGTCAAATAGATCACCTGCATCTTTATTCTTATTTTGTAACGTCTTCTCCGATTGGACGAGAGCATTACCAAGTAAATAATGGATGGCAAATTCTACATTGGTTACATCCGCTGATACAGCTAAAGTGTATGGGTAATATTTACAAAGGGGACCAGCTTAGGTTAATTCAGAGTAGTTCGATTTTGAAGACCCCTGTCTATTGGACGAAATTTTCAGTCACGTGAAAACTTTGATTTTTTATTTTGTAAGGTCTCCGTCTATTGGACGAGAACATTACCAAGTCAATCATGGACGGCGTTGAGGGTGTAATGTCAAACAGGCTCATGAATCCATTTTTGTACGAGGAAAATTTTGCTCACATCCTGTCCGGGGAGGAGGAAGCCCTGTTTGCGTGGATCACGATCAACCAACTTGGTGATTTCTTCGCCTTAGATGAGTAAGTTAATCTTTTATGAAACAATTCCGACTTGTTACCACTCCGAGTCTTGAAAACATCGTGAGAAGATGAGATGCTAGCACCTATCTTAGGTGTAGTCTGATCTTGATCTACACTTACAGTTACTTACAGTCACACTCTGAGCCTGATTGTTAAATGATTTTTGTGATTTGACTGGTCTTTAACTCTTTTAACGCCAAATATAGCCATACTCTGGAAAAAAGGAGCTTTGATGCATCTTCGTGATGCATTATTCCAAACAAGTCATCATGTAACTGTGGATCCATAAATTCCATTTTTTCTAACAATCGACTGGATCAGGAGGTAGAATGTTCCTTTGACATGTAGAAAATTTACAAATAGCAAAAAGTTCCGACCCATGTCAGCCTGCGCAGTCCGCGCAGGCTGACATGAATCGATACTTTTTGCAGATGCATTAAGCCCCCTTTTCACATAGCATGGCTCATATAACCTTGACCTCTTTAGACAGCTAAGAATACACTATGCTGAAATTTAGAACGATTTTTCTATCTTACAAGATTGACCAAACCAGCGGAAAGTATAGATCAAAGATCGGACTGAATTTTCTGTGCAGTCTGATTTGATCTATGCTGTTCACAAACGCGTTTGTTTTCGCCCGTGGCGCTCAAAGGGTAAATGCCGCTTTCAACATGATTTTAGTCATATTGTATAGGCTTGGTCACCTATCTATCTGTTCTTGCAGTCTGCTATACAAATACTTTGCACATGATTCTTTCCTAGCCACTGGCTCCTTTTCCTCATAAACATTGTCAAAATATGAATAAATGAAAAAGAAAAAAAAAATGGTTTGCTCTCAAGGTGGTGTGTACTTTTGATTTGGTCTCATTTGTATTTTTTACGCCGTGCCAGGTTGCTTGTTCGGTAACGTACGGGGAAGCTTCGTATCACGGGCTAGGCCAGTTTATTTCCGAGAATTGATGATAGTCATTGCGACAGGATTCTTTCTTTTCTCACGGCTGACCATTGTTTTGACGATGGTTATGCAGGGAAAAGAAAACAATCGGAACAAAAAGCACTCTCCTTTCCACTAATCCACCATATATTGTCGATATCACTGAATCAATTAGAGTCGGGAATTTGTCCTGTCTTGTTAGCGGTGGTCTCATTACAAAATTACACGTCAAATCTCCCCGCAATGACAGCCAGTTATTAGAAATGATAGACAGTCAATATGCTTATTTTCTCCTATTTATCCCTTTCACCATACAACAATTTTTTTCGGCGTAGAGCTCTGAATGTCCTGGCTTTTGACATACATTTTTGCTATTAATACCAAATGAATAGATAGAAATTTGTGATTGGTCAAAAAATGTAGACATGTTTATTTTAAGAGCCCCTGTCTATTTGATGGTAGATCAATGCCGTCTATCTTCTTTAAAGATATTTTTTGTTTAGACTCTTCCAATTTTATAGTGTATTATTTGCCGAGGACAAATTGAGAATGCTTAGATGGTGGGGTTTTCTTTTTTAAATTAGATAGGGTCTAAAACATTGTGGGAAAAGGAGAAAATGCTGGTTACCAGCATTTTCTCCTTTTCCCACAATGTTTTCAAAAGCTTTCTTCCTCAGGGAGTCGCTAGAACTCGGGATCGTGTCAGGAAAAGGATGAAAGTAAATCATGACAGATAATCACGTGAAATATCGCAACATTTCTGACAATGGAAAGCAGAAACTAAATTTGTTTCTATAAATGGTTTGAAGGACAGAAAGACATTTTTTGTCTATGGTAGAAATATTGAGTTTTCTGGAATTTGAAATACGAGGCGGAATTTGATATGTCTGTCTAGATGTCTTTTATCCGCTCTTAATTCTTGATTTATTACATGTTCATTTCCAATTGTAGTCTATTCTAGGCATTTGAGGAAAAAAATCAAATTTATTGTATCAAGATAGATTTATCTACTAAATTATATTACACTCCCAATGGCATTTTTCAAGCTGATTTCTTTGTTAACAATAAATACATTATGAAACTTTGTCAAAAATATTTAATCTTACCCTTTTTGGAAGTTTACCTGCGTTTTTATAATACGGCATAGAAATTTCTCGCGATCTGATTGGACAATATGCTTCAAATATATATTCGTGTACACTGGCAAAATCCACATAAAAGCAGTTGCCCTTTCGGGATCCCCGTATACATAACTACACTTTCAACACATCCAAAATGGCGGCGTCGATCGATACGAGCCGCCCACAAGACAAACATACTAAGTAACCTGCACCATATTATATTACTAGTTTTCCTTGATTGTTGTCATGAAAGCGGAAAGAATGAATTATTCTTTAAAATAAATGAGTATAGTTACATACGTTATCGTATGTTGTCATTCTAAAACAAATACACGGGGTTAAAACGAGCCATCTTTTCGTAAGGTAAGCAAATTGTGAAGCGTCGAAACTCATACATTGTATCGTTAAAAGGATGACCTAATGGTCGTTTGAGGCAACTAATGGTCGTTTACTTTTGCCAACAAATCAGTAAAATACATAGCTACTTATCTGAAGTTGTTTAAATCCATGTTTAAATAAAAATACTTCCAATGTCTATGGCAGTGACATCATCAAGTTCTCCATCAAACTGCACATTTTACCAAGGTCTCAGTGACGTCAGTTCTCAGTGACGTCAGTTTTCATTGAAATGGGGCACTCAGGGGGGAAATTCTATTTCGTCAGCGGACATAATTTGTGAGACCATTAAACAGGGAAATTTGGCCAAATACACATCCGAATGGTAAAACTTGCAGTATAATAAATTCGTTGTACGATCAGGTGGTAGGGGACTTGGAAATTTGTTCACATCTGTGGCGAATCATGTCGCCTCGGCTCGAGACGACATGATTTGCCACAGCCGTGAACAAGTTTCCAAGTCCCCTGCCACCTGACCGTACAACTAATACTGTATACATCAACTTTGTAATGTATTGACCGTATACCAAAGAGTCCGGTGTTTCAACCACAGGCCTTTACAGCTCTGTCAATTTATCTCTATCACACATTTCATAATACAGCAGTGAATTATAATTATAATCCAAAAAGATGCAACAAACCTTTTTTACCAATAAACTGTAAATACGTACATGGAAAGATGCGAAATGGAAGACGAATTTGCGATACTTTGAAAAATAAAACATACGAAGTATAATAATAATTTCATCAATAAATCAACCAAAAAAATAATAATTGTTGTCCAATAAACAAGATATTTGAATTGTATTTCGCTGCATAATAATGAAACGTATGACGTTGGTGCATGGCGATCCGGAAAATGGAAACTTCTTTTTTAAAGCATTCATGGGATAAACGTCAATGCTTGGTTGCAAGACTCTTTTACAACCTTCGAATTTTAGAGAACAAAAGAAACAAAAAGGGTCATTTCTAGACCTATCTGCACCGATCACTAGGGTTTTTTTCCGGTTTCCGGTTAAATATTCGCTGTCAAAGCAGGCAGGGGGTCAATTTTTCCCCCGTTTCGTTGCACACTTTACGATATAGAAACGATCCGCCAATGTGCTATTTTTAGTAAAGGTGTTTGATGATCGAGCAGTGAATATTTTGGTGTTCCGTGATAGATAAATGGAGCGTCAGTGGCTTATGATATCAACGACCCTGAAGAGGATGGCTTTTGAAAATATTATAGTAAATTATATCGTTATAATTGTAGATTATATTATTATAATATATTTGTAGTTATCGAAAAATTTCTTACGGCACCCCCAATATTTCCAAGTGAGCGGTTCAGTAGTTATCCATATAGTCATTTTTCTGTTTGAAAACCAGGTTAAGGTTCCTAGTTCCAAGCATTCCCATTTTGCACAGAGACTCTACCTCCACGGCTTATCGATGAAAAGCCTTAAAATACCTTGCGCAATTCTAGAATTGTACCTAATACAATTCTAGAACTGAGCAGCAAAGTGGAAATTCACACTTTGCGAAGGACATTTCTAGAATTGTACAGATTCCCACTTTGCAAAGAGTGTATATCTTGATTATCTGTTTCCAGACCTGTTTCTGAAAGTGAAGGTCTTGTAGAACTTGGTGGCGGGTCAGCTCAGATCGCTTTCATACCAGACGACCCGATCTACGCGGGCAAGATGCCGCTGACGGTCGCCGGCAAGGAATATTCTGTGTACTGCCACAGCCATCTGTCCTTTGGCGCCACGGAAATGTTCCAGAGGATTGCCGAGTTTCTTATTCGCATGAATCCCCATGCTGACGTTCTAGTGAATCCGTGTATGCTTAAAGGTATGTTTTAACCCTCGGGCTGTTAAGCATGACTCTTTAAAGTTGCTTTCCATTTTCATCTAATAAATTGCATTTCGCAACTATAATTACTTATACGGACAGTGTAGATCAAGATCAGACTGCACAGAATGTGCAGTCTGACCTTGGATCTACATTGTCCGATCTGGTTGGATTTTTTCAGACGAAAATTACTTTGCATTCTTAATTTGTGAGTTCTACTTTTGTCTGAATATCCGCCTTAAGTTTAATCAACAATCAAAGAGTAAATGTTTGGTGTGTGGCACTGTTTCAAACAGTATTCCTGTCGTATCAAGTACATGTACGTTGCATTATATGGTCAATTAATGCATACTTTCCTTTGTTATTTTTCAGGGGACAGTACCGATGGGACCCTTGAGGGAAAGACCCTTACAATGATCGGCGGGGGTAACGCCACCCTGTGTGAGGGCATACTGAACCACTACCTTGGGTCCGGGGACCCCGACATGTGTTCGCCTAAACCCTGCTCCATCGGACAGGTGTACCAACCTCCCGTCAGAGATAGAAAGTTCTTTACCTTTGGTCTAATCTATATCGTCGGCAAGTTTTTCAAAGTGGTGGATGAGGCGGGCACGCTGCACTTGAAACTGTTGCAAGACAAGTCTAGGGAATACTGTGGAATGGTAGGGTAACTTTTACTATTGTTATAGTTGTTGTTGTTGTTGTTCTTTTTGTTATTTACGAAATTATCAAGATGGTAATACACAAATGTGATGCAACGATTAGGAAACGGAAAAAAATTAATAATTCCAAGTCCTAGTGTCTTTCACCAAACATCGATAGGGGCTTCAACTTAAAAGCATTTGCAGACGATACGAGTATCTATATATTGTTCAAGTAATGAGATTTCACTTTGAAATGGTGGAAAACATTGTGGAAAAAGGATAAAATTCTGGTTACCAACATTTTCGTTTTTTACGATGTTTTCAAAACCCATCTTCCTCATAGTTGTAAAATCATCGGATTATTTCACAAAAAGATAATTTGGCGGGATGTAGCGATCGTTTGGCTACTTGTGCGAATTACTGATTGAAGACAGTCCAGGAAAACACGGGAAAGTGGACTGGCCTCAGCGATAACTTGAATAATGTCGAAAAATGGTGTTAAGAACCATACAAACATATACATCGTTTAGCTACATAACACCAGCTTAGTGATATCGTTGTTTTTTCACAAGATGTTACTTATACAGCTTCTTGGTATTAAGCTGAATTAAGCTTAACTGTAAAAGGCTTCATAATATTTTATGACATCTTCTGATATAAAATTTTATGACGTATTCAGACAAAAAAAAAAAAAAAAGTAAAACAGAAAAACAATTCGTTATTTTTTTACTATAAGACAAAGTTTAAGGCACGTCCAAATTGAAAGCTTTTTCCGAAGACTTAGTAAATGTGGCTTAAAATGATGGTACGTGTGTTTTGAAAAACAGGGAAACATCGTGTGAAAAAAAGGAAAATGCTGGTTCTGGTACCCAGTATTTTCTTCTCTTCTCATATTGTTCTCAAAAGCCTCTATTTTCCCTCATGGTCGTGAAGGGATACGGTTATTTGCTAAAGGGATTTAAAGCCATCTGCTTTTCAGTGACAACCATCCTAATGATATTTTAATGATAGAAAGCAAGTTTTCAAATTTTAAGGAACAATCGGACTGACTTATACGACGAGCGTAGTTATAAAGTTTAGTAATTGGTAAGTTATAAGTTATAATTGGCTTGCAACACGCGAAAAGGGGCATTCGGACATTTGCGTAAAGTGTCGTCTCGGATCAGCCTGCGCAGTCCGCGCAGGCTAATCCGAGACTGCACTTTACGACTACATTACATTTTGTCCTACGGTAGACTTGCGTGAAACAGAAAATTACATAAAAATGGAAAGTGTCGTTTCGGATAAGCCTGCGCGGACTGCGCAGGCTGATCCGAGACGACACTTTACGCAAATGTCCGAATGCTCCTTTTCACGTGTTGCAGGCCATATGAGAAGTTCTCTTGGAAAAGGGGTTTTAATGTATCTTAGAAATCCATAATACCAAGCAAGTCGCCGTATGATATGGATCAATTTTGTCCCCCCCCCCAAAAAAAAAGAAATCCCGGCTGAATCATGATATAGAATGGTCCTTTGACACGCAGAAATTTTAACAATAGCAAAAAGTTTCGACCAAAGTTAGCCTGCGAGGACTGCGCTGGCTGACATGGGTCGATATTTTTTGCAAATGCACTAAGCAACCTTTTCACAGGACATAAATATAAAGAGGATATTTGTTTTTTTCGGTGAAAGATCCAAATTTATTTCATCGAGTGAACATCATCGGTAATATTTTCATGAGTGGCGCAGCCACGAGTGAAAATATTACCGAAAATGTTCAGGAGAAATGAATTTCGATCGTTCACCAAAAAAAATTTTTTTTTTATTTCATGCTTCTAATTCTTTTTGAGGGGGACTTATATCGAAATCCAGTACAGTTCTTTTCGGTAATTCCCCGTGGCGTACCTCCTCTGCATAACAACGCATATCAATGTTACGTAAAGCGCGGGAAATGTATGGTAAATTACGTCATATTTCCATATGGTTGAGTGGCACGAGCATGTTACCTAGGTAACTAGTGCGCGGGGAACCACTGTTTACGCCTTCAATTGAAGAGTTAGAAAATGAAATCGGTTTTTTTCACTGGTCGTATTCATGAAATAACCGTTATTTCTCGATAAACCACCGGAAAGCATGAAATAAGTGGATTTTTTTTTTCAGGACTTAGATGACGTTGTGAACGACTATGGAGTCAAACAGAAATGGGCGTCAAGAAACTGTCAAGACGGCTTGTACGTCCCGCTCTTGTTCTCTGCCCTTGGATTCGACCTTGAGACTCAGAACGTCAAGGCTGGACAAACAGTGAAAAATCATTCCATAGGTATAATAGCGCTGCCTTGTTATGACTATTATTGCCCGGTATGTTGCTGCGGGCGCTTTGCAAATAATAGTCCCCGGAGCTATGCGCATGCTCAAACGTTGCCTGGTGGTCGCCATCTTCGATTCAAACATATCATCACAGTTTAGAATTTGTAAATCAAAATATATTATTTTTAAAATAATGATGAAAGTGTAAGGGGAAGGGCTATACTGAAAACATGTTACCATTTTTACAAACTAGCGAAGACTCAAATGCGTGAAAATAATAGAAGGAAACCAGAATATTGTGATGAGGCAAAATGATTTGACAAAAGTATTACAAGACCAAAGACCGCTGCTAATATTTTATGTGTAATGCAGCCCAGAAATATAGATCTAGGATCTAACATGAGTTGGTGTTTGAGATAAAATTTTATTAAACGAGTCTAGGTAAATGTTATTAAGCGAGCCATTGGCGAGCTTAATAACATTTTATCTAGACGAGTTTAATAAAATTTTATATCAAACACCAACGAATGTCAGATTCTTTTTATCACATAAAGATATTTTACAAATCATAGATAAGAAGATGCAAAACCATCTATAGATTAACCCGCGGTAATATCCATAAAATTCCAATCGCTTCTATGAAATACGTACAAAATGACGTCAAAAATGACGTCACACAATTGTGATAGCAAACGTATATAAGTTAAGAAAATTCGTAATGGGTAAATTACACAGAAAACAAGGTTATGTGATAAAAATATGTTTTTGCCTGTTTCAGCTTGGAGTCTTGGTGGAATGCTGTACGAGGAGGAAAAGGACAAATACCAAGAATATAGTCTACAACAACTTCGGCCACCGAGAACTGAGCCGAGAGATGAGTCTCTGTTGACATCAGCGCTTCTCGACGGAATAATCAACGTCTAATTTATCAACGATATATGTCTACAACACCGCATAGGTGTTTACAGACAATTTTAATTGTGAATCTATATTTAAACTGTTATTTAAAATGTTAAATGTTAACTGTAAACGCCAGACTTGAATACATGGACAACAGTGTCCAAGAAATGAGACCGTATCGACGCTCATTGGACGTTTAGGGTCAACGTCTGACCTATCAACGATATACGCTACAATACCATATTAAGGTGTTCAAAGCCGATTGACAATGTGTAAATTAAGATCTGACTACTGTTGTGACGATCATGCTGGTGCCATCAATGAGAGGCATAAACTTAGATTTGAACCATAAAAGTGTTCAAGGGTGATTAAACGGGAAGATAAAAGTGAAATTATTTATTTGTAATGTATGTTATTACCTGAAATTATCGATAAGTACGTTTTGACCATTCTTGTACAATGTTTCATGATGTGATTTGTTTTAATAGCAATGGACTCATTCGACATGCGAGACCGTGTTGTAACAAACCCCAACGGCCACAAAGCAACTTTTATTCAGAGAAGGGATGCACGAATTGAAAATGTCATTATTAGATATCTGTGTTAAAAATTATGGTGAAATCAGAGACATTTAATATCAGATATAAACGTCATACTTCCGTGACATTTTACATCTTGGAAATAAAACTGATAAAAGTATTCACATAATTAGCTAGCAACAGGCGAAAGGGGGCATTCGGACATTTGCGTAAAGTGTCGTCTCGGATCAGCCTGCGCAGTCCGCGCAGGCTAATCCGAGACGGCACTTTACGCCTACATTAGATTTTGTCCTTCAGTAGACATGCGCAAAACAGAAAATTACATAAAAACGGAAAGTGTCGTCTCGGATTAGCCTGCGCGGAATGCGCAGGCTGATCCGGGATGACACTTTACACAAATGTCTGAATATCCCTTTTCGCGTGTTGCAGGCCGATTATAAAACGGCAATGTATAATCAGAATAGGAAACGGTCTTTTGGCCCGCCTTGTACATAAATAATCTAAAATGGTAAAGATTGTTCATAATTATGTTCTTGTTATCATTTTGGGGCTTATGGGGGAAAAACAGTTTTGTGAACTATCAAATATGTATAGCTTGATTATAAATATTTGCTTTTACTGATATAGGCCTACCTGCGGAAGGAAATGGAGGTAACAGTTCTGGCTGCTCGTGAGCGAGCAAATTGGACTTTTTTGTTTCTTTGGTAGTACCTTTTTCAACACGCTTTTCTTACAGGTTTTGTCACTGCGACCAGAGCACATAAATATATGTGTTCTTCTTTGAAAGTAGTCAGTAGCTTGGAATGGAAGTTGTATCAGTACTGGTCTGAGAAAATCAGGAAGAACATGCGTAGGTGCACTGACCGCAATGGCATTACCTAAGCTGTTAAAACGGCGTTTAACTCCAATACAAGCAAAACAATTCGACCACCCGGGATTCCAACTCACAACCCTATTTGTTCACAACCCCATTTGCTAGCCTCTTCGGTCATTACTTAACTGCCTGTGTCCTGCCGAGCAGCCAGATCGTCTCTTGCACTTATTTTAAGAAATCAATCTAAACATATATAGAAAAGCTGTATGAAACGATTAATTTCCTGTTCAACGTATAGTTGACTTCAGAAGTTTAGCATAATGGCAGGGGTGTAAAGTGAAAAATAAGCGTATCTCTACAAAAAAACTCCAAAATTATAATACTTATTTCCAGATTAGCTATTCTGTTGCCGCCAATTAGATCGCTATCATTGGAACATAGAAAGAAATTTTTACTTTAAGGTGGTTTGTGAATAGGGCACAGAAATGTCATGGTATGAACAGTTTTACCATCTAGAAATCACTTGTGTCTTGGTATGATAGTACAGTCGCTGGGGAAGCAACAATGGTTTGTGTGGTACCAACTTTCTGTGTCTTGTGTTTTCTGTTTAACCCCTATCCCGCTAAATAACTAAAATGAAATTTTCAAGCCTATAGTAAAAATCCAAATTTAGCTATTTCAAAGATAATTTTAGGAGGAAAATTATCTCCTTATCGGACAGTGTAGATCCAAGATCAGACTGCACGTTCTGTGCAGTCTGATCTTGATCTACGCTGTCCGCAAAAGGTCAGTGAGTCGCGCTCAGCAGCCTAGGGGTTAGGAATGTAAATAAAATCAAGGTGCACAGAACAAAACGTCATCTTCTGCTTGTTTGTTCATGAACAACTGAATCTTGAGGTAAAAAAAATAGACTGACGGTAACATTTGTGATATTTGTTCCATTTGTAAATCCCATCTCTAAGAGCAACGCCAGTGCAAATCAGTGCCATAAAATTTCATTCAAGCTCACGATTTCTTGCTCACACAAGCACAATGAATACATTGTTAGATCTTTACAAAACGACAAAATTTTAGACTTGTCCAAATTGAAAGCTTTTCCAGACGAAAATTTCCATGTACATGTACATAAGGTGATGATTTTGTCTTTGATAGAGTATAAATCATAGTTGGAAAAGGAGAAAAATGCTGGTCACCAGCATTTTCTTTTTTTCCTAGAATTATTACAAAACACTTTTCTTTTAGGGTCCTTTAAACTCGGGACTGTGTGGTAAAGAGTCAACTGGCGATAGATAAAAGGTTTTGCAACAGTATTGAAAATATCTTTGTCAGTTTAAGGATCCGAAATCCCCAACAGGGTTCGAAGACGGGTTGATGCGTTAGAAACCATCCTCGGTTGGAACCTGGCCGGGTAGCTGAGTGGTTTGTGTATCTGAATCGTGACCTGGTGATTGCGGGTTCGATACCCGGTTATGCCAAACTTCCTTTCCGGCGATTTTTCGCCTCTTACTTTTGTGAGAAAGTAGTGAGTGGCTTTGACGGAAATTTTGTTATTACTGACGTGAGAAAGCCAGGAAACACGTGCGTCGGTGCACTGGCCGCCGTGATATGACCTAAGCTGTTAAAACGGCGTTAAACTCCAATACAAATCCAATACAAACGTCCTCGGTGGGCCTGAATATTCAAGAATCTGTCTTGAGCTGCGGTTGCTGCCATTTGTATGCCTTCTGACGGGTGTACCATACCGCTGGTATCTTGTCCAAGCTCTGGTGATGATGATGTGGCGTACACCAAACGCAACACCAACCTGACAGTGCTTGGCCCGTAGTCTTATTAGAACAGATTATTAGAACAGATTATTATTAGCAATTATTAGAACAGATTATTGCTCTGAGAACAGTTCTTCACCGTCTGAAAAACTTTTTAAGTTAAATTTTATCGACAGCAGGAGATCAACATTATACATTTTTTTACAATTATGAAAATATTGCCGTTATTTGAAGCAGTTTCTAGTTCTTAGCTTTATGCAATGGTTTCACAGTGGTTCGAAACAGATCAACAGTTCAAAACAGATGAAAAAGGCTTTTGCATGCAGAAAAAACAAATACATTTCTAGTTGTAAAAGTCTTTTGTCGAGCAACTTTAGGGGATCTCAGCAAGTGAAGGGTCTGTTACATTCGACCATTTCCTTCGCTAAAATTCTTCATAAATCTCAAATAATTATATAAATATATATCAAACATTTTTGCTTTGTCAAAACGATTAGACGTAATTAACAAATATTGCAATTATGAATTAATTTTCCCTTTAAAAGATTTTTTGTGACTTAATTTACTTTTTATTTCACCATAAAAAGAAGTTTTTTCTAAATATAGTCCACTTAAAAGAAATATTTAGTCAAAACTTTAATGCTTGCCAAATGATGTTGCAATTATTAAGTAATTAACCCTCTATCAAACCATCTCACGCTGAGGAAGACACTTTCTTAGAACATTGTGAGAAAAGGAGAAAATGCTGGAAACCAGCGTTTTCTCCTTTTCCCACAATGTTTTCATCTTTCAAAGGTAATCCCCTTGATTTGAGCCACATTCCATTTCGCGTATAGAATTTAGACGAGTCTAAGATTTTATCGTTTAATAAAGAATTGAATTGTTGATATATCTGGATATGTGTCCTAATTATAGATCCAAATAAGGTAAAGATGTTCTAATTGTGTATCGTTATGGCCCATGAAATCAAATTCATTGAAAGTTTATATAGAAATGTTCAAATTAGGAAAAACGAACATAGAGTTTCTCTGTTTATTTAAATTTTATCTATATATCCACTCATTATTTAATTAAGGAATGAAGAGAATTTTTTTTTTTTTTTGTTTTCATGGAGGTATGAAAAAAAAACCTAATCACACTGTATGAAACCGCGAAGTATTCCTGATTCTTTCTACATCTATTTTAGTTAAAAGTCACGCGTGGTTCTACAACGTGCTCAGCGTAGAAGACCGTTATAAGTGACCTTGATTTAACGTCTCATCCGAAGACTACGGGCCAAGCACTGTCAGGTTGGTGTTGCGTTTGGTGTACGCCACATCATCATCACCAGAGCTTGGACAAGATACCAGCAGTATGGTACACCCGTCAGAAGGCATACAAAGGGCAGCAACCGCAGCTCAAGACAGATTCTTGAATATTCAGGCCCACCGAGGACGTTTGTATTGGATTTGTATTGGAGTTTAACGCCGTTTTAACAGCTTAGGTCATATCACGGCGGCCAGTGCACCGACGCACGTGTTTCCTTGCTCTCTCACGTCAGTACTAACAAAATTTCCGTCAAAGCCACTCACTAATTTCTCACAAAAGTAAGAGGCGAAAAATCGCCGGAAAGGAAGTTTGGCATAACCGGGTATCGAACCCGCAATCACCAGGTCACGATTCAGATACACAAACCACTCAGCTACCCGGCCAGGTTCCAACCGAGGATGGTTTCTAACGCAGCAACCCGTCTTCGAAATGACCTTCTTAATGCTTCTGGAATCAATGTTTTGATTGAAACGGTGCGTAGAAGGCTGCACGAGGGTAAACTGCGGCCAAGAAGACCCTCAGTACAAATTCCATTGACTGTCCGTCACCGCAAGGTCCGTTTGGAATGGGCAAGGGAGCATGCTAGGTGGACCAGACAAAACTAGAATCTGTTCTTTCACCGATGAGTCAAGGTTTTGCCTAGACTTTACAGACAGAAGTGAGAGAGTATGGAGAAGACCCGGAGAATTGTTTCAGGCTACAAATATTGCTGAGCAGGCCAAGTATAGAGGTGGATCAGTTATGGTGTGGGGAGTGGAAAGGCATCAACCGGGACGGATGGTCTGACCTGGTTGTGCTAAACAGAGGCACATTGATCGGTCAGGTACATCGATGAGATGTTAGACCATCAGATTAGGTTGTATGCTGGGGTAGTCGGAGATCAGGTCCTTTTATGGACGATAATGCGCGTCCCTACAGGGCCCGTGTGGTCTAGGACTACCCACTGAGGAATGGCATCGAGCGCTTTGAGTGGGCAGCTCCATCACTGACCTAAATCCGATAGAGCACATATGAAATGAGCTGCAGGTATGGATTTCAGATAGCCAGGTGTAACCCAGCCGCATCCAGGAGCTTGGGGCAATGTTGGGGCAGAGAATGGGACTGCCATCCCCGCTAGGACTGTCAGAAACCTCATAGGGAGCATGAGAAGGCGTTTCCAAGTAGTTGTGGATAGCCATTGGTCACATGCACGTTACTGAGCCTAATAATATAAACCGAAAATGTTTATTTCAGGAAAACAAGCTGCGTGTTTAAAGTCTTGGAATTACGTCTTCCTCTTCTCTGGCACAAAACTAATTCAAAATAAGTAAAAAATAAAAAAATCCTAATTATTTTCTTCAGTCAAACCGATTAAACATTATATTAACATTTGATATCATTTGTACCACGTTAATGAAATCATTCACTACAATATTCTCGCTAAAACATTTAGTGCTTAGCAGAAGTTGAGTAGTGTATAAGAATCTTTGATAAACTTGGGATGAGAAGTTATTTATCTCGACCCTTTTTGCCTGTCCAAATTAACCATTAAGCTGCTAAGCGCGACTCACTGACCTTTTGCGGACAGTGTAGATCAAGATCAGACTGCACAGAACGTGCAGTCCGATCTTGGATCTACACTGTCCGAGAAGGAGATATCATTCCGCAAAACATAACTTTGAAATAGCAATATTGTGGTTTTTACTACCAAACTGCAAATTCTATTTTAGTTAATCAGCAGGATATGGGTTAAACTTTTACTTAAGAAATAATCTTCTTTCTATCGTGGTTTATCGTTCAATAAACCACAGTTGTGAGTTATGAGGCACAATAAATAATCCACGAGGGCGATAGCCCGAGTGGGTTATTCATTGCGCCTCATAACTCACAACGTGGTTTATTTAAGGAATAATCTTCTTTCTATCGTGGTTTATCGTTCAATAAACCACAATTGTGAGTTATGAGGCACAATAAATAAACCACTCGGGCGAGTGGTTTATTTATTGTGCCTCATAACTCACAACGTGGTTTATTGAACGATAAACCACGATAGAAAGAAGATTAATTCGATTCTAACATGACCAACTCTTAATCAAAGGAAAACAAGTTCATACTTAGAGTAAAAACGCGGATGAAGATTATATTCCATTGAATAACTTACTTACTTACTTTATACAGAATGACGTCACTCTACATAGAATGACGTCATTCGACATAGAATGACGCAGATTTTACCACGCTTTCGTTGCACTGTGTTTATAGAGCCGAATTCACGTTTTATGTTAGATGTACCGTAACTAGTGTTTATAATACCTTCTGTAGTCTGCCTTTGAAAACATAGAAAAAGTAGAATAATATGAAAATGAAGATCTGCTTCTTATAAGCAATTGCTTCTTCTCTCTCTCTATTTTTTACCACACAAAATGTATCTAGACCTTTTGCAATTTTTCTGTTGCTTTAAAATCATCACCTTCAGCTTCAGTAATTTGGTCTACTCTTTCACCACCATTGGAAACATAAAATAAATCTTGCAGAGGGCACTGATCAAGATCAGAATGCTGATCTTGAATCTACACCATCCGCTACATGTTACTTATCATTGACAAAAATCAATTTTATTCGCTGAGGAAATAAACTTTCAAAGCTCGTAATTCATTTTGTATTCTAGTTAGCAGCGAATTCGTTAAAATTGGTAACGAACCCAACCAGCATGGAGGATACAATATGCCTCTACTTTTTGGCGGCGAGTTTACCCCGCTGTCATAGTTCCCACATCACGTGTCCATGTATAGACTGATTTTTAAAGCCTACTATCGTTATCTAGGTCAGATTTTTGCTTCCGGCAGGTTTTGCCTGGATACGCGTGTAAACAAAACCAATTTCGTGCGCTAACAAAATAGTTCTGCCAATGATACTCAAATAAAGCAGTTCAACTTGATACTGCATGTTCTTTGAAAAAAATTAAAACATCATGTTTCAGTTGTCTTTTTAATTTAAGATAAAAAAAGCTTTTCAGCTTAAATAAAACAAAAACCGTGTTGGATTTAACACCTCTCCACTATCTAGCACATTTATACAATAACATACCGCGTTGCTGGAGAACTCGGACCCTGGTGAACTCGTGTCCTAATCTCTAGGGTAAGACTTCTCTGGAGAACTTTCCGTTTTAATTTATATTAGTTTACAAGGAAAAAAAATCATAGAACACACTAATTAGTAGCATGTATTCGGAGCCAGAAAAGAAATCCGCTGCCCTCAGTGTGTTAGCGCTTTGATTGTCTAATGTTGTTCTTGCTGGTGGTGTTGTTGTTTTGCTTGTTGTTATACGATGTTTAACGCCATTTTAAACATTATTTCAGTTATATCTCGCCGGCCAGTGCACCTATCCAAGCTTTCCTAGAGTTTCTGCTACCAATAATTCGCACAATATTCTTTCTAATGCACTGGCTGCTTTCCCACATAAACATCGTCTTAAAGAGAGAATAAATGCATCCTCGTAGTGCACAATTTCAAGGAAGTCTACGCACAACATGGACTCTTCTTAGTTTAAAAAGAGGCTGAATCAAACCGTAAAATGGTCTTTTGACATGCAGAAAATCTACAAACAGCAAAAGGTTTCGATCTATGTTACCCTGTGCGAACTCCGCTGGCTGATATGGGCCGGTACTTTTTTTATATATAATAAAATGGCCTGCAACACGCGGAAAGGGGCATTCGGACATTTGCGTAAAGTGTCGTCTCGGATCAGCCTGCGCAGTCCGCGCAGGCTAATCCGAGACGACACTTGCCGTTCTAATGTGATTTTCTGTTTTGGGCAATTCTACTGTAGGACAAAATCTAATGTAGTCGTAAAGTGCAGTCTCGGATTAGCTTGCGCGGACTGCGCAGGCTGATCCGAGACGACACTTTACGCAAATGTCCGAATGCCCCATTTTTCGTGTTGCTTTCAATATGGAGGAGTCTACAGTTTTATCCTCTAGTAAAGGGTTCCGGATTAACGAGGGAGTACGACCCGGAGTCAAACAGATTAGATAAAGAAACTAAATACACATTTATTTACGGATGTCACTGTCCTTAAACTTTTAACCCATTACTGTGCAAGGTGATTTTTCTATGCCCTATATTTGAACTAAAATCTTTTAAAAATACCGCGGGATAAGGAGCCATTGCTTGCATCAAACACGTGCTATTTTTCTTTCATTTTTATGATCAAACGCAGTTGGTTTTATTCCCTTCATTTCGTCAATTGCCACGTCTTCTTGTACCGCAATGTCTTCCAAATGAATTAATATTTGCAACTTTTTCTTGTCAATTACCCTACTCGAAAGGATGAACATAATTATTATTGTTTTCTCTATAGATTTAAGCAATATCCATTGATAACTTACATAAGGTCACATTATGTAAATCTTAGATCAGACTGCATGATCTATATAACGTCGGACGTTGATCTACTCTAGGCCTGGACCAGCAATGTGACAGCAATCCCCCACTGAAGCAAAGGTAAATATTTACTTACATAGTCATCTCTAACTGGGTTGTGATTAGAGTTAAGTTGAACCCTTTACCACACAATCCAGACTTTTAACGACCCTAAGAAAGAAGGTTTTATGAAAACACTGTCCAAAAAAAAAGAAGATGCTAGTGACCAGAATTTTCTCCTTTTACCACAATGTTTTCTACCCTATCAAAGAGAGAAAGCATCATTCTAGCAACACTTTATTGGTAGTCTGCTTTCAATTTGGTCCAGCCCAAAATTTTGTCGTTTGGAAAAAGGTTTAAGTTGTAAGGATGAAATTAGTAGTATGTTACACTTGGGAAGCTCTGATATGACATAGTGCAGAATCTAATTCGGGTATGTTTCTGTTGTTGTGAGAGTTTGAAGGAGTATTCAGCGGACTAAAACATTGTTTTCAGTAACTTTATCGTTATCTTCGGAAGCTGCCTGTAAGCGACTTCCCGGTGCCTCAGAAATACATGAGTCATGGGAAAAGGGGGTTTAATGCGTCTTCAAAAAGTTTCGACCCAAGTCAGGCTGCGCAGTCCGTGCAGGCTAACCTGGGTCGAAACTTTTTGCGTTTGGTAAATTTTCTGCATCTGAAACGACCATTCTTCCTCATGGTTCAGCTGGTTTTGGAGACAAAATCCGTCCAGGTGTCATTTTTTTTTAAAAGCATTTCTGTTTATTGGATATAAACTTCATTAAAGTTCCAGCAAAGGCCAAAATATCAAAGCAGGTGTCATAATACATTTAATTTTACATCATACCATTTAAAAGTATGGAAAATATTGTGACAGTCTGTTATCGCGTGGTTGGGCCATATGTTAGTCCATGGCAGAAAAAAGAATTTTAAAATCAGGCAAGAAGTAAACAAAAGACACAGCTACCTGGCAGGTTTTAACCTAGTTTTGAAATTAATATCTCTGTCAGCGACTAACACTTGGACCGACCGTACAATGATAGATTGTGATCTTCACACTAATTTCCACACTTTTAAATGCTGTGATACATAAAATCAATTGCATTTAAACACCCGCTTTCTTTACATCTGGCCTTTATTGTTACTTTAAGTAAACAGTAAATTTGTCATTGGACAATATAAGTTAGCAGATACGAGTATAGTGCTAATTCTAAATTAAAAGACAATCAATCCTGTTGTCTTAGACGCTGTTTTAGCCAATCCTACTGCTTGTCTTGGATTTTTTTGTGATAAATTGAATTTAAGACATGCTCTGGCAAACAGGGGTTTAATAAATCTCCATGAAACAGAAATAATTATCTGTTGGTATGCTTCATACATTTCAAGACACAAGTCATATGAAAATATGTAAATTTTGTCAATTGGAATGGAGCTATAGCGAGGTAAATTTAAGCCTTTTACTACATGATCCCGAATTTTAAGGCCCTTAACAAGGAAAAGATTTGGAAACAATGTGGGAAAGGAGAAAATGATGGTAACCAGCATTTTATTGTTTTTCCACAATGTTTACTACGCTTACAAAAAGTCTCGTCGTTTGAGCTACATTTAAGCTGTCTACAATGGTTTTGATTTTGATTTCGTGTGGTAAAGGGTTAAATCATCGTATTGTTAACTTTTGCCCGGCCATTCACGACCATTTTTTTTTTTCCTGAGAGTGTAAAGCAAGATCAGCCTGCACATACGTGCTTTCTCAGTAGTTTCGGTCATTTAGATACGGTTCAGCGCTAATTAAAGAGACATCTCTACAGCCAGAGAGTAAACAAACGCTGTTAAAACTTGACGGTGTTGTAATCTAGTCATCTGTGTAAACGTAGATAAAAAATCAATATAAGGTGTATGGGGTAAAGAAACTGTAGGGATTTGTCTTCCATTTAAACCGGAAACTGTGGTTGTTATGTCTATGGCTAGCCGCAAGAGAATGAAATGCATTTTCTATCTGCCGTAATCTGTGCAACCTTGCAACGATCAGGGTCAATATTTGGTATGAAGATACAAGAGTGGTTTTAGTTTCATAAAATAAAGAGAAAAAAAAACGGTTAAAAAACTGAATGAAAACGAGTGAAGATGTATCTTTAACGCAACGCAATCTAATTTTTTAATAGTCTTCAATTTTCTTTCAGTAAGATAAGGGTTAGTCACATACAATATCAAAAGTTGTTCTCCGTGTCTGTCTGTTTGTTTGTTTACAGATACCAGAATGAGTAAAGGGTTGACAGACTGGAGGGACATACTTGTGGTGTCCCTATACTTTGTGTTTGTTCTCGGGGTCGGAATTTGGGTAAGCAACTTTGACATTCTGATATCTTCAAATTGACCGCGTAACGTTGGACATTATACGTCCATCAGATATAAAATATTGTATTGGCAACTAAACAAGTATTACCATTACTTTAGTTATATTGTGGCGACCACTGGCTGCTTTCCCAGGAAAGGAAACCTATGGCAATTGCAATCATCAATCGTAGAAAAAAAATACGGGCCCAGCGGTAAAAGAAGAGGAAAGTTACAATAACTTAGACCCAGAATTTTGGCGGAAGCTTGATCGCCTGCCTCTCTCTCTCTCTCTCTCTCTTCTCTGCCTCCCTGTCATTCTGTCCTGTCTGTCTCTCTGCCTGCTTCTCTGCCTGCCTGTCTGTCTGTCTGTCTGTTTCTCTCTCTCTGTCTCTCTCTCTCTCTCTCTCTCTCTCTCTCTCTCTCTCTCTCATTTTTCTTGTAAGTTTTAGACAAGGGAAGTTTTAGGTAAGGGAAGAGGAAAGTTACAATAACTTTACATCCAGAATTTTGGCGGAAGCTTGATCTCCTCCCTGTCTCCTCTCTCTTTCTCTCGGTCTCTGTCTCTGTCTCTCTCTCTCTGTCTCTCTCTCTTTCTCTCTCTCTCTCTCTCTCTCTGTCTCTATCTACCTAATCTGCCTCCCAGTCTGTCTGTCTGTCTGCCTGCCTGTCTGTCTGCCTTTCTGTCTGTCTGTCTGTCTCTTTCTCTCTCTCTCTCTCTCTCTCTCTCGCTCTCTCTCTCTCTTCTTCTTCTTCTTCTTCTTCTTTTTCTTCTTCTTCTTCTTCTTAGTTTTTTAGACTGCATTATCACTTTCAGTCCTCATGCAGAAAAGGCAGGGAAACAGTAAAAGGTTACTTTTTGGCGGGAAGAAATCTTTCTTGGCTACCGGTAAGTACCACTCTTTTACTATCATTATTATTTCCATAAAAAACCCTTTTTACTGGCTGATTTATTTCCTAGGTCTTAGCTCCCTTCACCCTCATGAGCGATATACCCTTTTGCGCCCGTTGCAGTTAAACCCTTTTCACACCTTGACGAGTTTTAACGACCCTGAGGAAGAAGCCTTTTGAAAACATTGTGTGAAAAGGAGAAAATGCTGGTAACCAGCATTTTCTCCTTTTCACACAATGTTTTCTATTCTATCAAAAGACAAATTTTATCATTTGAGCCACATTGAAATTGTTGTCTGCAACTGCTTTCATTTTGGACAAGAGAAAGATTTTGTCGTCTGGTAAAAGAATTAAAATCGGATTGCAGGGAATATGCAGTCTGATCACAAATCTACACCCTCAGCGTTTTGGTGCTGTCCCACTGTCCCAGGCACATCGTATTTGGTTTTTTTTTTAGTACAGTTGTGAAATTGTCAACGGACCAATTTCCTATAATGTCGTCGGAAAAATTTGGCTATTTTATTTTACAGCGTACTTTCTGGTTTTTTTTTTTTTTGTCTGTCTGGTAGCTTATCCTTATTCCAGACGAAATAATTTTAGACTATTCCAGATCAAAATGAAATCATTTATCATTACATGCAAATGAAACCATGTCTCATTACATGGAAATGAAATCATTACAGGTACATGCAAATAAATTCATGTGTCATTACATGTGCGTGCAAACGAATCAGTTTTCGTTAGATGCAAATGAAGTCATTGGTCATTACAAGTACATGGAAATGAAATCATGTATATCATGTATCATTACATGTACATGCAAATGAAATTACGTATCTGTGCATCCAAATGAAATCATGTATCATTACATGTAACTGCAAATGAAATCATGTGTCATTACATGCAAATGAAACCATGTATCATTACGTGTACATGAAAATGAAATAATGTATCATTTAATTCAAATGAAATCATGAATATGTGGATGCAAATAAAATCACGTGTCATAACATGCGAATGAAATCATATATCATTACATGCAAATAAAATCAAGTGTCATAACTTGCAAATGAAATAATGTGTCACTTCGTGTACATGCAAATGAAATCACTTGTCATTAAAAGCCAATGAAATCATGAATCAATATTGCCAAATGAAATCATGTATCATTACATGCAAATGAAACCATGTATCATTACATGGAAATGAAATCACTACATTTACGTGCAAATGAAATTATGTATCATTACATATGCGTGCAAATGAAATCAATTTTCATTACATGTAAATGAAGTCATGTGTCATTACATGTACATGGAAATGAAATCATGTATCATTACATGTACCTGCAAATAAAATCACGTATCTGTGCATGCAAATGAAATCATGTATCATTACATGCAAATGAAATCATGAGTCATTACATGCAAATGAAACAATGTGTCATTACATACAAATGAAATCACGAATCAATATCACTGAATGAAATCATGTATCATTACATGCAAATGAAACCATGTCTCATTACATGGAAATGAAATTATTACATATACATGCAAATGAAATCATGCATCATTAAATGTGCGTGCAAATGAAATCAGTTTTCATTAGATGCAAATGAAGTCATTGGTCATTACAAGTACATGGAAATGAAAATTATGTATCGTTACATGCACATGCAAATGAAATTACGTATCTGTGCATGCAAAATGAAATCATGTATCATTACATGTACATGCAAATGAAATCACGTGTCATTAAAAGCCATTTAAATCATGAATCAATATTACTAAATGAAATTATGTATCATTACATGCAAATGAAACCTTGTCTCATTTCATGGAAATGAAATCATTACATATACATGCAAATAAAATCATATATCATTACATGTGCATGCAAATGAAATCAGTTTTCATTACATGCAAATGGAGTAATTGGTCATTACAAGTACATGGAAAGAAAAAAATCATGTATATCGTATATCATCACATGTACATGTAAATGGAATTACATATCTGTGCATGCAAATAAAATCATGTATCATTTCATGTACATGCAAATGGAATTACATATCTGTGCATGCAAATAAAATCATGTATCATTACATGTAACTGCAAATGAAATCATGTGTCATTACATCCAAATGAAACCATGTATCATTACGTGTATTTGAAAATGGAGTAATGTCTCATTTAATTTGGACAATAAAATATGGCGACAAGTGGAAGACGCACGTAAATTTGCTCCGAGGATTTTGTGAGGTTACGGATGTTATTTATATGAATTTTTTTCAATTCTGAGGCAATGTAGTATTTGGTTAGTACATGAATTAGCATTTGAGAATTTCGGTGTCGTCGTAAACAGGGATATTGTTGATTTACAAGTGCTTTTTTGTAAAACTTTTGAGGATAATTACACAATTCTCCTAACCCAAGAGCCGAGTGCTCATCGAACATACATATACATAACTTCAGGGGTTTAAGCTAGTTATCAAACAAGTGGTCAGACAAGTTTTCAGTACTAGTCATCACGTGCACGTGCTGAAACGTGTTGAAACGTGTTGAAACGCTATTTTTCTATTTATGGTCAGTCCTTCTTTTTTCGTCGGCCATTGTCCTGTCTACATAGCTGGGTGCTCTAAATATAAGGATGACTTCTAATACAATGGGTGATATAAACGAAAGTTGTGATCTTAATGTGGATAACGATGCTGATGTTGATGACATTTCATTCCACTCGGTAGATACAGGTATTCCTTCTTCATCGTCACCAGTCTGCATTAAAAAGGGAAACACTGGAAAGCGAAAAGCCTCCCCGTTACTTAAAACAGCTGTTAAGAAGGTAACTCCATCCAGAAGATCGGCAACTGTTCGTCGCAATCAATCTCCCTCTGAATCATTCCTTGGAGCCTTCAATGACCCAGATTTTATAATTGCTGTAACTCCCATGCTGAAATCCATGATTGCCCCAACAATACAAGGTGCTATCAACCAGGCCGTTGAAACGGCGGTAGAGAAAATACGGTCAACTACCTTAAAAGAAATCAAAGATAGTAACAAAGAACTTGCGAAAACTATAGAACAGCAAAACAAGATAATAGCGGACCAGGCTGCACAACTGGACGAGAAAGCAAAAATCATCACTGATTTAGAGCTCAAACTAGAAAATGTGTCGGGTGAATTAAACAAAGTTAGATCTTCTGTGAATGATCTTGAGCAGTACGGAAGGCGTAATTCTCTTCGATTTTCACATTTGCGTGTTAACTATAAACTTCCTGAACTTGAACTAATGTCGGAGGTTGCTGATCAGATTAATGAGCATATGCTCACCTCTGGTCCGAAAATTACCACTCAGGATATAGAAAGATGCCATCCTGTAGGAAAGTCTAATTCTCCTCAGATCCTTGTGAAATTTCGGTCCTATCAAACCAAGCATCTTGTGTTCAGCGCCAAGTCTCGACTTAAGAACACTCCTATTTACGTAAGTGAAGACCTAACCAGATTGAATTACAGTGTCATTCAAAAGCTACAGCCCCTAAAGAAATCAGGGCAAATTCACAGTTATTGGACAACAAACGGCAGAGTTCTCGCTAAAAGGTACAAGAACAGTAGACCGACTCAAGTATACCACAACGACGAGGTGGACGAGCGCCTGCACATTAAACGGGCATAAAATTATATTATTCACCAACCGTTTTCCTTGTTTATTAACTAATTTCCGGGTTTTCGAAAATGCTTTTCGGGCTGGTGTTGATCGGTCTGCATACGTGTGCTGGTTGATCTGAATCATTACGGGCTGGAAGTAAATTAATTTGTTCTTGATGTTTATGATCGGACTATGGATAAGTGCCGGTTGATATGTGTCATCGTGAGCAGTGACTAATCCATTAATAGTTATTAGTATATTGAAACCCTATTCTTTCCTCACGATGCTGCTCTTCATAAGTTATAAATTGTTTGTCGTTGCTGCTTATTCTGATGATGATCAGGCTACATATGTGTTCCGGTTGATCTGTGTCAGCTCAACCAGAGGATCAATCAGGAAATCTAATAATAGTTTACTGTTGTTCTATTTTGTCCACACTGTCGTTTAAAACTGCTTATTTTTTTTTTTTGTTGCAGTCTGCAGAAGTGTTGGTCGAACTGCGTTTATGTATCGGCTGATCTTATCACTGCAATTAAAGGCTCTATAGACAAATATTATATATATTAGTCTGTTGCTTCTTAATTCTCCTTAAGCTGTTTCTGATTATAAGCTCACCAACTTATTAGTTGTTCCTGCTTGTGCTGACGCAGATCTGGCTGTACATGTCTACAGGCTGATCTGTGTCAGCTCGAACAGTGGCTTAATCATGAAATCTAATAATAGTTTACTGCTGTTCTTTCCTTTTACACTGCTGTGTTTAAATCCTTGTTTATCACTTGTTGTTGCTGTTTGTTGTGGTGTTGATCGAATTGCGCTTATACGTAGGCCGATCTTTATCGCCACAATTATGGGCTCTACCTACAAATATTATATATATCAGTCTGCTGCTAATTTATCTTTTTAAGATTATGCTTATTATTTGCCTTTCAATTCATTAGCTGTCCCTGCCTGTGCTGACGCTGATCAGGCTGCACATGTATGCTGGTTGATCTGTGTCAGATCAAACAAGGGCTTAATCAGGAAATCTAATACTAGTCTAATACTGCTGTTCTTTTTTTTTCCCACATTATTGTGTTAAAAAATTTCGCTTATCATTTGTTGTTGCTGCTTGTTGTGGTATTCAACGAATTGCGCTTATGTGTAGGCTGATTTGTATACCCAAAATTACGGGCTTTATAGACAAACATTATATATATTAGCCTGTTGCAAATTTATCCTTCTTAAGTTGCTGCTGAGTATAAGCCTATCATTATTATTTTTTTCTCATTCTGCTGTGTTTGAATATTTGTTTATTATTTGTTGTTGTTGTTTGTTGTGATGTTGATCGAATTGCGCTTTTGTATAGGCTGATCCATATCTCCACAAATAGGGGCTCTTTTTATAAATATTATATATATTAGTCTGTTGCATTTTTTTTCTTAAGCTGCTGCTGATTTATAAGCTTATCAACTTATTGGTTGTCCCTGCTTGGGCTGACGCTGATCAGGTTACACATGTATGCTGGCTGATCTGTGTCAGAGCAAGCAGAGGCCCATTTAATCAATAAATTTTCTTAGCAGTACTTTCATGCCCTACTTCACACATGTCGTTGTTGGCTGTTTGTGATGGTGCTGATTGGGCTGCGCACGTAAGCTGTCTGATCTGTACCATCACAGCAAGACCTTAATCTATAATACTTAGAGTGGTTCGATGCTGTTACGCCGTTTTCATGTTGTTGACGATTACAACTGTACCAATTATTCTTCACTGCTGTCTGTGATTGAGGGTTACAACTGTACCAGTTATTTTTATTGCTGTCTGTGACTTATATCAGAACAACAAGGGGCCTTATCGACAAATATTATGTATATTAGTCTCTTGCTATATTACTTTTCCAGAGCTACTGCAGATTATGAGTTTCATCAATTTATTTGTTGTTTGTGATCGGATTACGATGCTGCCCGTCATAGATTACAAATTGTTTGACGTTGCTGCTTGTGCTGACGCTGATCATGCTACACATGTGTGTTGGCTGATCTGTATCATCACAGGCGGGAAGTAGATCGATTTGCTATTGGTGTTTGTGATCGGATTGCGATGCTGCTCGTTATAAATTACAAATTGTTTGACGTTGCTGCTTGTGTTGAGGCTGACCAGGCTGCACATGTATGCTGGCTGATCTGTGTCATCACGGGCGGGAAGTAATTCGGTTTGCACTTGGTGTTTGTCAACCAAAATTACCTCTATAGACAAATATTATATATATTAGTCTGTTGCAAATTTATTCTTCTTAAGTTGCTGCTGAGTATAAGCCTGCCAATTTATTGGCTTTCCCTGCTTATGCTGGCGCAGATCTGGCTGCACATGTATGCAGGCTGATCTGTGTCAGCCCGAACAGTGGTTCAATCTTGAAAGCTAATAATAGTTCACTGCTGTTCTATTTTTCAACTCTGCTGTGTTCAAATATCTGTTTATTACTTGTTGTTGTTGTTTGCTGTGGTGTTGATCGAATTGCACATTTGTATAGGCTGATCCATATCTCCACAAATAGGGGCTCTTTTTATAAATATTATATATATTAGTCTGTTGCTTTTTTTTCTTAAGCTGCTGCTGATTTATAAGCTTATCAACTTATCGGTTGTCCCTGCTTGTGCTGGCGCTGATCATGTTGCACATGTATGCTGGCTGATCTGTGCCAGAGCAAACAGAGGCTCATTTAGTCAATAAATACTTACTTAGACAAAAATTAATATTAATAAATTGAGACACCTACTTAGTGAAAAACAAATTAAAACTTATTTGATGTATATGTTGTCACTGATCAGTCTGCATTATGTGTGGACTGTTGTTTTTGTTTTTTTTTTTACACAATTGGAATACAAAGATCAATCAAGCTGGCTGTTAGATACCTTGACAACTCTCTGTATTTCGTTTCAATAGAGAGTTTAAGGGGTTACCTACTCATAATTCGAAGTATTATAAGGAAATATCTCAATTATTATTAACCTCACACTCCAAATTGTCACATTTGTCAATAATTGTATAAATATTATTATGTACATACCTTTTCATTATTGCACTTTCTTATACACTCTATTCTCTATACTTCTAGATCTCCTTACTCTGTTTGGTATCTCTGCGATTCGCGCGTGCTATGTGATTACTCAAGCCCGGATGGAGGTTCTCCTGGTAATCAATATCCTATCTCCTAATGGATAGTGACTTTGGTGCCTGGAGGGCTTCCATCGGGCTTTTCCAAAACAGAATTTATACTGGTTCTAAAAAAAAGCGGCATACTTACCCAAATAATTTCTGTTTGCTCTCGCATTTCATTAAAATTCTCTCTATGTGGTCAAGGACCGTAGATTTGAACGCACGGAATATTATGAATAACAATTTTCAGTCCATTTCATTTTTCATATTGATCTGTGTAATCATTTTACAAGCTGGAGATATTGAGACCAACCCAGGGCCTGCTTTATCGGAAAATAATTTCTTATTATCAGTACTCCATTGTAACATACGAAGCATCAGAAATAAGATTGATTATATAAAAGAAGAATTTTTAGATTTCAATATTTTATGTTTCACCGAAACCCATCTTAATGATTCAATTTCACAAGACAATTTGTTATTATCACAAGCATTTGATGAACCTTATAGGAGGGACAGAACTAACCACGGTGGGGGTATTCTTGTATATGTAAATAACGACTTGGCCCATTCTAGAGTTGCTGATCTTGAAGGATACTGTAATGAATCTATTTGGGTTAAAATTATAGTTAAATCCAAAATATATTTGTTTGGTGTTTTTTATAGTCCAAAAACTGCAGATAATATTTTTTTCAGAAACTTTGATATTAACACTGAAGCTGCCTTCCAAATAACTAGAAATGTAATTATATTGGGCGATCTTAACGAGGACCTAATGAATCAGTCGTTTCATAATCTCAAGGATATTCTACTTCTAAATTCTATGATAAATGTAATAAATGTCCCAACGAGACAAAATGCCTTACTTGATCCAATCTTAATCCCGAATGATATGGAGTATTCAGACTCTGGTACGCTCCCGCTACCACAAGTTATAAGTGATCACTGTGCTACATTTATATCTATTCCCTTCTCATATGAGCTACAAAAGTGTTATGAAAGAAATATTTGGCTTTACAGTAGGGCCAACTTCGAGTCTCTTAATCAGAAAATAGAAAACTATGATTGGAGTATTTTGCATGTTGGTTCAGTTGATGATTGTTGTGAGACTTTTACTAGAACTTTTATTAAATTGATTAAAGAATGTATTCCACACAAAAGAGTGTGTGTCCGACCCGATGATCAACCTTGGTATGATAGTGCAATTAGACGGGTCTCCCGGAAAGGAGACAGAATGAAAAGTACTGCCAAGAAAACAGGAAAAATTAACGATTGGTCAAAATACAAAAACCTACGTAATACAGTAAATAATATGAAACAATATGCCAAAAAGGAATTCTTTAATAATTTGGAGACAAATTTAACTGAACTCCAATGCAACGACAAGAAAAGTTTTTGGAAAATTATTAAATATTTTTTAAAAAAAGATTCATCTGTATCGTGCTTCCCACCATTGTGCAAATCACATCCTAATGGGCAAACAGTGTGGTACACTTCCTCTCAAGATAAGGCAAATTGCCTAAATGATTATTTTACATCAATATCCATGGTAGTTGATACTAATACTATATTACCAGACATCCAATTGAAAACTGCAAACAAATTATCAATTGACGGAGTAACACAATCCGAAATAGAAGACATCATCAAAACTATAGAGATAAATAAAGCTAGCGGCCCCGACGACATAAGTCACAGAATGCTCAAAGGATGTATCCATGCAATAAGCAAACCACTGTACATTTTATTTAATCGTTCTCTTTCTGAGGGTGTTTTCCCTGAATTATGGAAAAGAGCAACGGTAACGCCCATATTTAAAAAAGGCGACAAGTCCTTGCCAGCTAACTATAGGCCTATCTCTCTTTTGAGCAGTTGTGGAAAAGTCCTTGAAAGAATAATTTTTAAACATGTATATAATTTCCTAAATACAAATAATCTACTGTATAAATATCAATCTGGTTTTTTACCTAAACATTCAACCACCTACCAGCTTATAGATATATATCACCATATATGTCAAGCCATGGATCATGGTCAATTTTCTTGTATTGTTTTTTGTGATATATCTAAAGCATTTGATAGAGTATGGCACAGTGGTCTCTTATTCAAACTCCGAGAGCACGGCTTTAGTGACAGCCTCTTGACTTGGTTTAATAGTTATCTGAGAAATAGAAAACAGAAAGTTGTGATTCAATCAGCTGAATCAAACTATCTACCTTTAAGTGCTGGAGTACCTCAGGGTTCGGTTTTAGGACCATTATTATTTCTTATTTATGTAAATGACATTACAGACTCTTTACTAAGTCTTACTAGATTGTATGCCGACGACAGTTCCCTGTACTACTCGGCAACTTCTTTAAAAGACATAGAAGGTATAATTAATCAGGATCTGAAATCTGTATTGTCATGGGCAAAGCAATGGTTAGTAGATTTTAATTCAAATAAAACTGAGGCAGTCATTTTTTCAAATAAAAAAGATTTCGATGTACCACGATTACTTTTCGGAAATACACCAATAAAGGTTGTTGACCATCACAAACATTTGGGAATTACTTTAAGTAGCACCGGTCAATGGAGCAATCATATAAATGACATTTTAGAATCAGCATCGAAAATTCTGCAAATTATGCGCAGACTTCAATTTACTCTTACAAGGGCTGCATTAAACCAAATATACTTGTCGTACGTCCGACCAATTTTAGAGTACTCTTCTATAGTGTGGGATGGATGTTCTGTCTTTTCCTTCAACTCAATTGAAAAACTAAAAAATGAAGCAGCCCGTATTGTAACAGGCCTTACAAGATCAGTATCTCTTGAAAATCTATACAAAGAGTGTGGGTGGGAGGCATTATCATTGAGACGGAAAAATTCGAAATTATGTTTTATGTATAAAGTATCAAATGGTCTTGTCCCACAATTCATAGAGGAACTAATACCCCCACTAGTTGGTAACAGGTCGCAGTATCAATTACGTAATAGCCAGAATTATGAACATGTACAAGCAAGAACGCGACTGTTTCAAAAGTCTTGTATACCTTCTTCCATACCGATATGGAATGACCTCGAACAAGATGTCAAAAATATCACGACATTTAATTCTTTTAAATCAAAACTCATTAGTATGACTAAACCCAAAAGAATACCCAATTTATATTTTTTCGGAAACCGACATCGGTCGATAATTCATGCTAGAATAAGGAACAATTGCAGTAATCTAAACAATGACCTGTTTTTAAATCATCTAAAATCAGACCCAATATGTGCTTGTGGAACTGGTGCTGAAGATGCGGAACACTTTTTTTTTATATGCAATAGAAACTCGGATATAAGAACCATTTTTTTTTCGATCGACAATAGCATTTCACCCTTTAAACACTAACAAATTGTTATTTGGCGATGAAAATTTAAATTACAACGATAACTGTTCGCTATTTGCATCAGTTCAGTTATTTATTCAACAATCCGGCCGCTTTACGTAATTTCGATTTCAACCCAATTGCACGCGTAGATCCCAGAGTATCTCATTCGAGTATTTACCTATCCTCTCTCACTCCTGCTTTTCGCATGTAACTTGATTTTCATCTTTGTCTTGTATGTTCATTACCGAAATTTCCTTTCTTCTTTTTTTTCTCCAATTTTCATCCCTCTATTTTTTTCTTTTATATTCAGTTACCTTTTTATTGTGTCCCTAGTTTGTTGTTTTTTTTTTGCTTGTTGCCATAGAAAGATTATTTTGTTCTTTTCATTGTAGGGGACGGACCGATTCTAAGTTGGTAGAACTTGTGGTCCAACCCCATTTCATTTATTGAATAAGATATGTTTAAACTAAACTAATTACATATCTGTGCATGCAAATAAAATCATGTATCATTACATGTAACTGCAAATGAAATCATGTGTCATTACATCCAAATGAAACCATGTATCATTACGTGTATTTGAAAATGGAGTAATGTCTCATTTAATTCAAATGAAATCATGAATGTGTGCATGCATATGAAATCATGTGTCATTTAATGCTAATGAAATCATGAATATGTGCATGCAAATAAAAGCCAATGAAATCATGAATCAATATTATTAAATGAAATCAAGTATCATTACATGTAAATGAAACCAAGTGTCATTACATGGAAATCAAAACATTACATGTACATGCAAAAAAAAAAATCATTTATCATTACATGTGCGTGCAAATGAAATCAATTTTCATTACTTGCAAATGAAGTCATGTGTCATTACATGTACATGCAAATGAAATCAAATATCATTACACGTACATGCAAATAAAATCACGTATCTGTGCATGCAAATGAAATCATGTATCATTACATGCAAATGAAATCATGAGTCATTACATGCAAATGAAACAATGTATCATTACATGCAAATGAAATCATGGTATCATTTAATGCAAATGAAATCATGTGTCATTACATGCGAATGAAATCTTGTATAATACATGCTTATGAAATCATGTATCATTACATGTAACTGCAAATGAAATCATCTGTCATTACATGGAAATGAAATCATGTATTATTGCGTGCAAATGAAATCATTCATCCGTAATTACAAATGCAATGTTCTTTAAGTACTTACGTATTAAAAAGTTATTAGGACTTCAATATAAAATGAGTTTCGTTTTGTTTTTTTTTTCATAAAATTGGTTTTAGCATAGCAGACGTTATGTATTGGAAAGTATACTTTTAAAAACTAAATGCTATTTGAATTTTTACAGATCGGGTTCTCTCTATTTGCCAGTAACATCGGAAGCGAACATTTTATTGGTCTGGCTGGAAGTGGGGCCAAATCAGGAATCGCTGTAGTGGCGTTTGAATGGGGGGTAAGCATATTTGAGCCACGTTCTCTGGAAAGAGGGCTTTAAAAAATCTGCAAAAAAGTATCGGCCCATGTCAGCCTGCGCAATCCGCCTAAACCTGGGCCGAAACTGTTTGCTTTTGGTCAATTTTCTGCATGTCAAAGGACCAGTGTATCTCATGATTCTTGTTACACAAAACGGATTTTAGGTATCTATAAAATTGTGGTGACTTTTTTTGGCATCATGCATCAAGGAGATGCATAAAGCCCCCTTTTCACAGAGCGTGATTCATTCCCCCCACTTTTATTCTAAAGTCCAACATTTAATGCTCTACGAATCGATAATATTTTACACCTGTGCAAGTAAAAAGCATTTGTAGACAAACAATTAAACATTAAATATGGGTTTTGTTGATGAAAGGTTGGCAAACATCTTTAGAAATGGTGAAAATACTGGTTACCAGCACTTTCTCCTTTCTCCAAGATGTTTTAAAAAGACTTCTTTCCCCAGGTCGTAAAAATAAAGCATTGTTTGGAGAAGAGTTAACCAGTTATCCCGTTTTTCTCTAATTTTTCTACAGGAAGAAGCCTTTTTAAAGCATTATAGGAAAAGGAGAAATTACATGTTGATTGTATGATTGATTGTATGATGTTTAACGCCGTTTTCATATTATTTCAGTTAATCGCTGGGGCCAGTGCACCTATCTATGCTTTCCTGGAGTTTCTTTCAACCAGTACTCCGCACAATATTTTTCCAAGTCACTGGCTGCTTTCCTACATAACCATCGTCGAAGTAATGGTCAGCGGTGAGAGAGAAATGACTATCATCAGTCTTCGGAAGGAAATTGGCCGAGCCGGGGATCGAACCAGTGACCCCCTGTTTTCAAGTCTTGTACGCTACTGGCTGAGATATTGGGGCTCGACAGAAATTACATGTAACATTCTCCTTTTCCCACAACATTTTCATTGTTTACAGAAAAAAAATCAAGCCAATTCGTGCCTATTTCAGAAGATGTGTTATAAATTGAAACCCAAAGTTTTACGTACATGGTCGGACAAAACCTATGTTATCTCATTCCTACATGTAGTTACTGTTTATTTTAAATTTAATTGAAATTCAAATTGTTTTGCACCAACTCTAACCCTCATAATACACCCATGCCACAGTCTCTTTATAAAAGCATTGACCGAGAATTTATTTGAGCCATGCTGTGGCAAAAGGGGGCTTAATGCATCTCCGAGATCCATAGTACCAAGCAAGCCACCACACACTTTTGGATCCATAATATCTGCTTTCTTTTTTTTTTATACAACTGGCTTAATCCTGAGGTAGACTGGTCCTTGGACATACAGAAAATTGACCAAAAGCAAAAAGTTTCGGCCCAGGTCAGCCTGCGTGGACTGCGCAGGCTGACCTGGGTCGATACTTTTTGCAGAACCTCCAAAGAACAATTATCATTTAATGTTTGTGTATTTTATTCACATCAAACCTTTAACAGACAAACTGAAAACATTTTGGCGAGAAATTTAATGTGGCTGTCGAGATGATGGGATTTGCCTTTGACAGAGTAGAGAGCACTGTATGAAAAATCCTGGTAACGATTTCTCATTTTCTCACACTGTTTTCAAAGGCCTACTTCCTTGAGGAATTGTATGACGAAGGAATAATGCAATTCCACGTCATCTATCTATGTATCTATCTATCTATCTATCTATCTATCTATCTATCTACCTACCTATCTATCTATATATCTATATATCTATCTATCTATCTTTTTTTGTATTCTCTCACCAACTTATAGGGAAATGGAGGAAGGTTAATCGGTCAATCCGTACCGAGTAACTTAGAAAATCTGTTTGAGACTTAAAGGTGGCCCTTCAGATTTTGGGACGAAAATTTTACAAAACTACAAAAAAATCATCCTTATACTCCCAAAGCCTTTTAATTTTCATTCATAAAACCCCAGTAGTCCAAAACCATCCGACAACAAAAGAAATTAGAGATTTACTACGGCCCAGGTCGACACCGACGGGAAACACGGTCTATTTTTACATGAGCAACTCGCTCATTTACATACCGGAAATACACAGACGAAGCTTCAAACATAGCGTCCGAAGAAGACATTATGGAAAATAATTACATGTTTGTTATGTTATGGAATTTAAGCGTCATTAGTCACGTGTCAGTCACTTGACATTCCCACAATGCTTTTTTGATTTCTGGCGCGAAATCTAAAAATACCTTAAGAGGCTACGTAGCCTTTTAAGGGAACACCATCAAAAAAATTTTTTTTTGTAATTTTATGATTCTTAATTATTGATGATTTGTATTATTTTTTCAAATAAATTTCAGTGATATGTATATTTTTTAATTTGGTGAGATGTGAAAAATCTAAATACCCACCTTTAAGGTACTTTGATTAATATTTCAGGCTGTTCTAATATTACTCCTCCTGGGCTGGGTGTTTCTTCCTGTCTACTTGACATCAGGGGTATGTCGTCCTTGTCAACTTTGTTGTCTCTAGTATCAGTTTTGTTTATTGTTTATTTGTTGTTTCTCTTATATTCGTTCGTTCGTTCTTTCGTTTGTTCGTTCCTTCCTTCCTTCCTTCCTTCCTTTGATTCAAAGTTGTTGTTATACTTGCTGTTTTATTACTGTTGTTGTTCTTGTCGTCATGACTGTCGTTTTTTGTCGTTGGATGACCTCATTTGCGTCTTTGATACTATTGCCTTAGATTTTATAGCTTATGTGCCTTTTACTCGTGAGGAATGCCTCTCAATCCCTTCAATAGTATTGTTTGGCAACAATAAAGAGTCCTTCGGTAAGACACTACAGAATCCAAGCCTAAAATTGGTAAAACACACGAAAGACATGAGTATCTGAGCTATTACGGTAATATTTGAAAAACTGGCGGCAACGGCACCAAACCTTATACATCAGTATTATTTTTGCCATGTTCTGTAAAATTTGGGCTTAATGCATCTGCAAAAAGTGTCAATTTAGGTCAGCCTGCGCAGTCCGCGCAGGCTGACCTTGATTGAAACGTTTTGCTATCGGTCAATTTTCTACATATCCAAGGACCATTCTATCTCGTGATTCAGCCGGTTGTTAGACAATATGGATTTAAGAATCCATAATCATGTAAAAACTTGCTTGGTATCGTGGATCATGGAGATACATTAAACCTCCTTTTTGCCAGAGCATCGCTCATTTGTTTTGTTGCAGGTGTATACAATGCCCGAATACCTTGGTCGAAGATTTGGCGGGTCTCGTTTAAGGACTTACCTAAGTCTCATTGCGATGTTATTGTATGTTTCCACAAAGATATCGGTACTCATCTTTTTTTTATTTTGTCTCCATCTTTTGAGTTCTTTGAAAAATGAGACAATGTATGTGGGTAATCGATGACAGCAGCCTGTCTTTGTTAGCCGAATTTAGTCCTTTTATTCCGTATATTTTTTGGTTCATAATAACGACCATGGAAGGTGTATTCCGAGAAATATTTGTGATGAGGATCATATACGGAAAATGCCGAGCGAGGCAGGAACGAGGGGTGATCAGAAAGAACTTGGACCGGTGCCTGTATTGGAATAATGTTATAAAAAACAACTTGGAATGTTTTCTTTTTTTGAAAATAACCTCCTTCGAATTCTATGCACTTATTTATTCTTGATTCCCATGCGCGAAACACGTGCGCGAGCTCGTCACGTGACATTACTCTCAAGGACCCGGTTATAATGTGGGTTAGTTCCTTTCTGCTCTCGTAACGCGTGCCACATAGAGAATCTTTCAAAACATTAACTACCAAAAGGTCACAAGGGGTCAGGACTGAATTATAGGGAGGGCTGGCTAGTGTTTCTGTGTTTAGTTTTTGCAGAGTTTTCTGTACAAGTGTGGCTTTGTGAGCTAGGGCGTTATCTTGGTGTAAAGTGACGTCACTCCGCAGAACTTCTGGCTTTATTTTTGTGGCATTTGTCGAAGACAATGCCACTATGAGTTCAATATTGAATTTTGAAGACTATGTATCGTATTTTGTGCAAAGCCGAAGGAAATAAACCCAATTAAACTCAATTTTTCTCAGACAAATGACTTTTTCGATAACACTCAGATATGTAATTGGAAATGGCATGTTAAAATACACTGGGCGAAGCTATCGATCTTGGAAATACTTCTTTTTGATTGAAAATAGCTTCACCCGCTCATAGCCTTGTATTGGCGCAATGATATAAACAAAATTTGTCTACTGACCGCTTGGTGCCGGGCTTTTTCGTTCTAAAACCAGTTCGTCCTTGGACTTGTTCGTCCTGTGATTGCGCGCTACTCTATTTGATTTTGCATAAATATTTATAGATCGAAATAATTGATTGTAATGTTGAGAATGAGATCTTTACTGCCAAAGATGTCTTAAAATCATAGTTTTCAGGTACAAACTTAATTTTATTCGATATATTTACCTGGTTCCTCTCTCTACCCATGATGCATCCTACTGTCAAGGAACGTTACTCCTGACTTCTCCTGAATGATCAAAGGGAGACCACCAATACACAAATAATCCAAACTTTGTCATGAGTACTCTCCCTTAAACCAGAAAGGTATTAATTTGCTTAGTAGGTTGACTTTCTAGCCGATATTTAAATGATATTTCTCTTTTTCTTTCAAATTATTAATTCCACACAATGGCTTCCTTGACAAATGCCACTCCAGCGTTTTGAACGCTTTGATTCGTATGGTGTTTGTAAAATTTCCTTGAATAATGTGGGCATAAAACTCCGCATTGACTGTTGTATGTATAGATACAACATGATTTAGAAGGAAAAATGCGTATAGAAAAATATGATGCACATAACTCTACCGACTGACTTAGAAAGTTTGGCTTTGATGGCGGAAGGCGATGTAGAATGTTTTTGTTCACTGCTTTGTTGTTTAGGTTCAGTCTCGTTAAAGTGTACCTATGTTTCATCGCATGTTACAATACGATCAGTAAAGTTTGGCCCCTCTACCATAATGCGTTCTCAAATTTCTTAACAGATTTCGACCCTAACCCCCATTGGCTCGGGCGTCAATAGTCGAGGTACCCACCTTGTGCAAACACGCGACATTCCGAGATTGTCAGTCAAAATCTCCTTGGCACTTTTATATGTTAAAGAATAACATGGCGTTTTGCCATGTTCCCGTTATATTGTCAGACTGTCAAGGCTGATTTAAATGCCAATTGCAAAAAATGTACAACTCTTTTATAATGATATAAATTACATTATTACATGTATTAATATGACTGTAATGTGGATATATGGATGCGTACAATAAATACTCGGTGGAAAACTGGAGATACTGGTATGCAAAAACGACAGAGTGTCTTACAGTCAGCAAGTTTTGAAAACTATGCGACATTCGGATTTATTATGTTTATTTTTAACAGCCATTTTAATCGTTATGTCAGTTATAACATAGCGGTCAATGCACCTGTTAGGGCGTTTATGGATATTAGCGAACTGTTATTTCAAGGCAATGGCTGTTCATCAACGTCGTTGAATTAATATTCAGCGCTTTAAAAAGAGAAATTAATTATGCAAAGCAATGCTTTCCATTGCTTGAGAGTTCTCGCACGTTTTCATTTAACACTCAATCTAATTATCTATGTTAGACATGGATGTTCTCAAAGTCATCTGCTGCAAACATTGTTTTCACCATTTCATTAGGAAATCCAATCATTTAAGCTACATTAATTTACCGCCTGCAAAAGCTGTCAATATTGTCCAGTATAAAATTTTGTCGTCTTATAGAGAGTTACAGAGGATATTTGTTTTTTTAGGTGAGAGATCGAAATTTATTTCATCTCGTGAATATCATTGCTAATATTTTCACTCGTGGCTGCACCGAAAAACACAAATATTCTATTTATTTCGTGCTTCTAACCCTTTTTAGGGGAGACTTCTTCAAAATCCAGTACAGTTCTTTTCGGTAATTCCCCGTGGCGTCCCCCTCTGCATAACAACGCATTACAATATTAAGTAAAGCGCGAGAATTGTTGTGTAAATTACGTCATATTTCCATCTGTTTGAGTGGCATGCGCATTTTACCTAGGTAACTAGTGCCAGGGAACTACTGTTTCCGCCTTCAATTGAAGAGTTAGAAAATAAAACCGGTATTTTTCACTGGTCGTAATCATGAAATATCGAAAAATATTCCACCGTTATTTCTCGATAAACTACGAAAAGCATAAAATAAAAAAACGTTGTTAACATTATTTTAGGTGGATGTCTACGCAGGTTCGGTGTTCATACAACAAGCACTGGGCTGGAATACATATATATCTATAGCAGGCCTGTTGGTTGTTACAGCAATCTATACTATCATAGGTAATACGATTTGTTGTTTTGTGTAAACCGTTTTTTTCAAAAAAAAAAAATAATAAATAATTATTTTTTTTTTCAAGGCAGTCAGTACACCTATCTATGTTTTTGTTTTTGTTGTTGTTGTTGTTGTTTCTTGTACGATTAAACTTTTAGAAATGCTGAAAACACTGCAGCAGATTTGTTTGAGACGTTGATATATTTTGTTTCCAATGGAACACTACTTTTAGAAATCGTAATATGTTCATCAACAGGTGGACTATCGGCCGTTATATTCACAGACACGTTGCAAACAGTGATCATGTTGACAGGATCTGTAATATTAGCAGTTATGGGTAGGTAAATAGAATCAATCTTTAACTGTACAAGTACGGATATTTACATGCATGTGCCGGTATATAGGTTGGAAGGTTTTGAAAGCATCGTAAAAAAAGGAGTAAATACTTATAATAAGAAAGTGCTCCATTTCCAACGTTTTCCGTAATTCTAGAATGATTAGTTCCTTGCTTTTGAATTTCTCTTTTCATTGCGTAATTTGTAACGATTTTTGCTCGGTTTAAAAATTGCTTGCAGACTAATAATCAAATGGTCATAGTTGACTTTGTCTCAAGTAAATAAAGGTTCTCACATGAGTGCTTATGTGCTGTTATTTTTATTGAACAAGTTGTCAATAAAACATCTCTTTAACACAAATATTGGTCTCTTTAATCCAAATACGGGCTCAAAACCAAGACGCTACATTTTGTTTTAGCATACATCAAGTAATGGGGCTTTGGGTACCGGGTATTAGAGTACTAATACATGAAGCCACGACGCCTAATCTGAGCATGTCTTGTTGCAGCCCTGTCCATTCTTGTCTTACTTCGGTGTTATAATCTCTAAGCCAATAAAATCATAAATGTACATATGAGCCATGCTCCGTGACAAGGGGGCTTAATGCATCTGCAAAAAGTATCGACCAAGGTCAGCCTGCGCAGTCCGCGCAGGCTGACCTGGACCGAAACTTTTTTTTTTTTTGTGGTCAATTTTCTGCATGTCCAACGACCAGGTCACCGTATGATTCAGTCGGTTGTTGGACAAATGGATTTTAATACGGGTCCATGATTATGTGATGACGCATGGTATCATGCATCACGGAGATGCATTAAGTCTCCTTTAGCCAGAACATGGCTCCTATATTTAAGCGTACATATAGGTGGTGGTAGGTGGTCCGTGGGCGCCCAAATACAAATGTATCAAAGCCACGGCACTTGATCTGAACACGTCCTCCGGTCTCCCAAAAGTATATGTCTTTCATGTTTTACGCGACTATGTTAGATATAATATCCTCTTAAGTCAATATACTTCAGCCATGTTCTAGCGCAAGGGGATTCTAATACATGTCCGTGATGCATTAAAAACAAGTCACCATCGAATCATGTATCCATAAAATCTATTTTGTTTAATAAACCGACTGAATCATGGGGTAGACTGGTCCTTTGACATGCAGAAAATGTACCAAAAGCAAAAGGTTTCGGCCCAGGGTAGCCTGCGCGAATTGCGCAGGCTGACCTGGGCCGATACTTTTTGCAAATGTATAAAACCCATTGCCACACAGTTCGGCTCAGTTATAATCACATTTCAGCATACGTCAAGGTGGGAGGTATATTGGCGCTCGAGTACAAATACATGGAAGCTACTGTGCCTGGACTGAACACTTCTTGTGGTCTCCCAAGAGAAGATGCCTTTCATATTTTCCGTGACCCAGTCCATGCGGATTTACCTTGGCCTGGAGTGATAATTCGTTCTACTTTTGTGTCTTTATGGTATTGGTGTGCGGACCAGGTTAAAATACAATTTTATCACATAACTCCTCTTGTTTTCAATGTGACACAGCCATTACGAATTTTCTTTTCTCACACACGTGCTAGATAAGAAAATAGTGCTGTATTTGATCAACACTTTGTAATCATACACCGCATTTCTAGATCAGTAAAACATTGCTTACCTGTGTTCCTATATGTAAGTTAACGGTCAAAATTCGTAATCATAATAAAGTTGTTATTTTAATCACTTTTGGATTCAAATCAAAATCAGTATTTGCAGATTTCTTTGGAACTATTTTTCGTTCGCAATATACCTGTCCAAGAAGCGAATAGGCTTTATGTAAATTACATTACATGTTATACTTATGTTTACCTATGTTTTAACACATTATAAACTATAAATCTTGTTATACAGTTATGTGATAAAAAGAATCTGACATTCGATGGCTTTTGAGTTGAAATTCTTTTACACTCGTCAGTAAAAAATATTATTAAGCTAGCCAAAGGCTGGCTTAATAACATTTTTTGTAGACTCGTTGAATAAAATTTTATTTCAACTCGTGTCAGATCCTGTATACATGTATCCCAATTATCATTGTATTCATCAAATATTGTATAATACATGATCATCAATTATTATTTTTAATTTTAATTCTTATTTACTTGGGATTTCAACTTTAAAAAGGATTTTTTCTGTTGAAGAAATGTACAATTCAAATGTTCATTTCTCTATATCTACGATCTTATCAAAAATAATCAGTAGTATGATATTTTATGATATTTTTGAGTCAAACAATAATTCCTGTAAATGCACCTCATTGAAATTCAAAAAAATTCTGTTTCATCAACATTTCTTTGTATTTCCTCCTCTTCTCAAAAAAACAAAAACTGTATTACGAACATTTCAGGTGATTGTGCAAAGAACTCTGGCAGCCAAAAATATAGGTCACGCTAGAGGGGCAGTCATTACAGCCGGCTATCTGAAGATTTTACCGCTCTTTATCATCATAATGCCAGGGATGATCAGTCGTGTTCTCTATACAGGTATAATTCAGCTGCGATAACGTGTCACTTGTATTATAAGTAAAAAATCAATAAAATAACATTGCAATGTTATAATTCAACGTCGATATTCTGTCTTTTGTATATGAGCCATACTTATGCAATGTATGGCTTGCAACGAGCAAAAAGGGGCATTCGGACATTTCCGTAACGTGTCGTCTCCGCGCAGGCTAATCCGAGACGACACTTTACGACTACATTAGAATTTGTGCAACAGTAGACTTGTGCAAAACAGAATATTACATAAAAACGGAAAGTGTCGCTTAGGATTAGCCTGCGCGGACTGCAAAGCAATTTCCATCATTTCAGCTATATTTATTTTGTCCTCTTCGAGAGCTTTCTATTTGGACAAGTCTAAAACTTTGTCTGGAAAAGGTTTAAACTAAATCACTAGCCTAGAAAAACTTCGTGTAAATAAACATTGCGAGGAAGATTTGTTGTCTGTGTGGTGTTTAACGACGCTTTCAACATTATTTCTTATCATGGTGACACCTAACTTGTTCAGATGTGACCTCGATTTGACAAGTGCTGGGCCGGGACTCAGAGATGTCTTGACCAAGAACTCCCGCAAAAAAACAAGAGCCTGAAGTGAGAATCTTACATCTTTTCTACTGAGCCACTTAGGACCTCTTTGTGAGGGAGAAAATTTCAGACTTTTCCAAAGCTAGGGCATTTGCAGACGCAAAAAAAAAACTATAAATCAAGAATTGATTTTTTAAGGGCAGAAAACATTGTTGAAAACGGAGAAAATGCTGATTACCAGGGGTATCTTTTACTAAACTGCGTACGCACGAAATTTGCGTACGCAGTTTTTGTAGGCATGCATAAGTCTGAAAACAAGTTTCACTGAACTGCGTAACTTTGCGATTTGAGTAAATATTTGCATAACTTTACGCCAGGTCATATCTTTGGGTATAGCAGGGATCGTACGTGTGTATATTCAATCCCCCAAAAATTGCGTAAACCTACGCAGTTTAGTGAAAGGTACACCAGCTGATTACCAGCATTTTCTCCTTTTCCAACAATGCTTTCAAAAGGGCTTCTTTCGTCGTTAAAAGTCAGGATTGTGTGGTAAAGGCCTAAGTTGCATAAATGTGGGGGGTTTTCTTAACTATATGAGCCATGCTCTGGCAAAAGGGGGCTTAATGCATCTCCATGATGCATTACACCATGCAAGTCATCACATAATTCTGACTTCATTATATCCATTTTCTCTACGAATAACTGAATCCTTAGGGAGAATGGTCCTTGGACATGCAAAAAAAAATGGCCAACAGCAAAACGTTTCGGCCTAGGTCAGCCTGCGCGGACTACGCAGGCTGATCTGGGTCGATACTTTTTGCAGATGCATTAAACCCCCTTTTCACAGAGCATGGGTCATATACATTATCTATTACCTACAGAGGAGGTTGCTTGTGTCGACCCCGTTCAGTGTAAAGCCATTTGCGACAACGAGGCTGGTTGTTCAGACATCGCATATCCGAAACTGATACTCGAACTTGCACCTGTGGGTAGGTGTCGCATTTTATACTGCAGCATTTAGACACATTTCTTTCCGAAACGAAAAATTTCGCCTTGCAGTAGACCGTTTAAAAAACAATGTACAAAAAGTGTCACACCGTTGGTATTTTGCCATATAGAAAATAGAATGAAATAGACCATCTATGCAGCTTCACAGATCGCTTAATGGCAAAACTATGACTTTTTCATCTGTTACACACAAACGTAACATCATAGGCCTGCAAAAAGGAAAGAAAAAAACATGTCAACTGATTTAGTTTTCTGCTAAATATTAGCAACCACAGGCACCCTAAAATTTGTCCTCTTAAAAACATCTGTACACGGCCATGGCCCCAAGTTTTTGCTCCCTCAGTGACAAAAAATAGTCCAGTCAATTTATAATAAAAATACATCTACGTGGTCCCCCACTGCCCAAATTTGAGGTAAATCTAAACTATATACCATCAAGCCCTATCAGCTCCATGAAACAGTGCAACAAAAGTCCCGCTGCAAAATTTCACATGGGAATACTTTTGCCTACTACGCCCCGTAAGCAATCTTGCAGTGGTACAACACCACAGGAAATATTGGTTGTAATTAGCATTTGCCCCTTTTGTTACAGTTGCCTTCATCAATGCACCACGACTGATTTTGCATAAACTTCTGATTCCTTACAGGCCTAAGAGGTGTGATGGTAGCCGTGATGATGTCTGCTGTTATGAGTTCATTGACATCAATTTTTAATTCTGCTGCCACACTGTTTATCATCGATATCTGGAAGAAGATCAGACCGGAAGCGTCTGATAAGGAACAGCTTATCACCGGAAGGTACTTCTATCCTCGCATCTGACACCAAACATGTAGCCTAGGCCCAGGCGCCTATTGTTGCTGTCTTTTTTCACTCAGACACTCCGAGCAGCGAGCCCGGTATCCCAGTCGGTGATGCACAGGGTTTGAAACTAGGGTGTTGCTGGTTCCAGTCCCCAGTTCGACCAATTTCTTTCCGAGGATTAATTAAAGTCATAGCGACATAAATCCTTTTTCTCTCACTGCTGGTCACTGTTTCGATATTGTTATGTTAGAAAGTAGCAAGTGGACTCGGAAAAAATTTGTGCAGAGATCTGGTTTAAGAAAGTCCAGGAAAGCATGGCAAGGTTCCAGTTTGTAGCAGCGATAGAAATACAGCAGTAATGAAAACGGTGTTAAACATTATATAAAACATAAGGCAAACCACACAGGTAGCTTGATTCCATGCGCCGATAATTTCTTATTTCTTTTATTCCTTTCCACCTGGTAACTCCTTCTCACAGTCCTACATGCCTCTCTCTCTCTCTCTCTCTCTCTCTCTACCCTTCTCTGTTCTCTGTCTATCTGTCTCTCTCTCTCTCCCTCTCTCTCTCTCTCTCCCTCTCTGTCTGTCTCTCTCTCTGTCTGTCTGTCTCTCTCTCTCTCTCTCGTTCTTTCTCCTTCTTTGTCTGTCGGTCTGGCTGGCTGTCTGTCTGCCTCTCTCTCTCTCTCTCTCTTGTCTCTCTTGCTCTCTCTCCTAAAGGAGCTAAAGGAGAAGGTCTCAGGTAATCAGATGGATGGTCTTGAAATTAAGAAGTAGAGCAACTTATAAGATGTCTGTCTGTACGAATTCTGAATATAAATACAAACCTACAGGACCGATTGCGCACGTGTAGATACACATGCGTGGTTGTTCGACTGACGCTTATAACTGACATTAATTGTTTGGCATTTATTTGATATAACTGAAGCAAATTTGACAAGAAAGAAAAAAAAAATGTCCTTACAAATTAGACGAACGGTATATAAAAGATGTACGTTAAACTGATATACGTCTACTTTTCAGAGCCAAAAATATCAGCCATGCTTTTTGAAAAAGAGGCTTTGATTCATTTGCAAAAGGTATCGACCCATGTCAGCCTGCGCAGTCGGCGCAGGCTGACTTAGGTCGAAACTTTTTGCTATTACTCAATTTCGTATATGTCAGAGGACCATTCTACCTCGTGATTTAGTCGGTTGTTAGACGAAATGGATTTTATGGACCCATAATTATTAATTTTGATGACTTACTTGATATAATGCATCACGGAGACCCATTTAGTACCCCCGCCCCCTTTTTTGCCAGAGAATCGCAAAACATGATCTTTACTCTATCTGTTTAGACAGGTGAAGATACTATCTAAAAAAATCAGAAAGATTTTTATCTTAGAGACTGGACTAAACATGCGGACGATATGGATCTAAGATCAGACTGCACGTTCTATGCAGTCTGATCTTGATCTATACAGTCCGCAAATATTCCATTTCTCGGCTGAGGTTCTGAAAAGGTTAAGAGCTTACCTTTTATGAAGTAATAAAATTTTCTTATAGTGTTCTTGTAAAATGAAACATTGTTGTTTGATTTAATTTAATCGAAATTGATAAACAAATATGCAGATTTATGAAACGTGATTAATCATAATATTTTTTCCTCGTTAATTCTTGCTCAATACTTCAGTTTTTCCCATGCGAAAAAAATCATGATTTCATAATAGAGAATATGATTATAAACTCGCTCTAATATGGTTTGATTACTTAAAGAGTCCATAATTAGCTTCTTTATACTGAATCTTTAAGTGGCTTCCAACTAAATTTCGTTTCGCATTCTTTTTTTTTTTTTTTTGTAAATATCTTATCAAAAAGTAGTAATTTTTTATTCTCGTGAAAAGATGGTTTTAAAACATACGATATTGAGAGAAATAAAAGTATAAAACATGCGGAATTACCCAGTTTTTGGTAGTTTTCGGCAAAAATTTCTATTCCGTTTGTAACGCCACTATGGCGTAACAAAAGATAAATCCATTTTAAACGCAGAAGCTTACTATTTTATTTGATTAAGGATATCGTGAACCTTCAAATCTACAAAACTGAACAAAATTCGTAGGTGCATTTAAGAGTTAAACAGCAAATAAATAAACTATTCGAGTGAAACTTCAAACAAACGGATTTTCAAATATCGCTTTTTTTTTTCTACAACTGTTGTAAATCAAACTTTGAAAATGATGTTTTTATAATAAGCCGTTGGTCTTACAGTACAAATAGACTGTCTGTGTGTAACTAGACGGAACTGGGTTAATGAATTGTGAAATTTATTACTTTGTTAGTTGTGGTTTATATGTAATCGCGTAACAAGCTATAAATAGCCATGCCACATCCAGTTCATGCACGTGCAAACAGTCCTTAGCTTGTTTTATTCCCTTACTCATATTCAAAAATAAGGTCATTTGATGTATCAAATTTCTTGCATAGCTCTCACTCGATAAACCTTTCATTATCAGTTTATATTATTGTTTGTGTTTGGAATAACAGGTTTATAATCACGTACCGTGACGAGATAATTTATAAACCCAACCAGATAATGTTTAAATTATCTCGTCACGGTTCGTGGTTTTAAACCTGTATTCCCCAAAACAAACAATAACATACATTGTTAATGAAAGGTTTATCAAGTTAGAGTTATACAAATGATATCAGTCAAAATGCTGTACGAGTAAATATTGTAGAAATATTGTTGAAAGATTATATGCTAATTAGTATTACCATTACCCACCGCAAACTACTTGCTTCGTCGTGTAGCAGGCCACTCTGAAAACATTGTGGCAAAAGAAAAAATTGCTCGTGACAAGCAATTTCTTCTTTTGCCAAAATGTTTTCAAATGTATTCGCGTACCAAAACTTAATTCATGTTGATGTATGTATTTCTGTATTTCATAAGGATGGTTTCATAATGGTTGGCTTGCGCATTTATTTTTTATTACACGTTAAGGATAGGACACCCTATTTGAATTCGTGTAACATCGCCTTTAATCGCTAAAATCGTACGGATTCGGCTAGGATTCGGGTAATCCATAATCGATGCAGGAAACCAGCGTCTATCGACCAATCGATTGCGGATTACTGGAATCTTAGCCTAATCCGTTCGTTTTTTCGGCGGTGAAAGGCGATGTTAACGCTTGCCATTACGGTGCCCTATCCTTAAAATACATATAGATCTAGATCTATACAAAAATACAAAAATCTTGGACATTAGAAGCTTAGAGTATTCTAAATTCGGCCTTCTAAATCATATTCATTTTTATATTTATCTGTATAAATCTTATATCTATTTTCTTTAAATGTCATATCGTTTGAAAATGTCACATGGTCGTAAGCGTATGCAAAAAACTATTTGTGGCCTGCAAGTTCGACTTTTATTGTTCAAATTTGGGTGGAGACAAGGTTCTTGTAAAAATACAACTAAGTTTTGCTTAATGCAACATCTTTGCTAGCCAGGTCTAAAGTTATATCTTCCATATTTTTTATCGATGTAGATGTATTGGTTGTCAATTTATGGAAAAGGGCAAACAGCTCGTCCTTATTTTAAACATATTTGTTTTTATCGACTGAGAAACAAGGTCTTGCATCTTACACTAATCTATCTCGATTCTGCTTCCTGGGAACTACACCAGTACTCGCGCCGAATGTGTGGGCCAATCAAAAAATCCCAAAGTTGACACCCGCTCCCGGGTATCGAACTCAGGACGTTATGGTAAGGAGGCCGACGCTCTACCTCACAACCACGGACACCAGCTCGTCCTTGTCGTCAAAGCTACAAAATATCGACTTTGTGCAAGTGGATTTATAATTGCTAGATCTATTTGAAAAAATAAAAATAAAATAATGTATGAAGAATGTATTATATAAAAAAAAAAAAAATGTTTTAATCTTTGATTTATTGCAATAATCAATGAGATGTTTTTTTTTTTCTTGAAAGGAAAAACACATGAGCCTTGAAGCTGGGAAGGCAAGAGGAGTTTAAGGGGTTGTCCCTTTTTTTTTCCTTCAGTCTGTTTTGTTTTTGTTTACTATTAATCTGTCGTTTATATTCAAGGAAACTTTCCAGCTAAAAATAAAACTCGGATATTGTCGTTTTAAATTCTATTTGCAGAAAGAAATCTCGCCGTTTCGGACAGAGTTGACCAATGATCAGACTGCACAATATGGATATACACTGTCCACAAAAGCGCATGGAGTCATGCTTAGCAAACTTAATATGTTCAACTCTTCACTAGACCACAAATATAGGATCTGACATGAGTTGGCTTTTGAGATAAACTTTTATTAAACGAGTCTAGGGAAATGTTATTAAGCGAGCCTTTGGCGAGCTTAATAACATTTTCCGTGACGAGTTTAACAAAATTTTACCTCAAACGCCAACGAATGCCAGATTCTTTTTATCACATAACGATATTTCACGAAATATAGATCAGATGATGCAAAACCAATTTTAGATGCACCCGCGGTAATATCCATAAAACCTATTCACTTCTATGAAATACGTGCAAAATGACGTCAAAAATGACGTCACACAAATATGATATCAAACGTGTATAAGATAAGAAAATTCGTAATGGGTATATTACACTGAAAAAACGGGAGGTCATGTGATAAAATTTTATCTCTACCCAAATTTGAAGCAATTACAGACGACAAATTGAATGTGGCTAAACTGTGAAGTTTGTCTGTAATGGTATATAAGACATTGTGGAGAAAGGAGAAAATGCTGGTTACAAACATTTTCTCCTTTTCCACAATGTTATTTAAAGCCTTTCTGTCCGAATCTAGAAAACTGGGGATTTTGTAGCAGAGAATAAAGAAAAAAGAACTTTATAGCAGCCGCTTGGTTATATTGGTTGGTTAACTGTTGGCTGGTCGGTTAGTTGGATGCTTGTTTGAGTCTTTGGTTGGTTGCTCAATTCTAACATGACACGCGAATTCGGCTCTATAAACACAGTGCAAGGAAAGCGTGGTAAAATCTGCGACATTCCATGCAGAGTGACGTCATTCTGTATAAAGTAAGTTAGTGAGTTATTCAATAGAACATAGTCTTCATCCGCGTTTTTACTCTAAGGATGAACTTGTTTTCCTTTCATAAAGAATTGGTCATGTTAGAATCGAAATAATCTTCTTTCTATCGTGGTTTATCGTTCAATAAACCACGTTGTGAGTTATGAGGCGCAATGAATAAACCACTCGGGCTATCGCCCTCGTGGATTATTTATTGTGCCTCATAACTCACAACTGTGGTTTATTGAACGATAAACCACGATAGAAAGAAGATTATTTCTTAATTAAAACACTGTCTTCAACATTTGGGCCTTACAAAAAGGGGTTTAATATATCCCCGTGATGCATTATACCAAGCAAGTCATCATATAATTATGGATCCATAGAATCTATTTCGTCGAACAAACGACTGAACATGGAGGTAGAATGGTCCTTTAACATGTAGAAAATTGACCAATAGCAAAAGGTTTCGACTCAGGTCAGCCTGCGCGGACTGCGCAGGCTGACCTGGAGAGATACATTTTGCAGATGCATTAAGTCCCATTTTCACAGAGAATGGCTCATTCATAAATTTATATGTCCCATGTCGGTAAGGGAAATTAAAACAAAAATGTCGAATGTTTCACATCATTTTGATGAGTATATTTCCTTCGTATTTAACGGTTTTTCATGCGATATTTCCTTATTTGTTTTTGTTCCTTTCATAATTGTGGCCTTTTTTTCCATATTTTCATTTGTATAAAAAATAATAAATGAGGAAATCGAGATTTTCATACACGACTTCATCAAAGTTGGAAAACCGCATCACAAATTATCCAAGCGGTTTGGTCTCTCTAGATAGAAGGATCTTCGAAGTCATGTAAAGCACATTTTACATGTCTGTATGAAATGCAATTTTTACCTCAGTTAAAAATGTCCAAAGATTTTCAAAGTCCTTTGAAAAACAATGGTGGACAAGGGGAAAGTGCTGGTTCTTATAATGTTTCCAGCCTTTTCAATCACAAAATTAATAGAATCATTTGAGTTGTCAATTTCGATGTCTTGTCCGCCAACGCTTTTACTTTGGACAAGTCCAAAATTTCGTCATCCGCTATTCTTGGTAGCCGGAAGTATACGTGACGTCATTTCGCTCGTGCCTAGGGAGAGTTCGTACTAACAGGTAGATAAGATATTTGACATAGAGACACCCTTATCTTACGGCCCCTGTGAAAATTCTCTCCTACAGGATATTCATCCTCGTTCTGGTTGGAACCAGCATTGCCTGGATACCGCTGATCAAGTCCTCCAATGGTGCAGAGCTATTTATATATATCCAGGCTGTAACAGGGTACATTGTCCCTCCGGTTTGTGCTGTTTTCGCCCTAGCCATTTTCGTTCCACGAATCAATGAACAGGTAGAGTATCGATATTCGATAGGAATTACAAGATATAACTTCTGCTGCTGCTGCAGTTTTTTTTTTTTTTTATCATTATTATTTTCACCATCCCCTTATGGTTTTGTTCTTATATCGGTAGGAAGTCAGAATGAAATGGAAAATGAAGAGAACCTCTTGGCAAATAGTGACATGCAAAAGACGTTGTTCACATAGAGGAATGAAACGACTGTAACACATTGTGGCACCTGACAGTCCGTCCGTATTATTGAATTTTGTTGTGTAAATAAAATGCACTACATTCGACAATTTTCCCCGGCATACTTGACTTTATATTTCAGGGTGCATTCTGGGGTATAATAATTGGACAGGCTATCGGAATCACCCGGATGATCCTGGGATTTATTTACCCGGACCCTGGCTGTGGCGAGGAGGACAACCGTCCGGTTTTTATATCCAAAGTGAACTTTACCTACTTTGCGGCTATTTTACTGGTATTAACAGCACTGCTAACGGTCGTCGTGAGCTTGATGACGTCAAAATCTGATCGAAAGGTAAGTGACTAGACAACCGTGTACCGCAAAATCCCTTGATAGAAAGTCAGTCGGGGTAGAAGGCTTTTGAAAACAATTTGGGAAAATGTGGAATAAACAAATTTAAATTTCATCATTTAAATCACATATGACATCTCTAACTGCTTTCAAAATGGGCCAGTGTAAAGTTTTGTTATGGGGAAATAGTCAAAACTAACACTTGATGGTTGCTTCCTGGGAACATTAACCAGTACACGCGTCGAATTGTTGGAAATTCCGGAGGTTGACACCGCACATCATGGATTCCAGCCAGAAAATTTTAATATAAGAGACAGTAAGTTATTTCGAAATTACTTTCAAGTCTCGATTTTTCGTGTTACAACAGGTAAAATGTTAGATAAGAACATTCAAGAGATCGAATTAGACAGTTTGCCATGTAATTAGATCGAGATAGAGCCTTAAGTTTTTAAGATACAATTATGCCAGAAAACGGTGTCTTTAAAACCTGTACCAATTAGTCACATGTTTGAAGGTCTTGAAAGCTTTGGAAAAAGATGTGGAAAAAGGAGAAAATATTGATAACAAGCATTTTAGAATTTTTTCCACAATGTTTTCTACCATTTTATAAATAAACTTCATCATTTGAGCAACTTCAAATAAGTAGCGGGTAAAAAGGTGCAGCTATTCCTTCATTTCAAGTCATCTAACATCTAGAGCTAGACTTTGTTTTTTGAACATGACCCCTATTAAATTCAAACACAAGTGTGTCCCTAAAAATCACTCAGAATACACGCTCATACCTCAAATCACTTAAGATACATCTGCAGTCTAATCTTAATCTACAACTTCTGCAAATTCATCCAAGACTATGGCACTGAAAGGGTCGATCGAGATTTCTTCAGCGCTTACAGTACTTTGATTGATTTCATCACTCTCGCCCAGTTTTCGCCCCCTTGTTGACAGCTAGAGATGTTTCGAGCTAGTGCCAATTTGCAGACTTTATCACACGTGTCACCTGTTTATTTCTTGTCTACTAGTAGGGCGAATGAAACTTTTATGGAGTTCTGTAATATTTTGGTACAATAATAGACAAGAAAACGAGTAATTCTTCGCTTTTTACGTCGAATTTTTCGTTCGTTATTTCACGACGTTCTCCTTTGTAGAGAGTATAACAGTTTCCCGGCTTGTATTTGCGTTATAGCCAAGACGGGCCCAGCGTTCAGAAAAGTTTATCTTGCGGATTTTTAAGAAAACATGCGACCAAATAAGGCCATATGCGAGTATTGCGCTTCTGTATCCTGCGTTTCTCATGTACAAGAAAGAGTGTCAATGGCAAATACGTGAATATGCTAAACCGTATACTTGAGAGAAATAAATTTTGGTGATTTCTATACATACATGTAAGTTTGCTCTCAGAACACTGAAAAGAATACTCATACCAGTTCTAATCATTCAGCAACAACAACAAAAATATGTATGAATGTTTCCGGGATATTTTTCCTTACACGACTGCGCCTAGATATACAACGGCAATGATTATGACCATGATGATGATGATGATGATGATGATGACGACGATGATGATGATGATACATGTATATCAGCTGCCCTCTATGAAAAAGGGACTCAGTGATGTATTGTACCAAGCTAGTCATCATACGATTATACATTCCTAAAATCAATTTAATCTAGCAATCGACTGGATCTGCAGATAGAATGGTCCTTTTCCATGCAGAAAGTTTACAAATAGCAAAAAGTTTCGATCCATGTCAGCCTGCGCGAACTGCGCAGGCTGATATGGTTCGATACTTTTTGCAGATGCATGAAACCCCCTTTTCACAGAGTATTGCTCGTACGTACTACAATAAGATATTTAGAAATGGTTTGATATAGTACCTATTGTTTTGATAAGCATTCATTGTTTTGCATTCATTCTCAATAACGTGGATCGGTATGATAATCAGACGCTGAAGATTTCAAAGTTTCAGAGAGGGAGAGAGAACACTTCTCCCACGGCCAAAATTGGCTACCCCACTTCTCGAGCTTACTTTCCCTTCCCCGCCCGCCTCCTCGCGCATTTAGCACTTGTCAAAGTCACAACTTGATGTTAAAATTGTTCCGATTACATGTCTTGAATTTCTCATATCCATAAACCAATACTGAAACTATCATTTCACTTTCGTTTTTTTTTTTTCATAGATCGAAGGTCTAACTTATTGGAGTGTTCATAAAATTGGTGTCAAAAGAAACAGACTGGCGTTACGTACGAAGTCTATTCTACAAGATAACGACCCGACGCACCTGATCAGCACGCAAGGTAATATTAAATCTATATTTCGTGCTTTTCAGTAGTTTATCTAGAAATAACGGTGAAATATTTTTCGATATTTCATGGTTACGACCAATGAAAAATACCGATTTTATTTTCTACCTCTTCAATTGAAGGCGGAAACAGAAGTCCCCGCGCACTAGTCACCAAGGCAAACAGCGCGTGCCATTCAACCAGATGCAAATATGACGTAATTTACCCTAAAATTCTCGCTCTTTACGTTGCCATGCGGAAGGGGTACGCCACGGGGAATTACCGAAAACAACTGTACTGGATTTTGATGTAAATCCCCCCCCCCCCCCAAAAGGGGGTAAGAAGCATGGAATATATAGAAAAATTGCTTTTTTCGGTGAAAGATCGAAATTTATGAGGGTTGTTCGATATGTAATGTGTATTGTACGATATCTCAAAAGCATTCGACTCAAATAGTGAAATGAACATTACATCCCTTCAAAGTATTCTCCGCGGTTTGAAATACATAATTTCAATCTCTGAATCCATTTCTGAAATGCGTCACGGTACGCTGATTTAGGTAGACCTCTGAGGCACTGACTGATGGCTGAGCCAAGGGCTTGTCGGGACTTGTAACGACGACCAGATAAGAACTTTTTAAATTTTGGAAAAAGGAAAAAGTCGCATGGGGCTAGATCTGGAGAGTATGGTGGGTGTGGCAAGACGGTAACCTTCTCCGACTTCAAAAATTGCCTTACAAGCTCAGATGTATGTGATGGAGCATTATCATGAAGTAGACGAACATGCCTAAATCCTGACACAGGGCGTCGTTTAAGATAATATTTCTTGACCTTTTTTAGTATAACATCTCGGTAATACCGACCTGTAACACTTTTGCCCTTCGACACCGGAATTTGTACGGCTATACCATCACATGAAAAGAATATGCAATAAAGAACCTTCTTTGTGCTTATGCTTCTTTTGGCAACTATAGGCCTTCTACCGTGTTTAGTTAGCCATATTTTGTTTCCAATTTTTCTTACTGGTTCGAAATAGTGAACCCATGTTTTGTCACCAGTAACAATGTTTGCAAATTGTCTTTGATTGAATTTGAGAAACATTTTGAGCAATTGCTGAGCGGTTTGTACTCGTACCTGTTTTTGGTCATCTGTCAATATATGAGGTATCCATCTGGGAGAAATCTTTCGTACTTTCAAAATACGCTTCAAAATGAAATGCACCCGCGATAGCGATATGCCAACAGCCTTGGCAATATCACAAATCGTGTATCTGCCATCACTTTCAATTATTTCCCTGACTTTTGAGACATTTGCCTTGCCTGTTAAAGTCACAGGTCGGCCAGAATTTGCTGCATCTTTGACGGACTCTGTGCCAGTCAGAAATTTCTTTCTCCAACTACGAACTGTCTCATAAGATACCTTATCAGACCCATAAACTTCCCCCAATTCAGTAAAAGTCTGCATTACCGAATGACCGAGTTTTGTGCAAACTTTTATATAAGCTCTAATTTCTTTAGTATTCTTAATCTGTTTCCCAACCATTTTTACAACAGTGGTCAACGACTAGCTCTATTGAAATGACTATAAGTTTAAAACTATGTGGAGCTGAAGGCTCGTGTTTATACCGTTTGAAAGGTATTGAATAGAGCTATTCAAGCGTATCATTATCCACGAAATCGTGCAAAGCGTTATCGCGCTGTGGTACAATATCCATTACATATCGAACAGCCCTCGTATTCCATCGAGTGAACATCATCGGTAATATTTTCACTCTCTCACCGAAAAAAACGAATATCCTCTATATATATTTATGGTTTCATACGAAATGTTCGAATTGGAATACTTTATCGCTATCCTGTTGCTTTTCAGTTTGAAAGAAAGAACAACACGATCATATTAAGATTTAAATAGTTACTTAATTCAAAGAAATAGATCTACTTAAGTGTTGTCCTGTTAAAAGGTAGATAGGATGAAAAAAGTGAACAATTTGACCCACATACATGCAGATGATCTCAATTTTCATTCTCAGCTTTTTTATCGCGTGATCATGGAAATAATCATTGCGGGAGCTTTGACCAGTATGAAGGGTACAATGTTTTGTTTGATACTATAAATAGATTGCAATCGATGATTATATGGCTTGCAACACGGGAAAAGGGGCATTTGGACATCTGCGTGAAGTGTCGTCTCGGATCAGCCTGCGCAGTCTGCGCAGACTAATCCGAGACGGCACTTTACGACAACATCAGATTTCGTGCTACAGAAGACTTGCGCAAAACAGAAAATTACATGAAAACAGTGTCGTTTCGATTTAGCGAGACGACACTTTACGCAAATGTCCGAATGTCCCTTTTCGCGTGTTGCAGGCCATATTAACCTTTTTATCTGCATTTCTATTCTCAAAGATCTAAAGAACTGTAGTAGGTATGTAAGATGCATGTTTGATATACGTGTAAATGAGCTGTGGTCTGTGAGAAGGTGCTGTAATGCAGATCTGCAGAAGGTATCAACTCAGGTCAGCCTGCACAGTCCGTGCAGGCTGACCTGGGTCGAACCTTTTTGCTATTGGCCAATATTCTGCAAGTCAAAGGACGAGTTTACTTCATGATTCAGGTAGTTGTTAGAAAAAATAGATTTTTATGGTTCCATAATTATAAAATGGCTTGCCTGGTATAATGCATCACGAGAATGCATTAAAACGCTATTTGCGATACCGAGGCTCAATAGATGCATTCAAGAATAATTAATTATATTCATATCAGTGAATTACTGGGATTTCACCGTGAATAACACCACTAGTGATAATAATTATGGTATAGTCAGTAGTGACGATATAGTTTTAAAAGTAGTTTCGGCTAACATTCTAAAACTATATCGAAACTACTTTTTTTCCTTTATTGCTCATATTGTACAATTCTTGATAATTATTAGAATAAAAAAAAGGTGAATTAGGAATATGATAAACAGGATAATTAACTAGTTGTGTGTGATATTAAATTGACCCTGTCACTCGAATGGGGTTTGATGCGGTTAAAAAACCCGTCCTTCGGACTCGTTTTTTCAACCGCATCACACCCCATTCGAGTGACAGATTTTTCATATCACACAAAACCAGTTGATTATCCTCTATATAGAAGATACTCTCAAACTTCTATAAAGATGAATTTGATCTACATGGTAATTTCCAGTAAACAGAAAAATCCACTAAATAGAAATTTTAAAGTTCCTTTCGCAGGAAAAATCTCAGCGCATCGGATAAGGTAGGTTGAAGCTCATCAGACTGCAGACTGTGTACAGTCTGATTTTGAACTTTAGTATCCACAAGAGATCAATGAATCGCGCTTTACTGCCTAAGGACCTCTCACTACTCTTCTATTTATAGACCAAACTCGGATGACAGATACTGCCAAAGATATTCACAAAACTATGGGTAACCATGGAGATGACCTTGAGAGTAACAAGACCAAGGTCAAAACTGACGTGTCAAACCGTTACAACGAAATCATGAATATAAGCAAATACGCTTCTTTGCTTCTGAACTTGAACGCTGCTATTCTAATCAGTGTTTTCGTCATGTGCTACGCTATCTTCCATTAACTACCACTATGTAACTATTCTACGCCAACGGTCTTGACAAACAGTGTAGACTTGGACTAGACTCCGCAGAGTGCTGAACGAATGCTAAACTTATAAGTAATGAAGAGTTTCATAGAGTCTCCATGATTTGCGATAAATTGAAGTCTGGTGAACGCAAAGAATTCCGTGAATTCCACATCCTGCGAAACTTGGTGCAGTGGCTCGACATGGTGACCAAAACGGACAACTTTGGGGGAAAATAATGCAGAAATAAGCCTGATTGAGTTATTCACAAAGGAATATATATTAGAGGTTTAAGAAAAAACAGACTAGTCTCTATTGTTGCAAATGGTCCTGCACCTTTAAATGCGTTTAACCCTTTACCACATAATCTCATGTTTTAACGAACCTAAAATAGAAGGATTTGAAACGATTGTGCTTAAAGGAGAAATGCTGGTAACCAGCATTTTCTCCTTTTCTAACAACGTTTTCAACTCTTTCTGTAACACATGTCACTATTTGTACCACACTTAAGTTGTTATTTGCAACTGCTTTCAATCTGGACCAGTCTAATTTTTTTTCTTTGTCGTTTTGTAAAGAGTTAAGATGTTAGATGTAAGATATATGTAAGATATATAGGATCTGACATGAGTAGGTTTTTGAGATAAGATTTTATTAAACGAGTCTACAAAAACTGTTATTTAGCGAGCCTTTAGCCAGCTTAATAACATTTTTTGTGGACGAGTTTAATAATTTTTTACCTCAAAAGCCAACGAGTGTCAGATTCTTTTTATCACATAACTGTATAACAAGAATTATAGTCCATAATGTGTTAAAACAGAGACATGCATGTACAATGTGTAGTGAAATTTACATGAAGCCTATGCGCTTCTTTGACAGGTACATTACGAACGAAAAAAAACTTGCATATATTGATTTTGTTTTGAATTTAAAAGTGATTAAATTAACAACTTTATCATGATTAAGATTTTGACCATTAATTCCTTCAGGAACCTAAGTCAGCAATGTTTTAGAAATGAAGCGTATAATTACAGAGTGTTGACCAAATACAGCACTATTTTCTTATCTCACACGTGTGTGAGACAAGAAAATTCGTAATGGCTGTATTACATGGAAAACAAGGAGAGTTATGTGATAAATAAGTGTATGATACTTATTTGCTAGGAATAGCATTTTGCACCGATGCACCAAAAATTCTTCCCTTTCAACGCAGAAAGACGCGTAGGAATCTACGTCGTTAGCCATTAATTTTGCATCTTTCGTGTGAAGTTCTTTTTAGATTAACATTTTACTGCTGTGCATTTGAACTTGCATATTGTATATTTTTGACAGGAAGTATGCATTGTTTCTTGTCTTGTTCTTTTTTCCTTTTATGGAAAACATGACGAAAAACAAATACAAAGACAACATCAAAGTAATCAAGAATAGCGTTCGACTTCAGACGAACAGTCAAGCCAGGTGCGCAAGCGAACAAAGGTCAATTTCGCTTTTTCGTTCTAGCTTTTAGGTCCCATTTCGATCGTAGCCATCAGGAGTTGTGCAACTTTCAAATTTAGAAAATTCTGGATAATAAGACCAAGAATGTTCTTAAGAATGGTTCTTGAATACGGCTCCAGATCCTAGCCTAATCCAAAGATTCATACTGAGAGTCTAGGACTAAGGCTGGGTCAGAGACCGGGGCTAAAGCAGGAACTTAGAGTGAGCCCAGACTTATCCTGAACCACGAACTTAGACTGAATCATGGATCCTGAACAAAAAACGAGGTCTGAGCCATGAGCTGAGACTGAGCCATGAACTGTGACTGCATCATGCTGGAGACTGAACCATGAACGGAGACTAAGCCATGAACTTAGACTGAACCATGGAGACTGAGGCACGAACTGAGACAGAGCCATGCAATGAGACTGAGCAATGAATTCTGAGCCATGAAATGAGACTGGGTTATAAACGTAGACCGAGTCATGAACGGAGATTGAACATGAATGGATACTGAGCCATGATCGTAGACTCAGCCATGAATGGAAACTGGACCATGGATGGAGACTGAGTCATGAACTAAGATTGTAGCCATCAACAGGGACTGAACCATGAAAGGGGACTGAGCCATGAACAAAGACGGAACCATGAATGAAGGCTGAATCATGAACGGAGACTGACCCATGAACGGAGACTGAACCATGAATGGAGACTGAGCTATGAACTGAGACTGAACCATGGAGACTGAAGCAGGATTCTCAACCATTAAGTGTGACTTTTTTAAGCAAAACCTGAGACTCATTTGCGAGTGAAATATGGACTGACCCTGAACCAGGAACTGAAACTGAACTAGGGTCCGTATTTACCAATCTTTCTTCAGAACATTGGTAATCTTATTCTCAAGAATTTTTTTTCAAATTTGAGAGTAACGCAAACTCTGATTGGCTAAACCATATGGTGAAACGCACCAGAGCTTGTGTTATTTTCTAATTCTAGACTAAGACAAAGAATGGTTGATATATATATACGGGCTCAGGAACTTAACCGATGACTTAGAAGAAGCCAGGAACTGAATCTGGGACAGAGAATGGGTCAAGAGCTGTAGCTGAAACAGAATGTGAGACGTAGCGAGCAACTTGCGATGAGCCAGTGATCGAACCAAGAATTTCAACTGAGTTAGGGACTGAGCCAGTATAAAAGCAGGCTAGGCTTGAGACCCAGGAGGCCACAAGAGTTGAGACTAGGAATGAGCCAAAAATTAAGACGCAGCCGTGACTGAGCCCAAGTCAATACGACTGGACAAGGAACTGAGACTGGCCTAGAAATTTAACTGAGCAAGGGACAGAGGCCTGGATAAGACCAAAACCTGAATCAAAGACTGGGACTAAGTCAGGGGCTGATACTTAGTTATGGACTTAGACCTGGACAAGACCAAATATTAAATCTGCTACTAAGACTAAATCAGGGGATGATACTTAGAAAGGGACTAAGACCTGAACACGCCCAAGGACTGAACCAGGAACTGGGACTAAGTCAGGGGCAGATACTTACCCAGCGACTGAGACCGAGAAAGGAACTGAGGCTGAGACAGGAACTGACACTAAAATGTGCTTACGTTAACCCTATACTACACAATCCCTACTTTTAACAACTCTGAGGATGAAGCAATTTGAAAATATTGTAGGAAAAGGAGAAAATGATGGTGACCAGCATTTCTCTTCTTGCCATATTGTTGCCTACCTAATGAAGGACAAGCTCCATCATTTAAGTCGCACGTAAACAGTCGCAGCAAATGCTTTTAGTTTGGACAGGTCTTAGTTTTTGTCGTTAGTTAAGAAGTAAAAATAGACTTACAGCAAGCTAGGAACTATACGTGGCTAGAAACTGAGACCTAAAACTATGACTGAGAGTAAGCCAGGTACTGAAACTATGACTAAGAGTGAGCCAAGGACTGAAACCAAGCTTACTTAACCCATGACAGAGAGTGAGCCAGGGGCTAAAACTAGGCTATGTAGCCTTTGAATTAAATTGAGTAAGGAACTGAAACTAAGCCTACGTAACCTATGACTGAGAGCGAGCCAGGGACTGAAAGTAAGCTAACGTAACCCATGACTTAGAGTGAGCCAGGGACTTAACCTAAGCTTACGTAACCCATGACTGAGAGTGAGCCAGGGACTGAAACCAAGCTAACGTAGCCTATGACAGAGAGTGAGCCAGGGACTGAAACCAAGCTATCGAAACCTATGTCGGAGAGTGAACCTGTATTGAAAGTGAGCTCAGGTAACCCATGACAACGTGAGCCAGGGACTGAAAATAAGCTTACAAATCCCATGACAGAGAGTTAGCCAGGGACTGAACTAATCTTACGTAATCCATGACTGGGAGTAAGCCAGGGACTGAACAAAGCTTACGTAATCCATGATAGAGAGTGAGCCGGGGACTGAAACTAAGCGCACGTAACCTATGACTGAGTGTAAGCCAGGGACTGAAAGTAAGCTTACCTAACCCATGACTGAGAGTGAGCCAGGGACTGAAACTAAGCTTACGTAACCCAAAACTGAGAGTGAGTCATGGATTAAAACCAAGCTTTCGTAACCCATGACTGAGAGTGAGCTAGGGACTGAAACTGAGTGAGGCACGGAGAGTGAGTCAGTAGCCTCTGAGAAGTGGACAGAGGTTGAGACAAGAAGGAGACCAGGTCAGGAACTGAGACTTTGGCTAGGCTCAGACTTAAACTTACAGGGAGTATTTGAATTGATATGAACCATGCGCAGGCTGACATGGGTTGAAACTTTTTGTAATTAGTCTATTTTCTGCTTGTCCAAGGACCATTCTACCTCCAGTTTCAGTCGGTTCTAAGAGAACATGGAATTCATGGACCCATAATCATGTGATGACTTGCTTGGAATTATGCATCACGGAGATGCATGAAGCCCTCTTTTGCCAGAGCATGTATCATACATATTAAACCTTTAAATCATATATATAGGCCGTAAATCATTTACACAGTCGTCTGCCACGATTTTCTTTCGTGATGTAATGAAGTAAACAGACAGTTTCCTGGGTTCTAACCCTTTTTTCATGTTCATGTGTTCCAACCTTATGACAACCAAGGTACATGTACTATATTAACCCTCTTAGTGTAAATAAATAAAACAAACATTCTAAGTCATTACTTAGGATGCCCATATTGCAATTTCAAAAGCAGACAGTGTAGATCTAAGATCAGACTGCACTTAAGCTGTTCGCAAAGGCGCCCCTAGTCACGTTTAGCAACCTAAGGATTAACTTTTTCCCAAACAAGACTCGTACATCTGAAAGCTTTTACAGACGACAAATAAAATTTAGCTCAAAAGACGTCGTTTTTCTTTGAAAGGGTAAAAAACACTGTGGGAAAAGGAAGAAAATGCTGGGTCCGTACCCACCAACCATTCTAAATGTACATTGTTTTCTTCTTAAGTCTTATTCCAGACTTAGACAATAACTCAATTTTGATTGGATGAACAGATGGCTTTAGCCAATAAGATAGCGCGTTACTAGGATTAGTGTACTTTGAAATTCAACACTATTTCTATAAATAGCAAATTGGCGACTCCCTCTATATCGTATACTATATACCATAAAGAGGGAATAGCCAATGTGATACATATATTTATAGTAACGGTGTCCGATAATGAAAAATTCGTGATCCCTTGATAGACCAGCGGAGTTTCAGAAGCCTATGCTCACATTTACTGATTTAAGTAACACTGTTAAATCCTGATTTGCCATTTTTCCGCCTTAACTCAGCAAAATAAATAGACTTAACTCAGCTAACAAACTTAAGTCCATTACTTTGATAAGTTGAGTCTGCAACATTGTGTCAACTCAGGATGTGAAAACGTTACTAATGTCCGTTCATGTTAATGAAATAAATTTCAAACAACAAACTAACTTCAGGTCTACGGCCCCTAACTCTCATATTAACGAATAGCCTTTACGAAAACGTCGATGTTACACGATATTTACCGATGAGTTAGTGAGTCCACGGTCCCTTACTCTCATATTAAAAGACGGAAGCTGCCGAGATTGGCCGAATAGCCTTTACGAAAACGTCGATGTTACACGAAATTTACCGATGATTTAGGGGTTGTAATCCTTAAGTCAGGAAATGAGTTAGTCAGGGGATTCGAGCAAAATAAGAGACTTAAAATTTTTTGAAACCAGGTTCAGGATTGTTTGGTAAAGGATGAAAGTGTGCAGTTCTAAACTGAGGCCATCTTGAGAATTTATGGTCTAATTCGTATGTAGATTTGATGAATCTATTGCGTTATAAGCGTAAAAGATGGAAATTATATTGGCTTATAAATGCTGCTATGCTCTCTCCCACCTCACTTCTCGCCAGTACAAGACAATTAGTGTGAATTTTTTGGTCTGTTTAGAATAGGAGTAAACTAAATTCGTAAACCAAATAATTCCGTGTTTTAAAAAACCTTATAGAGAAGGCTTTTGAAAACATAGTTGGAAAAGGAGAAAATGCTGGTATACCAGCATTTTCTCCTTTTCCAACCGTGTTTTCTATTCTTTCAACGATAAATCCTTTCATTTACTCAACACATGACTTGTCTTCCACAAATGCTGACAAGTCTAATATGTTGTCTTCTGTTGAAGAGTGAGCTCTTAGGTTGCTTAGCGCGACTCACGGATCTTTTGCGGACAGCGTAGATCAAGATCAGACTGCACAGAACCTTCAGTCTGATCTTGTATCTACACTGTCCGGTAAGGAGATATAAGGAGATATACTTTTGAAAAAGCATTTTTTTTTTCTTTTTACTATTGGCTTATAAGTTTCGTCTCAGTCATTTAGCGAGTTAAGGAATCATACGAGGCTGTAAGGAGTTCGCATTGCCAACGGGTTTGATAACTTTTCTAATTCTTAATTCCAAGGCCATATGATTGGCTAAGACATTCTGCCTCAGCCAATCAGATTGTTACTCTTGAAATTCAGAACTATGTCTGAAATTCTAGAATGCGTTTCCCGTTAAGTTATGAATAAATTACAATGCTAACTGACATTTCATGTCTGTGGCAAAAACCAAAATATTGTACTTCCAAAGCCGTATTTAACAAAAAAAAAGAAACCACACTCTATAAACCACTTTAGTTTCAAGATCAGACTGCACCTTTCACACAATCTGATCTTGATCTACAAGTCTGCTGTAGGACCTTAATTCGTGCACAACAGTTTAATTGTTAATCTTACGGATAGTGTCTGTGTGGTAAATGTATTGCGGTTTACTCTATACACAATAATATAGTGTTATAACACTTCTTGAGGAAAAAGGCTTTTGAAAACATTGAGGGAAAAGAAGAAAATGCTGGCAACCAGCATTTTCTTCTTTTCCAACAACATTTTTTCCCCTACACTTTGAAAGACAATTGCCGGATTTTAAGTCCTATTTTATCTTCCGACTGCAAAGTTTTTCTATTCGGAAAAGGCTGACATTGTGTGATTTGGTAACTGAGTTCAGAAAGGAAAAGAAGAAAGGAAATAAACTGTCAAGGCCCACATATAATGAATTTTCTCAAGGTGAACTTTGTCGGCTCGGACAAATTAATCATTTCGTCAAAGAGCGAAACAAAAACGGGACGAATCCGGATATGCAAGATTTACAAGGCGTCCAATTAGAACACGCCCATAAAATATTTGATTTTTTTTTCAGATATTTTCTTTATATAATTCTTTTTAGAACATTGAACTGAAAATATCAAAAAAGAAAAATAGCATGAGCAGAATAGTACGGTTTATTAACGTTAACTCGCAAACTTTTTTTGTTATTTATGACCGAATTATACTTTATACTTTATAACATTGAACCGCAGATTCGAGATTATATTGAACAGAACAGAACCATTTATCAACGTTAATTTGCCCTTTTTTCCCAGTTACATCATATATGGTGCATGTATTGTATTATCACAACTTACTTAGACAGCCGCACTCTGCACTATTTGCTTCATCAAGTATTGATATATTAGCATCTACAAGCAACAGTTGCCGTCTTTTAAAAAACAGTGTGACAAAAAGAAGGGAATGCTCGCGTTTCCCCTTTTCTGTGATATCTTTCACAATATTTCGCGTGTCAAACCTTAATCAGTATTTTAAAAGAATGTTTTCAAACTGCTGCAAATTTTGTTTTCTGGATTAAAAAATGTGTTGAACTAGCCACGAGGCAAATACCTGAAAAGTATTCTGTACAGTATCTCTTTTTATAAAATACTGTTTAGCTCTTTTTATTTTTGTCATTTTCAATTTCGTTGCCACGACATCATTATCTCGTCGTGGCCACGACATGTTAGAGAAGAAAGTTTTATCTCGCGGTCACGATATGATAACTCGTTGGACAATCATGACTTACCTTGGCCAAAAGATAGCAACTAGTGACCACAACTTAGTTATCACGTTGTAGTCTTTGGATATCCATCGAAAATGAAACCCTCAATCAAATCATAAAAATTTCTCTCAAATACTTGAGTATGCAAGAGACAGTTATTACCATTCTTAATTTAATTCTAATTCTCTAATTCCATTCTTAGCCATCTGATTGGCTGATTGAATTCAGAATTAAAACAAGACTCGAAATATCTGAAGAACACGATACACTAAACAATGACTGACTAATCAATGTATGGCTATGTTATAGTTTACTCTCCATCGCGACAGTAAATATTTTGCTGACGTTTTACGCTCTATACTTCCTGGTGAACAACGTGACAAAAGCAGGCTATATAAAAGTCTGGATTGAAAAAAAAAATATAGTTTCAGAATGTTGGATTTTCCGATATTACAAGAGCAAGAACTGCGATTGGTGAATTTGTTTTTGCATCTCTTACGTCACAGGACAGCCGAGTGTGGAAAAATACCGAGTGTAACATTCTAACTATACTAACTATATAAATCAAATTCCTTTATCTTATTGGCCTACCGTAGTAGACTTCGTGAACCTTCAAGTTTCGAATGAATTAACTGTAAATTTTGATTGGTCAAAAATGTCGACATGATTATTTTGCGTGCCTTTACTGTACATTCTACATGTAGTATCAAACACACAACTTTTATCAGTGGCTGCTCCTTTTCCAGGATGAGTTGGATTCACATATAATCTTGAAAAATTTATCTAACTGAAAACTTTGACTTTTATATCTAATTAAAAACTTTAACTCTAAAGCAATATCCGAAACATTGAGGAAAGAGAGGAAATTGCTGGAGTGGTTAATTCTCATTACTTTTCTTCATATTAAAGACGTACATCACAAATTTTTCTAACGGACGGATATTTTTAAAACTTTGCACATAATAAAGCTCATCATGTCTCTAGGAGATTACAAAGATATGGCCCACCGTGCTCTTTTCTGAGAAATTTGCCTTTGAAAAGGGTATATACATGTAGTTCCAAAATTCAGCTTAAATTGGATTTAACACGCTTTTCTATGATAATCAGTTAAACAAGAAAATTACCATACAAATATACAAATATATATCATTTTAATGAAAATTCATTTAGTTTTGCTCAAAAAATATGAAAAAGCCTGGTTTTAAGCATGGTAAATGTATAAATATGCATGTTATGTATAGATCATTGAGTTAAAAAGGGAGATAATTTGGTCAAATTAAGGGTTGATCTTTATTAAATACATACTTTCTAACAGACGGACTTGTCTTACAATTTCCACACTTATAGTATTTATAATTCTAAACAATAAGAAAAAATAAAAATGGCACCTTTCCGTGCTTATTTCATCAAAATACAGTGATGGAGGTCACTGTGGAAGTTAATTTTTTTTTTTTTCAAGTAAAAAAGAAAATGGATAAAAGCTCAGCAGACAAAGTGAGAAAAGGAGCAATTGCTCATTAGTGAGGGATTTTTTTTTTTATAATAATTTTGAAAATGGAAACAGCTATACTTTCACAGCTTTAGAATTCCTGCTTTTGCTTGCTTATTTGGTGTGTAACGCCATGTCAACAGCATTTTAATTATTTCACTATGACAGTTCACAGATCCATTTTTTTTTCTCTTCACTAATACTACACGAAGAGAGTGCTACTTGTTTCTGTGCATCAATAATATAACCGTAAGTGCGAAAAATACATTGGCACACTAATGATTAACTATCCATGACAAAAACACATGCATAGTATCGATGCGCGCGAACAGTTGTGATATACGTCGTAAAACCATAAAAGAGTTTCAGTACATGTATTCATAGTCCAATACCTCTTAAATGCCGTCTATCATTTTCATAAAAGGATCGTCCTTGCTCTCCTCCACATGTTAATGCTCTCTGTGACGTTCACGCCTATATATAGCCACTTTGTCTTGTCAGTGGTAAATTTAGTTCATTTACAAGTCAATGATTAAAGTATCCATAATTAAACCTTAAGCTGTTAAGCGCGACTCACTGATCTTTTGCGGACAGTTTAGATCAAGATCAGACTGCACAGAACGTGCAGTCTGATCTTGGATCTACACTATCCGATCAGGAAATACTTTTTCTCCAAAAAATAAATAATAAATAACATTATTCGGGTTTTTACTATCGGCCTGAAAGTTTTTCTTAAACTTATTTAAAAGTATAAAGGTGAAAACAAATAAGACATGCTCTGTGAAAAGGGGGTTTAAATTCATCTGCAAACACTTTCGACCCAGGTCAGTCTGCACAGTCCGCGCAGGCTGACCTGGGCCTCAAGTTTTGCTATTGGTCAATTTTCCGCTTGTCAAAGGACCAGTCTACCTCATGATTCAGTCCGTTGTTTTGCAAAATGGATTTTATGGATCCATAATTACATTATGACTTGCTTGGTATAATGCATCACGGAGATGCATTAAACCCTTTTTTACAGAGCATGGCTACAATGTTTGTGTTCCTCTTACCTCAAAGCTTCTGAAAGAACACTTCTAAATTATTTCATGCTTTCCGGTAGGTTATAGAGAAATATCGGTGAAATATTTTTCGATATTTCATTGCTACGACCAGTGAAAATACCGATTTTTATATTCTAACTCTTCAATTGAAGGCGGAAACAGTTGTTCCCGCGCGATATTTACCTAGGTAAAATGCGCGTGCCTCACAACAAGATGGAAATATGAGGTAATTTACCTTACATTTCTTGCGCTTGACGTAATATTGTAATGCGTTGTTACGCGGAGGGGGTACACCACGGGGAATAACCGAAAAGAACTGTACTGGATTTTGATTAAGTTCCCCCCTAGAAAGGGTTAAAAGCATGAAATAAATAGAATATTTGTTTTTTTCGGCGAAAGATTGAAATTTATTTCATCTCGTGAACATCATCGGTAATATTTTCACTAGTGGCTGCGCCACTCGCGAAAATACTACTGATGATGTTCACTCGATCAAATAAATTTCGATCTTTCATCGTAAAAAACAAATATCTTCTATTTATTTTTAGAGTTTTAAAAATAACTTTCAGTTTTAACAACCGTGATAAAAAAAAGCTTTCGAAAACACTCATAACCAGCATTTCTCTTTTTCCGCAATGTTTTCTAGCCTATCAGTGGAATTGTTCACTTTTACAGCCATATTTAGCTTGTCGCCTGCAAATGCTTTTGATTTGAACAGGTCTAACATTTTGTCGTCTGAAGAAGAGTTAACTGTTATCTTGCTGAATAACTAAAATAAAATTCTCATTTCGATAGTAAAAACCCAAATATTGCTATTTCAAAGTTATGTTTCGGGGAATAATATCTCCTAATCGGATAGTGTAGATCCAAGATCAGACTGCACGTTCTGTGCAGTCTGATCTTGATCTACACTGTCCGCAAAAGGTCAGTGAGTCGCGCTTAGCAGCCTAAGGGTTAACTCTTTACCTCACAATCCCCAGTTTTAAATACAGGTACAGGGAGGGCTTTTGATACCATTATGGAGAAAAGGGAGAAATGCTGGTAGCCGGCACTTTCTCCTTTTCCCACAGGGTTTTCAACCTTTTCACACAAACATGATAAGCCGCATTAAGGTTTCATCTGTAAATGCTTTCAGTTTGTCCAAGTCTAAACTTTTGTCGTCTGTTACTGAGTTTATAAATATACAAGATAATTTAACCTTTTCATTATATGAAACATCGTACACAGTGATATATATAGATGATATGTACATAGTGTTGTCGTATATCAAAAATACCTAACGAGGTTGGGAGAATTGACAGTTATCAATTCTTACAACCGAGTTAGATATTTTCGATATACGACAACACTATGTACGAATATTATTTATCTTTTAAATTCTGATTTGGTTGCTGTTTATCATTTCTAACAATGAAAAACACGAATTTAGCGATATTTGCATATCAAGTGGACATGGTTTACCGGTAATAATTACGTCACTATTGATGTTGACTACGTCATAAAACGTGATATATCAAAAACTGTTCTAAAAATATCCATGGCATATCAAAAAAAAATATCGCATAGGTGTTATTGCATTGATATTCGCTTAGATGAAAGATAAACAGCAATATTACGCAGAAATAAACTAGGCAACCAGAAAAAAAATAAGCACGGTCCTTTTTCACTGTTCTGTCCTAAGTGTTACAAGTTCCAAGTTCATGACTATTTTTCCTCACTCATCAAAGTACTCTATGCCTATTGCATCAAAGGTACTGCGTGGCTCTGTAGTAAAGTGTAGAACACGTTAACTTGGAGGTCCTGGATTCGAGCCTCACTGTAAGTGCTGGGTTTTTCGTTGGAGTGTCATCGAGCAAGACACTTCAGAGCCCTAACCTAGTACTGGTAATATCCAGGACATTCATGAGTATGTGAACTGTCGCCCTAATATGACTGAAATAATGTTGAAAGCGGCGTAAAACACAATTCATTCAATCAGTCAATCGGTACTGCATGTACGTGTATATCTTCGTATATGCTTGATCAAAGAAAAGTGTTTTACGTCCCATCAACATAATTTCAGTCATATCACGGCGACAGTGATACCTTTTGCAGGTGCATAAAATCGGCGTTTCACGGGGCATGACTCAAATGTTTAAGTTTTACCAACTTCGTAATTTCTATTTTCAACAAAAAAGAAATAATACTAAAAAAAAAAAAAGGGCAACTGATAAAAGGAAATTCGGCGATAATGACGTGGTGCATTTTAACAGCCCATTGTGTCGTATTCATACGTTTATTACCCTTAGCCCCTTATAAACTAATATGAAACTTTCAAAGCCCATAGTAAAAACCCAAATTTTGCTATTCTAAAGGAATCTTTAGTTGAAATATATCACTTTATCGGACAGTGTAGATCCGAGATCAGACTGCACGTTCTGTGCAGTCTGATCTTGATCTGCACTGTCCGCAAAAGGTCAGCGAGTCGCGGTTAGCAGTCAAAGGGTTTATTCAACCCTTTTACCGCTCTGCGAAATTCCATGCGTTTTTCGGACATTTTAGATCATGATCAGACAGCACAATACGTGTTGTCTAATCTTGAATCTACACTGTTTGCGTCATTTTTTCTCGGGAAAAAATTCTGACGGGAGCGATATATGATTAGCAGAGATTGAAAATAACGGTCTCATTTAGCCCCTTCCCAAACTATCCTCTGCTTTAACGTATCACCCCTCCCCGCGGCAAGCCCTAGGAAAACAGCTTTCCAAAACATTGATATAATAAAAGAAAATGCTGGTCACTAGCTTTGTCTTCTTTTCCAACAAGTTTTCCACTCCATCAAAAAAAAAAATATCTCAACATTTGAGCCACATGTAATTTGACGTCTGCAAATGCTTAGAGTTTGGACACGTCGAAAATTTTGTCGTCTTGTAAAGAGTTAACAAGCCTGTGCAACCAAACGAAACGAGTTGTTTCCATATTCAGACAACCACATTGCTATAAAAGTCCCACGCCGCCGATACTCTCCACAGTTGAAAATCAGAGTCTTTCTTAGTTTCTCGGAGCTCAGGTAGACAGAACAGCTGTCAAGAGGCCGTGAATTTTTACTGTCAAGGGAGTCAGACTTTTATCGAAACACATTCAAAATGAAAGCTGGATTTCTTACTTGTTTATCGTTCATTGGAGCAATTTATATGGTCTCCGCTCAAGAATTCTACCGTTCTCTTATGATGATGAACGCCTTGAGTGGTAGCGGTGGTCTATTTGGCGCGAGCGAGAACCCCCAACCGTCGCAACAATCATACTCTCCACCAAATTTACCTGTAGGCCTACCAGCAAGTCTTCAGGCTAGTTTTTCACAGATTGCACCTGGAAAGGGCTCGAAAGGACCAGGCTCTCAACCAGCACAACCGATTATTTCTGGATATAATCCTTATGGAAGCATCCCTGCCACGCGTCCCCGACAAAGAGGAGGCAACGGATTGGCACAAATGCTGTTCGCATTTGGCGGTTCAGGTAAGTCTAGATCAGTTTGAACATATATTTATATATCAGTTGTCTGAACACCAAATGAGATGATTCAAATTTATCTTTAAGAAAAAACAGAGAGACAATAACGGATGTTTCACAATTTCACTGAGTGAAAACCAAGTATGATCCTTGCTTTAGCGGTGTGTGAAAATATTGAATGTTGGTATTTACCAAACGAATCTCGTCGTAATCTTTCATCAATACAAATAATTCAAAACATTTCTTACGTTCAAAAAGGTTATTTCGGCGGTAAAAAAAGACGTCTATAAAGATATTTTTGTTGTGCATTTAATATTATTTCTTTAAACCCAGTGTCAACACAGGCAAATTCCACCAATGTAATGTACATGAATACGAAACTGCACGAGTAATAGAGTCGCAGCTGTGAAATTACAAGTTTATAAACGAATGATATTTTTATTGGGCGATTCCTTCATCAAATCCCTCGGCTGTATCAGACTGCACACGGTCAGATCCCCCTTGTTTCAGACTACATTGGGTTAGATCCAATATCTGACTGTACCCTTTGCATTCTGGGGTTTTATACACAAACCATTCTAAATAACAGTCTAATTTACGAGAATTTTCTACATGTGAAAGTAACACAACTTCTGATTGCCTACACTAATGATGCTTTCTATGCCCAACAATATTTTAAATGACTGTCGAACTATGCACAGATTTCAGAAAGTGGCGAATATTTTATCTAATTGCATATCTGCCGATAAAAAGTACCAAGCAGAACATGGCTATCAATAATACGTCTGCAGAGAAATCAAGCCTCCAAATTTTCGCTCCAAATTTTTCATAAATGTAATAATTTGCAACGGGAAAAATAATTTTTAGAAAACATTACCACCAAAGCTTACAGCAAATCTTTGTATACAGTTTCTAAATAGCCTATGTATTTAAGGAAGATCGCCGAAACAACGTCTTGCATTGTTTTCACATGCCATATTCCTCGTAGATGGTCAGTATTTAAAAAAAAATGTCATCTAAAAGAAGATATAAAAGATATTATCTTTTTTCGGTGAAAGATAGAAATTTAATTTGAAAATTAGAAAAATACCGGTTTTATATTCTAAAATTCAACTGAAAGGGGAGCTTAATGTATCATCGTTATTCATGATACCGGGAAAGCCATCACATACTCATGGATCCATAATAGCCACTTTTTTGTAAGCAATTTAATCATGGTGTAGACTGGGCCTTGGAAAATTGACCAATAGCGAAAAGTTACGGCCCAGGTCAGCCTTCACGGACTGCACAGGCTGACCTGTGTCGATACTTTTCGCGGATGCATTAAGCCCCCTTTTCACAGACCATGACTCAAATATGTTTTTCTTTGCAAACGCAAAGAAACTGTGTAATTGGATTTAGTTAACGACGTATATGACAAATTTTTCTAACGGACAGATTTTTTTTAAAACTTTGCACATACAAAGCTCGTCATGTCTCTAGGAGATTACAGTAAAAATAAGATGTGGGTCACCGTGCTCGTTTCTGAGAAATTTGTCCTTGAAAAAGGTATATACATTCCAAATTCAGCTTATACTGGATTTAAAGCGCCTTTCTTTAATAGTCAGTAAAAAAAGGAAAATTACAGGAAAAATATACAAATATTTATCATTTAAATGACAATTCATATACATCTGCACAAAAAATATATAAAAGCCTGGTTTTGCGCATGGTAAATGTACAAATATGCATGTTACATATAGACCATTTAGTCAAAAAAGGAGAAAATTTGATCGAATTAAGGTTTAATCTTAGAAAAATACATACTTTCTAACGGACAGATTTTCTTAAACTTAACTTAAACAATAAGAAAAAATATAAAAAATGGTACCTATCCGTGCTTGTTTCGTCAGAAAACAATGTTGAGGGTCACTGTGGAAGTTATTTTTTCAAGGAAAAAAATAGGATAAAAGCTCAGCAGACATGGTGGGAAAAGGAGAAATTACTCAAAAGGAGCGATTTCTCTTTTTCCAACAATAATTTTCAAAGTGAAAACAGCTTTACTTCCACAGCTTTAAATATCCTGCCTTTGTTTCCTTGTTTGGTGTGTAACGCCGTGTCAGCAGCATTTTAATTATTTCACGGTGACAGTTCAACGATCCATTTTTTTTCTCACCACCAATACTACCCGAAGAAAGTGCAACTTGTTTCAGTGCACCAATAGTATTACCATTATGTGCAAAAAATACATAGGTGCACTTTTGATTTAATATCCACGACAAAAATACATGCGCAGTAGGATGCGCGCGAACGTTTGTCATATACGTCGTTAACGAGAGCACCGCATGCGGGTGCCAACGCCCGGCTGCAGTTCGTGCATTATTATAATAGTGCTCTAACTCAGTGTTTGTGAAATTTAAGACTTTTTTTATCGTGCGAATAGTCTTGAATAGTTCTATCTCCCCATGACATCAGTTTTGCATTATAGGCCCTGGTTAAGAAGTTTTCAGTATTACCTTGTTCTAACTCCACTAATGATTCTACTACCCTCAGAAACTTTGGAGCTAATTTTATCGAAAACATTCAAATGGCAGCTAGACCACTATTATAATAATGCTACGAGCTGCTTGATTTTCAATCGAAAAGGGGACATAACTTTGTCAAAAATACTTTGATGGTTACCTTCCCTTGTTGTATCGGTTCCCCTTTTTGACAGTGAACAACCTATACAACATTGAAATAAATATCTTCAATAATGACATATATGTCCTGCAACACACGAAAAGAGACATTCGGACATTTGCGTAAAGTTTCGTCCCGGATCAGCCTGCGCAGTCCGCGCAGGCTGATCTGAGACGACACTTTCCGATCGTGTGTAATTTTCAGTTTTACGGCAGTCTACTGTAGCTCAAAATCTAATGTTAACGTAAAGTGTCGTCTCGGATTAGCCTGCGCGGACTGTGCAGGCTGATCCGAGACGACACTTTACGCAAATGTCCGAAAGCCCCTTTTCGCATGTTGCAGACCATGTTATAAAGTGTCAAAGTTTTTGAAAACGTCAAAGTTTTTGCTCGACGAAGACAACGATGCAGACGACAATGACGTCAGAACTGCGACAATACCTCGACATATTCTTCGTAAACAACGCGTAATTTTAAACATCAAAATGTATGAAGTTAAGGTATTCCTACCCTGAAGCGGAACATCTATTTCCACTGTAATTTTACTCTGGAAAATATGACATCATTAAAAATCATAACTATTGTAGCATCTTAACCGAGCCACTTTTGGAGGTTTTGCCTTCATGGAATTATCATTTTCAATTCTAAAATCGCTATATCCTCAATTCGAAGGGAGATTATTATTACCTCCCTTTACAAAAAAGTAATAGAGGTATGAACAGAAACTTTTTAGATAGACATTTAAAGAAATTCTGGGCGTTTAAAAGTGTTTAGAATTATTGAATCACTATAAATTCTTCATTATCTAACAACAAAAAAAAATATGCCATGTTGACCAGAAGCTTCAGGGGAGGAAAGCCTTAAGCATGATAGAAAAAGAAAAATTAGAATACCCCCAAAACCCTTTAAGCACACTAAAAGCAAACAATCAGTTAATTAACATGCTTTCTTCTTCTCTCCTTTCAGACGCCATGAAGAATGTGTTACAGTGCCAGTTATATCCACCGGCATGGAAAAGCCTTTGCCTAACCGGAGCGTTTGCCGCTTAAAGTGATGTTGGAGAATTACCAAAACGGACAATAAAATAGGAACACGTGACTTTAAAAACAGCCTTACGGGGTACTTAGATAATAAGTATCGAGTGATCTCTCTCTCTCTCTCTCTCTCTCTCTCTTTCTCTCGCTCCAAATGGTCATGGATACATGTGGCATAAATAAAGCTGAAGATGCACCAGTGGATATATAGCAAAATGCTAATATCATGTTTTTATCACATAACCTCCCTTGTTTTCAGGGTAATATCTATACCCATTACGAATTTTCTTATCTTATACACGTGTAATGTCACAATTTTGTGACGTCATTTTTGACGTCATTTTGTACGTATTAAATAAAAGTGAATGGGTTTTTTATTGATATTACCGCTGGTGCATCTACATGTATAGATAGTTTTGCATCTTCTAATCTACAATTTGTGGAATATCGTTATGTGATAAAAAGAATCTGACATTCATTGGCGTTTGAGATAAAATTCTAATAAACTCGTCAAGAAAAAATGTTAGTTATTAAGCTTGCCAAAGGCTCGCTCAATAACATTTTCCCTACACTCGTTTAATAAAATTTTATCTCAAACGCCACGTCATGTCAGATCCTATATATATTTCATGATACTATATGTACACAGGAAAATGAAAAACAAAACACATTGAACACAGCAACATTCTAAAAAAGTAGTTGAATAAGCAGAGCTGAGGCTTAATACATGGTCGCAAATGAAAAGAAGAGTTTGAGCCATGCTCCGGAAAAGAGTGTTAAATGCAACACCGTGTTGCATTACAACCAAGCAAGTCATTACATAATTCTGGATCCTTAAAATCAAGTTTGTCTTACAACCAAGCGAATCTTGAGGTAAACTCGACTTTTGACATGCAGAAAATTGACCATTAGCAAGAAGTTTCGACCCAAGTCAGCCTGCGCGGACTGCGCTGCCTGACCTAGGTCGATACTCTTTGCAGAATCACTAATACCCCTTTTCTAATAAACCCCCTTTTTCCAAAGGCATGGTTCATTTACTGCGAAATTACATATTTAAAAGCAAGACAATAGCGAAAATGGGTGGGGGGGGGGGGGGAGATCACACAAATATGAAGTCGCTTTTCTATTCTGAAAGACCAGAACAACCCTTTTGGGCAATTAAGCCGTGAATAAAATGAAATACGTATTAAAGTAAAGTTAATTTCAAAAGACATAAAGTCATCAAATTAATTTGTAAAAAAATACAGATATTACAATGTACAAACCGAACAATCTCATGAAACTCAGCTTCCCTTTAAGTCTAAGGATGGCTAATAAAATGTTATCTCCCCTTTACCTCCCTGTCAGGCAATCAAAATCCAGCTTTAAAGCGTGTACATGTCAGCTAAAATCTACGGAAATTCTAATGATTCACCCGATATAAGTCCGCCATTTTGATGGATGAACCGAACTACTTGTGCAACGACTTCTCCGATTGGCTGAGCTGTGATAAGCGGTACCGGAAAATCCAATTTCATTCTGATCATAAGCGGACTTTGTCATATCTAAGGATGGGGTATGGTATACTTCAGACAGGTTCGGACTCTATTTACCCAGAGATTGATTCCAATGCTAGTTTTAAAATTTTACTTCAAAACATAATTATTTGTCATTTTAGGAGCCTGAATGACATCCTTGGAAATAAACATAGCTGTTAAATGAATTAAACCAAAGGTTTTAATCAATAGTGAAAACCCATTGTTTAAGATTTAAAAAATCAGATCGTCAAAGAAATCTCGCCGTATCGGACAGTGTAGATCCAAGATCAGACTGCACGGAATGTGCAGTCTGATAATGATCTACACTGACTGCAAAGGCCACAAAATCGCTCTTAGCAGCTTAGGTGTTAGAAACGCGTAAACGAACTGTGTGTCTCTAAGATCAGACTGCAAGCTCTGTGTAATCCCATCTTGTTTTATGCCGTTCGTGAAAGCTAATGATGATGCCTCCATTGAATGAAAGGCTGAGAGTTTTGGTGTAGATATTTTGATAAAAAGACAATCGAGACACTCATCCATCTTTTTACAAAATATCACACAATAGCTAGAACAGTGTAAAACTAAGATAACACTTCACAGTCTTTGTAGTCTGATCTTTACCTCCACAGGCAAAAAAAATATAGACAAATTAAGCCTGGCACCTTACAGGCTAAGATGGGGTGTGGCGTCCTGTCTGAGCCAATCAAATTGCAGGTTGCAAAGTTACGAGAAAATTTGATTGGTTGGTGGGTAACTAGTTCCGCTTTGAGCCCGTCATTTGATAATCTACAGTTTACAGACAAAACAATAACGCCTTTACAGCCCTGTGTTTTCCGACCCAAAAGAGAAAATGAGTTTTGAAAACAATGCGGGAAAAAGGAGAAAATGCTGATGAACAGGATTTTCTCTTTTTCCCGCAATGTTTTCAATCTTTTCCGAAGGCAAATCCCATCATTTAAGACCCTCTGAATTTGTCGTCTGCAAGTGAATTCATGTCTCCAATTATGTTGTCTGGTACGGATTTAATGCAAAGCTATGCTCACATTTTGTTCCTTTTCTCTCTAATTGCGAGGAAAAAAAAATATTCTTACATTATTTAACTTTGTCTTCCATATTTGCCCTACACGTACATGCAATGAAATTTGAGTGGCGCCCCGGCAAAAGGTGGGTGTAGTGGAACCCCGTGATTCATTATACTAAGCAAGCCGTCAAAATTATAGTTATGGATCCATATCCGTTTTGTCTGACAGTCTACTGGGTCTGGAGGTAAAGTGGTCCTTTTTCACGTAGAAATTGACAAAGAGCAAAAATGTTTCCACCCAGGTCAGCCTGCGCGCACTGCGCAGGCTGACGTGGTCGAAACTTTTTGCAGATGCATTAAGGTCTTAGACCCCTAAAGGAAAACAGCTATTTCAACTATAATATTATCCTACAAAATTTGGTATGATTAAAATGAGTATTATTGTACTACTTTAACCGAGCCACTTTTTCCTTTTTTTTCCTTCTTGGAATTATCATTTATAAATCTAAAACCACTATATTCTCATTACAAAGGGAGATAATAATTACCTCTCTTCTCAGGAAACTAACAAAAGTATCAACAAATAATTTCAAGATAGACATCAAAGGAATTTCTGGTCGGTAAAAAATGTGCAAAAGTATCATATCAGTATAAATCTTTATTTATCAGCAAACAAGAAATTTTATTCCATGTTGCACTAAAAGCGCATGGCCCAAAGGTAATTCACTCATATTTTTCAAATATTTGGATAATAAAATCATTTAACCTCTTTCTTGAATTTTCAACGGCCAAATTACTTGGATTTCAACGCTGGCTCGTTGGTTGTATGACGTTTTACGCCGCTTTTATCATTCAAAATTTTCAGTCATATCATTGCGAAAGCTTACTTACTCGTATGCCCTTGGTTTCACGAGTACTATTTTAGAGCTATGAGGTGTCTTGCCCAAGGACACTCCCGCGAAAAAGCCAACGCTTGAGTAAGGATCGAACAAAATGTATCCAGTGCACGAATTCTGCACCATCAACGTGGAGCGACGCACAGAGGAATTCATACGCATTACTTCATTATCTCCCGCTAGATGGCATTCTACAAATGCACATTTATCTAATTTGGGCATTCTGGGTACAGAACCGGACTTTTCAAGACGACAACCGTTACTTCGAATTTAAAAATAAAATAAACGTTTACTCAATAAAACGCTACCTGGTGCGATTCATTCAGCTATGATCAGCTAGATCTAGCATGTAACCTATGCACCGGCCATTTATCAAAACAGTCCCTACAGGCTTGGGTAATAGCTTCGGTATAAGCCCTACTTTTCCCAAGTATATGGGATGGATAATGCGTCATAGTAGACAGGTCGAATCTTCGAAGAAGATGACATGCGAAGACAACGCCCAATACTTATTATTGTCAGTCCGATAGAGTTATCTCTCTTGGAGCAATCTTAGTGCATATGGTGTCACACCACTTGTTTTTTACCAGATTGAAAATAGAGTGAAATCAGCCATCTTTGAACCTTCACAGGTAGCTTAATGGCAAACCTTTGGCTTTTCCGTCTCTTGCTTTCAAAAATACGTCCAAAACCCTTCAAAAAATTGCGTTAAGAACAACATGTCAACCGATTGCGTTTTTCGCTAAATCCCAACAAACACAGGCAGCCTAGAAGTTGTCCTCTCAAAATCACCTTTTCCCGGCCATGACCTCAATTTTTTGTTCCTTCAGTGACACAAAATAGTCCACTCAATTTACAATAAAAAGATAACTAAGTGGTCCCTAACTGCCTAAATTTGAAGCAAATCGTAATCATATGCCACCAGGCCCTCTCAGCTCCATGAAACAGTGCAACAAAAGTGCTACTGCAAAATTTCATATGGGACTACTTTTGACCACTATGGCGCGGAAGCAGTTTTGCAGTGGTGCGACCCCATATACGGTAAGGAAATGGACAAGTTTTGCGAGAGAGCGCGATATTATTGGAAACCACACAGTGCCCGGAACGTAACCATATCATGAACTTACCCTTAACGGGTAAAAGAGAATATAAAGGCCTGCATGTACTTAAAAGACAATCGCAATGAAATAAGTATAGATGTTTGCGATTTATTGTTCTTCGTAATAAAATATGATGCACTTGGTTTTTAGAATGTCTATAAGATCTAAACGCGCCTTTAAATTGAAGAGTTACACTAATGGAACTAAAAAAGTAATACTAGATCATTAATTCTAGAACAAAGTTTGGGCAAGCTGGAACTCGAACTCGACCCCTTGTTTTATAGCCTTGAATGCAAAAGACCATCAGCACGTGCATTCAACCCTAATGCTGCTAATAAAGTGAAATGAAACTTTTTACGCCAATGATAAACACCGCATTTTTAAAATTTCAAATGTGTATTTCTTGGGGGAAATATGTCCATATCGGACAGTGTAGATCAAAGATCAGACTGCACTTTCTGTGCAGTCTGATCTTGATCTACACTGTCCGAAAAGGGTCAGTGAGTCGTGCTAAGCAGCTTTAGGGTTAAAACTTGCCTGTCTAACTGCCATGCTATTGGAACCAATGATAAAGACCATTTAAATCACCCTTTACCAAATACTCTCGCGTTGCAACAATCCCAAGAAAGAAGGCTCTTTGAAAACATTGTGGTAAAAGAAGAAAATGCTAGTAATTAGGACACAAAATTCTTTGACTTGTTAATATTGAAAACATTTGCAGGTTGAAAGTTCAGTGTGGTTCAAACGATTGCATTTGTTTTCGAAAAGATGAAAAACATTGCAGTAAAAGAAGAAAATGCGATTTTCCTCAGAATTCTTTGAAACATGAGATTCTCTATCCCTAGTCTCACCGTTGAGGTGTTGTATTGTGCTGTTCTTGTTTTGATCTCCACTTGCAGCACTAACTGGCACGCCTGAACTTCCATGGGCAAGGTACTTCATAGCTTCTCCCTAGTCTCACCGTTGAGGTGTTGTATTGTGCTGTTCTTGTTTTGATCTCCACTTGCAGCACTAACTGGCACGCCTGAACTTCCATGGGCAAGGTACTTCATAGCTTGTGCCATAGACTTGTGAAAGCAAAGTATTATTAGATTGATTGATTGATTGACTGTATAGTGTTTAACGCCGTTTTCAACATTACTTCAGTTATACTGCGGCGACCAGTGCACCTATCTATGCTTTCCTGGAGTTTCTTTTACCAGTACTTAGCACAATTTTCTTTCCAAGCCACTGGCATCTTTCCCACATAACCAACATCGAAACAATGATCAGCAGTGACAGAGGAATGAATCGCAATTATGATCATCAATCCTCGGAAAGAAATTGGCCGAGCCAGAGATCAAACCCACGACCCCCTTTTCTCAAGTCCTGCACGCTACCGACTGAGCTACCGGGGCTCGGCAGGTATCATTAAAATATTGGAGTTGCAACACTGATGTAACTTTTTGTTAAACCTTTTACCACCCAAGCTCAAGTTTAAACCACCATTAAGGAAAAGGTTTTTAAAACCATTGTGGGAAAAGCATTGCGATTAACCATCATTTTCTCCTTTACCCACAATGTTTTCTAACCCTTCAAAGCAAATCAAATTTCACAAGCTACAATTAATCTGTCGTCTGCAAATTCTTTCAATTTCGAAAAGTACAAAATGTCGGTTAGCAGCCATCAGATCGGGAAGAATACTGTGCAAAATACTAATAAAAAAAAACTCAATCAAAGCATAGATACATGTAGGTGCACTTGCCGCTGGAATATAACTGAAAAAATGTTGAAAACTGTTAAAACCATACAAATAAACAAATTTGTCAGGTCACAGTTACAGCTCATTTTCTCATGGCTTCATCATTACTTGGCCGGGACACTGCAGTGCCTTGCCCAAGGACACAATGCCTTAATTCTTTACAAACGACAAAATTTTACACTAGGCAAAATTGAAAGCATTTATAGAAGACAAAACAAATGTGACTAAAAAATTAAAACATGTTTTGAGAAGGGTAGAAAACATTGTGGTTAAAGGAGAAAATGCTGGTTACCAGCATTTTCTCCTTTTTCCACAATGTTTTCAAACAGCTTCTTTCTCTGGGTCATTAAAAGCCAGGATTGTTTGGTAAATGGTTCAGAGGTGTAAAAACAATTCAAACAAAAAACAAACAACAGGATACAGAGAAAATACGTTTCTTTGGTTTAATAAAAATGAAAAGCACCAAGTACTGCCTTATCCATTTGCCCAAACAATGTCTCATTAAAATTCGGTTTGAAGAGATATTAAGGATAGGGCACCCTAATGGGATTCATGTAACATCCCCTTTCATCGCCGAAAAACATACGGATTCGCCTAAGACTCAGGTACTCCATAATCGATCGGCCGATAGACGCTGGTTCCCCAAATCAAATACAGTAACAGATTACCCCGAGCCTTAGCCGAATCTATACAATATTTTGGCGATGAAAGGCGATGTTACATGAATCCCATTAAGGCGCCCTATCCTTAAGTTTACAAAACGTTTTTTATACACTCAACTGCATATGTAAATTATACCAACCTGGCACAAGCTTGCAAATTTCAAATGAAATTGGCAAATAACCTTCCAAGGTGAATAAATTTATAAGCTGTCGCTTTAGCGCAAACCAGAACATACAGAAAGTTAAGGCAATGATTGAAATTATTTATATATTCCAAGGTTCAAAACCTACATAAGCTATCTAATCATTATCATCACCATCATCATCATCATCAGCATCATCATAGTCATCATGTCACCCTAACTCATCACCAAAATATAAAATTTCTGACTCAAACGCTTGTGACTCAATTGGTGGGATTTTTCTTTGAGGGAGAAGAAAACATTGTAAAAAAAGGAGAAAATGCCAGTAATCAGCATTTTCTTCTTTTCTGACTATGTTTTCAAAAGCCTTCCTCCTCAAGGTTGTAAAAACACAGATATACATTTATCACACCTCCCCTTGTTTTCAATACAGCCATTACGAATTTTCTTGTCTCACAAACGTGTGAGATAAGAAAATAGTGCTGTATTTGGTCAACACTCTGTAATTATACGCTTCATTTCTAAACCATTGCTGAACTAGGTTCCTATAGGAAATTAAAGGTCAAAATTCTTAATAATGATAAAGTTGTTAATTTAATCACTTTAAGATTCAAAACAAAATCAATATATGCAAGTTTCTTCGGAACTATTTTGCATTCGTAATGTACCTGTCAAAGAAGGGCACAGGCTTCATGTAAATTTCACTACACATTATACATGTATGCCTCTTTTTTAACACATTATGGACAATAATTCTTGTTATACAGTTATGTGATAAAAAGAATCTGACACTCGTTTCGAGGTAAAAATTTATTAAACTCATCCACAAAAAATGTTATTAAGCTCGCCAAAGGCTCGCTTAATAACATTTTTGTAGACTCGTTCAATAAAATTTTATCTCAAAAACCAACTCATGTCAGATCCTATATATATTATATTTCATGTGTCTATTTTTAGAAATGTTATGGGTAAAGAAATGTCGTAATTTAAGCTGGGGGGAATTATTTCCCCGTCACAGTGAATATTTTCCTCCTGCCGAAAATCTGGAACTACTTTTTTAAGTTTTTAAGTTTTAAAAGTGGCATTCGTTGACAAAATAATCAGAGGAAATATAATATATAATTTATTTCATCAGCTTGTGGTTAATATGGGGAAATATTTGCCTCAAAAGGGAAAGGTCCGCGAAAATAACTCGTGCCTTAGGGCACTCGTTATTTTTGCATACCTTTCCCTTTTTCGGCAAATATTTCCCCATAGTAAACACAAGCTGATGAAATAAACTATATTTATGTGGCAATGAGGCAAAGATAATCAAAACTACATGTATATTAGTCCTCCAAAGCTAAAAAATTAAAAATAACTGAACTGTTTAACATCATCATCATCATCATCATCATCATCAACATTAAAATCATAGTATCTAAACTTTTTTAGGCTTAAAAACCTAAGTACTCTTGTTTCATCACAATCATAAACAACATCATCATCATCATATTGAACGGTTTCATAATCATATCAATCATCAATGCCACTGGAATGTCACTTTGAATCAGTTACATAACTTTACTGGTCCCTTGTCTTCTTATCTGCAACCTTCAGACCTATCCATGTGTTGAGCTGTTTGGCTCGAACCTTACTCCAGATTACATGATCTGAGAGTCCCAAAATCTGGGCAGCGGCAAGACCAGCAGCGTCAGGTGACATTACAGTTGAACAGCCAAGACCTAGAAACATAAGGTAAAAGCAAATGCCCTTTGTGCTTTGACCCTTGGAGATTTGGGTCCGTAAGCAGAACATTCTTAGTGTTATTCTTAAGAATTTTCAAAGTTTGAAAGTAACACAATTTCTGATCAATTGAACAATAAATGGTTAAGCCAATCAGAACTTGGGTTACATCCTACATCTAGAATAAGACTGAGATTGTTCTAAAGAATGTCTGATACAAGGTTACAGCATGCAAGTGGCAATGCATTGCAATGCTTACTTTTTCAGTGACATTTTGAGATAGAAAAATAGTCAATAATTTTGTCAAATATACTTTGCCCCACAAAAACTTGCAATGATACTAAATTCTACTTTTCTGCCATCTTTTTCATTGTTTTCCTATGATGCCCTATCCAGAAGCAGCCCAGGGCGGACCTCTACACTAAATAAACCCTTTATCTAGTAATCTCTTAAACATACATCTTTACTCATTTTCATCCAGTTTTTTAACTGTTTTTTTCTTTATTTTATGAAATTATAATCAATCTTGTATCTTCATGCCAAATATTGCCCCTGATGGTTGCAAGGTTGCACAGATTACGGTAGATAGAAAATGCATTCTATTGTGGCTAGCCATAGACATAACAACCACATTTCTTTACCCCATACACCTTATATTGATTTTTTTATCTACATTTACACAGCTATCTAGATTATAACACCAAGTTTTAACAGCGTTTGTTTACTTTCTGGCTGTAAAGATGTCTCTTTAAGGCCTTTGAAATATCATGGGAAACAGCGAAAATGCTGGTCACTAGCATTTTCTTCTTTTTTCAAAATGTTTCCTACCCTATTATGGACAAATCTCATCAATATGAGTCACATTATGTCATCTGTTACTGTTTTCTATATGGACAGTTCTAAATTTTTCATCTGGTAAAGAGTTAACTCTTAATCAAACAATCGCTGGTTTTAACAACCCTGCAAAAGAAGCCTTCTGAAAACATTGTGGGAAAAGGAGAAAATGCTGGTAACCAGCATTTTCTCCTTTTCCCACTGTTTTCCACCCCTGTTAAGCAAACATATCCTGGATACTCAAATGTGCTTGCTTTAGAAAGGCCCTTACTTATTACAAGTATATTTCACCATTATTTCTCTTCACAGGAAACTCGATTTATTCTCACTTTGCACAAATTGCTTGTTTAAATCTTAACTGCATGAAAACATTTGAGATTCAACTAAATTGGAAGCATTTGTAGACAACAAATTGAATGTTGCAGAAAAGATCATTTCTGTCGTTTTGAAAGGCAACGTAACATTGTGAGGAAAGAAGAAAATGCCGGTCATCAACATTTTCTCTTCTTCCCACAAAATTTTCCCCTTTTCCCACAATATTTTCAAAAACTGTCTTCTTCAAGGTCTTTAAAACTTGAGGCCAAGCTCCGGTAGCTCAGTCGGTAGTGTGCAGGACTTGAGAACATGGGGTCGTGGTTTGATCCCTGGTTAGCCAATTTCTTTAGAGGATTGATGATGGTCATTACGACAGGATTCATTCCTCTTCCACTGCTGACCATGGTTTCAGTGATTGTTATGTGGGAAAGCAGCCAGTGGCTTGGAAAGAAAATTGTGCAGAGTACTGGTAAAACAGACCGCAGGAAAGCAAGGATAGGTGCACTGGCCACCGCAATATAACTGAAGTAATGTTGAAAACTGCATTAAACACCATACAATCAATCAATCACTAAAGCTCGGGATTGTGGGGAAAGGGTTAATAGAAGTGGCCATGCAGAGAGGTTTTACTGCACAATGTCAACCCCCAGCTCATCTCTTTACCAAATGACAAAAGACTTGTTCGAGGTCAAAGCATTTGAATACCACAAATTGGATGTTGGTTGAGTAATGGTATCATTCTTTGAAAGGTAGGAAGAAAACATTGTGGACACAGGAGAAAATGCTGGTTACCAGTATTTTCTCCTTTTCCCACAATGTTTTCACTGGCCATCTTTGACAGGGTTATTTAAAATCAGGATTATGTGATAAAGGGTCTAAACCTACCTGAAGGTAACCTCAAAGACGACCATACGTCTTGAGCTCCCCAATCAGCACTGACCGGCGGACAGTTTATGACCGGCCAAGTGGCGTTACCCGATAGAACTGGTCCTAGGCCATTACTTCGACCCGCTACGGCTATAAAAACTGTAGGAATACCTTCACCTAGAAATTAAACAATTTAACCCTTTACCAAAGAATCCAAGCTTTTTAATGAGAATCCAGCGTCTTAATGACTCTAACGGAAACATTTATCACCCTGTACCTTGAACACATAGAAGGTACAGGAGAAAATGATGGTAACTCCCCCGCCCACCCCCCTCCTCAGCAAGTGGACTTACCTTATGGCAAATTCATCCATAAAGTTGAAATGAAATTGACAACACTGTCATATTCCTAATTAATTTCACGAGTCATAATGTGGCTCTAATGATGGGGTTGGTCTTTGAAAGGGTATACATATTGTGAGAAAAGGAGAAAATGTTTGTTACCAGCATTTTCAACTTTCCTCAGAATTTTTCAGAAGCTGTTCTTGTTAGGGTCAGTACAGATGTATCTGTATTCAAGCTTTATCAAACTTTATCATTCTTGTATCTACATGCAAAATGTTGCCCCTGACAGTTGCAAGTCTACGACCTACAGAAAATGCATTTCATTTTCTGAAGGCCATCAAGAAAGTCACTATCATGATATTTACAGTTTTAAGTACGAAGATTTCATATAATTGAATTTATCCTTTGCACCATTATATCAGTATTTTATCTGCAACCAACATTTTCTTCTTTACCCACAATGTTTTCTACCCTCTCTAAGAAACTTTTTATCTTTTGAGTATAACTTAACTCTTTACCACACAATCCCGAGCTTTAACGACCCTGAGGAAGAAGCCTTTTGAAAACATTGTGGGAAAAGGAGAAAATGCTGGAAACCAGCATTTTCTCTTTTTCCCACAATGTTTTCTACCCTGTCAAAGACAAATTCCATCATTTGAGCTAAATTCAAATTGTCGTCTGCAAATGCTTTCAATTTGGCTTAGTCTAAGATTTTGCTGTATGGTAGAGGTAATTTGTTATCTGCAAACGCTTTCAATTTGGACCAGTCCAAAATTTCATCACTTGGTACAGGGTTACAGTGTAGTAATCACTTTACCTTCATACTGGGCCAAGATATTCATAGTTTCACTGGTTCCTTTATGAGCAGATGACACCCGTAGTTCACATGGTACTCCATATATCTTACAGGCTGACCTGATTTTCTCACAATGTGCTGTATCAGTCGGCGATCCCATATAAACAACAGCTCTAGCATGTGGTTTTGGAGCCAATTTCTGGAAAAAAAAAAAAAAATGAGCCATCCTCTGTAAAAAGGGAGTTCAAACCATCTGCAAAAAGTATTGACCCAGGTTAGCCTGAGCAGTCTGCACAGACTGACCTGGATTGAAAATCTTCGCTTTTGGTAAATTCTATATATTCTTACGAACAAAGTCCGTAACAAAGAAACAAATGAAGAAATGCATGGCTGAAACACAAACCGCATCTGGCAAGATTCAAACCCACGGCGGACAAGATCCTCGTTTTTCGAGGTTTAAAAGACCAATACCATAACCACTGAGTTAAAGAGATATCTCCCTAACGCAGTTGTTAGGTATTGTATTTAAATTGGGACGAAGCCATGCATGAAGGAGTGGTCTCCCGTAACACACCCCCTCTTAAAGTCATCATTTATTGATGACTCAAAGCCTTAGTAGGCAGTAAGTCTATTATTTAGACAACAAATGTCCGTTTTTGGACAAAAAATGGGATTAATGGCTCAATGGCCAATCCCGGACGAGCCCCCATCTTACGAACGAAGTCCGTAACAAAGAGACAAATGAAGAAATGCATGGCTGAAACACAAACCGATATCTGGCAGGATTTGAACCCACGGCGGACAAAATCCTCGTTTTTCGAGGTTTAAAAGACCAATACCATAACCACTGAGTTAAAGAGATATCTCCCTAACACAGTTGTTAGGTATTGTATTTAAATTGGGACGAAGCCATGCATGAAAGAGTGGTCTCCCGTAACACATCCCCTCTTAAAGTCATCATTTATTGATGACTCAAAGCCTTATTAGGCAGTAAGTCTATTATTTAGACAACAAATGTCCGTTTTTGGACAACAAATGGGATTAATGGCTCAATGGCCAATCCCGGACAAGCCCCCAGATGAAGTCATGCATGAAGGAGTGGTCTCCCGTAACAATATACTCTTCACAAAAAGTTAAGCAACAATAAATTACAGCTGCATCAGAATTTCATTATTATACATATAGACAATTTCATTGTATAAATGTAATGAGAATTGAATTACAAACCAGTCCAAGCAATTCCGTACTTCTATCGGATAATGTTTCTCACTTACAGGCTTATGAAGTAAGGCACTGTCAAAGTGCTATGTTCAAGGACCATTCTACCCTAGGATTCAGCCAGTTGTCAGACAAAATGGATTTCATAGCTCTGTAATTATGTGATGACTTGTTTGTTATAACCACAGAGATGCATTAAACCCCCTTTGCTAGAGTGTCTCTCAAAGAGATTGGTACATCAAAAGACCAATTAATTTAATGTTTTACCACACAATTCTGTGTTTAACCTGTTACCACACAATCGTGAGTTTTAATGACCCTGGAAAATCAGACTTTAGAAAACATTGTGGGAAAATGAGAAAATGCTGGTAACCAGCATTTTCTCCTTTTCTCACAATATTTTCTAACCTTTCAGAAACAAATACAATCATTAGAGCCACATGTAATTTGTCATCTGCAAATGTTTTCTATTTCAACCAGCCTAAAACTTTATGATGTGATAAAGAGTTAAACGATCATGAAGAAAAAGACTAGAAAACATGCTGCGTAACTCACAACGTGGTTTACTGAACGATAAACCATGATAGAAGATTATTTCGATTCTAACATGACCAACTCTTAATCAAAGTAAAACAAGTTCATATTTGGAGTAAAAACGCGGATGCAGATTATATTCCATTGAATTACTTACTTTATACAGAATGACGTCACTCTATATAGAATGACATCACTCTACATAGAATAACGTAGATTTTACCACGCTTTTGTTGCACTGTGTTTATAGAGCCCAATTCACGTGTCATATTAGAATTATTTGTTTGTCCTTTTGTATTTGAGTTTAACCATATTAACAGCATAGGCCATATCATAGTGGTCAGTGCAGCTACCGATGTGTTTCCTCGCTTTCTCACACTAGTACCGACACAACTTTCTTTCTAAGCCAATCACTATTTTTACTCGTATGCATCAGGTGAGAGGCAAAAAATCACCGGAAAGAAAGTTTGCCTCAACTAGGTATCAAACCTGCAAACACCAAATGTGTTTAAATAAGCTGTTTGTCAATGGAAATGTATTCAGAGCAATGTCAACTGAATATTGTGATTCATGAATTTCTTCATCAGAGGAATCTTATTATAAGAGTTGTCAAATAGTCTAGCGGCAAAGAAATGTAAGGCGTAAGTGCATATATACCCTACAGCCAAGGGATTTGATTAATGGATTAGCCAAGGTCTGTCAAATGTAAAAGATTACCCACTGAGATACAGATTCAAAACAAAATTGAAAACAATTATCACAGCAGACCATCAGTCTAGTCCAACTTACTGTAACCCTTTCAGCCACCCATTCAAAGTTCCGTTTCACCGTATCTAGAGCCTCGGCTGTCACTTCCTTCAGCTCTCGGTACACCTGTTTATCCTTCATCAACCTTCTGTCTCCTGCTGGCCACAGTCTCCATGAGTCACTGTCTATAACATCGGCTAGTAATATCTCTCCTACAACACATTGTGTGTTTCTTTAGATGCTGTTTTAAATCATTTTCAACAATATTTCACTCATGTCACTGCAATAACTCAATTGTTTATGCCTTTGGTAGGTTTCACCAGCAGTAGGCTGGGACACTAAAGTGTCTTGCCCAAGGAAATCCAAGCAGAAAACCCAGCACTCAGACCAAGGACCAAACCTGGGGCCTTCAGATTTCAAATTCTAACACCTCCACCAATGCACTGCAAAGGACCTCTGTAGTAAAATGACACTTAACAAAATGACCCAGTGTTTGTAAAAAGGAAAAGGACAAAACAAGAGCACAATATGCAGATGCAAACACTCGGCTGCCATTTGCTAGACTTTTGGTGAGAATTTTAAGTCAAAAAAGGGGCATAACTGTGTCAAAAATACTTTGATAGTAACCTGCTCTTGTTGTATAGGTGTGAGCAAATGGTCAAGGTTTAAAGCAAGTATCTTCAGTAATTAAAGAGATGTTATAAAATGTCAAAGTTTTTGCACGACGACAATGATGACGCCAGAGCTACGACAACACTGCGACATATTTTTTAAAAACAGCCGAGCTAACAAGAGCACTACATGTGGGTTATGACACTCTGATACAGTTGCTTTTAGAAATAGATCGATTTCTTTCAGTAAAAATTCTCGGTCAAAAAGGGGGCATAATCGAGTAAAAAATATTTTCATGGTTAGCCTTGTTGTATGGGTTTCCACTTTGACAGCAAACAACTTGTCGGAGTTTGAAGTAAATATCTTCAGTCAGTCATGACAGAGATAATATAAAATGTCATTTTTATTTTGCTTGACAATGATGCAGACGAGGATAGAGCTATGACTATGACAATGCTCATGCGTTAATGACCTGAGGGAAAGAAGTCTTTTTCAAACATTATGAGGAAAGGGGAAAATGCTGGTAACCAGCATCATCTCCTTCCTATGGTTTCCAACCCCTTTAACTCTTTACCACACAGTAAAATTTTAGACTGGTCCACTTGAATGTGTTTGCAGACAAAATAACTATCAAATGTGGCTAAAACAATGAGATTTGTCTTTGAAACAATAAACACAACGTGGAAAAAAGAGAAAATGCTGGTTACCAGCATTTTCTCCTTTTCCCACTATGTTTTTCAAAAGTCTATCTCCCCAGGGTCGTTAAAACTCCGGATTGTATGATAAAGACTAAAGACAAACACATTATTTGAGCAAGACTCTATTTGTTACTTGCAAATACTGTCAAAATGGACAAGTCTTAAACTTCGTCGTCTGGTAAAGGGTTTGTTTGTCTGCTTGAATCAGAGTTTAACCCCATTTCAACAGCTTGGGTCATATAAAGGCTGCCAGTGCACCTAGGCATGTGTTTTCTAGTTGAGTGACTGAATGGTGTTTTATGCTGCTTTCAACATTATGTCAGTCATATCACGGCAACAGCTCACATATTCATGGATTGTTTTCTGGCTTTCTCACGCCAGTACTGACACAACTTTCTTTCCAAACCAATGACTGCTATTCTAAAATGCACTAAAGGTGACAGGGGAAAATTCCCTAGAAAGTTTGCCTCAACCAGGTATCGAACTTGCAACCAACAGGTCAAGAGTCAGCTACGATAACCACTGAGCTACCCAGCTGGGCCTGGTAAAGGGTTAGGACTCTTTTACCTGTAGGTTCATGAACACCAAACTCTATTTTCATGTCAATCAGGGAACAATCTAAGGAGGCCCAACATCTTTCCAAAATCTCAAATACTGTGACAGTAGTTTTTGACATGATATCAATCTCATCTGGTCCAATCAATACCCCACCCACTGTCATCTTGGCTTCCACGCACTGTTCATAGGACCATTGTGGATCATGGTTGGCATCATCCTAGAATAGAGAGAAAGAATTTTAGACTTCTTTAAACGTTCTGTGGTCAACAACTTCCTGTTCCAGTCTGGGTTGGTTTATAAATATTTTGACCACCTTTCTGTTTACTTATTGTTGCCACCAGTTGCCCATATGGGCAAAGCCCCCAGTAGACTGTCAGTAATGCTTCGAGAGATAGCGCACAATACAGGAGGAAACCCATCCTAAGTTACATCTTCTTCTTTAATGTGCTCATTGTTCAGCAACGTCATGCACGGCCTCAATTTAACATTCCATCTGAAAGACTATTAGTAATTTTAGATGGCCAGTAGTGTGGCTCAACCCACAGATATTTTCAAACCCAAGAAAAGGGCCTATCCTGTGATACAATTAGCCAGAATTTGATAAACCGCTAAGCACAGTAGATTCAAGATCAGACTGCATATCTAAAGTTATTCAATATATATCCTTTACATTAAGCTAGTACCAAAGGATTCTGTACTTCAATGACCCAAAGGCAGGCTGCTTTTGAAAATATTGTGGAAAAAGGAGAATTTGCTGATACCAGCACTTCTCCTTTAATCAAAACGTTTTCTACTGTTGCATGGTCAAAATTTAATCATACCATTTCAGCCATATCAAATTTCTCATCTCCAAGTGTTTTTAATATAAAAGAGTGAATTTTCAAAGCATTTAAAAGAAATGTAAGCTGGTTCTCTGCACTAAACGTGATAGCCTAGCAACTGTGGATGAATCAAATATTATTATATTTATAATTTTTCAAGGAATCCAGAAAAAATTAAAACTGTTTCTCAGCCCCACTCAACTGAATATCAAGCATCTCAAAAACCTGGAACCATGTAATTGCCTAGCAAATGCAGATGAAACAAACATCAATCATCATGTGAACAAAAATTGGCGACTTATTTTCCAAAATTTGTGTCCACTTCAAATAAACATAAGGCCAAAAGAGCTTTGTTGTCAAATGATTATGCATACAAAAGCTATTCGAGTTGCTCTACAAACAAAAACTCCTACATATCATCAGGAATTATGGGGGCCGATGGAAAAACCAAGACAAACCCAACTTCAAGAAGAAATCCTTCAAAATCTACTGCATCTTTTCTTATGGTACTTTATTAGTTGTACGGTCAGGTGGCAGGGGACTTGGAAACTCAGTTCAGGGCGACATGATTCACCACAGCCGTGAACAAGTTTCCAAGTCCCCTGCTCGGCTCGGGGCGACATGATTCACCACAGCCGTGAACAAGTTTCCAAGTCCCCTGCCACCTGACCATACAACGAATTTATTATACTGCAAAGTTTTACCATTCCGACGTGTGTTAAGCGAATTTTACCTGTTTTTCGGTTTCAAAAATTGAGTTCGCTGACGAAGTAGGATTTCCCTTCTGAGTGCCCCAATTCAATAAAAACTGACGTCATTGGTAACTGACGTCACTGAAACCTTGGTAAAACGTGCTAAAACGTGCAGTTTGGCACATAATCTTGATGTTTATCTTGATCGTCGCCGCCATTTTGGATGTTGTGTTGAAAGTGTAGTCACGTATATGGGGTTCCCGAAAGGGAAACTGCTTTTACGTTGGTTTTGCCAGTGTACATGATATATATGTTTGGGGCATATTATCCAATCAGATCACGAGAAATTTCTTTGCAGTATAATAAAATTTGATGTAAAAAAAACTCAATGTCATGCTAGTTCACAGAACTGAACATGACAAAATTGGTGAACTTTGGTGCACTTATTGCAGCAAGCAGGCAGTAGAACATGAATCCATAAATTGAAAATCTCTGAAAATAAAGTATTTAAAAAATCATTTGCATATGGCAACTTTCTGCTATGCTGATAATGGAATGAAATCAATGACAAATTAACAGAACAGAATATAATGAAATTCAAATGTATAGCTCAAATTTGACACTGAAGAATAAACATATGGTGAACTATACAGGTGATGTTATTTTGTCCTTGCTGTAATTCATTTCTCTCATCGGTTTTAAAACTTCAAAAAAAAAAGACAACATAACTAATGTCAAAAACAAAATATGCGTCTGAAAGGTTTGAAAAAATGCCAGTTCTCTATCCATTTTGCTAGTGAAAAAAAAGCCACTGGCAAATATCTGCCAGTGGATAAAAAAAAGAAATTCAAACCTTATACTACTGTTTTCAGACAAGGGCAACAAGTTGGTGTCAAACATTAATCATCTAAAAGTATGGCAACTGAGATACTTACTCTTTTAACATGGTAGTATTTTTTCCATTAGGCCAAAACAAAATATATGTGTGGTTACAGCTACATACCTTTGAGAATTAGGGTTGGTAGGTTGGAAAAATATTTTATTTTTTTCAATTACTTTTTTTCCAAATACACTCCAGGGCTGACCAGTAGAGGTAAAACAACACAATATTCCCAATTTTCTGAGGACGACGATAACATCAAGGTGTGATAAAATATCAAGCAATCAACAGGTGAAAAAAATCTTTAAGGTTGGGCGTAAAAATTAGACACTGTCGAGTAACCTGAACCACATAAACGTTTTCTTTTGGCCTTACCTTGAAAAATGTTTCCTGTTTAGGAGGGCAGAACCTATATCCTTCTTTCACACCTTCATTTCTCTTCAAAAAGGAGCCAGTTGCTATTCTTCTTGTCACCCACTCAATTGGGATCATTTCACATTTGTATGTCACCATTGTGGTCTTTCCATTGCGGCGCACATAGTGGGTTTTGATACCTGTAACAAAATTTGAACCAGAATAATAGTATACAGTATGCAACAAGTAGTGGAAGAAATCGAGATATGGTCTGCGTTTCGCTATCCAGAACAGAATGGAGTATTACACTGCATGTATCGGGCAACGAAAAGTGAGAAAAATACGAACTTGAGCATGCCCGACATTCGACTAACGGCCCGCACTTCTGCATTTTTTGGGGGATATTTTCATAAAAATTGTGGGAATCCCGTGATGGCGCGGCCTAGGCACAACAATGATGGCTTTAAATTCACATTTTCTTACTTCGATATGGGTTTGTTAACAATTTGGCTAAGTTACTGGCATGGTGTAGGTTCTGGTAACATCCCACTGTCTCCCAAGGCTTGTTCATTTTCTTCTCATATAGGCACAAGATTGCTCAAAAAGGGATAGCTCTATTGGACTAGCAATAATAAGTATTGGCTTAGCTGGGAATCAAACTAGCTACCCCTGAATTTCAAGCTCTGTATGTAACCAACTGAGCCATAGATTTCACCTGTGTTTAAAACAAACTGTTACCAATACCTGCACTGTTCAGCAACTCAAATATGGCACAGCTTGTGGATGTTGAGATCTCTGCCTTGCCCTTCAGGTCATGGGCTCGTTCCCCGTCTCCAGCAGTAATTCTGTCTTTGGAATGAAGGACAACTTGTCCTGGGTGATCAGGGAGCTTAAAGACATTTTTGGTCTTCCCTTCTGCAATTTTGTCTCCCACTTTGATACCTAAAATAGAAAATATTTTTAGTGGAACTTTTTTTTTTGTTTTCCTTTACCAAATGATCATAAATCAATGTGTTTTAACAACCCTAAAGAGCAGGATTCGGGCTTCTTTTGGCAGCAGTGTAGATCTAGATCAGACTACACAAAATGTGCAGTCTGATCTTTGATCTACATTCTCTGATACTGTATTTTCTTTCTGGTGAAATCAACTTTGAAATCACAATATTTGGTTTTTTACAACTCTGTGGAAATTTTTGTTTTAATTATTTAGTAGTTCGATCAAGAGTTAAGAATATTGTGGGAAAAGGAGAAAATGCTGGAAACCAGCATTTTCTCCTTTTCCCACAACATTTTTGACCCTAACAAACGCAGAGTCCATCATCTGATCACATTTGATGTCTGCACATGCTATCTAAATGAATCATCAGTTTTTTCTTCTGGTACACAGTTAACACGTTACCAAACAATTCCAAGTTTTAAGAACACTGACAAGAAAGGCTTTTGAAAACACTGTTGCGAAGAGAGAAAATGCTGTTAACCAGCATTTTCTCCTTTTCTAACAATGTTTTCTACACTTCAAGGCAAATCCCAGCCATGTTTATTGTAATGTTAAATGTTCCTTTATCAACCAAACAGTCAAAAAACAAAGTTTAAATTCTGTGTCTCTGGTACACAGTTTTCCAGCTGTTAGTGGTAAGTTGAAACCAGACTAATCCTCTAATGAAATTAAAAGGAATCAGACGTTTAGTTGGTGAAAACAGGTTGTTGTTGGCCGAAATCTACACTCTCTATTAAATAGCTTGTTGTCGGCCAAAATCGACACCGTCTATTGATAATAGAGAGTGTCCAATTCCTGTGATGAAATTATCATTATTCATAAAAACCTCCACTTTTGGTAATCTTAAGTTGTTTATATGACCCTATATATGAGTACCTACAGCATAGTTTGGAGCAAAGAACTGAAAACTGAACATAGAATTTAAACGTGTCTTCATTGAAAGCGATTGTGAATGATGCTTTATGGGTATTTGTCTCCCAGGAGTCGTTTTAGATCTAGAAAACATTGAGAGAAAAGGAGAAAATAATTCTACCGTATCACCCTTTTCTCTCAATGATTTCAAAATCAATTCTTCTTCGGGGTCATAAAAACAGCATTGTATGCTAACCTGTCCGTCACAGATAAATCTATTGGTATTAAGAGTTGCATCAGTGCACCGAGTGACCTTTATGTGCACAATAACTCGCGAAAAAACATGTCACTTCACAAAAAGAAACTATCAAATGGCCTACAAGTAATGATGTCTATATTTCTTTCTATGCCTTATATTTCTTTGTTAAAACAGTAAATTGGATCTAAATTGAAATACATTATGAAAGTATTACCTTCAATTTCCATGGTTTCTCTATCGACGTTTTGTCACTGATGATTGCAACACACTTGAAAGATGTCGGCTGACGAACTGTATTGATCAACACGTGGTCTGTTGAAATTTAATTCAGTTCGGATAAAACGAAGAATGGTAGCAGATTGTTGGTGGTCAATATTTAAACACTAGTTAACCATGAAAGTCCTTTGACCTTCAAACATGGATGACACTTTTTATCTAAAGTCAAAAGGGTAAAAGAAAGCGATGCACTTTCTTGACCTGTGGCACATTGAAATATGGCGCGAAAATCTACAGGGTTGTGCAAATGTGTTGCGTCTATGCCGTCGTTTTAGGGTCAAAGACACAGGTTTAATTATATCTTTTTTCTGACAGTGTACTTCGATCATTGTTTTCTTTCTAATTTCTTAACTACGTTGGTGGACATGAGTTTTACTTAAAGACGTAGACTAATAGAATAAAAATATCACACCGAGAGTAAAGGTGTTTTTGACAGTAGATCTTGATCCATCTAAATCTACTCAGGTCTCTTGTTAGATCTAACCCATGTCGAGCCTAAAGAGGCCGTATTTACCAAGAGTTCTATAGTTTGTCCTTATTAAAAACTCCAGACAAACAAACTGCTTGGTTGAGGTATTCTGTCTCGGCCAATCCGATAGTTTGCCTTGGAATTTATGAATAAAATTGAAATACAAACGGTTTGTGAATCATGATCGATTACCCTATGTCTGTCCTTACTGTTTTTCGAACCAGACAAAAAAGGCAAATTTATTTTTAAAAAAAAGATAAAAATGTCAAAGTAATCGGTCAAACTTGAAACTATGTTGTAAGCAAGAATAAACAAAATATGTGGATGAAAAATATTTAATTCGTTTACCTGTCAAAAGTCAAGCTCACTGATATTCTGAGGTCAACATTTTATCACCGGTCAAGTCATTGACCGGGGTATAGGTCCTACATGTAGCAGTGAAAAACAAGGTAAGGACCATTTTTCGGTAATCTTACATTTGCAACAGTCTCTGATGTTTTTCATTGAAATGCTGAACACTATTCAGCCGCTGGTCGCTATATATAACTCTTTTAGTGCCAAGTAATTATTCTCGCACACTAGAAACTCGGCATCTTTCGTCGGCTGATACAGGGATCTTATAATATTTGGCTTGCACCATGCGAAAAGGGGCATTCGGACATTTGCTTAAAGTGTCGTCTCGGATCAGCCTGCGCACTCCGCACAGGCTAATCCGAGAGGGCACTTTATGACTACATTAGATTTTGTGCTACAGTAGACTTGCGCAAAACAGAAAATTACATAAAAACCGGAAAGTGTCGTTTCGGATTAACCTGCGCGGACTGCGCAGGCTGATCCAAGACGGCACTTTAAGCAAATGTCCAAATGCCCCTTTTCGCGTGTTGCAGGCCAATTATACACTCTACATAATAATTATACGATCCCTGGCTGAAAGAAGGCTTGCAATCGGCCTTGAAACTAACATTTAGCCTATAGACTTTTTTCCTGACTGAGCATTACACATGACCGAGACCAGAATTTTCTTCTCTTTCTACAATGTTTTATATCCTACCATTCGCAAGTGTCAACATTTGCGACGCACTTAATTCGTCTTAATTAATATTACATGAGCCATGCTCTGGCAAAAGGGGGCTTAATGCATCTCCGTGACGCTCAATACTAGGCAAACCATCAAATACTCATGGATCCATAATAACTACTTTTTTCAACAATTGACTTAATCTTGAGGTAGACTGGGCCTTGGACACACAGAAAATTGACCAATCGCGAAAAGTTTCGGCCCAGGTCAGCCTGCGCAGAGCGCGCAGGCTGACCTGGGTCGATACTTTTTGCAGATGCATTAAGCCCCCTTTTCACAGAGCACGGCCCATTTATAAAAGACAAGGCCAAAGTTTTGCTGTCCTGTATTGTTAGAGTTTAGCATAACCGCCTTGACCCAATTCGAAAACGAAATAAGGATTTATACAGAGTCTTTGTGAACATATTCTCCTATGCTTCTGTATTAGATCTATCTATAAACGTACGTTTATTAAGGTAGTAGACCCCTAACGCTTCTAGTGCAACATGGAATAAAATTTCTTGTTAGTTGATGAATAAGGATTTATACTGATATAATACTTTTGCACATTTTTAGCAGACCAGAAATTCCTTTGATCTCTATCTTGAAAATATTTGTTGATACTTTTGTTAGTTTCCTGAAAAGGGAGGTAATTATTATCTCCCTTTGTAATGAGAATATTGCGGTTTAAGAGTTATAAAAATAATTTTAAGAAGGAAAAAACGGAAAAAGTGGCTCGGTTAAAGCAGTGCAATAATACTTATTTTTAATCATAGCAAATTTTGTAGGATAATATTGTAGTGGAAATAGCTGTTTTCCTTTAGGGGTCTACTACCTTAAAATTTTCTTAAAATATTTGAGCTATGTTCTGGCAAAAAGGTAGTTTAATGATCTCCGTGATGTATCATATTAAGCAAGTCATCATAATTATAACTGTTATGGATCCATAGAATCTATTTTGTTTCACAACCGACTGATTCATGAGGTAGAATGGTCCTTGGACTAGCCGAAAGTTTACAAAGAGCACAAAGTTTCGACTCATGTCAGCCTGCGCAGACTGCGCAGGCTGACATCGGTCAACACTTTCTGCAGATGCATTGATGCACCTTTTCACAGAGCACGGCTCTTATGGATCTAGATGTATTGTCCGATGTGTTCGGAGGTGTTTGCCCACATCTGCGAAAACATTGAACGATAGAGATATCTATTCGCTGAGTTTCATCAAAGATTAGATTACACGTTCTGTGTAATTCTGGTCTAGATCTACATGTATCCTATACGCCCACGATGTCATCCGTAGGTCAAACCATGACTTCGAAAACTCACAAAAGCAATAAATTGCCAATAGAGCATATATGTAGCACCACTGGACACTTTACCAAGCATTTCTGTGATTTGACGACTCCGAGGAGACTGCCTTTGAAAACATGGTGGAAAAAGAAGCAATGTCAGTTACCAACACTTTCTCCTTTTTCGGCAATGTTTTCAACCATTTCCAGGACAACTTTTTTATCATAGCTACATTTATTTTGTTCTCTGCAATGCTTTCAAGATAGGCAAGTTGAAAAGTTTTAATCCTGTAGCTTTAATGGTAAAGAAAAAAAATAAAACAGAAAAACGTAGTCCAACTATTGTAATACCAAGGCTGACTCTTGGTCTTAAGTCTGAGCGAACCGGACAAGGTGGATAAAGATCAGACATATGCTGCTCGATCTTAATCCACACTGTTTGCATTAGCAACTTAAGTTGTGATTGGCGAACTTTAAATCTAGAGTAAACCCTTTGCCAACCAATCCCCGGCTTGATTTTACGACCCTTTTAAAGAAGCTTTTTGAAAACACTGTGAGAAGAGGAAAATACTGGTAGCAGCATTTTGTCCTTTTTTCACAATGTCTTCTTATGTTTTAAAAACATTTTCCGTTACTTGAGCAACATTTAAGTTTTTCGTTAGCAAGTTCTTTCAATACCCCATGGATGGGTCTAAAATTTTGTCACCTGTTAAGGGGGGTCAAAGGTTATTAACCTTGAAAAGGAGATTCGGGTTTTGTCTGGTTTTGAATTATCATTGTAAAGAAAAGCTTTCATAATAGACAGGTTAAAAGTGCATAAGGCAGAGATGTCACACTAACGAAATTTTGTGGTCACCGGCCTCTTTTTCCATTGACCTTGAGCCACCCCCCTCCCTTTCTCGTACACACACTAACCGAAATTTCTCAAAGAACCTTGTCAAAGTAGATGTTGATACAATAATTTTAGCCATACTCTGTGAAAAGGGGGCTTAATGCATCTTCAAAAAGTATCAGCCAAGGTCAGCCTGCGCAGTCCGCGCAGGCTGACCTCGGCTGATACTTTTTGCTATAGGTCCATTTTTTGTATGACGAAGGACCAGTGTACCTCATGATTCATTCGGTTGTGAGACAAACTAGATATTATGGATCCATAACATTGTGAGGACTACATGTAGCTTGGTACGATACATCACAGAGACGTATTAAGCCCACATTCGTCAGACCATGGCTGCATGGATCCATAACGCTGTGAAGACTACGTGTAGATTCTAGCTTGGTACGATACACCAGAGATGTATTAACTCTTTACCAAACGACAAAATTTTAGACTTGTCCAAATTGAAAGCATTTGCAGACCACAAAATAAATGTGACTCAAAAATTGAAACTTGACTTTAGAAGAGTAGAAAACATTGTGGGAAAAGGAGAAAATGCTGGTTACCAGCATTTTCTCCTTTTCCCACAATGTTTTCAGAAGGCTTCTTCCTCTGGGTCGTAAAAACCAGGGATTGTTTGATAAAGGGTTAAGCTCCCATTTGTCAGACCATGGCGCGTTTGAGTTTTGTTGTTGTTGTTGTTTCGGTCACTTTCAACAGTAGATCCGCCTCAGTCTTCCTCAACCTGTCACTTATTCATAACCTCCTTTGATCCAACCAGTAATGATGCTCGGGGTAGTCTTGCGCATGGACACTCCCCACTCGTCACAACTCGGCCGATTCCGTACCTACATCTAATGGCTCCCATCACCCGAGGTATGCCGAATGGGACACTCCCATGAATATGACCAGGGATGCAAGACGGCTTTGAACCATGATCTCCTGATAGCATAGCCAATTACGGAGCCACGGGAGACACATGCTCCACATCTTATAGGTTCGAAAAAACCCAGAGGGGAACAGGTAGAAAATACGATCTAGATCTATTTTGAAAAGGAGTCTAAAGTGGCCATTGATAGGCCTATTTCATCAATCCCCATTGACTTACATGTGTTTCCAACTTAACTTCTTAATCTATTGTGGATTAATTGCTGAAGTTATTAGATCTATAACAAAACTTCGTCTGTATGAAAAAACAGCAAAACTAATTTTATCGTGAAATAGTGAAAAATATACATGTATTTTCATACTCAATAGACTAATAGTATGCGATATTGTATAAATACAGCTGTTTAAAAGGTGATCAATATTTCGAAGAAAACGCTTTTTACATTGACGTCATGCGACGTATTTTCTAGTTAAAATTTAGCTGAAAAAAATAACACAATGTTTTAAATAGAGAGAGAAATGTGGTCTGCCTTATGATCGAATGATCAGAAGCAGCGTAATTAATTTTCTTGCACACCGAAAAATACATTTTTTAAAAGTCAATGAGAATTCCTAATTTTATGAAATATATGGCCACTTACTGTATACTGCGCGGTTATGATGTATAGGATAATGCAAGATCATGTAGTCTGATAGTTGATACAGGTCTTCAGTGTCTGCTACTAGATTCTATATTTTAACCAAAAGGTCCGAGTCTATATTTGGGCATCAATAACATAAATCTATAAAATATCTATCAGGCGCATAGCCAAGCAGAATATTTATTACTGGTATGGCTGGATAGATCTCTAAAGATCTAGATCTACTTTTGGAAAGTCTCGAAGCTGCAGATCTGAGCTCATAGATCTAGAAGCAGTCAATCATGATTCATACAGACTTAGATCTTAATTCTTACTAGATCTACTTTTCAATGACAAAAATATAAAGATCTAGTATAAACGTTTCGTCTGGATGAATGCCATATTTTTTTTTAATTTGATTATAAATATGCCAAGTAGATCTCTGTTTAAATAATGATAGAAGAATGCACGGATAATTAGAACTCGTATGTTTGCCTCTCGCGCAATTTCCATAGATTCGAAATGATGTAAATTTTATACGAAGAGTTCGCTCAGCTGGATTCATTGAACCGTAAATTGAAAGGTCAAAACCATCGAGTTCCTTGATCACGTGATCGTATGGAGCTCTCGTCTTCTAGTAAACAATGACAGGCATGGTTTTGTGGTAAGAATATTATCTATCATTGCTTTCAAGATAATGTTTTGCCAGATTTTCTTGAAAATTAGATCTTCTTATTGATGTCAGTGACGAGGTACTTGCTAATTTCACTTCTAAAACAGTTTCTTTCACTTTCACAAAAAGGGTTCGGTGTGGGGATTGTTAATAGATATACTGTGTGTACAGTGTGTACCAAAAGTTTTGTAAAGTATCACGTGGCTCTGTAAACGTGTTTGTGTCACTGTAACTAAGCTTCTATCAGCATCATCAGACGACAAATTTGTCGGCTTGTCGAAACAAAAACTATTGAAAGAAGAGAAATTAAATGGTTGATTGATTGATTGCATGGTGTTTAACGCCGTTTTCAACATTATTTCAGTTATATCGCGGCGGCCAGTGCACATTTTCCATGCTTTCCTGAAGTTTCTTTTAACCAGTGCTCCACGCAATATTCTTTCCAAACCACTGGCTGCTTTCCCACATAACCATTGTTGATGCAATGGTAAGAGGCGAGAAAGGAATGAATCCTGTCACTGGAAATTGGCCAATCCGTGGATCAAACCAGCAAACCCTATGTCCTGTAAGTTTCCAACTGAGCTACTAGGGCTTGACAAAAATTAAATGGAGCTTGAACGAAAAGATTTGTCTTTGGTAAGGAAAAAATGCTGGTTTCTCCTTTTCCCACAATGCTTTCAAAAACTCAGGATTGTGTGGTGAACAGTTAACCCTTTACCACACAATCCCGACTTTTAACGACCCTGAGAAAGAAGCCTTTTGAAAACCTTGTGGGAAAAGGAGAAAATGCTGGTAACCAGCATTTTCTCCTTCTCCCACAATGTTTTCTACCCTTCCCAAAACAAATTTTAAATTTTCAGTCCTTTTTATTTTGTCGTCTGCAAATGCTTTCAATTTGGACCAGCCTAAAATTTTGTCATTTGGTAAAGTGTTCAGCTATAAAAACAACAGATTATTCAATAAATGGTTAATACATTAATATTTAATAACAAGTCACTATTATTTGGTAGAGATTGTTTACTGCTGAAGTATCTGAAATGGCAAGCAAAGTGGATTGTTATGTAAATAGATTGAATGGTGTTTTATGCCACTTTCAACATTATTCAACATTTCTGTCATATCACAGCGACAGCTCACGTATTTATGTACTAGGTTAGGGCTTTGAGATATCTTGCCGAAGGACACTCCTATAAAATGCCAAGTGGAATAAGTGGATCCAGCGGGGCTCCAGGTCACGAGTCCCATATTTTACCACTGAACAGGAGCCCTGTGGAATAGAATGAGCCATGCTTTTTGAAAAGGGGATTTAATGCATCTTGAAAAAGTGTTGATCCAGGTCATCCTGCGCAGTCCATGCAGGCTGACCTGGGTCGAAAGTTTCTGCTATCAGTTGATTTTCCACATTTCCTAGGACCATGATTCGGACATTTCTTAGACAGTATGGATTTTTGGGTCATTAATTATGTGATCATTTGCTTGGTATACTAATGTATCATGAAGATGCATTAAATGCTTGTTTGCCAGAGCGTGGCGCTAATATAATGTGCATACAGATCCAATGAGTTGTTCCCCTTGAGTCAATTATAGACAGTTATGAAGTGGATTTAGAATATTTAAGTGTGTCAGGAAGTAATGAATAGACGGTGAATTTTATTCTTCCTGAATGCTCCCCTTTTCAAATTCTTGAAAGAAAAAAAATAACCCCTGTTGTTATGAGGTCTTTTTTTTCATTTTCTCCTTTTCCCACAATGTTTTCATATGGCTTCTTTCCCAGGGTTGTTAAAAGTCAGCATTGTGCGGTAAACGGTTAATTGGATTCTGTTATATTTGATCTGTGTCTTTATTCATTTAACGTCAATTTAACATGATAAGTTTAACATGTAGAAATTTTAGTCAAAAACTATTTTTTGTTACGGTAAATCATTTATGATTCTTTTGAAATCATTTTTCTTTTTCATTCTTTGTACTTATGTGGTTTTTTTTTTTTGTAATTCTTTATTAGCCACATAATATTGGATAGGGGAGGTCGTGGCCATCCTCCCTCTATCCCATTATCTCCTGCTAGATGGCATTCTACAAATACACATCTATCTAATTTGGGCATTCTGGGTACAGAACCAGACTACTTTTCAAAACAACAACCATTACTTTGAATTTCAAAATGAAATAAACGTTTACTCAGTAAAACGCTGCCTGGTGCGATGCATTCAGCTGATCGGCTAGCATGTAACCTATGCATCAGCTGTTTATTAAAACAGCCCCTATATGCTTGGGTAATAGGCTAATAGCTTTGGTATAGGCCCTACTTTTCCCAGGTATACGGGGGTGGGTGATGCGTCATAGCAGACAGGTTGAATCTTCGAAGAATATGACATGCGCAGACAACGCCCTCTATCCTTACAATAACATTGTTTTCATCATTCACATGTACTATTCATAGATCCAGATAAGGTTATGTGGTTAACACTTTAATAAACAATCCCGGGTTTTCACGACCCTGAGAGAAAAGCCTTTAGAAAACATTGTGGGAAAAGGAGAAAATGCTGGTAACCAGCATTTTCTCCTTTTCCCACAATGATTTCTACCATTTCCAAAGAAAATTTCAATTTTTGAGGCCCATTAATTTTGATGTCTGCAAATGCTTTCAATTTGGAGGAGTCTAAAATTTTGTCGTTTGGTAAAGAGTTAAATCTTATGTGCAGCCGTAGGTTGTGAGTGTTTTAACCCATCTATTGTCTGTGACATAATATTTTGAGTCAGTCTGAAACTGAAAGAAGCTGCAGATGACAGTTCCAAACTAGATGAAGTATGATTATAAATTATTGATTTTATTTGAAAAACAGTGTGGGAAAATGTGCAATTAATCTTTATGAGCAATTTCACCGCTTTCCACAATGTTTTTAAAATTCTTTTTTCTCCATTGTGTTAAATAGAGTATAAGGGGAAATCAAACAAACGGCCTGTTTAGTTCACCGAAACTGGATCAATGAATAGGTTGCAGAGACTTTTACAAAGCTATGGAAAAAAAATAACGTAAACAAAAAAAAAAACCAAAAAATTGTTTTGAAATCTTTATCATTTAGGCTTACTTAGAAAATATGGTAAAAAAAATGGGAAAGAGGTAATGTGATGAAAATTACTCAATATTAGGGAATCTTTTTTTATATAACCTTGTATAAGTTTAAACATGTGCACTTTTGATACATGTCAAAGAGGACCAATGTCAATCAGTCAGCAAGTTTGTATCACCATTTACTGACCTGTGAAGCTTGATCACCATGTTAAATGATATAAAACTTCAAACTGTCACAAACTTCTTCTTAAAATTCACTTACTTTCAAATTCAAACACTGTTTATAAATATATAAAACTGTTCATTTCCTTACAGTCATCATTACTTTACTGCTGTAAGTGAAATTGCTGTGCCAAAGAAGGATTTGTTAAAATTTATTTGGTAAATTTATTTGAAAATTTGTTAATGATATTTTTTCCATAATTCTATCATTATTTTTTCTTTAAACTCAGTTACTGGTTTTGCTTAAGGACTGATAATTGTATGAAAAGTAAGGCTTAAAAAATGTGTATTCTAATTAAAATACATTTCTTACAATTAACATAAACATGTTTTCCAAAATCAGTGAAAAAAATATATAAAAACATTTCAACTCTATTGTTAGATTTTGATCTGTTTTGTAAATAAAAGCACTAAAAGTTAACAAGAGTGTACATCCTAAACTTTCACACTTAACAGCTAGAAGTGCAAACACCATCTAATTCTTCAGAGATTCATCATTTTGAACCAACGATGTATTCAAGCCAGATGCTATCTAATTTTGTTTAACCCTGTACCAGACGACTAAATTTTCGCCTTGTACAAATTGAAAGCATTTGCAGACGACAATTTCAATGTGGCTCAAATAGTGCAACTTTCCTTTGATGGGGTCAAAAACATTGTGGGAAAAGGAGAAAATGCTGGTTACCAGCATTTTCTCCTATTCTCACAATGTTTTCAAAAGGCTTCTTTCCCAAGGTAGTTAAAAGTTAGCATTTTGTGGTAAAGGGTTGATTGTTTACAAAGTTTACAAAAAAACCCAAAATTTAGACAAATTAATTAAAGGTGACTAAAGTTAGGGGATTTGAACATGAAAGAATAGAACACATTCTTGGAAAGGGGAAAATGCTGCTTGCCAGCAATTTTTCCTTCTTGCACAATGCTTTAGTTTAAACATATTTATTTTACATCGATTGAGAAACAAGTTCTTACAACTTATACTAATCTGTCTAGATCCTGTTCACTATGCTTTTAAAAGTCTTTACCATCAGGGTCAGTAGAATTTTGTTATGGTACCCATACATATAATTAATTATGACCAACAGGTAGAAATTACATGTTTGTAAGGAAAGGACGAAATTGTCCTTTGAGTAATGCAGAAACATATCCTAGAAAATCCTAGAAAAAGTACTTACCAAGTTCACCACAACAACTTTTCCCTCATTGTTTTGATAAGCAGTCCTCTATTGGGTCATAATAAGTCATATTGATATGACAGAGTGAAAAACCTTTATTTTAGATGTGCGTTAACCTTTTGTCGTGTGGTCTCTTATGTTAATGACCTGAAGGAAGAAGACTTTTGAAAACAATGTTTGGAGATAAAAAAAAAAAATGCTGATGACCTGCAGTTTGTCCTTTTTCCGATGATGCTATCTGCCATCTAAAGACGAAAAGACAAATTGATTCATTTATTTGGGCTAATGCTCATTTTCCTTTTGCAAATGCGTTAAATACGGACAAGTTTAAGCGTTTGTCACCTGGTACACACAGAATCCCCACTTTTCTGACCCATCGAAAGAAACTTGGTCAGCCGTCTGTCCATTTTTCTGTTTATCTCTTATATCGTAACTCTTTACCACACAACAAAATTTTAGACTGTTTCAAATTGAAAGCCTTTTCAGACGACTAATCAAACATGGCTCTTATGATGCAATTTGCCTTTGATAGGGTAGAAAACATTGTTGGAAAAGGAGAAAATGCTGGTTACCAGCATTTTTTCCTCTTCCAACAATGTTTTCGAAAGCCGTCCTTCTCAAGGTTGTTAAAGTTTGGTAAGGGGAGTTTACACAATAAAGAGTATAGAGAAGACATTGCTCTGGTCTGTCATTCAGATAAAGACCGTTGTACTTGGTTAAGGAACTCTAGTACTGGATAAATCTCATATCTTTGTTATAAAACTTGATAACAGTGTCAGGGATCAATTATTGAAAGGAATATAGCAAATTGAGTGGTTCCGTTTTGGTTAAAAAGGTATGAATATATATTTTTTTGTTTATTTTTATTTTTAATCTTATCTAGGGCATTATAATTCTGAAATAGATGCAATGATATTTTGAAGATAATGAAATTGCTTTCACCTGTAAAAAAAAAAGGCAATTAAGATAGTATAAAATATTTCCTCCATTTAATTTGCAAGTTCACCCTTGACAGCTCCAAATAATTGTGGTTAATAGATCTTTTTTTTTTGTGTGGGTAGGGAATAACTCTAGATCTTTATTTAAATACATGGTTTAATTTTTTGTCCAAGAATCTCACAAAACTATACTGTGTAATCATGATAAACACTGAGCAAAAAAGACACAAATTGCCCAGGGCTCTGCCCAGAGGAAGAAAGTTTTTGAAAACACTTATTGTAGATAAAGAAGAAAATGCTGGTAATTTTTTCAGAGGCATCCCCAGGATTTAATGCATATTAAAATGGATGTTTTCAATTTGGACGTACTGATTTTTTTTCATTTTGTAAAGAGTAAATATGGTAAGGTTCATCTATATCTCTTTACTATACAATCCTGACTCAACAACCCTAAATGAGAAGGTCCCTGAAAACATTGTGGGAAAAGGAGAAAATGCTGTTAACCAGCATTTTCTCCTTTTCCCACAATGCTTTCTACTCTGTCAAAGACAGAAATCATTATTTTAGCAGCATTTAATTTGTCATCTGCAAAGGTTCTCAATTTTGTCCAGCCCAAAATTTTGTTGTTGAGTACAGGAGACAATATCATAGAAATTGGTGGAGAAGGCATGCAGTTAAAACTGAATTAAGGGTCACTTCAGTCAAGCAGCCACCTCAATTAATCAACCTAATAAACCAGTATCATTGAGTTCAGAATCACAGTTTTAGATGTTAAACTGTTTGTGTGAAAGACAGCTTGACCTTAGATGTCGCCAAATATTGATTGTTCCCAGATCAGCCGAGCCCTGGTAGCTCAGTCGGTAGCGTGCAGGACTTGAGAACAGGGGGTCGTAGGTTAGATCACTGGCTCAGCCAATTTCCTTCCAATGATTGATGGTAGTCATTGTGACAGGATTCATTTCTCTCCCACCGCTGACCATTGTTTCGACGATGGTTATGTGGGAAAGCAGCCAGTGGCTTGGAAAGAAAATTGTCCGGCGTACTGGTAAAAAAGACTCCAGGAAAGCATGGATAGGTGCACTGGCCACTGCGATATAACTGAAATAATGTTGAAAATGGCGTTAAACACCATGCAATCAATCAATCAATTGTTCCCTTATCAATTCACCGCAAAACAATGTTAGACTTGTCCAAATTGAGAGTATTTGCTGACGACAAATTAAATGTGGTTAAATTGATGAATTTTCTCTTAAAGGGTGTTGGTTACCAGTATTTTCTCCTCCCACAATTTTTGTGGTATTTGTCGAATACAATACCACTATGAGTTCAATATTGAATTTTGAAGACCATGTTTCGTGTTTTGTGCAAAGCCGAAGGAAATAAACCCAATTAAACTCAATTTTTCTCTGAAAAATGAGTTTTTCGATAGCACTCAGATATGTAATTGGAAATGGCATGTTAAAATACACTGGGTGAGGTCATTGATCGTGGAAATACTAATCTTGATTGAAAACAGCTTCAGTCGCTCACAACCTTCTATTGGCGCAATGATATATACAAAATTTGTCTACTGATCGCTTGGTCCTGGGCTTTTTCGTTCCAAAACCAGTTCGTCCCATGGCTTGTTCGTCCCATGATTGCGCGCTACTCCATTTGATTTGGCATCAATATTTATAGATCAAAATAACTGATTGTAATGTTGGGAATTAAATGTTAACGGCCAAATATATTTCAAAATCATACTTTTCAGGTACAAACTTAATTTTATTTGATATATTCAGATGGTTTGTCTCTCTATCATGCATCCTACTGTCAAGGGATGTTACTCCTGACTCCTTCTAATGATCGATGGGAGACCACCAATACACAAATAATCCAAACTTTGTCATGAGTACTCTCCCTTCCAAGAAAAAAAATATTTATTTGCTTAGTAGGTTGACTTTCAAGCCAATATTTGAATAATATTTCTCCTTTTCTTTCAAATTATAAATTCCACACAAAGGCTTCCTTGACAAATACCACTTCAGGGTTCTCAACGCTTTGATTTCAAAAGGCATCTTTATCAAGGTGATTAGAATATGACATTGTGGTGGAAAGGTGTAACTGGCTTTCTTAACCCTTAAGGACACAATTCCGGGTTTTAAATAATGTGACAGGTAGGGCTTTTGAAAAAATTATGGGAAAAGAAGATTATGATTAAAACCAGCAAATTTATACCCTCTTCCCTTAATGTGTTCTACCCTGTCACAGACAAATTTCATCATTTGAATCACATTTAATTTGTTATCTGAAAATGCTGTGAATTTGGACAAAGGCAAAATTTTGCCATTATGATTATGGGTAAAAGAGTTACCGTGAGTTTTACTGTATTTTTTTGTCCAATTACAGATATTGACTAACAGAGAAAGTTTAGCAAACTGAATGGCTAGCGCAGATGATTGTGGATTGAGAGAGGCTTGTGGCGTATTTGGTTGCATAGCAACAGGGGAGTGGCCTACACAACTGGACATCCCACACATCATTTACATTGGCCTTGTGGGCCTACAGCACAGGTTTGGGTTTTTATGTGCTTTTGTTGCTTTCTTTTTGTTTGTTACCCAAATATTTACCACATCATACTTGAATTTTTACGGTCTCGAAGCCTTTTGAAAATCAAAAGTACATAACCCTTTCACAGACAGTTCTTAATTTTATGACCTTGTGAAAGAAAGTTGTTGAAAACATTGTGGGAAAAAGTAGAGAACGCTGGTTACTAGCATTTCCTTTTTCCACAATGTTCTTTTAACCTTTCAGGAAAGATTCTCAGGAACGATAGTTTGGGACACATTTCATTTACTCTATGTACATACTTTCAATATGGACACATTCCAAAATTTTGCTATCTGGTAAAAAGTTAACCATTAACTGGACAAACATAAATCAGAAAGCTTTTGAAAACATTGTGGGAAAAGGAGAAAATGCTGGTAACCAGCATTTTCTCCTTTTCCAAAATGTTTTCTAACCTTCCTCAAACAATTTTCAATATGTATCTACACATTTATTTTGTCATCTGCAAATACTTTCAATTTAGGCAGTACTAAAATTTTGTTGTTTTGGTAAAGAATTTACCCTTTAGTATCCCAAAAAAAATAAAATTGACATTGTTAGTTTGTAACGAAAGACCCGGACATGGAATGTAAGAATTACATTTGGCTGGCTGAATATCTGTACCAAAAGTGAGTAGATGATGTAAATATACAAGTTTTACGCCATGCACAATCAACTTCAACTCTTTACCAAACAATCCCGACTTTTAATGACCCTGGGGAAGAAGCCTTTTGAAAACATGGTGAGAAAAGGAGAAAATGCTGGTAACCAGCTGGTATCAAGGGAAAATTTTGTCACTTTTGCTGCCTTTAATATGTAGTCTGCAATAGCTTTTAATTTGGACAAGTCAAAAATTTTGTTGTTTAGTAACGAGTTAAAGTCTTTTTCATGACACAAAATGTTGATACATTATACTAGATTCCAGATGACAAAACTTCAGAATCATGCATTTTAAAAGCATTTACAGATGATAGATTGATTCTGGGTCACCATGAGATTTGTCTCTTAACCCAATACCACACAGTCCCGAGTTTTAACGACCCTAATAGGGATGGCTTTTGAAAACATTGTTGGAAAAGGAGAAAATGCTGGTTACCAGCATTTTCTCCTTTTCCAACAATGTTTTCTGTCCTTTCACAGACAAATTCCATCATTTCAGCTATGTTAAATTTGTCGTCTGCAAAAGCGTTGAGTTTGGACAAATCCAAAATTTAGCCGTTTGGTAAAGAGTTAAAAGATTGAAGAAAAAAAGTGTTGGAAAAGAAAATATTGGTTAGCAGTATTTTCTTCGTTCCAATAATTTTTTAAAAGCCTTATTCCTATGGATTATTTTACGAAGGGTTTTTGCCACAGAAAGGTAGGTGGATTGCAGAAAGGGGTACATGTTTTTTCCATGTGCCTATCCCTCAGTTTGGTGTATTTACAGAGGTCAAGAGAGTGCAGGTATTGTCACAGGAAGTGGTGAAAAAGGCGGGAAATTTAATCAGTTCAAAGGCACAGGTTATGTGAGCTCTATTTTTAATGAAGAAAATCTTGCTAAACTTAGAGGCAACCTTGGTATAGGTAAGATAGATTTTGTTAGTTTGTTTTTTTTTTTTGATAAAAATGTGTAGAGTTAAGTGCATATGGATAATTACATTTGTATAATGAAGGTACAATATACATGTACTTGTTGGCTGTGCATCAATACAATATTAATTTTGTTCAGTGTTGTAACTTCTTTTTTGAGGTTTCAAAGAAAGATTTGTCAACCAGCAGTTGCCTGCAGGAAAGGAATAGGAATATTTTTTAACTTTTTGTTATGCTTTGTCAAGCTTTTTTTTCTTTGATACCTGCCAAAAGAAGGGTACCGCATGGCCTAGCTGCCAGTGTATAGGACGTCCTATAAAAGTGTTCCAAGGTTAATGCCCCTCTTGATCCAAGTATATAAGCCATGCTCTGGCAAAAGGGGGGTTTTATGCATGTGCGTGATGCATTATACTAAGCAAGTCATCATATGGCCTGCAACACGCAAAAAGGGGCATTCAGACATTTGCGTAAAGTGTCGTTCCAGGTCAGTCCGCGCAGGCTAATCTGAGACGACACTACGCAAATGTCCGAATGCCCCTTTACGTGTGTTGCAAGCCATATAATCATGCATTCATAAAATCCATTTTGTACAACAAATATCTGAATGATAAGATACACTGGTCCTTTGACCTGCAGAAAATTGACCAGTAGCAAAAAGTTTCAACCAAGGTCAGCCTACACAAACTGCACAGGCTGATATGGTCGATACTGTTTGCAGATGCATTAAGCCCCCATTTCACAGAGCATGGTTCAATTATGTGTGCAAGCCATTTTTTTCAGCCATAGGAAGTGGTAGATGAGCTTGAAAATGGGGATAAGCATAGCACTGCCAAGCTGTGACTGAAATAGTATTGAATACAACATTAGTCCTCAGGCTCCATATTATAACCCAATTCTCTTCTGTGGACAGTGTAGATCTAAGATCAAACTTCAGCTTTTGTACAGACTCATCTTGGATTAACACTGTCCAATACAGTGATACATTGCAGGCAACAAAAACTGTAGAATTACAAAATTTAGGTGTTTACCATTTGCTGAAATTTTCATTAAAGCTGTTTAAGCTAAGTTTCAACACCATTATATCAAATTGATATGAGTCATGTCATGGCAAAAGGGGGTTTAATGCATCTCTGTGATGCATCATACCAAGCAATTCATCACAAAATTATGGATCCATACAATGCATTTTGTCTAACAACCGACTGAATCATGATGTAGACTGGTCCATTGACATACAGAAGATGTACCAAAAGCAAAAAGTTTTGACCCAGGTCAGCCTGCACAGAGTGCTCAGGCTGACCTGGGTCGATACTTCTTGCAGATTCATTAAGCCCCGTTGTAACAGAGTATTGGACATATCATTTGACAGGTCATACAAGATATTCCACAGTCGGAGGCTCAGATACTGTGAACATACAGCCATTTGTTGTAGACACTCTACATGGTCTTATAGCAGTGGCCCATAATGGGGAACTTGTCAACTCTTCATCTTTAAAAAAGAAGGTAAAGAGAGTTAGTTCAACTCTTCATCTTTAAAAAAGGAGGTAAAGAGAGTTAGTTCAACTCTTCATCTTTAAAAAAGGAGGTAAAGAGAGTTAGTTCAACTCTTCATCTTTAAAAAAGAAGGTAAAGAGAGATCAACTCTTCATCTTTAAAAAAGAAGGTAAAGAGAGTCAGTTTTAAGGGAAAAGTCTTAAATGGAAAACTGTATTGAACTTTCTATATGTAGATGAGCACAGATTGGTATATTGGCCTCTGCTTAACCCTGTACCACACAATCCCAAGTTTTAACAGCCCTGAAAAAGAAAGCTTTTGAAAATATTGTGGGAAAAGGAGAAAATGCTGGTAACCAGCATTATCTCCTTTTCCCAAAATGTTTCAAAAGAGTCCTTTCTCAGGGTCACTAGAAGTTGGGATTGTATGGTAAGGAGTTAAACCACTGACAGTTGCTTCATGTTATGGCTGGATGTGTTAATAGTGTATGCAGGCTGACCTGGGTCAAAAACATTTTGCTATTGGTCAATTTTCTGCATGCCTAAGGACATGCCTACCTCATGATTCAGTCGGTTATTGGACAGAATGGCTTTTATGGATCCATAATTATGTGATGACTTGCTTGGTATATTGCACCACAAAGATACATTAAACCCCCTTTTGCCAGAGCATGGCTCATATATTTTCTGCCCTGCAATAAAATCTAGTTTTAAGTGTCTGAAAAGATTCAAGGGACAGTTGACAATGAAAAGGTGCTACAATTAAAAAAAAAAAAAGGCAATACAATGGATATTTCATATTCACACTAATATCTAGGCCCTTTTCACATTACATTCATGTAGATGTTATTGTATATACATTTCAGCTGTTGAAACATGGTGTGGGCTTATCAACAGGAAGTGATAGTGAATTAATCACTCAGTTACTCACACATTCCCCAGGTTGTGGTGAACCAAATGGTCCCAACTGGATTGGAAGGTTAGATCTCAGCCTCTTTTTCCATTCTCTGCAGGTCTTCAGTTATTCACTATGCTTGCTGCTGTTTAATTCTTTACTGCACAGTGCTGACTGTTTATGACCCTGGGAGAGAAGCCTTTTTAAAACAGTGTGGGAAAAGGAGAAAATGCTGGTTACCAGCATTTTCTCCTTTTCCCACAATGTTTTCTACCTTATCAAAGAAACATTGCACCATTTGAGCCACACTGAAATTGTCGTCTGCAAATGCTTTCAATTTGGACAAGGCTAAAATTTTGTCGTCTGGTAAAGGGTTAATGTTGTTTTCAACATTATTTTAGTCTTGGTATGACTGCCAGTGCAGTCATCAATGAAGTCTTTTTTTTTTCATCCATTACCTGTAAAACACTCTTTCCAATCTTTAGATCTACGATCTCGTCAGTTATGTAAATTTTTGTGAATAAGCCTTGTTACAGTAATGTTACATAGTGTTGTCCCTTTTCCTTTCTGTAAACAGTGCTAATCTTTAACCACACAACTCCATGTTTTAACATCCCTAATAAAGGAGACTTTTTATAACATTGTGGGAAAAGAAGAAAATGCAAGTAACCAGCATTGTCGCCCTTACCACAATGGTTTTTATCCTTTTTACTCTTTAGGACATGACGAAATCTAAGGCTCGTCCAAATTGAAAGCATCTGCAGACAACACTTTAAACGTGGCTCAAATGATGAAATTTGCCTTTGATAGGATAGAAAACATTGTGGGAAAAGGAGAAAATGCTGGTTACCAGCATTTTCTCCTTACCCCACAATGTTTTCAAAAGGCTTCTTTGTCAGAGTCGTTAAAAGTAGGGATTGTGTAGTAAAAGGTTTAAAAGACAGTCATGTTTCATTTGTCATCTACAAATGCCTTCAGTTTGAATAAGTCTAGAATATTATTGGTTGATTAAGAAATAATCTTCTTTCTATCGTGGTTTGTCATTCAATAAACCACAGTTGTGAGTTATGAAGCACAATAAATAATCCATGAGGGCAATAGCCTGAGTGGTTTATTCATTGCGCCTCATATCTCACAACGTGGTTTATTGAACGATAAACCACGATAGAAAGAAGATTGTTTCGATTCTAACATGATCAACTCTTAATCAAAAGAAAACAAGTTCATACTTAGAGTAAAAACGTGGATGCAGATTATATTCCATTGAATAACATACTTACGTACTTCATACAGAATGACGTCACTCTACATAGAATATCGTAGATTTTACCACGCTTTCGTTGCACTGTGTTTATAGAGCCAAGTTCACGTGTCATATTAGAATAAAGATTAAACACTTTAGAATTCTTATATGAACCATGCTCTATGTGGAAAGGGCTTAATACATCTGCGAAAAGCATCGACCCAGGTCAGGCTGCGCAGGCTGATCTGGGCCAAAACTTTTCGATATTAGTCAGTTGTCTTCATATCAAAGGACCATTCTACCTCATGATTAAGTTGGTTGTTTAAAAAAAGTGGCTATAACAGATCCATAATTATATGATGGCTTGCTTGGTTTCATGCATCACAGAGATGCATTAAGCCCCCTTTTCACAGAGCATGGCTCATATTTTTCAGGATAAAAAACATGATGAAAGAAACACCCTGTTCCTACTCTCTAGCTATAATGCATAATGACACAATATATGCTCTCAGAGATCCGTATGGTAACAGGCCCCTGTGTCTTGGGAAACTGTTAACTGCTACTACATTTTCAAGTAAGTTTGAAAGCATCATTTACAATATCTTTTTATATGTTTATTTCAAAACTCACAATTGATGCTTGTGTTAACTCTATACTGGATAACAGAATTTTAGACACCCATTTTGAAAGTATTTGCAGGCAACAAATTACAAATGTCAAGCTCTGCCATTTTTTCAATATTCACAGAGTCTCTCAGAGACTTACTTAGTCACAACAATAAAACCTGGGTAGCTCAGAGGTTAGCGTATCTGACCATGACCTGGAGGTTGCAGGTTTGATACCCGGTTGCGGCAAACTTTCTCTCCAGCGATTTTTTGCCTCTGACCTCTGATGCATGTTAGAAAAGTAGTCGGTGGCTTTGGAAAGAAAGTTGTGTCAGTACTGGTGTGAAAAAGCCAGGAAACACATGGGTGCTTCACTGATCGCCATGATATGACCTTAGCTGTTACAATGGCGTTTAATTCCAATACAAACCAAATACAAATCAAAACAGTAACAGTGAAACCAATTATTAATGGAAGCACAGCCAATATTGCTTCATATCTTAACAATTTTTCACTTGTTTTAACTTCAAGCAGCAACTCTGTTGCCATAGGAACAAGCATAGAAATGCTGCTGGTCAATCTCTGATATTTGAAGCTTTCATATATTATATATAAAGGTGCATTTTGAAAGTAATGCAATATAGCATTACCTCTCTACACAAAAAAGGGAAAGATCCTTCACTAACTTTAAATCTCAACATACAGCGAGTTCTACATAGCATGAAAATAAAGAAAGTAGCAACATACCTCAAGGATTTAAAGCACATGAGTCTGATAATCAACAGAAAGTAGTGATAGTATATAGAGAATAGATGGTTGGTGTTTTGGATGGGTTAAGTTTATCGGGCATAGTGGAAGAATTTATCTGCTGAGCCGAAGGCAAACCGGATAAATTTTGGAGCTAAGCCCAATAAACTTGACCCAAACAGGACACCAACCATCTATTCTATTAATCTTGTCACTCACTGTAATGGAATAAAACAAAACAAACAAACGAAAAGAAAACAGAAACACTGATGAAGACCATACCTTTAATAAATTTCCGAAGCAGAGCCTGATAGTCTTTCCCAATTCAAGATACCAACCGTCTATTTTATTTATCCTTTTCCTCAATTATAATAAGAAGTCCGACCAAATTGAACATTTCACTCGAAATAGGGCACATACTGACATCTTTCTCACAATGAGAAAATTTAAAAAATGACGAATTAACTGTATAAAGCCCTCTGAATATGCAGCTGCAATAATGATGTCATGAGTGATATTGCCTTTGTCATAAACCTGACGTGTATCTGCAGAAAAATATTATGGCAAAGAAGACAATGTGCTTTTAACATAACAGACTATTAAATGAGCAAAAGTATTTGCTAGCGATTGATTCATTCATTACGTCAGTAAGACGCTTGGTTGAAAATAGTCCCAGTTAGCACCTGTGGTCACATGACCAACTGACGGATAACAAAAAAAAATATACGGCACCCTGTGATTGGGTCGAAATTATAGGTGACAGGATTAACCACTAAAGTGGATCTTCCAACACTATCTGGTAGGGATCTACATTTCAGAAGAAACAGGTAAAGGGCGCTCAGTCAATTATTCTGACAAATTGAAAGAGACTTATTTGATTTTATATGCTTTTGGCAGGGCAGAAAACATTTTGGGATAAGGAGATAGAGTTTATTTCATCAGCTTGTGGTTAATATGGGGAAATATTTGCCGAAAAAGGGAAAGGTATGCGGAAATAACGAGTGCCGTAAGGCACGCGTTATTTTCGCAGACCTTTCCCTTTTGAGGCAAATATTTCCCCATATTAACCACAAGCTGATGAAATAAATTATATATTATATTTCCTCCGATTATTTTGTCAACGAATGCCACTTTTAAAACTTAAAAACTGAAAAAACTTAAAAAAGTAGTTCCAGATTTTCGGCAGGAGGAAAATATTCACTGTGACTGGGAAATAATTCCCCCCAGCTTAAATTACGACATTTCTTTACCCATAACATTTCTAAAAATAGACACATGAAATATAATATAAAATGTTAGTGAGCAGTAGTTTCTCTTTTTCCACAGTATTTTCAAAAGCAGACAACAAATTGTGTGATCCAGGCATGATACTTACCAATCATTTGATCAATTCAGACTTTCCTGGAAATATCCCAACTTTGGAAGGGTCCTAAAAACAATATCAAATAAAGATCTACAGTTAAGCCTTTTTCAACACAATTCCGAGTTTTAATGACCCTACAAGGGACGGCTTTTGAAAACATTGTAGGAATAGGAGAAACCAGCATTTTCTCCTTTTCCCACAATGTTTTCATCTCTTCCAAAAACAAATTTTACTTTTTTAGGCACATTTAATTTGTTGTCTGCAAATGCTTTCAATTTGGACCAGTCTAAAACTTGGTTATTTGATGAGGGGTTGATTGACACATCACCATCTCCATACAACATTTTTCATCATGTTTCATTAGTTGTCATATCTTATAAGTTGACATAATATCATTACTTTCAGGTCAAGCAGACATAACAAAGGAAGTGTTTGATGGATGGGTTGTATCTTCAGAATCCTGTTCATTTGGAGGGATTGGTGCCAAATATTACAGAGAGGTCCTGCCTGGTATGATTCTGGTTAAAGTAACAATAAAGGCCAAATGTAAACAGAGCGGGTGTTAAATGCATTTAAATTTGTATCATACCATTTGAAAATATGGAAATTATTGTGAAGATGACAATCTGTCATTGTACGGTGGGTCCAAGTGTTAGTCGCTGACAGAAAAATTAATTTCAAAACTAGGTTAAAACCTGCCAGGTAGCTGTTTCTTTTGTTTACTTTTTGCCTGATTCTAAAATTCTTTTTTCTGCCAGCGACTAACACATGGCCCTACCACACAATAACAGACTATCACCTTCACAATATTTTCAATTCTTTTAAATGGTATGATTTAAATTAAAATGTATTATGGCACCTGCTTTGATATTTTGGCCTCTACTGGGCCTTTAATTACTGTTATAAAGTAGCATTAATTTTGTTGTTAGTCGCACAGATTCATCCTTTACCACACAACAAAACTTTAGACTTTTCCAAATCGGAGAGCATTTGCAGATGACAATTTAAATGTGAATAAAAAATGAAACTTAGATTTGGAAGGATAGGAAACATTGTGAGAAGAAAGAGAAAATGCTGATAACCAGCATTTTCTCCTTTTCCACAATGTTTTCAAAAGCTTTCATCCTCAGGGTTGTTATAGTCAGGAATGTGAGGTGAAGGGTTATACATTTACCAAACAGTCCTTAGGCTTTTAATAATATTTCAGGAAAAGGACAAAATGCTGGTACCAGCATTTTGTACTTTTCCCCTGAATGATTTACTACCTGTCCTGTCAAAACCAAATCTTATTAGTTAAGTAACTTTAAATTTGTTGTCTGCAAATATACTTTCAATATGGTCATGTCAAAATGTTTGTTGTTTGGTAAAAAGGAAACTCATTGTTAGACAATAAAATCAAAGACTAGTCTAGATTGGAATCATTTATAGACAACATAGCAGACATGACTCCAATGCTGAAATCTTTATAACTCTTTACAAACCGTCAAATTTTTTACTTGTCAAAACTGAAAGCATTTGCAGACAACAAAATAAAAGTGTCCAAAAAATTGAACTCTTGACAACAATGTGCTGGTTACTAGCATTTTCTCCTTTTCCCAGGATGTTTTCAAAATCAGTCTTGGTCAGTAAAACTCGGGATTGTTGAGTAATGGATTGAAGGATAGAAAACAATGAGGGAAAAGAAGAAAATACTCGTAACCGGCATTTTTTTCTATGCCCAATCTGTTACAGAAGTCTTCTTCTTCAAGGCTGTTTGAAAAAAACGACTGGCTGTTAAAGAGTTAATAAACAAATTGAATTTTTTCACACACCCACCCCTAAAAATACAATAGCAATGAAAAGACTGTTTTTGTTGGGAATGTATCCTTACAGCTAGAGATATTGCCATGTAAGATCAGAGGCACTATTAACCCTTTACCACACAATGCCAACTTTTAACGACCCTGGTAAAGATGCCTTTTGAAAACAGTGTGAGAAAAGGAGAAAATGCTGGTAACCAGCATTTTCTCCCTTTCCCACAATGTTTTCTACCCTATCAAAGGAGAATTGCACCATTTAAGCCACAGTGAAATTGTTGTCTGCAAATGCTTTCAATTCGGACAAGGCTAAAATTTTCTTGTCTGGTAAAGGGTTAATTCTTTTTTTGTTTCAGGTGAGATAGTTGAATTAAGCCGACATGGCATTAAATCACACTGTATTGTGTCTCCACCCGATGCCAAATTACCTGCATTTTGTATTTTTGAATATGTGTATTTTGCAAGACCAGACAGTATTTTTGAAGGTAGGAGAATTTCTTGTAAATTTTAATTGGTTATTTCTAGCTCAGCAATTTTCACGAAAACCATCGTACGTATTCACCAATCATTCCTATGAACATTATTAATGTTATTCTGAGGAACTTTTTTAAATTAGAAGGTAAGACAACTGCTGATTGGCTAAACCAATTGGTTTAGGCAACCAGGAGTTGTGTTACTTTCTAAATCTGCAATAAGACAGTATTCTAAAGAAAGATTGGTGAATATTTCTATCACATTTCGATTGGGTAGACGATTCAGTTCAGCCAATCAGAAATTGTGTTAATTTGAAATTTAGAAAGTTCTTGAGAAATGGACTAAGAATTTTATCAAGAATGGTTAGTGAATATGGTCTTTGAGTTATAGCCCTGATGTCTGTGTATCCAAATACTTTGAAAATTTCTCATATTTCTGTAATTACTGAAGATGTATTATATACACAGATATGTTTTTGTTTAGCAGCTATTGGACCTTAAAAGGCCCACTAGAAGCCAAAAGTTAATGTTGTGGGTGTTGAAATGCATTTGAATTTAGATCATACCATTTAAAATTATGAAATTGTGAAGATGATAATCTGTCATAGTTTTCACTAACAGAAAAATGAATTTTCGAGAAAAAGAAATGGCATAAGGTTGCCAAGTTCCTGTATCTTTTGTCTACGTTTTTGACCCGATTTCAGGATTCATTTTTTCTGCCAGCGACTAATACTTGGATCCACCATACAATAACAGATTGCCATCTTCACAATAACTTCCGTCCTATTTAACCCTTAACCACACAATGCCGCTTTTTAACAACCCTGGCAAAGAAGCCTTTTGAAAACATTGTGGGAAAAGGAGAAAATGCTGCTTTTCTCCTTTTTCCATAATGTTTTCTACCCTATCTTTGAAAAACTGTACCATTGAGCCAAGTTAAGAAATTGTCGTCTGCACATGCTTTCAATTTGGAGAAGGCTAAAATTTTGTCGTCTGGTAAAGCGTTAACTCATTACCAAACGGCAAAATTTTAGGTTTGTCCAAATCGAAAGCATTTGCAGACGACAAAATAAAAGTGACTGAAAATTTGAAATTTGTTTTGTCAAGGGTAGAAAACATTGTGGGAAAAGGAGAAAATGCTGGTTACCAGCATTTTCTCCTTTTCCCACAATGTTTTCTTAAGGCTTCTTTCTCAGGGTCGTCAAAAGTAGGGATTGTGTGGTAAAGCATTAATGATTTAGATATAATGCATTTTAACACTGGCATGTTTACTCTTGGCTGCTGCAGGGTCTTGAACCCTTTACCACTCAAACCCAAAGTTTTAATCACCTTGAGGAAGAAAGCTTTTGAAAACATTGTGGGAAAAAGAAGAAATAATGACAACCAGCATTTTCTACTCTTTCAAAGATAAATTCTGTCCTTTGAGCTATTTCAATTTGTGGTATGCAAATGCATTCGATTTGGACAAGTAAAAAATTTTGTCATTATGTGAAGAGTAAAGCAAAGAAGTACAATTTTGAGACTTTCAATGACCCATTTTTCAGGCCAGATGGTCTACCAAGTCAGAGAGAGATGTGGTAAACAGTTAGCTATAGAATCACCTGCTGACGTTGACCTTGTCAGCACTGTTCCAGAGTCAGCTACCCCAGCAGCACTTGCTTACGCTCAACAGGTAGAAACGATTTACACTCTTAGGGTTTGGCAGATAACATTAGATGGTAGACAGTATAGATCCATATCAGGCTACATAAAATAATTAGGCTTTTGGATAACACAAACTACCAAATACTCATTCCAGATTTATATAGCTTATGAGTTATCACTTTGAATTTCAGCTTTGTTAACCCTAAGACTGCTAGGAGCGACTCACTGACCTCTTGCAGACAGTGTAGATCAAGATCAGACTGCACAGAATGTGCAGTCTGATCTTGGATCTACACTGTCTGATAAGGAGATATTTTTCTCCAAAAAAAAGTTTGAAGTAGCTTTATTCGTTTTTTTACCATCGGCTTGAAAGTGTAAATTAACTTATTTAGCAGGACAAGGGTCAAATTCATTCCTCTCCAACTGATCACTTTGAACAACTTTGTTCTTGAAAGCAGTCAGTGGCTTAGAGTGCAGTGTGTGTTAATGTTAAAAATGGACTGTAGTAAAGTTCTCAAATACTGAGTTTACTCTGTATTTCAGACTAAACTCAGCAAAATAAATAGACTTCACTTACTTAACAGAGTTAAGTCCATTTTTTTTTTTTTTTTTTTTTTTTTTTTTATTTAAATTTGAAATGCTGTGTCAACTTGGATTTGCCGAGCCCCAGTAGCTCAATCGGTAGCGTGCAGGACTTGAGAACAGGGGGTTGTGGGTTTGATCCCTGGCTTGGCCAATTTCTTTCCGAGGATTGATAATTGTCACTGCAACAGGATTCATTCCTCTCTCACTGCTGACCATTGTTTCGACTATGGTTATATGGGAAAGCAGCCAGTGGCTTGGAAAGAAAATTGTGTAGAGTACTGGTAAAAGAGACTCCAGGAAAGCATGGATAGGTGCACTGCCAGCCGCGATATAACTGAAATAATGTTCAAAATGGCGTTAAACACAATACAATCAATCAATCAGTCAACTTGGGATTTGAGCTTGTTACAAAAGTCTGTTACCAACATTTTCTCCTTTTTCCGCAATGTTTTCAAAAGCATACTTTTTCTAGGTCTTGAAAAATCAGGATATCTAAATAAGAGAATTAATTGATTTTCAATCTTCGCTGTACAGCTAGGAATTCCATATGGGGAGGTACTCAGTAAAAACAGATATGTTGGGCGGACCTTCATACAGCCAAGCACAAGGTTACGACGACTCGGAGTTGCCAAAAAGTTTGGCCTGCTCACAGAAAACTTTAGAGACAAGAGAATTGTGTTAATTGATGATTCCATTGTTAGAGGCAACACAATGAAGCCAATTATTTATATGCTCAAAAAAAGTGGAGCTAAGGAGGTAATTATTCCATTTTAACCCTTTACCACACAATCCCATGTTTTAACAACCCTGAAGAAAAAAAGGCCCTTGTAAACATTGTGGAAAAAGGAGAAAATGCTGGTTACCAGCATTTTCTTCTTTTCCCACAATGTTTTCAAACTTTCCTTAGATAAATCTCAAGGTTTAAGACACATTTAGTTTGTTGCCCGCAAATGCTTTCCCTTTGACACTTTGAATTCCTTAGGGAATGATTAAAACACTATGAATAATAACACTCTAATGTTCAGTATTTCGGCTATTGCCTTTTTCAAGAGTTAGAAACACTTTATTCACTAGAACGTTTTTTTTAACGTGTATCATTGCAGCCATATTGTTTTACTAATAAGTTGACGTCACTTCTTATTAGTAAAACAATATGGCTGCAATGATACACGTTAAAAAAAAAAACGTTCTAGTGGATAAAGTTTTTTTAACTCTTGAAAAAGGCAATAGCCGAAATATTGAACATTAGAGTGTTATTTTTCATAGTGCTTTCCCTTTGATTTGTTCTATAATATGGCCATGTGGTAAAGGGTTAATAATACACTTCCTGAAGGGTAGTTTTAAGCTCAGCACTGAAAATGTTCGGGTCTTGTCATAGCCCTTTAGTCTTACGCATTATCATGGTGCAAAAATTTAAACTTATTTGTATATGCTGATATTAAGATACGCTGAAGATAATTACCTTCTTTAACATACAACACAATTTTAGACTTGTCCAAGTTGAAAAGCTTTGCAGATGACACACCAAATGCAGTTCAGAAGATAGAATGTGTCCTTTGAAAGATAGAAAACATCGTGAGAAAAGGAGGAAATGCTGGCTACCAGCATTTTCTCCTTTTCCCATTATGTTTTCATAAGTCATTTTACTCAGGGTCATCACTGATCAAGATTGTTTGCTATACAGTTACCTCAAATTTGGGCTAGGAAGTGATGTGTTATAAGGAGAATATAAGGAGAACCCATACAGTAAGGGTAGATAACCCAGAAAATATTTCTAGTTATTTCCTTTTTTTTTTTGCTGTGAGTTTTCATTGGATAAGCAGATACAGCCAAGTGTTGACAGCCCCATGCAGTGCTTGTGTTATATATTGCTGCCTAGGTCACCAGTTGGTCTGTTGGGAATTTATAGTGAGGCTATGTCGCCCTCCAGTTATATTTTAAATTTCTTGAAGCTGAGCCCTGGTAGTGCACTCAGATAGGACTTGAGGACGGGGGTCACTGGTTTAAATCCCCAGCTAGGCCAATTTATTTCCAAAGATTGATGATTGTTGTTGCCACAGGGTTCATTCCTTTCTCACCATTGATCATTGCTTCAACGATGCTTGTGTAAGAAAGCAGCCAGTGGCTTGGAAAGATTATTGTGGGAAGTACTGGTAAAAGAAACTCCGGGAAAGTAGAGATAGATGCACTGGCTGCTGCTATATAACTGAAATAAAGATGGTATTAAGCACCACACAGTACAATTAATCAATCAGTCAATCAATCAGTCAACCAACCAACCAGCCAACCATCCAATCAATCAATAGATCCATTAATCAATCAATCAATCAATCATCAATCAGTTTCTTGAAAACTTACCAAAAATATAGTCTCTATGACATATGGTTGTGAATCTCATGTTTATACTGTGGCTACAGTATTTCCTAGTCATATTCTTCAACCATTCTTAATTACATTCCAAGTCTAGTTTTTGATTTAGAAAGTAACAAAACTTATGATAAGCAAAGCTACTTTGTTCAGCCAATCAGAAGTTGTGTTACTTTGAAATTTAGAAAATTCTTGTGAACAACACTAAGAATGTTCTTAAGAATGGTTGCTGAATAAGGGCCCTGAGTTTTGTCCCGAAATGAAAGAATAAATTAATGTCATTTTATTGGGCATTGAGAGCTTTGGTCCCCATCATTTAAGAAACAAACAATGCCAGTTCCTTCAATGTAAGAATTCATTTGAGTGTTTGCAGATGCTATTGAAAAAGATGCACCTAATTACTGCAATTGACAATACTGCATTTTCATGGCTGTATTGCTAGGGTATTTAAGGAACAACAAAGTTTTAGACTGGTCGAACTTAAAAGCATTTGCAGATGACAAATCAAATGTGTATTGAAGAATTGGATTTCTCTTTGAAAGGGTAGAAAACAATGTGGGAAAAGGAGAAAATGCTGGTAACCAGCATTTTCTCCTTTTCCCACATTGTTTTTAAAGTCTACTTCCTGAAGCATGTTAAAACTTTGGATTGTTTGGTTGAGGGTTAAAGACTGAAATTCTGACAATAAATATACGGTGAGACTGCACATCACGTGGTCTTAATACTGGCTACAACTGCAACTTAAACTGTCACATGTAACACTATTAGGTGAAAAAAATGCTATATAAACTGTAATTGGAACTATTAACTGTAACTTTATTTTCAATGTTTTTAGGTACATGTAAGAGTTGCCTCCCCTCCTATCGCCTATCCATGTTATATGGGCATCAACATTCCAACAAAAGATGAATTAATAGCAAATAATGTGCCAATAAATGAGATTGGAGATCATTTGGGTAAGACTACTGTCTTTTTTCCAAGGTTCCTTACTAACCCTTTATGAAAAAATTCTATGTATTAATGAGGAAGATTGGATTTCAAAAAATTAAAAATTAGAAGAAAAAAAAATACAAAATTGTTGATAAAGGACAAGGTACAAATTACCGATACTTTCTTTTTCTGAAAAAAGAATTAAGCTACATGTAATTAGTAGTTACATGTAGCAATTAGTTTGAAATTTTACCATCTGAAATAATGTGAGACTTCTACTTTGTATGTTGTCTTCTTTCTGAGAGGTCTCCAAAACCTTTAGGCCGAGCCCCAATAGGTCAGTCGGTAGCGTGCAGGACTTGAGAACAGGGGGTTGTGGGTTCGATTGCTGGCTCGGCCAATTTCTTTCTGAGGATTGATGATAGTCATTGAGACAGGATTCATTCCTCTCCCACCACTGACCATTGTTTTGACGATGGTTATGTGGGAAAGCAGCCAGTGGCTTGGAAAGAATACTGTGTGGAGTACTGGTGAAAGAGACTCCAGGAAACCATGGATAGGTGCACTAGCTGCCGCAGACTAACTGAAATAATGTTGAAAACAGCGTTAAACACCTAATCAATCAACCAAAACTTTAAAATGAGCAATGTTAACCTTTAAATCAACTTTCACTACTCAAGTTGCCTTTGCTGCTGGTATAGAGCAAGGATTAGTGCAGTCTGATCCTTGATCTATACTGTCAGCTTTGCCGAGACATTCTGGACAGGGATAAATTTGATATACCCTTATTAGGGTCTTATTAGGGCCTTATAAGGGTTTTATTTCTCGAATGAAAATTCTGCCGGGGTTAAGCTAAGAACTATATGTAAGCTTAATTATATCAATTTAGTGTTCTCATTTGCCAGAAACTTTCAAATTGGAGGAATATAAAATTTCTCATATTGGAAATGGTTACTAACCAACCAAATCAGAATCAATGACACTGATATTGTTTATTTTACAACATTCTACAGGTGCTGACAGCCTGAGATATCTAACTGTCGAGGGCCTTAAAAAGGCTACGAGAGAAGGAATCAACTCTGATAAAAAAACAGGACACTGTGTGGCGTGTTTAACTGGAGATTATCCGACGAAGTTGGACTGGTGAGCCAAGAGAGGATGAATGCAGACTTTCCTTAGAAATCTTTTTTAAAAAGAGACTTGCACTGAAAAATGATTTTATGTTTGTTTTGAACCCTTTACCAAAAAATCCCGAGTTTTCACTACCCTGAGAAAGAAGACGTTTAAAAACATTGTAGAAAAAGGAGAAAATGCTGGTAACCAGCATTTTCTCCTTTTCCAACAATGTTTTCTACCCTCGATTTAATTAAGTATTATTAAGTTTGTGGTCTTCAAATGCTTTAATTTGACCCAGTCTAAAATTTTTTTTGTGCGGTAAAGGGTTAACTCTTTCCATTCTAGGGATGTATTTTGTCTTATTATATACCAGTAAATTTTCCCGATCAAATACATGCGTTGAATCGGGTGAAATAACACACACGACAGAAAAAAATTCCGTATCTACACTCAGTGAAATACGGTCCCAAATATGGTATGCTGACGTGTCTCGCGCACAGACTAAGCATGCATTGGTTTGCGATTGGATTGGTCAAAATGTTACGCTGTAATATCAATCCGCCATTCATGAAAACAGAGTTAGTACCATCCACACTATTAATTGTCTCTTTTTGTTTGCCGTTTTCAAATAAAATGTCAATAATTGCAAAATGTTGTCGTTGAAAGTTGTAGGTATATGATAAAAGGAATATTATGTTGTAGTAACTTTCCTGGTGTTTGCAGCTTGAAGTAAATACAAGCACCAGGAAAGTTACTACAACATAATATTCCATATCTATGTGCTGTAGAATGCTGTAGAAAATATGGTAAATTTACTCAAAATGAGCAACAAATCCCAGCGTTAGAGCCTATTTTTACCCTTCACTAAATAATCCAGAGTTTTAACAACTCTGAGGAATAAAGCTTCAAAAATATCTTGAGAAAAGGAGAAAATGCTGGTAAGCAGACTCGAAGCAACATATAAAAGGGGTGTTCCAGAAGTTTGTGGACTTCCGTTATATCTTTCGCCAGGTTTAGTAAATGCAAAATGCAGCATTCAAAAATCTAATCTTTTCCAAGTCTACAGTCCAAATATCATGAAAGTACATCCAACAATACTGTAAACCAGGAAATGGTTTCGCGCATTTTAAGTTAGCGTCTTTCACAGCAGGGTTTGATCCGCGAAAGTAATATGCCGTGAATCACTCACTTGTCATGAAAACGCGAACTTTAGACTCTAGGGCTTGGGTATTAACGTCGGTATAAGCCCTACTTTTCCCCAAAACGAGCATGGGTGATGCGTCATAGCAGACAGGTCGTATCTTCGAAGAATATGACATGCGCAGACAACGATCCATTTACCTATTTTCTATCGTACAAGGGAAACAACTTTTTTTAAATAGGGTATCAGTGAACAGTTTATTTCTTCTACTTTACTGGTACAAATCACATAAACTTTGCAAAATGACAAACGGGAAAATACAAAATTGAACAAAAGAACAACTTGAACAAATACTTTTGTCAACACAGAAAGGCCACTTATCAGTCAGAGTCTATAAATATATTCATTGCTAATTACTGTATCTCTTTATTGTTTTTCTAGCAAACCCGAGCGATACCATCCACTTTTAATCAATTCTCTTTCTTGTTGTATCTTTTCAGATCCAAACTTAATATTAGCATACAATAACGGAAGTGAAAAGGTGTTAATTTTACATGTATTGTGCCACCAAATGTAAGAGTTTGCCTTTTATGTAAACTACAAAGTGTGAAACTGAACAATGGGTTGATCGAAAAACTAACTTTCAACCCCTTTTTCTCTTTACACCAGTTTTAATGATCTCCTTTATATCGGAATTAGCACACTGAATATCACATCTCGTGCTACATGTTGGTAAAATGGTATCCAAAGGATTCTCGGTTCTATCTTCAGTTTCCTTATTTTCATTTGAATTTTTAGGAGTGAAATAACTACGTATCAACATTTTTCCAAACGAACCACTACTACCAAAATGTTCTGTTCATCCAAGTCAACAATAGCCGACCTTAACACAGCTCTCAAAATATTTACCCAAAACTGTTCACTCGCGCACTTGACTAATCACCGATGGTCAGGTATTGGGTAATTATGTGAGATTAAAAATGTTCAACGTACTAAGCAATTATGCATTTCATTCAAGGCGTGTTTTGTTTCGTGGGATTCGCGGCCTCCTCAAGTCCGCGAAAGTAAAACGCCGCGTAAATGCTCGGATGTATGAAAACAAGAACATTTTTTGACGTGAACTCTTCCTGGTTTACAGTAATGATTTTACAAATAACTAAACATATGCACTATGCCCCAATGTGCGCACATGTACTGTCTCCAATGAACGTCAACAACGTCCTGTAGTGTATCTCTCACAAAGGGCGTCCAACCTTTTCCATGTAATCATCTCCAATGCAAGTGCACTTCATTTTTTGGGCAATCCATTTGTCAAGCGTGTCTCTACAGATTAAATTATCTATTGTAAGCGGCATTTACTGTCTTGCCATTGAGGATCTGGCGGATAAGTATCATACCATGTCTGTTCACAATGAATATAAACGTGTTTCCCCTAGACTTCATCACCCAGGCTTTCTTCAGCAGAAGGCTTGATAGTGGCTCATGCAAACGACTGCTCTTTCATTTCCAGGTCATGGTGCCATAACAAGGTCTCATTAAGTGTGACAATGTGGTCCAAAAAACGCTCACTTTCCGCTTGGTACCGCGTCTGAAACTCTTCCAAGCATTACACATTTTCTGTCGTTCTTCCTCAGAAAGAAGTTTTGGACCCGATCGAGCACTAACCTTGTGTATTTTTAAGTCCTCAGTCAATATTTTGTACACTGCTGCATTTCTGATTCCCAGCTTTCATGAAATATATCACACTGATAATCGCCTATAATGAACAAATGACAAAACTTTATCACAATGAGTAATTCAATGTTGTCAGTTGCGTAATGACAGTGTTGTCACATTAGTTACCAGTGTTGTTCATGGCGCTGTGTTTCAGCAATGAACAATGTTACAACTTTGAAAATTGATGGAAATGATGTTGAGACATCACGCTGATTTTACATGAAATCTGGTGTAAATTCTGATAATGGACAGCATTCAAATTCAATGGACTGAACACATATACGGTATATTAAACGAGCACAGGTACGCTACTTGGTGTTATATATGTCTCTATGGCAACGTCTATCAACCACCCTATGAGGAATACCGGCAAGATGAAGTTCGCGATGATAAATTAGTATTATATGTAGGCTTCAGTGGTTTTTGACTAGAGGTGACTGAGATGTAAAGAAAGTCCACAAACTTCTGGAACACCCCTTGTATTTCATCAATTACTGAAAATTCACAAAATTCGAATACCATGTACTTGTAACTTGTGTTGAATATTTCAAGACTTATAAAGTTTTCAAAAAATTAAAAAAAGCTTTTTTTTTTCTTTTTAAACCTAACTAATTACACTTATTTCCATGTTATATTAGAGGATCTTACATGTGTTTATATATTATTATTTTTTAAAATATAGTATTATCGCTGTTACTGATGTACATATAAACATATCTTTTTGTTAAAGGCTGTGCAATGTAAGATATTGTATGTTTGTTACCACAGAAACAAAACATTGTAATTTCATTTTGACTATAAGCATATAGTCAAGACTCTTCTAAACTCCTTGATGCAAGTCTGCCAGTAACTATAGTGGATGGCCTATATACAAGTTCTCTCTAAGATTCAACCGTACCAGGTGAAAGAAAACATATACAACATCCGTTTCATGGTCATCAATTAAAATGACGTCTTAGCATCATCTTTGTTGCTTTCAAAGACTCATAACTTTTAAAGGCACGGTGGGTGATGGCTGCCTCTTGTCTCCCGCTGTATCCGACAGTGCTTCCTGGCACACCGTAGTAACCGTTCAAATTTGCGTATGCACAGTTGTCGAACCACCATCCCCCATAATCTTTCTCAGCGCAGTTCCTTCCACTTACATCCCTGTCGTATGTACTAAAGCTGTGCCGGTTGTTATAAAAAATCCCAGTTGATTTAGAGCCTGAAACATAGATTATTGATAACCTGAATAAGGTTAACCCTTTACCACACAGCAAAATTTAAGACCTATCCAAATTGAAAGCATTTGCAGACGACAATTTCATAGTGGCTCAAATGACGCAACTTTTCTTTGATAGGGTAGAAAACTTTGTGGGAAAAGGAGAAAATGCTGGTTACCAGCATTTTCTCCTTTTCCCACAATGTTTTCAAAAGGCCTCTTCTTCAGGGGCGTTAAAAAGTCGTCATTGTGTGGTAAAGGGTTAAACAAACTCTTAACCAGACAACACCTGAAAGAGTTTGCAGTTGAGATATAGAATGCAGCTCAAATGATGTAAATCTTTGAAAGAGTAAAAAACATTGTGAGAAAAGTACACAATACTTCTTTTACTTTCCAAACAATCACACGTTTTGACAACTCTAGAGGACAAAATTTTTAAAAACTCTGTGGGAAAGGAGAAATTGCTACTTACCTGCATTGTCTCCTTTTCCCACAATGTTTTCTACCTTTACATTATTTGAGCCACATTTGATTTGTTTTATTTACTAATAATTACTTCCAATTTGGACAAGTCTAAGATTTTAACTTTTGAGAAAGAGTTAAATGCCTAATTTCCCTGGATCATAAATCAATGGGAATATGGGAACATTTGGCTTTTACCACACACAAAGTTACAGACTCTTCCAAATTGAAAGCATTGGCAGACAATCAATTTCAAAGTGATACAAATGAATCCCAAACTTTTGATAGGGTAGAAAACATTGTGGTTAAAGGAGAAAATGCTGGCTACCAGCATTTTCTCCTTTTCCCACAGTGTTTTCAAAAGCCTTCTTCTTCAAGGTTAAAACTTGGGATTGTGTGGTGAAGGGTTAAGTAATTACAGAGCGATATTTGTAAATTTTCATTCAAAAGCAAACGAAAATACACTGACTCAAAATGTAACAGACAAGAGCGCCATTGACCCTAAAATGCTCACCTAAGTATAGTAATCTAAGATAGAAAGTTGAAGACATCCTGGTTGTTATGATGTAAAACTTATAAGTGATGGTGGCCAACAGGTTACAAATTGCTAAAAGCCCGCCAGGATGGCTCAGTGGTGAGCTTGTCGGACTCATGACCTGGTGGTTGTGAGTTCGATACCCGGTTGAGGCGAACTTTCTTTCCGGCGTATTTTCGCCTCTCACCTCTGCTGAAGCATGTGAGAAAAGTAGTCGGTGGCTTTGGAAAGAAAGTTGTGTTAGTACTGGTGTGAGAAAGCCAGGAAACATGTGTGCGTCATCGACTGCCATGATATGACCTTAGCTGTTAAAGTGGCTTTAAACCCCAATACAACCAACCAACCAACCAACAAATTGCTAAACAGATAGGATTTGTCCTTGACAGGGTATAAAATGATGTGAGAAAAAGAGAAAATGCTATAGTTACACGCATTTTCTCCTTTTCTAAAAAATTTTTCAAAAGCTTCCTGCTTCAGGGTAGTTAAAACCCAGGGCCTGTATTTACCAACCGTTCTCAATTATCTTTTAAGTTTTATTCTCTAGAATTTTCTAAATTTCAAAGTTAAACAATTTCTTATTAGCTTAATCAAATGGTTTAAGCAACCAAATGGTCTACCCACTCAAAATGGGTAAGCAAATAAAAAATTTTGTCACTTTCTAAATCTAAATTTAGAGCAACAAGGCATTTAACTCTTTAGTCTTTACCAAACAATCCCGCGTTTTCATGACTCTGAGAAAGAAGTCTTTTGAAAACATTGAGGGAAAAGGAGAAAATGCTGGTAACCAGCATTTTCTCCTTTTCCCACAATGTTTTCCACTCTTCCCAGAAGAAATTTCAGTTTTTGAGTCACATTAATTTTGTCATTTGCAAATGCTTTCAATTTCGACTTGTCTAAAATTTTGTCATTTGGTAAAGAGTTAAGAACAGTTAGAGAATAGCAAGCTTAGTTAATTAGTAAAGGGTTAAAATATGGGGTCAGACCAGTTGATCCGCTCCAGTCGCTGATGTCAAGCTCATAATCCGGATCTGCTGAAATCCGGAAAGAAGCAAACTCTTCATAACCGGTAGTACCATCAGCTGCTGTCAGTTCAATACGTAATGTTGTTAGTTGCCGGGTCAGTTCGTAGATGTAACGTAAACCTGAAATTTTGTGACCAAAAAATAGTAATCCTATACCTTTATTAATTATGTTGTAAATACCTCATGAAACACATACATCTACAAATATTGTGACGAAAGTCAAAACTACTTGTCATGAAGAACTGCTTTTGTCATAGTGTTTTCAAAAATGGTTTACTGCAAAATGAGAGTTGACTGCTGGTTTTTTGATGTTTGGTAAAAAGCTAAGAGTTCACTGTTAACCCTTAGTCTTACATATACTACTCAAACTTTGATAGGGATCACTTAGATATTTTAATACGGGTATATGTTACAGCAATGCAGCTTTGCATTGAAAAAAAAAAACCATTTCCACATGTGGTTTATTTCATCAGTGTGGCAATGTAACATATTGAAAAATCATAGCTGATACATGCAACACACGTACATCAGCTGAATATGATATGGTGATCCTTATCAAATTTTGAGTAGTATATTAGTTTAAAGAGGGAAATATCTGTCAAAAATGAAGCGCCAGTGCTTCCATACCTAGCCAGTGTTCTCCGTGCTTGTCCCCAAAACCATCTTTGTAGTCATCAAAATTTTTGTAGAAATTTACAGAGCCATCAAAACGGTTCTGGAACACCTGAAATGAAATTCAAAACCAGTTTGGAAAAACGCCGAAAGGTCATAAGTATTCACTGTTCAACGGATTTGACAAAATCAAGGTAAAAGGAGAAATTGCTTGTAATAAGTGATTTATCACATAACCTCCCTTGTTTTCTGTGCAATATACCCATTATGAATTTTCTTATCTTATACACGTCATATCATATTTGTGTGACGTCATTTTTGACGTCATTTTATACGTATTTCATAGAAGGGAATGGACTTTATAGATATTACCGCAGGTGCATCTATTTAATCATTTATTAATGGTTTTGCATCATCTGATCTACATTTTGTGAAATATCGTTATGTGATAAAAAGAATCTGACATTCTTTAGCATTTGAGATAAAATTTTATTAAACTTGTCAAGGAAAAATGCTATTAAGCTCGCCAAAGGCTCACTTAATAACATTTCCCTAGGACACGTTTAATAAAATTTTATCTCAAAGCCAACTCATATCAGATCCTGTATTTCTCCTTTTGCGACATTTTTTTTTGCATCTGTTCATGTTTTGAACTTGAACTAATGTTGCTAGATCTAGGGGACTGAAATATTGAAATATCCAAAAGCATTTCTGTAAATAGACCATAAAATATGTACGCCACTTTCATAGACCGATTTGCAAGAAACTCTTCTCATTTTTGCTAGTACTCCTGCACAACTTTGACCCTTTCCCAAACAACAGAATTTTGGACTAGACCAAACTGAAAGTGTTTGCAGACGACATATTAAATGTAATACAAATGATGATTTTTGTCTTTGAAAGGGTAGAAAACATTGTGGGGAAAAGGAGAAAATGCTGGTTAACAGCATTTTCTCCTTTTCCTACATTGTTTTCAAAAGCCTTCTTTCCCAGCATTAAAAATCAGGGATTGTTTTGGAAAGGGTTAACTATTCCATTTGACAAAAATTTTAGACTCTTCCAAATTTAAACCTGTCGCAGACGACAAATGAAATGTGGCTCAAATGGTGAGATTTATCTCTGAAAGGATAGAAAATAATGTGGGGAAAGGAGAAGATACTGAGGAACACAGGGCTATGACAGTACCCAGTACCTCAAAAGCTTTTCTTCAAATGCAGCTCTTTTGTACCTATTTCAAAACTGTCGTCTGCAGTCACTTTCAAAATGGAAGTCAACAATATGTTGTTTGGAAAAGTGTAAAATTTGGTCTAGGAGGTGATGAACTTTTTGGGAGACCTACCGTCCATCCACCACCATTTGATTCCATTTCACACAGAACATCAATTGTTTCATTGGTAGTTTGTAAACGAATAGAGTAAACCCCGGTTGCTCTCTCCCCCACTTCTCTTATGTCTAAGCAGTCATGAACAGCTGGAAAACATGAAACATAAATCATAACTCTTGTTTCGATATTTTGGCCAATGGCTTTTATCAAGAAAGAAAACCATAAGTTATCAAAACTATATATTATTTATTTCAACCACGAAAAACATAATTTACCCAAACTATAAAGTGAGATTACAATTCATGGTCTATAATGTATAGTTTAGATACAGTGGGTTTTCCTTACTTGATAAAGGCTATTGGCCCATATTTTATATATGAGCCATGCTCTGGCAAAAGGGGGCTTAATGCATCTCCTTTATACAAGATACCAAGCGAGTCATCACATAATTATGGTCCCATAATAGCCACTTTTCTAAACAATTGACAAAACTATGAGGTGCAATGGTCCTTGGACATACAAAAACTTGACCAATAGCAGAAAGTTTTTCAGCCCAGGTCAGCCTGCGCTGACTGCAGGCTGACCTGGGTCGATACTTTTCACAGATGCGTTAAGCCCCCTTTTCACAAAGCATGGCTTATATATTTTATAGTGTACTTAAATTCCCTATGGAAATATTTTTCACCTGAAAAATGTATTGTGTGATTGGCGTTTTATGCAACTTTCAACAGAATCCCAGGAATATCACTTAACAGCCTAGTTATTCATGTCTATTCTGGCTTTCAACTTCACTATCAGTAAGCTGGGACTCTGCAGTGCTTTGTCCAAAGACTTTTCATATGAGCAGCACCCCGAAAGAATCAATCTCCAGACCTCCCATTTACAAAACAAGCGTCTTAACACTTTACCAAACAACAAAATTTTAGACTCCTCAACATGGAAAGCATTTACAGACAACAAATCAAATGTGGGTCGAATGATACGACTTGTTTTTACAGGAAAAGAAAACAGAGTTGGAAAAGGAGAAAATGCTGATAACAAGAATTTTCTATATTTCCATGATGTTTTGATCCTTTCAGAGCTAGTCCTATTCTTTGACCCACATGTAAATTGATGTCTACAATATTTTCAATATGCGCAAGTCTAAATTAGGTTCTCTAGTGTAGCTATAAATGACAAATATACTTACGTATTTCACACCTCGGACCCCAAGCCCCCTGACAGGTGCAGTTGTAACCGAAATCATGGTCAATACATGTACCATATATACATGGATTTGACGAGCAGGACTCACGAACTGAAAGATAATTAATTTATAGTGTGGTGTTAAATGCCATTTTCAACATTATTTCAGTTTTATTGCAACTGACAGGATATTTGAAGGTATGGGTTTGATTACCATGGTTGACTAAATAAGAATTATTTTATTGTCCTCAAGATGAGACATTAAACATAGGTACCTGGTGACAGTGCTATACACCTAGTTCATTGAAGAACAGCAGCCCGTATTCACCAGCCATCCTTAAGAATGTTCTTAGTCTTATTCTCCAGAATTTTTTAAAATTTGAAAGTAATACAACTTTGATTGGCTAAACCATTTGGTTTAGCCAATCAGAGCCATTTGGTTTAGCCAATCAGAAGTTTTATTACTTTCAAATTTAGAAATCTTGAAGAAATAGACTAAGAATGGTCTTAAAAATGGTTGGTGAATACAGGCCCTGGAGGTGTTACTTAAGGAAGAGTTTCCTCCTGTATCATGCAATATTCTTATAGCATAACTAACAGCTTTCTTGGGCATCTCCCATATAGGGAACCAATGGTTGATAGATACATGTATATAGGATCTGACATGAGTTTGCATTTGAGATAAAATGTCATTAAATAAGTCTAGGGAAAATGACATCAAGCGAGCCTTTGGAGAGCTTAATAACTTTTTTTCTTGACAAGTTTAATAAAATTTTATATCAAACGCCAATGAATGTCAGATTCCTTTTATCACATAACAATATTTCACAAATTATAGATCAGAAGATGCAAAATCATCTATAGATGCACACCCAGTAATATCCATAAAACCCATTGACTTCTAAGAAATACCTACAAAATGACCTCAAAAATTGATGTTATTGAATTGTGATATCAGATGTGTATACGATAAGAAAATTCGTAATGGGTATATTACACTGAAAACAAGGGAGGCTATGTGATAAAAATATTTACTCAAATGAATATTTGATTAGATTTTGCATTTATAGAGCTGATGCAAGCCTCAAATGCCTGTTTACATTTAACGGTCATACTCAATGACCATTCGGAATTATATTGTTAAATCTATATCTTGAGAATTTTCTAAATTTCAAAGAAATACAATTTCTAATTGGCTAAACTATTTGCTTAACTAATCAGGAATTATATACTTTTCAAAATTTAGAATTAATACAGGAATACAGGCCTCAATGCTGTTTTTCCTGAGAGGCCATGTTGTTGTATCTGGCCAGTTTACCCTTGATGCAATTTTTACGGCTATAGTTGCCATTGCAGCCAATGTAGATCAAGATCAGACTGCACAAAATTGCAGTCTGATCTTTGATCTACACTGTCTGCTTTGCTTAGCCATTATGGAATTTGAGCAGCCATGTTACTGCAATTATTTGGGTCTTATTTCCAGACTGAAATTGTCCATTTTGGTTTATTTGGTGCTCTTGAGGGTTAAGTTAATTCAAGTGTCAATAATTTAATATCAGTTGTTTTCATGAACATTGGCGAGTTCTGATTGGCTGAAAATTTTTTTTAATAGCTCCATGAAAAAAATAAGCACGTTGTGCCCGAACTACTTTTGCTGAAGGTTACTTTTGCGGGTCCTACACACTGCTGTGTTCATTTACTTTCGTTCTATTGGTTAATTTTCAGTATTGGGGATCTGAAAACTGCTTCCCTATTGTATTCTTGCGCCATACAAATATGAGTGGAAGGGGCTTTAGAAACTCCAACGTTAGATTTAGAAATAAAGAAAATGAATGCAGTTTGAATTATTTCCGTGGGTGTATGTTGTCTGTAATATTAAATTATAAGGAATGAAGAGAATTTTATTTTTTTCATGGAGGTATGAAAAAAAAAACCTAATCACACTTCTGTATGAAACCGCTTCGCTTCGCGGTTTCATACAGTGTGATTTGGGTTTTTTTTTTCATACCTCCATGAAAAAAATAAAATTCTCTTCATTCCTTAATTAAATTATGATAACAATCCTTCAGTTGATCAGATGCAGATGAAAGCATTCAATAACCCTTGATATATGCCCAGGGTGATTGAACACTTGCATCTTCAATGAAATCTTAGTAGCCATCTAAAGGATCATGATCACAGCTAAATGATGGATTGATATAGTGAGTGAGTGAGTCAGTGAGTGAGTGAGTGAGTGAGTGAGGGAGGGAGGGAGGGAGGGAGGGAGGTAGTGAGTGAGTGAGTGAGTGAGAGTGAGTGAGGGAGGGAGGGAGGGAGTGAGTGAATGAGGGAGGGAGGGAGTGAGTGAGGGAGCGAGCGAGCGAGCGAGACTTACTTTCACAGTGCTTTCCTCGCCATCCCATTTCACAAGCACATTCATAATCCTTAAATTTGTCGACACAAGTACCTCTTACACATGGGTTAGAAAGGCATTCATCCACATCTATTTAAAAAAAGATCTTGCATTTACTGAAATTGTAAACATTGCCCCACTTCTAAAATCCAAGACTGGGCATCTGACTGGCTGAATGTATTCATAGTCCAACCTGTGTTAGACAAGCATCTCTGGCACAATCAGAATGTGCTTGCTTAAGACAGGTGGTTGTTTAGTACAGGTACACTGCATCATGTTGATAGCTTTACAAAAGTGGCCACTAGGACATGGTTTACTGTTTATACAAGTAGCTCATACTTCTTTATTAATATCTTTCACCCTGTTAACCTTTCACCACACAATACCAACTTATAATGATCTTGACAAAAAAGCCTTATGAGAACATTGTTGGAACAGGAAAAAATGCTGGTAACCATCATTTACCCCTATTCCCAAAATGTTTCCGAACCTTTGGAATATAAACTTAATTTTTTGATTCGCATTTATTTTGTCATCTGCAAAAGCTTTCAATTTGGACAAGTCTAAAATTTTGTTGTTTGGGAAAAAATAGAAATGTCTGTGATATAGAAAACATTGTGTTCAAAAGCAATTGCTCCTTTTCCCTTTATATTTTCAAAAGGTGACAACTGTAAGGATATATCAAAATAACTTAACTATGTAGCTTGAAAGGAAGCAGTGGCTGTAGAGCTGTTGGGTGTTGACCTTTCACATCAGAAGTTCCTGGTTAGAACCCCGTCGTGAGCAGAGTCAAACTTTGGAAGTACACATGTCACCCCATTAGTGCCAGTTAAGTTTTCCTAGGAGCAATCAGTGAGATTGCACAATAAGAGTTGTAATAACTTGTTTAACAATCAATGTAAAACAATAAATATGTTGCGTCTGTGTATTCTCTCATCTCCTCCATCAGACAATTTTTTTTTCTCCACAGGCAGATCACATTTGAAAAAAAAATGGGAAGAGGCAAAATTGCTTCCACTTATCAATTTCTCCTCAAGCCGGAATTTTCACACAGTGTATCCATGTCTATAACCTTCATTCTTGTTTATTATCCCTAAGTTACAAAAATGTTTTCAAAATCTTCTGCTGCAAGTGTTTTTTTTTTTTTTTTTTTGAAGAGATGTAAAAATTTACCTTTGCAGTCTGCAAGATGGCACCACTCTTTCTCCATGCTTTCTCCCGAACACTTCGACACATCAACTGTCTGACCCAAGTGATCTTTGCAAAGCCGTTCGCGTTTCTTTATACCAATATCACAGTATGTACTGCAGTTTGACCAGGGTTGCCATTCAGCCCAAGAATATCCTTGGATGAAGCAAAAAAGCGTGTTTAATGCTTTAGCACATGACAAAAATTTAGACTTGTCCAGATCGAAAGTATTTTCAGACGATAAATTAAAAGTTACTCAAAGCATGAAATTTGTTTCTGAAAGGGTAGAAAACATTGTGGGAAAAGGAGAAAATGCTTGTTACCAGCATTTTCTCCTTTTCCTACAATGTTTTCAAAAGTCTTCTTCTTTAGTGTCATTAAAACTCGGGATTGTGCGGTAAAGGGTTAACTCTTTACTAAACAACAAAATTTTAGACTTGTCCGAATCGAAAGCATTTGCACCACAAAATAAATAAGACTCAAAAATTGAATTTTGTTTAGGGATAGGTAGGAAACATTATCGTAAAAGAAGAAAATGCTGGTTACCAGCATTTTCTCCTTTTCCCACAATGTTTTCAAAAGTCTCCTCTCTCAGGGTTGTTAAAACTTGGGATTGTGTGGTAATGGGTTAAATGTCGTAAGTATACAATGAATAAGAAAAATAATTTTATACTATCAATGACTTAATTGATAATTCAAAGAAATTTCTTGATGCCTCATAACTGAATTGATCTTAAAAGTGCATGCTTAAATATTAAGTGAACTTCAACTTCTGTCCAAAAGTGATAGTGAATAAATAAATGAAAAGGTAAATAAATGAATCTATAGATCTTTAAATGAATAACCAAACATGAATATGTAATTTAACAAATTAAAAAACAAAATAAATTCAAAGAAAATAGACAGATAGATAAAAAAAAAATAAATAAATAAATAAATACCATGACAGGCTTGTTTTGGGCACTGAGCTTCCTGCATGCTTTTCCCTTCACATCGACCACCCTGGATTTTCAGTGCAGTATTATGACAAGAACGTGTACGGGACTTTTTACATGACCCAGATTCTTTCTTGCAGGGACTCCATTTGGTCCAGTCTAGCCACACATCATCTTGAAATAAATTTTTATTGATTCAAAGACCTCTTATTGTAACCCTTTACCACACACTCCCAAGGTTAAACAACCCTGAGAGAGAAGCCCTTGAAAACATTGTGTGAAAAGGAAAAATGCTTATGACCAGCATTCTGTCCTTTTCCCACAACGTTTTCTAATCTATCACTACAAGTCTCCTGATATGAGCCACATTTAAGTCTTTACCACACAATCCCAACTTTTAATGACCCTGAGACGGATGGCTTTTGAAAACCTTGTGGGAAAAGGAGAAAATGCTGGTAACCAGCATTTTCCCCTTCTTTCTCACAATGTTTTCTACCCTTCCCGGAACAAATTTCAATTTTTGAGTTGCATTTATTGTCGTCTGCAATTACTCTCAATCTGGATCAGTCTAAAATTTTGTCGTTTGGTAAATGGTTAAACTGTCGTCTGCAATGCTTTCAATTTGAGCAAGTCTAAACATTTTTTTTGTGGTACTTAAAGAGTTAAAAGGATGTTTCCAAAGTCATGTTCTACTACCTGGTTTGGAAGATGATGAAATGTTAGTTCAACTGGCTGAAGGCCAGCAAGTGTATGTCATGGCCCTGTGTTTGATGTGCATCCATCTGTCCCTCGGTGTGTCAAATTTTATTTAAAAAATCTTTTTCTCTGAAAGCATCCTTCAGATTTTGATGAAAATTCACAGAAAAGATCTTGCTATGATGCTTTTTAGAATTTCTATAAAGAATTTGACTCTGATTAAAACTCTGGTTGCCATGGATACAAAACTGAAAATAATTGAAAATAACCAAAATTCTTGTCCAAAACCATAAAGTCTAGGGCTACTAAATTTGGCAGGTAGCTTTATCTAATAGACCTCTATCACAAGTCGTCAAATTACAGCCCAGGGGGCGAAAATCGGCCCGCCCAAGGGTGTCACAAAATTAACATGGGCTTATAACAGTGTAGCACTTCGAATCAGTATGGGGGCTATGCTGTTTTCTGTATGAAAGTTTACAGCCATACAGACTTCGTATGATTTATGTCTCTGGCAATGCCAGTTAACTCTTTACCAAACGACAAAATCTTGGACTGACCAAATTCAAAGCATTTGAATACGACAAATTAAATGTTGCTAAAATGATGATTTCTCTGTCTGGAAGGATTAAAAACATTGTGGGAAAAGGAGAAAATTATGGTTACCAGCATTTTCTCCTTTTCCCACAATGTTTTCAAAAGGCTTTTTTCTCAGTGTTGTTAAAAGTCGGGATTGTGTGGTAAAGAGTTAAGTGCATGATACATTTATTTAAAAGGCAGTGGAGCAATACAGGGCCATGGTGATCCTCTTGTTACTTTCTGTCACAGATCAATAATTGCTACAGTTCAGCTTCACTAAACAATCCCATAATTTTACTGCCCTTGGGAAGAAGGCCTTTGAAAACATTTTGGGAGAAGGAGACAATAGTAGTAAACAGCATTTTCTTCTCTTCGCAAAAGTTTTCCTATCCTTTCAGTTAAAAGTCCAATCATTTAACCCCTTACCAAACAATGCCAGGTTTTCATGACCCTTGAAAAGAAGGCTTTTGAAAACATTGAGGGAAAAGGAGAAAATGCTGGTAACCAGCATTTTCTCCTTTTTCCGCAGTGTTTTCTACCCTATCATTGACAGAAATCATCATCTGAGCCACATTTGAAGTGGCGTCTGCATATGCATTCAATTTGCGCGTCTAAAATTTTGTCGTCTGGTAAAGGGTTAAGGGTTGATTGTTTTCATACCATTACAGTCCTTTACTTTACAAATGCCGACATCTTTGTTATTGCCGACACAATTATGTGTAGCATTAGCCATACAGTTCCTTTGTCTCCACTGAACTCCTGTGCCACACGTTGCACTACATTCACCCCAGTCAGCCCAAGCTGACCATTGCTGTAATGGAAAAGAGAAAGGTCATCCTACGTTTACACCATGTTTACGGCAGCCCCTTTTCTGACAACGGTGGGCAAAACAAGATTGACGTAATACAACACAGAGGAATGGGATAAGCAAACTTGATCATATCGTAACTTATCAGCATACATGTAACAATCCGTAACAAGACTCAGAGACAATCCATGTTTGGATGTGGAAGCTCTTTTTTCACAGGTATCAATCAGGCCGTCGTAGAACATGATCAATCCGTTCTGCTACAATCTGTTAGGTTTCTCATCAGCACCAGGACTGCCGCGGAAGTTTTTTTTACAGTCAAAAATATGCCACAGCAACCCCAGCGATCACAGTCTGACAAGTTTGCTCATCCCGTTCCTCTGCGTTGTATTACGTCAATTCCGTTTTGTCCACAGTTGTCAGAAACGTGGCTGCCGTGAACATGGTGTAAACATATAGGGTTCCCTCAACGGCTTGTCATGGATACCATGAGATATGGTAAAGAGACCTAACTAATTTGGTAAATTGAGAAAAAACATACAAAATCTCATGGCACACCATGTTTCGGACAAACGGGGCTGTCGTGGCTGCCGGGGACATGGTTTAACCCTTTACTAAACAATCACGGGTTTTTACAACCCTGGAAAGAAAGCCTTTTGAAAACATTGTGGGAAAAAAAGAAAATGCTGGTAACCAGCATTTTCTCTTTTTCCCCCACAATGTTTTCTAACCTTTCACAGACAAATTCCAGTATTTCTGCCACATTTGATTTGGACCAGTCTAAAGTTTTGTCGTTTGGTAAAGACTTAAACGTTGTGTCACCAGAATATTTTACCCTTTACCGAACATTTCTAAGTTTTCACAAACCTGAGGATGAAGGATTTTGAAAGCAATACAGGAAGAGGAGAAAATGCTGGTGACCAGCATTTTCTCCTACTCTCACAATGTTTTCCATCCTATCTACACACAAAATCTTGAGTTTATCAGTCATATCTAACAGTCTGCAAATACTTTCAATTTGGACAAGTCTAAAATTTTGCTGTCTGGTAAAGAGTTAATAAATTCTATGAATTATGGTATTTTATTTGCTTTGTACCAGTACAGGATTGAAAACATTGTGGGAGGAGCAGATACTTCTGGTTACCAGTATTTTCTTCCTTTCTCAGAATGTTTTCTACCTGTATAAAGACAGATTCCAACATTTAGGCCACATTTTTTGTTGTTTGCAGATGTTTACAGATAGAGCAAGTCCAAAATTTTTCCATCTGGGAAAGAGTAAAAGTAGCATGCAACAAGATTTGAGCAGTTCTCTAGCAAAAGGGGATTTAATTAATCTCTGTGATGCATTTATATCATATATGCAAGTCATCACATAATTATGGATCACATAATATCAATTTTGTCCAACAACCTAATGGGTCATGACATAGACTGGTCCTTTGATATATGCAGAAAATTGACCAATAGCAAAAAGGTTTTACCCAGGTAAGCCTACATGTACTCCACAGGCTGACATGGGTCGATACTTTTTTGCAAATGCATTAAACACCCTTTTCACAAAGCATGGCTCTTTACGTTTTTCGGGAAAATCTGATCCCTTAGGCTGCTAAGCGTGACTCAGTGGCCTCTAACAGACAGTGTAGATCAAGATCAGACTGCACAGAACATGCAGTCTGATCTTGGATCCACATTGTCTGATAAGGAGTTTTTATCCCAAAAAGATAACCTTGAAATTCAGGCTTTTACAATTGGCTTGAAAGCTTTAAAGGTCTACGGCCTCTAATTCTCATATTAAAAGACAGCAGCTACCGAGATTGGCTGAATAGCCTTTATGAAATGTCAATGTTACACCATATTTACCGATGAGTTAGTGAGTCTACGGCCCCCTAACTCTCATATTAAAAGATGGAAGCTGCTGAGATTGGCCGAATAGCCTTAACGAAAACGTCCATGTTACACGATATTTACCGATGAGTTAGGGGTCGTAATCCTTAAAGGGTAACTCTAGACCAAAATTTTTATTTCAAAATCGGATAAAACTATACTAGAGTATGTTTACAAAAAAAAATCTTAGCGTTCTGTGATGCTTACTTCACGAGATATAGACGTTTAAACTTCGGATTTTCACCTGTCTGAAAGTTGCTAATTGAAAAAATTGTGACTTCCGGTAGTCTGCCGTGACGTCACAAGTGTGAGAAGATACGGTCGCTATATATAAACTAACGCAGAAAACTGAGAAAACTGCATGAAATTTGTAAAGATATAAATCGCTTTATCACGTTTCAATCACTTGTCTACTGCAGAATTTCAATCTCAATCCCTCTTACATCTTACTACAATCATAGGAAAGAAATCTTAAGAAATCTTAAATGAATTAGCCTAGTGAAGATAGTACTTATGAAAAGGAAAAGTTATTCTTCTAATTGGGAACAAAACTATTTTGAAATTCATTTCTGCAAGTTATTTCAATTATAGCACTGTCTCATCAACGAATTTTGATAGATAAATATTAAAAAAAAGAAATAATAACTCAAGATAGTTGAATTATGCCAAAAGTCTATTCTACTATGTGGTAGAAGTAAGAGGGAACGTTGCAATGTGTAAAGGAAATCATTCGAGTACAGTTCTAAGGCTGTTTCTATCAAATACCGTCGATCACTGAACGGTCTACACATCCTTTGCAGTCTGATCTTGATCTACACTGTCGATGTCAGCATTTCACATGTCTCCTTCAGCTTGGGAAGAATTAAAAGCCTTGATCTACTGTAGAAATCGAGTGTAGGACAAAAGCCCACTAGGACAAAAATGTAGAGGCTTAATTAACCCTTTACCACACAAATCCAAGTTTTAACAACCCTGAGACGTTGGCCTTTTGAAAACATTGTGAGAAAAGGAGAAAATGCTGTTAACCAGCATTTTCTCACAATGCTTTCTACCCTATCAAAGAAAAATTGCACAATTTGAGCAACATTGCAATTGTTGTCTGCAAATGCTTTCAATTTGGCCCAGTCTACAAGTTTGTCGTTTGGTAAAAAGTTAAGGGTAACAAATCTGATATTTCTAATTCACAATGCAGAGTTTTCTATAAAACAAAGATATAATAACATACATGTAGAAAACATCAGCTGGTCAAAATCGTTGGACTATAATTTTGAAAGTTGCAGGTTCAAATCCTGGCAAGGACAAGTAATTTTTGTGGTATTTTCTAAGTCGTTAACGAAAAAAAAAGAGTAAGCAGTCAAATAAAAAATCATGATTTTTCCTTATTTTCTTACATTTTATTTAAAACTTTTGTTATAAAAATCTAAGTTAATGCAGCTTCTTTAGCAAACAATTCCATGTCTTAGGATTTTAAAAGAATTTGTTTTCTCAACTATCAGCATGAAGGAAGCTTTTGAAAACAGAGGAAAAGGAGGAAAAGTTGGTGGTCATTTTCACCATCTCTCATGTTTGAAAACTTTCGAAAGAATCAATAAATACATTAAATACAAAAACCATAAATTGCCACATTTGTTGTCTGCAAATGCTTCAATAATGGTTATATGCATATTACATTTTTCCCACAATGTTTTCAAAAGCTCTTTTTCCTCAGGGTTGTTAAAACACAAAATTGTTTGATATAAGGTAATCAAAATATGACATTACGTTAATTCCAAAATACCAAGCACTTACCATTTGCAATCTACTGGCTGAAGGGGATGAGTGCGAATTTTTAGCCGTGTAATGTCCAACCAAGGTACTGACGACAAAAAGTACAAGGACCACAATCAGTATAACGGTCACTATAATAATCAAATTTCGTCTCTTTATCGCCAGTAATTTATCCTTGAAGCTCCTCTCCATTTGTGTATTGCCGCTGTCGTTCCTATTGTCCCCTGAAACAGCTAGCTCAGGCTCTTCATTAATTAGCTGATTTTCCCCCTCTGAGAGCTTCTTAAACCTCCCGCCGTTGTTAGCCATAATTAAAGAATTCGGACGCTAACTAAGGTCAGCTTGTATCACAAACAATTGGATCAGCCTTGCAAAATATCTAAAATTAACTGCAGTTACATACAAGAACAAAACACTTCAAGCTTTAAGTGGATCCCAAAACTTTCACCTTTGCCCAAATCCATCCCTTCTTGACATGATTTCATACAGCTGTGAGAGATATATAGGATCTGACATGAGTTGGTGTTTGAGATACATGTGCAATTTCATTAAACAAGTCTAGGAAAAATGTTATTAAGCCAGCCTTTGGCGAGTGTAATAACATTTTTTCTTGACAAGTTTAATGAAATTTTGACACAAATGCCAAAGAATGTCAGATCCTTTTTATCACATAACAATACATTGTATTTCACAAATTATACATCAGAAGATGCAAAACCATCTATAGATGCACCCACAGTAATATCCATAAATCCCATTCACTTCTATGAAATACGCACCAAATGACGTCAAAAATAAAGTCACACAATTGTGATACAAACGTGTATTACATAAGAAAATTCGTCATGGGTATATTACACTGAAAACAAGGCAGGTTATGTGATAAAAACTGGTGACAGTTTCTTATTTGCAAATACATCTCATTCTTTTCCTTCTGCACATCCCAATGGAATTTCTCATTGCATTTTGTCAGTGAATTAAATTTTGTATTGCAGACATCAGACTAGGCAAACAAATATATGATTGTTTACCTTGTGTCTTAACCCTTTACCCACAACCCCAAGTTTTAATGATCCTAAGCATTAACCTTTCACCAGACGACAAAATGTTAGTCTTGTCCAAATTGAAAGCATTTGCAGACGACAATTTAAATGTGGCTCAAATGGCGCAATATTTCATTGGTAGGGTAGAAAACCTTGTGGGAAAAGGAGTAAATGCTGGTTACCAGCATTTTCTCCTTTTCCTACTATGTTTTCAAATGGCTTCTTTCTTAGGGTTGTTAAACGTCAGCATTGTGTGGTAAAGGGGTTAAGGACTGGCCCCCAAGTTCCATATGCTACAAACTGCACATGCTACCAGGGTTTGGCGCTTTCAACATGTACATGTCTATACTTCTTTTGTCTTGTAAAGACTTGAAATCAAGCATAACAAAAGTTTCAGTCGAGAAGCTCTTTGGTGACTTAACCCTTTACCAAACGACAAGATTTTAGAATGGTCCAAATTGAAAGCATTTGCAGACGTCAAAATTAATGTGACTGAAAAATTGAAATTTGTTTTTGGAAGGATAGAAAACATTGTGGGTAAAGGAGAAAATGCTGGTTACCAGCATTTTCTCCTTTTCCCACAATGTTTTCGAAAGGCTTCTTTTTCAGGGTCGTTAAAAGTCGGGATTGTGTGGTAATGAGTTAAAGCTTTTCTACGAAAGCCTATAAGAGTCAAAATAAGGTTAAAGTGTTTTTCAAAAACATGTAATAATGTGAATTTAAAGCAGGTAATAACGCGAAAAAAGTCACACTAATGCGAAAAATCTCGTAATAATGTGTTTTAAAACATGTAATAACATGTTAAATGTTGTAGTGAAGCTTTATGACATGTTTCAAATTTATGTTTTAACGAGATTTTTTGCATTACTACGACTTTTAAACACATTATTACGTGTTTTAAAACACATTGTTACGAGATTTTTACACGTTAGTGCGACTTCCTTGCGTTATAACGTGTTTTAAATTCACGTAATTACGTGATTTGGAAAAAACATTTTACTTTCATTTTGACCCTTGTAGGCTTTCATACTTTTCCAACTTCTACAGACAACTTTTTTTTTCTATCTTGCAATGGGCTACTATTTAAAACAGTGTTGAAAAAGGTGACATTACTCTTTCTGAGCAATTTCTCAATTTCCCAGAATGCTTTCTAATATATTCAACCATAATTCTTGACAATAACCTCTCTTTTACAGAGACTTACACAAAGTCCTAGTAGCAGTGGTGGCCCTGGTTCGAATCCTAAGCTTGGCCAAGTTCTTTCCAAGAATTGATATAGTCTTTGCCATAGGATTCATTCCTCTCTCACTGTTGATCATTGTTTTTACAATGGTTATGCGGGAAAGCAGCCAGTGGCTTGGGAAGAATTTGTGCCAAGTACTGTTAAAAGAAACTCCAAAAAAGCATATATAGGTGCACTGGCCAACTTGATATAACTGAAATAATGTTGAAAACAGTTATAAACACCATACAGTCAATCAATCAATCACAAAGACTTTTATAAAGATGTCAGCTGCAAACTCTTTATGGTTTGAAAAGAGAACAGCATGTTTTTTTTTTACAATGGTCGAAAAAACAAGCTTTGTTCTTGACCTAATTGAGGGTCTCTTTGAGCACAAACACTTCTCTTAGCCCTTTACAACTCAATCCCAACTTTTAACGACCCTGAGTAAAGAGGCCTATTGAAAACATTGTGGAAAAAGAAGAAAATGCTGGTAAACAGCATTTTCTCCTTTTCCCACAATGTTTTCTAGCCTATCATACAAAAGTCACATAATTTGAGCTAATTGCTTCAATTTCGACGGGGTATAAGTTTTTGTCGTGTGGTAAAGGGTTAATTGGGCCCCACTTTTAACCCTTTATCAAACAATCCTTTGTGTTAATGACCCTTGGGAAGTCGGCCCCTAGGAAAATGGAGAAAATTCTTGAATCTAGCATTGTTCCCACCTTAACCCACAACTTTTTTTACCATTTTAAAGGTAAAGCCAGTCATTGCAGCCACATTTGTTTTGTCATGCTTTTAAGATGGACAAAGTCTAACATTCTGTTGTTAAGCACAAAGTTATTTGGAAGCCACTTTAAAGATCAACCTTCAACCTCATAATGCTGGTATTGCGCAATCTGTGAAAATATCAGACAAAATGCAACAATCCCATGTTGCTCATTATCTTTTTATTAACATGGATGTGAGCCAGCCATGCATGCTCTTTGAATAGGAGGTTTAATGCATGTGTAAAAACTATACACACAGGTCAATTTTCTGCATGTCAAAGGACGATTCTACTTCAGGATTCAGCTGGTTGTTTGGCAAAATGGATTTTTATGGATCCATTATAATGTGATAATTTGTTTTGTATAATTCATCAATGATCTAGATGCATTAGGCTCCTTTTGCCAGATCATGGCACGCATGTTTTTAACTTGTCACACAATTTACAACAGTAAATTTAGCCATATTTCAGCACAGGTCACTTCCTGGCTTTCCTAGATTTCAACAGATCTATGTTGGGGCTCTAGAGTGTTTCATCAAAAAACAACTGTAGTTGACAAACAAACCCTGCCAGTGGGGACTGAACCACACTTTTTTGATAACAAGTCTAACATCTCTACCATTGAGCCAAAAACAAGTCTAACATCTCTACCATTGAGCCAAAAAGACCCGTCCTGCCCCCCCCCCCCCTTTTTAGTCAGGGATCGTATATACAAGTGTATATACGATCCCTGTTTTAGTTTACCTCTTTTCCAAACGACAAAATTTTAGCCTTGTCCGAATTGAAAGTATTTGCAGACGACAAATTAAATGTTACTGAAAACGTAAAATTTGTCTTTCATAGTGGAGAAAACATTGTGGGAAAAGGAGAAAATGCTGGTTACCAGCATTTTCTCCTTTTCCCACAATGTTTTCAAAAGCCTTCTTTCTCGTTAAAAATTGGCATTGTGTGGTAAAGTTTAAAGTTGCCATTGCCATTGATATTCATGGTCAAAAACAATAGTTACAAAGAGAAAACAAATCTTACCAGCTGGATTGCTTTAGTCTTTAACAAAAACGATCGATTATTAAGCACACTTACAGTAGATTTATAGGTCTTAATTCTATTCTGTTCTGTTTCAGATGTTTAGCTTAAAAGGCAACTTATCTTAATCAAATCAACTTTTGATTTTGCATATTTAAGTGGATAAGCACACCTGTCATTTCAAAAGGTTTGTCGGTAAACTGTTAATTTGATAGGATGTCTGTTTGATTGCAAACCCAAACTGCCACTCTAATCCACTTGACCACCCGTTGTCTCAGTATATCATAAGATAAAACAAACTACCGTCAATGATGTTAACAAGTTTGTTAATTGATAAGAGCCTTAACACATTTTTTAATTAATCAAACAGCAAGTTTCCCTTAACCTGAAATTGAAACTTTTCTGTTGAATCAGACAAACTATGCATATTCGTAACGCATGTTATTCGGTGTAATTTATTAACGAATGCAATGTTGAGAAGGCTTTACTAGCCTCACAAAAACAATAGACATTTTAATTCCATTATTCTTTGGCAAACTGAGATTTGTTTAAGCATTTCATTCTTTCTTATTGAAGTTTTAACTCTTTACCAAACGACAAAATGTTAGACTGGTCCATATTGAAAGCATTATTTTGCAGACGACAAATTAAAAGTGTCTCGATTTATGAAATTTGTCTCTGAAGGGGTAGAAAACCTTGTGGGAAAAGGAGAAAATGCTGGTTACCAGCATTTTCTCTTTTTCCCACAAGGTTTTCAAAGGCTGTCCTTCCCAGGGCCGTAAAAACCAGGGCTTGTTTGGTAAAGAGTTAAACTTTGCCGAAACATGTCAATCTATTGCACTGTCCCTAGCCCCAAAAATTCAGACTTTTTGTACTTATCTTTAATTGTGTAAATTAGTCAAAGCATCTCCAAAGTTAATGAGTAAGCAGGTTGAACTTACCACCTCGGATCCATGTATTCTGGTAACCCAATATTTTGTTCTTTTACCATAATGTTTTCAAAAGCCTATCTTTTAAGGGTCTGTATTAAAGGGTTAAGTAAAATAAAAGTGGGAGGTAGCTATCCAACAGACCTTGTTGGTAATTAAAACAGGAATTTTCTTCTTACATGGGTTTTTTCTATGCCCTTTTTTTTAAATCTTTCATTCATTTATATATACCTTTGTGCATACATTACGATTCTTATTGATCCATAATGGATTAAACTGTTCACGTGGTCTTCGACATAATTTTATCCACCGAAGACATTTTTCAAAATAGGTTTTCGGCTTTGGAAATGGGACGAATTTAACTCTCCCTTGCAGTCTATCAGGATAATGATTATTGATGTCAAATAATCCGTAACTACACCTTTTGACCAATTCACAGATTTTTATTGATCGATAACGCAACTGCTGCTTTGATAATTAAATAGATATGATCAAATTATCACATTTTTATAAGAAATTGTGTCTAACCTCTTTGTTTACATGACGCCCTGTGCTGCGTCTTGATTGGGCTGATAAGACCTGTCAATCAAAATCAGCAGAAAGGTCAATTATTACAATGGGACATTGTGAACAAAGTACAAATAAGGAACAAAAATTGATGCAAAGCATCAAGGTCGCTGTAAATTATAAGACTTATAATCAACTGGCTAATAAGTAAAAACACTACAAGCCAAACATTACTATACTTGGCCAACTGTTTCAAACAAGAAGACATACAAAATTTTTTCTATAAAATCCTATGAGAAAGATATGACCCCTGGGCAAAGCCATTTTTAACAACAAAACTACAACCACTTGAATCCTGGTGGCGGTCCATTTGATAAAGCCCCATACAAAAAAAGAATCTAGAATGTGTGGTTACAGACAAGAAAATTTACAAAGTTTCTTCAATAAAAGGCCCTGTAAAACATTAGGCCCTGAGACAGGGCTAAATTTAGTAGTCCTAGGTCTTATGGTTGGTGACAAGAAGATTTATAGTTTTCACTATATAAGCCCATGTAAAACTTGTGACCCCGAAGGTGGGGCCAAACTTGACCCAGCGGCTATAATTTGGGCCCTCTTGGTAGAGGCCCACTAGATAAAGCTACATGCAAGATTTGGTAGCCCTAGGCCTTATGGCCAGATACAAGTAGATTTTTAAATTTTTCCCTATATAAGTCCATGTAAAACTTGTGACCCCCGGGCCAGGGCCAAATTTGACACCAAGGCTATAATTTTGGCACCCTTGGTAGAGGTCCACTAGGTAAAAAACTACACGCAAAATCTGGTAGCCCTAAGCCTTATGGCTAGGTGTGTGAAGTTTTTTAAAGTTTTCCCTACATAAGCCCATAAAAAAACTTGTAACCCCCAGAGGTGGGGCCAAATTTGACCCCAGGGTTGTAATTTGGGTACACTTGGTAGATGGCCACTTAATAAAACTTCATGCCAAATTTGGTAGCCCTAGGCCCTGTGGCTAGGTACCACAAGAGTTTTAAAGTTTTCCCTATATAAGCCCACATAAAACTAGATAAAGCTATATGCCAAATTTGGTAGCCCTAGGCCTCATGGTTTCAGACAAGATTTTCAATATTTTTCAGTTTTGTTGCCATGGCAACCACAGTTTTTGAAGGAATCAAATTCTTTCAAGAAATTCTAAAGAGGACTATGGCAGGATCATTTCTGTGAAGTTTCATCAAAATTGGATGGGTAGTTTCATAGAAGGAGATGTTTGAAACAAAAGTTAACTCACTGACGGACGTACGCACGGACCGACGGATGAATGACAGACACCGGGCCATGACATAAGCCCGCTTGCTTTCGGCCAGTGGAGCTAAAAATTTGTCGCAATGACTACCATTTATATCAAAATGCTGTACTGAAATTGAACCTTTTTTAACTCTACCCACAGGACCAAATTTTAGACTCGTCTTAATCGAGGGTACTTGCAAAGGACAAATCACATGCCAATAAAATGATTGAATCTGCTTTTGAAAATTGGCAAAACATTGTTGGAAAAGGGGATAATGCTAGTAAACAAAAGGCCTCTTTCCCTGTGTCGTTAAAACTTTTGTGTGATGGAGAGTTAGAGGTATTTTCCACATTTTTTTTCAGTAAGTGATAATGTGATTGCTCAGTTTCAAAGACCAAAGTTCAGTTGAAACCATTTGAGCCATGCTCTGTGAAAAGGGGACTTAACGCATCTGCGAAAAGTATTGAACCAGGTCAGCCTGCGCAGTCCGCGCAGGCTGACCTGGGCCAAAACTTTTCGCTATTGGTCCATTTTCTGCACGTCCAAGGACCAATCTACTTCATGATTCAATCAGTTGTTAGACAAGATGGATTCTCTTGATCCATAATTATGTGATGACTTGCTTGGTATCATGGATCACGGAAATGCATTTAGCTCCCTTTCACCAGAACATGGCTCATCTGTCTTGAGAATAACACATCTTTTTTTACTAAATATAAAACTTCTAGACTTCTATGAAAGCATTTGCAGATGAGAGAATAGAAAAAATTCAAATTAAGGGATTTGTAAATGAAAGAAAATAATCATTGTTGAAATCATAAAACTGTTGGTTACCAGCATTTTCTAATTTTCCCACAATGTTTTCAAAACCCCATTTCTGAAGAGTCAATAACAAGCACTGGATTGTTAGGCGAGAGGTTATCTCTTTACCACATGACAAAATTTAAGACTGGTCCAAATTGAAAGCAGTTGGTAGAAGGCAAATACAAAATGCCCAAAATGAAAAAAAAAAGTCCTTGATTGGATAGAAAACATTGTGGGAAAAGTAGAAAATGCTGGTTACCAGAACTTTCTCCTTTTCCCACAATATTTTCGAAAGATTTCTTCCTCAGGGTCGTTCAAACATGGGACTGTGTGGTGAAGGATTAAAAAGAATCTTGCGGGATCAAAATGATACAAGCCATGCTCTGGCAAAAGGGGGCTTTAGGCAATCCTTCCCCCGAAGCCTCTGGTCAACATGGCATAAAATTTTTTGTTGTCAGATTATTACGATTTTATAGTGATTCAATAATTCTTCACAGTTTTAACGTTCCAGAATTTCTTTAAATGTCTATCTAAAGATTTTTTGTTCATACTTTTTATGATACTTTTTTTATACGAGGAGGTAATAATAATATCCCCTTGAATTGAGGATATAGTGATTTTAGAATTGTAAACGATAATTCTAAGGTGAAACCCCAAAAACTGGCTTGGTTAAGCTGCTACGAGAATGATGATTTTTACTGATATCATATTTTCTAGGGTAACTTTATAGTGGAAATAGAAAGATGTTCAACTTCAAGGTAGGAATACCTTAATGTATCTCCATAATACTTTATACCAAGCAAGACATCACATAATTACGAATCTATAAAATCCATTTTGTCTAACAACCAATTAAATCAGGAGGCACACTGGTTCTTTGCCAAGCAGGAAAATTACCGAAAGGCAAAATGTTTCGGCCCAGGTCAGCCTGCGTGGACCGCGCGGGCTGACCTGGGTCAATCCTTTTTGCAGATGCATTAAGCCCCCTTTTGACAGAGGATGGCTCATAATATATTCTATAAGAATGTCTTTAACCCTTTACCACACATTCCCAAGTTTTAACGACCCTGGGAAACTGGGCAACTGAAAACATTGTGGGAAAAGGAGAAAATGCTGGTAACCAGCATTTTCTCCTTTTCCCACAATGTTTTCTTACCTTTCAGAAACAAATCCAATAATTTGAGTCACATCTCAATAAAATTATTGTTGTCTGCAAATGCTTTCAATTTGGAGCAGTCTAAAATTTTATCATTTTGTAAAGAGTTAAAGGCGTCTGCCGCAACTTTGACTGAGGAAGTTGTCATATTATTGGTCAACAGTACAGATCAAAAGTTCGGTAAAGTCAAGATGTCTTAAGAACTATCTATCTCTTTTCCCAAATAACAATTTTTAACCCTTATCCCGCTATATAAGTGAAAATGAAATTTTCAAACCAACAGTAAAAACCCAGATTTTGCTACTTCAAAGGAATTTTTTCGAAAATATATCTCCTTATTGGACAGTGTAGATCCAAGATCAGATTGCACATTCTGTGCAGCCCGATCTTAATCTATACTGTCCACAAAAGGTTCTGGAGTCAGACTTAACAGCATAAGGGTTAGGACACGTCTTAATTGAAACCATTTGCAGACAATAAAATAAATAGAGCTCAAAAATACTAGTATTTAAAAGGTACCGAGCCCAGGTAGCTCAGACGATAGCGTACAGGACATGAGAATAGGGGGTCGCTGGTGCGATCCCCTGCTCTGCCAATTTCTTTCCGAGGATTGGTGATAGTCATTGCGACTGGATTTATTCCTCTCTCACCGCTGACCATTGTCTCCATGATGGTTATGTGGGAAAGCAACCTGTGTTTGGAAAGAAAATTGTGCAGATTACTTGTAAAAGAGACTCCAGGGAAGCATGGATAGAAGCACTGGTTGCCACAATATAACTGAAATAATGTTGAAAAGGGCATTTAAAACCAAACAATCAATCAATACATTTAATGGGCAGAAAGGGAAGAGGAGAACATGCTGGTCACCTACATCTTTTTTCCACAATGTTTTCATTAGCTTTATTTCCAGCATTTTCTCCTTTTCCCTCAATGTTTTCAAAGCTTATTTCTTAGGATTGTAATACACATGGTTCTGCTGGGTAAAGGATTAGGAATCCTTTAACCCTATATTCCTAAATCCCATGTTTTCACAACCCTGAGAAAAATGTCTTCCGAAAACATTGTGGAAAAAGGAGAAAATGCTAGAAAATCAACCAGTACATGTATTTTCTTCTCTTTTTTCCACCATGTTTTCTACCCTTTACAGATAACTCTCATCTTTTGAGCCACATTTGATTTATGCTTTCCATTTGGACTGGGCGTTTTATAGAGGGTAAGTGGAAATAGACCAAAATCCAACTTTATGAGCACCTCTTGACTCTGATGATAATTGTAAAATACTTTACCAAAGTCCAAGTTTGCAACAGGCAGAACAAACAACGGTTTTCCATACAATTCCAAATTTAAACAACCCTGAGGAAGAAGCTTTGAAAACATTGAGGGAAAAGGAGAAAATGCTGGAAACCAGCATTTTCTCCTTTTCCCACAATGTTTTCTTCCCTATCAACGACAAATTCCATCATATGAGCCAAAATTTAATAGTCATCTGCAAATGCTTTTAATTTGGACAAGCCCAAAATTTTGTTGTGTGATAAAGAATTAAACCCTGGAACGCTGGTGACAGTTTCAAGTGCATGTACAGCTACCATGCCTAGATAGTGATCAGACTATGAGGAAAGTGCAGTCTGATCTTGAACCTACACAATCTAGTACTTTATTTAGTTGAGCTCTTTATTACACATCAAAAATGTTGACCTGCAAAAATTGAAAACATCTGCAGATGGCAATTCAAATTTTGGCTCAAATGATGAAATTTTTCTTTGATAGGAAAGAAAACATTGTGAAAAAAGGAGAAAATGCTGGTTACCAGCACTTTCTCCTTTTCCCACATTGTTTTCTATAGGCTTTTTCCTCAGGGACATTTAACTCTAAGGCTGCTAAGCGTGACTCACTGACCTTTTGCAGACAGCAGAGATCAAGATCAGACTGCACAGAATGTGCAATCTGATCTTTGATCTACACTGTCCAAATAGGAGATATTTTTCTCCAAAACCAGTAAACAGGCTGTGTTGTGGATATTTCCCAAGGTTGACCCTGGTCATCATGGATTCGAACCTGGAACCTTTGACATAAAAGACCAATGCTGTGCCCCTACACCACTTTCTTCCACAATTGAAAAAATGCTAGATGGAAAACCCTTTACCACACAATCCCGACTTTCAACAACCCTGATGAAAAAGGCTATAGAAAACATTGTGGGAAAAGGTAACCAGCATTTTCTTCCTTTCCCACAATGTTTCCTTCCCTATCAAAGACAGAAATCATCATTTTAGCATCATTTAATATGTCATCTGCTAATGCTTTCAATTTGCTTGTATCCAAAATTTTGACATTTGGTAAAGAGTTGAAAGTTCACCAGTTAGGCTATTTTCTGCATACTGCATTCAGTAACTGCAGTTAACTGTTACCAAACAACAGTATTTGGGACTTGTCAAAATTGAAAGCATTTGCAGAGAATATGTTATTTTGACATTGAACGATTCTTTATAATTGGATTTCAAACAACCACTAGCTGCCTTCCTACATAAATACATTGGAAATAATATTAAAGTGGTTAGACAGAAATAAATTCCCTCATGTTTACTTTTTATCAAACTTTAAAATGAGCTTTTTCCAACAATGACTGAATTACATACAGCAATTATTTGCTTACACGCAAACAAGGTTTACAGAATGACAAGTAGTAGGAAAGAAATAAATTCCGTTGTGTTTAAGACATCCTTATATTATATTTCATGTGTCTATTTTTAGAAATGTTATGGGTAAAGAAACGTCGTAATTTAAGCTGGGGGGAATTATTTCCCCGTCACAGTGAATATTTTCCTCCTGACGAAAATCTGGAACTACTTTTTTAAGTTTTTTAAGTTTTTAAGTTTTAAAAGTGGCATTCGTTGACAAAATAATCAGAGGAAACATAATATATAATTCACTTCATCAGCTTGTGGTTAATATGGGGAAATATTTGCCTCAAAAGGGAAAGGTCCGCGAAAATAACTCGTGCCTTATGGCACTCGTTATTTTCGCATACCTTTCCCTTTTTCGGCAAATATTTCCCCATATTAACCACAAGCTGATGAAATAAACTCTATTTCTGATCCTGGAGCCAAGCCCCCATAGGACAGTCAATAGCCTACAGGACAGGGGTCACTTGTTCAAATCCCAAACTTGGCTAATTTCTTTCCAAGGTTGACAATAGTCATTGCGACAGGATTCATTCTTCTCTCACCACTGACTGTTATTTCGATGATGGAAGTGGGACAGCAGCCAGCGGCTTAGGAAGAACATTAGGCAATATAATGGTAACAGAACCTCCAGGAAAGCACAAATAGGTGCAATGGCCTCCTAGATATAACTGAAACAATGTTGAAAAGAGCAGTAAACACCATACAATCAATAAATCCAATATTCTGGACCCTGGAAAAGAGTTTTGGCTCCAATCACAGGATTAGATATATCCACTAGTTGCTTTCCTAGATAAACGGAGTGGAAAAAATGTCAAGTTTCGAAATATTCTGTAAACATCCTAACCCAAAAGGTCAATAAAAGGGATCAGAAGTCAGTCATACAGAAATACTCTTTTCCCATTTAACCCTTTCTCAAACAATCCAGCATTTTCACAACGGTGATAAAGAAAGCTTTAGAAAACATTGTGAGAAAAGGAGAAAATGCTGATAACAGCATTTTCTCCTTTTCCCACCATGTTTTGTGCCGAAATAAAAGTCAAATCTCAAGATTTGGGTTGTCTTTAATTCGTTGTTTGTAAATGCTTTCGATTCGGACAATTTTAAAATTTAGTTGTTTTGGTGAAGAGTTATGGAATGGGAGAAAAATTCTGTCATGTCAACTTTTATTGATCATTGAAGAGGTTCGGCCAAATCAAAATTCCTAGTTCTCAATAACTCTAATACTACATGTTATAAAATAGCTACCAGGACTTAGCACATCAGTGTATCAAGACTGACCAACCATTTTAAAGAATTTTTTTTTTTTTTATTTCTTACAACAAATCCAGTACAAAAAATACAAAAACGTCATAAATACATGAAAACTTTATGAAAGCACTGTTATATTCTGTTGCAAAACTAATAATGAAAAATATCCTTTACAACAGAAAACAAATTTAGACCTAGTTGGAAAAGATATGCAGAAAAAAAAAATGCACCTCAATTGATTGCTTATGTCTTTGAAAAAAAAAAAAAAATCATTGTTGGAAAAGGAGAAAATGCTGGTTACCAGCATTTTCTCCTTTTCCCACGACGTATTTGAAACGAGTCTTTCTACTCTTCCCACAATGTTTTTGAAAGCAGTCTTTCTTGGGGTCGTTAAAACAAGGAATTGGTCTGTAAAGTGTTCACCCTTTATCAAACCGTCTTGCAAGCGGCGTGTTTCCTTTTTCCCACCATGTGCCCCACCCTGTCAAAGACAAATCCTCAATAAATTTGTCATCTGACAATGCAATTGTGCCATGCTCTCTGAAAAAAGGGATTTAATTCATCTTCAAGAAAGTATCAACCCAGGTCAGCCTGAGCAGTCCAGGGAGGCTGACATGGATTTGTTATAGGTCAATTTTCTACATGTGTTACGGTAGACCACTCCTTCATGCATGGCTTCGTCCCGATTTAAATACAATACCTGACAACTGCGTTAGGGAGATGTCTCTTTAGCTCGGTGGTTATGGTATTGGCCTTTCGTCCGGGCTTTCTAAGGTTCGAATCCTGCCCAGTCTCTGTATTTCAGCCATGCATTTGTTCATTTGTTTCTTTGTTGCGGACTTCGTTCGTAAGACATGTCAAAGGATAAGTCTACATCATGATTCAGTCGGTTGACAGACAAAATAGCTTTCATGGATTCATAATCATGTAATGACTTGCTTTGTATAAATCACAGAGAGCCATTCATTCCAATTTACCAGAGCTCCACTCATTTAATTTGGCAAGTGTGGCATTCAGTCATCTGGTACCGTTTTTTCCAGACAATAGGCCACACTGTACAGGTGGCACCCTGTCATTCTAACCATTTTAAAAATAGAAAAATCGCATAGGCCACTCCGGCACATAGGCCGATAAGCTTGGATAATGTACCCTTCAGATAAATGTACTGGTATAATTATGCATTTTAATAAACACATGAAAAAAATTTATCCATTCTTTTTTGTATTTGTTTGATTCCAATGGAGTGATTTCCCCTTCTTGAGATCAAACCACTCAGAGACTTGAGTTTGTTATCATTCGTTTATCCCTTGTTTGATGTTTTAAGGAATTTCAAAATTGTCCAAGTGTCACTTCGATCGATTAATTGACGGTAAACAGCAAATAATGTCTTAAATTACATTCGCAGTTAACCACCGATTGGTAGCAATTGACATCATCAATCAAAAGGTGTGAAATTCAACGTTGGTCACGAATTTTAACACATTCTTAAGTTTGCAAGCGGATTAATTCATCTACCAACTAGAGGTATTAGTGTTAAAAAAATACTTTAGGGGCCTGAACCAAAATGGCGCCCACATGGGGAATCATACACTAGTTTTAAATTATTTTTAATTTTACCAGCCTCTCTAGAAGATCATTGGAAAAATAAAAACTAACACATTAGCCGCTTCTTTTAATAGGCTGCACCCTTGAAAATTTCCATATTTTTAACAGATAGGCCGCGGCCTGTTTTTCAGAAAATATGATATAGAGTTAACTCCAGTTATTTGACTATGGACATGATATCATGTAGCCAATAACCTACATTGACAAAGTTTTGATTAATCCTTTCCCAAACAACAAATTTTGGCTTCTTCCACATTGACAGTATCTGCAAATGACAAATTTGAAATTTATTCAAAGAAGCTGCTGAAAATCTCTGATGGGGTAAAAAGATTGTGTGAAAAGCAGAAAATGGCAAATGAAGAAACTGCATAAAACTTGAACTATTGCAAAGTGGACAAATATTCCCACCAGCACCTTATCACTTAAGCAGCACATTCAGAGAATGGAAATGATTTTCAAAACAAAGTACACCTGTGACTCTGATCCGAATATAATAGGGCACTTCCTTGGATCATGAGCAACACTTGTATAAAGTTTCAGGGTCCTACATCAAACAGCTATTGAGTTAGAGCACGGAAACAATATCAAACAAAGTTCACCTGTGATCTTGACCTTTGACCAAAGTGACCAAAAACAATGGGGCACCCCATTGGATCATGAGCAACACCTGTATAAAGTTTCAGGGTCCTAAGTCAAATGGCTTTCAAGTTAGAGCACCAAAATGAAAACCTGAACAGATTGACAGATGGATAGACAGACTTGGTGAGACCAGTATACCCTTCTCTACTTTGTAGGTGGAAGGTATAGAAACTTCTATAGAAACTTCTCTTTATGCCACAATATTTTAATGTGAATTACATGGACCTTACACCAAATTTTTTATTGCAGCTTTTTTTTTTAGTATCTTAACAAAGTCTGTTAATTTTCATTCACTTGTAAAGATGGCTCTAAAATTAAAACATGGAGCCATAATCCATTTGTCCTCTGCAAAGGCCAATTGGACTAGATCAGTATTTTCTCACTAGTAGACAGTTAATTCTTAAAGCGCCTTCCATTTGCCTATGTAGTAAGTGTAAATCAAGATCAGGCTGCAAAAAACATGCAGGTTGATCTTTGATCTTGACTGTCCAGTGTGCTGAAACAATATAGACAAAAACAAGCATGAAATTGCGATCATTTGGGGCATATTCCTGCAATAAAAACATCTGCTGGATTTATTCGGCACCCTAAAGTTAAAGATAACCCACTTTGTTTACATGATCAGCCATAGTTTCAAAACAAAACAATCTATCACAGGTAACTTTAGATGGAAGACATCATTTTCGTTGTACAATTCTCTCTATCTCGTCTGGATCTTTTGGACATGATGCAGTAAGATTATACGGACCGGTGTCTGTTATCAGTATGTTGTCCTCTATTCGAATACCTATCCCACGATACATTTCTGGCACATCTGTTCGTTTAGCATCAATATAAATACCTGTAATGATACAAGCAAACTCATACCCAGTGGCTATTTAAAGTAACAGCTTTACAAATGGACACTGGAAGAATAACACAATTTATTTAGGCTTTCAGGTAGTTTAACGAGGATTAAAGGGATATTTTCCGATATTTCATGGTTACAACCAGTGAAAAATACTGAATTTATTTTCTAACTCTTCAATTGAAGGCGAAAACAATAGGTCCTGCGCACTAGTTACCTAGGTAAAATGTACACGCCACTCAACCAGATGGAAATATGACAATTTTCCCTACATTTCTGGAGCTTAACGTAATATTGTAATGCGTTATTATGTGGAGGGGGTACGCCATGGAGAAATACCCCCCCCCCAAAAAAAAAAAGGATTAGAAGCATGAAATAAATAGAATATTTGTTTTATTCAGTCAAAGATTGAAATTTATTTCATTGATTTAACATCATCGGTAATATTTTTAGCCTCTGACATGAAAACAAATCTTCACAAGGAGATACAAATTGTGGGGATAGGGTCAAAATGGCCCACTTCCAAAATGGCCCAGTCCAAAATGGCCCACTTTACCGAAACGGCCCAATGTTATGGGTACCAAAACAGCCCACTTTTGAATTACAAATTACCGTTTTATTTCCACCAATTTTAACAGAGTGAATTTCATAACTTTCTTTACTCTTATCTAATACTCTAATAGATTATTAAATTTTATCTCAAACGACAACAAATATCATATTCTTTTTATCACATACATAAAGATATTTTGCAAATCACATATCAGAAGACGCAAAACCACCATCTATAGATGCACTGGCGGTAGTATCCATAAAACCCATTTACTTCTATAAAATATCTTCAAAATGACGTCAAGAGTGACGTCACATAATTGTGATATCAAATGTGTATAAGATAAGAAAATTTGTAATAGGTATATCACACTTAAAACAAGTGAGGTTATGTGATAAATATATATTTGAAAGCAACCCCATTTCTGATTGGCTAAAACATTTGGATAATGGTTAAGCCAATCTAAAATTGTCTTACGTTTTAAATCTAGAATCAGACTAAGAAGACAATTAAGAATGCTCGGTTAACTCTTTACCAAACGACAAAATTTTGGACTAGTCTAAATTGAAAGCATTTGCAGACGACAAAATAACTGTGAATCAAAAATTGAAATCTGTTTTGGGAAGGGTAGAAAACTTTGTGGGAAAAGGAGAAAATGCTGGTTACCAGCACTTTCTCCTTTTCTCACATTTTCTAACCTAGCAGAGAAATCATCATTTTTTACCTTGTCATTTGCAAATGCGTTCCAGTCCAAAATTTTGTCATCTGGTAAAAAGTTAGACATAATTAAAGATGGTTGGGGGAAACAGCCCAACATGCTACCTGGTTCAATAGTGACAATCATCCCTGACTGAAACTTTGTATGTTTGCTGATTTTCGGCGTGTCATGTACATCCATTCCCAGGAAATGTCCAACATTGTGGGGACAAAATTCCTCTGCTCTCTACAACACAGACAGTAAAGAATTTCAATATAAACTGTAACCTCACACCTCATTATATGAAATATACTAATCCTTTACCAAACAATCTGAAATTTGGTTTACTTTGGGAGAGAAGGCTTTTTTTGAGAACTATACTGTAAACCTGGAGATGGTTTCACGCATTTTAAGTTAGCGTCTTTCATGGCAGGGTTTGATCCGCAAAAGTAATATGCCGTGAGTCACTCACTTGTCATGAAAGTGCAAACTTTAGTCGCTAGGAGAAGTTTGTCTTCAGAGAGCTTTCTAGAAGTTGTGTATCCATGCAAACCTATTTTCTACCGTACAAGGGAAACAACTTTTCTAAAATAGGGTGTCAGTGAACAGTTTATTTCTTCTACTTTTTCCAAAATATTTTCTGTCGCAAAACAAGCATTTTTATCTCTTCCCACAATGTTTTCTAACTTTTCAGATCCAAACTTAATATAAGTATACAGTTACGGAAGTGAAAAGAAGGTGTTAATTTTACATGTATTGTGTCATCAAATGTAAGAGTTCGCCTTTTGTGTAAACTACAAAGTGTGAAACTGAACAATGGGTTGGTCACTCACGCACTTGAGTAATGACCAATGGTCAGGTATTGTGTAAATATGTGAGATTTAAGATGTTCGACATACTGAGCAAGTATGCATTTCCTTGAAGACGTGTGTTTTGTTTCCCGGGATTCGCGGCCTCCTCAAGTCCGCGAAAGTAAAACGGCGCAGAAATGCTCGGGGGTATGAAAACGCGAACATTTTCTGACATGAACTTTTCCTGGTTTACAGTATTGAGAAATGGTAAAAAATTCTGGTAACCATCATATTTTTTCTGTTTCCCAATATATTTTCTTCCCTTACACAGATAAATCCCATTGTTTGCATCACACTGTCAGCGGAAGTGTCTATTAACTCTTTACCAAACGAAAAAATTGTAGACTAGTCCAAAAAGAAAGCATTTGCTGACAAAAAAATAAATGTGACAAAAAAAATTGAAATTTGTTTTGCGGAAGGGTAAAAAACATTGTGGGAAAAGGAGAAAATGCTGGTAACCAGCATTTTCTCCTTTTCCCACAATGACTTTCTACCCTTTCAAAGATAAAGTTCATCATCTGGTCCACATTTTTTTGGTCATCATAAAGTACTGTTAATTTGGACTAGTCTAAAATTTTGTCGGGTAGTAAAGGGTGAATTTTCATAATTGAGTAAATATAACACTTAACTCTTTACCAAACAATCCCGGGTTTTCACGACGCTGAGAAAGAAGCCCTTTGAAAACATTGTGGGAAAAGGAGAAAATGCTGGTAACCAGCACTTTCTCCTTTTCTCAATTAGGGGTCCTGTGTGGCTCAGTGGTTAGGTGTAGGACTCGTGACCTGGAGGCCCCGGGTTCGAGCCTCACTGGCTCCACTGGGTTTTTCACAGGAGTGTCTCTGGGCAAGACACTTCAGAGCCCCAGCGTAGTACTGCTTAAACCCAGGAAAATATTAATATGTGAGCTGTCGCCGTGATATGAATGAAATAATGTTGAAAGCTGTGTAAAACACCATTAAAACAAATCCTTTTCTCAAAATGTTTTCTTCCCTTCCCAAAACAATTTCAATTTTTAATTCACATTAATTTTGTCCTCTGCAAGTGCTTTCAACTTGGACCAGTCTAAAATTTTGTTGTTTGGTAAAGAGTTAAGCACCAAATCATTAGTACAAACAAGAAGTGAAATGCTTTTGCACCATGTTTTCAACGTTAGCAATGGTACTCATGAGTAACATAATATAGGTTATTGCACTTGTATGGGAATATATTGTGTTGAACGAGTTTGTTTGGCAGAGTTGCCTGAGCTTGCGAGGGCAACTACCCCAAAAGAATGAGTTTGACACAATATATTTCCATACAAGTGCAATAACCTTTTTATTATAAACGTTGATATTGTTCATTAAATTTTCCATGAATTAACATTGTTTTCATCAAATTCTTTATCTTTGAACTATCTTGTTCATTAAAAAAGCCATAAGAAATCTGTTTTGTCTACCTACCATGTTTTCGCAGAATTTTCGATATTGGCATAGGATGACGTAATTGTTGCTAAAGGTATACATGTAAACAAACAAAATGGCGACTGAGTGTCCTTTTCTTTCTGTTAATTATTTCATCGTCGATAAACATGTACGATAGACAAATTTTTCAAATCTTTGTAGTGACTGTTATTCGGGAAACAAATATTCTATTTACCAGGGTATTTTTCATATTTTTATGAAATACTATGCATTGAAAAATTCGTAAAATCTGATGTCTAGCGATGAAATATATGATAATGGCGGTCGTTTGACCTTCGGACAAATGGCGCACTTCTACTCTTTACCAAACGACAAAATTTCAGACCAGTCCAAATTCAAAGCATTTACAAACGACAAACTAAACATGACTCAAAAATTGAAATTGTTTTGGGAAAGGTAGAAAACATTGTGGGTAAAGGAGAAAATGCTGGTTACCAGCATTTTCTCCTTTTCCCACAATGTTTTCAAAAGCCTTCTCTGTCAGTGTTGTTAAAAGTCTGGACTGTGTGGTAAAGGGTTAAATCTTTGCCACACAGCAACAATTTAGAGTAATCCATACAGAAAACATTTTCAGACGAATGACTTATGTGGCTAAATATTTGACATTTTGTTTTTTAGTGAAAAAAAAAAATATTGTGAAGAACATTCTGGCATTCAGAATTTACTCCTTTCCCATATTGTTTTCAAAAGCTTTATTTCTCAAAGGCATTTATGAAATCATTAGCTTGTTTGGTAGAGGGTTGAATGTCATGTAATACTGACTAGTAGTAATATTACTACCCAAGTCCTGGATTTTAGAGTGGAAAGCTATTTCTATGAAAACTATTTGAGTCGTTCTCTGGCAAAAGGGGGCTTAATGCATCTCCGTGATGCATTGTACCACTGAAGCCATCACATATCTATGGATCCATAATAGCTACTTTTGTTAATCAAAGTACTGAAAGTACAGTTGGAAGGCGAGTTTAGAATAGGCGTAACATATTGCGATACATTTTCCTGTAGTTCAATCGCCTCTCCTGATACAGTAAAGTGTATAAGGTTGTGCAATGTTGATGTGCAATGGAGACCAGTTGACTATCCTGAGGTTTAATAAACTTGGGGAAGAAGGCTTGTGAAAATATGTTGAAAAAAAATGAAAACGAAAGGACTTTTCTGAAACCCTTTGCCATTTTATTTGAAGGACATCTTTTTATGTGATAGCAACGAGTTTCGATTTACCGTTACCAGTATATGTTTTTTCGTTTTATAAAAGCTTAGATCTACCCCTCTATTACCCCAATTTAAAAGATCTTTAGGAAGAATGCTTGTGAATTTTTATGGTGTGAAAAGGGGAATTTGGTATTAACTGACATTTTCTCCTTTTCCTAAATTGTATTCAATCCTATTTCAGACAGGTTCCATCAATGGAGCCAGATCTAAGTTGCTGCCTGAAAATGCATTCAATTTTGGCAAGTCTTAATGTTTTACTTCGTGTAAAGAGTTAAGAAAATTTCTCCTTTTCAAAATAAAGTTTTAAATGGCCTCTTTCTCAGGGTTGTTAAAACAGTACTTGATAGGGTATGGTAAAGGATTAAAGAATAGTTTTTGCTTGAAAATGCATTCAATTTTGATAGGTCTAAAACTGTAACTTTGTTATGAGATGATTTATTTTTTGAAAGTCTTTACCATTTTATTCCAAAGACAATTTTATTGAGAGAGCAAAGAGTTTCTAGAAAGGTGCCTTTTAGAGTATAGAAATTGAGATTCAGCCTTTTAGATGACAATACTGACTTTTAACAATGTTGAAGAAGAGGCTTTTGGAAGCATTGTAGGAAAAGTAGCAAATAGTGGTAATCAACATTTTTTTTGACTTTCCGACAATGTTTTCCATCTTAGTAACCCTTTACAAAACCCTTTAGAAAATAACAAAAAATTAGGGCCATCTACGTTAAAGCCGTTAGCAGATGACAATTTAAGAGCAACTGACTATGTGCCGTTTGGCTCGGAAAAAGCACAAAACATAGTGGTAAAGGGAGAAAATACTGGTTACTAGCATTTTCTCCTTTTCCAAAAGTATTTCGAAAAAGGTTCTTTCTCTTGAGGTTGTCAAATTTTTGTCTTTCAGTTAAAAGGTTTTTTTTTCATTGTTTACCATTTTATTTGAAATATATATTCATCAAGATTGAAAAAAGTTTGAAACAAACGCCTTTCAGTGTTCAAAAACAGAGATTTAACTTTTAGATTACAATAGATGTGCTGAGTTTTAATGACCTTAAAGAATGGGGCTTTTAAAAAAAGGAATGATATTTTGAAACCTTGCAGGAACATGAGAAAATACTGGCAACAAACTTTTTCTCCGTTTCGCACAATGTTTACCATCCTATTAACCCTTTACCACACGGCAAAATTTAAGACCTATCCAAATTGAAAGCATTTGCAGACGACAATTTCATAGTGGCTCAAATGACGCAACTTTTCTTTGATAGGGTAGAAAACTTTGTGGGAAAAGGAGAAAATGCTGGTTACCAGCATTTTCTCCTTTTCCCACAATGTTTTCAAAAGGCCTCTTTTTTAGGGGCGTCAAAAGGCGTCATTGTGTGGTAATGGGTTAAGGATAACCAACATCATTTGACAGTTACTTCATAGGTCCTATGAGGGACATCTGAGGATGTTCTTTGTTTATATGATTCTTGTAATCTATGACTCGGTCAATCCTTAGAGCGCTGGATTGATGAAATTGGCATTTTCCATTTCGGGAAAAATGCTTAATCATTGCAACTCCACCCAGGGCTGTTTTGGTCAGATTATTACAAGGTAGCTCACACTGTAGATCCGACATAAGATTACATATTCTGTGCAGACTGTAGATTCATCTTCCTTGTCTGCAAAAGAGACAGACGTTCTAAGCGGTCTAAGGGTTCATTGACATTAACGCTTGTGTTTCATTAATGCCGCCTAACCGGAATGTATGTTCAGCTTGTCGGCAAACATGAAAGCAAAATGATTGCCTACCCGTCAATTGAGATACACCCTATTCCTTTGTTCGACAATAATATATCGTGTAGAGTTACACAGATATAGGCCCTTGGTCTGTGTTCTTAGAAAAACATGGACACGTCCGATGCATTCTAGGACAGTGGGATTCTCTGTGTCAAGATAATTTTATCATTGTGTCATTCAGTTTTGAAAAAAAGTGAAGTTGAAGGAAATTTTTACCAGGAAAATAAATGGATTATATTACATAAAGATTTCAGTTCTAACAATGATGGAGGTAAGTGTATGTGATAACAATTCATTACGATAAGCGTTGATCCTTTACCTAATGACGAAAATTTCAGACTAAGTTGAAACTGAAAGCATATTGCAGACGACAAACTCAGGGTGGCCCAAATGAGGGACGAAATTTGTTCTTGATAGGGTAAAAACATTGTGGTAAAGGGAAAAAATGCCGGTTTCTAGCAATTTCCCCTCTTCCTCGATGTTTTTAAAAGCTTGCTTTTTCAGAGTCGTTGCAAGTCGGCATTGAGTGGTAAAGGATTAAATATTTATGAATAATTGCTGAACGTTAGGCACTGTGACGATCAAAAGAAGAGGTTAAAACTTTTTGCGTGATAAAACGGTTAAAGATCATGTTAATGTCATGTCCGATCATACGGAAAGAAACGATCAGACTGGAACCCAGGCTATCCCCTGCTATACATTGGTACATTATGCTGGCCGGAACTACTTTGAAATGATACATATTGTGATTTCATCTAATTTACCTTTTTCTTTTCACGGGTCTCCAGCATCAAAACTGGGCCACGCTGACACGTAACAATAACCTAGTCATTAATCATAATGTCAAGCACAACTTTGATAGAAGAAAAAGATATTCCTTTGAAAGAGAAAATTTTGTATAAACACTTGATGATTCAAAGAAATTTATTTCATTGAAATTTTACTTCTCATATAGACAGAATTATGTTCTCAAAAGAGAAAAGAGGTCTGTCAGCGATATGTCATTCAAAAAAGCTATCCGATTGGTTAGTTCAGGGTTCGTAAATTTACATATACGATCCCTCTGGTTAGTTGTTAATGCATTGTGGAGTGGAAGTAGGTCCGAATGACGTCATTTTAGTAGATTGGCTTATTACAACTACAGTTTATTTGTTGCTGTAGCAACACCATCGTAACAATCAACTGATCCAAAGTATTTTGCATTTGTCAAAAACGATGTCTTTTAAGAATTCGATATAATTCCTTCTAGAAATTTTGAAGTTTCTTCTTGTTGTTTTGATTAAATTTACAATGGTCTTGACAGTATTTTGTTCTTGTGTACTCGAGAAGTATCGAACTATTTGAAAGGCGTTTGGATAATGCTGTTCAGAGGCATTTGCAGCAAACTGCCAAGCGCCGACATAAGAAGGCTCTCGTCTTCTAAAAACTGACTCAATTATGAGGTAGACTGGTCCTCAGACACACAGAAAATTTACCAATAGCGAAAAGTTTCGACCCAGGTCAGCTTGCGCAGTCTGCGCAGGCTGACCTGGGTCGATACTTTTTGCAAATGTATTAAGCCCCTTTTTCACAGAGCATGGCTCATTTCTGTGACACAGTCAGGGATTGAACCCTTGACCTCCTGCTTTCAAAGTCATGTGTTCCAACCTTATGACAACCAAGGTACATGTACTATATTAACCCTCTTAGTGTAACTAAATAAAACAAACATTCTAAGTCATTACTTAGGATGCCCATATTGCAATTTCAAAAGCAGACAGTGTAGATCTAAGATCAGACTGCACATCTGTGCAGTCTGATCTTGATCTACACTGTCTGCATAAGCAATTAAACTGGGTTCCGTGTTTGTAGTGTCATCAAACTTACAGACTTTAAATGACTCATGATATATTCACTTGACCTAAAAACCAACACACCAACCTTTTTATAATCAAGACCTTTATCTATGATGCCCAGCTGGATGAGCTGTGAACCAATCAGATGTATCATGGCAAAGTAGATATCTACGAGGCTCGCGTTGGGTTGGCACATTTCCACACATTTCTCCTGTACCTCTAATACTGCATCGTATAGTCGTCTTTGTGGCTCTGTGAATTTTCCTACAAATGAAATAGAGACACTAGAAGCGTTTATGTGACATAGATGCCTTCCACTCCCCCCCACTCCTGGGCAACACTGGCCACAAAAACACTTCCAGTTGTTCAATGCAGTCATGAAATTGAGGGAGAAAAAATGTAAGTCTTCACAAGATGAAAATAAATTCATTGGCTTCATATTGTTTTAATGATGGAATTTATCCTTGGGAAACATTGTGGGAAAATGAGACAATGCTGGTTACCAGCATTTTTTCCTTTTACCCAAAATGTTTTCCAACAGCCTTCATAAAAACATATCATAACAATATGTGATCATGTGGTGAGGGGGTTAACACATTACCAAATGCCTTAATTTTGGATTCAAGAAAATGGAACACATTTACAGACCAAAAAAAAATGAAAAACTGGCTCAAATGTTGATTTCTGTCTTTGAGTGAGGAGGAAAATATTGTTGGAACAGGAGAAAATGCTGGTTACCAGCATCTTCTCCTTGTGTTGAACTCGTTCTTTTGGCGTAGTTGCCCTTGCAAGCTTGGGCAACTCTACCAAAAGAACTCATTCAACACAATATGTTCCCATACAAGTGTAATAATCTGTAATACTACACGCTTAAATTCCTGTCCAAACTTGGCTTCGACTAATGTCGTCTGCATGTGGAGCTATGTGAACGATTTTCAACTCTTTATGCAGCTAATAGATTTATCATGTCTTTAAAGAATATTGAAAATACCTGAAATAATCATGATTTTGTTGGTGTAAATTGGTAATACTAGGCGGGTGACATAGATCTAAGATGCACTTTCTGTGCAGTCTGATCTTGATCTATGTCATCCGCAAAAGCTCTCATATTTTGACTGTGGCACTCTTAAGGGTCAAACCCGACATTTACCATTAACAGAATTTTCGTACCGTCCGATTATACCCAATGATATAAATATTCACTCTTTAATTATTCTTTGCATAGAGGTCAATTTCAGATCAATTTGTTAGAGTAATACCTGATACCGGCCATGTCCGTGTGATATCACTGGTGTAGCCATGGTATTCACAGCCTGCATCCATCAGCACTAGCTCTCCAGCTTGGATCAGCTGATTGTTATTTATATAGTGTATTGTGTTTGCCCTATTACCTCCTGTATAAAAAAGGAGAAAGTATAACTAGAACTGTCTTATGCTGAAGAATATCCTCCACAAGTTGTTTGTCACTGACCTGGTAAGCAACTTCAAAAGGCCATAACTCTTGTAAGGTGTCCAACAGGAGGAAGGCTTACATTAAAATTGTGACCAAATAGGTTGAAAACTGTAGGAAAAGGACATAAAACTGATGTAAAGACAGACAAAGAGAATGATTCAAACATATCCCCCCCCATTCCTAAAATAGTTGAAGAGGGGTTTAAAAAGGTAATGAAATAGGTGATGTTATAAGCAAAGGTTAACTATTAACATTTATTATTTACTATTCTAACATGACACGTGAATTCGGCTCTATAAACACAGAGCAACGAAAGCAGGGTAAAAATCTACGTTATTCTATGTAGAGTGACGTCATTCTATGTAGAGTGACGTCATTCTGTATAAAGTAAACAAGTGAGTTATTCAATGGAATATGATATGCATCCGCGTTTTTACTCTAAGTATAAACTTGTTTTCCTTTGATTAAGAGTTGGTCATGTTAGAATCGAAATAATCTTCTTTATATTGTGGTTTATCGTTCAATAAACTACGCTGTGAGTTGTGAGGCGCAATGAATAAACCACTCGGGCTATCGCCCTCGTGGATTATTTATTGTGCCTCATAACTCACAACTGTGGTTTATTGCACGATAAACCACAATAGAAAGAAGATTATTTCTTAATTTAAGCATTTGCAGACAAAAATTTCAGTTTAGAAAAATAGATGACGTTTGTCAAGGAAATAGTGTGAAAATTTGTGGGAAAAGGAGGAAATGCTGGTTACCAGCAGTTTCTCCTTTTCTCACAATGTTTTCAAGAACCTATTTCCTGAAGGTCGTTAAAACTCTGGATTGTATTGTAAAGAGTTCAAGAAACTTTACAATTCATTTTTCTGCCAGCTACTAACACTAACACCGACCATAAAATAACAATTATTTCCATACTTTTACATGGTATGATTTTAATATAAATGCATTTTAGCACCCACTTGTACACATTTGGCCACTACTGTGCCTTTAACTGGTGAGGATAAAACAGTCAGGAAACATTGCTTCTGTTATTGTTCATGGGATTCTGGAGATTCTAAGTCTTATCCTTTGTTAACCCTTTACCGTGAAGCAAAATTTTAGACTTGTCAATACTGAGAGTGTTTGCACAGACAAATATGTGACTCAAACAACAGAATTAGTCTGTGATAGGGTAGAAAACATTGTGGGGAAAAGAGAAAATGCTGGTTACCAGCATTTTCTCTTTTCCCCACATGTTTTCAAATTGCCTCTTACTCAGATTCATTGTAACTCCAGATTGTGTGTTAATTTAAAGCATTAACTGGTAAAGAGTTACAGCACAAAGATCCACATCTACTGCTTGTGGGTTTTACTAAATTTTGTGAGAAGAAATTTTATACCCGCTACCACTGGAGGATATGCTAAAATTTCAGCACCTCGCACTCGACATTCGAAGTCCATTTTGGCATACAGATGTGCTTCACTGACCTGAAAGAAAGATTTTACAAAAAAATAACAGCAAATTCATTGGTGCTAAACTGAGCTTTAAAACGTCATCCACACTTTTCTTCAACCAGATTAAGATCAGTCATTCATCCACTCTAAGTGATAAAGTCTGATCAAAGCTACTTTGACTGAAAATGCATACATGTATTTCATTTGTTTGGTTTTCTGTAAATAACCTCTTTACCAAACACAAAAATTTAGGACTGGTCCAAAATGAAAGCATTTGCATATGAAAAATTAAATATTACTAAAATGGCAAGGTCTGTCTTTGACAGGGTAGAAAACATTACGCAAAAAGGAGAAAATGCTGGCTACCAGCATTTTCTCCTTTTCCCACAATGTTTTTAAAAACTTTCTTTCTATGGGTTGTGAAAACTGGAGATTGTGTGGTATAGAGTTAAAAAACACACTGCAAGTTGCAATATCTATTTCGATAACCTAGTGATAAAGCATGCATTCTCTGAATTCTATCTAGAGATTTTTCATCTGGGTGTGAAACCTATGTGTTGTCTCCACAATGAAGCATGTCACATGACAAAAGGATACATAGAAATATATATAAGTGCACCAGATTTGAATTTAGATAATTTGAATATTTGTTACGAAATTCTACACTAGTACAGATACCAGTACCCAAGTGCAATTTTAGTTTTTGATTGGTCGCATCCAGGTACAGAGCTAATTGGAATAAAAATTGTAGACATCTCCACACAGTATTGTGCACATGTATTATGTTTTAACTCTCATAATACCACAAATAGACGACAAAATTAGAATTCTGAACATATCGATTACTTGCACATTCAATAATCCTTTGTTTAAAATACAATTGAGCCGCGCTCTGTGAAAAGGGGGCTTAATGCATCTGCAAAAAGTTTCGACCCAGGTCAGCCTGCGCAGTCCGCGCAGGCTGACCTGGGCCGAAACTTTTCGCTATTGGTCGATTTTCTGCATGTCAAAGGATCAGTCTACCTCATGATTGAGTCGGTTGTTAAAACAAGTGGCTATTATGGATCCATAAGTATGTGATGGCTTTCTTGGTATGATGGATTACGGAGATGCATTAAGCCCCCTTTTGCCAGAGCACGGCTCAATTATTTTCAATTTAAAGGCTAATCATTTGAAAAAACATCTAAATTCAATATTTACTTCAGATGTCTACGTTCCCTAAAATAAACACAAAATGGCTGTCTAACACGATAAATTTTGTAGTTTTTTCGAGATTTTTATATTATAAACAACTTCTAGAAGCACTTTAGGAAATGAAACATTTACTAATCTGTTCTTGACCATGTATGTTACTAAAAATTTATCGTATTTTGCTGCAATACAGATTTAACTAATGAATCACAAAGTTAGAACAGCCCTGTATTTTTTTTACCGAAAAATTCCAGCAGGACTTAGGATTGATTGATTGATTGTTTAAAGTCGTTTTCAACATTATTTTAGTTATATTGCGACGGCCAGTGCACCTATTCATGCTTTCCTGCAATCTCTTTTACCAGTACTTCACACAATTTTCTTTCCAAGCCACTGGCTGCTTTCCCACATGACTATCGTCAAAACAATGGTCAGCGCTGAGAGTGGAATGAATCCTGTTGCAATGACTGTCATCAATCCTCGGAAAGAAATTGGCCAAGCCAGAGATCCATGCCAGGGATCCATGCCAGGAATCAAAGCCAGGGATCCAACCCATGAATTCCTGTTCTCAAGTCTTGCACGCTACCGACTGAGCTACTGGGGCTTGGCAGAGATGGACTTAAGATAGTATGGTCCACAACAAATGTTTAAATATGAAAAAAGCACTGTAAAGATCTCATTGTGAGACCAAGTTCTACATTAAAACTTATATTGTACATACTCATCAGAAGTTCTGCCTTAGTCAGACAATTTCTAACAAGGACTCGCAAAATATTACGAATATGGATCCATGTCTACGTTGTTGGGAAAAGGAGTAAATCCTGGTTACCACAATGTTTTCAAACGCCTTCTTCCTATGTTGTTAAAAGTCAGGACTGTGTGGTAAAGCTTCATTAACCCTTTATCACACTATGACGACTTTTTACACCCCTGAAAGAGAAGGCTTTTGAAAACACTGGGGGAAAAGGAGAAAATGCTGGTTACCAGCATTTTCTCCTTTTCCCAAAATGTTTTCTACCCTATCAAAGAAAAATCATTTCATATGAGCCACGTTAAAACTGTCATCTACAAATGCTTTCAATTTGGACAGGTCTAAAATTTTGTTGTGTGGTAAAGGGTTAAAAGGAAAAATGACACACCGCTTACCCCAGGATAGGAATATTTCATCACCTCCACAAAACTCAGAGATGCAATGTCCGTTGTCTTTTTCATCAGTTCTATTTCTGAGCCAGACTTCAGAAGTCTAAAATCCTGAACAAGTTTCTCTGGATTTTCGATACCTTTTTTATTTCCCTGCTTTAAAAAATCACATATAACTGTATCATTGAAATGTTTATGAACTGGGGAGCCATAATTGTACCACACCATGTATGACGAGTTAGTCATGCAGTAGTTATATAGGTATTGCTCCAATTGATCAATATTGAAAGCCTGAGTTACACCTGTCAGTTGCCGTGCCCCTGCGTCCCCTGATCTTGGGCCATCCCATAATTCCCTTTCTGGGTTCCTCTTCGGAACGAACAGAACTGAGTTATATCCCTTTGGTGTAGTGTGAAGTACAAGGATACTATCGGGCTCCTGAAAACCTGATAAGTACAAGAATTCTGTATTTTGTCGGAAGTTGTAAGGTATGTCATTCGTCATATACACTTTAGTTGAAGACGGAAATATAAAAATATGATCTTTGATTGAGCTGTAAAGACTGGCCACTTTGTTAACTAGTGTGCTTCGTCTCAGTTTGTATTCTTGCAGACTTATGCCTGGTGTGACCTCTCCTTCCTTCACTAAGTGAGGGTGTGTCTGGTAGGCCGGCTGTCCAAACCTTCTCCGCGGACAATGACATTGTGACAAAAGCAATGGTTTCTTAAAAATACCTGAAAGGAGAGAGAGAAACAAATCTGACTATTTATTATTAACTCTTCACCACACAATGATGAGTTTTAACCTTTAGAGCACCTTCCATGACTGTAGTTGCCTTTGAGGCCTGCGTAGATCAAGATCAGACTGCACAAAACGTGCAGTCTGATCTTTGATCTACGTAGGCCGCTTTGCTCAATCTTTATATACAAAAGCAAAAATGAAACTGAAATTATTTGCGTTTTATTTTCTGACTCAAAATGTCCAGGGGTTTATCCGATGCCCTAAACGTTAACAATCCTGAGAACCATATAAATGGAGATGGAGTAAATCTGAATCTATACCCATTACTGACTCTTTATGACACAACCCAAAGTTCTAAAAACCCTGAGAAATAGGACTTGTGAAAAGGTTGTGGTAAAAAAAAACAATATTATGATGGATTAGGAACGTACGCTGCAATCCGCTACTGCCTAATCAACTGTCTTGCACACAACATTTAGTAGTGACATTGTTTATGTCAATAAATATACTGCATTTTCTACATAGCTTAAATATTTACACCTTTGAAGATCATGGATATTACCAATTGTCCCGAATTGGCCAAATACTCCATAATACTTCGCTGAAATGTTTCGACTGAAATTAACAGTCGAGGGCGCGGCCATGTTGAATAGCTTACGCTACATACAATTCGTTAAATCTTTAAATAACAACTTTTATTAAATGATTTAACGTAGTCTATTTCAAATCAAATATCTCATATAAATAAAGTAAATGTTAAAATAATATATCACCCGAAAAGATCACGTTTTAACATTTTCATAAGTGATCAAGACTATAAGCGATTGGAGGGGGGGGTTGCATGACGTCATTTCCGGTGTATTTGAGGTATGTGTAGTCTCCGGCCCTCTCGAAAAATCAGGCTATATTTTCACCCCCACCCCCCGTCTTTCATTTGTGTGTTGAATTTAATGATGTTAACACCACATTAAAGCTTGAGATGTAACCCTATCAAAGTTAAATAGAAACAAAATATTTCATACATTTGTAATAGTGATTAAAGCATTTGAATTTTGTTAATTTTTCTACAAAAATATTATTATTATTTTTTTTTTGAAGATAGATATAGGTAGATTGAGATAAATAGGGACCCCCTGAATTTTGGAATATTTAAAAAAAAAATGCTTTGGTTATTGTACTGAAAATCTGCACAGTGATAATATTACCTTTACCAACTCTGGGTAAAATTTTCAGAATTTTTGATAACTTTTTTTGACTTTTCTGCATTCAATAAGTATGAACAAAAAAGCTTAAAAACAGTGGGAGGGTTAAAGACTATTCCGAGTAAAGGGTTTACTTGTTTATGAAAACAATTCTCATGCAAGTACAGTAACTGTGGTCTTCTACTGTTTGACTAGTAAAAACTTCAACTTTCCAGGCCCTGATCTCGTCTTTTATTCAGGCTTTATTTTAATGATTCAATATTAGAGACTTGCACACACTTGTTTTCAGTTATTTTCTTTTCCACACCCAACCATAGATTTTTTTTCCTGAAACCCAGTCAAACTCTGGCTCACATTATGTGGTATGGCATGAAAAAAAAAAAAAAAAAATGAAGAACGGTGTATTGTATGAAGTAATCAAGTTCCATAAACAAGCTGAAAAGTATATTATTGTAGATTAATTTTTATGGTCAAAGGAACTTAGTGTCTTTACCATTACCACCCTATGAGTGTGACCATAATACAATTAAGATAATTTTAGGCAAACTAAAAAAATTGTAGCAAAAAACAATTAAAAACAAACCATGAAAGACCCTGTCAGTATAAATGTGGTTTGGAACACATATGTACACAGAAGTGGTATAAAATCTTGAAGCCATACCGAATAATAAGATTTAATCAAATATTGGAGAACAGACACCTATAAGAAAACATTGGACAAATCATTTTAGACTGCAAAGTTTGAATGAAAGTGCTGAGAGTGATGTCTATGGTAAAGTAGAGAACTATATTATTTGTACAAAAAAAAACAATTTCAGGGCCTCATATTTAGCTGAATTGAGGTACATGTACTGAAGTCATACACTTGTCCAGTTATGTTAGCTGTTCTGGTCACTGTGAAAAACTGTTGGAGAATGTTACGCTTCAGAGCAAAAATTTAACACTACTGGAGTAGGCAAAATGTTCTTTCTTGCAAAAGAAAAATTCTAATTTTCACTCTGAGAGTTGGTAAGGTCATTTTAAAGGACCTTGAAAAGTTTGACAAAAATTGATACTGGATTTTTCAAGAAATTCAGGGGGTCCCTATGAACTGCAAACTACCTATACCAGGCACGCTGCTTAGCCCATTACTAAACGACAAAATTTAAGACTGGTCAAGATCCGTCTGCAGACGATATATTAAATGTGACTAAGAAACTGAAATTCCTCCCTTGAAAGGTAGAAAACATTGTAAGAAAAGGAAAAAATGTTGGTTACCATCATTATCTCCTTTTCCTTCAATATTTCCAAAGTCCTTCTCTACCAGGGTCGTAAAAACTTGGGGTTGTATGGTAAAGGGCAACGCAGCAATTTTAGAACACAGGTGAACACCGACTATCGTAGAAAGCAGCATATACTGGCAGACCACCGCGGTCTGTTAAGAAATAAAAACGATAGCAATCACTCCGCCGCCATCAGACAGGTAATTTTTCCATATATGTATCTACGAGAGAATTTTTTAAATTAAAAAGACAACAGATGTTAAGAAGTCATCATTGCCTAGTGAATTCTTATGAAATTATTATAAAACATTATTTTAACATTATTTTAAATATTTGTTAAAGAATTTATTAAAATACCCCTACAGGCTTGGGTAAATGCTTCAGTAGAAGCCCAGATATATCTTCTTGATAACTCGTCTGTGGAATAACCCTGCGCAAATCCTAGTTTCCCTAAAGTCTATACATGTATTTAGAAATGGTATTCGAAGATGAGCAGGAAAACAAAAGTATTTGTAAAAGCTATTTTTCCTGTTTGAAATAATTGAATTTTTAAGAACTCTAGAGAGAAACACAGGCTAGATTTTTCCACAGAGGTATTGTTTATAGCCATTTTCTTCAGTGCTACTTTAATTATTAGCGGCGAGTTTCAGTTTACCCATCACATATAAATATTTATCCGGTTAAGGATAGTGATGCATCATAGTAGACAGGTCAAATCTTCAAAAAATGTGACAAGCGCAGACAACGCTTGGCTATCTAACTGAGTCTTGAGTCCACACACTCGTCACAACTCGGCTGATTCCGTACCTACATCTACTTATCACAGCATCACCCGAGGTATGCCGAATAGAGTCGCTGTTGTATACGCGGGAGTGAGACACTTGGACCCCTGGCCATTTAGACCCCATAAAATTTTAGATTTTGGGTGACATCTAGACCCCTTTGAGACACTTGGACCCCTTTGTTCTGGAGACACTTGGACCCCTTTTATTTTTATGAACCTAATTTTTCCTGTTAACCAGCATCTTAATATTTGACTGTTCTATCAGTTTAGGCAGGGATCGTATATAAGATCCCTGGTTTAGGATTATTATACGCCCATCTAAGACGGGACGTATTATGGGATCACTCATGGCGTACGGGCCGGCAGGCGGGCAGTGTCCAGTTTTTTGTCCGGAGCATAACTTTGTCATCTACAGTCCGATTGACTTGAAACTTGGCATGTGTGTTTGTTGCAATAATATGGAGTGCAGTGCGAAAGAACCATAATTCTACCTCATGCTGTCTTAGAGTTATTTCCCTTTGATCGTCATTTTTACAGCATTTTCTGCTTGTCCGGAGATAACTGTCATCTCCAGTCCAATTGACTTGAAACTTGGCATGTGTGTTTGTTGCAATAATATGGAGTGCAGTGCAAAAGAACCATAACTCTACCTCGTGCTGTCTTTGAGTTATTTCCCTTTGATCGTCATTTTTCACAGCATTTTCTGCTTGTCCGGAACATAACTTTGTCATCTCCAGTCTGACTGACTTGAAACTTGGCATGTGTGTTTGTTGCAATAATACAGAGTGCAGTGCGAAAGAACCATAACTCTACCTCATGCTGTCTTTGAGTTATTTCCCTTTGATAGTCATTTTTTACAGCATTTTCTGCTTGTCCGGAGCATAACTTTGTCATCTCAAGTCCGATTGACTTGAAACTTGGCATGTGTGTTTGTTGCAGCATTTTCTGCTTGTCCGGAGCATAATTTTGTCATCTCCAGTCCGACTGACTTGAAACTTGGCATGTGTGTTTGTTGCAATAATAAAGTGTGCAGTGCGAAAGAACCATAACTCTACCTCATGCTGTCTTTGAGTTATTTCCCTTTGATAGTCATTTTTACAGCATTTTCTGCTTGTCCGGAGCATAACTTTGTCATCTCCAGTTCGATTGATTTGAAACTTGGCATGTGTGTTTGTTGCAATAATACGGAGTGCAGTGTGAAAGAACCATAACTATACCTGGTCTTGTCTTTGAGTTATTTCCCTTTGATCGTCATTTTTACAGCATTTTCTGCTTGTCCGGAGATAACTTTGTCATCTCAAGTCTGAATGACTTGAAACTTGGCATTTGTGTTTGTTGCAATAAAACGGAGTGCAGTGCAAAAGAACCATAACTCTACCTGGTGCTGTCTTTGAGTTATTTCCCTTTGATCATCATTTTTACAGCATTTTCTGCTTGTCCGGAACATAACTTTGTCATCTCTAGTCGGATTGACTTGAAACTTGGTATTTGTGTTTGTTGCAATAATACAGAGTGCAGTGCAAAAGAATCATAACTCTACCTCGTGCTGTCTTTGAGTTATTTCCCTTTGATCGTCATTTTTACAGCATTTTCTGCTTGTCCGGAGATAACTTTGTCATCTCCTGTCCAATTGACTTAAAACTTGGTATTTGTGTTTGTTGCAATAATACGGAGTGCAGTGCAAAAAAAACCATTAACTCTACCTCGTGCTGTCTTTGAGTTATTTCTCTTTGATCGTCATTTTTACAGCATTTTCTGCTTGTCCGGAATATAACTTTGTCATCTCTAGTCTGAACATCTTCAAATTTGGTATGTATGATTGTTGAAAATTTACGGAGGGCAGTGCACAAAAACCATAACTCTTCCTAGCACGAATTTTGAGTTATTTCCCTTTGATCGTCATTTTTACAGCATTTAGTGCTTGTCCGGAATATAACTTTGTCATCTCAAGTCAGAGTGACTTCAAACTTGGTATGCATGTTTGTTGCAATATTACGGAGTACAGTGCGCAAGAACAATAACTCTACCTAGTGCGGATTTTGAGTAATTCCACTTTGATCTTCATTTTTACAGTATTTCTTGCTTGTCCGGAACAGAGCTTTGTCACCTCAAGTCAAATTGACTTGAGACTTGGTAAACATGTTTGTTGCATTACCTGCCCTTTATGATTATTATACCCCCTTGACAACTGGTGGTGGGACGGACGTATCTTGCGACAATTTGCTGCTCTTGTTTCTAATAGTAAGTTGTAACTTTGATATTACTGTTCAACTTATACATTTAAAATTTAAAAACTGTTGTTCAATTGATATCTTTTCTAGATGTTTCATAACAGAAAAGTTCTCTTTATAGCCTTTACTACACAATCCCGACTTTAAAAGATCCTGAGGGAGAGGGCTTTTGAAAAAAAATTGGGAAAAGGAGAAAATGCTAGTAACCAGCATTTTCTCCTTTTTCCACAATGTTTTCTACCCTTTTAGAGGCATATTGTACCATTTCAGCCATATTTAACTTGTTGTCTGCAAATGCTTTCAATTTTAATTTGTGGTAAAGGATTAATGTAGATGGATGGATTGATTATATTAATGATAACTGAAAGAATGTAAAGAGGGATGGATAGAAAGATAGAAGGGCAGATACGTTGGTGGATAGATAGATAGATAGATAGATAGATAGATAGATAGATAGATAATTATGCTAAGGGAATAAATTCAAATGGTGAAAAAGGGATATCCCTGTACATTAATTTATTGTCCTTATCTTATCTATCCCCAGTCAAAGGTGTTAACTGGATCATGAAACATCCTTTCAGAGACTTCTTAATTCTTTACTAGACAATAAAAATTTTGACTCTGTCAAATCCAAAGCACTGGCACACAATGAATGAAATATGGCTCAAATTTGTTGGTTCTGTCATTTGAAGACTGAAAACACCGTGGGAAAGGAGGAACTTTATTTGTTTATGGTGGTCAGTTTTGAAAATTTTGAGTCTGTCAATTTTTCATTGAAGCTTCATGAAATTTCTCATTCCCTTTCGCAACTTATAAACTGCATTTTGTTAAGTTTTTTATATCTATTCTTGACCACTTTCTGCCTGCATCTTTACTAATAAAGCTCATTTATGTGATTGTCTTTGAAATTTCCAAGAATCTATACATACAGATTTATAAATATAATTAATCTCTATACTAAAATCTGATGTTTCTAGCTGCAGACTTCAACTTAGCAGACTAAAAATGTTGTTACCGGTATTCTACTGAAATACCATACATTATGTGTAATTCTGAAAAAAAAAAAAATAAATAAATAAATAAATAAAATAATGATGATAATAATAATAATAATAATAAATAAATAAATAAAAGCAATTAGCATACTATAGAAGAAAGAACCAACTGATATAAGAATCTGAAAATAGACAAGCATGTTTGATCTTTCTGTTGACTGTTGGTAATTCAAAATCATTTCATCAACTATTTCTGTATATTAATATATGGTCTCAAAAGTCAAAATACTTATTTTATGTTGCAAGACAAGATTTACAACTAATAGAATCCATAAATATAGTCAATTAAATATGTAAATTTTCTTTTTGGAAAAAGGGGTCTAAGTGTCTCACTCAAATGATTGTAGGAAAGAAAGTATCAGGAAAAAAGATTCAGGATAAAAAGTATCAGAAAAAAAGTATCAGGAAAAAAGTATCAGTTGCCAAAAAAGAGACTACGTCAATATGGTGTATGATATAAAAATTCAGTGGATAGGTTATAATGACTTAGTTAAAAAAAAAAAAATGATATTTGTACATTTTTCTTTTTACTTTTTCTGGCCTGATATTGGGAAGCAATGTGCAAATACCTATGGTTTGTTGTTGATACCTGCGAGAGGTTGGGGCATAACAATAGTAATTAAAATCTTTCTGATTGGTCTTTAATCATCAGTTTATTTAATTCCTGACTGATCTTTAACTTACACTTTACTTACATTATTCACAGTTTGTGAATTAAATTAAGTTAATTGTTTACCAACTTAAGAGGGTAGATGGCCTTTGAAAACTTTGTGGGAAAGAGAGAAAATGTTTCATAGTAGCATTTTTTTTGTGTGTGTTTAAATGTCAAAAATTAATTACATAAAGTATCAAAATCATGATTTAAAATTGATATTGATAAAAGTATCACAACATTGACAGAAACTGATTCTTTTTTTCCTGATACTTTCTTTCCTAGCGAAAATTGATACTTTTTTTCCGATACTTTTTTTCCCCGATACTTTCTTTCCGATTACCCACTCAAATAGTGCTCTATTTGTCTCGGGGTCTAATTGTCACCCAAATTTTCAGGGGTCTAAATGGTCAGGAGTCTATATGTCTGACATCCGTATATGCATAATAAGGCACATGTAAAGAGTTTGCTTTGAATTGGCCATGTCAAAATTAGAAATAATTGAGAAAGGTAGGTTTTCGACGCAATTTTGATAAGAAGAGTATTTATTACATCCATGAATTGTGCTAGATTAAGGAAAAGAAGCATTTGGTTTGTCTATGAAACAGGATGTCATGACCTTTCCTTCTTTGTTCTATAGTTTTGACCCCAAATGCGATAGTGAGGGGTCATGGAACTAGCACATGTTTTTAGCTACGAAAAGAAGGGTAGGGTCAAGGCATGAAAGATTGCAAAAAAACGGGATGGTAACGTGCTATTTTGGATTCTATCCCGAGATTATGTATTGTTTTGAGTTTAAATTTAGCTTGGCATTTTAAGGTTAGTTCCCTGGGTTTTCATTTTGTGAATTTTGGCATATTTTGTCAGCTTTTTTCTGACCATGCCACTTGCCCGTATTGACCAGTAATTTCACGAGTTGAACGTGATTTATTGATAAAATCTAAAGAATTAGGACTGTACTGTTGGAAATAAGTGCGCTTTATAAGTTCAGGCTGATTATATAGACCTTTGTTCGAGGAAGTTGTGTTTGCCGTATTGTCAACAGAGACCACTTCAGCTGAAAACCGTGTTCTGCTACCTAATCAATTACCTAGGTCGGGGAACCGTCTTGATCCTGAACAGGGACCAGCGGAGGCGCACCTCACTCGGCCGATTTCGTACCTACATCTAATCACTCGTCACAACTCAGCCGATTCCGTACCACATCTCACCTGATGGCTCCCATCACCCGAGGTATGCCGAATGTACATCTAACTTCACCGGATTACCCGAGGTGTGCCGAATGGGCGCATCTGCGCAAGAGAGTGATTGGTAGAAAATCTACTTTCGTTTTCCAGAATCTACAATTCCGTGTTCGCCAAACAGAATTTTGGCATTACTTATACGATTTCCTCAATTATAGGCAAGAGTTTGCTATTGTATTGTCATTAAGGTATTTTGGCTTTATAACTGAGAAAAAAGAAACGGTGAACTTTATTCTTTTAAAGTACTTTAATGGTGTTTTCATTTCAGGTCTCCGGGCAAAACATTTAGGGATAATCCCGGGAATTCCCCACTATGTGTTTTGTTTGGCAATTTTTGTTATAATACTAGAAATGTAAGAAATGAATGTTGAAATGGTGAGCACGTACCATTCAAAGTCAGTTAATTTGGCATTTTCATTTTTTCTCTGTCGCAGTTGTTTTTCTTCGTCTTTCTTTTTTAAACGCCACGATTTTCATCATTACCAAACAGCCTTATGTCATGTTCATTTAGTTCATATCGTTCATATAGTAATCAAGGCCACATGTACAGTGGTACATAAGCTATTTTAGCTTCTAACAGCCCATTCTCATGACGTTTTCCCAGTTCTATTAAAAGTTCCGGATTACAATTCACACTTCTATTCACCATTCATTTATAATACTTTGTTTGTACTATATCCCCATTTCCTATATCTCCGTTCCTTCCTACTTCGCCGTTCGCATCGTAAAAGCGCTTGATACAGTGCGTGCGACCTCGTGACGTCATCGCACAAAGTCGACGCCAGAAGTTTACAAGTCTATGTTTATAGTACAGCCGAAGAAATGAGGACAAAACAGGTAATTTGAATGAAAAACTACGAAAAAACAATATTTTTGCTGAAAATAATAAAAAATCTATCACGTGACACCATTTTCTGAACCTATTTATCCATAAATTCTACTTTTTCTAAATGTTAAACTTTTGACAGATGCCGCGTTAGCGTTCAGCGTAGCTACTTGTCACATGTCAATACTGAAGTCGTGTGATAATTCAAGAATGTATACTGTTCAAAAAAAGTTAAGTTTCTTGTAATTGGCGATTTATTTGTTCGTCATACTTTTATATAGGAAAACTTTTTATTGCCTTATCATAATAAATGTGTGTGGGAAAATGATAAAAATCAGAAAATAAAAGTTTATAAGTAAATTTTTATTTATCTTATGCAAAATTTTTGATGACTGAAATGTCCAACCTATTAGACAGGTAAGTAAATAAACAGAGAAAAAAAATGAGTAAACAAAGTTTTTATTTTCTTTCACAGATACATCCTCAAAAGAAAGTGAAGGGCCGAAATAAACCAGCTTATACAAATGAAGTGATGCTTTAAGCTTACAATGAAGTTAAAAAAGGTCACCCTATCAAAACAACTGCTAGAAAGTATGGTATACCAGCTCAGACACTTAGAGACAGGGTTATAGGTCTCGTAGATCCAGATAACTGTGCTCCTGGTCCAGACACTTTACTTTCCTTCAAAGAAGAAGAGACACTTGTAGAGCACGTTTTGACATTAGCAGAGCTTGGCTATGGCTACACAAATGTTCAGCTTCAGCATGTTGGTGGTGAACTAGCCTTCAAGTTTGGGCATAAGAAATCACAAAAAGCCTTGAGCAATTGCTGGCTCTATGGGTTCCTTGGGCGCTGGAAACATAAACTTACCTCTCTAAATCCAAGAAGTCTAGACAGTTGTGCAAAAAGTGCAACTCCTGAACAGATCTCATCCTACTATGACGATCTTAGTGAAATTCTTGAAAAATATGATTTAAAAAACAAGCCAATGCACATTTTCAACTTGGATGAGACGGGATTACAGCCTTATCACAAACCTCCAAATACCATTGCTGCACCAAATAGTAAACCTCAAGTGATAGTCTCACCTAAGTCAACCACTGTCACATTCATTGGGTGTGCCAATGCCATTGGCAACAGTCTGCCTCCATACTTTGTGTTTAAAGGGAAAAGGTGGAATCAAGAGCTACTGAAGGGAGCCAGCCCTGGAGCCAGAGGAGTTTTGTCTGATAGTGGGTGGTCTAACTCTACCATCTTCCATAAATACCTTGAGGAGCACTTTTTGCCTTTTGTAAGATTTTCAACTGATGCGTCACAGCCTTTATTTCTGCTTTTTGATGGCCACTCATCTCACATCTCTACCTCTCTGATTGATTGGGCAAAAGAAAAAAATCTGATCCTGTTTGTATTACCCCCTCATACTAGTCATCTTTTGCAGCCACTAGACGTTGGTATCTGTGGACCTTTTAAATCATATTACCATGCTGAGTGTAGTATGTATATGAAGAAGAACATGGGGGGAAGTAGTCACAAGGTACAATATGTGTGAGATTGGATGCAAAGCCTACCTAAAAGCAATGACCCCAATGAACATTCAAACGATTTTTTAGAAAAACAGGAATATACCCATATTCAAGACAAGTTGTTTCAGCTGACAGACTTTATCCAGCCGAGATTTTCCGGGAAGATCAGCCAGTGAAAAAGGTTACTGATATGAAGATCAGCAAAGAAGAAGTGGAAAAATTCCTTATAGAAAAATCTGAAAAACAGACCAGAAAATCTGAAATTCAAAAACAAAATTCTGAAAGCATTGGTACTGTTAGTGCGACCTCAAGACCCAGAGCTGGTGGTTTTTGGTTATTACAGAGGATTCGTACAACAAACTTGTACAGTATGAGCTAGAAAAATCCACATAATCTAATCAGAAAAATAAAGAATAACCATAAAAAATCTAGCAAACTACCAATCACATCATCACCAAAGCCGTCCACAAGTGGAATACAGACTAAGAACTTGGCTGTACACCAATCTAGTGACACTAGTGATGCTGAAATGGAAGATACTTCATCATCAGATGCTTGCTGTGTTTGTAAGCTGCATTCCCCTGAAGGACTGAAAGATTGTCCCTATTTAGTCATTGTAAATGTGACAACCCTGCCTGCACACACTGGGCTCATGTCAAGTTCTGCATGAAGGAGGCCGTCATTAGAAGGCACAGCACATTTCTGTGCCCTCATTGTTTAAAATAGAATGGCTGTAACAATTTTCAATTTGTACATATGTTTGTTTTGTATTTAGATTTTACCCTTAATCTGTTCTGTTGGTTTTAAGTCAAGTTATTGAAAACAATTTGGGATATTTATGGGTGGTAGATATTTATATCAGTTGCAACCATACTTACGAAGCTGGATTTTCCTGGCTTATTTTTCTAGTGGTCTGTTTGAAAATGATTCAGATTAACACAAATACGAAATTGTTTTAGGTGTTGGACATGTCTTGGAAATGCCCGATGCATAATCTTTTTCGTGCAGTATAGATATGACCCAATTGTGTGCATGCATCTAGCTACAATGATCGATGACGTCACAGAGAACGGGGTAATAGGAAAATAGCCGTTGGAATTTCGGACTAGGGGTGAGTTTAAAACAAATTGGTTCACTGCTGAATTTGGTTTGTTTTGTTACTTTTAACGCTATGCTCGGATAGAAAAATCATTTTTCTACACAACGTGTACGCGAAAATTAAGGTAAGTTCGAAATTAATATACTTTGCAATCGATGATCAGTTAACAAGAACGGAGATACAGGTGAAGGGTATATATGGAGACTAATACGTAGTTTTACATGACACTAGTTATTTACATGATAACTTAATCTTTTGAAGACCATGAAAAAAAACTATGTACTTGTAAAAGGAAAAACTTAATGTACAATTAAAATTTCCCTATCAGTACCTGTGTCTATTTATACCATTCAGCATCAGATTTATTCCTAGCTTTCCAGGGTTTTTTTAACCTTGATTTAAAGCTATTTAGGGTTGGTGATGTAACAATTTCATAAGACAAATTGTTCCAGAGATTCACCTCTCTATTACTATAAAAGTTCCCGATCACGCAAAATCGTACATGATACTCGTATAAATGAAATAAAAAAATGTACAAGATAACAAACCCATATGTGAAATCTCACACAAAAAATACGGATGAAGATCGAAAAAAAAAAAGAAATTAGGAAATGCTTGCATAAAACGGCTCATGTAATTTAAGCGATTTTCGGAAAATGTAAATCATCGGAAAAATTTGGGATTTCCAGCTTTCTATTTTTAGAACATTTACATGGTCGGCATACTCAGTCTTTATTGTTGTGTGATCAATAATTGCAGACTGGGACTCGTTTGTTTCCAAAAATTTAACGCAGTCTATGAAAAAGCGTTTTGTCAACGTCAAAGTCTTTCGTCTGTAAACTAACATTGGTAACGGCTCAGAAACGCTGTACTTTGGAAGCTTTTGGATTTCAGAATTCGGGTTCCCATATACAAGCAAGGTACACTAGTCGTAGAACCATTCAAAATGTAGAAAACAGAATTCACATTGAGTATAGTAATCACCAGCCAGACTTCGACATTGACTCTGTTGTACAAAAGGCATATGAAAAGATGAGCATAAAGTCTACTAGTTAACACTTTTCTAAGCAATTCTTTTACTGTTAGTTACATGTAAAAATGTACAACTTAGTAGATCTATATGATTGTTCTTCACCTGAATGAGATAAAGAGGCATTTAAGAAAACAATTTAGAGTTTTTCAGTTTTTCTGAATTTGTACCCCCATTTTTTTTCTTATACCCCCATTTTTCAATTGAAGGGGGTACGAAAAAACCCCAAATAAAAATTTCAGTGGGAACACTGAACTGTACTTTTTTTACATCATGGCTAAACCTTTTTTTGTAAAGTTTTAGGCAATTACCTCTAGTTCCAGCAGCATCTTGATAATTTCTTTTGATGTTTTATCAATGCCATTTAAAGATGCCCGTATACAGCCGGTGAGCAAAAACGCTGTTAAATTTCAAACAATTTAGAATGGTACAGAAATCAGTCCTTTGTGTAAACATAGATAAATTACTGACATATATGGTGTACTTGAAAAAAAGAAACACAGAAATTTGTATTAGAAACCAAACATTGGTCAGAAGAAAAGTGGCTGACGATCGGAGCTGTAAACAATGGCGGTGCGTCACGGAAATTTATCGTTGGTTTCCGCCTAGAGTCGGAATACGGTGTAATTTGCATATATAGGCCGTGACCTCCGTCTGAAAATCGAGGCTGCAACAGAGAAGCCTCCATTTTCCTTCGTTTACCTCATTAGACACAGGGTGAAGGTCAAATATAGTCACATGACAGAATGCATGATCATACGAATCTACCCGAGTGTATAACGGACATATCGAAATCTTCGATTCAAACACCGGAAACGACGAGTCTGTTTACATGAAAGGCCGCAACTCAGCGAAATGCATTTTCTATCGACCGTAATCTAAGCAACCTTGCAACCGTGAGGCGCAATATTTGGCATGAAGATATGAGAATGACTATAGTTTGATAAAATAAAGACAAAATGAGTTAAAACTGGCTCAAAATGAATATCAGGGCCTCTTTAATAGTAAATGTTTGAATAAGATCAGCTCTCTCACACCTGTACTCTGAAGTGGGAAGGCCTAGTTTTTTTAATCATGGCGAACTAGACTCGATAGGTCTAATTGGAAAGATGGACTTTGATGGTCATAGAAATTACTTGCCCATATGTTAATTTCAAAATCCAATCACGGACAACTGTTTAATCACTGTCGCAAATACTAGTATTCAAGTCAAGAACGTTAGCACATTTTCATCACACAAAAACATACCAAAAAGTACACGAAAACAAAAACAAAGCAAAAAAAATCGTAATAAATGTAGATTTGAACAACTGCAAGCAAAACATGTTTGGCATAAGCTTGAAATGATGATTGCATAATAATCATAATATTCAGAAGTGGGACGTTCAGAATTGTCAAGTACTTGAAACATTCTGCATAACTGTTTTTAAATGTCAACACAAAAGGTTTTATTGCCATCTCAGTAGACCCTGTTTCTATACTGACGTCCATAAAAAACGCCTCATCGAAAAAGTGCGATAGCTTTGTACATACCTAGAATATATATGTCACTTTTTGCCTACCATAGAATTTTCACTTCTCTAATCTACTGAAGCATGAAATTTCGTGCCAATCTATTGTTTTCTTCAACCATGGCTCATGGCACCATTTTTCCCAGGCGCCCCATGCATTTTCCCACGTGGTTATGTCGGTCAAAATTACGCATGTGTATACAGTATTTGATTTACAATTAAGTACTCCAAGCAATATTTTGAAAACATCAATTTCGAAAATGCCAAGAAAAAATAATGAAGAAAGAGCAGGCATTTTGGGCATGCTTGAAAGAGGTCTTTCTCAAAGTAACGTTGCAAGATGCTTTAACATTGCAAGATCAACAATAGTGCGTCTTGTTCGACGGGTAAACGAAACAGGGAGCTTGTCTGATAGACCCCGACCTGATGCTCCACGTGTGACGTCTGTACAAGACAATTTCATCCGTCGACGTCACTTGCGAAACCGTTTTGTCACAGCGCAGTCCACAATGTCGATGGTTATAGGTAATCATGGAAGACATGTAAGTCGGAATACAGTAAGGCGACGTCTTCGGGAGCGTGGAATATTGTGAAGGCGGCCGTACCATGGTTTTGTGCTAACTGACAACCACCGTCAGGAACGTTGGCAGTGGTCTCAAAACAACATTGGAAGACGTTGGCGTGATGTGGTCTTCAGTGATGAATCCCGTTTTAACCTCTCCTGTGCCGACGGACGAGTCTGCGTTTACCGTCGACATAATGAACGGTACACCCAAAGTTGTGTTCTGGAGCACAACCGTTTTGGTGGTGGTGGAATAATGGTTTGGGCAGTAATAAACCACACATTTAGAACTGACTTAGTGGTTATTAATGGTAATTTAAATGCCAGACGGTATGTAAACCAAGTTCTTCGTCCTGTGGTCGTTCCCATGTTTTAGCAACGCCGTAGCCTTACATTTCAACATGACAATGCGCGCCCCCACACGGCCAGATTTACCAGAAACTTTCTCATGGCCAATAATATTGCCGTGCTGCCATGGCCTGCTAACTCTCCCGATTGTAACCCAATCGAACACATGTGGGACATCCTTGGACGTCGTTTACGTTGATGTAACCCACAGCCGCAAAACGTCCAAGAATTGACAAATGCTCTTCGTGAAGAGCATTCCACGCTACCTCCTGCGTAATCTGTGTGGGTCCATGGGACGGCGACTGCAGGCACTGATAGCAAGTCAAGGAGGCCATACACGGTATTGATGAATTTAAGGGGGTGAGTTTGTTGAAATGGCTGTTAAATTTGTGTAATATTTAGCTAAACGCTTGTGTCATGAGCTGTGTGTAGAAATATTGACAAAGTCCATTTTTAAATTACAAAATCATACATTCGATATTTAATTCATGAAATATGATGCGACAGAGGGAGATGAGGCGTTTCTTATGGACGTCAGTATATTTAAAATAACATCTGCATTTCACAGGCTTGGTATGTTTGTTGCAGAAAATGAATAATGATAAATACAGTTAAGAACGTGGAAGTCAGGTACGTACACTGAATTGTGGTTCAAACTACTTGTCAGCTGTTAAAATGGACTTGGATCAAAAGATAACTGATTTAACACCAAATTTAGAAGATTGTTTTCATACATCTTGTTGTATTTTACCTTTATTTTGAAATAAACACATCTAATTATTCAAACACTCATTATAAATTCAGTTAACTGTGGATAGGCGTTCTTTTTCATTTGAAAAAAATAGCACCCTATAATGGGTAATTTAAGTCCTTGTAAAATGAACTACATCTAGTACATTTTAGTAAATAATATTTTCATGCCCAAGCTGACGAAAGAGAAAGCCGATAAAATGTGGTAAAAAGAACTTTACTGCACTGAAATGACTTAGTAACATAAGCTGTAAATGTCAAGCCTAGTTTCGATTTAGGTCTATGGAAGTAGGTCAACAGATATTTACAATTTGATTTATCATTTATCTAACATTCTGTGCCCATATTATTAGCAGTCAACAAAAACATTGCTGTACAGAGTCATTAGAAGAAATGACTGTTTGATCAAAATCATTCTGGACAGAAGCATTGAAAAAAGGCTGACATTGGGGCTAGCAGAGACATGTTATAGGGGTCGGGCTTCCGTGTTCTTCCCCTTATTGAAGTATTGGTGGGTTCTTAATTTTTTTTGTGGGGGGGGAGGGTCCACCAAAGTGAACAGTATCAGCTTATAAGTGTTGCATCTAGTTCATAAATGACTTCAAAAATGGCTATAACTAGTTGACTCCAATAATGACTTCAAATATGACTTCTCCCTGAAAAGGTATGTATGAAAATCTGTAACTTAATAAACAATGTAACAAAAGTAAAATAACACAGAAGAATAATAAATGAGTAGTTTCAGCCCAGTGATACATTACAGTTTTAAGGCTGTACAGGAATTTATCCTGTCACTTCCGGGTTTACCTGACGGATAACAGGGTGCCGTATATTTTTTTTGTTATCCGTCAGTTAGTCACGTGACCGCAAAGTGCGCACCTGCAGACTGGGACTATTTTCAACCAAGCGTCTTACTGCCCTAATGAATGAATCAATCGCTAGCGAATACCTTTGCTCGTTTAATTAATAGTCTGTTATGTTAAAACATATTGTCTTCTTTGCCACAATATTTTTCTGCGGATATACGTCACGTTTAATAATTATGACGTAGCCAATATCATTCATGACGTCATTATTGCAGCTGCATATCCAGAGGGTTTTGTTAACACGGTTCTTCATTTTTTAAAGTTTCTCATAGATCTAGTGAGAAAGATGTCAATATGTGCCTTATTTCGAGCGAAATGTTCAATTTAGTCGGATTTTGGATTGTAATTGAGAAAAGGGATAAATAAAATAGACGGTTGGTGTCTTGGATTGGGAAAGTCGATCAGGCTCGGCTCCGGAAATTTATTAAAGGTACGGTCTTTATCAATGTTTCTTTTTTCGTTTGTTTGTTTGTTTTGTTTTGTTCCGTTACAGTGAGTGACAGGATAAATAGAATAGATGGTTTGTGTCTTGGATGGGTTAAGTTTATCGGGCTCGGCTCCGAAATTTATCCGGTTCGCCTTCGGCTCACCAGATAAATTCCTCCGCCTTGCCCGATAAACTTAACCCATCCAAGACACCAACCATCTATTCTCTATATTATACCCCCACAAACGATAGTCCATCTGTCTGTCCGTTAGTCTTTTTCTTGTTTACGCGATAAAGTCTGCATTTGTTGTCAGATTTTCGTGAAACTTGCACAGTTTGTTTATCTTATCAATAGCTTCAACCCTAGTGATTTTGAAAAAAATCCAACAAACAGTATGGGAAAAGTAGCCATTTCAAGTTGAAAATTTCTGTTTCTTGTTTACGCGATAAACTCTGCATTTGTTGTCAGATGTTTGTGAAACTTGCACAGTTTGTTTATCCCATCAATAGCTTCAACCCTATTGATTTTGAAAAAAATTCAACAAACAGTATGGGAAAAGTAGCCATTTCAAGCTGAAAATTTCTATTTCTTGTTTATGCGATAAAGTTTGCATTTGTGGTCAGATTTTCGTGAAACTTTCACAGTTTGTTTATCCCATCAACAGCTTTAACCCTATTGATTTTGAAAAAAATCCAACAAACAGTATGGGAAAAGTAGCCATTTCAAGTTGAAAATCTCAATTTCTTGTATACGTGATTAAGTCTGCATTTGTAGTCAGATTTTCGTGAAACTTGCACAGTTTGTTTATTCTTATCAATAGCTTCAACCCTATTGATTTTGAAAAAAATCCAACAAACAGTATGGGAAAAGTAGCCATTTCAAGTTGAAAATTTCAATTTCTTGTTTACGCGATAAAGTTTGCATTTGTGCTCAGATTTCCGTGAAACTTGCACAGTTTGTTTATCTTATCAATATCCAACAAACAATACGGGAAAAGTAGCCATTTCAAGTTGAAAATTTCTATTTCTTGTTTACATGATAAAGTCTGCATTTGTGGTCAGATTTCCGTGAAACTTGCAAAGCTTGTTTATTATGCTCCCCGAAGGGGGGAGCATATAGTCGCCGCTTGATCCGTCCGTCTGTCCATCCATCCGTCCGTCTGTCCGTCTGTCCGAAGCCATTTCTCCACAACCTCTGGACCAAATTGGATGAAACTTCATATATGAACTCTTTAGGATATTGCGCCAATGTAGTTTTGTCGGTTTTCCAATTTGACGCTGTGTCATGGAAAAAGGGGGTTTCTTGTAAAATTCCAATTTTTACTAATATCTCCTTCAGTTTTCATCAAAATTTCACGAAACTTTACATTTATATTGTTGATTAAAAGTTTCATCATGTGCCCTTGTTTTTTTATCTATGCAAAACCATGTTACGGGAAAAGGGTGCTTAATGATTTATAAGTTATTGCCCTTGGTAAATTTTAACTTTGGTTTTTTTTGTCCAGGGCATAACTTAGAAAGTATAGAAGGTAGTAACTTCAAACTTCACACACAGATAGATTACATACTGGAGAAGTGCAGTGTACAAGAACCATAACTCTTTCCTATTTATTTTTGGGGTTATTGCCCTTTTTAAATTTTAACTTCAAATTTTTGTCCAGCGAAAACTTCCAAAGTAAAAAAGCTAGTAATTTCAAACTTCATATACAAACAGGCCACATCAAGGAGAGGTGCAGTGTACAAGAACCATAACTCTTTTCCCATTTTTTTTAGAGTTATTGCCCTTTGTAAATTTTAACTTTGGATTTTTGAGGCATAACTTCAAAAGTATAGAAGCTAGTAACTTCAAACTTCACACACAGATAGATCACATAATGGAGAAGTGCAGTGTACAAGAATCATAACTCTATCCCAACTAATTTTGGGGTTATTGCCCTTTGTAAATTTTAACTTTAAATTTTTGTGCGGGGCATAACTTCCAAAGTAAAAAAGCAAGTAATTTCAAACTTCATATACAGATAGGCCACATTCAGGAGAAGTGCAGTGTAGAAGAACCATAACTCTATTCCTGCTATATTTAGAGTTATTGCCCTTTGTAAGTTTTAACTTTGCTTTTTTTTGTCCAGGGCATAACTTTTGGAATTATTAACCTTTGTAAATTTTAACTTAAAATTTTTGTCTGGGGCATAACTTCCAAAGTAAAAAAGCTAGTAACTTCAAACTTCATATACAGATAGCCCATTAAGGAGAAGTGCACTGTACAAGAACCATAACCCTATCCCAACTATTTTCTGGGGTTATTGCCCTTTGTAAATCAAACTTTAAATTTTTGTCAGGGGCATAACTTCCCAAGTATAAAAATTAGTAACTTCAAATTTTATATATATAGACCACATTAATGAGAAGTGCAATTTAAAAAAAAACATAACTCTATTCCCACTATTTTTAGAGTTATTGCCCTTTGTAAATTTTAACTTTAGATTTCTTTTTTTGTGGCATAACTTCCAAAGAATAAAACCTAGTGACTTCAAACTTCATTTACAGATAGACCACATTAAAGAGAAGTACAGTGTACAAGAAACATAACTCTATTCCCACTAGTTTTAGAGTTATTTCACTTTGTAAATTTTAAATTTTGTTTTTGGTCTGGAGCATAACAGTTACATATAAAATGACACCTGTTCTGTGACAAAGCGCTTTGTGGGGCTATGCGGCACTTTTGTGACAGTTGTAGTTTCATTCTTTCCTATTTATACTAAACTGTGTTATAGAAAAAGAGGGCCTAATGACAAACTCAAACACGAAGTTTATAAATGTTTAATCTGATTTTGACAATTTTGCCATTACTATAATAGTAATGTTTGATTTACAGATTGTTCACATTGACAGGAAGTTTTACTCCACTGTACCAAGAGTTATGCCCCTTCTTTATTTAATTATTTAAACATTGGCAAATGCAGTTTGGCAGACGGGACCAAACAAAAGTAGCCTGTTTCATCCCCACCCTCCTCTCCCGTAACCAACCATTTACCGACAGTCTTCACTTTCCTAAACAGAGACCTGTTCGGGGAGCATAATCCGTCTACGACGGCTCTTGTCTTATCAATAGCATCAACCCTACTGATTTTGAAAAAAATCTAACAAACAGTATGGGAAAAGTAGCCATTTCAAATTGAAAAGTTCCATTTCTTGTGTACGGGATAAAATCTGCATTTGTGGTCAGATTTCCGTGAAACTTGTTTATCTTATCAATAGCTTCAACCCTGTTGATTTTGAAAATAATCCAACAAACAATATGGGAAAAGTAGCCATTTTAAGTTGAAACTTTCCATTTCTTGCTTACATGATTAAGTCTGCATTTGTAATCAGATTTTTGTGAAACTTGCACAGTTGTTTTGTATCATAAACAGCTTGATCCCTATTGATTTTGAAAAAAATCTGACAATCAGTGTGGGAAGAGCAGCCATTTAAAGTTGAAAAGTTCCATTTCTAGGCAATGAAGTCCACAGTGTTGATCCAATTTTTTTGAAAAAGATTATTTGGTTCATCAAGGGATTGAACTTTATTAAAAGTGAAGAAAAGTTAGTAAACCGTTCAGTAAAAGCAGCCATTTGATGACTTAGTATCGTTTACTCAACACAGTCCACATTATCAGTCACATTTCTTTGGCTGGATTCCAAACAATTATTTTTGAGAATTGCACTTCCTTTTTTTTCACTGTTAGTTCAGTTCATTATGCCTACTCATGCTGTCTAAGTGGGTTCAAGCCCAGTTGCAAGAACACATTTTTGTTGTTTTTTTTTTTCTTTTTGCATCATGAATTCATAATGTATGCTAGCAAAAAAGCAAAATCACTGCCAGTAGAGTGATTTCAGGCCCTCAAGGGCCTCTAGTTTTTTTTTTTTTTTTCAGAGCATAATTAATAAATTATTAAAGCAACTGACTTTATACATCAAATACAAATAGATTCCAATGAGGACAAGTGCAGTGCACAAGATCTCTTACTCTGTCTTCAGTGCTATTGGAGTAATTGCCCATAGGTATTTTTTTTTCCAGAACATATTCTCCAAAGTATACAAGCTATTGACTCGAAACTGCAACTGAAGATCGATCACATTGAGGACAAGTGCAGGGCACAAGATCCATAACTCTGTCTTTTGCATATTTCCAGTATTTGCCCATTGTTATTTTAGATTTTGGATTTGGAGAGGGGCAGTCATTCAGTGACAAGGCACCAGGTAGGGGTATTCATCCACCTGTGATAGTTCTAGTTACTTTATTATACGCCCGTCGAAGACGGGACATATTATGGGATCACCCGTGGCGGGCTGGCGGGCGGGCGGGCGGCGTCCCCATTCTTTGTCCGGAGCATATCTCCAAAACTATGCTAGCTAATGTTATGAAATTTCATGGGTGGATAGATCTCATCAAGGCAGAGTGCAGTGCACAGGAATCATAACTCTCGCTTGCTTAATTTTTGAGTTATTGCCCTTTGTTGTTTTTCATACTTGAATTTTGTCCGGAGCATATCTCCAAAACTATACTAGCTACGGTTATGAAACTTCATGGGTGGATAGATCTCATCAAGGGGGAGTGCAGTGCACAGGAATCATAACTCTTGCTTCCTTAATTTTTTTAGTTATTGCCCTTTGCGGTGGGACGGGCGTATCTTGCGACAATTTGCCGCTCTTGTATGTGAATATAATTATATGCATGTCGAAAAATTTGTGAATTACCAATGAAAGACACTTTGCATACGGAAATGTTTGCAAATTCAAGACATTAATTTTGTTTTTTGTTGGTATACTTGTGGTAAAATATATGCAAAATGAAAAGTTTGCCAATTTTTCAAATTGGCGAAATCACAAAAATTTCCACTTATATAGTACATGTATGTAACTTGCTGACATACAGATCTGTTACCCTTAGATAAACTTACAAATACATAGACATACAAAGCATTACAATACAAAACATGGTTTTGAATTCAAACTAAACAAAAAGGTATCCAATACTCCTATGCTAACTAATCTTATCTAAGGTAAATTTAACTTTACATTATGATACCATGAAATGACTTATAAAATCTAATTTAACAACCATTGTAACAAGGGAACGTTTACACTTACCAATTTAAGGAATTACCCTTTACCATGCAATCCCTTTTAACGACCCTGTTAAAGAGGCCTTTTAAAAACACTGTGGGAAAAGGAGAAAATGCTGGTAACCAGCATTTTATCCTTTTACCACAACGTTTTCTACCCTTCCAAAAACAAATAAGTTTTCGAGCCACATTTTATGATTTATTTTGTTGTCTGCACATGCTTTCTATTTGGAAAAGTCCAAAACTTTGTTGTTTGGTAAACAGTTAAGTGAGTTCACTCTTTGCAGCATTTCTACCTGATCTCTTTCTCTCAAACAAACTCTCAGTGACTGCTGGTGCTGAAAATATTAATAAAAGATGTGCAACCAATGGAAAAGGTAAGAAGATGGTTAGAAAGAGAGTTGCCTTACTAGTTAAAAAATACATGAAGGAAACACTCTGGATCAAAAGGATGAAAACAACTATGATTGCTAAACTGTGCAAAGAAATAAAAGACTTCCAAAGTCTTTAGGAAAACACTAAGATTTAGGAAACATCTTGAAATCTATATACAAAACAGTGTTTTCCTTGTGAACTGGTGAAAAACTGAAGAGGGAATGAAAAATTTTAGAGTCATGTGATCGAAATGAGGGAACTTATTCACCAAACAGAACACAGTAAAAGTATTAGCTGACCAAATGGACAAGGCAATTAAAAAGTTACCCTACCACAGACACAATTAAAGTTTCATTGGAGAATGGGCATTCCTGTCCAGCTCATAAATGTGACAAGCATGGTTGGATTTCTGAATAATATGGTACCAGTGATTATCATGGATAGACACAATGTTGTGGGTGCTAAAACTCTGAAAGCACCAGCTGAAGGGTCAAGATAATAGCGCTACGTTGAACTTAGTCAAGTTTTGCTGCATTTATAGTATGGATGGTGGTTTGTGTTCAGACCACTTATTGGATTTTGAAGTTATTTGGCACAAAGATAATAGATGTTGTGTTGCATGAAAGAACCGTGTCAACAGGTTAAAATTCAAAGTCACAGTTCTCACATGACTGTGAGTTATCTCCCATAATTGTTAAATTTTGTGCAGGCTTAAACCATAATAACCTGCTGATATATTTACATGATACCTCATAAAGCTGTAAAGGTTACCAAAGGCATTCATGGTAGATTTTAATGCACATGTTTCTGCACACAATATTTTTATTGTAACAGTGCTATTGCATGTTGTCATACACAAAATACTGGTGCTTTTCTTTCATTGATCTTTGCAAGAAAATCTAAATAAAATTAATCTAGGAAACAATTGAGACTGAAGCGCATTGACACTGTTAACCCTTTATCAAATGACAAAATGTTAGCCATGTCCAAATTGAAAACACTTGCAGACAACAATTTCATTGTGGTTCAAATGGTGCAATCTTGCTTTGATGAGTAGAAAACATTGTGGAAAAAAGGAGAAAATGCTGGTTACCAGCATTTTCTCCTTTTCCCACAATGTTTTTAAAAGACCTCTTCTACAGGGTCCTGAAAACCCGGGATTGTTTGGTAAAGGGTTGATAAACATTGTACTACTTCAGTAAAAAAAGTGAGAAAGTTACGGAGCGGCATACTTACACTGTCGGATACAAACATTTCAGATACTTTGGATTTGTCTAGTTCCTGGATGATCGGTCAGCAGATTGTTGAACTTCGTTACATCACAAAACAGTAAAGAAGTTATTGTGAATGTGATCAACTATTACATTTATTTAACACTGTTAGTGAGAATCAGCATGTTTTGGTTCAACATTATGTATGAGCCATGCTCTGGCAAAAGGGAGCTTAATGTTTGTCCATTATGTATGATATGTAGCACGTCATCCTATGATCATGGACCCATAAAGTCTATCTTGTCTAATAACCCACTGAATTATGGGGTAAACTGCCCTTGGACAGGTGGAAAATTGACCGATAGTAAAAAGTTTTGGCCCAGGTCAGCCTGTGCAGTCCATGCAGGCTAACCTTGGTCTAAAATTTTTGCAGATACATTAAGACCCCTTTTCACAGAGCATGGCTTACATTGAATGTGTTTGTGGAACGTTGGATTTGTTACCATTAGCAATTTCAATTTCCAAATCTCTGAAACTGTATGGTGAGAGTTCCTCATTTTTTCACAGAAAGTGACCAATATCATAGTGCCTCTATGATAGAAGTTTCATGAAAATTTAAAGTTTTCTTAATCTTGAGGTGGTAAGAACAACCATCTTTTACCTCCACTGGCCTTAGGTCAGCAAGCGTATGTCATGGTCCTGTTTATGTCACACATCTGTGGGTGTGTCCATTTGTGTATACACTGACTTTTATTTCAAACAATCTTCTTCTCTGAAACTACGTATCCAATTTTAACACAACTTCACAAATACCTTATCCTACCATAACCTTCTTCAGAATTTCTAGAAAGAATTTGATTCCAGTAAAAACTCTGGTTGCCATGGCAACAAAATTGAAAATAGTTGAAAAATTTTTAGAAAATTTCTTGTCTGAAACCTTAAGGCCTAGGGTTGCCAAATTTTGTATGAAGCTTCATCTGATAGACACCAACCAAAACTCTACAAATTCTGGCCCTAGGGTCAAAATCGGCCCTCCCCAGGGGTCACAAGTTTAGTATGGGCTTATATACAACTTGAAAACTTTCTTTGTTCCTTACCATAAAACATAGAGCTACCAAATTTAATTTGTAGCCTTTTCTAGTGGATCTCTAATTTATTAAGATTGCGGTATTTTAACGTTTAACCGGGGGTCAAAATTGGCCCTCCCCAAGAGGCCAGAAGTTTTCTATGGGTTCTATAGTGAACTCTTCAAATATCATTTTGTTTCTAACCCTATGGCCTAGGGCTACCAAATTTGGCATGGAGATTCATCTAGAAGACCTCTACCAAGGTTTCCCAGTTATAGCCCTTGAGTCAAAATTGGACCTGCCTTTAGGGGGTTCACAAGTTTTACTTGGGCTCATATATACTGAAAACTAATAAAAACCTATGATTCCTAACTGTAAGGTTTAGGTATACCAAATTTTGTAGCTAGATTCAATAGTGCTCCTGTAATAAGATTGTAATGAGATTGTTAAAACTTGTCCTGGGGTCAGCCCTTGGGGTAAGACGTTTTATATGGGCTTATATTAAACCCAGGGATCGTATATACACATATAGGATCCCTGATTAAACCACACACCCTCCCGAGGAATTTCCAGGATTATTATTTTCTTAAACTCCAATGTCTCCTAAGCACATTTCCAAAGTCTGCCATCTGGCGGGTAGGGCTTTTGTTATAGAAGTTATAGAGCTTGAGTTTGAATATTACTATAAATTTCCTACAAAGTACAGAGCTTTTAGTGCAAATCAAAGCACTGAAACCACTGGTATTTCATGAAATAAGATTCTACAATATGATAATCTGAGAAATTATAGAGATTTTTCTAAGATAAAACATATTTTCTTGATCACAAATGCCTTGAATGCATCCTCGAAACAACTGAAATGGCATAAAGGTATTAAGATTTATTTTATATCAATTTGTCATATCCATGAGTAAAACAAAAGCACTACTACCCAATGGTAAGTAAATGTACTTCTGAATGTTATATATCAGTTGATGATAATTCAACTGTTATCCGTTTCATTTCTGTATTTCAGGTTATGAAATGGTTTAAGATTATTTGTATGTGCCTATTTTCATGGTCTTTACATATTTGTTTCAGTAAATGGAAACTTTAACGCAAATCAAAGTGCTGAAGTTACTGAAACATTATGTATCATTAAACTTTTGCATCTAAAAATGCGTCAATATTCTTTAAAAATAAAATGTATCTTGATGTCATTTCCTTAAAAATACATTGTATATGTCAGCTACAGTGCCTTGTTTATTTATCATTTTAGTTCTATCAGTCAATGAAATCAAATTACTTTCAGGAGCACAACATGCGCATACCAACTCACTGCTGCATGTGCTTTTGGAAATAGAATGATTTTCATTGGAAATTCTATGTAAAAAAAAAGGCATAACTGTGTCAAGAATAATTTGATGGTTAACTGGTTTGATGGTAAGAAGTAGTCCTAGTTTGAAGTACATATCTTCATTAATGACATAGATATTATAATATATATCGAAGTTTTTGCAAGACAAAAGTGCTATGACAATATTTCAAGTTTTTCTTCAAAAAAAGCCAAGCTACAAATTCAATTTGTCGTGACGAAGTACAAAAGGTATGATCTACAGCCACTTTTACCCTTTTGGCTAAATGCATGATACAAATAGATGGCTATAATTGGCAAAAGTCAAACATATATTATTCATAGTTAATCTTGTGATAAGCTCGACTTCATGTACACATCAGTTAAGTAATCAAGTGATTTAATATCCAGGTATGTTGCCAAGATAAATGAGGTCCATTCTTTGGTTATTTCCTTTTATTCTTCTCCAGTACTAAATTGGTTGTGATAAGGGGATTACTTGGATTTTATCCTTGATTTTCTTGCACTGAACAGCTATATTCTTGAGATAATATTTGAAGTAAATCTAGTTAGATTGCTTGACAAATTGATACATACGTAGTTCCTTACGATTTAGAACACAATTCAATTTGAATTACATTTGGACCTTACACATACATCATAAATCATTATTATATTTAGCGCAACATCCCCAAGGGAACCAAGGATAAAAACAAAGGAATACAGGTAAAAGGACCAATCTGTTCTTTGGCTTTCTTTAGTCATTATCTTGCTAGTGAGAACATATGATTTACAGGAATGGTCCTCATTGAATTCCCCCTTTGGGCTTGATATCTTGACATGGGAGATGCACCTGTTATGGCACATTTGCTTGTCAGTATTCTGTTACGGAGGACCATATTGACATAAGAATTGAAAGCTCATATTACTTTTGCTCAGTAAAATCATCATCATTCTCATGCATGCCAGCCATATTCGGAACAATTTGGTTTTGTTATTGAAATTATGGTTGTTGTTTTTCCATTGTTACCTATTTAGATTTATGTTCGGTTGACTGGCTGGCATCATGAAACAAGTAAATAGTAGGAAGCATCATGTCATGATTATATGAAACAAAGCTACGTATAAATGTTTGAAATAGATACTTTGGTTTTGTGTGTAACGATGTACCGTTTGGATCCACCGATGCATATACAGCGTATATACAGTAAAAACCTTAATAATTTGAGATCACAAGGGGACAGGCAAAATGTTAGGATTATTGAGATGTTTGAAATATCCAAAATGTCCATGAAATCAAACTATTCCTTTAACGATTGGCGATTTAATTGTAATTCTCCAAGCAATAGAACCCATTTTTGTATCTTTTTCATAATCTCTAAAGGACATCATATTGAGAAGATTATTTTCTGTAAATACATGTGTTTCGATAACAATTTTATGAGCTCTTGTTCTAATTAGAAATTAAGTCTTTTTTATCCCTTACATTTTGTATGTGTTTTAGGAAAGGTCAGTAGTATTATTTTTACAAAGTAGTAAAATCTGCCATTTTGAATTCTCCCCCAATGTTTGTGACCCATCAGGGAAGTACCAGTACTATTATTTTTTGTAATGAGATAGCAGCAACTGGGTAGGAAAGAAGGAATAGGAACAAAGTAGGGTAGGAATATGGTGCTAGCACTTTCCAGAAAATTTCAAAATTTACATCTATATAAGTTCAAAGGACACCAGTGTCACACTGAAATATTGTTTAATATGGCACCACGCAATATATTTACTTGTGACCATACACAAACAATGTTTTATAAGTACAGCGTCATGGAAATGCTTATTTCTGTGACATGAAAATGAGCCACGATATTTCACGGATGGTACTCAGAGTTACAAAAAAGTTACGGAGGGGGAAAAAGGGGAGAGGAAAGATGTTAGCAAGGGCAAAATATTGTTAGGAAACAAAATAATAATCTAAGAACAGGTTGTGGAAATTGGCAAAAATCCTTAACCCAGTTATAGCACATTGTTGCACTTGATATGTGCTAGGTCGATTTCTGATCTAAAGAGGTTCAATTAACCTATATACTGAAGTAGAATGAAATAATTGTGGCAAAAGGATTAAGGTAGTGGACCGGTAATAAAAAAAAAATTCAACCCCCATTAAACATAACATTTTCATAATCTATATCATTACACCAATTCACTTGCAGATTTTAAAAAAAAAATTTTCCTTCAAATGAAATTTTTATAGCCTTTGAATATTATATAGTCCTCATTTTGGGAGATCACATTTCCAACCAAGCCAAAAAAATGAAGAATTCCAATATTTTTTCAAATTTTAAATATTTCTTCAAAATTATACTGCATAACTGTTTCATCGGGATATCTACAATGGAAAAAAAAACAAAGAAAAATTAAATACAAACGCAAAGCTATAGCTAAATTAAGATTTACTTTGGTATCCCTTCAAAAAATTGAAGAATTTTTACTACATGGCAAAAAATAGTTGTAACAAAAACATGAATTTACAACGGTTCTATTGATGGGGAATCAAAATTGCTTTAACTACATTTAATTGTAACCACTTTTAGACAACATAGCCAAATTACAGAAAGTTTCACCGTCCAGATTTCATGAAATTATGTTTTTAGTGTCCTGGTCATTTATACCTTTATAGCATAAGGAAAAATTACATGTATTATATATAGCAAATGAAGTTATTTGTACAAATTGTCCATATTTCTACAGTAGAATTATCACATCCATGCATCCTTTATACAATTATGAATGCACAGAGGATGTTTTAACTTCAACCAACATAAATTTTGCCTATCAGTAGCAGATGAAATGAGACATTGTTTGTCAGCGGTTTTTCATTTTTTCCCAGTATGTTTTCTGGTCTATTTGAAAATTATAATTAGAACATTTTGGGAATGTCACATATAGATGCTTTCATTTCATAAAAATCTACAATTAGTAGTAGGGTACTGGATTGAAAAAATGGGAAACTTTCAAATGTTAAATTATCAATAATTTCAACATACCTAATTTCGTTGTATTTTCCATCATGTACATGTACATACATGTTTTCAGTAATTCACCTACAAATACAAGTGTCTGAAGCAGACAGCCTAAAAAATATCAGGATAAAAAATACAAAAATAATCTTAATTAACATGTTAATTTCACATAAATTTACCTTACGGCCGAGGGAGAAATGACTTACTCTAAGCAATGTCTCCAATGTTTTCAGGGGTCATCTTCATCAAAGACACAGTAAATCGGCCTAAGTATGTAAAGATACACTCTGAATCTAAACTGTAGACTGAACTGCTGTCATATATGTAACCTCTACAATGGAACCTCTTACAAAAAGATGCATTTTCAGATTGATTGATTGTATGGTGTTTAACGCCGTTTTCAACATTATATCAGTTATACCGCAGCTGCCAGTGCACCTTTCCATGCATTACTGGAGTTTCTTAATCAAACCAGTACTCCACACAATTTTCTCTCTAAGCCACTGGCTTGTTTCTAACAAAAGCATCTTCGAAGCAATGGTCAGCAGTAAGAGAGGAGTGAATCCTGTCGCAATGACTATCATCAATTCTCGGAAAGAAATTGGCCGGGCAGGGGATCGAACCAGCGGCCCCTTTGTTCTCAAGTCCTGTCCGCAGCTGACTGAGCTACCGAGGTTGGCATGCATTTTCAGGCCTAGCAACTCATTTTACAAAAGGTTAAGCTACTACACTTTCACGTTAGACTAGAGTTTGAATTCAACCCTCACCGGAAATTGGATATGTAAACGTTTTTGGACAGCGCAAATTATCTTAGCTTAGGACTGGTTTGTTACCAATGGACCACAAATCAGTAAAATGATGCTATAAAATGACTGAAATATTATTGAAAGTGGCATTTAATACCTATTAACTAAATATCAAAGTGAAATGTTCAATGAGTCAAGTATTTTGCAAGCTTTGGTAAAACTTCGTCTAAAACTTTTTTAGCAGAAGTGACCCTTGGTAAATCCTCATTGTTTTTACTATAAAGAAATCCCTTAGTCCATCTTCTCCAGGGTCAGTGCTTATAAAACTTTGTTTTGGGCTCAACTCAGCTGAGAGTGAAAACTTCAATTTGCATAAATGTTACTTGATAGACCTTATGGACTAACTTGTGAGCTTTAGAGCTTTATTATGATTCTGCCTACCAAATCAAAGCCTTCATTTCAAATTTTTATACTGTCCTATGCATAAATGAAACTTTAAATTTTGAGCACAAACTCAGTTGAGCATGGACTTAAGTTTTATAAGCACTGGCACTGATCTTTTTAAAATTGAACAAAGATTACTAAGCTGTAATCCAGATCAAGCAAAGTTTTTGGCAGCAGATTGTTTTAATATCCCATCAGCTACTAGTACATCCAAAAATCCAATGTCTTTTGATTTCTCCGTCTCCCTACCAACAAAAGCTTAGACTTGTCCAAATTGAAAGCATTTACAGACAACAAAATAAATGTGAATGAAAAAATGAAATTTGTTTTCGGCAGTATAGAAAACATTGTGGGAAGAGGAAAAAATGCTGGTTACCAGCATTTTTTTCTTTTCCCCACAATGTTTTCAAAAGGCATATTTCTCAGAGTCGTTAAAAGGATTGTTTGGTAAGAGGTTAAACAATAAGTTATCAAATGCAGCTTTCAGAGGAAAGCTGTAACAGAGAAGCTGTTCAATTGAAAACTGTGCAAATTTAACAAGGTGAACAAGTGTGTCTACGTTTGCAATAGCATTGTGGGCGTTGTATGTGATCCCTAGAAGCAAATGAGCTAGGTCCTCCTGCTTTTGAGATTATTTGGGGAATAATTTACTAAAGACTGGCAGAGAATCAATCAACTCCAGTGTGCACTTGAAGATTATGTCATTGCTGTCTGTACACAATAATGCAACCAGCAGGACAGGCAAGTCAAACCGTCTTCCATTGTGAGCCACTAAAATCACATTTAAAAAATTTCGGAGCCAGGTACACAGTTTCTGTAAAGCAGTTACTATATGTGAGTGTTTCACAATATTCCCACTGATTTTCATGGTGTCGTGATCATTCATCATTATAAACGTAACCCTCTGTGCCTCAGTTGGAGTTGGTTTCCAACACAAATTCTTGCCTTCATACTATTCCATCATAAACTGTAAGACAGATTTAACATATCAATTTTTTAAAATGTTTTTAATGTGGACAAAGCTGAAATTTTGATGTCAGGTATTGCCTTCTTCATTTAACCTGACCCAGGGCAACATCATTTACATGAAGTAGAACTTTGTTTTTACTCTCGGCATCGCACAGTGCTACCTTTGGCATACGTGCAGGATGGTCACGGAAATATTTTGTACAGTATTCAGGAATTAAACTGCTCACCTGTACCTTCCCATGTATGTATGACTTCTCGAATAAAAGTCTATTTATATGCCTACTTATTATTATATATTCAGCATAAAGGTCAAGATCAGGTTAAAAGAAGTAGGTTATAACAAGTTTCGAAGTAAAAGCTTACCCAATTGAAACTTTGTATTCTTTCAGTTGCCACAAAATCAGCAGATGCCCCATAGCATGCCAGGTACACCGGCGGCAGATCAGGTTGCCCAGCTCCAGCCCCAAATGGCAGACCCTGAGAAGAGAAAACTGGTACAACAACAACTTGTGTTGCTGCTACACGCCCACAAGTGTCAGAGGCGGGAACAGAACAACGGGGAGGCCTGCGCCCTACCTCATTGTAGACCCATGAAAAATGTGCTGAATCACATGGCAAGCTGTAATAAAGGCAAAACTTGTCAAGGTAATGTTGTTTACACATTTGAGACACAAATATGACTCTCTATGTCCATGGAGTAGACAGACACATTATGAGAGAGAGAGTACTAGAAATTGCAAATTTCCACACTCTGTTTTGACATACATGTAAAAAAACATGTTTTTCATTCTTTGATCTAAATTTCCACGCTGTTTGTTTAAAATTGCCATAATTCATGGTAATGAAGAATGTTTACAAAGAAAAGCTTAGTCTGCAAATTAACAATTTCCGGTACCATAGGCAGAAGTAGGTTTTTGTGGATGCATTTATCAAGATCAGGCTGCACAGAACGGGCAGTCTGGTCTTTGATCTATACTTCTGCTTGTTCATTTCAGCCTCTTAATATTCTAGAAACATGAAGATCATTTATTGGTTTTTCCATTGTGGTTATTTTTAGAAACAGGTTGTTAAACTGTTGGTTTACACATCTTCACCTTTAGTTTATGAAGGCCATGATACAAGGTCAAGGTCAAAACTAAGTGAAGACCAACACAATGATCCAGAAATAGCACCTTTATTTCAAAAAGCTGTTAGTGAAACTGATCTTTCACAGGAACCTGTCTGTTTTTATATAAAAATGGAATATTAATGAGAAAGTGGCGCCCTCCTGAAGTCTCTGTTGATGATGAGTGGGCTGACAATCATCAAGTTGTCATTCTTAAGTCCTATAGATTAGAAATGTTAAGCTTAGCTCATGAAATCCTTATGTCAGGTCATTTAGGCATCAATAAAACCTATCACAAAATTCTTAACCATTTTTATTGGCCTGGTCTAAAAGCAGATGTATCAGATTATTGTAGGTCTTGTCATACTTGTCAAATGGTAGGCAAACCCAATCAGGTCATACCTAAGGCTAAACTATAGCCTATCCCTGCATTTGATGAACGTTTTAGCAGGATTATAATTGATTGTGTAAGTCCATTGCCAAAACCTAAGGCTGGTAATGGGTACCTTTTGACTATTATGAGTGCTTCCACCCGTTTTTCTGAAGCAATACCTTTAAGAAATATAAAATCTAAAACAATTGTCAAAGCTTTAGTGACATTTTTCACTTTTATAGGACTTCATAAATCTGTTCAGTCTGATCAAGGGTCAAATTTTATGTCTGGCATTTTCCAACAAGTAATGCACGAGTTGGGAATTAAACAATATAGGTCATCTGCATATCATCCCGAAAGCCAAGGTGCCCTTGAAAGGTTACACCAGACCTTAAAAAATATGATAAGGTCATATTGCTCTGACACACAAAAGGATTGGGATGAAGGTATACTCTTTGCAGTAAGAGAGACTGTACAGGAATCTCTTGGTTTTAGTCCCTTTGAGCTTGTTTTTGGCCACACAGTTTGTGGACCTTTAAAACTTTTAAAAGAAACATTTCTTTCACAAGAAGACTCTCCTTTAAATTTACTTCAGTATGTGTCTGACTTTAGAAACAGGTTATTGAAAGCTTGTGAGGCGGCAAAATCAAATTTAGAGAAAACTCAATGTAAAATGAAAGAAAGATATGACAAGAATACTAAAGAAAGAAAGTTTAAACCTGGAGATAAAGTTTTAGCTCTTCTACCAGTTCCTGGTAGGCCTCTACAAGCAAGATATTTTGGTCCTTATTCTATAGAGAAAAAGGTTAATGACTTAAATTATGTGATAACAACTCCTGACAGGCGAAAGCAAAAACAATTATGTCATATTAATATGTTAAAAGAATATGTTGATAGGGATAATTCAATTATTTCACCAATAAATGTAGTTTCCTCAGTCCCTCAAAATCAAAATCACATCAACCCTGAAGACATAAATTGTGAAGAAATTAGCTTTGACAAGTCTAACCCTATTGGTTCAAAACTTCAGAATTCTGACATTTTAAGAAATTTAGATAAAAAACTTTCACATTTAGACAATAATCAAAAAGATGAATTGAAAAAGTTAATTTCTGAATATGAGCACCTGTTCCCTGATATTCCAACACGGACAGATACAATATACCATGATGTGGACATTGAAAATTCAAAACCAGTGAGACAACATCCATATCGAATGAATCCCAAGAAATTGGAGCATCTTAGAGAAGAAATCCGGTATCTATTGGAGAATGACTTTATTGAACCTAGTCAAAGTGAATGGAGTTCTCCCTGTATTCTTGTACCAAAGCCAGATGGAACTTTTCGTATATGCACTGACTATAGAAAAGTTAATACTGTGACCAAGACTGATTCGTTTCCAGTTTCAAGAGTAGATGACTGCATTGACAATATTGGTCATGCAAAATATGTTACTAAATTTGATCTTTTAAAAGGATTTTGGCAAATTCCTCTCACTGAAAGAGCTAAAGAAATCTCTGCATTTGTAACTCCTGATGGACTTTATCAGTACAAAGTTATGCCTTTGGGATGAAAAACTCGCCAGCTACATTTCAACGTCTTATCAACATGATAATATCTGGATTGGACGACTGTAGAGCCTACATCGATGATGTCATCATTCACAGCGATGATTGGAACGAATATCTTAAGACTATCAGAGAATTTTTTGACAGACTGAGTAAAGCCAAATTAACAATCAATCTTGTTAAAAGTGAATTTTGTCATGCTAGTTTAACATTTTTGGGTCATGTTGTTGGACAAGGACAGGTAAAATCTGTAGAAGCTAAAGTAAAAGCTATTTCGGATTTTCCTGTACCTACATGCAAAAGACAACTTACGAGATTTCTTGGTATGGCTGGTTACTACAGGAAATTCTGTGGTAATTTTTCTGTCATTGCTGAGCCACTGACAAGTCTTCTCAGCAAACGCAAAAAATTTATATGGAATGATGATTGTCAGAAAGCTTTCGATAAAGTAAAAGCCATACTGAAAAGTGAACCAGTTCTTTTAGCTCCTAATTTTGGAAAAGAATTTAAGCTTGCAGTAGATGCTGGTGATACTGGTGCAGGTGGTGTTTTACTTCAAGAAGATTGTAATGGTGTAGATCATCCAGTTAGTTATTTTTCTAAAAAGTTTCACAAACATCAGAAAAACTACTCAACAATAGAAAAAGAGTGTTTATCTCTCATTCTTGCTCTTCAGCATTTCGAGATATATTTGTCATCTTCTCCTGCACCCATCATTGTATATAGTGATCATAATCCTCTGATTTTTATCCATAAAATGAAAAACAAGAATCAACGATTACTCCGGTGGAGTCTGTTGTTACAAGAATATAACATGGATATTAGACACATAAAAGGTAGGGATAATGTTATCCCTGATGCTTTGTCTAGAGTCTAACTTGTAAATAGTTAACATTTGTCTTCATGTACAATGTTTTAATTTGTATTTAGTTAACATTTGTCTTTATGTATTTTCATGTACATTTATGTGTAATGATATTTTATATCTTCAGACAAAAGAAAGTTTTACTTCTTAAAACTTTCTTTTCCTTTAGGAGGGGAAGTGTTATGTAGATAGGATATACAGTGACCTGTTTTCAGAATATTCTAGAAACATGAAGATCATTTATTGGTTTTTCCATTGTGGTTATTTTTAGAAACAGGTTGTTAGTCAACAAGCTGTTTACTAATCCATGATGTCATCTTTCTAGAAAAGACTAATCTAGCATTTTCCAAGCTGATATAAATAGGAGTGACTTACTTGGTGATTTTGGATTTAGAAGTTAGACTTGTGGCTTGGAGGATACAGAATTAGTGAAAAGTGTTGGATTTAACTTGGGATATACATCTGTAAGTTGGAATAACTTTATTTTGATACAGGTTTCTCATATCTACTTGCAAGTTGAAACTATTGTTAATTTAGGTTTTAGGAACCAGAAATTTTCATTCTTTTGTAGTCTAAACATTATTGTTAATTTTGAGGGACTTATTTAATTTAAACATTCTAAGATTAGAATTGTCAAATTTCATTCAAACTTAACTCCTATTGTACTCTTTTGTCTTTGTTCATTAATAAATATTGTTAATTGTTAAAGGCTTGTTGCTGGTTTTCTTTCTTGTTACGCTTGGCTCGTAACACAATGGACGGCACTTTCAGCTTTCAGAAGAGGTTGAGTTTATGTATTTTAATATAGAACAGTTTAGTACTGACTACAGTCAACAATGGTGTTTATAAAACTAGTTACATGTACTTATAGAAAAGTGACTGATATACTGTTGAAAATGTGTATAAACCCATTTCAATAAACCAGTCTCAAACCAGTGTGTCTGTATATTACAGTGGCCCACTGTGCATCATCAAGGCTGATCATAAAACACTGGAAGAACTGTACTTGTCAAGATTGTCCAGTTTGCCTGCCTTTGAGGCGTACATCAGATAGACAGAAACAGCCAGGAGGTAAGAATGCTTGAGTTTTACCAAACAAAGGTCTAGTTGAACTCTATTTGCAGGCTTCCAAATTCAGGACATCTCTCTCTACTTTCCTGAATCTCCTAAACTTTTGGTGTCCTTAGGCTCCTGGGATACTGTCTATAAAGGTGTTTAAATGTTAACAAACTGAGGGCGATTTAAACTTTTTGTGGAGATGTTTAAATGCAGCTATTGAGCAAGATTGGGACATCTTGCACTCTACTATCCTGAATTGCCTAAGCTAATGGTACCTTTCAGCTCGAGGGATACTGTTGTGTTGACCCCTGGCAATGGACAGGGATAAGAGAGTGCCAGAATTTTAAAAAGAGATGCTGCCTTCATCAGAACCTACATTGTAGGTACTAAGTCGAATTTTTCAATGAGATATTCCCAGTTAATCTCCTCAACTTGGGTCAAAAGTGAAGAAAGATTTTTACCCCTTACTCATTTCATCCAAATATATTCTGTACCTCTGTGTCACTTTTCACTTCTCGTTTAACAATATATACAGTTTTCTTGTTGGCCATAAAGGTAGAGGGCTTGCCTGTAGTACAATAGGTTCTTGATTTACCAACAGCTCACATAGTTCCTACTTACAACCATATATCCCATTGTTTGAGCTACTTTTGTTGCCCATATATGCTTTCAATATGAATCTAAAATTTTGAATCGATTAAATAATTTAATACTATTTGTCTCTAGCTGTACAACCACAGTCCAATACACCCACAGCTACGGGTCCTCAGGCTTCTGTCAACACTGGTAGACCAGCAGCAGTCCCGCCAGGCAGGAATGATGCCCATCTTCAGAAAGGCTATACTGTTCTAGGTTACCACATAATGGAAAACAGGCTACTAGTATACAAGTCTATGTTGTAAATATACCTGTTGCTGTCAGTTGGAAGAAACTTTCAATGCTGGTAAAGTGTTAATGCCATAGACTAAAAGTCAAATTGCTCATGTTTGATTTCCAGGTCCCGGTGCTGTAGATCCAATGCTGCCAAATCAAAACAACACACTCAACTCAGTTATGGGCTCAGGGGGCTTATCAGGCACAGATGGACTGCAGATCATTGCCAAGAAAAGCAGGGGCACAAAGGAATGGCACCAGAGTGTAACACAAGACGTGAGAAACAATCTTGTCTATCTTGTGTGAGTACTTCATTTTGTATCATTTTGTAAAACGACGGCCGTTTTTAGCTCCACTGACCTGCGTGAGTAACTTTATTTCAAACATCTTCTCTGAAACTACCGATTCAATTTTGATGAAACTTCACAGAAATGACCCTGTCATGGCTCTCTTTAGAGTTTCTTTATTGATTCCGATAAAAATTCTGGTTGCCATGGCAACAAAACTGAAAAGTATTGAAAATCTGAAACCATTGGGCCTAGGGTTACCAAATCTGCTATGTAATTTCATGTAGTGGACCTGTACCAGATTTCTTCAAATTATAGCTCTGGGTTGAAAATTGGCCCTGCCCTGGTGGTTACGAGGCTTATATGACCTTATATTGTGAAAACTTTGAAACTCTTCCTGATCCTATCTATTATCTAGTGGACCCCTACTAAGGTTGTTTAAATAATAGCCCTTGGGTCAATATTGAGCCCACCCAAGGGGTCACAAAGGACATAGGAACAAGCAAAAGTCACAAGGTGACAGGTCATGGCTGCCAAGCAATGTCTTGAAATACTTGAATGAATATCTGTTATATCAGCTATCTCTTGCACTGTATATCATGCATCTTCATTAATTTAAGATTAACAGTTTTTTCCATGATAACAAGGTGAAGTCAGCATCTTTTATGGTCATTTTCATTTGACTCCTAACCGTCTTTGAAAAGTAGATTGAGCAACAAATTGAACTGAACTTTTAAGTACCCTTTCTATAATTTACTTTTCTGCATATCAACATGAGTTTCTACAAACAGACACCCAAGCTGTGAGTGAATATTACTGTATACCGTCTGTAAAGACATAATTTCTGCCATATTGAAAGCAATACATTTATTTCAATCTATTGTATTAAACAACCTGTTGTAAAATCTCAGCCAGTATGCACGAGGACCATGCGTGTTGTTTAGCATTTCATCAATCAACTGTAGAATGTTAACATTCATGCTAATTAAAAAATGCAGGAATTTCGTCATTGCATTAAAAAGCTATGCACACATTCCACAAATATAGAAAATGGCCCTCGTAAACAATCAATGAGAGACTGTTTTTGGAAAAAATACATGCAAAGACAAGATTTAGAATAAACTGAAGTTATTGTCAGAGAGAGAATATTCTTACCGTATTTCATGCTTTCCGGTAGGTTATCAAGAAATAATGGTGAAATATTTTTTGATATTTCCTGATTACGACCAGTGAAAAAATACTGATTTTATTTTCTAACTCTTCAATTAAAGTTGGAAACTGTTGTTCCCTCGCACTAGTTACCTAGGTAAAATGCACGTGCCTCTCAACCAGATGGAAATATGACGTAATTTACCCTACATTTCTTGTGCTTTACGTAATATTATAATGCGTTGCTATGTGGAGGGGGTACGCCATGGGGAATAACCGAAAAGAATTGTTCTGGATTTTGATGTAAAATCCCCCAAAATGGTTAAAAGCATGAAATAAATAGAATATCTATTTTTTTCCGCTGAAAGATCGAAATTTATTTTATCTCGTGAACATCATTGGTAATATTTTCACTTGTGGCAGCATCACTCGTGAAAATATAACCGATGATGTTCACTTGGTGAAATAAATTTCGATCTGTCACTGTAAAAAACAAATATCCTCTATATATTCATTGGATTTGAAATCGCAATATCTGGATCTTTCTCAATGGCTTTAAAATGACTTTAAAATGACCATTTCATGTGAGTTACTCTTAAAGGGTCTAAGAAATTCTGTCTGAACCATAGAAATTACCAAATTTTGAAAATTTTTACCAATATCAACACTATTTCAGATTACAGGCCATTTTCCCTAATCCTGGTCCAACTGCCTTAAGGGACAGAAGAATGAATCGTCTGGTGGCTTATGCTACACGTGTGGAAGGGGATATGTATGAGACTGCCAATAGTAGGGTAAGTTGGATTTTACATGCTGACATGGGTTCATCCAGTTTGATTAAAAAGTAATGCTTGTACATTAAAGTTCAAATGTTTTGTTAGTTTGATGGAAATAGTGAAGAAATTTTGAATCTATAAAGTGCCTTCTTGCCTTTGAGGCCAGTGAAGATCAAGATCAGAATGCACAAAACCTGCACTCTAATCTTTGATCTACACTGTCTGCTCTTCTTAGACATTCTAGACAAAGAAGCCATGAGATTGCATTTAGTAAATCCATACAAATGAATGTGGGGGAGTATATTGAAATTAGCTTGTCTGTCTGTCCATCTATCAGTCTGCTGCAATTTTATTCAGAGAATAACTTCAAAAATATTGAAGCTTTTGACTTAAAGCTTTGAATATAGGTAGATTATGTTGAGGACAAAGCAGTGCACAAGGTCATTAACTCTGTCTTCATTATTTTTGGAGTCATTGCCCTTTATTGTTTTGTATTTTGGGTTTTTGTCTGGAGCATAATTTCTAAAGCATAATAGCCACTGACTTCATACACCAGATACAGATAGGTCACACAAACAACAAATGCAGTCTGCAAGATCTGTAACTCTGTCTTCATAATGTTTGAGTTACTGCCCTTTGTTATTTTACATTTTGGGCTTTTGTCCAGAGCATAACTTCAAAAAGTTTAAAAGCTGTTGACTTCATACTTTGGACACAGATTACATTGAGGACAAGTGACCAAGATCTGTGACTGTCTTCCTGGAGTGGTTTTTGGAGTTGCTGCCCTTAGTTATTTTTTTTGTTGGGAGTATAACTTCAGAAGTATAATAGCTGTTGACTAAACTTCAAATATGATAGATTATATTGAGGACAAGTGCAGCAGACAAGGTGTCTTCATTTTTTTTTTTTTTTTTTGAGTAATTGCTATTTTTTGTTTACATTTTAGGTTTTTGTCTGGAGCATAACCTCCAAAGTATAGAAGGTACTGACTGTATACTTCAGACACAGATAGAGATGATTCATAACTCTATCCTATATCCTCAAATCCATTCATCTGTTGAAATTTTATCCAGAGGATAATAGAGTTATTGCCCTATTTCATTTTTGTTTTATATACTCAGCGTCAATGAAAAGTCACCAGGTACTAAAGTTGAATAATTTTCACCTTGCCACAAGAGAGAAATTTTCAATTATGTTGAACGTTATTATACTCATTTCCCGACCCGTATCTGACAAATTTCACGTGCTTGCACATCTGGGTAGTCCATCTTTATTTGCATGTGCAAAAATGAATTCTAATAAATTTTCTGAAGGCGAACTATCAAAGGTTCACTTTCTTTTCGTCTCTTACCTGGTGACTTTTCATTGACGCTGAGTATATTTGGGTTTTTGTCCTGAGCATAATATCTAGAGTTTATAAGCTATTGACTTCATACTTCAGACACGGATAGAAAAGATCCATGACTTTATCTTTGTTATTTTGGATTTTTATGCTCTTTGTCATTACATCCATGTGCCTGTTGAAATCCTGTCAAGAAAATGATTCTCAAAGTATGAAAGTTATTGACTTCAAACTTTAAGTACAGTAGGTCACTTTGAGGACAAGGCAAGATGCATGATGTGTAACTCTGTCTCTATAATTTTTGGAGTTATTTCCCTTCATAAATTTACAGTTTGAATGTTTGTCCAGAAAATAACTTCAGACATATAAAAGCTATTGAGCTCATACTTCAGATACAGATAGATCACATTGAGGACTAGTGCAGTGCACAAGGTCCATAATCATGTCTTCATTATTTTTGGATTTATTGGCCCTAGTAATTGATTTGTTTGGAGAATAATTTCCAACGTTTAAAAAGTTTTTGACTTAAAGATTCAACTACAGATAGATCAGATTTAGGATAAATGCAGTGTGCAAGATCTGTTACTCTGTTTTCAGTACTTTTGGACTTGTTGCCCATTGTTGTGTTGCATTTTTTGTTGTTTTTTGTTTTGTTTCTGGAGCATAATTTCAAGAGTATAAAAATTTTGGCTTCAAATACAGATAGATCATGCTGAGAACAAGTGCACTCTGTATTATCTGTTACTCTGTCTTTTTAATTTTTGGAGTCATTGCTCCTTATTTTACATTATGAAGCATTACTTCCCAAAGACAAAAGCTATCGATTACAGATAGATTACAATAAGAATAAGTGCAGGGCACAATATCCTCTACGCTTGCTTCATTTGCATTTGGAGTTAAGCCCTTGATTTTTTTTTTTTTTTTTTGGCCTGGAGCATCACTTCAAAAGTATTATTTTTGGAATTATTACCCTTTGTTATATCTTTGTCTGGAGCATGACTTCCAAAGTAAAAGGACTAAAGACCTGAAACTTCAAATACAGATACGTTGAGGACAAGTGCAGAATGCAAGATTGGTAGCTCTTTGTCTTCCTAATTTTTTAAGTTATTGCCCTTTGTTAGTTTATACTCTGTGTTTGGAAAGTGGCAGTCATTTACTGATAAGACATTGGATAAGGGTATTTCTCCACCTGCTACTGGACTGAAAATGTACGTTAGGTTTATTTGGTACTCTAAAGGCCATATATAACGTGAGGTACCTGTACTCTTATTATGTTAGTGATTATCCGGAAGAGAATATCCAATCAATGCAGCCTGGTGTTGCTACACACTGTCATCAGAGGCCAACGCAACAAATATTTTTGTGGCAGGGGTGTAAAATTTTTTCTTTGTCTACTTGTCCTGTAGGACGAGTGGGTAGAAAAAGTTACTCGTCCTAATGACACTATCACTTGTCCCAACTTGCGGACTTTAATGACCATTTCTACTGCATATACTCCGGTGTCGATATAAACAAACTAGACGGTGTTTAATACTTATTTTTTTCCGGTGGCTTGACTGGTACGCCTCTCCTGATCTAACAATATAGGAATTGTAGCATAGATCTTACAGGTATACTACCCTAACCGATGCTGTGAACAGAAAACCCGTCAAGCACTTTACAGATGCGCATGCGTAATAAACATAAACGTCCTGTATCGTGATCGAAGAGACGCTCTGGAATTTCAGTTTTACTTTCGTTTTGTGTTCGCCGTGAAATAACCTGTAATTTGAATTTTACTTGACAAATTTAGAATTCATTAGTTTTAAAATGTACTCGTGCGACAGGACGAGCTTGGCATTTTTTCTACTTGCCCGAAGCCAAATGTTACTCGTCAATGCGAAAGGACGAGTGGAATTTTACACCCCTGTGTGGGGTAGTACTATTTGTATGACGCCTAGAAATTGTTTTATTTTAAAATAGGATGGTGGTTTTACCATTAAATTCAAGTCTGAATTCTGTCTCAGCCAATCAGGTGTGTAGTCTACTATTTAGGAATTTAAAAGTAATATTTAGAATTGATGAATGAATACAATCCTTGATGACAGTTTGGTTAATGATTTGGTTTGTACATTAGGAGGAATATTACCATTTCTTAGTGGAGAAAATTTGCAAGATTCAAAAGGAACTAGATAAGAAACGTAAAGAGAGACAGGAGCAGCAGCAGAAAGCACAGAGAGGCAATGAACCTGGGGCTATGGGGATACGCCCTTCTCCCACCATGGGCAATAATCTTCTAATTGGTGGGTTCACTCTTAGTAAGTTAACTTTGTTGCCTTTCTTTTTATTCATTTAATTGATTTATGTATTGACTCTTGACAAAAGGCAACAACGTTAAGAGAGAGAGCTTGTGTAAAAGTAGATAGAAAAAGATAAGATACACTTAACCAGTACGTCTTTCTTTTCCATAAGGTTTCTATCATTTTGAGGACAAATCTTATAATTAGAGACATAAGTGATTTGTCATCTGCACTATGTAATTTTGTTATCAGGTAAAAGGTTAAAACTTAAACCTCTACCAGATGACATGGGTCCTGCATGGCTCAGTTGTAAACTGTGAGACTCATGACCTGAAGGCCCCGGGTTTGAGCACCATTCAATCAATTAATCAATCAATTTGTCATTACCAGACAACAAAATTTTAGTCTTTTCCAAATTGAAAATAATTGCAGATGAAAACATTACTCAAAGCATCAAATTTGCCATTGAAAAAGTGGAAAACACTGTTCATAATGGAGAATATGCTGGTTACCAGCACTGTCCCCTGGTGGACTACCCTGAGAATGTCAGAGATGGACCTCAACTTGCTCATATTTCTGATAACTGCCTTTAAAGCATAATTTGTGAGTTCCTTCTTAACACGAAAAATCTTAGAAGTGTCCACAGCATTTGGGGTTGACATTTTTCATATGGCTCAAGTGGATTTGCCTTTGACAGGATAGAAGACATTATAGGCAAAGGAGGATATTACCAGAATTTCCTCCTTTTCCCACAGTTTTTAGGAAAGCTTTTGTTCATGACTTTTCTACAATTTTTAATTTCTCTACTGAAATTCACTGCTTTAACATATGTAAAATTTTATGCTGACTACAAAAGTAAAAAGAAACTGATATGTTGAAGTATTTCTTAGATTGTTAAATGCCTGATTCCATGGTAACCATAAACCATCAAATTCTAAAAATTGTGACATTGGCTTGAAAATGATGATAACATTGTCTGACAACATTGTCAAATTTGGTTTTATATTTTACGTAAAAGTAAGACTTAAATATTTGTGTGTCTTTATCTAGCGTCCAGAAAAGTTGATTTACTTTCTCATTTTTATAGAAAGGGTCATGTTTTGCAATTTATTATTCACAAAAAGGCCTGAAAGAATAAGTGTTGTGCAAGTAAAACAGATTAATCAAAAATCCCTTTTATAAATTTCGTCCATTTTTTTTTGTATAGAATTCTTAAAGTATTATCTGTTCAAATTTAACAAAGCATAAAAGATAGGTTAAGGTATTCATATTTTTACAAAGTCACAGTCTCCAGTGCAACCATAAAATATTTTTACACAAAATTCCTATTTTTACCTAAAACTGACAATCCAAAATTATGTTGTAAACATACAAGCATAGTCATGTGTTAGTATACACAGTAAAACAGGTTGATAAGTCAAATTTAAATGAGAGATGACCTATTATCAAGTACCACCAATAAGAAAGGACCAGTTAGGGTAAACATGGTAAATTTTCAAATTTATTTTAACAACGTATATCACAAATGTTTGCGGGTATCCTACTGCGCATCTGTTTTTGTCATGGATAAGGAATCAAAAGTGCACCTGTGTATTTTTTGCAAGTATGGTAATACTATAGGTGCACTGAGAAAGGTAAAGTTAGCTACTAATAGCCAGCTACTAGTAGCCAGCTGCTTGTTCAGGTAAAGTTAGCTTCTAGTAGCCAACTACTAGTAGCCAGCTACTTGAGCTGGTAAAATTGTTTATTTGTAGCCAGCTACTGGTAGCCACCTTCTAGTAAGCAGTCACTTGTAAAGGAAAATCTGGCAATTCGTACCCAGCGACCAATGTATAGGTAATTAAAATGGAGGTTTTTTATTAGTTTCCTAAAGGAAGAAGTAGCTGGCGAACCAAATGTTGACGCCTTAATAAAATGTTTTTCTTCCATCCAGAATACTATATAAATGCATCAGAAAAATCAAAATCAAGTAATTTCCTATAGTAATGGGTCAAGCTACAAGATCTGTCAATAGGAATTTTTTTCACTTTTTTTTTTTAATTGAAACATTTCTGGTTATTTAAGGGACCAGCTACATGATCTAAAAATGGGACAACTTTCCACTTCTGCGAAATAATGATTAAAAACATACAAGTAGCTGGCTAAATTTAGAGAGATATATTTTAAAATGATATAACGAATCATATTGAGGATACTTAGGAGAAATTAAAGATATTTAGACCAATTCATTGTTATTTGTTAAAGGGTCCAGCTACTTGTCATGAAAATGTGGATATCTTTCAGTTTTACTTGTAGAGAAATCAAAAAGAACAAGTAGCTTGCGAACCTAAGAGTGATTTTTGTAATTAAATGCTTGTTTTAAATAGAGTAGACTATAAATGCGTCAGAAAACTCAAAATTGAAGCATTTCCGTTTGTTAAAGTGGCCAGCTACTTGATATGAAAATGGGACAATTTTGCACTTTTGCAAAATGATGATTGAAAATGTACAAGTAGCTGGCTAGATTTAGAGAGTTTTTTCAAAATATTTCAACAAATCATATTGAGGATACTTAGGAGATATTAAAGATATCAAAATCAATCCATTCTTATCGTTTAAAGGGGCCAGCTACTTGTCATGAAAATGCGGATATCTTTCAATTTTACTTAGAGTGAAATCAAAAGGTACAACGATTTTGAAACTGAATGCTTGTTTTGGATAACAGAGACTATGAATGTATGAGAAAACTCAAAATTGAATCATTTCCGATTATGAAAGGGGCTAGCTACTTGATTTAAAAGCGGGACAACTTTGCTGTTTTTCGAAGTAATGATTTCAAATGTACAAGTAGCTAGCGAGAATAAAAGAGATTTTTCAAAATATTTCAACGAATCATATTGAGGATATTTAAGGGAAATTAAAGATATCAAAATCAATCCATTCTTGTCATTTAAAGAGCCAAGCTACTCGTCAGGAAAATGCGGATATTTTTCAATTTTACTTAGAGTAAAAGAGAGAAGCCCATCCTGGTGTAGACCATGTTCCGTGGGCATGGACACAAAATAGTTTCCCATGAAATAAATGCTAAGTTGTCCCATTTTCAGATCAAGTAGCTGGCCCCTTTAATGTCCAGAAATGTTTCAATTTTGAGTTTTCTCATGCCTTTATAGTCTCTTTTATTCAAAACAAGCATTTAATTTCAAAATTATCTCTTAGGCTTGCCAGCTACTTGTACCTTTTGATTTCACTTGAAGTAAAATTGAAAAATATCCTCATTTTTATGACGAGTAGCTGGCCCCTTTTATCTTTAATTTCTCCTAAGTATCGTCAATATGATTTGTTGAAATAATTCGAAAAATCTCGCTAAATCTAGCCAGCTACTTGTACATTTTAGATCATTATTTCGCAAAAGTTGAAAGTTGTCCCATTTTCAGATCAAGTAGCTGGCTGTTCTAAAAACCTGAAATGCTTCAATTTTGAGTTTTCTAATGCATTTATAGTCTCTTTTATTCAAAAACGAGCATTCAATGTCAAAAACCGCTCCTAGGCTCGCCGGCTACCTGTGCCTTTTGTTTTCACTCTAAGTAAAATTGAAAAATATCCGCATTTTCATGACGAGGAGCTGGCCCCTTCAACGAATAAGAATGGATTAATTTTGATATCTTTAATTTCTCCTAGGTATCCTCAATATGATTTGTTGAAATAATTTGAAAAATCTCTCTAAATCTATGTACATTTTAGTCAATGAGTTTGATTAAAATGATAATTCATAAACACGATTTTGAGATTCTATTTACCACATAAAATAAATGAAAGACAAATATGTATCCTCCATCATCACCTTCAACCTATATACTGTTCACGCTTACATATTTACAGATGTAGTTTGGTTTGAAATGTATACATGCACAAGAAGATAGCTCTATGACATGCACATCAAAAGTCGAATGAAACACTTTAAAATAGGGGGCAAATCAAACTATTTCCTAAATTTTCTTGACTTACGCTGCATTTCTTGTTTTACTCAACATGAAAACCATAGTATTTCTCCGCCCATATACGTTTTGGCAATAATGACGTCATTTTTCCGCGAAATGGCGCAGTTGTACAAATTCCTGCACGTACAACAGTGTGCTTTGCAGGCATCACACACTCATAACTACATAAGTAACCAGAACCGGGACCTCAAAAACGATAATACACTAGTGTATTATCAAAAATAAGTAATGAATACACTGCTGGAGGCTGTTTTATATGAAACACTAATAAAATACCTTTCAATTTAAAAATCAATGAGTGGCTTTCATCACAATTTTGTTCATGCAGTGTAGATCAATATTAGAATGCACACAAGGATCTGTCAGATCTTGATCTACCCAAAATACAAAGTCAAGGTATCTGAAAAAAAGACACAATTTTGTTACAATTTTATGTTAAATAAAAATTTGATATCACTCGTATCCGGCACTCTTAGAGGGTATAATTCTAGACTCACATTTTAGGTGGGTAAGTCTTAGTGTTTTCATATTGTTTTTTAGATGTTCCAATGGCAAACCAAACGTCCAGTATTGGAATGGCAGGGACAATTAATGATCCATTTGGTTTAAACACAGGGCTGAACATCAGCCAGCCCTGCATTAGCTCTCCATGCATACAACGGATGCCTGGCAACATGCAAGTTCCACAACCATGGACAGCACCACCAATAGTGAGTTTGTTTTAATTTTTGGATTAGAACCATTTGCTTGCTTTTAAAGTAATATATTTGTATTCACTCATAAACTACTATTTCCTGTCATTTGGTTATGAAATAAACCCGTTATTCAAATTAATTCTGTTATAAGCGAAAGACCGGAAATGGCTTCTTAAGTGTCATCAAAAGATTGTTTGGAAAAAGAGCAGCCACCTGTTGGAAGCACTAACTCCTTTTCCCAAAATGTTTCGGAAAGGTGTCTTTTGGCTCAACTCTTACCAGATGTTTTCTGTGGACAGCTTTGAAACATCTTTGTCAATGTTACGAATCTACGTGAGTTAACTTTTTACCATACTACAAAGCTTGGACTGGTCGAAATTCAAAGCATTTACAGATGAAGCGTCGAATGCGACACAAAAACTGAAATTTGCCTGTGGAAGGGTAGAAAAATTGGAAAAGGAGGAAAATGCATTTTCTCCTTTTCCCACAATGTTTTCAAAAGCCTTCTGTTTCAGGTTTTTTAAAAAACGGGTGTGTGTGGTAAAAGGTTAAGGCATGATTTCTGTAAAAAGAAGGTGACAAAATGAAAAAATGCTAATTATGAGCAAATGTATCACATTGTTTTTAAAAGTAGTCAGATGTCAAACACAGGAGGATAAGTTTTACTAAGTGGTATTGGTTACCACTTTTGAAAAAAATCTTTCCTCCTGGGTTTAACCTTTCATCACAAAATCCTGACTTTAATGACCCTGAGGAAGAAAAATTTTGAAAACATTGTGGGAAAAGGAAAAAATGCTGGTAATCAGCATTTTATCTTTTTCCCACGATGTTATTTACCCTTTGAGAGACAGATTTCTTGTTTTTGAGTAACTTTTAATGTGTCGTCTGCAGATGCTTCCAATTTGGACCAGGTCAATATTTTCTTCTATTGGATCACCAAGTTTACTTAAAATGTAGCCCTGGGGTCAAAATTGGCTCTGCCTCGGGTTTATGTCTTTTATACAGAAATTTTTAAGATCTGTTTGTGATCATTTGGCTTATTATATGTTTAACAATACGTATTAGGAAAATGTGCGACAGGGCCACAAAGGCCCTCTTGTTATACCCCCACAAAACGAATGTTTTCAGGGGTATACTGGAATCGGCCTGTCTGTCCGTTTGTCCGTCCGTGTGTCCGTCTGTGTACAAATAATTGCCTGTTTCTGTCAAAGCGCTGGCGGGGGTATTAAGTCACATTCAGTGACAGCTCTAGTTTTTTCTGTTCCTGCAGTGCTTTTAAAAAGCATGCTACCTCGAGTTTGTATAAACAGGATTGTTTGGTAAAGGGTTAACCCCTCATCCCTGGTTTTTACGACTCTGAGATAGAAGACTTTTGAAAACATTGTGGGAAAAGGAGAAAATGCTGGTAACCAGCATTTTCTCCTTTTCCCACAATGTTTTCTACCCTACTGGAAACAAATTTCAATTTTTGAGTTATGTTTATTTTGTCATCTGCAAGTGCTTTCAATTTGGACCAGTCTAAAATTTTGTTGTTTGGTAAAAGGTTAAGAGGTTGAAAATGCTATAGAAGGAAAGGAAATGCCCAAGATATAATGCATTTTCTGTGCAGCTTTTTATCAATTTTGCTCTCATATAAGTAGTCTTCTGCACGAAATATAAAAAACTGTCAATTTACATTCAGAATGATGGAACAGGTCCAGGACTAGCTAAGAAGATCAAACTCAACAGTGCAGTGGACGTCAACACCCGGCCCCAATCTCCCAGTGAGGTCCTTTCCTCACTGGCATCCTCTGAGCAGGCATGCACTACCTCTACAACATCCCTTGTAACCCCTATGTCATCTACCACATCCGTCACAAGTACATCAGTATTCAATGCTACTGGCATTAAACCCGAGATTGAAACTGAAATTAAAACAGAGGTAAGAATTAATTGTATTTTTTGATAGTTTGCAAGTCTTTGTAGCTCGTCTGAGCACACAGTACTTCAGCTGAGGTTTTGTGATTTTGTGTCCATCGTCTGTCGTGTGGTAGTAAACAATTACCTTGTGTGCACTTTAGAGGCCACATGAAACTTAATCAGAATAATTGTCTTGATAATACCTCGGACAAGTTGAAAATCAGGTCATTTTGGGTCAAAAAGCAGGTCACTGGGACAAATCTTTAGGAAAAAACTTAAGTGCTTTCTAGAAGCCACATTTTCAGTCCAATCCTCATAAAAGTTGATTAAAATCTTTGCCACAATAATATCTCTTTTTTTTTTTCTTTTAAAATTGAGTCATTGTGTGTCAAAAGGTAGGTCACTTGGACAAATCTGGGAGAAATCTTGTGTGCATTCTAGAGGCCACATTTTCAATCTGATCCTCATGAAACTTGGTCAGAATATTTGAACTTTCAGATTAAGACAGAGCCTATGGCAACGTCAGGCATAACCCCTATATTATCTACATCTTTTACAAGTACACCAGCATGGAATACTATCGACATTAAACCCGAGATAAAAACTGAAATTCAAACAGAGGTAAAATGGAAGGTTTTTATTTTTTTATTGTGTGCAAGTCTTTTTGTAGATATACTTACTTCAATACTATGTAGTACTTGTAACCCCAGTCCTAAAGAAACCTTTGTTTTTACTTTTCATAGAAAAAAAAACTTCTGACGTCATTGCAGATAAGGAAAAAAATGCTGTTATTTTTTTTTTTTCTTTACCTGCAGTGTTTTCTATCCTATCTAAAACAAATTGCCTTATTTCGGGCTTGATATTCCTTTGCAAAACAATCACATTTTTCATGACCCTGAGAATGAAGGCTGTAGAAAACATCGTGGGAAAAGGTAGATGAAAACAGCATTTTCTCCTTCTTCGCAATGTTTTCTAAAGTCCTTTTTCATGGGCGTTGTTAAAACTAGGGATTGTGTGGTAAAGGATTTTAATACTCAGAGTAATGATATCGTATGAAATATGGCTGGATTCCAGACAATTGGTTTTGAGAAGTTGGACTTCATTTATTTCACCATTTGCTCAATTTTACCATGCTAAGAGTACTTATCATGTTGTATTAACAACGTATATCACAAATTTTTCAAACGGACAGATTTCCTTAACCCTTTACCACACGACAAATTTTAGACCTGTCCGAATTGAAAGCATTTGCAGATGACAGTTTCAATACAGCTCACATGAAATGATTTTTCTTTGTTGGGGTAGAAAACATTGTGGGAAAAGGAGAAAATGCTGGTAACCAGCATTTTCTCCTTTTCCCACAATGTTTTCAAAAGCCTTCTCTATCAGGGGTGTAAAAGTCGTCATTGTGTGGTAAAGGGTTAAAACTTTCCCCATTCAAAGCTCATCATGCCTCTAAGAAATCACAGTAAAACAAGTTACGGGTCACCGTGCTCATTTCTGAGAAATTATGCTTTTGAAAAGGGTATATATATTTACAGAATTCGGTTTATATTGGATTTAACAGGCTTTTCTTTAATAGTCAGTTCAACAGGAAAATTACTGGAAAAATTTACATCATTTTAATGAAAATTCATTTTGTTTCACTCAACATATATATATAAAAGCCTGGTTTTGTGCATGGTAAATGTACAAATATGCATGTTATTATACACCATTCGGTGAAAAAGGGAGATAATTTGACAGAATTAAGGTTTAATTTTTAATAAATACATACTTTCTAACGGACAGATTTTTCTTAAAATTTCCACACATAGAATTTATCATTCTAAACAATAAGAAACAAGAGCAGAAATTTTTCGCAAGATACGCCCGTCCCACTGCCAGTTGTCGAGGGGGGATAATAATTGTAAAGGGCAGGTAGAGGAAAATAGTAGTGCAGCAGAAATCATGAAAGTGATTGAAATAAGCATGAATGTCTCCTGTAATGTTAAGGACACATGTTGTAGTTATGCAGCCATATGGCGTCATAAAGTTCCGTTCCGGACAAGCAAGAAATACAGTAAAAATGGAATTACTCAAAATCCGCACTAAGTTATTGTTCTTGCGCACTGTACTCCGTAATATTGCAACAAAGATGCATACCAAATTTGAAGTCGTTCTGACTTGAGATGACAAAGTAATATTCGGGACAAGCACTAAATGCTGAAAAAATAACAATCAAAGGGAAATAACTCAAAGACTGCATGAGGCAGAATTACAATTCTTGCACACTGCACTTTGAAATATTGCAACAAATAAGCATATACCATATTTCAAGTCATTCCTACTGAAGATGACGAAGTTATGCTCCAGACAAGCAAGAAATGCTATAAAAATGAAGATCAAAGGGGAATAACTCAAAATTTGTGCTAGGAAGAGAAAAAGTTTTTTTGCACTGCGCTTTGTAATTTTTCAATAAATGAGCATACCAGTTTTGAAGATGTTCAGACTAAAGATGACAGTTATATTCCGGACAAGCAGAAAATGCTGTAAAAATGACGATCAAAGGGAAGTAACTGAAAGACAGCACGAGGTAGAGTTATGGTTCTTCTGCATTGCACTCCATATTATTGCAACAAACACAAATGCCAAGTTTCAAGTCAATTGGACTGGAGATGACAAAGTTATGCTCTGGACAAAGAACTGGACGCCATTAGTGGTACTCTGTAATATTGCAACAAACATGCATACCAAGTTTGAAGTCGTTCTGACTTGAGATGACAAAGTTATAATCCGGACAAGCTCTACATGCTGTAAAAATGACAATCAAAGGGAAATAACTCAAAGACAGCACGAGGTAGAGTTATGGTTCTTTTGCACTGCACTCTGTATTATTGAAACAAACACAAATGCCAAGTTTCAAGTCAATTGGACTTGAGATGACAAAGTTATGCTCTGGACAAAGAACTGGACGCCGCCCGCCTGGAAACCTGTACACCATGGGTGATCCCATAATGCGTCCCGTCTTCGACGGGCGTATAAAAATAAAACTGTTGCCCTTCCGTCCTTATTTCGTCAGAAAACAGTGATGAAGGTCACTGTGGAAGTCGATTTTTTCAAGAAAAAAAAAAAGTAGGATAAAAGCTTGGCAGACATAGTGAGAAAAAGAGAAATTGCTTATTAGGAGTGATTTCTTCTTTTTAGCTCACCTGAGCACATAGTGCTCAGGGCGAGCTATTGTGATTGGTCAATGTCCGTCGTCCGTCTGTCTGTCCGTCTGTCCGTAAACAATTACTAAAAAATCTTCTCCTCTGAAACCGCCAATCAGATTTCAATGAAACTTCACAGAAATGATCCTTAGGTGATGCACTTTCAGAATACTTCAAATATTTGAATTCCGTGAAGAACTCTGGTTGCCATGGCAACCAAAAGAAAAAACTTAAAAATCTTCTTGTCCCAAACTGTAAGGGCTAGAGCTTTCATATATTGCATATAGCATCATCTAGTGGCCCTCTACCAAAATACTTCAAATTATGGCCCTAGTGTGGAAATTGGCCCTATGTTGTGGGTTCTCGGATTTCACATAGAGATAAAGAAGGAAATCTTTAAAAATCTTCTTGTCCAAAACAGTAAGGGCTAGAGCTTTCATATATAGCATGTAGCATCATCTAGTGACCCTCTACCAAAATTCTTCAAATTAATGCACTGGTGTTAAAAACTGGCCATATGTTGTTGGTCTCGGATTTCACATAGAGATAAAGAAGGAAATCTTTAAAAATCTTCTTGTCCCAAACCGTAAGGGCTAGAGCTTTCATATTTGGCATGTAGCATCATCTAGTGGCCCTCTACCAAAATACTTAAAATTATGGCCCTGGTGTGAAAATTAGCCCTATGTTGTTGGTCTCGGATTTCACATAGAGATAAAGAGGGAAATCTTTAAAAATCTTCTTGTCCCAAACCGTAAGGGCTAGAGCTTTCATATTTGGCATGTAGCATTATGGTGTTGAGTCTTCTTGCAAGTGGTTGTGGGAAAGAGGTTAATCACCATTATATCTTGAAAATAGTCAACTCAATACTGATCTGCTAAAATGTTAATTAATTTCTCGAGCATCTCTGCAACAATTACAGTAAACTTTGCTTATTACTATATTGCTTAATACGATATATTGCTTATAATGACGTTAATCTCTTGGTCCCAACAGGGTCTCTTTTTATAAGAATATACATCAGTTAAAACGATATTCAGATAAAACGATATGATTTCTTCGGTCCCCTGAGTATCAGTATAAGTGGAGTTCACTGTATTGTTAAATCAGAGTATATTTGCAATGAATAACTTTTTATTGTAAATTTGATTGCAAATAAATAAAGCACAACATAACCCTATTTTGGGCTGTCGCAGATGTCAACCCGTACCAGGTATGTGCCACTATTGGGAAACACTGAGTCTTTTAACCGCTTTCTGCAATTATTGTCTAATTGTTGTCAACTTTTCATTTGCCTGTCTATCAAAAGGTCATTGCATGGCATGTGATTCTGTCTGAAAACCCATTATCAGCTCACCTGAGCATAACATACTCATGGTTAGCTTTTATGTATCCTTGAATATGCATCGCCAAAATTCCAGCTATCGGAATTCCTGCATAATCTTGATCCATCGCCCAGAATGTTTGTAAGGTTGTGAACATGAACATGAACACACTCAGCAACCACAATTCTGGCTCAGTCATACTCAAAATTTCCCTGGATGTTCATAATGACCTAAGGACAAATCTGATCAAAATGGGGACAAGCTAAAAGCATCAAAATAGGGGATCTTGATGACAATTCCATTGTTTACACTCTGGGGCCTATAATTTCGGCTCTATCATTTTCTTACCTGCTCTGATTGTTGGTATTGTCATATGGATGAATCATTTTCAAAACTAAAACATTCCAGCTAAAAACAAGAGGCAAGTGGCCATAACAATGACAGCTGAGTTGCATTTCAGGTGAGCGATTTAGGACTATCATGGTCCTCTTGTCCCACCATAATTTTCAAAGTGGAAACAGTTATACTTCCACAGCTTTAAATTTCATGATTTTGTTTGCTTGTTTGGTGTGTAAGGCCATGTCTACAGCATTTTAATTATTTCATGGTGACAGTTCACCTATCCATTTCTTTTTCTTTACTAATACTACCCGAAGAGAGTGCTACTTGTTTCAGGGCACCAATAGTATCACCATATGTGCAAAAAATACATAGGTGCACTGTGATTCACTATCCATGATGAAAACATATGTGCAGTAGGATGCGCACAAACATTTGTGATATATGTCATTAATGTGTGCATGCAAAGTTGCAAAAAAATTCCCCCCTCATTTTTTTTTAATGTGTTTGTCTTATTCCTTTTTTCATCATAGATAACTGATGTATCCTAGAAAATAAGCAAAATCACTAACCGGTAGAATAGAAGTCTGAAATTGTATCATCTAGCACTGAGTAATAATGTATTATCCTGACTTTTAGATCAAGATTGAGCCCATGGATACATATATGGTAACCCCTATGTCATCCACATCCACAGCATCTGTTACAAGTACATCAGCATGGAGTGCTATTGACATCAAACCTGAGATAAAAACTGAAATTAAGACAGAGGTAAGAATAAATGTTGTTTCATTTTTTGTAGATCGACTTACATACCATGTTGTCTTATTAACTCCATTTCTAAAGAATCCTTTAACTACCCAGAAGAAAAACACTTCTGACAACTTTGCAGATAAAAGGAAAAAATGCCATTATTTTTAGCTCCACTGGCCGAAGGCCAGCGAGCTATTGTCATGGCGTTGTGTCCGTCGTGCGTCCGTCCGTCCGTTCGTTCGTCCGTGCGTGCGTCCGTAAACTTTTTTTTTTAAAAAACTTCTCCTCAGAAACTATTGACTGGATTTTTACCAAATTTCACAGGAATGTTCCTTTGGTGGTCCTCTTTCAAATTCCTTCAAATAATTGTGTTCCATGAAGAATTTTGGTTGCCATGGCAACCAAAGTAAAAAACCTTTAAAAATCTTCTCCTCCCAAACCGCTATTTGGATAGCATTATTATTTTGCAGGAATGTTCCTTAGATACAGGTTTACAGAATTCCTTTAAAAAAAAAATGATCTGTCAAAAAACATGGCTTTTATGGGAGACTCATTTTCCTTTTATGGTATAAAGTAAAATCTTTGAAAAATTTCTTCTCTAAAACTATTCATTGGATTTCATTGTTGTTTTGCAGGTAAGTTCCTATGGTGGTTGTCTACCAAATTGTTTCTATGGTGGTTGTCTACCAAATTCCTTTTAAAATCAAAGTGCTATAAGCACTGTAATCGGTCGTCACTGAATGATTATTGGTTGGTTGGATGTATTGGAGTTTAACGCCACTTTAACAAGCGAGCTATTGTCATGGCATTGTGTCCGTCGTCCGTCCGTCCATCCGTTCGTCCGTCCCTTCGTCCGTGCGTGTGTCCGTAATTTTTTTCTTTAAAAAACTTCTCCTCAGAAACTATTGACTGGATTTTTACCAAATTTCTTAGGAATGTTCCTTTGGTGGTCCTCTTTCAAATTCCTTCAAATAATTGTGTTCCATGAAGAATTCTGGTTGTTGCGTCCGTCCGTCCGTCTCTGTTCGTTCGTCCGTCCATTCGTCGGTGCGTGGCTGGTTACCATTTTTTTCTTCTTTTCTCACAAGTTTTTTCCATACCCTTTTTCTTCAGTGAGCTAAAATGCAGGATTGAATGATAATTGTTAAAAACTTCCTTTCGCCATTATAGAAATATCAGGCCTGTGGAGCGATACAGGCGCTCAAGCGCCTCTAGTTCTTCCTTACCCACTATGTTTTCTACCTTGTCTAAATGCTCATTTGAGCCTGTTATCCTTTTACCAAACAATCACATTTTTAAATCCCTCCACCTGCAAAGTAAAGGGGGGGTATTCTGGTTTCACCATGTCTGTCTGTCTGTCTGTCTATCCGACTGTTTGTCTATTGACATTTTCGTTTTCGTTCTCAGACTCAAAAGCCATTTGATCTAGGACCCTGAAACCTTAAATAAGTATTTCTTATGACCCAAGGATGTGCCCTATCGGTTTTGGGTCACATGGGTCGAAAGTCACAGGTGAACTTCGAAAAATTTTTCAGTTCTCTAACTCAATAGCTGTTTGGCCTAGGATCATTAAACTTTATACAAGTGTTACCCATTAGCCAAGGAAGTGTCCAATTGTTTCACTGTCACATGGGTCAAAGGTCAAGGTCACAGGTGATCTCTGTTTTGAAAATCATTTCTGCTGTCCGATTGTGCTGCTTCAGTGACAAGGTGCTGGGGGGTATTTGTCTGCTTTACGACAGTTCTAGTTTTGACCCTGAACATGAAGGCTTAAGAGAACACTGGGGGAAAAAAAAGAAAATGCTGGTAACAATTTGTCCTTTTCCTGCAATGTTTCCTTCCACTTTGACAACAAATCCCATCATTTTACCAGAATGTTATCTGTCGTAAATTTGCAAATGCTTTCGGTAGAAGTCTGAAGTTGTATCATTTGGGACAGAGTTATATATCCTGATTTTCAGATCAAGAAAGAGCCCTTGGCAATGGAGATTAAAGAAGAAGCTACAGACATGGACACATCTTTTGGTATTGCTCCCAAGGAACCTGCCCAAGGACAGGCTGCTTCAAACATGGGTGAGCAACAAGCTCAGCAGCAGCAGCAGCAACAGATTAGTGGGCAACAGCACATGGGTCAAGGGGGGCCTCCAAGTGAAGCAGTGGAACAGCTGTTGCAATTATTGAAAGCACCCACATCTCATCTACAACAACAACAGGTCATACAGATCCTGAAGCCTTACCCTCAACTTATGGCAACTTTTATCAAACAAATAAATCCTCCTGGGGGCAATAACCCTGCTGGTATTGAATAGACCAAACAATGCCAAGTATACCTAACTACAACAGCAGCATTAGTCATTCTCAACACATGATCTGGCTATAGCAACAACGACTATATATGCAACAAGCTCAAAAGCAACAGATTGCTGAGCAACATCACATGGACAAGTTTTCAAACCTACTGTTTCGTTTGTCAGTTCTTGGATAGTCCACAAGTATGGTATTTTGTAGATAGAATAAACACAATACGTGTGCGACGTTTAAACTTTAATTAGCGAAACTGCCTGGACCTCGTCTGGGTCTTTCAGAGGCGGGAATATATAGGCATGCGCATTAAACAACAACTATATACATGTACAATATGTAACACCTACAATTCAACTCTGTTCAACATTTACCATGGTAAGGACAGCTTGTGGTCAGTATAGATCAAGATCAGTCTGTATAGATTATGCAGTCCTATCTTTGATCGAAACTGTCCAAAAGTATATGAGATTTTCTGATCAAATATAGCCATGACTTGGCAATATTTGAGTTCTACTGTTCAAAATGTCTACCCTATCTCCAAAATAGGTGATCAATGTGTCTGTGTGCAGTGTAGATCAGTGTAGATTGGGACAATACTGAATAGGATGTACAGCCTGTTCTTGAATCTACAGTATTCTCTAGTTGGTTTGAGAACCAGAAAAACACTCTTTTTTTTATTTGTGTTTCTGGGTAATATCAAAGAGGATTTATTCAGTCTTAAAGAAGTTGCCATAAATTCAATCCATAGTTTCTGACGTTTATAACAATTTAAGCATTTTTATGTAAGAATTATAAATTTAGTGACTATTCACTTAATCATTTTATGTTGTGCTTCATCATACTATATAGACTTGAACCCTTATTTAAATACCAATTCTTTTTAAGATCACTTAAAGACTGATGTGCTCTTGTCATTGGTCGTAGACCATGTTTACTGTACAAACAACGACATTCCTAAAAAGTTCATATTTAATGATATAAAATATTCACATCAAAAACATTAGTATTCTTTATTTCAAATGAAAATTATAAAATACCTTGTGTAACTCCTTACCAAACGACTTTTAGACTTGTCCGATTTTAAACAATTTGCATACACGAAATAAATGTTTTAAAAATTGAAATCTGATTTTTGAAGGGTGGAAAACATTGTGGAAAGAAGAAGAAAATGCTGGTTACCAAAAGCCTCTCCTTTTTCAACAAAGTTTTCTGAAGTCTTCTTTAGGGTTAATACTCAGAAATGTTTGGTACAGGGTAAAAATTCAATATTGTCATATTGCAATCACATATGGGTTTTTCAGGGGTTTTTTTTATTTTATATTGACCAAAGCAAGTTACGTATGTCAACTTTACAGCACTATAGTAGCGTTTGGAGTACAGTATAGATCAAGATCAAAAAGCACAAAACAGGCAGTCTGTTCTTTGATTTACACTGTCCTCTCTGCTGGTCACTGGGTGTGGGAGGACTTTATAGATGAATTAACTTTTGAACTTTTTTACATCGGTATTTGCTGAAAAAATGGAATAGGACAAAATGGAGAACAAACGAAAAAAGTGTTTTTTTGACTTGTTATAAATGAAAGCATTTACAGAAGACGAACATGGCTAAAATATTGGAACTAGTCTCTGGACCCTGGCTGCTAAGCGCGACTCACTGACATTTTGTGGACAGTGTAGATCAAGATCAGACTGCACAAAACGTGCAGTCTACTCTTTGATCTTAACTGTCCAATAAACACTTTTTTTAAAAAAAAAACTTTGAAATACCAAAATTTGGGGGTTTTTTTAGCTCACCTGAGCACAACGTGCTCAAGGGGAGCTTTTAGGATCACGCTGTGTCCGTCGTGCGTCGTCCGTTGTGCGGCGTCAACAATTCTTTAAATATGTTCTCCTCCTAAACCACTGGGCCAATTTGGACTAAACTTGGCTGGAATGTTCCTTGGGAGGTCCTCTTTAAAAATTGTTCACAAAATTTGATTCCATCAAAAACTCTGGTTGCCATGGCAACCAAATGGAATTTTCCAAGAAACCCTTTAAAAATCTTCTTCTCTGAAACCGCTTGTCAGATTTTGAAATAATTTCACAGATATGTTCCTAGGGTGACACTTTTCAAAATTTGTTTGCGAAATTTTGATCCGTCGAAAAACATGGCGGGGGGGGGGCGTCTTTGCACTGTATGGCCTTAAAGAAATTCTTTGAAATTCTTGTTCTCTTAAACCACTTGTCAGATTTTGAAATCATTTCACGGAAATGTTCCTTGGGTGCCCCTTTTGAAAATTTGTTCGCGAAATTTTGATCTGTCAAGAAACATGGCTGTGGTGGGTGGGGGCTATTTGCACTATACGGACATGAAGAAATTCTTAAAAAATTTTCTTCTCTGAAACCACTCGTCAGATTTTGAAGTTATTTCACAGAAATGATCCTTACATTATACCCCTTATTTAGCTTAGCTGTTTTCAAAGAAAACATCGAGGTATTGACATAGCTCTGTTGTCGTCATCTGCGTTGTTGTCCTTGTACAAAAACTTTGACATTTTGTTATATCTCAGCTTCCACTCAACACGTGTACTTGAAACTCGGAGTAATTGTTCACTAGTAAAAAAGCAACCCATACAACAAGGGCAGGTAACTCCAAAATTGTTTTGTCCAAATTATGCCCCTTTTGCGACTTGGAATTTTAACTTACTATCCAGCAACCAACAGCCAATCACTGGCACCCTCATGAGGTGCTCTTGTTCAACTTAATATTTTAGCCACTATCGGGCATGTGCTCTTGTTCAAGAAATGGTCTTTGGGTGACCTATCCGAAAATTTATTTGCAGAATACTGATTCGTCAGAAACATGACTGTGGTGATGATTGTAGGGGTGGTGACAGATTTTGAAATGATTTTTACAGGTGACCTTTTCGTAATTGCTTGGCAAAATAATGATTTTGTTTCCAAAAGTTCAATACTTTAAAAAAAGTTGGTTATGGTCCTCTCAAAAATTCAGGTGAGCGATCCAGAGCCATCTTGGCCCTCTTGTTTATGATTGGCATAAAGCTTTCATTTCACTTATTCAGCAGGACAAGGGCTAAAGGGCAGAAAACATTATTTGCAGAGGAGAAAATGATGGTAACTGGCATTTTCTCCTTTTCCCACAGAGTTTTCAAAAGTATTCTTCATTAGGATCTTTGAAAGTCCGGATTGTGTGATAAAGGAATATGTCATTCCTTCTTGTGGACATGTTTCTTCATATTGTAGCTGTCCTTTTCTTAAAACACTCTAGCAAAAACGTTTTTTTTTTTTTTATTGATTGGAGTTTAATGCTGTTTTAACAGCGTAGGTCATATCACGGCTGTCAGTTGACCTACCCATGTGTTTCCTGGCTTTCTCACACCAGTACTGACATAAGTTTCTTTCCAAGTCACTGACAACTCTTCTCACATGAGTCAGAGGTGAGAGACGAAAAAAATCACCAAAAAGAAAGTTTGCCTCAATTGGGTATCGAACTTGCAACCACCATGTCACGAGTCGGATACGCTAACGACTGAGCTTCCCGCCTGGGCATGGCAAAAGATGGAAATTGCTCTTAGCACTTTACCCCTCTGCAGTTAACAGCTTTGAAAACAATTTAAAGGAAAAAGGGACTGCTTATAACAATTACTTATTATATTATATTCCTATCAGTGAATTACTGGGATTTCATAATGTGAAATCCTAGTAATTCACTGATAGGAATATTATCATGACTCTTGACGATATAGTTTTTTAATGTTTGCCGGAACTATTTTTTTCCTATATTGCTCATATTGTGCCATTCTTGATAATTATTAGAGAAAAAAAGGATGAATTAGGAATATTATAAACAGGACAATCAACTGGCCGTGTGTGATATAAAAACCTGTCAATAAGTGGGGTTTGATGCTATTAAAAAACTCGTCCTTCGGACTCGTTTTTTTTTCAACCTCATCATACCCCATTCGAGTGACAGATTTTTAATATCAAACACAACCAGTTGATTATCCTCTATTTCTCCACATTTTGGTTGACGTGTTTGAAAATAGTCTCCCTTTCTTTAACTCTTCACCAGACAACAAAGTTTTAGTTAATGGATTAATTATTTGGATGATGTTCAATGCTGCGTTCAACATTATGTCATTCATATCGTAGTCACCGAGCCCTGGTAGCTCTGTCGGTAGCATGCTGGACTTGACAACAGGAGGTCGCTGTTTCGTTCCCATTGACCAAATATACTTTCTGAGGATTGATGATAGTCATTGCGATAGGATTCATTCCTCTCTCACCACTGACCATTGTTTCGACAATGGTTATATGAGAAAGGAGCTGGTGGCTTGGAAAGAATATTGTGCAGAGTACTGGTAAAAAAAAAAAAGACAGTAAAACATGGATAGGTGCACTTGCTGCCGTGATATAAATGAAATAATCTTAAAAACAGCGTCAAACACCATTCGATTAATTCATATCATGGCGACAGCTTGCTTATTTATGTTGGATGTCCTGGGTTTCACCAGTACTAGGCTAGGGCTCTGAAGTCTCCTGCCCAAAGACACTCCCATGAAAAAGCCATTCCTTCCAGTGAGGCTCAAACTCAGGACCTTCAGGATACGAGTCCTACACTTTACCACTGAGCTATGCAGGATCCTGACAAAGTTTAACGCTTATCCTGCTAAATAACTAACATGAAACTTTCAAGTCGATAGTAAAAACCGAAACATTTCTGTTTCAGTTATTTTTTGGCCGGAAAGTATCTCCTTAATGGACAGTGTAGATCCAAGATCAGACTGTACTTTCTGTGCAGTCTGATCTTGATCTACACTGTCCGCAAAAGGTCAGTAAGTCGCGCTTTGCAGTCCAATGGTTAAAACTGTCCAAACTGAAAGCATTTACAGACAAGATATCAATCTTGTTCAAGTGCTGGAACTGGTCTATTAAAGGGTAGAAACGTTGTTGGAGAAGGAAAAAATGTTAGTTGCGATTATTTTGCTCATTTTGACACAGTGTTTCTTATCCTTACTTCTGAAGGCCGTTAAAGTCGAAATTTGTGGTAAAGGGGAAGAGCTTTTATTTATCAAAGGGAAATAACTAGATTATACATTTATACGAAATGTGCAGTGGCCTCCCTTTGATACCCCTGCTTCCATCCTGACACGCTATTCTTCGTTTGATTGGCTGATATGACCTGTCAATCAAAATCGGCAGAAAGATCAATTACGGTGTTAACTTTAGCTGATACTTTATTGTGTATAACTCTTTCATGGGATAATTGTTGTAATGCTGTATTGATGTAAGTGATTGAGACAGAATTGCAGAAATACAATATAAAATTTATTCTAATGGTCCTGTTGTGATTTTTTTTCAGTAATCTGTATCAAATTACCACAACACAAAAATTCTGTCCATGTTGACCTTTTTCCAAATAACTCTTTGCCAAAAGACAAAATCATAGACTTGTCCAATCTGAAAACATTTGCAGACAATTTAAATGTGTCTCAAATAATGGAATTTGGTTTTTATAGGGTAGATAATATTTTTAGAAAAGGAGAAAATATTGGTAACCAGCGTTTTCTCCTTTTCCCATGATGTTTTCAAAAGCTTTCCTTCTTAGATTTGTTAAAACTCAGGGTTGTGTGGTAAAAAGACAACAGATTACTTTGTAATTAATCATTTACCAGACGACAAAATTTTAGCCTAGTCCAAATTGAAAGCATTTGCAGACGACCATGTCAATGTGGTGCAAATGGTGCAATTTTTCACTCATAGGGTAGAAAACATTGTGGGAAAAGGAGAAAATGCTGGTAACCAGCATTTTCTCCTTTTCCCACAATGTTTTCAAAAGGCTTCTTTTCCCAGCGTCGTTAAAAGTCGGCATTGTGTGGTAAATGGTTAAAATCGCTGTTACTAAAAAAAAAGGAAAACACCTATTGACCGGAAAACGCAAGAAACGCCGAAAAACACCCAAGTTATAGTAAAGTACATACCGAAAAAGGTGGGGTCGAAAGGAAAGGGTAGGATTATATAATTATGTTGACTAGGGGTATCGGAGAAGAAAGGTGTCAACCTATACTTACCGAAAAACACTTGATTTTTCCAAAAATTGCCATGGATGCTACTTCATTGTTTGCCCATTTTTTATCGACGGAAACCATCGCATTGCACCAAAGAAATGCAGGCTCTACTTCTCTTTTTACTGCTTTACAATCCTTACTGATTATTTCTAGCAGGTGCGTTGTCGAGGAGCAGTTGTTATAGGAAAGGGAAAAGAACATACGCAAAGGTTAGATTGATGAAAACTTTTTTTTTTCTTTAAATAAAGAGTACATGATTGTAATTATGAATATCAGTTCAAGAGTCCTTTGTTCGATCACCAACCAACACAATGGATGAGTTCCTCATGTCTGTCTGGATCTTACATTTGATTGCTTAAATATGAGCCGTGCTTTGGCAAAAGGGGGCTTAATGCGTCTTCGTGATCCATGGTACCAAGTAATATATACGGATCCACAATAGCCACTTCTTTTAACAACCAAGTTAATCATGAGGTAGACTGTTCCTTGTACATACAGAAAATTGACCGATAGCAAAAAGTTTCGACTCCAGGACTGCGCAGGCTGACCTGGGTCGATACTTTTCGTAGATGCATTAAGCCCCCTTTTCACAGAGTATGGCTCATATACCGTTTGCTTTTAATTTGAGAGTTTGACCTTTTTGCTTTGGAAAATAATTTGTCTCTTTTTCTAATGAGCCTAATTATAGACTTGTTTATCCACACGGGTAGGAAACTTCATATTCAGAGCCAATGACTCTGACGAGAAAATGTTGTGTTGGGCTTCCAGTTCCGAAAGTAGCAGCTCAAAAACAACAGAAAATCAAAGTGCTGAAAGCACTGATGGCTAGGGGCTAGTGGAAAGTGCATATATGCGTACAGCAATTTGCATTCAATCATGAAATTTCCAGTTAAAAAGTAAAAGAAAAAAGTATGGATGCCAATACTCGGCTGCAGTTGCTTTAAGTTAAAATTGTAAGTCGAAAAGCCGGGCATTACTGTGTCAAAAATATTTAGAAGTTTACCTGTCCCTGATTTATGGGTTCCCTTATGATAGTTAACAACTAGCCCAAGTTTGAAGTAAATATGATGGTAAGCAACTACTTCAAGCATGAAGTAAATGTCTTCATTAATTACAGTAATGACAAAGATATTATAAAATATCAAAATATTTGAACATTCAAAGTCAAGAAGGGGCATTTATAACTGTTTGAAAAATACTTTGATGGATACCTGTCCCTTTTGTATGGTTTATCCTTTTGATAGCTAACACCAGTCCCAGTTTGACATAAATATCTTCACTAATGACAGAGATATTATAGCCTTATCTCTTGCAAGTTCCTATTTTCCCTTACATGAGTATGTTTAGGTTTTCCCCCATTCCATTGTTAAATAAGTAAAGTGTTGCTACAAAAGTTTACATCGTATCTTGAAGTTCATTCTGGTCCAATCCAGTCCGTTCCGGTCTATTCCGGTATTTCCATGCACCAGGAAAACACCGATTCATCAACTGTCCAATTTGTATATATTTTTCGGCTGACAAGGTAAAGGGTTTTTGTCTGTTTACACACCATACGTGGATACACATTATTCAAGACTTATCAATCAAATCGCCACGTTCCACCTGGATCCAAAGGTGTGCACACAGCGACGACCCAAGGTAAACATGGGTGTTGGTTCTGTCATGCTCTGTATGAGTATTTGGTGAAATTAACGGGAGAATTTCTTTCTGTTTTAAGCGTTCTCATTTAAAATTCATCACGCCAACAAACACCGTTAAAATTTTTTGCATTAAACATATTTTCTTTGGCATTTTCTCGGTAAACGTAGACACCGAGCCCCTCTTTCAATTTCTATTTTAAGTAACGGATGAATAACTCGTAAGGTGTAAGGCGGTTTTGAGGGGTATGTCGTTTCAAGCCAATTAGAAACGGCAGTTGCGGTTCCAGCAAATCAGAGAGCGAATAGCGCGCATTTATACATGATGTTGAGAGTGGTTGCAGCTTTCATGCAAAAGTCTGAAACGTGCTAACTAAGGCTAGGCGCCGTTGGCCCCTAGCCAAAAAACAGCTAAGTTTGTAATTTTTTATTTTATTCTGTTCTTATGTCTTTGAATTTCGAAAAAAGGAGAATGCCCTGCAATGCTCTAGTCTTTCAACGTGTTTTCTACACAATGGAAAGTTATAGAATCTGTACATTGTTGTCTGAATCAATTGTGCCTTGAGTTGACCGTAGCCGAAATAATACGCCAAGGACCTATAATTTCAGACTGATATTGCAATTAAATTTGCAAGTAAGACAGAGTTTTGCTTTCCTAAAGACTTATTGTCTGAAATTTTCAATTCGCTGAAGAATTAATCAGAATAAACACAAAATTGACATATCTAAACAAAGGCTCCGATTATGTGAGCTGGCTCTGAATAAGTGGACCGGCTCTGAATATGTTGTTTGGTACCGGCGGCATTATCTTTTCAGCTCACATGAGCACGAAGTGCTCAAGGTGAGCTTTTGTGATCGTGCTGTGTCCGGCGTCCGTCGTTCGTCCTCAACTTTTACCATGTGTACACTCTAGAGGCCACATTTTCAGTCCGATAGTCGTGAAACTTAGTCAGAATGTTATTCTCAATAACATCTTGGACGAGTTCGAAAAGGGCTCATGTCGAGTCAAAAGCTAGGTCACTAGGTCAAATCATAGAAAAACCTTGTGTATGCTCTAGAAGCCACATTCTGTCCAAAACTCTTAAAAGTTGGTCAGAATGTTTGTCTTGATGATACCTCGGACGAGTTTGAAAAGGGGTCATGTCCGATCAAAAACTAGGTCACTTGGTAAAATCTTCATAAAACATTTTGTACGCTCTAGAGGCCACATTTCCAGTCCAAAAATCTTGAAAAATAGTCAGAATGTTTGTCTTGGTGATACCTTGTACGAGTTCAAAAATGAGTCATGTCCGGTCAATAATTAGGTCACTAGGTCAAATCTTAGAAAAACCTTGTGTACGCTCTAAAAGTCACATTTTCTGTCCAAAACTCTGTTTGTCTTGATGATACCCCAGATAATTTTAAAATTGGGTTATATTGGATCAAAAACTAGGTCACTAGGTCATTTCTTAGAAAAATCTTATGTACGCTCTAGAGGTCACATTTTCAGTTCAAAACTCTTGAAAGTTGGTCAGAATGTTTGTCTTGATAATACCTTGGACGAGTTCAAAAATGGGTCATGTCGGGTCAAAAACTAGGTCACTAGGTCAAATCTTCCAAAAACCATGTGTACTTTCTAGAGGCTACATTTTTAGTGCAGTGCTCATGAAACTTGGTCAGAATGTTTATACTGATGATTTATGGACCAGTTTGCAAATGGGTCATGTCAGGTCAATAACTGGGTCACTGATTCAAATTTTCGAAAAACTTTGTGTACACTCCAGAGGCTACATTTTCAGTCAAATACTCATGAAAATCTTGGTAGAATGTTTGTCATTATATCTCAAATGAGATTGAAAATGGGTCATGTTGGGTCAAAAGACTCAAGTGAGCGACTTCAGGGCCATCATGTCCCTCTTGTTTAAAGATGCCTATTTACTCATTTTAGCCGAATGTAGAAATATGTATAAATCAATAAGATAGCAATATCTATAGCCCAAAAGAATGAAAAGAAGTTTCAGGATTTGTTATTTGAAATGGAATTTGGTTAGGAGAAAATTACTTCGAGTCAAAAATGTAAACAATGGGGCAGTGTATCACTACAGTCATTTGCATACATCCATCTAAAAATGAAAGGCTAGACTGCTCGTTGTTTCAACACGGGAAACGACGCACTCGTCTATTTGTAGGATCATGGATTTTCCCCTTCTTTCCGCAATCCAAAATCGCTAAATATTAATGTGCACATACGAAACTTTCATTTCTAATGTCTTTAAATCATTCCACTGCATTCTCGATATAAAATTCCGACATCTTTAAGTAAAACTGCTGTTGGGTTCTTGTGACATAGATTATTGCGGCAATAGACCTGTGTAGTGTATCTTGGCTCCACATTTTTGTCATTTACATGAATGCAAGGCGAAGGTCGTACACAGTCACGTGACAAGCATAAAGTGTTATCCTCGATTGAACGAGTGGATAGGAGCCAAGTCCAAAATTACATTTTCTATCCATCGTAATCTATGCAATCTCGCAACTGCCAGGTGTAATATTTGTCACGAAGCTACAAGAATTACTATAGTTTGATAAAATATCGAAGAAATTGGTTATATCTGGCTTAAAATGAGTAAATAGGTATCTTTAAAAACAAACCTATTGTTCCGAGACAAGCGTAACGAGAAAGAAAACCAGCAACAAGCCTTTAACCATTAACAATATTTATTAATGAATAAAGACAAAAGAGTACAATAAGAGTTAAGTTTGAATGAAATTATGACAATTCTTAATCTTAGAACAAGAAATAGAATAAGTCCCTCAAAATTAAAAATTATGTTTAGACTACAAAAAGTATGAAATTTCTGGTTCCTAACACCTAAATTAACAATAGTTTTAACTTGCAGATAGATATGAGCAACCTGTTTAATAAAAAGATAATTCCAACTCACAGATGTATATTCCAAATTAAATCCAACACTTTTCCTCAATTCTGTATCCTCAAAGCCACAAGTCTAACTTCAAAATCCAAAATCACCAAGTAAGTCACTCCTATTTATATCAGCTTGGAAAATTCTAGATTAGTCTTTTCTAGAAAGATGACAACATGGATTGGTAAACAACTTGTTTACTAACAACCTGTTTCTAAAAATAACCATAATGGAAAAACCAATGAATGCTCTTTATGTTTCTAGAATACTCTGTATATAGAGTGAAAGTGAAAATGAAAACAGGTTACATGTATATCCTATTTACATAACACTTCCCGTCCTAAAGGAAAAGAAAGTTTTAAGAATTAAAACTTTCTTTTCTTAGAATATAAAACATATCATTACACTTAATTGTACATGAAAATACATTATACATAAAGACAAATGTTAACTATTTGCAAGTTAAACTCTAGACAAAGCATCAGGGATAATATTGTCCCTTCCTTTTATATGTCCGATATCCATGTTATATTCTTGTAACAACAGACTCCACTTTGATTCTTGTTTTTCATTTTATGGATAAAAATCAGAGGATTATGATCACTATATACAATGATGGGTGCAGAAGAAGACAAATGTATTTCAAAATGCTGAAGAGCAAGAATGAGAGATAAGCACTCTTTTTCTATTGTTGAGTAGTTTTTCTGATGTTTGTTAAACCTTTTAGAAAAATAACTAACTGGATGATCTACACTATTACAATCTTCTTGAAGTAAAACACCACCTGCACCAGTATCACCAGCATCTACTGCAAGCTTAAATTCTTTTTCAAAATTAGGAGCTAAAAGAACTGGTTCACTTTTTAGTATGGCTTTTACTTTATCGAAAGCTTTCTGACAATCATCATTCCATATAATGTTTTTGCATTTGCTGAGAAGACTTGTCAGTGGCTCAGCAATGACAGAAAAATTACCACAGAATTTCCTGTCGTAACCAGCCATACCAAGAAATCTCATAAGTTGTCTTTTGCATGTAGGTACAGGAAAATCAGAAATAGCTTTTACTTTAGCTTCTACGGGTTTTACCTGTCCTTGTCCAACAACATGACCCAAAAATGTTAAACTAGCATGACAAAATTCACTTTTAACAAGATTAATTGTTAATTTGGCTTTACTCAGTCTGTCAAAAAATTCTCTGATAGTCTTTAGATGTTCATCCCAATCATCGCTGTAAATGATGACGTCATCGATGTAGGCCCTACAGCCGTCCAATCCAGATATTATCATGTTGATAAGACGTTGAAATGTTGCTGGCGAGTTTTTCATCCCAAAAGGCATAACTTTGAACTGATTAAGTCCATCTGGAGTTACAAATGCAGAGATCTCTTTAGCTCTTTCAGTGAGAGGAATTTGCCAAAATCCTTTTAGAAGATCAAATTTGGTTACATATTTTGCATGACCAATATTGTCAATGCAATCATCAACTCTTGGCACTGGAAACGAATCAGTCTTGGTCACAGTATTAACTTTTCTATAGTCGGTGCACATACGAAAAGTTCCATCTGGCTTTGGTACAAGAATACAGGGAGAACTCCATTCACTTTGACTAGGTTCAATAAAGTCATTGTCCAATTCTGGGTACAGAACCGGAATACTTTTCAAAACGACAGTCGTTTCTTCGAATTTCAAAATAATAAAAAATAAAAGTTTACTCAATAAAACGCTACCTGTTAAGATTCATCCAGCTATGATTAGCTACAGGCTTGAGAAAGAGTTTCTGTATGAGCCTAGACATTTCTTGTTGATAAGTCTGTGGGGGGAAAAAATTGCACAAATCCTGGTTTCCATAAAGTCTATATTTAGATTTGTTGGTTTGTTTGAATGGTGTTTTACGCCGCTTTCAACATTATTTCAGTCATATCACGGCGACAGCTCACATATTGAAGTTTCCTGGGTTTCACCAGTACTAGGCTAGGCTCGGAAGTGTCTTGCCCAAGGACACTCCTGTGAAAAACCCAGTGGAGCCAGTGAGGCTCGAACCCGGGGACCTCCAGGTCACGAGTCCTACACTTTACCACTGAGCCACACAGGACCCCTATATTTAGAACATGTATTCAAAGATACGCAGTAAAACAATAGTATTTGAAAAAAATATATTTTTCCCGTTTGAAATGATTAGATTATTAAGAAATCTGGAGCGAAAAACAGGCTAGATTTTTCCATAGAGGAATTATTTTTAGCGATTTTCTCCGTTACTACTTTATTAGCGGCGAGTTTTAGTGTACACATCGCGTATTAATATTTTTCCTGTACAGGATAGTGATGCGTCAGAGCAGACAGGCCAGATATTAGAAGAATATGACATGCGCAGGCAACGGCACCGACGGATTTTTTGTGCCGATACTTTCCCGAAGACTAACACAGAACATTTTTTCGTCAGAGTTATTGGCTCTGAATATGAAGTTTCCTACCCGTGTCCAGGGAGGGTCCCTGCGTAACTTGCACTGTTTTGATAGGATATGCAATACAGCCAGACGGCAATATCTCATTATTAAAATGATCTAAAAGAAAAAAACATTAAATGGGTGGAGGATTTTCGTTAGATAAGTTCTAGTTCTAGTAGTCATATCTAAAAAAAAAAATACCTATGATCTTGCCATGGAACAACCCTTACGTTTTCCTAATTACGTAGATCTAAATGAGTTCTGAGTTCTGTCCCCTCATTATATTTTCATCCATTTTATCTTCGATCAGTTTTAGTGACTCTCTTACCAATATCCTCTAAACCCTCTAAGCAACCCAAAAACACGTCCAGTCTTTTTTGGTTTCTTTAGTGACCCGAAAAATGCTTATTTCCAACCGTGACTTTCATCTTGTTCCACATTATTTCCAAAAGTCCTGTAGACTAGAAAGATAGTTTGCCAACACTGGGTTTTGTCTTTCATAAAATACTGCGGGAAAAAAGGAATAAAGGATTTTTTGGTAAAAGATCGAAATTCATTCATGCTTGTTGGTAGTTTATCGGGAAATAATGGTGGATTATTCATGGTTAGGACCAGAGAAATTTACAGTAAATATTTCTGTAATTCTTCAATTGAAGGTGGAAACAGTAGTTCCCGCGCACTAGTAACCTAGGAAAACAATGCGTACCATTCATCCTGACGGAAATATGACGTTATTTAGACCATTTACCCTACATTTCTCGCGCTTTACTTAATATAGTAATGCGTTGAACATCAACTATGTGGAGAGAGGTACGCCACGAGGAATTAACGAAAACAACTGTACTTGTTTTGATGAAAGCCCCCCCCCCCCACACACACACACACAAAAAGTTTAGACGAATGAAATAAGTAGATTTTTTTCAGTGAAGGATCGAAATTTATTTCATGCTTTCCGGTAGTTTATCGAGAAAGAACGGTGAAATATTTTTTGATATTTCATGGTTACGACCAGTGAAAAATACCAATTTTATTTTCTAATTCTACAGTTGAGGGAGGAAACAGTAGTTCCCACGTACTAGTTACCTACGTAAAATGCGCGTGCCACTCAACAAGTTAGAAATATGACGTAATTTACTCTACTTTTCTCGCGCTTACGTAATATTGTGATGCGTTGTTATGCGGAAGAGGTACGCCACAGGGAATTACCTAAGAGAACTATACTGGATTTTGATCTTAGTTCCCCCCCCTCTCACCCTAAAAAAAGGAGCGGGGGGTGTTAGAAACATGAATTAAATAGAAAGTTTTTTTAGGTGAAAGATCGAAATTTATGTCATCGAGTGGACATCATCTGTAATATTTTCACGAGTGGCATTACCTTCTATTTATTTCACCGAGTGAACACCATCAATGATATTTTGACGAGTGGCGCATATGTTCACCCGGTGAAGTAAAATTTGATCTTTCACCAATAACAAAACAAACAGATCTCGATATCCTCTTTTTTCATAGATTGACATTATCATCATTGGTCTCTTTATCCTTTCCATGCAGCATGAAGACATGTGGCGAGCAGCTATTGGTCTTTTTTTCATCAATTCATTCCAATAGACAATTTGGTTTAAATGCAATTACATATTTTTTTTCTGTTAATTAGACGGCAACGCTCCCTATTTAAAAAAGGGAGTAGAATAAAAAGAGAATATATAAAAATTATATAATCCGGCTAGCCGAAAACGACCCTTTCAGGACCACCTTGTAAAACAACAAGGTAAAAAAAAAAACAGATATATACAAAATGCACAATGTTGTTGAGCGTTGCCTGTCTAATTGTGCAGTTTTGGACTTATCCATACTTTTGATACCTATTTATTGGATTATACAGTGATGGCATATCATTATTTCAATTAATGAACAAGAAGTCTTTACGCTTCATAGATTGACATTATGAGCAGAGAACAGAACAGAACATATCTTTTATTTACACCCAGGTATAGCAAATATACAACATGGGCAAATGAAATAATAAACATGAATATGCCCTTTGTCCCAACTGCGTATAGCTGCCTTAATTAGAAAAAAATAACTGTAGATTCAGTGGGTTTAAATAACAATGCAGTTGGGACAAAGAGCTGTTAATTGTATATACATAACTTCCAGGTATCAATTTTTCTGAGAGAGCAAGACGGAGGAGGGAGGTAGTGGTAGGAAGGGAGAGAGAAACAAAGATAGAGAGAGCCTTTGTGGGTGCAGCATCCTTATGGAAACTGCAAATACAAAGACGCTCCCGTCTATTTATGGGGGATAGAATTTTATAATTTCAATAAACCTTTTTGATAGCGAAAACGGGATTTATATATACTTGAACATTTAGGAAAAAAACTTGTAAAACAACGAAATAATGCGAATATTGATTTCTACAAGATCTTTCATAACAAAGATCAGAATGAAGTATCAAAAAACCTGCTCTGAATATTTACATGTCAAATGCTGCACGCCTGTGCCACACACTAGAGCCATTCCATAGGTTTATTCAGAGCAGGAGAGAGGGAACAAAAAAAAAAATGGGGACAACGGTAAAATGAAAATTGGTTGATCAATTGCCGGATAGAGCGTTCATAAAAAATAATATATTCTTTTTGGGAAATTATATATACATGCTATTTTGGAAAATTATATATACATGCTAAGTCAGATAGTTAAAATAAATCTCATGTGCATCACTTGACCGCAAAGTAAACCAAATGTCACACACGATTGGTCAGTTAAACCAGTCACAACATTGCGCGGAATGATCTGTAACCGACCAATCGTGCGAAACTACTCATCAGATATTTACAGTACGCCTGTATCAACACGTTCGGTCTATCAGTGCATGCGTATCCCGTTATTTATGTCTAGCTTTGAAATAGTTTGACAAAGTTAAGTTAACAAAGGTAAGTAGGAAATGTTGTTCTCTGTCTATGTGAAAGTTTCTTGAAAAAACAAAAATAATAAATTGGACGTATTGCTACATTGTTGTCTAAGAGTTACATTTTAAAAACTGGATAGGTCAAGGGGGTTGAGTGCATATACAATGTACTAGCTATTACGGCGGTCTTGCACCGCTCAAGATATAAACATGACTTAACGATATATAATACATTATAGGAAAACGACAAAGGGAGACATCAGATGTCGATTATCTCGTGAAATTTTGCATAATACAGTTAACGTACTGGCATAAATGTTTGAGTTTCACAACTGATTTGAGGTTGAACATATCTTTGACATTTAATTCATGTCGACTGAAATTATTTAACAAAAACATTTCACGTTTATCGTTAAAAAAAGAGCAATAAAAAAGATAGTGTATTTCTGAACCAACAGCGTTTGAGTTACATAGAGTGCATGTTCGATCTTCCAAGGGAGTACCGTCATAACGTCCGGTCTCAATCGGCAGTAGATGATTTGCTGTTCTGAATTTGAAAAGTTGTAGGTACTCGCGTCGGTTTAGTTGTGTCAAATAGTCTTCAAATTCGTGAGTCATTTTAAAGTTACTATATATTTTGCCTTTATTTGATTGTTGTAATTGATCGTGCCAGTTTTGTTTGAACTGGTCGATTAAAATTTGCTTTACGCCTTTGTGTATGTTTTTTTGTTCGATTAGGAACTGGTTTACCCAAAGATCAAGTCTTCCAACCGAGGTAAGTATTTCTTTAATTTTATCCAGCCATTTGAAGCTTCCTTCGGGTAATGATAACATATACTTATATATTTTTGTGCAATATTTTTCACTCTTGCCAAGTAATATGCGATTCCAGAAAGAGATCATTCGGGATTTTATAACGATAGAGATTGGGTATCGCCCTAATTCGCCGTAAAGAAAATGTAGTGGAGTAGATTTCCTACTGTTAGTAATTTTCCTGAGGAAGTTAGTGTGTACTTTTTCAAGAATTTCTAAGTTTTCAAATCCGAACACTTCGGAACCGTATATTAGAATAGGTAAGACTGTATGATCAAATAACTTTAGTACTAAATCAAGAGGAAGATCAGAGTTATTTATTTTTGTGTATAGAAAATGCATTGCTTTATTTGCTTGTTCCACTAAATGCTTACGTGCATGCAAGAAGGAACCATTGTTGGAAAACGTAACACCCAAATAATGATATTTGCTGGTTATTTCAAGAGAACTTTCTCCAAGTTTGAAATCATATTGACTTGTTTTTCTCGCTCCGAATACAATTACTTTTGTTTTATTGATATTAACTTTGAGATGCCAATTGTTACAGTAGTTATTGAAAGTATTTAAACTGTTTTGAAAATCAGTCTCATTATCGGATAAAATAACGGTATCGTCCGCGTAAAGCAGTATTAATAGTTTTAGCCATACCGTACTGTCAACAGGTTCATTTAACTCTACACCGACGGCACCGTTAGATCTCATGTGCGTTTCTAAATCATTGAGAAAGAGAGAGAATAGGACAGGTGACAGATTTTCCCCTTGACGCACGCCCATTTCTGACACAAAATTTGGGGAAAAGTGTCCGTCTAGCTTTATGCAAGATTTGATATTATTATACATATTTGTAATGACATTGGAAAATTTACCATTTATGTTGTTTTGCAACAACTTATACCATAGCCCTTTTCTCCAGACTTTATCAAACGCCTGCGAGAAGTCAATGAAAGCTACAAATAATTTCTTTTTTCGTTTCCTTATGATTTCGAAAAGAGAATGGAGGGAGAAGATATGATCAGTACATGAATAATTTTTTCTAAAACCAGCTTGATTTTCATTCAAAATATTGTTTTCATTCAAATACGAGGCTAACCTATCATTTAGTACAGATGTAAATAATTTTCCGAGACAGCTGAGGATTGTTATAGGCCTATAATTGGAGGGGTCTTTTGGGTCCCCTTTGTTTTTGTAAATTGGTATGATAACCCCTTCCAGCCATGACTTTGGTATGTAACCGGTATCGAGAATACAGTTAAATAACTTGCAATACAGTGGCATGAAAATTGTCTGTGTTGCTTTAATGTATTCATTTAAAACGTTGTCAAACGGGCTTGGTGTTTTAGAATTTTTTAACTTTGATATGCAGCGACAAATTTCGCTTTCAGTAATTTCTGAATTCAGTTGGATATTTACATTTTCAGCATTTTCAAAAACAGCCTGATATCTGTTATCATATATTGTATTTAGATTAATTTTATGAAAGTGATCGAAAAAATCGTCTAGTGAGGGATGCTCAGTAACTTTTTCTTTTGGCTTTAAATTATTTAAAAATTTCCAATATTTCTTGGGATTTTTTTCGCTCATTTTTCTTAATTTTTTAGATTGATTTTCTTTGTGCTTTTTGATGTAGAAATTCATTGTTTTTTTGTACTCTTTACTTGCAAAATTTAATTTTACTTTATTCTCAATAGTTTTGTTCCTTTGATAATCGTTTTTTGCTGCATTATATTTTTCTCTTGCTTTGTGACATTTTGGGCCAAACCAAACGTCATATGATAATTGGCTTGCAACACGCGAAAAGGTGCATTCGGACATTTGCGTAAAGTGCCGTCTCGGATCAGCCTGCGCAGTCCGCGCAGGCTAATCCGAGACAGCACTTTACGACTACATTAGATTTTGTGCTACAGTAGACTTACGCAAAACAGAAAATTGCATAAAAACGGAAAGTGTCGTTTCGGATTAGCCTGCACGGACTGCGCAGGCTGATCATAGACGTCAGTTTATGCATAGGGGTCCGTAGTTTGATTCCTGGCACCCATAGACTATATACTATAAACAAGGGATTTAACTGTATGCAGTCCGTTACTCGCCCCCGGTTACAAAAACAACGTATCTTTTCTACCCCATCAGTTATTCTCCTATTTTTTTCTACAGCTGAGAGCTAAACAATTTTTCTACCAGAAAAAGACAACTGTTTGTCAGTGGCTAATGCAGTCTGGCTGATACATTCGCTCGAACGTGTAAACTCGCTCAAAAATCTGCGCCATTGACACGGGTTCGTACATCCGTTTTCAAGATATAAAATGCACTTTAGATCCAATGAAACGCAGCATTAGCGGCACCCACCCTTTAAACATGTTTAAAAATACTACTGACCTATAGTCTTTATCTTCAATAACGACGAAACGCCTCAGAATTCGTTGAATTTGTGATCCACGTTCTTATTTCGAACAGCTGCAGCCATCTTCTGTCATGTGACATTGTTTGGAACGAGAAATTTCATCGGTTGATATGTACTAACAGTTGTGAATTCAACCAATGAAATTACGTACAGCTGCTCACACCTTTTGTCACGTGACAGTACGGTGACACTGTTTGGAACGAGAAATTTCATTGTTTTATATGCGCGAACGTCAGTGTCGAATGTACGAACCCGTGTCAATGGCGAAGATTTTTGAGCGAGTTTACAAGTTCGAGCGAATGTATCAGCCAGACTGCATTAGCCACTGACAAACAGTTGTGTTTTTCTGGTACAAAAATGTTTTAGCTCTCAGCTGTAGAAAAAATTAGGAGAATAACTGATGGGGTAGAAAAGATACGTTGCTTTTTTGTAACCGGATGCGAGTAACGGGCTGCATACAGTTTAATCCCTTGTTTTAGTCTATGGGTGACAGGAGTCAAACTACGGACCCCTATGACTTTACGCAAATGTCCGAATGCCCCTTTACGCGTGTTGCAGGCAATATCACGAAAATATTACCGTATAATGTTCACGAGATATATAGGATCTGACTTGAGTGGGCTTTTGAGATAAGATTTTGTTAAACGAGTCTAAGGAAATGTTATTAAGCCAGCCTTTGGCGAGCTCTTTTTATTTCTTTCATTCAGGAATATTTGTGTGTGTGTGTCTATGTGTGTGTGTTTTTGATGGAACAAAGGATTTAGCATGGCAGGTTTTGTGAGGAAAGTCATTAAATTTCATCATGGGTCGATCATTTCAAAGATCTATTATTCTATTATTTTTGATCGACAGCTTAAACCACACACTTTCAATTAGAAATATTTTCCGCGAAGGATTTAGCATAGGGGCCGGATTTGTGTAATTCATGAAATATCTCGAAGAAAATACGAAAATCTTCCCAAATTTTGATTGACAATATTTCAAAAAGTATTTCGATGATTATAATGGATTTTATATCATATAAAATGGTGATATGTAGGCTTTAATTTGATACTAATTTCGGCAGAATCAAATAATGAATAAAAGATTTAGATAAGGGGCCGTTAAGGCCGGATATTCTGGCTTATTTTTCGAGTAGGGTCGGGGAATACACTTTGCCCTTGGAATATGGATGCATATCAAAATAACAAATCTGAAATCCTGACCGTTATGCTTTTTTCCGTGGTGTCCGTGGTTGTGAGTTGAACTGGGCGTCGGCCTGGTAACCATAAGGTCCTGAGTTTGGTTCCCAGGAGCGGAAGTCAACTTTAGAATAGTTTATCGGCCCACACTTTTGGCGAGAGTACCTGTGTAGTTTGTCGTAATTACTCCAAACAAACAATGTCATTATCCTAGTTTAAAGGCACCCATCCTTCCGGTAATCGAACATTCTTCAACCTATCTTTTCTCAGTTTGCCCAAATGGCCATAATTTACACACCGATGTTTGCTCATACTGAACATAAAACTCTCTCTGCGACAATGTTATCTAAAGTTACCCGCTCAAGAAAGTGAAGCCGATGGTCGGCGTCTTCCCCTCAGCAAATTTTCCCAAAAAATGTTTTCCCCCGTGCAATCAATTTTCCCCTAAGAAATCGACTTTCCCTCCTGTAACACAAAGTACTGTACTAAGAAATAGTAATTAAACCAAATCCCAGACCGAAAGATTGGCTGCAAAGACAAACGATATTTTCGTTGAAGGAAAGAAAAGATGGAAGGAGATGCAAAAGAGATTACATACCTATAACATTTATAAACTTGAAGGTAAATGTACGAAATTCTCATGGAAGGGAGGTAACCAATGACACTTCCGAAATATAAGATTCTCTGAGTTGTTCTATTTTTAGATCACTAGCAGACAAATTCTGCTGTTCTTTTATTTCTGTCCACATTCAAGCATTATGAAAACATGAAATTGGGATATTCAGCTTGTATAATCATTATCTTTTGATACTAGTTACGAGCTAACCTGGAAAAATCCGCGATCATTTTATTTCAATTTATAACTTCGGTGAAATATATCGGACTTCGTATGCGACTGATCACAAAATGTAAACGAATAGCAGACGCTTTTTTCCTCTCGACTGAGTTTTGGATTTTATTTACGCTCGAAGTGACGAAGATTAGCAATCACAGATTTCTTACTAGATCTATAGTTTAAACTGCTGATGAAAATCTTCGACAAATTGTACTTCTCAAGATATGAACCAGACTAGACCTAGATCGCGTCTAAGTAAGGAAAAAACTTTGGTTGCTTTTAAAATGAAAATTTACAACAACCTGCAGATTACATGGGGGTGGTGGTGGAGGTAAGGCCTTCTTGTCTTACAGTATTAGCACTGGAACAAATATGAAAGAGGTAATTGGACAAAAAAAGAAGATTTAAATTTAAAGAAATAACACTTTAATGACACGTAGACCTTTATTTTCTTCCTTTTCCACAATGTTCTAGGCTATGAAAGACAAATCAAGTCATTCCAGCCACATTTGAATTGTCGTCTGCAAATGTCTAAAACATGATCGAGTCTAAAAATTTTGTTGTTTGGTAACAAGTTAAAAGGTAGTTTGTGTCTGTTAGTGAACTGCGTGCTTGGGATGCGATTAGTCTATTTTGTTCCATAGACAAAGAGCAAAAATGAAAAATATCTTATTTCACCCTTTTCTTTCCATAATAACCAAGTAATTCTGACCCTTGGAAATTTCTCTTTAACTGTTGGAAATTCCATTTTGACTCAAGATTGTTTAATTCAATTTCATATGTTTAAGTGTTATTGCAAATATTAAAACCATGTTCTGTTGATAGTACATAATGTGTAATGTATATCACATACATGTATAGTGATGTACACCAACATATATGGCAACACAGTAAATTTTCCCCAAATATGGCCTTTGTCGCGTGTTTTTCGCCTTTTGTCCAGTGTCCAGTGTCTTCCCCAAACCATAAAAAAAGCCGTGCCGCTGCAGGACGAGAAAGTCTGTTGTGCTAGATTTACGAAAGTTTCAGGTTCGGTAAAATGGAAGTACATGTATATTGATACCTTTTTATCTTGAATGTGCCAAAGCTATATACTTTATTTTTTTCCTGGGTAGTTTTGATATTCGTAAGGTTGTAACAAATTGTGATTTATTCTGATAGAGGAAAACAGCTGTTTACAGGTAAAGCCACTAAAGGTATGATAAACATTACGCGGCAAAATCTTCTTTTAAAACAGCGAAATATAGGTAGCTACAGAAGACTGTAAGAACATATTCTTACCCGGGGTAACTTTACAAAGCTTTTAAAAACACATATTTTGATCACACACTAACACAATATTATAATAATATGACAAAGTAAACAGTTAAATGCAATTTCATTCCAGTAACTCGAGTCTAAAATGTGCTCGAAAAGTATCAGGTGTCGAAATGACCAAATTTAAAAAAAAAAAATCACAGGAGGTCGAAATTACTAAAAAGTGTCGAATTGACCAGGTGTCGAAATGACTCGATGACCGGGTGTCGAAATGACTGTCATCCCCCCCCCCCCCTTTCCAAGTATACTGTTTTTCTCCTACTAAGAAAAGCAACTAAATTGCAACATCAAAAATGCCCCGAAAATTCAGCAAATGGTGGCGTTACATAAAGGTCGACACTTTAAGATACCCTCAATATCAAAGTTGGTTCCACTACTTTCTGCTGTCAAATCTTTTTTGTCACCCACTCTAAATACTTTATTTCGCCGTTATTTATTTTCCGAATATAAATGCTAAATTAGTATTATTTTGAAACATCTAGACTATTTAAATACTTCTAATAATTATTTAACCCGTGATTTTTTTTCTTCTGTTATCTTTTGCAGAGTAAAATACAGAAATCAAATATTTTCTTTGTTCATTTTGTGTCGTATTATATTTTACAGGTCTTTTTATTCAACATAGAAAGGTTCGATAAAAGTACTGATAAATACTTTCAATGCAATGATTTTTTTTAAAGACATAGAATTCTCAACTTAATAAATTATTATGTAATAATATGATTGAATTGAAATTATTTTTAACTTAACTTAATCATATACAAGTTCTATATGATATAATAAATTGAAAATAAGCACCTATCTTGATACTCGAATAAATAAATTTCAAACGCGACTGACGTTTCGCCCCCGTGACACTTCTCCCGTTGTCGTTCTCCCCCTAGTCGTTTCGACCCTATTTTTCGTCCTAAGTCATTTCGCCCCCCTGACGCTGGTCGTTTCGCTCCCAAACCATTTCCCGTTGTAATTTTGCCCCCAAACCATTTCCCGTTGTAATTTTGCCCTCAAACCATTCCCTGTCGCCGTTTTTATATATATTATACAAAATGTTTATTAACACAGTTATTTTATTGTATTTGTCATTCATAGGTTAGAACATTGTTGAAAAAGGATAAACGCGGTTTCGTTTACCGTAAGTTTCTTCTTTCTCCACAACGATTTAAAAAGCCTTCGTCCACTGGGTCGTTCAAAGTCGTGATTGTGTGGTCAAGGATTCAAGTATCATTTGTTTTTGTCTTTGGATAAAAAAATAAAGGTTTCATCTATTCAAAGGTCCTTTTACTTCAATCTTCGGTCTTTCTTTTTTTGCGCAGTAGCTCAATGAATTGATAACAGGGCTTGAATACAGGGGATTGCTGGTTCAATCTCCTGCTCAGCCGATTTCCTTTCCAGGGATTGATGACTGTCATTGCAATAGGATTCATTCCTCTCTCACTGCTGACCAGGGTTTCGACGATGGTTGTGTGGGAAAGCAGACAGGGGCTTGGAAATGATATTGTGCAAAGTACTGGTTAAGAAACGCCAGGAAAGCATTGATAGGCCTCCGCAATATGACTGAAATGATGTTGAAAGCAGCGATAAAACATCAGACAATCTACTCATCAGTCTGAATATATTTATACTAAAAAATCCTGTCTTTATTAAAAAGAAATTTAAGCATCTGCTTATTGTTTTATACTTATATTTAGGTCAGTTTACTGCTTTAAGTCCTTATTAAAGCTGTAAAGACAATCTGAAGTTCTTCTGATCGGACAATGTGAACCTGACATTATTTGACATGAATTTGTCAATGAGAGCGGAAGGAAAATTCAAAACCTGTCAATTTACACCAGACAGGCGGATCAACATACTTACCAGTTTTTCATTACCGACATGCCAGTCTGATGAGCTGTGAGAAACAGTTACGTGTGTGTGTCCTTCGAACTTGAAGCTTACTGTTTATGGCGGAGTCCAGATCTTTCGAAAATATTATATATGCATTACTTGTCGCATTAGATTCGCTAATACTTCATTTTTTTTTTATCTAAACTGTAGTATTTGTTAATAATGGTAATAGACGACAAGAGCCCAGCCAGGGTCCGTATGCACCAACCATTCTTAAGAACATTTTTAGTCTTATTTTTTCAGCATTTCGTCTATGTGAAAGTAACAGAACTTCTGATTGGCTAAACAATTTGGTTTAGCCAATCAGAAGTTCTGTTACTTTCACAGTTAGACAATCTTGAAGAATAAGACAAAGAACATTCTTAAGAATGGTTGGTGAATGCTGCTGGTTTCGATGCAAACAAACACATGATCGAGGCAAGTTAACACTTAACCACAAAATCCCGAGTTTTAACAACCTTGAGGAAGAAAGCTGTTAAACATATGCGAAAAGGAGAAAATGCCAATGACAGGAATTTTCTCCCCTTCACTCTGCTTATACCCTTTCTAAGATAATCTCCATCAATTGCGCTACATTTTATTTGTTGTAATTGCTTTAATGACAGTTGGAAGAAATAATCCCACGATGATAAATCGACAAAGACGTAAGAATTCCACCCCCCCCCCCCCCCAACCAATCGGGGGTGTTTAAAGGGAGGAGACTCGTGTATCACAATGAAATATGTAAGAGTGTTCTCTCTTGGACTGTAAATTGTTCGGTACAGTTTAACCCTAAGCGCTACTCACTGACCTTTTGCGGACTGTGTACATCATGATCAGACTGCACAGAACGTGCAGCCGGATCTTGAATCTACTCTCTCCGTTATAAAGTAATCTTTCTGCAAAAACACCTTTGAAATAGCAAAAACTGACTTGTACTGTCGGTTTGAAACTTTCATTTCACTAACATGTATTTAGCAGGATATGGGTTAGAAGTCATATATAGACATAGGTAGCAGAACACAGTTTTCAGAACGTGAAGCCTGATCGTGGATTTAAACGTTCCAATAAGGAGATACTTTTCCTCCCAAAAATACCAATAGATAAAATCGGGGTTTTATTATCGGCTTAAGAGTTTCATTTCACTAATTTAGCAGGATAATGATTAACAGTCAAGTAAAGGATCTTTGTGTGACATTGAGTAGCGAGGCTCACACTATCAACTTTAGAATAATTGCAAGTTTTAGACGATCCCAGTCTTCGAATTTTTAGAAACATGAAATAAATACATGGATATCAGACACATAAAAGGTAGGGACAATATTATCCCTGATGCTTTGTCTAGAGTTTTAACTTGTAATTAGTTAATATTTGTCTTTATGTAGATCTATATTTTCATGTACAGTTAAGTGAAATGATATGTTTTATATTCAAACAAAAAAAAAAAGTTTTAATTTCCAAAACTTTATTTTCCTTTAGGAAGGGAAGTGTTATGTAAATAGGATATACATGTAGCCTGTTTTCATTATCACTTTCTCTCTATATATACAGAGTATTCTAGAAACAAAAAGAACATTCATTGGTTTTTCCATTGTGGTTATTTTTAGAAACAGGATGTTAGTAAACAAGTTGTTTACCAATCCATGTTGTCATCTTTCTAAAAAGACTAATCTAGAATTTTCCAAGCTGATATAGATAAGGTTGACTTACTTGGTGGATTTGGGTTTTGAACTTACAGACTTGTGGCTTTGAGGATACAGAACGAGTGAAAAGTGTTGGACTTAAATTGGAATAGATCTGTAAGTTGGAATTAGTTATTTCTTAAACCGGTTGCTCATATCTATTTGCAAGTTAAAATTGTTGTTAATTTAGGTTTTAGGAACAAGAAATTTCATACTTTTTGTAGTCTAAACATAATTCTTAATTGTGAGGGACTTCTTCTATTTCTTGTTCTAATATTAAAAATTGGCAAAATTTCATTCACACTTAACTCTTATTGTACTCTTTTTTCTTTATTCATTAATAAATATTGTTAATTGTTAAAGGCTTGTTGCTGGTTTTCTTTCTCGTTACGCTTGTCTCATAACACCAGTCTATTATAAATACACCCACTACTGGCCTGGGAAATAGCCAGGGTGTATTCCAAGCATGAAGGGGAAAAACCCTGCACAAATCTGAGTTTTCCTCTTATCTAGATGTAGCAAACAAAATCATTTATTTTGTGTCTAATTTCTTTTGCAAGTATTATGTTTGGGGCCTGAAACAGGCTTGATTTCTTCACAGACCTATTATCGTATTTACAGGTACTAAGCGGCGGAGTTTTGATTTTATGCACCCCACACTAATATTCATCCTGTACAAGATAGTGATACTTCATAGCAGTTAAATCTTCAACAAATATGATAAGCACAGACATTGTCATGATTTTATCATTATTGTGCTTTGGCCATACTGAGACTAAAATCACATGTGTTTGAAGCTCTGTTGGTCTCTCATGTCTGTGCATGTCGTATTCTTCAAAGATTCGACCTGTCTGCTATGATGCATCGCCATCTCCAGTACAGGAGAAAATTAATATAATGCTAATCAAGTAGCAATTGAGTAAATGGCTATAATCCATACATCTGTGGAAAAAATGTAGCCTGTTTTTTGCTCCAAATATCTTGAAACTTAATTATTTCAAATGGGAAAAAATAGTTTTCACAAATACATGTACTCTTGTTTTACTGCACATCTTTGAATACAGTTTCTAATTATAGACTTTAGGGAAACCAGGATTTGTGCAAGGTTTTTTTCCCGCAGAGATATCAACAACAAGTGTCTGGGCTTACTAAGAAGTTTCCGAAGCTATTACAAAAGCCTGTAGGGGCTGTTTTAATAAATGGCAGGTGTATAGGTTAAATACCAGCTGATCATAGCTGAATGAATTGAACCAAGTGGCATTTTATTGAGTATTCATTTTTTGTAAAGACAAAAACAAATGATACTTGAACCCTTTACCACACAATCACGACTTTGAAGGACCCAGTGGACGAAGGCTTTTTAAATCATTGTGCAGAAAGGAGAAAATTATGGTAAATGAAACAGCATTTCTGTTTTTTCAGCAATGTTCCAACCTATAAAAGACAAATCCAATAAAATAACTGTGTTAATAAAGTTTTTGTACAATTTATGTAGAAAGGGCTATAGGGAAATAGTTTGGGGGCAAAATGACAAGGGGAAATGGTTTTGGAGCGAAACGACCAGGGTTAGAGGGCGAAATGACTGGACAAAAATAGGGTCGAAACGACTAGGGGGAGAACGACAATGGGAGAAGTGTCACGGGGGCGAAACACCAGTCGCGTTTGAAATTTATTTATTCGAGTATCAAGATAGGTGCTTATTTTCACTTTATTCTATCATATAGAACTTGTATATGAATAAAATAAATTAAAGATAAAATCAATTCAATCATATTATTACATGACAATTGATTAAGTTAGAGTTCTATGTTTAAAAAAAAAATAGCTACATTGAAAGTATCTAAATCAGTACTTTTATCGAACCTTTCTATGTTGAATAAAAAGGCCTGTAAAATATTCTACGAAACAAAATGAACAAAGAAAATATTTGATTTCTATATTTTACTCTGCAAAACATAATAGAAGAAAAAAATTATTCTTGTTAAATAATTATTAGAAGTATATAAATAGTCTAGATGTTTTAAAATAATACTAATTTAGTATTTATATTCGGAAAATAAAAACGGCGAAATAAAGTTTTTAAAATGGATGACAAACAAGACTTGACAGCAGAAAGAAGTGCAATCAACTTCAAGATTGAGGTATCTTAAGTGTCGACCTTTATTTAAAGTCACCATTTGCTGGATTTTTCGGAGCATTTTTCGATGTTGCAACTTAGTTGCTTTTCTTGGTACGAGAAACACAGTTTACTGTACGATTTACGGATGTTTCGATAACAGACGAGTTTGGTAACATATAGTAAATCGATTGGATGTTTCGGTAACAAAGCAATTATAGGGTCAATCCGGATAAATACGGACGATTTTTACAGCTCACCTTCGTTAGTCAATACTCTTACAGTTTGAAAGCCATGACCCCCAAAACCTATTTGTTAACATTTCACGTCTTTCATCTTTGATATTTTCGCTATTCTGTACTGTTTACTTCGCCCAAGATACTGCGAAAATGCAGTTGAAGTTACTTAGTCAAATCCGGGTAAATACGGACATGTGGGGTGAAGTACGGACACAGACTGGAAAATTACGAACACCTTACTTTTAGTGGGAAAAATACGGCATCGCTTGGTACAAGCTATTTCTTCTTTCCCTATAATGTTTTAAAAAGAATAATACTGCCATAACCTAATAAAATAATGGATTGGATGTGGCCTAAATGGATAATAATAGTAATAGATTTAACACGACCTACACAAACACAGGATAATAGTCACAAAATGCAGTGAAATGAAAGATCATTTCGCTCCATGTGTTTATTTTCGGAATAGTATCGCATTCTACTTTATTATCCGAATCGCCCTACTCTAGATCGTGTCCGATTCGAGCTATCAATTTACCATATAGATATCCTCCTTTTCAAATATTTGATAAAGAAGAATTCTGTAGCACAGAAGAAATATTTTTTGTAAGTGTCCGTAATTTTACAGTGTGTTCAAATGACTGGTTTAATACGGACACTTGTCTTTTTCTTCTTTATTTCTGCTAATGTGTATTTTGCCATTATTTTGATGATTTATTACATTTCTTCAATCACTTGTCTTAGTTTTTAACATTATAAGGGCATAGTGTAAAATTTCTATTATTCGTGAAAGCGTTCAAGTACCTTTCAGAGTTGAAGCACAAATCTTTGAATTCAAGCACGATTGAGAAAGGGCGAGTCACGTGTGACGTTAATGTGTTTGCATCATCACAGAAACTTAATCGTCATTAAAAATAGCACACTGACACAGAAATAAGATGTGGGTGCTTTAAATAGACAGTAGCAAGGATGTTTGAAGTTAAAAATAGGCTCGGGGATTTTCCGAAATGTAGCTTGTGTCTGTAATTATACCTCTGTCCATATTTACCCAGATTGACCCTATAGTGTTTATGTACCGTGTCGTTCTTTACACCCAATGAATGGCTCTGTTTTGTTCAAACCTTCTTTATTTAAAACCTTAATTTGTAATTCCCACTATGTTTCATAAATAATATTTTTGTTATGTTCCTCATTCCTTGCTGTATGAAGTATTGTTGATTCTCATTACTTCGTGAATTCTCAAATCTTCTTGAATCTATGTTTGCTATCAATATTTTTTGCTCACTGCCTTTTTTTGGCTGCTATGAAACCTTTTACAGACGTAAAAAACATTCCCGAGAACCTCTCTAAACCGAAGAAATGGGTCAAAAACAGAATTAAAGTAAATATGGTCACAATTTATCGAAAACCATCATTTCCCCCAATAATTCATCAGTTGTTTGTACATCACAACATTTATTTACACTTACTGCCCATGATTTCAAAGTAGGATACAGAAATTGCATCTATGATAAGTTTAGAGGCTGTGACCTTTAGGAATACCCCTTGAATGACGTCATTTGACTACATTTGGAATGACTCTGTGTTTTTCCAAAATGATTCACGAAGTTATGGGAAATCGTCGGGTCAATTTCTGGCAGTGATCAAATGTATTTTTAGGGTGACTTTGCCATGACAAATGAGTTAAGTGTACTTTCCCTTGTCCAAAAATGATTTCTGACACTTTCTCTGTCTATTAATGTGCCGGAATTAAATCATTGCTTTGTTTGTCTCTTTGAAAGAATGAAAATACCAGTAAGGTTCATGAATCTATGAGGAAAGGGCATAAATCAAGGGAGAAAAGTGTACCCAATGTGGACTCGAGCCCATGACCCCAGGAACACTAGTATCGCAGCTCTACCAACTGAGCTAGCCAGGCATCTGGTCAGGAGTCCACCCAGCGTCATATATCACAACACTCCTCCCCCTCCTGATTTTTTGGGAGTAACCAACTCCCGCTTCAGTCCCCATGGACTGCCAGTGCCACTTCCCGCGTTCACCAATTGATCTCGTCACCAATGAAGTAAATCAAGGGAGAAAAGTGTGCCTGAATGGGACTCAAACCCACAGCCCCCGGAACACTAGTACCGCAGCTCTACCAACCGAGCTAGCCGGGCATCTTGTCGTGAGTCCACCCAACATCATATATCACAATATATCTGAAATAGATAAATATTGATCACCGTATTTTATTTCGATTTACACCCATGCTTGATGTATGGAATAATATCCAACATGTACCCGTTGTGCCATTAACCCTAGAGTACCCTTCGCTTTTGTTGTTGCCTTTGCACCAATACCGTTCAAGATCAGACTGCACAAAGCACAGAGTATGATCTTTGATCAATATTACTAGCGTTTCCTAGAAATTATAAACAAGAACAATCACTCAACCGCTAACATTAGACTCAACATTTCTAAGATGAAAATGGCCATTTTGTTTGGTTGATGCTCCAAATGTTAAGATTATGGATTACGAGGGTCGTTCGAATATTATCTCGATTAAGTCTGTAAATTTTTAATGAGTCTGACAGTGATTGGGAAATAATTATTTTCAATGGGACAATGCCCCTTCCTCCAGGAAAATCAATGTGACATTTTGAAAACCAATGTGACAATTTAAGAAAAAAACACAGAATCTTTTAATTGCTTTCATTTATTTTTTTAAAATAGTACTATCCCAATGCAAATCAAAATGTAGCTAAATGCTTATGCTGGTTCTATAATTAATGCTTGGAATCAAACATAGTCATCTGGGTTCTCATTAGGTCCTGAATCCCAAGAGTCATTGAATCTTGGGCTGAAATTTTCAAGAGTCAAAATGAAATTTCCAAGTGTCAAAGAGAAATGATCAAGGGTCAAAATTACTTGGTTATTATGGAAATATAAGGATGACACCAAAAGACAAAGGCCTAACCTTCACCCCCCTTTCATTGTTCCCTAAGACGAAGGTCTGACCTTCACCCCCTTTCATTGTTATTTTCATTTCATTAAAGAAAAAAAAACAAGAACTTTTTTTCTCATTATCATTCTTTACATATAATTATGTAAAGTCACTGTTTAAATTCATTATAAATGATGAAGAAACAATTTAAGACAACTCTGATCGAACGGTGTCAAATTGACCGTTGTTGTGTCATGGGTTTTCGCATTTTTTTTTTTCTGCGATCTACTTTCATATCTTTTTATTTCTTTTAGCAGTATTATAGCATGATGATTGAAATGAACTTATCAATTGGGGTAGCAGGGAACATAAATACTATTAGACCATAAGCTGATTGAGAATGTTACCTATCTAATTCATGATGATAAAAAAGTGGCCTTCTCAATCAGCATGATATACACTGATAAACGTTTGTTGCATGTCCATGGATATGCTCGGGATAGGCTCGGAGAGAGATGTGATCTGAGAGTTGCTCTGATTCTCGCTAGGATCGTCTGGATGAGTTTGTTAATAAACGATCATTGTGGGAAAGAAATTACTGATGGAGCCCTGACCTTCATGCAATTTTAAATTTTCGGTGGTATATTCTAATGCTTAGGTAGTTGTTGAATTTGAATTTTACGGCAAAATCAGGGCAGTTTCATCACGACGACAAAATAGGTTCAATATTCAATAAGCGTTTTATGATTGAAAACATGACGTCACATGCACATAGCTACTCATTTTATAGAGCGTTTAATCGGCGCCGATCAAAGGAGATTCGTCTGACTAAATTTCGTACTTTTACGACGTCGAAAATTGAATGGGACAAGGGCGCACTCATTGGCAAAAACGATGTGACATTTTGGATTTTACTGTGACTATGGTGCATGGCGCAAGCCTTTCCCAGTCACTGAGTCATTGTAATGTGACAAAAATCCACGCATCGTAAAACGACATTCATTATGTACAAAAGTGCAAAATATTTCAACAATCGAACAATACATGTTTATTTTATACGCAATCAAACATGGATAGGTACCAGGAACCGGCGCACGAAACGCTACAATATACGACGTCATCAACGTCGCCGGAAAGTTATCAGGCAACGTTACCTATTCTTTCTCAAAGTACTTGCCCCCATGCTCTATGCATCGTCGGTGACGGCATACCCACTGGCTGTACACATCCCTGTACCAGTGTCCGTGTGACCGAATTATTCCCTTTCGCCATGATAATTTTTTTGTATGTGTTTGTCGGAGTTTGTCCTAGCTGCTGGCCAAATTTTAATATGGACCGGATTTCCAGACGGTCAGTTGACGCCATCTTGAACATTCAAATCTTTTACCCCAACTGTATTTAAACTCGATTTTCTGAAACATTTAACTGTCAAATGAAGTCAAATTTACTCACGATGTGAGTAGCGCCAAACCTTGTATTCTGATTAAATTTCATTACGTAATGAGTTACGAGAGAAACACTATGTAGAAGAGAAGGGCGAGTATAGATACAATATTTTGCGCTGCACAGGGTACACGTTCCCATGGCATTTTCGATGGCAACTGTGAGTGCGTTTTGTGAAAGAAGTATATAAAATAAGCATAGACATGTGTGGATTGAATTCCGATAGAGAATGATGAAAAACTTTTTAAAAGGCAAAATCCGGATAATTTTTTAACAATCCTCGTATCAACCTAACTTCAGAAATAGAAGTTATACAGATGGAAATATTGTGGCAAATTGAAAAGTGGGGGTGAGAGAGATGGAGAGAAGCAATAAAATGCTTTCTTGCTTACTTCTTGTGATTTTGACTATGTACATTTGTAAGTTATTTTGTATTACTCTGCTTTTTACTCAAGTTTTCAAAGACACAAGTCGTCGTCTGTAGGTTTTATAGCGTTCAACAACGCACAAAGATCATATGAAGTCCCTTTTCATCACATGAGAGAAGGAGGTATTGTCTAACAGGTACATGTCTTTAACAACCTGTTTTCACACCTCTCGCTACCCATAAGATAAAGAATTTCTCACAGATATACATAAAAACAATAGAATATCGATCGCAATTAAGCCCTCATATATTAGCAGGTTTTTTTTTTTTTACAGTTTTCATGGATGTTACATGAAGTTTTCTTTTTATACCTAAAGCCAAATAAAGCAGTCAGTTCGTAAAACCTTAATCATGGTAGAACGACATACAATCGGAATTTCTGAAACAAAAATGTCTGATCAACATCCATGTATCACATGCAACATTAATGTAATAGGTTGATCTCATGCTATACCTTGTGACGGGAGCAGAAGATAGAATCACTGAAAGTGTGGCACAAGTAAAAATCATTTATTTCTTAAAATTCAAAAAGCCTTTTGGTTTTCTTTTTCACCCATGAAAGACTTGTAGAAGGAATAAATTAACCCTGTACAAAATAATCTTGTTTTTTGTATGATTCCTAGAAAGATGAATTGTGAAAACATTGTTGTAAAAGGGCTGATAACCAGGAGTTTTTTCTCTTCCATATCAAGGACCGGAAATATCACACTATAACTAATATTAACGTTAACTACAGTTTGATCCTCGCTCTCTCTAGTATGATGTAACTTGCGCGTTTTTAAGCCAGCTGCATATGAAGGACACAAACCTTACACTTTTCACAATTTACAGTGCAGTAATCAGACTTTTTTTCTTTTTTTCTGCAAGGTCTGCAACATTGAAGCAAAAGGAGAATAGTTCCTCTCTCTTGATGTTTTGAAAAAAAAAAGGCACAGGGTTTTAAAAACCCAGGATTGTTCGGTTAGCGACCAGTTTGTATCAATGCAATAGGGCTACTTATTCAATAATTCTGTAACATTGGACAGTGTTATCTATCTAGGGACAAAGGGTGGAAAGTGCAAAAATATAAGGTTTGGACAAAAACAAAACCATGTGTAGAACGTCACGGTACATAAACACTATATAATTGCTTTGTTACCGAAACATACAATCGATTTACTCTATAAGTCTATGTTACCGAACTCGTCTGTTACTGAAACATCTGTCACCCTACTGTACTTGGGGTGGAATGACAGTCATTTCAACATCCGGTCATTCTGACTTTCCTAATATACATACACTTGAAGACTTCCGACAACATTTTAAACTTCCAGCTTGACAAAATTTGTCAATTAACTTTAGAAAATTTTTAGAAAGTGAAAGCCATGAAGATCAATGTCCCATATAGATTGGGAATGTTTCTAAATGTCCAAATGAACCTTGAACGCAATAATAAATTCTGAAAAAATACCGTGGCGTTGCTTGCGCATGTCATATACTTCGAAGATTTGACCTGTCTGCTATGACGTGTCACCGATCCCATATGATAGGGAAAAGTAGGGCTTACACGAAGCTATAACCCAAGCCAGTAGGGGTTGTTTTAATAAATGGCCGGTGCATACCGGTAGGTTACATGCTCGCTGATCAAAGCTGAATGAGTCGCACTAGGTAGCGTTTTATTGAGTAAACATTTATTTTAGTTTGAAATTCAAAGTAACGGTTTTGTACCCAGATTGCCTATATTAGATAGATAATGAATACAGCAGGTTTCCAAAAATGGCAACCTTGTCGTCGTTGGCTCTGACTAAAACCCGGACAGTTAATGTTATCGTCGTCCCCAGAATTTTCCATGTCGGTTTTCCTGCATTAATTGCCCAGCCCACCTTTCGGAAAACTTAGTAGGCCTACCCACTTGAAAACGGTGTCACAGATGAAGAAATTGCTCGAAAAGAGCTATTTCTACTTTTGTAAGAATGTTTTCACATACTGACTTTGTTGTTTGGATAGCACCATTTTAAGTTCTACATGTCTCTTTTTAAAACTTTGTTACAAAAGGAGAAATTGCTCTGAATGACCTTTTTCTAATTTTGTTATAGTGGTTTTACAGATATTGTTGATAGATCTACTTATACTTAAATAGATGATGATATTTGGTTGTTGACAAAAATAACTTTTGAACTATATTCATGCAATAAACAGAGATATGAGCAATTAAATCTAATCAAAATTTTTTTTTAGTTTATTTTATTACTCGTGACACCGGTCCGACGAATCACCGAAATACCACCGAAACACCGAAATACCCTTATTTTTTTATTGTTGGGTTCAAGTAACTGATAAAAGTATGCAGGATTTTTTTCTCTCTTTTCTTTTCCAGAAAACATACTTAATCAAAGTATTAATTATTATTGAGAAGAGTGATGCTGTTAGTATACACTGATCATTGATTTACGTTGAGAACAATCACCGAAACACTCGCGTGCCTGACCTGTTACACACGAAATACCCGATCTCGATGATGTCAATCTAGACCTAAGATTTATCAATTTGAAATTATCATTTATATTTCTTTTGAATGATAAACACACACAAAAGAGAGCGCTAATCCACTTCATTTGCGAAATAAGTAGACAGTGAGACCCAAATCAGACATTATTAGTTGTACGGTCAGGTGGCAGGGGACTTGGAAACTTGTTCACGGCTGTGGTCAATCAGGTTGCCCCGAGCCGAAGGCGAGGTGGCGACATGATTTACCACAGCCGTGAACAAGTTTCCAAGTCCCCTGCCACCTGACCGTACAAAGAATTTATTATACTGCAAAGTTTTACCATTCCAACGTATGTTAAGCAAATTATACCTGTTTTTTGGTTTCAAAAATTGAGTACGCTGACTAAGTAGAATTTCCCTTCTGAGTGCCCCAATTCAATGAAAACTGACGTCACTGGGAACTGACATCACTAAAACCTGGGTAAAACGTGCAGGTTGGTGCATAATCTTGATGTTAATCTTGATCGAGGTCGCCATTTTGGATGTTGTGTTGAAAGTGTAGTCATGTATACGGGGCTCCAGAAAGGGAAGCTGCTGTTACATTGGTTTTGCCAGTGTACATGATATATATGTTCAGGGCATATTGTCCAATCAGATCACGGGAAATTTCTTTGCAGTATAATAATACATGATGTAGGTCTCTGATCCGACAAACACACAAGTTTCTGGGCATGTTCTGTTCTGTTCTGTTCTGTTAAAGTGAAGCGATCATAAATGTTCGGCTAACATATTCAAATTTGTTTGATATGTAGGTTTGTCCTTGTTATTTTTTAAGTAATATGGTTATATTTATAATCTTGTAGGCGAAATTGTAATTGTCTTATCAATTTACGCCTGGTGTTGTGCTACACTAAACATTGAAAATGGCTGCTGGTTTTCTAATTTGGTGACGTTTTATCTCATATTTTCCAACTTAAGAATGGAAAGTTATTTTTTCTAGCATACTTATGGATAAATTTCAGACACACCAATCTTGTACAAAAACAACTGAAGGGAGATTGCAGAGGTATAATCCCTGAATTGACCAATTTTAGTACGTGGAGCGGGTATTTCAGTGGACATTTACAGCATGGTAGGCTATTCCGGTGCACATTCTTCACGGCGGGCCACAATAACATGTTGCTATCTTGACATTAGGTTTAACACTAACCCTCCTTCATAAATGAAATTACAGTTTGGTCAAAAACCACAACTACAGTTATCGTAATAACTAAAAAAATAAGGGTATTTCGGTATTTCGGTGATTTGTCGGACCCCTCGTGACACAATCATGAGATGATAGTTTATAGACCGATTCTTGATTATGTCCACCCCCCCGTACTTGGCACCATTTGGCTACAATTATTTCAAACTGGTGCAAACTTTCATCATATGGCGAAAGTGATGGCAAAAAAGAAATAGCCAGTCATGGCACTTATTCAGTAAGTTTAGAAAACCTTGTCGATATGAACCAGTTGGAAGTTCTCTCCCACAAGGTAGAAAAGAAGACTAAAGCCGAGACAGCCAAACACACACACACACACATATATATATAGACAGACACACACAGACACACACACACACACACACACACACACACACATTTGAGTACAGATTTAAATCTCGTGCATGGGCATCAATTAATATCCGATGTAAACTGCCACTAGATTAGCATAAATTTCTATTTCTGAAATTTTTTGCAAATTTTATGGGCTTTAAATTCTTACCACACAATGCCAGGTTTTGACAACCCTGACGAAGAAGCCTTTTGAAAACAATGTGGGAAAAGAAGAAAATGCTGGTAGCTAGCATTTTTTCCTTTTCCCACAACGTTTTCTAGACAATCAAAGACCAATTTCATCATTTCAGTCACAATTAAATTCTCGTCGCCAAATGTTTTGAATTTGGACAGGTCTAAGATTTTGTTTTTGGTAAAGAGTTGAAGTTAAAATTGCTACCAAAAGTAAACAAAGCAGGACTAGTGTTAAAGTGCATTTAAAGATAAATCATATCGTTTAACCCTTTACCACACAGCAAAATTCTAGACCTATCCAAACTGAAAGCATTTGCAGACGGCAATTTCATTGTGGCTCAAATGACACAATTTTTCTTTGATAGGCTAGAAAACCTTGTTGGAAAAGGAGAAAATGCTGGTTAGCAGCATTTTCTCTTTTTCCCACAATGTTTTCAAAAGGCTTCTACCTCAGGGTCAACAAAAGTCATCATTGTGTGGTAAAGGGTTAAAAGTTTGGAAGATATTGTGAAGATGATGTCAGTCTGTAATTGTACGGTTGGTCCAAGTGTTAGTTCCTGGCAGAGAAATTAGTTTCAAAACTAGTAAATGTTGCCCGGTCACTTTATCTTTTCTTATACTTTCTGGCTGTTTTTAAAAGTCATTTTTGTGCCGGCAACTAACACTTGAACCGATTCCACAATAACATATTTTATTTCATGCTTTCTGATAGGTTATCGAGAAATATCGGTGAAATATTTTTCGATATTTCATGGTTACGACCAGTGTAATTATCGATTTTTACATTCTAGTTACCTAGGTAAAATGCGCGTGACTCACAACCAGTTGGAAATATGATGTCATTTACCTTGCATTTCTTGTGCTTGACGTTATATTGTAATGCGTTGCTATGTGGAGGGGTATGCCATGGGGAATAACTGAAAAGAACTGTACTGGATTTTGATAAAGTTCCTCCCAGAAAGGGTCAAAAGCATGAAATAAATAGAATATTTGTTTTTTCGGTTAAAGATCGAAATTTATTTCATCTCGTGAACATCATATAGGTAATATTTTCACTCGTGGCTTTGCCACTCGTGAAAATATTACCGATGGTGTTCACTCGATGAAATAAATTTCGATCTTTAACCGAAAAAAACAAATATCCTCTATGTCACAATATATCTTCACAATATTTTCCATACTTTTGAATGGTAGGGTTTAAATTTAGATGTGTTTGAACACCTGTATTGTCTTTTTTGCCTCTAATTGGCCAGAAAATGCACTTGCCAGCAGGACTGAGTCAGGAGTTCTTTGCCCTTGCTTTGAAGTCAAAGATCACGCGCCAGTGTGAGTGAATGAGTGGAATTTTATACACTTGCATGCACGTTGTCTGTAATATAACTTTTCAAACTCTTATTAGAGTGTTTTATTGTTTTACTTGGGTAATTGCAGCTCACTTTTGGGTTTTCTGACTTGTTGATTACCACTTCTTGGGATATATCATTGAGAAAGTCCTCGAATCGTAAGTATGAATTATCATTGATCCTGTATGATTGTGGTTTTATTTTTTATAAATGAATCTTGATGATTAAATCAGATGTACATGTATCATGTTATCTTTCATCTTCATGTGAAAACCAATATATTGGTTGCTGTCTGATAGAGCGTAAAGAAAAAATCTCTCTTTGTACATCATGATCTAAGGTTGGGTGGTCAAAACCAGGATCCACTGTAACCAGTGGTTTTAACCAGTTAAAACCGACTTGGTCAGTACTCCAGAAGTAGTCAATACTGGTTACAAGTGGTTGATTGAAATATTAAAAAGTGGTCAAACAAATTCTTTAGTAGTCATTTAAAAAAATTTTGACACCGTAAGTAATTGCTTGATGATAGGGTAATATGAAGTCTGACGTTGATTTCAACATTATTTTATGTAGATCTATACAGCCTTTAAAATGTGGATGGTCTTCCGAACATGAAAGTTCCCAACAAATGCATAGCTGAAATACAAACCGCATCTGGCGGGATTTGAACCCATGCAGACAAATATCCTATTTTTTTGAGGATAAGAAGACCAACACCATAACCTCTGAGCTAAAGAGATATCTCTTTAGCTCAATGGTTATGGTATTGGTCTTTTAAACCTCGAAAAAAGAGGATATTTGTGCGCATGAGTTCAAATCCCGCCAGATGTGGTTTGCATTTCAGCTTTGCATTAGTTTCTTTGTTGGGGACTTTGTTCGTAAGATGGGGGCTCGTCCAGGATTGGTCATTAAGCCATTAATCCCATGTGTTGTCCAAAAACGGATTACCTGCCTAATAAGGCTTTGAGTCATCAAAAAATGATGACTTTAAGAGGTGTGTTACGGGAGATGACTCCTTTGTGCATGGCATCATCCCAGTTTAAATACAATACCTAACAACTGCGTTAGGGAGAATTTTCTTTGGCTCAGTGGTTATGGTGTTGGCCTTTCGTCCAGGTGTTCTAGGGTTTGAATCCTGCCTGGTCCCCATATTTCTTCCATGCATTTGTTCATTTGTTTCTTTGATACGGACTTTGTTAGTAAAAATGGTTACAAGTACGAATCTTCCCAACCTACTGGCTGATTCCCCATAAAAATCATAATTGAAAAAATAAACAGGACGCAATGTGACAAAACATAAGTCTCCAATGATGGAGGGATCAAGAAGAGAATCAGGTCCGAGAATGATCAGATGTCGCTGCAGTAGCATTCGGGTAGCGGAGTATACAATACCGTTTGCCCTCTTTTTCACGTATACCTCTACGAAAGAAGAATGCATTGTACTTTTGAGAACGCTCAAAATTAGTTTTGGTAAAGCTGGGACTCGAACTCGAAACTCTATTATTTGGCTTGCAACATGTGAAAAGGGGCATTCGGACGTTTGTGTAAAGTGTCGTCTCGGATCAGCCTGCGCAGTCTATACAGGCTAATCCGAGACTGCACTTTATGACTACATTAGATTTTGTGCTTCAGTAGACTTGTGCAAAGCAGACAATTACATAAAAACGGAAAGTGTCGTTTCGGATTAGCCTGCGCGGACCGTGCAGGCTGATCAAAGACGACACTTTACGCAAATGTCCAAATGCCCCTTTTCGAGTGTTGCAGGCCATTTCGAAGTCTAGGTTGTCATTTGAATTACTATGTAGACCTATTTGTTCAACAAATCATACACTTTGCTGGTTTTGAAGCTTTGCCTTTTTCATATTACATGTATATAGATAATGTTTGCTGTACCTTCCAGCAAAAAAGTCACACTGATAGCTAATTCAAGATGGGTGGGATATCACAGCTACAACTTACCCAGTTGAAGATGTTTATTCAAATGTACAAGTCAAATCCAAGCATTCTTCACATGCCAGAGTTGGGATTCCTGAAGGAATGGCTTGAGAGGTAGGAAGTTAACCCTTTACCAGTTAACTCTTTACCAAATGACAAAATTTTAGACTTGTCCAAATTCAAAGCATTTGCAGACAACAAAATAAATGCGACTCAAAATATGAAATTGTTATAGGAAGGGTAGAAAACATTGTGGGAAAAGGAGAAAATGCTAGTTACCAGCATTTTCTCCTTTTCCCTCAATGTTTTTAAAAGGCTTTTTCTTTGGGGTCATTAAAAGTCGGGCTTGTGTGGTAAAGGGTTAAGTTTTAGTGTCCTTATGGGAGAAGGCCTCTACATACATTTTTGGAAGTGAAGAAAACAGTTCTCCCTTTTTATACCCTCCACAACGAAGTGGGGGGGTATGCTAGTACTGGAATGGCCATGGCTGTCTGTCCGTCTGTCCATCTGTCTGTCTGTAGACACAAATTTGTCCGGCGAAATACTCTGACAGTTTTTCAGGTACTGAATTAAAATTTACACTCGGTGTTCCTATATATATATGAAGTTGTACATGTGCAATTTCCATGACCCTGCTGCTAGTTGTTGCGGAATTATCTTCCCTTGAACTTTTTCAACTCTTACTTTCAGACTAAACCATTCTGCATTCTGTGACAAAAACCTGTTTTGTGACAAGGAGCTAGTGGGGGGTATGATCATGTTTAGTGACAGCTCTAGTTTACAATGTTTTCAACCCTTTGGAAAAATAATAGTCATGCATTCTTTTTTCCGAAAATTATTTCGGAATTGACTTAATCCTTATCCTGCTAAATATGTGAAATAAAAATTTTTGAACCAACAGTAAAGATCCAAATTTTGCTATGCCAAAGGTACCTTTTGGGGGACAGTATGGCCTGCAACACGCGAAATAGGGGCATTCGGACATCTGTGTAAAGTGTCATTTTGGATCAGTCTTCGCAGTCCATGCAGGTTGATCCGAAGTGACACTTCCCATTTTTATGCAGTTTTCTGTTTTGCTCAAGTCTACTGTACTCAAGTCTACTCAAGCCTACTGTAGCACAAAACCTAATGATGTGGTATGGTAAAGTGCTGTCTCTGATTAGCCTACGCGGACTGCGCAGGCTGATCCGAGACGACACTTTACGCATATGTCCAAATGCCCATTTTCGCGTGATGCAAGCCATATATCCTTAATGGACAGTGTAGATAAAAGATCTGACTGCACATTCTGTGCAGTCTGATCTTGATCTACACTATCTGCAAATGGTCATTGAGTTGCGCTTTGCAGCCTATGGGTCAAAATTTTATCATCATTTATAGTTGTAATCAACAGGATGCTACCAGTAAATGAAATTGACATTTCAATCTGGATTATTAAGGCTGAGCTGTTGTATAATGAAGACTGTCATAGCTAGTTCTTAATAAATATCAGACAGTAAAGACATGAGATCAAACTGCAGCTGCTGTGTGATCTGATCTTGAGACAGATTTTTTTCCTGTGCAATGAAAGGTGTACCAAGCTTACTAACTAGAACTATCATTTATCACATAAAACCTCCTCCGGCAGCGTATTAAACCCATGACTTATTTTTGAAAATATACTAGTGTATTATAGGTTCAAAATTTCAAAAGCGGTAAGAGATCTGTTTTGTCGACCTATCGTGATTTCGCGGACTTTTCAACATTGGCTTTTGATGACGTCACCGTTGCTAAAGGTATGTAAACAAACAAGATGGTGACCGAGGATCATTTTTCATCGCTTAATAATTTCATCGTCGATAAACACGTTCGATAGAGAATTTTTTCATACCTTAGTAGTCACTGATATTCAGGAAACAAATATTCTGTATTTTCATGTTTTTAATAAGAACTATGCATTGAAGACTTCGTAAAACGTGATGTCAGATGCTGAAATTTTTAGCTCACCTGAGCACGAAGTGCTCAGGATGAGCTATTGTGATCACTCACTGTCCGTCAGCGTCCGTCATCCGTCCCTCCATCGTCCGTCCGTCCGTTCACATTTCTTTGTTTACACTTTAGCATCCACAAATATTAATCAATCAGCACCAAACTTGGTCAAAATATATATGACTGTAAGATCTCGGATGAGTTCAATTATGGGTGTAATCGGACCAGAACAACTAGAGTTATTTGCCCTTGAATTAGAAAAATTGCTATATTTGACTTTGTTTACACTCTAGCATCTACAGTTATTAACCAATCAGCACGAAACTTGGTCAAAATATATATGACTATAAGATCTTGGATGAGTTCGATTATGGGTGTAATCGGACCAGAATGACTGGAGTTATTTGCCCTTTGTCCGGAGCATAACTTTGTCAACTCCAGTCCGATTGACTTGAAACTTGGCATTTGTAGTCGTTGCAATAATACTGAGTGCAGTGTGGTAGAACCATAACTCTACCTCGTACTGTCTATGAGTTATTTCCCTTTGATCGTCATTTTTACAGCATTTTCTGCTTGTCCGGAATATAACTTTGTCATCTCAAGCCTGAACATCCTCAAATTTGGTATGCATGATTGTTAAAAAATTACGGAGTGCAGTGCACAAGAACCATAACTCTTGCTGGCACGAATTTTGAGTTATTGTTCTTTGACCTTCATTTTTAGCTCACCTGAGCACAATGTGCTCAAGGGGAGCTTTTAAGGGCACGCTGTGTCTGTCGTGCGTCGTCCGTCATGCGGCGTCAACAATTCTTTAAACATCTTCTCCTCCTAAACCGATTTGGACCAAACTTCTTTAAAAATCTTCTCCTCTGAAACCGCTGGTCAGATTTTGAAATAATTTCACAGATATGTTCCTTGGATGACCCTTTTCAAAGATTGTTTGTGAAATTTTGATCCGTCAAAAAACATGGCCGTGGTGGAAGGGGGGGGGGGCTCTTGGCGTCCATCTGTGTCAACAATTCTATAAGAATCTCCTCCTCTCAAACCGCTGGTCAGATTTTGAAATAATTTCACAGATATGTTCCTTGGGTGACCTTTTCAAAAAGTGTTTGCGAAATTTTGATCCGTCGAAAAACATGGCCGTGGTGGAGGGGGGGGGCTCTTGGCATCCAGCGGTGTCAATAATTCTTTAAACATCTTCTCCTCCTACACCGCTTGGCCAATTTGGACCAAACTTGGCTGGAATGTTCCTTGGGAGGTCCTCTTTAAAAATTGTTCACAGAATTTGATTTCATCAAAAACTCTGGTTGCCATGGCAACCAAAGGGAATTTTCCAAGAAATTCTTTAAAAATCTACTTCTCTGAAACCGCTGGTCAGATTATGAAATAATTTCACAGATATGTTCCTTGGGTGACCCTTTTTAAAATTTGTTCACGAAATTTTGATCCGTTCAAAAACATGGCCGTTATGGAGGGGGGGCGGCTCTTGGTGTCCAGCGGTGTCAACAATTCTTTAAACATGTTCTCCTCCTACACCGCGAGGCCGATTTGGACAAACTTGGCTGGAATGTTCCTTAGGAGGTCCTCTTTAAAAATTGTTCACAGAATTTGATTTCATCAAAAACTCTGGTTGCCATGGCAACCAAATAGAATTTTCCAAGAAATTCTTTAAAAATCTACTTCTCTGAAACCACTGGTCAGATTATGAAATAAGTTCACAGATATGTTCCTTGGGTGACCCTTTTTAAAAACTGTTCACGAAATTTTGATCCGTTCAAAAACATGGCCGTTATGGAGGGGGGGGGGGCTCTTGGTGTCCAGTGGTGTCAACAATTCTTTAAACATGTTCTCCTCCTACACCGCGTGGCCGATTTGGACCAAACTTTGCTGGAATGTTCCTTGGGAGGTCCTCTTTAAAAGTTGTTCACAGAATTTGATTTCATCAAAAACTCTGGTTGCCATGGCAACCAAATGGAATTTTTCAAGAAATTCTTTAAAAATCTACTTCTCTGAAACCGCTGGTCAGATTTTGAAATAATTTCACAGATATGTTCCTTTGGTGACCCTTTTTAAAAATTGTTCGCGAAATTTTGATCCGTTAAAAAACATGGCCGTTATGGAGGGGGGGCTCTTGGCGTCCAGCGGTGTCAACAATTCTTTAAACATCTCCTCCTCCTGAATCGCTTGGCCGATTTGGACCAAACTTGGCTGGAATGTTCCTTGGGACGTCCCCTTTGAAAATTGTTCACAGAATTTGATTCATCAAAAACTCTGGTTGCCATGGCAACCAAATGGATTTTTCCAAGAAATTCTTTGATAATCTTCTCTGAAACCACTGGTCAGATTTTGAAATAATTTCACGGATATGTTCCTTGGGAAAACCTTTTTAAAGTTTGTTTGTGTAATTTTGATCCGTTGAAAAACATGGCCTGGGTGGGGATGGGCATCTTTGCACTGTATGGACTTAAAGAAATTCTTTGAAATTCTTCTTCTCCTAAACCACTTGTCAGATTTTGAAATAATTTCACAGAATTGTTCCTTAGGTGCCCCTTTTGAAAATTTATTGGCGAAATTTTGATCTGTCAAGAAACATGGCTGTGGTGGGTGGAAGCTATTTGCTCTCTGAGGACATGAAGAAATTCTTAAAAATTTTGTCTTCTCTGAAACCACTATTCAGATTTATAAGTTATTTCACAGAAATGATCCTTATATTATACCCCTTATTTAGCTTAGCTGTTTTCAAAGAAAACATCGAGGTATTGACATAGCCCTGTTGGCGTCATCTGCGTTGTTGTTGTTGTGCAAAAACTTCGACATTTTGTTATATCTCAGCTTCCACTCAACACGTGTACTTAAAACTCGGAATAATTGTTCACTAGTAAAAAGCAACCCATACAACAAGGGCAGTTAACTCCAAAATTGTTTTGTCCAAATTATGCCCTTTTGTGATTTGGAATTTTATTTTACTATCCAGCAAGGTTCCAACAGCCAATCATTGGCACTCATGAGGTGCTCTTGTTCAACTTAATATTTTTAGCCACTATCGGGCATGTGCTCTTGTTCAAGATAAGGTCTTTGGGTGACCTATCCTAAAATTTATTTGCAGAATTCTGATTCGTCAAAAACATGGCTGTGGTGATGATTGTAGGGGTGGTGACAGATTTTGAAATGATTTTTACAGGTGACCTTTTTATAATTGCTTGGCAAAATACTGATTTTGTTTCCAAAATTTCAATACTTTAAAAAAAGTTGGTTATGGTCCTCTCAAAAATTCAGGTGAGCGATCCAGGGCCATCTTGGCCCTATTGTTATGTTCTAACTCTTCAATTGAAGGGGAAACGGTTGTTCCCGCGCACTAGTTACGTAGGTAAAATACGCATGCCTCACAATCAGATGAAAATATGAAGTAATTTATCTTCTATTTCTCGTGCTTGATGTAATATTGTAATGCGTTGCTATGCGGAGAGGGTACCCCACAGGGAATAACCAAAAAGAACTGTATTGGATTTTGATTTCCCCCCAGAAAGGGTTAAAAGCATGAAATAAATAGAATATTTGTGTTTTTCGGTGAAAGATGGAAATTTATTTCATCTCGTGAACATCAACGGTAATATTTTCACTCGTGGCTGCACCACTCATGAAAATATTAACGATGATGTTCACTTGATGAAAAGAATTTCCATCTTTCTCTGTAAAAAACAAATATCGTCTATATCCTACACTGTACAATTCCAACTTTTTATGATTTAAGTTGATAAATTGTACTCACAGTTTAATGCTTTGCTTTTCAGTATGGGAGCAAATATTCCACCACCTCCACAGAAAACACCAACACCAGAGGTATGAAATAAATTTTTAGATTTGCATCCTGTTGAAAAATTTTTATTCGGCTTCACTATCACTGTGCCAAGTCAAGGTAGCCTGCTGAATTCACACAAGGCTTAAAATCCAATGGTCGTGAGTTAACCCTTCACCACATTGCAGAATTTTAGACCTATCCAAATTGAAAGCATTTGCAGACTACAATTTCATAGTGGTTCAAATGACGCAATTTTTCTTTGATAGGGTAGAAAACTTTGTGGGAAAAGGAGAAAATGCTGGTTACCAGCATTTTCTCCTTTTCCAACAATGTTTTTAAAAGGCTATTTCAGGGTTGTTAAAAGTCGTCATTGTGTGGTAAAGGGTTAAAGTCATTGCAGCAGGTTTTATTACCCTCTCACTGCTCTCAGAATTATAAGTTGATCAGATGGCTATTTTTCAAATTTAGAATTATTTTTTATTATGGCCCCAGATATTCATTATTTTTTCCATTATACGAAAATTCAGACTGACCAAATTAATCCCTTACCACACAATGACGACTTTTAACGCCCCTGGGATAGAAGCCTTTTGAAAACATTGTGGGAAAAGGAGAAAATGCTGGTAAGCATTTGCAGACGACAGTTACAATGTGGCTCAAATGGTGTAATTTTTTTTTTTTTTTTTTTTGATAGGGTAGAAAACATTGTGGGAAAAGGAGAAAATGCTTGTTTGCCCAGTGGTTAGCTTATCTGACCAATGACCTGGTGGTTGCAAGTTCGATACCTGGTTAAGGCAACTATCGCCTGTCACCTCTGATGCATGTGAGAAAAGTAGTCAGTGACTTTGAAAGAAAGTTGTGTCATTACTGGTGTGAGAAAGCCAGGAAACACATACGTAGGTGGACTGACTGCTATGACATGACCTTAGCTGTTAAAACGGTGTTAAACTTAAATACAGACAAATTCTTTGCCAACAATGTTTTCAAATGCCTGTTCTTTCAGGGTCATTAAAAGTCAGGATTGTGTGTTTAAGCATTTTTCAGAACTGAAGTTGTTGTTTGTATTTAGTGTAGATCAAGATCAGACTATATAAAATTTTCAGTCTAAATTTGGATCTTCACTATCAGCTGTACAGAGATACAGCAATCAAAAGCAGCCAGAAATTGCAATATTGGCAATCTTTTCCAGGACTCAAGATGTCACTTCGTTTATTTAGGGCTCTACAGTTAACTTTTTACAGATGTATTAACTCTTTACCAAACGACAAAATTTTAGACTGGTCCAAATGGAAAACATTTTCACACGACAAATAAAACATGGCTGAAATTATGAAATATGTCTGTTTAAGTGTAGAAAACCTTGTGGGAAAGGGAGAAAATGCTGATTACCAGCATCTTCTCTCTTTCCCACAAGGTTTTCAAAAGATAAAATTCCTCAGAGTCGTTAAAACTCGGGATTGTATTGTAAAGAGTGAAACCACTTTTTTCCTGTGATCTGTTAAAGTATTTCCAGACATTCATATAATAGAAAGCTGATCATACAAACAGAGATGTGAATGCTTTGTAATAACTATTATATTTTAGAATGAAGACAAGTTTCAGGAAGTCTACATGAAAAAATGGGGGGGGGGGGAATGCTTTAACTCTTTACCAAACAATCCCTGGTTTTTACAACCCAGAGGATGAAGCCTTCTGAAAACTTTGTGGGAAAAGGAGAAAATGCTGGTAACCAGCATTTTCTCCTTTTCCCACAATGATTTCTATTTCTCTAAAGTCAGTTATCAATTTTTGAGTCACCTATATTTTGTCGTCTGCAAATGCTTTCAATTACCACAAGTCTAAAATTTTGTCGTTTTGTAAAGAGTTAAATATCATTTCTTTTAAATAGCCCCAGCCAGAAGAAGCAGAGCCCATGGCGCCTGAATCCAAACCTGAGCCTGAGAGTGATGAAAGTGATATTGGTAACCTTTTGTTCTCTTTTCTTTTGCTCTGCCAAACAACAAAGATGTAGACCCAACTTCGATGAAAGTGCTTACACCTGACATGTGGCTGAAATAGTAGAAATTTTCTTTGAAAGGGCAAACGACATTGTGGGAAAAGGAAAAAATGCTGGTTACACCTTTGCACCTTTTCTCATGATGTTTTCAATGGCTCTTTTCCTCAGGCTCATAAAAACTTGGTACTAACTGGTGAAGGGTCAAGACAAACTTTTCTCAGTTTGACATCATCAAATTGTTTATATTATATTTCATGTGTCTACTTTTAGAAATGTTACGGGTAAAGAAATGTCGTAATTTAAACTGGGGGAATTGTTTCCCTGTCACAGTGAATATTTTCCTCCTGCCGAAAATCTGGAACTACTTTTTTAAGTTTTTTAAGTTTTTAAGTTTTAAAAGTGGCATTCGTTGACAAAATAATCAGAGGAAATATGATATATAATTTATTTCATCAGCTTGTGTTTAATATGGGGAAATATTTGCCTCAAAAGGGAAAGGTCCGCGAAAATAACTCGAGCCTTACGGCACTCAATATTTTCGCAAACCTTTCCCTTTTTCGGCAAATATTTCCCCATATTAACCACAAGCTGATGAAATAAACTCTATTTATTTCCAGATTCATTTTCCATATTTTAACTCTTTACCAAACAATACCAGGTTTTTACGGCTCTGAGCAAGAAGCCTTTGGAAAACATTGTGGAAAAAGGAGAAAATGCTGGTAACCAGCATTTTCTCCTTTTCCCACAATGTTTTCTACCCTTCTCACTAGAAACTTCAATTTTTGAGTCACATTAATTTTGTCGTCTGCAAAGGTTTTGAGTTTGGACCAGTCCAAAATTTTGTTGTTTGGTAAAGAGTTAATGCTTGAACGAGTAAAAGTAAATTTTTTTATTCTTCTTTAAGAAACTGACAATGAAGTTAGGATCTGGATGTAATTAAATGAGAGCAAAATGCAAAGTTCTGATTTCCTCAGTATACCTTGTAGTGATTATTCGATTAACCCTTTGCCACATGAGAAGAATTTAGACTTGTCCAAATTGAGACCATATGCAGACAACAATTAAAATTTGGCTCATATGATGGAATTTTTCTTTGATAGGTTAGAAAACATTGTGGGAAAAGGAGAAAATGCTGGTTGCCAGCATTTTCTCCTTTCCCCACAATGTTTTCAAAAGGCTTCTTTCATGGGGTCGTTAAAAGTTGGGATTGTGTGGTAAAGGGTTAAGCAAAAGGGCAGGGAGGCAGGAAAAGTGGGCAGTGAGGAAGCATTGCCTTATTGAATGACTTACTATCGGACAAATGCAAAACGGTTCTTAACCGTTTACCACACAATACCGACTTTTAACGACTCTAAGAAAGAAGCCTTGAGAAAACATTACAGGAAAAGGAGAAAATGCTGGTAACCAGCATTTTCTCCTTTTCCCACGATGTTTTCTACTTTTCCACAATCAAGTTTCAAGTTTTGAGTCACATTTATTTTGTTGTCTGCAAATGCTTTCAATTTGGACCAGTCTAAGATTTTGTCGTCTGGTAAAGAGTTAACTCTTTACCAAATAAGTTCTAGTTGTTATTACCCTATAGAAATTGGCTTTTGAAAAAATTGTGTGAAAAGGAGAAAATACTTTCTATGAGCATTTTCAATACACATGTACAAGTGTAGCAACTGTAAGACAACCAGAAACTGGCAATATGCATTGAAACTTGTGTTTTCAATGAGATTGTTTTGGAGTTCATCGGAGACGAAGGATTACAATCGCCAACAGCATTATAACTTGTTGTAAATTGCAGGAAGCAATTATCGGATTATTTTTACACCTTACCTTTAACTCTTTACCAGACGACAAAATTTTATACCTGTCCAAATTGAAAGCACTTGCAGACGACAAAATAAACACAACTCAGAAATTGAAATTTGTGTTGATTAGGGTAGAAAACATGGTGGGAAGAGGAGAAAATGCTGGTTACCAGCATTTTCTCCTTTTCCCACAATGTTTTCAAAAGACTTTTATCTCAGGGTCATAAAAACCAGGGATATTGCTAAAGTCATTGGCCTACCCATCCCTCCCCCTCTGAAAATAGAATGCTCCACTGTGAAATATTTGGCATGTATTAAGTAATAGAGGATATGTTATCAGTGATGATATATTTCGTTCGTAAGTCTTATCATTCTCATATTATAAGCGTTGTTTCAATGATTTCCAAACTCGTATAAGAGGCTCAGTGCAATGAAGTGCTGTTTAGGTCTAGGAGGAATCAAACACAGGACTCTGTGATCCAAAGTTTTGAAGCAATAACTCGTTATTATGAGGAAAAGATTTAAGAAATGAAATATTTAACAACCTACAAATGGCCTGCAACACGCGAAAAGGTGCATTCAGACATTTGTGCAAAGTATTGTTTCAGATCAGCCTGCGCAGTCCGCGCAGGCTAATCCGAGACGGCACTTTACGACTACATTAGATTTTGTCCTACAGTAGACTTGGGCAAAACAGAAAATTTTATGAAAAACGGAAAGTTTCATTTCGGATTAGTCTGCGCCGACTGCACAGGCTGATCCGAGACGACATTTTACACAAATGTCCAAATGCCCCTTTTCGCGTTTTGCAAGCCAAATAGGGTAGGTGATAGGGTGGGGATTTGTCTTCCAGTGTTAGGTCTCTAACAAGTGTTGGAGAGGTGTAGGACATTCACTGGTATAAAGTTGTTTTGTACTTGCTGTAAGTCATTTCTCTCATTGGTTTAAAACTATAACAAAAACTAACAAAAACAATGACGTCAGAAACAAAACATGCATCTGAAAGGGTTATAAAATAATGCCAGTCATATATTTATTTTGCCAGTGGTAAAAAAGCAACTGGCAAAAAATTGGAAGTGAGGGTCCCTTTTTGAGAAGTGAGGGTGTTCCAGGGCCCCAGTTTTGAAAATCACAGAAGCAACATTGAACCTTCATACAGATGCAGCCATGGGCCACTATTCATAAACCACTCTTATTAGCAGTATTTTTCAAATTCTCTAAATTTTATCTGAATTTTCTAAATTTTTAAAGACACATAATTATACCCCCGCAAAATGAATGTTTTCGGGGGTATACTGGAATCAGCCTGTCTGTCCGTTTGTCCGTCCGTGTGTCCGTCCATGTGTCTGTCTGTGTACAAATAAGTGCCTGTTTCTGTCAAAGCGCTGGCGGGGGTATTAAGTCACATTCAGTGACAGCTCTAGTTTGCTTTAGCCTGTCCGAAATTATGTTACTTTCTACATGTAAAATTACCATATTTCTCATAATAAAAGCTCCAGGAGCTATGCAAAACAGAGATAGGTAGCCTTTATTTTGTACCCAATTTGCAAAGCAAAAAGTCTGTCAAATTTTGTATTTCTTTGTGTTTTAGTCATTGTTAAGAGGAAATATTAATCAAACTAGAGGAAATATTCATCAAATTCTTCAAATATTGTCTCAACTTATGTACATTAGGTTATCATGATTTAAGGGTTTTTCTGGAGAGGGAGCTACTATTAGGGAAGGCGCTTTTATTAGGAGAAATATGGTACACTAGGAATGCTTGGTGAATACAGACTTCCTATGAAGTATATTGATCCTCAGAGTGAAACTGCATTTACCGGTAAGTTGATATTGCAGAAAATGTAGATCAAGATCAAGTGCCTTTGGTGGACATTGCAGAACAAGATCAGACTTCACAGAATCTACATGTACATGAAATGTTTCTGTGTCTTTTGCTGTCTGAAAGATCAATTTGTTATTTAACGCTCAAAGTGATCAAAGGTTTAGATTGGATTCGTCGGCATGAAATGTGCAGGCGTGAAATGTGCAGGCATGAAAGAAAGTGCTCATTAAAAAATGGATCATTTTCTGATCTGTTCTGTTTTCTCTACATTAGAATTCAAGCCAGACATTGGTTGCTTAACAGATGGATGTGACAGTGAAGATTACATAAGCAGAAAATTTGACAGACACAGAACGTAAGTTTGTTATTATTCTATCATCAATTTTTAGCTCACCTGAGCACAAAGGGCTGAAGATGAGCTTTTGTGATTGTGCTGTGTCTGTCGTCTGTCATCCAGGAGTCAACATTTACTTTGTGTACATTCTAGAGAACACATTTTCAGTCCGATATTCATAAAACTTAGTCAGAATGTTTGTCTTGATGATATCTTGGACAAGATATCGAAATTGGGTCACATCAGGTCAAAAGATAGGGCTTAATATTAGAAAACATTGTGTGCACTCTAGGGGCTAAGTTTAAAAAACTTAGAATGTTTGTCTTGATGATATCTCGGACCAGTTCGAAATTGGGTTATGTTGGGTCAACAAGTAAGTCTCTGGGCTAAATCTTAGAATAAACCATGTGTGCACTCTAAGGGCCACATTTACAGCCTGAAACTCATGAAACTTGAGCATTTGCAGACAACAATTCTTCCCCCCCCCCCACATCTGTTATAGATCTTTATTGTCATTTTATAAAACAACCAATTTTTTCACTCATGAACAGAGATTTTAGTTTCCACTTATTGTTTTATTCAGAGATTTGTGTAAATTCACTGTTAAAATTCATTAATAAAGATGGGTAGATAGTTTGAAGTGCCTCTGATTGGACGATATCACATTGATCATTGTAGTGTCAAGCTAAAACCAACTGACTTTTTCCTGTTTAGCTCTCACGAGCACAAAGTGCTCATGGGGAGGTTTGTTATCGTATTGTGTATGGCTTCCATCATGCGTCGTCCGTTGTCAACTTCTAACCTTGTGTATGCTCTAGAGGCCACATTTTCAGTCAGATGCTTGTGAAACTCAGACAGAATGTTTGTCTTGATGATATCTCAGACAAGTTCAAAAACCGGTCATGTCAGCTTTAAAACTAGGTCACTAGTTCAAATCTTAGAAAAATATTGTGTACACTCTAGAGGCCGTATTTTAAGTCCAAAAGTCTTGAAAGTTGGTCAGAATGTTTCTATTGATGATACCTTGGACATGTTCGAAAACGGGTCTTGTCAGCTCAAAAACTAGTTCACCAGGTCCAATTGAAGAAAAACCTTGTGTACGCTCTAGAGGCCACATTTTGAGTCCAAAACTCTTGAAAGTTGGTCAGAATGTTTCTCTTGATGATACCTTGAACATGTTCGAAAACGGGTCTTGTCAGCTCAAAAACTAGGTCACCAGGTCCAATTGAAGAAAAACCTTGTGTACGCTCTAGAGGCCACATTTTGAGTCCAGAACTCTTGAAAGTTGGTCAGAATGTTTGTCTTGATGATACCTCGAACAGCTTCGAAAATGGTTCACATCCTCTCAAAAACTGGGTCACCAGGTCAAATCTTAGAAAAACCTTGTGTACGCTCTAGAGGCCATATTTTCAGTCTAAAAATCTTCATAATTGGTCAGAATGCTTGTCTTGATGGTAACCTTGGATGAGTTTGAAAATGGTTCATGTCGGGTCAAAATCTTGGTCACCAAGTCAAATCTTAGAAAAACCTTGTGTACACGCTAGAGGCCACATCATGCATATAAAACTCTTGAAAATAAATCAGAATGTTTGTCCTGATAATACCTCAAATGAATTTGAAAATGGTTCATGTCAGGTCAAAAACTAGGTCATGAGGTCAAATCTTAGGAAAACCTAGTGTATGCTCGAGGCCACATTTTCAGTCCAAAAATATTGAAAGTTGGTCACAATATTTGTCTTGATGATACCTTGGACAAGTGTGAAAATGGGCCATGTTGGGTCAAAAAGTAGGTCACTGGGTCAAATCTTAGCAAAACCTTGTGTACACGCTAGAGGCAACATTTTCAGTCTAAAAATCTTGAAAGTTGGTCAGAAGGTTTGCCTTGATGATCCTTGGACAAGTTTAAAAATTGGTCTTGTCGAGCCAAAAACTAGGTCACTGGGTTAAATCTTAGCAAAACTTTGTGTATGCCCTAGAGGCCACATATTCAGTCCAAATTTTTTAAAGGATGGTCAGAATGTTTGTCTTCAGTATACCTCAGACGGCTTTAAAAATGGGTCATGTCCGGTCAAAAACTAGGTCACTAGATCAAATCTTAGAAAAACCTTGTGTACGCCCAAGAGGCCACATTTTCTGTCCAAAACTCTTGAAAGTTAGAATATTTATCTTGATAACACCTCAGACAAGTTTGAAAGTGGGTCATGTTGGGTCAAAAACTAATGCTATACTCATGAAACTGTCATAATGTTTGTTTTGTTGATTCCTTGGAATAGTTTGCAAATGGCTCATGTCGTGTCTTAAACAACTTGCACAGATGTAATGTGATAGCAGCTATTTGATGACTAAGTCTTGTTTACTCAACAAATTACAAATTTTTGAGAGCTGAAAACTTTATCAATTTTCGAAACAAAGTGGTTTTCAGAAATTGTACTTAGATTATTTCACTTCTTGTTTAATTCATCATGCCTACTAATTATGCTCTCTTAATGGGTTCAGGCCCAGTTATACAAGGGTCGTTCATTTAATTGTGTCACTGGGTGTCTATGAGATGCCCTATATTAAATGCATATTTTTCCTTCTCGTCCCTTTAAAATATTCTCCCTTAACAGAAATACTTTTTGCAAGTCTGGAAACTCAGTCTGGGAAGGCTGCAAAATAGGCTTTTCTGAGAATACCTAGCAGATAATGAAAAATGGCACTTCCAAGGCACTTTTAGAGCCATATCTACATCTAGAGAGAGTTTTCTTCAATAAAGGGAAGAAGAAAAAGGCTGAGGTCGGGAGAATAGGGTGGATGGGAAGCTGTACCACCTTCTCCGTTTCCAGGAAACTCTTAGCAGACTTGTCATGAATAGGGCACAGGACCGTTAATCCTGTTTTAGGTCTTGGGTTTTTTAGCTCACCTGAGCACGAAGTGCTCAGGATGAGCTATTGTGATCACTCACCGTCCGTCGGCGTCCGTCGTCTGTCGTCCGTCCATCCGTCGTCCGTCCGTTCACATTTTTTTGTTTACACTCTAGCATCTACAAATATTAACCAATCAGCACGAAACTTGGTCAAAATATATATGACCATAAGATCTCAGATGAGTTCGATTATGGGTGTAATCGGACTAGAACAACAGGAGTTATTTGCCCTTGAATTAGAAAAATTGCTATATTTGACTTTGTTTACACTCTAGCATCTACAATTATTAACCAATCAGCACCAAACTTGGTCAAAATATATATGACCATAAGATCTCGGATGAGTGTGATTATGGGTCTAATCGGACTAGAACAACTGGAGTTATTTGCCCTTGAATTAGAAAAATTGCTATATTTGACTTTGTTTACACTCTAGCATCTACAAATATCAACCAATCAGCACCAAACTTGGTCAAAATATATATGACCATAAGATCTCGGATGAGTTTGATTAGGGGTCTAATCGGACTAGAACAACTGGAGTCATTTGCCCTTGAATTAGAAAAATTGCTATATTTGACTTTGTTTCCACTCTAGCATCTACAATTATTAACCAGTCAGCACCAAACTTGGTCAAAATATATATGACCATAAGATCTCGGATGAGTTTGATTATGGGTCTAATCGGACTAGAACAACTGGAGTTATTTGCCCTTGAATTAGAAAAATTGCTATATTTGACTTTGTTTACACTCTAGCATCTACAAATATCAACCAATCAGCACCAAACTTGGTCAAAATATATATGACCATAAGATCTCGGATGAGTTCGATTAGGGGTCTAATCGGACTAGAACAACTGGAGTTATTTGCCCTTGAATTAGAAAAATTGCTATATTTGACTTTGTTTATACTGTAGCATCTACAAATATCAACCAATCAGCACCAAACTTGGTCAAAATATATATGACCATACGATCTTGGATGAGTTCGATTATGGGTGTAATCGGACCAGAACAACTGGGGTTATTTGCCCTTGAATTAGAAAAATTGCTATATTTGACTTTGTTTACACTCTAGCATCTACGATTATTAACCAATCAGCACGAAACTTGGTCAAAATATATATGACTATAAGATCTCGGATGAGTGTGATTATGGGTGTAATCAGACCAGAACAACTGGAGTTATTTGCCCTTGAATTAGAAAAATAGCTACATTTGACTTTGTTTACACTCTAGCATCTACAATTTTTAACCAATCAGAATCAAACTTGGTCAAAATACTTATTACTGTAAGATCTCGGATGAGTTCAATTATGGATCTAATCGGACCAGAAAGACTGGAGTTATTTGCCCTTGAATTAGAAAGTTCTGTGGAATAGTTCTTTGTCCGGAGCATAACTTTGTCATCTCCAGTCCGATTGACTTGAAACTTTTTATTTGTAGTTATTGCAATAATACGGAGTGCAGTGTGAAAGAGCCATAACTCTACCTCGTACTGTCTATGAGTTATTTCCCTTTGAACGTCATTTTTACAGCGTTTTCTGCTTGTCCGGAATATAACTTTGTCATCTCAAGCCTGAACATCTTCAAATTTGGTATGCATGATTGTTGTAAATTTACAGAGTGCAGTGCACAAGAACCATAACTCTTCCTAGCAGGAATTTTGAGTTATTCCCCTTTGACCTTCATTTTTATAGCATTTTTTCCTTGTCCAGAGCAAAACTTTGTCATCTTAAATAGGAATGACATGAAATATGGTATGCTTATTTGTTGCAATATGTGGAAGTGCAGTGCACAAGAATTGTAACTACCTCGTTACCTGTCTTTGAGTTATTTCCCTTTGATTGTCATTTTTACAGCATTTAGTGTTTGTCCAGATTATAACTTTGTCATCTCAAGTCAGAAGAACTTCAAACTTGGTATGCATGTTTGTTGCAATATAACCGAGTACAGTGCGCAAGAACAATAACTCTACCTAGCGCAGATTTTGAGTAATTCCACTTTGATCTTCATTTTTACAGTATTTCTTGCTTGTCTGGAAAGGAACTTTGAAGTCTCAAGTCAAATTGACTTGAGGCTTGGTAAACATGTTTGTTGCATTACCTGCCCTTTGCGATTATTATACCTCCTTGACAACTGGTGGTGGGACGGACTTATCTTGCGACAATTTGCCACTCTTGTTTCATTATCATTTGACCTTGAACCTCGATATTTGGTATTTATCTTCATTGTAGACCTTTACTGCTTAGTACTCAGGTGAGCGATATAGGACCATCATGGTCCTCTTGTCATAGTTTTTCTTCACTTTTGAAAGAACATTGTTTTTGTAAAACTTGCTCATAACCCTTTAGCTATTCGGTACGGAAATTTAAGCGATTGGACCGCCTGAATTTAAAGGTATGGCATATAAAACTTTTCCCATGCTTTTTAGCTCACCTGAGCAAGAAGTGCTCATGGTGAGCTCTTGTGATCGTGCTGTGTCCGGCATCCGTAGTGCGTCGTCCATTGTCAACTTTTACCTTGTGTACGCTCTAGAGGCCACATTTTCAGTCCGATACTCATGAAACTTGGTGAGAATGTTTGTCTTGATGATATCTCGGACAGGTTCGAAAGTGGGTCATGTCAGGTCAAAAACTAGGTCACTAGGTCAAATCTTAGAAAAATCTTGTGTACGCTCTAGAGGCCACATTTTCAGTCCGATACTCATGAAACTCGGTCAGAATGTTTGTCTTGATAATATCTCGGATGAGTTTGAAAGTGGGTCATGTCCGGTCAAAAACTAGGTAACTGGGTCATATCTTAGAAAAACCTTGTGTACGCTCTAGAGGCCACATTTTCAGTCCAAAACTCTTGAAAGTTGGTCAGAATGTTTGTCCTGATGACATCTCGGACGAGTTCAAAAATGGGTCATGTCAGGTCAAAAACTAGGTCACTAGGTCAAATCGTAGAAAACCCTTGTGTATGCTCTAGAGACTACATTTTCAGTCCAAAACTCTTGAAGGTAAGTCAGAAAGTTTTTCTTGATGACATCTCAGACGAGATCGAAAATGGGTCATGTTGGATCAAAAACTAGGTCATGAGGTCAAACCGTAGAAAAACCTTGTTTACGTTCTAGAGGCCACACTTTCAGTCCGATACTCATGAAACTTGGTCAGAATGTTTGTCTTGATGATATCTCGGACGACTTTGAAAATGGGTCGTGTTGGGTCAAAAACTAGGTCACTAGGTCAAATCTTTGAAAAACCTTGTGTAAGCTCTAGAGGCCACATTTTCAGTCGAAAACTCTTGAAAGTTGGTCAGAATGTTTGTCTTGATGATATCTCAGACAAGTTTCAAAATGGGTCATATCAGGTCAAAAACTAGGTCGCTAGGTTAAATCTTTGAAAAGCTTTATGTATGCTCTAGAGGCCACATTTTCTGTCCAATACTTTTGAAAGGTGGTCAGAATCTTTGTTTTGATAATATCTACAATGGGAAAATGGGCTATGTTTGGCTAAAAAGTAGTATAAAGAAATTCTAGAAAAAGCTTGTGTACAAGCTAGAGGCCAAATTTTCTGTCCAATAATTATGAAAGCTTGATAGAATGTTTGTCATAATATCTTGAAAGAGGTTAAAAATGGGTCATGTTTGGTCAAAAGACTCAGGTGAGCGACTTCAGGGCCATCATGGCCCTCTTGTTATTCTTTTTGCTCTGATCGGCCGGGCTTGGTCACTGTTGATTATTGATGTGTCTCGGGGGCTAAAAATAATAAGTCCAGGTTTCATCAGCTGTGAACAGTTCTGATATTTTGTGTGTGTCACAATTTTTGTACTTTTAAAGAAGAATTTTGTCCATTTTTACACAAGTAGCCTTTTTATGTGTCAAGAGGTGGGGGACCCATTGAGCGCAAATCTTACTGGGTTTTTTGGTCAAAATCTTATGAACCAACACCGATAATATTATATGCCAACTCTCTTAGCTATTTCTTTCCTTGTTAGCCTGGCATCCTGCTTACTTAACTCTTTACCAAGCAACAAAATTTTAGACTGGTCCTAATTGAAAGCATTTGCAGATGCCAAAATAAATGCGACTAAGAACTTTATTTTAGGAAGGGAAGAAAACATTGTGGGAAAAGGAGAAAATGCTGGTTACCAACATTTTCTCCTTTTCCCACAATGTTTTCAAAAGGCTTCTTTCACAGGGGTGTTAGAAGACGGGATTGTGTGGTAAAGGGTTAAACCTGCCACAGCAATAGATTTTTATACCATTTGTAAACCGACAGTTTGATACCGCAGAAGCCCCATGTATCGGACATGATTCACTAAATATTTGTGAAGCTGAAACATGACTTTTATTATAGGCCCTAATTTCAAGCTTTGCTTTTGGGTCCATTGTACATTCAGTAATATGGCCAGTGTATACGACAGCACCTTTTTTAACTCTCAATAACTTTCGAAAGAATGAATTTATCAAAACAAAATTTTGTGCCAGTATTCAAAATGACTTGCTTGTGAAAATGCCGTTATTTCGGTGTCATACATGTGGTAATGTGGTGGCATGGAGGCTGTTACGGGAGACCACTCCTCCATGCATGGCTTCGTCCCGATTTAAATACAACACTTGGTGGCTGCGTTAGGGAGATATCTCTTTAGCTCAGTGGCTATGGTATGGGTTCGAATCCTGACAGATGCGGTTTGTATTTCAGCTATGCATTTGTTGGTAACTTTCATGTTCGTAAGAGAGGCACTTAATTAACGACCCTCGTAACCCCCATTTTTGTGTGTATTGTGTGTTTCTCTGTGTGTTTGTCTTTTTCCTTTTTGCATCATGAGGCAATGATATGGCCTGCAACACGCAAAAAGGGGCATTCACAGGGGTAAAAGTTTTCCGTATTGTGACGGAATTCCGTATTTTCAGGGGCAGACCAGGTCATTTTTCCAAATCGTTTAAATCTGAGGAGAAATTTTTTTTCGGAGGGGGGGTACCCCTTTATTTCGTATCTGTTGCAAGCAGGGATCTTATATACGATCCTTGTTGCAAGTCAATAGATTTCCAGATGCCGTATCAATAAAATTTATTGCCCCACTGCATTTGCTTTGTCCGGGGCTGATCTCGGTCATTAACGTCTCCCGTCAAACGCACTCGCCCTAAAAACAATGAAATTCAAAGAATTTTGTAATTTCGGTGATAATTTGCACCGAAATGTTTACAGTCACTCACTCTTGCTTAGGGTTTCCCGATTCTAAATATAGATGCTGAACCGGAACGTTCTAAGGTTATCGTATGATGTTATATTGTTCGTGTCCAAAACGTTGCGGCTGTGTTTTGATCGGTTTGCCGACTTTAACATTTTTGCCCCTAGGACTGTAAAACAAAATAAAGCATTAACAAAGCCCTTCGTTTTAGGGGACAAATACTGGCTGCAATTTGATTATTTGCTAGCGAAAGATGGCTCAGTTTAAATTATCTTTGTTCTTTTCAATAACAAATGGATGTCAGAGCTGGGGATCGGCAACTACCTTCCTAAGTTGACAGTACGTGCTACTCAAATGCCGAAGCGACCGAAAAAGGGGGAAAAGTTTCATTCATACACTGTAGTCCGATTTGTAGTGGTGGGCCAATGATTGACTATAGTCGAAAGTCAGTTGGTTTTGGCTTCCGATTGTGATTAGCTCTTGATTCAGACATTTGCGCAAAGTGTCGTCTCGGATCAGCCTGCACAGACCGCGCAGGCTAATCCGAAACAACACTTTCCATTTTTATGTGATTTTCTGTTTTGCACAAGTTTACTATAGCACAAAATCTAATGTAGATGTAAAGTGCCGTCTTGGATTAGCCTGCGCGGACTGCGCAGGCTGATCCGAGACGACACTTTACGCAAATGTCCAAATGCCCCTTTTCGCGTGTTGCAAGCCATATATGCTTGAAAAATGAGCCAAATTATAGCCAGTTAAATTTAGGCCTCTAGTTATAGTATAGTGTGGAATCGACTAGGTAAATCACCATTCAATTACTGTATTGTGTGTAACACAAATTTCAACATTATTGTAGTTATATAGTGCCAGTCAGTGCACCTATCCATGCTTTCCTGTAACCATTACTTTTGCACAATGTTCTTCTCAAACCATTGACTGTTTTTTCACATAACCATTGTTAAAACAATGATCCCATGTAACCACGATGAGGAGGAATGAATCTTGTCGCAATGACTGACCTCAGATAGAAATTTGCCAAGCTTGGGACATGAACCAGGGATGCCCTGGTTTTACCTCCTGTACACAACTGACTGAACCACTAGGCTTGGTAATTTTGCTGTGTGGTATAGAGTTAGAAAGTTAATTCACCAATTAATTTGACTTGTTCCTGTCTTTCAATATGTTATTTTCCACTACAGTGCAGCTAATTACCCCCTGGCTTGGAAACACAAGCTAGAAGAGTTTCAAGAGAATTTTGAGAGCACCCCAAAGAAGCAGAAGTTTGACATAGGAGCGAACAGGGGAACTGGCAGGGAAATAGACACTACTTTATCAAAAGAAGTATCAGACCTTCCGTTAGAAGTAACCATAAAACAGGAACCTCTCACAGACGAGGATTATCCCACTGATACCAGCAAAATGGTTGAAAATTTGTCACAATTTCTATCTGCCATCAAGAATACAAGTGTTTCCAAGTCATCAGTTAGGGTGAAGCAAGAAGTGGATGAAAGTGAGAATTCGGATCCACAGGTTTCTTCCAATGATGCAGACATTCTACAAAAGATTGGGGAAGGGAACAGGGAGAGGATCACACAATCTTCGTTAGACAAGTCCATTACAGATAATTTAATGAACATAGACTCTGACAACACTGATGACACAAACATTGTAACACAAACTTTAGCTTCAAAGTCTGTAGAAAGAGCCTCTTCTGAATTACTTAGGAAAGTGGCTGAAAACAAGGAACAGAATGAGAATGGTGGTCTGAGCATGGATAGATTAAGTCCTGTTACAGTAGTCGTGAAACAGGAGCTTGATTATGATAGTGATGACAGCAAGGCAGATCAAGATAGAGTCAACCTTATTGTAGCAGAGTGGTCGGACCGACAGTTACAGGAGGCAGGAACATCATATGCACAGAAAGAAGATGAAGAGGAGAGCACAAGACCTCCTTGTGTATCCAGTGAGGTAAGTTGAATATACCAACCTAGATTTATAAATAATGGACATTATCACTGAATGAGGAAGAAATCATACAGGTGTTCGATTATGGAAATTAAAATTGTTTATATGGTGTTTTCTTTTTTTTTAAAGGTGAGTATTTCTTCCTGCAAAACCCAGGTGAAAATTTACCTTTCTTGTTGACGCGATGGATTCAGCATTTCTTGTTGGATTTTCATGAAACTTGCAAAGTTAGTTTGTACCACCAACAGCTTGAACTCTTACTGGTTTTAAAAAGTCCGACCATTGGTAAGGGAAAAGTAGCCATCTAAAGTTGAAAAAGTACATTTCTTGTTTACGTCCTATAATTGCAGGCTAAAAGTAGCCATTTAAAGTTGAAAATCTACATTTGCACAAAAATGTCTGCATTCAATATTTTTTCAGCTCACCCGTGCAAAGGTGAGCTTCTGTGATCAGGCTGTGTCCTTCATGTTTCGTCAGTCATCCGTCGTGTGGTTGTCAGCATTTACCTTTTGAGCACTCTAGAGCCCACATTTTCAGATAGTTACTCATGAAACTTGGTCAAAATATTTTTGGGTGATGTCTCGGAAAGGTGAAATTGGTCAAAAAGTAGGTCACTGAGCTAAATGGTAGAAAGTGCACTGTAAAGGACACATTTTCAGCCCCATGCTCTTGAAACCTGGTCAGAATGTTTGTTTGGATGATATCCCGGACAAGAACGAAATTAGGCCATATGGGATGAAAAAGTAGGTCACTGCTAAATCTGTGAAAAACCTTGTTTGCCACTCTAGAGGCCACATTTTAAGCGTGTCATCAAACTTGGTCAGAATGTTTGCCTTGATGATATCTCGGACATGTTTGAAATATGATAATGTCGGGTCAAAAAGTAGGTCACAGGGTCAAATCTTGGAAAAACCTTGTGTGCACCGTAGAGGCCAAATTTTCAACCTGATATTAATGTACAAGAGTCATTTATTTAATTGTCATTAATAGGCCTCCATACGACATTACCATATGTAGCTCACGGAAATAGCGGTATTTTCACAAACAAGTCGTTTTGAATACTGGCACAAAATTTTGTTTTGATGGGTTCATTTTTAGCTCACCTGAGCACGTAGTGCTCATGGTGAGCTATTGTGATCGTGCTGTGTCCGGTGTCCGGCGTTCGTCGTCAACTTTTTACCTTGTGTACGCTCTAGAGGCCACATTTTCAGTCCGATACTCATGAAACATGGTCAGAATGTTTGCCTTGATAATAATGAGTCATGTCGGGTCAAAAACTGGGTCACTAGGTCAAATCTTAGAAAAACCGTGTGTATGCTCTAGAGGCCACATTTTCTGTCCAATACTCCTGAAAGTTGGTCAGAATATTTGTCTTGATGATATCTCGGACGAGTTTGAAAATGGGCCATGTCTGGTCAAAAACTAGGTCACTAGGTCAAATCTTAGAAAAACAATGTGTACGCTCTAGAGGCCATATTGTCAGTCCAATACTCCTGAAAGTTTGTTAGAATGCATGTCTTGATGATATCTGGGATGAGTTTGAAAATGGGCCATGTCGGGTCAAAAACTAGGTCACCAGGTCAAATCTTAGAAAAACGTTGTGTAGGCTCTAGAGGCCACATTTTCAATCCAATACCTTTGTAAGTTGGTCAGAATGTTTTTCTTGATGCTATCTCGAACGAGTTCGAAAATGGGCCATGTCGGGTCAAAAACTAGGTCACCAGGTCAAATCTAAGAAAAACCGTGTGTACGCTCTAAAGGCAACATTTTCAGTCAAAAACTCTTGAAAGGTGGTCAGAATGTTTGTCTTGATGATATCTCGAACAAGTTTGAAAGTGGGCCATTTTGGGTCAAAAACAAGGTCACCAGGTCAAATCTTAGAAAAACCTTGTGTATGCTCTAGAGGCCACATTTTGAGTCCAATACTCTTGAAAGTTGGTCGGAATGTTTGTCTTGATGATATCTCTGATATATTTGAAAACAGGCCGTGTTGGGTCAAAAACTAGGTCACTAGGTGAAATAGTAAAAAAACTTTGTGTATGCTCCAGAAGCCACATTTTCAGTCCAATAATCTTGAAATTTGCTTTGAATAATTGTCTTGATAATATCTTAGACTAGTATGAATATGGGTCATGTTGGATGAAAAACTAGGTTTCTAGGTCTAATCTCGGAAAAACCTTTTGTGCACCCTACAGGCCACATTTTCTCTCAAATACTCATGAAAGTTTGTCGGAATGTATGTTGGTTGGTTGGTTGTATTGGGGTTTTAACGCCACTTTAACAGCTAAGGTCATATCATGGCGGTCGGTGACGCACATATGTTTCCTGGCTTTCTCACACCAGTATTAACACAACTTTCTTTCCAAAGCCACCAACTACTTTTCTCACATGCTTCAGCAGAGGTGAGAGGCGAAAATACGCCGGAAAGAAAGTTCGCCTCAACCAGGTATTGAACTCACAACCACCAGGTCATGAGTCCGACACGCTCACCACTGAGCCACCCAGGCAGGCTCGGAATGTATGTCTTGATAATTTCTACATGTCAAGTAGGCAGCTGAGACAAATTCTAGAAAAAGCTTGTGTGCACTGCTAGAGGCCATATTTGTAAGCCCAATACTAATGAGTGTTTGTCAGTGTTTGTCTTAATATCTCTGAAGAGATTGGAAATGGGTCATGTTTGATCAAAAGGCTCAGGTGAGCAACTTCAGGGCCATCATGGCCCTCTTGTTTCAAAAGTTACTGAAATTTAAAGTAGGTGCTGTCATATACACTGCCTATAGTACTGAATGTACAATGAACCCAAAAGCAAAGCTTGAAATTAGGGTCCATATTAAAAGTCGCGTTAGTTTAATTATTTCAGCTTCACAAATATTTAGTGAATTATGTCAGATACATATGGTTTCTGCGGTGTCAAAACGGTTGGTTTTCAGATGGTATGAAAAATTCAAAGATGGTAGAACTTACTTAAAAGATATCCCTAGTCCTTGTCAACCCAAAACTGCACCTTCCAAAGAAAACATTGTTGCTGTGGCAGATTTAAGTAAGCAAGATGCCAGGCTTACAAGGAAAGAAATAGTTAAGACTTGGCATATCATAGGGGGTCAGTTCATAAGATTTTGACCAAGGAGTTAAAACCTAGTAAGATTTGAGGTTGATGGATCCCCCACCTCTTGACAGATGAACAAAAGGCTACTAGTGTAATTATGGCCAAAATACTTCATAAAAAGTACAAAAATTGTGATAAACACAGAATATCAGAACTGTTCACAGGTGATGAATCCTGGAATTTTTTTTTTAGCCCTAGAGACACATCAATAATAAACAGTTGCTGCGCAAAGACCAAGCCAGGCCGATCATAGCAAAAAGAGTCAAAAGCGCGGGAAAAGTTTTATATGCCATACTTTTTGATTCAGACAGTCCAATTGCTCAAATTCCTGTACCGTACGGCCGAACGGTTACAGACAAGTTTTACCTAAACAATGTTCCTTCATAAGTGAAGAAACACTATGAGCAAGCATTATGTCCTTCAGTCCCACTTTCTTGTCTGGAGCATAACTCAAAAACCATTTAAGGTGTAAGCATGATACTTCACAGGTGCATAGATCTCATCAAGAAATGCAGTGCTCAAGAAAAATAACTCTTGATTGCATATTTTAGGAGTTATTGCCCTTTATTATTTTCTTACTTAATTTTTGTCCAGAGCATAACTACATGAGATATAAAAATGAAATTTCACAGGTTAATAGATGACATGGAGGAGAAGTGCAGTGTACAAGATCCATAACATTTACTGCCATAGTTTAAGAGTTATTTCCCTTTGCTATTTTTCATACTTTTTTCAGGAGTATAACTCAAAAATCATTAGAGGTGTAAGCATGATACATCACAGGTGCACAGATCACATTGAGGACAAGTGCAGTGCAGAATAACCATAACCCTTGGTTGCATAGTTAATGAGTTATTGATCTTTGTTATTTTTTCTTTCTTCAGTTTCGTCCAGAGCCTAACTTGAAAACCGCATGAGATATAAACATGAAACTTCACAGTTTGATAGATGACATTGAGGAGAAGTGCAGTATTCAAGATCCATAACTTTTAATGCCATAGTTTAGGAGTTTTTTACCCTTCATACTACATTTTTCTTACTTAAATGTTGTCTTGAGCATAACTTGAAAATTATAAAATGTATCAATGTGAGACCTCAGCGGCAGACAGTTTTTATAGAGGAGAAGTGCAGTGCCATTATTTTGCAATTATGTCCCTTTGTTAATTTTTAGCTCTACTGGCTGAAAGCCAGCAGAGCTTATGTCATGGCGTGGTTTCCGTCGTCCGTCAGTCCGTCTGTCTGTCCGTCCATCTGTCCGTCCATCTGTCCGTCCATCCGTCCGTTAGTCTCTTTCTTGTTTACGCGATAAAGTCTTCATTTGTAAGTAAGATTTTCGTGAAACTTGCAGAGTTTGTTTATCTCATCAATAGCTTCAACCCTATTGAATTTGAAAAAAATCCAACAAACAGTATGGGAAAAGTAGCCATTTCAAGTTGAAAATTTCCATTTCTTGTTTACATGATAAAGTCTGCATTTGTGGTCAGATTTTCGTGAAACTTGCACAGTTTGTTTAGCTCATCAATAGCTTCAACCCTATTGATTTTGAAAAAAGTCCAAGAAACAGTATGGGAAAAGTAGCCATTTCAAGTTGAAAATTCCCATATCTTGTTTACACGATAAAGTCTGCATTTGTGGTCAGATTTTCATGAAACTTGCACAGTTTGTCTATCTCATCAATAGCTTCAATCCTATTGATTTTGAAAAAAGTCCAACAAACAGTATGGGAAAAGTAGCCATTTCAAGTTGAAAATTCCCATATCTTGTTTACGTGATAAAGTCTGCATTTGTGGTCAGATTTTCGTGAAACTTGCACAGCTTGTTTAGCTCATCAATAGCTTCAACCCTATTGATTTTGAAAAAAGTCCAACAAACAGTATGGGAAAAGTAGCCATTTCAAGTTGAAAATTCCCATTTCTTGTTTACACGATAAAGTCTGCATTTGTGGTCAGATTTTCATGAAACTTGCACAGTTTGTTTATCTCATCAATAGCTTCAATCCTATTGATTTTGAAAAAAGTCCAACAAACAGTATGGGAAAAGTAGCCATTTCAAGTTGAAAATTCCCATATCTTGTTTACGCAATAAAGTCTGCATTTGTGGTCAGATTTCTGTGAAACTTGCACAGTTTGTTTATCTTATCAATAGCTTTAACCCTATTGAATTTGAAAAAAATCTGACAATCAGTATGGGAAAAGTAGCCATTTCAAGTTGAAAATTTCCATTTCTTGTTTACATGATAAAGTCTGCATTTGTGGTCAGATTTCCGTGAAACTTGCACAGTTTGTTTATCTTATCAAAAGCTTCAATCCTATTGATTTTGAAAAAAATCCAACAAACAGTGTGGGAAAAGTAGCCATTTTAAGTTGAAAATTTCCATTTATTTTTTACACGATGAAGTCAGCATTTGTGGTTCGATTTTCATGAAACTTGCCCAGTTGCTTTGTATCATAAACAGCTTGAACCTACTGATTTTGAAAAAAATCTGACAATCAGTATGGGAAAAGTAGCCATTCATTGTTGAAAATTTTCATTTCTTGTTTAGGCAATGAAGTCCACAGTGTTGATCCAAATCTTGTGAAACTTGCAAAGATTATGTGATTCATTAAGGGATTGAACTCTATTAAAAGTGAAGAAAATCTAGTAAACCATTCAGGAAAAGCAGCCATTTGATGATTTAGTATCATTTACTCAACAAAGTCCACATTATTAGTCACATTTCTTCGAAATTTGCTAGGATTGTTTAATACAAGGCATTCTGAAAGCCTATCAAATTAGGCTGGATTCCAAACAATTAGTTTTGAGAAATTGCACTTCATTTTTTTCACTGTTTGTTCAATTCACCATGCCTGCTTTAGCTGTCTTAAGTGGGTTCAAGCCCAGTTGCAAGAACACATTTTTGTGTTTTTTCTGTTTGCATCATGAATTCATAATGTATGCTAGCAAAAAAGCAAAATCACTGCCAGTAGAGCGATTTCAGGCCCTCAAGGGCCTCTAGTTAAGTCTCAAGGTTTCTTTGAGCATAACTTGAGCTGTATTAACTTCACAGCTGGATAGTTGTCTCTGAGGAAGAGTGCAGTAAACATGAATGAATACTTTTACCCTCCATAATTTTTGGCAGCAGGTTTACCCCACTGTCATAGTTCCCACATCACATGTGCATTTATTTACCAGTTTTCGAAGCCTGCTATCTTTATCTAGACCAGATTTTTGCTTGCGTCAGGTTTTGCCTGGATACGCTTGTAAACAAAACCAGTTTCGTACACTAACAAAATAGTTCTGCCAGTGATATCAAACAAAGCAGTTCAACTCGATACTTTATGTGTTTTATGTGAAAAAAATAAAAACATCATATTTCAGTTGTTGTCTTTTAAATTTAAGGTAACAAAATATTTTTAGCTTAAGTAAAACAAAAACAGTGGCGGGTTTAACACCTCTCCACCATCTGGCGCATTTATACACGATAACATTCCTTGTTGCTGGAGAATGCTGACCCTGGAGAACTTGAAACTTGTATCCTAATCTCAAGGGTATAAGTTTTCTGGAGAACTTTCCGTTTTGATTTATATTAGTTTACGAGGGGAGAAAAACAGAACATACCAATTAGTAGACTGTATTCGGAGCCAGAAAAGAAATCCGCTGCCTTCAGTGTGTTAGCATTTGATTATTTATTGCTCTTTGTTGTTAAGATTTTTTTCTCTGTCTGATTTCATATTTGTTTACACTTGACAGCTATAAAAAAAAAGTGTATCTTGTTAAAGTTTTTTATTGTACTTTGTATTTAGCCTTTCGAGCAAGCATTCGGTGAGGTATGGCCAGAATGTTTGTCTTAATGAATCTCTGACAAGTTTAAAAGTACATGTAGGTCAAGTTCTTGAAAAAGTAGGTCACTTACATGCATGATTGTGTTGTACATCATTAAAACCAGGATCCACCATAGGTGAGTTTACTCAGGTGAGGGCTTTAGGTCCAATGGCCTTCTTGTTTTAAACTCTTGCACAGATCATTTGTATCATTAAATGATTGATTAAAGGTTTAAATGAAGCAAGTCTAGAAATTCTTTTAGGAAAATCAGCCATTTGATGACTAAGTAATGTTCACTCAACCAAATCCACATTATTAGTTACATTTCTTCGGAGTTGGTAGGGATTGTTTATACAGTGACACTAAAACCCAGTACAATTTCGCTGGATTCCAAACAACTGGTTTTGAAAACTTGTCCTACATTTTTTTTCATTATTTGTTATATTCACTATGCCTACTTATGCTGTCTATGTGAGTTCAAGGCTCAAGGCTAGTTGCAACAACAACCTCCCCCCACCAACCATGTGTGTGTGTGTGTGTGTGAAATGTATGACGTTTGAAATGGCGAGAAATAACCAATGACATTATTTATACCTGGGATAAAGCAGACTTTGTATGCAATGACATAAAAAGTATTGCATTGGTATGATTTTATTTCAATAAATACAACCAAAAGCTAAAATTTTAATTCAAGATGATTCTTTATGATCGGTTGAATACATGGATAGTTATAATCTCCAGTCTTAATTTTCTCTCATTTTCACTTTAGTTTTACTCTTCTTTCAACTTTAAGTGTTCGTAATAGTTGATATACCATGTCACTGTTGCAAAAATTTCATCATTGTCATCATAAGAAGTGTAATTACCTCGTAAAAAGGAAAAAGACCGTCAATTTATTCTATAGGGAAAGTTAAAGAATTGCGGTATGTTTGTCTAAGAAAAATGCCTAGATGTAGGCACAGAAAAATGTGCACGGGGATTAACGATTTTGATTGGATAATACATAATTAATCAGCTATCAATCTACAGCTTAAGGTGCAGTTATCTACTGGTCAATAGGGTCATGTCAGGTCAAAAAGTTTGTCGCAGTCAGCGCAGGCTAATCCAAAACGACACTTCCTGTGTTAACATAGTTTTCTGTTTTGCACAAGTCTACTGTAGCACAAAATCTAATGTAGTCCTTAAGTGCCGTCTCGGATTAGCCTGCGCGGACTCTGCAGGCTGATCTGAGACGACACTTTTGGCATGTTGCAAGCCATTTGGTCTGGCTAGTCAGAGATTAGAATTTTAGAAAGTGGATAAGTTTTATATTACTATAATACATTAGTGTACTATGTATTTTTTCTTGATTGAAGGACTATGACCTGTGTAAGAAGGGTAACCAGAAAGATGGTCAAGACATGGATCTGAACAATGGCCCTCCTTCTGGAGACAAACAAGATCCTCTGGAAAATCGCCAGCAGGCCATTCAGCAGGCTATTCAGTCCCTGGTGCATGCATGTCAGTGCAGAAACACTAGTTGTCAGTTTCCTAATTGTAATAAGTTGAAACGTACTGTTGCTCACACTAAGACTTGTCACAAGATGACAAATTCTGGTTGTGCCATTTGCAAACAGCTTATTGCTTTGTGCTGCTACCATGCAAAACATTGCAATGACAAGAAGTGTAAAGTGCCATTCTGTCTTCAAATTAAGACAAAAATCTGCTTACAACGTATAGAACAGCGGTTAAAGCATACTCAGATGATGATACGACAAACGCTGACCATGCAAAGAACAAAGTCATCAGAACCTGCACCTCCACCAGCGAACTCTTTTGGCACTCGGCCAGTTCCGAGTGGGAAGCCTGCTGGAGCTCCACCGGCTGCACCAATGCAGGCTGATCTTGAAGCCCAGAAAGCTGCTCAAAGAGAGGCTGTTTCAAACATTGGTAAGCCTCAGACAGTTTTAGCACACCTGAGCACGAAGTGCTCATGGTAAGCTATCGTGATCGTGCTATATCAGTCGCCCGGCGACCATTGTCTGTCGTCCATCGTCAACTTTTTACCTTGTGTACGCTCTAGAGGCCAATTTCCAGTCGGATACTTATGAAACTTGGTCAGAATGTTTGCCTTGATGATATCTCTGATGAGTTTGAAAATGGGTCATGTCAGGTCAAGGACTATGTCACTAGGTCAAATCTTAGAAAAACCTTGTGTACGCTCTAGCGGCCACATTTTATGTCCAATACTTCTGAAAGTTGGTCAGAATGTTTGCCTTAATAATATCTCAGACGAGTTTGAAAAAGGGTTATGTCGGGTCAAAAACTAGGTTACCAGGTCAAATCTTAAAAAAAAACTTATGTATGCTCTAGAGGCCACATTTTCAGTCCGATACTCGTGAAAGTTGGTCAGAATGTTTGTCTTGTTGATATCTGAGACAAGTTCAAAAATGGGTCATGTCGGGTCAAAACCTAGGTCACAAGGTCAAATCTTAGAAAATCCTTGTATAGCTCTAGAGGCCATATTTTCAGTCCGATACTCTTGAAAATTAGTCAGAATGTTTGTCTTGATGATATCTGAGACAAGTTTGAAAATGGACCATGTGTGATCAAAAACTAGACCACTAAGTCAAATCTAAGAAAAACCTTGTGTACGCTCTAGAGGCCACATTTTATGCCACATACTCCTGAAAGTTGGTCAGAATAATTGCCTTGATGCTTTTCAGTACCAGTTTGAAAAAGAGTCATGTCGGGTCAAAAACTAGGTTACCAGGTCATATCTTAGAAAAACCTTGTGTATGCTCTAGAGGCCACATTTTATGTCCAATACTCCTGAAAAATGGTCAGAATGTTTGTCTTGGTGATATCTGAGACGAGTTTGAAAGTGGGCGATGTTGGGTCAAAACTAGATCACTAGGTCAAATCTTAGAAAAACTTTGTGTCCCTTCCAGAAGCCACATTTTTTGTCCAATACTCTTGAAACTTGGTCAGAATGTTTGTCATGATGATAGCTTAAATGAGCTTGAAAAATGGTCATGTCAGGTCAAAAACTAGGTCACTGGATGAAACCTTAGGAAAACCTTGTGTATGCTCTAGAGGCCACATTTTCAGTCCAATAATCTTGAAATTTGGTCAGAATGTTTGTCTTGATAATTCTTAGACTGGTATGAAAATGGATTATGTTGGATAAAAAATTAGGTCGCTTGGTCAAATCTTGGAAGAACCTTTTGTACACACTAGAGGTTACATTTTCAGTTTAATATTCTTTAAACTTGGTTAGAATGTTTGTCTTGATGATATCTTGCATGAGTTTGAAAATGTGTTACCTGGAAACAAAAACTAGGTCACCAAGTTTAATCTTTGAAAAACCTATTTGTACGCTCTAGAGGCCACATTTTCAGTCCAATAATCTTGAAATTTGGTTAGAATGTTTTTCTTGATAATATTTTAGGCTAGTATGAAAATAGGTCACTGGGTCAAATCTGGGAAGAACCTTTTGTACACCTTACAGTCCACATTTTCTCTCAGATACTCATGAAAGTTTGTCAGAATGTATGTCTGGATAATTTCTACATGTCTAGTAGCCTGCTGAGACAAATTCTAGAAAAAGAAAAAACTTGTGTGCACTAATAATCAGGGGTAAAAGTTTTCCGTATTGTGACGGAATTCCGTATTTTCAGGGGCCGACCAGGTCATTTTTCCAAATCGTTTAAATCTGAGGAGAAATTTTCTTGGGGGGGGAGGGGGGGTACCCCTTTATCTCGTATCTGTTGCAAGTCAATAGATTTCCAGATGCCGTATCAATAAAATTTATTACCCACTGCATTTGCTTTGTCCGGGGCTGATCTCGGTCATTACTGTCTCCTGTCAAACGCACTCGCCTTAAAAACAATGAAATTCAAAGAATTTTGTAATTTCGGGGATAACTTGCACCGAAATGTTTACAGTCACTCACTCTTGCTTAGGGTTTCCCGATTCTAAATATAGATGCTGAACCGGAACGTTCTAAGGTTATCGTATGATGTTATATTGTTCGTGTCCAAAATGTTGCGGATGTGTTTTGATCGGTTTGCCGACTTTAACATTTTTGCCGCTGGGATTGTAAAACAAAATAAAGCATTAACAAAGCCCTTCGTTTTAGGGGACAAATATTGGCTGCAATTTGATTATTTGCTAGCGAAAGATGGCTCAGTTTAAATTATCTTTGTTCTTTTCAATAATAAATGGATGTCAGAGCTGGGGATCGGCAAGTATCTTCCGAAGTTGACAGTACGTGCTACTCAAATGCCGTAGCGACCGAAAAAGGGGGAAAAGTTTCATTCATACACTGTAGTCCGATTTGTAGTGGTGGGCCAATGATTGACTATAGTCGAAAGTCAGTTGGTTTTGGCTTCCGATTGCGATTAGCTCTTGAGAAATCCAGGAATCGATTGCAGTCGGTACCGAAGCTCGCTCGGTCGTGAAACGTGAATACTGGTTTGTAGCGCTTGGTTTTGTGACTGATATTAATCACACTCTAGGATTCAATATAGTGATAACAAACACGAAAATTGGTTGGAAAAATGAGAAAGAAACTTTTGTCCATGGATGTGTTGTCAAAACTCGACAACTCGGCAAGTTTCTTATTTGATCCCTGAGACCGGGTTTTGACGCTTGGAAATTTGAAATGACATGTCTTTGACGCTGAAAAATATTGACTTAATTGTCAATCTGACGCATGAAATTATCATCAAGAGCTTCATATAACCTAGCTTGTGCGCATCCGGCAGAAATATGGGCTAAACACGATCAGTATAAAATGTGAAGGACACGCGCGTGATCTAATGAAGCTGGCGAGTCATTTACGAGAACGTAATAACGGTGTTAATCCTCTGATCTAGCGTAAAGTGACAGATTTTAAAGTTACCTGCTATTCAAAATGACTAACTGATGTCAAATCATGTGGTAATACTTCTCCAGAAATTAATTGACACGAAAAGTTGATCGCCAAAAAAAACGTGAAAACCCATGACACTACCATGATCAGCGTGACATCGTCCGATCAGACGGACTTCAAACTATCTTCTCGACTTTAATAATGAATTTAAACATTGAATTTACACAAATCTCTGAATAAAACAATAAGTGGAATCTAAAATTCTGTCATGAGTGAAAAAATTGTTGTTTTATGAAATGAAAATATAGATATAAACTTGATATCATGTAGACAAATTGTCAAAGTATTTAAAGCAAAAAGGCATTCCCAGTTCAATGGAGAAACCGATTGTACAACCAATAGCTAGTTGGTTTGCTCTTCCGGTTACAAAGTGATAATCATTTTTGCATTTAAACTGATTGCCCCACACTGCCGATTTGATAGATTTTTTACAGGAATTGGACCAGTTCCATGGTATATCACTTACCTGCTTGTTTTAGCAAACATTAGAATTGATTTTGCCAAAAATGTTTGCACATTTTAGGAAAGGTTCTTAAAGTGTTTGAAGAGCTTTTAACAGTGAACATGTAGATGTATCTATAAAATCTTGTTTGGGCATGTTGCATGAAAACAGTCTATCTTTTAATGGGCTGTCATTAAAACTTGATATTTGAATGAAATTAATATGTAGTTTAGATCTGAACCCCCATCCTTGTTTGTGTACCCCAAACTCCAGTTACCAAAGGGTGCAAAAACCTCAAGCTAGAAAATGCACAGCATACTCTGTCACATTCTCCCTGATAAATTAGCCATTCTTAAAGAGAGTGTTCTTTTCCTATTTGACAGGTTTGATTTTATTCTTCTGACAGAAATTTAGCACATGTGATTGCATTTTAATGAATCAAATATTAAATACTAGATATGTCCTTTCTCATACTTGTTGTACTTTCAAATACAAAACTGATGTAGGGCTAATCTGATTAGGTCCTGTGTACAAAATGGAGATAAAAGAGAACAAAAATAACATGGGTGCTAAAAACTTTGGGATTTTCTTAGTTTTTAGCATATCATATCTTTCATTCGTTTCAAGATTTTTTCAACTTTAAAATGCTAAAACTGGATCTCATTAGAGGTATTTGATGCTTATAAAACAGCTAAATCTCAGGAGCTTCCGGGGGCCTCCGGCCCCCTGGACCCCTGGCCAGGGCGTTGCCCTGGACCCACCGGGTGCCCTAGCGGCCCCCAGGCCCCCAGCTCAATTTTCAGTATTTTCAGATTTTTTAACTTTTACCCCTGCACTATAGAGGCCATATTTGTAAGTCCAATACTAATGAGTGTTTGTCAGAATGTTTTTATTACTATCTCTGAAGGGATTGGAAATGGGTCATGTTTGATAAAAAGGCTCAGGTGAGTGACTTCATGGCCCTCTTATTATGATTTCTGTTTCAAATTGCCCCCCATGCCCATAGAAAATAAATTTTAAAGGGTCATTTAGGTACAAATGTGTCAAAATGCACAAATTTGGTTACCAGCATTTTCTCCTTTTTTCACTGTGTTTCAAAAGTTGTCTTCCATAGCATCATTGTCAAAATTGGAAGCATTTGCAGATAACAAAATAAATGTAGCTCATAGGATGATTTCTGTCTTTGATAGGGTAGGAAACATTGTGGGAAACAGAGAAAATGCTAGTTTCCAGCATGTTTTCCTATTCACACACTGTTTTCGGTTTGGTAAACTTACAAAAAGTGTGGTCAGTATTGAATATTTTGAAATGTGGCAAGACTTAACTGAGACAAATAGTTTTCTTAAGTTATCTTGGTAGTTTCAAGCACAGTGTATTGGGTTGTAATCCATGTTCCAAGGTAAGGTCATTGAATATGCAAATGTCTCCGTTCAGATTTGTCAAACAATAGGTTGACTTCTCATTTCAAACCAGTGTAAACTTAAGATGACCTACTTTATGCCAGAGCTCCAGATAGAAGGAGTGATTTTGATTTCATAATTGAAAATATTAATTATTCTCCACTAACCCGTTTGTTATGGGTACTCATTAGAATCGTCTCATCGAGACAATTCTAATGAGTACCCGCAATATAGGGTTTGGAAGAGAAATAACGGATTTAGAAAGCCATCTTTCCCTCTTATCTAGAGCTCTGTTATGCTGATCTCAGATCAACTGAGGGAAAGGGGCCAAGCTAAACACTTAACCACATGATGCAATGTTTTATCATCACCTGAGCCAAAAAGGCTTTTGAAAACATGGGGAAACGGAGGAAATGCATGTGACTTCAGAGAAAAATGAAATATGTGATTCAAGGGTGGAAAACATCGTGGGAAAATGAGATTATGGTGGTTACCAGCACTGTCAAAGCTCTCAATGTTTTCAAACAGCATCTCCCATAGGATTGCTAGAAGTGTGGATTGTGTGGTAAATGATAAATTCATTTTGAATATCCCTAAGTGCTCAAGGTGAGCTTTGATGATCGTGCTGTGTCCAGTGTCCGTCGTCAACCTTTACCTTGCTCTTTCAGTCTGATACTCATGAAACTTGGTCAGAATGTTTGTCTCAATAATATCTCGATGAGTTCGAAAATGGGTCATGTCGGGTCAAAAACTATGTTGAATCTTAGAAAAACCTTGTGTACGCTCTAGAGGCCACATTTTCCGTCCGATACTCATGAAACTTGGTCAGAATGTTTGTCTTGATGATATCTCAAATGAGTTTGAAAATGGGTCATGTCCAGTGAAAAACTAAGGTCACTAGGTCAAACCTTAGAAAAACCTTGTGTAAGCTCTAGAGGCCACATTTTCTGTCCGATACTCCTGACAGTTGGTCAGAATGTTTGTCTTGTTGATATCTGAGACATCTGTCAGAGATGAACCATGACTTGTTCATATTACTGATAACTGGCTTTAACCCTTTCCCAATAACAAAAATTTAAACTTTTCCAGCTTAATAGCCTTCGCAGCTGACAATTTAAATGTAGCTCAAGCAATGATAATTGTTTCTGAAAGGGTAGAAAACATGGCAGGAAAAGGAGAAAATGCTGTATATTCTGTACCTTTGTTTCACATTTCATGTCATGTCTATCAGAAATTATTGTTTTTTTAGCTCCACTGGCCGAAGGCCAGCGGGCTTATGTCATGGCCTGTTGTCCGTCGTGCGTCCGTCCGTCCGTCCGTCCGTCCGTCCGTGCGTCCGTCCGTCCGTGCGTTAACTTTTTTTTAAAACGTCTTCTTCTCTGAAACTACCCATCCAATTTTGATGAAACTTCACAGAAATGATCCTGCCATGGTCCTCTTCAGAATTTCTTGAAAGAATTTAATTCCTTCAAAAACTCTGGTTGCCATGGCAACAAAACTGAAAAATTTTGAAAATCTTTGAAAATCTTCTTGTCTGAAACCGTAAGGCCAAGGGCTACCAAATTTGGCATGTAGCTTTATCTAGTGGACCTCTACCAAGTTTCTTCAATTTATAGCCCTGGGGTCAAAATTGGCCCCGCCCCGGGGGTCACAAGTTTTACATGGGCTTATTTAGGGAGAACTTTAAAATTCCTCTTCTACCTAGCCATAGGGCCTAGAGCTACCAAATTTGGCATGTAGCTTTATCTAGTGGACCTCTGCCAAGATTGTTCAAATTATAGCCCTGGGGTCAAATTAGGCCCTGCCCGGGGGTAACAAGTTTTACATGGGCTTATATAACAAGTTTTACATGGGCTTATATAGGGAGAACTTTAAAATTCTTCTTTGACCTAGCCATGGGGCCTAGGGCTACCAAATTTTGCATGTGGCTTTATCTAGTGGGCCTCTACCAAGAGTGCCCAAATTATAGCCCTTGGGTCAAATTTGACCCCACCCCGGGGGTCACAAGTTTTACATGGGCTTATTTAGGGAAAACTTTAGAAATCTCCCTGTACCTAGCCGTAAGGCCTAGGGCTACCAAATTTTGCATGTGGCTTTATCTAGTGGGTCTCTACCAAGAGTGCTTAAATTATAGCCCTGGGGTCAAAATTGGCCCTGCCCCGGGGGTCACAAGTTTTACATGGGCTTATGTAGAGAAAACTTAAGAAATCTCCCTGTACTTATTCATAAAGCGTAGGGCTACCAAATTTCGCATGTAGCTATATCTAAAGGCCCTTCACCAAGAGTGCGTAAATTATAGCCCTAGGGGGGAATTTGATTCACCCCGAGGGGTCAGAAGTTTTACATGGGCTTACATAGTGAAATCTTTAGAAATCTTCTTGTTACTAACCATATGAACTAGGGCTACCAATTTTAGTCCTGTTTCAGGGGTCTTATGTTCAAAACCAATTGGCCAAGTATTGTAATGTTTGGCATGTAGTGATTTTACGTATTAGCCAGTGGAGCGATACAGGGCCATCATGGCCCTCTTGTTTCTTGTTAGCCATTGAAGATGAAGGGCTTACCTGTAGCACAATAGGTTCTGGATTTTTTTCCTCCCTACAAAGATATATCTCACTGTTTGAGCTACATTTGTTGCTCACAAAATGCTTTCAGTTTGAATAAAAAAAATTTGATCAGGCTAAATAATTTAATATTTTTTGCTTCTAGCTGTTCAACCTCAGTCCAATACAGCCACAGCTACAGGTCCACAGCCTCCTGTCAACACTGGCGGACCACCTGCAGTACCACCAGGCATGAATGATGCCCAGCTTCAAAAAGCCTACGCTGCTCTAGGGTTACCATATAACGGAAAACAGGCGGCTAGTATACAAGTCAATAATGCAAATAGAGCTGCCGTGAATAGTCAAGGTAAAGAAATTTTGTTAAAGTATCTTAATTGTTTAACCAGGTTTTGTTAGGTTATAGATGTGTGATTTGCGTTTTGTTTTGTAAATTTTTTTGTATTGTGCTGCAAGATTCAACTGAGACAGACTGGTTTTTAGCTCCACTGGCCGAAGGCCAGAGAGCTATTGTCATGGCGTTGTGTCCGCCGTGCGTCCGTCCGTCCGTCCGTCCGTCCGTCTGTCCGTCCGTCCGTTCGTGCGTGCGTCCGTAAACTTTTTCTTTAAAAAACTTCTCCTCAGAAACTATTGACTGGATTTTTACCAAATTTCACAGGAATGTTCCTTTGGTGGTCCTCTTTCAAATTCCTTCAAATAATTGTGTTCCATGCGGAATTCTGGTTGCCATGGCAACCAAAGTAAAAAACCTTTAAAAATCTTCTCCTCCCAAACCGCTATTTGGATAGCATTATTATTTTGCAGGAATGTTCCTTAGATACAGGTTTACAGAATTCCTTAAAAAAAAAAAGATCTGTCAAAAAACATGGCTTTTATGGGAGACTCATTTTCCTTTTATGGTATAAAGTAAAATCTTTGAAAAAATTCTTCTCTAAAACTATTCATTGGATTTCATTGTTGTTAGCTCCACTGGCCGAAGGCCAGCGAGCTATTGTCATGGCGTTGTGTCCGTCGTGCGTCCGTGCGTGCGTCCGTCCGTCCGTTCGTTCGTCCGTTCGTCCGTGCGTGCGTCCGTAAACTTTTTCTTTAAAAAACTTCTCCTCAGAAACTATTGACTGGATTTTTACCAAATTTCACAGGAATGTTCCTTTGGTGGTCCTCTTTCAAATTCCTTCAAATAATTGTGTTCCATGAAGAATTCTGGTTGCCATGGCAACCAAAGTAAAAAACCTTTAAAAATCTTCTCCTCCCAAACCGCTATTTGGATAGCATTATTATTTTGCAGGAATGTTCCTTAGATACAGGTTTACAGAATTCCTTAAAAAAAAAAAAGATCTGTCAAAAAACATGGCTTTTATGGGAGACTCATTTTCCTTTTATGGTATAAAGTAAAATCTTTGAAAAAATTCTTCTCTAAAACTATTCATTGGATTTCATTGTTGTTTTGCAGGTAAGTTCCTATGGTGGTTGTCTACCAAATTGTTTCTTCAGTGAGCTAAAATGCAGGATTGAATGATAATTGTTAAAAACTTCCTTTCGCCATTATAGAAATATCAGGCCTGTGGAGCGATACAGGCGCTCAAGCGCCTCTAGTTTTGTATGTCATCTTTGTAAGTTGCTGCGCAGTGTATGGGATTGTAATCAATGGTCTGAGGTAAGGTCATTGAATATGCAAACATATCAGCTCAATTTTGTCAATCACTAGGATGACTTTTCAGTTCAAACTTGAATTTTTTTTATTTTGCAGTTTCTGATTTACTGAGAGAAATGTTATTTAAAGGTTACTCACTTTATCCTGATCTCAGAACCATTCACTGAGAGGGGCTAAGCGAAACCACATGATTTCATGTCTTATCAATACTTATGAGAAAAAGGCTTTTAAAAAAACATTATCGGAAATAGAGAAAATGCTTGTTGCCATTCAAAGAAATCTGCTCATGTAATTTTGTCATCAGGTAAAAGATGGAATCTTAAATCTTTACCAGATGACAGGAATCTTGCATGGCCCAGTGTTTTAAGTGGCCTATGGATCCTCTGGGGTTTTCAGAGGAGTGTTTTTGGGCAAGGCACATCAAGGCCATATATTCATGTATTTCCTGGGTATCACCAGTTTAGGCTAGCCTTGCCTATACGGGTGAAACCCAGGAAATAAAAGAATATGCGAGTTGTTGCCATGATATGACTGAAATAATGTTGAAAGCGGTATAAAGCACTGTTTAATCGATCAATCAATCAATACCTGAAGACAAGAATGTATGTCCAAATTGAAGACAGTGGCTGATGACAAACAATACTCAAAACACAAAATCTGACATTGAAAAGGTCAAAAACATCGTTTGAAAAGGAAAATATGCTGGTTACCAGCATTGTCTCCCTTTCCTTACAATGTTTTCAAAAGGCTTCTCCCTCAGGGTTGTTAAAAGTTGGAATCATATGGTAAAGGATCAACTCATTTTGTGAGCTCCTTCACAATCTGACAAAATCTTAGAAGTGTCCATGTTCGTAGCATTTGGGAATGACAGTTTTACAACAGCCCAGTTAGATTTGCCTTTGAAAGGGCGGAAAACATTACTGGCAAGGGAGAATATCCTCATTACCAGCATGTTCTCCTTTCCACACAATGTTTAGGAAAGCCATCATCACAGATGTTTTCTACAATTTTAATTCTTCCACTGAAATTCACTGCTCAAAATAACTTCTTGGTGCATGGTCTGATTCCAAAATGATATGACACAAGTTATCACCATGTACATGTATAGACGATGTGTCATGTGAAACAACCATGTTGCCAGCTTAAAGATTAATGTCACAGTGCTTGGTTGAACTTGATCAACTTTTGCTACAGTTACAGTGATGACTGGTGTTCCAGTCTGCACAATAACTTCAAGGTGCAGGGTCCAATTTCAAAATAATTTGGCAGAAATGATAACCATGGATAGACAATGTGTCATGTGCAACAACCTTGTCACCAGCTCAAAGGTCAAGGTCACAGAGCATGGTTGAACTTTGTCAATTTTTGCTACAATTATTGTGATGACAAGTGTTACTGTCCAGACAATAACTTTCAGGTAAAGAGTCTGATTCCAAAATAATATGGCACAAATTACCAACATGGATAGATGATGTGTCATGTGCAACAACCATGTTGCCAGCTCAAATGTCAAGGTCACAGTGCTTGGTTGAACTTCATCAATGTTTGCTACAACTATAGTAATGACCGATGTTCCTGTCTGGCCCATTAGTGTGAAATGCGCCGTTTGATTTAATATTGTATGGTACAAATGATCACTATGGATAGATGATGAATTGCATGCAAAAGTTGTTTTGCTATGCAAGAGCCATGTCACCAGATAATAGGTCAATGTCATAGATTGCAGTGGACTCCATGACTTATCTCCCATAGTTGTTAAATTTGTGCAGGCCATAACCCTTTACCCCGTTGATATATGTTGTGATACTTCATCAAGCAGTAGAGATTATTAAGTAGGTATGTCGCTGACAAAATGAGTTATCTCCCAGGATTGATAAATTTTCTGAAGGTCGAAACTTTCTACTATATGAGGCATTGCTTATACATTGTACATCAATAAAGATTATTATAGGTCCATGTTCGATTTCTGTCATGTTGGGGTGGGGGCGGACATCCATGTCGGTGACACATTTCCAGTATAGTTTATATAAAATCAGAGCTAAATATTTGTGTATCTTTATCTAACATCCAAAAAAATTGATTTTCGTTCACATGTTCGTAGAAAGGGTCATAAATCTATTTTGCAATTTTGAATTCACAAAAAGTCTGAAGAAAATTATTAAGAATTATGCAAGTAAAACTGAGTTATCAAAAATAGCCCTCCATAGATTTTGTCCAACTTTTCTGTATAAAATCCTTGAAGTACTTTGTATTCAATTCCAACAGAAAACAATTAGGTTGAGGGGTTAAAATGTTTACAAAATTACAGTAACCATGGCAACCTTAACACATTTTTACACAAAACTTCCTAGTTTTACCTAAAAGTATGATCAATGCAAAATTATGTTGTAAACATACAAGCATAGTCATGTATTGGTATACACAATAAAACAGTTGATAAGTCAAATTTAAGTAAGAGATGACCTATTACCAAACACCACCAATAAGTAAAGACCAGTTTGGGTAAACATGGTAAATTTTCAAATTTATTTTTAATTGAGGATTGGTGTAATGTTTCAGAGTAAAGTTATGTATATAAGCTGGTTATAATAATGCATTACTAAGTAAATATAACCCTGTCCTGGATAAGAAATACCACTTAACCCTTTCAGCACCTAGGCAAAACTGGGGCTGTAGCGAATGGCATAGACCAAGATCTTGGATCCATACCAACGACTTGTGTAGTCAAGTCTGTTAGCTAATGATTCAACGTAGGCTTATAATTCAATGCCCAATCTTTCATGGCTTATTCAATAATACTGATTACTCATTGCGAGAATATGTTTCTATACACTTTCCAAAAGAAGGTGTGGGTGGGGAACTGACAATGACCCTCATTTCCTCTGCCTCGCTAGTTGTTTACAGTTGAAATTCCTTGTACTGTTGTTTCTTGGAAACGCACACTGAATACTGTCTTACTTAGATTTCCTCACAAAATGTCCTTTTAAGCAAACAATGTTTACACCATTAATGATTTTGTGCCTTACTGTGACATTATTCAAGTGTTACTCAACTCTTTCCTTCATGAAGCTTTAAATATCTTATATATTTATATAATTGTTTTCTTACTGCTCCAGATTTGTTTTGAAAAGAAGTTTGATCATTTAAAAGGTCAAACAAATCAGGGCGAACAAGCCCAGAGACGAAAAAGCTCATTCCTATGCACCCTTGATTGTGCAAAGAAAACTACAGTAAATATCCTTGTAATATGGGATTGTTGCATTTAAGGTTAACAATAACATGATGCGGAAGTGTGTTCTGCAGCAAATGTTAAAAATTTCCTGTTTCCTAATCCTTAGCTCAACCCAGCACAGGTGAAATCTAGGAAATCCAAGAATAAATGAGCTGTCACCCTGAAATGACTGAAATAATCTTCAAAGAGGCGTAAAACTGCTTTTAATGTAAAAATCATGAGTGGCCTTCATCACAATTTTGTTAATGATGACAGAAGTGATCAATATTACAATGCACACGAAATGCTGTCAGATCGTGATCTACCCAGAATACCAAGTTAATTTATCTAAAAAGAAGAAAAAGGCACAACTTTTTACCAATTTTATGTTAAATACAAATTTGATATCACTTGTATTCAGCATTCTTAGAGGGTATAATTCTAGACTCACATTTTAGATGGGTATGTCTTAGTGTTTTCATATTACTTTTCAGATTTTTCAGACGATCCAATGGCAAACCAAACGTCCAGTATTGGAATGGCAGGAATGGACAATATTCCATTTGTTGTAAACACAGGGCTGAACATCAGACAGCCCAACATTGGCTCTCCGAACATGCAACAGATACCTGGCAACATGCAAGTTCCACACCCACTAACAACACAATCGCTGGTAAGTTTTGTTTAAGTTTTTGGATTAGAGACATTTGCTTACTTTTGAAGTACTACACATGTATTTTTATTCACTCATTCAGAAACTCCTGTCATATGGGTATGAAATTAATCCATTTTAAGAAAAATCCTGTTACAGGCAGTAATTTCAGACTCTGCTATGTTATGGAAGTGATGAAAATAAAATTTCATGCTAAGAATAAATACTTGAAAGAAGAGAAAATGGCTCTTAAGTGACATTGAAAACATTGTTTGTATATACAGCAACAATGTCAATCCATCTCCCACAATGTTTTTAAAAACGGTGTCTATCAGCTTAACTGTTACCACATGATAACACTTTTCTGTGCACAATTTTGAAACATCCGTGTCAATGTTGAGAATCTGCTTGAGTTTACTCTTTACCAAAATACAAAGTTTTAGACTGGTCCAAATCGAAAGTATTTACATATGACCCAAAACACTGAAATATGCTTGAGGAAAAATAGAAAATATCGTTGGAAAAAAATGGAAAATGCTGCATACTCTTTGGAAATTATTGTCTTGTCAAAATAATCTTTGTCAGAGTTATTGATATTTGGTATAAATGAGACATGGTTAGACCCAGTAGTATTGTGCTACTTTTGTGAATGGCAGGGGCCAGGCTTATTTTCCCTATGAAATTTTTTTGCAATAAAGACTTCTTAGTTTAATTACTATCAATTATAAATTTAACAAATATATTAGGCAGGTGATCGATACAGGGCCATCTAGGCCCTCTTCTTTTGTTTTGCTTCTTTTCCTTTGTTTCTGCAATATTTTTTAAAAGCATGCTACCTCAGATCAATCTAAACACAGGATTGTTTGGTACATGTATAGGGTTTAGAGGTTGTAAACATGGGGTAGAAGAAAGGAATTGCCCAGAAGCATAATGTCTGCAGCTGTCGATCAATTTTGCTTCAATATGCAAAGTCAACTGCAAGAAATATTGAAAATATGTCAATTTATATTTAGAATGATCTGATTGGTGTAGGAATGGACAAGCAGATCAAACATGAGAGTGCCATGGACGTCAACACTCAGCCCCAGTCTCTCAGTGAGGTCCATTCCACAGAGACGTCCTCTGCCCAGGGATTCTCTGCCTGTACAGCGTCCATCGTAACCCCTACGTCATCTACCACATCTAGCATGAGTACATTAGCAGGGAATGCTATTGACATCAAACCCGAGATTGAAACTGAAAATGAAACAGAGGTAAGAATTTATGTTTTTATTTTTTGATAGTTAACCAGTTTTTTCAGCTTATTTGAGCACAAAGTGCTCAAGATGAACTTTAGTGATCCTGCCGTTTCCATTGTCTGTCATGTCGTTGTCCAGGCTTCAACAATAACGTCACTCCATGACGTCACTCCGTGGGACTTCTGACTGTTTTTTCATATGGTGTTTGTGAATTTTTTTTTAATAATGTGGGCATAAAATTCAGCATTGACTATAGAATGTATAGATATAACATGATTAAGAATAAAAAAGGAGAATGGAAAAACATGATTCACATACCTTTACCAAGTGACTTAGAAAGTTGGCTCAAACAGCGAAAGGCGATTTAAGATGTTTCTATATGCTGCTTTGTTGCTTAGATTCAGTCTCATTAAAGAGTACTAGGGTTTGATTGCATGTTAAAATATGATTAGTAAAGTTTGACCTCTGCATCCTGCATTCTGCAATTTCTTAACAGATTTTGACCCTAACCCCCATTGGTTTGGGCGTCAAAAGTTGAGGTGCCCACCTAGTGCAAACACGGGATTTTGCAAGAATGTCAGTCAAAATCTCCTTGGGACTTTATTATGAAATGCTAAATGTGTCAGCTTTTCTCCTGACAGCGATCTTGTCTTAAATGCTGCTCTACATCTGTGATGATTTGTCTGTGACTGATGTTGATGGACTGCCAGATTATTGGTCATCTTTAACAGAATCACAGGCATGTCTTATCCATTTACAAATATCAGATCTCTTGAGTGAAGAGCCCCTTGAACCTTTTTTCCAAATCGGTTTTAATTTCTGATAAATACTTACCAAGTTTGAAGCAAAACTTTATGATATTTTGATATGGGAGATGCACCTGTAATGACACATTTGTTGGTCAGTGTTCTGTTACGGAGGACCATAGTAACATAAGAAGTGAAAAATCATATTACTTTTGCTCAGTAAAATCATCATCATTCTCATGCATGCCGGCCAAATTTGGAACAATGTGGTTTTTAACTCCACTGGCCGAAGGCCAGTAGGCTTATGTCATGGCCCGGAGTCCATCGTGCGTGCGTCCATGCGTCCCTCAGTCTGTTTGTCTGTGCATTAACTTTTATTTCAAACATCTTCTCTGAAACTAAACATCCAAAATTGATGTAACTTTACAGATGTGAACCTGCCATGATGCTCTTCAGAATGTCTTGAAAGAATTTGATTTCTTCATGCCATGGCAACAAAAGCGAAAAATATTGAAAATCTTTGATAGTCTTCTTGTCTGAAACCATAAGGCCCAGGGCTACCAAATTTGGCATTCAGCTTTATCTAATGGACCTCTTAGAAGTTTCTTTATATTATAGTCCTGGGGTCAAAATTGGCCCTGTGCCAGGGATCACAAGTTTAGGATGGGCTTACATATAGTGACTTTAAATAGTAATCAAGGGAAATAACTCCTGTAATAAGAGATAAAGTTTGTTACTATTTACCTCCCTTTATTATGAAACTGCAATGATACATGATTTTTATTGATATTCAAGTTTTTTGGATAGGACATGTTCTATTGTCAGGGAGATTGATTTATTTTGATGCAAGTAGTTATGCTCACATCATTGGAATATTAAACTAAAAGTAAAGTTTCTGTCATTCAGTTTTCTTTCCAGAACGTTACCTTTCATGCCGGTGAATAAACCTGTGTGTATTCACTGACATAATCTTTGCACTTAGGAAGATATGACTTTCTTTTGTTGGGCATGGGGGAGGTTATGTTTTCCAATAAGTTTACTACCATACAGACTTTTTATGCTGTATGTCTCTGCAATGCCATTTAAGTGCATGATACGTTAATTTTACTCTTTAAAAAAGGACAAATTTTTTTAATGGACCAAGTTTAAAACCATTGCAAAGGACAAATTGAATGTAGCTTAAATGATTCTTTCTGTCTTTGATAGGGTGGGAAACATTGTTGGAAAAGGAGAAAATACTGGCTTACAACATGTTGTCCTTTTCCCACAATGTTTTCAAAAGCTGTCTCTTTAAAGGTCATTAACACTTTGTGTGGTAAAGGGTTAGAAGCCAGTGGCGCGATACAAGGCCATCATGGCCCTGTTGTGTTATGGAAACTATGGTTCTTATATTTTCATTGTTACCTATTTAGATTTATGTTAGGTTGACTGTATGGCATCATGAAACAAGTAAATAGTAGGAAGCATCATGTCATGATTATATGAAACAAGGCTACGTATAAATGTTTGAAATAGATACTTGCATTTTGTGTGTAACCATGTACCAGTTCTTTTCTTTTTCGTTATTATATTTTTTTGTATAGGTCAATTTATTGTCTTTGACAGGGCAATTTTGTTAGTGCTCAGATTATCTTGCTCTTACAGATGTATACCTTATGTTGTATTGTTTTCTGCATGCATAGCTTCATGGCTATGTATTCACAGACTCGTTTTTTTGTGTTTTAGTAATTCATCTTTAATTCAAAATTTACTTTTCTCAAATTTTTGTTTGGTATTGTACACATTCAACAAACAGAATGTCTATTGTTATTTCAGCTGGCGAGTTATAATTAACCTTGTGTGATGGAATTTACGGAAAATCAAATAGATCACTACATAATCACCACATAATTCAAATTTGCAACTGCATAAAATGTTTGTATTTCCTGTCAGTGTGTAACCAGGTATAAAACTATACTGTGAATCCTATTACTAGTAAACCAATGCAAAGAAATGATTTAGAATCTATTGCTACATTCACACTGTCAAACTTCAGGCAGACAGCAGTTATTTTAAAAATTCTAGGGGGAAGGGGTCCAGACAACCCCAAGGGGACAGGCAAAATGTTAGGATTATTGAGATGTTTGAAATCCAAAATGTCCATGAAATCAAACTTCATTCCTTCAACGATTTTCAATTCAATTGTAATTCTCTGATTAGAAGAACCCATTTTTATATCTTTTTCATAATCTCTTAAGGACATCATATTGAGAAGATGTTTTCTGTGAACACAAGTGTTTTGAAAATAAATTTATGAGCTCTTGTTCGAATTAGAAATTAAGTCTTTTTTACCCCTTGCATTTTGTATGTGTTTTAGGAAATGTCAATGGTATTATTTTTTATAAAGTAGTAAAATCTGCCATTTTAAATTCTCCCCCAATACTAATGGCCATTCAAGGAAGTACAAGTACTATTAATTTTTGTAATGAGATAGCAGCAACTTGGTAGGAAAGAAGGAATAGGAACAAAGTAGGAAAATAGTGCCAGCGCTTTCCAGAAAATTTCAAAATTTACATCAATATAAGTTCTAAGGACACCAGTGTCACACTGAAATATCGTTTAATATGGCACCATGCAATATATTTACTTGTAACCATACATAAACAATGTTGTATTTGTACAGTGTCATGGAAATGCTTATTTTTGTGACATGAAAAATGAGCCACAATATTTCATGGATGGTAATCAATGTTACAAACAATTTACGGAGAGGGAAAAAGGGGAAAGGAAATATGTTAGTAAGGGCAAAATATTGTTAAGAAACAAAATAATAATCTAAGAACAGGCTGTGGAAATTGTCAAAAATCCTTAACCCAGTTATAGTACATCGTTGCTCTTGATATGTGCTAGGTCGATTTCTGATTTATAGAAGTTCAATTAACCTATATATTGAGGTAGAAAGAAATAATTGCGGGAAAATTATTAAACAATTGCTTGCAATCAGCATCTGGACTGTTTCCAATACAAATTTTTGCCTTTATACTTATTCCATCATAAAGTGTGAGACAGATTTAATGCATCAATTTTTAAATGTTTTTAATATGGACAAAGCTGAAATTTTGATGTCAGGTATTGCCTTCTTCATTCAACCTGACCCTGGTCAACATCATTTACATGAAGTACATGAAGTAGAACTCTGTTTTTACCTACGGCATCGCACACTGCTACCTTTGGCATATGTGCAGAATGGTCACGGAAATATTTTGTATGGTATTCGTCAAGTAAACTGCTTACCTGTACCTTCCCATATATGTATAACTTCTGAGTAATAGATGGATTTCTATCTATATGCCTACTTATATTCAGCATGAAGGTCAAGACCAGGTTAAATGAACTAGGTTATAACAAGTTTCGATGTAAAAGCTTACCCGATTGAAACTGTATTATTTCAGTTACCACAGAATCGGCAGATGTCCCAAAGCATGCCAGGTACACCAGCAGATCAGGGTGCACAGTCCCAGCCCCAAATAGCAGACCTGGAGAAGAGAAAACTGGTACAACAACAACTTGCGTTGCTGCTTCTCGCCCGCAAGTGTCGGAGGCGGGAACAGAACAACAGGGAGGCCTGCACCCTGCCTCATTCTAGAACCAAGAAAAACAAGATGAATAACATTGCAAGCTGTAATGAAGGCAATACTTGTCAAGGTAATTTTGTTTACACGTTTGAAACACATATATGACTCTCTATTTCCATGCGGTAGATGGACACATTATGAGAGAGAGTACTAGTAACTGCTATTTTCCACACTCTGTTTTGACATGCATTTTAAAAAAAAAATGTTTTTCATTCTCTGATCTGAATTTCTCCACTGTTTGTTTAAAATTGCCAAAATTCATTGTAATGAAGAATGCTCAGAAAGAAAAGCTTAGTTGCCAACTTGGCAAATTAACTATTTCCGGTACCATAGGCAGGGGTAGGTTTTTGTGGATGCATTTATCAAGATCAGGCTGCACAGAACGGGCAGTCTGGTCTTTGATCTATACCTCTGCTTGTTCAGTCCAGCCTCTTAATATATTTTTAGTCCCCTACTGGCGAAGCCGAAGGGGACTTTAGGTTTGCACTTTGTCCATCCAACTGTCTGTCCGTTCTTCCGTCTGTCTGTCTGTACGGCAAATCAGTTTTCCGGACTTTTTTCTAAACGCTGGCAGATATTGAGCTGATTTTTGGTGTGTAAGTCAACCACCATGAGTTAAAGATCAAGTTAAAGATCAAGGTAAAGTTTCACTGTCCACTGATTTTTGACGAAATTACGGGCCATGGACTTAAAAATTTTCAAGGAAAAAACAGTTTTCCGGACTTTTTTTCTAAACGCTGGTAGATATTGAGCTCATTTTTGGTGTGCAAGTCAACAACCATGAGTTACAGATCAAGTTCGAGTTTCGTTGTGGTCCACTGATTTTTAACGAAATTACAGGCCTTGAACTTTGAAAATTTCACAGAAAAAAAGTTTTCCGGACTCTTTTTCTTAATGCTGGTAGATATTGAGCTGCTTTTTGGCGTGCAAGTCAATAACCATTAGTTACAGATCATGTTTGAGTTTTGCTCTGGTATACTGATTTTTTTACAATATTACGGGTCTTTGACTTAGAAATTTTCACGGAAAAAACAGTTTTCCGGACGTTTTTTCTAAACGATGGCAGATATTGAGCTGACTTTTGGTGTGTAAGTCAACCACTGTGAGTTACAGATCAAGTTCGAGTTTCGTTACGGTCCACTGATTTTCGACGAAAAAACAGTTTTCCTGACTTTTTTCCTAAACGCTGGTAGATATTGAGCTCATTTTTGGTGTGAAAGTAAACTACCATGAGTTACAGATCAGGTTCGAGTTTCGTTCCGGTCCACTGATTTTTGACGAAATTACGGGCTTTGGACTAAGAATTTTTCACTGTAAAAACAGTTTTCCATGCTTTTTTTCTAAACGCTGGCAGATATTGAGCTGATTTTTGTAGTGTAAGTCAACCACTTTGAGTAACATTTCAAGTTTGAGTTTAATTCCTGTCCACTGATTTTTGACAAATTACAAGCCTTGGACTTGGAAATTTTCACCCAAAAAAAAAAATTCCGAATTTTTTTTCTAAACGCTGGCATATATTGAGCTGATTTTCGGTGTTGAAGTCAACCACCATGAGTTACATATCAAGTTTGAGTTATGTTCTTGTCCACTGATTTTTTAGCTCACCTGAGCACAACGTGCTCAAGGGGAGCTTTTAGGGGCATGCTGTGTCCGTCGTCCGTCGTCCGTCGTGCGGCATCAACAATTCTTTAAACATCTTCTCCTCCTAAACCACTTGGCCGATTTGGACTAAACTTGGCTGGAATGTTCCTTGGGAGGTCCTCTTTAAAAACTGTTCACAAAATTTGATTTCATCAAAAACTCTGGTTGCCATGGCAACCAAATGGAATTTTTCAAGAAATTCTTTAAAAATCTTCTCCTCTGAAACCGCTGGTCATATTTTGAAATAATTTCAGATATGTTCCTTGGGTGACCCTTTTCAAAAATTATTCATGAAATTTTGATCCGTCGAAAAACATGGCCGTGGTGGAAGGGGGGGGGGCTCTTGGCGTCCATTGGTGTCAACAATTCTATAAAAATCTTTTCCTCTGAAACCGTTGGTCAGATTTTGAAATGATTTCACAGATATGTTCTTTGGGTGACCCTTTTCAAAAATTGTTCGCGAAATTTTGTTCCGTCCAAAAACATGGCCGTTGTGGAGGGGGGGGGGGCCTGGGCGTCCAGCGGTGTCAACAATTCTTTAAACATCTTCTCCTCCTACACCGCTTGGCCGATTTGGACCAAACTTGGCTGGAATGTTCCTTGGGAGGTCCTCTGTAAAAACTGTTTACAAAATTTGATTTCATCAAAAACTCTGGTTGCCATGGCAACCAAATGGAATTTTTCAAGAAATTCTTTAAAAATCTTCTCCTCTGAAACCGCTGGTCAGATTTTGAAATAATTTCACAGATATGTTCCTTGGGTGACCCTTTTCAAAAACTGTTCGCGAAATTTTGATCCGTCAAAAAACATGGCTGTGGTGGAAGGGGGGGGGCTCTTAGCGTCCATCGGTGTCAACAATTCTATAAAAATCTTTTCCTCTGAAACCGTTGGTCAGATTTTGAAATGATTTCACAGATATGTTCTTTGGGTGACCCTTTTCAAAAATTGTTCGCGAAATTTTGATCCGTCGAAAAACATGGCCGTTGTGGAGGGGGGGGGGGCTCTTGGCGTCCAGCGGTGTCAACTATTCTTTAAACATCTTCTCCTACACCGCTTGGCCGATTTGGACCAAACTTGGCTGGAATGTTCCTTGGGAGGTCCTCTGTAAAAACTGTTCACAAAATTTGATTTCATCAAAAACTCTGGTTGCCATGGCAACCAAATGGAATTTTTCAAGAAATTCTTTAAAAATCTTCTCCTCTGAAACCGCCGGTCAGATTTTGAAATAATTTCACAGATATGTTCCTTGGGTGACCCCTTTCAAAAACTGTTCGCGAAATTTTGATCCGTCAAAAAACATGGCTGTGGTGGAAGGGGGGGCTCTTGGCGTCCATTGGTGTCAACAATTCTATAAAAATCTTCTCCTCTGAAACCGCTGGTCAGATTTTGAAATAATTTCACAGAAATGTTCCTTGGGTGACCCTTTTCAAACAGTGTTCACGAAATTTTGATCCGTTAAAAAACATGGCTGTTGTGGAGGGGGGGGCTCTTGGCGTCCAGCGGTGTCAACAATTCTTTAAACATCTTCTCCTCCTAAATCGCTCGGCCGATTTGGACCAAACTTGGCTGGAATGTTCATTTGGACGTCCCCTTTGAAAATTGTTCACAGAATTTGATTCATCAAAAACTCTGGTTGCCATGGCAACCAAATGGAATTTTCCAAGAAATTCTTTGATAATCTTCTCCTCTGAAACCACTGGTCAGATTTTGAAATAATTTCATGGATATGTTCCTTGGGTAACCCTTTTTATAGTTTGTTTGTGTAATTTTGATACGTCAAAAAACATGGCCTGGGTGGGGATGGGCATCTTTGCACTGTATGGACTTAAAGAAATTCTTTGAAATTCTTCTTCTCCTAAACCACTTGTCAGATTTTGAAATAATTTCACAGAAATGTTCCTTAGGTGCCCCTTTTGAAAATTTATTTGCGAAATTTTGATCTGTTAAGAAACATGGCCGTGGTGGGTGGAAGCTATTTGTTCTCTGAGGACATGACGAAATTCTTAAAAATTTTGTCTTATCTGAAACCACTATTCAGATTTTGAAGTTATTTCACAGAAATGATCCTTATATTATACCCCTTATTTAGCTTAGCTGTTTTCAAAGAAAACATCGAGGTATTGACATAGCCCTGTTGGCGTCATCTGCGTTGTTGTTGTTTTGCAAAAACTTAGACATTTTGTTATATCTCGGCTTCCACTCGACACATGTACTTAAAACTCGGAATAATTGTTCACTAGTAAAAAGCAACCCATACAACAAGGGCAGTTAACTCCAAAATTGTTTTGTGCAAATTATGCCCCTTTTGCGATTTGGAATTTTATTTTACTATCCAGCAAGGTTCCAACAGCCAATCATTGGCACTCTCATGAGGTGCTCTTGTTCAACTTAATATTTTTAGCCACTATCGGGCATGTGCTCTTGTTCAAGATAAGGTCTTTGGGTGACCTATCCTAAAATTTATTTGCAGAATTCTGATTCGTCAAAAACATGGCTGTGGTGATGATTGTAGGGGTGGTGACAGATTTTGAAATGATTTTTACAGGTGACCTTTTTATAATTGCTTGGCAAAATACTGATTTTGTTTCCAAAATTTCAATACTTTAAAAAAAGTTGGTTATGGTCCTCTCAAAAATTCAGGTGAGCGATCCAGGGCCATCTTGGCCCTCTTGTTTAAGAAATTACTGGCCTTGGACTTAGAGTTTCACAAACTATACCTGCCAGCGATCTATATGGCCGATAGGGGACTTAGTATTGCTATGCAAAACTATTAGAATGCTTGTTAGTCCCCAACCGGCAAAGCAGAAGGGGACTATGTTTGCACTCCGTCCGTCCATCTGTCAGTCTGTCTGTCCATCATTTCGGCAAATCAGTTTTCCGGACTTTTTTTCTAAACGCTGGCAGATATTGAGCTGATTTTTGGAGTGTAAGTCAACCACCATGAGTTACAGATTAAGTTCGAGTTTCGTTCCGGTCCACTGATTTTTGACAAAATTACGGGCCTTGGACTTGCAAATTTTCACCCCAAAAAACAGTTTTCCGGACTTTTTTTCTAAACTCTAGTAGATATTGTGCTCATTTTTGGTGTGCAAGTCAACAACCATGAGTTACAGATCAAGTTCGAGTTTCATTATGGTCCGCTGAATTTTGACGAAATTACGGACCTTGGACTTAGAAAAATTCACAGAAAAAAAGTTTTACGTTTTTTTTTTTTTCGTAAACGCTGGCAGATAGTGAGCTGATTTTTGGTGTGCAAGTCATCCACCATGAGTTACAGGACAAGTTTGAGTTTCATGATGGTCCACTGTTTTTTGGACAAAATTACGGGCCTTGGAAATTTTCACAGAAAAAAAAGTTTTCCAGACTTTTTTTCTAAATGCTGGTAGATATTAAGCTGCTTTTTGGTGTGCAAGTCAATAACCATGATTTACAGATCAAGTTTGAGTTTTGTTCCAGTCCACTGATTTTTGACAAAATTACTGGCCCTTACCGACTTAGAAATTTTCACGGAAAAAGAGTTTTCAGGACCCTTTTTTTTTAACGATGACAGATATTGAGCTGATTTTTGGTGTGTAAGTCAACAACCGTGAGGTACAGGTAATGTTTGAGTTTTGTTGCAGTCCACTGATTTTTGACGAAATTACGGGCCTTGGACTTAAAAATTTTCAAGGAAAAAACAGTTTTCCAGACTTTTTTTCTTAACGCTGGTAGATATTGAGCTCATTTTTGGTGTGTAAGTAAACCACCATGAGTTACAGACCAAATTCGAGTTTCGTTGTGGTCCACTGATATTTGACGAAATTACGGGCTTTGGACTTAGAATTTTTCTCTGAAAAAATAGTTTTCCGGACTTTTTTTCTAAACCCTGGCAGATATTGAGCTGATTTTTGTAGTGTAAGTCAACCACTGTGAGTTACATATCAAGTTTGAGTTTCATCGTTGTCCACTGATTTTGGACAAATTACGGGCCTTGTACTTGCAAATTTTCACCCAAAAAAACAGTTTTCCAGGCTTTTTTTTTAAACGCTGGCAGATATTTAGCTGATTTTCAGTGTGTAAGTCAACCATCATGAGTTACAGATCAAGTTCGAGTTTCGTTGTGGTCCACTGATATTTGACAAAATTACAGGCCTTGGGCTTGCAAATTTTCACCCAAAAAAAGTTTTCCAGACTTTTTTTCTAAACGCTGGCAGATATTGAGCTGACTTTCTGTGTGTGAGTCAACCACCATGAGTTACAGATCAAGTTCGAGTTTCGCTCTGGTCCACTGATTTTTTAAGAAATTACTGGCCTTGGACTTAGAATATTTTACAGAAAAAAAAAGTTTTCCCCGACTCTTTTACTTACAATGCACATGTTTGGTATGTAGGTACCTGTCATTGATACCGATCTTCTGTGGGTTATATGTCCAAGGTCAAGGTAAAAATTTTTCACCTTTATCATGAACACTTTTCAGTCATTTTTCTGTATATTTTAAGTACTTAAGTTATAACACTTATACGTGGTAGGCTGGTACCTCCCATTGGTACACACCTGCTGATGATAAGCTTGAGGTCATCTCACAAGGTAAAGGTCATATTTCTGAAAGTTTGCTTTTACGGGGGCATTTGTGTTTCACAAACACATCTTGTCTTAGTAAAACTTTTTCAATGAATTTACTTTAATGAGGAAAATGCTTATACACCTGGTTTTCATTAAAGCATTGCATACAAAGATAGACACGATGCTTATAATTCTGAAAGGGGGTCAAATATGTTCTTTCTCCTCCACAGAGTTTCACAAACTATACCTGCCAGCGATATATACGGCTGGTACGGGACTCGGTATTGCTATGCAATACTATCAGAATGCTTGTTTTCTCTGAGTTTCAGTGGACGGTACTCTCAGCTTTCGGAAGAGGTTGAGTTAATGTATTTTAATGTAGAACAGTTTAGTACTGACTACAGCTAACAATGGTGTTTGTAGAAGTAGTTACATGTACTTATAGAAAAGTGACTGATATACTTTTGAAAATGTATATAAACCCATTTAAATAAACTAGTCTCAAACCAATGTATCTGTATATTACAGTGGCCCACTGTGCATCATCAAGGCAGATCATAATCCACTGGAAGAACTGTACTGGTCAAGATTGTCCAGTATGCCTGCCTTTAAAATATGCATCAGATAGAAGCTTTAAATATTGTCCGTTTTACTAATAGACCGTCTTAGTGCTCCAGATTTGTTTTCAAAAGTCCGAGCCCCGGTAGCTCAGTTGGTAGCATGCAGCAGGACTTGATAACACGGAGTCCAGGGTTCGATCCCTGGCTCGGCCAATTCATTTCTGAGGATTGATGATAGTCACTGCATCAGGATTCATTTCTCTCCCACCACTGACCATTGATTCATCGATGATTATAGGAGAAAGCAGCCAGTCGCTTGGAAAGAAAATTGTGTGAAGTACTGGTAAAGGAGACTTCAGGAACGCATGGATAGGTGCACTGGCCACCTCAATATAACTGAAATAATGTTGAAAACAGCACCAAACACCATATTATTAGTACTATCATGAAAAGAAGTTTGATCATTTAAAAGGTCAAACAAATCAGGGCGAACAAGCCCAGAGAGGAAAAAACTCATTCCTATGCACCCTAGGTTGTGCAAAGAAAACTACAGTAAATGTCCTTGTAATATGGGATTGTTGCATTTAAGGTTAACACTAACATGACGTGGAAGTGTGTTCTGCAGCAAATGTTAAAAATTTCCTGTTTCCTAATCCTTAGCTCAGCCCAGCACGGGTGAAATCTAGGAAACCCTCGAATAAATGAGCTGCCACCCTGAATTGACTGAAATAATGTTCAAAGAGGCTTAAACACCTTTCAATTTAAAAATCATAGAGTGGCCTTCATCACAATTTTGTTAATGATGACAGAAGTTATCAATATTACATTGCACACAAAATGCTGTCAGATCTTGATCTACCCTGAATACCACGTCAAGGTATCTAGAACAAAAAGGCACAACTTTTTAGCAATTTAATGTCAAATACAAATTTGATATCACTTGTATTCAGCACTCTTAGAGGGTGTAATTCTAGACTCACATTTTAGGTGGGTAAGTCTTAGTGTTTTCATATCATTTTTCAAATTTTTCAGACAATCCAATGGCAAACCCAACATCCAGTATTGGAATGGCAGGAATGGGCAATATTCCATTTGTTGTAAATACAGAGCTGAACATCAGACAGCCCAACGTTGGCTCTTCGAACACGCAACAGATACCTGGCAACGTCCAAGTTCCACACCCACTAACAACACAACCGCTGGTAAGTTTTGTTTAAGTTTTTGGATTAGAGACATTTGCTTACTTTTGAAGTACCATACATGTATTTTTATTTACTCATTCAGATACTCCTGTCATTTGGGTATGAAATTAATCCATTTTAAAATTAATCCTGTTACAGGCAGTAATTTCAGACTGCTACGTCATGGAAGTGATGTAAATGAAATTTTATGCTAAGAATAAATACTTGAAATTAGAGAACATGGCTCTTAAGTGACATTGAAAACATTGTTCGTATAAAGAGCAACCACAGTCACTATCTCTCTCAAAATGTTTACAAAAAAGTGTCGATCAGCTTAACTGTTACCACATGTTAAGACTTTTCTGTGGAAAATATTGAAACGTCTTTGTCATTGTTGAGAATCTGCTTGAGTTTACTCTTTACCAAACTACAAAATTTTATGTGACCCAAAAACTACAAATTTGCCAGAGGAAAACAGAAAATATCGTTGCAAAAAAGAGAAAATGCTGGATACTCTATTGAAATTATTGTCTTGTCAAAATAATCTTTGTCAGAGTTATTGATATTTGGTATAAATGAGACATGGTTAGACCCAGTAGTATTGTGCAACTTTTATGAATGGTGGGGGCCAGGCTTATTTTCTCCGTGAAATTTTATTGCAATAAAGATTTCTTAGTTTAATGACTTTCAATTACATGTTAAACAAATGTATTGAGCAGCTGATCGATACTTATTGATGGCCTTCTTGTTTTGTCTTGCTTTTTTCCTTTGTTTCCACAATATTTTTCAAAAGCATGCTACCTCAGATCTATGTAAACACAGGATTGTTTGGTACATGTATAGGGTTTAGAGGTTGTAAACATGGGATAGAAGAAAGGAATTTCCCAGAAGCATAATGTCTGCAGCTGTTGATCAGTTTTACTTAAATATGCAAAGTCAACTGCAAGAAATATTGAAAATATGTCAATTTATATTTAGAATGATCTGATTGGTGTAGGAATGGACAAGCAGATCAAACATGAGAGTGCCATGGACGTCAACACTCAGCCCCAGTCTCTCAGTGAGGTCCATTCCACAGAGACGTCCTCTGCCCCGGGACCCACTGCCTGTACAGTGTCCATCGTAACCCCTACGTCATCTACCACATCTAGCATGAGTACATTAGCAGGGAATGCTATTGACATCAAACCCGAGATTGAAACTGAAAATAAAACAGAGGTAAGAATTTGTTTTTATTTTTTTATGGTAAGCCATTTTTTTTTTCAGCTTATTTGAGCACAAAGTGCTCAAGATGAACTTTACTGATCCTGCCGTGTCCATTATCTGTCATGCGGTCGTCAAGGCTTCAAAACTATGAGGGGTGATCAGAAAGAACGTGGACCAGGGCCTGTATCAGAATATTGTTAAAAAAAAAAAAAAGAGTTGTAATGATTAGTTTTTGAGAGTAAACTTCTGTAATTTCTACACACTTATTCATTCTTGATTCCTATGTGCGAAAACGTGCGTGAGCATGTCACATGACATAACTCTCAAGGAGCCAGTCATAGTTAGAGGATTAGTTCCTCTCTGCTCTTGTTGTGCGTACCACATAGAGAATCTTTCGGAACAGGAACTTGCCAGAGATCACAAGGGGTCAGGAGAGTTGTCTTGTGTTGCTATGTTTAGTTTTTGCAAAGTTTCCTGTACAAGTGTGGCTTTGTGAGCAAAGGCGTTTTGAAAGGGTAAAGTGACATCACTCCAAGGGACTTCTGACTGTTTCTTCGTACGGTGTTTGTGAAATTTTTGTGAATAATGTGGGCATAAAATTCAGCATTGACTATAGAATGTATAGATATATTTTATGATTAAGTAGAAAAAAAGGAGGAAAAAAAGGAGAATAGCAAAACATGATTCACATACCTTTACCAAGTGACTTAAAAAGTTCGGCTTAAACAACGAAAGGCGATGTAAGATGCATCTTTACACTGCTTTGTTGCATAGATTCAACATCATTAAAGTGTGCCAATGTTTCATCGTATGTTACAATATGATTAGTAAAGTTTGACCCCTGCACCTTAATGTTTCTGAAATTTCTTAAAAGATGTTGACCCTAACCCCATTGGCTTGGGTGTCAAAAGTCAAGGTACCCACATTGTGCAAACACTCAAGATTGTCAAAATCAGTCAAAATCTCCTTGGGACTTTTGTATGAAATGCTAAATGTGTCAGCTTTTATCCTGACATTATCTCAGCAATCTTTGTTTTAAAAGCTGCTCTACATCCGTGATGATTTGTCTGTGACTAATGGGTTTTTTTTTTCAAGATTTGTCTTTGACTAATGTTGATGGACTGCCAGATTAATGGTCATCTTTAACAGTATCTCACCCATTCTACATTAGTCTGATCCATTTACGGATATCAGATCTCTTGAGTGCAGAGTCCCTTCAACCTTTTTTCCAAATCTGTTTTAATATCTGATAAATACTTCCCGAGTTCGAAGTAAAACTTTATGATTACTCTCGGCTCAAATAAAACATTGTCCGACATTTTGGCCTTTAATGCAGTATATGACTTCATTGAAATGACGTCACACTTTACCTACATGAATATGATGACATTTGAAAGCTTAAGTCGGTAACCAGATAATTAATGCTCATCTGTACAATTTTTCATAATCCTACAAGAAATAGTAGAAGTCAAAATAATGAGGTGGTCCACATTCTTTATTATCACCCCACGTAACATTGTATGCACTCAAGAAGCCACATTTACAGTACAATACTCACGAATTTGGTCAAAATATTTGTCATAATAATACCTGGGACGAGTTGAAAATTAGGTCATGTTGGATCTAAAAGTAGGTCATTTGAACAAAATTTAGGAAGACTTCTAGAGGCCACATTTTCAGTCCGATGCTCATAAAAAATTGGTCAGAATGTTTGCCTCGATAGTATCTCGCTTAATTAAGTCAGAATCTTTGTGTTAGTGACATGTTAGACAGGTTTTTAATTGGGCCATATCATTACAAAAAGTATGCCAAAGGCCAGCGGGCTAATGTCATGGCCCGATGTAAGCGTCCGTCTGTCCGTCAATCTGTGTGTGCGTGCATCCATCCGTTCATCCGTGCATGTGTTAACTTTTATTTCAAACATCTTCTCTGAAACTGAACATCCAAATTTGATGAAACTTCACAGAAATTCTCCGGCCATGGTCCTCTTCAGAATTCCGTGAAAAAATTTGATTCCTTCAAAAACTTTGGTTGCCGTGGCAACAAAAGCGAAAAATATTGAAAAACTTCGAAAATCTTTTTGTCTGAAACCATACAGCCCAGGGCTACCAAATTTGGTATGTAGCTTTATCTAAGAAGTTTTTTTCATATTATAGCCCTGGGGTCAAAATTAGCCCCGTGCCAGGGATCACAAGTTTAGCATGGGCTTTTATATAGTGACTTTAATTTAAATAGTAATCAAGGGAAATAACTCCTGCTATAAGAGATAAAGTTTGCTGCTATTTACCTGCCTTGATTATCAAACTGCAATGAAACATGATTGATGTTTCCGTTCAAGTTTTTGGGATAGGACATGTTCTGTTGTCAGGGAGAGTGATTTATTTTGATGCTAGTAGTTATGCTTAGATCAGTGGAATATTTAACTTAAAGTAAAGTTTCTGTCATTCAGTTTTCTTTCCAGAATGTTACCTTTCATGCCTCATTTAAGCTTGTCAGCCTTATACCAGACAACCAAACCAAGTCAACAGTTACCTTGTGTGCAATCTAAAGGCCACATTTTGAGACAGATACTCATCAAACTTAGAGTGATTTTCTTCATAATATCTCAGACTTGTTTGAAATTGGACCATGTCAGATCAAAAAGTAGGTCATTTGGTGTGTCTAAGAAAAACATTTGTGCACTGTAGTAGCCACATTTTCAGTATTATAATTACGATATCTTGGACAATTCAGAAATTAGGCCATGTCATTTCAACAATAGGTTACAGGGCCTAATCTTTAAAAGAAAAACTTTGTGTACATTCTAGAAGCCGCATTTGCAGCCCAATACTTATGAACCTTATTTGGAATGTTTGTCTTGATAATATATTTGACAAATTTGATATTGGATTAGGTAAGGTCAAAAAACAGGTCACTGAGACAAATCTTTGAAAACCTTGCGTGCACTTTAGAGGCCACAATTACCATATTTTTCGGACAATAAGCGGCTGCACTGAATAGGCCGCAGCCATTCATTTTAACCATTTTAAAAATAAAGAAAAATCATAAGGCCGCACTAGCACATAAACCGCGGCCGATATGCTTGGTAAATAAAAATTGTCATCCATCTATAGATACATGAACAGGCGCTAATTGTAGCCTTTGTTTACAAACACTGGGTCAGTTCAAAACATTCAAATAGGGAATACAAGGGATGTAGCAGTTACTCATTAGTAAATTTACGTCTTTCACATCAATTAGTGCTGTGGTGTAGTGGTCACTTTTACCATCTGTGCGAATCAAGTTCAAGTCTAGAGATCATTTTTTTTTTTTCTTTGTCAAGATTTTATTTGTTTTTAAGGTAAGTCAGATATTAGAAAACCCTTGTGTACACTCCAGAGGCCACAATTTCAGTCCAATGTTCTTGAGACTTGGCCAGAATGTTTATCATGATGATAACTTGGATGAGTTTGAAAATAGGTCATATCAGGTCAAAAACTAGGTCACTTGGTGAAATCTTAGAAAAAAAACTTGTGTATGCTCTAGAGGCTACATTTTCTGTTCAATAATCTTGAAATTTGGTCAGAATGTATGTCTTGATAATATCTCGGACAAGTTTAAAATTGGTTCATGTCAGTTAAAAATCTAGGTCACTAGGTCAAATTTTAGAAAATGTTGAGGCCACAATTTCAGTCCAATACTCTTGAAAGTTGGGCATAATGTTTGTCTCGATGATATCTCAGACGAGTTGAAAAAATGGGCCGTGTTGGGTCAAAAACTAGGTCACTAGGTCAAATTTTAGAAAAATGTTGAGGCCACATTTTCAGTCCAATACTCTTGAAAGGTGGGCATTATGTTTGTCTCGATGATATCTCAGACGAGTTGAAAAAATGGGCCGTGTTGGGTTAAAAATAGGTCACTAGGTCAAATTTTAGAAAAATGTTGAGGCCACATTTTCAGTCCAATACTCTTGAAAGTTGGGCATAATGTTTGTCTCGATGATATCTCAGACGAGTTGAAAAAATGGGCAATGTTGGGTCAAAAACTAAGTCACCTGGTCAAATCTTCAAAAAAAAGGTGAACGCTCTAGAGGCCAAATGTTCAGTCCAATACTCTTAAAAGTTGGTCAGAATGCTTGTCTTCATGACATCCCAGTCGAGTTGGAAAATGGGCCCTGATGGGTCAAAAAACTAGGTCACCAGGTCAAATCTTAGAAAAACATTGTGTGAGCTCCAATAGCAACATTTTCTGTCCAACACTCTTGAAAGTTGGTGAAAATGTTTGTCTTGATATTATCGAAGGTGAGTTCGAAAATGGAACATGTAGGGTCAAAAAACTAGGTCACGAGGTCAAACCTTAGAAAAACCTTGTGTACACTCCAGGGGCCATATTTTCAGTCCAATGCTCTTGTAAGTTGGTCAGAATGTTTTTCATGATGATAGCTTGGATGAGTTTGAAAATGGGTCATGTTAGGTTAAAAGCTAGGTCACTGGGTGAAATATTAAAAAAAAAAAAACGTTGTGTATGCATTAGAGGTCACATTTTCAGTCCAATAATCTTGAAATTAGGTCAGAATTTTTGTCTTGATAATATCTTGGACTAGTATGAAAATGGGTCATGTTTGGTAAAAAACCTGGTGACTCGGTCAAATCTTGGAAAAACCTTTTGTACACACTAGAGGTTATATTTTCAGTCCAATTTTCTTTAAGCTTGGCCAGAATGTTTGTCTTGATAATATCTTGCATGAGTTCAAAAATGGGCCACGTGTAATCAAAAACTAGGTCACCAGGTATAATCTTTGAAAAGCTTTGTGTACGCTCTAGAGGCCACATTTTCGGTCCAATAATCTTGAAATTCACTTAGAATGTTTGTGGTGATAATATCTCAGACTAGTGTGAATATGGGTCATGTTGGATGAAAATCCAGGTCACTAGGTCAAATTTTTGAAAAACCTTTTGTACACCCTACAGGCCACATTTTCTCTCAAATACTCATGAAAGTTTGTAAGAATGTATGTCTGGATAATTTCTACATGTCAGGTAGGCCGCTGAGACAAATTCTAGAAAAGTTTGTGTGCACCCTAGAGGCCATATTTGTAAGTCCAGTACTATTGAGTGTTTGTCAGAATGTTTGTCTTAATATCTCCGAAGAGATTGGAAATGGGTCATGTTTGATCAAGAGGCTCTGGTGAGTGACTTCAGGGCCATCATGACCCTCTTGTCTAGTGATGGCACAGTGAATATTAGTACGTGTAATTAATGGCCGTCTTCATATCGAATTGATATCAAACGAGATTGCTTTCTTTTGATTCTTTTGATTAGATTCTATTGAAATTTTGGGAAAACGGACAAAGACATTTCTTGTAAAGAAATCGATGCTAGAAATAGCATTTCAGAATATCATGAAGGTTATTGATACACGTTGCTTTACATTTTTAATATGACTAAAACTACAAATTGTGACTACTATTTTTCCACTAAAACATGCTTTTCCTCTCAGGGAAGAGAGTTAGGAACTTAATCTTGTCACCAGCTGGACTGAACAGGATTGAAATTGAAGCATCCATACAAAGGAACAGATAGAAGACCAAAGCTTAGAAAATATTGTCGAAAGATTAGAATATTGTCGAAAAGTGAGCATTGCTCTTAGAAGCTTCCTCCAACGCTGTTTACAAAAAGGGGTGGAAGCAGAATTTAAAGAAAAGAAAAAAGGCTAATGTCTTATGTAATGGATGGAATTTAAAGTAGCGGAATTGTTGTCAAGATCATAATGCTCATAAGATTATTTAATTTTTCAGATCAGTATACTGTGTTTCTATTTATCTTTCAGGTGTGTAAGGAGGAGAAAGAATCTGGGCGTTTGCAAGTTCCACTGCATCAGGTTTCACAGAGAGTAGTGAATTACACCGGACTGTCTGTGAGCACATGTAAGAAGCTAAACCAGGCATCCTCCTCATCTCATCCCAAACCAAAGAAATGCAAGCGAGATCAGTATACCCTGGAAAGCTTGGACAGGGACTTAATCCGCAGGACTGTTTATAACATTCTAGCAAATGGGAAAACCATTCCAACCGCAAAGTCGATACAGAAAGCTTTACAGCATAGCATGGATTTCCCAAGCGGTTTAACCTACTTACGTAGACTTTTGAAAGAACTGGGATTTACTTGGAGGAAATGCGGATCAAACAGACGTCTACTTATGGAAAGAACTGATATAGTTGTTGCAAGGATTAACTTCCTCCGGAAAATTAAAGAGTACAGAGATTCTGGTAGGCCTATTGTCTATACTTTTGTCCATTCCACACACAGCGCTCGAAAATATTGGCAGTCAGACAGTGCAACCCTGTCAGTGCCATTTACCCATGGTGAGTATCTTATAGTTATTCATGCTGGATCCTCGGAGGGATTTCTAAAAGGTGCCGGTCTTGTTTTCACAGCCAAATGCTCAACAGGTGACTACCATTCGGAGATGATCGGCCAATACTTCACAAAATGGCTGAACGAGAAACTGATACCGAATTTGCCAAAAAATGCAGTGTTGGTGGTAGACAATGCGCCATACCATAATATCCAGCATGACAGATTTCCCACGCAATACACCACAAAAGCGGACATGCAGGCTTGGCTGGAAAGACATAACATCCCTTTTGCAGAAAATATGTTAAAACCGGAACTTCTTGAACTTTGCAAAAGACACACGCCTGCACCGAAGTACCAACTTGAGTCTACTTTGGAACAGTTTGGCCACACCTGTCTTCGTCTACCCCAGTATCATGCGGAACTCAACGCGATTGAAATGGTGTGGGGAATTATCAAACGTCGGATAGCTGCTTCGAACCGAACATTCAAGTTGAAGGATGTCATGACGTTGACCCAGGAGGCAATTGATAGCGTAACTCCATCTGAGTGGGAGAGCTGCTTCAGACATGTTTATGAGGCAGAAGAAAGATTCAGAAAAACAGACATTGCAGTTGAAGACGCCTTTGAGCGGTTTGTTATTGAGGTCAGCAACGAGGAAGGAACAGATACTGCAAGTGAAGACGCTGAGCTTACCGATATTGAAGTCAGCGATGAGGACGTAACAGAGACTGCAAGTGATGACGCTGAGCGTACCGATACGGCGAGTGAAAACGGTGAGAGTACAGATACCGCCAGTGAACTAGATGAGAGATGAGCGCTTCTTATTGTATTTTTGAATCAATTATATAAAAATTTGATTTAGAAAAAGAGAGAGAGAGAGATTGATTGAAAATAAAATATATAAATGATGAAAAATAATATATTTCAATTAAAGTAATCTACACGAGCTTTCGGCGATACAACCGTCTTCTTCTAGTGTGATCCTGTGATACAAAGCCTGCAGTTGTTCACACGTAAACAATTAATACTAAGTCCCGGGATGAATTCATTGCAGCTTTCATCCCGCCAAATGGGCCCGAACCCAGACCCAAAATGCATCTGAACCACGCTCCGGCAAAAGAGAACCTGATGCATTTCCGTGATACAGAATACCAACCAAATAAGTACACAATTACGGACCCATAAAATCCCCCTTGTCTAACAACCGACTGAATCATGAGATAGAATGTTACTTGGACATGCAGAAAATTGGAAGATTTCAGTCCATGCCAGCCTGTGCTGACATGGGTCGATACCTTTTGTAGATGCATCAAGCCCCCCCCCCCCCACAAAGCATAGATCATACCCACCAATCGGCAAAAGATCAAGCCCACAACAATGGACCAGGCCTACGCTTGGACATTACCAATATAGATTTACCAAAAATAATTTCATTACATAGATTTAACTCTTTACCAAACGACATTATCGTAGACCAGTCCAAATTCAAAGAATTTGCAGACGACAAAACTAATGTGATTCAAAAAATGAAAACCGTTTTGGGAAGGATAGAAAACATTGTGGGAAAAGGAGAAAATGCTAGTTACCAGCATTTTCTCCTTTTCTCACAATGTCCTCAGAAGGCCTCTTCCTCGGGGTCATGAAAACCCGGGATTATATGGTAAAGGGTTAAAGAAGGAAATGTATATTCTAAAACAACCAACAATTTTATACAACATTGAATGTGTTTCTTACTCCATTACCAAATGACAAAATTGTAGACTTCTTCAAATTGAAAGCATTTACAGACGGCAAACCAGATGCGACCAAAATGATGGAATCCGTCCATAGAAGGGCAGAAAACACTGCCGGAAAAGGAGAAAATGCCGGTTTACCAGCATTCCTCCCCCTCCCACAGCGCTCCAAAAAGCCCCCCCCTCCTCCCAGGGCCTTCGTCATTCATCCGATCTTCTTTTTCATTTAACCCTTTACCAAACAATCCCAACATTTAAGGACCCAGGGAGAGAAAGCTCTATAAACATCACGGGAAAAGAAGAAAATGCTCTCCCACTCCCATATTGCCATCCATCCCTCCCAAAACAGATTCCAGCCTCCGACACACACCCAACCTGTCGTCCGCAAATGCCCTCCAATGGAACAAGTCCAAAATCCTGTCGCTTGACAAGGTGTTAAATAAAAGAATGGGTATAGTACCGATCCAAGACAGCCCGCGTTAACTGTGAAGGGTGGCCTTGGCTCGGTACAACACACATGACAATCTCTCCAACTGGAACAGTAAAAGAAACAATGACCTGCAACAAGCATACCCGGACACCTACCCAAAGTGCCGCACAGGATCTGTCCGCGCATACCTCGCAGGCCGATCCGAAACGACATCGTCCAAAACCGTTGGACTCACCGTCCCACAAAAGCCCACACCAAGACAAAAACGTACTATGCCGCCACGGATCAGCCCGCGAGGAATTCGTAGGCAACACCGAGGCGACACTGCGCAAATGCCCAAAGAACCAAACACAACAGCCGCAGGACAAATATAGTTAGCAATATTTAATGTTCATCTGCCGAATGTGAAGACCCTGTTCGGCCAGGCAATGTTTCTTTATTAGCCGCGCCTCTCTCTGGCGTCGGTAGAGGGTCCTTTCTTCTTTCATCCGCTCCAGCCCGACATAGTAGAAAACCTCTATGCTATGGTTACTTTGATTGAAATGTCTCGGAACAGGTTTGTGTATGTTTGTGCTTCTTATTTTGGACAGATGGTTGTAGATTCTGGTCTTTAACATATTCTTCGTTTCACCAACGTATACTAGACTTTCACACTCGGCACAATAAATCCCATATACAATGTTTTGCGTACGGCAGTAGATTGGTGTATGTTTTGACCGAATTATCTCTCTTATCTACGATGGGCGAAATAACATGCATTGTACATATTTTACAATTCCTCCCACATCCCTTTATCTCATGTTCCTTGTATTTTATATTTGGTGATTTGCTTATAAAGATTTGTTTGTTTTCTTGTGGACTAACAAGTCGGCTAAGTTTTGGTCTCTTTTGTAGGAAATGATTGGTAAGTCCTTGAAAATTTTCTTTAGCCTATCTGACTTCTTTGGGATTCTTTGATTGCTTTCTAAAAATTTTTTTATGTTTGGTAGGGATCTACAGTATGTCAATACCAATGGAACTCTTGTCATTTTCGAGCTACTTTTCTTTCGGTCTTTCAGGAGACGATCTCTGTTCTTTTCATCAGCCCTTGTTAATCCGACTTCCACCTCGTGCCCTTTATACCCTCTGTGAACTAACCTCTCTTTTATGTTTTTTCTTTCTTTAACATATACCTCCTCTGTCTGACTAATTCTTTTGGCCCTAATAGCTAGTCCATATGGTATTGACTTTTTCACTGATCTCGGGTGGTCTGATTTACGATGTAAGTATAGGTGTCTGTCTGTTGGCTTTTGATACAGTCGTGTAGTAATGAATCCATTTTCTATCTTTGTCAATGCGTCTAGGAACTCTATCTGGTCGTACGTATATCTAAGGTCTACTTTTATTCTTGGATGGATAGAATTAGCTAATTCGTGAAATTCTTTCAAGGATTGTTGATCATGTAACCAAATACCCCATATTTATTTCATGCTTTCCGGTAGGATATCGAGAAATAGCAGTGAAAATATATTTCGATATTCCACGGGTACGACCAGTGAAAATACCGATTTTTATATTCTAGTTACCTAGGTAAAATGCGCGTGACTCACAACCGAGATTGAAATATGACGTCATTTACCTTACATTTCTCGCGCTTGACGTAATATTGTAATGCGTTGCTATGTGGAGGGGGTACGCCACGGGGAATAACCGAAAAGAACTGTACTGGATCTTGATAAAGTTTCTCCCAGAAAGGGTTAAAAGCATGAAATAAATAGAATATTTGTATTTTTCGGTGAAAGATCGAAATTTATTTCATCTCGTGAACACCATCGGTAATATTTTCACTCGTGGCTGTGCCACTCGTGAAAATATTACCGATGATGTTCACTCGATGAAATAAATTTCGATCTTTCACCGAAAAATACAAATATCCTCTGTGTCATCCACATATCTGAAGTATGCTTGCGGGTCCATTTTAGCTTTAGACAAAAGGTTCTATTCCCATTACCCCATATATGGCTTGCAACACGCGAAAAGGGGCATTCAGACATTTGCGTAAATTGTCGTCTCGGTTCAACCTGCACAGTCCGCGCAGGCTAATCCGATACGGCACTTTACGACTACATTAGATTTTGTGCTACAGTAGAAATGCGCAAAACAGAAAATTACATAAAAGCGGAAAGTGTTGTTTCGGATTAGCCTTCGCGGACTGCGCAGGCTGATCCGAAACGACACTTTACGCAAATGTTCGAATGCCCCTTTTCGTGTGTTGCAGGCCATATGTGGATGTATAGTTCGAATTCATTCCTAGCCGACTGCCAATTGCTGTTCCATCAATTTGTAGGTAGTATTTTCCATTGAATTTGAAATTATTATTTTCTACTGTCAAGTCTATCATTTCTATGACCTCCTCAGTCGGAATCGTTTGATCACTCCTGTTGTTAAGGGCCATCTCGCAAGCTTTTCTCTCTTTTGATTTTGGTACACTCGGGTAAAGGGACTTAACATGCATACAGAAAAGTATCGCGTTTTTCGGTAAGGGTTGTGGCAAACTTTTTAGTATATTAATAAAATCAAAAGTGTCCTGAATATAAGAAGGTAATGATTTAACATGTTGATCGAGCTCTTTTTCTGCTATCTCTGCTATCTTTTCTGTAGCATGCCCGATACCACTAATAATAATTCTATATGGTATATCTGGCTTGTGGATCTTTGGATTGTCTTTAAACTTTCCCAGCCGCGCATTGTTAGGTACCATATAATTTTTCGTCTTTAGTTATATATCCATTTCTGCTTTCTTAGCGACGTCCTTTGTGATATCTCGGTCTATTTGTTTGTACATATTGTCATGTCAACTCTTATTCAATATTTCGGCCAGAGGCCTTTTTCAAGAAAAAACACTAACCTTTCACTGCTGCCACATTTTAACAGTCCACCATGACAGTTTGTTTAAAAAAATAATAATAAGAGTTGACATGAAAATATGTGTTTAATTTATTCCCTATGGAATTACAATGAATATAGTATTTGTTTGTATGTTGTTGTATCCTGTAATTCTTTTTCTATTTTATTAATGTACTCATATTAATTTCACAAAAAATAGTAAGTAGACTACACAGAAATGGATATACATGTATACACAACTAAAGACATGAAAAATTATATGCTACCTAAAAATGCGCGGCCGGGAAAGATTAGAGGCAATCCAAAGATCCACAAGCCAGATATACCATTGTTAGGTAAATAGGATATACAGTGACCTGTTTTCAGAATATTCTAGAAACATAAAGAACATTTATCGGTTTTTCCATTGTGGTTATTTTTAGAAACAGGTTGTTAGTAAACAAGCTGTTTACCAATTCATGTTGTCATCTTTCTAGAAAAGATTAATCTAGAATTTTCCAAGCTGATATAAATACATGGATCCGTGGAAATCGATATTTGACCAATCAGGTTATCGCATTTATTCTACCCGATGTCCAGCCTTGTTGTCTGCTATTTCGGCTCCCAAATAAACGACTGTTAACGTTGGAGGGGTGCGATAGTATTTATTCATTTTGTGTTTTAAACGTTTGAATTTGAGAAAAAGTTTAAGATATGTGCTTTGAGAACGTGTACCGCTGACGTGAGATCACGCAGAGACAAGTTTGAATTATGATAATGACTGAAAATGGGACATCCGTAAAGAATTCAGATCAGCGCTACATTACACTATGTATTATTAAATGTTATAGATTTTCCGCTCTGAAAGAGACAAAAACGTTTTAAGAGGAAAACAAAGGTAAAAATAGATCTATATGAAATACTAATAAAAAGTAAATACGTTTACTTGAATATCTAACCTTGTTCAATAACCTATATGCACATCCAAAAAGTGGCACTTGTCAGTGTTTCAGTTTGACATTAATCTTAACCCTTGGTGCATATAGAATATGCTGAATGTGTAGATATAGATCAGATTGCAAATAACACGAAGTTTAATCTTGGGTTAAAACTATTTGCTATTTACAATAAGCATATTGACGTGTATTCCTAACTACATATTCCTCACTAAAAGTAGAATTCAATTATGAGAAAGTCTAACTTCTGTTCTGTACTGGTCGAAGTTCAGCTCGAAAGGCAACTTTTGTTGATTAAATAAACTTTTGACTTGGTCGTATTAAAGTGGATTAGCACATCTGTCATTGCAAAGAATGTGTCGGTAAACTGTGAATAAATGGTAATGTTGTTATTGTTGTTGTTAACTGATAGGAAGTGTGTTTGATTGCAAACCAATTTGCCGCTCTAATCAACTTGACCACCCGTTGTCTTCAGTATATCATTTATAAGATAAACCACCGTCAATAATATTAATAAGTTTGTTAATTGACAGCACACTTAACGCATTTTAAAATCATCAGACAACCCTTTTTCCCATAACCTGAAATTGAAATTTTTCATGAAGTTACACCTCTCTGTAGAATCCGACAAACTATAAATTTTTCGAAATGCTCACAAGTAGATCTAATTCAGTATTATTTAGTTGGGTATGATGTTCAGATGACTTTACTAGCCTTACGAAAACAATAAGAATCTTTAATTCTATTATTCTGTGGCAAATCGGAGCTTTGTTCAGGTCTTTTATTCTTTCGAGATCATTGAAGTTCAAAACTTTGAACAAGTAGATCTATTTCATTGTCCGTAGCCCCCGTAATTCGCCCTTTTTGTACATATTCTTGTATAAATTAGTAAGCATAGATATTTACCGAGAATTCATCATTGGCAGAAACATATGATAGAAATATTTTTCCGGGATTTTATTGATAAAAAACAGTCATGACAGCATGATTTAAGTAGCCTATCTGCTATATTGTATGTATTTACTGTGGTTGTTTGGGAGCCCTTGGCAACAGTTACCAAGGAAGTCGATTTATCTTATTACCACGGATCCATGTAATAGGAGTGACTTACTTGGTGATTTTGGACTTGAACTTAGACTTGTGGCTTGGAGGATACAAGATTAGTGAAAAGTGTTGGATTTAAACTGGAAAATAGATCTGTAAGTTGTAATTACTTTATTTTTAAACAGGTTGCTCATATCTATTTGCTAGTTAAAACTATTGTTAATTACTTTATTTTTAAACAGGGATCGTATATACACATGTATATAAGATCCCTGTTTTAAACAGGTTTCTCATATCTATTTGCAAGTTAAAACTATTGTTAATTTGGGTTTTAGGAACCAGGAATTTCATACTTTTGTAGTCTAAACATAATTCTTAATTTTGAGGGACTTATTCTATTTCTTGTAATAAGATTAAAATTTTTCAAAATTTCATTCAAACTTAACTCTTATTGTACTCCTGTGTCTTTATTCATTAACAAATATTGTTAATTTGTTAAAGGCTTGTTGCTGGTTTTCTTTTTCGTTACGCTTGGCTCGTAACACCAGAGAAATTTACAGTAAATATTTCCGTAACTATTCAATTGAAGGTGGAAACAGTAGTTCCCGCGCACCACAGGCGTTCGTGCTATGACGAACTTCGCCACCTATATAATGTTAAAATAACATTTTATAGGTGGCGAAGTTCGTCATAATACGAGCGCCTGTGCCGCGCACTAGTAACCCAAGAAAACAGTGTGTGCATTCAACCTGGCGGGAATATAACGTTATTTAGGCCATTTACCCTACATATCTCGCGCTTTACGTAATATTGTAATTTTACGTTGAACATCAACTATGTGTAGAGAGAGGTACGCCACGGGGAATGAGCGAAAACTTCTGTAGATTATTTTGATGAAAGACCCCCCCCCCTCCCCCCCACACACAAAAAAAAGGTAAGAAGGATGAGATAAGTAGATCTAGATTTTTTTCAGTGAAGGATCGAAATTTATTTCATGGTTTCCAGCAGTTTATCGAGAAGTAAAGGTGAAATATTTTTCGATATTTCTTAGTTACGACAAGTGAAAAATACCGATTTTACTTTCTGATTCTTCAATGTTGAAGGCGGAAACAGTAGTTCCTGCGTACTAATTACTCGTACCTAGGTAAAATGCGTTTGCCACTCAACTAGATGGAAATATGAAGTAATTTGCTCCACATTGTAATGTGTTATGCGGAAGGGGTACACCACGGGGAATTACCGAAAAGAACTGCACTGAATTTTGATCTTAGTTCCCCTCCCCCCCCCCAAAAAAAAGGGGGGGGGGGGAAAGGGTAGAAATATGAAATAAATAGAAAGTTTGTTTCGGTGAAAGATCGAAATTTATTTCATCGAGTTAACATTATCTGTGATATTTTCACGAGTGGCAATACCCTCTATTTATTTTACGAGTGAACATCCGGTCCTACTAAATACCACAAAGACACCCTAAACACCACAAAGACGCACAAAGACACACAAAGACGTAAAACGATGTAAAAGAAAAAGAAAAAAAATATATTAGTTTTTTGAGTTGTTTGCATTATGCTAGGTTAAAAAAAATGACAAAATCGCGCAGACACACATGTAGGTCCGAGCATCCGCCGGATCATTTCCTGCAACTAATTTTCCTGTTAATCATTTAATCTCTGGTAATTTAAAAGCCTTGTCCTCTTTTGATGCCCTTTATCAAGTCGGCACCGTAAACATTTTGTTTATTAGTAAATCGTAGTTTGTTCATGGTTTGTTCTTTGACCATAATTAACTGGACAATCTCATTTCGTATGGCTAACAGTTTGACAACTTAATGTAATATATTGACTGATTTGTAAAAAAAAAATTGTATTGTATTTGTAAAGTTCAAGATGAAAGAGAATAATACGAAATTAAATTTAATGAGATTCATTGAGTCTTAATGAAAGAGAGGCATGTCGGTATATAATGGAACGTTTAGCTGGAATCTGTAAAAAGTAAAATTTGGCGATGAGTGATATGTTTAATTCTTGTTTTGGATTATTTATTTACTCGTGATATCCAATTCTGATTAAAGAATACTGATTACATTCTATAAACAAATTTCATATACAGACATAGACCTCCTTATCGGGTAACCAGTATCCAGTGCACATTTTTTCACTGACAACTGCCTTCATTATTTTCATAGATTTATTCTTTATTACTCCCGTTTACAAATAACACGAAATGGAGAAATGTTCAAGAACAATACAGTAACCAAAGGAACGTTCGGTACTTTTAACCCTTTACCACACAATTCAGAGTTTTAACGATCCTAAGACAAAGACAGCCTTTGAAAACAATGTGGAAAAAATAGAAAATGCTGGTTACCAGCATTTTCTCCTATCTTCACAATGTTCTCTACCATTCAGATACTAATTTCATGATTTGAGCAACACTTGATTTGTCGTCTCCGAATTTGAGTCTGGAGGAGTTTGATATTTTTGTCGTTTTGTAAATAGCTTACAAGCTTTGCAGTGCAGAAAAAGATAAAAAGAAAACGGTAAATGATAAATTGTCAACTTTGCCTTTAAATATGCAAAATTGAACTTTATAGAATGTTTTCAAGAAATATGCAAGCAAGTAGATATCGTCATCATCATTGAGAGCAGTGTAAGTATCATCATCATCATTATCATCAATCATTCATCATGGTGTTTAAATAGAGGAAATATTTAGTATACATGTATATGAAATCAGCAGAACAAGTAGAAAAATATCCACCTGACCCTGCAGATGCTCTAACCCACGCGTGTATTTGCATGATTTTGTCCACTTTTTTACCCTAGCATAATGCAAACAACTCAAAAAAAAAACTAACTTCTTTCTTTTTTTTTTACATGTTTTAACGTACGCCTTTGTATGTCTTTGTGGTATTTAGGGTGTCTTTGTGGTATTTAGTAGGACCCGATATTTTCACGGGTTGCGCATGAGTTCTCTCGGTGAAATAAATTTCGATCTTTCACCAATAAAAAAAACAGATCTCGATATCCTCCTTGGCCCCGTTTCCCTAGGGTAGTTTCGAATAAAATTTGCGCATGTGTTCTCTCGGTGAAATAAATTTCGATCTTTCACCAATTAAAAAAAAACATCTCGATATTCTCCTTGGCCCCGTTTCCCTAGGGTAGTTTCGAATAAAATTTGCGTGTTACGTTACTATAGTAGGCCTATAGTGGCATTAATCTATGAGATATGAGTTAACTATCGTGATTATTTTAGAAAACTATTGTGACAAATCAAAGTTTCCTGGAAATTTTATCTTTTCATTTTATCTAGATAAAATTTCCAGGAAACTTTGATTTCTTGCAATTTAAAATAAAACAATCATGATAGTTATCACGTATCTCGTGGTAGATTAATGCCACTAAACTATAGTTACGTAAAACTTACGCAAATTTTGTTCGTAACTGCCTAGCTTAGTAGATCTAGATCTAAAACGGGGCCCTTTCTTCATAGTTTGACGTCATGCGTGAACATCGTCCACCATATCACGAAAGTATAACCGTATGATGTTCACGAGATAAATAACGATCTCTCATCGAAAAATATATATATATATTATTCATTTCATGTAGACCTCTTGCCTACTTTGGTTGGATCTTCCATCAAAATCCAGTACAGCCGTTTTCGATTATTCCATGGCGTACATTCCTCCCCCGCCAAACCCCCCCCCCCCTCCGACCGCATTACAACAAGAACGTATTTTCCTGTTCACAAAGAAAACAGTTTGTTGATATAGACAAGAATTATGACAGAATTTATTGTGTTGTAATCACTTAGAAAGAATGTCACGTTCTTCAAATTAACAAAAAAAATCCTTGTCAAATTAACATTTTTAAATTTGTAATTCCCATTGCCAAATATATCCTTCCGCGTTCGTGTAATTACACTCGTCACAACTCGGCCATTTCCGTTCGTACATATAATTTTATTACTGGATCACCCGAGGTATGCCGATTGTAATGTCTGCCATTGAAGATTTACATTCGAAGTGACACAAATAAGCAGCTAGATTAAACAGGATTTTGAAAAGGTGGGACTTTTCTTCTAGCTCACTCGATTTGATCACTGTCTTTAGTAGATTTGATGCGTTTGAAGGGGAGAAGTTATAAGAATAATGGAAGTGTCTAAATTGTTCCGTAATGGTAACTATCAAATTTGTTAATTTCACCGGTAATAACCATGAATTATCAAACCATAATCCACCATTATTTTCCGATAAATTACCGAAAATCATGAAATTAAAAGGGTAGATATCTTGAACATCACATACTAAGTCGCTTTTAGACAATAGCGGACATTGTACTTGAACCCTATACCACACAATGCCGTGTGTTAACGAACGGGTCGAGGAAGATTCGGACCCAAGAAGATTCGACCCAATTCAAAAAGTAGAGATGATGTTGTCGTAATGCATTACTATAAAGAGATTATCTATGCCCACATTTTCTGATGAAGTGACTTATTGTTCAGACACTAAATCAGCCTAGTTGTTTGCATAATTATGCATCGATCTAGACTCAATCACTTTACTGAAAAATAGGTCATGACAGTTATTCAGTAAGTTTAGTAAACCCTGTGGATGTAAACAAGTTGGGAATTCTCTCCCATAAGCTAGGAAAAGAAGGCTGAAGCCTAGACAGCCAAGTATATACTTTGAGTCGTCCCGATTTAAATCTCATGCATGGGCATTGATCAATATCAGGTGTAACCCCGATTCGGGGTGTAGCTCCGATGTTATTTTTGTGATTGTTTCTCCGCTAGACCCCCGCAGCAGCCTTCTTTAAAAGTATCTGGAATGAATACAATTTCACTGGCATCTTTTCAAACGGCTTTGTGTGGCAAAATTTCCAATTACTGCTAATTACAGGCTTTAACTCAGAACCACACAATCTGGAGTTTTGACAACCCTGAGATAGAAGCCTTTTGAAAACATTGTGGGAAAAGGAGAAAATTCTGATAACAGCATTTCTACATATTCAAAGACAAATTTCAACATTTGAGCCACAAATAAATTCTTGTCTGCAATTTTTTTTGACTTTGTTGTCTGGTAAAGAGTTAAAGTTGCAATAGCTTCCAAAAGTAAACAGAGCAGCACTGGTGTTAAAATGCATTTAAATCGTATCGTTTAAAATTTTGGAAGTTATTGTGTAGATGTCAAACTGTACTATGGTTTGTCCAAGTGTTAATCATTGGCAGAGAAATTAGTTTCAAAAGTAGGTTAAATATTGCCAGGTCACTTTATCTTTTGTAATACCTATTACCTGTTTTTAAAAATATTTTTCTGCCAGCCACTAACACTTGGACCAATCAGACAGTAACAGATTGTCATCTTCACAATATTTTCCATACTTTTGAACAGTAGGGTTTGAATTTAAATGTGTTTGATTACCTGTATTGTCCTTTTGGCCTCTAACGGGCCTTTAAATGCATGTAAACGCCAGAAAATGCAGACACCTGGTGAAATGTACTCACCTGAAGTCAAAGATCATGCTCAGTATGAGTGGATAAGGGGAATTTTTCGCACCTGCATGTACGTTGTCTGTAATATAACTTTCTAAACTCTTATTAGAGGGTTTTACTATACACTACCATTGGGTAATCAGAGCTCATTTTTGGGTTTTCTGACTGTCGTTGAATATCACTTCTTGGGATCTATCATTTAGAAAATCCTCCAACGTAAGTATAAATTATCATTGACCCAGTATGATTGAAATTTTTTTTTATAAATGAATCTTGATGATTAACTCTTTAACGACAAAATTTTAGACTGGTTCAAATTGAAAGCACTTGCAGATGACAAAATAAACATAACTCAAGAATTTAAATTTGTTTCCAGCAGGGTAGAAAACATTGTGGGAAGAGGAGAAAATGCTGGTTACCAGCATTTTCTCCTTTTCCCACAATGTTTTCAAAAGGCTTCTATCTCGTGGTCGTAAAAACCCGGGATTATTTGGTAAAGGGTTAAATCAAAATGTATCATGTGATCTTTCATCTTCATGTGAGAACAAAATATAATGTTTGCTGTCTGATAGAGCTGCATAGAAAAAAGTTTCTCTTAGTACCTCGTGGTCCACAGTTGGGTTGTCAAAACCAGGGTCCGCTCTAATTGGTCACTACTTCAGAAGTAGTCAATACTGGTTACAAGTGGTTGATTGAAATACTAAGTGGTCAAACAAATTTTTTAGTTGTCATTTTAACACCTTAGGTAATTGCTTGATGATAATGTAATATCTAGAACGCAAATGAGTCAATATGTGGCACTTAAGAAATAAAGTCTGGTTGTCACCTTGACAGATTTTAAATTCTAGGGGACATATATATTAAACTGGGGGATCAAAATTCAAACAAGCAGGGGTCAGGGTAAAGCCCTGATTCAGAGTCACCATCCCATTGTCTTCATAATTAGAATGTTAGATATACATATGTGACACGTCACGCGAAAAGGGACAATCTGGGAATTCCGTACATCAATTAGATTAAAACAGATCAACGATAGTGCAGGTCAGTTTAAGTCGATAGTTCAAAAAATGATTGTATAACATGGTAGAATGACCACTTTTCATACAGAAAATATAAAAGCGAAAATTGTCGACCCTGGTCAGCCTGTGCAATTCACGCAGTCTGACCAGGGTTGACACTTTTTGCAGTTCCCAGAATGTCCCTTTTTGCGTGACAGGTCACATATATACATGTACAGATAATTTCTGCTGTACCTTCCAGCAAAGAGGTCACACTGATAGCTAATTCAAGATGGGTGGGATATCACAGCAACAACTTACCCAGTTGAAGATGTTAATTAAAATGATCCAGTCCAATCCATGCATTCTTCACATGCCAGAGTTGGGATTCCTGAAGGAATGGCTTGACAGGTAGGATGTTAACATTTTACCAAACAGTCACAGGCTTTAATGACCTTTAGGAAGAAGGCCTTTGAAAACATTGTGAGAAACAGAGTAGTGCTAGTATGCAGTACTGTATACATGGATATATACGCATGTCGAAAATTTTGCGAATTACCGACTACAGACATTTTGCATACCGAAATGCTTGCGAATTCAAGACACTTATTATTTGTTGGTATACTTGTAGTAAAATATGCAAACAGAAAAGTTTGCAAATGTCTGAAATTTGCAAAATTGCAAAAAATTCCACTTATACAGTATTTTCTCATTTCTACATTTGAGCCACAGTTAATGTGTTAATTGTCCATAAAATCTTTCAATATTATCCCTTTACCATACAATGACGACTTTTAGCGACCCTAAGAAAGAAATCTTTTGAAAACATTGTGGGAAAAGGAGAAAATGCTGTAACCAGCATTTTCTCCTTTTCCCACAACGTTTTCTATCCTATTAAACACAAATCACATTATTGAGCCACATTGAAATTGTCGTCTGCAAATGCTTTCAATTTAGACAGGTCTAAATTTTTTTTCGTTTGGTAAAGGGTTATATGGACAAGTCTTAAAATTGTATTTTCATTTATAGGAGTAATCAATAGGATGCTGAGTTAATAAAATTGACCTTTCGATCAGGATTAACTCTATACCGTTCTTTTGAACATGAAAGTTCACAACAAATGCATAGCTGGAATCAAACCGCACCTGACGGCATTTAAACCCTCGGGGACAAATATCCTCATTTTTCGAGGTTTAAAAGACCAACACCATAACCACTAAAGAGAGTTTTCCCTAACTCGGTTGTTAGGTATTGATTTTAATTCGGGACAAAGCCATGGAGTAAGCAAGGAGTGATCTCCCGTGACACACCCCCTCTTAAATGTCATCATTGATTTTGATGATAGAAAGCCTTATTAAGCAGTAAGTCTATAATTTAGACAACAAATATCTCAATGGCCAGTCCTGGACGAGCCCCCATCTTTCAAATATGAAAGTTTGCATCAAAAAGCATTGGTGAAATACAAACCGCACCTGGCGGGATTTGAACCTGTGTGGACAAATATCCTCATTTTTCAAGGTTTAAAAGACCAACACCATAATCACAGAGATAAAGAGAATTCTCCCTAACAGAGTTGGTAGGTATTGATTTTATACAGGATGAGGCTATGCAGTAAGGATGGAGTGATCTCCCGTAACAACCACACAATCCTGAGTTTTAACTATGCCTTTGAAGTCTTTTTATAACATTGTGGGAAAAGGAGAAAATGCTAATTACCAGCATTTTCTCTTTTTCCCACATTTTTTTCAGAAGTATTATTTCTCAATGTCTTTATAAGTCAACATTGTGAGGTAAAGGGCAAATGATGCAGATGCTTTTGAAAATGTTGTTGAAAACAAAGAAAATTCTGGAAGCCATTTTCTTTCTTCTTTCTCTTTCCCCCCCCCCCCCCACACACACACACATAATCCATATGGTACTCTGTCCTGCACTGTATAAATACAAATTTTTATGTCTGAACTTTGTATTTACAATTAAATGCTTTGCTTTACTTTACAGTATGGGAGCAAAAATTCCACCACCTCCACACACCTTTGGATCGAAAGGTAGGTAGCAAAATCTTGTGAGTGCTCTGGCAGCCACACTTTTAGAGTGATACTCATGAAACTTGGTCAGAATGTTTGTGCCTGATGATACTGTGGACAATTTTAAACTTGGGTCACATCATGTCAAAAAGTTTGTCACTGGGACAAATCTTAGAAACACCTTGTTTGCTTTCTAGAAGCATTTTCAGTGCGGTACTCATAGATCAGCGATGTCCGACAGAATCGGTACTTCAGATTGAGACTCAGTATGCGGAGATTTGATTACCTGCAGACCAATCCACAAAGAATTTGAACGTATCACACCGAAAGTAAAAAGGCTGTACTGGCCTTTATCATTTGCAGCCTTTTAACAAACTTTTTGTAATGTTTCCCAGTTCTTAACATGTTTTACTTGGATACAGCGTTGTTTTCTTTTTTTCAAATATGTCTACTGCAACCGAGTAAGAATATGTTCCACTGTTAAATTAAGAAAACTTCTTTTGTCAACTGTAAGTTTTTATAAAAGACGAACAACTATATAGCATGTGAAAGGATTTAATATTGAATGATAGGCGTCAAGTCTATGTGCAATGTTATAATGCACAAAAAATAACTGGGTTTGGTCCAAAGTACAATTAGGCAGGTCCATACCTTTTTTCAGTCACTGTACAGAGTAGTGTGGTACCTCAGGAGATGACCCCAAAACTAACTATATTATATTTCATGTGTCTATTTTTAGAAATGTTACGGGTAAAGAAATGTCGTAATTTAAGCTGGGGGGAATTATTTCCCTGTCACGGTGAATATTTTCCTCCTGCCGAAAATCTGGAACTACTTTTTAAAGTTTTTTAAGTTTTTAAGTTTTAAAAGCGGCATTCGTTAACAAAATAATCGGAGGAAATATAATATATAATTTATTTCATCAGCTTGTGGTTAATATGGGGAAATATTTGCCTCAAAAGGGAAAGGTCCCCGAAAATAACTTGTGCCTTACGGCACTCGTTATTTTCACATACCTTTCCCTTTTTCGGCAAATATTTCCCCATGTTAACCACAAGCTGATGAAATAAACTCTATGTATCATTTCAATTTGCTTTTACTCTGTAGCTTCAATGGAAGAACAATGTTCAAACAATTAAACAAATAGAGTTTTATTTCATAAGCTTGTGGTTAATATGGGGAAATATTTGCCGAAAAAGGGAAAGGTATGTGAAAATAACGAGTGCCGTAAGGCACGAGTTATTTTTGCGGACCTTTCCCTTTTGAGGCAAATATTTCCCCATATTAACAGCAAGTTGATGAAATAAATTATATATTATATTTCCTCTGATTATTTTGTCAACGAATGCCACTTTTAAAACTTAAAAAACTTAAAAAAGTAGTTCCAGATTTTCGGCAGGAGGAAAATATTCACTGTGACGGGGAAATGATTCCCCCCAGCTTAAATTATGACATTTCTTTACCCATAACATTTCTGAAAATAGACACATGAAATATAATATTTGGCATTATTATATAGACCAACAGGAAATTTTAAATTTGGAAAAAATTTTATCATACTAGTCTTCTTACAGAGCAACTCAGTGCATGGTTGCATCATGGAAGGAAACCCTGATCCAACTTTCATTTCGATGTTGTTAGAAGATCCCAACCCACTCTTTGTTCGCATATTTTCTGTGTCTCCCCAGTTTTGAAAGCTCTAAATCGTTTTATTTTCTTCACACATTTTCCGTTTAATATTTGATGAAAACCCAGATTTGAATAAACTCTTTATCGTAAACTTTTAAAGTGAAAAACATAGATGGTGAATCACTCGTAGATTTAATCGGCTTCACTGCTTGTACCCATTAATTTTGTTGATTGTAAGCAAACTGTCACCAATGACTTAGATAAGTGTATGTGATAGCGTCCTTGGGCCCGGCGTACGGAAAGTTTTCGAAGTAATTCATTTTAACGCGAATATTGTCCTAGACAAGCAGAACCGAGTTATCATTCAAACAATTATTCTAAATATAATTCATTCTGAATTTATTCGCTGCTAAATAACAAAAGTTTTATCTTTGATCATGTGAAATAGCTTGAAATATTGGTATTTTATAGAAGGAAAAAAGGCCCTGACTTATGAAAGATGGTCAGAATTTTTGTCATAATGATATCTTGAATGAGTTTGAAAATGAATCACACTGGGTCAAAAACTAGGTCACCAAGTCAAATAGCTTGTGTAGCTCCAGAGTCATCATTTTCTAACCAATACTTATGAAAATAAGTCAGAATGTTTGTCTTGATGATCAGTGTGATGAAATTGAAAATGGGTTACATTGGTTAAAAAATTAGGTTGCTTTGTCAAATCTTGGAATAACATTGTGTACACTCTGGAGGCCACATTTTCTGTTCAATACTTATGAACGGTGGTCAGAAATCTTTGTTTTGATAATATCTTCAAGTGGAAAATGGGCTATGTTTGGCAAAAAAGTAGATCACTGAGAGAAATTCTTGAAAAAAACTTGTGTACAAGCTAGAGGCCAAATTTTCGGTCCAATAATTATGAAGGCTTGGTAGATTGTTTGTCATAGTATATCGAAAGAGATTGAAAATGGGTCATGTTTGATAAAAAAACTCAGGTGAGCTACTTCAGGGCCATCATGGCTCTCTTGTTTTGTTTTGCTCTTCCCTACTACAGATATCAAGGCAGACTTTGGTTGCCCAACAGAAGGCTGTGATAGTCATCGTCACAAATATGGAAAGTTTAACAGACACAGAGTGTAAGTTTGTTATTAACCTATTATTAATTTTTCCCGTGTTTTAATGAACCCTGGGTCATCAGCTAGCAGTAGCAACCCTTGTATAATAATTATTGGTACCGTAACTGTGACTGTAAATAGGCTCGCAGGGACCAGCCAAAAATTAACATGTCCACACTTTTTACCTATACTGCAAATTACTATTTATACATTTGAATATACCAATACCAAGAAGTGTGACAGAAGCTAGTGTATTCAGCTTTACAGTAAAAATTTTTTACAATTTTATATTATCCATTATTCATTTTTAGCCTGACTGGCCAAAGGCCAGTGGGCTTATGTCATGGCCTGGTGTCTATTGTGCATACATCTGTTAGTACTTGCGCTAAGTTTTATTTCAAACATCCTCTTCTCTGAAATACCCATCCTATTTTGATGAAACTTCAAAGAAATGATGTCGTGGCTCCCTTCAGGATTTCTTCAAAGAATTTAATTCCAATAAGAAATCTGATTGCCATGGCAACAAAACTGAAAAATATTGAAAATCTCTAAAATTCTTCTTGTCAGAAACCATAAGGCCTAGGGTTACCACATCTGGCATGTAGCTCTACCTAATTCCTTGCAGTTATAGCCTTGGGGTCAAAATTGGCCAAGCCCCAGGGTTCACAAGTTTTACTTGGGCTTATATCGTGAAAATTTCAAAATCTTCTTTTCCCCAAACCATTAAACATAGGTCCACCAAATTTTGTATGTACTTTCAGCCAGTGGACCCCTTATAAAGTTACTCAAATTATAGCCCTGGGGTCAAGTTGTGGCCCCCACCCTACGGTTAATAAATTTTACATGGGCTTATATAATGAAACCTTCAAAAAGTCATTTGATCCTAGCTGTAAGGCACAGAGCTACCAAATTTGTCAGGCTCACATTTGATGGTCATACGATAAAATTTTGACTTTCCTTCTGATGAATGAGCTGTAAGTATCCCTCTGAATTATCACTTCAGTAGTTTCAATGTCAAGATCCTACTTGAAAGCCATAGATTAAGCTTTTTCTAGTCTATAAGTAGGGAAAACTCCTTTTCTCATGCAATTTGAAAAATAGGGGTCTGAACTCTGAAATAAGATAGATGTACATTGAGTGATTTGTTAATTTCTTTCCATGTGCAGCTTACGGGTTCTTTACTAACTTGCTGATGATGGGCTTGAATTCTTGCCCCTGGACAATCTCCTAGTGTTTGTCTGGTGTTTAATGCCATTTTCAAGATTATTTCAGTTATATAGCAGCAGTCAGTGCACCTATCCATGCTTTCCTTGATTTTTTTTAACAAGAACTTTGCCCAGTATTCTTCTTAAGCTGCTTTCCTGCATTACCATCATCGAAACAACGATCAGCTGTGGGAGAGGAATGAATCTGGTTGCAATGATTATTCTCAGGAAGAAATTTTCTGAGCTGAAGATTCTATCCAGCAACCCTCTGGCTTCAAGTCCTGCACACTGCCGACTGCACTACTGGGTTTGGCAATTTTGCTATCATTGTATGGATTTGTTTTAACCCCTTACCAAACTAACAAATTTTCGACTTGCCTGAATTGAAAGCATTTGTAGATGACAAATGTAATAGACCTCAAGTGATGATTTCTGTCTGTAATAGGGTAGAAAAGACTGTGGAAAAAGGAGAAAATGCTGTTAACCAGCATTTTCTCCTTTTCCCACATTGTTTTCAAAGGCTTTGCTTCTCATGGTCGTTAAAAGTTGGGATTGTGTGGTGAAGGGTTAATTCACCAATTAATCATCCAACTTGTTTCTGTTTGTTAAGATGCTTTTTTTCCACTACAGTGCAGCTAAGTGCCCCCTGACTTGGAAACGCAAGCAAGGAGAGTCTAAAGGAAATAGTGAGAGTGCACAGAAGAAGCAGAAGATAGACTTAGTAGGGAGCAGGGAAACTAGCAAGGAAAGAGACACCAGTTTGTCAAAAGAAGTATCCGATTTTACATGTGAAGTAACTATAAAACAGGAACCCCTCTCAGACGAGGATTATTTCACGGAAGCCAACAAGGCGTATGAAGATTTGTCGGGGGTTCCAGTAAGGCCATTGATATCTATGGTCCAAAATACATATGTTTCGGAGTTACCTGTTATCGTAAAGCAAGAAGTGGATGAAAATGAGGATTCTCTCACTAATGCAGACATTCTGAGAAATATTGAGGAAGAGCATATAAGAGTTCAGGGAGGTGTTCAGAAACAGTTTCAAAAAGAAGCCCCCGATATGCTGAGGAGTCATCTTGCTAGGAATACAGAGACCTTCATACCAACTTTGTCAGACAAGTCCATTACAGATAATTTAGTGAACATAGACACTGACAGCACAGATGACAAAAACATTGTTACACAAGCTATAAAGTCAAAATCTGTAGAAACAGTCTCTTCTAAATTACTTAAGAAAGTTGCTGAAAACAACGAGCAGAATGAGAATGGTGGTCTAAGCATGGATAGAAGAAATCTTATTACAACAGTCGTGAGGCAGGAGCTTGACGATGATAGTAATGAGAGCGAGACAGATGGATGTAAAGAGTACATGGTAGTTGCAGAGTGGACGGACCAACAGTTACAAGAGGTAGGAACCTCAGATGCAGAGGAAGATGATCAAGAGGAGAGCAATTCAGATGGACCTATTGTCAAACATCCTGGTATTCTAAGTAAGTTTTTTTCCATAATTATCCACAGTTATTAGTCAAAATGATTATTGAAGGATTGAAGGGTATAGTCACTCCCTATTGTCTAGCTCAATAATCATTCATTTAACTCTTTACCAGACAACAAATTTCTGACTGGTCCAAATTGAAAGCATTTGCAGATGACAAAATAAATGTGACTCAAAAATTAAAATTTGTTTTGGGAAGAGCAGAAAACATTGTGGGAAAAGGAGAAAATGCTGGTTAGCAGCATTTTCTCCTTTTCCCACAATGTTTTCAATAGGCTTCTTTCTCAGGGTTGTTAAAAGTCGGGATTGTGTGGTAAAGAGTTGATCTGTGACCAAACAGTTCCTAGTTTTAACGACCATGAGAAAAAAACTTTTTGGAAGCATTGTGGGAAGTTTTCCAGCATTTTCTCCTTTTTCAACAATGTGTCTTACAAAGGCAAATCCTTGCATTTAGCTGTACTAATAAGACTATCAGGTATACACAGGCCCAATGGCCCCCTGGTTAGCTGTATTGACGGAAAGCCAGCAGAGCTTATGTCATGGCACGGTTTCTGTCCATCTGTCTGTCTGTGAGTCTTTTTCTTGTTTATGGGATAAAAGTCTACATTTGTTGTTGGATTTTTGTGAAACTTGCACAGTTTGTTTATATCATCAATAGCTTGAACTCAAGTGATTTTGACAAAAATCTGACAATCGGTAAAGGAAAAGGAGCTATTTCAAGTTGAAAATTTATTTGTCTTGTTTTTGCAATTAAGTCTGCATTTGTGGTCAGATTTTTTCGTGAAACTTGCGCAGTGTGTTTATATCATCAATAGCTTGAAGCCTATTGATTTGGAAAAAATCTGACAATCTGTAAGGGAAAAGTAGCCATTTCAAGTTGAAAATTTGCGTTACTTGTTAAGTGTTTAGTCCGCAATTTTTATTTGATTTTCATGAAACTTGCACAGATGCTTTATATCATCAATACCTTAAAGCCTATCAATTTTGAAAAAACAAGGACAATTAGTAAGGGAAAAATAGCTATTCATAGTGGAAAGTAGACACTTCTTGGTAATGTGATTAAGTTGGCATTTTTATACATCCAAAGGGTTGTATTATGTTATGGCCCTGGTCATCTGTCCGTTTCAAGCCCAGCTACAACAAGACACCCCAACTTTTTTAGCTCACCTGAGCACAGCGTGCTCAAGGGGAGCTTTTAGGATCACCCTGTGTCCATCGTCCGTTGTCCGTCGTCAACAATTCTTTAAACATCTTCTCCTTCTAAACGGTTTGGCCAATTTGGACCAAACTTGGCTGGAATGTTCCTTGGGAGGTCCTCTTTCAAATTTGTTCACAGAATTTGATTCCATCAAAAACTCTGGTTGCCATGGCAACCAATTGGAATTTTCTTAGAAATTCTTTAAAAATCTTCTCCTCTGAAACCGCTGGTCAGATTTTAAAATAATTTCACAGAAATGTTCCTTGGGTGACCCTTTTTAAAAAGTGTTAGCGAAATTTTGATTCGTTGAAAAACATGGCCGTGGTGGGGGGGGGAAGCTCTTAGCACTCGTGTGGTGTCAACAATTCTTTAAACATCTTCTCCTCCTAAACCGCTTGGCCAATTTGGACCAAACTTAGCTGGAATGTTCCTTGGGAGGTCCTCTTTAAGAATTGTTCACAGAATTTAATTCCATCAAAAACTCTGGTTGCCATGGCAATAAAATGGAAGTTTCTAACAAATTCTTTAAAAATCTTCTCCTCTGAAACCGCTGGTCAGATTTTTAAATAATTTCACAGATATGTTCCTTGGGTAACCCTTTTCAAAAATTGGTCGCGAAATTTTGATCCGTTGAAAAACATGGCCGTGGTGGTGGGGGGGGCTCTTTGCGTCCAGCGGTGTCAAAAATTCTTTAAACATCTTCTCCTCCTAAACCACTGGGCCAATTTGGACCAAACTTGGCTGGAATGTTCCTTGGGAGGTCCTCTTTAAGAATTGTTCACAGAATTTGATTCCATCAAAAACTCTGGTTGCCATGGCAACCAAATGGAAGTTTCTAAGAAATTCTTTAAAAATCTTCTCCTCTGAAACAACTGGTCAGATTTTGAAATAATTTCACAGAAATGTTCCTTGGGTGACCCTTTTCGAAAAACGGTATTCTTTGAAATACTTTTTTTCTCTTCAACCGCTCGTCAGATTTTGAAATGATTTCACAGAAATGATCTTTATATTATTTAGCTCGGCTGTTTTTGAAGAAAAGATTGAGGTATTGCCATAGCCCTGTTGTTGTTGTCTGCATTGTCGTTGTGCAAAAACTTTGACATTTTGTTATATCTTGGCTTTCACTCAACACATGTACTTGAAACTTGGAATAATTGTTCACTAGTAAAAGAGCAACCCATACAACAAGGACAGTTGTAACTCTAAAATCATTTTGTCCAAATTATGTCCCTTTTTTGACTTAGAATTTTAACTTACTATCCAGCACCCAACAGGCAGTCGTTGGCACCCGCATACAGTGCTCTTGTTTGACTTAATATTTTTAGCCACTATCGGGCATGTGCTCGTGTTCAAGAAATGGTTCTTGGGTGACCTATCCCAAAATTTATGTGCAGAATTCTGATTCGTCAAAAACATGGCTGTAGTGATGATTGTAGGGGTGGTGACAGATTTTGAAATGATTTTTACAGGTGACCTTTTCAAAATTGCATGGCAAAATAATGATTTTGTTTCCAAATTTCAATACTTCAAAAAAATTGGCTATGGTCCTCTCAAAAATTCAGGTGAGCGATCCAGGGCCATCTTTGCCCTCTTGTTCTGTTTGTCTTTTTCCTTGTTTGCATGCTAAATCAATGATGTATGACATTAAATATGCAAAAGCTCTGCCAGTAGAGCGATTCGGGCCCTCAAGGGCCTCTAGTTTCCACATGCAGCTTATGAGGTTCTTGACCCTTTACCAAACAATCCCTGGGTTTTACGACCCTGAGATAGAAGCCTTTTGAAAACATTATGGGAAAAGGAGAAAATGCTGGTAACCAGCATTTTCTCCTTTTCCCATAATGTTTCTACTCTTCTAAAGTCAAGTTTCAATTTTTCAGTCATGTTAATTTGGTCGTCTGCATAATTATGCTTTCAATTTTGACAAGTCTAAAATTTTGTCGTTTGGTAAAGAGTTAATGATGTATGACATAAAATACGCGGCAAAATCTCTGCCAGTAGAGTGATTCAGGCCCTCAAGGGCCTCCAGTTTTCACATGCAGCTTATGAGGCTCTTAACTAAATCCCACATGGTAGGCGTGACATGATGCCTCTGGGTAATTTTCTAGTTTCCCTTAGTTGTATTATCTACTTCATTTAACCTGACCCAGGTCAAAATCATTTACATAAATTAATATTCTATTTTTACCCTCGGCATCACTCGGCATATGTCCCGAATGGTCTCGGAAATATTTCGTGGGGATTACGCCAATCAACCCCTAACTTACTGGATAAGTAATTGAGACTTTCCAGTCCAGTCAATAGTGAAAAAAACAAATATTGCAATTTCAAAGTTAATTTTTGGGAGAAATATCTCCTCTTCGATCAGTGTAGATCCAAGATCAGACTGCATGTTTTGTGCAGTCTGATCTTGATCCACACTGACGGCAAAAGCGCCTTGAGTCGCACTTTGTAGGCTAAGGGTTAAATTGATTACCTGTGTATATAAGTACCTTCCGTGTATATATAACTTTCCGAATAATAGTCTGACTTCTATTTATGTGCCTACTTATATATTCAACATAAAGGTCAGGATCAGGTTAAATGAAGTAGGCAATATCTTTACTATAAAAGACTAAGAGTTATTTCCTTTGTTTAAAATTTAAGCAAAATCTGTTCAGGAAGAAGAATATAGATATTTTGCTGGAGTTATGTCATACTTCTTTGACACTGAGGAATTTGTTTATTTTACAGTGCCAGACCATTTATTTAGGTCCTTCGATCCAGATAAATTCCCTGAGGAAATTTTTAACCACAATACCAAGAAAAAAACTGAAAGTGATGTAAAGCTCTTTTCAGCCTTTCTGATGTCAAAAGATGAAGCAAGAATTCCTGAAAACATTCCCCCAGATGAACTGGATAAATATATCTGTCAGTTTATCGTTGGGATCACCAAAAAAGACGGTTCAGAATATGAGGCGACAACTATCAGGGGCTTTATTTCATCACTCGATAGGCACCTGAAGACAAAAAGCAGTAAAATGTCAATATTTAATGATATTGAGTTTGCAAAGACTAGGGCTGTTCTAAAGCGAAAGCAGCAGCAGTTGAAAAGCTTGGGTCTTGGAAATAGACCTAAAGCAGCCAGAAATTTGACCGAAGATGACATCAAGGCAATGCTGGAAGCTGGCACACTAGGGGACAAGACACCCAAAGCCCTTATTCATTCTATGTGGCTCATTTGTACCTCGCACTTTGGCATGCGGACAGGAAAGGAACGTCATGACCTGTGCTGGGGCGATATTAAACTAGGGGTTGACGAAGTTTCCGGGGAAGAGTATATTATGTATGACAAGGAATGTCAGATGAAAACCCAACCTGGTTCAAATCCAAGGGATACACGGTATGCATTAGTCATAAGACAAATATTAGTTACCTTTTATTGTGTTTTGAAAAATCTTTGGTCATATCTTGGTAACCAAGACATGTAAGCTTAACCCCTGTTTTACAGGTTTACTTCTACCATTCAGATTATAGTATTTTTTCTGTCTCTCATTCATTGTGATTCAAATATTTTATCACCGGAAAGAATATACTATGAAACTGGAAATGTTCGCATCGTGGAAATCTTCGGGTTTTTCTCATATTGATAAAAAACGCAAAGGTGTACACCAGTGTAAATTTAAGCTAGACTAAGGTATATATATATTATTTACCTAGACACTGGTTTAATGGCAGCAACTGACAGAGATCCTTGCAGATATCAATGAGTGCTTTTTTTCATCAAAATCAACCAGAATACCAGTCTAGTGGCGGTTTATACAGCCATTTAAGACATTTAAATACATTTCATTGAAGTGAAAATGGGGATTCGTTAACTCTTTACCAAACAATTGCGGGTTTTCACGACTCTGAGAAAGAAGCCTTTAGAAAACGTGGGAAAAGGAGAAAATGCTGGTAACCAACATTTTCTCCTTTTCCTGCAATGTTTTCTACCCTCTGAGAACAAGTTTCAATTTTTGAGTCATGTAAATTTTGTCGTCAGCAAGTGCTTTCAATTTGGACCAGTCTAAAATTTTGTTGTTTTGTAAAGAGTTAAATTGTATGATAATGATAATAGTTCTCGCGGAAATATAAACACGCGTAAGGTCAGTATTTTGTTATTCACGCAATTTTCGAAACCAAATTTTGAAAAATCATCTCCAACTTAATGCCCTTAGAAAATTTGTTGACTTTTAGGATACATACTTTAGCTGGAGCCTTGAAGTAGATTTAAGAAATAATCTTCTTTCTATCGTGGTTTATCATTCAATAAACCACAGTTGTGAGTTATGGGGCACAGTAAATAATCCATGAGGGCGATAGCCCGAGTGGTTTATTCGTTGTGCCTCATAACTCACTACATGGTTTATTGAACGATAAACCACGATAGAAAGAAGATTATTTCGATTCTAACATTAACAACCTTAAATGAAAAGAAAACAAGTTCATACTTAGAGTAGAAACACGGATGCAGATTATGTTCCATTGAATTACTTACTTTATACCGAATGACGTCACTCTATATAGAATGACATCACTCTATATAGAATAACGTAGATTTTACCACACTTTTGTTGCACTGTGTTTATAGTGCCGAATTCACGTGTCATGTTAGAATTGTAAATAAACAGAAACAAATTATAAAGAAACCATCAAGCTTTCTGGTGCCAAATTGGACGTCAAACCCTAGACCTCCGCAAAAGTGTACATGTCTAAATAACCAAAACTTTTGGGTTGCTCTACCATCTGAGCTATCTGGCATCATTGAAAACTGTAGATTTCAATGAAACGTTCCTTTTGGAATAATTGTTGTGCAACCCGTTTACCACATAAATCCCAAATTTGAATGACATTGACCAAAAAAATACTTTTTGAACAACCCTGACAAAAAATACTTTTTGAACGACTCTGACAAAAAAAAAATTTTGAACACATTGTGCAAAAAGAAGTAAATGCTGGTTACTAACATCCAGAGTTTTATCATCATTGATGTAAAAGGGCATAAGAAACTATTGTGAGACACGGGAATATGCCTGTAACTAGCATTTTCTCCTTTTCTCACATTGTTTTCTACCCTTTCTGATATAAATCCTATCATTTGAGTATCATTTGATATGTCGTCTGCAAATGCTTTGAATTCGGACCAGTCTAAAATTTTGTCGTTTGGTAAAGAGTTAAGTCTTAAATAAGTTACATCATTTCTGCTATATTTAATGTAATGTCTGCAAATGCTTTCAACTGAACCAGTGTAAAATTTTTCATTTAACTCCTTACCAAACGACAAAATTTTAGACTTGTCCAAATTGGAAGGATTTGCAGACGACAATTTAAATGTGGCTAAAGAGATGAAATTTTTCTTTGATAGGAAAGAAAACATTGTGGGAAAAGGAGAAAATGCTGGTTACCAGCATTTTCTCCTTTTCCCACAATGTTTTCAAAAGGCTTCTTTTCTCAGGGTCGTTAAAACTCAAGATTGTGTGGGAAAGGGTTAATAAAGAGTTAATTTGATAACAAATTTTGATACAGGATGCTCAAACCAAAAGCCTACGCAAACCCAGAAAATGAGCAGAGAGACCCAGTTTATTTGTACAAGCTTTACAGAAGCAAAAGACCGGAGGATATGTGTGATGAGGAAAGCCCCTTTTTCTTAACACCATGTCATAATGAACGCAAGTGTTGGTTCAAGAAATCAGCTTTGGGAGTGAACAAAATATACAACATGATGAACGAGATGAAAGAGGAAGCTGGGATATATAACCCAAGAATAAAATTATACAGGTGTGTACATAAATACATATGTTTGTCTACAAAATCTAGATTTTTTTTTTTTTTCACCCTTTATCAAAAAAACACATTTTAGTCTAACCAAAAGTGAAGGAATTGGCAGACATGCCAGAGAACATTTCTTTCATTCTTTCTTTCTTTCTTTCTGCCGGCCTGCCTGCACCTGTCTGCCTGCCAGAAAATAGAAAATTCTCTGTTAATAACAGCTTTAATACTATATACTTTAAATTCATTGGGATAGCAGTGAAGAAATTATTCAGTAAACAATTCACTGCTGGCCTTGAATCTCACCAAGTTGTTATTCATTTTTACTCCTTAACTTACTGAATGATACCTGTGGTGGACAGAAGACTGTAATGACGTCACGTAACTGTTAGAACTGACGACTTCTTAAGGAATGTTGTTGGTAAAATTACTGGATTTTTATTTGAATTGCATGATAGCAGAAGGATATGTTTGGCAATCAGAGGATGTTTAAAGATACCCACTTACTCATTTTAGCCGAATGTAGAAATGCATTTTAATCAATAAATTAGCAATATCTATAGCCCAGAAGAATGAAAAGAAGTTTCAGATTTGTTATTTGAAATGGATTTTGGTCAGGAGAAAATTACATCGGGTCAAAATTGTAAACAATGCGGAAGTGTATCACTACAGTCATTTACACATACCCCATCTAAAAATAGAAAGCTAGACTACTAGGTGTTTCAACACGGGAAATGGCGCACTCGTTTATTTGTAGGATCATGGGTTTTCCCTTCTTTCAGCAATCCAAAATCGCTAAATATTAATGTGCACATACGAAATTTACATTTCTAGTGTCTTTAAAATCATTCCACTGCACTCTCGATATAAAATTCCGACATCCTTGAGTAAATTGCTGTTGGGTTCTTGTGACATAGATTGTTGCGGCATTAGACCTGTGTAGTGTATCTTGGCTCCACTTTCTTGCCAGTTACATGAATGCAAGGGGAAGGTCGTACACAGTCACGCGACAAGCATAATGTGGTATCCTCGATTGAACGAGTGGATAGGAGCCAAGTCCAAAATTACATTTTCTATCCATCGTAATCTATGCCATCTCGCAACTGCCAGGTGTAATATTTGTCATGAAGCCTCAAGAATGACTATAGTTTGATAAAATATCGAAGAAACTGGTTATATTTGGCTTAAAATGAGTAAATGGTTATCTTTAAATAAAGATTTAAAAACTGTTGATCTGAAAATAGATTTTTGTCCTTTTTAAATAATTGTCTGACTGGTAACCAGCATTTTCTTCCTTTTGCCACAATGTTTTCTACCTCTTCAAGGACAAATACTATCGTTAAAGAAATATCTGAATAGTTGTCTGTTAATTCTTTACCACACAATCCCGACTTTTAACGACCCTGAGAAAGAAGTCTATAGAAAACATTGTGGGAAAAGGAGAAAATGCTGGTAACCAGCATTTTCTCCTTTTCCCACAATATTTTCTACCCCATCAAAGTCAGAAATCATCATATTAACAAGATTTAATTTGTTGTCTGCAGATGCTTTGAATTTGGTCCATTCCAAAAATTTGTCGTTTGGTAAAGAGTTAACCCTTTACCAAACAATCCCTAGTGAACAGACCCTTATGAAGAAGCCTTCTGAAAACATTGTGGGAAAAGGAGAAAATGCTGATAACCAGGAATTTTCTCCTTTTCCCACCATGTTTTCTACTCTTCAAGTTTCAATTTTTGATTCACGTTTATTATGCTTTCAATTTGGACCAGTCTGACATTTTGTCATTTGGTAAAGAGTTAAATCCTTCGATATTAACAAGTCCAAGATTTTGCTGTGTGGTAATGGGTTAAACATGTTAGCTCCACTGGCCAAAGCGCAACAAGCCTGTGTCATGGCCTAGTGTCTGTCATGGTGCATCAGTCTATCCATTTGTGTCTAAACTCATATTTCAATTATCCGAGCTGTCTACGATCACTAGCTTGTAACCAGCATGTTTTCCTCTTCAGACCATGTTTTTAAACCTATCAAAGACGAATCCCACCATATGAGCTATACAGTATTATTTCATGCTTTACGATAGGTTATCGAGAAATATCGGTGAAATATTTAAGAAATAACCTTCTTTCTATCGTGGTTTATTGTTCAATAAACCACAGTTGTGAGTTATGAGGCACAATAAATAATCCACGAGGACGACAGCCCGAGTGGTTTATTCATTGCGCCTCATAACTCACAACGTGGTTTATTGAACGATAAACCACGATAGAAAGAAGATTATTTCGATTCTAACATGACAAATTCTTTATGAAAGGAAAACAAGTTCATCCTTAGAGTAAAAACACGGATAACAACTGTGTTCTGTTGAATAACTCACTAACTTATTTAATACAGAGTGACGTCACTCTGCATGTGGAATGTCGCAGATTTTACCACGCTTTCCTTGCACTGTGTTTATAGAGCCGAATTCGCATGTCATGTTAGAATGTTTGATATTTCATGGTTAAGACCAGTAAAAATACCGATTTTTATATTCTAACTCTTCAACTGAAGGCGGAAACAGTTGTTCCCACACACTAGTTACCTAGGTAAAATGTGCATGCCTCACAACCAGATGGAAATATGACGTAATTTACCTTACATTTCTCGCGCTTGACGTAATATTGTAATGTGTTGCTATGCGGAGGGGGTACGCCACAGGGAGTAACCGAAAAGAACTGTACTGGATTTTGATTAAGATCCTCCGAGAAAGGGTTAAAAGCATGAAATAAATAGAATATTTGTTTTTTTCTGTGAAAGATCGAATTTTATTTCATCTCGTGAACATGATCGGTAATATTTTCACTTGTGGCTGCGCCACTCGTGAAAATATTACCGATCATGTTCACTCGATGAAATAAATTTCGATCTTTCACCGTAAAAAACAAATATCCTCTATTTTGTTGTCTGCATTAACTCTTTACCAAACAACAAAATTGTAGACTAGTCCATACTGAAAGCATTAGCAGACGACAAAATAAGTATGGCTCTAAAATTGAAAATTGTTTTAGGAAGGGTAGAAAACATTGTGGGAAAAGGAGAAAATGCTGGTTACCAGCATTTTCTCCTTTTCCCACAGTGTTTTCAAAAGGCTTCTCTCTCAGAGGTGTGAAAACCCAGGATTGTTTAGTAAAAGGTTAAGCTACACAGTATTCGTTGTCTGCAATTGTTTTCAATTTTGGATCAGTCTGAAATTTTGTCATTTGGAAACAATTTAAGTGGAAATTATACCTTTATGATAGCTTTATTGAATTTTTTTCAGTTATTCTAGCTGTCCAAACAATGGCAATGTTCCAGTATCAGGTAAGGAAAGGTTTGATATACTTTAGGTTAATTACTCAACCCTTTACCAAACAGCATAATTTTAGAATAGTCCGAATTCGAAGCATTTGCAGACAACAAAAATAAATGTGACTGAAAAATTGAAATTTGTTTTTGGAAACGGTAGAAAACATTGTGGGAAAAGGAGAAAATGCTGGTTACCAGCATTTTCTCCTTTTCCCACAATGTTTTCCAAAGCCTTCTTCTTAAAGATTGTTAACAGTAGGGGTTGTGTGGTAAAGGGTTAAACTTATTACCAAGCAACAAAAATTATATGGCTTGCCCAAATTGAAGGCATTTGCAGATGGCATGTAAAGTATGAATATAATTTTTTAAGCTCACCTGAGCTCAAGATGAGCTTTTGTGAGCATGCTGTATCCATCATCCGTCATGCATGATGGGGTCATCAACAATTACCTTGTTTGCACACTAGAAGCCCTATTTTCATTCTAATAATTGTGAAACTTGGTCAGAGATTTTTGTCATGATAATATCTCGAAAAAGTGTGAAATTGGGTCATTTCAAGTCAAAGAGTAGGTGACTGGGAGAAATCTTTTGAAAAGCCATATTTGAACTAGACTTTTACCAAAATTCTGCAAGTTTTTGTCCGGGGGCCAAAATTGGCGCTTCCCTTGAGGTCACAAGTTTTACATGGGCTTGCATAGTGTAGTAAATGAAGTCATTAAATTAAGGTTATAATTATGTTAAGCCTTTATTAAACTTATAAAACTGGCCATGGGAAGTAACTCCAGTTATAACAAATATATAATTTTTTTACCATTTACCTCCATTGATTATCAAACTGCACTTGTATGCACACTAAGTGTCTCAGAATGTTTGTCTTTATGACATTCAGACAAGTTTGAAATTGGGCCATGTTGGGTCAAAAAGTAGGTCACTGGGCCAAATCTTAGAAAAACCTTTTGTGCACGCTAGATGCCACATTTTCAGCCTGATAGTTACGAAACTTGGCCAGAATTTTGTCTAGATGAAATCTCGAACAATATTAAAATTTGGTCTCAAGGGGTCAAAAAGTAGGTCACAGGGCAAAACTTAGGAAAAAGTTTCAGTGCACCTTAGATGCCAGGTTTTGAGCTCGATGCTCATGGATCTTTGTTGGTGTTTGTCTTGATGATTACTGGTACAACTTTAATAGTGGATCTAATTGGGTCTAAAAGGAGGGAACTGGGCCAAATCATAGAACTAGAAAGAAGGTCAAGTTGGTCAAAAAGTAAGTCACCTACACGCAAAAGCTTTACTTCATCAGAACCAGGATCTCTTCAGCTTCATCAACCAGAAATGACTTTGCTCTGGTGAACGCTGTAGGGCCAATGGCCCACTTGTTTGTTTGTTTTTGTGGTTTTTTTTGGGGGGGGGGAGGGGGGGGGGCTAGGCTATTTCTCTATGAAGATTCCCTGTCATTGCCAATTTTTCTCTATGAAAGCTCTATCCCAGTGCCAATTAAGTGCATGGTGCACTTGATTTCAAAGGCAGTGGAGGGATACAGGGCCATGATGGCCCTACTGTTAAAAATAACTTGTAAAGTAGACATTGTAGCTCCAACATCAGATTTCACAAGCTATTAAACCTAGATTCACAGCTTTAAGTGTGAATAGTTATTTAGCGAAGATGTTTTACTATATGTATCATGTATATTGTCTGTATTGAAGGACCTGTTTGATAAGTGCTACCAGAGAGAAGGTCACGGTCACAAAATGGATCAACTCAGTTCATATCTGGACGACGGTACCTCGGTGGGAGACAAACAAGATCCTAAGGAAAATCTCCGGCAGATCATTCAGTGGTGTATTCAGTTCCTGGTACATGCGTGTAGGTGCAGAGACACTAATTATCAGTTATCCTAGGTGTCATAAGATGAAATGTGTTGTTGCTCAGGCTAACATTCTTCTCATTTGCAAACAGATTATTACCTAGGTGTCATTAGATGAAACTTGGGCCCATATTCACCAACCATTGTTAAGAACATTTGTCTTACTCTCCAAGATTTTCCAAAGTTGAAAGTAACACAACTTCTGATTGGCTAAACCATTTTCTTAAGAATGTTTGGTGAATATAGACCTTGGTTTTGCACACTATTAGACTAGTCACAAGAAGACAAAGGATGGTTGTCGCATTTGCAAACAGCTTATTGCTTTGTGCTGCAACCATGCCAAACAGTGCAATATAGCAATAAGTGTCAAGTGCCATACTGTTGTCAAATTAAGCAAAAAATACTCCCAACAGCAATTACAAAAATGGTTAAAGTGACATCTTTACAGCCAGAGATTAAACAAATGCTGTTAAAACTTGATGGTGTTATAATCTAATCAGCTGTGTAAACGTAGATAAAAAATCAATACAAGGTGTATAGGGTAAAGAAACTAGGGATTTGTCTTCAATTTAAACCGGAAACTGTGGTTGTTATGTCTGTGGCTAGCTGCAATAGAATGAAATGCATTTTCTATCTGCTGTAATCTGTTCAACCTTGCAACCATCAGGGGCAATATTTGGCATGAAGATACAAGAGTGATTATAGTTTCATAGAATAATGAAAAAAACAGTTAAAAAACTGGATGGAAATGAGTAAAGATGTATGTTTAACTCTTTACCAAACAACAAAATTTTAGACTTGTCTAAATTGAAAGCATTAATAGATGACAAAATAAATGTGACTGAAAAATTAAAATTTGTGTTGGGAAGGATAGGAAACATTGTTTGAAAAGGAGAAAATGCTGGTCACCAGCATTTTCTCCTTTTCCAACAATGTTTTCAACAGCTTTTATCACAGGGTCGTTAAGAGTCGGGATTGTGTGGTAAAAGGGTGAAAGGAGTCTTAGATGATAATGGAAGGAATGCTGATAATTAAAAGAACACAGGCAGTAGGCCCGGCACCCTAGTTGTTACAAAAGGATTGAGATGAAAACTAACCAAAGCTTAAGCTGACCCAAAAATTAAAATCTGATATTTGCAGGGTAGAAAACTATGTGGGAAAAGGAGAAAATGCTGGTAACCAGCATTTTCTCCTTTTCCCACAATTTTTATACCCCCGCAAAATGAATACTAATTACAGCTCTTGCAGGGGTATTAAATCACATCCTGTGACAACTTCTAGTTTCAAAAGGCTTCTGTCTCAAGGTTGTTAAAACTCAGGATTGTGTGGTAAAGGGTTAAGTTAATTTATGAGTAATGGTGTATGAAAAAGGGGTTTAATGTATCTGCAGACACTATCGACCTATTTTAGCCTGTGCAGTCTGTGCATGGCTTGAAACGTTTTACTACTTGGAAATGTTCTGCATGTTCAAGGACCATATTACCTCAGGGTTCAGTCTGTTGTTAGACATACGTATCTTTTTGATCCATAGTTATGTGATGACTTGCTTCGAATAATATATCTCAAAGCTGCATTTAGTCCCCTTCCCAGAAAACTGTTTAGATAGGTTTTCTTTAAATAAATGTTAGTGTGTGACACTGTTTTGACTGTTTTACATCTACCATGTGGCAGCTTCGAAAGACGACAAATCAAATATGGCTGAAGTGTTGGAACTTGTCTATGAAAGGGTAGAAATATTGTGGGAGAAGGAAAATATGCTGGTCACCAGCATTTTCTCCTGTACAGACCTTTTCTGAACCCTTATTTCTCAAGGTGGTAAAAAGTCGATAGTTTGTGGTGAACAGGATGAAATGTTTTTGTATTAAAGGGAGATTATAAATTTATGCAAAATGTGAAGTTGCCTCCCCCTGAAACGCCACCCCTTTAACTCTTCACCACAGGACAGAAATGTTGACTTTTCCAAATTGAAAGCATCTGCGGATGACAATTCAAATGTGACTCAAATGATGGATTTTGTCTATGAAGGGATAGAAAACATTGTGGAAAAAGGAGAAAATGCTGGTAACCAGCACTTTCTCCTTTTCCCACAATGTTTTCAAAAGACTTCTTTCTGGGTCATTAAAAATTGGAATTGTTTGGTAATGAGGTAATTACTTTTATTGGTACATTGTCTTGTATAAGTCTCTTTGGTGGAATAATCGTTGTAATGCCATATTCTTGTAAATGATTGAGACAGATGCGAAAATTGCAATATAAAATTATTCCGACGTGATTGTTTCAATAATTGTTATCAAATAATTCCCCCCTGCAAAAATTACTGTCCATATTGACCTTTCACCTAATAACTCTACCAAATAACAGTCATAGACTTGTCCAAATTGAAAGCATTTGGAGATGACAATTTAAATGTGGCTCAAATAAAGGATTTTGTCTTTGATAGGGTAGAAAACATTGTGGGAAAAGGAGACAATGCTTGTTAACAGCAATTTCTCTTTTTCCAACAATGTTTTCAAAAGGCTCCTTTCTCATGGTTATTAAAACTCAGGATTGTGCAGTAAAGGGATAGCAGATTACTTTCTACAAGTGCCTTGCTGTTGATATCTTCGAAAATATCCTTGTAAAATGCAGATGATAGTTATTATGAATTTATGAAAAAAGACTGCGGCAAAAGGAAAAATTGCTCCATAGCCTCCATTTTTATTAAAATGGTCTACAGTCTGCTGCAGGTGGAAAAGGGTAAAGTAATTTGATGGAATTTGGATGGGTGGATGGATGGATGGATTGGTGGTCTAGACACATGCAGCATTATTTACATCATATCACACAGTAACATGTATGTACATACTGGGTTTTATCAGAACTGAGCTGGGGCTTTGAGGTATCTTGCCCAGGGACACTCCCAAGAAAAACCTGGTATCCCAGCAGAGAATCAAACACAGGAATACTGGCTCCTAATCCTACACCCTAACCACGGAATCACATAGACAGTTTCATAATTTAACCCTTTACCAAACACTCTTATGTTTTTCAACTCTGAAGAGGTAGGCCTCTGAAAACACTGTGTAAAAAGGAGAAAATGCTGGTAGGCAACAATATTTCCTTTCCACCATTTTAGACACATTTTAATATTCTACAAGTACTATGAAAGTCTTTAATTTTGTTGTCTGCAAAAGGTTTAACCCTTTACCACACAGCAAAATTTTAGACCTATCCAAATTGAAAGCATTTGCAGACAACAATTTCATAGTGGCTCAAATGATGCAACTTTTCTTTGATAGGGTAGAAAACTTTGTGGGAAAAGGAGAAAATGCTGGTTACCAGCATTTTCTCCTTTTCCCACAATGTTTTCAAAAGCTCTCTTTTTTAGGGGTGTTAAAAGGCGTCATTGTGTGGTAAAGGGTTGAGCAAGGAAATCTCGCGTTATATCAGAAAATGTATATTCAAGATCAGACAGCACATTCTGTGCAATCAACTACAAAAACAAGTACATGTACTTCGTATCCCGCAATAATTTCAAAAATAAATGAACATTATAGATCCAAGATCAGACTTTATATTCTTTGCACTCTGATCTTAATCTATGCCTTATGCAAAAGTCGCCTTTTTTGCCTGTGCCTGACTCAGATAAAATCAACTTACCAAATACCAATACCAAAACACTCATCTCTCAATTTATGTAGGCTAATCACTATTCCCCCCCCCCCCGTCAAACTTTTTTTAATTTTCGTAAAATGTTCATTTTGAATTCCACATAGTTCTATGCAGCATCTTTACTGTCCCTACAACCCCTGCCAGAATCAACTTATGTTTTGACTTTCCATTGTCAATATGCTGTTGCAAGAATTTGGGGAAACTTTCAACTTGAAGCTTGTGGTTTTTCTCAGGGTGGAATTGTGCAATAAATAAGATCACTTGCAGAGATTTCGGTTTTTTATCTGTCAACTCTATATTAACAAACTCTGAGACACTCGGGTACATTGTGGGAAAAGGAGAAAATACTGGTTACCCCTAGCATTTTCCCTTTGACAATGTTTTCTATGCTATCATGGACAAATTCCTCCATTTGAGTTAACTTTCATTTGTCTTTTGAATACCCTTTGAATTTGGACAAGTCTAAAATTTTGTCATTTGATAAAGAGTTAAAATTGCATTTTTTTTTTTTTGTTGCCCATTCCACATTCTGTAATATTCCGGTAATAAGACATCTACATTCCGTTACATTTTGTTACAATCCGATAATTGGGCCCCGCGTTTTGTTACATTCCGGTAGTTACGCATACCCGCTTATGATTTGACAATTTTGTTAAAATTTTTAGATAATAATTTGAATTTAATTAACCGATTTAGCTTATTGTAAATGAAATAAATCGAATGCAAACATGATATTTTTGTTACAGTCATACTCGGAATACGCTTGTTTTTTTTGTTTTCCAATTCATAATATCTTCTTAGATGTAAGCGATGCTGAAATAAGGTGAAGGCCATAGAAAATCCTAAACGACTGCGTTGTTTTGTAGAGAGCAACATATCTTGTCGGTAAACACCTTTCACTTTGTTGTCATATCATTATTTCTGTTGCATTCCAATCATTTTAACTCAGTTAAATCAAAATACATTTCTTGTATCTTAAACTATGTTGCCAAAGTATATACGTTCAAAAAATCACCTGAAGTCGTTCGGTCCATGTGACTGGCAGCGTTTGATATGCATGTCCATATTTTTTTTTTTTCAAATGTAAAACTTTAGCTTTTTGTGCGGACCTGTTTTCGTTAAATTTTATTTGTGAGATCATTGCTTTGATGAATTTTATTAGAATGATCCTCGACCGTCCATGATTCTTGCCCATAAGGACGGGCCGTAAATCTACATACAGTCAGTTGGGTAGTTCCGAATCACTAACGAAAAATATGATGCTATACTTTCGCTTAAATATCAGGCCAAGCTAAATACCTTTCCATCAGAAGTTCTACTGATAAAGAAGGTTTAAAAAATATGAATCGTTTCCATTGGTTTAAATTTTGACAATATATTCCCATTCTACAGTGTACATCCACTAGGGTAGTTGCGAATCATGTGAGGGTATTCCGAATCTCTGAACAACTTGCATCTTCTAGGGATCGTCCAAAAATGGATTTTGGCTGTCAAAATAACCAAGAGATTTGTTTAAGTTTCAACGAAGTTAAACCTAATGAAAATAATAAGAGTAATAAAAAAGACGTGCAAAATTTAATTTTCTGCACCATTACTGTGCAAAATTTATTTTTGAAATCCCATTGCCAAAGTATAAATCACTATAGAACAGGGGACACCCAGTATCCATCAATATCTTCATACTTTTACAGGGCTTTATGAACTTAAGTTTTACGCTTGTAAAACATTGTTTAAATGCTTCAAATAAAGAACATTTTGTGTAACAGTTAAGAATAGCTCTATTTCAAGACTTTATGTATAATACTGTTCCCAGACACAAAGGCCTGTTGTCAGGGCATCGTCATACAGTTTTATGACGTATAGCATTAGAAAACAAATGGTCATGGTAAATTACAAGTATTGAGTGCTTTTCCCTTACTGATTGTTCAGTTCATCTAGTTGCAGTGACCACCTTTGACGCATTTTGACCCTCAAATATGACTTTTAAAAGGCGCCAAAATCCTAGTGTAATCAGATTATGACAGATTTTTTAATCATTATTATCCATACAAGATTAAAAGAAGTGGCAATTTACATCAATTAAAGATGGTGATTGGCTCTTTTTATCACACCCTTTACACAATTACATCAGGCCATGGTAGGGTAACAGAAAGAGGTAGTATGCTGTTCAAGCCGAATATACTAAGGGAATGACCAAACGGTTTTGTATCATTTTATGCGAAAAAAAAAGGCAATAGTTGTACTACAAACTATCTATTCAAAACCGACATAAATATCACAAGAAAGCACACATACGTGGTACAATGTTTTCTCTGTTATTAACTATTTACAGCTTTAGTCAAAAAACTAAACTAGTTCTCATTTTCACAGAGCCTAACATTTTGGTCTAACATTTCAAAACAAGCAATGCATATTAAGACTGAGTAAACAAATTCAAAAGTAAGAGAAGTAGACAAATATATCGCTATTGATTCATACAGATGGAGTACGAGTTTTCTAGAGACCTCGTACCATTGAAATTGGGGTACGAGTTCACCAGGGTACAGGTTCTCCATGGTACGACTCCTGATACATGTACCTTTCTGAGACAACCTCCCAGTCGTCACTGCGGATTCGGAATTACCCCACACATACGCATGTGTATCAACTCAAGTATTTCTGATAAATATGCGTTGATACATGCAGACACAATTTTTTTGCCCACTAGAGAAACAGTGAAATGGGATTATCGAAAAAACCCATTATTTTACCCCATTTTCGTTCTTCGTTTTGCGATTTTTCTTCCTGCGAAACATTTGCATAACCGGTATAAGGATAAAATTGCTGTCATGTAAACTATTTCATAAGTGTACAAAAATCAGCAAGTTTGTCAGATTTGACCAAAATCTGTACCAGGCAAAGGAAATGCGATACAGAATTGAAAACAAGAATTTTTATGCATGTCCGTTAACGCTGAAAAGCGTTTTAAACCTATATTTAATGGTTTGATTCGGAACTACCTATGATTCAGAACTACTCAACTAACTGTATCGATAGATATCTGTGATGGCCAAAATTTAATTGGTGAAATAAACTCATAAGTTGTGCTTTGTGTGTTTTATTTCTTATCCTTCTAATTATTGTTACTGTTTTTGTTTAAAACCAACCTTGATCATATTCTGGTTCTTGAGGTACTGTCCTTGAATCTTCCCACTGATGAATGACATCATGCACACTTTGTTTACATTTCAAGCTAATTTCAGCTGTTGTTTATCATTGTGACCCAGCCAGGTAGCTCAGATGCAGGGTATCTGACTCGTGACTTGGTGGTTGCAGGTTCAAAACCCTCTTGAGGCAAACTTTCTCTTTGGCAACTTTTTGCCTTTCACCTCTGATGTATGTAGATAATTTTTGCTGTACCTTCCAGCAAAGAAGTCACACAGATAGCTAATTCAAGATGAGTGGGATACCACAGCAACAACTTACCCAGTTGAAGATGTTCATTCAAATGATCAAGTCCAATCCAAGCATTCTTCACATGCCAGAGTTGGGATTCCTGAAGGAATGGCTTGAGAGGTAGGAAGTTAACCCTTTACCAAACAGCCCTTAGTTTTAATGACCTTTAGGAAGAAGGCTTTTGAAAATGCTGTGAGAAACAGAGTAGTGCTAGTATGCAGCATTTTCTCATTTCGTCATTTGAGCCACAAATAATGTGTTGTCTGAAAAAACTTCAAATATTATATCCATGGACAAGTCTTAAAATTTTATCATCATTTATATGAGTAATCCATAGGATGCTGAGTAAATGAAATTGACATTTCAATCTAGATTAAAGGCTGAGCTGTTGTGTATTGAATACTGTCATAGCTAGTTCTTATCAAATATCAGACAGTAAAGACATGAGATCAAACTCTGTGATCTGATATTGAAACAGACCTTTATCCTGTGCAATTAAAGATGTACCAAGCTTACAAAGGAGAACCCTAAACTCTTTACCAAACAGTCCTGAGCTTTAACCCAGAGAGAAAAGCCTTTTGAAAATGTGGGGAAATGGTGGTCAACAGCATTTTCTCCATATTCTCTCAATGTTTTCTCCATTTCAAAGACAGAAAATATCTTGTGAGCTTTATCAAAGTTTTTGTTTGCAAAATGCTTTCCATTTGGACTTTATTAAAACTTTTGTTGATTCAAATTGGTTAAAAAATTAAGTGAATTATTCCATATTTTAATGACGCTTAGGCGTTTTGAAAATATTTTTGAGAAGGATGAACAGTATTAGGGTCTTTCCGCTCTGTTTTCTAGCCGGATTGGGTAGCTCAGTGGTTAGCATATCAGACTGGTGACCTGGTGAATGCAGATTTGAGAAAAGTAGTCAGTGGCTCGGACAGAAAGTTGTGTCAGTACTGGTCTGAGAAAGCCAGAAAACGTGTAGGCGCACTGGCTGCTGTGATATGGCCCTAGCTGTTAAAACGGCATTAAACTCTAATGCAAACAAACAACAAACAGTTTTCTACCCTTTCCCAGCCTCATTTATTATTGCCTGTAAATTATTTCCCTATGGACAAGCCTAAAATTTTGTGTTCTAGTAAAGAGGCAAGATATGTTACTACCTTGTATTGGACTTTGATTGACCAGAGTATAGTACTTAATCCTACACTGTATAATTATAACTTCCTTTGATTTAAGTTGATAAATTGTAATTACAGTTTAATGCTTTGCTTTTCAGTATGGGAGCAGATATTCCACCACCTCCACAGAAAACACCAAAACCAGAGGTATGAAATAATTTTAAGATTTGTATCCTGGTCTAAACTTATTACTCAGCTTCACCCTCACTTTATGCCAAGTCATGGTAGCCCTCTGGTTTCAAACATAGCTATAAAACCAATGGTTATGAGTTAAAATCTCTGCTCAGCTGAGATTCTCTTGGTCAGTTGATTAAAGTCACTGCTCCTGGGTTTAGTGCCCTCACCTTGCTCTCAAAGTAAAGGATGAATCGGATGGCTAGTTTTGGAATGCATACTTATTTTTGTGTATGGCCCCAGATACAACAATGTTTACAGAACAACAAATATTTGGACTCAACCCAATTGGAAGCATTTGCAGACAACAAATTCAGTGCAGTTCAAAAGAGAGTTTTTAGCGAGGTTATGTTATGGCCCGGTGTCTGTCGTGGATTTGTCTGTGCATGAATTTGTGGGATAACTTTTATTTCAAACATCTTCTCTAAAACTACCCATCCAATTTTGATGAAACTTCATTCATGATCCTACCATGGCCCTTTTCTGAAGTTCCTGAAAATTATGATTCTGATAAAACTCTTGTTGCCATTACAACAAAACTGAAAAATGTTAAAAACTTCAAAAAAATCTTTTTGACCGAAACCATGTGGTCTAGAGCTAAGAAATTCCACATGTAGCTTCATCTAATAGACCTCTACCAGGTTTCTTTAAATTACTGCCTTGGGGTGAAATTTGGCCTCACACAAGGGGTCACAAGCTTTACATGGGCTTAAATAGTGAAGACTTAAAAAATTTCTGTGTTTCTAACCACAAAGTAAAGGGTACAAAATTTGGCATGTAGCTTCATGTAGTGGACCTGTTCTAGGATTTTTCAAATTATAGCCCTTGGGTCAAAAATGGCCCCACCCAATGGTTCATAAGTTTCGCGTAGGCTTACATAGTGAAAACTTCAAATATCTTTTTGATCCTAACTGTAGGGCGTGGGACTACAAAATTGTCAAAAATGGCATCACCTGGGGGTAACAACTTTCAAATGTGGTTTTGTTTACAAAACTTCATGAGTCTTCTTCTTCAAACCATTTGGCTTAGATTTAAAATGTATGGTAAGTATGGTTTGCCAGTGGAGCAATAAATAGAGTTTATTTCATCAGCTTGTGGTTAATATGGGGAAATATTTGCCGAAAAAGGGAAAGGTATGCGAAAATAACGAGTGCCGTAAGGCACGAGTTATTTTCGCGGACCTTTCCCTTTTGAGGCAAATATTTCCCCATATTAACCACAAGCTGATGAAATAAATTATATATTTCCTCTGATTATTTTGTCAACGAATGCCACTTTTAAAACTTAAAAATTTAAAAAACTTAAAAAAGTAGTTCCAGATTTTCGGCAGGAGGAAAATATTCACTGTGACGGGAAAATAATTCCCCCCAGCTTAAATTACAACATTTCTTTACCCATAACATTTCTAAAAATAGACACATGAAATATAATATAGGGCCATCATGGCCCTCTTGTTATGTTGGAAATGGCAGAAAACAGTGTGAGAAAAGGAGAAAATGCCGACTACCAGCATTTTCTTCATTTCTTGCCATGTTTTCAAAATCCTTCTACGGGTAAGTTTGGGATCATCAAAACTCAGCACTGTTTCATAAAAGGTTAAAAAGCCTGGAAATTTCTAAAGTGGCTGCCCGTACTGTCAGTGAAATATTCCTTCAGCAATTAGTTGTTCAAGGATTACGTGATCGTAACATTGGTTTCCAGTTTGAGGTATGATTTAACCCATAAACCATCCTTCACATTTAAAGTCATTTCTGCAGTTGCTATAGATCAAGATCAGACTACACAGAATGAGCAGTCTGATCTTAGATCTACACTGTCGAAGGGTTTTCCCTTGACTTTTTGTCAAGGGGGGGGTCATTGTGTCTCCCTCATTCTGTTATTTAGGGATCATTTGTCTCAGCAGGCGGTCACATTTTGAAAAGCAAAATTAAATGTATTTTTAAAGAAAAAACTGAAGTATGTTAACTATAAAACAGTGTAATTATCATTCTGTTAGTATATTTTACAGCAGCAGTAGATCTTGTCAGATCGTCATAGGAGAAAAATATCTAGAAGTACAAAGAAAGCATGGTTAAGTTTTTACAGATCTATCAAACCGCTTTTTCAGATCTGTTAAACTGTTCCAAGATTTTTCACATATTAGACAGCTGACAATAACAACATAAATGTTAATAAATATGACCTTAGTATATGGAGTATGAAAAAAATGCCGACACAAATAGAGAATTGCCTGTTCAGAACAATTTCTGTTATCACCATAAAGTTATAGAAAGCCATATGTAGAAATGTGTCTGGAAGTCTTCAATGAAACAATGGGAGTAAAAAACCACTACATTTGGTTTCTTTCTTTAAATAGCCCCAGCCAGAACCAGAAAAGCCCAAGGAGTCTGAACCCGAACCTGAACCTGAGCCCGAACCTGAACCTGAGCCCGAACCCGAAAGTGAAGAAAGTGATATTGGTAACTCTTTGTTCCTTGTCCTGTAGGTCTATACCAAACAACAAAGGTTTAGACTCAAGTTCATTGAGAGCACTTGGGCATGACATGTTACATTTGGCCGGTGTGATGGAACTTTTCTTTGAAATGCGTGAAAGCATGATCTCCTTTTCACATGATAGTTTTGAAAGCCCTTTTTCTCAGGCTCATAAAAACTAGATGCTAGTTTGATCTGGGTTACAACAAAGTCTTCTCTGTTTGACATCACCAACTTATACATGCTTATTTCCAAATCTATTTTCATTATATCACAGCTTAACTCTTTACCAAACAATCCTGGGTTTTAATGAAGAAAAAAGTTTTTGAAAACATTGTGGGAAAAGGAGAAAATGCTGGTATCCAGCATTTTCTCCTTTTCCTATAATATTTTCTAACCTTCATTCTTCATTTGAGCATCATTTGATACCCGGGAGCGACTGTCAACTTTGGGACTATTCATTTGCCCAAACATTCGACTTGAGTACTGGAGGAGTTTCCAGGAAGCAGAATCGAGAGAGGTTAGTATTAGTTGCAAGAACTTGTTTCTCAATCAGTGCATGATAAATATGTTTAACCTAATTTGAGCAATATTTAATTTGTCATCTGTAACTGCTTTGAACTTAGATTAGTGTAGAATTTTGTTATTTGGGAAATAGTTAAACGATTCATTGTGAATTCATAGTGAATGTGTTTCATGCATCTTCAAGAAACAGGCAAAGTAATTAGGGTTTGGATGAAATATCTTTACACTTGAATGAGACTGAAATGCAAAATTTTGATTTCCTCAGTATAGCTTGTGAAATATTAATTCAATATGAATAAAGGTCTAAATTTGCAACAAGACCGAAGAAATTGTCTTAAGTGTTTATGTGTTGTTTAAAGCCATACTGTAAGCATTTGCAGACCCCAAAATGAAATTTTGCTAAGCTGATGAGGTATGTCTTTGAAAGGATGAAAATATGGTGGAAAAAGGAGTAAATGCTGCTCTCCACTCTTTTCACATGATGTTTTTTAAAAACCTTCCTTAAGATTGTGTATACATGGTATTGTTTTGTAATGGGTGATCAAATGTTCAAAGCTGGCTGTTACCGCCATGGTTTTATACATATTGTTTACGTTGTTGTTCTTGATAAATTTCAACGCTTTTTTTTTTTTTGTCTAAAACTGTGATTCTACTCTTTATTTAGAATTGGATAATACAGGAGTAGTGGACGACCCAGATGATTTTATGCCAGAATATCCCTCAATGGATATTGAAGTGACAGAGGAATCAATGGACCAAGCCAATGATAAGAGGGGGGAGGCAATGTCAGCTTTGAGTGATGGTAAACTGTTGTTGGCATAGATTTTCTTTGCATACGAGAGTTTAAAATTGATTATTTGTGAAACTATGTAGATCTACTTTTACTGAGGTATTTTGTGTATGTGCAAAACATCGTGTCAGGAAAAGAAATTGTTCAGAATTTTGAATTTCTCTTCTTTTCAGGAAACATGGATGAAGCCATAAAACTGTTCACTGAAGCTATAAAATTAAATCCAAACTCGGCAATGTTCTACGCAAAGCGAGCTCAGTGAGTGTGTTTTTCAGTTATGGTTCTGATTGATTCTATCCCTGGTTTAAGTAAAGGATCTTACGTGAGTATGTATGTATTATCATTTTCATTAAACGATTTGACTAAAATTGTATGACACAAGCCTTGGCAAGCGTCAGATACATTTTAGTCAAGGAGTTTGACGAAAATGATAATATGTAAACACAAATGTAATTTTCTATTTATCACATAAAGCGATTTACAGAGAAAAAAAGAATCCTGTGTCATCAGCTTTTGCCCATATACCGTTTGCGGGTCCACGTTTACAGTTGTAGTTCAGTTGTGCACATGCACAAGAAAACAGCTCTATGACATTTACACAGAAAGTAGAATGAAACAGTTTCTAGACGGGTAAATTGAACTATTTCGGCAGTTTTGTTAAATTCATGTAACTTTCGCTGCATTTGTTACTTCTATTAATTATTAAAAAAAAAAACATTTCTGAAGTGTATACGTCTTAACAACAATGAAACAGCAAAGTTGTACAAATTCTGGCACATACTGTGGTTGGTTTCTCCAGCTTCAAGTGCTCATAACTTAAAAAATAACGAGAACCGGGATCCAAAAAACAATAATATACTAGTGAATAAGTTAGGGTTTAACTCTTTACCACATGACAAAAAATTAGACTGGTCCAAATTGAAAGGATTTGCAGACGACAAATTAAATGTAACTGAAATGATGATTTTTGTTTTGGATGGGGAAGAAAACATTGTGGGAAAAGGAGAAAATGCTGGTTACCAGCATTTTCTCCTTTTCCCACAATGTTTTCAAAAGCCTTCTCCTACAGGGGCGTCAAAACTCGGGATTGTGTGGTAATGGGTTAATACACCACCGGAAGAAGTTTTATGTGATAAATATATTTTATTCATCAAAATAGACAATACTACACAATGACGAAAATACTAATGAAATGAAGAAACGGGAAATGTATTCTTACAATTTATAATGGTTATTCTTTGATTTCTGAGTAACAGTAAACACTAAAACCTTAACCAATAAAGTGGAGTTCTTAACTGCTTACACTTCCTGTTTGTCCTGTTTGTCTATCCATCAGTCCATCTGTCTGCTTTGGGAAGAGCTTTGACACAAGAGTGTAATATCTTTTGGTTAATTTTGAGTAAAACTGACATTATTTCAACAGTATTTCAGTTACATTGCAGCATCTGGTGCACCTTGAAGTTTCTTTTACCAGCATTTTACAGAATACTCTTTCAAAACTACTGATTTGGTTTCCTCTTAAACATTGCCCACATAATGTTCAGCGCTGAGAAAGGAATAAGTTGTGCTGCAATGAATGTCATTAATCTGTGGAAAGAATGTAGTTGAGCTGGCAATCAAATCTGTGACCCCTGGCTTTAAAGCTCTGTATGTAACCAACTGGGTCTGGTACAAAAGAAAAGTGTGGAAGCATTGTCTCCAGCCTATTCAGCTTATACCTTAAAATAACTCAACACACACACACACAAATGGAAATCTTTTTTGATGGGTGAGTTAGAAGTAGAACTATCTAGTTGAGGGAAAGAGTTAAAGTTTGAATAAAAAACAGTATCATGGACCCCAGTTTTGCTTGCCTATATTTCAGAGCGTACATCCGAATGAAGAAGCTGAAAGCAGCCATACATGATTGTGATAAAGCTATTGAACTGAACCCAGATTCAGCACCAGCTTATAAATACAGGGGTAAAGCCAAAAAGTAGGTCTTTTTCTCTTTATTCATTTATAGTCAATCAAACCATTTCTACAGAAAATGATATGGCCTGCAACACGTGAAAAGGGGCATTTGGACATCTGCATAAAGTGTCGTCTCGGATCAGCCTGCACAGTCCACACAGGCTGATCCGACACGGCACTTTATGAATACACTAGATTTTGTCCTATTGTAGACTTGCGCAAAAAAGAAAATTTACACAAGAATGGAAAGTGTCGTTTCGGATTAGTCTGGGCGGACTGCCCAGAGCTGATCCGAGATGACACTTTACGCAGGTATCCAAATGCCCCTTTTTGCGTGTTGCAGGCCATATGTTTTATGTTTTTTACACTCCTGACCTAAACAGCTTTTTATAACATGGAGCATATTTGGACAGAGAATTGATCCTCTTCCTGAAATATTTTCCACATGTTCAATGAAATGAGCTGCACTCTGGCAAAAGGGGGTTTAATGTATCTCCATGATGCATGCATCTCCGTGATGCATTATACCAGCCAGCTATGGACCCTAAAAATCCAGTTTGTCTTACAACCGACTGAACCTGGAGGTAGAATGTCCTTTGAAATGCAGAAAGTCTAATTAAGCAAAAATTTGTACTTGTGTCAGCCTGTGCATACTGCGCAGGCTGACCTGGGACAATACCTTTTTGCATATGTAATAATCCCTCTTTTCACAGAGCAGAACATCAAATGTGTTTTTCTGTCCTCATAATATTTCTTTCATTGAATAAAGTGTACTATTAAGCATTATTTCATGCTTTCCAGGAGGTTATCGAGAAATATTGGTGAAATATTTTTCGATATTTCATGGTTACAACCAGTGAAAATACCAATTTTTATATTCTAACTCTTCAATTGAAGGCGGAAACAGTTATTCCCACGCACTAGTTACCTAGGTAAAATGCAAGTGCCTCACAACCAGATGGAAATATGACGTAATTTACCTTACATTTCTCGCGCTTGACGTAATATTGTAGTGTGTTGCTTTGCGGAGGGGGTACGCCACAGGGAATAACCAAAAAGAACTGTATTGGATTTTGATTAAGTTCCCCCCAGAAAGGGTTAAAAGCATGAAATAAATAGAATATTTGTTTTTTTCAGTGAAAGGTTGAAATTTATTTCATTGAGTGAACATCATCAGTAATATATTCACTTGTGGCTGCACCACTCATTAAAATTTTACCGATGATGTTCACTCGATGAAATAGATTTCAATCTTTCACCGTAAAAAACAAATATCATCTATATATGTGTAAAAATGGTAGGCAATAGATAATAGATTTCTACATTGTTTACTGCAGAATGCTGGGTCAGTGGGAAGAGGCATTCAAGGATTTATCTATGGGTTGCAAGCTGGATTATGACGATGACACCAATGATATGCTGAAGCAGGTCAAACCAAATGTAAGAGCTTTGTTGTGAAGTTTACTGGTTTTTTTTATTTTTTACATGGAAACCATTGTCTATAATGTTATGAAACTAATGAATAGAAGTGGAATAGGAATTTGAAAATGTTAGAAAACTGGAAAATATCAATTGTAAGTTTTCTTGACATCTGTGTATTAAACCTGAACCAGAAAGTCCTTTATGTATGACAAACAAACCCAGCCGGATAGTGGTTAGCTTATCCAACTTGTGACTTAGTGGTTGTGGGTTCCTTACTTGGTTTGCAGCAAACTTTCTTTCTGGCAATTTTTTGCCTCTTATCTCTGCATGTGAGAAAAGTAGTCAGTGGTTTGGAAAAAAAATTGTGTCAGTACTGCTGTTAGAAGGCCAGGCAATACATGCAAAGGTGCACAGACGGCCGTGATATAACCTGAGCTGTTAAAAAGGCATTAAACTCCAATACAAAAAAAAATTCACAAACAAGCGGAGGAAGTTTGCGTGCTCCTAAATAAAAAATTTCTGGTGTAAATTTTGGCTAGATATGAACATCTATCTTCTCTGTTAAACCTATACTACCTATACTACACAATCCTCAGTTTGAGCAACCCTGGGAAAGATGGATTTTGAAAACCATGCTGGAAAAAGAGAAAATGCTGGTAACCAGCATTTTCTCCTTTTCCCACAAGGTTTTCTGTACTTTCACAGACAATTACTATCATGTCAGTTATATTTGAAGTCAGCAAATGCCTACATCTTCTACAAGTCTAAAATTTTATCATTTGGTAAAGAGTTAAAATACTAGGGAGGGGTACTTTTGTGCCAATGCTATTATTTTCAATTTGAAGTACAGACAGACTTGCGTTTTTCTTGCAGGCAATGAAAATTCAAGAGCACAACAGAAAGTATCAAAGGAAGAGGGAAGAGAAAGAGATCAGAGAGAGGAAGGAGAGAGTTAGAAAAGCTAGAGAAGCACAAGAAAAAGCCAGAAAGGTGAACATATTTACCGTTGGTGTCTGTACTTAATCCTCAACCTGCTAAATAAGGCAAATGAAATTTTCAGGTCGATGGTAAACACTCAGATGTTGCTATTTTAAAGTTACTGTTGCAGGAAAAATATCCTCTAAATGGATGGCACAATCTGTGCAGTCTGATCTTGATCTACACTGTCCACAAAAGGTCGTAGAGTTGCATTAAGCAGTGCAATGGTTTTATGTTCGGTTCATTTTTCACTTGTAACCCTTTACCAAAAAATCCTGTGCTCAATGACCCTATAGAAAAGGGGCTTTTGAAAACATTGTGGGAAAAAAAGAAATGCTAGTAACTGCATGTCTGTCTTCACCAACTTAGGTTCTCTTATTATGATGATTGATGATTTAGTTCAGTCCTTAACCCTTTACCACACAATCCTGAGTTTTAATGACCCTAAGGAAGATGGCTTTTGAAAACATTATGGGATAAGGAGAAAACACTGGTTCTACCTTTTCAAAGACAGATTTGATCATTTGAGTCACATGTAAACTATCCTCGCAGAAAGCTTTCAATTTGGACAAGTGCGCATTTTGGTCATGTGGTAGAGTAAATGGCAGCACTCATTATATCCATGGACATGCAGAGTCCAAGCCTTGTACTGGTGAACACCAGGAATAGCTTGGGTAAGTTGGCTGTCTTCTGAAAATGACTGAAGTACTATTAACTCTTTACTATACAACAAAAATGTAGACTTGTCCAAATTGAAAGCATTTGCAGATGACAGTTTTAATGTGGCTCAAATGATGGAATTTTTCTTAGATAGGGAAGAAAACATTGTGGGTCAAGGAGAAAATGCTGGCAACCAGCATTTTCTCTATGTTCCTCAATGACTTGAGACTGTTTTGTAAAGAGTTTCAACAAGGGTAAAACACCATATTCAAAGGTAAAACACTGTATTTTTTCTTTCGAAGTTCTAAGATTTATAAACCAGCATCAGAGATCACTTTGGAACACCTTGACAAGTAGAGAAAATATTTGGAATATCAATGTGTGGATTATTCTGTAGCTTTATACTGTATACATGGAAATAGACGTGGGTAAAAAAATTTGGGCATTACTGATTAAAGACATTTTGCGTATGAAAATGCTTGCAAATTCAAGACCCTCATTATTTGTTGGTATACTTGTGGTAAAATACACAAACGAAAAAGTTTGTGGATTTTTTAGATTCGGAAATCGCAAAAATTTCCACATCGCAAAATTTTCCACGTATACAGTATTGACAAGTGCATAGGTTGATATGTTGGCATATGAGAAATGTTTGCGAATTACCAATTCATGGCATTTTGCCAAAGGAAATATCTTGAGGTTTTAAGTAATGGGAGCCAAGTTGAAAACACTTAGTAACAGAGCTCCAGATAAGAGGGAGTGATGGCATTCTAAATCCATTATTTCTCCTGAAACCCTATTTTGTGGGTACTCATTAGAATTGTCTCAATGAGACGATTCTCATAAGTACCCACAACATAGGGTTTAGTGGAGTATGACCTTTAGATTGGTCTAGAATTTGCCTGCACAGTCATAGAACAGCTAAGTTAGAGGACTGAAAATGATAAATGACTAGCATGTGATCAGACTCTGTTGGGTGCTATGTTCCAATTTAGATAAATCACATCGTTTTGGTCACTTGAAAAAAGTCTGAACTTGTTTATCCTGGTAATATATTATAGTCATTTGTGCAAGAATATCTTGCAAAATGATCCAAATTCAGTTTGCATAGTTTGTGCAGTTTAAGGAATACATTGAAACATGGACACTCTTTTATCGAAGGAAAACAAAATCTTGAGATTTTCAGTGTAAGATCTGTATATAAAAATAGTCATTTTTATTTCATGCTTTCTGGTAGGTTATCGAGAAATAACAGTGAAATATTTTTCGATATTTCATGGTTATGTTCAGTGAAAAATACTGATTTTTATACTCTAACTCTTTAATTGAAGGTGGAAACAGTTGTTCCCGCACACTATTTACCTAGGTAAAATGCGTGTGCCTCTCAGCCAGATGGAAATATCATGTAATTTACCCTACATTTCTCACGAATTACGAAATACTGTAATGCGTTGCTATGCGGAGGGGGTACACCACAGGGAATATCAAAAAGAACTGTACTGGATTTTGATGCAAGTTCCCCAAAAAAGGGTTAAAACCATGAAAAATAAAAAAAAATTTTCCTGTCGAAAGATCGAAATTTATTTCAACTCGTGAACATCATCGGTAATATTTTCACTGGTGGCTGCACCACGTGTGAAAATATTATCGATAAAGTTCACGAGATGAAATAAATTTCGATCTTTCACCGTAAAATACAAATATCCTCTATCTCTTTTTTTTTTTTTTTCCATGTCTTTTCACATCTAGGAGAATCAGAATTCAGGTGAGCAGTTCAGGGGATTCCCAGGAGGTTTCCCAGGTGGTATGCCAGGGGGATTCTCTGGTGCAATGCCAGGGGGATTCTCGGGTGGTATGCCAGGGGGATTCTCTGGGGGCATGCCAGGGGGATTTCCTGGGGGCATGCCTGGCGGAGTACCAGGAGGTTAGTTTTGCTTGATTTTGCTTTTTGTTTCATTCAACTCTTTGAGCGCCTAATGTAAGAAACAGACATTTTCCAAGACCAAAATAATTTCAATATTAGCATTGCCGTTGTGGAAAAAAAAAAATCTCAACAAAGCAGACAGTGTAGATTGTTGATCAGACTTCACTATTTGTGCAGTCTGATCTTGATGTACACAGGCTGTGTAGGCTACAAAAATTATTCAAGGCGTTTTAAGGGTTAAACTCTGCCCAGCATTGTCATACACAGTGTTCTGCATAGAACTATTCAGAAATAGTTGTCTTATAGACTTGCAGAAAAAGATATTTTCAAAATAAGTGAGACAAAATTTATTGGGCTCAAGACTTATTCTCAAACAAGAGCCATACTCTGTGAAAAGGCAGCTTTATGCAGGCTGACACAAGTTGAAACTTTTTGCTTTCGATACATTTTCTGCATGTCCAAAGACCATTCAGCCGGTTGTTAGACAAAAATGGATTTTATGGATCAATAACTTTGTGATAACTTGTTCGGTACAATGCATTACCAAAATGGCCTGCAACACGGGAAAAGGGGCATTCGGACATTTGCGTAAAGTGTCGTCTCGGATCAGCCTGCACAATCCGCGCAGGCTAATCCGAAATGACACTTTCCGTTTTTATATAATTTTCTGTTTTGCACAAGTCTACTGTAGCACAAAATCTAATGTAGTTGTAAAGTGCCGTCTCGGATTAGCCTGCGCGGACGGCGCAGGCTGATCCGAGACGACACTTTACGCAAATGTCTGAATGCCCTTTTTCGCGTGTTGCAAGCCAAATGTAAAAGGAACACATCCTACCCATCTTGGCATACACAAAGAGTAAAATTCTTTGTAATGTCCTTATTTTGAAGGGATGCAAGAGGTCTTATCTGGCTACAGCTGATCCAAGATGAAGACATAACCAATGAGATTGTGCTTTCTATAACTAATTTATGTTTTTGCTTTCATAAAAGTTTTTACAATGAGCTTGGAGGATTTGTCTTTTTAAACAAGGTAGAAGATACTGTCTGCTAGTCACCAGCATTTTCTCCTTTTCACACAATGTATTAACCCTCTACCATGCAATCTGTTGACAACCCTGAAGAAGAAGCCTTTTGAAAACATCCTGGACAAAGGAGGAAATGCTGGTAACCAGCACTGAGTTTCAAGCCTCACAGGAAGCACTGGGTTTTTGATGGAAGTGTCCATGGGCGAGACACTTACAGAGCCCCTACCTAGTACCGGTGAAATCTAGAACATACATGAATATGTGAGCTATTGCTGTGATATGACTGAAATGATGTTGAAGGTGGGATAAAGCACCATTCAGTACAAAGGATGTCATATAAACAAGGTATCTTTTGGTAAATAATGAATGTTTACCATGGTTTGAACAGCTTTGGCAGATATTTTCCTTGACTTTCTGGTGTAGGGGTCATTTGACGCCCTTCAAATGAATAAAAGAAGGCAAACATACAGATTTGGCAATCATTTAGAAAATTTGGGGGTCAAAGAAATGGGGAGTTGGGGAAAACCGTGGCTTATGTCATATCACAGGGGTCAGTGCACCTACTCATGTGTTTTCTAGCTTTCTCACACCAGTACCAACACAACTTTCTTTCCAAGTCACTTGCTACTTTCCTCACATGCATCAGAGGTGAAAGGTGAAAAATCACCAAAAAGAAAGTTAGCCTCAACAGGGTATGGAACCCATAACCACCAGGTCAAGTGTCAGATACGTTTATCACCGAGTTACCCAGCAGGGCTAAATAAGCAAAGATTATACCTATCAAAATTTAAGCTTATTAGTCTAGTTTACTACACATGGTAGGATAAACTTTCTCCCTTGCAAATCCAGTCAGCATCAAGTGGGTACCAATAAACTCATGGGCTGTTAAGCAACACTAAATGCCCAATTTTGGAAAGTGTAGATGAGATCAGGCTGCACAGAATGTGCAGTCTGATCATTTATCTATTATGTCTAATACTATAAGATTTTTGAAGTTACAGTAGTTTGGCATTTTCATTTAGTCTGAAATTTTCATTCAGTTTGTGTGGATGTAAATGAAACACACAATATGGCTACATGTAGTTAACGTGGTTTCTAACTTCCTAACAATGCAAAATGAAGGCTATTGGTGTAAGGACACCTTGCAATTGAGGACAGTGTAGATCCAAGATCAGACCACAGGGAATAATCAACAAATGATGATGAATAATTTGCAAATAATTTTCTTGTTTGAACATTTAATATTCTTTGTAATGGGGCCAAATTATCAAATGAATTTGATCAAGAGTTAAGTGAATTAAGTTTACAAAATTTTTCATGGGGCATTCCAAATAATGTAATAACACTGCCACACAATAACAAAGTGTATTGAGGGTTTTTGGATTGATTTTTATCGTTTTAAAAATCCTAACATCTCTTTTTGTGTGGCTGTCAGTGTATGTGTCAGTTTTTGTATTGTTCAGTGTATATGTGTATGTGCAAGGACAAATGTTTGGCATGTTGAGGAATATTTAAAAGTAGAATTTTTTAATGATTTCTATTTAGATAATGTATATTAGTTTCATGTTTCTGTATGTACAATTAGCATGATATATATAGGATCCGACATGTTTTGAGATAAAATTTTATTAAACGAGTCTACAAAAATGTTGTTAAGCGAGCCTTTGGCGAGCTTAATAACATTTTTTGTGGACGAGTTTAATAAATTTTTACCTCAAAAGCCAATGAGTGTCAGATTCTTTTTATCACATAACTGTATAACAAGAATTATTGTCCATAATGTGTTAAAACAGAGGCATACATGTATAATGTGTAGTGAAATTTACATGAAGCCTGTGGGCTTCTTTGACAGGTACATTACGAACGAAAAATAGTTTCGAAGAAACTTGCATATATTGATTTTGTTTTGAATCTTAAAGTGATTAAATTAACAACTTTATCATGATTAAGAATTTTGACCATTAATTTCCTTTAGGAACCTAGGTCAGCAATGTTTTAGAAATAAAGCGTATAATTACAAAGTGTTGACCAAGTACAGCACTATTTTCTTATCTCACACATGTGTGAGACAAGAAAATTCGTAATGGCTATATTACATTGAAAACAAGGAGAGTTATGTGATAAATAGGTGTATTCTTTTGTACATTTAGTAAATATTTAACTATAAAAAGGGGTGTGGTTATTCTTGATGGCCAAGTGGATTTTACACCAGATTTTTAACCTGAAAGTCCTAGTTCTATCCCCTCTGGTAGGGCTGATCAGAGGAGAGTATCATTTGGCAATGAACATTAACGCTTTGGTCTTGTATTTTTAAGTCTATATGACCCAGATACTGTTACAAGTTGCATAAAACCCCATTTAACCCTTTACCACACGACAAATTTTAGACCTGTCTGAATTGAAAGCATTTGCAGATGAGTTTCAATGTGGCTCATGTGAAATGATTTTTTTTTTTATATGATTGAAAACATTGTGGGAAAAGGAGAAAATGCTGGTAACCAGCATTTTCTCCTTTTCCCACAATGTTTTCAAAAGCCTTCTCTGTCAAGGTGTTAAAAGTCGTCATTGTGTGGTAAAAGGTTGACTCCATACAAGTTGACAAAATTTTAGACTAACCCACATTGAAAGCATTTACAGACATAAGTTTGAATTTGGCTAAAATGATGAGATGGATTTTTGTCTTCCATAGGGTAAAAAAAGATTGTGGGAAAAGGAGAAAATGCTGATTCACAACATTTTCTCCTTTTTCCACATTGTTTTGAAAAGCCTTCTGTCCATGGGTGGGTAAAACTCAGGTTGTTAGGTAGAATGTGGACCTGGTAACCATAAGGTCACAAGTTTGATAACCAGGAGTGGGTATCAACTTTTAGACATGTCATTGGCGCACACATTTTGTGCGAGTACTGGCGTAATTTCTAAGAAGCAGAATCAAGAGAGATTAGTATGTATAAGTTGCAAGAACTTGTTTCTCAATCAATGTAAAATTAATATGTTTAAACTAAACTTGGGATTTTTTGATAAAGAGTCAAGCAAATTTGAAGACTTTATCAACAGGTTAGATAAATACGACAGTTAAAAAGAAAAAGATTGACAACTTAGAATTCCCCTCAGGCATTTTGTGCATTTGAAACAATATTTTGAAAGAAACATGATTTCCGTACATACACCTCATTATGCAGATGAGACAAATGGATCAACTGTTATAAGCCCCGCCTGGGTGGCTCTGTGGTGAGCATGTCGGACTCATGACCTGGTGGTTGTGAGTTCGATACCCGGTTGAGGCGAACTTTCTTTCAGGCGTATTTTCGTCTCTCACCTCTGCTGAAGCATGTGAGAAAAGTAGTCAGTGGCTTTGGAAAGAAAGTTGTGTTAGTACTGGTGTGAGAAAGCCAGGAAACACATGTGCGTCACCGACCGCCATGATAAGACCTTAGCTGTTAAAGTGGCGTTAAACCCCAATAGAACCAACCATCAACTGTTTTAAAAAAAAAAATTTTAAACACACCTACTTTTCAAACTGTTTCCTCATTTGTAATGCTTGTACTCTACCAGATAAAAATATTTAAAATTAACTCTGTATCACACAACAAATTACTAGACATGTGCATATTAAAAGCATTTGCAGACAACAAATGAAATGTGGCTCAAGTGATGGAATTTGCATGTGAAAGAGAAGAAAACATTGTGGGAATAGGAGAAAATGCTGGTTACCAGCATTTTCTCCTTTTCCTACAATGTTTTCAAAAACCTTGTTTTTGTAGGGTTGTTATAACTCGGGATTGTGGGACAGAGGTTTAACCTTTGGCTGCTAAATAAATTAACAGTTCACTTTTGTGAGACAAATATTATGGACATTTCCAATCTATTCAAGTCATAGGTAGGACCAAAATATGCCAAAGTCATGGGGATTTTTGGTCATTATATCCCTAAAAAGTATGGAGGGTTCAGATAAAAAACTAGCAGGATTCTCAAGCAGTTGGAATATTGCTATAACACTCAAATCCAAGACTAGGCGCCTGATTGGCAGAGACAAAATGTCTTATCTTGTGTCTCAGCCAATGAAGAAATGATTTAAAAACCTGTATTATAGAATAACTTGCATTTTCTACATGTACTTACAGGTGCAGGGTCCTGCGTGGCTCAGTGGTAAAGTGTGGGACTCATAACCTGGAGACCCTGGGTTTGAACCACACTGGATCTACTGGGTTTTTCTTGGGCGTGTCTTAGGCAAGACACTTCAGAGCCCTAGCCTAGTACTGGAAATACATGAATATGTGAGCTGTCGCCGTGATGTGACTGAAATAATGTTGAAAGGGGCGTAAAACACCATTCAATTAATCTTACAGGTGCAGCGGGTGCAGGAGGCATGCCTAATTTAACAGAACTACTGCAGGACCCAGAAATCCTTTCTTCATTCCAGGTAAGTAGTATGCTTGCAATACAGTGTAAACCTTCACAACTTTATCACTACTTCCGCAAACACAAAGTAGTTATGTGAAATTGGTTGATGTATATGTACAAAAAAGCCATATGTTATGTTCACACTTAACGATACAATCCGGAGCCCGGGTGGCATAGTCAGTAGTGCCCAGAACTTTAGAGCAAGGGATAGCTGGTTCAGTCTCCAGCTTTGTCAGTTTCTTTGGGGGATTGGTGATAGTCATTTTGACAGGATTCTCTCTCACCTCTGATTGTTGTTTCGAGGATGGTAATGTGGTAAAGCTGCCTGTTGCTTGGGAAAAATATGAGAAGCACTGGTGACAAACCCAAGGAAAGCATGGATAGGTACAGTGGCTGCCACGATATAACTGAAATAATGTTGAAACAGTGTTAAATACCATACAATCAATCATTATCTTTATTCCGTACAAGAAGTATTTACATGAAATTGGTTGAACTTTATGTCAAAAAAAGGCATTGATTATTTTAACCAATTACCACACAATCCAGACCTTTAATGACTGACAAATAAGGCTTTTGAAAACATTGTAGAAAAAGGACAATATGCTGGTAACAGGCATTTTCTCCTTTTCCCACAATGTTTTCTATCCTATCCACCATTGAGCCACAATTAACTTGTCATTTGGGAAAGAGTTAAGATATTGATAATCAACCAATATATGGGTGAATTTATAGAGAAATGTGACACAGTCCGATGCTATGTCTTCAGAAAATAAACGATGATTTTTTTGTTTTTTAACAGAATTCAACAGCTTGATCACTTAAGGAATGAAAAAAAAAAAAACCTAATCACACTGTATGAAACAGCAAAAAAAAAAAAACCTAATCACACTGTATGAAATCGCGAAGCGGTTTCATACAGTGTGATTAGGTTTTTTTTTTCATACCTCCATGAAAAAAAGAAAATTCTCTTCATTCTTTATAATTTAATATTACAGACAACATACACCCACGGAAATAATTCAAACTGCATTTATTTTCTTTATTTTTAAATCTAACGTTGGAGTTTCTAAAGCCCCTTCCACACATATTTGTATGGCGCAAGAATACAATAGGGAAGCAGTTTTCAGATCCCCAATACTGAAAATTAACCAATAGAACGAAAGTAAATGAACACAGCAGTGTGTAGGACCCGCAAAAGTAACCATCAGCAAAAGTAGTTCCGGCACAACATGATTTTTTTTTTTTCATGGAGCTTTGAAAAAAAAATTTCAGCCAATCAGAACTCGCCAATGTTCATTAACTGATATTAAATTTGTGAATAAAATTTACACTTGGATCATGTTGCAATTCATGGTCACTGTTGTAAAAGCAGTGTATGCCCACATTACAGTTCACATTTGTGAGACAAATACAGTGGACACTATCATATTACAGAAGGAGCCAAATTTTAGCCCTTGCTAAACATTTTTAGGAAAATGCTGAATACCCACTTTTCTCCTTTGCCCACAGTGTTTTCTAAAGCCTTCATCCCAGGAGTTTTTAACCCTTTTCCACACAATCCCAGGTTTTATCAATACCTAGTAAGAAGGCTTTTGAAAACATTGCAGGAATAGGAAAAAATGCTGCTAACCATCATTTTGTCCATTCTCCATGTTGTTTTATACCCTTTGAAAGAAAAATTCAAGTCATGAGTACCTTTTAACAAGTTGTCTGAAAATGACTTTAATTTGGGCAAGTCTGAAATTTGTTCATGTGGTAAAGAGTTAAAAAATGAGAATGTTTTATGAAGGGTTAACTATTGGTCTATCCTTTGAACAGGACCCTGAGGTGTCAGCAGCCTTAATGGACATTAGCAAAAATCCTGCCAACATTTCCAAGTATCAGTCCAACCCAAAGATCCAAAAGGTCATTGAGAAAATGGCCAACAAGTTCAACATGTTTCCCGATGGAGAAGGACCAAGCCCATCTGGGGCAAGTTCTGGGGCTGGGGGTCAAGGGTCAGGGGCCCCACCACCACCCCCACCATCTTCTTCAAGTGCATTTGATGTGGATTAAAGGTTAGTTTTGTTAATTCTTCAACTCCTGAAGCTGACTTAATGAATCTTGCAGTTAACCACTTCGATATACATTTGGACCAAAGGAGAATTGCCCATAATAGCAGTTCCTGAATTTGCTACAATTTTTAGCTTGGCTGTTTTTGGAGAAAATGACAAGTTATTGTCATAGCCTTGGCGTTGTCTGCATCTTCACCGTCATGCAAAAACTTCGACATTTTTCAACATCTCTGTTATTACTGAAGATATTTATTTCAAACTTTGACAAGTTTTTAACCATCAAAAAGGGAACCTATACAACAAGGGCAAGTAACTATCAAAGTATTTTTGACACAGTTATGCCACTTTTTCAACTTCAAAATTTCACTGAAAATCAAGCACTTAGGGCCAAGCGTTGGCACCTCCATTCTGTACTCTTGTTGCATATCTATTGTTATGTATTTATCCTTAACCACGCCATCCTAAGTTGTAATGACCTTGATAAAGGTACATTTTCTCCTTTTCTCACTTTTTCTGCCCTTTTTAAGACAAACTAGGTCTGAAAATATACTCAGCGTCGATGAAAAGTCACCAGGTAGTCAATCAAAATTTACTCTGGATTGATGAAAGAGCATAATTCCTGAAATAGCTATATTTTTTTCTAGCACATTATCACAGTTTCAACGTGAAGCACAAAGGCATAGGGGCATTCTCATGTCAAAAATTTAAGTTGGTAAATGACGTACCTTTAAGTCAAATGTTGCAAATATCAGTATCGCGTGCGTCCTCCATGAACATCCAGAGTTGCTTGACATCTGCGCCTCATACTGCGAATCAAACGTTGGATTCTGTACTGAGGGATCGCCTCCCACTCTCTGGTTAGTGCCTGAATCAGCTGCTGGCAGTTATGAATACGTCGTCTGCCGTCAAACACGCGACGTCCTAGCTGGTCCCATAAATGTTCTATGGGACTCAAATCAGGGGAGAAAGCAGGCCGGGGTAAAACTTGCACATTATTTTACATTTGATTTAAAGGTACGTCATTTACCAACTTAAATTTTTAACATGAGAATGCCCCTATGCCTTTGTGCTTCACGTTGAAACTGTAATAATGTGCTAGAAGAAAATATAGCTATTTCAGGAATTATGCCCTTTCATCAATCCAGAGTAAATTTTGATTGACTACCTGGTGACTTTTCATTGACGCTGAGTATACTTTTAATATGGACAGATCTAGAAATTTGTTGTCTGATAAAGGGTTAAAGGCTACTTCATGGTGGTACTTCCTTATTAGGATGTTTGAGTATTTCAAGCTGCTCCACATATTTCTAGATTGCAAACAGTCTGTTGTCCCAACAATTGGATTTTGCTTTGCAAGATTGGAAAACATTATGCAAAAAGGAGAAAATGCTGGTTACCAGCATTTTCTCACTTTCCCACAATGTTTTTGAAAACTATTTTCCTCAGGGTTTAAAAAAGTTGGGATCCTGATTTTTGTAAAGGTTTAATTTAGCTCTTGAAGACTTGGCTCTTTTCAAAAATGACAAATTTTCGACTTGTCCAAAAACTTTTGCAGGCAACAAATTGTATGTGGTTAGGTAATGAAATGTGTCATTGGAAATGTAATAGGAAGAGGAGAAAATATTTGTTACCAGTATTTTCTCCTGTTCTCACACTAATTTCAAATGCCATCTTTCTCATCTTCGTTAAAGTGCAGGATTTTTTAATAAATGTTAATAAATGGTCAAAATGAAAAAAAAAAAAAAAAAAACTTCAGTGGTTTTGTTAGAATGTTCCCAATTTTCTGATTTTACTTTTATACTGTAGGGAAGAAAACACGACATTTTCAACACAAGAAAAACAGTGACAGAAGAACAGCTGTGTATGTGCGAGGATGGAGAAAGATTGTTCTGTATTTTGATTTGGTTTTGCCTCTGTTATATTGTAATTGCGTTTTAAACTCTTTTGAAACTTTCATCATCATTGTGTTTTAAATTTGTATATTAGGGGTTCATGTTTGTTTTTCCAAATAGATGAAATAAGTTTTTCTTGGCCCAAGATAGCTAAATGGGGAAAAATTTGATATTGTTGACAACAGGGACGGAACAATATACAAAATTCGTTTTACCCTTCACCACAGAATCTTGAGTTTTAATGATTCTGATGGAGAAAACTTTTTAAAACAATGGCAACCAGCATTTTCTCCTTTTCTCACAATGTTGTCTCTCCTGTTAAAGATTAGTTTGACCGTTTAAGCTGCAACCAATTTGTCGTCTGCAAAAGCTTCCAATTTGGACAACATTTAAATTCTGTTGTTTTCTTAAGAGTTACCTCTTTTCCAAATGGCAAAATTTTGTATTAGTCCAAATTGAAAGCATTTGCAGACGACTTATTAAATTTAGCTGAAATGAAGGTAATTGTTTGTGAAGTGTAGAAAACCTTGTGGAAAAAGGAGAAAATGCTGGTTAGCAGCATTTTCTCCGTTTTCCTCAAGGTTTTCAAAAGGCTATTTCCTCACGGTTGTTAGAACTCAGAATCATGTGGTAAAGAGTCAGGCATTACAGATGATAATTTGAATATAGCACAAATGATGGTACTTGTGTCAGAAAGGGTAGAAAAAGTGGTGGAAAAGGGAAAAATGATGCTTGCCAGCATTTTCTCTTTTTCTATCAATTTTTAAGCCCCCTTTCAACGAAGCGGGGGTATATTGCTTTGCTAATGTCGGTTGGTCGGTCCATCGGTAGATCTTGCCTTGTCCGGATGATAACTAGACACAGAATTGACCTAGGTTCGTCAAATTTGGCACAGACATGCCTCTCAGAGTGCAGATGATCCCTATTGATTTTTAGGTCAATCGGTCAAAGGTCAAGGTCACAGTGACCGTCAACATGTTGATATATAGACCAAACCTTGTCCGGATGATAACTAGACACAGAATTGACTTAGGTTCGTCAAATTTGGCACAGACATGCGTCTTGGAGTATAGATGATCCCTATCGATCAAAGGTCAAGGTCACAGTGACCGTCAACATGTTGATATATAGACCGAACTTTGTCCGGATGATAACTAGACACAGAATTGACCTAGGTTCGTCAAATTTAGCACAGACATGTGTCTCAGAGTGCAGATGATCCCTATTGATTTTTAGGTCAATCGGTCAAAGGTCAAGATCACAGTGACCGTCAACATGTTGATATATAGACCAAACTTTGTCCGGATGATAACTAGACACAATTGACCTAGGTTTGTCAAATGTGGCACAGATATGCGTCTTGGAGTGTAGATGATCCCTATTGATTTTGAGGTCAATCGGTCAAAAGTCAAGGTCACAGTGACCGTCAACATGTTGATATATAGACCAAACCTTGTCCGGATGATAACTAGACACAGAATTGACCTAGGTTCGTCAAATTTGGCACAGACATGCGTCTTGGAGTGCAGATGATCCCTATCGATTTTGAGATTAATCCATCAAAGGTCAAGGTCACAGTGGCCTTCAACTTAATGATATATAGACCAAACCTTGTCCACGTGATAACTAGACACAGAATTGACATAGGTTCTTCAAATTCTGTACAGATATTCATCTCGGAGTGTAAATGATCCCTATCGATTTCGAGATTAGTCCATCAAAGGTCAAGGTCAGAGTGGCCTTCAACTTAATGATATATAGACCAAACCTTGTCCAGATGATAACTAGACACAGAATTGACATAGGTCCTTACAGATATTTATCTTGGAGTGTAAATGATCCCTATCGATTTTAAGGTTAATCCGTGAAAGGTCAAGGTCGCAGTGACCACCAGATGATTCAGGGCCCGCGCTGCCATTCGCCACTTGAGCCATTTGCTCAAAAAAAATTAAAGTGTCTCAAAAATCATCATATGTGGCTCAACTTGTGGCTCCAATATTTTATTCGCGTATTATCGGGGACATAGTAAGCATCGAAGTCGACTGGGAAAAAGCGGAAGTCGAACGCGCGTGCCGAAAAGAAAATCGATAACCCAGTCTGTGTATCGGCGACTGTTTACAATCTTGTATGTATACACACGGCGGTGTGTATAATTATGCGATCTGTTGACAGATTATCACGTTTAACAATTGAAGTGGGCTATAAATCAAAAAGATGACATCGATATTTCCCAATCAATTCTTTTGATATCAGTTTATGAACTGTGCCACTTCCTGTATCAATGTGGCAGTAGGGGGGCATGACTGTTTTACAAACAGACATCTTGTTTCAAAAGCCTTTTATACTAGACTAGCTAAAACTTGGAATTGTGTTGTAGATGGTCAAAAGTCTTTTCCAGGCTTATGCTTTAACATTGTGACAGAAAGAGAAATTTGCTCATTATGATCAATTTCTCTATTTGCCACAATGTTGTTGCATGTGTGCATGCCTTTGGCCCAATTAACATGTACCTGTTTTCACAAATTATCAATGTTGAAAACTTCACACTGTGTTTGTTGACATAAAATTTTCCTGGCCCAATTCTAGATGTATTAAAGATACATCCTTACAGCTAGAGAGAGAAAACACTGTTAAAACTTGAAAGTGTGTAGAATGGCTGAGCTGTGTAAAGATAGATTTAAATACCAATATGTATGATGTACGAGAGTGATAGAAAAACACAAGGGGTTTGTCCTCATTTAAAACTGGAAACGACAACAGCGATTGCTTTTAGGGCCTCCAAAACATGAAATGCATTTTCTATTCTTCATAATCTGTGCAATCTTGCAGCCGTCAGGGGCAACATTTTGCATGAAGATACAAGATAAAATGAGGATGACGCAGGTTAAAAACTGGCTGAAAACTCTGAAAACAGGTACAGATGTATCTTTGAATTCGACACTGTGTACTTATGATACATTCAAAATATTCTTCATATTTTGATTTATTGTGAAGTCTTTATTTATTCCTTCTGTATCAAACAACAGAGATTCAGACCTGTCCAAATTAAAAGCAGTTGTAGATGGCAAATTCTGGGATGCCTGGCTTTGTCTTTGGAAGGGTAAAGAACATTGTAGGGAAAGAAGAAAATGCTGGTTACCAGCATTTTTTTTCTTTTGCCATGTCTTTTTTGAAGCCTTCTTCTACATGGTGATGTCTTGTAAATGGTTAGTATGCAATGTGAAATGATATTGGTCAGGAGCTTCCTCCCGGCATTTAGAGCTTTTTTTTTGGGGGGGGGGGGGGGGGTTTGAGAAATTGTCAAGAGGTTAATTGATTTGTTGAATGGTTCTATAAGCTGCTTTCAACATTATTTCAGTTATATAATAGCTTGCTTATCCATGCATGTCCTGGGTTTCACCAGTACAAGGCTAGGGCTCTGAAGTGTCATGTCCAAGGATACTTCCACCGAAAACCCAGCGCTTCCAGTGAGGCTCAAACCAGGGGCCTCCAGGTTACTAGTCCTATACTTTAGCACCACTGAGACATGCAATACTTTGTCAAGAGTTAACGATTGTATGACAGCATTAATTGCATTATCTATTCTGTCATTGTCTGTGCTGTTGTTGTGCAAAAATGGCTAATGGTGTCACCAAACATTCCCTTGGGGGAAGGGGCGTGTGGCTTTAAAAAAATTGTGGGAAAAGGAGAAATAGCTTGTAACAAGCAATTTCTCCTTTTCTCACAATGTTTTCCACCCTATTAGAGAATTTCAGCTCATTTTGTAGTAATTTCAAATTTGTTGTTTGCAAATGCTTTCATTTTGTGATTGTCTAAAATAGGTTGTTTTGGAAAGAGTTACTTATTGATTTGATAGTATCCATATCTGTAGTATGTAGTAAATTGTATCTTCTTAGAGTATTATCATTATCTTCCATGTGTAGGAAATGTGAGAACTACTTTATAATTATGTGTACATCTACATAATTATGATATCATGTGAATAGATATACCAACAGATTCACAACAGTTGATAAATATAGGCACCGTCCTCACATTAGCTTGTTAGTGTGTCAAGCAGATTTCTTAACCTTATTGTGAAAATGATTTCTTGGTTTAAGTGTGTTAATAAATTATGCCCCTTTTGATTTTGTATGTGCAGCACTCTGGCAAAAGGGGGTTTAATGCATCTCTGTGATGCATTTTACTAAGCATGTTATCACATAATTAGGCATCCATGCAATCCATACAGTCTGACAACTGGCTGAATCTGGAGGTCAAATGGTCCTCGGAAATGCATAAAATTTACAAGCAGTAAAAAGTTTCAACCCATGCCAGCCTGGGCAGACTGCGCAGGCTGACATGGGTCGATACTTTTTTTTTTTTTTTTTTTTATTAGATGCAATAAGCCCCCTTTTCACAGAGCACGACTCAGTCATTTGTACATGTATCAGCTTCACATTAATTGATCAAGGTCTTGCTGGCCCTTTACAGTGGCAGATGCAGTTAAAAGCAAGAACACCTGGGGATAAAGTATGTTGTATTAATGAGGTTTGAATGTTCATAGTGGCAAAAAAAGGGAACAGATTAAGATGCAAGTGTAGGCTTCATTTCATAATTTTTCAATGTCTATGTACTGTTTAGATTTTGTAGTGATGAATTTTTAGCTAGGCTGTTTTCGAAGAAAAAGACAAGTTGTTGTCATAGCCCTGGCGATGTCTATGTTGTCATCATGCAAAAACTTTGACATTTTGTAATATTTCTGTTATTACTGAAGATATTTACTTCAAACTTGGAGAAGTTGTTTACTGTCTAAAGAGGAAGTCATACTATAGGGACAGATAACCATCAAAGTATTTTTTACACAGTTATGCCCCTTTTAAACCTAGAATTTTCACTGAAAATCAAGCACTTGCAGCCGAGCGTTGGCACCCGCATGCGGTGCTCTTGTTTCACTTGAAATGAAGGACAAAATTGTTTCAGTTTTCACTTTTTTTTCTAGTGTATAGATTGTTTTTAGTATTCCTTTCTACCATTAACCAGATTTTAATGAATTCTTTCAATTGACATATGTGTTGATTTACACTTCATACTGATATGATTAATGCATTTAACCTTTTAACCGTTTACCACACAATCCAGACTTTTAACGACCCGGGGGGAAATTTTTTTTTTAAAATTTGTGGGAAAAGGAGAAAATGCTGGTAACCAGCATTTTCTCCCTTTTCCCAAAATGTTTTCTATATATATCCAATCAAAGACAATTTCACCATATGAGCAATACTTAATTTATTGTCTGCAAAGGCTTTCGATGTGGCCCTGTCAAAAATTTTGTAGTGTGGTTAGGAGTTAAATGGTGCTTCTGAAATATTTTAGAGTCAATTTGAGCATTTTTAGTGCCAATGAAATTTTTGTTTGCGTGTGCAGATAAGTGTTGATCAAGGTCAGACTGCTCACAATATGCTGACCTTCATTATCTGGTATTTTCTCTGATGTCTTGAACCAAAGAAAGGCAGCGTGACTTTAATACTGACAATATATCTGTTCTAGTCATCCTTAGAGTACAAAATAACCCAAAGGAAACTTTCAGTTTCAAAGTAATACTGAAATGACTACAATGACATTACAGTTGCTCTATCCAGAATGTGTCTGGGCAAAGTGGACAGTAGATATCAAAGATGAGACTCTACATTTTCTGTGGTCTGATCTTGTTGTTCTACAATGGCTGTAAGGATAGCAATCATTGTGAAAGGTACTTTAACTCTTTACCAAACGACAAGATTTTAGACAGGTCTAAATTAAAAGCATTTGCAGACAACAAAATATATGCTGGTTACCGGCATTTTCTCCTTTTCCCACAATGTTTTCAAAAGGCTTCTTTATCAGGGTTGTTAAAAGTTCAGATTGTGTGGTAAAGGGTTAAGGGCCAATATTTAGCTCAAATGGTGTACATTCTTTGATCAGTGTCTATTGTAGCTACTTGTCATGTCCTATTTCAGATCAATAAATTTGTCCATGACCCAGTGCCTCTTTGTATGTTTATATCTTTCAAACATTTGCGAGAACTCGATTTTTCAGAGCCACAGTTTACAAACTGTATAACCCCATAACAAACAATCTTTCACCCTTTAGCAAACAATCCAGTGTTTTAACGACCCTGAGGAAGAAAGGTTTTGAAATCATCATAGGAAAAGTAACCGTTTCCTCTTTTCCTATTTTTTCCACAATATTTTTGGCCCTTCAAAAGACGAACCTAAAAATTTCAGCAGTATTTGTCTTCTAAAAATACTTTCAAGTTAAAAAACTCTAAAATTTTGTTGCCTGGGAAAGATGTTGAAAGAACTTTGGCATTGACAGAATTCAAAACAACAACAACAGACAGCAAATATGATGTGGTGAAAAAAGATGGAATCTGTCTTTGGAAAGGTGAGAAAACACTGAGAAAAAGAGATGCTGGTGACCAGCAGTTCCTCCTTTACCTACAATGTTTTCAGAAGCCTTCTACTTCACGAATGTGTAAAAATTAGATTGTATGGTATAGGTCTAGCTTGATATATAGTGAAGGCTAGCTGGACTCACAACCAGTCGGCTTGGTTTTAAGCTCACCTGAGCACAAAGTGCTCAAGGTGAGCTTTTGTGATCATGCTGTGTCCGTCGTGCGTCGTCAACTTTTACCTTGTGTACGCTCTAGAGGCCACATTTTCATTCCGATACTCATGAAACTTCGTCAGAATGTTTGTCTCAATAAAATCTCGGACGAGTTCGAAAATGGGTCATGTCGGGTCAAAAACTAGGTCACCAGGTCAAATCTTAGAAAAACCTTGTGTACGCTCTAGAGGCCACATTTTCAGTCCAACACACTTGAAAGTTGGTCAGGATGTTTGTCTTGATGATATCTCGGACAAGTTCGAAAATGGGTCATGTGGGGTCAAAAACTAGGTCACCAGGTCAAACCTTAGAAAAACCTTGTGTATGCTCTTGAGGCCACATTTTCAGTCCAACACGCTTGAAAGATGGTCGGAATGTTTGTCCTGATGATATCTCGGACGAGTTCGAAAATGGGTCATGTGGGGTCAAAAACTAGGTCACTAAGTCAAATCTTAGCAAAATCTTGTGTACGCTCTCGAGGCAACATTTTCAGTCTAAAACTCTTGAAAGATGGTCAGAATGTTTGTCTGGATGATATCTTGGACAAGTTCAAAAATAGGTCATGTCGGGTCAAAAACTAGGCCACTAGGTCAAATCTTAGAAAAACCTTGTGTACGCTCTAGAGGCCACATTTACAATCCAAAAGTCCTGAAAGTTGGTCAGAATGTTTGTCTTGATGATATCTCAGACGACTTTGAAAATGGGTCATATCAGGTCAAAAACTAGGTCACTAGGTCAAATCTTAGAAAAACCTTGTGTACGCTCTGGAGGACACATTTTGAGTCCAATACTCCTGAAACTTGGTCAGAATGTTTGTCTTGATGATACCTTGAATGAGTTTGAAAATGGGTCATGTGGGGTCAAAAACGAGGTCACTAGGTCAAAAATAAGAAAAACCTTGTGTATGCTCTAGAGGCCACATTTTCAGTCTGATACTCTTCAAACTTGGTCAGAATGTTTGTTTTGGTGATATCTCAAAAGAGTTTGATAATGGGTAATGTCGGGTAAAAAACTAGGTCACTTGGTCAAATCTTAGAAAAACCTTTTGTACGCTCTAGAGGCCACATTTTCAGTCCAATACTCATGAAACTTGGTCAGAATGTTTGTCTTAGTGATATCTCAGAAGTGTTTGATAATGGGTAATGTCTGATCAAAAACTAGGTCACTAGGTCAAATCTTAGAAAAACCTTGTGTATGCTCTAGAGGCCACATTTTTAGTCCAAAACTCTTGAAAGTTGGTCAGAATGTTTGTCTTGATAATATCTTGAAAGACTTTGAAAATTGGTAATGTCGGATCAAAAACTAGGTCACTAGGTCAACTCTTCGAAAACCTTGTTTACTTTCTAGAGGTCTCATTTTAAATGCAATACTCATGAAACTTGATCAGAATGTTGCTCTTTCACCAGTCTGCAAGTGGGTCATTTCGGGTCAATAACTCATGAAAATCTTGGTAGAATGTTTGTCATAATATCTCAAAAGAGATTGAAAATGGGTCATGTTTGGTCAAGAGACTCAGGTGAGCGATTTCAGGGCCATCATGTTATGTGAATGTGGTTTTAGTTATTTGTAACATTATTATACCCCCCACAACGAAGTGGAGGTGGGTATACTGGAATCACCATGGCTGTCTGTCTGTTCGTCCGTCTGTCTGTCTGTAGACACAAATTTGTCCGGCGAAATACTCCAACAGTTTTTCAGGTACTGAACTCAAATTTGCACACAGTGTTCTTATATATATGAAGTTGTGCATGTGCAATTTTCATGACCCTGGTGCACTTTGTTGTGGAATTATCTCCCCTTGAAGTTTTTTCAACTCTTACTTTTGAACTAAACCATTCTGCTTTCTGTGACAAAGACCTGTTTTGTGACAAGGAGCTGGTGGCGGGTATTGATCACGTTTAGTGATAGCTCTAGTTTCATTTCCCTTATGATACATGCAATAGCTCCTAGGGAACTCAATCAAACGCTAACCACATACATAGTATGTTGCTATACCATCAGGCAGAGACATGGGTCAAAATGCATCACTGTAAAATCATTTCAACAGTTAGAGCTGGTGTAAAGTGCTCTGTATCAAACTGCTATTCATGATATTGCTTTCGTTTTCAAGAAGTCTCAACTCTGAGCTTGTATACTAGTATCATAGTCTTGGCATATCAGACAGCTTGTTGTGGAAGTTAGAATAAGATCAGTGTCTAGATTTGCAAAAAATAACACAAAATCTGATCAGTAAACCTCCGATTGGCTATACCAAACCATTTGGTTTAGCCTATCAGAAATTGTGTCAATCTCAAATTAAGAAAAGTCTTGAGAATAACATTAAGAATGTCCTTAACACTGATTGGTGAATATGGACCCAGAATTTAAAAACAGTTGGTGAATGCACTTGATGTGCTTGAGAAAACAAGCAATTTTTATACGCCCGTCAAAGACAGCACGTATTATGGGATCACCCATGGCGTACAGGCGGGTGGGCTGGCGGGCGGCCATCCGTCTGGGCAGATGGGCCGGCAGCCATCCGTCTGGGCAGGTGGGCGGGCGGCCGTCCAGTTCTTTGTCCGGAGCATAACTTTGTCATCTCCAGTCCGATTGACTTGAAACTTGGCATGTGTGTTTGTTGCAATAATACGGAGTGCAATGCGAAAGAACCATAACTCTACCTCGTGCTGTTTTTGAGTTATTTCCCTTTGATCGTCATTTTTACAGCATTTTCTGCTTGTCCAGAGCATAACTCTGTCATCTCCAGTCCAATTGACTTGAAACTTGGCATTTGTGTTTATTGCAATAATACAGAGTGCAGTGCAAAAGAACCATAACTCTACCTCGTGCTGTCTTTGAGTTATTTCCCTTTGATCATCATTTTTACAGCATTTTCTGCTTGTCAGGAGCATAAGTCTGTCATCTCCTGTCCGATTGACTTGAAATTTGGTATTTGTGTTTGTTGCAATAATACCGAGTGCAGTGCGAAAGAACCATAACTCTACCTCATGCTGTCTTTGAGTTATTTCCCTTTGATCATCATTTTTACAGCATTTTCTGCTTGTCCAGAATATAACTTTGTCATCTCTAGTCTGAACATCTTCAAATTTTGTATGCATGATTGTTGAAAATTTACGGAGTGCAGTGCATAAGAACCATAACTCTTCCTAGCACGAATTTTGAGTTATTTCCCTTTGTCATTTTTACAGCATTTAGTGCTTGTCCAGAATATAACTTTTTCATCTCAAGTCAGAGTGACTTCAAACTTGGTATGCATGTTTGTTGCAATATTACGGAGTACAGTGCGCAAGAACAATAACCCTACCTAGTGCAGATTTTGAGTAATTCCTTTTTGATCTTCATTTTTACAGTATTTCTTGCTTGTCCGGAATGGAACTTTGTCACCTCAAGTCAAATTGACTTGAGACTTTGGTAAACATGTTTGTTGCATTACTTGCCCTTTACGATTATTATACCCCCTCGACAACTGGTGGTGGGACGGGCGTATCTTGCGACAATTTGCCGCTCTTGTTTTGAAATGATATCCCCGGCCGAAAGACGTTTTCAAAAATTTACGCAACCGCATAACTCAAAATCGCTCCCAGTTGGCCATTTTGCATCGAATCAAAAAAAAAAAAAAAAAATTTTATCGGCAGAATAGGTTATTGTACACATGTATAAAGTTTCACGAAATTCCGTCCAGTGGTATTGGAGATATTGTCCCGGGCGGACACAAGGAAGGACGGACAGACGGACGGACAACGCTAAAACTATATCTCTCCGCCTTCGGCGGGGGATAATAAGGTACATTCTACCAACTAGAACTGTTGCAGTCCAACTACATCCTATCCTACAGGTCACTGGAACTGGACAAAAAATTCAAAGGGCCATTACTCCTGTATTTGATAACATCATCATAAGAAAATTGCACCTGTGTACAAGTTCCCTTGGTAAGTTTCAGCGGTGAAAAGACTAAGAGGAGAATAAAGATCCTAAAGTGCATTTTCAGACAGATATTTGATTAATTTATTGATTGAATGGTGTTTAATGCCGCTTTAAATATTAGTTCAGTCATATCACGGTGAACGACAGCTTGCTCATTCACATACGTCCATGGTTTCACCAGTACTAGGCTAGGGCTCTGAAGTGTCTTGACCAAAGACACTTCAATGAAAAACTTAGTGCTTCCAGTGAGGCTCAAACTTAGGGCCTACAGGTTATGAGTCCAACACTTTATCCCTGAGCCACTCAGGACCCCTCAAACGGACAGGAGGTCATGCTGATTCAAAATTAACCCTTCATTGGCCCTGAGGTAGACTAATTTGAAAATATTGTGGGATAAGGAGAAAATGCTGGTATCCAATATTTTCTCTTTTGCCCAGAACGTTTTTTACTTTATCAAAGGCAAGTCTCGTCATTTGAGCCCCACTTATTTTGTCATCCGCAGTGCTTTCAATTTAAACAAGTCTGAAATTTGTTGCATGGCAAAGGGTTAACCTCTCCCGTCCCACTTCATTATGGAACTATAACACAGATCTATTTCCATTTTCAAGTTATCTGTATGAGGTCCAGGGACCTTATTCACCAACTATTCTTAAGAACGTTCTTAGTCTAATTCTCTAGAATTTTCTAACTTTGAAAGTAACACAACTTATGATTGGCTAAACCATTCGGTTTAGCCAATCAGAATTTGTGTTTCTTTCAAATTTGGAACAAGAGCTTCGCAGAGTGGCGCATATACGCCCGAAGGGTCTTGTCAGAAATCAAGGGCAGATAACTCTAGAACGCCTGAAGAGATCCAAATGTAAAGAGTCACATGCATAACTACACATAGAGATTGATCATGGTAAGTTTCAAGTTATTCCAATAGAAACTGTAGAAGAAAGCCACACAAGAAATCGGTTATTTCAGATTTCAAGGGCAGGTAACTCTAGAACGCCTAAAGAGATCCAAATGTAAAGAGTCACATGCATAACTACACATCATAAAGATTGATCGTGGTAAGTTTCAAGTTATTCCGATAGAAACTATAGGAGGAGATGGCCTCACAAGAAATTGGTTATTTCAGAGTTCAAGGGCAGACAACTTTAGAACGCCTAAAGAGATCCAAATGTAATGTTGCATGCACAACTACACATCATGGAGATTGATTGTGGTAAGTTTGAACTTATTCCAATGGAAACTGTGGGAGGAGTAACTGTTGCGCACACAAGAAATTGCTGACAGACATGGATAGACGGACGGATGACCAGGGTCATAACATATTACGACCCTTCGAGCGTATAAAAACTTGGAGAATAAGACTTTTTCTTTGCCAAGCCCAGTTGGTAGCATGCAGGACTTGAGAACAGGGGATCCCGGTTAGATCCCTGGCTCGGCCAATTTCTTTTCAAGGATTGATGATTGTCATTGCAACAGGGTCCGTTCCTCTCCCATCGCTGACCATTGTTTTGATGATAGTTATGTAGGAAAGCAGCCAGTGGCTTGGAAAGAAATTTGTGTGGAGTACTGGTAACAGAAACTCCAGGAAAGCATGGATAGGTGCACTGGCCGCCACGATATATCTGAAATAATGTTGAAAACGGCGTTAAACACAACACAATCGATCCTTTTTCTTTTTTGGGAAAAATGGCGTTTCATGAATAAAACTGACTCCAAGTCATCAGTATCTCTAGTAATGTGGTTTTGCTTCTTCTGGGGGAAATAAAACGGGAGTAAAAATAATACCAAGAGCAATGACTAGCAAATGCAATTTATTTGTCAAGATAAGACAATCACATTACACATACACATGTACATAGTATGAACACATGATTGAGCAAAGAATAAATTCTACTTCACACAAACCATGCGCATGTCTTTTTCTTTCCATTTACATGTAGATGCCTAGCATTTCACATGAAAGTTGTTCTATATACCGCAGAATGTGCAACTATTTGAGTGTAGGTGTTCCTGACTTTGTTCACCCCTTACCACATGTCAAAATTTTAGATTCATCCATTTGAAGGAATTTTACAGACAATAATTCAACTAATCTCAAATGACAGTACTTGTTCTTGAATAGTAGAAAACATTGTGGGAAAAGGAGAAAATGCTGGTAACCAGCATTTTCTCCTTTTCCCACAATTTTTTCAAAAAGGGTTCTTTCGCAGAGTCGCTTTACGGGATTGTGTGGTAAAGGGTTCAAAGATTTTCATTTTGAAAGACTGAGTATCAAAAGTCATTGAAAATATACATGAGCCATGCTCTGGCAAAAGGGGGCTTAATGCATCTCCGTAATCCATCATGCCAAGAAAGCCATCACATACTTGTGGATCCATAATAGCCACTTTTTTCAACAACCGACTCAATCATGAGGTAGACTGATCCTTTGACATGCAGAAAATCGACCAATAGTGAAAAGTTTTGGCCCAGTTCAGCCTGCGCGGACTGCGCAGGCTGACCTGGGTCAGTACTTTTCGCAGATGCATTAAGCCCCCTTTTCACAGAGCACGGCTCAAACATAATATAATTGAGCCAAGCTCTGGCAAATAGGGGTTTAATGTATTTCCATAAAGAATTTTACCAAGTAAGTAATCACATAATCATGCATCAATAAAATCCATTCTGACTTACAACCCACTGAATCCTGAGGTAGAATGGTCCTTTGATATGCAAAACAGAAAACTGATCAGAAGCAAAAAGTTTCGACCCAAGTCAGTGCGCAGATTGTACATGTTGATCTGGGTAGATACATTTTGCAGACGCATTAGACCCCCTTTTCACAGAGCAAGAGCAAGGCTTATGCATTTGGAAAAATGACAAACAGGATGCATTAGTCTGTATGCAACTTTTTGTCCATGTATGTGGTGGGAGTAAGTTTTTGGATCTACAAGTTTGTATGATAATTACAGAAAATATGATAATACAATGTGCTTTACATATTAATATATGCTTTTTGTTGCACTGTACAGAGTGAATACATAGCATGTTGGTTAATAATATTCATTTCAAGCTTTTTTGTAGTCTATCGAGAAATAATAGTGGATAATGCATAAGATTCCTAAAGTACATGGCTTTCAATTTTTCGACTGAATATAAATTTAAGCCATACTCTGAAAAGGAAGCTTAATGCCTCTGCAAAAAAATATTGACCCGGGTCAGCCTAAGCAGTCAGTGCAGGCTGACCTAGATTTAAATTTTTTTGCTATTGGTCCATTTTCTGCATGTCCAAGGACCAGTTAACCTCATGATTCTGTCTGTTGTTAAACAAAATTGAGTATGGATCCATGATCATATTATGGCTTGCTAGGTGTCATGAAACACAGAGATACATTAAGCCTACTTTTGCCAGAGCAAAGCTCATTTGACAACCTTTGAACTTGTCATTGAATTAGTCTTTTATTATTTTGAATGTCATAGTTCTGCCACTGGCAAAATTCTGGAACATCATCCATTTGAACTATGACAATGTCCTATCATAATGCATCAAAGCAGGACTTAGCCTAGACTGGTATCAGTCCATTAAATAGAGCATTTTCATTTAAAAAAAAAATCAACAAATAAAACTGCAAAACAAATATACTAATATAATGTTCTGAATGTCTGATTTAACGTATTTCAGACGAAGGGCAAATAACAACACATTTTTCTATGAGTTTACTATAGTTGTGTACCTTGTTTATGAGAATGACTCAATTGCAGGGCCTGAATGCCAGGCTAGATTTAGCCCTATTCAAATTTTATAAGTGAAATAACCTTGGTTCCATTTGTCTAGCTTTTGAAATAATTAGTAGCCTGTATTTCTGCAAGTTTATGGGACAATATTGTCTACTCTCTGAATAATCCTTTACAGAACATTGGAATATGATAACTCTATGTGCACCTGTAGCAGCCAGCTGTTGAAAACATCGAAAGAAAAAGAGCAGCACCTTGCAACAGGTAAAATTTTAATGCTCCTTCTGTAACATAACTCTCATTTTTTTTTTCTAAATTTCTTATTTCTCTTACAAGTTGTCTACTTCTCTATGTCAAATCATGGCCTATACCGATTAGTTAAGTGTCAAATCATGGCCTATACCGATTAGTTAAGTGTCAAATCATGGCTTATACCGATTAGTTAAGTGTCAAATCATGGCCTATACCGATTGGTTAAGTGTCAAATCATGGCCTATACCGATAAGTGTCAAATCATGGCCTATACTGGTTAGTTAAGTGTCAATTCATGGCCTATACTGATTAGTTAAATGTCAATTCATGGCCTATACTGATTAGTTAAATGTCAAATCATGGCCTATACTGATAAGTGTCAAATCATGGCCTATACTGGTTAGTTAAGTGTCAAATCATGGCCTATACTGATTAGTTAAGTGTCAAATCATGGCCTGTACTGATAAGTTAAGTGTCAAATCATGGCCTATACTGATTAGTTAAATGTCAAATCATGGCCTATACTGATAAGTTAAATGTCAAATCATGGCCAACATGTATACTGATTAGTTAAATGTCAAATCATGGCCTATACTGATTAGTTAAGTGTCAAATCATGGCCTATACTGATTAGTTAAATGTCAAATCATGGCCAATACTGATTAGTTAAGTATGTGTATTTGATGATATTGATCAGACAGTTTACTAGTAATGCAGGAAAATAAGCTGAAAAAACCTTAATATGGATTAACCCTTTAAGTTTACCAAACAATCCCGACTTTTAACGACCCCAAAAAAGAAGCCTTTCGAAAACATTGTGGGAAAAGGTGAAAATGCTGGGAACCAGCATTTTCTCCTTTTACCACAATGTTTTTTATCCTTTCTAAGACAAATTTCATGTTTTGAGTAACATTTAACTCTTTACCACACAATCCCGACTTTTAACGACCCTGAGGAGGAAGACTTTTGAAAAAATTGTGGGAAAAGGAAAAAATCTGGTAACGAGCATTTTCTTCTTTTCCCACAATCTTTTCTACCCTATAAAAGGCAAATTTTCTCATTTGAGTCAGATTCAAATTGTCATATGCAAATGCTTTCAATGTGGACAAGTCCACATTTTTCTCGTGTAGTAAAAAGTTAAATTGTCATCTGCAGATGCTTTCAAATTGGACAAGGCAAAAATTTTGTCGTCTGGCAAAGAGTTCAGCACATTTGAAAAAACACAAAGCAAAAAAAAAAGTTCATTGTATTCAGGGAAAAAAGAACGGAAAAATACTAGAGAAAAGCCCTGATCACATAAGTATAAAAACAACACAGACATTTGCTTCGTTTGACCCTTGACCACACAATCATAAATTTTAACAACCCTAAAGAGGTCGGCTTTCGAAAACATAGTGAGAAAAGGAGAAAATGCTGGTAATCAGCATTTTCTCCTTTTCCCACAATGTTTTGGTACGTTTTAGTTTTAGTTTTGGAATGTTTGGTTTCATGGTAGCCATTAAAGGCAAAATTCATCATTTGAGCCACAATGAATAATGTTCCATGTTGTTGGCGGATGCCTCCAATTTTGGTGTGGTAAAGTGTCCATTCGTAACCAAACAATCCCTATTTGATACAACCCTGAGGATGAAATCTTTTGAAAACATTGCAGGAAATGAAGAAAATGCTGGATACCAAATGCTGGTATCTAGCATTTTCTCCTTTTCCAACAATGTTTTCAACCAAATCAGAGACCAAAAGCTAACATACATGTACAAATTCAAATTGATCATCTGAAATTGGAAAAGGCTAAAATTCTAAAAAATTTAAAAAAAAAATTCAAAAAGGCAAAAAGGTCTAATGATTGATTATATGGTGTTTAATACCATTTTCAACATTATTTCAGTTATATCCCAGCAGCCAGTGCACCTATCCATGCTTTCCTGGAGTCTCTTTTACCAGTACTCCACACAATTTTCTTTCCAAGCCACTAACTGCTTTCCCACATAACCATGGCCAAAACAATGGTCAGGGGTGGGAGAGGAATGAATCCTGTCACAATGACTATCATCAATCCTCAGAAAGAAATTGGCTGAGCCAGGGATCAAACCCACAACCCCATGTTCTCAGGTCCTGCACACTACCGACTGAGCTACCAGGGCTAGGCACCCTGAGGATGAAATATTTTGAATACATTGCAGGAAATGAAGAAAATACTGGATACAAAATGCTTGTATCTAGCATCTTCTCCTTTTCCAACGATGTTTTCAACCATATCAGAGAGAGACAAAAGCTCACATACACATGTACCAATTCAAATTGATCATCTGAAATTAGAAAAGGCTAAAATTTGTCATTTGGAAAACTGGTTAAATGAACATCTAAATAATTAAAAAAAAAACTTGAAAGAGGTCTCAAAGGCATAGGAAAATGTATTTATAAGGTTACATTTAGTTTTCTTAAAATCAATGCTATGTCAGTTTTTCTCACATGGCAGTGGAGCAGCAATTATGATATGAACATTGAGTACTGCTTCTACCTTTTTGTTCAAGGCATGTACTGTATAAGTGGAAATGTTTGCAACGTGGAAATTTTTGCGATTTGGCGAATTTGAAAAATTCTCAAACTTTTCTGTTCAAGTGTTTTACCACAAATATGCCAACAAATAACGTATGTCTTATTTTTGCAAACATTTCCCAATGCAAAATGTCCATAATCGGTAATTCGCAAATTTTTCGACATGCATATATATCCATGTGCACAGTATCTTCCAGTTCTCTGATAACTACGGTTAAACCTTTACCATACAATCTTGTGTTTTAACGACCCTGGGTGAAGAGTCTTTTGAAAACATTGTGAGAAAAGGAGATAATGCTGATAACCAGCATTTTTTCTCCTTTTCCCACACTATTTTCAACTCTGTAGAAAACAAATGCCTTTATTTTGAGCCATATTAAATTTCTTGTCTTCAAAAGCTTTCAGTTGTGACAAGGCTGAAATTTTGCTGTTTAGTAAAGGGTTAACACAATGCCGACTTTCAATGACCAGGGATCATATACACACAGGGATCTTATATACAATCCCTGTATATAAGATCCCTGCAACGACACAGGGAAAGAGGCCTTTTGAAAACACTGTGGGAAAAGGAGAAAATGCTGAGAACCAGCATTTTCTCCTTTTCCCACAATGTTTACTACCCTATCAAATAAAAATTGCACCATTTAAGCCACGCTGAAATTGTCGTCTGCAGATTCTTTCAATTTGGACACAGCTGAAATTTTGTCATCTGGTCAATGGTTCAGCAATTAAATCACTGATTTGCATCTGACAACCTCCACACATCCTTGTAAAATATGGATAATTAAATCAAACCAAAATGAACCTTTAAAGCACCTTCAAGCCTATACTTGCTTTTGAAGCTAATGTGCAGTCCAATCTGTGATCTACAACCTATGCTTTTCTGAAGCAATATAGAGATAAGCAACTATGAAATTGAATTCATTTGGGTCAGAGTTTCAGGCTGAAAATGTGTGTTGGGTTTATGTGGCAATATGAGAGTCAAATATTAACTTTACCGACCTATCCCACGTTCAGCAACAACCTATTATGAAAGATACCTTATGAAGTCATTATGGGTAAAAACAGGAGTTTTTTTTTTCTGGCAAAAAAATCAAGACAAAAAAACAAGAGAAATTACTTGTTATGAGCAAGTTCTCTTCTGCTACAATGTTTTCAAAAAATTGCCTACCACGTGATGAAAAATTGTCTGTCAGTGTTAAGATGTTAATCCTTTAAGTGCTTTTCACTACTATATTTGCCTTTGCAGCCAGTGTAGATCAAGATCAGACAGCACAAAACATGCAGTCTAATCTTTGATCTACACTGTCCGCTTTGCTGAAACACTACAGACAGATGGCAGCCACTATAGTGCAATTATTTGGGTTTTATTTTAGCAATGAAAATGTTCATTGGGTTTATCCAGCGCTTTAACCCTTGACCACACGATCCCGACTTTTAATGACCCTGGGAAAGAAGCCTTTTACAGCATTTTCTCCTTTTCCCACTATGTTTTCTACCCTATCAAAGAAAAATTGCACCATTTGAGCCACACTGAAATTATCGTCTGCAGATACTTTTATTTGAACAAGGCTAAAATGTTGTCATCTGGTAAGGTTTAACCCTTTACCACACAATCCCAAGCTTTAACGACCCTGAAAACAAAGCCTCTAGAAAACATTGTGGGAAAAGGAGAAAATGCTGGTAACCAGCATTTTCTCCTTTTACCACAATGTTTTCTACCATTTCAAAGACAAATTCCATTATTGGAGCTACATTCATATTTATGTCTGCAAATGCTTTCAATTTGGACAAGTCTACCTTTTCCCGGTGTGTTAACTCTTTACCAAACGAGAAATTTTTGGACTGGACCAAATTCAAAACATCTGCAGACAACAAATTAAATCTTGGTAATATGATGATTTCTGCCTCTGATAGGATAGAAAATATTGTGGGAAAAGGAGAAAATGCTGGTTACCAGCATTTTCTCCTTTTCACACAATGTTTTCTATAGGCTTCTTTCTCAGGGTCGTTAAAAGTCGGGATTGTGTGGTAAAGAGTTAAAGAGTTAATCAAGGATTAATCAAGATTTTTACTTTGTAAGCAAGAGGTCATGCAACCGATATTATGCAACAACCCACTCAAATCACAAATTTAATAGTTATACCTCCCAATGTTCTGATTACATCATAGGGCCGGCTTATTGAGGATGAATTACTAACAACAAAAAAAAAAGGAGAAAGTATTATAGAGAAAGGAGCAAACGCTGGTTGCCTGCATTTTCCTCTCTCACACTGTGTTCGAAAAAGTCCTTTCTTAGGGTCATTAAACCAAGGATTTTTGGGTAAAAACAAGGACTTTTGCGGACAGCATAGATCAAGATTAGACTGCACAGAGCGTGCAGTCTGATCCTGGATCTATTCAGTCCGCTTGTTTCGTCAAGCCTATGAGACAAATCCTTCCGAGTCTATGTGGATTTTATTTTCAGGCAACAAAAAGGATTGAGTTTATATATTTGGCACCAAAAGAGTTGAAACCAAGGATTGTTGGGAAAAGGGTTAACGCTTTACCAAATAATCCAGTACTCAAATGACCACAAGAAATAAAGGCTTTATAAAGACAAAGATAAAAAGAAAAAAACGCCAATAAACAGCACTGTCTTCCTTTTCTCACAGTGTTTTCTATCCTTCCAAAGACAGATCATGTGAACCACATTAAATTTGTTTTAACTTGAGCTTAGCAATCTTAATGTTCACACAACTCTTTGTTCATCTACAAGTTTATCACATTGTGTTAGATTTGTAAACATATGAATGATCTTTCCTTAAGCTTTCTCTTTTCACATCTTCAATCATAGGCATGTCAACACAGTTTTCATCATTGAGAGATTCCGTCCCAGAATCTGTAGAATTATCATCGTCATCCTCCATTTGCGCATGATCAAAAGCATTGCAGGAACGTTGCTGAAAATCACTTCCGACATCATATAAAGAATTTGGTCGAACTTTTGTGGGTGACATAAAACCTGCCCAGGACCGTCCATCAGTCCTGTCATACGTATGGTCAAAGAAAGGAGCTCTGACTTGTTCACTTTCTGCTTTTATAACACCATAAACACCAGTTGTACTTGCTGAGGATTTTCTGTTGCGATCTTGCACACTTTTTTCTGAATGTTCACCAACATCAGATAAAGAATTTGATCGAAACCGTGAAGATGACAATATCCCTGTCATTGACCCATCAGTTTTGTCATATGTATGATCATACAGAGGAGGCCTGGATTGATATTTATCTTGTTTTTGAACAGCAGAACAACTACTTGTAGATGATGTGCCCCTGGCAGCTTCCACTGTGTTTCTACTGTTATCATATTTCATTATCAAAAGAGATTTGTTACTTTTCTTTAAACTTGACTTTTTAAGCTCCACCGACTGATATGTATGATCCAAGAATGGTGATTTTGACACACTCATGTTTTCCGGTATGTTGCGCTCAATATGGTCAACAGTCTCAATACTACGTCCTCTTTTCAAACCAACAGATACCAAAAGCTGTCCTGTAACACTCAAATTATATGAATGGTCTTGTAATGGTGACCAGTTGCTTGCTGAAGGAGAACTTTCTTTGTCTCTAAGTAGTTTCGCAAAGGATGAGTAATTATGGTCCATTATCATTCTCTTTCCATCAACTTCATTTTCAAAACTACTTGGTAAGGACGAAGGTTTCACAAAGTCTGCACTGGACTGTAAGGTCATTTTGGAAATATCTGGGTCTGATTTTCCTGGTAAAATGCATCTGTCTGTGAACACATCTACAGTTTTAACATTGAGGTTTTCAGATGAAAGACATTTTTCTGATATGCTATCAAAGCCCGTTACATCCAAGGCACTGTCACTTGACTGATAATGAGGTAGTACGTAGCCATAGTGATCGTCACTGTTCTGAGAAATGTTCTCATCCGACATGCTATACCAGGGTTCGGTATACCACCTCCTGTACAGAGAATAACTATGATCCTTCTGCATACACGCGTTCTCTGATCGTAAAGATCGAGCATTCACTGTTTCTGTATCTTTATGTGAATAACAGTGATCCTTTTCCTTCCCTTCGAAGGCTTGTTTTCTAAGTGAGTACGCATAAGAATGTTCATCCTTCATAGTTCCTTTTATTTCCGGTGCTCGTCGACTTAAAGCAGCACTTTCGGTTCCAGTCGAAAATTGAACTAAAATTTCAGCGCACTCTTTATGGATCATTTTCTCTGCTTTTGCCATAATTTGGTAAAAAACTTAAATTTCATCTTTAACCGTTTGCCACCTCAATATGTTGTATGAGATGGCTTATAAGACGATTTTTCGTGCACCTCGTTTTACCTTCTTGGGAAAAAAGTCGGTATTGTTGTCACAGACGTCAAAGATCATAGGTTAGTCTGTTTCGTACTACGAATGCTTCGCACCTGAATAGCTTCTAGCCCATATTTTTCGTTCTGTAATCGGAACAGTATCCCTCACAGGATCCATGACCTCACTATTTTGTCTCTGAATGTATGTAACATACCCGAAGAGGTATCCGTTTTGTGGAGAGTGCAGACAACAATCCGTCTCCACAAATGTGCAGTCAAATCTTAACTACTATCTATGCTATGCTTTCACTGGGTTCAATCATTCAATCCGTCATGAGAATAAAGATTATGAGGGGATGGGGGTCAATTTTTAATAATCAAGCCAAACTATTTTATATTGCTAAATTAATTAACCCTTCACCACACAACTCCGACTTTTAATGACCCTGAAAAAGACAGTTTTTGAAAACATTGCAGAAAAGGGAGAAAATGCTGGTTACCACACAATATTTTCTAATTTTTCAAGTACAAATTCCTGTATTTTTGCCACATTTACTATGTCTTCTGTCAGTGCTTTCAATCTGGATCAGTTCAATTGTTTTTTTGTGTGGTAGAGAGTTAAAGTAATAGTGGGCAAACCATCAATAAATAAGAAAGAAAATAGTAGAAAAAAGTACATTTTGTTTTTACCAGTGTTTTACAATAGCTATTGAACAATTTGTGACAAAAATCTAATTAGACTACAGGAAATATTTGTTAGTGACAGATCATAGTTAAAGGCCCTGTGGTGGCCAAGAGTAAACAAAGCTGTAAAACAATAAAAATCTATATTTGATAGGAATTAAAAGCACTGTCGGAAAAGGAACAAATGCTGGTCACCGGCATTTTTCTCCTTTTTTCCTATTATATCAAAATACCATTCCCTTTAGGTTGTTAGAACCCTGGAATTGATTGGTAAATGGTTGATGTTATTTACACCATTCACTGCATGGTTCTATAATGAATGGATAATGTGCCTCGGACACTCCTATTATCATTTCAATAGTAGAAGTATGTAACTGTCATCACAACCAAAATAATTATAAAATATATAGATTTAATAGAAATATTAATTCATTTTAGATGTAGATAAGGTTTCTATTTTATATGTTTGTGTGTAAAGTGTTAAAAGTATGGAAATTATTGTGAAGAAGACAATCTGCTATTGTGCAGTCGGTCCAAGTGTTAGTCGCTAGCACAAAAAAAAAAAAAAAAAATGGGTTTTAAAACCAAGTAAAGAGTAAACAAAAGATAGACCGACCTGGCAACTTTAACCTACTTTTAACTTTTACTTTTCTGCCAGCGACGAACACTTGGACCGCTCGTACATTAACAGATTGTCATCTTCACAATAATTCCCATACTTTCAATTGGTGTGATTTAAATTCACATGCATTCTAATACCGGCATCGTTTACTTATGGGCGCTAATGGGGCTTTAAATGCAACTCAACTGATGTTATTGTCCTTGAAATGTTAGAAAAACTTGCTTGGTAAAGAGTTAATGTATCTGATCCATTCTCTGTGAAAAAAGGGCTTAATGCATCCGCAAAAAGTATCGACACAGTTCAGCCTGCGCTGTCCGCGCAGGCTGACCTGGGCCGAAACCTTTTGCTATTTATCAATTTTCTGTATGTAAATAAGACATTCTACCCCATGAATCAAATAATTGTTATACAAAATGAATTTTATGGGTGCATAGTTATGTGATGACCCGCCCCGTATAATGCATCACGGAGATGCATGATGCCCCCTTTTGCCAGAGTACAGCTCATTCTATTTCCGTTCATTTCATCATCGATTAGGGGGTCTTCCGCCGAGCCTAGCTGTTGGCTCAATGGATTTCGTACAGGGCTTGAAACCCAGAGGTCGCATCCACAAATTCGACCAAATTCTTTCCAAAGGTTGATCGTAGTCACTGCGACAGCACCCATCTCTGTCACAGCTGATCATTGTTTCGATGATGTCTATGTGGGAATGCAGCCAATGGTTTGGAAATAATGTTGAACAAGTACTGGTAACAGAAACTCTACAAACTCATGGAACGGTGTTCTGGTCGCCATGATATAACTAGATAATGTTGAAAGCAGGGTTAAACACTATAACCAAATATAAAACACTTAAATGTAGTAAATATTGCATTTTCACGTATCGATTTCAACATGTAATGGGGTCCCCACAGGTTCAGTTGTAAAGTAAGCTTGATTTGTAACCAACGTTCATTTCAGCAACCATCTTTAAGAATTTTCTTGGTCTTTTTCTCCAGAATTTTCTAAGTTTGAAAGTAACACACTAACCAAATGGTTTAGCCAATCAGAAGTTGTGTTACTTTCAAATTCACAAAATCCTAGATATACAGACTAAGAATGTTCAAGAACAGTAGATGTATAAGGCTCAAGAAAAAACTGTTTTTATTCCCGATAGAGAGGCTAGTCATGTGGAAGTGTCCTTGGGCAAGGTGCTGTTGAGCCCCAACCCGTGCTGGTGAAAAGCATTTTTTTTTTTTTAATACATTAGGATAATTCTTAATATTTTCTCCTTTTTCCCCCCACAATATTTTGTACCCTTTCAAAGATTAACCCCATCTTTGATACACATTGAAATTGTCAAATGCAAGTGAGCCATTCTCTGACAAAAAGGGGCTTAATGTATCTCCTTGATGCATTATACTAAGCAAGTCGTCACATAATTATGCATCCATAGTTATAATCCATTTTGTCTTACAGCCTACTGAACACCGAGGTAGAATGGTCCTTGGAAATGCAGAAAAGTTACCAAAAGCAAAAAGTTTCGACCACTGTCAGACTGCGTAGGCTGACTATAGTCGATTTTTTTTTTTTTTTTTTTTTTTTTTTTTTTTTTTTTTTGCAGATGCATTAAACCCCCTTTTCACAGAGGATGGCTCAAATGTGTTTAATTTGTAGACAAGACTTAACTATAAGTTTAGCCTGGTGAAGAATTAACTGTAGATCAGCTTAACTTTGATTTTGGAATTACATCTTTTGTCTTAATTGTTTTGAATATATTGGAGCCAGTCTTTTGTTAAAAGAGGGCTTAATGCATATGCTTAATGTATATGAGAAAAGTATCAACTCAGGTCAACCTACACAGTCCGCGCAGGTTGACTTGGGCCGAAACTATTTGCTTTTGGTAAATTTACTGTATTTTCTAAGGACCATTCTACCTACAGATCCAGTCGATTGTTAGACAAAACTGACTTTATGGAACCATAATTATATGATGACTTGCCTGGCAGGATACATCACGAATATGCATTAAGCACCCTTTTGCCAGAGCATTGTTTATTCATTTATCAGACCTTGATTCATGTAAATCTGCCATACTATACAAGGATATTTTCAAAGTGGTATGTTGCAATCTTGATTTACTGACCTTTTTACAGACAGTGTAGATCGGAAAGTGTAGATCCAAGATCAGACTGCAAATGCTGCAGTCTGATCTTGGATCTACACTTTCCGATAAGGAGATACTTTACCTCTCCCCCCCGCAAAAAAAAAAAATATCTTTGAAGTAGCATGATTTGAGTTTGTACTATCGGCCTGAAAGTTTCATTTAACCTATTTAGCAGATTAAGAGTAAAGACTCTTCCGTTATTTGAAACATTCGCTGACAAAAATATAAATTCATATATGGCTCGAGTGATGGAATTTGTCTTTGAATGGGTAGAGAACGTTGTGGGAAGTGGAGATAAGAAAATACTGGCTACCACCCTGTCCTCTTGAATATCGACATTTTTTTTACCCTATATCTAATACTGACTACTTTTAAACTCGTGTGCAGCAAATTTATTTCTTTAGGCAAGGAGTGAAAGAACCGGAAGTATTATTGACAGGAGCTGGTCAAATTTGAATACTCTCTCTCTCTCTCTGGAAAACAATATTTTAGATGCTGTGCATTTTATAAACTACGGGCCGGTGGCCTTATTTACAAAACAAAGAAATCTTAATCTAAGTCTGACTGTCTGTCTGTCTGTCTGTCTCGGTAATTCTCACATTTACTTTAAAGGGATAACCCCTGTCTTCCGTCGACTTGTCAAAATAACTATCTCTATCTTAATGTTGTAGTTTAAAGTTTAACACAAGAGAATACAATTTGTCAGGAAGGATTATGATGATTATCTTTGCAATCTCCTCTAGAAATGCATCAGTCCACGGTTCTATAGAGTTTTGTGTCTCCATGGTTTGTATGCTGTTTAACGCCCTTTTCAACATTATTTCAGTTCTATCGCGGCGGTTTGCACTCCCATCCATTCTTTCATGGACTTCTTATAAAGAGCTCTTGCACAAAATCCGTCCAAAGCCTTTGGCCGCTTTGCCATATCTCAGACTGGTCAAAAATTCCAAACTTGTCCAAACTCAAAGCATTTACAGACGACAAATGAAATAATGTCGAAATGATGGGATTTGTCCTTGAAAGGATGGAAAACATTGTGAGAAAAGGAGAAAATGCTGTGTCTCACAATGTTTCTAATACCTTTCTTTCTTTAGGTCTTTGAAACTCGGGGATGTGTGGTACTTTTTACCACTCGACTAAAAATTGGAGTTGCCGATAATCATGGAAAGCATTTGCAGACAACATTGTGCAGAAAAGGAGAAAATACTGATAAACAGCATTTTGTCCATTTCCAACAATGTATTCAAAAGTCCCACCCGGATCCTTAAAACAATGAACCGTTTGGAAACGAGTTTATACAGGTTTGACTGTACTTGCACCTCTCTCTCTCTCTCTCTCTCTCTCTCTCTCTTCCAGGCCTTTTGGAGAGGTTCTGGGATTCAACGTGTAGCGTAATAATAACCAAATATATAACGTAGGCGATATTCCAAACTTTATCAGTCCGTGGGATAAAATGGTGCAGAAATGAGGCAGACGTATAAATTAACTATTCTTCTGTCGTTCGTGATAATGAAGTTTTCTTACGAGAGTGCATAGCAACAGTAGCCTGCATATATGTGCAGTCCAATCTTGCTCTACATTCTCTTCTACTCTATCAGTATCTTCGGTCATATGAACCCAATTCTTACAAATACGCATATCTAAAAGTTGGCAATTCAAATTTGGCAGTAAAAGTGTCAACTCTCTACCAGACGATTTTTGACTTCCCTGAAAAAATTGTTGGAAAAGGAGAAAATGCTCCTAACCAGCAGAAACATGGTTGGAAAAGGAGTAAATGCCAGTAACCAGCAATGTTTTTCCCCATGTTTCAAAGAAAAACTTCCTAATTTGTGCCACATTCATTTTTTTTTTTTTGTCTGAAAATGCTTTCATTTTAATCAAATAAAAAAATCTATTTCGTTAAACAACCGACAAGGTCTCGACTCTGATCAGTGTGCACGGACACCTCAAGAAACCCAATTTACCTTCCTCATGTCCATCCCATTTTCTCTGTCTCCCTCTCCATTGTCTCCCTCCATTCACTGGAGGGCTTGTTCTCTCTCTTGTTTCAATAACTCACTGACCCTCTCTCTGACACTGACCCTGTCTCTCTCCTTGAACTCTATTCACTAACTATCCATTTCTCGGGATTTCTTTCTCTCTCTCTATTCTCCATTCACTTATTCCATTTCCCTCTTTTATTCATTCACTCACTCTTTCCATCTTTAACTTTACACACTCAGACATTCCATCTCTCTGTGTCTTTGTTCAATCACTTGCTCTCTCTTTGTTCACTCACTCACTCCATCTCTCTCTTTGTTCACTCACTCACTCCATCTCTTTGCCTCTGTTCATTCACTCACTTTTTCCATATCTCTCTCACTCTTTCCATCTCTCTCTCTTTCCATTTTTTATCTCTCTCTCTCTCTTTCCATCTCTCTCTCTTTGTTAACTCACTTACTCTTTCCATCTCTGCCTCTGTTCACTCACTCACTTTTTCCATATCTCTCTCTCTCTTTCACTCCTCACTCACTCTTTCCATCTCTTTCTCTTTGTTCACTCAATCACGCTTTCCATCTCTTTCCCTTTGTTTACTCACTTACTTTTTCCATTTCTCTCTTTTCACTCACTCACTCTTCCCATCTCTCTCTTTATTCACTCACTCACTCTTTCCATCTCTGTCTCTCTATCTTATTTTATTTATTTATTTTTTTACTTTAGTCTACCCCCGGAATCGAAACCGGGAATCCCAGACACAAGGCCGTAATCATAACCATTTGACCACAGTGGTCGTTGTGAAAGCCTATTCAATCCATTAATTTAAACTTAATATTCGCACCTTTTTAAGCCCCTGAGGGCCATTACCCATAATACAAAGCGAATGCGTTTATTTGTTTAGTATTATCCAATACGTATTATACGGTTAGACAATATTCTTCTGCATACATGCGAACACGCACATGCACAGACATACAGACAAAATATATATACTTACAAATAATGTGAGAAGAAGGAGAACAAGATAAAGAAGGAGAGAGAGAGAGAGAGACAGACAGACAGACAGATAGACAGAAAGAAAAACAGAAACAAAGATAGATAAAGAGACAGACTGAGACAGACAGGCAGAGACTCAAAGTATTATCCACTGGAGGGCTTTTATCCAGCGATTATCCAGCCATCGACAACGTTCTTGTGGCTTTTTGTTTCTGCATGAAAAGTTCAATGTCATCCACAAATAACTCCTGTCTAAAATTTGGGCTTATCATTGTTTTCGCGTTAGTTATGCGGGAAAGCAGCCAGAAGCTTGCGAAGAATATCGTGCGAAGTGCTGGTGATAGAAGCTCCCGGAAAACAAGGATAGGTGCACTGGCCGCCACGATATATAACTGAAATAATATTAAAAACGGTGTTTATTATTTTTTTCACTATTTACCCATCAGAAATAAAATCTGAACTGTGTTCATATTCTAATTTACACAAGATTGGCGCTGATACTTGGTTAAAATAACTGTAAGGAACGTATAGCTCGGTGCACTAAATGCCGTTATGTGACTGAAATAATGTTGAAAACAGCCTTAACCATATAACCATGTCTTATTTTCATACCTACTCAATCCTCTTCTACCCAATCTGATCTTGATCATCTTATTGTACAACTGATATTATATTGACCCTTTACCACACAATAACGTGTTTAAACGATCCTGAAGAATAAAGCTTTTGAAAACGTTGTGGCGAAAGGAGTAAATGCTGGAAACCAGCATTTTTTACTAGCATTTTCTCCTTTTCCCATAAGGTTTCATAACCCGTTTGAAGAAAGATACCATCACATGATCCAATCGAATTTGTCGTCTGCAAATCCTTTTAGTTTTGACAGGTGTAAAATTTTGTCTTCTGGTAAAAAAACGGTCAATTTTCTGTATGTCCGAAGACTACTTATGTGATGACTTGCTTGGTATAATGCGTCACAGAGATACAGTAAACACCCTTTGCCAGAGCATGTTTCGAATATTTGAGCACTTTTCCTCTCTTGGAATACACGGCGGATGTCTGACTGACTGTGGATCAGCCTGGTAGCCCAGTCAACAACTTACAGATGCCACTGGTTCAGATCCCCCGACTCGACCGATTTCTTCTCGAATACTGGTTATGACCGTTGCGACAAGATTAATTTGTCTCTCAACGAGAATGGTTGAGTAGGAAGGCAGCCAGTGGCTTTGGATGAATAATGTGCAAGGCACTGGTAAAACAAACTCGAGGAGACTATGGATAGCTGTACTGACTTCCAAGATATAACTGTAATAATATTAATATTAGAATAATACATAATAAAACAAAACAGGCTTTAACCCTGTACCTGCTAAATAAGTAGAAGGAACTTTCAAGCTGATATTAAGAAGGCAAATTTTGCTATTTCAAAAAAAAAATTCGGGGGAGAAAAATATCGCCTTGACAGACTGTGTAGGTCTAGGATCAGACTGCAAGTTCTGTGCAGTTTTATCTTAATCTATGCTGTCCGCAAAAGTTTTATGTCTCGCGTCTAGCACCAAGAAGATTAAAAGATTCATATAAGAACAATAACTGCTGTATAGAAGATGCTGAGCACTATACGAGTTGCTTCCCTTGTACTAACGTATAAACCAAGCTGACTGCGTTTGAATGCATTTGATGCTTTGGCCGATTTATTGTATAGTGTTGAATCTTTTGCCACATAATCCCGAGCTTTAATAATCTTGATGGGGAAGGCTTTTGTAACCAGCATTTGCTCCTTTTCCCACAATGTTTCCTACCCTATCACAGACAAATCCCATAATCACATTAATTTTGGTTTGATTGATTGAATTTGCGCTTATTTGTCGTCGCTGCCGGTTGCCTATATGGGCGACGCCCCCTAAAGTTTGTTAGTTTTGTTACGAGGGAAAGTGCAGATACAGGACGAAACCTATCCTAAGTTACGCCTGGTTCTTTAACGTGCTCGGTGTATAGCATCGTCACATGGGACTGCGGTTTAATGTCTCATCCGAAAGACTATAAGTAATCTTAGATGTCCAACCGTGAGAATCGAACCTACACCCTCAAGTTACCCGAAATTCGGTGTTTACGAGTCCTACGCTCTCCCTCTTGAGCTATGCTGACAGGTCGACATTTGATTTGTCGTCTGAAAGTACTTTCATTGCAGACGAGTCCAGAATTTCTTTGTGTGGTAGAGTTAACGTCTTTTTCAACAATACTTCAGTTATATCGCGGCGGTCATTGCATCAATCCATACGTTCCTTTTATCATTTTTCATCACAGTGTGCTTCCCAAGCCACTGGCTGTTTTCCCACATACCTGTCATTAAAACAATGATCAGCGGTAAGAGAGATAAATCCTGTCCCAACGGCATTTGATGGAGATTTTCTGTGTTGGCTGTTTTCAACTTTTATACAAAGTTCGTTTCAAATTTAACCCTTAGGCTATTTATATCGCAGCGTTCAGTGCACCAAACCATGCGTTCCTGAAGTTCCTTTTATCATGTCTCATCACAATGTTATTCCCAGAGACACGCACTCACTGTCCATCTCTCTCTCTGTCCTTTCACTCACTCACGATGTTTAACCCATAACCTGCTAAATAAGAGATATAAAAGTTTCAAGCCGATTCTTAAAACCCAAAATTGCCTTTTCAAATGTAGCTTTTAGGGTAAAACAAATTTATTATCGTACAGTGTAGATCTGCACATTCTGTGCAGTCTGATCTTAATCTACAGTGTTCGGAAAAGGTCATTGAGTCGCGCTTAGCTTTGCATGTTTAACATCATCTTATCAAAACAGTATTGTAGACCAACTTATATACTAAAATAAATTTAGTTACTTACAAATGGAATGAACATTAGAGAGGCATTTATTGGTCGATTTTTTGCATTTCTTTGAAAATGAAAAAAATACATATTTAAACAAATATTCAGGTAAATGTGGATTGATCTATTCAACAAGTTTTAGATATACATGTATACTATAAAACCGCTGAATTTTTTAATCTAAAGCGGAATGATGAAAAACAATGTAATAGTAATTAGTTATGGTGGGATTTTGCGTGCGATAGAACCAAACAATATAAATACGAAAATAACGAAATGTTAAGAAATTTCCATATATCAAGTTCTGAAAGAGATCGCACTTTGTATATTACTGCAAAAAGAAGTTTTAAAAAAGAATGTACAAATAAGAAAATTGATTATCAAACAAATACCGGTATGACAAGTGAATTAATAAATTGATAGATTGGGTGTTGTTTAACACCGTTTTCAACATTATTTCAGTTTTATCACGGCGGGCAGTGCACCTATCCATGTTTTCCTGGAGTTTCTATTACCATAACTACGCACAATATTCTTTCCAATCCACTAGCTGCTTTCCCACATTACCATTTTCGAAACAATGGTCAGCGCTGAGAGAGGAATAAATTCTGTCGCAATTACTATCATCAATCCGTGGAAAGAAATAGGCCGAGTCGGGAATCGAACCAGCGACCCTCTGATATCAAGTGTTGTACGCTACCCACCGAGTGACCGGGGCTAGGCGGAGAAACAAATCAATACAAGAAAGTAAAAATACAAGTGGCTTTTAGTAAATGCGACGCAAAAGCAAAACATCTAATGTTAAGCAGGAATGGTTAATAAGTCTAGATACGTGGATAAAGCATTTTGTATGTCTTCTAAGTAAAAGTGAACAACCCCCAATTACTCTATCTCAAGAGATTCCCGTTGCAGAATATGACAACATTCTAAATGGCATTATAACAAAAGAAGAGCCTAGGAAAAGTGTTTAAAACTTGAAATTAGGAAAATCACTAGGAATAAAGGGAGTGCAATGGATTTCTTTAAAAATACATAGTCCAAACTCTTTGTGTAACATTATCAATAGCGTACTTAATTCTGGTGAATTTTCCCATAGTCGGTCCGAAAGCATAACCGTGCCGATATACAAATCGGGATCAAAGAGCAACCCGTCTAACTTCAGAGGAATTTCTCTAATATTATCTTCGACAGAATGACAAGATGGGCTGAAGAATTTAATAGTTTGGATGAAAGTGGAAATGTATTTCACCGAGAGAGGGCACCGGCAGATAATATGTTTATTTTACAAACCATGGCCCAAAAATATTTATCAAAACCAGATGGAAGATTTCATATATTATACGTATATAGATTTGATAAACGCGTTCAATGGTATATTGCATCAGAAAATGTTCAATTGTTTACATAATACTGGATTTAAAGGTAAATTATTTAAGGGGGGTATTAGTTTCTATGTATTCTAATATAAGTTCCAGAATTCGCATTGGAAACAACAAACTCACAAAAGCGTTGACTTGGTTATATAAACATATATAAAAATGTAAAACACATCTCAAATCTAATATGTGTTACAAATCAATAGAGGATATTTGTTTTTTACGGTGAAAGATCGAAATTTATTTCATCTCGTGAACATCATCGGTAATATTTTCACGAGTGGCTGCTACGCCACTCGTGAAAATATTACCGATGATGTTCACGAGATGAAATAAATTTCGATCTTTCACCGAAAAAAACAAATATTCTATTTATTTCATGCTTTTAACCCTTTTTGGGGGGAACTTAATCAAAATCCAGTCTAGTTCTTTTTGGTTATTCCCCGTGGCGTACCCTCTCCGCATAGCAACGCATTACAATATTACGTCAAGCGCGAGAAATGTAAGGTAAATTACGTCATATTTCCATCTGGTTGTGAGGCACGCGCATTTTATCTAGGTAACCAGTGCGCGGGAACAACTGTTTCCGCCTTCAATTGAAGAGTTAGAATATAAAAATCGGTATTTTCACTGGTCGTAACCATGAAATATCGAAAAATATTTCACCGATATTTCTCGATAAACTACCGGAAAGCATGAAATAAAATGTTGTATTTTGGGCCGAGGGCCGTCATTTTCTGAAAATAAGGTTCGTATTCGTATTCGCTTAGTAGCCTTAGGGTTAAATTTAATATGAACTGGTTCGTGTTTTCTGTTAATAAAAGTTGAAAACGGAAAAAAAGGCAAAATCTGCACCAAATGCCGTTGGGACAGGATTTATTTCTCTCTCACCGCTGAGAATTGTTTTGATGACAGTTATATGTCAAAGCAGCTAATGGCTGGGGTAGAACATTGTGCGAGAACTTACAAAAGAAACTTCAGGAACGAATGGATTGGTGCACAGGCCGCCGCGACATAACTGAAATAGTGTTGAGAACGGCGTTAACTCTACCACACAAACAAAGTCTGGACTCGTCTGCAATGAAAGTATTTGCAGACAACAAACCAATTGTGGCTCAGATTATGAGATTTGTCTGTGCTAGGGTAGAAAAGGTTGGAAGAGGTGGAAATGCTGGATACCAAAGACTTCTCCATCAGCATCATTAAAGCCCGGGTTGTGTTGTAAAGAAATGAAAACCCTGACAATAAATCAACCAATGCATCGAATGCGATCAAACACAGTCATCTTGGTTGATACGCTAGTCTAGGGAGGCAACTCGTACACTAGTCGGCAACTACAGCAGTTATTGTTCTTATATGAATCTTTTAATCCTCTAGGTGCTAGACGCGCGACAAAGGCCTTTTGCAGACAGTGTAGATTAAGATAAGACTGCACAGAACTTGCAGTATGATCTTAGATCTACACTGCCTGTTAGGGTGATATTTTCCCCTAATTTCTTTTTTTGGAAATAGCAAAATTTGCATTCTTAATATCAGCTTGAAAGTTTCATTCTACTTATTTAGCAGGTTAAGGGTTAAAACCTGTTTTGTTTTAAAATGTATTATTCTAATATTAAAATTATTACAGTTATATTTTGGCAGTCAGTACAGCTTGCCATAGTCTCCTCGAGTTTGTTTTACCAATACCTTGTACATTATTCATCCAAAGCCACTGGCTGCATGCTTTCCAACACAACCATTCTCGAAGCAATTATCGGTGCTGAGAGAGAAATGAATCTTGTTGCAACGGTCATAACCAGTATTCGAGAAGAAATCGGTCGAGTCGGGGGATCTGAACCAGTGGCCTCTGTAAGTTGTTGACTGGGCTACCAGGCTGATCCACAGTCAGTCAGACATCCGCCGTGTATTCCAAGAGAGGAAAAGTGCTCAAATATCCGAAACATGCTCTGGCAAAGAGGGTTTACTGCATCTCTGTGACGCATTATGCCAAGCAAGTCATCACATAAGTAGTCTTCGGACATACAGAAAATTGACCGATCTTTACCACAAGACAAAATTTTACACCTGTGAAAACTAAAAGGATTTGCAGACGACAAATTCGATTGGATCAAGTGATAGTATCTTTCTTCAAACGGGTTATGAAACATTGTGGGAAAAGGAGAAAATGCTGGTAGAAAATGCTGGTTTCCAGCATTTACTCATTTCGCCACAACGTTTTCAAAAGCTTTATTCTTCAGGATCGTTAAACACGTTATTGTTTGGTAAAGGGTCAATATAATATCAGTTGTACAATAAGTTGATCAAGATCAGATGGGTAGAAGAGGATTGGGTAGGTCTTGAAATAAGATTTATGGTTATATGGTTATGTCTGTTTTCAACATTATTTCAGTCACATAACGGCATTTAGTGCACCGAGCTATCCGTTCCTTATAGCTTTTTCTTTCTTACCTAGTATCAGCGCCAATCTTACGTAAATTAGAATATGAACACAGTTCAGCCTTTTTTTCTGATGGTTTAATAGAGAAAAAAAATAATAAACACCGTTTTTAACATTATTTCAGTTATATATCGTGGCGGCCAGTGCACCTATCCTTGTTTTCCCGCAGCTTCTATCACCAACTTCGCATGATATTCTTCGCAAGCCTCTGGCTGCTTTCCCGCATAACTAACGTGTAAACAATGATCAGCCCAAATTTTAGACAGGAGTCATTTGTGGATGACATTGAACTTTTCATGCAGAAACAAAAAGCCACAAGAACGTTGTCGATGGCTGGATAATTGCTGGATAAAAGCCCTCCAGTGGATAATACTTTGAGTCTCTGTCTGTCTGTCTCAGTCTGTCTCTTTATCTGTCTTTGTTTCTGTATTTCTTTCTGTCTACCTCTCTGTCTGTCTGTCTCTCCTTCTTCATCTTGTTCTCCTTCTTCTCACATTATTTGTAAGTATATATATTTTGTCTGTATGTCTGTGCATGTGCGTGTTCGCATTATGCAGAAGATTATTTTCTAACCGTATAATACGTATTGGATAATACTAAACAAATAAACACATTCGCTTTGCATTATGGGTAATGGCCCTAAGGGGCTTAAAAAGGTGCGAATATTGAGTTTAAATTAATGGATTGAATGGGCTTTCACAACGACCACTGTGGTCAAATGGTTATGATTACGGCCTTGTGTCTGGGATTCTCGGTTTCGATTCCGGGGGTAGACTAAAGTAAAAAAAAAAAATGAGAGATGGAAAGAGTGAAGTAAACAAAGAGAAAGAAATTGAAAGAGTGAGTGAGTGGAGAGAGAGAGATGGAAAGAGTAAGTGAGTGAACGAAGAGAGAGAGAGTGAACAAAGAGAAAGAGATGGAAAGATTGAGTGAGTGAACAGAGAGAAAGTGCGGGGGAGAGAAAGATGGAAAGAGTGAGTGAACAAAGAGACAGAGAGATGGAATGTGTGTGAGTGAACAAAGTGAGAGATGGAAAGAGTGGATGAGTGAAAAGAGAGAGGAGAGAGAGCGAAGGAATGTGTGAGTGGAGAGAGAGATATATATGGAAGGAGTGAGTGAGTGAACGAAGAGAGATAGAAGGAAAGTGAGAGATCGAAAAAGAGAGTGAACAAAGAGAGAGATGGAACAGGTGAATGGAGAGAAATGAAAAAAAGTGAACAAAGAGACAGAGAGATGGAACTAGAGAATAGTAAATAGAGAGAAAGAAAGACAGAGAGGTGGTCAGTGAGTAAGCGTTTGATTGAGTGCCAGTAAGTTAGTGAAAAGAGAGAGAGATAAAAAAAAAAGTCAATTGAATGGAGGGAGAGAATGGAGAGGGAGACAGAAAAAAAGGGAGAAAAAGTGTCACCAAAAGTTGCAAAAGTTGTCCGTACACACTGATCTGAGTGGAGACCGTTTGTCGGTTGTTTGACGAAATGTGATTACTTTTTATGTGGTTTCCAAGATCACAAGATCTAAATTGAAAGCATTTTCAGACGAAAAACTGAATGCGGCACAAATTAGGAATGCTGGTTACTAGCATTTACTCCTTTTAGGACAATTTTTCTTATGGTTATAAGCATTTTCTCCTTTTCCAACAATGTTTTCAAAAGACTTCTTCTTCAGGGCAGTTAAAAATCGTGTAGTAGAGAGTTAACCCTTCTACTGCCAAATTTGAATTGCCAACTTTTAGATATGCGTATTTGTAAGAATTGGGTTCATATGACCGAAGATACTGATAGAGTAGCAGAGAGTGAAGAGCAAGATTGGACTGCACGTATATGCACGCTAATCATGCTTTTCACTCTCCGAAAAATAAAATCATTATCACGAACGGCAGAAGAATAGTTCATTTATATGTCTGCCTCCTTTCTGTGCCTTTTTATCCCACGGACTAATAAAGTTTGGAATAGCGCCTACGTTATGTATTTGGAATTATTGTTACGCAGCACGTTGAATCCCAGAATCTCTCCTGAGAAAGAGGTGCAAGTATAGTCAAACTTGTATAAACCCGTGTAAAAAGTACCACACATTCCCGAGTTTCAACGACCTAAAGAAAGAAAGGTGTTAGAAACATTGTGAGAAACAGCATTGTCTCCTTTTCCCACAATGTTTTCTATCCTTTCAAAGACAAATCCCATCATTTCGACATTATTTCATTTGTCGTCTGCTAATGCTTTGGATTTGGACCAGTTTGGAATTTTTGACCAGTCTAAGATATGGCAAAGCGGCCAAAGGCTGAAGAAAGAATTCTGTGCAAGAGCTGTTTAAATAAGAAGTCCATGAAAGAATGGATGGGAGAGCAAACCGCCGCGATAAAACTGAAATAATGTTGAAAACGGCGTTAAATAGCATACAAACCATGGGGACACAAAACTCAATAGAACCGTGGATTGATGCATTTCTAGAGGAGATTGCAAAGATAATAACCATCATCCTTCCTGACAAATTGAATTCTCTTGTTAAACTAAAAACTACAATATTAAGATAATCATTTTGACAAGTCGTCGGAAGACAGGGGATATCCCTTTGAAATAAATGTGAGAATTAGCGACAGACAGACAGACTTAGATTAAGATTTCTTTGTTTTGTAAATAAGGCCGCCGGCCCGTAGTACATAAAAAAGCACAGCATCTAAAATATTGTTATTGTCCCATAGTTTTCCCCAGAGAGAGAGTATTCAAATGTGACCAGCTCCTGTCAATAATACTTCCAGTTCTTTCACGCCTTGCCTAAAGAAATAAATTTGCTGCGCACGAGACTGAAAACGGTCAATATTAGATAGCAACAGGTTAAAAAAAAATGTCGATATTCAAGAGGAAAGAGTGGTAGCCAGCATTTTCTTTTCTGCACTTCCTACAATGTTCTCTACCCATTCAAAGACAAATTCCATCACTCGAGCCATATATAAATTTATATATTTGTCAGCGAATGTTTCAAATAACGGAAGAGTCTCTACTCTTAACCTGCTAAGTAAGTTAAATGAAACTTTCAGGCCGATAGTACAAACTCAAATCATGCTACTTCAAAGCTATTTGGGGGTGGGGGGGAATCTCCTTATCGGAAAGTGTAGGTCCAAGATCAGACTGCTCATGCTGCAGTCTGATCTTGAACTATACTGTCTGTAAAAAGGTCACTAACACAAGATTGCAATAGACCACTTTGAATTAATTATTTTGAAACGGGAAAAAAGGGTTTTTACAAATTCCATCACCTTAACTACTGCAAATCTTTGAATACAGTTTCTATATAGGCCTATAGATTTTAGGGATACCAGGACTTGTGCAGGGTTTTCCCACAGACTTAACAGGCAGTGCCTAGGCTTATACCGAGGCTATTTCTCAAGCCTTAGCTGCCTATCGAGGCTGTGTTTATAAATTACTGGTGCATAGGTTAGATGCTAGCTAATCACGGCTGGATAACTCGACCAAGTAGCGTTATATTGAGTAAACGTTTGTTTTATTGTGAAATTCGAAATAACTGTTGTCGTTTTGAAAAGTAGTTCATTTTCTAACCCAAACTGCCCAAATCAGATAGGTATGTATTTGAAAAATGCCACCTAGCGGAAGATAGTGTATTTTAATTTAAAAAAAAAAAAACCCGCAGAGTAAACTTTTCTCAATACTGGGCTCCGTTTTAAATTCCGCGCTTGTGCAAGCCGGAAAACAAAAGTACTCTCTACAAAGGAGAACGTCGCAAAAGTATGATAGTGAAAATTTCTCGAATTCAGAGGTAATAATCGAACGATTTCACGGTTACTTGTTAAATATTCTATTTCAATATTGCACAGCCCCATAAAAATTACATTCGCCCTGTATACAGATGGGAAAAAAGCGAATGGCAATTACTGTTCACTATGCAGACGGCCCTAGCTCGAAACCATCTCATATCAGAAAAACGGCCGCGAAAATCGGTACGAAAATGTCTAACAATCAAAGTGGTGTAAGCAATTTGTTGTTCACATTTTGCACGTCTGTTCTAAGAATTACGTAAATGAAATGCAATGATACCACAGGAAAGGATTTTCAGAAGGGCTTGCAGATGATATACTTTGATACTCTTCTGTGGCTCAAAAGTAGTCTCAGATCAGACTTCAACAATGGATTATTATGTTGTAGTAAGCACTAGTATCGTCCGATCATGTGTTTTGATGCTCGTCAGTTTTGACGCCCTTTTTATTTTGACCTACTAGTTCGTGTAGGCGACCTCTTATGAAGTCATACTCTGCTCAACTGCACTCCATACACACTATTTTCTGTCCTTTGCTAAAGCATAAGGATAATTAAAGATCTTTTGATAAGATTTTCCATAGTTTGTCAACGTTGGGTCATTTTTACATTATTTTACTAATGTCAAAATTTTCAAGATTTGCACAAGTCAGGGTTCGAAATTCCCACATATTTACTCACAAAATGTGAGTCAGAATTGGAAAATGTGAGTTGAAATTTCAAGCACTCGATAAAAAATGCGAGTGCAAATTATTGAATTACCAAAATGTACTAAATTTCATATGTGAATACAAATAAGGTAATTCCTTTCGTTCTGGATAAACATCGGTCATGTCGCACTGGGAATACCCTTTGACGGCTTTGACGGCTGTTGATAATTTTACATGTCACCATTGAAGCCTCCGAGTTGTCGTTCATTATCCGAGTTTCGTGAGCCAAGTCGTTCGTCTACGATTTTGCGTTTTTTATACGGAAAAAAATGGTAGGCGAATTCAATCTCTAATTATAAAACAGAAATATTTGTCAATCTTTCATGAAAAGATAATTAGTATGCACAAATAACAACGAGAAGCAAGTCAGAAGTGGTGGACTCGCTACACCAGTTATCAGACACGCAGATATTCAGATGTGATACGTCCGTAATTCATGTACAAAATCGTCCACCATTGTAAATTTTATAGAAATTTAACTTGGTTTGAGAACAGATATTCAACTGGAATTGAGTTGATAGTTAAATGATGGTTTTAATATTAACTAGTGTTCCTTTTTTGTTTGGTTGTTGTCTCTAGTCGACAGGTTACGTAATAGAATAGAAGTGAACAGTTTGTATTGGCCGTTCATTCTTTACCATTGGTAGGCATGCTAGGCTTCAAGAAGAAAAAGAAAAATGCGAGTCCAATTTTAATTTTGTGAGTGGAAAAAAAAGCCACTTGCTAAAATTTGCCAGTGGATAAAAAAATGAAATTCGAACCCTGACAAGTCGAAATTTTGTATCTACAACCATTTGGGAAAATATACTGATACAAAGTGTTACCTGTATGTCTTTTCTAAAGTCAGGTTACTGTCATACGGCAAGAGTCTATAGACATTAGCAGAATTCCATTATACCACAAGGCTTACACCTTATAGTGTTTGAAAATGTTTATTAAACTTCTACTTAAAACTACTTAAGGATAAATTAGTGCTCCAGACAACTGAGTGTAGCTGTATGCTAAATTCTAAGTTTTTGTTTTGAAACCCAGTGTTACTGGTACTTATTAGCAACATCCACAGACAGTTCTGATGAGTACCCACAACATAGAACTTGGAAGAAAAACCATGGATTTAAGATCTGGTTTCTCCCAATACACTGCAGCAATGTAAATTTGTCAGATCAAGCTCAGAGTATCAGACAACAGAAACAGAAAAATACACATTACAAATGCTGTCCAATTTCTTGTTTGCTTGTCACAGTGTCAATATTTTTTATACAAGGTACAGCATGGTGATGCACTACATAAAAAAATCCAGATGAATGAAAGCGTCATTTCATATGAGTGTAAACAAACAAAGGCATCTCCAAAGTCAATGCAAAATCTTGAAAAAAAAAAGTACCAGCGTAGATCACAAACAATCATGATAAAGATTTGAAGTGATAGGCAACATGCTAAAAAGTAAAAAAAAAATGATATAGATGCTGAATGGCTTAAGGGCGTCAAAACTAATGACTCCAAGATAATGTTCCTAGTGCTTCTATTTGATTCAAGCAGCATGAGAAAATTTGATATTACATGAGACCAAAGGTGGTGCGAAATGTCAAAATTTTCCTATGCAGCAAGAAGCAAATGCGGTAGGAAAGCTTCTACAACATCACTAATACTCCTTTTAACCCTTTACCAGGCAACAAAAAAGTTGACTTGTCCAAGTTGAAATCATTTGCAGACGACAATTTCGTTGTGACTCAGAGGTTGACACTAGTCTTAAGTAGGGTAGAAAACATTCTGGGAAAAGAAGAAAATGCTGGTTACCAGCATTTTCTCCTTTCCCACCATGTTTTCAAAAGGCTCCCCCCCCCCTCAGGGTTGTTAATACTCAGGATTGTGTGGTAAAAGGTTAATATATACCAGTAACTTTCAGTGACAAAATTTTGCAAGTATCGCTGTATACTTCTCAAGCATGTCATCATATGCATTTAATTGCATCCACTTCTCCCCCTTCTATGGCATGTCTGGGCCCATTTGTTATCACCCGCCTAAGGCGAGGGGATATAGTTTTTGCGTTGTCTGGCATAATCTCCTTTCCCAACAGTTTTATCAAAAGCCTTCTCTGTCAGGGTCGTTAAAACTCTGGATAGTGTGGTAAAGAGTTAAGCGTCAAAATAAATGAGCCATGCTCTGTAAAAAGGGGGCTTAATGCATCTGCGAAAAGTATTGGTTCAGGTCAGCCTGCGCAATCCGCGCAGGCTGACCTGGACCAAAACTTTTCGCTATTGGTTAATTTTCTGTATGTTCAAGGACTATTCTTTCTCATGACTAAGTCGGTTGTTGAAAAAAGTTGCGATTGTGTATCCCTGATTATGTAATGGCGTAATGGATATACTGCCATCATGGAGATGCATTAAGCCCACTTTTGCCGGAGCATGGCTTAAATTATTTTCAAACAATGATAATATGGTACAGGATGATTTACGTGAATATTTTTAACTCTTACTCTGTTAAATAAAAGAAATGAAACTTTCAAGCCGATAGTAAAAACCCAAAATATTGCTGTTTGAAGGATAATTTTGGAGGAAAGATATCTCCTTTTCGGACAGTGTAGATCCAAGATCAGACTGCACGTTCTGTGCAGTCTGATCTTGATTTACGCTGTCCGCAAAAGGTCAATGAGTCGCGCTTAGCAGCCTAGGGATTGATAAACTTGTTTTTTGCACTTTACAGTTTCTAAGTTTTCTAACCAGCTGTAAATCTGTGCACATAAAAAGTAGCAGGTGCATATGCCCTGGCATGCTCCTGTTTTAATGCCTCAATCATGAATGACATGGACGTTGTCTGCCCATGTCATATTCTTCAAAGATTCGACCTGTATGCTATGACACAACACCCACCCGTGTATACCTGGGAAAGTAGGGCTTATACCGAAGAGCTATTAGCCTATTACCCAAGCACGTAGGGGCTGTTTTAATAAATGACCGGTGCATAGGTTACATTCTAGCCGATCATTGCTGAATGAATTGCACCAGGTAGCGTTTTATTGTGTAAACATTTATTTCATTTTGAAATTCAAAGTAACGGTTGTTCTTTTGAAAAGTAGTCCAGTTCTGTACCCAGAATGCCCAAATTAGAAAGATGTGTATTTGTAGAATGCCATCTAGCAGGAGATAATGTGACATGGACAATATCAGTTGGTTAACCCTTTACTAAACAATCCAGACTTTTAATGACCCTAAGAAAGAAGCCTTTTGAATATATTGTTGGAAAAGGATACAATGCTGGTAACCAGCATTTTCTTCCTTTCCACAATGTTTTCTACCCCTCCCAGTACAAATTTCAATTGTTCAGTCGTAATTATCTTGTCGTCTGCAAGTGCTTTCAATTTGGACTAGTTTAAATTTTTTTTTGTTTGGTAAAGAGTTAAACAAATAATGATATTGCACTTTCTAAGCTCTTTTCACTCTTTCAGAGCTATAGACAAAATCATGGGCTTTTTCGAACAGGATTGATTAAGATCAGGCTGAAGCCTATAGGATAAAAATCTTTCTGAGTTTACCCTTTAACAGACAACAAAATTTTAGCCAAGTGCAAATTGAAAGCATTTTGCAGATGACATAATAAATGTGACTCAAAATCAAAATTTGTTTTTGGGAGATTAGAAAATATTGTAGGAAAAAGAGAAAATGCTGGGTTACCAGCATTTTCTCCTTATCCCACAATGTTTTCAAAAGCGTTTTTTCTCAGGGTCTCTCAAAGATTGTTTTGTAAAGGGCTACTTTTTGTATTTTTCGCCATTGAAAGAGGTCGAGTTTAAATATTTTGTGTTGGAAAAAGTTTACAAGATCACCTGACAAAAAAAGCAGAATAAGCCCAACAGCGTTGTATGCGCATGTCATATTCTTCGAAGATTTGATTTTTAATTTGAAAAATGCCACCTACCAGAAGATACCCAACAGAAGTTTTTATCATGTAAAAACAACCCAAATAATTCCGATTGCTTTTGTCCACAATGTATAAGCTAAGCGGACAGTGTAGATCAAAGATCAGGCTGCATGTTTTGTGCAGCCTGATCTTGAGATCTACATTGGCCACAAATGCAACTATAGTAGTAAAAGGCGCTTTGAGGGGTTAAAAAGATGAGGGGAGATAGCTGACTAATATTTTACCTATTGGATCCGGCCTATCAAAAAAAAAATCTGTGTTTAGGGTTTCCCGACACTACCTAGAAATTCTGCCAACCTTAAACTTTAATGCTGCGATTGAAAAAAAAAATCTCTCAGGTGTGATTTCGGTACATGGTCCATGTAAAATGTTTCTGGGAAAAAAATCCCTACCTACCCTACCTACAGAATCTCGGACCGAAATCCTAAAAAATATTTTTTTGTTAGGCCTCAGTATGGATGGATGATGTAGGTCAATGTTTGACCTACAACAAATGTTGGATGCTTCCAAATTGAAAGCATCTGCATAAGACAAATTTGGAATTGGTACAAATGAGGTGAAGTTCTCTGCTTGGGTTGGAAACATGAAGGCAAAAGGAGAGATTGTAATTTTTCCTTTTGCTACGGAATATTTTGGTAAAGGGTTTATCATATGATATCTCAACTCTTTACCAAACAACAAAATTTTAGAATTGTTCCTTTTTGAAAGCATTTGCAGGTGACAGAAAAGAAACGTGGCTGAAATGGGTGATTTTGTCTGTGAAAGGACAGAAAACAATGCGGAAAATGGAGAACATACTGTTTATCTAGTGTTAACCCTTTACCACACGTTACAAGGTTATAATGACACTGAGGAAGAAGCTATCAAAAGTGTTGTGAGAACAGGAGAAAAAGCCTTTTCTTCTTTGTCCACAATGGTTTTATTTTTATCCTTTCATGGACAAATGCCATAATTTAAACCACATTAAAGTTATTGTGTGCAGATGCTTTGAACTTTGACAAGTCCAGAATGTTGTTGTTTAGTGAAGGGTTAATATAGATATGAACCATGCTCTGTGAAAAGGGGGCTTAATGCATCTGGGAAAAGTATAGACCCAGGTCAGCCTGTGCAGTCCACGCAGGCTGACCTGGATTGAAACTTTTCGCTATTTGTCAATTTTCTGTATGTCCAAGGACCAGTCTACCTTATGATTAAGTTGATTGTTGACAAAAAATAGCTACTATGGATCCAAAATTATGTGATGGCTTGCTTTGTATCATGTATCATGGAGATGCATTAAGCCCCCTTTTGCCAGAGCATGACTCATATAAGTGTGTATGATAACAGGTAATTAGAAGTTTTTATTCTCATTGTGGACAGTGGACTGATAGTGAATGATAATAGAATAGATACATGAAAGATTGTCTGTATTCAATCTGGTCACCCTGATAACAGTTAAAAACATTACATATCCTGTGGTGTGGTTGACAGAAAATTTAAACGGAATAATTTCTCATTGTAATTATACATATACTTCTATGATAATCAATGTAGAAGCAAGTGAACTTGGAATTAATATTTTTACTCTTACAAAATATCATAATACATTGTTATTCAATATTTATACAGTTATTGGAGTGGAGAAGGAAGAAGGAAAGACAGAGAGAGATTCAGTGCTATTGTGGATTTAAATCTATCATGTGATTAAAAGGTATTTGTTATAATTACTTGATCATTACTTAAACTCCTTCTCAACATTTTGATAACATCTTGGAAAAAAGTCCCCTGACATATTGTTCATAATGAGCTTCTTTTTTTCTTTTACAACAATATTTTTAAAACTAGGTCAAAAGTTGCCAGGTCACTTGATCTTTTGTTCACTTTTTACTTGATTTTCTCTTACATTTTTTTCTGCCAGAGAATGACACATGGACTGACTGTACAACAACATATTGTGATCTTCACAATAATTTCCATACTTTTAAATTTAAATCTAATTGCATTTAAACACCAAGATTGTTTATGTGTGGTAGTTACTGGGCTTTCAATGTCAACGAATAAGTTCACATGTCAAGTTCCTATCAATTTGTCAAATTTTTATTGATAATGGGGCATAGTAAAAGTTTGGAAAGCCCAGAGTAATCCTTTTGTGTAAAATATATGCTTTCTTTGAAATAGAAAGTAGATCCATATGAGGTAGAAATCCTCAGATACCCCCAAAGAGCATTTTTTTTTTATATATTATGAAGGCATTTTTTTGGCTTTTCATTTTTTAGTTTTCAATAGCTTTAAAGAAATGGATTTACCCATATCATGCTGAATAAGTGAATTGAAACTTTTAAGCTGATAGTAAAAAACACAAATTTTGCTATTTCAAAGGTTTTTTTTTTTTTAGGGAAATATGTCCTTATCAGACAGTGTAGGTCCAAGACCAGACTGCATGCTTTGTGCAGTCTGACCTTGATCTGCACTGTCCGCAAAATATCAGTGAGTCGCGCTTAGCAACGTAAGAGTTAATTAAATCCTAACCCATTTTACAGTGTATAAACTGATGTGATGATAATGATACTACTTAATTTGGTTTTCCATTTTAACTCTTAGTGGAAGAAATGGTTTCTTGCTAGTATATTGATTTTGATAAACTAAAATAATGTAAAGATATTTAGAGACATAAAATAACTTACGGTAAATACTACTAGAGAGAGAAGTGGATGTAGATGCAGGTTAAAAAAAAACACAGACACGCTCATACAAAGAAATATGATAAAAAATAGAGCTAAAAAGTAAAGGAGAGAAGGAAAACGATATTGTTCTAATTTGAATACATTTTAGGATGGAGAGCTGTGCCCATGCATTGAAAGCTAGTCATTAACCGTTTACCACAATTCATGATCATGGGATTTAACGCACTGAGGAAGAAGCCTTTTGAAAACATTGTGAGAAAATGCTGGTAACCAGCATTTTCTCCTTTTCCCACAATGTTTTCTACCCCTTGAAAGAAAAATTTTAGGTTTAGGGTAATTTTGAACTTATTGTTTGCAAAGTGCTTTCAGTTTGGTCAAGTCTAAAATTTTGTTGTTTGGTAAAGAGTTAACTCTGTACCAAATGGCAGAATTTTTGACTGTTCAAAATTGAAAGCAATCGTAGAGGACATTTAATTTGGCACACATGACAGAGTTTGTCTTTGAAAGGGTAGAAAACATCATGAGAAAATAAGAAAATGCTGGTTACCAGCATTTTCTTCTTTTCCCACAATGTTTTCTAAAGCCTTTTTTTCTCAGGGTTGTTAAAATTTTGCATTGTTTGGTAAGAGTCTAAGGTATCATGTGCTTACATTAATGAGATACTTAAGTGTTTTAATTAAGGTTAAAATGTGGGTAACCTCTATCTAAGTACAGGATGATTGGGAATGATGGTCAGCATGTCAGCTACATGTTTTTTTCAGGTGTCGTACGCTCCAACCATTCTAATTATAGATTCTCAATTCCAGCTGTTCTGAATTTAATTCTTGTTCTGGATTCAAAGTGTAGCCATCTGACCAACTGACACATTGCTTCTTCCCATATAAAATCAATACCTAAAAACTGCATTAGGGAGAATTCTCTTTAGCTCAGTGGTTAAGGTGTTAGTCTTTTAAACCTTAAAAAACAAGGATCTTTTCCGCAAGGGTGCGAATCCCACCAGGTGCGGTTTGTATTTCAGCCTTGCATTTGTTGCGAACTTTCATGTTCGTAAGAATATTTCCCCTTAGAAATGCTTCTACAGTAAAATCACATTAATTTGTACATGAGCGATGCTCTTGGATAAAGGGGATAAATACATCTTTGTGATCCATCATTCCAAGCAAATCATCACAATCATAATTATAGATCCATATGACCAATTTTGCCTAACAACCAACTGAATTATTAGATAAACTGGTCCTTTGACATGCAGAAATTTTACCAAAAGCAAAGAGTTTCGACTAGGGTCAGCCTGTGCGGATTGCGCAGGCTGACCTTAGTTGAAACTGTTTGCAGATGCATGAAATTCCCTTTTCACAGACCATGGTTCAGATGGTTTAATTAAGTTGATTATCAGAATGCAGTCTATAAATCATCTTCTGCTGCAGATGAGCTTCTTAGCTTGGCTGTTTTTGGTTGATTGATTGATTGATTTATTGTACGGTGTTTAACGCCATTTTCAACATTATTTCAGTTATATTGTGATGGCCAGTGCACCTATCCATTCTTTCCTGGAGTCCCTTTTACTGGCACTCCGCACAATATTCTTTCCAAGCCACTGGCTGCTTTCCCACATAACTATTGTCGAAACAATGGTCAGTGGTGGGAGAGGAACAAATCTTGTCGCAATGACTATCATTAATCCTCAGAAGGAAATCGGCCGAGTCAGGGATCGAACCCACGACCCCTTGTTCTCAAGTCCTGCACGCTATCGACTGAGCTACCTGGGCTCAGCCGGCTGTTTTTGAAGAAAAGACCCTGGTATTGGTATAGCCTTGTTGTTGTCTGTGTTGTCACACAATTAAAGATATTTGCTTCAAACTCTGGATAGCTGTCTTTTAGGCCCAAAAAAAATTTGTGTTTAGAGTTTTTGTCCGAGATGCTGTAGGTAGGGTAGGTAGGGATTTTTTTTCCCAGAAAATTTTTACATGGACCATGTACCAGAATCACACATGACAGATTTTCTTTTTTTCAACCGTAGTGTAAAAAGTGTAGGGTCGGCAGCATTTTCTAGGTAGAGTCAGGAAACCTAAACACAGATATTTTTTTGATAGGCCTTATCAAAAGAGGGGCCATACCAGTTGGGCAGGTAACTTATAAAATATTTACTTATAACACAGTTATGCCCCTCTTCGAAATTTGAATTTTGACAAAGAAAGCACCTGCTGTGGATCATTGACACTTGGATGCAGTGCTCTTGTTTTGTCATGTAGTATACCACGTTTTCAAATAGAAGTAAAAGGAGAAATTTCTGGTAAACAAGCCATTTCTCCCTATATCTCAATGTTTTTTACTGGTACAGTACATGTATGTGTATTCATTTAGATAATCTATATTCATTAAGGATGCTTTCAAAGTTACTATCTCACAACGACCCGAAATGGAAGGCTTTTGAAAACACTGTGGGAAAAGGAGAAAATGCTGGTAACCAGCATTTTCTTCTTTTCCAACAATGTTTTCTGACCTTTCATGACAATGATCTCTATTTAAGCCTTATTTACATTGTCATCTGCAAATGCTTTGGACTTGGACACATCCAAAATTCTGTAGTTTGGTAAAGAGTTGAGTGATGTTTATGCCAGAAATCTGCCAGTGGCTTAGAGAAAAAAAGTGTGCAAAGCACTGGTAAAAGAAAATCCAGGAAGGTATGGATACGTCCAATAGGTACACTGGCTGCCATGATATAACTGAAAAAATCCTGAAATTAATGTTAAACACCAAACAAACAAACAAGAGCCGTCGTAGATGGATTATGCTCCCCGAACAGGTCTCTGTTTAGGAAAGTGAAGGCTGTCTGTAAATGGTTGATCACGAGAGAGGAGGGTGGGGGTGAAACAGGCTACTTGTGTTTGGTCCTGTCTGCCAAACTGCATTTGCCAAAGTTCAAATAATTAAATAAAGAAGGGGCATAATTCTTGGAAAAGTGGAGTTAAACTTCCTGTCAATGTGAACAATCTGTAAATCAAACATTACTATTATAGTAATGGCAAAATTGTCAAAATCAGATTAAACATTTATATAGTGGGAATAGAGTTATGGTTCTTGTACACTGCACTTCTCCTGAATGGGCTATCTGTATATGAAGTTTAAAAATACTAGCTTTTTTACTTTGAAAGTTATGCCCCAGACAAAAATGTTAAGTCAAAATTTACAAAGGGCAATATCCCCAAAAGTTATGCCCTGGACAAAAAAACCCAAAGTTAAAACTTACAAAGGGCAATAACTCTAAATATAGTGGGAATAGAGTTATGGTTCTTCTACACTGCACTTCTCCTGAATGTGGTCTATCTGTATATGAAGTTTGAAATTATTAGCTTTTTTACTTTGGAAGTTACACCCCGGACAAAAATTTCAAGTTAAATTTTACAAAGGGCAGTTACCCCAAAAATAGTTGGGATAGAGTTATGGTTCTTGTACACTGCACTTCTCCATTATGTGATCTAGAAAAAATCCGAAGTTAAAATTTACAAAGGGCAATAACTCTAAAAAAAGTGGGAATAGAGTTATGGTTCTTGTACACTGCACTTCTCCTTAATGTGGCCTGTTTGTATATGAAGTTTGAAGTTACTAGCTTTTTTACTTTGAAAGTTTTTGCTGGACAAAAATTTCAAGTTAAAATTTAAAAAGGGCAATAACCCCAAAAATAAATGGGAAAGAGTTATGGTTCTTATACACTGCACTTCTCCTTTATGTGATCTATCTGTGTGTGAAGTTTGAAGTTACTACCTTCTATACTTTCTAAGTTATGCCCCGGACAAAAAAAACCAAAGTTAAAATTTACCAAGGGCAATAACTTATAAGACATTAAGCACCCTTTTTCCATAACATGGTTTTGCATAGATGAAAAAACAAGGGCACATGGTGAAACTTTTAATAAACAATATAAATGTGAAGTTTCATGAAATTTTGACGAAAACTGGAGGAGATATTTGTAAAAATTGGAATTTTACAAGGAACCCCCTTTTTCCATGATACAGCGTCAAATTGGAAAACCGAGAAAAATGCATTGGTGCAATTTCCTAAAGAGTTCATATATGAAGTTTCATCCAATTTGGTCCAAGGGTTGTGGAGAAATGGCTTCGGATGGACAGATGGACGGACAGATGGACGAAGCAGCGACTATATGCTCCCCCTTCGGGGAGCATAAAAAACAAATTGATCATGTGGAGTTGTCTGCTGTAGAACAGTTTCTAGAATAATGAGTAAATGAAATAAACACGTTTACAGTGTGTGCCTGCGTGAGTAAATGAAATAAACACGTTTACAGTGAGTGCCTGTGTGAGTAAATGAAATAAACACGTTTACAGTGTGTGCCTGCGTGAGTAAATGAAATAAACACATTTACAGTGAGTGCCTGTGTGAGTCATTGAAATAAACACATTAATTTTACAGTGTGTGCCTGTGTGAGTAAATGAAATAAATATGTTTACAGTGTGTGCCTGTGTGAGTAAATGAAATAAACATGTTTACAGTGTGTGCCTGTGTGAGTAAATGAAATAAACATGTTTACAGTGTGTGCCTGTGTGAGTAAATGAAATAAACATGTTTACAGTGTGTGTCTGTGTGAGTAAATGAAATAAACATGTTTACAGTGTGTGCCTGATGGGGATTATGGAATGAACTCTATGTTCTGAAAAGGCACAAACAAGAACGACCCTAAAAGCGCTGTTACACAATTGGGACACTGTTCATGTTTTTCCTAAACTCTGTGAAGTACTTTTTTAATTGATATTCACAGCCTCAAGTTTAACTCTTTACCAAACAACAAAATGTTAGTCTGGTCCAAATTAAAAGCATTTGCAGGCGACAAACATTGAAATTTGTTTTGGGAAGGATAGAAAACATTGTGCGAAAAGGAGAAAATGCTGGTTACCAGCATTTTCTCCATTTTCCACAATGTTTTCAAAAGGCTTCTTTCTCAGAGTTGCGAAAACCCAGGATTGTTTGGTAAAGAGTTAAACCCTTTTATGAGTCCTGAGTAGCTCATTGGTAAAATATTGGTAAAAAATATCCCATAGCCTGGAAGCCTTGGTTCTGAGTCTCTCCTGATGCACTGTTTTTTTTTCATGGAAGTGTCCTTGGGCAAGACACTGTAGTACTTGTGAGTCCCAAGACAGTAATTACTATGTGAGCTGTTGTGGTGGTAAAACACTCTCTATCTATTGCAATCTATCAATTGTCATACTCTCTTAACCCTTTACCAGACAACAAATTTCAGAAATACCCAAATTCTTATCAAACTTGTCAAAATGTGGTTCAAGTAATGATTTCTGTGGTTGGAAGGGTAAAAAACATATTTGTTAAAAGAGAAAGTGCTGGTTAGCAGCTTTATTTTCTCCTTTTTCTCATTTTTAGCTCACCTTAGCACAAAGTGCTCAGGATGAGCTATTGTGATCAGTCAACGTCTGTCGGCATCCGTCTTCCGTCCGTCCGTCCGTTCACATTTCTTTGTTTACACTCTAGCATCTACAATTATTAACCAATCAGCACCAAACTTGGTCAAAATATATATGACCATAAGATCTCGGATGAGATCAATTATGGGTGTAATCAGGGCCTGCTCTGGCTTTTTTTTTCTTTCGCCACTATTTTCGCCAATTTAAAAAACTTTTCGCCACTTTTTTCGTTTATGAGCCATTTTTGTCGTCACTTTTCCTAATTTATTACCATTTCTTTCGCCACTTTTCTTAATTTATGAGCCATTTCTTTCTACTTTTTCGCTACTTTCCTTTTTACCACCATTTATCCCCCTTTATTCCGTTCAGGTATCAGACACAAAGAACAAGGTTTTTTTTTTTCAATTTTAATTCATTTGTACAAACATGGAATTTAATCCTTTAGCACATGACACAATTTTAGACACATCCAAACCCAAAGCATATACAGACATCAATTTTAAATGTTGCCGAAATAGTGGAAGATTGTCTGTGATAGGATAGAAAACATTATTTGAAAAGGAGAAAATGCTGGTTACCAGCATTTTTTTTCTTTTTTGACAATGTTTTCATAAGTCTCCTTTATTGAGGTTGTTAAAAAGTTGGCATTGTGTGGGTTGATAAAACAAAAAAAAAAACATGGTAAAAACGCAGTGTAGTTAAATTCTGTTTGAATCTAGAAGCAGACTTGTGCTGCAAGTAGACAGTATTTCTTCCATGAACTTTACAGGAGAAATTATAGTATGTGATGAAAGAATTTCTGTATGCTTGCGTTGAGTGAAAAACAGTTGAATCTTACTATCACTTTTGGATATGATTTGCTTATCAAAGAAAAAAATGAGAAGGATTTTTATCTACTTGTTGACTCAAAAGAACATCATCTGACCATTGGGTTTTGATTGCCTTGTAATTTATGACCCCATTGATGCAGAGTCACACATTACTTCAAACCCTGACATTTCTCATCAGATTACAAATAATGTCCAGAGTGATGAGAAAAGAAAAAACTTCTTCATGGCTGTAATGAGGACCAACCACAATCTTGATTCAAAAACATAACTACGACTTGGTAAAATTTAAAAGAATTAAACTTAACAAGGTTTACAGAGATGTGATCTGTATAGTCAATAAAACAGCTGATAGGCAGGAAAAGGTGTAGTGTATTCTAAAAATAGAATGCTATAAATAGAACACTGCACTGCAGATTTTGCTTGAGCTGCCGATGTGAGGAAGGCAAATGATTGTTTTCAAGATTTTTTAATCCTTTGGTTTATCATCCATCATTGTCATTTACTGAAAAATATTTGTAAAGAATATCTCCAGCAGTAAGAAGAGGTAATTCTGCTTTATTTTATGACTATTCATATATTGAGAATCAGTACTGATCGTCTGACGTCATTTAAACCAATAAGCAGACGCTCTACCTGTGGAAAAAAAAGACAGGTTTTCGTGGGATAAAGGGGTGGATTTAGCGAGTTAGTAACAGATATGGATCATAACACTCTGCTGTCTTGTCTAAATTTACAAAGTTGATAAAGGATAACTGGCGTCTCTTAGATAGCCAATATTTCATGAATATAGCCAGGTCGGGAATTTTTTAAGGCGAAGTTTTTTCGCCGTGCAAGCCTGACGAGGCAAAGTTGAGCCATTGAAGGTGACTTCTTCGCCCACGTCGCCCTGTAGCTTGTTCCCTGCTTCACCCTTTCTCCACATGTCTCGTGAGTTAGGACAAAAACTGAAGAATTGCCTATAAAAAAAAAAAAACTTTCGCCACCTATTTTCGCCAGTCAAAGAAAAAATTCGCCACTTGTTCAGAATTTTCGCATTTGGCGAAAATGGCGAACGGCAGCGCGGGCCCTGGTGTAATTGGACCAGAACAACGAGTTACTTGCCCTTGAATTAGAAAAATTGCTATATTTGACTTTGTTTACACTCTAGCATCTACAAATATCAACCAATCAGCACCAAACTTGGTCAAAATATATATGATCATAAGATCTCAGATGAGTTTGATTATGGGTCTAATCGGACAGGAACAACTGGGGTTATTTGCCCTTGAATTAGAAAAATTGCTATATTTGACTTTGTTTACACTCTAGCATCTACAATTATTAACCAATCAGCACGAAACTTAGTCAAAATATATATGACCATAAGATCTCAGATGAGTTCAATTATGGGTGTAATCAGACCAGAACAACTTGAGTTATTTGCCCTTGAATTAGAAAAATTGCTATATTTGACTTTGTTTACACTCTAGCATCTACAATTATTAACCAATCAGCACGAAACTTAGTCAAAATATATATGACTATAAGATCTCAGATGAGTTCAATTATGGATCTAATCGGACCAGAACAACTGGAGTTATTTGCCCTTGAATTAGAAAGTTCTGTAGAATAGTTCTTTGTCCGGAGCATAACTTTGTCAACTCCAGTCCGATTGACTTGAAACTTGGCATTTGTAGTTGTTGCAATAATACGGAGTGCAGTGTGAAAGAACCATAACTCTAGCTTGTACTGTCTATGAGTTATTTCCCTTTGATCGTCATTATTACAGCATTTTTTGCTTGTCCGGAATTTAACTTTATCATCTCAAACCTGAACATCTTCAAATTTGGTATGCATGATTGTTGAAAAATTACGGAGTGCAGTGCACAAGAACCATAACTCTTCCTAGCACGAATTTTGAGTTATTCTCCTTTGACCTTCATTTTTATAGCATTTCTTGCTTGTCCAGAGCAAAACTTTGTCATCTTAAGTAGGAATGACTTGAAATATGGTATGCTTATTTGTTGCAATATGTGGAAATGCAGTGCACAAGAATTGTAACTCAACCTTGTGCTGTGTTTGAGTTATTTCCCTTTGATTGTCATTTTTACAGCATTTAGTGCTTGTCCGGAATATCACTTTGTCATCTCAAGTCAGAACGACTTCAAATTTGGTATGCATGTTTGTTGCAATATTACCGAGTACAGTGTGCAAGAAGAATAACTCTACCTAGCGCAGATTTTGAGTAATTCCACTTCAATCTTCATTTTTACAGTATTTCTTGCTTTTCCGGAACGGAACTTTGAAGTCTCAAGTGAAATTGACTTGAGACTTGGTAAACATGTTTGTTGCATTACCTGCTCTTTGCAATTATTATACCTCCTTGACAACTGGCAGTGGGACGGACTTATCTTGCGACAATTTGCCGCTCTTGTTTCATTATCATTTGGCCTTGAACCTTGATATTTGGTATTGATCTTCATTGTAGACCTTTACTGCTTAGTACTTAGGTGAGCGATATAGGACCATCATGGTCCTCTTGTTTTTTTTTTGAAAAGTCTTTTTCCACAGTTTGGTATAAAGTTGAAAGAGGATAAGATACCCGTTTTAACAAAATTGTAGGGGAATTAATTTTATTGAATCTCTTTCTATTTTGTTTTACATCATAGTTTATTTAATTTTGTTATAAACCTATAAATTTTTTGGCTCAAATACACATGTTACAATCGGACAGAATAACACAAAGGACAGAAAAAAAATCCGTATCTACACACTGTGAAGCATGGTTCCAAATATGGTTGGATGATGTATCTCGTGCACGGACTAAGCATGCATTGATTTGCGATTCAATCAGTCAAAATGTTATGCTGAAATATTAATCCACCATTCATAAAAACAGAGTTACTGCCTTCCACGCTATTAACTGTCTCATTTTATTTACCTTTTTCGAATAAAATGTCATTAATTACAAAATGTTGTAGTTGAAAACTGTAGGTATATAATCAAAGGAATATTATGTTGTAGTAACTTTCCTGGTTCTTGTATTTAATTCTCGCTGCCTAAGAAAATTTTGGCATTGAAATCAAATTTTCTAACACTGCTGTTTCCATTGTCAGTGCTTTACTCTTTACCAAACAACAGACGACACATGAAAGGTAGCTCAAATGGTAAAAATTGCTCATGGATAGAGTAGAAAATGTCATGGGAAAGGGGGAAAATGCTGGTTACCAGCATTTTCTCCTTTTCCCACAATATTTTCGAAAGCGATTCTCCTACAGGGTCGTTAAAAGTCGGGATTGTGTGGTAACGGGTTAATCAACATCTGTATTTAGATCTACTGGTCTAAGGCCAGAAGCAGTTTGTCATATGGCATGGTTTTTACGGACTCTCTACTTGGGGGTAGCTCTGATGTTAGTTTTTATTGTTGTATCTTCTGCTTGAGGCCAATACGAAAAATATCTTATAGCTCTTTACCAAAGGAAAAAAATTTAGACTTGTCCAAATTGAGAGCATGTACAGACATATAGGATCTTACATAAGTTGGTGTTTGAGATAAAATTTTATGAAACGAGTCTAGGGAAAATGTTAGTAAGCTAGCCTTTGGCGAGCTTAATAACATTTTTTCCTGATGAGTTTAATAAAATTTTATCTCAAATGCTAACAAATGTCAGATTCTTTTTATCACATAACAATATTTCACAAATTAAAGATCAGAAGATGCAAAACCATCTATAGATGCATCTGCAGTAATATCCATAAAACTCTTTCACTTCTATGGAATATGTACAAAATGACATCAAAAATGACATCACATAATTATGAAATTAAATGTGTATGAGATAAGAAAATTCGTGATAGGTATATTACACTGAAAACAAGGGAGGTGATGTGATAAGACAAGATCAGTGTGCCTGAAATTTTGAAATTCGCTTTGGGAATGGAAAAAAAATATTTGTGGGAAAAGAAGAAAATGCTGGTTACCAGCATTTTCTCCTTTTTCACAATGTTTTCAAAGGGTCGTTAGAACGGTGGAATATTTGGTAATGGGTTAAATGACCCAACCATAGTGAGTACTGGTAAGTTTTTGTCTACCCATGGTATTTAACTCTTTACCATACAATAGAAAATTAGACTGGTCAGAATTGAAAGCATTTGCAGATGCCATATCAAATGTAAACAGTAGCTCCAAACATAAAATTTGTCCTCAGAGAAAAGAAAACATTGTGGGAAAAGAAGAAAATGCTGGTTACCAGCATTTTCTTCTTTCCCCACGATGTTTTCAAAAGCCCTCTTTCACAAGGTAGTTAAAAGTCAGGTTTGTTTGGTAAAATGTTAAGGAACCTATCAAAATTAGAAAAAAGGTACACTTAGTTTTAAGGGCTTTTGGAAATTAGTTTGAAAATATTGTGGGAAACTGAGAAAAAATGCTGGTAACCAGCAAATATTTCTTTTTCCCACATTGTATTCTACCCTTTTAAACACATAATTACATCATTAAATTGTCAGAAATATGCAAAGTGTCGTCTGCAAAATTTTAAGGTTCCAGTTTAACCCTTTACCACACTATCCTGAGTTTGAACGACTCTGAGGAAGAGGCCCTTTGAAAACATTGTTGGAAAAGAAGAAAATGCTGGTAACCAGCATTTTCTTCTTTTCCCACAATGTTTCCTATCCTATCAAACAGTAATGCCATCAGTTGAGCCACATTTAAATTGTAATCTGCAAATGCTTTCAATTTAGACAAGTCAACATTTTTGTCGTGTGATGAAGTTTTAAGCTAGTGTAAAAAAATGTCTGACACATGGTTAAATCTTTACCACACAATCCTAAGTTTGAACGACTCTGAGAAAGAAGCCCTTTGAAAACATTGTTGTAAAAGAAGAAAATGCTGGTAACCAGCATTTTCTTCTTTTCCCACAATGTTTCCTATCCTATCAAACAGTAATGTCATCATTTGAGGTACATTTTAATTGTCTTCTGCAAATGCTTTCAATTTAGACAGGTCTACATTTTTAGCTCGCCTGAGCAAGAAGTTCTGAAGGTGAGCTTTTGTGATCATGCTGTGTCCAGCGTACAGCGTCCATTATGCGTTTGCCAACAGTTACCTTGTGTGCACTCTACCTGTCATCTGGTAAACTGTTAAGCTAGTAAATGTATAAGAAAATTTCTTACATGCTGTTAAAGAACTACAGAAAGGAAGGGGTGGAGTAAAACATTGCTGGCATTTACTTTACAGAGGATGGCAGGTAGACGGGACAGCAACACCGATATACAGATACATGTAAACCCAAACAGGAACAGAACCCCAACACCACTGCCCCTAAATTTTGTTACCCGGGTTCCCAACAATGAAACACCAGGCAGTGTTCAGGTATGTGTCCCAGCATTTTGCAAGAAAACTTGAATTTTGATATTTTCAGTCAGTGAGTTAGAAGGAAAAGCATGATTGTTGAAATTTCCAAGCTACTTTTGCCAGAGTATTTAACAAATTATGTTGGACAGTTTAAATCCAAGATTAGACTTCAATCTCTGTACAGTCTGATCTTGATCTACAAAATGCCCAAAAGGGCCTTTGTTTTCCTTAGTGTTTGACAGGCTAAAGAAACTTGTAAGGAAAACAGAACTAGCTTTTTACCTGGTACTAACAACTGACTTTATCTTTCAGCATTTTTTAAAAAATCTGTTTAAGAAAATGTGGAAAAAGGGGAAATTGAACATAATTTTTATCACACTATTTTGACATGTATTAATTTTAATGTATTAGACTTTGACTCATAAGCAGACTGCTAAATCATCTAAATTGCAAGTATTTGCATACAACTAAATTTAATGTAGCTCAAATAATGAGATTTGTGTTTGAAACAGTAGAAAACATTGTGATAAAAGGAGAAAATGCTGGTAACCAGCATTTTCTCATTTTTCCACATTGTTTTACAAGCTGTCTTTCCTATGGTCCTTAAAATAAGAAAATGTTTGGTTAACTTAAATTTCTGAAAGTTGTTTTCAATATTTTCTCCTTTTGTTCCATTCCCGAAAATATCTTCAAGCTTTTTTTTATTTTATACAGGAAGAGGAGACCACAGTAGACAACCAGCAGTCGGAAACAATAATTATACCCTCTAGAGAGAACACCCCAGTACCAAATAGCTATGGAACAATGGAAAAACCCTCCTCAGAGAGGACACCTCTACTTAAAGACCAGGGGTACATACTAAGTCTTACGGAATATTCTCAGTAGGTTCACATACGAAAGCAGCATGAAGTGATCATACACCATTGGAGAAAGTACCCTATATACTTGTATCTGTAGTTTGCTAGTCAAATATTTAAATCTTCTGAAAAACCTTGGTTCAAATTGCTGTTTTTCTAGAGCACAAGTAACGAAACAATAATTTCATTATTTTATTACATCAATAGCTACAAATAGTCTATAACATCAAAGCTTGTGTGTCATAATGTCACAACTTCTTAGAACAACATACTTTTTTGTGACAACATGCATTTGCACAAATCTTTAATTGAAATACGGCTTAACCCTTTACCAGACGACAGAATTTTAGCGTTGTCCAAATTGAAAGCATTTGCAGACAACAATTCCAATGTGGCTCAAATGTACAATCCTCTTATGATACAGTAGAAAACATTGTGGGAAAAGGAGAAAATGCTGGTGACCAGCATTTTCTCCTTTTCCCACAATGTTTTCAAAAGGCTATTTTCCCAGGGTGGTTAAAAGTCAGCATTGTGCGGTAAAGGCTAAAAAAGGACTGATGCACCCATTTTCCTCCCCAACTTTCTCACACCTGCTTATCAGTTGACCAATCCCCATCTAGTCTGTAACAAGAAGGAGTTCTGTCCAAACAGTTATAAATACAAAGACTGCTGAAAAACAGTTGGAATTTGCATATTTTCTATAAAGTTATAAGTTTCTATCTTGTCTTTCCCATGACTTGCATATGGCCTGCAACACGCGAAAAGGGACATTCCGTGTCGTTTGGGATGAGCAAGCGCAGTCCGCATGGACTGGTCTGGGACGACACTTTCTGATCGTGTGTGGTTTTCTATTTCATGCAAATCTAATGTAGGACAAAATCTAATGTTGACGGAAAGTGCCGTCTCGAATTAGCCTTCACGGACGGCGCAGGCTGATCTGAGACGACACTTAACGCAAATGTCAGAAAGTCCCTTTTCGCATGTTGCAGACCATATAAGGGTGTTTAACACTTTACCAAATGATAAAATTCTGCACTTGTCCGGACTTTGTAGACAAGAAATCAAAGGTAGTTTGATTCCCGTCTTTTATAGAGTAGAAAACATCATGGGAAAACGAGAAAATGCTGGTTACCAGCATTTTTTTCTTTTTCCCAACAATGTTTTCAAAAGCTTCCTTTCTCGGGGTCGTTAAAACTCATGACTGTTTGGTAAAGGGTTACCCAGGATATTTTACAAAATGTTTGTGTAGATTCATGGTCAACAGCAGGTGCCAGCATTAACTCTGCTATAAATTACTCAAAGAGAAGGCAATTATTGTGCTATAAAATTGCAGAAATAGAAGGAATTTTCATAATATGTGAGACATTCTCTACCAAACAACAAAAGATTTTAGACCGGTCCAGATTGTAAGCACTTGCAGACGAAAAATTACATGTGGCTAAAATGATGGAATTGTTTTTGGTGGAGTGGAAAACATAGTGGGACAAGGAGAAAATGCTGGTTACCAGCATTTTCTCCTTTTCCCACTATGTTTATAAAAGCTGTCTTTGTCAGGGTCATTAAAACTAGGGATTGTGTGGTAAAGAGTTAACCCTTTCCCAAACGGCAAATTTTGGACCAGACCAAATTGAAAGCATTTTGCAGATGACAAATTAACAGTTGCTAAAAAGATGATTTTTAGCTCCACTGGCCGAAGGCCAGCGGGCTTATGTCACGGCCTGTTGTCCGTCGTGCGTCCGTCCGTCCGTGCGTTAACTTTTTTTTAAAACGTCTTCTTCTCTGAAACTACCCATCCAATTTTGATGAAACTTCACAGAAATGATCCTGCCATGGTCCTCTTCAGAATTCCTTGAAAGAATTTAATTCCTTCAAAAACTCTGGTTGCCATGGCAACAAAACTGAAAAATTTTGAAAATCTTTGAAAATCTTCTTGTCTGAAACCGTAAGGCCAAGGGCTACCAAATTTGGCATGTAGCTTTATCTAGTGGACCTCTACCAAGTTTCTTCAATTTATAGCCCTGGGGTCAAAATTGGCCCCGCCGCGGGGGTTACAAGTTATACATGGGCTTATTTAGGGAGAACTTTAAAATTCCTCTTCTACCTAGCCATAGGGCCTAGAGCTACCAAATTTGGCATGTAGCTTTATCTAGTGGACCTCTGCCAAGATTGTTCAAATTATAGCCCTGGGGTCAAATTAGGCCCTGCCCGGGGGTAACAAGTTTTACATGGGCTTATATAACAAGTTTTACATGGGCTTATATAGGGAGAACTTTAAAATTCTTCTTTGACCTAGCCATGGGGCCTAGGGCGACCAAATTTGGCATGTAGCTTTATCTAGTGGACCTGTACCAAGGGTGTCCAAATTATAGCCGAGGGTCAAATTTGACTTCGCTCCGGGGGGTAACATGTTTTACATGGGCGGGCTTATATAGGAAAATCTTTCGCATCTAGCTATAAGGGCTAGGGCTATCAAATTTTGCATTTAGCTTTATCTAGGGGGTCTCTATCAAGGGTGCCCAAATTGAGAAAAATTTGAAAATCTTCTTGTTTATAACATTCAAGAACTGAATTATTTGGTATGGAGCTTTATATTGTGGACCTCCACCAGGATTCAAATAATTATAGCTTTGCGATCAAAATTGGCTTTGCCCATGGATCACAACTTTCTCGTAGGATTAGATAGAAAAATGTTTGCATGTCCTCGTGTTTGAAATCAATTTGCTGAATATTGTATTGTTTGGCTTGTAGTGTTTTTACTTAATAGCCAGTGGAGCGATACAGGGCCATCATGGCCCTCTTGTTCTATATGATAGGGTAGAAAACATTGTGGGAAAAGGAGAAAATGCTGGTTACCAGCATTTTCTCCTTTTCCCACAATGTTTTCAAAAGGCTTCTATTCCTGACCCGTGAAAACCAGGGATTGTTTGGGAAAGGGTTAATTAAAACTAAATCTCAAATATGAAAGGGACAAGTGTTAAAGTCCCATCTCTGTGCATTACGATGGCACATTTCCTCATTTTTTTTTTGTGCAGTGTCCCAAAATTCCTACCTTGGCAGAACTATGAAGTATTTTTGCAATTAATGTAGATCAAGATAAGAAAAGGAACTCTATTTTTTTATTGCACTGCCAAAAGCACAAATTTTATAGAATGTCTATTCACTGCTTTGCCTGTGTAAGTATATAATTCAACACTGTACCAAATCAACAGCTTTTAGACTTGTCCATTTTCAAAGCATCTACATAAACAAACTACCAGGGACTCAAATGATGAAAATCGTTTTTGAAATAGTGGTAAACATCTTGACAAACTGAGAAAACACTGGTTAATTGCTATTCCCAAAATGTTTTCAAAAACTCTCATCCTTGGAATAAAAAAAATGGTAAGGGCTGATAAGAATTGAATTGCTGAAACCACAGGCATTTGAAGCTCCATTGGTCCATAACAGAACTCTAAAGGTTGATCATCGAACACTTGTACCTTCTCTGCTGTACATGTGTAATTATGTACTTATTAATCAGAAAAATGAAATCAATTTATGATACCCAGCACATGCAAACTTAATACATGTATATTCTTACCCTGCTGTTTATTTACAACTCCCATTCTAGCATTACTGACATTCAGACATGAAGATCACAAGACTGGCAAGACAAAGAAAATTTTGTGTTACATTTTTGTATTTGTTGTGGTAAATGTGTGATTTCCTAATTTTATTGTCATTCAATAGCATTAACCCTTAGAGCACCAAATAAACCTCTGGGTCCGTATTCACAAAACACTCTTAAGAATATTCTTAGTCTTATGCAGAAGAATTTTCTAATTCTAAAAGTAACACAACTTCTAATTGGCTAAACCATTTGGTTTAGCCAATCAGAAGTTGTGTTACTTTCAAGTCTAAAAAATTCTTGAGAATTAGACAAAGAAAATTCTTAAGAATGGTTGTTGAATAAAGACCCTAGAAATAAAACATCTATAAGGGCAATTTTAAGGTTACCATTGTACAGATTGTCATAGCAAAGCAGACAGTTAAATTCAAGATCAGACTGCCTATTCTGTGCAATCAGATCTTGATCTACACTTGCTGCAAAATGAAATTTGCTGTAAGGGCTAATTTTAAGTCATTTCATCATCATTTAAATCCCGACTTGTAACAACCCTGAGAAAGAAGCTTTTCGAAAATATTGTGGGAAAAGGAAAAAATGCTGGTAACCAGCATTTTCTCATTTTCCGACAATGTTTTCATCCCTTCCCAAGACAATTTCAGTTTTTCAGTCACATTTATTTTGTCGTCTGCTACAACTTTCAATTTCTACTCGTTTAAAATTTTGTCATTTGGTAAAGAGGTCAAGGCATTGTGATTTTTACACAAAATATTTGTAAAAAACTAAAACATGAATGCTGAGTACAAACCTTCTATTTATCCATGCTTTTGAATGGGTTTTCCAATTTCTGTCTTTTCAGACTTGAAGAAATTGATTCAGAGAGTGACATCGATGAGAATAATGATCTTCCATTTTTCAGTAAAACCAACTTGTTGAACAACAAAAATGTCTACCTTCGACAACTAAAAATTGGCATTCTTTGTGTCGCAGCTTTTCTCAGTGTTGTAAGTACATTATACAAACCATACAGTGATATATGATTCTGTTTGAACCATCAAAAAGCTTAAAGATACGTCTTTACTTGTTTTTCAGGCAGTTTTCAGCCAGATTTTAACTCATTTAATCCATACTTTATGAAACTATTCTTGTCATTCTGGTATCTTCATGCCAAATGTTGCCCCTGATAGCTGCAAGAATGCATAAATTATACAAGATAGAAAATACATTTCATGTTTTTGAGGCCTTCCAAGCAATCGCTGTTGTTTCCTGTTTTAAATGGGGGACAAATCCCTTACGTTTTTCTATCGCTTATACCATATATATTGGTAATTTACCTGTGTTTACACAGCTGAGCGATTTGCACACTTTCAAGTTTTAAAAAGCGTTTTTATGCTTCCTGAAGGGTGAGCATATCCAAGTTTCTTCAAGACTATTCAAGATGCATGTATATGTTGCTGATCAAAAGCCCCAGACCATGATTTCATTCTTTTCTATTTATACTAAGCTGTGTTATAGAAAAAGAGGGCTTAATGATAAACTTAACTCAAACACGAAGTTTATAAAATGTTTAATCTGATTTTTTTTTCAGACAACTTTGCCATTGCTATGATAGTAATGTTTGATTTACAGATTGTTCACATTGACAGGAAGTTTTACTCCATTGTTCCAAGAGTTATGCCCCTTCTGTATTTAATTATTTGAAAATCATTTTGGTTGTAACATTTCTTGAAAAAAAGTCCCTGGTAACATTGGCAAATGCAGTTTGGCAGACGGGACCAAACACAAGTAGCCTGTTTCACCCCCACTCTCCTCTCCCGTGATCAACCATTTACCGACAGCCTTCACTTTCCTAAAAGGAGACCTGTTCCAGGAGCATGATCTGTCTACGACGGCTCTTGTTTCTCTCTAGCTGCAAGGATGTATCTTTAATACATTCATTTACTCTATACTGACAAAAACCTTATTAATTTTACCAAACAACGACATTGTAGACATGTCCAAATTGAAAGCATTTGTCGACGACAAAAAATTTAAAAAACGCAATAGATGCAACTCAAAAATTTAAATTTGTTTTTGGAAGGAAGAAAACATTGTGGGAAATTGAGAAAATGCTGGTTACAAAAATGTTTTAAAAAGCCCTATTATTTGGGTTTTTAAAATTCAGGATTGTTTAGTAAATGGTTGGTAATTTAATATCAGTTGTTTTCATGAACATTGGTGAGTTCTGATTGGCTGAAAAAATTTTTTCATAGCTCCATGAAAAAAAAAAATCACGTTATGCTGGAACTACTTTTGCTGAAGGTTACTTTTGCGGGTCCTACACACTGCTGTGTTCATTTACTTTCCTCTTATTGGTTAATTTTCAGTATTGGGGATTTGAAAACTGCTTCCCTATTGTATTCTTGCTCCATACAAATATGAGTGGAAGGGGCTTTAGAAACTCCAACGTTAGATTTAAAAATAAAGAAAATGAATGCATTTTGAATTATTTCCGTGGGTGTATGTTGTCTGTAATATTAAATTATAAGGAATGAAGAGAATTTTATTTTTTTCATAGAGGTATGGAAAAAAAAACCCCTAATCACACAGTGTGATTAGGTTTTTTTTTTATCATACCTCCTCAAAAAAAATAAAATTCTCTTCCTTCCTTAAATACATTCACTCTATTCTGACAAAATTTAATACTTGTCGAAATTGAAAGCATTTGAAAACTACTAGGTGTGTCTCAATGCTTTATCAAACAACAAAATTTTAGACGTGTCCCAATTGAAAGTATTTTCAGATTACGTATTAACCCTTAGGTGGCTCAGCACAACTCACTGACCTTTTTGCGGACAGTGTAGATCAAGGTCAGACTGCACGTTCTGTGCAGTCTGATCTTTGATCTGCACTGTCCGATAAGGAAATATTTTTCTCCAAAAAATAAGTTGGAAATAACATTATTCGGGATTTTTCTGTTAGCTTGAAAGTTTTTTTTAACTTATTTAGCAAGTTAAGAGTTAAATGTGGCTCATATCAAAGTTGACAGGATAGAAAACATTGTAGAAAAAGGAGTAAATGAAGGTTACCAGCTTCTTTTTTCTCAGGTTGTTCAAAATTAGGATTGTTAGGTAAAGGGCTAAATGGCGGTATTTGTCTTTGCAGGGCCAAGCCCCGAAAGCTCAGTCAGTAGAGTACAGGACTTGAGAACAGGAGGTCACTGGTTAGATCCCCAGCCCAGCCAATTTCTTTCTGAGGTTTGATGATAGTCATTGCGACAGGATTCATTCCTCTCTCACAGCTGACCATTGTTTTAACAATGGTTATGTGATTAAGCAGCCAGTGGCTTGAAAAGAGTATTGTGCAGAGTACTGGTAAAAGAGACACCTGTAAAGCTTCGATAGGTGCACTGTCCCCTGATAACTGATATAATGTTGAAAATGGTGTCAATACAATCAATTATCTTTGTAGGGCAGAAAACATTGAAGGAAATAGAGAAAACTCTACAGGTTTAAACTAAGCCCTGTCATGTATTGCAGGTGATTATTGTGATAAACAACGAAGAAGACGAATTACATCATCAGTTGTGTGTTTGTGAATCAAGACCGACAAACCTTGAACTTCACAGTAAGTGTTTTCGCATGATATGCATCTTTTTTTTCTCATGTTTGTACTTGTTGTTACGGGAGACCACTCCTTCATGCATGGCTTCGTCCCGATTTAAATACAATACCTGACAACTGCATTAGGGAGAGATCTCTGTAGCTCAGTGGTTATGGTATTGGTCTTTTAAACCTCGAAAATCGAGGATCTTGTCCACCATGGGTTCGAATCCCGCCGGATGCGGTTTGTGTTTCAGCTATGCATTTGTTTCTTTGTTATGGACTTTGTTCTTAAGATGGGGGCTCGTCCGGGATTGGCCATTGAGCCATTAATCTCATTTGTTGTCCAAGAATGGACATTTGTTGTCTAAATAATAGACTTACTGCCTAATAAGGCTTTGAGTCATCAATAAATGATGACTTTAAGAGGGGTGTGTTACGGGAGACCACTCCTTCATGCATGGCTTCGTCCCGATTTAAATACACAACCTGACAGCTGCGTTAGGGAGATATCTCTGTAGCTCAGTGGTTATGGTATTGGTCTTTTAAACCTCGAAAAACGAGGATCTTGTCCACCGTGGGTTTGAATCCTGCCGGATGCGGTTTGTGTTTCAGCTGTGCATTTATTCATTTGTTTCTTTGTTACGGACTTTGTTCGTAAGATTGTCTATAATGTAATTCTACTTGTATTTACTTCGAGCAGCATGAGAAAATTTGATGTCAAAATTTTCTTGCACAGCGAAAAGCAAATACTAGTGCCAGGAAAGTTACTACAGCATAAAATTCCTTTTATTATATATGAGGGCCATTCAAAAATTACGTAGACAAGTCATATTACTAGACTGTTTATCGTCATATTTTCATGTCTATATAATATAGTGTAGCCAAAACCTTCTATAGCTTAGGTCTAAAATATCTAAGTCATCGGTCCACCGGTTGTCTAAATACACCATTTTATGTAACGTGACATTAGTGACTACGGCGCAGTACAAAGTAAGTCACCTGACGTTACTGACGTCGTTTTAGAGTACTAACCTTACTACTTTTCAAAGTTCTCACCCTTACATTTAATGCAACGTCTATGTCTATGAACCCATTCCTGAAAAATGTTTTTGCACCAGTTTTTGTCAATCCCAGCTGCTATGGTTCTGGTCGCATACTTTAATTCTTCTGTTGTGCCACGCCACGCAGGTGTGACTTCACAGTTGGGAAAACCTTAAAATCCATCGGAGCCAAATCTGGGCTGTAAGTGGGGTGCTCAAGTCTTTCGAGGCCTAGTATGTCCAACTCCAAAGTTGTAGATGCAGCACGATGAGCAGGGGCGTTGTCCTGGTGTAATAGAAAGCTTTCCACAGGTTGTTCAGGTCGCTTTTTTCGCAGTGCGTTGAGCAGATCACGCCTAATCACCTTAAATCAGAAAATAAGGAGCCAGTGTTAAGATCACCTTTTGCATTAAAATAGCACTACCCTGCTTTGCTGTTTTAAAATAAATTCTAGTTATCTTTTTAAAGGTAAATATATTAAATAGTTAGTGAATGAAAAGAAAGGAAAAATGGTAGATTGAAATCGACATACCCTAGAATAGTAAGAAGCGTTGACTGTCTGTCTGTCTGGCACAGCATGAATAAGCAGCATTCCAGCAGCATTTATAAAGAATATAAACATATTCTTGCGGGATGATTGTCGAACCATTGCCTTCAGTGGTGGAGGTGATGACTGTCTTTTCCAGGCGGATGACTGTTGCTTTGTTTCAGGATCGTAGTGATGCAACCAAGTTTATTCTGTTGTTATGATCCAGTGGAGAAATTCATCTCCCTGTTGCTCGTAACGACGGATGAATGATCTTGAAAGCTGAACCCTTCTAGCCTTATCTTCAGCTGACAGCAGACTCAGAATCCATCTTGCAGATACTCTTCTCATGTTAAAGTGATCAGTCAAAATGGTATAAGTCGTTCCGACAGTAACTCCAACCTGCGCCGCGACTTCTGCGACTGTTTGACGTCTGTCTTGGTCCATAACGTCACTGACAGTAGTGACAAATTTCTTGTTAATTTTCCGCTTCCTTCCCCGGCCATTATCTTCCTCGACAGATGCTCTCCCATCTGAAAACCGCCTATGCCACTTGTAAACTAAGGCTTGGCACACATTTGGCTTCAGGTTAGCTTTTCCCAGCATCTTTCTTGTCTCAGTTGGTGTTTTTCCTAGTGCCACACAGAACTTTATCATTGCACGCTGCTCCGTGGCCTCTGATTACGTCATGATTTTTCTCCGACAAAAAATGGGTTGCTTTGTTCAATATACAGTTTTCAAATAATGCGTGCAAATTTGACGTTGAAATTTAAAACAAACAATGACGTAACGTCATGCTAAATAAACATAAAGTTTTACTACGTTTTCCCGCCGTATTTGGTAGATATGAACTCAGACAAGGGATGCAAAATTACGGATGTCGAAATCATGTGGGTTGCGCCGTGAGTATAAAGTTCTGTTGCTATAATAACCATAGTTTGGAATAAAACAAAAGGACATCACAAACATGTGGATTAATGAACTGGAATTAGGTCGTACTTTATTTAAACCAGTTTTCATGAATTTCAATCAAGCCTAAGTTTAAATATCAGAAATGTCTATGTATTTTTTGAATGGCCCTCGTACCTACATCTTTTAATGACAAAATATTGCAAGGTATTGACATTTTATTCGAAAACCATAAACAAAATAAAACAAATAATGTCAAAGTAGCCAGTAACTTTGTTTTTATGAATGGGGGATGAATATTACAGCGAAGATTTTGACCTATCAAATTGCAAATTTTTACGAACAAAGTCTGTAAAAAAGAAACAAATGAATAAATGCATGGCAGAAATACAGGGTTTGGGCAGGATTCGAACCTAGGATGCCCGGACAAAAGGCCAACACCATAACCACTGAGCTAAAGAGAATTCTCCCTAATGGAGTTGTTAGGTATCGTATTTAAATCGGGATGAAGCCATGCATGAAGGAGTGGTCTCCCGTAACAAAATAAATGCATATCTATATCGCATGTGAGTTACGTCATCATGACGTCATCATACCATATTTGGAACCGTATTTCACAGTGTCTAGATACAGGTTTTTTCTGTCCTGTGTGATATTTTATCTGTGTGCGACGCATGTACCGGTATTTGAACAGGAAATTTTTCAAGTATATAATACATGTAAATGTATTTATCCCCCATTCATGAAAAAAAGGTTATAAACCTCTAAACCAGCTGATTTTTCTATCATTTTAAAACAAAATTGTCAATGATTGCAATATTTACTTGTAAGAATTAGAGGTATGCAATAAAAAAAATATTATATAACTATGACTGTCCAGTGCTTTTTCAAAAGTTTCCATTCTCTGGGTCTTTATTGGAAAGGAAAATGTGCGGAGTACTGGTAAAAGAGACTCCAGGAAAGCATGGATAGGTGCACTGGCCGCCGCAATATAACTGAAATAATATTGAAAACGGCGTTAAACACCATACAATCAATCAATCAGTCTCTGGGTCTTTAAGGCTTGATATTGTCTGGGAAAAGTTCAAGAGTTGAAGAATAATGCCTTCTTAACCCTTTCCCAAATCTTTCCCAAACAATCTCGGGTTTTCACAACCCTGAGAAAGAAGCCTTTTAAAAACTTTGTGGGAAAAGGAGAAAATGCTGGTAACCAGCATTTTCTCCTTTTCCAACAATGTTTTCTACCCTTCCCGAAACAAGTCACATTTATTTTGTTATCTGCAAATGCTTTCAGTTTAGAAGAGTCTGAAATTTTGTTGTTTGGTAAAGAGTTAAACTCACACAATTTTTTTTATAAAATGCATGTCACATCTATCTTGCCTCTCAAAGCACTGATTTGGGTTAGGTGTAATTATGAACCCTTTACAATACAACACAGAGTTTATAAAACCCTGAGGAATATTTAACTCCTTACCAGACAACAAAATTTTGGACTTGATCAAATTGAAAGCAATTGCAGACAACAATTTACATGCAGCTCAAAGATGTTTCCTGTCTTTGATAGGGTAAAAAAAATTGTGCAAAAAGGAGAAAATGCTGGGTACCAGCATTTTCTCCTTTTTATACGCCCGTCGAAGACGGGACGTATCACCCATGGCGGGCGGGCGTCCGTCCGGGCAGGCGGCGTCCAGTTCTTTGTCCGGAGCATAACTTTGTCATCTCCAGTCCGATTGACTTGAAACTTGGTATGTGTGTTTGTTGCAATTATACGGAGTGCAGTGCAAAAGAACCATAACTCTACCTGGTGCTATCTTTGAGTTATTTCCCTTTGATCGTCATTTTTACAGCATTTTCTGCTTGTCCAGAGCATAACTTTGTCATCTCCAGTCCGATTGACCTGAAACTTGGTATTTGTGTTTGTTGCAATTATATGGAGTGCAGTGTGAAAGAACCATAACTCTACCTCGTGCTGTCTTTGAGTTATTTCCCTTTGATTGTCATTTTTACAGCATTTTCTGCTTGTCCAGAGCATAACTCTGTCATCTCCAGTCCGATTGACTTGAAACTTGGCATTTGTGTTTGTTGCAATAATACGGAGTGCAGTGCAAAATAACCATAACTCTACCTCATGCTGTCTTTGAGTTATTTCCCTTTGATCATCATTTTTGCAGCATTTTCTGCTTGTCCGGAGCATAACTTTGTCATCTCCGGTCCGATTGACTTGAAACTTGGTATTTGTGTTTGTTGCAATAATACGGTGTGCAGTGCGAAAGAACCATAACTCTACCTCATGCTGTCTTTGAGTTATTTCCCTTTGATAGTCATTTTTTACAGCATTTTCTGCTTGTCCGGAATATAACTTTGTCATCTCTAGTCTGAACATCTTCAAATTTGGTATGCATGATTGTTGAAAATTTACGGAGTGCAGTGCACAAGAACCATAACTCTTCCTAGCACGAATTTTGAGTTATTTCCCTTTGATTGTCATTTTTACAGCATTTAATGCTTGTCCAGAATATAACTTTGTCATCTCAAGTCAGAGTGACTTCATACTTGGTATGCATGTTTGTTGCAATATTACGGAGTACAGTGCGCAAGAACAATAACTCTACCTAGTGCGGATTTCGAGTAATTCCACTTTTGATCTTCATTTTTACAGTATTTCTTGCTTGTCCGGAACGGAACTTTGTCACCTCAAGTCAAACTGACTTGAGACTTTGATAAACATGTTTGTTGCATTACCTGCCCTTTACGATTATTATACCCCCTCGACAACTGGTGGTGGGATGGGCGTATCTTGCGACAATTTGCAGCTCTTGTTCTACAATGTTTTCAAAAGCCTTCTTAGTTAGGGTCTTTAAAACTTGGTATTGTGTGGTAAAGTGTTAAAGCTTTTGTAAACATTGTGGAAATAAGAGAAAATTCTAGTATCCAGCATTTTCTCCTTTACCATCCATGTTTTGTATCCTTTTGAGAAAAATAAATGTATCAAATTATAAGCCACATTTAATAAGTTTTTCATCTGCAACTGCTTTCAATTTGGTTGAGTCTAAACAATTTTTGTACAGTGATAGAGAGTTAAGTCACCTTTTGTGATAGTTGTGGTTGCTATGGTTACTAATATGAAGATACATTTCTTTAGATGTATCATACGGAAGAAATACAGAAACAATTTCATTAATACTTGAGGGTCCATTTTCTGACGTCAAGAATGAAAGTTACCTTCTGACAAGCCCGGGGGCCAGTCCACTAACTATTGATATCGGAAATCATGTGAGTATACAAGTTCTGGTATTTATAGCCTGGCTGTATTGGCAGAAAATGTTGAGGTATTGTCATAGCCCTGTGTTTGTTAAAGTCATCACGGGAAAACTCACATTTCTCATATCACTGTCATTATTGAAGGTATTGACTTCAAACTTAGGCAATGGGTAATTATGAATAGGAGAACCCATACCAGGAGGACAGGTAGCCCTCAAAATATTTTAAACAGTTATGTCCCTTTTTCAATTAAAAAATTTTCCCTGAAAAATCAACTGCAGCCAAGAATTGTCTCCCACATAATGTGCTTGTATTATTTTATTCGGATCTTTTTTTTTCTATCTTTCACACCAGCTATAATAGTACATAGCAGACATGAACAATGCCATTACCCGTCAGATTTATTAAACGTTTTTGGGAAAGCATTTCTAGGAAACTGATAGATTTTGGTCAGGTGAATAAGAGAGATGCTCTATCAATTTGAAGCCAGAATCATTAACCCTTATCCTGCTAAGTGAGAGAAATGAAACTTTCAAGCCGAAGCTAGAAATCTAAATATAGTTATTTCAATGTTGTTCTTTAGGGGAAAAATATCTCCGAATCGGACAGTGTAAATCCAAGATCAGACTGCACATTATGTGCAGTCTGATCTTGATCTCCACTGTCCGCAAAAGCTCCTTGAGTTGCGCTTAGCAGCCTAAGGGTTAACAGAAGCCATGGTAATAACAGACTTGTGAACGAAGGCATTGTCCTGGTGGAACAACATACCTGTACGGAGTCACTTGTGTGCCCTGGTTTACTGTAGAGTGCTACCTCTTTGACATAAACAGACCAAATGACACCAGTCTTGGGATACACAGCCTTAAATAGTCAGGGAATAGTAGGACTGAAAAAGGACATCCCTGCTTAACTCCTTCAATACAAGTCTCACAATATATCAATCAGCACTTGTATACATGTATTGATATGGAATATGTTTCAGTCATATTCGCATATGTCAAAGTTGTGACATATATCTGAATTATATGGTTAATTTTTCTTAACCTTGTTTTGCAGACAGACACACTGTTTGTCTCCAATGATTTGTTGGCTAATCATTCAACAGTGCAGAAGAAGATCAGTGTAGATATAAGTGACTTAGACAGGTACTTTTTTTTTCATTTGCATGCAGTAATCATGAGATAGTCAGGCCAAGGCTATCTTGAAATTGGAAAAACTTAGTCTTTGTACAGACTGAAAAGATGATCATTAGGCACTTTGTTAGCTACCAGTAAATTATTGAAGATATTTTACAACACAGATTTAACCCCTAGGCTGTTAAGCGCGACTCACTAACCTTTTGCGGACAGTGTAGATCAAGATCAGACTGCACAGAATGTGCAGTCTGATCTTTGATCTACATTGTCCGATAAGGACATATTTTCCCCGAAAAAATACCTTTGAAATAGCAAAATTTTGGTTTCAACTATCAGCTTAACCCTTTACCAAACAATCCCTGGTTTTTACGACCCTGAGATAGAAGCCTTTTGAAAACATTGTTGGAAAAGGAGAAAATGCTGGTAACCAGCATTTTCTCCTTTTCCCACAATGTTTTTTACCCTGCTGGAAACAAATTTCAATTTTTCAGTTACATTTATTTTGTAGTCTGCAAGTGCTTTGAATTTGGACCAGTCTAAAATTTTGTCGTTTGGTAAAGAGTTAAAAGTTTCATTTCAGTTATTTAGCAGGATAAGAATTAAGTTTCAATGGCAGGGCCGTACAAACTGGGCTCAATATTCACCAACCATTCTTTATAACTTTCTTGGTCTAGTTCTGAAGAATTTTCTAAGTTTATAAATTTCAAGGTTATGCAATTTTAATTTTTGATTAGCTAAAGGCATGTGGTGTAGCCAGTCACAAATTGTGATAGTTTCTAAGTTCAGAAAAAGACATAGAAAGCAATTTAGACTTGTTGATGAATACAAACTGTGATTGAACATCAACACTGTCACATTTGTTGAGACATTCTGGCCAGCAAACAACCTGAACTCTTTACCAAACGACAAAATGTTAGACTGGTCTATATTGAAAGCATTTGCAGATGACAAATTAAAAGTGTCTCAATTTATGAAATTTGTCTCTGAAAGGATAGAAAACCTTGTGGGAAATGGAGAAAATGCTGGTAATTACCAGCATTTTCTCCTTTTCCCAAAAGGTTTTCAAAAGCTGTTCTTCCCAGGGTCTTGAAAACGAGGGCTTGCTTGTTTAAGAGTTAAGAGGGAGGCAGCAGGGGAGGGGTAATAGGTTATAATTATAATCAATTGAGCATATAGATTATTTTCAAGACACTCCACTGTCAAGTAGTAATGGTGATACATAAGCAAAAATGTGTGAAAGAAAGGAGAATGTCTTTGTTGAATGATTATGAAAGCATAGTGGGAAAAGAAGCCCTTCCTTGTTCATTTCTAATGATATTTTCAGAAATTTTCTGCTGTGGCTCTATTGAAATTTTTATTGAAAGGATCTCTTGATTTACCCTTTACAAACAATCCAGTGTTTTCAAGATCCTGGAGAAGACGGCGTTTGCAAACACTGTGCGAAAAGAAGTCGATGCTGGTATCCAGCATCATCTCCTTTTCCCACAATATTTTCTGCTCTTTCAAGGACAACTGCCATTATTTAGTATTTTTAATTTCTCATCTGCAAAATTAATGCTTTCATGGACAAGTCTAAAATTTTGTCAAATGGGTAAATAGTTAATTTCATTCTGTTTTAAAGGAGTCAGAATGATGTGAACATTACATTTACCTGGGAGTCTAACGGTGGATTGATGGTCATGGACAATGATGAGTGTGTGCCTATTAGCTACCATTACGTCTTTACCACGAGCCCTGGGCGAAGAGAAATATGTGCCGCTGTTGTGCTGGTCCTTGTATATGCACTGATAATTTTTGAGGTGCTTTAAGGTTTAAATCTTTTAATTCCAGTCATCTTTATAATGAATTACAATGAAGGTTTGCAGTATTTCAACTCTTTACCACACAATCCCAACTTTTAACTATCCTAAGAAAGATGTCTTTTGAAAACACTGTGGGAAAAGGAGAAAATGCTGGTAACCAGCATTTTCTCCTTTTCCCACTATGTTTTCTTCATTTTGAAAAGCAAATTTCTTGGTCTGAGTAACATTTGATCTATCACCGGCAAATGCTTTCAATTTGGTCGAGAGTAAAATTTTGTCGTTTGGTAAAGAGTTAAGTCCTTGCTTTTTGTAAATACTGTTTAATCTTCTACCAAAGAACCCTGTGTTTTCATGAACCCCAAAGACAGCTTCAAAAAGCATTATGGGAGAAGTAGGAAATGCATGATCTCTGTTTAGGTAGACTTGTGTTACCTCACATTGATGCTCTGCCTCCAGCTGACAATTTTTTTGTCTTGCAATAGACCTAAAAAATTGTGGCATTAAAGAGTTTCAAATACCTTCTCTCTCTCTGCACAAGGACATTTGGTTTTTTTTTTCTTGACTGTCTACTTATATGCTAAATCTTTACCAGAAAACTAAAATTTAGACTGGTCCATATTAAAAGCATTTGGACATGACTATCTAAATTAATTTAAATGATGGAATTTGTAATGAAAAGGCCAGTGAACTTGCCTTTCATATGATCCAATCATTCATTTAAGTCTGTTGATGAATATGAATATTTGAATTGGTTCAATGTGAAGGAGCCTCCATCTTAGGACCAACCATCATGAGAAAAGAGCCTGGAACAAGATATTGGTAGTTCAGATAAAAATGCCTCAACCCAGCTCATGTCTAATCCAACTGCTTCAACATTTTTCACATTTGCATAATACATGTATTTAGAAATATTTAGAAGGGGTTTTAGGACTACAACCTATATCAGTTTCTTAAAGTGCATAGTACTTTATATTAGGAAGGTTTTTTTTGCAAGCATTTTCTGTTTATTTTTTAGTTGGTCCATAGAACTCTAGCAGCCATGTTAGGCTCCCTAGCAGCCGTTGCAGTGCTGTCAGCTTTCGGAATGGTAAGTAAAGGACTGTAATTTTAACTCTTCACCAGGTAAGGAAATTGTAGATGTGTCCATATGGCCCGCAACACGCGAAAAAGGGCATTCAGACATTTGCGTAAAGTGTCGTTTCGGATCAGCCTGCGCAGTCCGCGCAGGCTAATCCGAAAATACACTTTCCGTTTTTATGTAATTTTCTGTTTTGCGCAAGTCTGCTGTAGCACAAAATCTGATGTACTCATAAAGTGCCGTCTCAGAGAAGCCTGTGCGGACTGCGCAGGCTGATCCGAGACGACACTTTACGCAAATGTACGAATGCCCCTTTTCACGTGTTGCAAGCCATATTGAAAGCATTCGCAGACAACAAACTAAGCATTACTCAAAACACAGAGTTTTTCTTTCAAAGGGTAGAAAACATTGTGGGAAAAGGAGTGCTGGTTGCCACCAATTTCAGTATATTTCCCATAATATTTTTCAAAAGTTTTCTACCTCAGAATTTTTTTTTTTCTAAAGACAGGATTTTTTTGTAATGACTTAAAGTTCATGCAGATAATATTCAAATGCACATTTTTTCTCAGTCAAGAATCAAGATCAGCTGGCACATTATGTGCAGTCTGACCTTCATTTACAATATGCAAAAGCACCTGATACCAAGTTTAACAATGGAAGAATTAAGAAGTTTGTATTTTTGTTTACACAGAGACCAACCCTTGAAAAGATTCTAACCTGGCTAGATGTCGAGACGTTGTCACTGTTGTTTGGTATGATGATTATTGTGGCCATTTTCTCCGAGACAGGATTCTTTGACTATTGTGCATTACAGGTATCTTTTGTTCTATCTCTGTTTTGTCAAGATATTCTGTTGATTTGAGATAATAGTGTAGTAATAGAGTCTCGGCCTCTAAGTCAAAGGCTCTGAGTTTGAACCCATGATGAGTGGGGTCCACCTTTGTAACAACACACATCACAGTGTGAGCACTGGTTATGGTTTCCTTGTAGTTACTGGTATCATCGATAGTGATTAAACATATGAGCCATGCTTTGTGAAAAGGGGGCTTAATGCATCTGCGAAAAGTATGGACCAGGTCAGCCTGCGCAGTCCACGCAGGCTGACCTGTGTCGAAACTTTTCGCTATTGGTCAATTTTCTGTATGTCAGAGAACCAGTCTACCTTTTAATACAGTTGGTTTTTAGACACAATGGATTTTATGGGTCAGCAATAATGTGATAAATTGTTTGCTATCAATAATGTGATAAATTGTTTGCTATCAATAATGTGATAAATTGTTTGCTATCAATAATGTGATAAATTGTTTGCTATTAATAATGTGATGAGTTGTTTGCTATCGATAATGTGATAAATTGTTTGCTATCAATAATGTGATAAATTGTTTGCTATCATGCATCACGGAGATGCATTAACCCTTTACTACACAACAAAGATGTAGACTTGTCCAGACTGAAAGCATTTGCAGATGCCAATTTAAATGTGACTCAGATGAGGAAAATTTTCTTTGATAGGGGAGAAAACATTGTGGGAAAAGGAGAAAATGCTGGTTACCAGCATTTTCTCCTTTTCCCACAATGTTTTCAAAAGGCTTCTTCCTCAGGGTCGTTAAAACTCAGGATTGTGTGGTAAAGAGTTAAACCCCCATTTTGCCAGAGCACAACTCATATAATTTGGGCCCTGCCCTGGCAAAAGGGGGCTTAATGCATCTCTGTAATCCATCATACCAAGCAAGCCATCACATACTTAGTTATAGGTCCATGAAAACCACTCTTTTTTAACAGCCGACCTATCATGAGGTAGACTGGTCCTTGGACATACACAAAATTGACCAAAAGCGAAAAGTTTCGGCCCAGGTCAGCCTGCGCAGACTGCGCAGGCTGACCTGGGTTGATACTTTTCGCAGATGCATTAAGCCCCCTTTTCACAGGGCATGGCTCATTTATAAGAAAATGTTTCACAATGAATGCAAAATGAATATGGTCTTACGAACAAAGTCTGTAACAAAGAAACAGATGAACAAGTGCATGGCAGTACAAACCGCATCTGGCGGGATTCGAACCCGTGGCGGACAAGATCCTCGTTTTTCGAGGTTTAAAAGACCAATACCTTAACCACTGAGCCAAAGAGATATCTCCCTAACGCAGCTGTTAGGTATTGTACTTAAATCGGGACAAAGCCATGTATGAAGGAGTGGTCTCCCGTAACACACCCCCTCTTAAAGTCATCATTTATTGATGACTCAAAGCCTTGTTAGGCAGTAAGTCTATTAGTTAGACAACAAATGTCCATTTTTGGACAACAAATGGGATTAATGGCTCAATGGCCAATCCCGGACGAGCCCCCATCTTACGAAAAAAGTCTGTAACAAAGAAACAAATGAACAAATGCATGGCAGAAATAAAGGCAGGATTCGAACCCTAGAACGCCCAGACGAAAGGCCAATACCATAACCACAGAGCTAAAAAGACATCTCCCTAACGCAGCTGTTAGGTATTGTATTTAAATCGAGACGAAGCCATGCATGAAGGAGTGGTCTCCCATAACAATGGGCAGTGCTCTGGGAAAGGGAGGGTTAATGCATCTCCGTCATGCATCTCCATAATGCATTATACTAAGCAAGTCATCACAGAATTATGGATCCATTGAATCCATTTTTTCCTACAACCAACTGAATCATGAGAGTGAATGGTCCATGGACATGCAGAAATTTACTATTAGTAAAATGTTTTGACCCAGGTTACCCTGCAGGGACTGCACAGCCTGATCATGGTTGATGCATTAAACCGTCATTTCACAGCACATGTCTCTTATGTTTAAACTAAAAAATGTGCTGTACGACTTTTGTCTATGCCATTCGCAAGAGCATCTGATGTAGCTTCAGGCTTTCTAAGCAGTAAAAGTGCCTGTTGTTTGTGATATTTCAGGCATACAGATTAGCTAAAGGCCAGGTATGGCCACTGATCACATTGCTGTGTGTATTCAGTGCTGTTGTGTCAGCTTTCCTCGACAATGTGACAACCATATTACTGCTCACCCCTGTCACCATCAGGTAAGTGGTCATATTCAGAAATAATTCTTAAACCCTGTACCAATCAGTCAAATGTTTTAACCATTTACCATGCAATCCCGAATTTTAATGACCCTGAGAAAGAAGGCTTTAGAAAACATTTTGAGAAAAGGAGAACAATAAGAGTAGAAACACACAAATTCCATTATTTAAACCACTCTTACCTTTATTTGTTGTCTGCAATTGTTCTCAGTTTGGATGGGACTACAAAAGTAACTAGAACCGGGACCAAAAGAATGATGATACACTAGTGTATTATCAAAAGTAAGTTATGGTTTTAACCCTTTACCAAACAACAAAATTTTAGCCATGTCCAAATTGAAAGCATTTGCAGACGACAATTTCATTATGACTCAAATAGTGCTATTTTTCTTTGATAGGGATGAAAACATTGTGGGTAAAGGAGAAAATGCTTGTTACCAGCATTTTCTCCTTTTCCGACAATGTTTTCAAAAGGCTTCTTTTTCAAGGTTGTAAAAAGTCAGCATTGTGCGATAAAGGATTAATACACCACTGAAGAAGGTTTTATTTGATAAAATGAGTTTTTGTGTAGGAAGACATTGTTTACAGCAATTTTAGACAGAGCTATAACGCTGCTCCCTTTCATGCTTTTTTACATATTTTTTTCTTGACAGGCTATGTGAAGTTTTAAACTTGGATCCCAGAAAGATACTGATAGCTGAAGTGGTATTCTCTAACATTGGTGGAACAGCCACTGCTATTGGGGACCCTCCCAATGTCATCATTGTTTCTAATAAAGATGTAATTGCAAGGGTGAGTTATGAGCTATTTTTCATTTCCTTAATCTATTTTTGTATAGATCAGTTTTTAGCTCCACTGGCCAAAGGCGAGCGGGCTGATGTCATGGCCCGGTGTCCGTCGTGCGTCCGTCCATGCATTAACTTTTTTTTCAAACTTCTTCTCTGAAACTACCCATCCAAATTTGATGAAACTTCACAGAAATGATCCTGCCATGGTCTTCTTTAGAATTTCTTGAAAGAATTTGATTCCTTCAAAAACTCAGGTTGCCATGGCAACAAAACTGAAAAATATTGAACATCTTTGAAAGTCTTCTTGTCTGAAACCATAAGGCCCAGGGCTACCAAATTTGGCATGTAGCTTTCTCTAATGGACCTCTATCAAATTCCTTCATATTATAGCCCTGGGGTCAAAATTGGCTCTGCCCCGGAGATCACAAGTTTAACATGGGCTTATATAGTGACTGTAATTTAAAATAGTAATCAAGGGAAATAACTCCTGTTATACAAGATAAAGTTTGTTACTATTTACCTCCCTTGATTATCAGACTGCACTTATACATTATTGGAGTTTGGTATTCAAGTTTTTTGGAGAGGACATGTTCTGTTTTAAGGGAGAGTGATTTATTTTGATGCTAATGGTTATGCTCACATGAATGGAATGTTTAATTTAAAGTAAGGTTTCTATCACTCAAATTTTTTCAGAACTTTACCTTTCATGCTAATGAATAAACCTGCTTGTATTCACTGACATTATCTTTGCATTTAAAAAGATATGACTGTTTTTGTTTGGTGGGCGGGGTGGAGGTTATGTTTTCAAAGTAAGTTTATTACCATACAGACTTTTTATGCTGTATGTCTCCGTCAATGCCAATCAAGCACATGATACGTTAATTTTACTCTTTAAGAAATGACTAATTTTTTTTACTGTACCAAGTTTAAAGCCATTGCAAAAAGACAAATTGAATGTAGCTTTAATGACTATTTCTGTCTTTGATAGGTTAGGAAACGTTGTGGGAAAAGGAGAAAATACTGGCTATGTTGTCCTTTTCTCACGATGTTTTTGAAAGCCTTCTCTTTCAGGGTCATTAACACTTTGATTTGTGTAGTAAAGGGTTAAAAAGCCAGTGGAGCAATACAGGGCCATCATGGCCCCCTTGTTTTTATAACCCTAGAGAAGACAGATTTTGAAAACAATTTTTACAAGATATTGTACATTACTACATATTTTTATGAATTAGTCCAGAAGACTTCATGAAAAAATAATTACCCGATAAACATGGAACAAATACATGTATACTGAGATAATCTTACAGAAGGACAAAATTTTAGTCTTGTCCATATTGAAAGCATGTGCTAATTAAATTAAACTTATTAAATCTGGTTCAAATGATGGAATTTATTTTTTAAAGGGTAGAAAATATTGCGGGAAAAGGATTAAAATCTGGTTACCAAAAAACCAGTACGTATGATACAATAGGGAACATTTAGTGGAATTGAAAATATGTCTTATGAATTGTGACAAGAGCAGCAATGCCAATTTTTAGTTTGGCTGTCTTGGGAGAAAATCTGACATATTTTCATAACCTTATTGTCTTCTTTATTTCTGCTGATATTATTGTTGTGCCAAAAACTTTGACATAATCTCGTTATCTCTGTTATTACACAAGACCTTTACTTCAAACTTGGTTTAGTTTTTAAGCATCAGAAGGGGAACCAAAGCAATTAGAGCAGATAACCTTTCAGTGCTTTAATAGAGTTATGCCCCTTTTTTTCAACAGGGAAATTTCACTGTAAAAAAAAACTGCAGCACCCACATGCAATGCTATTTGTTTATGCATGTTCAAGCAGTTGGGCAGTGCTCTGGCAAAAGGAGGTTTAATGCATCTGCGTGATGCATACAACTAACACCCATTTTGTATAAAAACTTACTTAATCATGAGGTGGACTGGTCCTTTGATATGCCGATAATTAACCAATAGCAAAAGGTTTTTATCTAGGTCAGCCTGTGCGAACTGCCAAGGCTGACCAGGGTTGATACTTTTTGAAGGTGCATGAAGCCCCTTTTCATCAAAATATGGTTTATTTTTTATTTGCAGGGTATTGACTTTTCAACCTTCACTCTCCATGCAGCAGTAGGAATTGTGTTTATCTCTGTGGTCGCTTATGGGCTTCTCCGACTGATCTATCGTAAAATGGAAGACTTGGAAAATAAAGATCCCATTGAAATTTCAGGTAATTCAATACAGAGATTTTTTGTAAAAATTTGGTGTCATTGAAGCCTCAGCCCTCAACCAAACAATCCTGTTTTTTAAGGAAGAAGAAGGGCATTTCCCTGTTTCTACAAGGCTGTATACTCTTTCAAAGACATTTACATCATTTTAGACCAGACAGAATTTGTTGTCTGCAAATGCTTTCAGTTTGGGTAGGTCTGAAATTTTTAGTAAAAAAGAGTTAAAACTAGTCCTACTATTGTGAGCATATATTTTCATTGATGTGTCTTGGGGCCTCTTATCTTTATCTATAATCTACAGAGACAAATTTGCGGGAAGAAAACATCCTCTTAAAATTCGGATTATCAGGCTGAATATGGAGAATCAGTTTGAATATGGATAATCAGTATTGATATGAAAAAAATCATGTGAATATGGATAATCAGAATGGATAAGCAGTATTAATATGGATGTGCAATATTAAAACGGGTAATTGGCATGACTATAGATAATCAGTATGAATGTGGATAATTGGCATGAATATGTGTATCAGTATGATTATGAATAATTGGTAGAATAAGCTTGAATACAGTTGATTTGTATGAATATGGATTATCAATATAAATATGGATAATCAATATGAATATGGATAATCAGTAGAATATGGATAATCAGCTTAAATAATCAAAATCAGCTTGAATATGGATGAATCAAGATGAATATGCAAATCATTATAGATTTGGATAATCAGCAGAAGTTCAGGTTTAATACATAAATATATCTGAAAATATTGCTGCAAACAGATAATTGTTTGCCATGAGCAATGGCTAAAATGTTTCCAAATGTATTTTGAAGAGATGTGAAAACCACATTGTACAGTCAAACCTTTGTAACCCATTACAGAACGAATAGAGCTTTTAATGCCCCTCCTGTCAATATCATCTTTAAAACATCGTGGAGGAAGAAGTATTTGCTGATTAATAGCAATTGCTTCTTTTCCCAAAATGCTTGCTGTAATGAAGATTCTGATCTAATCTAATTATCTTTTGATATTGGTTTTTTTAAACAGTATTTGACTAGGTCTAAGTGAAGGAGAAGAGTAGCCACCAGATCAAATCAAACAAAACCTACCTTTAAAACGGTGATTTGATATATGTGGCTGCTCAAGTGGTGGCCTAACACAGGTGAGTTTGTATTTTTCAGAACTGCGACATGAAATAGAAATATGGAGAAGAGCAGCATTAAGAATGGTACCAGTGTCCAGGGAAGAACATATTATGAAAGCAATTTTTTCACAAAGAGTTGCTGAACTAGAGAACAAATTGAATAAAAAGATTTACAAAATGAAGTAAGATTTTTTTTTCTTTTTTTGTGGTATAATTTTTTTTTAGCTCACCTGAGCACAAAGTGCTCAAGGTGAGCTTTTGTGATCGTGCTTGTCTGTCGTCAACTTTGTACGCTCTAGAGGCCACATTTTCAGTCCAATAACCATGAAACTTGGTCAGGATGTTTGTCTTGATAATATCTCAGACGAGTTTGAAAATGGGTCATGTCAGGTCAAAAACTAGGTCATTTGGTCATATCTTTGAAAAACCTTGTGTTCGCTCCAGAGGCCACATTTTCAGTCAAATAATTTTGAAACTTGATCAGAATGTTTGTCTTTATAATATCTTGGACCAGTGTAAAAATAGGTCACGTTGGGTCAAAAACTAGGTCACTAGGTCAAATCTTTGAAAAACTTTGTATACACTCATATTTTCTATCTGATACTCATGAAACTTGGTCAGGATGTTGTCTTGATATCTTGGAAAAGTTTGAAAATGGGTCAGGTTGGGTCAAGAACTAGGTCACTAGGTCAAATCTTACAAAGACATTGTGTACCCTCTAGAGGCCACATTTTTAGTCCAATACTCTTGAAAGTAGGTCAGAATATTTGTCTTGATAATAGCTTTGATGAGTTAAAAAGTTGGTCAAGTTGGGTCAAAAATTAGGTGACTAGGTCATCCCAACCTAAGTGCGAACTTCGCTATATTTTCTGACTCTTAGATGGATACATGTACATGCCATATAACATTTATTCAACAAAAGAGATGTTCCAACATACCTTGACAAATATTTTTGTAGTTATATAATACAGTGAATGTTAAGTCAATAAATTATTTAGCATCGTTTCTTTTCTTTTTTATAGGTAATCCACTTATATTCAAAACTGAAGCATAAATTGTCGTATGCAGTCCTTTTTATTTTCGGTTGCTAGGAGTTTAAAAAAAACTTATTTTTCTGCTGACAACACAATACATATGAAACGACTGCCCAGGTGTCTAGAGAAAACCATTACTAAACGCAAAAAGCACTATCAGCGAGTGTTAAGCAGGCATGATATCGGTTTATTGCGTGTCATTTTGTGCAGATTTGAGGTCGAATTGCAACCGGTATAAATTTCTTGGAGCAAAACAGTTGTAAGTGCGTACAATAAACATGTGCAGTACAACCTTTTTGCTTGGAATAATTTGCATGTTATGTCATATCCTAATCCAAATTTTACTACAAACATTTGTGTACCGGCGACAGGTGTGAAATCTTGTTGACAGACGGCTTGTTCTACAATTTCGGTTGTTCTCATTTACTCTGGAGATGGCAAAATGGCAGTTTTCAGTGCATTTGCGGATCATGTAAATAGACATCAGACTCAACAGAACGTGCAGTCTGATCTTGATCTATACCATCCACTGCTGAAATATGACTTAAATTGTAATAGAACGGTTCTTCTTTTAGATCTAAAAAAGGTATGAAAATATTTAAAACGCATGTATTTCAATATTGAAAACATGCCAAAATTAGATCTACTGCAGTTCTGACCCAATCATCGGTGATATAAATAGATTTAAATTTGTCGGATTATCTATTGCGGACAAACAATCGGGCAACAAGGTAAAACTCATTATTTCGGCCACCCTGATGTTTTTTTTTTTTTGATAATTTCTTGGTGAAGACTCTGTCACTAAATAACTTTTTTTTTTCTGTCTGAGTGAATTGGCCAGTTACAGTATTTGCAGTCAATAACGGAAGTAGTTTGTTCGAATGTGGTCTACATTTTTTCGACAGGTAGAGATTAAAAGCATCTGCAGACAACAAATTTCAATTTAAGTGGTCAATTAATTGTATACTATGCTGCGGTAATTATCGATCGATAACATAATCACCTCTTTGGATGCATGTATCGTGTAACAAATTACACAAGTTGGCATAAAGGTGTGAATAACTATGGGAGATTAAAGCTCCTTCAGGGCTTCGCTTTACAGCAGGTATTTTCATCAGTTTTAATTCAGTCAGGACCAGACTTTTGATTCGCCATATGCAAAACTTCGCTATATCAAAATTCGCTGTAACAATGCTTTTTCATATAGCTAAAGAAGCATTTGGTCGGGGAATCGATTTCACTTCGTACAAACTGGAACTTTGCAGTATCAGAGTTTGCTATAAATATGTTTTACTGTATTATAATACATCAGATATATAAACTTTGTAAAGTACTCAACAATCGCTCACAGGTCCTTTTTTTTTTTTCAATTTGCAGAAGGAAAAAGCAGAAAAACTTCAAAGAAATGTTGAAAGATTTAGAAAAGAGGGCAAGTACATTTTTTTCTCAAAATCTTGATTCATCTAATTTCAGAGACTTTGCTTCATTCTCTAACAATCAACAAAACTTTAAGACTTGTCCAAGTTGAAAGCATTTGCAGACAGCTAATGAAAATGTGGATCAAATGATGGGCTTTAGTAGGGTAAAAGGAGGAAATGTAGGTTACCTGCACTTGCCCTTTTCCCTGCAGTGTTTTCAAAAGCCTTCTTCCTAAAGGCTGTTAAAACATAGGATTGTGTGGTAAAGGGTTAATATTTGGTAACCAGTTTTAAATACATGCAGGAGCTCATATATGGGTAAATTATTTGATTTTCTTAAAAATGTCAGATCATTAACAGTTGACTCGTGTAAAATGAATGATCAGAGAAAATAACTAGAGCTGTCACTGAATGTGACTTAATACCCCCGCCAGCGCTTTGACAGAAACAGGCAATTTAACAAAAAATTTTCTAAGTTCAAGGGGAGATTACCCTTGAATCATAGGGAGTAGATGATTGAAAACTGCGTCTCGTACAACTTCAGTATACGATCAATGTATCAACAAACTTTCAATACAATAGCAGCAAAACTGTAGGAGGAGTTCGCGACACAAAATAACTAGTATTTTGTACACAGACGGACACACGGATGGACAGACAGGCTGATTCCAGTATACCCCCAAAAACATTTGTTTTGCGGGGGTATAATGATAGTTTCTATCATTTAAAGATAGGGCAACCAACACATTACCAAAAAATGTAGGGATTTGGCTATGACTCGGGTACTCCATAACCGATAGACGCTGGTTCTCGGCATCGATAACGGATTACCCAAGTCCTAGCTGAATCTGTACGATATTTTGGCAATGTAAGGCAGTGTTACACGAATCCCATTAGGGTGCCCTATCCTTAACAATTCATATAAGGCTGACAGCCAAGCTGGTTTTCAAACACATGAGCCCTATATTACTAGTGCATTGTGTACCTACTGAGCTGCCAGATTTGACAAGGAAAATTCAAAATGGTTGGTAAATATAATTTTGTCACAGATGAAAAATGTATTCTGTCAATAGGTGGAATTATTTCACCCTTACAATTTAACGCCCAATGAAATCGCTTTAATACTGCCATGTGAGTACAGAATATCTTACACTGCAGAACCAGTCTATATTTTGGACTCAGCTGTCGCCTCATCCAAAATATAGACTGGTTCTGCAGTGTACTCATCCAGTAGAATTTAGTATTGTACCCAAGGATGTTAAATAACCTCATAGTATAGTACAATACTGTTTTATTGTGATTGCTTCTTTACTGCATGACAATATTTTAGACTGATCCACTTTGATAGCATTTGCAAACAACAAATTAAAGATCAGAAAACATTGTGGGAAAAGGAGAAAATGCTGGTTACCAGCATTTTCTTCTTTTCCCCACAATGTTTTCATAAGTCCAATTTCCCAGGGTCGTTAAAGCTCAGGATTGTGTGGTAGAGGGTTTGCCATATCTTAAAATTTCATCATTCCTTTTGTAGTATCGAATCACCAATAAAAGCCTTTTGGTAAAAAGTGGAGTAGTTTTGTTGATAGTGATTCTATCCTTCTTTCTCCACTCTTTTATCACTGAAATGCATGTGGGTCTGGGTAAGTTACATATCCAGTCAGAACCCCGCCCTCCCCCACTCCCACCCCATCTGCTTGCCTTACCCAGGATCAAATTTGCAAGGTCAACACACAGCCCAAATTTAAACAAATCACAATTTCTTTATGTTGCTCATTTCAACCTGTACAATGCCAAATAGACAAAATCAATGGTTTTTGCCAGTATAAGAGAGTAAATAGTTACAATTTCAACTCTGCTTAAGATCAGATTATCTAAGCAGACTGAACACAGTAGATCAAAGATCAGATACTGTGTTTTTGAAAGGCACTCTACATTTGCAGATCTATATATACATAAATGTGCCTTTTTTCTGCCCTGCACTTCGAAGTTTGTGAAAGCCATGGGAAAAAGAAGCAGCTGCTTGTACACAAGTGACCTTTTACAATCATCAGACCCATAAATTTAAAAAAAGTATCCTTTTTTCAGCCCCATGTTTCTTTCAAATTTTAGTGGATTCGATCTGAAATAAAAAAAATTGTAATTTTTTTATAAAGATTTTTTTCTCTTAATGTATCAAAATACAACTGAAATATTGGAGTGTTTCTTTTCCACATAAAGAATGGAGTCTCTTTTCTTTGGAATAAATGATTACTGTAGTCTGATCAAGATCTTTTCATCTGGGAGGCTACAATTCTATATCCAAATATCCCTCTCCCTTGCAACTACTCCCAGAGATGAAAAGTACCTGTATGCCACTCAGGCCTAAATGTAGTACACAGCATGTATTTAAACCTTTGCCACACAGCAAAATTTCAGACTCTTCTATATTGAAGGAAAATAAAGACAACCATACAAATGTTTTTCAGTGATATTATTTATCTTTAGACAGGTAGAAAACATTGTGGGAAAAGGAGAAAATGCTGGTTACCAGCATTTTCTCCTTTTCCCACAATGTTTTCCAAAGGCTTCTTTCCAAGGGTTGTTAAAACCTAGGATTTTGTGGTATAGGGTTAAATAAATGCTTCAACCAACAACCATGTATTGTCCCAATCCCTATATACAAAATGAAAAAAAAAATCAGACTTGACCACGTTGATAGCATTTGCAGATAAGAAATGAAAAAAATGCTAATAGAATGAAATTTGTCTTTGAAAGGGTAGAAAAGAATGTGGGAAAAGGAAAAAATGCTGGTTACCATCATTTTCTCCTTTTCCCACAATGTGTTTAGCCTTTTCCTACAAGGTCATTAAAATATGGGATTATTTTGTAAATGGTTGAAAAAAGTACATCTTCTAACACCTGTCTAGGAATCTAATAATATGTAACCAGAGAATTATTTTTACATAAATTATGTAGAACTTGTGAACTTTTTAGAGAATTAAAAGCATTTGCAGACAACAAATTCAGTGTACCAGTAGCTCAAATGATGGTTTCTGTCTTTGAAAGAAACTAAAATATTGTGTGAAAAAGAGTTAATGCTAGTTACCAGCATTTTCTTCTTTTTTTATTCCAGCTTTTTCTCCTTTTCCTATAAAGTTTTCAAAAGACTTCTTTTGCAGGGTCATTTAATCATGAAATAGTGTGGGAAGGGGGGTAACTTCAGAAACAACTTTGCTGCAGGTGACATAGAAGACAGCATTAATTTTTGATGGTATTGTTAAGCTAGCATGATTGTCTCCTTTTAACTCCTTACCAAACGACAAGATTTTACACTTGACCAAATTGAACACATTTGCAGGCGACAAATTGAATGTATACCAAGTGATGACTTCTGTCTTTTATACGAGGGCTATTCGGAAATTTTTGAGACAACGCTTATAATATGATAATGATAAGACTTACAAACGAAATATCTCATCACAGATGACATATATTTTTTTACTTTATACATGCCAAATATCATGCCACTTGGTCTTCAGTATCAATATTGGGGCCCGTCGGAAATATATCACCTCGCTCGGTCTGGAGCACAACGGCATTTTGAACGTGACGTCCTATCAACATTACAGCGTGTTTACACCATTGCATTTCATTCCTTTTCAAAATAAAAACAATTCAATCTAACTTCATATGTCGCTGCACCCATTTGTCCTACAGTTTTACATCATTCACTGTCTAATTACCTGACCCCGTTTAGTGCCGCAGTCTTCAATTCACTGAAATATTGAATCTTATACCTCTCAACTGAGACTTGACATGTGAAAAGACGTCAACAATCATCGGTCCCCACCTCTTTTTGTGTTGTACGGAGATATTGCATCTTTTACAAACCAATTGTGCCACCAATATACAAGAGCCTGAGACACGCCTCTTCTGCTCCGAGTCATGTTTTAACATCTTTTTTTGTTTCAATAGAGGTTTTTCCAAGCTCGGCGCAAAACTTTATGTAAGCTCACTGCTCCGCCTTTACATCGTTATCCATTTTGTCGCTGTTTCTTTGGTAGCACGAACTTCCAGAAAATGGTCAAAACTTATATATCTATTAGATGAACCTTATGAAACTTCACTGGAAATTCGACAGAATAACGTAGTGTATATGGCATCATTTTAATTGACTTTTTGCCGCTATTTTCATATCATTCAAGCTTTTATTCAAGTGCAATTTATTTGAACTTACTCATTTTATGGCGTGCTCCGGTTACTCACGCCTCTTGATGATTTTAGATGATATACAGCTATAACGTGTAACTAATACAGATTTCATTTAGGTCTTTCAATTTATTAAAGGTAGATATAATTCACTTTTATGGAAAAATTTATATACATACATTAAGTTTCTCTCTCAAAACATACATTGTCTCCATAATTTCTGAACAGCCCTCGTAGGGTGGAAAACATTGTTGGAAAAGGAGAAAATGCTGGTTAGCAGCATTTTCTCCTTTTCCCACAATGTTTCAAAAGCTTTCTACTTCAGGGTTGTTACAACTTGTGATTGTGTTGTAAAGTGTCAATGAATGCAAGTGGAGGAAGGCTTTGCAAAGTGTTGGAGTGCATGTGTAGACCTGTAGATCCGAGGATGAAGCTATTTCCATTGAAAAGTGGCATGCTTCTATCTGTTTGTCTGAGTGAAGTGTCCCAGCCCGGGGCCTTTGCCATATTTCTTTGGGTTGTCTTACTGAATCTTTGGCTGTTTTATATGACTTGCTGGTCAAACCAATATGGCCTTTTTCAGGTTCAGTAAAATCAATTTCATTAGAGTCAGCTCATACATCTGGATCTGAAGGCATTTCTAGAGGCTTTTGTCATATGGCAGCCAGTGCACCCACGCGTGTGTTTCCTGGCTTTCTCACCAGTATTGAGACAACTTATTTTCACTTTTCTCACATGCATCAGAGGTAAGAGGCAAAAAATCACCGGAAAGAAAGTTTGCCTCAACCGGGTAGCAAACTTGCAACCACTAGACACAAAAGGTAGAGCAACCTGGCAATTTTTACCTGATTCTTCGGATGGCTAACACTTCGGCCCACTATACAATAACAAATTATCATCTTTACAATAATTCCCATACTTTTATATGGTATTATTTAAAGTTCAATGCACTTTTACACCCATATTGTTCACTTTTGGCCACAATCGGGCCCTTAAAAAATGACAAGAAAATGTTGAAAAAGATCAAAATGTTCATGTCTTCCCAAACAGGCTGTATTTCTCTGATGGAGCGGAGGGCCATGATGCTATTTGCCTTAGACCATTATTAACAGAGTAAAAATGTTAAAGAATTACAAGAGAACATAGTGGAAAAAGATCTAATTGTTGAATATCTTCCCAAACAGGTTGGATTTCTCTGATGGGAGCCATGATGCTGATGGTATTGTCAGACATACAAGAGCTGGAAACCATTATACATAGAGTGGAATGGACAACACTGATATTTTTTGCTGCCCTATTTTCTCTGATGGAGGTATGTTTCAAGTTCTGATTCTATTTAGAAAGGAGCCATGCTGCGTGAGAAGGGGGTTTAATGCATCTGCAAAAATGCATCGCAGAGATACATTAAACCCCCTTTCCCAGAGCATGGCTCAAAACAATTTTCCTAATAATTTATAATTCAGGAAAGCTGCACAGTTTTGGATTATCACACTAAAAAAGAGAGGATAAATAAGGAAACAGGTTCTGATACTAGACTTCTATAGTCTCTAACTCTTTACAAGGCAAAAAATTTTAGACTTGTCCAAATTGGAAGTTTCTGCAGATGACAAATTAAATGTAGCTTATATGATAGGATTTGTATTTGAAAGGTAACCAGCATTTTCTTTTTTTAGCTCCACTGGCCGAAGGCCAGCGGGCTTATGTCATGGCCTGTTGTCCGTCGTGCGTGCGTCCGTCCGTCCGTCCGTGCGTCCGTCCGTGCGTTAACTTTTTTTTAAAACGTCTTCTTCTCTGAAACTACCCATCCAATTTTGATGAAACTTCACAGAAATGATCCTGCCATGGTCCTCTTCAGAATTTCTTGAAAGAATTTAATTCCTTCAAAAACTCTGGTTGCCATGGCAACAAAACTGAAAAATTTTGAAAATCTTTGAAAATCTTCTTGTCTGAAACCGTAAGGCCAAGGGCTACCAAATTTGGCATGTAGCTTTATCTAGTGGACCTCTACCAAGTTTCTTCAATTTATAGCCCTGGGGTCAAAATTGGCCCCGCCCCGGGGGTTACAAGTTATACATGGGCTTATTTAGGGAGAACTTTAAAATTCCTCTTCTACCTAGCTATAGGGCCTAGAGCTACCAAATTTGGCATGTAGCTTTATCTAGTGGACCTCTGCCAAGATTGTTCAAATTATAGCCCTGGGGTCAAATTAGGCCCTGCCCGGGGGTAACAAGTTTTACATGGGCTTATATAACAAGTTTTACATGGGCTTATATAGGGAGAACTTTAAAATTCTTCTTTGACCTAGCCATGGGGCCTAGGGCGACCAAATTTGGCATGTAGCTTTATCTAGTGGACCTGTACCAAGGGTGTCCAAATTATAGCTGAGGGTCAAATTTGACTTCGCTCCGGGGGGTAACATGTTTTACATGGGCGGGCTTATATAGGAAAATCTTTCGCATCTAGCTATAAGGGCTAGGGCTATCAAATTTTGCATTTAGCTTTATCTAGGGGGTCTCTATCAAGGGTGCCCAAATTGAGAAAAATTTGAAAATCTTCTTGTTTATAACATTCAAGAACTGAATTATTTGGTATGGAGCTTTATATTGTGGACCTCCACCAGGATTCAAATAATTATAGCTTTGCGATCAAAATTGGCTTTGCCCATGGATCACAACTTTCTCGTAGGATTAGATAGAAAAATGTTTGCATGTCCTCGTGTTTGAAATCAATTTGCTGAATATTGTAATGTTTGGCTTGTAGTGTTTTTACTTAATAGCCAGTGGAGCGATACAGGGCCATCATGGCCCTCTTGTTTTTTACAATATTTCCTCAAGTTCTATTTCCATGCTCTGTGAAAAAGGGGGTTTAATGCATCTGGACAAAAAGTATTGCCCATGTCAGCATGCAGAGTGTGCAAGCTGACATGGGTTAAAACTTTTTGCTACTGGTCAATTTTCTGGATGTCAAAGGACCATTCTACCTCTACAATTAGCTGGTTGTTAGACAAAATGGGTTTTATGGATCATGAATTATGTGATGACTTGTTTGATAAAATGGATCAGGGAGATGCGTTAAGCCTCTTATCCCAGAGTGCAGATCATATACAAATACACCATATTATCTCCTTACTAAGCATTTCAGTTGTTTAAATGCCCTTTGGCCAAAAGGTTTTCAAAAAAAAAAAAAAGTGATAAAAAAAAGAAAAATGCAGGTTACCCAGCATTTTGTCCTTCCTCAATTCAATCATGTCAGACATCCTTTCAAAGACAAAAACAATCATTTCAGACATCCTGTCATAGACAATACAATAATTTCAGAGATCCTTTCAAAGATAAATACAATAATTTCAGACATACTTTCAAAGACAAATACAATAATTTCAGATACCCTTTAAACGACAAAAACAATCATTTCAGACACTGTTTCATAGACAATACAATCATTTCAGACATCCTTTCAAAGACAATACAATCATTTCAGAGATCCTTTCAAAGACAAATACAATCATTTCAGACATCCTTTCAAAGACAAATACAATCATTTCAGACATCCTTTCAAAGACAAATACAATCATTTCAGAGATCCTTTCATAGACAATACAATCATTTCAGAGATCCTTTCATAGACAATACAATCATTTCAGACATCCTTTCAAAGATAAATATAATCATTTCAGACATCCTTTCAAAGACAAATACAATCATTTCAGATACCCTTTAAAAGACAAAAATAATCATTTCAGACACCCTTTGAAAGACAAATACAATCATTTCAGACATCCTTTCAAAGACACAAAAATTCATTTCAGACATCCTTTCGAAGACAAATACTATCATTTCAGACACCCTTTGAAAGACAAATAAAATCATTTAAGACACCCTTTGAAAGACAAATACAATCATTTCAAACACCCTTTGAAAGACAAATACAATCATTTCAGACACCCTTTGAAAGACAAATACAATCATTTTATATACCCTTCAAAAGACAATCATTTCAGACACCCTATCATAGACAATACAGTCATTTCAGACATCCTTTCAAAGACAAATACAATCATTTCAGACACCCTTTGAAAACCAAATACAAATATTTCAGACACCCTTTCAAAGACAAACACCATCATTTAATACACCCTTTGAAAGACAATCATTTCAGACACCCTTTGAAAAACAAATACAATCACTTCACACACCCTTTGAAAGACAAATCCTCTCATATCATACACCCTTTCAAAGACAAATCCTTTCATTTTAGACACCATTGAAAGATAAATTAATCATTCCAGACACCGTTCAAAGATAAATCCAATCATTTTTGACACCTTTGAAAGATAAATTGATCATTTCAGACACTGTTCAAAGATAAATTCAGTCATATTAGACACCTTTCAAAGATGAAATCAGTCACTTCAGACATCGTTTGAAATGCAAATCCAATCAATTAAGACACCTTTGAAAGATAAATTCAATCATTTGAGACACATTTGATTTCTGATCTACAAATCCTGTCATTTTAAACAAGACCTAAGTTTTGTTGTCTTGTTAAGAGTTAACCATGAGTATCAGAACAAACTGGAACAAACTTTTTAAATCTAGAAATAAAACCCAAATAATTGCAGTTTAAAGGCTGCTTTTATCCAGAATGTCTCAGTGAAGTGGGCAGTGTAGATCAAAGATCAGACTGCACATTTTGTGCAGTCTGATCTTGATCTACACTGGCCGCAAAAGTAACTATAGTCAGGACAGGAGCTTTAGGGGTTAATCTGCTTTGCTTTCATTGCAGGCATTAAATGAACTTGGCTTGATTGACTGGATAGGGGAGCAAGTACAGAAATTGATACAGAAAGTGGAGGGGGAAAATACCAAATTGCTGGTGGCCATTTTACTGATTGTGTGGGTGTCTGCCCTAGCCTCCAGTTTTATAGACAACATACCCTATACCACTGCCATGGTGAGACATTTAAATATGCCCCATAGATCTTCGTTTTAGTGAGGGAGGGAGGGAATTTTGTTCATTTGTCTGTCCCTCCATTCTTATTAAATTACTGCAATAACTTTCATCATTGCTTTTTAAGTAAAATTATGACTGGAAAATTGTAACAACAAATTGAGTGTGTTTAAAATGATGGAATTTGTGTTTGAAGGGTAGAAAATATTGTGAAAAAAGAAAAATTACTTGTCGCTGGTTTTCCTTTTTTGACATTATTTTTAAAAAAATAGATTACCTCAGGGTGATAAAAAACAGAGGATTGTATGAGAAAATGTTAAGATTACTGAAAATATTGTGATGAATGCTTCATTTACCTTGTGTATGGTGATTCTTTGTACACATTCTGTCTTTGCTTTAGAGCCATAGCAACAGTAACTAAGGATCCGGGCCTTGTCTTGAAATGGCAAATCCTTGTACTAGTGTATTTTGCTGCTGCATATGTATCCTTGACTTTTTACCAAACGACAAAATTTTGGACTGGTCCAAATTGAAAGCCTTTGCAGACAACAAAATTAATAAGATTCAAACATTGAAATTTCTAGTGGAAAGGGTAAAAACATTGTGGGAAAAGGAGAAAATGCTGGTCACCAGCATTTTCCCCTTTTTCCACAATTTTTTCATAAGACTTTTTTCTCAGGGCAGTAAAAACCTTGATAAAGGGTTAACTTTCCTAAGAAGTTACCATAGAAGTTGTTGAAACTTGTATCACAATAAAAACTCTTCACCAAACCACAAAATTTTGGATTTGTCCAAACTGAAAGCATTTGCAGATGACAAAATTAATGTGACTCAAGAACTGAAATTTGTTTTGCCAAGGGTAAAAAACATTTTTGGAAAAAGAGAAAATGCTGGTTATCAGCATTTTCTCCCTTTTCCAACAATGTTTTCAAAAAGCTCCTTCCCAAAGTTGGTTAAAGCTTGGAATTGTGTGGAAAAGGGTTAAAGCGCACTCGAAATGTTATGGAGTAAAATGTATGACCTGGGAACGTATTCACCGACCATTCTTAAGAACTTTTTTAGTCTTATCCAGCAGAGTTTTCTAAATGTGAAAGTAACACAACTTCTGATTGGCTAAACCATTTGGTTTAGCCAATCAGAAGTTGTGTTACTTTCACATATAGAGAATTTTCTTAAGAATTGTTTGTGAATTCAGACACTGGTTTTATGTATCCCATAATCCCTTACAGATTCCAGTTTTGATAATTCTGGAGAACGACACGAGTGTTCCCTTGTTGCCCATGGTGATGGCCTTGGCCTTTGGTGCATGTTTGGGAGGTAAATATAGACATTGTTTTTACCAGATGACGAAATTTACAAGTGGTCCATATTAAACTCTTTACCAAACGACAATTTTTGACTGAACCAAATTGAAAGCATTAGCAGACGACAAATTCAATGTTGCTAAATTAGTGATTTCTATCTTTGATAGGGTAGAAAACATTGTGGGAAAAGGAGAAAATGCTGGTTACCAGCATATACTCCTTTTCCCTCAATGTTTTCAAAAGGCTTTTCTTTCAGGGTTGTTAAAAGTCCGGATTGTGTGGTAAAGAGTTAAAAGCAGGCAATAATTTAAATGGAGCTTTAATGACTAGATTTTGTTGTAGAAAGGGTAGCAAACATTGTTGGAAAAGGATAAAATACTAGTTACCAGCATGGTATCCTTTTTCCACAATGTTTTCTATAGCCCTTCCCACAGGGTCATGAAAAGGTGGGATTGTTTGGCGAAAGGTTTGATATTTGAATTTTTTTCAGGGTTACTGAAATAAGTATTTACTTTCAAAATCAGACCCTATGATATGCATTGTTTGAGCATGTCATATTCTTCGAAGATTCTACCTGTCTGCTTTGATGCATCACCCATCTCACATAAAGGGGAAAAGTAGGGCTTATACCGAAGCTATTACCCAAGCCTGTATGGGCTGTTTTAATAAATGGCCATTGCATAGGTTACATGGTAGCTGATCATAGCTGAATGAATCTCACCAGGTAGCGTTTCATTGAGGAAATGTTTATTTTATTTTAAAATTCAAAATAGCGGTTGTCGTTTTGAAAAGTAGTCTATTTCTGTACCCAGAATGCCCAAATCAGATAGATGTGTATTTGAAGAATGCCATCTAGCGGAAGATAATGCGTGATCCGTGCTTCTAGATCTGTCTACAGAAGGGCACTGAGTAGTGTGTAGTAGCCTGAGGATTAACTCTTTGCCAAACAACAATATTTAACCCTTTACCACATAATCCCAACTTTTAACGACCCCAACAGAGAAGCCATTTGAAAACATAGTGGGAAAAGAAGAAAATGCTGGTAACCAGCATTTTCTCCTTTTCCCGCAATGTTTTCTGTACCCTACCAAAGACAGAAATCATCATTTTAGCAATAGATAATTTATTGTCTGCAATTGCCTTCAATTTTGTTGTTTGGTAAAGAGTTAAGGCTTGTTCAAATTGAAAGCGTTCGCAGACGACAAACTAAAATGTGGTCCAAATGATAGCAGTTGTTCATGAAAGGCCTGAGAACCCTGTGGGACCAGGAGAAAATGCTAGTTACTAGCAATTTTCTTTACCCACAATGTTTTAAAAAGCTGTTTTCCTCAGGGTCTTTAAAACTGTGGTGAAGGGTTAGTTATGAGATTTCTATGCTAAAACTTACTGTTATTTCTCTGCAGGGAATGGAACGTTGATTGGAGCCTCGGCTAATGTGGTGGCTGCTGGGATAGCTGAGCAGCATGGTTATGGATTCTCATTTACAGATTTCTTCAGGTAAGTTCAGAAATTATATGCTGGTACTCATTACTGAACAAATATGACTCTTTATGCATCTGCTTTTAACAGCTTTGGAAAGCATCACGGAAAGAAAGTCAATTACTTGTGACATTTTTCTTTCCTTTAAATTTTTGTCCTTTGTTTATGTTACCCCGTAACAATGTTTTTTTTTTTTGGGGGGGGGGGGGGTAGAAAGAGAAACAGTAAATAAGTCCGACTGTTTATCTTAAGTGTTTTTAGTTTGAAATTGTTTTACCTCTTAAACTTTTAAGTGACCGCATTTTAAACATACTACTAAGACTGCACTGGTTCCAGTAGAAATAAGGTAGGTATTAACTCTTAACCGCACAATGCCGACTTTTAACGACCCTGGAAAAGAAGCCTTTTGAAAACATTGTGGGAAAAGGAGAAAATGCTGGTAACCAGCATTTTCTCCTTTTCCCACAATGTTTTCTACCTTATCATAGAAAAATTGCTTCATTTATGTTACAATGAAATTGTCGTCTGCAAATCCTTTCAAATTGGACAAGGCTAAAATTTCATTGTCTTGTAAAGGGTTAAAAGGTTTTATCAAGCTAGGAAGAAGTCATTTATGTTTATGAAATGGACTAAATATTTCCGATATGGAAACTCATATGAAATTTTTGAATGGCAAGAATGTGACTATGTTAACAGTGTTTCTTCACTTGAGTCGATAACTTTTAAACAATGGTTTTCATGTGGGCCTTATCCCTCTTGTGTCAGAATTTTTTTTTTTTTTTTAAAAATTGGGGGATTTCGGACATCCTGCATCCTTGACACTGTTACAGAATAGTGTAATTTACAATTTTCTTTTTAGGGTTGGTTTTCCAATGATGCTAGTGACTACATTTGTATCAACAATCTATCTGCTGATATGCCATGTGGCTGGGTCTTGGGGTAATGATTTGTAGCTTTGTGACAAACTTTATCTACTGGGAAAGGAAGTATTTTTCACGGCCAAAACCTTTTACCTCAAGTGCAATCTTTTACACTCTTCTAATGGACAGATATCTGCAGAAAATGATAGGGTAAAGAAGAACAGGCAAAAGAAACATGAGAGTCAAGCCAGGCCAGAAAACAGAATGACAAAATGAGATATTGCTTGCCTGTTATTCTTTACCAGGGGACAAAATGTATAACTTTATAACCAGCATTTTTCAGTTTCCCACACTGTTTTCTAACCTATCATAGAGAAATTGTCATCTGTAAATACTTTTAATTTGGGTGAAGTCTAGATTTTTGCCATGTGGTAAAGAGTTGATGAGCAATGTCTTCATTTACCATGATATTTTCCATAGACATATTGACCAATACGTTCAAATGTTTGTACTGAAAGAAGACTATGATGTGAAAATGATTTTAACCAATAGGAACGCAGTTTCATTTATATGTGCAACTATTTTTACCTATGATTTGTTTACAAGTGGGTGGGGTTGCTAAACCTTAATATTTCCATACTCAAGCATTTGATTACTAATTAGTGATTGCAGGAAGATTTACACATACTGTACTGATATTTATTGTCATCCTGTCATTTGCAACCTGATAGACATATGAACAAAGTGCCATTTATCCCTTTTTTTTTTACATACAGCAAAATTTGGTCTCATAAGATGCACTTGAGCTAGGCCTTATATAAGTTTCCGCCTGTCAAAGTGATTTTTACAATGCATTTTTTGTAACTCTTCTAATACTCATAAAATCAGTCAACCTGTAAAAGCAAAAAAGAATCTGTGATCTGTAAACATACAAGGAAAGGTTCTAGAAATATCTTGAATAAAACAATGTTCTTGAGTGGTTGTCTCTCGAATCTCCCTTTTGCATCTATAGAATGGTTGTAATACTTTCCAATAGCAGACACAAGCCCTAATTAGAACCTGGTAGGAAGGCAACTATCATTAAATAGAAGAACCTGAAAATGTCAATTCTGAAATATCAATAATTTCCCAAACTTAATTGTTCTTTGAAACAATCTTATGTTTTAATGAGCCTGAGGTAAAAGGGCTCTTGAAAACATTGAGGGAAAAGGAAAAAATGCTGTTAATGCTGTTCTCTTTCTTTCAAAGACAGACTCCATCATTTACGGCACATTTAATTTGTAGTTTGGAAATGCTTTCCATTTGGATGAGTCTGAAATTTTGTCTTTTGGTAAACAGTTAATCAGTGCTTGGTTTTGAACATTTGTGATAAGATTTTTGGAACCACCATTATATTTACTTTTCTTTGGTTATTGTCCACTGCTATAAACAAGAGCACTTGAAAGGGATGCCAAGGCTTAGCTGAGATTGCTTGATTTTCAGAGAAAATTCTAAATCAAAAAAGGGGCAAAACTGGAAAATTCTAAGCTGAAAAAGGGGCATAAATGTATCAAAAATACTTTCATGGTTACCTGCCCTTGTTATATAGGTTCCCCTTTTAATGGTTAAGTGTTCAAGTTTGAAGTAAATATCTTCAGTAATAATAGGTGTTATTTAATGTCAAATTTTTTGCACCATGATGACACAAAGGATGTCGCCAGGGTTATGACAATACCTGAACGTTTTCTCCAAAAACAACCGAGCTAATAAACCTTATAACAAAGAAAAGGAATCATTTTCATCCATCCATCCTCTGTGACTCTGGTGCACATCATTTAGCTTTCTAAAATCATTTCCCCTGGGAAATCTCATACTATCTTCATACTCATAAATTTTAAATGAGGCAATCCAATTTGTGATCTCAATAATTCCATGAGAAACTTTAGCAAATCCAACAAACAACATTGTCAACACATACCACCATTGTCATTCTATTTTTATTACTGTGCCAATATCCAATCAAAATGTTCGTTACACTTCTAGCTTGGTAAAACTTCAATACATGAGTTGTTTTAACTCTTTACCAGACAACAAATTTTTAGCCTTATCCAAATTGAAAGCATTTGCAGACGACAATTTCAGTGTGGCTCAAATGGTGCAATTTTTCTTCGGTAGGGTAGAAAATATTGTGGGAAAAGGAGAAAATGCTGGTTACCAGCATTTTCTCCTTTTCCCACAATGTTTTCAAAAGGCTTCTTTTCCAGGGTCGTTAAAAGGGTTGATATAATAAAAGAAAACAAATGTATCAACAATTTGATTGGCTAATTAGGTAGTTCTTACAGTTTAGATTAGAAGGCATTTCACAAGTTGATTGATTGCACTGCATTAGCTTTTTCGGTGAAAAATCTTACTCATAAAAGAGCATATCTGTGTCAGAAATACTTCAGGCTCTTATTGAATGAGTCCCCCTTTTGAAAGTTAACACATAGTCTATGTCTGAAGTAAATATTTTCATCAATAACAGAGACATGAGCAAATGTAGGTGATGAATCAAGTTCAATGTAGTATGTTGCATCTGAGTTACCTATAATACCTTTTGCCTTCACTCTTAAGTTTTTCTCAAAAGATTCCACCCAAGGAAAGATGGCTTTTAAAAACATGGTGGGAAAAGGAGAAAATAGTGGTAACCAGCATTTTTTTTTTCACCATGTTTTCTACCCTCTAAAAAACAAACGATATTATTTTAGTCACATTTATCATTTGCATAGATGCTTCAGTTGTGATGAGTTAGTAACTTTTTTATTGTTAGAAAGTTTAATACACTAATAGATATGAGAATATAATGGCAAAAGTATAAATTATCATGAGTAATCCCTTACTTTGCCACAATGTTTTCAAATGTTGTCTGCTACAAGATGTCCAAAGTGGTTGGGGTAATGACTTAAAGATATTTATTTGTTTGCCATGATGTATTTCTCAATCAATAAAGTAATACTCATACAATCTTATTTCTTTTTATTGAATTTCTTACTTTTCAATGTATTGTAGAAATTTCTTTGTTGCAGCCTATTTGTTTCACTGCAAAAGTTAAAAATTCCAAAGTTAAATCATCAGCTTTTAAATTAACACCTTAAGCAATGATAGCAGTTTTCGTTCACAGAGGACATACATGCAGACAAGGGCATACTATGTTACTCCTTTCCCCTCCTTTGAAAATGTTGGAGGTATCAAAATCTATTTAAACAGTTAACATAATGTTACAAATTTCTCCTTAACTAAAGATGACAACTTTAACCCTTTACCAAACAATCCCTGGTTTTTACGACCCTGAGATAGAAGCCTTTTGAAAACATTGTGGGAAAAGGAGGAAATGCTGGTAACTAGCATTTTCTCCTTTTCCCACCATGTTTTCTACCCTACTGGAAACAAATTTCAATTTCTGAGTTACGTTTATTTTGTCGTCTGCAAGTGCTTTCAATTTGGACCTGTCTAAAATTTTGTTGTCTGGTAAAGAGTTAACCCTTTAAAACACAATCCCTGTGGAAAAAGACTTGAAAATATTGCGGGAAAAGAAGAAAATGCTAGTAACTAGCATTTTCTTCTGTTCCCACAATGTTTTATGCCCTCAAAAGGTGATTTCTATTCCTGAGTCACAATTACTTTTTCCTCTGTGTATCATTCATTTCACCCTTTAGCAAGCAATGTTATATTTTAACCACCATGACAGGAAAAGATTTGTATACATTGTTTGAAAAAAGAACATGCTTGTAGAGAGCATTTTTTCCTATTTCTACAATGTTTTTTTTTTTTTTCATTCTTTGAAAGACAAATTCCATCATTTGGGTTACATTTGATTTGTCAACTGCAAATACTTTCAGTTTGAACCAGTCTACACTTTGTTACCTGATATAGAGTTTATTTCATCAGCTTGTGGTTAATATGGGGAAATATTTGCCGAAAAAGGGAAAAGTATGCGAAAATAACGAGTGCCGTAAGGCATGAGTTAATTTTGCGGACCTTTCTCTTTTGAGGCAAATATTTCCCCATATTAACCACAAGCTGATGAAATAAATTATATATTTCCTCTGATTATTTTGTCAACGAATGCCACTTTTAAAACTTAAAAAAACTTAAAAAAAGTAGTTCCAGATTTTCGGCAGGAGGAAAATATTTACTGTGACGGGGAAATAATTCCCCCCAGCTTAAATTACGACATTTCTTTACCCATAACATTTCTAAAAATAGACACAAAAAAGTGTACGAGCCTTGGTCTATGAAAAGGGGGCTCAAGGCATCTGCAAAAACTATAGACCCGTGTCAGCCTGTGCAGGCTGACATGGGTCAATACTTTCCGCTATTGGTCAATTTTCTGCATTGCAAAAGACCATTCTACCTTATGATTCAGTCGCTTGTCAGCCAAAATTGATTTCATGGATCCATAATTATTTGATGATTTGCGTGGTCTAATGCATCACCGAGATTTTGCGAGGGCATGGCCCGATCATATTGATCTTTCCCATTTCACATAAATGTTTTACAGTGTTATCTGCCAGAACTTTTAGGAGGAAATGGCTGAAGAGCATTTTTATCACTGGTCACTATCAGTCGTCATCACCGCCCCGTTTTCTTACATTCCTAGCACCATCTCCCAGTTTTCTTTTCTTAAATGCCACAGGTCCACTTTTATTAGATCCTAAAGATGTGATTCTCTTTTCTTTAAATTTCACTTTAGTCTCTTCAGGCACTGGAATCTGTATAACTTCTTGTGCTTCAACTGTCTTTGGTAGCTGTAAATCTACAAACTCTGGTTCCCTGCAGAAGGTAAATATTGTCAAATACTGTATAAATTTAGATATATTCACGTGTCGAAAACTTTCGGAATTACCGATTACAGACATGTTGCATATGGCAATGTTTGCAAATTCAAGACATTCGTTATTTGTTGATACACCTGTGGTATTATATGCAAACAGAAAAGTTTGCGAATTGTTCAAAATCGCAAAAAATTCCACGTCGCAAAAATTTCCTCTTATACAGTACATGTAACATGTACACAGTATGTGCAATAAACCCTTTAACCCTTTACTAAACAATACCAAATTTTAACAACCTTGAGAAAGAAGACTATTAAAAACATTGTGGGAAAAGGAGAAAAGGCTGGTAACCAGCATTTTCTCCTTTTTCCTACAATGTTTTCTACCCTATCAAAGAAAACATTGCACCCAAACAGGCCACATTGAAATTGTTGTCTGCAAATGCTTTCAATTTGGACAAGGCTAAAATTTTATCATGTGGTAAAGGGTTAACTGGTTACCACACAATAAAAATTTAGACCTGTCCAAACTGAAAGCGTTTGCGGATGACAATTTAACTTTTGCTCGAATAATGGAATTTGTATTTGATGTGGTAGAAAATATTGTGGAGAAAGGAGAAAATGCTGGTACCAAATTTTAACAACCTTGAGAAAGAAGACTATTAAAAACATTGTGGGAAAAGGAGAAAAGGCTGGTAACCAGCATTTTCTCCTTTTCCCACAATGTTTACAGTAGGCTTTTTTATCAGAGTCATTAAAACTCGGAATTGTGAAGTAAAGGGTTAAGCTATTATGAAGGAATTCTTGGGAATGAGGAATTTATTGCTTATTCTATGCAAAACCTTATACCAAATACTCTCAAGTTTTAACAAACCCTAAGCAAGATGGCTTTTGGTAACTTGCATGTTTTCTCTTTTCCACATTGTTTTCTACCATACCATAGAAAAATCACGAGATTTGATCCGTATAAATTTCTTGTCTGCAAATGCTCTTAATTTGGACAAATCTAGAATTTCCACATTTTGTAAAATGTTAATAATGATTATTACAGTGTAAAGTTACACATGTTACAATCACCTCATATCACAAAATTTAACATGGCATCAAACCCAATGTAACTCATTGGCTGGTGAAACAAATTTGCAGCAAATGACTGAACACATCCCATAAAGCATGGATAATGGGGGAAAATATAATTTATTCCATGAAGCAAAGCTAAAGGACAAAAACCTTGTAACAAGCAATTCACCTTGTGCCAAAATGTTTTCAAATTGGTTAGCTACAAGACAAGACAAGTAATTGTATAGGAGGTAGTGATAATACATGTATTTAACGGAAAAATCCTGCCAGAATTTTTTCTTCCCCTTTAAACTGACTACAACAGCTTTTAAGTCTTTGTCAAACAAACCTGACTTTAACAACCTCCAGTGAATAAGCTTTTAAAAATAGTGTGGGAAAAGGAGAAAATGTTGATAATCAGAGAAGCATTTATGTGCAATGAAAAGTGTCATCTGAATAATTCTTGAAGTTGCATGAAAAGTTGTGTTGGCATAGAAAAAGTTTTAAAACTTACTCTTTTTGCACCCGAGCCCAAGTGCCATACACTCCTCTGGCATTTCTGTCCTGTTGGGCAACTTCTTCCTCCTCTTCAGAGCTACTTTCAGACGGTGAGGGTGGGGATGGAGGGGAATCTGGTGCCGTCTCCCCAGGGAGAGGAATCTCGTCTACACCAGGAGGCAATGGGATGTCACAAACTTCCTCTTCTTTCTTAACTTCCTCCTTAAAAGTACATGTATTCCAAACGCATAAATCTATTACTGGTAATTCTTGGAGCGCATTTCATAGCTTTAGTTGCCTTTGCAGCCATTGTAGATCAAAATCAGACTGCACAAAACGTGCAGTCTCATCTTTGATCTACAATGTCCGCTTTGCTGAAATACTAGACAGACAAAGGCCACAATAAAAATTATGTAATTCTTGTTTCTAGACTGAGAATGTCCTCAGGGTAAAATTGGTGCTCTAATGATTATAAATGGGAACTTGAGTTTAATTAAGTATCCTCTTTCGATAAGCTTAATGGCAGACAAATAAAATGAAATTACAGGCAAACTCAGAAACATTACTGCGAACAAGTCTTTTCTCCTTTTTCCACAATTTTTTCTAACCTGTCAAGGACAAATCCAACCATTTGAGGCACGCAGAATTTGTCCTCTGTAAATACTTTCAATTTGGACAAGTCTAAAATTTTGTCATCTAGGGTGGACAAAGACGGCTTCTGAAAACATTGTGGAAAAAGGAGAAAATGCTGCTAACCAGCATTTTCTCCTTTTCCCACAATGTTTTCTACCCTATCAAAGATAGAAATCATCATTTGAGCCACGTTTGAACTGTCATCCACAAATGCTTTGAATTTGGACTAGTCCAAAATTTGTCATTTGGTAAACAGTTTAAGTACATGTATACTTGTTTTCAGCCAGCTTTTAATCCATTTCATCTTTATTTTATCAAACTATAATCAATCTTGTATCTTCATGCCAAATGTTGCCCCTGATGGTTGCAAGGTTGCATAGATTATGACAAAGAAAATGCATTTCATTTTCTTAAGGCCATCGAAGAAATCACTATTGTAACATTTCCTTTTTATGTCAAAGGTTTCCGATATATGTATTTATCCCTTACACCATATACATTCATATCAGTAATTTGTCTATGTTTACACAGCTGACTAAATTGTGAACCATTCTAGTCTTTCATATTTTAACAGCGGTTTTTTTTTTTTCCCTCTCCTGGTGAAAAGATGTACATGTATATTTAACTCTTTACTACACAATTCCAACTTTTAACAACCCTGAGGACAGAGGCTCTTGAAAACATTGTGGAAAAAAGAGAAAATGCTGGTAACCAGCATTTTCTCCTTTTCTGACAATGCTTTCTACCCTTCCCAAAAATTTCTATTTTTAAGTCACATCTATAATGTTGTCTGCAAGTGCTTTCATTTTGGACAAGTCTAAAATTTTGCCATTGGGTAAAGAGTTCAGCAAATTTACAAAGAGACTGTGTATATTTGTCTTCTCTGGGAACTCTGACAGTGAAGGGAAATAAACTGAAATGTATCTGCTCTGAGCGAGTACCTGTCTTAATCGGACAAACTCGTAGTTCTTTGGAGGGAAAGAATAAAACTAACAGTTTTTGGTCCTCACCTTGTCTGTTTCTGTACCATTTTCCTCAGTGGGAGGAGCCAAACCTTGTTCAGCCAATGAGACATACTTTTCTGGTGCCACCCACACAGATTCTGCAACAGTACATAGGAAAATATCGAGAATTTTAAGACGCATCAACAGGCTGTTTTCTTTTTGGTTAAAGTTTATGATAATAAAAATCTTAAAATATTCAGTTACTGGTTATACTGAAAAACAAATTACATGTAGAGTCTTAACTCGTTAACCATTAATAAATATTTAGTCAAATCCAAATTGAAAGCATGTACAGAGTCAGACGATAAATTTAACAGGACACAATTAACAAAAAATTTTCTAAGTTCAAGGGGAGATTACCCTTGAATCAAAGGGAGTAGATGATTGAAAACTGCGTCTTGCACAACTTCAGTATACGATCAATGTATCAACAAACTTTCAATACAATAGCAGCAAAACTGTAGGAGGAGTTCGCGACACAAAATTACAACTATTTTGTAAACAAGACGGACACACGGACGGACAGGCAGACAGGCTGATTCCAGTATACCCCCGAAAACATTCGTTTTGCAGGGGTATAGAAAGCAGGATTTTTTCAACAGGGGTAGAAAATATTTTCAAAAGCTTTTTCTGTCAGGGTCATTAAAAGTCTGGATTGTGTGGTAAAAGGTAAACTCTTAACCAAACAGTCCAGTTTTGTAATGACCCTGAGAAGAGGGGTCACTGCTTTTAACCCTGTGCCACACAATCCCAAGTTCAAACGACCTTGAGAAAGAAATCTTTTAAAAACATGTGGAAGTAGGAGAAAATGTTGGTAATCACAATATTGGTTACCCTTCTGAAGATAAATTTCAATTTTTGAGTCGCATTTATTTTGTCGTCTGCATTATGCTTTCAAAAATATGCCGTTTGGTAAAGAGTTAACCCTTTACCAGACGACAAAATTTTAGCCTTGTCCAAATAGAAAGCATTTGCAGACAACAATTTCAGTGTGGCTGAAATGGTGCAATTTTTCTTTGATAGGGTAGAAAACATGGTGGGGAAAGGAGAAAATGCTGGTTACCAGCATTTTCTCCTTTTCCCACAATGTTTTCCAAAGGGTCGTTCTTTCCTAGGGTTAGGGTTAAGCAGGATTTTCTCACAATGTTCTCTAACCTTTCAAAATGTTTTGTCATTAATGCCATATTTAATTTGTCCTCTGCAAAAGCTTTCAATATGGCTTGCAACACAAAAAAAAGGGCATTTGGAAATCTGTGTGAAGTGTCGTAGATCAGGCCGCGCAGGCTAATCCAAGACGGCACTTTACGACTACCGGTACATTAGATTTTGTTCTTCAGTAGACTTGGGCAGAGCAGAAAATTACATAAAACCGGAGAGTATCGTTTTGGATTAGCCTGCGCCAACTGCCCAGGCTGATCCAAGACGACATTTTACGCAAATGTCAGAATGCACCTTTTTGCGTGTTCCAGGCCATATGGACAAGTCTAACATTTTGTTGTCTGAGTAAGAATTCTAGGTTTACTTCTTTTCAGAACTTTTATGTCTTAACCCTTTCCCCAAATGGCAAATTTTAGATTCTTCCAAATTCAAAACATGTGCAAACAGCAATTTTAAAACTGGTACTACTAAGCTTAAATTTTCTGACAGGGTAGAAAACATTGTGGAATAAAGAGACAAGATGGCCCTAGATTGCTCACCTGAATTTTTGAGAGGACCATAACCAACTTTTTTTAAAGTATTGAAATTTTGGAAACAAAATCAGTATTTTGCCAATAAAAAGGTCACCTGTAAAAATCATTTCAAAAAGATGTCACCAACCCTACAATCATCACCACAGCCATGTTTGTGACGAATCAGAATTCTGCAAATAAATTTTAGGATAGGTCACCCAAAGACCTTATCTTGAACAAGAGCACATGCCCGATAGTGGCTGAAAATATTAAGTTGAACAAGAGCACCTCATTAGAGTGCCAATGATTGGCTGTTGGAACCTTGCTGGATAGTAAAATAAAATTCCAAATTGCAAAAGGGGCATAATTTGGACAAAACAATTTTGGAGTTAACTGCCCTTGTTGTATGGGTTGCTTTTTACTAGTGAACAATTATTCCGAGTTTTAAGTACATGTGTTGAGTGGAAGCCGAGATATAACAAAATGTCAAAGTTTTTGCACAACAACAACAACGCAGATGACGCCAACAGGGCTATGTCAATACCTTGATGTTTTCTTTGAAAACAGCTAAGCTAAATAAGGGGTATAATATAAGGATCATTTCTGTGAAATAACTTCAAAATCTGAATAGTGGTTTCAGAGAAGACAAAATTTTTAAGAATTTCATGTCTTCAGAGAGCAAATAGCTTCCACCCACCACAGCCATGTTTCTTGACAGATCAAAATTTCGCGAATAAATTTTAAAAAGGGGCACCTAAGGAACACTTCTGTGAAATTATTTCAAAATCTGACAAGTGGTTTAGGAGAAGAAGAATTTCAAAGAATTTCTTTAAGTCCATACAGTGCAAAGATGCCCATCCCCACCCAGGCCATGTTTTTCGACGGATCAAAATTACACAAACAAACTTTAAGAAGGGTTACCCAAGGAACATATCCGTGAAATTATTTCAAAATCTGACCAGTGGTTTCAGAGAATTGTTGACACCGCTGGACACCAAGAGCCCCCCCTCCCCTCAACTACGGCCATGTTTTTTAACGGATCAAAATTTCACGAACAATTTTTAAAAAGGGTCACCCAAGGAACATATCTGTGAAATTATTTCAAAATCTGACCAGCGGTTTCAGAGGAGAAGATTTTCAAAGAATTTCTCGGAAAATTCCATTTGGTTGCCATGGCAACCAGAGTTTTTGATGAAATCAAATTCTGTGAACAATTTTTAAAGAGGACCTCCCAAGGAACATTCCAGTCAAGTTTGGTCCAAATCAGCCAAGCGGTGTAGGAGGAGAAGATGTTTAAAGAACTGTTGACACCACTGGACGGCCATGTTTTTCGATGGATCAAAATTTCGCGAACACTTTTTGAAAAGGGTCACTCAAGGAACATACCTGTGAAATCATTTCAAAATCTGACCACCAGTTTCAGAGGAGAAGATTTTTATAGAATTGTTGACACCGCTGGACGCCAAGACCCCCCCCCCTTCTACAACGGCCTTGTTTTTCGACAAATCAAAATTTCGTGAACAATTTTTGAAAAGGGTCACCCAAGGAACATATCTGTGAAATTATTTCAAAATCTGACCAGCGGTTTCATCAGAGAAGATTTTTAAAGAATTTCTTGGAAAATTCCATTTGGTTGCCATGGCAACCAGAGTTTTTGATGAAATCAAATTCTGTGAACAGTTTTTAAAGAGGACCTCCCAAGGAACATTCCAGCCAAGTTTGGTCCTAATCGGCCAAGCAGTGTAGGAGAAGATGTTTAAAGAATTGTTGACACCGCTGGACGCCAAGAGCCCCCCCCCCTCCACCACAGCCATGTTTTTTGACGGATCAGAATTTCGCAAGCAATTTCTGAAAAGGGTCACGCAAGGAATATATCTGTGAAATTATTTCAAAATCTGACCAGCGGTTTCAGAGAAGAAGATTTTTTAAAGAATTTCTTGGTTAATTCCATTTGGTTGCCATGGCAACCAGAGTTTTTGATGAAATCAAATTCTGTGAACATCTTTTAAAGAGGACCTCCCAAGGAACATTCCAGCCAAGTTTGGTCCAAATCAGCCAAGCGGTGTAGGAGGAGAAGATGTTTAAAGAATTGTTGACACCGCTGGACGCCAAGAGCCCCCCCCTCCACCATGGCCATGTTTTTCGACGGATCAAAATTTCGCGAACAGTTTTTGAAGAGGGTCACCCAAGGAACATTTCTGTGAAATTATTTCAAAATCTGACCACCAGTTTCAGAGGAGAAGATTTTTATAGAATTGTTGACCCCGCTGGACAACAAGAGCCCCTCCCTTCTACAACCGCCATGTTTTTCGACGAATCAAAATTTCGTGAACAATTTTTGAAAAGGGTCACCCAAGGAACATATCTTTGAAATTATTTCAAAATCTGACCAGCGGTTTTATCAGAGAAGATTTTTAAAGAATTTTCTTGGAAAATTCCATCTGGTTGCCATGGCAACCAGAGTTTTAGATGAAATCAAATTTCATGAACAATTTTTAAAGAGGAACTCCCAAGAAACATTCCAGCCAAGTGTGGTCCAAATCAGCCAAGCGGTGTAGGAGGAGAAGATGTTTAAAGAATTGTTGACACCCCTGGACGCCAAGAGCCCCCCCCTTCACCACTGCCATGTTTTTCAACGGATCAAAATTTCGCGAACACTTTTTGAAAAAGGTCACTCAAGGAACATATCTGTGAAATTATTTCAAAATCTGACCAGCACTTTCAGAGGAGAAGATTTTTATAGAATTGTTGACACCGCTGGACGCCAAGAGCCCCCCCCCCCTTCCACCACGGCCATGTTTTTCGACGGATCAAAATTTTGCAAATAATTTTTTTGAAGAGGGTCAGCCAAAGAACATATCTGTGAAATTATTTCAAAATCTGGCCAGCGGTTTCAGAGGAGAAGATTTTTATAGAATTGTTGACACCGCTGGACGCCAAGAGCCCCCCCCCCCCCCAACAACGGCCATGTTTTTCGACGGATCAGAATTTTGCAAACAATTTCTGAAAAGGGTCACCCAAGGAACATATCTGTGAAATTATTTCAAAATCTGACCAGCGGTTTCAGAGAAGAATATTTTTAAAGAATTTCTTGGTTAATTCCATTTGGTTGCCATGGCAACCAGAGTTTTTGATGAAATCTAATTCTGTGAACAACTTTTAAAGAGGACCTCCCAAGGAACATTCCAGACAAGTTTGGTCCAAATCAGCCAAACGGTGTAGGAGGACAAGATGTTTAAAGAATTGTTGACACTGCTGGACGCCAAGAGCCCCCCCCCCCTCCACCATGGCCATGTTTTTCGACGGATCAAAATTTCGCGAACAATTTTTGAAGAGGATCACCCAAGGAACATTTCTGTGAAATTATTTCAAAATCTGACCGCCGGTTTCAGAGGAGAAGATTTTTATAGAATTGTTGACACCGCTGGACGCCAAGAGCCCCCCCCCCCCCTCTACAACCGCCATGTTTTTCGACGAATCAAAATTTCGTGAAAAATTTTTGAAAAGGGTCACCCAAGGAACATATCTGTGAAATTATTTCAAAATCTGACCACCAGTTTCAGAGGAGAAGATTTTTATAGAATTGTTGACACCGCTGGACGCCAAGAGCCCCTCCCTTCTACAACCGCCATGTTTTTCGACGAATCAAAATTTCGTGAACAATTTTTGAAAAGGGTCACCCAAGGAACATATCTTTGAAATTATTTCAAAATCTGACCAGCAGTTTTATCAGAGAAGATTTTTAAAGAATTTCTTGGAAAATTCCATCTGGTTGCCATGGCAACCAGAGTTTTAGATGAAATCAAATTTCATGAACAATTTTTAAAGAGGAACTCCCAAGAAACATTCCAGCCAAGTGTGGTCCAAATCAGCCAAGCGGTGAAGGAGGAGAAGATGTTTAAAGAATTGTTGACACCCCTGGCCGCCAAGAGCCCCCCCCTTCACCACTGCCATGTTTTTCAACGGATCAAAATTTCGCGAACACTTTTTGAAAAAGGTCACTCAAGGAACATATCTGTGAAATTATTTCAAAATCTGACCAGCACTTTCAGAGGAGAAGATTTTTATAGAATTGTTGACACCGATGGACGCCAAGAGCCCCCCCCCCCTCAACAACGGCCATGTTTTTCGACGGATCAGAATTTCGCAAACAATTTCTGAAAAGGGTCACCCAAGGAACATATCTGTGAAATTATTTCAAAATCTGACCAGCGGTTTCAGAGAAGAATATTTTTAAAGAATTTCTTGGTTAATTCCATTTGGTTGCCATGGCAACCAGAGTTTTTGATGAAATCAAATTCTGTGAACAACTTTTAAAGAGGACCTCCCAAGGAACATTCCAGACAAGTTTGGTCCAAATCAGCCAAACGGTGTAGGAGGAGAAGATGTTTAAAGAATTGTTGACACTGCTGGACGCCAAGAGCCCCCCCCCTCCACCATGGCCATGTTTTTCGACGGATCAAAATTTCGCGAACAATTTTTGAAGAGGATCACCCAAGGAACATTTCTGTGAAATTATTTCAAAATCTGACCGCCAGTTTCAGAGGAGGAGATTTTTATAGAATTGTTGACACCGCTGGACGCCAAGAGCCCCCCCCCCCCCCCTTCTACAACCGCCATGTTTTTCGACGAATCAAAATTTCGTGAACAATTTTTGAAAAGGGTCACCCAAGGAACATATCTGTGAAATTATTTCAAAATCTGACCAGCGGTTTCATCAGAGAAGATTTTTAAAGAATTTCTTGGAAAATTCCATTTGGTTGCCATGGCAACCAGAGTTTTAGATGAAATCAAATTTCATGAACAATTTTTAAAGAGGATCTCCCAAGAAACATTCCAGCCAAGTGTGGTCCAAATCAGCCAAGCGGTGTAGGAGGAGAAGATGTTTAAAGAATTGTTGACACCGCTGGACGCCAAGAGCCCCCCCCCTCCACCACGGCCATGTTTTTCGATGGATCAAAATTTCGCGAACACTTTTTGAAAAGGGTCACTCAAGGAACATATCTGTGAAATTATTTCAAAATCTGACCAGCGCTTTCAGAGGAGAAGATTTTTATAGAATTGTTGACACCGCTGGACGCCAAGAGCCCCCCCCCATGGCCATGTTTTTCGACGGATCAAAATTTCGCGAACAAATTTTGAAGAGGGTCACCAAAGGAACATATCTGTGAAATTATTTCAAAATCTGACCGCCAGTTTCAGAGGAGGAGATTTTTATAGAATTGTTGACACCGCTGGACGCCAAGAGCCCCCCCCCCTTCTACAACCGCCATGTTTTTCGACGAATCAAAATTTCGTGAACAATTTTTGAAAAGGGTCACCCAAGGAACATATCTGTGAAATTATTTCAAAATCTGACCAGCGGTTTCATCAGAGAAGATTTTTAAAGAATTTCTTGGAAAATTCCATTTGGTTGCCATGGCAACCAGAGTTTTAGATGAAATCAAATTTCATGAACAATTTTTAAAGAGGAACTCCCAAGAAACATTCCAGCCAAGTGTGGTCCAAATCAGCCAAGCGGTGTAGGAGGAGAAGATGTTTAAAGAATTGTTGACACCCCTGGACGCCAAGAGCCCCCCCCTTCACCACTGCCATGTTTTTCAACGGATCAAAATTTCGCGAACACTTTTTGAAAAAGGTCACTCAAGGAACATATCTGTGAAATTATTTCAAAATCTGACCAGCACTTTCAGAGGAGAAGATTTTTATAGAATTGTTGACACCGCTGGACGCCAAGAGCCCCCCCCCCTTCCACCACGGCCATGTTTTTCGACGGATCAAAATTTTGCAAATAATTTTTTTGAAGAGGGTCAGCCAAAGAACATATCTGTGAAATTATTTCAAAATCTGACCAGCGGTTTCAGAGGAGAAGATTTTTATAGAATTGTTGACACCGCTGGACGCCAAGAGCCCCCCCCCTCAACAACGGCCATGTTTTTCGACGGATCAGAATTTCGCAAACAATTTCTGAAAAGGGTCACCCAAGGAACATATCTGTGAAATTATTTCAAAATCTGACCAGCGGTTTCAGAGAAGAATATTTTTAAAGAATTTCTTGGTTAATTCCATTTGGTTGCCATGGCAACCAGAGTTTTTGATGAAATCAAATTCTGTGAACAACTTTTAAAGAGGACCTCCCAAGGAACATTCCAGACAAGTTTGGTCCAAATCAGCCAAACGGTGTAGGAGGAGAAGATGTTTAAAGAATTGTTGACACTGCTGGACGCCAAGAGCCCCCCCCCCCCTCCACCATGGCCATGTTTTTCGACGGATCAAAATTTCGCGAACAATTTTTGAAGAGGATCACCCAAGGAACATTTCTGTGAAAGTATTTCAAAATCTGACCGCCAGTTTCAGAGGAGGAGATTTTTATAGAATTGTTGACACCGCTGGACGCCAAGAGCCCCCCCCCTTCTACAACCGCCATGTTTTTCGACGAATCAAAATTTCGTGAACAATTTTTGAAAAGGGTCACCCAAGGAACATATCTGTGAAATTATTTCAAAATCTGACCAGCGGTTTCATCAGAGAAGATTTTTAAAGAATTTCTTGGAAAATTCCATTTGGTTGCCATGGCAACCAGAGTTTTAGATGAAATCAAATTTCATGAACAATTTTTAAAGAGGATCTCCCAAGAAACATTCCAGCCAAGTGTGGTCCAAATCAGCCAAGCGGTGTAGGAGGAGAAGAAGTTTAAAGAATTGTTGACACCGCTGGACGCCAAGAGGCCCCCCCCTCCACCACGGCCATGTTTTTCGATGGATCAAAATTTCGCGAACACTTTTTGAAAAGGGTCACTCAAGGAACATATCTGTGAAATTATTTCAAAATCTGACCAGCGCTTTCAGAGGAGAAGATTTTTATAGAATTGTTGACACCGCTGGACGCCAAGAGCCCCCCCCCTTCTACAACCGCCATGTTTTTCGACGGATCAGAATTTCGCAAACAATTTCTGAAAAGGGTCACCCAAGGAACATATCTGTGAAATTATTTCAAAATCTGACCAGCGGTTTCATCAGAGAAGATTTTTAAAGAATTTCTTGGTTAATTCCATTTGGTTGCCATGGCAACCAGAGTTTTTGATGAAATCAAATTTCATGAAGAATTTTTAAAGAGAATCTCCCAAGAAACATTCCAGCCAAGTTTGGTCCAAATCAGCCAAGCGGTGTAGGAGGAGAAGATGTTTAAAGAATTGTTGACACCGCTGGACGCCAAGAGCCCCCCCCCCTCCACCACGGCCATGTTTTTCGACGGATAAAAATTTCGCGAACACTTTTTGAAAAGGGTCACCCAAGGAACATTTCTGTGAAATTATTTCAAAATCTGACCAGCGCTTTCAGAGGAGAAGATTTTTATAGAATTGTTGACACTGCTGGACGCCAAGAGGCCCCCCCCCCTTCACCACGGCCATGTTTTTCGACGGATCAGAATTTCGCAAACAATTTCTGAAAAGGGTCACCCAAGGAACATATCTGTGAAATTATTTCAAAATCTGACCAGCTGTTTCAGAGAAGATTTTTAAAGAATTTCTGGGTTAATTCCATTTTGTTGCCATGGCAACCAGAGTTTTTGATGAAATCAAATTCTGTGAACAACTTTTAAAGAGGACCTCCCAAGGAACATTCCAGTCAAGTTTGGTCCAAATCAGCCAAGCGGTGTAGGAGGAGAAGATGTTTAAAGAATTGTTGACACCGCTGGACGCCAAGAGGCCCCCCCCTCCACCATGGCCATGTTTTTTGACGGATCAAAATTTCGCGAACACTTTTTGAAAAGGGTCACCCAAGGAACATTTCTGTGAAATTATTTCAAAATCTGACCACCAGTTTCAGAGGAGAAGATTTTTATAGAATTGTTGACACCGCTGGACGCCAAGAGCCCCCCTCTCAACAACGGCCATGTTTTTCGACGGATCAGAATTTCGCAAACAATTTCTGAAAAGGGTCACCCAAGGAACATATCCGTGAAATTATTTCAAAATCTGACCAGCAGTTTCCGAGAAGAATATTTTTAAAGAATTTCTTGGTTAATTCCATTTGGTTGCCATGGCAACCAGAGTTTTTGATGAAATCAAATTCTGTGAACAAATTTTAAAGAGGACCTCCCAAGGAACATTCCAGCCAAGTTTGGTCCAAATCAGCCAAGCGGTGTAGGAGGAGAAGATGTTTAAAGAATTGTTGACACCGCTGGACGCCAAGAGGCCCCCCCCCCTCCACCATGGCCATGTTTTTCGACGGATCAAAATTTCGCGAACACTTTTTGAAAAGGGTCACTCAAGGAACATATCTGTGAAATTATTTCAAAATCTGACCAGCGCTTTCAGAGGAGAAGATTTTTATAGAATTGTTGACACCGCTGGACGCCAAGAGCCCCCCCCCCCTCCACGACGGCCATGTTTTTCGACGGATCAAAATTTCGCGAATAATTTTTTTGAAGAGGGTCAGCCAAAGAACATATCTGTGAAATTATTTCAAAATCTGACCAGCGGTTTCAGAGGAGAAGATTTTTACAGAATTGTTGACACCGCTGGACGCCAAGAGCCCCCCCTCAACAATGGCCATGTTTTTTGACGGATCAGAATTTCGCAAACAATTTCTGAAAAGGGTCACCCAAGGAACATATCTGTGAAATTATTTCAAAATCTGACCAGCGGTTTCAGAGAAGATTTTTAAAGAATTTCTTGGTTAATTCCATTTGGTTGCCATGGCAACCAGAGTTTTTGATGAAATCAAATTCTGTGAACAACTTTTAAAGAGGACCTCCCAAGGAACATTCCAGCCAAGTTTGGTCCAAATCAGCCAAGCGGTGTAGGAGGAGAAGATGTTTAAAGAATTGTTGACACCGCTGGACGCCAAGAGGCCCCCCCCTCCACCATGGCCATGTTTTTCGACGGATCAAAATTTCGCGAACACTTTTTGAAAAGGGTCACCCAAGGAACATTTCTGTGAAATTATTTCAAAATCTGACCACCAGTTTCAGGGGAGAAGATTTTTATAGAATTGTTGACACTGCTGGACGCCAAGAGCCCCCCCCTCAACAACGGCCATGTTTTTCGACGGATCAGAATTTCGCAAACAATTTCTGAAAAGGGTCACCCAAGGAACATATCTGTGAAATTATTTCAAAATCTGACCAGCTGTTTCAGAGAAGAAGATTTTTAAAGAATTTCTTGGTTAATTCCATTTTGTTGCCATGGCAACCAGAGTTTTTGATGAAATCAAATTCTGTGAACAACTTTTAAAGAGGACCTCCCAAGGAACATTCCAGCCAAGTTTGGTCCAAATCAGCCAAGCGGTGTAGGAGGAGAAGATGTTTAAAGAATTGTTGACACCGCTGGACGCCAAGAGGCCCCCCCCTCCACCATGGCCATGTTTTTCGACGGATCAAAATTTCGCGAACACTTTTTGAAAAGGGTCACCCAAGGAACATTTCTGTGAAATTATTTCAAAATCTGACCACCAGTTTCAGAGGAGAAGATTTTTATAGAATTGTTGACACCGCTGGACGCCTAGTTTTTCGACGGATCAAAATTTCGCAAACACATTTTGAAAAGGGTCACCGAAGGAACATATCTGTGAAATTATTTCAAAATCTGACCCCCGGTTTCAGAGGAGAAGATTTTTAAAGAATTTCTTGAAAAATTCCATTTGGTTGCCATGGCAACCAGAGTTTTTGATGAAATCAAATTCTGTGAACAATTTTTAAAGAGGACCTCCCAAGGAACATTCCAGCCAAGTTTGGTGCAAATCAGCCAAGCGGACACAGCGTGCCCCTAAAAGCTCCCCTTGAGCATGTTGTGCTCAGGTGAGCTAAAAATACTGGTTACCAGCATTTTCTCCTTTTCCCACAATGTTTTCAAAAGGCCTCTTTCTCAGGGTCGTTAAAATTCGTGATTGATCGGTATAGGGGTTAATATAGCATATCACAGCAATTACCAATCCAAACCTTTTACGAAACAAAATTTCAGACCTGTCCAAATCGAATGCATTTGCAGATGACAAATTTTGACACAGCTGCACCCGATTGTATAAACGTTGGTTAAACAAACCCAGGGTTAATCGGGTGCTGATGGATTTTGCCTCTGAAACTGAAGAAAACACTGACGGTTACCAGTATTTCTCCTTTTCCCACAATGCTTTCTAAAACTATCTTTTTCTACCTATCCCAGGACAAATACTATCATTTGAAAAAAAAAATTGAGTTGTTGTCTGTATATTCTTTCAATTTGGACAAGTCTAAAATTAATTTTGTTGTTTGGTAAAGTGTACAGGGTTAACCCTTTACCACATAATCCGGAGTTTTCACAAACCTGAGAAAGAATGCTTTAGAAAACATTGTGGGAAAAGGAGAAAATGCTGGTAACCAGCATTTTCTCCCTTTCTCACAATGTTTTCTATCCTTTAAAGACAATTTTTATGTTTTGAGTAGCATTTAATTTTTTGTCTGCTAATGCTTTCAATTTGGACAAGTCAAGATTTTGTCGTTTGGTAAAGGTTTAAATCTTTACAATACAATCCCGTGTTTTCACGACTCTGAGAAAGAAGCCTTTTGAAAACATTGTGGGAAAAGGAGAAAATACTGGTAACCAGCATTTTTCCCGTTTCCCACAATGTTTTCTACCCTTCCCCAAGCAAATATCAAGTTTTGAGTCACGTTAATTTTGTCGTCTGCAAATGCTTTCAATTTGAACAAGTCTAAGATTTTGTAGTTTGGTACAGAGTTAACACACCCACCTCCAGTTAGTGTATTCCAATAGTACGGATAGCCCATATCTGACATGGCTTCATACCACTCCCCTTCATCTGTCTTCTTCTCTTCTTTCTTTTCTTCTTTTTCCTCTGCCTCTTTCTCTGGTTCCTCCTCTTTGGGTGGGACATATCCAGGGGGAGGTAACTGTGGACCAACTATGAGAAGAAAACAATAGGAATATGAAAATAGCATAAGAACTTCTCTATATAACTGAAATGCAACCAGTTAACTGTTCCATTTTGTTTGAATAGGGTTTTATAATTATTTTCACCAATAGAGCTTTGAATAAACACATTTTCAGTTTAAAAATAGGACTCCAATAACTGCAGTTTAAAAGATGTTCATGTACATAATGTCTTGGTAGATTGGACAATGCAGGTCAAAGATCAGACTGCACATTTTGTGCTGCCTGATCTTGCATCTACACTGGCACCTTAAAGGCACTCTAGAGGCCATATCTTTTGTCTGAGACACATGAAATTTGGTCAGAATGTTTGTCTTGATAATATCTTGATTAAGTTTGAATCTGGATCAAGTTGGATCAAAAAGCAGGTCACTAAGTTTCATGTGTTCACCTCATCACAACCAGGATGTCTTCAACTTTACCAGTCCTATATGACTTCACTCAGGTGAGCACTTTAGGGCCAATGGCCCTCTTGTTTCAAAACAGTCAAGCTAAGAACAAATATGTTGGCGGTTGTGGGTTAAAACTAGAGGCGCTTAAGCGCCTGTATCGCTCCACAGGCCTGATATTTCTATAATGGCGAAAGGAAGTTTTTAACAATTATCATTCAATCCTGCATTTTAGCTCACTGAAGAAACAATTTGGTAGACAACCACCATAGGAACTTACCTGCAAAACAACAATGAAATCCAATGAATAGTTTTAGAGAAGAAATTTTTCAAAGATTTTACTTTATACCATAAAAGGAAAATGAGTCTCCCATAAAAGCCATGTTTTTTGACAGATCTTTTTTTTTTTAAGGAATTCTGTAAACCTGTATCTAAGGAACATTTCTGCAAAATAATAATGCTATCCAAATAGCGGTTTGGGAGGAGAAGATTTTTAAAGGTTTTTTACTTTGGTTGCCATGGCAACCAGAATTCTTCATGGAACACAATTATTTGAAGGAATTTGAAAGAGGACCACCAAAGGAACATTCCTGTGAAATTTGGTCAAAATCCAGTCAATAGTTTCTGAGGAGAAGTTTTTTAAAGAAAAAGTTTACGGACGCACGCACGGACGAACGAACGAACGGACGGACGGACGGACGCACGACGGACACAACGCCATGACAATAGCTCGCTGGCCTTCGGCCAGTGGAGCTAACTAGTGTTTGAAAGACTCAAAACTGTACAACTAATATCTACCCTCTGGTAACTTCACATTATACTGTCTGGCAAGGTCAGGGTCACCTTCTAAATCTTTCTTGAATGCCTCTAAGGCAGCCTGAAACGATAAACATATCAGCTGCACTCTGGCAAAAGGGATTTTATTGCAAGTTATGATATTATTATGGATCCTAAAAATCCACTTTGTCTAACAACTGATTGAACCTGGAGGTAGCGTGGTCCTATCATATGCAAGGAAATTTAACAATAGCAAAAACATTCGACCCTACACATGCTGACCTGGCTCGATACTTTTTGCTGATGCGTTTAAAACCCTTTTCACAGGGCATGGATCATTTTCAAAAGAATGCTAGTGTAATAAAAATGACATCAAGTACTCTTCCAACCCTTTGACAAACGATCCTGCAGTTTTCAGACATAGGAGGAAAAGAGGATTTGGAAGGAAGAGCACCTTCTTCATGGTCATTCAAACACTGGATAGTGTGATAAAGGGTCAAATCTTGAAGCCTTCCTATACCAATGATGAGTGGTGTTTTACACTGCTTTCAACAATTTTTCGAGTTGTATCACAGCAATGGATCACAACTGCTAATTCATGTATTTTCTTGGTTTCTTTAGTACAGGGCTGGAGCTGACATGCCTTGCCCTAGAAAAACCAAATACCTTGAGTGAGGATGAAACCCAAATTATCTTGATCACAAATTTGCCACCCTAACTAATGAGCCACACAGGGCCCTCTTATTCTACACAGTATAGTATGACCATAATTTGACCCTTGGAGCACCAATAACCCATTCCAGAGCAATGCATTTTAGACTCTTTAGAATTGAGAGTATCTGCTGGAGCCAAACAATTCAGAATTAGTACAAAAGAGCAGAAGCTATCTGACAAAGCAGAAAATATTGTGTGAAAAGGAGAAAATGCTGGTCACCAGCATTTTCTCCTTTTCCCACAATGTTTTCGAAAAGGCATTTTCCTAATGGTCATTCAAACACTGGATTTATTGGTGAAGGGTTAAAACTTGAATAATAGAGAAAAATTGTTGAACATTAACCCATAAAAAATTGTTGTTGGCATACCTTCTCCATCTGTCGCATGTAATCATTTTCTTCTTCCTTCCTTTTAGCTGCTTCTGTCCCTTTTTTACGAACCTGCGACAGTTAAAGAAAACATACATGTCATGTAAAAAAAAAAATATTTGACAAGTGCAGTTCATGCTGTGCCAACGCTCAGCTGCATTTGCTTGATTTTTAGTGAAAATTCTAAAAAGTAAAACAAGGGGTATAACTGTGTCAAAAGTATCTTGATGGTTACATGCTCCTGTTGTATGGGTTTCTCCTTTGATATCTATCAGCTAGTCTGAGTTTGAGGTTTACAAATATCAGCTGTAATGACAGAGATATTATACTATTTCAAAGTTTTTGCATGACAAAAACAAAAACAGATGACAAAAACAGCCGAGCAAAAAATTGGTGAAAAGTTTGATTAACATCTTCTGTATCATATATACCAGGCTTATTTTAGAGTATGGTTGTGGAGACAAAAACATCTACAGTTTTTAAACAAAAGAATTTTACAGGGTAAGCATCGTACAAACACATAAAAATGCAATTCAGTTTTGTAAATCTTTGATTCATCATAAATGATGTATTTATAGAAATGGGTTGCTATATAATGGATACATTTACACAACATTGAAACCAGTCCTGTAAGACAGGTGCTTATTTCGTACAGGTTAGTTTCGCCATATTTACTTGCCTTGTCTAGTCAATAGATGCTTGCTAAAACCTTTACCATATAATCCCAAGTTTTAATAACCCTGAGGAAGAAGCTTTTTGAAAACATGGTGGGAAAAAGAGCAAATGCTGTAACCAGCATTTTCTCCTTTTTCCCACAATGTTTCCTCCCCTTTTAGAGTAAGGTTTCATCAATCGAGCTGCATTCAACTTTTGTCTTCAACAGCTTTGAATTTGGACGAGAGTAAAATTTTGTTATTTGGTAAAAAGCTCAAAGACTTTGCTTGCCTACAGTAATAAAAACATTGGATTATTTGATAAAGAGTTAATCTCTCTGGTATGTTCATACAAATGTTTATTGTAGAATGGACCTCTTGTTCCAGCCTTTCTAATAACACGCTGGCTATTACATGTCCAAAAACATCAACACGTATTATACTCACCTCTTGTATTCGAAGCTTAACATTCTCTTGATGTCTTTTGCCTTTCTCATGAAACTCTACACTCTGAAACAAAACACACAATTCTGTCTTCGAAAATTTGGCCTCAGAAAGAAGGCCAAAAGTTATAAGTCACTCCTGCATGGGAGAGCCTTTTACACCAGTTTATGATCAGTTTGACAAATGGAGATTTTGTTACAATGTGCAACTTCTGCAGAGCTCCAGATAACGGAGAGTGATGGTTTTCTAAATCCATTATTTCTCTTTCAAACCTTATGTTGTGGGTACTCATTAGAATCGTCTCATTGAGACGATTCTAATGAGTACCCATAACATTGGGTTTGATGGAGAATAATTAATATTTTTAATTTTATAATCAAAATTACTCCCTCTACCTGGAGCTCTGACTTCTGTATTTGTTTTTTTCTGCATTCTTGTTTTCTTTCATATAAAGAAAGCCTCAAAGTTAGAGTTGCCCTAAAAACAATAATAATTATGAGATAATATAGATGGACTCTGAAAACATATTAAGACTTTTTAGGAGAAAATGCTGGTTACCAGCATTATCTTACCACAATGTTTTCTATCCTTTGAAATACCATTCAAATCACTGGAGCAAACTTCATTATTGTATGCAAATGCTTTCATTATCAGTCTTTCTGAATTTTTTTTTTTTTCATTTGAGGCCTGTGCAACAACTGTAAAGTAACAATAAAGGCCAAATGTAAACAAAGCAGGTGTTTAAATACATTTAAATTTATATCATACCATTTAAAAGTATGGAAATTATTGTGAAGATGACAATCTGACATTGTACTGTCGGTCCAAGTGTTAGTCGCTGACAAAGAAATTAATTTCAAAACTAGGTTAAAACCTGTCAGGTAGCCACGTCTTTTATTTACTTTTTGCCTGATTTCAAAATTCTTTTTCTGCCAGCGACCAACACATGGTCTGACCACACAATAACAGACTTTCATCTCTACAATATTTTCCATACTTTTAAATGGTATGATTTAAATTTAAATGTATTATGGCACCTGCTTTGATATTTTGGCCTTTACTGGGCCTTTAATTTACGAGATATTTTATTGAGTTGTGCTAGACACTCTCAGGGTAAATGAAAAGATTTGAACTTACAGGTTTGTTATCTGTTATCCAACACTTACAAAAGTCGCAAAACTTTCTAGGCTGAGATTTCCAATATTCTGACCTGCAGCATAAGAAATGAAGGAAGTATTGTACATAACATAAGTGGTGCAGGTAAGATGCTTCTTGCATGCCAGTAAATGATGTTTTACACTGTTTTCAACATTTAAGTGAGGTAACCTCACCTAATTCTTTACCAAACAAAAAGGTTCTAGACTTGTCTACATTGAAAGCATTTGCAGACGACAAATGAAATGTAGCTGAAATGATGGTCTAGTGTGAGAAAGTATAGAAAATCTTCTGGGAAATGAAGAAAATGCTGGTTACATTTTGTACAGTCTGATCTTGATCTACCCGTCCACAAAAGCTCTCCAAGGAGACATTGGTAGCGAAAGGGTTAAACCTTTTGTAAAGCCACCAATATCTACACTTGACCAAATTAAAAGCATTTGTTGATGGCAAATTCAATCAAGCTCAAACAATGGTTTCTTTGTCTTTGAAATGGTAGAAAACATCGTGGGAAAAGGAGAAAATGCTGGTCACCAGCATTTTCTCCTTTTCCAACAAAGTTTTCAAAACATTTCTTCTTCTGGGTTGTTAAAATTTGGCACTGTTTGGTAAAGACTGTATCACTGGATGACAAATTATTTGGACTTGAAGCAGAAATTTTTTCAAAACATAAAAAACAAAGGTCTCATTGGGTTGTAATATTTCACTCTTTATCAAACAAAAATATTCAAACTTGTACAAATTAAAAGTACAAATTGAAAGTATTTGAACACAACAAATTTGATTTTATTCAAATAAAGGGATTTGCTCATGGAAGAGTATAAAACACTGTGGTAGAAGGAAAAACACGTTGTGAGAGGAGATCTTTCTTATCGATTTTTCACTTTAACAATCTACATTGTTCGCACTTCCCTTTTACAACATTTGTCTTGACAGAAAAAAAAAGGAGAAATTAAGCTAACATTTTAATTTATGTGTTTCCTTGGACAAAATAACACACGTCCATCCGAATATATGTTGTATCCGAATAATAGGTCTTCCAGTTTCAGCCAATTCTATTTTTCCTGTCTTATAACAAACTTGGTAACTTCACTTCAAAATGTGGAATTCAGGATCACACAATTTTTTTCTCTAGAAACCTTTTTCCCTAAAAACGTCCTAAGAATACACCTTCTGTCTAAAACGATTAGGTCCTTTCATCCCTACAAGAAATCTGTCCATGCAAAAATTCGCCAAAACCAATTCGAGGAAAGTTAACATTTTGCGGAAAAAACATCGTAGTAACTATAATTTTTTTTTTCACTTGATATAAACAAAGAGTGAAACATTAAAGAAGATGTGGTCGGTATAATTAATCGGTATAATTAATTGATTTATATTCTCGATGTGTGATGGGTCCGTGTTTCGACCTTTTTTTTTAAATTTTTCATATGGTCTAAGGGAAATAACTCGTAGTTAGCTTAATGAAGAGTAAAGTGAGGTTGGTCTCCCTTGGACTATAACAAATAATTAGCAATATTTCTATTGAAGTCCTTGAGTCCTTGACAATGCATGCGTTAAGTTCTAACTATCTCGATAAGTCCATAAACTAAAATCTGTTTTGGTTCAAAAGTTCTTGGTATTTGAGTTCTAGGCTGAAAAAAACAGGTTGTGGTCTTTAGGATATTGTGAGAAACAATTATTGATGAAATTTAAATGAACATTGTGGAAAAGGGGCCCCGAAGAGTAAGAAATTTGATTGATTTTGTTTAGGCAAAGTATTGTCTGTTCGTCCGATCCTAACGTTAGAGCGTAGGTCTAGATGTGATTGTGCAGAAAAAACATAAAGCAAAATGTCCCAGACAGAATACCTAGCAGTTGCTTTTATCATTTTCACATTTTAATTCCAAATTCGGTTCAAACAGTAAACCTTCTGGTTAGATTTTATATCAGTAAAGAAGAACAGCTTACCTTTAAACAGAAAGTAAATAAATATTTTCGCTACCGAGTAAACCTTTTTTTTTTTGTAGACGGTATATATCAAGATCAGACTGCATAGAACGTGCAGTCCGATCTTTACTCACACCGTCCGTTACCTGATACTATTAACTAGATCTATAAATAAAATCATGTATAAAGTGGAAAATTCGTCTTACGCAAGGAATAAAAATTTTTTCAATGAGCAGCAAAATAGTTAAACTACATAAAATAACAGTTTATGTATATTGTTTAAAACTGGATAACGAAACGTGTTCAGACATTCATGATCAGTAAACAAAGAAAGTACTCCGTTAATTAACCCTTTACTACACAATCCCGAGTTTTAACGACCCTGATAAAGAAAGCTTTTGAAAACATCGTGGGAGAAGGAGAAAAAGCTGGTAACCAGCATTTTCTTCTTTTCCTATAATGTTTTCTTTTACAGACAGATCCCATTACTCGCGCCACATTTACTATGTCCTTTAGAAATACTCCAAATTTGGATCTGTCTAAAATTTTGTTGAGTGTTAAAGGGTTAAGAAGTATTTGTTTGAGGATTTCTATTTTCGTCATTGTTTTGTCAAATTACAAGCTGCTTATCTACATTTTTTTTTTTTTGCAATTTTCTTTATTTGTCTCATTGTTGAACAAATGTGCACAGGTCTAACATTCTACGTAAAATGGTCTGACGAAGACCGCCGCGGGTTACCGACGATTGTAAGATTGTAATGATTATCATAAAAAAAAAAAACGTTGAAAAGGTAAATATTAAAGCAACTAGATCTATATGCATTGAATGAGCAAAATAATATTCTTGTAATTCAATTAATCGTCTAATGACGGTCTTCTCTCATTTTGAATTTAAACACTGATTAAAACTTAAAGAAATATGTGAAACTATACCTAGGTAGAAGAAAATGTTATAGTACTATTTCAAGAGTCGCTGAGTAAAGTTGGTGGCAGGCGTCCAATCTACTTATTTCGATGTAGCTGAACGTGCTGGCTTTTGACCTACATTTTGGTACCAATAACAAATGAATAAATAACGTTTGTGATTGGTCAAATATGTAGACATGTTTATTCTACGGGCCCCAGCCTATTTGCTGGCAAACTCTCGCCGTCTGTCTTTTTTAAAGATAATATTTCTTGTTCGTCGTACGCGTGTCTTCAATGTATACTTTTAAAATGACAACTTAATCATTTCCCTAAAAAAATCCTTGTAATTTGGACCAGTACTAAATTTTGTCCTCTGCTAAAGATTTATCATAGTTTACAGTCAATAAAGGGAGATCACATGGGATAAGATGTGCACAAAATGGTGCAAATTGTCTCGGGGAAAAAAATGGAAAATTCCAAGTTCAATTTGTAAATATTGTATTCCTTACGAATTTCGTTTGTAAAACGGCAACGAAGGTCAGGTGCCCGGGAAAAAATTATCATAAAGCTGAAGTAAGGTGAAATTCGATTGGCTAAACATTGCAGCACTGCACGATTTCCATTTTGGCAGCCAATCATTTCCACGGAATGATGTCATCACGCATGCGCCTTTGCGCGGACTTTTTACAGTAACTGAAATCCAGGGGCCAAATAACAAATTAGGTCAACCTCTAATGTTTTGGAAATTCAGGAGGCTGAGACAACTCGCCGGGTGATTTAAAGAAGTTTGATTGATTCTAATAATGAGTCTTTGAAATGGTAAGTAAAACATCACGTTTCTAGGTTAATGGGAGTATTTTTTGTAAGTTTTAAATTCAGTTTGTAACGGTTGTCACTGTTTTCTGTGCCAGTGAGAAAAAATTGTCATCGTGTGTACGAAAACCATTTCTCTAAAACTTCAAAATGATGTTTTTACCTGTAGAATGACGAAATTTTCTGTGAAAGTAAGGTTTTAATGTAATATTTTAGAGAGTTTGTCCCTCAGTTACTTACATATGAACAACTAAGTCTCGGAAAAGTCAGTGTAAGGACGGTCAACCCTAAGTTCTTAGATTATGGGACAATATTGTCATTAGGGTAAACTGATGCAATTTTAGCAGATTCGAATAAGCTTTATGACATGAAAATAAAATCCTAGCTTCTTATTCGCAAGAATGTCAGATGTTTTTTAATCAAGAATTCCAAGACCAGCAATCTAATTGGCCGAGACAGAAAGGTCCAGCCAATTGGAAGACTTGTGTTTGGCTTCTAAAATAAAGCTGATTCCAGAGTGGTTGATAAATATGACTTTTAGAACTTTCAAGATTCAACGGGTTTGCCGGGTAAGACATATTCGATGTTTTTAATGATCCTTGACTCAGAAATGTAATGGTTTCAGAACTAGTGGTAAATAGGACTTGTTAACCAGCATGATCAATTGTAGTACCTTTTTCGTAATTTGTAATTTCCATATACATAAATATATATACACACATCCTTTTGTATCCAGAATAACCAGTTTTGGGCACTTATTTTGTAATTCTTCTCTTTTATATTTTGCAGGAGCAAACAGAGAGTGGTAAGACGTCTCTTCTCTGCCGTTATTCGAAGCATGGTAGCTTAGGTGGCAAAAATGAAGAGCCAGAGGTTGTTAGAGTGAATCCCATCTTAATCAAACTGTTGTCGAGGACTGATGGAAATCTTTGGGACTGGCATCATATTTTCTCCTGAACACTACGTTGACGATGTTTTTGTGGGAAAGCAGCCAGTTGTGTTGGGAGAATGTTGTGAGAAGTGCTTGTAAAAGAAATTACAAGAATGCATGGATAAGTGCATTGCCTGCAGTGATGTGTCTATTTAAAATGATATTTAGCCCTTTACAATACAATCCAGAGTTTTAACAACTCTTAGGGAGAAGACTTCTTTCAATCTTTTCTAACCTTTCAGAGACAAAGATCGTGAATCTAACCACATTCGGTATGTTGTCTGCAAGTGCTTTCAATTTAGGCTAGTCTGAAATTTTGTTTTATGGTAATGGGTAAATCTTTTCCAAATTGAAAGCAAATGTAGACGATACATTACATGTGTCTCAAATGGTGTGATTTGTCTCTGAAAGAGCAGAAAACCATTGTCGGAAAAGGAGAAAACACAAGTTACCAGTATTTTTTCCATTTCCCACAATTTTTTAAATAGGCCTCTGTCTTGTAGTCATTAAAACTTAGGATTGTGTGGTAAAAAGTTAACACCAAAGAACTGTTTTTATGTTGACCTGAGAGCATAATTCCTTCATGAAACAAGAATATAATTGAAAGAAAATTACACTGAGCTTGGGCCATGCAGGTGTTTTTCATTTAAGTTTAATAGGTCTCAAGTAATGTTCTCAAAATCTTCTGGTGAAGTCTTTTTCCGAATGGCTTAAAGTTAAACAAGGCTAGCAGAGTCTGCTGTTATTTCAATAGTATTTCATACTCGTCCTTAGGCTGCCAAGTAAATAAAATGGACATCTTATGTCAGTAAGAGATACTTATGTATTTCAATTTCAATGATGTTTTGTCAGAATGCCTTAGGAAAATACTGAACAGTATGTATCAAAGATCGGACGAAATAAAGAAACACTGAATAGGTTGAAGAAAAGGAACTTAAATACAAATTGATTGATATCTTTATTTTTCTAAAGTATTTCTAGAGTCACTTTTTGATTTTTTTAATTGTTTAAATTACAGAATGGAATGGATGGGAAGTGGGGGATGCCAGTGATCAGAATTCTATCACTGATCCCTTCCAGAAAACAGAGGATGTGGCCAGTGTTTTGTCTGGCGAGGGAGGCAAGTCTGACACCATGTATGACAGCAGCAACATTGAGGTAAAACAGTTTCAGTATATTGTCATTTGTTTGTTTAGAACTGGCAGGTAGTTGGACCAACATAGAGCGGGCCAAGCACTGAAGATAAGATCAGGCTACAGAATAATTACTTTGTGTGATCTTAGATCTACAATGTCCGATTATAAATTAACTCTTTACCAAACAACAAAATTTTAGACTTGTCGGTATTGAAAGAATTCGTAGACACCAAGTCAGAGTTGGCTCAAATGATGGAATTTGTCTTTGAGGGAAAGAAAAAAATCTGTGGTTACCAGCACTCTATCACATAACCTCCCTTGTTTTCAGTGTAATATACCCATTACAAATTTTCTTATCTTATACACGTTTGATATCACAATTGTGTGACGTCATTTTGTACGTATTTCATAGAAGTAAATGGATTTTATTGATATTACCGCGGTTGCATCTGTAAATGGTTTTGCATTATCTGATCTATATTTCGTGAAAGAAATATCGTTATGTGATAAAAAGAATCTGACATTCGTTGGCGTTTGAGATAAAATTTTATTAAACTCGTCAAGGAAAAATATTAAGCTAGCCAAAGGCTCGATTAATAACATTTCCCTAGACTCGTTTAATAAAATTCTATCTCAATAGCCAACTCATGTCAGATCCTATATTTCTCCATTTTCCACATTTTTTTCAAAAGCTGTCTTTCTCATTGTTGCTAAAATTCAGGATTGTGTGGTTGAGATTTAATTACTCTAAAAGAAACGGCTTGAGATTCAAACATTTGGGTCTGTACACTGACTGATAATACCTGTTTCATGTCATAGGTACTCTGAGAGTGACATTTTTAGTCTGCCATTTACCAACATTTTCTCCTTTCATCAGGATATTTTCTAGAATATTCTGACAGAGAGCTGTACATGTGAAAACAAGAGCTCATGTGGTAAAGTGTTTGGTTCCAAAATTGGAGATTTAAGCATCTGTTTTTAACTCTCTACCACACAGCAAAATTTTAGACTTTCCCATATGAAAAATGTACAGTGGACAATTCAAATGTTTTTCAAATGATATTATTTGTCTTTGAATAGGTAGGTAGCATTGTAGGAAAAGAACAAAAGGCTGGTTACCAGCATTTTTTCCTTTTCCTTCAATGTTTTAAACATTTTTCTTTCTCAGGGTTGGTAAAACATGGGATTATGTGGTAAAGGGTAATCTTCCTGATGTCTTCAGAGATTAGTTTTGTTTGTCCGTTGAATGGCTTCTCTAGAAAGGTTTGACATAAATCTGCTTTCGTCCAATCAGGGTGAAGACTCAAACTTCCAATTTGATGGAGGGTTTGATAGCTTCGAGGATTACAGTGAAAGCCAGTCTGATGATGATGCTGACGACTCGCAAACAGATACACCAAACATTGTGGAACAAACACCCTACAGATTTATGAATGGAAGTGATGGGATGGGTATGTTGCAATCACTGTCACACATTTGACCATATACTGTGTATGACTAGTGCAATGGGCTATAGAAGCCAACACAGTCAGTTCGATTTTACCAAATGTGTAGAGGGGACCTGCGTGGCTCAGTGGTAAAGTGTAGGACTCTAACCTAGAGGCAGAGGTTGTAACCTCGCTGGAAGTATTGGGTTTTTTGCAGGGTTGTCATTGGGTGAGACCCCTCAGAGCCCCTTGTAACCAGCATTCTCTCCTTTTCCCAAGATCTTTTCTACCCTATCACAGACAAAACTCATCATCTGTGTCACATTTTATTTGTTGTCTGCAAGTGCTTTCAATTTTGATAAGTCTAGAATTTTGTCGTATGTTAAAGAGTTAAGAGGCAATTTCCCTGTATGTCATTATGTCATCTTGTTTTGTGTGAACTAATGTATAAACTTAAAGAATAGGGCACCCTAATGGGATTCATGTAACATCGCCTTTTCAACGCCAAAAATCGTACGGATTCGGCTAAGACTCAGGTAATCCGTAATCAATGCGGGGAACCAGCATCTATCAGCCGATCGATTATGGACTACCTGAGTCTTAGCTGAATCTGTACGTTTTTCAGTTTTCAGCGATGAAAGGCGATGTTACACGAATCCCATTAGGGTGCCCTATCCTTAATTTGAGATAATTATCCATATTAACAATGATGTTATAGACATCATTTTGGAGTTAGTTTCCGGGGATAATGGGTGAACCATTGAAGTGGAGAGGCAGCTTTTGGCCCTAGTGCACACACTTTAGATTGAGATCAGACTGCACAAAACATGTCATCTGACCATGTACATGTATCTCTTGTATGATTTGTTGTTAAAGAAAACTTAAGTGTTTTCTGTTTTATATTTTACAGCTACATGTGAGAGGTGTGGATCAGTGGGCATTAAGCATGCATTCTACTCTAAATCAAAACGGTTTTGTTCACTTGCATGTTCTAGGGCTAATGGTGACTATGATGGTTCAACAAATATTCCAGTAAGTATTTTCTGGCCAATGGTATCTTAACCCTTTACCACACAATCCCAAGTTTTAATGACCCTGAGAAAAGAGGCTTTTGAAAACATTGTGAGAAAAGGAGAAAATGCTGGTAACCAGCATTTTCTCCTTTGCCCACAATGTTTTCTACTTTGTCAAAAACAAATCTCATCATTTGAGTCATGTTTGATTTATCCTCCACAAATACTTTTAATATGGATGAGTTTAAAGTTTTGTCGTAAACGGGTTAAGGCAGAAACTTGAAATTTGGAAGTTACTGCTTTGCTTTTTGTTTTTTTGAGGAATTTGTAGTTCCTGTCAGTAGTTTAAATTTCACAGTTTGTCTTTTAACTTATTTGATGACCTAGATACAAGTTTTTTGAAGGAAAAGGTTCATTGTATAGTTTGGAAAATCTATATGAGTGCAGGTTTAACTCTTTGCCAGACGACAAAATTTTAGGCTGGTCCAAATTGAAAGAAGCTGAAGACGACAAAATAAGTGTACTTTCAATTATGCAATTTGGCTTTGAAAGGGCAGAAAACATTGTGGAAAAAGGAGAAAATGCTGGTTACCAGCATTTTCTCCTTTTCCTACAATGTTTACAAAAGTCTTCTTCCTCAGGGTCGTCATTAGTCTTCTTTGTGTGGTAGAGGATTAGTACTTTGTAAATAAAGAAAAACAATGACAAATTACTCAATTCTCATCATGAGAAATTTTTTCCTTTTTGTCATAATGTTTTCAAAAGTTGTCTACTGTAAGATGAAAGAAAGGCACCTGTAGGTGGGCGTGAACTGTACATTTATTTTTTACAGAAGAAACAGATTCCTGTTAAAAAGCAAAAATGTGGAAAGACATTGAACAGACAGAGAAACAAATCACAAAGTCAAAAACAAGGTAACTATTACTGTCTGCTTGCAATTTTTGTTGTGTACTTAACTAATTGGAAGTATCTTGTTATCCATACTATCTTGTTCATGTTTTAGTATTTTCTAAATTGTAGTTCCCGCACACTAATTACTTAGGTAATCAGCGCATGTCATTCAACCAGAGGAAGATATGACGTAATTAACATGCATTTACCCTACATTTCTTGCACTTTACATAATATTGTAATGCATTGTTATGTACACCACAAGGAATTACCGAAAACAACTGGCCTGGATTTTGACGAAAGTCCAACAAAAAAGGAGTTGTAAGCATGAAATAAAAAGATTTTTTTGGGGTGAAAGATCTTGACTGCACCACTTGTGAAAATATTACCAATGATGTTCACTCAATGAACTGAATTTCCATCTTTCACCAAAAAAAAGAAATATCCACTATATCTTCTTACAGGAGTGGTACGTAGTTTTGACTGGGGTGCATATATACTAGGCAGTCATACAGATGGGGCCTCTGTTAGCTGTTTTAAACATGTAAGTTATAAGTTGTTTGGAGTTTACAAGAAGTGTGTTTTCTGTTGCTGTTGAGAAAAATATTTTCAGTATATGCTCAGTTGAAAAGGATCAGACTTGCGTTCTGTGGAAATAAGCCATGCTCTGTGAAAAAGGGGTTTAATGCATCTGCAAAAAGTATCAACCAATGTCAGTCTGCACAGTCCTCACAGGCTGACCTGGGTTGATCCTTTTTGCTATGGTTAAATTTTCTACATGTATGTCAAAGGACCATTCTCATGATTCAGTCGCTTGTTAGATAGAATGGATTTTAGGGGATCCATATGTATGTGATGACTTGCTGGATATATGGATCAACCTTTTACCAAACAATCCCTGGTTTTTACGACCCAGAGGAAGAAGCCCTCTGAAAACATTGTGGGAAAAGGAGAAAATGCTGGTAAGCAGCATTTTCTCCTTTTCCCACAATGTTTTGTACTCTTCTGAAGTCAAGTTTCAATTTTTGAGTCATGTTTATTTCGTCGTCTGCAAATGCTTTCAATTTGGACAAGTCTTAAATTTTGTCATTTGGTAAAGAGTTAAAACCCCTTTTGCCAGAGTATAGTTCTATTACATTGGTTGGTAAAAAAGCAAGTTTCCTTCTCTTCTGTTCATAGGAGTCAGGTTTTTGCCATCTGTGATCATGCTTTTATAAAACCCCTGGTTGTAAAAGTGAAAGATCAAGATCAGACTACATTTTTTAAAATTTTTATCTTTATCGGTATCAATCTGTTGCCTTTTTCATGTTTCTGTTAAGCATTTACTGCACAGTACTGACTTTTAATGACCTTGGGAGAGAAGCCTTTTGAAAACATTGAGGGAAAAGGAGAAAATGCTGGTTACCAGCATTTTCTCCTTTTCCCCACAATGTTTTCTACCATATCAAAGAAACATCGTACCATGCGAGCCACATTGAAATTGTCGTCTGCAAATGCTTTCAATTTGGACAAGGCTTAAATTTTGTCGTCTGGTAAAGGGTTAAGCATTACATATAATTGACATATCTTACATCTCTGCAGGTATCTGATATATACATATCTTTATCTCTGCAGGTACCTATGTCAGATTGCTGGGATAACATTACTGTGGGTATGAAGGTGGAAACCCTGAATTATGACTGTGATCTTCCTAATGCTGTGTACTGGATATCAACTGTCATGAAACTGGCAGGTTAGTTTCCTCTTCTACAGTTTACCTCCAAAGTAGCTTAAATTTAAACAGAAACTTTCATACAAGTGAAAATTGTGCACCTGCAATGTTCATTATGACTGGTGTATTATTATAGGAATTATTACCCTTTGGTAGTTCATCTTGATCCGGTGAGAAGGCAGCCGTAGGACTTACTTGTCGACCTGTGACAGTTCTATTTGTATTTGTTGTTTATATTATTTAAACCATTTTGTCCTGACAACTATTTCGTCTTGCCAGTATAGCAGTGTTTTAAAATGTGGTTAGGTTCAAGGCAAAAAAGAGTGGGTGTCAACCATAGAGTGTCTCACAGTCACTGCTTTTGTCGCATTTGTTACAAGGGTAGATAAAAATCAGACTGTACATAACATGCATAAATGGCAGCCTTGCTGAGACATTCTGGACAAGACCAGCTTACTATTTATTGCTATTGCTTTCATTAGGGCCTTTATTTTAGACTCAAAATTTTTGGGGGGTTTATTTGGCATAATTAGGTTGATGAATTGATGAATTGAAAATGCAGATCTTATAGGCCTGACAGCTTATTTCATGTACTTACCTTTGCAGGTTACAGAGCATTGATGAGATACGAAGGTTTTGGAAGTGATGGCCACAAGGATTATTGGATAAACTTGTGTGGAAAAGATGTACATCCTGTGGGATGGTGTGCTACCACTGGTAAACCTCTTGTACCACCTAAAAGTAAGTATCTGTATCGTTTAACCCTTTACCAAAATATCCAGTGTATTATCCGTAGGAAAAAGGATACAAAACATGTGGGTAAAACAGAAAATGCTGGTAAACAGTTCATTCTCCATTTCCCACAATGTTTAAAAGCCTTAATAGACAGTTTTCTGCTAAGGGTTAGATTCTGGGACATTGCCCCACAGAATTGGAAAAAGGTCTCGTCAGAATGCACACATTCCTTTTCAAAATAATGCAGTCTTGAGTGCTTTTGTTTCACTTATTTTGAAAGTGACCCCTGTTTCTGTAAAGTTTTTGACATAATTTTCTACACAATGAACGATTTTCCGCAGAACAGTGAAAGATTCAATAATTTTCTGCTCTTTCAAAAACAAATCCCGGTCATTTGCATTACATTTTATTTGTCCTCTGCCTATGCTTTCCATTTAGACAAGACGGCAATTTTGTTTCAAGTCAAGAGTTTTTGGACAATGCAAGGCTTGAAACACTTTTCAAAGTAATTATGGCATCAACAGAATATGATTTTTTTATTTCATGCTTTCCAGTAGTTTATCGAGAAATAATGGTGAAATATTTTTCGATATTCATGGTTACAACCAGTGAAAAAAATACCGATTTTATCTTCTAACTCTTCCATTGAAGGGGGAAACAGTAGTTCCCGCGCACTAGTTAGCTAGGTAAAATGTGCATACCACTCGCCGAGCCCCAGTAGCTCAGTCGGTAGCGTGCAGGACTTGAGAACAAGGGGTCGTGGGTTCGATCCCTGGCTCGGCCAATTTCTTTCCGAGGATTGATGATAGTCATTGTGACAGGATTCATTCCTCTCCTACCGCTGACCATTGTTTCGACGATGGTTATGTGGGAAAGCAGCCAGTGGCTTGGAAAGAAAATTGTGTGGAGTACTGGTAAAAGAGACTCCAGGAAAGCATGGATAGGTGCACTGGCCGCCGCGATATAACTGAAATAATGTTGAAAACGGCGTTAAACACCATACAATCAATCAAGCATACCACTGAATCAGATGAAAATAAGATGTAATTTAACCATTATTTCTCACGCTGTATGTAATATTGTAATTGCATTGTTATGCGGATGGGCTACGCGGGGGGAATGACCGAAAAGAACTGTACTGGATTTCGATGTAAGTCCTCCCTAAAAAGGGTTAGAAGCATGAAATAAATAGAATATTTGGTTTTTTTTTTTTGGTGAAAGATCGAAATTTATTTCATCTCATGAACATCATCAGTAATATTTTCACAGGTGGCAGCCACCCGTGAAAATATTACCGATAATGTTCACTCGAAATGAATTTCGATCTTTCACCAAAAATTACAAATATTCTCTATTTCTGTCACTTTCTGTTAGTACTTATAGTAATTTAAGTGTGCTTGAGTTAAAAGACAATTTCTCAATCAGATACTGACTGCTGCAAAAGAAGTGTAACTTATACATCGTTTCAAGTTACAAACATAAATTATGTGTATGTGATAAATTTAAACTTCTAAAGCTGCATTAATCTTTAAGATGTGTGTGAAGGAAATAGTTGTAATAGGTTGAAATAGACAGTTTTATGCCCTTATTGTACAATGTTGGCATTATAATAAAAAAGTTAATTATTGCAAAATAAGATCTGTCCATTGCATTTTCTCCACTTATTTACAGAGAATTTGACCTGGTTGACCTGAAATGATACGTGTTAGCTGTTTCATCGTAATAATGCCAACACACATATAGATCTGAAACCACTTGTTAGGCATGGTGAAACCAGGATTAACTCAACTTTTTCCCATCTTGGGATGAAAACTCACTTTGTTAAATACATGATTATTTCAGCCATTCAACATAAATATTCTGACTGGAAAGACTATTTGGTGAAACGTTTGACTGGTTCCCGCACTTTACCCAGTAACTTCTACACTAAAGTACAAGAGGGGATCCATGATCACAAGTTTAAAAAAGGGGTGCATGTTGAGGTTGTCAACCGAATGTGTGTGTCTGCCATGAGAGTTGCCACGGTTGAGGAGGTTATTGGAGGGCGGTTGAGACTGAAATATGATGATGCAAAGGTATTTTAACCCTATACCATTAAATCCCAAGTTTTAACAACCCTGAGAAAGAAAGCTTTTGCAAACATTGTTGGAAAAGGAGAAAATGCTGGTAACCAGCATTTTCTCCTTTTCCCACAATATTTTCTTATCTTTCATAGACCAATCCCATTACTTGCGCCACATTTACTATGTCCTTTGGAAATGCTTCCAATTTGGATCTGTAAAATTTGTTACGTAGTAAAGAGTTAATTAATTTATGAAGAAATTATAAAACCGACCTTTCCAATTAAACCTTTATCAAACAATCCTGTATTCTAATGACCACATTGAAAATGGCTCTCGAAAACATTGTAGAAAAGGGAGAAAATGCAAACCAGTATTTTTTCCTTTCTCCCATTGTTTATTAACCATTCTAAGACAAAATCTACCACTTTAGCAACATGCAGTATTCATCCACAAATTCTCGCAAATAGGACCTGACTAAAATTTTGCCTGGTAAAGGGTTAACCCTCTACCACACAATAACGAGTTTTAATGACTTAAGGGAAGAAACCTTTTGAAAACATCGTAGGGAAAAGAAGAAAATGCTGGTCACCAGCATTTTCTTCTTTTCCAACAATGTTTTTGCCCTGTCAAGGACAAATTTAAACTTTTGAGCTACATCTAAATTGTCATCTGCAAATGCTTTCAACTTGGATGAGTCTATATTTTGCTCGAGTGGTAACGGGTAAAGGAAAATAACTGAAATATTGCTACTTCAAGATTGGTTTGTTCCAGAAATGTAACAAAAAGAAGCAAACAGCCTAGATCTAAGATTAGACTACATCTTCTTTGCAGTCTGATTTTGATCTGCCCTGTCTATATGTAACTTTATATCATGTGTCAGCTCCTCAAGAGTACAGTTTGGAGGGGGCTACCAGTATCTAAAAAGATTTTTAGCTCCACTGGCCGAAGGCCAGCAGGCTTATGTCATGGCCTGTTGTCCGTCGTGCGTGCGTCCGTCTGTGTGTTAACTTTTATTTTAAACATCTTCTCTGAAACTACCCAGCCAATTTTGATGAAACTTCACAGAAATGATCCTGCCATGGTCCTCTTCAGAATTTCTTGAAAGAATTTATTTCCTTCAAAAACTCTGGTTACCATGGCAACAAAACTTAAAAATATTGGAAATCTTTGAAAATCTTCTTGTCTGAAACCATAAGGCCTAGGGCTACCAAATTTGGCATATAGCTTTATGTAGTAGACCTCTATCAAGTTTCTTCAAATTATAGCCCTAGGGTCAAATTTGACCCTGCCCATGGGATCACAAGTTTTACATGGGCTTATATAGAGAAAACTTTAGAAATCTTCCTGTACCTAGCCATAAGGCCTAGGGTTACCAAATTTTGCATGTGGCTTTATCTAGTGGGCCTCTACCAAGAGTGCCCAACTTACAGTCCCGGGGTCAAATTTGACCTCACCCCGGGGAGGGGGGGTCACAAGTTTTACATAGGCTTATATAGAGAAAACTTTAGAAATCTCCCTGCACCTAGCCATAAGGACTAGTGCTACCAAATTTTGCATGTGGCTTTATCTAGTGGGCCTCTACCAAGAGTGCCCAACTTATAGCCCTGGGGTCAAAATTGGCCCCGCCCCCAGGGGTCACAATTTTTATATGGGCTTATATAGACAAAACTTTAGAAATCTCCCTGTACTCAGTCATATGGCCTAGGGTTACCAAATTTTGCATGTGGCTTTATCTAGTGGGCCTCTACCAAGAGTACCCAAATTATAGCCCTAGGGTTGAATTTGACCACACCCCCAGGGGTCAGAAATTTTACATGGACTTATGTAGTGAAATCTTTAGAAATCTTCTTGTTACGTACTATAAGAACTTGGGCTACTAATTTTAGTCCTGTCTCAGGGGTCTTATGTTCAGAACCAATTGGCCAAGGTATTGTAATGTTTGGCATGTAGGGATTTTACGTATTAGCCAGTGGAGCGATACAGGGCCATCATGGCCCTCTTGTTTCTTTATGTAAACCTCTGTTTTGAGTATTCACTAGAAATGGGCAGGGTCCAGTAGGGCAGTTTATAGGGTAAGGACTTGGGACCAGGAGATCACTGGGTCACATCCCAAGCTTAGCAGATTTCTTTCAGAGGATTGATGGTAGTCATTGAGATAGGATTTGTTCCTCTCTCACCAATAAAATTCTCTGAGACGATTCTGGTGAGTACCCACAGCATTGGTTTTGGTAAAGGAGTAGAGGGATATAAATCTTTGAAACAGAAAACTGCAGTTGTGTTACCCTAGTCCTTTACCTAAAGCAAAGACGGATGGCAAAAGGCTAACACACAGGTTGAATTCTAGCTTGTCCGAGCTCCTTTTAAGAATTAACCCTTTACCAAACAGCATTATTTTAGACTCATCCATTTTAAAAGAATTTACAGACCACAATTAAAATATTTTTCAACAGATAGTATTTGTCTTTGAATAGGTAGAAAAACAAATTTTGGAAAAAGATAAAATGCTGATTACCAGCATTTTCTCTTTTTCCCCCACAGTGTTTTCAGAAGGTGTCTTTCTCAGGCTCTTTAAAACAAGGATTTGCTTGGTAAAGGGTTAATGGTTGCATGAGGTTTCAATCATACTCATGGCCAAAATAATTTGAACTGTTTTTGTGGCTTTGGAAGGGTGTTGTGCATAGTACTGATAAAAGAAATTCCAGGAATGCATGGATAGGTGCACTTGTTGCTGTGATATGACTGAAATAATGTTGAAAGTGTTGTCAAACACCAATCAAACAAGTGATTTCTTGTAACTGACTTTTTGTCTTTGTAGGAGGAGGGGGATGAATTTTGGTGCCACAGAAAATCTGCGTTGATACACCCAGTTGGCTGGGCCCAGCAAGTTGGTCACAAGCTTCATTCCACCCCAGGTAAAAAAAATATTTCCAATCACTTGCAGGTCACTTAACCTAACAATTCCATGTTTTAGAAACCTTTAGGGCCTGATAATAGATAGAAAAACTTTGGAGACATTGTGGGAAAAGGAATTAATGCAGACAACCAGCATTTAGTCCTTTTCCTGGTATGTTTTCTACCTTCCAAAAATTAATTTCATCACATGAGCCAAAGTTAATTTATCATGTTACCAAAACTTCCAATTTGGAGATGCCGGAAAATTTGTTGGGTTGTAATATTATCTCTGACATTTTATAAAAATTTTGATCTGAGAGAAGGGGGAAGAAATTCCAGCAATCCATCAAAGAGATGAATATGTAGGCCCAAAGAAGTCATGAAAGTACAATTCTAAAATTGTTTCATTTATTAATTCCATTTAGATACTCATTAGAATTGTCTCATTGAGGCAACTTCAACATGTACTTGTTAAATGGAATAAAAATTGGCACTTTACCAAACAACAATGATGTAGACTTATCGAAACTGACAGCATTTGCACACATCAATTTAAGCGTGACTCATTTAATAAAGTTGTCTTTAATATGGTAGAAAACATCATGGAAAAGGAGGAAATGCTGGTTACCAGCATTTCCTCCTTTTACCATGATGTTTTCAAAAGGCTTCTTCCACAGAGTGGGTAAAACTTTGGGTTTTGAGGCAAAGGGACAAGAACTTTGCTGATGTTACTCTTTGAAGTCTTTATATCTCCTTGTGACTGGTTGTATTACAGAGTACAGAAATCAGTGCCTTGGAAAAATCACTATGCAAAAGTATGAGCCGACTGATGCAACCCCCGACATGTTTCCACCCATAGAGGTAAGGCTTGTGGTTTTGTTGCCATTTGTCATTTATTTTCTATGTTATTTTTTCATTCAGTGATTTATTTCACTTTCTTTGAAAGGATTTTAGAAAAGTGCTGAATGTTATATGTCAGATTTAAAAGCTGAAAGTGTAGAAGCTCTAGGTTTAAAGAAACCAAAGAAGTATAAAGTGTTATACAATCATATCTTGATAGCCTGGTATAGCTTTTGATATTTCTTGGTGACAATGCTTGTTTTTGACAGTGACAATTTTTTTTTTTTTTTCTTTTAAATTGAGATTTTTAATCGTATATAACACACAATCCCAAGTTTTAATGATCTTCAGGAAAAAGGCTTTTGGAAAATGGTGGAAAAAGGAGATGTGGTAACCATCCCCATTTTCTACAACATTTTCTTCTCTTTAATAGACAAATTACAGATTTAGAGCCATGCTTACTTTGTCATCCGATAATTTATATAATTTGGACAAGTCCAAAATTTTGTCTTTTGGTAAAGTGTAATACTGTGTTTTATAGCTGTATGATTTTTAACCTCATGTTTGTCTTCCTTTCTTCCCTCCAGAAAAAGATCTATCCAGATGGTTACAAGTTCCAAGTTGGACAGAAATTAGAGGCTATTGATCCACTGAACCTTTCAGCAATTTGTGTTGCCACTGTGGCTAAGGTTTGTGTTTTGTTCGTATTCAACCCTTTACCAAACAATCCTGAGTTTTGATAATCCTATGGAAAAAGGCTTTTGAAAATACTGTTGGAAAAGGAGAAAATGCTGATAAGCAGCATTTTCTCCGTTTTTCCCACAATATTTTCTATTGTTTTATAGTAGAGTCATTTCCATTCGTATGAGCCTCATCTACCTTGTTATCTGCAAATTTGTTCAGTTTGGTCAAGTATTAACTTTTAGAGATTAAACATACCCAGTGTGATTTTTAGTATGGTACACTGGGGAAAAAGCAAGTCATGGAGATCAGAGAGCTAGTAACTTTAACCATGCTGAGGGGCACATATAGTGCTTTTGCTGAAGTGCAGATCATGATCAGACAGTACAGATCATGCAATCTGATCAATGGTGTAAACTGTCTGACATTCTTGGCAAATAGCTTTAAAATAACTACTAACAACTTGTATATTGAAATTAGTGGCTTACCTACTGTAAGACTGAAATTGTATTTTTCACTTACTCACGGTAAAGCATTTCATCCTTCACAAATGCTTCAGGAGACCTTGACAACCCTGAAAAGGAAGGCTTTTGAAAACACTGTGAGAGGAGAAGAAAATGCTGGTAACCAGCATTTTCTTCTCTTCTCACAATGTTTTTCTCCCAATTAAAGATAAGTTTTAGTTTTGAAGTCACAGTTGTGTTTTTGTCTGTCATTGCTCTCATTTTTGGCAAGTCTAAGATGATGTTTGGTGAAGAGTTTGGTATCCTTTCAGGTTCTAAAGAACAACTACCTGATGATTGGAATTGATGGTTCTATGGCACAGAATGGATCAGACTGGTTTTGTTATCACTCTACGTCCCCGTGTATTTTTCCTGTTGGATTCTGTGAAGTCAATGGACTTGCTCTAACTCCACCCCGAGGAAACAAATTGCCCTTTAAATGGTTTGATTACTTGAAACAGACTAGGAGTACTGCTGCATCAGTGAAACTGTTTGATAAGGTAAATAATGACTCCTTTAGATTGCTTTTTCTTACTACATGAAGTATTTTGAAGTTTCGGTTTTATCTGAGGGATTTTTTCCTCACTTAGGAATATATAAATGCAATAAAGGCCTATTATGCCATAGAAGACAGCAGTTAGATATAAAGGTGCTTTTTCAGGGCATTTTTGTTTCCAGTCCATTTTTTAGGGGAAAAAGGTTTTACATTGAATAATGAATATTAAAAAAACCTTTAGTCTGATGCTGGGTGTACAGTATCTTATCTGTCTCTCTCTCTGTCTGTCTGTGTCAGTCTCTCTCTCTTCTCTCTCTCTCTCCCTCTCCCCCCTCCCTCCTACTTTCTCTTTTTCAGATTGTCTCATTTTGATGTGTATATTTACAGGAAATTCCAAAACACGGGTTCAAGCCTGGGATGAAGTTGGAAGCAGTTGATCTCATGGAACCAAGGTATAAACTGAGACATATTTCATCTCTAAATAATTATCCAGTGTCTATTTTAGAAACTGAAAATGAGGAGGAAATCCCCTCCCCCATCTAAAAACAGGGGGGATTTTTCAAAAATTTTCGAACATAGAGAAAACATAAAAGCTCATATAGCAGACATTTATTCCTGTCCAAGACTTATTGACCTATTTACACGTCAAGAGACAGTTTTTGGAATATCTTTCTTTAGAAATAAATATATTTTTGAAAAATGGATAAGAGTTACACAGTTATAAAATCCATTCTGATAAAATTTATTGCAATAACTGTAAACTAAGACTAGCTGAAGTGGGCCATTTTGGATTGGTCGTTTTGGAAGTGGGCCATTTTGACGATTTCCTGTCAAGGGAGGTTACTTTAATGGACATAATATGTTGCAAAACAGCTTCTGCAATGGTGCCTTTTTATTTAAAACAGCTATATTTTCAGCTTTCATTGTTTATTTTTACATAGGACTGTCACACATTGGGTCTGAATTTATGTAGGATCTGGAAAAAAATAGTATGAATCCCGCAATGCAGCATCCTGGAATAGACATTGATTATTTGCAATAGAGGTCTTGAAAAACAATTATATCCGTGTTAGAAGAAGAAAAAATGGATGGTGTAGAGCCTAGATCAGACTGAAACTTTCATACAGTCTGATCTTGATCTATGTTGTACATAGCTGCCCTCATCATAATATTGCTTGATTTATTTTTTGCGAAAAATGAAAGGATATAAATCAATAGACCAGGTATCATGGAATGCATATTACTGAATAGATCCAGGAAACATAGGTGAGCTAATGCTGTGATATGAAAAAAGAAATACTTTCATTTAATATTAATTTAGAACACTGAAAATTAATGTATTCTTATGGACAGTTACTGATTAGCTTTATTTTCACATTGTAAGATTTTTTCCTGGCATTGCTTCACTTGAAAAAACTCATATATCTTTATTTTTCTAGCTAAGACTTTATGATAATCTTTTTTACCATGAATGCATCCTTGCAGGCTGATCTGTGTTGCAACTGTAGCTAAAGTGGTAGGGCGACTGTTACGCATTCACTTTGATGGATGGGAGTCAGAATACGACCAATGGGTGGACTGTGAGTCCCCAGACTTGTATCCTATTGGCTGGTGTGAACTAATGACTTATCCAATAGAAGGGCCCAGATTGAAAAGTAGGTACAAGTACAGTAAAATGGTAAATGTTTGATAATAATAACATCTCAGTTTTGACAGGCTTAACCCAATTGGCGCCATAGGTGAAAACAGTGACTTTAGCGGACGGCATAGATCAAAATCAGACTGCACAGAACGTGCAGTCTGATCTTTGATCTATACCATCCGCTTGTGTAGTCAAGCCTATACAATCAAAATCTTTGTAATTTAGAGCTGTCGAAAGAGGTCAAGTTTGTTTATTTGGTGCTGAAAGAGTTAAGAAAAAAAGGCTTTAGAAGTTATAATTGGAAAAGAAGAGAATGCTGGTAGTAAGTATTTAGCATGTTTTCATTTCTCGCTGCGTAAGAAAATTTTGACATCGTGCTTGACCTTCGGTCTTGCGCGATATCAAATTTTCTCACGCTATTCGAAGTAAATACAAGCATCAGGAATTTTTACTACAACATAATATTCTGTATGTATCAACCATCAGTGAAAATTCACCCTTCAGCAATTGATAAATGAAATGGGACCTTGTCAGTTAGGAAGAAAACCATAATTGCATTGCTTCAAGGGTAGTTTTCAGCTTTCTCCTCTTTCCACTATGTGTTCAAAAGACTTCTTTTCTCTAGAGTCATTAACTTGGGATTGTTTGGTAAAGGGTTAAGGGACAAATTAAAGCACTCAGTTTTGGAAGAAAAGTCCAAGTATTGTCATAGCCCCGTTGTTGTCTCCATCCTGTGCATTGTTTTCGAGCAAAAATAAATTGACATTTTCTTATATTTGTCAAGTATTTCGAGAAGAAACCATACCAGAAGGCTAGGTAGCTGGAATGTTGTTCACTCAGTTATGCCCCATTTTAACATAACCCCTGTCCTGCTTAATCACACTTTCAAGTAAAATGGTAAGAAACCAAAAGTTGCTATTTCAAAAGTAATTTTTGGAGGAAAATATCTATGTATCGGAAAAAGTAGATCCAAGATTAGACTGCACATTCTATGCAGTCTGATCTTGATCTACACTGTCCCAAAAAGGTCCTTGGGTCGCGCTTAGAAGCCAAAGGGTTAAAATGTTCACTGAAAAAGCAATTGTAGCTGTGTCTGTTAGCTCTGCCATGAGTGCTCTTCTTTAAGTTTTTAAGTTCCTTTTAGTGGTCACTGAATCTAGGTTTGACTGTTTTCTCTGTTTTGTCTTACAGCGGAAGTTCCTGTAACTGTCCCTCAACCACAGAGTGCCACCAAGAAACGCAAGGGTAAAACACAGATATACAAGGGTCCTCGAAAAAGTAGGTACTTTTCAATTTTTCCATAAACACTTTGACCTGTAACAGCCCCAAAAATATGACATTTTTCAATGATGATAGATAGTGAAAACCTTTGAAAATATTGTAGGTAAAGGAACAACTGTTTGTGGCAACTAATTGCTTCTTTTCCCATCATGTTTTCAAAACACTTTGATAGCGTAATTATCATTTCACTCAATAAGAGGAAGTTAACCCTCAAATTGAACCATGCCCTGCAAAAAGTATCAACCAAGGTCGTAGTCCGCGCAGCCTGACCTTTGTTGAAACTTTGCTATTTGTAAAATACTGGCATGTCCAAGGACCATTTTACCTCATGATTCAGTCGGTTCTTAGACGACTCTGGATCCATAATTATGTAAAAATTTGCTTGATATAATGCATTGCGGATTATGCATTAAACCCCTTTTGCCAGAGCATGGCTCATATTTTTGACTCAGTTATGCTCTCTTTTCCCTAAATAAGCATCTGCAGCCAAGGCTTGGCACCTGCACGTGGGGGTTCTTGTTTCTGTTGCTATAAAAAGCTTTCACAAATCCTATTTTACAGAGAGGAAGCCCAAAACACCTTTATCACCCATACCCACAATAAAGTCCATGTCCTCACAGTTTGAGATCATGAGACATCGACTACTCAACACGAGGCCGGAGGAGGTGACCGAGCGGCCTCAAGAGGTCCCGCAGACTTCAGAACTGATGGCAGATATAAAACACCCAGTACAAGGTTTGTTGATTAGTTTGCTGTTTACCACATGACAAAATCTTTGACTTGTCCGAAATTGAAAGCATTTGTAGATGACTACAGATATTTAAATATGGCCAGAATGATGGACTATGTCTTTGAATGGGTAAAAAACATTGTCGGAAAAGGAGAAAATCCTGGTTACCAGCATTTTCTACTTTTCCCCCAATGTTTTCAGAAGGTGTCTTCCTCTGGATTGTTAACTCTTTACCAAACAACAAAATTTCAGACATGCTGAAATTGAACGCATTTGCAGAAAGAAAGACAAATTGAATGTGACTCGTATCAAGCCTTTGTCTCTGAAAGGATAGAAAACATAGTGGGAAAAGGAGAAAATGCTGGTTACCAGCATTTTCTCCTTTTCCCACATTGTTTTCAAGAACTGATTGCTTTGGGTTGTTAAAACTCAGGATAGTGTGATAAAGGGTTAAAACTCTGAATTGTGTGGTAAAGAGTACATGGAAATTTTGATAGTACAGTAAAACTCCTCTATGAAGACCACCCATGGTACTTTTCAAATTTGGTCTCATTGGTGGGGTGGTCTTATTTCCGGGTTTCACACGCCTACATTTTGAAATAAACCCTGGCTCTTAACAGACTTTTGCAGGGCTAAATGGTGCGAATAGTAAATGCATTTCATTTAGGGAAGCCTAAGAACACAAATGAAAATGACAAGAACATTTTCATGTTCATTGAAAAGTTATACGTTTCTTGAATTTTATTAAATAAATCCACCTGTAAAATCATGTCAGTTCATAATTGCCTGTTTAAAAGAATCATAACCATTAACTGAATGAATCTGAAGACTAAGGAATGTGATGTAACTGTTAGAGCTTGTCACATTCTCATTTTTTTATCTGCGTTTTTACTTCGTGTAGTCTCAAGAACTTATATTCCAAGTGCTGATTTTCATTTTAAAACAAAGATTTTCGAATACGTTTTGATCTTTGAACGTTTGATGTAGACCTACGGGGACCCCCCCCCCCCCCCTTTTTTTTTTTTTATTCTTATCTGAGTTGATTATTCGAACAGTCCTGCTAATCGTCGATCTCAGACTAGTCGTAGTTACTTGTTTACAATTGCATATTCGTTACGGTATAATTACAGCATGTAAAGTGTCAAAAACAAAATGATAATCCCATCTCTATCACCACTAAATCCAAGCGTCTTAAATTACATCAGCTGGCTATAAACAATAAATCATGATCACCCGGATGTAAACATGTTTGTCATCTGGGTCAGCGATGTGTGATAAACGCTTGATTACCATATGAAAGCCGAATCGATGGTTTAAAAATATCAATTCACAGGTCGTTTGATTATGTTACGTAACATCCTGATCAATCAACACAATCATGTTACAATTAATGGTCGATAGACAAACAAAAGACCGATAATTGATTGTCAATTCCATCGAATCCAAGAATATTCGTACATGTGGCACAGACTGTGGTTCGCAATAGTAAATTAGCTTGTCGTAAAGAAGTTCTGGAAATCGAGGGGTTAAAATCTACAGGAAAATTCATATTGGTACTGAAAATGGTGGTCATAATTTCGGAATAGCGGGGTGCTCGTATTTCTGGGGTCGTGATCATTGATCTTTAGGCAGGAAAAATTCCGTTCTGAAAAAAATCGTTCATAATAGCGGGTTGCTCGTATTGTCAGGGTGGTCTTGAGGAGAGGTTTTACTGTATTTTGTTAATGTCACAGCAGCCAGTATCTCTGTACCAGCCCTACACCCCCAAGGAAAAAGGTGTTCTCTGATTTTTTTTGACTGTTTAATACCAAATGACAAAATTGTATAACCCCTCAAAATGCAAAACTGTTGCAGAAAATTAATTAAATGAGGCTTAGGAGATAAAAATTTTCTCTGAAAGGGTTACCAGTATTTCCTCTTATTCCCATGATATTTTCGAAAGCTTTTTCTTCAAGGTCATGAAGACTTGTGATTGTTTGGTGAACAGTTAACCAGTATTTTGCTTAGTGATCTTCCTAAGTAACTGTTTGCTTTCTAGCATTAACATTCTGGAATCCATGTTTAGAGGTAAAACACAAATGATCATATTGGTGATGACTTTTGTCATTCCATAGAGAGCTTTTTGGTGAGCCATTGCACGAACTCAGAATCAATTTTCTGTACAGACTCTTTAGGACGGGAATGACACTGCCATTTCTTGTGAAGAATTGAAAAACTTTCGCCAGACCTTCATATCAGATGATACTAAAACTTATTTTGTAGGAGGTATTTCTAAGGGTAGTACTTTTATGCTTTGTCAAAAATTGTTTTAAAACATGAGAACAATGTTATGAGAAAATGCTGGTAACCAGCATTTTCTTCTTTTCCACAATGTTTTCTAGACTGTCATACACAAATCCTATTATTTGAGCTACATTCAATTTGTTGTTTACAAATGCTATGGTATATGTAAAATTTTGTCATTTGATAAAGAGTCTAATTGTTTAATTACAGTAAAACAAGAACCTATAGATAGTGTGAATGAAGTGCCTTCTAGACCTGAAAACCAGCTTCTCATGTCTTCCAACACTTCAGGAGATAATAACCAAGACAGCCGACAAACCGAGACCAAATCAAACAATCCTGTTCACAAACCATCCACTACCACATCTACAAAACTATCCACTACTACGTCTCAAAGCACCATACTAGAAAGGACAAGTTCTGTTTCAAACGCAAACATGGGCATTCAGGGCAATCTTCTGGCTGGACATCTGACTGGTTCTCTGCCACTCAGTATCAGTAACTCTGGACTGGTATCTACAACAACTGGTGGTCAGGGCCTTGTGTCGGCGGCAAAATCCCAGTCTAAACTTGTGTTCACAGAGGGTCAAGTGGCACAGCCGGAGACTCAAACTTTGTACCTGACTCAGAGACAGCAAAGCTTACCACTTAGAGAATGGAGTGTTATAGATGTTTGCCATTTTTTGAAGTACAATGATTGTAGTTCCTATGTGGAGGTATTTCACAAACAGGTTGGTTTGCCTTTACTAACACGTTTTCAAACAACATGATTCTAGACTGGTTCAATTTGTAAGCATTTGCAGAGGACACTTTAAATGTGGTTTAACCCGTTACCACGCAATCCGGACTTTTAATGACCCTGAAGAAGAGGGCTTTTGAAAATATTATGGGAAAAGGAGAAAATGCTGGTTATCAGCATATTCACCTTTTCCCACAATGTATTCTACACTCTCAAAGAGAAATCCAATAATTTGAGCCAGATGTAATTTGTTGTCTGCAAAGACTTTCAATTTGGATAAGTCAAAAATTTTGTCGTTTGATTAAGAGTTCATGGTTGATTTTTGTCTTTGATAGGGTAGAAAACATTTTGGGAAAAGAAGGAAATGCTGGTTACCAGTGGTTTAACCATATGGACAATTTTTGTAAAGTTAAGAAGATCTGACAGAAACTTATTTCTTGCTTGGCTGTTTTCGAAAAAATTTTCTTTATGTGCATGTAATTTTGACAAGTTCAGAAATTCTGTTGTCTAGTGAAAAGTCAAACTTACATCTCTGTGGTGCATTATACCAAGCAAGTCATCATATAATTATGGATCGATTCAATCCATTTTGTGTAACAACTGACTGAATCCTCAGGTAGAGTTTTCCTTGGACATGCAGAAAATTTACTGTATGCAAAAAGTTCTGACTTAGGTCAGCATGTACAAACTGGCTGACCTGGTTTTTGTAGATGCAGTAAACCGCCATTTCACCAAGCATGGCTCCATTGTATTTAAGTGCGAGGCCTAAAAAAAAAGTATCCATATTTAGGGTTTCCCTACCCTATCTAGAAAATGCTGCCGACCCTAAACTTTTTATGCTACGATTGAACAAAAAAAAATCCGTGGGGTGTGATTTCGGTACATGGTCCATGTAAAAAGTTTCTGAAAAAAAAAATTAAATCCCTACCTACAGCATCTCGGACCGAAACCCAAAACACATATTTTTTTGTTAGGCCTGACTGAGAATTACTTCTTTTTTACTAGAATGGTATTTCTGGACATTGATGAAACAACACTAGTGAAATAAAAATAGTTTAGAATCTTTCTTTTCACTGTATTTACAGAACATCACAGGAGAACAGTTTATGAATCTGAGCAAAGAACAGCTGGCCAAATTGACGGGGATGAAAGTTGGATCTTCCTTGAAAATTTATGATCTCATACAAGTCTTGAAAACAAAGATCACTCAGCAAAAACCAGTTTCAACTACCGCATGATCTATTTGTGTTTGAAAAAAAGGTTTTTTCTATATGTTAGGTTATAAAATTTATGTTGATTTCTATCATGCATGAATATTTTCTAAGTCATTTGGTGCAAAATTGTTTCAGGATATTTACGACTTTCAGGATACGTATGTGAAATTTTCTCTCACTTACTTTTTCATTACCCATTGTGATAGGTAAATGAAGGGCGCTCTGGCAATAGTGGGTTTGAAGCATCTCGTTATGTATTGTACCAAGCAAGTCACCAAATCATTATGGATCTATAAAATCTCATTTGTCTTACAACCGACTGGATCATGAGGCAGACTGGACCTTTTTCATGCAGTAAACGTACAAATAGCAAACTTATATCTCAGGTCAGCCTGGGCGGACTGCACTGGCTGATTTTAGTTGGTACATTTTGCATAGGCATTAAATCCCCTTGTCACAGAGCATTGCTAAAAACCTAAGCAATAATTGGCTATGCTACAGCATAGAGCTGCTAATAATCTGAATCAAAACAGTGTTGTAGAACTCGCCTAACTTTACACCTGACGATAATAGTCTTTTTTTTTTTTTTTTTAAAGGCTAGGAAACAGGGAAGAGGAGAAATCCTGGTTTTTTCAAAAGCTTTCTTCATATATGCTAAATGCCTTGGTTGGTGATGCACAATAGGGCATCATTTCATTCATTCATCTATTTGTAAAAGAAAATTTTTTAATGGGACTGTTTGGTATGGGACTAAAGATTTGAATCGATTGATCAAGTACCAAAAAGTATTATGATCAAATACTTTTTTAAAGATCATGGGTTATTCTTCGTAAAACACAAGGTGGCGGGTTATTGGTGCAATTCAAATATTCTTGTATTCTTGTGTTCCCTGTCTAAAGTTTCCTGTTGAGAACATGATTGTTTTGTAAAGGTTTGATACTTTAAAAAAATTGTTTGTCATCATCATTTTTCATATGTTATAGATATGAGCCATTCTCTGTGAAAAGGTAGCTTAAGGCAGTTGTGAAAAGTATCGATCCAGGTTAGCCTGTGCAGGCTAACCTGGGCCGAAACTTTTCGCTATTGATCAATCTTCTGTATGTCAAAGGACCGGTGTACTACATGATTCAGCGGGTTGTTAAACAAAATGAATTTTATAGATCCATTATTATATGATGATTTGCTGGGTATGATCTGTTATGAAGATACATTATGCCCCCTTTTACCAGAGCACGGCTTATATGTAATTGTCATTCAGTTGTTTGTAAGGTAGTGTAAGTGCATTGAATTTTGCTTTTGAATTGTCATGAAATGAAAATGGGATAAGAAATAGAATCTTTGATTCTGTGTGTCAACCATTAAAGTAACAATAGCTGCCAAAAGTAAATGAAGCAGGTGTTATAAATGAATATCAACTTAAATCATACCATTTTAAAGTATGGAAATTATTGTGTAGACGACAATCTGTTATTGTACTGTCGGTCCCAGTGCTAGTCGCGACAGAGAAATTAACTTCAAAAATGGCCAGGTCGCCCTATCTTTTGTTTGCTTTTTGCTTGATTTTAAAATTCATTGTTATGCCAGCGACTAACTCTTGGACCGACCATACAATAACAGATTGTCATCTTCACAATAGTTTCCATTCTTATAAATAATCTAAATGCAAATTTAACACCTGCTTTGGTGTTTTTTTGGCTGCCTTTGGGCCTCTAAAGTACTGAACCCATTAAGTTGGTTTTGCTGTCAGTATATATCCAATACCAGACTGCAGGTTCTGTGCAGAACCTGCAGTCTGATCTTGGATCTACACTGTCATATACTTTGCCAGCTACATTGACAAAAGAGGCCTTAAAAATATTATATCTGCATCTTTTGTTGTGACTATAAATATCCATTACATTGGAGTCATGCTCTGTGAAAAGGGGTTCTTGGTGCATCTCTGTCATGCATGATACCGAGCAAATCATCCAATAATTATGGATCCATAAAATCCATTTTATATAACAACCAACTGAATCATGAGGTAGAATGGTTCCTTTGATATGCAGAAAGTTTACCAAAAACAGAAAGTGTCGACTCAAGTCAGGCTGTGCGGATTGCAATGCACAGGCTTACGTGGGTTGATACTTTTTGCAGATGAATAAAACCCCTTTTTCACAGAGTATGGCTCATTTACTTTGTTCCACAAGGATTGATTTTGTTTCATCTTGATCCTTTACTACAGAATGCCGAGTTTTAACGACCCTGCGAAAGAGACCATTTGAAAACATCGAGGGAAAAGGAGAAAATGCTGGTAACCAGCATTTTCTCCTTTTCCCACAATGTTTTCTTTCCTATCACAGAAAAAGTCCATTTTATGAGCCGTGTTTAATTTGTCATATGCAAATACTTTCAATTTGGACAAGTTTAGGAAATTGTGGTTTGGTAAAGAGTTAAAACTGGATATATATAATGAACAGATGAAACCTGTTGTATAGCAAGAAATGATATACCATATATACTTTTCGAAATAGGAAATATCCTCCTCAAACAGATAATAATTTATGGACAACTATTTAACTCTGTACCACACATTCCTGAGTTTTAACGACCTTAACAAAGTAGGCTTTCGAAAACAAGGTGGGAAAAGGAGAAAATGCTGGTAACCAGCATTTTCTCCTTTTCCCACTATGTTTTCTACCCCATCAAGAACAAATTCCATCATTTGAGCCACATTTTAATTTTCTTCTGCAAATGTTTTGCATTTGGACTTGTCGAAAATTTAGTTGTGTGGGAAAGTTAATCAAAATATCATGTGATGTCACTTCCTGATATGACATCACAGGCTTCTGTCTTGTGACTGCAATTAACATGATCACAAGTTGTAAACAAAGAACATAGAAAATTGATTAACATTACGTTTTATCTACTGGTTCTTATGAAAATTGTTTTCATTTCAAGACAGTTTGCTTGTGTCTGAAAATCAGCCATTCGCTGGAAAAGGGGGTTTAATGCATTTCCAAAAAGTATTGACCCTGGTCAGCCTGCGCAGTCCACGCAGGCTGACCTGGGTCAATACTTTTTGCAAACTTTTTTGGTGCTGGTCAATTTATTGCATGTCAAAGGACCGGTGTACTTCATGATTCATTCGGTTGTCAGACAAACTGGATTTTATGGATCCGCAGTTATTTGAAGACTTTTTTGGTATCATGCATCATGGAGATGCATTAAGCCCTCTATTGCCAGAATGAGGCTTATATTAATGTTCTGTAACTCTGATTGGTCACATTGTCTACTGAAGCAATTGAAGTTGGACTTTGTGCTCTCTGTTTCAATTCTATATGGCCTGCAACACGCGAAAAGGGGCACTCGGACATTTGCATAAAGTGTCACCTCGGATCAGCCTGCGCGGACTAGGCTAATCCGAGACGGCACTTTATGACTAAATTAGATTTTGTCCCACAGTAGACTTTCGCAAAACAGAAATTACATAAAAACGGAAAGTGTCGTTTCGGATTAGCTTGCGCGGAGTGCGCAGGCTGATCTGAGATGACACTTTACGCAAATGTCTAAATGCCTCTTTTCACGTATTGCAGGCTATATTGTATCCCTGTATGACTGACAAAGAGAAAGGACCAGAAGGGCATGTGGACAGTATTAAATGATGCAATATTTATTATTAGTGAAGGTGACTATTTCATGTTGATCTCATGTGTATATATTATTATAAATGTTCTGTGAAACCTTGATCATTCAGATATATGTAGGACTGAGGGCTGTATTCACCAACCATTGGTCATTTAAATTTTGAATTTGAATACCATCAATCTGATTGGTTGAGATGAAATGCCTCAGCCAATCAGATGAAAGATTAGGTATCTGACTGGCTGAGATAGCCAATCAGACAGCTAGTAGTAGAATTTTGAAGATTCAGTTCTAAATTTGAATTAAACCCATTACCAAACAGTCAAATGTTTTAAAGGCACTGAAAAGAAAGGTCTTTAAAAGCATTGTTGGAAAAGAAAAAACCAGTGTTTCTCCTTTTTCATCAAAGTTTACTACCATTCTAAAGACAGAAATCATCTCTTAAACGTCATCTCTCGTCTGCAAATGCTTCAGATTTTGTTATATCTGAAATTTTGTCGTTCAATAAAGAGTTACTTGGTATTAAAATCTAGCCATCTGATTGGTATAGACTGAATGCCTCAACCAATCAGATTGAGGACTAGGCATCATAAAAGCCACTGTAGCAGAGCATTTGCCCCTGCATTCTGGGCCCATATTTACCAACTAATTTTAGAATGTTCTTAATTTCATTCTCCAGAATTTTCTAAATTTGAAAGTAACAAAACTTTTGATTGGCTAAACCAAATGGTTTAGCCAATCAGAAGTAGTGTTACTTTCAAATTTAGAAAATCTTGGAGAATAAAACAAACTAGAGGCGCTTGAGCGCCTGTATTGCTCCACAGGCCTGATATTTCTATAATGGCGAAAGGAAGTTTTTAACAATTATCATTCACTCCTGCATTTTAGCTCACTGAAGAAACAATTTGGTAGACAACCACCATAGGAACTTACCTGCAAAACAACAATGAAATCCAATGAATTGTTTTAGAGAAGAAATTTTTCAAAGATTTTACTTTATACCATAAAAGGAAAATGAGTCTCCCATAAAAGCCATGTTTTTTGACAGATCTTTTTTTTTTTAAGGAATTCTGTAAACCTGTATCTAAGGAACATTCCTGCAAAATAATAATGCTATCCAAATAGTGGTTTGGGAGGAGAAGATTTTTAAAGGTTTTTTACTTTGGTTGCCATGGCAACCAGAAAAATTCTTCATGGAACACAATTATTTGAAGGAATTTGAAAGAGGACCACCAAAGGAACATTCCTGTGAAATTTGGTAAAAATCCAGTCAATAGTTTCTGAGGAGAAGTTTTTTAAAGAAAAAGTTTACGGACACATGCACGGACGAACGAACGGACGGACGGACGGACGCACGACGGACACAACGCCATGACAATAGCTCGCTGGCCTTCGGCCAGTGGAGCTAAAAATTGGTTGGTGAATAAAGGCCTTGTTCTCATGTAAATTCTTTTTCAAATACCTAGATTAGCCATCTTATTGGCTGAGATGCAATGCTTCAGCCAATCAGATCAAAGGTTAGCCATCTTATTAGCTAAGATAAGCCAATTAGACAGTTATTCCTTGAAATTAAAATACTTTCTAGAATGATCCAGGTTTCATTTTATATGAATGCAAGGCAGCTGAATGATTATCATTAAAGGTAAATATTTTAAAACGCTTTTTGTATTTTCACTAGTGTTGTTTGCTTTGTAGATGATTTTGTTTCGTGTGGTTTTTAGTCCAAATATTTTTTATAGTTTGTGATTAATGTTTTTGTCATTGAAGTTTTGACTCACTACCTGCAGATACAAATTTACAGTAGACAACTTGGAAAATGTCCCTTCCAATTATTTAATTAACTCATTATCAAACGACAAAATTTAAGACTAGCCCAAAATGAAAGCAATTGCAGACAACAAAATAAATGCGACTCAAATTTCGAAGATTGTTTTGGGAAGGGTAGAAAACATTGTTGGAAAAGGAGAAAATGCTGGTTACCAGCATTTTCTCCTTTTTCCTCAGTGTTTTCAAAAGGCTTCTTTTTCAGGGTCGTTAAGTCGGGATTGTGTGGTAAAGGGTTAACCCTTTACCAGAATACAAAAAGTTAGACTAATCCAAATTGTATTGATTGATTGTGCAGTGTTTAACGCTGTTTCAACATTATTTTAGTTATATTGCCAGTGGCCAGTGCACCTATCCACACTTTGCTGGAGTCTCCCTTACCAGTACTTTGCACAATCTTCTTTCCAAGCCACTGGCTGCTTTCCCACATAACCATCAAGAGAGGAATGAATCCTGTCGCAGTGACTATCATCAGTCCTTGGAAAGAAATTGGCCGAACCAGGGATTGAACCCACGACCCCCTGTTCTCAAGTCCTGCACGCTACCGACTAAGCTACCGGGGCTCGGCCGTCCAAATTGGAAGTATTGCAGATGACAAAATTAATGGTGCTCAAAAATTGAAATGTGTTTTGGGAAGGGTAGAAAACATTGAAGGAAAACAAGGTTAGCAGCATTTTCTCCCTTTCTGTTTTCAAAAGGCTTTCTCAGGGTCATTAAATGTCAGTATTGTGAGGTGAAAGGGTTAATACACGAATTACATGTTGAGGTTGTGGCAAAGGAAAAGTGACTGGGATGAGGAATATCTCAAGTTTTTTCCAATTTTTTTTTTAAGTTTGCCAGCTGCAAGATTAAAAAGCTATCTGCAAATAGTAATTTGTAAACCCTTTACCAAACGACAAGGATAGAAAAATAGAGGAAAATAGTGGTTTCTACATTTTCTCCCTTTCCAGACGTTGTTTATAACTGATACTTTTTCACGGTCCTTAAAACAGGGGAATTGTTTATTAAAAGGTTAATTCAATAAAAGTTTAGGAATGTCCAAAGTCAAGTCATTTGCAGACAACAAATCAAATGTGAACCCATGATAGAACTTGTCGTTGATAGGGTAGAAAACATTTTGGGAAAAGGAGAAAATGCTGGTTACCAGCATTTTCTCCTTTTTCCAAAATGTTTTCGAAAGCCTTACGCCAGAAGGTTGTTAAAACTTGGGATTGTGTGGTAAAGGGTTATTTTATGTCAATTATCTCAAGTTTCTTCGAAGTTATTTTCTAATTAATCTGTTACGAATTTGTTTGAGGGGGAATAAAGTTGATAAAGATTTATTATAAGAATCAATCATGGTATATTTGTTATATAGTATGAATGATTACATGTTCTTGTATTTTTTTTACAAACATAAGAAATATGTGCATAAGAATGATAATAAATTGTTCAGTTGGAGGAAGTCTAGCTTTATTATTTTTTTGTTTTTGCTAGTTTTCAAGGGAAGACTTTTCATGTTCATGAAGCTCCTCAGTCTTGAGTTGGGAGTGATGTTTGGCAATGCAATGCAATACCCCAGCCTAGCAAATGTGAACAGTGGGACAGACACATATAAGTGATCAGTTGATAAAAGTTGAGAAATAATGGTTTACTCGTCAATGAACAACAGCATTTTAGACATTAGTTTTGAGACACATAAAGCATAATTTGCAGACCGCAACTGTGGCTCCAATAGGATTTGTCTTTGATAGAACACGAAAAAAATTGTTCGAGGAGGATGAAATGCTTGTTACCAGCATTTTCTTCTTTTCCGCAACTTATATTATTAGTAACAAATATGTTGACACAAATTAGTGACTATTAAAGCTTCCCAACGGTGTTCGTTTTCGTATGTTTGTATTGTAGTCTAGCGCTGTTTTAATAGCTTAGGTCATATCACAGCAGCCAGTGCACCCACTCATACATTTGCTGCCTTACTCACTGCAGTACTGACACAACTTTCTTTCCAAGTCACTGACTACGTTTCTCACATGCATCAGGGTTGAAAGGCAAAAATTTCCACAAAGTTTGCTGCAACTGGGTATGGAACATGCATATGTTTACATAATTTTGTACTGGGTACTGCTAAAAAATGTAAATATATCACAGATAGGTCATAAATGACAACTTACAAATTTTTACCATAAAAGAACAAGGTTTTATTTCTGCAACTTCTCAAAAATCTGCATTATTATTGATCACACATTTTGAACTATATCACATAAAAATCCATTTACACCTATATACACCCCTTCTGTACATAATTATAGGAAAATATCAGTTAACACTGTACAAGTCGATATCAGCAAACATGTTTACAGTCAGTGAAATTATAGACTGGTCCATATTGATAGTATTTCCTTGCAAAAAATTCAATATAGCTCAAAGGAGGATTTCTGTTTTTGAAAATTTAGAAAACATTGTGGGAAAAGGAGAAAATGCTGGTTACCTGCATTTTCTCCTTTTCCCACAATGTTTTAAGAGACCACATTCCACAAAATTTTAGAAATGTCCATACTGACAGTATGCTGGCAAAAAATTAAAAGTGGCTCAAATGGTAGATTTTGTTTGTGCTATCAGTTTTCAAACAAGAGGGCCATAATGGCCCTGTATAGCTCATCTCGGCCTTTGTAATCTTTGAGAGCGAAAAAATAAAGAAATAGTAAGTTCATTAAAAGCAAGATACTGTCAAGGCCAACATAATGAATTTTACAAAAGGATGTGCAAAAAACTGTGACTTTAACCCTTTCCCACACAATCCCGACTTTTAATGACCCCGAGGAAAAGTGGCTTTTGAAAACATCGTGTGAAAAGGAGAAAATGCTGGTAACCAGCATTTTCTCCTTTTCCCTCGGTGTTTTCTACCCTTTGAAGAACGAATCTCGTCATTTGGGCCACCTCGAATATGTCATCTGAATATGCTTTCACTTTGGACCAATCTAAACTTTGGTGGTGTGGTAAAGAGTTGAAAGAGTCAAGATCTTCCTTATACTTGACCATGTAACCTTCCTATTGAAATGTTTAAGACATTCTGGCCAATTTTTCCAGGATTTAAACAAGTGACTGATACTTTCATCTTACTTCAGCCATTGCTGAATATTTTTTAACATTATCAAGGCATTTTTCATCAGTAAAAATGTAGTCTCTATATTCCAAACAAAGTTTATCTAAAGGTTTGATCTTGTGACCTACTGCTTGACCAAAGGTGACACATTTTCATACCTATCAAAGTCATTATCAAGTCAAATTTTCTGAAAAGGTTTAACGGACAGTGGACAGAAATGTGGCCTGCAAAATGCACATGTTAAGCTAACATGCTGTCAATTTGTCTGAAACATTAACACAAATTTTCTGACCAAGTTTCATGAGCATTTGCCTGGAAACGCTACCCTTCGAGTCCTAACAAAATTTTTCTCAATTTGACTGATTGACCCATCTTTTATTTTTTATATGACCCAAGTTTTATGAGCACTGGACTGAACATTGAGTGCAGACAAGGTTTTTATGATTTGACTGAGTGACGTACTCGTACTTTTTTACGAAATCAAGAAAATTTTCTAAAAATTTCCATTTTGTTTATTTGGCTTTCCAAGAGTAAACAAAAAATTCGCTTGTATTCAAGACTGATAAAATCAAAGCTAAATAACATGACCTTACATCAAAGAATTTCTTAAAATGATTCCACATGAATAGGAAAGTAAACTGAACAAAAATATACAAATATATCACAAAAGGCAACAGTTAAACAGATTTACAATATGGAATGAAAAGTACATGCACTGTATGGAACCACTAAGTCTTGCATAATGTGTATCTAACTGAGCTGAAAGACAGAGTAATAGAACAAATTATATCGGGCTTTCATTCCTCATAAACATGCAATCCTGTGTTTTAATGACCCTTACGTAAGAGGCTTTTGAAAACCATGGTAGTAGGAAAAGGGAAAATGCTGGCATCCTGCATTTTCTCCTGTTCACACAATGTTTCCTGTCCTTTCAGAGACAAGTTCAGTCATATGAGCCTCATTGGATTTGCAGTCTGCAAATGTTTTCAATTTGGACAAGTCTGATTTTTTTTCATTCGGTATAGAGTAAAGATTATTAATCAATCCATCAATTAATTATCATCATAGTACTTCAGGCGGTCATTAAGATTTTGATAGCAGATGCAAACATTCGGTGACTGAATAATGCTCTGGGTCACTGAATGCTTACATCTGCCCTAAAATCCTAATAATCATAATGTTCATGATCATACGTGAAAGTTTGATAGATAACCTTACCACTTTACCAAACAATCCAATGTGTTAACAATTGGAGATCGACACTTTGGAAAACATTGTGGAAACCAACATTTTCTCCTTTTCCCACAATGTTTTCTACCATTTGAGATTACTTTCATTTCATTCTTACCAATTTCAAAGTTATCATTATGCAGATGCTTGCAACCTTAAAGAGTCTAAAATTTGTCAGTTGACTCACTATGACCTTCTGTAAAAAATAGAGGCGCTTGAGCGCCTGTACCGCTCCACAGGCCTGATATTTCTATAATGGCGAAAGGAAGTTTTTAACAATTATCATTCAATCCTGCATTTTAGCTCACTGAAGAAACAATTTGGTAGACAACCACCATAGGAACTTACCTGCAAAACAACAATGAAATCCAATGAATAGTTTTAGAGAAGAAATTTTTCAAAGATTTTACTTTATACCATAAAAGGAAAATGAGTCTCCCATAAAAGCCATGTTTTTTGACAGATCTTTTTTTTTTTAAGGAATTCTGTAAACCTGTATCTAAGGAACATTCCTGCAAAATAATAATGCTATCCAAATAGCGGTTTGGGAGGAGAAGATTTTTAAAGGTTTTTTACTTTGGTTGCCATGGCAACCAGAATTCTTCATGGAACACAATTATTTGAAGGAATTTGAAAGAGGACCACCAAAGGAACATTCCTGTGAAATTTGGTAAAAATCCAGTCAATAGTTTCTGAGGAGAAGTTTTTTAAAGAAAAAGTTTACGGACGCACGCACGAATGGACGGACGGACAGACGGACGGACGGACGGACGACGGACACAACGCCATGACAATAGCTCTCTGGCCTTCGGCCAGTGGAGCTAAAAATTAGCAGTGGATAACTTCACAAATATATATGAGCCAAGATCTGTGAAAAGGGGGCTTAATGCATCTGTGAGAAGTTTCGACCTAGGTCAGCCTGTGCAGACAGACCTTGGCCAAAACTTTTTTCTATTGGATAGTTTTCTGTATGTCAAATGACCCGTCTACCTCATGATTAAGTCTGTAATTTAAAACAAGAGGGCCAAGATGGCCCTGGATCGCTCACCTGAATTTTTGAGAGGACCATAACCAACTTTTTTTAAAGTATTGAAATTTTGGAAACAAAATCAGTATTTTGCCAAGCAATTATAAAAAGGTCACCTGTAAAAATCATTTCAAAATCTGTCACCACCCCTACAATCATCACCACAGCCATGTTTTTGACGAATCAGAATTCTGCAAATAAATTTTAGGATAGGTCACCCAAAGACCTTATCTTGAACAAGAGCACATGCCCGATAGTGGCTAAAAATATTAAGTTGAACAAGAGCACCTCATGAGAGTGCCAATGATTGGCTGTTGGAACCTTGCTGGATAGTAAAATAAAATTCCAAATCACAAAAGGGGTATAATTTGGACAAAACAATTTTGGAGTTAACTGCCCTCGTTGTATGGGTTGCTTTTTACTAGTGAACAATTATTCCGAGTTTTAAGTACATGTGTTGAGTGGAAGCCAAGATATAACAAAATGTCAAAGTTTTTGCACAACAACACAGATGACGCCAACAGGGCTATGTCAATACCTCGATGTTTTCTTTGAAAACAGCTAAGCTAAATAAGGGGTATAATATAAGGATCATTTCTGTGAAATAACTTCAAAATCTAAATAGTGGTTTCAGAGAAGACAAAATTTTTAAGAATTTCTTCATGTCCTCAGAGAGCAAATAGCTTCCACCCACCACAGCCATATTTCTTGACAGATCAAAATTTTGCAAATAAATTTTCAAAAGGAGCACCTAAGGAACATTTCTGTGAAATTATTTCAAAATCTGACAAGTGGTTTAAGAGAAGAAGAATTTCAAAGAATTTCTTTAAGTCCATACAGTGCAAAGATGCCCATCCCCACCCAGGCCATGTTTTTCGACAGATCAAAATTACACAAACAAACTTTAAAAAGGGTTACCGGTACCCAAGGAACATATCCATGAAATTATTTCAAAATCTGACCAGTGGTTTCAGAGAATTGTTGACACCGCTGGATGCCAAGAGCCCCCCCCCCCCCTCCACAATGGCCATGTTTTTTAACGGATCAAAATTTCGCGAACAAGTTTTAAAAAGGGTCACCCAAGGAACATATCTGTGAAATTATTTCAAAATCTGACCAGCGGTTTCAGAGGAGAAGATTTTCAAAGAATTTCTTGGAAAATTTCATTTGGTTGCCATGGCAACCAGAGTTTTTGATGAAATCAAATTCTGTGAACAATTTTTAAAGAGGACCTCCCAAGGAACATTCCAGCCAAGTTTGGTCCAAATCGGCCATGCAGTGTAGGAAGAGAAGATGTTTAAAGAATCGTTGACATCGCTGGACGCCAAGAGCCCCCCCCCTCCATCACAGCCATGTTTTTCGACGGATCAAAATTTCGTAAACAGTTTTTGAAAAGGGTCACTCAAGGAACATATCTGTGAAATTATTTCAAAATCTGACCAGCGCTTTCAGAGGAGAAGATTTTTATAGAATTGTTGACACCGCAGGACGCCAAGAGCTCCCCCCCCCCCTTCACCATGGCCATGTTTTTCGATGGATCAAAATTTCGCGAACAATTTTTGAAAAGGGTCACCCAAGGAACATATCTGTGAAATTATTTCAAAATCTGACCAGCGGTTTCAGAGGAGAAGATTTTTAAAGAATTTCTTGGAAAATTCCACTTGTTTGCCAATGCAACCAGAGTTTTTGATGAAATCAAATTCTGTGAACAATTTTTAAAGAGGACCTCCCAAGGAACATTCCAGCCAAGTTTGGTCCAAATCGGCCAAGCGGTGTAGGAGGAGAAGATGGTTAAAGAATTGTTGACACCGCTGGACTCCAAGAGCCCCCCCCCCCACTCCACCACGGCCATGTTTTTCTACGGATCAAAATGTCGCAAACAATTTTTGAAGAGGGTCACCCAAGGAAAATATATGTGAAATTATTTCAAAATTTGACCACCAGTTTCAGAGGAGAAGATTTTTATAGAATTGTTGACACCGATGGACGCCAAGAGCCCCCCCCCTCCACCACGGCCATGTTTTTCGACTGATCAAAATTTCGCAAACAATTTTTGAAAAGGGTCACCCAAGGAACATATCTGTGAAATTATTTCAAAATCTGACCAGCGGTTTCAGAGGAGAAGATTTTTAAAGAATTTCTTGAAAAATTCCATTTGGTTGCCATGGCAACCAGAGTTTTTGATGAAATCAAATTCTGTGAACAATTTTTTAAAGAGGACCTCCCACGGAACATTCCAGCCAAGTTTGGTCCAAATCGGCCAAGTGGTTTAGGAGGAGAAGATGTTTAAAGAATTGTTGATGCCGCACGACGGACGACGCACGACGGACACAGCGTGCCCCTAAAAGCTCCCCTTGAGCATGTTGTGCTCAGGTGAGCTAAAAAGTGGCTATACTGGATTCATTATGATCTGATGGGTTGCTTGGTATAATGCATAATGGAAATACATTAAGCCCCCTTTTGCCAGCGCATAGCTCGTACCTCTGTAAAATTTGGAAAATCAATATGAACCAAAGTTCATGAAACATGAATTCCATGTAAAACACATTGCTGTAAAAGGAGATACTGCCCACGAAAGCTCTCTCCTTTTGCCAGACTGTTTTCAATATTAGTCTGCAGCAAGATGATTACAGTCACCTGCAGACAGTAACGTATAAACAGTGTGACCTAGTAATGACCAAGCTCCATGTACCTACCCAACCCCTTTGTGTAACTCTAACAAACAACAGAATTTTAGATTTGGAACAAACTCAAAGCAACTTCCTCAGGGTCATTAAAAGTTAGCACACACAAGGCTCTCTAGTTTGACACCAAGGGAGGGAAAGCAGCCAGTGGCTTGGAAAGAAAACTTTGTGAAGTATTGGTAAAAAAAAAAGACTCCAGGAAAGCATGGATAGGTGCACTGGCCACTGCGATATAACTGAAATAATGTTGAAAACTGTGTGAAACACCAAACAATCAATCATTCATTGACACCAAGAGGGCGAAGATAGTCCTGTATTGTTTACCGCCCTATAGATCGGTGATCCATATTTTGACACAGATAGTGACATAAATCAGCAAGAAGTCTATAATGAAAGAATTTCTACAGAAACAAGAGGGACATGATGGCCCTGTATTGCTCCCCTGACTAAGAGATAAGTGATCCATAATTTCATCTTATCTCGTAGAGAAAAAGAGTCAATCCCGAGTTTTTACGACCCTGAGAAAATACGCCATTTGAAAACACAGTTGGAAAAGGAGAAAATACTGGTAACCAGCATTTTCTCCTTTTCTCACAATGTTTTCTACTCTTTCACAGTCAAATCTCATAATTCCAGTCACATTGAAATTGTCTGCAAATGCTTTCAATTTGGACCACTCCAAATTTTTGTCGTTTGGTAAAGAGTTAAAGACATTTTCTTTCACTTACACATGTGACATCGAGGTTTATGATGGGGGTCCTTTTTAAAGTATGTGTTTCATTTACTTTTACTCTTTACCGTAAGACAAAATTTTACACTCCTCTGTCCTGACAACATGTGGCTAAAATTATTAAATTTGTCTATGACAGGGTAAAAAACACTGTGGGGAAAAAGAGAAAATGCTGGTAGCCAACTACCAGCATTTTTTCCTGTTCCCACAACGTTTTCAAAAGAATTCTCTGCCACAGTCATTAAAACTCTGTGTGGTGTGGTAACGGGCTAAGGAGTTTCAGAATAAAACCGTATGGATTCTACACTAACTGTAAATATCTGCTATATGGTTGAATATTCATGCTAAGCCTTATAACATATTTTGTAAATTATGACCCATCTGTTCTTAAATTCTGACCAAAAAGCTTGCATTGGAGGCAAACATGTGGAAAATTGAGAAACTGCTCATTCACCAGGGCCCCACTTTACTAAGGTAGTTACGAACAAACCTTGTGTAAGTTTTACATAACTACAGTATGGTGGCATATTTCTGCTACAAGAAACGAGATAACCGTCATGATTATTTTAGAAGAGTATTGCGATAAATCAAAGTTTCCTGGAAATTATGAAAAGATGAAAGTTCCAGGAAACTTTGATTTATATATATCAAAATATGCCACCATACTATAGTTACGTAAAACTTATGCAAATTTTGTTTGTAACTACCTTAGTAAACCGGGGCCCACGGACTGCAAGAAAAACATTTAGCCAAAGGATTTGGTTCTCATTCCACCTTAACCCTTTACCACACGACCAATTTTAGACCTGTCCAAATTGAAAGCATTTGCAGAGGACAGTTTCAATGTGGGTAATATGAAATGATTTTTCTTTGATAGGGTAGAAAACATTGTGGGAAAAGGAGAAAATGCTGGTTACCAGCATTTCCTCCTTTTCCCACAATGTTTTCAAAAGCCTTCTCTATCAGGGGTGTCAAAAGTCGTCATTGTGTGGTAAAGGGTTAAAGAAAGATGTGTGCCAGAATGAGAAACAGAGTGACTCACTATAATTATTTGCTCATTTGCCAAACTATTTCCCACAATTTCTACGACAGATGGGCCAAATATACTAAAGAATGATAGGATAAATATAATAAACTTGTTTCTACTTAAGCCAATCTTGTAGATGACAAACACTTTATAATGTACAAACATGTAACTGTTAATTGGGTCAATTTCAAGCAGTACGAAACAGATTACATCAAAACCACACAGCCATTGCTAATCTAAAGCAATTGTACTTTTCCTACAATGTTATTGTAAGCTGTACAAGTATCCAGCATTTTTTACCCAATTCTGACAATGCTTCAACCCTTTCAAATACATATCCCATCATTTGGGCTCCATCAAATTTGTCATCTGAAAATGCTTTTAATCTTAAATTTTTACTATAATGGGGTAACAGAGATATCTACTGTTCATTTAATGTTAAGTTCAAACAGTACAAAACACATTATAAAAAGCCTTAGGCAACAATTTTTTTTTTTTGTATGTGTGTAAAGTTGTCAGCTTTCTTCAAGTTATTATGACTGGTCAAATTTGTTGGTGACTTAAATAAGCTCCAGGCAGCCCATAGCCAAGTTATAGCCTTTTGTTATACCAAAGTGCATTCATATATATAGGACATACACTGTCCATAATCTAATTCTAAATTTAGAAAGTAACAATACATAAATGGTTTAGCCAATCACAAATTGCGTTGCTTTCAATTTTAGTAAATTCTTGAGAATTAGGATCAGAATGCAATATAGAATTGTTGGTAAATGAGGCCACCCTATTTACTGCATTTTAAGTTTGTGAATTTACAAAGTAATGTTAAAAAAAATATATATATGTAATTGATCCATGCTCTGGCAAAAGGGGGCTTAATGCATCTGCGAAACTTATCAACCCAGGTCAGCCTGGGCCAAACTTTTCGTTATTGGTCAACTTTCTGTATATCCAAGGATCAGTCTACCTCATCATTAAGTGGGTTGTTGAAAAAAGTGGCTATGATGGATCCATAACCATGTGGTGGCTGGCTTGGTTTTTATGTTTCACAGAGATGCATTAAGCCCCCTTTTCACAGAGCATGGCTCACATGTATCAGTCACATAGCTCATGATACGAAATGTATCGGTCACATAGCTCATGATACGAAAAGTATCAGTCACATAGCTCATGATACGAAATGTATCAGTCACATAGCTCTTGATACGAAATGTATCAGTCACACGGCTCATGATACGAAATAACTGCCTGGATTATTCAGAGGAAAACTGACATGTAATGACTATTACCGGTACACACAAAATAATTAATTCTTTACCACACAATAAAATTTTAAACTGGTTCAATTTGAAAGCAGTTGCAGAAGACAAGTCAAAAGCGGCTAAAATGACAATTTTTTTCCCTGATAGGATAGAAAACATTGTGGGAAAAGGAGAAAATGCTGGTTACCAGCATTTTCTCCTTTTCCCATAATGTTTTTAAAAGCCTTCCATGTCAGGGTCGTTCAAACTCAGGATTGTATGGCAAAGAGTTAAACAAATCGTTGCAGCCATGACATACAGATTTAAGTAGTTTACACATTTAGCAAAGCTTTTTACCTGAAATGATTTTCATATGCTTGTCCTGAAAACATACAATAAGTCATCGATATTGATTGAATGGTCTTTTGTGACCCTTTCACCATTATATTAAGTCGTTTTATGGCAAATGCTCACTTATTCATGCATACACATGTACTTGGTTTCACCCAGTACAAAATTGGGGCTCTGAAATGTTTTTCTAAAGGACACTCGCATGAAAAGCCCAGCACCACAAGTGAGGATAAAACCTGGAGATCAAACCTTTAATGCCACTAAGTAATGCAGGACCCAAAGCCGGTGAGATTACTTACACTTCTAAAATGCAACTAAACAACAACTATGGTTTTTACATTCATGCAATGACCAACTTTTGAAAAACATTGAGAGAGAAAAGGAGCATTTTGTTCTTTAAGTTACTGCCCCTTTTTCCTTGGTATTTTCAGTATTCATCCCATCCTTTTTGGTTTAAGACCACAGTGTGGGTGAAACTGCGTATATGCTTACGGGTGGAAATGGGATTTCAGAATTACAACTTTAACCATTCTGCATAAAATAATCAGTTTTAACAAACCTGAAAAAAGGAAGTTTTTGATAGTTTTTGTAACCTGCATTTTCTTCTTAACCCACAATGTTTTCCACCCTCTCCAAGAAAAATTCAACAATTTTAGGTACATTTTATTTGTCGTCTGCAGATACTTTCAATTTGGAAAAGTCTTAAATATTTTTGTTTGGTAAAGAGTTAACTCTTTACCACACAATCCCGACTTTTAACGACCCCAAGAAAGAAGCCTTTTGAAAACATTGTGGGAAAAGGAGAAAATGCTGGTAACCAGCATTTTCTCCTTTTCCCACTCTGTTTTCTACCCTTCCCAAACCAAATTGCAATTTTTCAGTCACATTTATTTTGTCGTCTGCAAATGCTTTTAATTTGGACCAGTCTATAATTTTGTTATTTGGTAAAGAGTTAAAAGGCAATATAGCATACTAAATCACAGACAAAAAATAAAGAACAGTAACTTCTAGATCTGACAGAATCATAAAACCTTACATCTTTACCAAACAATCCCTATTTTTAACAACCCCGACAGAGAAAGCTTATGAAAACATTGTTGGAAAAGGAGAAAATGCTGGTAACCAGCATTTTCTCCTTTTCCAACCATGTTTTCCACCCTATCAGAAACGAATCCCATCATCTGAGCTACATTTAAATTGCTGTCTGCAACTCCTTTCAATACCGACAAATCTATATTTGTGTTGTGTGGTAAAGACTTGGACCTTTACGACACAATCCTATGTTGTCTTTACAAAAGTTTTTGTGTGATGACAATGCAGATGACCACAGGGCTATGACAATACCTCTTGACATTTTCTTCAAAAAAAGCTTATAAAAGACAGGCACATATGGCTTGCAACACACGAAAAGGGGCATTCGGACATTTGCGTAAAGTGTCGTATCGGATCAGCCTGCACAGTCCGCACAGGCTAATTCGAAATGACACTTTCCTTTTTTAATGTGATTTTCTGTTTTGGGCAAGTCTACTGAAGAACAAAATCTAATGTAGTTGTAAAGTGCAATCTCGGATTAGCCTTCGCAGGCTGATCCGAGACGACATTTTAGGCAAATGTCCGAATGCCCCTTTTCGCCTGTTGCAAGCCATATATGCCACATACAAGAAGGAAGCTAACATGCTGCACTACAGTGCTTCAACAAAATTTAGGTCTTGAATGAGAGCAAATCATGCTTAAAATAACATTAAATATAAAACTCAGAATAAAACTTCAAATATAAAAAGACACATTTTATTTCTTCAATTTAAGATACAATCCATGACAGGAAAAATACAACGCATCAAGAATGACATTTCAACAATTAGGAATGATTTTACAAGAAAGCAAAATTTCACGTTCATCCAAGTTGAAATCATTTGAACACTGTAACTAAAATATGCACCCATGGGATTTGCATTGAAAGCATTGTGGAAAAAGAAAAAAAGCAGAGTGCAAGTGTTTTCTCTTTATTTCCCACAATTTAACTCTTTACCACACGACAAAATTTTAAACTGGTCCAAATTCAAAGTATTTGCAGACGGCAAATTACATGTGCCTCAAATGATTGAATTTCTTTCTGAAAGGTTAGAAAAGATTGTGGGAAAAGGAGAAAATGCTGGGTACCAGCATTTTCTCCTTTTCCCACAATCTTTTCAAAAGTCTAAATCCCAGGGGCGTTAAAACTCGGCATTGTGTGGTAATGGGTTAACTAAACAATCTCAAGTTTTAGCAACTCCGAAAAAGTTGGTAACCATCATTTTCTCATGTTTTCACAATCTTTTCTACCCTTTCACAGAAAAATTTCATCACCTGAGTGACATTTTATTTGTCGTCTGCAAAACCTTTGAATTTAGACGAGTCTAAATTTTTGTGGTTTGGTAAAGAGTTAACTCTTTAAAACACGACAAATTTTAGCCTGATCCAAATTGAAAGCATTTGCATACGAGATATTAAATGTTACTAAAAAAAAAAAAAAGTCTGTATGTCAAAGGATAGAAATCATCATGGGAAAAGAAGAAAATGCTAGTTACCAGCATTTTCTTCTATTCCCACAATGTTTTCAAAAGGCCCCTTTTTAGGGTGATTAAAACTCAGGATTATTTGGTAAACATATACATATTTTCCGCTTTTGGTTCAATGCTTCTTCTTTATGTCATTTTTTACCATACAATCCTGTGTTTTAACAACCCTATTGAAGAATTTAGGTTTTTGAAAGCATTATGGGAAAAAGATAAAATGCTGGTAACCAGTATTTCCTCCTTTTTCTGCAATGATTTCTATCCTTTCAAAAACAAATGCAGTCATTTGAGCCGCAATTTAATTTGACATCATTCTGCATAATGCTCTAAAATTGGACAGGTTTAACATTTTGTCTAGTAAAGAGTTAAATGTGTAGCTAAACCTCTCCTTTGGGTTAGCCAATTAGAAATTGTGTTCTATGTACCACTTAAAATTGTGTTCCGTGTTCCATTTTAAGCTAGGAATTTTTTCAAGACTTAGAACTAGAGTGCAATTTTGAATGGTTCTTTAATACGAATCTTGGAAATAAAGAAAAATATTCTAACTACAAAAAGTTACAACAAATGCATAGCTCAAGAAGCCATAAGGCTAAATACAACAACAACAACAACCAGCAAGGGCACTGGATACACACCACAGACTGAGGGGTTGATAACTTTGTAGGATTTATGAACCTTTATACTCTTCAGTGACTTTTTTAGGATTTTAAGAGAAGAAGCAAATTCAGTGGATTAATATCCCCCGCCAAAAGGGCGGTGATGTCAACATGTATAATCTACTTGCACACAAAGTTTGAAGTCAATATGCTATATACTTTTGAAGTCATGCTCCGCAGAAAATTCCAATCTGTTAAAAAAAAAAACAACATAGGGCAATAACTCCAAAACTGATGAAAAAAAGTTATGGATCTTGTACACTGCACTTGTTCTCAATGTGATCTACCTGCATATGAAGTTTGAAGCCAATAGCTTTTACACTGGAAATTATGCTCCAGACAAAAATCTAATCTGTTAAACTGCAATGGGCAATAACTCCAAAAAGAGTGAAAAAAGAGTTACGGATCTTCAAAATTGCACTTGTCCTTAATGTAATCTATGTGCACATGAAGTTTGAAGTCAATATGTTATATACTTTTTAAGTTATGCTACGGACACATGGACGGACGGACAGATGGACAACGCTCTTCTTCGGCAGGGGATAATAAAGGTTTGTATATAGGACTGCTAGGAAATCTATCAGTCACTTTGAATGTTGACAAAAAATATCATGTATTGTTTAAATAAAACCATCAATGAATTGCAATACATTTTGTACAAACATAACCTTAAAAATGAAAAAAATATACATGTAATAAATGAAATTATACATAAACAACAACAACAAAAATATAGTGGTTTTGTAACATTAAAATGCTTTGAACAGTTTTTACATGCAATTGTATATACAAGACAAATGCTTGCAGTCTGGGCTGATGTCCCTTCAATCACTTTTAACATTAGATGTTTACCACGTGAAAAAAATGTAGACTAGTCCAAATTGAAAGCTTTTGAAGATGACAATTTGAATTTGGCTCATATAATGGAGTTTGTCTGTAAAAGGGTTGAAAACATTGTGAGAAAAGGAGAAAATGCTGGTCACCAGCATTTTCTCCTTTTCCCACAATGTTTTCAGGGTTGTTAAAACTTGAGATTGTGTGGTAAAAGGTTAAACATTAGCACCCTACATAAATGAAAAGGACATTTTCAGTTTATTGTTATAAACCAAACTTTTTTCAGTATTTACTCTTTCCCAGGTGACAAAATTTCAAACTGGTCAAAATTGAAAGCATCTGAAGATGACAAATTCATTATCGCTCAACAGACGGGATTTGTCTTTCTTTAGAAAACACTTTGAAAAGGGAGCGACTGCTGGTGACCAGAATACTGTATTCTCCTTTCCAAAGCTTTCTTTTTTTAGGGTCGTTGAAACACAGCAGTTGTGGGCGAAGGGCTAAAAGATTTTTAGGCAAGATATATGTCACCAAAATAGTCTACAGAATAAGATCAGACTGTATGTTCATTCCTCTCTAGTCTTGATCTACCATGACTGTATACTATAGAAGCTAAAGTTGTATCTAACCCATTCCTGCGCTTTTACAACACTGAGAAAGAAGGGACCTCTGAAAACATTGTCGGGAAAGGAGAAAATACTGGATATCAGCATTTTCTTTTTTACCAACAATGTTTTCTACCCTTTTCAAGAAAAATTCCACAATTTGAGCCACGCTTAAGTTATCATCTGTAAATGTTTTGAATATGAGTGAGTCTAAAATTTTGTTGCCTAGTCCAGAGTTCACACAATAACTTCGATGTTCATGCACTGTTTGGCAAAGCAAAAACCTTTACAGCACTACCCGTATAAATGAACTTTTCCAGTATGGGAAAAATATTTCTACCCTTCTGAAAATGAATTTCAACTTTTGAGTCTTATTTATTTTGTCATCTGTAAATGCTTTGAATTTGAATTAGTCTAAAATTTTGTTGTTTGGTTTTTGGTTGTTTTGTCTTTTATGATGTATCTGTCCTGTTTTGCATCCAGCATTTTCTCCTTTTCCCACAATTTTGAAAGCAATTGTTCAGGGATTTTTAAATCAAAGCACTGTTTTGTAAAGGGATAAACCTTTACCAAACAATACAGTATTTTAACAATCCTGCAGAAGAAGCTCTTTGAAAACATTGTGGGAAAAGGAGAAAATGCTGGTAACCAGCATTTTCTCCTTTTCCCGCAATGTTTTCTATCCTATAAAAGAAAAATCTCACCATTTGAGCAATATTCAATTTGCCGTCTGTTAATGCTTTCAATTTGGACTAGTCTAAAATTTTGTCATTTGGTAATGAGTTAAATACCTGATTAATGACATATATACACACAGAAAAAAAAATCATAGCAAAGTACCAAATGCATAACATAAGAATATAATTCTCCCCTTGTTTCATCTGTAATTAAAACTATCACAACGCTGCATAAAAATTTACAAAAGTCTTTACCAAAAGACAAAATTTTAGACTTGTAAAAATTGAAAGTAACAGCAAATGACAAGTTAACTCTTTACCAAACGACAAAATTTTAGACGGGTCCAAATTGAAAGCATATGCAGACGACAAAATAAATGTGGCTGAAAAATTGAAATTTGTTTTGGATAGGGTAGAAAACATTGTAGGAAAAGGAGAGAATGCTGGTTACCAGCATTTTCTCGTTTTCCCACAATGTATTTAAAAGACTTCTTTCTTGGGGTCGTTGAAAGCCGGAATTGTGTGGTATTCAGTTAAACGTGCCTTAAATAATAGAATTTGTATCTGAAATTGAAAAGGCAGAAAGCATACCAAGGAAAGGTAAACTACTGGTTAGAAACCCTTCTTCCTCTTCCTAAATATTTTCAAAAGCTTCCTTCTTCAAGGTCATTCACCCTTAACCACACAATGCCGACTGTACTAAACTACACAGTTTTGGACTTGAAAACATTGTCGGAAAAGGAGAAAATGCTGGTAACCAGCATTTTCTCCTTTTTCAACGTTTTCTACTCTATCAAGGACAAATTCTGCCATTTGAGCCACACTGAAATTGTCGTCTGCAAATGCTTGCAATTTGGACCAGTCTAAACAATTGTTGTTTGGTAAAGAGTTAACCCTTTACCAAATAATCCATAGATTTAACAACCCTGTGGCAGAAAGCTATTCAAATCAATGTCGAAGCACCATGGTAAAAAGCATTTTCTCCTTTTCCCACCATTTCTGCTATCCTATCAACTCCTTTTCCCACAATTTTTCCTATCCTATCAAAGTCAACTTTCACAACTTGAGGCACATTTAATTTCTCTCCAACCAAAGCTTCGAGTTTGGACAAGTCAAAAATTTTATCGTGTGGTAAAAGGTTAACAATCATATGCACAAAGCCCTAGAAAATAATTCCGACTAATGTTCAGTTTTTCGCATGAATTTCGGAATAAGTTTGAGCTTCCTTTTCTCTTTTCTACGTCCATCACTATCTGTTGAATCGGTGCTCGACAAACTTTCATTGTCCGGCACCGAACTCACAACATTTGTAACTTGTTTCGTTAAAATTCTCTTCTGTAAGTTTCCGTCTGATATGCTTCGTTGATTGGATAAGTTTGATTCTGTTACACTTGCTAGTTTAGGAATTCTTGTTCCATTTTGTACAGTAACACCCATAACTGTCCGAAATTTGGGTAACTGTTTCGATTCATCCGGTGAGGGTGAGGATTCTTGTGGAAAAACACAGTCAGATCCGGGGGATTCTGGGGAGGAAACAGGGCTGAAAAAACAAAACCATGGTTCTCTTTTCAAACATCGTTAATATACGTATTCTATGTCATAGTAATATTCATCTTGCTCTATATTCTTTTTTTATAACTGTATTATTGTATTCAACCAGCTTTTTTATTTCAAATTACATGATGCTCACCCTTCACTATACAATTACAAAAAAGACCCTGAGGAAGAAACATTCCATGCTTTTGAAAACATTGTGGGAAAAGGAATTAATGCTGGAAGCCAGCATTTTCCACTATTCCCACCATGTTTTCTACCCCTTTCACAGACAAATTCCATCATTTAAATCTTTACCAAACGACAAAATTCAATACCTGAGCAAAATGAAAGCATTTGCAGACGACAATTTCAATGTAGCTCAAAAAGGTGATTTCTGTCTTTGATAGGGTAGAAAACATTGTGGGAAAAGGAGAAAATGCTGGTTACCAGCATTTTCTCCTTTTACCACCATGTTTTCAAAGGCCTTCTTCCTCAGGGTGTTAAAACTAGGGATTGTGTGGTAAAAGGTTAAGGCATTACGAGGTTGTCATCTGTAAATTCTTCCAATTCAGACCAGTATGTAATTTTGTTGTCTGGTATAGAGTTAAGTTATTCTAAGATTTCAATAATACAGGGTGTCCAGAAAGTATGGTAACACTTTTGTACATTTATAATATGACTTTTAATTTCAGATAGTGATAAAAAATATATATACATGTATACAAAATACGTAAGTTTTCTTGTGTGGTAATTTCATTCAGTTTTTAATACATTAGACAATTTTATTCCGATTTCAAATCAGAAGGGCCTTTTTGTCATTGGCGTCATTTTAATAATTAATGATGTTTTTACAGGACAGCCTTCTGTCCTCTTTCAATACCAAACAGGCACAATGAAATTGTCAAACACTTTGGCGCATATTCCAATATCAATTTTTTTGATTCACATATAATGTTCTTTTACAACATATCTGTGCTGTCTGGCTTGGGACTGTAGACTTTTGACCTAAAATAACTCTAACGAAGAAGTCGCATGGGTTAAAATGGGATCTGTGCACAGGCCATGATATTCCGCAATCTTTTACAACCAGATATCATATTAATATTACCCTAGCACATAATGTATTGTAAGAAAAATCTATCACATTCTTAGATGTGTGCATGCCATCGTACCATCCTACATAAACCACATGCTTTGCAATAGGGACTTCTTTTCAAACGCAGTCCTGAACAAACATTTTTTTCCAGGAATAGGCAGAGCTGGAAATTAATTGTGTCATTAAAAACATGAAGCCGAATAACACCATGACATAACATTGCACACCATACAAATGTGGTTATTCATGAGCCCAAAACCACATATTATTTTGTTTACAAACATGTCCAGACAGACAACTGGAAGAAAGAGAACATCATTAATTACAAATATGACACCAATCACAAAAAAGGTACTTATGATTTAAAACCTGTATAAAAGTGTGAAATGCAATGAAAATTACATGGAACTTTCACACAAAAAACTTACATATTTTATATACATGTATACATATATTGCTGTCTCTTCATCTGAAATAAAAAGCCTTATTGTACAAATGTGCAAACATGTTACCTTACTTTCCAAACATGCTGAGCGAGAAGAAAAAAGCACTTACTGTTTGTCAGCTCGTGTCTAATAATTATGTATTTCGGCAAAGAAAGCTTATGTGAAGAAAAACATAAGTAAAATATAAATTTAAAGCTGAAAGGGCAAAATATAAGCAAAGCAGACTTAAGTGTTGCATAGGGAGCCGATTTAACTCTTTACCAAAAAATCCAGGGTTTTCAAGACTCTGAGAAAGAAGCCTTTTAAAAACATTGTGGGAAAAGGAGAAAATGCTGGTAACCAGCATTTTCTCCTCTTCCCATAATGTTTTCCACCCTTCCCAGAACAAATTTCAAAGTTTGAGTCACATTAATTTTGTCATCTGCAAATGCTTTCAATTTAGACCAGTCTAAAATTTTGTCGTTTGGTAAAGAGTTGAAAGTTTTCTATCTGAATTTGCATAGGTGGATTATTTTTACTTTAAATTAGTTATGCTCTGTGAATAGGGGGTTTAATGCATTTCCATGGTATATTATACCAAGCAAGTTATCACATAATTATGGATTCATGAAACCTGTTATGTCTACAGACTGACTGAATCCATAACATAGAGTTTCAATCCATGTCAACCTGCGCAGACTGTGCAGGCTGACCTGGGTCGATACTTTTTGCAGATGCATTAAGCCCCCTTTTCACAGAGCATGGCCCAAATTTATTTGACATCAACTGAGAAACAAGTTCCTACAACTAAGATTATTCACTTTCAAAGTTTGCCTCCTGGAAAACCTTGATCAGTAATTGCTTCATGATGTACATAGTTCAAAAGGTTCACACCCCTTCATTACAGGATTTGAACTCTGAACCTCTAATCCGACAGGTTCATGCTCTACCTTAACACCACAGTTTCACACATAGAAGGATTTATGAAAAGCTTAATAATTTTTTTTTTGCCTTTCCTGTGTGGCCAAATATTGGCCCCGATCCCAATCCAAAAAAGTGTAATTTTTTTCCAAATTTCATGAAATCTTTTCCCAAATTGATGCGTCAAAAAATCACCTGGAAATCTGATGTATCGGTCAGTGCTTCCATTACCGGACATAGATGTAATATATGTCCTTAAAAAATCAAAGAAATGAGGCTGGACTTTTTCGTATATCCAGAATTTCACAAATACGTCTGCAAATTCATACTTGGATGTATAAAATAGTAAGTTACGAGTCATAAAATCAAGGGTTTAATCAAATATCAGGTCAGTACTGAGCATGGCTGTAATTATTGACAACTGATACCCGACAACTTGAGGCACACACTTCGTCACCTTGTGCTATCAAGTGTTGTAAATCCAATCTCCTTGACAACTAGTTACAATGTCAGAAAAGGGGTAAAAACAGATTATGCTAATTAGTTAAGCCTGTACCAGTATAACAAAACAATGATGAAACATTTTGTGATGGCCTATGCCAATTTTTTTTTCAAACTTGTATGACGCAAAAGTCTTGTGCAAAGTTACCTCTTTCTTTACTTCTTAAACTGGGCTTTTTCCATACTAAATTAGATCTACCCCAGAAAAAAATGATATTGATATCTTTCCATGTATGCCAAAACACACAGAAAATCTTTGTTGCAGATTAATTGTTAATGAAAACAGAAACCACGAAAACCCATGACAAAACAAAAGTCAAATTAACCTCACGGATCAAAGACCCCTTAAAATTGTCTCATTTAGCCTTGATAATGACTTTTACAGCTGACTTGCACACACTGTCGATAAAAAATGATGTAGGTACTAAAACCTATATTCAGTCACCAGAAAATTATTTAGATGATCTTTATGAGAGATTAACCCTTTACCACACAATCCTGACTTTTAACGACCCTGGGAAAGAAGCCTTTAAAAAACATTGTGGGAATAGGAGAAAATGCTGGTAACCAGCATTTTCTCCTTCTCCCACAATGTTTTCTACCCTATGAAAGAAAAATTGCACCATTTGAGCCACATTGAAATTGTCGTCTGCAAATGCTTTCAATTTGGACAAGACTAAAATTTTGTTGTTTGGTAAAGGGTTAAGGAAGATATCAGATGACCTACATAACTTAGAAAGGTGGGGGGGGGGGGGTGTACTTGTCTTGCAGCAAAGAGCACTGGTACAAGTGTAAAAGACAAATGAGTAAGACATTAATACAAAGAAATAAGGACTGAAAAAAAGAATATCTATTCAGTAGTACAAGAAATAACTTATTTAGTTAACTATAATGTTAAATGTGTTCCTAAATTTTATGTTTTGTTAATATTTTTTTCTAATTTCGACATTTTGTCCATGATTTTTTTTCCCCAATTTGGCTAGGAGCCATTTCTCAAAATTCCTGGATAAAGCCCTGTTATCCAATAGACAAGAGGGCCATGATGGCCCTGAAGTTGCTCACCTGAGCCTTTTGACCAAACATGATCCATTTTAAATCTCTTTCAAAAGTGTACACAAGGTTTTTCTAAGATTTGACCTTGTGACCTAGTTTTCGACCAGACATGACCACTTTTCAAACTCATGCAAGATATCATTAAGACAAACATTCTGACCAATTTTCAAGAGTATTGGACTAAAAATGTGGCCTCTAGAGCAAACACAAGGTTTTTCGAAGATTTGACCTAGTGACCTAGTTTTTTACCCAACTTGATCCATTTTCGAACTCGTCTGAGATATCATCAAGCCAAACATTCTGACCAATTTTCAAGAGTATTGGACTAAAAATGTGACCTCTAGAGCATACACAAGGTTTTTCTAAGATTTGACCTTGTGACCTAGTTTTTGACCTGACATAACCAATTTTCAAACTCATCTGAGATATTATCAAGACAAACATTCTGACCAACTTTCAAGAGTTTTGCACTGAAAATATGGCCTCTATAGCATACACAAGGTTTTTCTAAGATTTGACCTAGTGACCTAGTTTTTGACCCGACACAACCCATTTTCTATGTCATTCGAGATATCATCAAGACAAACATTCTGACAAATTTTCAAGAGTTTTGGACTGAAAATATGGCCTCTAGAGCGTACACAAGGTTTTTCTAAGATTTGCCCTAGTGACATAGTTCTTGACCCGACATGACCCATTTTGGAATTCATCCAAGATATCATCAAGACAAACATTATGACCAACTTTCAAGAGTTTTGCACTGAAAATATGGCCACTAGAGCGTACACAAGGTTTTTCTAAGATTTGACCTAGTGACCTAGTTTTTGACCCGATATGACCAATTTTCGAACTCGTCCAAGATATCATCAAGACAAACATTCTGACCAATTTTCAAGAGTTTTGGAATGAAAATATGGCCTCTATAGCATACACAAGGTTTTTCTAAGATTTGACCTTGTGACCTAGTTTTTGACCCGACACAACCCATTTTCGATGTCATTTGAGATATCATCAAGACAAACATTCTGACCAACTTTCAAGAGTTTTGGATTGAAAATGTGGCCTCTAGAGCATACACAAGGTTTTTCTAAGATTTGACCTAGTGACCTAGTTTTTGACCCGACATGACCCATTTTCGAACTCGTCCGAGATATCATCAAGACAAACATTCTGACCAAGTTTCATGAGTATTGGACTGAAAATGTGGACTCTAGAGCGTACACAAGGTAAAAGTTGATCACGGACGCCGGACACAGCACGATCACAAAAGCTAAAAACGGATTAATGTTAATGTGCGGCAAACAGTTTCATTTAAATAATGTATTATACTTTCATGCATATGATTCTATGCTTCAACAGTCATCAAATCTTGTCAATATTTCAAACCGATTTCCCTTTTTGGTGTCAATAGTATGTGTATCTTTAATAGTGTCCAATAAACATGCATACTCTTTTCTTTTTTGCAAATTGTTATACCATATTTTACAATATTATCCTACAGAAAACAAGAGCATCACATGCTCGGCTGCAAGTGCTTGATTTTCAGAGGAAATTTTTAAGTTGAAAAAGGGACATAACTGTAAAAAACACTTTGGTTATCTGCTGATGTTGTATGAGTTCGCCTTTTGATAGTTAATAAATTGTCCGATTTTAAAGAAAATATGTCTAGTAATGACAGAAATATTATAAAATGTCAAAGTTTTCACATGACAATGATCCAGTCAAATCCAGTCAACGCAGACTGCGACACCAGCGCTATGACAGTACCTCTACGTTTTCTGCAAAAAGAGCCACGCTAAAAATATAAAATCTACATTTTCAGTCATTAAATTAGACCAAAATATGGCTGCCATATTGCATTCATTCCCCCGCCCCTCCCAAGAAAAAAAAATAGAACAGTCTACTAGTAGTCCAAGATGTGACTGTATAGTCTGTTTAGTCTTATTTTGATCTACAAGACCTGCAAAGTCAATAAACTTGTATAGTGCAAGTTAAACATGCAGATACTGAAATTTGTCGGAACATCTGGTAAATTAGTGGACAGAACGGATCCTAGATCTGGCTCAATATTTTGAGCAGTCTGATCTTGATTTATACTGTTTGTAATAGCAACCAAAACCAAGTTCATCTCTTTGACGATTAAAATGTATGCTGCATTCTAGGTTTATCTTTCAACCAGTGCCAAATAATTCTATCTAACCTATCAAGTGCAATACTATATTTTCCACAATCAGCACAAACAACATTCCCAAATCCACTGCACGGTTTAACACTACAAGAATCTCAGACGATACAACTAAGAACAGTCTTGAATATGATAATGTTCTAATCCTTTTCCAGGATGCCATGCAAGTGACTAATCCCTCTTCCCCAACATTCTGACATGGCACATGGTATTTGAAAAACGTTCTTATCTACATACTTCACAGATTTTTCATTTCATGTCATTTTCTGAAGTATTTAAGTCATAACATAGCATTAATTCTTTACCACACAGTCATGACTTTTAACAACCCTAATATAGAAGCCTTTTGAAAACATTGTAGGAAAAAGGAGAAAATGCTGGTAACCAGCATTTTCTCCTTTTCCAACAACGTTTTCTATCCTTCCCAACACAAATTTTAATTTTTGAGTCACAGTTATTTTGTCGTCTGCAAATGCTTTCAATTTGGTCGAGTCCAAAATATTGACGTTTGGTAAAGCCTTAACCTGCAATCAAATTAAATAACTACACTTAACATGTTTCAATTTTTATCACATTAAAGCAAAATACTTTTTATGGAAAAATAAAAAAGAAATGCAAATTCAAACTGAATACAAGGGAAAGAATACTGTTTTAGTGATGATATGATTGTATGAAAAAAAACAATCATGTTAATCATGTACATATACATGTACTCTATATATGCTGGGATTTACCTGAAATAGCCCTCTTGTCTCATTGAGAACTGCTTCTAAAAAAGGAATATATTTCTGTACTATTGTACAGTGTAGACTGGTAGAGACACTCAAGTAATACAGTACGGACTAACACATGTATCTCAGTACTACTGTACAGTACAGAACAACAGATGTATCTCAGTACTACTGTACAGCACAGACCAACAGATGTATCTCAGTACTGCTGTACAGTACAGACCAACAGATGTATCTCAGTACTACTGTACAGTACAGACCAACAGATAAATTTCAATACTAACCCATAGTACCTGTAGACTTACAAACTGTACAGTGCAGACCAATGAATGTCTTTTAGTACTACTGTACAGTTCAGACCAACAAAATTTACTGTGATTCAGTACTACTGTGCAGTACAGCTCAAAAACTTACACAATCTAGACCAATGTATGTCTTCCAGTACCACTGCAAAGTACAGACCAATCAGGTGTATTTCAGTTCTTTTTACTGCACTGTGCAGACCAATGAATGTCTTTCAGTACCACAGCACATTGCAGACCAACAAATATATTTCAGTCCTATAGTATATTACAATGCAGACAAAATCTTCATTGTATGAATACAAGCAAGCCTAATAAATCAAATCAAATTATCAGTAGAGTAAGTAAATAAGATCTGGATCTATATTTACCAACCATTCTCAAGAAAAATCCATCTGAAAATACTCTCGAACATTTCCTTAGCATCAAAGTAACTCAATTTTTGATTGGCTAAAGCAAGTGGTTTCCCCAATCAAAACTTGTATTACTTTCTAAATTTATAATAAGGCTGTCAATGCAATTTAAAATAGCTGGTACATATGGGCTCTCTCATTGCAGTCTGAAAAAAGAACTTGGCTTTTTGCAAGAAAAATCACAATTTTTTTTGGTCCAAAATTTCAGCTAACCATTGCCTCTTCCAGACAGCTTTTCCCTGTCTTGAGTTACATTACTTCTGAAAAACGTTGTGGAAAATGTATAAATTGATCTACCACAATATTGTAAAATATATCCATGAATCATGTTGATAATCCCTTGTTAACCCTTAAAGCACCTTTCACGACTAAAGTTGCCTTTGTGGCCAGTGTAGATCAAGATTAGGCTGCACAAGATGTGCAGCCTGATCTTTGATCTACACTGTCCACTTTGCTGAAACACTGAAGAACAAAGCAACCATGGAATCGCAGTTATTTTGCGTCATATTTCTAGGATGAAAATGTCTGATTGTTTTTTTTCGGCACTCTAAGGCTTAACACAGAGGCTTTTAAAGTACATGACTGTACTCTGCTGCCAGTTTGTTTAAAGAGGTAATAGGTAAAATATCAAAAGAATGTAAAAAAAGGGTCTCTTACCTATGACTCCCCAGATGGAATGATACAGGTAATGAGGAATGACTACCGTTTGAATTAGTGTTAGCAGACTTGATTATACTGTCCAGGGAATCACGCTTGCCAGCTACCACACTCTGTGAGGGGACTTTGCACAAAGAATTGGTGCTACCCATGTTGACGGGCCGACGTTTGATGTCCGTCAGACTGGTACCAATACCTACAATTAAAATCAAGCTCTGTGAGCCAGGCACTCATAGAAACAGAAAATTAAGTAACTGGCAGAATTCTAAACCGGAATGGAATTCTTTCAATTTCCTTTACATATACAGTCTCTGGTTATTGATAGCGTTTAACCCTCTACCACACAAACCTTAATTTTTAACTACCCTTTTGAAAACGATGTGGGAAAAGTAGAAAATGCCAGTTACTAGCTATTTCTCCTTTCTCACAATATGTTTTAAAACAAGCACATAAAATCATTTAAGCTGTTATTTTGTGCAAAATGCTTTCAATTTGAACATGTCTAAAATTTTGTTGTCTGGTAATGGGTTAAAACCATTATGACATGCCGGTAATTACGGTAAAATTGCTCATTTTGACTTTAACTCTTTCACTATTAACTCCATAAATTGGACCTTTTTCAAAGGCTAAATGAAGATTCCCACTGCCATTAAAGTCGAATTGGGTCAAAGTCAGGTAGCAGATGGTGTAGATCCAAGATCAGACTGCACGTTCTGTGCAGTCTGATCTTGATCTATGCCATCTGCAAAAGCTTCTTAGTCTTCATTGGTAGTGAAAGAGTTAATGTCAAAATCTTTTCTAAAACAAAATAGAACTAGAACTTGTTTTTCTACAAAAAAAACAGATGTCTCCCCCCTTTTTGGTGTCAGAAGGATTGATATGTCACCAAGGCAATTTCTAACTGAAATAATGACCATTTTTCTCTAACGTTTTTTGAGTTATAGAGCGGACACGAAATTGTACGTAAAATAAGTAAGGAAAATAATCAAAGGGAAATAACTTGAAAAAAATACAAGCCAGAGTTATGGTTCTTGTACATGACACTTCGTCTCATGGTGCTTTACACATGTGTGAAGTTTTATCAAAATATCTTAAAAGGTTTTCTAGTTATAGAGCAGACACGATTTGTGAAGGAAAATAATCAAAGGGAAATAACTCAAAAAATATACAAGCCAGAGTTATGGTTCTTGTGCATGACACTTCGTCTCATGGTGCTTTACAAATGTGTGAAGTTTTATCAAAATATCTTATAAGATTTTTGAGTTATAGAGTGGACACGATTTGTGACGAACAGACAAGACAGACGGACAGATGGACGCACGGGGAAAAACAATATGTCTCCCGACCCTGACGGGGGGAGACAAAATAATGCAGCAAAATAAAATCATCATCTTCACATATCTAATTCGAGGAAAAAACAATGTATTTGCATCATTGATCTCACTAATCATTACAATGCAGTCATTTCCTAATCAAACCTACCCTATTTGCCTGTTCTTGCTTTTACAGTGGAAATCCCATGTCCAAAACAGGACATAATATTCCTCTATGGAATTCTATTTTGATAGTTAATCCTATTCCACACAATCACAAATTCTAACGGCCTTGAGTAAAAACCCATTTAACTCTTTACTAAACAATCCCTTGGGATGAGGTCTTTTGAAAACATTGAGGGTAAAGAAGAAAATGCTGGTGACCAGCATTTTTTCCTTTTACCACAATGTTTTCTTCCCTTCCAACAGCAAATTTCAGTTTTTGAGTCAGTTTAATTTGTCGTCTACATATGCTTTCAATTCAGACAAGATTAAAGTTTTGTCATTCGATAAAGAGTTACAAACAGTGAGAAAAATGTTTTCAAAAGCGTTCCCCTTTAGGGTCATTAAATTCCTTGATTGTCTAGTATTGTGAAGGTTACCTGCCTTCCTGGTATGCGTTCCCCTTTTGATACTTAAAGACTAGCCCTGGTTTGAAAATATCTTCAGAAATAACAGAGATATGAGAACATGTCAAAGTTCTGCATGACAATGCAGACTCGGAAAACCTACATGACGAAGCTATGACAATACATTGGCATTTTCTTCAAAAACAAGTCAAGCTAAAAATTCATAGTGATGTCTATATCTTGTAATGTGCAAACAAAAGTAGTATTGTACTGTTTCTTTTCAAAGAAAGAAAATTGGCAATCATATAAACCTAAAAAGAAACTAAGCAAAAGCATATAGCCACCAAGCCCTGAAAAGCACTAGCAACTAGAATACAGTCATATAAAGACCAAAATAAGCATCTACTATGTGACATATTGAAAAAAACATTCGTTATAAAATAGAGCATAATGGTTTTCAAAAAGATAAGTAAATATTTCTATGGAATGTCTATTCTACATTTCTTTCTTTCTTTTTTTTCTTTAAGAATTTCAGAAAGTACAAAATATAAAAGAGACAAAAGTAAAGAAAAGCCACGTCACTGACAGGTAAGTTTCAACGAGCTATCAACCCTGTCGCAAATCTTGATTTGAAATGTCAAATAAATCCATCATCATAATGCTGTTCACTCAATGAAATAAATTGCGATCTTTCACCGTAAAAAACCAAAATTATCCTCTATGTATTATGTGCATAGAATTGTGGCTAATTTAGAATTAGTCTGTGCATTTTACAATTATATTATATTTCATGTGTCTATTTTTAGAAATGTTATGGGTAAAGAAATCTCGTAATTTAAGCTGGGGGGAATTATTTCCCCGTCACAGTGAATATTTTCCTCCTGCCGAAAATCTGGAGCTACTTTTTTAAGTTTTTTAAGTTTTTAAGTTTTAAAAGTGGCATTCGTTGACAAAATAATCAGAGGAAATATATAATTTAGTTCATCAGCTTGTGGTTAATATGGGGAAATATTTGCCTCAAAAGGGAAAGGTCCGCGAAAATAACTCGTGCCTTACGGCACTCGTTATTTTCACATACCTTTCCCTTTTTCGGCAAATATTTCCCCATATTAACCACAAGCTGATGAAATAAACTCTATATAATTGCTTATGAGTTGAGACAAATTTGCTGCATGGGCTAGGATCACTCTCCGTACTGTAACTACCTGAAAACAAATGATGCAAAAAGTCAACCTTGGACCCTCTTTTACACCTCAAGATCAGACTACACAAACAGTTTGGTCTAATTCTAAATCTACAGTTTCAAATACAGTGTGAATCTTGGCAAATCTTGACCTTGAAATTACAATTTTTGGAGTTTCTTCAATGAAAATATCCATTACATTCATCAAAAATAAGAAAAAGAAGCAAAAATAAAGAATAATCCCAAACTTCAACACAAATTTCAGGCAGATTTGGGTCACCAAAATACCATTAGCATATAAAAACAAGAGGGCCAAGATGGCCCTGTGTCAATCTACTGGCTTTCAACCCTTTATCACATGATTCCAAGTTTTAAAGACCCTAAGAGAGAAGACTTTTGAAAACATTGTGAGAAAAGGAGAAAATGTTGTCAACCAGCATTTTCTCCTTTTCCCACAATGTTCCCAACCCTTTCAAAGACAAAAATAATCATTCCTATTTGTTGTATGCAATGGCTTTTAATTTGGTCCAGTCAAAAAAAGTGTGATTTTGTAGAGAGTGCAATAAATGTATTATGCACTTTATTGGCATTGACAGAGACATAGACCATAAAAAGTCTTATGGCAACAAACTGACAAGAAAAAAAATCAAAATTGGGTGGGTAGTTTCAGAGAAGATGTTTGAAATAAAAGTCCACGCATGCACGGATGCAGAGACACATGACAGACACACAACAGATGCACAACCGACACCGGGCCATGACATAAACTCGCTTGCCTTTGGCCAGTGGAGCTAATAAGAAACTTGTCCATTTGCCCAAAAGGCGGGTGAAAAGTATTATTATAGTCACAAATGGTACCTCTCAAACTCATTCTTCTCTTGATATTGTGAATATCTGTAACAAAACTGCATTCATTAGATTTGAAAACGTCTTTTTAGCTCTTTTCCAAATGACAAAATTTAGAGTTTTACAACTCCCAGGAAGAAAACTTTCTGAAAACATTGTAGGTAAAAGAATAAAACAGACAGACCCCATCACTGCCCTTCATTAAAATTTGTTGTCTGCAAACTCTCAACCCTTTACCACACAATCTCAACTTTTAACAACCCCTTGGAAGAAAGGTTTGAAAACATTGTAGAAAAAGGGGAACCAGCATTTTCTCCTTATCCAACCATTTTTCCTACCCTATCACAGATAAGTACCCTCTTTTCAGCAACCTTTCATTTATTGTCTGCAAATGCTTTCAAATTAGTTGAGCCTAAATTTTTGTCCTGTGGTACAAAGTTAAATTTGGATGATTGTAAACTTTTGTTGTCTGGTACAGGGTTAATCTTGTCAGGAAGAAGCCAAAATTATGTTGTCTGGTAAACCATTTACCACACAATCCCAAGTTTTAAAGATCCTGATGAAGAAGGCTTTTGAAAACATTGTGGGAAAAAGAGAAAATGCTGGTAACCAGCATTTTCTCCTTTTCCCACTGCTTTCTTCCCCCATCATAATTCGATCTAAATTTAACTTGTTGTCTGCATATGCATTCAATTTGTTTGACTCTACAATTTTGTCTAGAAAAGAGTATGGGTTGTTAATAGGAATCAAAATTCTTTCTAATGGGGGTAGAGGGAATAGATATTGAAAATGAAACGTACCTAAAAACTAATGACAATAAATGGAAACTACAGATAAGATGTTAATGCTAGCAACTCTAAATGAAACACTGATGTTAAAACTAGCAGCAATAGTTAAAAAATTTGAGCCATGACACTCCCACACTGAACACACTCCCCCCTCCCCTACCCACTGACATATAACACGCTCCCCCTTGACATATCACTTCCCAACCTACCAACATATAACACACTCCCCCCTACGCAACATGTAACTAGCTCCCCCTACTCGACATAAAACACACTCCCCCAACCAGCAAAAGTATAACACCCCCCCCCACCAACCAACATATTAGATGCTCCCCACCTCAAAAAAAAAATGACATCCGCCCACCCACATGTAACACACTCCCACATCCTTAATTGGTTGCTCCCCCCAACCCCTCCATCCCCAAGGGGAGAAAAGGCAGACCAGCTAAACTCCTGTAATAGTCTACTGATTATAATGAAAATTCGTAGGCTTCCATTAAAACTGAAGTTAAATTGGTTGCAAATGTAGCTGACATAAAATTGTATCATTGCAGCACAAAACTGCCTAATTAACTCTTTCACTACCAAGTAAAAAATTTACACGTTTTCATTAGCTATGAATATACTTCCACTGCAAGATGAAGAGACAGTTTGGCCTTATTCTAAAATACAGTAATGGACAGTGTACATCAGAGATCAGATTGCACGTTCTGTGCAATCTGATCTTGATTTACACTGTCCAAAAAAGCTTCTGGTGTTGTCAACAATAAGGAAAGACTTAAAGCTCAATTTGAAAATTTGTTGGGATTTTATCCTCATTTTTGCACATTTCATAGATGCATGTTCTTTCTAAATTTGTAAAACACTGAAAGTCACACAACATGATTAGCTTCAATAATGATAAAGTTTTCAAATAAATGGTCGTGTGAAAAGTTCTGTTGTTCAGCCACTTAAAATGAAACTTATCAATTATCACTCAAATAAGTATTGGAGGTGTGTTTTAAAACTGTAAATACATTTTATAGAATTTTTATTGTCATTAAGATATGTAGTGCAATTGCCTGCTAATTGGTTAATAGAAGCATTTTTGTTAAAATCACAAATAAATACTTTATAAATTTAAAAGCTTAGTTAACTTTAAAGCATAGATAACTTTCAAAAAACTGCTTGCATATGGTTTCATGCATAAATGTGGTGGACACAAAAAATTTCATTCATTTATGCTTGTGTTACCAGTATTTTCTCCTTTTCCCACAATGTTTTCTGTACTGTTAAAGACAAACTGTTTTATTTGATTCACACCTAAATTGTCATCTGCAAATGCTTTTCATACAGCTCATGTTTTTTTTATAGAGAACAACAGAGGCCATACTTTCTCTGACTTTTTTTTACCACAGAAGTTTTCTTCTACACAAGCATAATTGTAACACCACAATGTCATCTCCTTTACTTTTAGTTCCATTAACATTGAATTGAGGAACCCTACTAGCACCATAAAGTGTTCGATATAAACACATTGATAATTCTTGAATTCAAAGGCCCAGTAAAGGCCAAAATATTAAAGCAGGTGTCATAATACATTTAAATTTAAATCATACCATGTAGAAGTATGGAAAATATTGTGGAGATGACAGTCTGTTATCGTGTGGTCGGGCCACATGTTAGTCGCTGGCAGAAAAAAGAATTTTAAAATCAGGCAAAGAGTAAATAAGACATAGCTGTTTTAACATGTTTTAACATAGTTTTGAAATTAATTTCTCTGTCAGCGACTAACACTTGGATCGACCGCACAATGACAGATTGTCATTTTCACAATAATTTCCATACTTTTAAATGGTATGATATAAATTCAAATGCAATTAAACACTTGCTTTTTTTACATTTGGCGTTTATTGTTACTTTAAGTACCTAATTTTAAATTTTCAACCCGTAAAAGATTCTACATTGATCAATTTATTGATTTTCTAGATATGCCAACTGGCACATCAGCATTTTCTCCTTTTTACACAATGTTATCAAAGCCGTCTTTTTCAGGGTCGTTAAAAGTCGGGATTGTGTGGTTAAGAGTTAAAATACAACAATGATATTAAGCAATAAATAAAGACTAGTTTATTTTATTGTTTACAAATTGGTTTTGCGTGCCAAGAACAAGAAAATAAGGTTACCATTGAAGACAAAATAACAGGATGAAAACTTAAGAAGTTGAAATTGGGAGCCTTATGTCAATTTTTACAAAGTGTCTATGTCAAAAACTTGATGGTGCTATCAGGCTACCGTAAAGAAAAGTTTGAATACAGGTTTTGAAGAAGAGGGTTATATTTTCTTACTTTATACCATAGTTTGTCAGAGCTATTGGATGTGAGTCATATTCTGGGAAAACGGGAGTTTAATGCACCTCCATGATGCATGATACCAAACAAGTCATCACATAATTATGGATCCATAAAATCCATTTTGTATAACAACCAACTGAACTATATGGTACACCGGTCCTTTGACATGCAGAAAATTTACCTAAGGCAAAAAGTTTCAACCCAGGTCAGCCTGCGCGGACTGCGCAGGCTGACCTAGGTTGATACTTTTTGCAAATGCATTAAGCCCCCTTTTCACAGAGCATAGCCGATGTGTAAGTTATAATCTATGATATGGTCTGTGCTATGGTTACCATCTCTACGAATTACCTTGTGAATTAGGTCCATTCAACTGAGTGGCCGATACACTTTGTCGCAATGGACCAAACGGAGTTAAATAGTCTCCATACGGAGAGGCTGTTTTAATACAGAAAAAAAAAGTGGAAATAGTGTAACAGCAGTTTTTCAATTACTTTTCCGAGGCTGTTGTAATACAGGAAAAAAAGTGGAAATAGTGTAACAGCAGTTTTTCAATTACTTTACCTATTCCTTTTTTGCCCCCAAGATTGTACTTTTTAACAGAATTTTAACACTGGTACACAATACAATTCAAGTCTTTTGAAAGTATTATATTAACTACAACTACTGGTATTCTTTTATCAAATATTTATAAATACAATCATTTATTACAAACATAAGGGGACAAAGAGCATAATAACACTATAGGAACTTTTCTATTATGCAATATCCTCATATAGGTATACAATTTTACTAAATATTTCTCTCCGCCCATGATCTTTACATATAAGCCATGCTAAAAAAGCCCATGATGACTACAAAAAGCACCTACTCATACAAATGACCCATGCTCTGTGAAAAGGGTGTTAACCCTATACCAGACGACAAAATTTTAGCCTTGTCCAAATTGAAAGCATTTGCAGACAACAATTTCAATCTGGTTCAAATGGTGCAATTTTTCTTTGATAGGGTAGAAAACATTGTGGGAAAAGGCCTCTTTCTCAAGGTCGTTAAAAGTCGGCATTGTGCGGTAAAGGGTTATATCCATCTGCGTCATTACGTACAGTTACTATGGATCCATAAAATCCATTTTATCTCATTTTATCTCACAACTGATTGATTCATGAGGTAAATTGGTACTTGGACATGCAGAAAATTTACCAACAGCAGTTATTTCGACCCTGGTCAGCCTCAGTAGACTGCGCAAGCTGACGTGGGTTGATGCTGTTTGCAGATACATAAAACCCCCTTTTCACAGAGCATGGCTCAAATATACTTTGTGTAAAAAGGTCATTATTATTATACTGCAAAGAAATTTCTCGTGATCTGATTGGATAATATGCCCCGAACATATGTATCATGTACACTGGCAAAACCAACATAAAAGCAGTTTCCCTTTCGGAAGCCCCGTATACATGACTACACTTTCAACACAACATCCAAAATGGCAGCGTATATCAAGATTAACATCAAGATTATGCACCAAACTGCACATTTCACCAAGGTTTCAGTGACGTCAGTTCCCAGTGACGTCAATTTTCACTGAATTGGGACACTCAGAAGGGAAATTCTACTTCGTCAGCATACTCAATTTTTGAAACCAAAAAACAGGTAAAATTCGCTTTAAAAGACTCGTTAGAATGATAAAACTTTGCAGTATAATAAATTCGTTGTACGATCAGGTGGCAGGGGACTTGGAAACTTGTTCACCGCTGTGGTGAATCATGTCGTCCTGAGCCAAAGGCGAGGTGGCGACATGATTCACCACAGCTGTGAACAAGTTTCCAAGTCCCCTACCACCTGACCGTACAACTAATAATGTAACAGATATAGGATCTGACATGAGTTGGTGTTTGAGATAAAAATTTTATGAAACGAGATTAAGGAAAATGTTACTAAGCGAGCCTTTGGCGAGCTTAATAACATTCTTCCTTGACGAGTTTTTTTAAAATTTTATCTCAAATGCCAAGGAATGTCAGATTCTTTTTATCACATAACTTCATTTAACAAATCATAGATCAGAAAATGCAAAACCACCTATAGGTTTACCCGTGGTAATTCCATAAAAACCCATTCACTTCTATTAAATACTGCAAAATGACGTCAAAAATGACGTCACACAATTGTGATATCAAACGTGTATAAGATAAGAAAATTCATGATGGGTATATTACACTGAAAACAAGGGAGAATATGTGATAAAACACCATTTTAGACTTGTCTTATTCCAAATTATTTGCAGACAAATCAAATGTGCCCCAAATAGCATAAAAAGTGTTTGAAATGACAGAACAAATTGTGGAAAACAGTGAAATTCTGGTCACTAGCATTTTCTTCTTTTTCCACAATGTTTTTTAGCATTTCAAAGACATAAATAATCTTTTGGGCTTGACTGAATTTGTAGTCTGCAAGGCTATCACCTTGGTTGTGTCTAAAGTTTTTGTCAATTGGTAACAGGTTAATGCTTTTTTTCCAATATCATTTCAGTCATATTTCGAAGCCCAGAGCATCTATCCATGCAATCCAAGAGTTTCTTTTACCAGCATTTTCATAGCACTCTTTTAAAATCAGTGGTAGTTTTTCCACATAAACATTTTCAAAACATAATTCAGCCGGGAGATAGGAACAAATCCTGCTGCAATGACTATCATATGAGCCACACTCTGGCAAAAGGGGGCTTAATGCATCTCCGTGATCCATGGTACCAAGCAATTCATCACATAATTATGGCTCCATAATATCCATTTTTTTTAACAACCACTTTTATCATGAGGTAGACTAGTCCCTGGACATATAGAAAATTGACCAGAACCGAAAAGACCAGGACCATAAAGGAAAATTGATCAGTAGTGAAGTTTCGGACCTGGACCATAAAGCCCCCTCTTCACAGAGCATGGCGCCTATCTCTCTCTCTCTCTCTCTCTCTCTCTCTCTCTCTCTCAAAATGAACATGGCCAGGCTGGGATTCAAACTCAATAACCCTGAGGTACAAACCCTGTATATTACTGAGCTCAGCCCTTGGATACAAAATGGCAACTGCTTTTTACACTTAACTTACAAAGTCAATGCTCAAGGACAAGTAACTCTATCATTCTAATCAATGTCGTTCTTCAAAGCTGATTCAGGTACAAGCCCAGTCCCACCTCAGAAAGAGTATAAAAATTTATGAAGTATTTAAATCTTTACCAAGTAATTCTAACGACCCGAAGAAAAAAAGGCATTTGAAAACAATTGTGGGAAATGGAGAAAATGCTAGTAAACAGCATTTTCTACATTTTAAGCAAAGCTTTTTACCCTTCCATAATCAAATTTCAATTTTTGGGTCACATTTTTTACTGTCGTCTGCAAACGTTTTCAATTTAGGCAAGACTAAAATTTTGTCATGTAGTAAAAGGTTAATCAACTCTTTACCAAATGACATAATTTTAAACTAGTCTGAATTGGAAGCTTTTGCAGACGACAAAACTAATGTGACTCAAAAACTGAAATTTGTTTTGAAAAGGGTAGAAAACATTGTGGGAAAATGAGAAAATGCTGGTTACCAGCATTTTCTCCTTTTACCACAATGTTTTCAGAAGGCTTCTTTCTCAGGGTCGTAAAAACCCCGGATTGTTTGGTAAAGGGTTAACATATCCTACGTTAGATAGGATGTAATTTGTAATCGACTCTAACTCTACCAAATGCAAAATTTTGGACTTGTCGAATTTGAAAGCATATGCTTTAAATAAAGCAAATTAATAAAATTTGGTGCATATGATGCAATTTGTCTCTGATGTAAATTAAAAAACATTCTTGGAAACAGAGGAAAAGCTTGTTAACAGCATTTTCTCCCTTTCCAGCAATGTTTTCAAAGGGCTTCTTTCCCAACATTTTTAAAATACAGAAATATGCTATAAAGGGTTAGGCAACAGTGTACTAAAAATGGTGCGTACAGAGGGGAAATTTTTTTGATATATTTGTGCTTTGATACTGTGTTTGCAATAAAACAATGTCAGCAGAAGAACAATAACATGAATTTTGTGATGTAACTAACAGACAGAAGGTACTAGTAACATTTTTAGCATTAGTGCATTAAAAGCAGTGTATCCAAAAAAAACCTTTTATGCATATATGCTGAACTTTTTACCAAGCAATCCTGAGTTTTCACAACACTGAGGTGGAAGGTCTTTGAAAACATTGTTGGAAAAAGGAGAAAATGCCAGTTACCATTATTTTCTCCTCTTTGCACAATATTTTTTCTCTTTAATTGACAAATCTTTTCATTTGATCTGGATTCTACATGTAGTCTGCAGTTCCTTTTAGTTCAGACCAATCTAAAATTTTATTTTATAGTCAAGAGTTAAATAGTATTTGCATTTAACCCTTTACCACACAATCCTCAGTTTTAACGACCCAAAGTAATAAGGTTCTTGAAAACAATGTGGGAAAAGGAGAAGATGCTGGTAACCAGCATTTTCTTCTTATCCAACAATGTTTTCTCTATCCTTTTAACAGACAGTGGCATGATTTGAGTCACATTCAATTTGTATTTTTATGCAAATGGGTTCAATTTTGACAAGTCTAAAATTTTGTTGTGTTATAAAGAGTTATATAAGGAAAAGAAGACCAATGGAAGAACAAAAATCTAAATTCTGTCAGCAACTGTTTCTTATACGCCAGGCAGACATTCAAGCAAACAAGAAATAGCTTTTAAAAAAGATAGATGGCACAAGAGGTACTGAAATATGAATTTTGACATTACTTTGGGGTTAAATATGAACAGAAATAATGAGAAGTAACCTTCCCCCCCCCCCCCCACCAGCAAATGCCTCTTTTTCCCATTGTTTTTTATGTTGTCTAAAAGTGCAATTTAATTTACAATAAGCCATGAGCCAAGCTCTGTGAAAAGGGGGCAAAAATACATCTGCTAAAAGTATCGACCCAGGTCAGCCTGCGCAGTCCGCGCAGGCTGACCTGGGCCGAAACTTTTAGCTATTGGTCAATTTTCTCTATGTCTGTGCAGGCTGATATGGGTTGATACATTTTACTAAAAGTTGGCACTGATTTTTCGAAAGTCCAGACAAGTGATATTCATTGTTTACAGATAAAAACAATAATTTCCTTCTACAACCTATATTTATGGTAGAACTCATTGGAACTGTCTCAATTAGACACTTCGTGAGTAACCACAACATAGGTTTATTGGAACAATTCACTCCTCACTGGCTTCACCATAATTAAATATTTCTTTTCAGTAAAATTAAGCCACTTTTTTTTCAACAACAACAACAACTTTGTGTGTCAAATTTGTTTAAAGTTAGATTTTTTTTTCAATATCTCAAAACACCCAGTGCATCTAATCATGTGTTCCTTTGTGTTTGATGATCCTAAAGAAAAAGACTGTGAAACATTGTGTAGAAGAGGAAGGAAATGCTACTAAATAGCATAATTATTCTCCCTTTTCCAAAAAGTTTTTCATCCCATAATTTAAGCCAGATTTAGTTTTTCATCTGCAAGATCTTTCACCAAGGATATGTCTAAAATTTTGTCATCCTATAGACCTAGTTGGAAATCTATAGCTGCAACTGTAACAGACTGTGATTCAAGAACATTCCTAGAGTTAATGCCATAAAAAATTATCTTCATACATTTAGAATCCTAAAATAACTAACATGTATATGAAAGGTTTGAGCAAAACAACAAAATAAAGAAAAAGAATGGATAGATGATCAAATATAAAAGACAGATAGAAAGACCACTAATCGACCTGCTGTTATTAAGAACTAGTGCCTAAAATATAACTTGTGTTGTGTAGATCAAGATCAAATTGCCCAGAATGTAAAGTCTAATTTCACCAGTATTTTGAGAAATAATTCTGGCAATAAAATTTAAATACATGTACAGTATTTGCATTAACTGGATTCCTGCACTGTCCCTGTCGCCTTATAGTAAATATCCCCATGTTTAAACAACCCACAGAAGGATAGGTTTTGAAAACATTGTGGTAATAAAAGAAAATACTTGTCACCAGCATTTCCTCAACTACCCACAACTGCTTCAGACAGAAACCAAGTCTAAAACACCGTCTAGTCAAAAAGGTTCACTCAATCAATAGCATAAAGCTAGCACATAGCCAGGTAGAGGTTTTTAAGTCCAAGCTACATCCATTTTTAGAAGTAAGCCTAAGTTATCAGTGTCATTATTCCTGGCTAAGCACCAATAAAGTTAAAACGCTTAACCCTTTACTACACAATCCCGACTTTTTAACGACCCTGAGAAAGAAGCCTTTTGAAAACATGGTGGGAAAAGCAGAAAATGCTGGTAACCACCATTTTCTCCTTTACCCACCATGTTTTCTACCCTTCCAGAAGCAAATTTCAATTTTTCTGTCAGATTTAATTGTAGTCTGCAAATGCTTTCAATTTGGACCAGTCTAAAACTTTGTTGTTTGGTAAAGAGTTTAAGTGCCAAATAAACCCAACAGAAAATAGCAGGTCTTAAAATAAGACCAAAAAAATTGCAATAGGATGGTTGCTTTCCTTTATAGTGTTTAGCCAAAGCGGACAGTGTAGATCAAAGATCAGACTGCTCATTTAGTGCAATCTGATCTTAACCTACTTACTGAAAATGCGATTATAGTTATGAAAGATGCTTCAAAGGCTAAAAGATTAATCTATGCATTAAAGTCCAAGTCAAACATATTTCTACAAGCACAAAGGGAGCATTTCCATAATTTTACAATAATGAACAAAAGGAAGACATTCCATAGCTGCACAACAATGAATAGACCAATAAGTATTAAGGATTGTTAAACTGAACCCGCAGAATGCCTTACACAACTCAAGTTGTATTTGCCATCCATGTTGATGCAAGATCAGACTAGACAGAGTGTCTTTTCTGATCTTAAATCTAGACTGTCTTTCTTATATGCTGTGAGAAAAAGGTAGCTTTAATAATGTAATATTTCAATCTGCTTCAAAAATGAAACAGACCTATCGAATCTGTTACTTCTATACCAAATGACAAAATTTTAGACTTGTTTAAATTGAAAGCATTTGAAGACAAGAATTTAAACAATGTCTAAAATAATGGTATTTTTCTTTGAAAAGGTAGAAGACATTGTTGAAAAAGGAGAAAATACCAGCATTTTCTCCTTTTTTCTACAGTGTTTTAAAAAGCAATCTTCTTTAGGGTCATTACAACCCACCACTATGTAGTATAAAGGGTTAAAAAGGGCCAACATATTACAATTTTGACGCTACCTTAGCTGCTGGAATATCTCACAACAGATCAGAATGTAAAGATCTAAAACAAGGCTAGATTCTTGAGGTGATCTGATCCTGATCTTAACCAGTCACAAGTGTACCTAAAATTGCTCAAGGAAACATCATTCTAAAGGTTAAATGAACAGCAAGGTGGAAGAGCATTGGATAGCAACACTTTCATTACATCCATTACAACCACTGCCTTCATATGGAAGTTTTTTTTGTAGATCTGCAGCATTTATTTTTTGAAAAGAAAAGTGTTAAAATGGCAGTTTCTCAGATTCTGTATTTCATTTTATCTACATTTTTCTTGACTTTCTTTAATATCTTTTTTTGGTAAAAATCTCCAGCCAAACCTGCTTCAAAAGAGGATAAAATTGGAAAATAAGAAAATCTTTTTTCTTTTGCAGGAGGCAGTTTTTATATTTTGATGAAGGACAAAATAGCCCTACTCCAATATTATATTTTTGCTTAACCCTTTACCACACAATCCTGACTTTTAACGACCCTGAGAAAGAAAAGCTTTTGAAAACATTGTGGGATAAGGAGAAAATGCTGGTAACCAGCATTTTCTCTTTTTTCCACAATGTTTTCTCCCCTTACCAAATCAAAATTCTACTTTAGATTCCCGTTTATTTTGTCGTCTGCAAATGCTTTCAATTTGGACTAGTCTAGAATTTTGTTGTTTGGTAAAGAGTTAAGCCTTTACCACACATACCCAAGTTTTAAAAACCCTGAAAAGCTAAACTTTTAAAAATATTGTGGGAAAACGAGAAATTGCTGGTATTCAATATTTTCTCCTTTTCCAACAATATTTTCAATGCTTTTAAAGACAAATTCCATGTTTTGAGTAACATCTGATTTGTTGTCCGCTAATGTTTTCAAGTTGGACAAGGCTAGAATTTTGTTGTGTGGTAAAGAGTTGTATGGAGAAAAAGTCCCTCATAATACAATCTTACTTGATCTGCAACAGAACTTCTGTCTGACAAGAAAATTTTGTACATATACTAACAGATTTGCTGGAGGAAAATCCAGAGATAAACAATGGATTGGAGATATTGGCCACCCATGCAAAAAATATTAGTAAGATTTCATCTTGACATTTTCAAATGAAATAATTCTAACAGTTCTGTTTGATCTTACAACACTGCCACTGAAAGAAACAGGAATTTTTCAATGGACATGTTCACCAATTAAGATTTGATAGTGCCTATACTATCTCTTTTTTTTGCCGCAAATGTCAAAAACTTTCCATATAAGGCACTGGGTTATTACAAGACCCCAAAGTTACACATACAGAACAAACCATACTTAAGGCTGTATGATGCCAGCGTGTAAAGTTTTCTGGCCTACCTGAATATGTTGAGAGCGTGCGTGTACAACCATTAGGCTTCGTGGCAAACAACATGGCTAAATAAAATAGGAGTATAGTTTATTTCTCCTTTCATTCTGTTAAATACACATAATACAGGGTTGCATCTAGAAACTTTCAAATAGGGGGGCTGGCCCCCGTCATCTTCATAAAAAGGGGGGCACGTCCCCCCTTTCAAGTGTAAAGAGGGGGGACAAATTTCATGGCGGTTCCGATAATGTGGTAAAGGGTTAATGTATTATTTGTTTATGTCTTTGGAAAAATAATAATGATTATATCTATTAAAGGGTTATTATATTCTAGTCTTCCTTGTTAAGATGAATGTCTTGTAACTTCTTCTTTAACACTTGTTACAGTATAATCACTGTAAAACAAGTAGACTAACCCCCATCCTACCCTATCTATCCTACGATGTTCAACATTTTCATTTCATAAATTCAACGAAATTTTTACCTCAGTCAGCGTTAGACTGAGATTTTAGCTTCCATCTATTGTTCCATTCAGATATTTATGTAAATTTACTGCTTAAATTCACTAGCAAAGCTGAAAAGACAGTCTGAAGTGCCTCTGATCAGACGATGTCAATTAGACATTTTGTTGTGTCATGGGTTTTCGCAGGTTTTTGCATCGATCTTTTTTCATGTCAATTAATTTTTTTAACAGTATTTCCACATGATATTGCAAGAATTTGCCAATAAGGGTTGCAGGTCACTTCAAAACATGTCATTTTACCCTAGATCAGTGGATTGACATCATCATCTCACTTTTCATTACATGCCAGCTTGTTAGGTTGTGATAAACGGTGACGTGTGGTTCGTCATACTTAATACTCGCTGTTTATGACAGAGTTATTTACTTTCAAGAATTTTGTAGCCTTAAGACATCACTTGTTGCCAGCAGATTCGCAAGTGCGTCATTTTTTGGACACATTTTTCCTAAATTGTCGCATTCAGTGATCGACAGCATGGGCCCTGCAGTGAGGCTTTTCATCTGCATACAGTAACACAGATGACAGGCGTCTATTGATATGATTAAAATAACCCGACAGTCTATGATTTAGTTTACGGTTTTAAGTTTCGAACGATTATTTGGGCGACCATGCAAATTTTGTTACATTTTATTCCCCCCAAAGTCATTTTTTCTCTCTTTTTCCCGATTATGGTGCGCACGATCATGCAATTTTTGCGGCTAGTTCGTTTTAGTGCGGGATTTGGTGCGCAAACAAATTTTGTTTTTGCGGGATTTTTTATTTTGATGCGGGATTTCGGCAATCCCGCACTCTAGATGCAACCCTGATAATATTTAGCAGTGCTATAACAAATATGACCTTGAACTTGATTCCTACATGTAAACAAAACTAAACTAAAACATACATATTTTGTCTCATAAAATTTCACACAATTTTTAACTCCTATTACATACATCTATGCTAGCAATTAAACTATCTAACTATACAAATCAAATTTTAAAAAATGACTACAAAAATGCATGGAATTTTTCTTTATCATTTGAAATCTTTCATGCTTTCTTTTTTGCAGCTTAAAAAACAGTAAGTTAAGAGAGGCAACAATGCAGTTATCTAGGTACCGTATTTCTCCTAATAAAAGTTCCCAGAAGCTATGCAAAACATAGATAGGGAGCCTTTATTTTGTACCCAATTTGCAAAGCAAAAAGTCTGTCCAGTTTTGTATTTCTTTGTGTTTTAGTGATTGTTAAGAGGAAATATTTACCAAATTAGAGGAAATGTTAATCAAATTCTTCAAATATTGTCATTCTAATAGACTAATGTACATTAGGTTATCACACAATTAGAGGAAATATTAATCAAATTCTTCAAATATTGTCATTCTAATAGACTAATGTACATTAGGTTATCATGATTTTCAGAGGGGGGAGCTATTACTAGTGGGGGCACTTTTATTGGGAGAAATACGGTACACATAAATACGAGCTAAGTCTTGGAATAGCGGGTTTAATGCATCTCCATCATGTATTACACCAAGCAAGTTATCACATAACTATGGATCCATCAAATCCATTTTTTTCTAACAACCAGCTAAATCCAGAGGTAACATGAAAAAATTTTTACCAATTTTAACCCTTTTCCAAACCACAACCGTTAAAGACATGTCCAAATTGATACCATTTGCAGATGACAAAATAAATGTGACTCAAAAATTGAAAATTATTTTTTGAAGGACAGAAAACATGCGGAAAAAGGAGAAAATGCTAGTTACCAGCATTTTCTCCTTTTCCCACAATGTTTTCATATGCTGTCTTCCTCAGGGTCATTGTGGGGGTAAAGAGTCAAGTTCAAGTTATTTGGTTTAGCCATCTCTTTACCAAATGACAATATTTTAGACTTATCCAATTTGAAAGCATTTGCAGATGACAAATTACATACACTTCAAATGCTAGGAATTTTCTGTATTGGGGTAGAAAACATTGTGGGAAAAAGTGAAAATACTGATAACTCAGGGGTGCGGAAATCCTTCGTCCGACTCGGGAAAATTTGGCGTCGGACAAGTGACTTTTTTCAATTTAGTTGTCCGCGGACAAGTAGAAAATAGGAGAAGATTTTGAAACAAATACATGTATCTGTTGTAAACACTAAGCGGTGAAATGAAGATGTTAACCCTTTGCACAAAATGACATTTCGAATGCTAAACAGCAGCTTGAGATGATCCCTGAATTCTGGAAACCCCAAATACACATTTGGTGTACCTCTGCATTCACCGGATACGACACGTTCGGTATAATATGCGGCAGTTTTTGCAAGTTGATTTTCTTGCTTCGGAAAACGTCTGAATACTTTCAAGATCACCATTGTGGAATGAAATATTTTCATTTTTGTCATTTTTGTCATTCTAGCTCCAATTCAAAGATCTTTTACAACAATGTCGTATAGAACTATGTGAATATTTTAATCTGATGGTACAGCTTCGGTGCGAATGGACCGTCGTTTAGGCATTATCTCCTCTGCCGGAAACCGTCTCAAACCAAAACAATTTGCGATATAGCGATCAACTGACACGTAAAATCGGAGAAAAGGGATCGTCTTTTTTATAGTTCAATGTTCGAAGCAAACGGAATGTGAGGAGTCTGAGACCTCGGAAGCATTCGGCGGCTCCAAACGTAAATATAAAACATACCGCGACCAGGAATATGATAAACAAGACAGCATCTTTTTAACAAGGCGTGGTTGAATGCAATTTAAAACTGTTTTGTTTTGGACAAGTAAGCCGCACTGGCGGACATGTGGACTTTTTTAATTTACTTGTCCGTGGACAAGTAGAAATTTTTGAGATTTCCACACCCCTGTAACTAGATAACGGTATTAGAAAAACTTGCTTTTTTAGGGTTGTTTAAAACTTGGGATTGTTTGGTAAATGGATAAACAGGTCCCTAACAAGTGGACTATTTCTGTATCTGTTTCTAAATCTTGCTTTCGCAGTAAGTGTCCTGTATGCACTACGATAGAATAATAAACCCTGAACACTACGCATGAAACATTTGAGCCATGCTCTGTAAAAAGGGGGCTTAATGCACTTGCAAAAAGTATTGACCCAGGTCAGCCTGCGCAGTCCGCGCAGGCTGACCCGGGCTGAAACTTTTCACTATTGGTCAATTTTCTGTATGTCCAAGGACCAGTCTACCTCATGATTAAGTTGGTTGTTGAAAAAAGTGAATATCATGGATCCATAACTATGTGGTGGCTTGCTTGGTGCCATGGATCATGGAGATGCATTAAGCCCCCTTTTGCCGGAGCATGGCTCATTTGTAGGAGATTTTAAGCTATATATTTGAACCATACTCTGCGAAAATGGGGTTTAATGTGTCTGCAAAAAGTTTTGACTCGGGTCAGCATATGCAGTCCACGCAGGCTGACCTGGGTTGAAATATTTTGCTTTAGGTAATTTTTCAGCATGTCAAAAGGCCATTCTACCTCAGAATTCAGATGGTTGTCAGACAAGATGGATATTATGAATCCGTAATTATGTGATGACTTGCTTGATCTAATGTATCACTAAGATGCATTAAACCCCCTTTTGTCAGAGAATGGCTCATTCATTTTCAGCTTAGCCTGATATAACACAGTACATAAAGAATATGGATGTATTATTTCTCTCCTACATGTGCTCATATATGTCATGTAGAGACTAGCATTAAATTAATTCATCTTTTAACTGTGATGAATATTACTGAATTAATCTTATCTTTTAATACCAAGTTGACAAATATTTTCAGTCATTGGTAAGAATCTATTGAACATGAATTCGCACTAGAAAAAATCAAGATGAAAAAAAAATCTGTTTTTGCCATCATACTATATTAGCCAACTCACTTCAATGACATACAATTTATGTAGTTCTATACCTTCAGTGGAATTTTGGTACATGTACCTAAAAAAACTTTTTTTGAACAAAACTTGTTAGGAAGATTATACAACAGGTATCAAATTGGAAAAGCCCTCTAAAACAAAGGTGAAGACATGTTTGTATAAACGACCTAACTGATGATAAATAAAGAGTGTGTTCACTCCCCACCCCATTTTTTTTCAGTTTCATTCATCTATGGGACAATATCCATTTATCATTACTGTCCCAAATGTGGACTGCATCAAAAACAATACACTGAAACTAATAAAGATGTTTTGCTTATAGACTTGGCTATACAAGTGTACGGCATAGAATCAAAATCAGACAGTATGTTATGTGCAGTCTGATATTGATCTATGTCTTCTGCAAAAGCCTTTTTTTCAGATATGGCCTGCAACATGTGAAAAGGGGCATTCGGACATTTGCGTAAAAAGTCATCCCGAATAAGCCTGTGCAGTCCGCACAGAGTTATCCAAAATGCTGCTTTCCGTTTTTATGTAATTTTCTGTTTTGCGAAAGTCTACTTTACGACAAAATCTAATGTAGCCGTAAAGTGCTGTCTTGGATTAGCCTGCGCGGACTGCACAGGCTGATCTGAGACGACACTTTACACATAAGTCCAAATACCCCTTTTCGTGTGTTGCAGGCCATATAGCACTGAAAGGGTTAAACATGTATCTGAATACGAGGGAAACAGTGAGGTGTCGCTCAAATAAAGCCAGATACAAAAGTGTACGAAAGCTGTGGCTTTGCAATGAACATTTTTCATCCTTAATCTTCAGGGCCTAGTTTCACGAAAAAAGCTTAAGTCTCTTATTTTGCTCAAATCCACTGACAGACTCAATTTCTATTTTGAGTTGAGGATGTTATTTGGTATGCATTACTAACATCAACAGGCATAAGTAACATTCTTGAATCCTGAGCTGTCACGATGTTTCAGACTCAACTCAGCAAAATAAACAGACTAAAGTCCATTAGTTTGCCTAGTTGAGTCTGAAACATTATGTCAACTCTGGATACACTAAAGTCCCTTAACTCTTTACCAAACGACGAAATTAAAGACTGGTCCAAATTGAAAGCCCTTGCAGACAACAAAATAAACGTAACTCAAAAATTAAAATTTGTTTCCAGCAGGGTAGAAAACATTGTGGGAAAAGAGAAAATGCTGGTTACCAGCATTTTCTCCTTTTCCCATAATGTTTTCAGCAGGCTTCCTTCCCAGGGTCGTGAAAACCAGGGATTGTTTGGTAATGGGTTAATAATATAGCGGATCTGAGCAAAATAGGAGACTTAAGTTTTTTCGTGAAAATGAGTCCAGGCTCTTATGTAGATTGTGCAGATCAAAATCAGACTAGAGAGACTTTGAAGTTTGATCTTGGATCTACTCATCTCATTTGCAGGATATTCTGGTCTGAACAGTCAAGAAATTGCGATACATTAATCCTCTGACATTGACTGAAAACATAAATCTTATAACACAGTCTATAGATTGAACAGATTACATAAGTAATGATGCTCTGCTACAATGAGTATCAAGAATGATGATAACAATTACCTGTAGCAGCAGTATACTGTGGCGGGAAATCTTCATCCGCTTCCTCGACATTTAGTGGAGCAACCATGGATGTGGCAAGACGCGCTGTTGACGTGGAGCCTGACAAGCTTCCTATTGACAAAAACGTTACCTATAGATCTAAACACATGATAAAAATACAGCTCTCAATATATTGCAGGTTAAACTTTCTTTTTCTTTTATGTTTGAAAAAAACTATCTTTATAACTTTACATATATTATGTCTTAGTTATAATGCAAGGCTTATCATCGAATGAATGACATTAACACATGGTCAATTGTTCATTTTTTTTTTTAAATCAAATAAAGCATAAATATTATTCTTTATAGTCACTAACACAGGCTCGCATTTCAAGTTTCATTTACATACTGTGATTCAATTCCTAACTGTTTGCATTAGCCTTACACTTATAAGCATGTTTTATGCCATCTTGATCCTTAAACAGATAACAAAATTTTAGACTTGTTCAACTAGAAAGAATTTGCTGAAAACAGAGTAACTGTAACTCGTAAACTGAAAGTTGTCCTTGAAAGGCTAGAAAAAATTGTGGCAAAAGCAGAAAATGCTAGTAACCAGCATTTTCTTTTTTCACAATGCTTTTTTAAGCCTTCTTCTGCAAGGACGTTGAAATTCGGGAGTTTACAGCGCAGGATTAACCCTTTATTAAACAATCATATGTTTTTACAACCCTATGTCAGATCAGGCTGCATGGTCTGATCTTTATCTATTCAATCCAAAAAGCCTGTTTTTTGGCCCATGGCACTAAAAGGGCTAAGACGCTCAAAAATAACTGAAAGTAAATCCAACCATAGAAATCCTACCTGACTCCCCATACAAGACATGTTCTAATTTGGCAATACCAGGATTGGTTCGGATTGGAAATCCACAGAAAGTCTCTATAGCTTGCCATCGATTCTGGCGCTCCTGGAGATCATGACGCACCTCTTCTAAGGCCATTCTACAAACACAATACAGGAGAACCATAACTATGCTCACTTATATATATACTAGTATTTCCTAGTTTTCAACTGCACCATGCTGGGGCTCTACAAAGCTTTCAGTCACCGGGACAAATCTTAGAAAAGCCTTGCAAGCACTCTAATGACCACATTTTCAATCCCATACTCATGAAAATTGGTTGGAATGTTTGTACTGCTGATATCTGGGACAGTTTAAAATTGGGCACTCCAACAGAAAACTAGCGCCCCCCCCCCCGGTGAAGTTTGGAACCAGACTCTGCAGATTACATACCAACCACAGAAACCGCTGAGCTATGCAGACTGTAAAATCATCGGCCATACACCTGAAAATTCTATTATGATAAAACACCGAAAAACTTGATTCCTATAACATTTAGGAATAGAAGAATTACCAACCCTTTAAAGTGCCTTTCACAACTATTGTTGCCTTTGTGGCCAGCAGTCTGATTTTTATCTACACTGTTGGCTTAGCCAAGACTTTCTGGAAAACAGTAACCCTAAAATTGCATCTATTTTGGTTTTATTTCTGGACTGAAAGTGTCCATTTGGTTTATTCTGCTCTTTGCAGATTTAGATCATAGATCATACTAGATCGATTGATTTATCAATTGAATGGAGTTAAAACTCCACTTTCAACATTAATTCAGTCATATCACTACAACTGCACACACATTCACACAAACCAGTATTAGGCTTGGGTTCTGAAGTGTCTTGCCTAAGGACACTCTAACCACACATCTTGAAACATATATCAATAACATATGAAGAAATTTCCTTGTGTACTACATACCTGGCTTCTAAAATTCTCTGGTCTATATCATCAATGGAGTTTCCCTGAGCCATTCGTAATGTACCGAGCATACCAGTTCTTTTTCTTCTCATTTTTTCACACTGGGAAAAAAAAGAGTAATGTATTCTGGGGAGTGTTTGTATCGTGTTAAATGCAAATTTCATTATTATTTCAGTTATATTGTGACTGCCAGCATTATCTATCCATGCATTTCTGGAGTTTCTTTTACCAGTGCTTTGCACAATATTCTCCCATAATTTATCCCTTTACCACACAATGACGCTTTTTAACGACCCTGAGGAAGAAGCCTTTTGAAAACATTGTGGGAAAAGGAGAAAATGCTGGTAACCAGCATTTTCTCCTTTTCCCACGAAGTTTTCTAGCCTATCAAAGAAAAATTGCTTCCTTTGAGCCACTAAAAAATTGTTGTCTGCAAATGCTTTCAATTTGGATAGGTCTAAAATTTTGCTGTGTGGTAAAGGGTTAACCACGTCCAGCTTTTCCACTTAACCATTGACGAAACAATGATCATTAGTGAGAGAAACTAATCCCGTCGCAATGCCTATAATTAATCCTTTTTATTGGAGAATGAAAGAAAAAGCAAAGGGTTATGACGAGTAGTAAACACACTGTTACGGGAGACCACTCCTTCATGCATGGCTTCGTCCCGATTTAAATACAACACCAAACAACTGCATTAGGGAGATATCTCTGTAGCTCAGTGGTTATAGTATTGGTCATTTAAACCTCGAAAAACGAGGATCTTGTTCGCCATGGGTTCAAATCCCGCCAGATGCGGTTTGTATTTCAGCCATGCATTTGATCATTTATTTCTTTGTTACGGACTTTGTTCGTAAGAACATATATTAATGTTTCTCTGAACGGCAGATTCATGTTGAAAAATATTGAACCATAGAGTTCATAAACTCTTAATCCATAACCACACAATCCCGACTTAATGACCCTGAGGAAGACGGCTTTGGAAAACAATGTGGAACTAGAGGCGCTTGAGCGCCTGTATCGCTCCACAGGCCTGATATTTCTATAATGGCGAAAGGAAGTTTTTAACAATTATCATTCAATCCTGCATTTTAGCTCACTGAAGAAACAATTTGGTAGACAACCACCATAGGAACTTACCTGCAAAACAACAATGAAATCCAATGAATAGTTTTAGAGAAGAAATTTTTCAAAGATTTTACTTTATACCATAAAAGGAAAATGAGTCTCCCATAAAAGCCATGTTTTTTGACAGATCTTTTTTTTTTTTAAGGAATTCTGTAAACCTGTATCTAAGGAACATTCCTGCAAAATAATAATGCTATCCAAATAGCGGTTTGGGAGGAGATTTTTAAAGGTTTTTTACTTTGGTTGCCATGGCAACCAGAATTCTTCATGGAACACAATTATTTGAAGGAATTTGAAAGAGGACCACCAAAGGAACATTCCTGTGAAATTTGGTAAAAATCCAGTCAATAGTTTCTGAGGAGAAATTTTTTAAAGAAAAAGTTTACGGACGCACGCACGGACGAACGGACGGACGCACGACAGACACAACGCCATAACAATAGCTGGCTGGCCTTCGGCCATTGGAGCTAAAATGGAGAAAATGATGATTACCAGCGTTTTCTTCTTTTCCAACAATGTTTTCAAAAACCCCTTTTTGTCAGAGTCATTAAAACTCAGAATTGTGTTATAAAGGATTAACCTCACCACATAATTTTCAGACTTCTCCATCTTGGAAGGAATTAATAGTTTTCTACTATTTGGTTGATTGATAGTATGGTGTTTAATGCTGTTTTCAACATTATTTCAGTTATATCCCTGCGGCCAGTGCACCTATCCATGCTTTCCTGGAGTCTCTTTTACCAGTACTCCGCACAATCTTCTTTCCAAGCCACTGGCTGCTTTCCCACATAATCATCGTTGAAACAATGACCGGCGGTGAGAGAAGCATTCTACTACATGGGATCTCTCACTGAAATAATAAACACTGTGGGAAGAGAGAAAATGCTGATCACATATCATTGCACTCATTATTATCATAGCAGCATGTATTTATGCTTTCCTGGACTTTGTTTTACCAGTTCTTGGTATAATAATCTTTCTCAGACTCAGGCTGTTTTCCCATATAAATAATACAGACACAATGGTCAGTTGTGAGAGAGGAATGAATCCTGTCATAATAACTATCATCAAACCTAAAGAGTAGTATTACTGAGTTGGGATGCCAACTCACAGCCAATGAATTACAAGCCCTGTATGCTATAGGCTGACTTTACACTTTATCAAACAACAAAATTTTTGAACCATCGAAAACCATAAGCATTTGTAGATGACAAATAAAGAATGGCTAGGATGAAGAAATCTGGAGTCCATTTATCTATTAGAAAAACAAGAGCTCTGCATGCAGGTGCCAATGGTCAGCTGCAGTTGCTTTTAAAAATAGACAGATTTTTGGTGAAAATTCTTCATCAAAAAGGGGCATAACTCTGTCAAAAATATTTTCATGGTTACCTGTCCCTGTTGTATGGGTTTTCCCCTTTTTGATAATTACCAAGTAGTCCCAGTTTGAAGTAAATATCTTCAGTAATGACAAAGATATTACAAAAGATCAAAGTTTTTGCACACGACAAAAACATAGACGACAACAGGGCTATGACAATACCTTGACATTTTCTTCAAAAACAGCCGAGCTGAAAGTTATAAAACTCATACTTACAGCTTCCTTGGCTTGGCCAAACTGTCTTTGTGCTGCTTGTTGTTTCACTGTAAAATGCTGCTGTTCTAATTCAAATGTATACTGTAACCATTGCTGAAGTTCTGTCGGAGCTCCCCAATAAAATCTGGACTCCAGTTCCTTCTCTGCTTGTCTTAAAGCTGCTCGAACCTGCAACCAGAGATGTGCCAATATCAAACAATCAATCTTTCAAACAATCTTTCAAAATTATTGGCTCCTTTTTCACATAAAACAAAGTAAATTCACTGTTCAATTATCAATGTGTAACTTTAAAATTTAGCTCTTTACCGAACAATCCTGGGTTTTCACGACCCTGGGACAGATGGCTTTTTGAAAATATTGTGGGGAAAAGGAGAAAATGCTGGTAACCAGCATTTTCTCCTTTTCCCACAGTGTTTTCAAAAGCATTTTCCTATAAGGTCAATACAACCCAGGATTGTTTGGTAAAGGACTGTCAAAGTCTACTTGGCATTGAGCCACTGAATTTTGCATACCAGTAATCAATCAGTCTCTCTTGTTATTTTAAACATCTTTACTGATAACCCTTCCAAGGGACATTATCTGAACTCAACAAAATTTAAGCTGTAGTTATTTCCCTTTGTTTTTTTTTTTTTCAATTATTATTTCAACCTCTCATTCATTCAACAGTATTCAATGTTATTTCACTGTGCCTAGTGCACCTATCTATATGTTCCTCATCTTCCATTTGAGAAACTATAAAGGACAGAACATTATCACCCACAAAATACCTGTTCAAGTTCTTTCTCGGCCAATTCTAATCTAGATTCCTCCAAGTCTACAGCTTGTCTTTCTATTTTAAGTCTCTCTGCTTCCAACTGAAAAAAAAGATTCCAAGATCCTGACTAAAAATTTATAAAGGGATACAGATAATTTGTTTCTTAGTTTGGTGTTCAATGCCTTTTCAACATTTTCTTGCTTTCCTGTAATCTCTTTTACCAATCAACATTTACCAACATTCTTTCCAGCCAATGGCTGATTCCTTCCTCACATAATCATCATAATAACAATGACTAGCATTGAGAGAATAATTAATTTTGTAGCAAGGACCATCATCAATCCTTGGGAAAAAAATGGCAGGGAATCGAATCAGTGACCCCTTGGTTTCAAGGCCTGTATGTTACCACCTGAGCAACCAAGATTTAATTTAGTCAAGAGATCCTGATGTACAAATCTGTTTACAAAAGATTACAATAATAATACATGTATCAGGGTCTATTAACCTTTTCAATACAATTCTACCATTACCTGACCTTGAGGGAAAAAAAGGCCTCTGAAAACATTATAAAGGATAAAATGCAGGTTACACATATTTTCTCCTTTTCCCACAATGTTTTCTACCCGAAAAATAACAGATCCAAACATTTTACCTTTTATCTAATGACAAAAATTTTGTACACACAAAAACTGAAAGTAGCTCAAATCATGATTTCTGTCTTTGATAGGGTAGAAAACATTGTGGGAATTTTACAAGATAGGAAACATTGTTGGTTACCAGCATTTTCTCCTTTTCCCACAATGTTTTCAAAAGCATTCTTCAGAGTAATTAAAACTCCATATTGTGTAGTAAAGGGTTTGGCCACAGTTAATTTGTTGTCCTCAAATACTTTCAATCTGGATAAGTCTTTAATTTTGTTTTATGGTTAAGAGTTAAACCCTACTTACTAGATAATTTTATAGCACAGCTGCTACAAGTTTATATTTATTGGAACACACAAGTAAATGAAAACTTGAAAGGATTCCCACACCAGTTACATTCAATATCTTAATTCTTTACCAAACTGATTGATTGATTGTATGATGTTTAATGCCGTTTTCAACATTATTTCAGTTATATTGCAGGGGCAAGTGCACCTATCCATGCTTTCCTGGAGTCTCTTTTACCAGTTTTCACAATTTTCTTTCAAAGCCACAGGCTGCTTTCCCACATAACCATCGTCAAAACAATGGTCAGCCACGGGAGAGGAATGAATCCTGTCGCAATGACTACTATCAATCTTCAGAAAGAAATTGGCCGAGCCAGGGATTGAACCTATAGTCCTGCAAGTTACTGACTGAGCTACCATGGCTTGGCTTTACCAAACTGACAAAATTTTAGATTCACACATATTGAGAGCATTTGTAGTTGATAGGTTCAATGTGGTTTTACCCTTTACCACACAAACCTGACTTAACAACCCTGGAGAAAATGTCTTTTGAAACATTTCAATTTTTGAGTCACATTTATTTTGTTGTCTGCAAACGCTTTCAAGTTGGACTGGTCTAAAATTCTGTTGTATGGTACAGAGTTAAAGGATGGAATTTATATATAAAAGGGTAGAAAACATTATGGAAAAAGGACAAAAAGCTGGTTACCCTAACCAACAATTTTTTCAAAAGGTTTCTTCCTAGGATTCGGGATTAAGTGGTAAAGGGTTAACTCTTTACAACACAATTTAAAGTTTTAGCGACCCTGAAAGTTGAGCCTTTTGAAAACATAGTAGAAATAGGTAACCAGCATTTTCCCTTTTCCCACAATGTTTTCTACCCTATCAATAACAAATTCCATCATTTGTGCCACACTTAAATTGTCGTATGCAAATGCTGTGATGTGGACAAGTCTATGTTATGCTCATGTGGTAAAACTTCAATGGAACTGACAACATGGAAGGAATTGAAGCACTTCCTTTTCACAAGTCATTGGTCTTTTTCCTGCAATAGTTTCAAAAGCTGGCCCATGAAGTACTGTTTACACTAACATTAATGAACCATCCTCTGAGAAAAGGGGGTTTCAATGCATCTTGCTGATACATTATACCAAGCAAGTCATCACATAATTATGGATCCATAAAATCAAATTTGTTTAACAACAGACTGGTCCTTTGACATGCATTTGATTTACAAATAGCTAAAAGTTTTGACCCATGTTAGCCTGCATGGACTGGGCAGGCTGACATGGGTTGATACTTTTTGCAGAGGCATTAAACCCCCTTTTCACAGAGCATGGATCATTAGTATTATACTGGAATAAATTACAGGCAAATAACTGATATTTCTACAAAAGCAATAGAAATCAGCGTGGGCGTACTTTGGCATTGTCAATTTCTGACCGAAACTTCTGTTCCAATTCTTGTTTTTGCTCTATGGCCTCATGTTGAGTGGCTTCAGCTTTCTGTAACCTAGGCAACAAAATAAACAACAAAATATGAGAATCATCAAAGGAAATATAAGAAGATTATTGTAATCTCTCTACTCCTTACTGCATAATCCTGATTGTTTTAATGACCCTGAAGAAAAAGGCTTACGAAAACATTATGGGAAAAGGAGAAAATGCTGGTAACCAGCATTTTCTCCTTTTCCCATAATGTTTTCTACCCTATTAAAGGCAGACATCATTATTTGAACTCCATTAAATTTGTCGTCTGCAAATGCTTTGAATTTGGTTGAGTCCAACATTTTGTCTTTTGGTAAAGAGTTATAAAAGAGAGAATCTGCACTAGTTAACCTTTTGCCAGACAACAAAATTTTAGGCTATTCCAAATTGTAAGTAGTTGCAGACGAAAAATTGATGGTTGCCAGCATTTTCTTCTACTCTTATAGTGTTTTTGATAGCCTTCTTCATCAGGGTTGCTAAAACTCAGGACTATATGGGATTGGTTTCAATGGCAATTTCTTCTTTTGCTACAATTCTTTCACACACACACATATCAATGTATTAACCAATAACCACATAATCCCAAGTTTTAATGACACTGGAAAAATCAAGTTTGGAAAACATTGTGGGAAAAGGAGAAAATGCTGGTAACCAGCATTTTCTCCTTTTCCCACAGTGTTTTTTAATCTTTCAGACATAATTTTGAACACAGATTTTGAGCAACATTCAAACAGTTGTCTGCAAAATTAATGCTTTCAGACTTAGAATCTTCTATATCTTTTGTCGTTTGGTACAGAATTAACTCTTCACGAAACGACAAAATTTTAGACTTGCCCACACTGGAAGCTTTTGCAGACAATAAACTAATAGTTAACTCAAAAATAAAAATTTGCTTATAGGAGAGAAAAACATTGGTGGAAAAGGAGAAAATGCTGATCATCAGCATTTTCTCCTTTTCCAATGATGTATACATAAGACTTCTTGCCTAGGGTCGTTAAAATTAGGGATTGTGCATTCAAGGGTTAAATGTTTACCACATGACAAAATTTGACACTGGTCCGAATTAAAAACATTTACAGAAGACAAATTAAATGTGGCTTAAATAATGGAATTTGTCTCTGAAAGGTAAGAAAACGTTATGGGAAAAGGCTACAGTGCTGGTTACCAGCATTTTCTCCTTTTCTTACAACGTTTTCAAAAGGCTTCTTCCCCAGGGTTGTTAAAACTTGGGATTGTGTGGTAAAGGGCTAAGCCATAGTTCATGTGGATTATCCTCATTTCGCAAGCCAAAATGCTAGTGACCAGCATTTTCTTTTTCTCAAAATTAGGTACCAGAGCACCTATTCATGCTTCTTACTTTACCAGCACTTCTCACTATATTCTTCCCAAGCCACTGGCTGCATTTCCACATAACCATTGTTGTAACGATGATCAGCAGTGAGAGAGGAATGAATCCTGTTGCAATGACTACCATCAATCCTCGCACAGAAATTGGCCAAGCTGGGGTTTCAAACGAGTGTCCCCTGTTCTTGAGTCCTGTACACTACTGACTGCACTACCAGGGGTTTGGCAAAGGGTTATAAGAAAATGATAAAGATATCAATTTCTGATATGACAGAATCTTCAGTGTGTCTGTGTTATCAGCTATCTCTATCAGTATCACATTTCTCATTAAAATCTTATCAAATACTGGTATATGAATCAGATCAAGAGATTTTTTGTTGAGTATCAACATTTAACTCTTTACCAAACAATACCGAGTTTTAACGACCCTGAAGACAAAGGCTTTTGAAAACATTGTGGGAAAAGGAGAAAATGCTGGTAACCAGCATTTTCTCCTTTTCCCACAATGTTTTCTATCGTTCAAAAGACATAATATCATAATTTGAGACACATTTTAATTGTCGTCTAAAAATGCTTTCAAATTGAACAAATCTGAATTTCCTTATTTGGTAAAGGGTTAAAAACTTATAAAATACTGGTATCAGTTCAGAGAATTTTTGTTTAGTATCAACATCTAACTCTTACCACATCATTTCGCATTCTCACGACCCTGAAACAGAAGGTTTTTGAAAACGTAGTGGTAAAAGAAGAAAATACTGGTAGCCAGCATTTTCTTCTTTTCACACAATATTTTCTACCCTTTCATAGATAGAAATCATCACTGAAGCTACATTTGATCTGTCGTCTGCAAATGCTGTCAATTTTGTCCAGTACTGAATTTTGTTGTTTGGTATACAGTTAACCCTTTAGCACACAATCCCAACTTTTAACGACCCTGAGAAAGAAGCCTTTTGAAAACATTTTGGGAAAAGGACAAAATGCTGGTAACCAGCATTTTCTACTTTTCCAACAATGTTTTCTACTCTTCCCAAAACAAATCTAAACTTTTGCATCACATTTATTTTGTCATCAGCAAATGCTTTCAATTTGGTCCTGTACTGAATTTTGTCGTTTGGTACATAGTTAACTCTTTACCAGATGAGGTAATTTCTGACTTTTTCAAATTGAAAGCACTAACAGACGACAAATCAAATGTGTCTCAAATGAAACAGACTATCTTTGGGAGGTAAGAGATTATTATGGGAAAAAGAGAAAATACTGGTTATCAGCATTTCTCCTTTTCCTACAATGTTTTCAAAAGCCTTCATGTTCCAGGTCATGAAAACACAACATTGCTTGGTAAAGAGTTAGGTAGTATCGCTTTCTAACAAGAGCATCAAGTTTCACCGTTTCATTTCATGGATATATGAGCCATGTTCTGAGAAAAGGGGGCTTAATGCATCTGCAGAAAGTTTAAAATCAGGTCAGCCTCCGCAATCGAAACTTTTTAGCTACAAGTCAATTTTCCATATTTCAAAAGACCAGTCCATAGGGGTCCATGGTTTGATTCCTGGCACCCATAGACTACATATTATAAACAAGGGATTTAACTGTATGCAGTCCGTTACTCGCCCCCGGTTACAAAAACAACGTATCTTTTCTACCCCATCAGTTATTCTCCTATTTTTTTCTACAGCTGAGAGCTAAAACATTTTTCTACCAGAAAAACACAACTGTTTGTCAGTGGCTAATGCAGTCTGGCTGATACTTTCGCTCGAACTTGTAAACTCGCTCAAAAATCTGCGCCATTGACACGGGTTCGTACATCCTTTTTCAAGATATAAAATGCACTTTAGATCCAATGAAACGTAGCATTAGCGGCACCCACCCTTTAAACATGTTTAAAAATACTACTAACCTATAGTCTTTATCTTCAATAACGACGAAACGCCTCAGAATTCGTTGAATTTGTGATCAATGTTCTTATTTTGAACAGCTGCAGCCATCTTCTGTCATGTGACATTGTTTGGAACGAGAAATTTCATCGGTTGATATGTACTAACAGTTTTACAAAACATGATATCCTCTTCTTGAGAAATGTAACTTTTAATTATAATAATGTACACAAGCTTTCGGCGGTACAACCGCCTTCTTCTAGTGTGATCCTGTGATACAATGCCTGCAGTAACAGTTGTTTACGCAATGTCAAGGTAACGTTGACGTCACGTAAACAATTAATACCAAGTCCCAGGATGAATTCATTGCAGCTTTCATCCCGCCAAATGGGCCCGAACCCAGACCAAAAATGCATCCGACCCACGCTCCAGCAAAAGGGGGCCTAATGCATCTCCGTGATACAGAATACCAAGCAAATCAGTACATAACCACGGACCCATAAAGTCCACCTTGTCTAACAACCGACTGAATCAGGAGGTAGAATATTACTTGGACATGCAGATAATTGGAAGATTTTAGCCCATGCCAGCCTGCGCTGACATGGGTCGATACCTTTTGCAGATGCATCAAGACCCCCCCCCCCCCACCCCCACAAAGCATAGATCATACCCACCAATCGGCAAAAGATCGAGCCCACAATAATGGACCAGGCCTACGTTTGGACATTACCAATATAGATTTACCAAATATAAATTTATTGCATAGGTTTAACTCTTTACCAAACACCATTATCCTAGACTAGTCCAAATTCAAAGCACTTGCAGACGACAAAACCAATGCAACTCAAATATTGAAATCCGACTTGGGAAGGGTAGAAAACATTGTGGGAGAAGAAGAAAATGCAGGTTACCAACATTTTCTCCCTTTCCCACAATGTCCTCAGAAGGCCTCTTCCCCAGGGTCGTGAAAACCCTGGATTGTGTGGCAAAGAGTTAAAGAAGGAAATGTACATTCTAAAACAACCAACAATTTTATACAACATTGAATGTGTTTCTTACTTCATTACCTAATCACAAAATTGTAGACTTCTCCAAATTGAAAGCATTTACCGACGGCAAACCAGATGCAACCAAAATGATAGAATCCGTCCATAAAAGGGCAGGAAAAGAAGAAAATGCTAGTTTACCAGCATTCCTCCCCCTCCCAGGAGGGGGGGGGGAGGGGGGGGTCTTGATGCATCTGCAAAAGGTATCGACCCATGTCAGCGCAGGCTGGCATGGGCTAAAATCTTCCAATTATCTGCATGTCCAAGTAATATTCTACCTCCTGATTCAGTCGGTTGTTAGACAAGGTGGACTTTATGGGTCCATGGTTATGTACTGATTTGCTTGGTATTCTGTATCACAGAGATGCATTAGGCCCCCTTTTGCTGGAGCGTGGGTCGGATGCATTTTTGGTCTGGGTTCGGGCCCATTTGGCGGGATGAAAGCTGCAATGACTTCATCCCGGGACTTGGTATTAATTGTTTACGTGACGTCAATGTTACCTTGACGTTGTGTAAACAACTGTTACTGCAGGTATTGTATCACAGGATCACACTAGAAGAAGGCGGTTGTACCGCTGAAAGCTCATGTACATTATTATAATTAAAAGTGTACTTACAGTTGTGAATTCAACCAATGAAATTTCGTACAGCTGCTCACACCTTTTTGTCACGTGACAGTACGGTGACACTGTTTGGACCGAGAAATTTCATTGGTTTATATGCGCGAACGTCAGTATCGAATGTACGAACCTGTGTCAATGGCGAAGATTTTTGAGCGAGTTTACAAGTTCGAGCGAATGTATCAGCCAGACTGCATTAGCCACTGACAAACAGTTGTGTTTTTCTGGTAGAAAAATGTTTCAGATCTCAGCTGTAGAAAAAATTAGGAGAATAACTGATGAGGTAGAAAAGATACGTTGTTTTTTTGTAACTGTGGGCGAGTAACAGGCTGCATACAGTTAAATCCCTTGTTTTTGTCTATGGGTGACAGGAGTCAAACTACGGACCCCTATGAACCAGTCTACCTCATGATTCAGTCGGTCTGTAGGCAAATAGATTTATGGGTCCATAATTATGGGAGGACTTGCTTGGTAAAATGCATCATCAAGATTCATTAAACCCTCCTTTTGCCAGAGCACAGCTCATATATTTTTGCCTTACTCTTTGCTCTAATGTACAGCTTTAGCAGTAACCAATGGTTTTGTTAACTCTTTTACCACACAATTCCAACTTTTAAAGACCTAGAAAAATAAAGCTTTTGAAAACATTGTGGGAAAAGGAGAAAATGCTAGTAACCAGTATTTTCTCCTTTTTCCACAATGTTTTCTAATCTTTCTCAAAACAAATTTCAATTTTTGAGTCGCATTTATTTTGTCGTCTGCACATGCTTTCAATTTGGAAAAGTCTGAAATTTTGTCGTTTGGTAAAGAGTTAACAAACAGAATAGACTTTTTAATGTCTTGTAGCAGCCTACTTTTAAACTCAGTGTGGCAAAAGGAGACATTGCTCATTATGAAAAAAGACTGTATCAACTCTTAACCAAACAACAAAATTTTAAACTAGTTCAAATTGAAAACACCTGCAGGCACCAATAAAAATGTGGTTCAAAAGAATTTGATTTCGATAAGGTAGAAAACATATTGGGAAAAGGAGAAAATGCTTGTCACCAGCATTTTCTCCTTTTCCCACTATGTTTTCAGAAGCCTTACTTGTAAGGGTCCTTAAAACTCAGGATTTTGTGTTAAATGGTTAAACACACAAATAAACTCCTGCTGCTTGCCTCTTCGATGTAATCTAGTCTTTTAGGGACTAAGTATGACAAAGGTTTCTGATAAACTTTCGGAAAAAAGAAAACATGCTTTTCTCACAATGTTTTCCACCCTTTCAAAGACATATCCTGTAACTTGAACCACATCTAAATTGTCTTAGTTTGAATCTTGAATTGCAATGGTTTGAACTGTGATAAGTTTAAAATATTGTGGTGTGATACAGAGTTACGTCTATTTAATTCAAATTGACTGTGAAACAAGTTCTGAAACTTAGCTCTTTACGAGACAACAAAATTTTAGGCACATGCAAATTGAAAGCAAATGCAGATGATAAATCAAATCTGGCTTTAATAATGGTATTTGTGTGTGAAAGCTAGAAAACTTTATTGGAAAAGGAGAAAATGCTGGTTACCAGCATTTTCTCCATTTCCCACAATGTACTCAAAAGGCTTCAATCAGAGCATCATTTTAACTTGGAATTCTGAGTACAAGGCTAACCCCTCTACCACACAATCCCGACTATTAACAACTCCGAGAAAGATTTAGCCTTTTGAAAATATTGTGGGAAAAGGAGAAAATGCTGGTAACCAGCATTTTCTCCTTTTCCCACAATGTTTTCTACTTTTCCCAAAACAAATTTCAATTTTTCAGCCACTTTTATTTTGTTGTCTGCTAATGCTTTCAATCTGGACTAGTCTAAAATTTTGTCGTTTGGTAAAGAGTTAAACTTATCAATTTTAACCCTTTACCAGACAACACAATTTTAGCCTTATCCAAATTGAAAGCATTTGCAGACGACAATTTCAATGTGGATCAAATGGTACAATTTTTTTTTTTTGATAGGGTAGAAAGCATTGTGGGAAAAGAAGAAAATGCTGGTTACCAGCATTTTCTCCTTTTCCTACTATGTTTTCAAAAGGCCTCTTTCCCAGGGTCGTTAAAACCAGGGCTTGTTTGGTAAAGAGTTAAATCACTGTGAAACAAGTTCTGAAATTTTATGCTGACTCTTTACCAGACAACAATATTAAAATCTCAGGCTCATTCAACTTGAAAGCAGTTGCAGACGACAAGTCAATTAACTCTTTACCAAACGACAAAAATTTAGACTGGTCCATATCATAAACATTTGCAGACGACAAATTAAGCATGAAATTTGCCTCTTGAAGGGAAGAAAACATGGTGGAAAAAGAAGAAAATGCTGGTAATCAGCATTTTCTTCTTTTAACACCATGTTTTTAAAAGGCCTCTTCCACAGGGTCATGAAAACCTGGGATTGTTTGGTAAAGGGTTACGACTCAAATGGTAGGACTTTTCTTTGAAAAGGAAGAAAAAATTGTGGAAAAAGTAGAAAATACTAGTCACCAGTGAGCTTTCAAAGCCTTTCTACCAAAGGGTCATTAACTCTTTACCAAATGACAGAATGTTACTCTTTCAAATAGACAAAATTCACATAGGTCGAAATAAATGTGGCTGATATGTAAGGTTTTTTTTTTTTCTTCTTCTTTTCCCTCAATGTTTTCAAAAAGCTCTTTTCTTTAGAGTCATTTTAACTTAGGAAGGTTTTGTACAGAGGTTATCTTAACCATTTACCAAACAACAAAATGTAACACTTGCCCAAGCTGAGAGCATTTGCAGACGACAATTTCAATGTGGCTCAAGTGGAGCAATTTTTCTCTGATAGAGTAGAAAACATTGTAGGAAAAGGAGAAAATGCTGGTTACCAGCATTTTCTCCTTTTTCCACCATGTTTTCAAAAGTCCTTTTGCCTGAGGTTGTTAAAACTTTGGATTGTGTGGTAAAAGGTTAAATAAGATAAAGAAACCCATACTTTTCTTGTAGCTGACACAGGGACTCTTCTGCTTTCTGTAGCGACTCCAAGTCCACCATCATTTTCTTCAGCTGGGTCTTGGACGATTTGTTCTGTTTGTAAGCAAACCAGCATCCCAGCATGGCTACCACAATAGACGTAACAAGTGCGATGTCTTTTAGAAAATTATGAGGCCCTGAAACGCAATAAATATTTTGGATGACCCAAACATGAAAATAATCTTACATAATTGTGAGATATATTTCAGCATTCCTTTGCCAAGGTCAAGGTCAACATAAGGTGCTTACAGAAAGTGAAGATCTAGAAAGTACAGTCAGATTTTGTACCTACACTGTCTGATTTCATGATCTGACACTCTGTTGATCTGATAATCTGTGCAAACGGCCCTTACTCTTTATCAAATATCAAATTTCAGAGTTGTTCATATTAAAATATTAGTGCACAACAAATTGAATTAGACTCGATTAGATTGAATTAGTCCTTGACAAGACAGAAACAAGTGCACTCCATGCAGGTACAACCCCTTGGCTACAGTTGCTTGTTTCAGAGAAAATTTTGCTTGTTTCTGTGATGATTCCATGCGTAAATAGAGGCATAACCGTTTCAAAAATAGTTTGAGGGTTACTTGCCTTTCTGGTTTGGGTCTCCATTGCGATAATTGACAACAAGCCCGAGTGTGAAGTAAATATCTTCAGCAAATTATGATAGAGATATCAGAAACTGTAAAAGTTTTCCTAATCACAACACAGACTGAGTGATGAAAATACCTTGACCGTTTTTTTTCAGAAATGCCAAGCTGAAAATTACGGGGTATAGGAGAAAATGTTGGTTTTACAGAATTTGCCGCAAGATAAAGACACTGTTGGGTTATAATCTAGAATAAAGTAGTGGACAGTCTGATCTTGATCTACATTGTCCACAAAACTTCTTGTGTTGTCTATGGCAAGGAAGACCTTAAGAAGGGGAAAAGGTGAAAAGATACAGAACTTACTTTTTGTTGGCCCAAACAGAACAACATCCATAGCTTTTAGCAACAATTTGTGTTTATGCACTGTATTCTTTATACCCAAGTCTTTGGATATGTAGTTTCTGGAATTGACAGCTAACCTGAAATAGAAGAGGACCTCCTTTATCCATTTACCACACAATCACATCTTATAATGACTTACATGACAAGGGCTATTTAACCCTATACCATACGGCAAAATTTTAGACTAGAGATGCTTTTACTAATTAACACAATGTTAAAGAAGTACAAACAGTCCGAATTTCGGGGGGTGAAGGACAGTGCAATAGATTTATATGTGTCAGCAAAGTTTTGAACCTTAATAAGAAAGTATGGAACACCTTAACACCTAAACATACCTCTGTTTTACCAAAGAATAATGGAATTTAAGATGATTATTGTTTTTGTGGGTCTAGTTGAGTGGTCTCAACATTATATTCGATAACAAAATACACCAAATTAGATGCAATTCGAATATTCATAGATTGTCGGAATCAACAGAAAAGTTTCAATTTCGAGTAAGGGAAACTGGTTGTTTGATGATTTTAAAATGTGTTAAGTGTGTCGTCAATTAATAAGCTTGTTAATATCATTGCCGGCAGTTTGTTTCAATGATATACTGAAACAATGGGTGGTCAAGCGGATTAGAGCGGCAATTTTCGTTTGCAATCAAAGACACATCCTATCAAATTAACAGTTTACCGACAAACCCTTTGAAATGGCAGACGTGCTAATCCACTTAAATATGGCTACATCAAAAGTTGATTTAATTTAAGATAAGTTTCCTTTTAAACTGAACTTCTGAAACAGAACAGAATAGAAGCAAGACCTTAAATGTACTGTTAGTATGCTAAATAATGTAAGTAGCAGATCGTTTAAATCCAAGACTAGGCTGCATATTATTTGCAATCTGTTCTATGACTACACACTCAGCATATTCTTCACGTTTAACATTTGTTCCAGTGATGAGATTTGTCTTTGAAAAGGTAGAAAACAGCTAAGAAAAGAGAGAAATAATTTCAAAAGTCTCCTTCTTCAAGGTCGATGAATGATTGGACTGTGTGGTAAAGGGTTAAATTGTAAATCCTTTTCCTATATTGTTTACAGTCAAATTATGTTATATACTGACAAAATTTCTTAAAAACGTATGTCCCTTTTATAGTAATTATACATTTTGCCGACAGAAGTTACACACAATGTACTTTTATTTGAAATGCTGTGACCAAACATGGAATTACGAACATATTTGCATTATTTTTACTTCTCGATTTCTCATAAATCTGACATTATTTTAAGTATTTTTTTCTGTATAAGTTGTCGATTAAGTTCGAATATATAAGAATGTTGGGGAAAAAGTTGGGATATTTAACCTACAGCGAAATATCAGATGGAATAAAACTGAAATAAATGCTATTTCTCTTTGTATTCGACGCCATTTTCTGGTTTGTTTGTCAGGCTTGACAACTGAATAACCGTGTTACTAAGGTGGGCATGCCAAACTCGCGTTTACAGAAAGGTCAATTCTGTGTTGTAACCAGGATTTTCTTTAAGCAGGACATTTGGGCGGCCTCCTGAAAGTTCTAGGGGGAATACAAACTATTGTATTTTCAAGGTAAATATTAAGATACTGAAACTAACAAATTGATTTATTTCAACCCTTTACTATACAACAAAATTTTAGACTTGTCGAAAATGAAACTATTTGCAGAGATGATTTTTATGTGGCTCAAATGATGGAATTTTTCTTTGATAGGATAGAAAATATCGTAGGAAGAGGAGAAAATGCTGGTTACCAGCATTTTCTCCTTTTCCCACAATGTTTTCAAAAGTCTTCATCAAGGTCGTTAAAACTTGGCATTGTTTGGTAAAAGGTTAAACAGTATGTAATTGCAACATGTCATATCAAATTGATCTGTGATTATCTTGCAAAGCAACTTTAATGCTTCACTGAACAATCCCATGTTTTGAGGACCTTGAGATAGGAGGCTTTTGAAAGTCTAATTGGAAAAGGAGATAATGCTGATAACCAGCATTTTCTCTTTTTTTTTTTACAGTGCTTTTATAATTTCCAAGACAACTGCCCCTGTTTGAGCCACATTACATTTGTGCACAGGAAATGGTAACTGATTGCACATTTTGTTCAACTGTAAGTAAAGTTTAACCCTAGAGGTCACTGGTTCAATTCCCCAGCTAGTCCAAGTTTTCCCTCCACAGATTGATGATACTAAGTAACTGCCACAGGACTCATTCTTCTCTCACTGCTGAGCACTGTTTCTACGATATCTATGTGGCAAAGCAGTAAGCTACTCGGAAACAAACTCCAGGAAAACATGGATAGGTGCACTGCCACAATGACTCAACTTAAATCTTTACTACACGACAAAATTTAAGACTCTTCCTATTTATAAGCATTTGCCAACGAAAAATTCAGTTTTGATGAAATGATTGCCTTAGTCTCCAAAGAAGAAGAAAAATTTGTACGAAAAGTAGAAAATGCTAGTAACCAGCATTTTGTCCTTTTCCAACAATGTTTTCAAAAGCCCTCTCCTTCAGGGTCAATAGAACTCCATATAGTATGGTTAAAGGTTAACTCTTTGCCAAACTAAAAAATTTTAGACCTGTCCAACTTGAAAGCATTTGCAGACAACAAAATAAATGTGAATCAAAAATTAAAATTTGTTTTGGGAAAAGTTGAAACATTGTGGGAAAAGGAGAAAATGCTGGTTACCAGCATTTTCTCCTTTTCCCACAATGTTTTCAAAAGCCTTCTCTGTCAGGATCAATGAAACTTGGGCTAGTGTGGTAAAGGATTTACCCTTTACCACACGATGCAGACTTTTAACGACCCTGGGAAAGGAGCCTTTCGAAAACATTGTGGGAAAAGGAGAAAATGCTGGTTACCAGCATTTTCTCCTTTTCTCACAATGTTTTCTACCCTATCAAAGAAAAATTGCACCATTTTAACCACACTGAAATTGTCGCCTGCAAATGCCTTCAATTTGGACAAGGCTAAAATTTTGTCATCTGATGAACAGTTAATGTTGTATATACTGTAAAACACCACACAAACAAACAAATCTTTTACAATGCTTTCTCTGTTCTCCCATCAATAAAGTTACTAAGCTGTCGTACAGCCTTTCAATACTTCATCAACTAAAGCCTTCTGACACAACAGTCACACAGTCACACTGCCTTCAAAAACCCATTAGGCTTTTGCCACACAATCCCAAGTGAACCCTTAGAAAGACAGCTGTAGAACACATTGTGGGAAAATTAAAAATGCTGGTAACAGAAAGAAAGCTTTTGATAAGAATATCAGAAAAGGAAAAAATGCTTGTAACCAGCATATTCTCCTTTTCCGACAATGTTTTCCAATCTATCAAGGCAAAATCTATCATTTGAGCGAGCAATTTCTCATTATTGTCTCTAAATACTTTCAATTTGGACAAATCTAAAATTCTTTCATTTAGTAAAAAGTTCACTCATCCCCTCCTGCAGACTATTTTTTTTTTCTTGTAGCGAACCTAATAATGAAAACATTGCAGCAAAAAGGAGAAATTGCTGATAACAAGCAATTTCTCCCTATGCAATGATGTCTTCATGCATCAACTCTACCTATTCACTACCTATATTTATCGACTATGTGACAAAAATTACTTTTACATAGCACACTGCAAAAGGTTTTTATACGAGAAAAAATTTGCGATGTGCAAAATCTCTCAAAAGATTAGGCATATAGGTCCAAGACCAGACTTCATCTTCTGTGCAGTCTAATCTTGATTCACACTATCTCTAAATAAAGAAAACAAATATCAAAGATACTCTTAGCATTATATGTGTTGATTGATTCAATGCCAGACAACAAAATTTCTGACAATTGTCCAAATTTAAAGCATTTGCAGACAACAACCTAATGTGGTTTGAATTATCAAATTTGTCTTGGAAAAGGCAGAAAACATTGTGGAAATAAGAGAAAATGCTGCTTACCAGCATTTTCTCCTTTTCCCACGATGTTTTCAAAAGCATTTTTCCTCAAGGTGGTTCAAACTTGGGACTACACATGTTTGATAAAGGTTTGCTCTCACAAATACAGAACTATTTTTGTCCACAGCTTTATTTTTTTCAGTGATATCAAAATTTCTTGGACTGGTACCAAATTTGGCGAAGGTCATCACGAAACCGAAACTGTACACCAGACAGCTAAGCTGCCTACATCAAATCAAATAATGTCTGGCACACGATCACATATCAACAGGAATCAATATGATATAGAAAGTTCACTCAAGTAAAGATATTTTTTACAGCTGCTTTGTTAACCCTTTGCCACACAATCCCGAGTTTAAACGACCCTCAGGAAGAGCCCTTTTGAAAACATTGTGGCAAAGGGAGAAAATGCTGGTAACCAGCATTTACTCCTTTTTCTACAATGTTTTGTACCCTATCAAAGACAAATTTCATCGTTTTAGCCAGATTTGAATTGTCATCTGCAAATGCTTTCAATTGGGACAAGTCCACATTTTTGTCATTTGGTAAAGCGTTAAATAGTTTTTATCTTTTTTGCTGTATTTTTTTTGCAGCTTTCCAACAGTTTATAACACAATCGTGAGTTTTAATGACCCTAAAATTAGAGGCTTTTTGAAAACACTGTAGGAAAAGGAGAAAATGCTGGTAACCAGCATTTTCTCCTTTTCCTACAATGTTTTCTACCCTATCAGAGAGCTTAAGTTCATCTGGACCAATTTTGAATTTGTCTGCAATGTTTTGACTTTGAAAGAATCTAAAATTTGTAGCTTGGGCAAGGCTAAAATTAATTTTTTCTACACCATCTCGCACAACTGGTTGCTGAGACAAAGTAACTAGCTGCTAAAGAAGAAAAGCCATGGTCATGTAAGAACAATGAAATGCAAGTTTTTTTTTCCTCAGATAACCAGCAGCAACTTAAATAGGTTTTTACTTGATCCAAATCCAATAACACTAAGTACCAGTTGAAATCATTTGCATAAGCCATGCATCAAGGAGGCTTACCAAATTGTAGTACTCTGGTCTATCCCACAGATAGATATGTACGTATAGCTTGTGTATGTATAAGGGGACACTTACACTGCCTTGCTATATAGAGCTAGCTTTTGTAGCTACGTGGTAGAGTGTTCGCATTGGGACCCGGAGGTCCAGGGTTCAATCCCTGCCTTGGCAGGCTATTTGACACACGAGTTACATTGGTGCCCGACGTAAAAACCCCACTTATTTGAGGATAACAGTAACTGAAGGATTCAATGACGAATCTTGATATGGCGGGTGAGTATGTAGTGTTCACCTCAGGACCCGGAGGTCCAGGGTTCGATTCCCGCCTTGGGAGGCTATTTGTCAGAACTGTTACAAAATTTTTAAGGTTCCCTGTCATTCTCTTCTACTATCTTAAGCCCCATGTCATGTACAGTGTTTTCAACTGGCACAGAAAATAGAGTAAACTGAAACATGGGTAAATAATATGTGAACCCTTATAGCACCTTTCCCTACTTTAGTCGCCTATGCAGCCAGTGTAGATTAAGATCAGACTGAACTTCCAAATATAACTACAGCAGCTTATCCAAATTTTCTCTGTTCCCCTGCCACAATGTTTCAAAATGTCATCTGCTGTATTATAAGTTATGCTTGTCTATAGCATACATGGTCAAAGGGCATATGCATATATCTGGCTTAGTCATAACAAAAAAAATGACAATGTATTACTTATATGCCATTCATTAAACTGTATACCACACCATCCCAAGTTTTAACAACCCTGAGAAAGAAGGTTTTGGAAAACATTTCGGGAAAAGGAGAAAATGCTGGTAACCAGCATTTTCTCCTTTTCGCTTAATGTTTTCTAACCTTATAAAGATAAATGCCACCATCGAAGCAACATTTAATTGGTTGTCAGCAAAATGCTCTTGATTTGGACAAGTCTAAAATTTTTGCTGTTTAGTAAAAGATTAACTTTCTTTCTGATGAGTCAGTTTTAGGCTTGCTTATTTTGAAAGCATTTTGCAGGTGACAAATGAACTGTATCAATGCTAAGATTTGTCTGACGTTGTAGAATACATTATGGAAAAAGGAGAACATGCTGCTACTCTTTTTCCCAAGTTTTCTGAAGCTTTCATGATCTCAAGAAAGAAAAAAAGGCCTGTGAGGCAGAGAGGTAAATTTTCTATGATCAACATGCCATGACAATGTAATGATTCACCTGACCTAAATAATCAAATTACTGCACACTTTTCCATAGTCAATGTTTCTGAAAACACAGTTAGAAAAGGAGGACCTGATTTTCACAAGAAAACTTTGCTCCTTTTTCTACAATGTGTTCCAGTACCATTTACTAGAACAAATATTTTCCTTGTGTACAAATTCTGTTCCCCGTTGACAATTGAATCAGTTTGAAGTGAGTTGAAAATCAGTCTGTATGGCAAAGGGATAGTATTAAATATAAACCCCTTATCACACAATCCTGAGTTTTAGCAACCCTGGGAAAAATAAGCCATTGAAAACATTGTGAGGAAAAGGAAACAAGAGCTTCGCAGAGCGGCGCATATACACCCGAAGGGGCTTGTCAGTGAAATGGGTTAAAGTGAAGGATGTACTGTGAAAGAACAAGACACTGGACAGTTTGCGATCACATATGAGACCATGGAGTTATTTGTTCTTGTGCACTACACTTCTCCTCAATTTGATCTATGCACCTGTGAAGTATCAATTTTACACCTCTAATATTTTTTGAGTTATGCTCCTGACAAAATTTAAGTAAGAAAAAAATCAAAGGGCAATAGCTCCTAAACTATAGGGCCAAAAGTTATAGCTCTAAAATACTGCACTTCTCCTCAATGTCATCTATCAACCTGTGAAGTTTCAGGTTTATATCTCATGTAGTTTTCGAGTTATGCACTAGACAAAATTTGAGTAAGAAAAAAAAGTACTGCAAAAATGAAGATCAAAGTGGAATTACTCAAAATCCGCGCTAGGTAGAGTTATTGTTTTTGTGCACTGTACTCCGTAATATTGCAACAAACATGCATACCAAGTCTGAAGTCCTTCTGACTTGAGATGACAAAGTTATATTCCGGACAAGCACTAAATGCTGTAAAAATGACGATCAAAGGGAAATAACTCAAAGACAGCATGAGGTAGAGTTACAATTCTTGCGCACTCCACTTCCAAATATTGCAACAAATAAGCATACTATATTTCAAGTCATTCCTACTTAAGATGACAAAGTTATGTTCGGGACAAGCAAGAAATGCTATAAAAATGAAGATCACAGGGGGAATAATTCAAAATCCGCACTAGGTAGAGTTATTGTTCTTGTGCAATGCACTCCGTAATTTTTCAACAATTATGCATACCAAATTTGAAGATGTTCAGACTAGAGATGACAAAGTTATATTCCGGACAAGCAGAAAATGCTGTAAAAATGACAATCAAAGGGAAATAACTCAAAGACACGAGGTAGAGTTATGGTTCTTTCGCACTGCACTCCGTATATAATGCAACAAACACAAATGCCCGCCCGGACGCTATGGGTGATCCTATAATACGTCCCGTCTTTGACAGGCTTATAAAAATGCTGGTAATAAGCATTTTCTCCTTTTCCCACAATATTTCTATCCTATTATTGACATATCCCATAATTTATGCTACATTTTGTTTGTTATCTGCAACTGTTTTCAATAGAGACAAGTCCAAAATTTTGTCACCTGGTAAAGGGTTAACTCTTTACCTCACAACAAAAATACAGACTCGTCCGAATTGATTGATTGATTGATTGTATGGTGTTTAACGCCGTTTTCAACATTATTTCAGTTATATCGCGGCGGCCAGTGCACCTATCCATGCGTTCATAAAGTCTCTTTTACCAGTACTTCGCACAATTTTCTTTCCAAGCCACTGGCTGCTTTCCCACATAGTCATTGTCGAGACAATGGTCAGCCGTGGGAGAGGAATGAATCCTGTCGCAGTGACTATCATCAATCCTCGGAAAGAAATTGGTCGAGCCAGGGGTCTTAGCCAGAGATTGAACCCTGGACCCCGTGTTCTCAAGTCCTGCATGCTACCGACTGAGCTACCGGGACTTGGCCCAGTCCGAATTGAGAGCATTTACAGATGACAATTTAAATGTAGTTCACATGATGAAATTTGATACGGTAGAAAACATTGTGGGAAAAGGAGAAAATGCTGGTTACCAGCATTTTCTCCTGTTCCCACAATATTTTCAAAAGGCCTCTTCTTGAGGGTTGTTAAAACTCGGGGTTGTGTGGTAAAGGGTTAAAAAAAACACACCAGAAGTTAACATCTCATGTTGTGCTGAATAAAATGAAAATGACACTCTTAGTCAGTATTACACATGTATGCAAATGTTGCAACTTCAGGTCTGTTTGTATCAAAATAATCTTGCACAGAGGAAGACGTAGTAGATCTCTGCATGTTCTGTGCAGTCTGATCATGATCTACACTGTTTGCATAAGCAATTGAATCGGGTTAGATAAAAAAAGGCTCAAATTCTAGGGTTACACACAACATACATGTACCGGTAGTAAGACTTACAATGATATCAGCAATTTTAGTTGCTTTTGCCCACAGCTTTGATCAAAATTATGCTATAAGGATTGCAAAATCAACTGTTTGGGTTGTCCCCATTGTGCCTATTGTTCTAGAGTAAGTACGGATTAGAGAAATTTAAAGTTACATCTTTACAGCCAAAGAGTGAGCAAAGGCTGTTAAAACTTGATAGTGTGTAGAATCTATTCAGCTGTACTAACATAGATAAAAATTTAAATGTAAGATGTATGGGATAAAGAAACTCAGGGGATTTGTTGTCGATTTAAGACTGGACACAACCACAAGTGACGTCTTGGATAGCCTCCAGAAAATGAAAAGCATTTTCTATCCGTCATAATCTGTGCAACATTTCAGCCATCAGGAACAACATTTGGCATGAAGATACAAGAATGATCACAGTTTCATAAAATACGGATGAAAACTTGACGAAAACAGGTAAAGGTGTATCTTTAAAGGTATCTGCTCTATAAGTAAGGTCTAGACAGGGGCCATTGGATGGAATCCCAGACCAGCCAAACTCTTTTTGAGCACTGATTATCACCCTTGCCTAATGATTCCTTTCTCTCTCTTCAAAAGCTTTCTTTCTCGTTGAAAGTGGGGATTGTTTAGTAAAGGGCTATGAAGGCAAATGATCTAGCACAGGACAATAACCTGATGAAATCCATGATGAAATATAATGTGATCCCTAATCATATGATACCAACTCTCTACCAAACATGAAAATTTTAGACTTGTCCAAATTCAAAGCTGTTGTAGATGACAAATGTTGCTCAGTTGATGAAATCTTTCTCTGAAGGGGCAGAAAACATTGTGGGAAAAGGATAAAACACTGGTTACCAGCATTTTCTCCTGTTATTACAATGTTTTCATGAGTCTTTTACATCAAAGTTGTTAAAACTCATTATTGTTTGGCAAAGGGCTAGGGTTCCATCTCTCACTGATTAATAATTCAACCTGCTATAATTTCAAATCTGCTGACACCAAATTGCATGACACAGCATAATCATGGTTCCATAGATTTTGACTTTTTGCTTTCTAGAATTAATAAAAGTAGAAAACTATGATTCAGTTTTGAGTTTATTTATCATTGCTCCCAGTTGCCCATGTGGGCGACACCCCAAGAAGACTTTTAGCTATGCTTTCGGGCATAATGCAACATACAGGTCTAAACGCATCCTAAATTAAACCTCAGGTTCTTCAACATCCATGGTATATAGCACTGTCACACTGGACCAAAGTTTCATCTAAAAGACTGTCAGGAATTTTTAGTTGGCCAGCAATGGGAAAGAACCCACACACTCAAGTTTCCTGAGCTTACAAATATTATACTATTTCACGCTTATCTGGCTGGCTATAAACAATTTAGGTTTGGTCCATTAAATATAGACAAAAACCATTGCATTTTTTTCATGCAAAATTTGGCCAAAAATTTCTCTGACCAGTGCTAACTTCCAAAGGGGACAAACCTACAGCTGGTACAAGACTTCAACCTGTGACACCTTGCTAACAAAGCTGGTGTTCTAACCTAGGCTACTCTAACCACTTGACATCACCATCACTTTGTATAAGCCAGTGCAAATGAAATTCTTGCAGAAAACACCATGCCATCTGATCTTGATCTACACTGTCTACAAAATTATCAAAATAGCACAAAGGTGAAGGATTGAACTTAAACCTTATCCAGCTAAATAACTAAAATGAAATTTTTAATCCGATAGTAAAAACCCAGACATTATTATTTCAAAGTCATGTTTTTGGAAATAATATCACCTTATCGGACAGTGTAGATCCAAGATCAGACTGCACGTTCTGTGCAGTCTGATCTTGATCTACACTGTCCGCAAAAGGTGAGTGAGTCGCGCTTAGCAGCCTAAGGGTTAATTGTGTAGCATCTTGTATGAGCAGCAATATAAAGAGTGAAATAATACATCAAGGCTATCGTTTTCTGAAAAACTTAGCATGTAAATGTCAAATGAATTTGCATTGCAACACCTCAACACTTCATGTTAAAAAGTTGATAGCCCATAAAAATTACCATAAGTTAATGTCATAATCTGTACTCTATCTCTTTCTCTTCCATTTTCCAGTTTTCCTGTCTGTCTGTCTGTCTGTCTGTCTGCCTGCCTGCCAGCCCACCCACCACCCCTGTGTCAGTCTGTCTGTCTGTCTGTCTGTCCCCCCTCCGTTCCTCTGGTTTGATCAGTCTCCTGTGTTTGTAATTCTGTGTCAGTCCGTCTGGCTTCTCTCGCTCTCTCTTTCCCTTGCTCAATCTCTTGCTCCTCCACTCTCTCTCTCCTTTCCCTAACCGGCCTCCCTCTCTCTTACATATGAGTCATGCTCTGTGAAAAAGGGACTAAATACATCTGCCAAAAGTATCAACCCAGGTCAGCCTGCGCAAATTGACCTGGGCTGAATCTTTTTGCTATTAGTCAATTTTCTCCCTGCCAAAGGACCAGTCTACCTCATGATTCAGTCAGTTGTTAGAGTGGATTTTATAGACCCCTAAATACTAGTATGCGATTACTTGCATGGTACAAAGCATTACAGAGATGTGTTAAGCTCCTTTTGCCACAGTGTGCCTCATATAAAGGCTTCAAACTGGTATAGACCACATTTCAATCAGGCCATACCTATTCATGATTCACCAGACCTTACATAATTATGGATTTTTACAACTCTAAACTAAATGTGCAACATGTTGCCTGTCAGGAACATAATTATCTCTTACACTGCTAAGCGCGACTCACTGACCTCTTGCGGACAGTGTAGATCAAGATCAGACTGCACAGAACGTGCAGTCTGATCTTAAATCTACACTGTCTGAAGGAGAAAAGATGTTAATCCCCAAAACATGACTCTGAAATGGCAATATTTGGCTTTTTACTATTGAACTGAAAATTTCATTTCAGTTATTTAGCAGGATAAGGGTTAAGGAAAACCAGGAAATGATAGATTAAAGGTGGCCTTTCAGACTTTGGGACGAAAATTTTACAAAAATACAAAAAAATCATCACTTATACTCCAAAAGCCTTTTAATTTTCATTCATAAAACCCCAGTAGTCCAAAACCATCCGACAACAAGAGAAATTAGAGATTTACTACGGCCCAGGTCGACACCGACGGGAAACACAGTCTATTTTTACATGAGCAACTCGCTCATTTACATACCGGAAATACACAGACGAAGCTTCAAACATAGCGTCCGAAGAAGACATTATGGAAAATAATTACGTGTTTGTTATGTTATGGAATTTAAGCGTCATTAGTCACGTGCCAGTCACTTGACATTCCAACAATGCTTTTTTTATTTTTGGCGCGAAATCTAAAAATACCTTAAGAGGCTACGTAGCCTTTTAAGGGAACACCATCAAAAAAAATTTTTTTTTGTAATTTAATGATTCTCAATTATTGACGATTTGTATTGTTTTTTCATATAAATTTCAGTGATATATGTATTTTTTAATTTGGTGAGATGTGAAAAGTCTAAACACCCACCTTTAAGTCAGATCACAAAATGATGAGAAGGTAACACCTTACCCCTTCAACAAAGGACAAAATTTTAGATTGGTTCAAACTGATTATTTGCAGTTAAATTATGTATGTAGCTCAAATAATCAGAGCTCCAGATAGAGGGAGTGATTTTTTTTTTAAATTAAAAGTAGTAATTATTCTCCACCAAACCCTATGTTATGGGTACTCATTAGAATCGTCTCATCGCGACGATTCTAATGAGTACCCACAACATAGGGTTTAAAAGAGAAATAATGGATTTAGAATGCCCTAACTCCCACTTATCTGGAGCTCTGAATAATTGAACTTGCCTCTGATCTTTATCAACACTAGCTGCAAAGGAAGCTGTAGTTGTGCAGCCTGACCTTGATCTATATTGTAACTGTGAAAGCAACTTACATTCTGAGCTGAGTTAACTCTGCACCTCTTTTCCAAACAATCCATGAGGTGACCCTGCAGATGGCTTTTGAAAACATTGTAAGTAAATGAAAAAATAATGGTAACCTTTTTTTCTCTCCCTTCCCACAATGTTTTCCTATCTCCAAACAAGAGGGCCATGATGGCCCTGTATCGCTCCACTGGCTATTAAGTAAAAACACTACAAGCCAAACATTACAATATTCAGCAAATTGATTTCAAACACGAGGACATGCAAACATTTTTCTATCTAATCCTACGAGAAAGTTGTGATCCATGGGCAAAGCCAATTTTGATCGCAAAGCTATAATTATTTGAATCCTGGTGGAGGTCCACAATATAAAGCTCCATACCAAATAATTCAGTTCTTGAATGTTATAAACAAGAAGATTTTCAAATTTTTCTCAATGAAAAGCCCTGTAAAACATGAAACCCATGAGACAGGGCTAAATCTAATAGCCTTAGTCTTTATAATGGTTAGTAACATGATGACTTAAGATAGTTTTCATTACAAAAGCCCATGTAAAACTGGTGACCTTGTGTTCCGTGGTGTGGGGACAAACTTGGGTCAAGGACTATAATTTGGGCCCTCCTTGTAGAGGCCCACTAGATAAAGCTACATGCAAAATTTGGTAGACCCCATGGCTATTATTTGAAGGAACTTGGTAGAGGCCCACTAGATACAGCTACATGCCAAATTTGGTAGCCCTAGGCCTTACAGTTTCAGAGAAGAAGATTTTTGAAAATTTTCTATATTTTTCAGTTTTGTTGCCATGGCAACCAGAGTTTTTGAAGGAATAAAATTCTGTCATGGGATTCTGAAGAAGACCATGGCAGGATCATTTCTTTGAAGTTTCATCAAAATTGGATAAGTAGTTTCAGAGATGTTTGAAATAAAAGTTAATGCACGCACGGACAGATGGACGGACGGACCTTCAGTGCCAGTAAAAAACAAGTATATACATCAATCTCAGTTTGAAATATATCTTTTTAACCTATTACCAGACAATCCCTACTTTTGATGACCCTGAGAAAGAAGGCTTTAGAAAAGCATTTTCTCCTTTTCTTACAATGTTTTCTACTGTTCACAAAACAAATTTCAAATTTTCAATCACTTTTATTTTGTCGTCTGCAAGTGCTTTCGATTTAGACAAGCCTAAAATATTACCGTTTGGTAATGAGTTACATGTGTGCTAACAATTGTCATAATAAATCACTAAGATTTTTTTTCAAACTTATTTTATTAATACTTTTTCTAAGCTAGTCATCATCAAACAGTAGACATGGTGTATTAATATGAACACTTCATAGTTTGTAAACACAGTCAGATATGTGGAGGATAATTTTTTGTTTTGGTGTATGATTGAAAATTCTTTTATTGAGTTGAAACAAATGCTAAAAGCTCCCCTTGAGCACGTTGTGCTCAAATGAGCTAAAAAGTTAACATACGGATGGACGCACAACGGACAACGGGCCATAACATAAGCCTGCTGGTCTTCGGCCAGTGGAGCTAAAAAACTTGTCTAGCACCAATCATGTATCACTGCAGCTTGATAATCAAGGGAGGTAAATAGTAACGAACTTTATCTTTCATAAAAAGAGTTATTTCCCTTGATTAGTGTTTAAATTGAAGTGACAATATTTTGAAGCCCATGTTAAACTTGCGATCCCTGGAATGAAGGCAATTTTGACCCCAGACCTACAATATGGAACTAGAATGTGTGGTTATAAACAAAAAGATTTTTTAATCTTGCCCAATAAAAAGTCACGTAAAACAAGTTTGCTGAATAAAAGGCCCTGTAAAATATGTGATCCATGACACAGGTTTATCAAGTTTTCACTATAAAAGCCAATGTAAAACTTGTGACCCCTGGTGTGAAGTCAAACTTGACCCCCAAAGTTAAAATTTGGGCCCTCTTGGTAGAGGCCCATTATATAAAGTTACATGCAAAATTTGGTAGCCCTAGGCCTAAATATGGCTATGTACAAGTAGATTATTAAAGTTTCCTTATATAAGACCATGTAGAACTTGTGACCCCCTGGGGTGGGGCTACATTTGACCCCCTGGGCTATAATTTGGGCACCCTTGATAGAGACCCCCTAGATAAAGCTAAATGCAAAATTTGATAGCCCTAGCCCTTATAGCTAGATGCGAAAGATTTTCCTATATAAGCCCGCCCATGTAAAACATGTTACCCCCCGGAGCGAAGTCAAATTTGACCCTCGGCTATAATTTGGACACCCTTGGTACAGGTCCACTAGATAAAGCTACATGCAAAATTTGGTCGCCCTAGGCCCCATGGCTAAGTCAAAGAAGAATTTTAAAGTTCTCCCTATATAAGCCCATGTAAAACTTGTTATATAAGCCCATGTAAAACTTGTTACCCCCGGGCAGGGCCTAATTTGACCCCAGGGCTATAATTTGAACAATCTTGGCAGAGGTCCACTAGATAAAGCTACATGCCAAATTTGGTAGCTCTAGGCCCTATGGCTAGGTAGAAGAGGAATTTTAAAGTTCTCCCTAAATAAGCCCATGTATAACTTGTAACCCCCGGGGCGGGGCCAATTTTGACCCCAGGGCTATAAATTGAAGAAACTTGGTAGAGGTCCACTAGATAAAGCTACATGCCAAATTTGGTAGCCCTTGGCCTAACGGTTTCAGACAAGAAGATTTTCAAAGATTTTCAAAATTTTTCAGTTTTGTTGCCATGGCAACCAGAGTTTTTGAAGGAATTAAATTCTTTCAAGAAATTCTGAAGAGGACCATGGCAGGATCATTTCTGTGAAGTTTCATCAAAATTGGATGGGTAGTTTCAGAGAAGAAGACGTTTTAAAAAAAAGTTAACGCACGGACGGATGGACAGACGCACGGACGCACGGACGGACGCACGGACGGACGCACGACGGACAACAGGCCATGACATAAGCCCGCTGGCCTTCGGCCAGTGGAGCTAAAAACAAATTCAGCGTCTGTGTCACATTCAATTTGTCATCTGCAAGTGCTTTCAATTTAAACCAGTCTATTTTTTTCTGGAAAAGAGTTAACCCTTTACCAAATGGCATAATTCTAGACGCATCTATGTTAAAGGAATTTACAGACGACAATTCAAGTGTTTATTCATATGGTAGTATTTGTACCACAATAGACAGAGAACACTGTGGGAAAAGGAGAAAATGCTGGCTACAAGCATTATCTCATTAACCCACTGTTTTCAAAACCATTTTTTTCTTGGGGTCTTTACAACTCTGGATTTGAAGGTAAAGAGTTGACCCTTTACCGTACAATGCTGACTTTTAGCAACCCTGGAAAAGAAGCCTTTTGGAAACATTGTGGAAAAAGGAGAAAATGCTGGTAACCAGCATTTTCTCACTGCACAAAAGGGTTTTTCTAAGATTTGGCTCAGTGACCTACTTTTTGACCCTATTCAAAAATATCTAAGATATAAAGACAAACATTCTGACCAAGTTTTATGAGTATCAGAAAATATAGCCACTAGAGCACACACAAGCTTTTTTTAGGGTATGGTCCAGTGACCTACTTTTTGACCCGATGTGACCCAATTTCAAACTTGCCCAAGATATCATCAAAACAAAATATTATAACAAAGTTTCATGAGTATCAGGCTGAAAATGTGGCATCTAGAGTGCACTTAAAGTCTTTCTAAGATAAACCCCAGTGACATACTTTTTGACCAGAAGTGACCCAATTTCAAATTTGTACCTGATATAATCAAGATAAACATTCTGACCAAGTTCCATGAGTATCAGACTGAAAATATGGCCTTCAGAGTGCACACAAAGTTTTTTCTAAGATTTGGCCCGGCAACCAACTTTTTGACCAGAAGTGACCCAATATCAAACTTGTACGAGATGCTATGATACTATTAAGACAAACAGTCTGACAAGGTTTCATGAGTATCAGACTAAAAATGATGCCTCTAGACTGTGCACAAGTTTTTCTGAGTGACCCAATTTCAAAGTTGTCCAGGATACCACTAAGACAAACATTCTGACCAGATTTCATGGGTATCAGGCTGAAAATGTGGCCTCTAGAGTGCACACAAGGTTTTTCTAAGATTTGGCCAAGCAACCTTCTTTTCAAACTTGTCAGATTTTATTGAGACAAATATTCTGACCAAGTTTCATGAGTACAGTACTGGAAATTTGGCTTCTAGAGTGCACACAAAGTAACTGTTGACGCCTGGACGGTGGACAACACATGACAGACACAGCGCTATCACATAAGCTCACCTTGAGCACTTTATGATCAGGTGAGCTAAAAAGCCATGTACTTCAGGGTCATGGAAACAACAGATTGTTTGGTAACAGGATTACTTCAACTCTGCAGCATTGCAAATTACTTCTAAAATAGTTTCTAAATAAACAGAAATTGCCCTAAAAATACAAAAGGTCTCCTCCTGTCACAGTGTTTCAGCCTTAACTCTTTACCATGTGACAAAAATTAAGATTTGCATGAAAGGAAATCATTTGCAGGTGATGGGTATAATGTGATACAAAAAATGGGACTTGTCTAAAAAAGCATACAAAACATTGTAAGAAAAGGAGAAAACACTGGTTACTCCCATTTTCTCCTTTTCACATAATGTCTTCACAAGCCTTCTTCCTCCGGGTCTCAATAAACTTGGAAACAGTTTAAATACACTTGTCTAGAATGAAATGGACAAACAGGGTTTCTAAAGGTCAAATGTTTAAGATTACAAGTCCAAAATTCCAAAGTTTTTTTGATTTCACCCTTCAACACACAACACTAAGTTTTGATGACCCTGAAGAAGAAGGCTTCTGAAAGCATTGTGGTAAAAGGAGAAAATGCTGGTAACCAGCATTTTCTCCTTTTCCCACAATCTTTTCCTTTCCAGGCAAATCCCATCATTTCAGTCACATTTAACTCTTTACCAAACGACAAAATTTCAAACATGTCCAAATTGAAAGCAGTTGCAGACAACAAAATAAATGTGACTGAAAAATTGAAATCTGTTTTGGAAGGGTAGAAAACATTGTGGGAAAAGGAGAAAATGCTGGTTACCAGCGTTTTCTCCTTTTCCTACAATGTTTTCACAAGGCTTCCTTCTTCGGGTTGCTAAAAGTCGGGATTGTGTGGTAAAGGGTTAATCTGTACTTCTGCAAATGCTTTCTATTTGAGCTGGTCGAAGAATTTGTTGTTTGGCGAAGGGATAAGATATGACAGGATCAAAGTCTCCAAGTATATCATGGTGTCATGATGTCCATCTATCTCAAAAATTTATGACAAGAAAAATTAGATCTGACAGACAGTTTACGATACTTTACTATCATGTCTTTCATCATCGATTCAACAGCATAGAACACTAGTAGTTAACATGCATAAATTAACAAATGAAGTAAAAGTCTGTATGATGTATAACACCATTTTCAATGTTATTTCGATTACATTCTGGTGGCCTATGCACCTATCCATGCTTACCTGGATTTTGTTTTTACCAGTACTTGCACCATATTCTTTCTAAGCCACCGGCTGACTTCCAATGTAACAATCATCAAAACAATATTAAATAGAGTAAAGTGATATCAAAAAGACCCAAGCTCCTATAAAGACAATCTTAACTTTTAGCCTGCCAAATAAACCAAACCTAAATTTTCAGTCTAGAAGTAAGACCCAAACAGTTGGAATTCCATGGTTGCACTTGTCCAGAATGTCTGAGCAAAGAGGACAGTGTAGATCAAATTTCAGACTACATGTTTGTGCAGTCTGATACTGATCTACACCGGCCACAAAGACAACTAGTTATGAAAGACCTCAAAGTGTTTATAGAGAGATGACATTTCCTTCAGCTATAAATCCATACCTGATACAGGTTAACCCTTTGGCTGCTAAGCGCCACTTACTAACCTTTTGCGGACAGTGTAGATCAAGATCAGACTGCACAGAACGTGCAGTCTGATCTTGGATCTACACTGTCCGCTAAGGAGATATTGTTCCCCAAAGCATAACGTTGAAATAGCAATATTTGGGTTTTTACTATCGAATTGAAAATTTTATTTTAGTTATTTAGGATGGTAAGGTTAACCTTTTGGTGTGACAAGAAGTTCTTTATAAGTGACTGGTCATAACATCCACCTACACTTAATGCAATTTGATTAACAGCTTGATCCTTCTATTACCCTTTACCACACATTATTTCATGCTCTCCGGTAGGATATCGAGAAATACCAGTGAAATATTTTTGGATATTTCATGCTTACGACCAGTGAAAATACCGAATTTTATATTCTAACTCTTCAAATGAAGGCGGAAACAGTTGTTCCCGCTCACTGGTTACCTCGGTAAAATGCGTGTGCCTCACAACCAGACAGAAAAATGATGTAATTTACCTTACATTTCTCGCGCTTGACGTAATATTGTAGTGTGTTGCTATGCAGAGGGGGTGCACCATGGGGAATAACCGAAAAGAACTGTACTGAAGTTCCCCCCAGAAAGGGTTAAAAGCATGAAATAAATAGAATATTTGTTTTTTTTCAGTGAAAGATCGAAATTTATTTCATCGAGTGAACATCGTCGGTAATATTTTCACGAGTGGCCGATGATGTTCACTCAATGAAATAAATTTCGATCTTTCACCGTAAAAGACAAATATCCTCTATATCCTGATTTTTCATGACCTATGCCACTCGTGAAAATATTACTGATGATGTTCACTCGATGAAATAGATTTCGATCTTTCACCGTAAAAAACAAATATCCTCTATATCCTGACTTTTCATGACCTGAGGGAGAAGGCTTTGGAAAATATTGTGGGAAAAGGAGAAAATGCTGGTAACCAGCATTTTCTCCTTTTCCAACAATGTTTTCTACCCTGTCAAGAACAAATTTTGTCCTAACGGCTACCTTTAGTTTGTCATCTGCAGATGCTTTCAATTTGGACCAGTCTGAAAGTCGTCTGGTAAAGAGTTTACTCTTTACAATTTTTTCCCACCTTTATAAAGCATTTGCAGAAAAAGAAATTAATGTGGTTCAGACAAATGGGAGTTGTCTCTAGAAGTGTTAAGAACATCTTGGGAACAGGAAAATGTGCTCATAATCAGCATTTTCTTGCTTTGTAATATTGTTTTACAAAAGCCTTCTTTGTCAGGTTTCTTTAAATATCACAAAGATCAGTGAAACAATAATATTTTCCTTATGATGACTTGAGAGTACTTTTCAAGGCTTCTGCTTAATGTCATAGCCTATGAAACCTTGGCATATGCTTTCTTGTAATAGAAAGACTTTTCCAGGGTTTGATGACAGTTATTGCAACAATTATGTTTCCAAGCCACTGGCTGCTTTCCCACATACCCATCGTCGAAACAACAGTCAGCGGTGGGAGAGGAATGAATCTTATCGCTTTGACTATTATCAATCCTAGGAAAGAAATAGGCTGAGCCAGGGATCTAACCCGTGACCCCCTGTTCTCAAGTCCTGCACGCTACCGACTGCGCTACCGCCCGGGCCCGGCCCATTCATCTGGAGCTCAGAATTAAAAAGTTTCCATTGGATTCTGTTCTGTTCCTATCTAGAACTCTAAAGCCCTGCATTATATCTTGTCTGTCACATGGCTCATCAGTAACTTTTACTTAGAGGTGTCCCACTGCTATTATTTAGCAAATACCTGGACACCTCTTTTTCTGTTAACTCTTTACCAAATGACAAAATTTTAGACTGGCCCAAATCAAAAGCATTTGCATATGACAGATAATAAGCTAACAAATAATAAAAGTTGTGTATGAAGGAGTTGAAAACATAGTGGAAAAGGAGAAAATGCTGGTTACCAGCATTTTCTCCTTTTCCCACATGTTTTCAAAAGTTTTATTCTTCAGGGTCATTGAAACTGCAGATTGTGTGGTACAAGGTTAAATGCAACATCTCATGTATCCCTTCCAAAAATTTGGGGATCCAAGGTCAATTGGGCAATATTACTGTTGACCCCTCAGCCCTCTGTAAAGTTCAACTGATGTAAACAAAACAAAAATCTCTTGCTTGACAAAAATTTTGTTTACATTTCTCTGACATTTGAAAAATGGAAAACAATTGCACTTCCTGCAAGACCCTTATTTTCCCTGACAGTACTGTATTTCCTATCTTTTATGGTTCCAAAAAGGAAATCATTGTTTAACATTAAATTCAACAGAACACTGTACATGTGCATTCTCGGATGCTTTAAAACATACTTGAAAAAGAAGCCTTTGTTTAATATTACAACAGGCTTCTTTTCCTTGGCATTTTTCGAGAATCTATTGAGCAACAAATAGCAATGACATACTGGGTCGTCCCTTTCAACAACAAAACAAATCAAAATTTTTAGCCAAAGTAAAAATCAACATAATTGCCTTATCACGGTTCTCTCCGCTGGAAAAAAAGATACCTGATAAGACAGTGTAGATCCAAGATCAAACTACACTTCCTGAAGAGTCTTATCTTGATCTAAACTGTCTGAAAAAGCCCCATGAGTCATGCTAAGGATTACCATGTTTTGACCCTGGTCCCAGTGTCTAATTAACGATAATGTTGCATTACAATGAAGGCAAATAGCCACTTTCATCCACCACTGCAATTTACATACATATCACAAGTTAAATTGTCTGTGAAATGGCTGACCAATTTTCTCTACTTGACCCATGACAAGCAAAACTAAAGAAGTTCCTTGACTCTTGTTAAAATATTCAAAATAGTTTTCTCAACTTAGATACCTTCCTCAAGATTGTCACTTGGTAAGACATTAACTCTTTACTCCACAGTGCCGACTTTTAACGACCCTGGGAAAGAATTCTTTTGAAAACATTGTGGGAAATGGAGAAAATGCTGGTAACCAGTATTTTCTCCTTTTCCCACAATGTTTTCTACCCTATCGGAGAAAAATTGCACCAGATGAGCCAGATTGAAATTGTCGTCTGCACATACCGTACTTTCAATTGGACAAGGCTAAAATTTTCTCATCTGGTAAAGGGTCAACATCCTGCCAAATGAAACCTAGCCTGTCCATTTTAATGGCACTTGCAGTCGACAAATACAATGTAGTTCAAATGATAGGATACTTTTGAACGGCACAGAAAATTGTGGAAAAAGGAGAAAATGCTGGTTACCAGCATTTTCTTCTTTTCCCACAATGTTTTCTAGACTATCTGATTCAAATCTCATCATAATTATGTGCCATATAAATATTGTTGTCTGCAAGTGCTTTCAAATTGGACCCTTCTAAAATATTGTCGTTTGGGAAAGAGTTAACACCGCTTTCAATATAGTTATTGCTACACAGTGGCAGTGACTGCTCCATTCCATGCTTTTCTGGAGTGTCTCAATTATCAGTACTTCAAACAGTATTCTTTGGCCAGACAGGGGATTCGAACCAGCAACCCCCCTGATTTCAAGCCCTGTATGAAGCCCTGACTGAGCTACTGGGCTTAGCTGCAATTTCAAAGCTGTTTTTGTCAGAATATCCAGCAAAGAGGCAGACAGTGTACATCAAAGATATGACTTCACACTCTGTGCAGTCTGATTATGATCTACACTGACATGCATGTTAAATCAGGATTTAGCACCAGAAGGGTTTAAACAAGAGTAATGGTGTTTTGTGGTTACATACCAGGGCTTGAGTGAGATGGAGTAATTTTGATTTCAAAATTAAAAATATTAATTATTCTCCACTAAACCCTATGTTGTGGGTGCTCATTAGAATCGTCTCAACGAGACGATTCTAATGAGTTACCACAACATAGGGTTTTGAAGAGAAATAATGGATTTAGAATACCATCACTCCCTGTTATCTGAAGCTCTGATTATACCATACCTTGGTAAATTGGAACCATTGAGCTGTTTATCTTTGAAGACTTGAGCATACTGTGGTAGCTCTACAGAGCTTATCAGCCACTCCACCACATCCTCCACTGTCCAGTTGTACACTGAAATCAAATAAAGATTTACTTAAGCCATGCTCTGTGAAAAAGGAGCTAAATGCATCTTTAAAAAGTACTGACCCAGGTCAGCCTGCGCAGTCTGCGCAGGCTGACCTGTGTCGAAACTTTTTGCTTCAGTAAATTTTCTGGTCATCCAAAGTCAAGTCCACCTCATAATTCAGTTGGTTATTAGATGAAATGGATTAAATAGATCCATAATTATGTCATGGCTTGCTTGGCATGATGCATCGGAGCATGGCTCATATATCTATTAATAATTTTATTGTATGGTGTTTAACACAGCTTTCGACATTATTTCAGTTAAATCGCTGCGGCCAGTGCACCTATCCATGCTTTCTTGGAGTTTCTTTTACCAGTACTTAGCACAGTATTCTACCCAAGCCAATGAATGCGTTACCTCGTAACCATCTTCAAAACAATGATCAGCAGTGAGAGAGGAATGAATCCTATCTCAATGACCATCATCAAACCTCAGAAAGAAATAGGCTGAGCTTGAGATTTGAACCAGTGAACCCCGTGTCTCAAGTCCTGTACGCTACTGACTGTTTATCAGGCTCAGCCATCAAATGAAGAAATCACTTGTATAGTGTTTTACTCTTTACCGAACGACAAAATTTTAGACTGGTCCAAATTGAAAGCATTTGCAGACAACAAAATTAATGCGACTCAAAAATTGAAATTTGTTCTAGGAAGGTAGAAAGCATTGTGGGAAAAGGAGAAAATGCTGGTGACCAGCATTTTCTCCTTTTCCCACGATGTTTTCAAAAGGTTTCTTTTTCAGGGTCGTGAAAACCAGGAATTGTTTGGGAAAGGGTTAACTCTTTACCAAAGATTCCTACGTTTTAACCCTTTGGCTGCTAGGCGCAACTCACTGACCTTTAGTGGACGGTGTGGATGAAGATCAGACTGCACAGAATGTGCAGACTGATCTTGGGTCTACATTGTCCAATTAAGAGATATGTATCCTCCCAAAAATACCTTTGAAATAGCAAAATATGGGTATATAATAGTAGCTTGAGATTTTCATTATACTGGTTTTGCAGGATACGGGTTAACAACCCTTGGTTAGAATGCCTTTGAAAGTATTATAAGGAAAAGAGAAAATGCTGATGACTTGCATTTTCTCCATTACCCACAGGTTTTGCTACCTTTTCAAAGACAAACCCTGTCATTTGAAACACATTTAATATGTCATCTACAAATGCTTTCAACATGAACCAACTCATTTATTTCTGATAATACGTGAAATGAAACTTTCCAACCGATAGTATAGACCAAGATTTTGCTATTTCAATGGTTAATTTGGGGGAAAGATATCTCCTTATCGGACAGTGTAGATCCAAGATCAGACTGCACATTCTGTGCAGTCTGATCTTGATCTATGCTGTCCGCAAAAGGTTCATGAGTCACGCTTAGCAGCCTATGGATTAACAAACATAGAGTACTTTTCACAACATTGGTACCATGAGTAACAGCAATAGGTCCAGACTGAAAATGGTAGTTTTGTTAATATGATCCTCTTTGGTGATCAAATATAACTTTTTATCTTCATTTTCAATATTTCTACCAAATTCTTCAAGTTTGAAATATGTGAAAAGTTGTAAAAGAGGATGAAAGGTTATGCATGTTCAATCCATTTCCATAACCGTTATCAGAGTAGATCGTACCTTCAAGCAATTTCAGTGGTTACTGTAATAAATTATCTGGCCAATCAAATTACACCATGTGTTTTGTCCAATCAAACTGCAGCACATGTCCATATTGTACAAGATTAATCTTACTAAATTAACCTTGGACAAAAACCTTTCACATTCTTTATGCCCAGATATAAGCACAGTTTGGCTAATGATAACAACAAAATTGTAGATTTGTCCAAACTGAAAACATTTTGTGGATGACAAGTGAAATTGGCCTCAAATGATCAATTATGATCACTAATGTTTTAACTCTTTATCAAAGGACGAAATATAAGACTTGGCCAGATGGAAATCATTTGAAGAAAACACTAAATATGGTCCAAAGGATAGAATTCAATTAGAGAGTAGAAAACATGGTAGCAAAAAAGGGAAAATGCTGGTAGTCAGTGTTTTCAAAAGCTTTCTTTCAGAGGGTCATTAAAACTCGGGAATGTGTGGTAAAAAGTTGGTACCTGAGTACATGTCAAAATATTGTGGCAGTAGATCTTTCTCCTTCACAATGCTTTTAAAAAGCACAGTGAACCAATTAACCCTTTACCACATGGCAAAATTTAAGACCTATCCAAATTGAAAGCATTTGCAGATGACAATTTCATAGTGGCTCAAATGACGCAACTTTTCTTTGATAGGGTAGTAAACTTTGTGGGAAAAGGAGAAAATGCTGGTTACCAGCATTTTCTCCTTTTCCCACAATGTTTTCAAAAGGCCTCTTCTTCAGGGGCGTTAAAAGGCGTCATTGTGTGGTAAAGGGTTAACTATATTCTACAAAATTCTGTGTTTAAAAAGGCTTATAAAAACAGAAGTAAATCCCAGTAATCAGCATTTTTTTCTTTTTTTTCCCAAAAGGTTTTCTGCCTTTTCTACAAAATTTGAACAACAGAGCCACATTTGATTTGTAAACTGCAAAAGCTTTCAATTTAGACCAGTGTTACTATTTGTCATCTTTAGTAGAGTGAATGCTATTGACAACATCTTACTTACCTTTAGATTTTTTCCATGCATTCCATAGATCTGGCACGCTGATTTTATCATCGTTTCCATGGAAAATGGACTGTCTTTCATTGTCTGTATTCTGCAGTTCATCTCGAAAAAACTGAAACATGAAAACGAAACACACTTAATTCACCCATTTCAACTATAAAAATAATGATTTCCTTAACTCTTTACCAAAAGACAAAATTTTAGACTGGTCCAAATTGAAAGCATTTGCAGACGACAAAATTAATGTGACTCAAAAATTGAAAATTGTTCCGGGAGGGTAGAAAACATTGTGGGAAAAGGAGAAAATGCTGGTTACCAGCATTTTCTCTTTTTCCCATAATGTTTTCAATAGGCTTCTTTCTTAGGGTCATTAAAATTCGGGATTGTGTGGTAAAGAGTTAACCCTTTACCGCACAATCCCGACTTAAAACAACCCTGAGAAAGACGCCTATTGAAAACATTGTGGGAAAAAGAGAAAATGCTGGTAACCAGCATTTTCTCCTTTTCCCACAATGCTTTCTACCTTTTAGAAACAAGTGCCATGATATGAACCATGTTAAGTTTCTCCTCTAAAATGCTTTTAATATACATGAGTCTAAAATTTGTTCATGTGGTAAGGGTTAAAAGTCTCTTTAACAAACAACCAAAAAACAAGAGGGCCATGATGGCCCTGGATCGCTCACCTGAGTCAACAGGCAAAATTTCACTCCACATGCAAAATTCAATTTCTGACCAATGGCCAGGTCAATTGAGCTTAAAATGTGGCATCTAGAGCATCCACAAGAAATTTCTGTAAGTGGACCTAGTGACCTACTTTATCACCATACATGACCAAATTTAGAACTCATCAAAATATTTATCAAGACAAACATTCTGAACAGTTTTCAAGTTAATTGAGAAATAAATGTGGCCTCTAGAGTGCCCTAAAGGTATTTCTTTAATTTGACCTAGTGATCTAGTTTATGATCCCAGGTGACACAATTTGAAACCCATCCAATATTTCATCAAGACAAACGTTCTCACCAATTTTCAAGTCAATTGAGCAAGAAATGTGGCCTCTAGAGTGCCCTTAAGGTATTTCTTTAATTTGACCTAGTGACCTAGATTATGACCCCAGGTGACCCAATTTTGAACTCATCTTAGATTTCATCAAGAGAAACATTTTAGCCAATTTTCAAATCAACTGAGCAAGAAATGTGGCCTCTAGAGTGCCCTAAAGGTATTTCTTTAATTTGACCTAGTGACCTAGTTTATGACCCGAGTTGACCCAAATTCAGACTCATGTGAGATTTAATCAAGACAAACATTCTGACCAATTTTCAAGTCAATTGAGCAAAAAATGTGGCCTCTAGAGGGCCCTAAAGGTATTTCTGTAATTTGACCTAGTGACCTAGTTTATGACCCGAGTTGACCCAAATTCAAACTCATGTAAGATTTGATCAAGACAAATATTCTGACCAATTTTCAAGTCAATTGAGCCAAAAAATATGGCCTCTACAGTGCCCTAAAGGTATTTCTTTAATTTGACCTAGTGACCTAGTTTATGACCCGAGTTGACCCAAATTCAGACTCATGTAAGATTTGATCAAGACAAACATTCTGACCAATTTTCAAGTCGATTGAGCAAAAAATGTGGCCTCTACAGTGCCCTAAAGGTATTTCTTTAATTTGACCTAGTGATCTAGTTTATGATCCCAGGTCACCCAAATCCACACTCATCCAATATTTCATCAAGACAAACATTCTCACCAATTTTCAAGTCAATTGGGCAAGAAATGTGGCCTCTAGAGTGCCCTTAAGGTATTTCTTTAATTTGACCTAGTGACCTAGATTATGACCCCAGGTGACCCAATTTTGAACTCATCTTAGATTTCATCAATAGGAACATTTTAACCAATTTTCAAATCAATTGAACAATAAATGTGGACTCTAGAGTGCCCTAGAGGTATTTCTTCAATTTGACTTAGTTTATGATCCCAGTTGACCCAAATTCAGATTCATGTGAGATTTTATCAAGACAAACATTCTGATCAATTTTCAAGTCAATTGGGCAAAAAATGTGGCCTCTAGAGTGCCCTAAATGTATTTCTTTAATTTGACCTGGTGACCTAGTTTATGATTCCAGGTGACCCAATTTTGAACTCATCCGAGATTTCATCAAGTCAAACATTCTAACCAAATTTCAGGTCATTTGAGCAATAAATGTAGCCTCTAGAGTGCCCACATGGTATTTCTTTAATTTGACCTAGTGACCTAGTTTATGACCCCAGGTGACCCAATTTTGAACTCACTGAACATGTTGTGCTCAGGTGGGCTAACAAACTTAGAACAGGTTCACTACATCCAAATATCAAAGCTCCAAGCCTTCCAGTTTTACAGAAGAAGAATTTTAAAGTTTCCCCTTTTTTGTTCTTATGTTCAAACTTGTGACCCCCGGGGTGGGGCCAGTTTTGACCCCAGGGGCATCATATGAACAAAATTGGTAGAGGTCCACTAGGAGATGCTACATACCAAATATCAAAGCTCTATGCCTTCCAGTTTCAGAGAAGAGGAATTTTAAAGTTTTCCTTCTTTGTTCCTATGTTTAAACTTGTGACCCCCGGGGCGGGGCCAGTTTTGACCCCAGGGGCATCGTATGAACAAACTTGGTAGAGGCCCACTAGCAGATGCTACATGCCAAATATCAAAGCTCTGAGCCTTCCAATTTCAAAGAAGAAGAATTTTAAAGTTTTCCCTTTTTTGTTCCTATGTTCCAACTTGTGACCCCTGGGGCAGGGCCAGTTTTGACCCCAGGGGCATCATATGAACAAACTTGATAGAGGTCAACTAGCAGATATTACATACCAAATATCAAAGCTCTATGCCTTCCAGCTTCAGCGAAGAAGAATTTTAAAGTTTTCCTTCTTTGTTTGTATGTTCGAACTTGTGGCCCCCGGGGCGGGGCCAGTTTTGACCCCAGGGGCATCATATGAACAAACTTGGTAGAGGCCCACTAGCAGATGCTACATACCAAATATCAAAGCTCTATGCCTTCCAGTTTCAGAGAAGAAGAATTTTAAAGTTTTCCTTCTTTGTTCCTATGTTCGAACTTGTGACCCCCGGGGCAGGGCCAGTTTTGACCCCAGGGACATCACACGAACAAACTTGGTAGAGGTCCACTAGGAGATGCTACATACCAAATATCAAAGCTCTACGCCTTCTAGTTTCAGAGGAGGAGATTTTCAAAGATTTTGCTATTTTTTTCCTTTTGGTTGCCATGGCAACCAGAGTTATGAGTGGAATTCAATCTCTTGAACAACTTTGGTAGAGCTTCACCCAAGGAACATCCCTGCCAAGCTTCATCAAGATTGGCCCAGTGGTTTAGGAGGAGAAGATGTTTAAAGAAATTGTGGACGATGGACGACAGACATTGGACGATCACAAAAGCTCACCTTGAGCACTTCGTGCTCAGGTGAGCTAAAAAGAATTACTGGCAGAGAAATGAATTTCAAAACTAGAACTTGTTTTTCTACAAACAAGAGGGCCATGATGGCCCTGCATCGCTCCACTGGCTATTAAGTAAAAACACTACAAGCCAAACATTACAATATTCAGCAAATTGATTTCAAACACGAGGACATGCAAACATTTTTCTATCTAATCCTACGAGAAAGTTGTGATCCATGGGCAAAGTCAATTTTGATCGCAAAGCTATAATTATTTGAATCCTGGTGGAGGTCCACAATATAAAGCTCCATACCAAATAATTCAGTTCTTGAATGTTATAAACAAGAAGATTTTCAAATTTTTCTCAATTTGGGCACCCTTGATAGAGACCCCCTAGATAAAGCTAAATGCAAAATTTGATAGCCCTAGCCCTTATAGCTAGATGCGAAAGATTTTCCTATATAAGCCCGCCCATGTAAAACATGTTACCCCCCGGAGCGAAGTCAAATTTGACCCTCGGCTATAATTTGGACACCCTTGGTACAGGTCCACTAGATAAAGCTACATGCCAAATTTGGTCGCCCTAGGCCCCATGGCTAGGTCAAAGAAGAATTTTAAAGTTCTCCCTATATAAGCCCATGTAAAACTTGTTATATAAGCCCATGTAAAACTTGTTACCCCCGGGCAGGGCCTAATTTGACCCCAGGGCTATAATTTGAACAATCTTGGCAGAGGTCCACTAGATAAAGCTACATTCCAAATTTGGTAGCTCTAGGCCCTATGGCTAAGTAGAAGAGGAATTTTAAAGTTCTCCCTAAATAAGCCCATGTATAACTTGTAACCCCCGGGGCGGGGCCAATTTTGACCCCAGGGCTATAAATTGAAGAAACTTGGTAGAGGTCCACTAGATAAAGCTACATGCCAAATTTGGTAGCCCTTGGCCTTACGGTTTCAGACAAGAAGATTTTCAAAGATTTTCAAAATTTTTCAGTTTTGTTGCCATGGCAACCAGAGTTTTTGAAGGAATTAAATTCTTTCAAGAAATTCTGAAGAGGACCATGGCAGGATCATTTCTGTGAAGTTTTATCAAAATTGGATGGGTAGTTTCAGAGAAGAAGACGTTTTAAAAAAAAGTTAACGGACGGACGGACGGACGGACGCACGACGGACAACAGGCCATGACATAAGCCCGCTGGCCTTCGGCCAGTGGAGCTAAAAAAAAAACAGATATCTCCCCCCTTTTTGGTGTCAGAAGGATGGATATGTCACCAAGGCAATTTCTAACTGAAATAATGGTCATATTTCTCTAACGGTTTTCGGGTTATAGACCAGACACGAAATTGTACGTAAAATTAGTAAGGAAAATAATCAAAGGGAAATAACTCAAAAAATATACAAGCCAGAGTTATGGTTCTTGTGCATGACACTTCGTCTCATAGTGCTTTACAAATGTGTGAAGTTTCATCAAAACATCTTAAAAGGTTTTCGAGTTATAGAGTGGACACGATTTTTGATGGACAGACAGACGGACGGACTGATGCACGGGGAAAAATAATTTATCTCCCGACCCTGATGGGGGGAGACATAACTAGGCTAAAATTTGCCAGTTGGCTTTTTTTGTTGTTGTTGTTTACTTTTTACATCATTTTAAAATTCATTTTTCTGCCAGCGACTAACACTTACACCGACTATACAACAGGTTGTCATGTTTTTTTCTATACTTTTTAAAGGTATATTTTAACATTTATTGTTTAACACCTCCATTGTTCTTTTGGCCGTGTCTGTGACCTTAAAGCACTGAATAAATCCAATGGACATTTTCATTCAAGAATAAGACCCACATAATTGCAATTTCATGTCCTTACTGTTTAGCGGAAAGTATAGATCAAAGATCAGACTACATATTTTGGGCAGTCTGATCTTGATCTTGATCTACACTAGCTGCAAAGGTAACTATAGTAGTGAAAGGCACTTTATGCGTAAGTATATCTGCCATATTGGTAGAAAACTGTAGGTATAAAGGACATAAAATTGCTCCTAACAACCTCTAATGTACAGTTACACACCCTGACAACCTGATTCCAGTATAAACTCATCTCCCATCCAAACTCTTGGCAAATGAAAAAAGTAAACAGATTTTCAGATAGAATACACTGTCATATGTATTTCATGGACAAAGAAACCATACAAGGGAAGAATACATCATTTGAGTGCACCATTCATACAAGCAGGAAATTCATTTACATAATACAGAAATTTGCAAATCTGGCATTATTCTAACACTTTGGCAACTAGATCTTTATTCCATACAATTCTTTAACTCTGAAAGGACCTTTCAAAACCACATTGCAGCCAGAACAGGTCAAGATCATTTTGCAACATTCTAAGATTCATTTCAATATATACAAATCCAACTTGATACACCACAGCTTTAAAGATGCACCCTTACAGCCAGAGAGTAAACAAACGCTGTTAAAACTTTACAATGTGGAGAATCTAGATAGCTGTGTAAACGTAGATAAAAAATCGATATAAGGTGTATGGGATAAAGAGACGCCAGGGATTTGTCTTCGATTTAAACCGGTCGGTTGGTTGTAATGGGGTTTAACGCCACTTTAACAGCTAAGGTCATATCATGGCAGTCGGTGACGCACATGTGTTTCCTGGCTTTCTCACACCAGTACTAACACAACTTTCTTTCCAAAGCCACCGACTACTTTTCTCACATGCTTCTAAAGCAGAGGTGAGAGGCGAAAATACGCCGGAAAGAAAGTTCGCCTCAACCGGGTATCGAACTCACAACCACCAGGTCATGAGTCCGACACGCTCACCACTGAGCCACCCGGACGGGCCGATTTAAACCGGAAACTATGGTTGTTATGTCTATGGCTAGCTGCAACAGAACAATTTGCATTTTCTATCCGTCATAATCTGTACAACCTTGCAACCGTCAGGGGCAACATTTGGCACAAAGGTACAAGAATGATTATAATTTCATAAAATAAAGATAAAATTGGTTACAAAACTGGATGAAAACGAGTAAAAATGCACCTTTAAGAAGTATTGTGGGAAAAAATGCATCTGCTTCTCGGAAAGTATTTGCTTCTTTACCCAAAATATTTTTCATACTGCACAATGTTTTCAATTCTAGTGAAACACACATTTTCCTTTCCTTCGAAAGTTTGTCCGTTGTGTAATTCACAATTACTCTCTGCAGCTCTAACCAACCTGTACACCGATTGAATTAAGTAGCTGAACCTATTCCCAATAATTTGATGTTTATATACAACCAAGAAGAAAAAGGCTTTTGAAAAATATTGTAAATGGGAAACGCTGGTAACCAGCATTTTCTCCTTCACCCACAATATATACAACCATATTCAAGACAAATATCATCATTTGATTTCCTTGATGTTTTTCATTTTACAATTGCTTTTGATTTGCACAAGTCTAAAGTCTTGCTGTCTGGGTAAAGAGTTAGGAAATAAAAGAGAACAGCAGTGGCACATTAGGAAGATGGCAAAGGCCAACAGATTAGCATTTATACCTCGATCTACTGTTGCCAACTTACTTACACATTGACAAACTAGACAGAACTTGGACATAGACTCTGATTTGCATGGACAGACAAGGGGCTATCAGACTGATTGCTTTATTGATAGACAAGTTGACAGACCAACAGATCAATCAATTAACTCTTAACGCTTTACCAAACGACAGAATTTTAGACTGGTCCAAATTGAAAGCATTTGCAGACGATAAAAAAAAAAAAAAAATGTGAATGAAAAACTGAAATTTTAGGGGGAAGGGTAGAAAAGCATTGTGGGAAAAGGAGAAAATACTAGTTACCAGCATTTCCTCCTTTTCCCAGAATATTTTCAAAAGGTTTCTTCCCCTGGGTTGTTAAAAGTCAAGATTGTGTGGTAAACTTTTACCACACAACAAAATTTTGGACTGGTCCAAATTTAAAGTGTTTGCAGATAAGAATTTAAACTTGGCTCAAATGGTGGCATTTTTCTTGGATAGAGTATAAAACATTGTCAGACAAGGAGAAAATGGTGGTTTTAACCCTTTTCGCACAGTGTTTTCAAAAGGCTTCAACCTCAGGGTCGTTAAAAATCAGGATCGCACGGTGAAGCAGCTTTCATGACTATAGCTGCCTTAGGAGGCTGTGTAGTTTCAGATCAGACTGCACAGAACATGCAGTCTGATCTTTGATCTTCACTGTCCACTTTGTTGAGACATACTGGACATAAGCAATCACGAAAATTGCTATTATCTGTATCTTTTTTTTTTACTGAAAATGTTGGGTTTAGTTGGGACTCTAAAGATTAGCCCCTGACACACCTTTCACAGATACAGTCATCTTAGTGGCCAGTGTGGATCAAGATCAGGCTGCACAGAATGTGCAACCTGATCTTTGATCTACACTGTCCACTTTATTGAAACACTGTTAATGAAAGTTACCATGAAGCTGCAATTATTTGGTCTATATTTCTTAACTGAAAATGTCTCTTGGGTTTAGGATGAGCTTGGAGGGTTAATAGCAAATCCTAAGTGATTGAATTAATATTGTATCTTCTTCACTAACAAAGCCCTTAAGATGTTTTTCAGACACTGCAGATCAAAATCTGACTGTACAGGGCAGTCTGATCTTTGATCTTCACTGTATGGTGCTTTGTCACGCTGCTTTGTCATAAACTCTGGCCAAAACAATCTGGAGCGTGCACAGTGCAGTCTGATCTTTGATCTACTTTATATGATGCTTTGTAATGCAGCTTTGTCACATACTCTGGTCAAAACAATAGCAATTATATTTTGACTGTTTTTCTTTAAAATACTAGTAACCATGTCAAGCGCAATACAAAAAATTCAGTTGAAACATGTAACTGATACGGTACATGCACTAATATGGACATACCATATCTTTTTGTTTTGAATTTGTGTCACTGTTTATGGTACAATTTTGCTGGTTAGCTCTTCACAACACAATCCAGTCTTTAACTCTTTACCAAACGACAAAACTTTGGACTTGTCCAAATCGAAGGCTTTTGCAGACAACAAATTAAATGTTACCCAACACATTGAATATGTCTTTCACAGGGTAGAAAACATTGTGGGAAAAGAAGAAAATGCTGGTCACCAGCATTTTCTTCTTTACCAACACTGTTTTCAAAAGTTTTTTTTCTCACCGTCGTTAAAAGTAGGGATTGAGTAGTAAAGGGTCAAATGACTCAGAGGAAGGCTTTTGAAAATGTGTGGCTACCAGCATTTTCTCCTTCTCCAGCAATGTTTTCATTTTCTTCTTTTCCAGCAATACTTTCATAAGCCTCTTTCCTCAGTAACCCTTTACCACACAATCATGACTTTTAACTACCCTGAGGAAGAAGCCTTTTAAAAACATTGTGTGAAAAAGAGAAAAAATGTTCTCCTTTTCCCACAATGTTTTCTACCCTTTCCAAAACAACTTTTAAATTTTGGGTCACATTTATTTTGTCGTCTGCAAATGCTTTCAATTTAGACTGGTCTAAAATTTTGTTGTTTGGTAAAATTAAAACTTGTTCAATGCAGGTTTAAATGGCAACATGGAATAATCTCTTCTCTTTCTTCCAAAGCTCAGACTGAAGTCAGAATTTGAACTGGCCATCAAAAGTTCTTGGTTTGAATTTCACTGGCTATGCTAGCTGCATTAGGGTCACCAATTCAGGCATTTTTCAAATAATCAAGGCCGAGACCGACAGCTCAGTAACATATAGGACTTGTAACAACAGGGTAGCTAGTTCGAATTCCCTACTTGTTCAATTTCTTTCTGAGGATTCATAAAAGTCATTACAACAGGATTCATTCTTCTCTAACAGCTATTCATAGTTTTGACAATTATCATGTGGGAGAGCAGCAAATGGCTTGGGAAGAATATTGTGCATAGTTGTAACTGGTAAGAGAAACTTAGGAAAAGCACTGATAGGTGCACCGTAGCCAATATAACTGAAATGTTGAAAAGGCCCAGTCAAACATCATATACAAACAAACCAAATCAAATAATCAAGACTTAGTCTTTCTTGTATAATACTGTTTTGTTTTTATTCGTCATCAACTGCCCCAGGTATCATTTTATGCATCAATAGACACTAAAATACTGTAACATCCTGTTTTTATACTAGTGAAAATTTTTACTTAAATAGATTACGACATCGAAGAGAAGGCCGAGCTAATGCTCTATAAAGCTAAGCAGGTAATCACAACTTAACCCTTTACCACACAATGACGACCCTTAGGACAAAGCCTTTTGAAAACATTGTGGGAAAAGGAGAAAATGCTGGTAACCAGCATTTTCTCCTTTTCCCACAAAGTTTTCTACCCTATCAAAGAAATGTTGCACCATTTGACCTACTATGAAATTGTCGTCTGCAAATGCTTTCAATTTAGATAGGTCTAAAATTTTGCCATGTGGTAAAGGGTTAAACCTTTACCAAACAACCACAAGTTTTAGCCACACATAGGAAGAAGGATGTTGAAAACATAATGGGAAATGGAGAAAATACTGGTAACCAGCCTTTTCTCCCTTTTGCAAAATGTTTTCTACTGGACTAAAATACTAACCATATCATTTCCACCACACAATTATAAGATGTCAATTCTGAAAAATTTATGCTCTCAGTTTAAACAAGTCTGTATTTTGCAGTGTGTTTAAAGTGTTACACTACTTTTTTCTGATAGTACAAAGATCACACTGCGCTACACATAAGTCTCGATTCAATCTGGGGTCCTCACTGGTGCTTCCGTGGTGAAGGTATAGAATTTGTAATTCAGGGGCCCTACGTTGATACCTTACATCAGGCACTACACACTTTAAATCCGTAGCCTTGTACTGGTAAACCAGGACACATGAATATGTGAGCTCTCACTGTAGTATGAATGAAATTGGACTGAAGCAGCAAAAAACACTATTCAAATCATTTTACCCTTATTAAGATCACTGTCAATAATGTGACATAGCTGCCAGTACACTTGTGTATGGTTCTTTGTATGATGTTCCTTATCTGCGCTTAGTACATGTTTGGTTTGGTTTGAATGGCCTTTGAACACTGCCATTTACATTATTTCAGATATATCCCGGCTGCCAGTGCACTTATTCATGCTTTTCTGGAGTTTCTATTACCAGTGCTTTGCACAATATTCTTCTAAAGCCATTGGCTGCTTTCCTACATACGTATCGTTGAAACAATGATCAGCAGTGACCGAGGAATGAATCCTGTTGCAATGCCTATCATAAATCCTCTGAAAGAAATTGGCTGAGCTGGGGATTCGAACCAGTCACCCCCTGGTCTCAAGTACTGTACACTTCCCACTGTGCTACATGAGCTTGGCTCTACGTACATGTAAGTAGATCACTTTTTATACAACAGCCGAATTTTAACAAATCTATGGAAGAAGACTTTTGAAGAAATAGTGAGAAAAAGAGAAAATGCCGGTATAAACCCGCATTTTCTCCTTTTTCCAAAATGTTTTCCATCCTAACAAGGGTAAATTCCTTTGAGCCTTTTTTTACCATACAATCCCGAGTTTTAACAACCCTAAAAGAGAAGTCTATTGAAAACATGGTGAGAAAAGGAGAAAATGCTGGTAACCAGCATTTTCTCCTTTTCCCATGTTTTCTACCCTATCAACAACAGAAATCATCATTTGAGCTACATTTAATTTGTCGTCTGCAAATACTTGCAATTTGGTCGAGTCCAAAATTTTGTCGTTTGGCACAGTGTTAAACGCTTTGAATTTGGACTAGTCCAACATTTTGTCCTGTAGTAAACGGTTAAAGCTACTGGTTGTTCTCATGAAGCTCTCACAAACTCACTGTTGAGAATAGCTACTTAAGATTTGCTTAACAAGCTAAGAGTTTATGTAGAGCAGTTTAGTCCATGTTCATTCAAATGGAAAGACGTAGAGTAAATATTTTGATTGTGAACAAAATCGTTACATCAAACAAGCCACTGTATGGTGACAAACCCTGTATACCCTCAAGAAAAGTAAAACTATTCTTTCAAAATTAACCCTTAAAGTGCTTTTCACAACAATAGTTGCCTCTGCGGCCAGTGTAGATCAAGATCAGACTGCACAAAACGTGCAGTCTAATCATGATCTACTCTATCCACTTAGCTGAATGGTTCTGAACTAGAACAACCTCATAATTTAAGTGCTACATTCCAATTTCTAGACTTAAGATGTTGGTTGGGTTTATTTGGCGATCTCAGATTTAAGACAATTCTGTGAAATGAAGCTTTTCTTAACTCTTTACCAAATGACAAAATTTTAGACGGGTCCAAATTGAAAGCACTAGCAGACAACATAATAAACGTAACCCAAAAATTGAAATTTTTTTCCAGCAGAGTAGAAAACATTGTGGGAAAAGGAGAAAATGCTGGTTACCAGCATTTTCTCCTTTTCCCACATTGTTTTCAAAAGGCTTCTATTTCAGGGTCGTAAAAACCAGGGATTGTTTGGTAAAGGGTTAATATGTTGCATGGCCTGGTAAGCAAGATCTGTAAAATTAACACTTTTCTTTACAAATAGTTCAACAAACATTATAGCGAACATCTCCATGTAAGACAGCATAGATGCAAGATGAAAACAAATGTTTTGCGACGTCTGATCTAAATCTAAGCCATCGGCGTAGGCTTTCTACTGGCCACAAAAGTAAATAGGTAAAAGCTGCTTTTGCAGACAAGAGATGTCTGTTCAATGTTGATGGATTGTATGGTGTTTAACACCATTTTCAACATTATTTCAGTTATATTGCGGCGGCCAGTGCACCTATCCATACTTTCCTGGGGTCTCTTTTACCAGTACTCTGCACAATTTTCTTTCCAAGCCGCTGGCTGCTTTCCCAAATAACCATCGTCGAGACAATGGTCAACGGTGGGAGAGGAATGAATCCTGTGGCAATGACTATCATCAATCCTCAGACAGAAATAGGCTGAACCAGGGATCAAACCAACCACCCCCTGTTGTCATGTCCTGCATGCTACCGACTGAGTTACGGGGGCTGATGGCAGCTGTCTATTCAATATTGCATGCATACTTATCTTGAGTATTAATCAACCTCAATTAACTCTTAACCACATGATCCTGAATAGGGGGCCTCTAAGTCTTGAAAACATGGTGGGAAAAGAAGAAAATGCTGGTAACCAGCATTTTCTCTTTTTCCCACCATGTTTTCCATCCTTTCAACTCTATACCAGACGACAGAGTCTTAGACTGGTCCAAATTGAAAGCATTTGCAGACGACAAAATTAATGCAACTCAAAAATTGAAATATGTTCTGGGAAGGGTAGAAAACATTGTGGGAAAAGGAGAAAATGCTGGTTGCCAGCATTTTCTCCTTTTCCCACAAGGTTTTCAAAAGGCTTCTTCCTCAGAGATGTGAAAATCCCGGATTGTTTGGTAAAGAGTTAAAGACAAACTTTATGTTTTCAATAACATTTGATAATTATGTCGTCTGCAAATGCTTTCAATTTGGACCAGGCTAAAATTTTGTAATGTGGTAAAGAGTTAAACTGGTTTAACACAAGCCAAGCTGTAAACTATTACCTAACAAAGAAGGTATTTTCTCCTTTACCTACAATATTCTTTGCCCCTTTCAAAGACTAATCACATCATTGAAGCAGCATTCAATTTGTTGTCTGCAAATGCTTTGAAATTAGATGAGTCTCCAATATTTTCATCTGGCGAAGGCTTCATGTTTATCATCCATTATTATCCATTATCCAGAAAATAAAATTCAGGTTTTCCATTTTACCAGCATTTTCTCCTTTTCCAACAATGTTTTCTCCTCTTTCAAGGGCAAACTCAATCATTTGATTCACATTTAATTTGTTGTCTGCAAATATTTTTAATTTGGACAAGTCTGTCTGAAATTTTGTTGGGTAAAGAGAGTTTAAGCAAATGAAAAATGAAATGTGAGCTAAATAACAGAAACTGTCTTTACAATGGTAATAAATATTGCCAGCAAAGGAGAAAATGGTTATTCCTGCTTTTTCTCCTTTACCCACAATATTTAAATACATGTAGTCGATTTTCACTGATCGTACAATTGTTTGGTGTTATGCAAGGATGTTTTGACGCCCTCTGCTACAAATTAATGTCCTGACAGAAATTTCTAAAGATGACATTGTATATATTTTGCAGCAGAGCTACCAATTTTACCAAAAATATTTGTATTTTAACAGCTCACTAAATGAATACTGCATTCAATAAAATACAATAAAATAAAATATCACATCAGAACATTTCAACGATCCAAGTTTATCCTAATAAAATGTAAGGATACTGAATAGAATCACTCAACTAGAAGAGTGTCTTTTATGTAACGTTTGAATAATAAATACAAATGAGCCATGCTCTGTGAAAAGGGAGTTTAATGCATCTGCGAAAAGTATCGACCCAGGTCAGCCTGCGCAGTCCGCGCAGGCTGACCTTGGCCGAAACTTTTCGCTATCGGTCAATTTTCTGTATGTCAAAGGACCAGTTTACCCCATGATTAAGTCGATTGTTTAAAAAGTGGCTCTTTTGGATCCATAATTATGTGATGACTTGGGCTGGTATCATGTATCACGGACATGCATTAAGCCCCCTTTTGCCAGAGCATGTCTCAAATATTATAATGTAAACTTTTGATCTCTTTACCAACCGACAAATCTTTAGACTTTTCCAATTTCAAAGCATCTGCAGCCAACAAATTAGATGTACTTCAGATGGATGGGTTTGTCTCTGAAAGGTTAGAAAACATTGTGGGTACAGGGAAAAATGCTGGTAATCAGCATTTTTTCCTTTTCTCACAATGTATTCCCAAGCTTTCTCAGGGACGTTTAAATTTGGCATTGTGTGGTAAAGAGTTCATACTTGTGGGAGACAGTGGTGTATGTGGTAGAGCATCAGTCTCTTACAACACAGGTCCTGGGTTAAAACCCTGAGATCAGTTGGGTCGATCTCAGCAACCCACATCTCGGTGCAAAGATGATTGATTGATTGATTAGTTGGCATTTTACGCTGTTTTCAACATTATTTCAGTTATATCGCTGCACCCAGTGAACCTATTCATGCTTTCCAGGAGTTTCTGTTACCAGTACTCCACACAATATTCTTTTCAAGCCACTTGCTGCTTTCCCACATATCATCAAAACAATGGTCAGCGGTGAGAGAGGAATGAATCCTGTTGCACTGACTATCATCAATCCTTGGAAAGAAATTGGCCAAGCCGGGGATCAAACCAGTGATCTCCTGTTCTTAAGTCCTGTACACTATCGACTGAGCCACCGGCACTAGGCAGACACAGTGCAAAGACTTTTTAGGGTTTCAGGAAGCAATCATCAAGAGTGATTTATTTTAGTTGTAAGAACTTGTTCCACAATGGATGCAAAATAAATGAGCCATACTCTGTGGAAAGGGTTTAATGCATCTACAAAAAACACTGACCCAGGTCAGCCTGCACAGTCTGCACAGGCTGACCTTGATCAAACTTAAGGCTTTTCTGTAAATTTTCTGCATGTCCAAGGACTGTTCTACCTCCTGATTCACTCCATTGTAAGACAAAATGTATTTTATTGATCAATAGTAGTGTGATGTCTTGGTTGCTTTAAAGCACCACAAAGAAGCATTAAAAACCTCTTTTGCCAGAGCATGGCTCACATATTCAAACAAAACTATTATCTAAAGGCTTGGTCAGACCGGCTAACGGATATGTAACGGGGGAGAAACGGACAAAAACATACAGAATTTGGTTATCCGGTGACAAAATTCATCTCCTCTGCCGCTCGAGGCTCATGCGATCGGTGTGTGGAGCGAGGAAGCCACACAATGACCGCACGAGTACCGCACATGTAACGGAAAAAAACGCACGTTTAACGGATATGTACAGGATAATAAACGGTCTATTAACGGATATCACCGTACGAGTAAGGGACTTGTACCTGATAAAACGGAAGTGCAACGCATGAGAACTGGACAAAACGTACGATGAACGGAAATGTACCGAACACCAACATACGAGGAACGTACCGGTCACGTGACATGCCGAGGGTATAAATTGTCAGATGCATCCAAAGTCTATCATTTGCGTGTCTCTGTCCGTTTTGTCCAGTGGAAAGTTTTGAACATGCTCAAAACTTCCCACCGGACGGAACGGACATCGCCGGACAAGTAGCGGATTCACCGGACACCGGATAAGAAACGGACATAAAACGGATACGAACGGACACGAATGGATAAAATGATTTTTTATCCGTTACTCGTCCGTTAGCTCGGTGTGACCAAGGCTTAACCACTGAATAAAAAGGATGCTAAATTCTGTGTTAACCGTTTTGGACAATGTAGATCAAAATAAGAATGCACAAAACAAGTGAATACATTATGGGGAAATTTTAAGGAGTAACTAGAATGGTCACAAGCAAAGTATTACCCCCAACAGTTTCCTTAACCCTTTACCACACAATCCTGAGTTTTAACGACCCTGAAGAAAAAGCCTTTTGAAAACATTGTGGGAAAAAGAGAAAATGCTGGCATTTTCTCCTTTTCCCGCTATGTTTTCTACTCTATCACAGACAAGTTCCATAATTTGAGTCACTTTTAAATTGTCATCTACAAATGTTTTCAGTTTGGACAAGCCTGCATATTGTTGGTTGGTAAAGAGTTAATTCTGAATCGGGATGAAAAAAAATTCAAGGGGCCATAACTCCTGTAATAGTCATAAATCATAATGAAAATTGAAGAAAGATTTTGATTTACTCTTAGCCCTTTACCACACAATCCCTTTTAATGACCCGAAGGAAGAAGGCTTTTGAAAACATTGTGGGAAAAGGAGAAAATGCTGGCAACCAGCATTTTCTCCTTTTCCCACAATCTTTTCTGTCCTTTCCAGAAAAACCACATCATTGCAGTTATATTAAATCTGTCTCTCTCAAATGCTTTCAATTTGAGCCAGTCAAAGAATTGTCATTTGCTTAATCAGCCCATCTGGCATTTCCATTCCAGAAGAAGATAGCAATTATTAAGAGCAATGACAAGGTTGCTACTGCCCAGATTATCTCAAGAGAGTCAACAGTGTAGATCAAAGATCAGACTGCACATTTTGTGCTGTCTGATTTTTTGTGCTGTCTGATTTTGATCTACACTGGCCGCTACAATGGCAACTGTTGTCCTGAAGGGTGCCTTAAGGGTTGAAATTTCAGCCAAATTGGATGAAAACTACAGGAGAGAAGACAAAATTGTGTATATGGGGGACCACTGAAAAGATGTATAACTTTATTCCAGAAAACCACAAATAAATTCATTCTAATGGGGGGGGGGGGTGTATAATTACTTCTTGCCTACAAGTTTTCCTTATACCCCCATTCCACTAGGCTGCGATCTACGGCGCACTGTGCCCTCATACAGAGCGCAGTAGATCGCCTCAGATCGCTGCCGGATTTTATTATGAAGACACTCCCGCTCAGAAAACAACCAGATGACCAAGTGCTACTGCATCTCTAATGGTTGCTATCAGATCACGATGACCAGCATACTGGCGAACATTTTCGCTCTTGAGCGCTCCAATAGCGTTCCAGTTACGATGTTTACATTCAAGTTGCGTTTCGATAGCGATTTAAGCGATTAAGTAGCGATGTGACGGCGTTCTGAACAGATCGCAAAGGATCTTTGTGCAAGGGAGTAGACCGATGGCGATCTTGGCGATCCGTTAAAGATCTGTTAGCGTTCTTGGCACTCTGCATGGCGATCTACGGCGCTCTGTGAGAGCGCCGTAGATCGCGGCCTAGTGGAATGGGGGTATAAGTAACATTTTTTCCCCCAGTCATTAAAAGGGCTAAAAACTTTCATTTTCAATACTGCGTTTAAAACATGGCGTCCTGGGCCACTTAAACCCTCCCTCCCAGTGCGTAAAGGGTCTTTAGGTATAAAGGATCCTGAATGACAAAAATTGCCCAGCTAGATCTCAGGGTCAAGCTTAGACAAATACAGCAATAAAACTGTAGGATAATTTACAGTTCACCTTAACCCTTTAAACACAATCCCGAGTTTTAACGACCCAAGGAAAGAAACCTTTTGAAAACATTGTGGGAAAAGGAGAAAATGCTGGTTACCTTTTCCCACAATGTTTTCTACCCTATCAAAGACAAATTCTATCAAGTACACAATATTTATATTGACGTCTGTAAATGCTTTCAGTTTGGACATGTCTTAGATTTTGTCATGTGGTAAAGAGTTAAATAAGGACATTGATAAATCTGTAACTCTTTCCGAGACAATAAAATTTTAGACCTGTCAAATCTGAGAAAGCATTTGCATACCACATATTTAATAATGCTCAAATACTGGAATTTGTCTTTGAAAGGTTAGAAAACGTTACCAGCATTTTCTCCTTTTCCCACAATGTTTTCAAAAGTCCTCTTACCTAGGTTTGCTAACTCAGTGAATTGTGTAGTGATGGGTAAACTCACTTACACAGATTTGCCCTTTGATCATAAACAGAAGTTTTAGATTGTCAAAAATTAGTACATTTGACTCACAACAGTGCAAATATTTGAAGACAAGGACAATTGCAATTTTAGAGAGATGTATTGAAAATAATGTGAAAAAAAAGAGAAAAAGCTCCATAAGCCACACTATCTTCCGAAAGTTGTTCTCTATGTGGTTATAAAATCATTTAAGTCATGCTCTGTGAATAGGGGGTTTAATGTATCTGCAAAAAGTATCGACCCAGGTCAGCTGCACAGTCTGCTCTGAGGCTGACCTGGGTCGAAACTTTTTGCAATTAGTCAATTTTCTGCATGTCAAAGGACAAGTCTGCCTCATGCTTCAGTCGTTTGTTCAACAAAATGGATCTCTTATGGATTCATAATTATATGATGGCTTACTTGGTGTAATGCATCCATGAGTAGCCTGGGTTCCAGTCCGTTCATTTTTTTCCTTTTGTATCATTCGAACATTACTTTTTCAAAAATGACGGCCTGGGGACATTCGAAAACTGATCACAGCGACATCTAGTTTACCCCATCTCACAGTGGGGTAAAGTAGTTGTCACTGCAATCGTTTTCAAAAGTAAATGACTAAAACAAGATACAAAAATTCCAATAGCCTTGATTTGGTCATGTCTTGTTTGTGGGCCATCTTTGGAAATACTGAAAACAAAATTTCAAAAGAGTATTCACAATGACTTTGGAGGGTATTTTAACGATAGCTACTAATCGTTTTGTCTGTTTGACTCTGAAAGCTTTTCAAAAGGATGTTTTTTACTAGTTTTTTTGAAGATGGCGATGATTTTTTGATAAAACAACAGTTTCCGGAAAATCACAAATGTCCTCGTTGTACTTGAATTAGTCGAAAAATGCGCAACTTCATCTTATCAACATTGTGATGTCACACGATAAACAAATCTATAACAAGATTATCAGCACAATTCATAATCATGGGGAGACCCTCGAATGTCCTAGGCAGTAATAATAACGGGTAGCTGCCTAAGATCGACAGCAGACTGAGATTAGGACAGTGTGATAATAAGTTATTAATAAATTATTACCACCTGGACCAAAGCTAATCCCCGATATGCATTAAACCCCTATTGATAGAGCATAACTTACGGTATTTATAAGATGATAATGAGTGAAAGGCATCTAGAAATATTAAGAAGTAAAACAACTTCAAGATAAATTAAAATTATGACTCAGGTCAAAAAAAAATATGGCAAATGAATAGATCACTCTTCCTTGAGCAACATGATCAATTTGTCACAATAAGTTAAAGGCCCCGTAAAGACCAAAAGATCAAAGCAGGTGTCAATAAGTTGAACTGTTGTTTGCATAAATTCACTATGTCTCTTTGAAGCATATGTAAAGTCAAACTTGCTTTAACTCTTTACCAAACAACAAAATTCTAGACTTGTATAAATTGAGAGCATTTGCAGATGACAAAATCAATGTGACTCCAAAATTGAAATTTGTTTCTGGAAGGTTAGAAAACATTTTTGGGAAAAGGAGAAAATGCTGGTTACCAGCATTTTCTCCTTTTCCCACAATGTTTTCAAAAGCCTTCTTCCTCAGGATTGAGAAAACGCAGAACTGTGTGGTATAGGATAAAGAGACTACCCAAAGGGAAATCTGAAAGGTGGTCTCTTACAGCAGGTGGTCTCTTATTGAAGGGTTGAACTTTGCAACTTGTACTTTGATTTTTTTAAAAAAAAGATTATGCAACCATACTTAAAAATAAGCAAGTACATGTATGCTATGATGATTAAGTATTGTCTGCCATCTGTCTTCTGTTAGTGTACTGCATGCAAAAATGTGTCAGCAATTTACTTACTATTCAACACTTACTATCTTTGCCACTCAAATGAAAAGAGACTGAATTTTGATATATCAAGGCTTTTTTGCTAGAATTTTTTAAACTTTATTGGACTCATAACAAGTTTTACCTCTTGACTCTCTGAGACATCAATATATCCACTAATATCATCATCAATCTGTTTGTGCAATGTCTTTATGGCATCTAGAGCTATCTGATCATCCTGGCAGGCTTCATCTTCTGTTGAACAATCTGGAAAGAAGAGAAAAAATGATACAATATTACATCATTGATGTGGTTATGTAATGTCTTAATTTCATCCAAAGCAATCATATCATCCAGGCATGCTTCATCTACTGTGAAACATTCTGAAAAGAAGAGAAAACAAGAGGGCCATGATGGCCCTAAAGTCGCTCACCTGAGTCTTTTGACCAAACATGACCCATTTTCAATCTACCCGACATGACCCATTCTCAAATTCGACCGAGATATCATCAAGACAAACATTCTGACCAATTTTCAAGAGTTTTGGGCTGAAAATGTGGCCTCTAGAGCGTACACAAGGTTTTTCTAAGATATGATCTAGCGACCTAGTTTTTTGCCTGACATGACCCATTTTCAAATTTATCCAAGATATCATAAAGACAAACATTCTGGCCAAGTTTCATGAGTATCAGACTGAAAATGTGGCCTCTAGAGCATACACAAAGTTTTTCTAAGATTTAACCTAGTGACCTAGTTTTTGATCCAACATGACCCATTTTCAAACTCGTCCGAGATATCATCGAGACAAACATTCTGACCAAGTTTCATGAGTATCTGACTGAAAATGTGGCCTCTAGAGCGTACACAAGGTTTTTCTAAGATTTGACCTGGTGGCCTAGTGTTTGACCCAACATGACCCATTTTTGAACTCGTCCAAGATATCATCGAGGAAAACATTCTGACCAAGTTTCATGAGTATCGGACTGAAAATGTGGCCTCTAGAGCGTACACAAGGTTTTTCTAAGATTTGACCTAGTGACCTAGTTTTTGACCTGACATGACCAATTTTCGAACTCGTCCGAGATATCATCAGACAAACATTCTGACCAAGTTTCATGAGCATCTGCTGAAAATGTGGCCTCTAGAGCGTACACAAGGTTTTTCTAAGATTTGACCTAGTGACCTAGTTTTTGACCCGACATGGCCCATTTTCGAACTCGTCCGAGATATCATCGAGACAAACATTCTGACCAAGCTTCATGAGTATCGGATTGAAAATGTGGCCTCTAGAGCGTACACAAGGTAAAAGTTGACGATGGACGCTGGACGACGAACGACGGACACCTGACACAGCACGATCACAAAAGCTCACCATGAGCACTTCGTGCCCAGGTGAGCTAAAAATTACAACAATAAAAAATAAGAGTGCCATGTGAGCCCCTTATTGCCCTACTGGCTGATAGAGCAAGACACTACACAAGACATCAATATATCCACTGAAAGTATCATTAATTTGATTTTGTTTTGTCTTTATTTCATCTAGAGCTATCATATCATCCTGGGTCAATCTCTCAATCTTATTAGGGAAATATGACACTGTGACATACCAGTAACTGATTATTGTTGAAAAGATGCATTAAGCACTAAACAAACAAATAGTTTTAGGCAAACTGACTTTTGTTGGCCACTTTTACTTCTATCTGAATTTCAATTTAGAATTTGATATTCATGCCTATCTCTACAATATGTAGAAATCGATCAACCTTAAGTTTGTCAGACTTGATACAATATATCAGTTACCGGTATGTCACTGTGTCAAATTTCCCTGGAGGTATTACACCTATACGATAATACCTAGCACTAAACTCACTGCTGCTTGCTGCCTTCTCAACAAAGTCAACACAAACTCCTCCTTCATTTCCAAACAATCTTCTTTTACGTTAAACAGGGCAAAACTTGGTAGCTTATTTGGTAATGTGCAGTGCTTGAAATGAGGTGGGTTGCTGGTTCCATCCCCAAGCTCAGCATGAGTCATACCAAAGAATGATGATAGTCACTGCAACAGGTGTCATTCCTCTCTCACCATTGATCACTGTTTCAACAATGATAAATGTGGGAAAGCAGCCAGCAGCTTGGGAAGAATATTAAGCAAAGTGCTTAGTTACAAAAAAGAATCAAGGAAAGCATGGTAGGTGCACTGGCTGCTGTGATATGATGAAATAATGTTGAAAACTGTGTTAAACACCAGACAGACAAACAATCAAGCAAGTTAAATAGGGCTCAGCAACTTTGGAAAATGATAAAAATTTCAAATGTGCCAAAAGGACAGGCTGCTAATATGTGACTGAATGTTGAATATAGCATAAAGCATCAAACAAACTAACAAGTCAACGCTGTTGGCTGCTTATTCACAGAAAGTTTGTGGAACAAATGAGCATAAAAGGTAATGAAGAATTGTTACAGTGATAAACCTCTCATATGTTGTTGAAATCAGTGCTATCTCTTGACAAAGGTCAAACAGCTTGCATGTAAGTCTGGCATCTGCATATAGTTTTCTGTCATAATATCCTAATGAATGTAAACTGCTATCCGGCCAAACTTCTGACACCTTACAGTATATTTCTTGCTTATAATAATACTTTATGTGCCAAATAATTTTATTCAACAGGTCAACAATAAGTACTTAACCTTGCGCCAATCACTCCTGTACTGTAACTCTTTCACTACCAAGTAAATCATTTACACTTTCATTGACTATAAATGAGTTCCACTGCAAGATGAAGAGACAGCTTGGCCTTAATCTAAAATAAAGTAGTGGACAGTGTAGATCAAAGATCAGACTGCACGTTCTGTGCAATCTGATCTTGATCTACACTGTCTATGAAAGATTCTGGTGTTTTCAACTGTAAGAAAAGAGTTAATAAACCTGAGGTACAAGGTTTTTGAAAACAATAGTGGGATATAGAGAAAATGCTGGTAACAAGTTTGTTGGGTAGGAAATAATGTGGAAAAATGGGAAAATAGTCGTTTTCATGAAACATTTACGAAATTCAAAAGATATGAAGATTGGTGACTTTAAACAGATTAAAAACATTGTGGCATACTAATATGCTTTGAATACCATGCGAGTGATTCACTCTCTGACTGGTAAGTAGAATGAAAAGTATATTCACATCTGCAGAAAAGTCCAAAATCAATCAGAAATTCAAAGCTGTTTTAGCTGTAATATCTTAAAAACTCGTTTACCAACCAATCACGTGTTTTAACAAACCATAGTTCAGTTTAAATATATTTTTTCTACATCAATTGAGAAACACAAATGAAAACTAATCTCTCTGGATTCTGCTTCCTGGGAACTACACCAGTACTTGCACCAAATGTGTGGGCAAATGAACAATCCTGAAGTTGACACCTGCTCCCGAGCATCAAACTCGGGACCTTATGATTACAAGGCTGACACTCTACCTCACAACCACGGACACCACAACAAGCCTTAACCCTGAGAGCACCAAATAAACCCAACAGACATTATCAGCTTAGAATTAAGAACTGAATAACTGCAATACCATAGTGGCTTTTGCCTATGGGGTTTCACCAAACCGGACAATGTTAATTAAAGAACAGACTGCACCTTTTGTGCTTTCTGATATTGACCTGCAAAGGCTGCAAAGGCAACTATAGTTGGGAAAGGCACTCTCAGTGTTAAGGATTTATTGTATGGTGATTAATGCTGCTTTCAACATTATTTCAGTTATATCCCAGAAGCCAGTGCACCTATCCATGCTTTCCTGGAGTTTCTGTTACCAGTACTCCGCACAATATTCTTTCCAAGCCACTGGCTGCTTTCCCACATAGCCATTGTCGAAACAATGGCAGCGGAGGAATGAATCCTGTCGCAATGACTATCATCAATCCTCGGAAAGAAATTGGCCGAGCCATGGATCTAACTCTCGACCTCCTGTTCTCAATCAGTGTTAAGGAAGGAATGCTTTTACATGTTGGGAAAAGAGAAAATGCTGGTTGCCACGCACTGTTTTGCACTCTTCAAGTTTCCATTTTTAATTTACATTTATTATGTCATACCCCAATGCAGGGTTTTCCTTGACGCATGATTTTGTGCGTTTCGACGCATTTTTAAGGAAAATGACCCGCAATTTTTTCAGTAATGCGTCATTGTTGATGCACAAGTACGATAAGAGGTACTAACGATCATATAAACTTCCGACACTGTTACATCGCGAGTAGATCAAAAATCTGGAGTACGAAGAGAAAAATGGGACGAAACGCTGGACTGTGTATCGATTTTTCTTAAATACCGTCGGTCTTTAAACGGGTCTAAACTAAACCAGTCGATCTGTAATGAAAACAATATGGCTCTGTCAAAATCGACGTCATTCTTGCTGTCTGCAAGGAAGAAGAGCCCTTAAACAAAGATCAGACGATACAATGCCTGGTAAGAGCACCCAGAATTACATTTCAAGGTCTCAAGGGTTTACTGTAAATTAGCTAAAGAGATACACTTTGTTATTCGTCGAAAACAGCGGCATGAACGCGACCCGCGTGTCGAGACACAGGAATCGGCCATTTAATTGGTGAAAATAGTTTATTTTCGGCCGAAATGGATAATCTCTATCAAGAAAAATAACAGAGACTTTCCAGTCCGACCGACAACAAGCTTTCTTCGCCAACTAAACGGTCGATTCCTGTGATAAAAACAAAATGACCCTTTACCATAGAGAGAGGCTACACATACTTCGAAAATCAACCCTTGTGCATCATCGAAACACTAGCGGTCAAGACGATACCCTTGAAACATTAAAATTACTTTGAGATATGACAGCTTGTCTGCAGCTAGAGCATATTTGCTCGTTAAGAACAGGCTTAAATAAAGCATACTCCAGATAGTCTTTATGAAAAAGGTGCTACCTAGGCTGTAAGCTCCCTCTATATAGAAAATCTCTGGTGTTATTATGTATCTATGACCATGAAATAATTCATATGTAGGGTAAACGAAGATTTACAGTGAATAGAAAACACATACAAAAAAAAAAACATACTTTCACAAATAGTAGCTTTTGTTTAAGCGAATTACATTTTGTTGTGACCCCAACAAATTCCAAAATGACCCCCATTATTTTTGACTAGGGGGTCACAATGACCCCCTATTTTTGTGGCCAAGGGAAAACCCTGCCCCAATGTCTTCAATTTGGACAAGTCTAGTTCATTGTTCTTTTAAAAAAGAGTACACGGTATTGAGGACCATTGTGTATGAGATCCAAGATCAGGTTACACGTTCTTTGCCATCTTTTCTTGATCTTAACTGTCTGCAGACGCACCCATATACTGCCAATACATATAATTAAGAAATTGAGTATGAAATGAGTTTAGAATATAAGTATTAATAACTGTAAGCAGACTGGACTATTGTCCGGTTGGCTATTATCCCAGTGGGCTATTGTCTGTGCCAAAGAGCCACAGGTGCTTGGGTTTTAAAGATTTCAACAAACTTTGCCTTCTAAAACCGAAGGTACAAGATACTTGTAATATAAGCTTTTGACTGATTGTATGGTGTTTAACGCCGTTTTCAACATTATTTCAGTTATATCATGGCAGCCAGTGCACCTACCCAATCTTTCCTGAAGTTCATTTTTCAAGCACTCCACACAATTTTCTTTCCAAGCCACTGGTTGCCTTTCCACATAACCATCTTCGAAACAATGGTCAGCCATGGGAGAGAAATGAATCCTGTCGCAGTGACTATCATATTTCCTTGGAAAGAAATTGGCCGAGCCAGGGATCAAACCTGCGACCCCGTTTTCAAGTCCTGCGTGCTACGACTGAGCTTTCGGGGCTCAGCTGTAATATTAGTTTATAAAGGGTGAAATTTGTCAAGTGCCTTAAAAGCTTCGCACAGGCTCTAAAGTGTGACTTGCCCAAGGTAACTCCCACATAAAAGTCAGTGCTTCCAGGTTGCAAGTCCTACACTTTACCACCGAGCTACACAAGATCCCTCCAGGCGGCGCAAAAGACATGAAAATCAAAATGGCTGTTACAGGTAAACAAAGCAACACATTGTATCCACTACAAAGCTTGTCAAACCTCGTTTCAACAATCAATCAGTTTCTAAATAAGGTAGTTGTGTTAATGAACGATGGAAATTTTTTTAAGCGACCACTTAATTCGATCAAATTTGCATAATTATATATACATACTAGTAAGAACCCTTTTCAAAATAATCCTGTGTTACTGTTAAAAAAGGCTTTTTAACTCTTTACCAAACGACAAAATTTTAGACCAGTCCAAATTCAAAGCATTTGCAGACGACAAAACATGCTAGACTCAAAAATTGAAATTCTTTTTGGGAAAGGTAGAAAACATTGTGGGAAAAGGAGAAAATGCTGGTTACCAGCATTTTCTCCTTTTCCCACAATGTTTTCAGTAGCTTTCTTCCTCAGGGTTGTTAAAAGTCGGGACTGTGTGGTAAAGTGTTAAAGCATTCTCGGACAAGAAGAAAATGCTGGAAACTTGTTATGTTTTACACACTTTCATGGACAAATTCCACTATTGAGTGGCGTTTAATTTTTTACCATGAAATGCTTTGCATTAGTGGACTGTATTTTGTCTATTTTAGTCAACTGGTAAAAGGTTTACTCTTCCCATACCATAGACAACACCAGAAGCTTTTGTGGACAGTGTAGATCAAGATCAGACTGCACAGAACATGCAGTCTGATCTCTGATCTGCACTGTCCACTGCTGTATTCTAGATTATGACCAAATTGTCTCTTGCTCTGGCAGCGGAAATGTATTTGTAGCCAGTTTGAGAAAATGCAATTGATTTATTCAGTTGTGAAAGAGTTAAGGAGATATTACATATGTACAGAGGGTATTAGCTTAGGCCAGTCACAACAGATGTAATTGACAGCTTATGAATCTATATTACATATAAACCCTTTAGCATACAATCCCTGGTTTTATCAATCCTGGAGAAGGCTTTTGAAAACTTTGTAGGGAAAGAAGAATATGCTGGAAACCAGCATTTTCTCCTTTTCTGACAATGTTTTCTACCCTTTCCATGACAAAATTCATCAAAGTAGCCACATGTACTATGTCATCAGCAAACACTTTTAATTCAAAATGCGTCCAAAATTTTGTAATCTGGTCAAAAATGTTCAATAGATGAAAAATTTTTTAGACCTGTCTATATTGAAAGCATTGGCAGAGAACAATTGGAATGATGCCTAGGAATAATACAATTGATCTTTGAAAGGGTAGAAAACATCATGGGAAAAGGAGAAAATGCTGGTGCCAGCATTTTCTCCTTTTCCCATGATGTTTTCAAAAGCCTTCTTCAACTTCATCAGGATCACAAAAACAAATGATTCGTTGGGTAAAGAGTTAACGAGATAATTACCCGACATGCCATTGATCCATTGATTGGCTTTATGCAACTTTATGTATATTTTATTACAGCCTAATATGTCCCTTCAAAGTCATAATTATAGTCATAATTGTATTTTCTTCACAACCTTTTAAGGCTTTACCACACAATCATGAGTTTTAACAACCCTGAAGAGGATACTGACAGACCGATGGACAGACAGACTCGAAACGAGCCATGAATAAAGTCTGCTGGCCTTCAGCCTGTGGAGCTAAAAACTGTGGGAAAAGGAGAAAATGCTGGTAACCAACTCTATCCAATAATGATTACTATGATAACCCAATCAAGTTAAAACTAATTTATTTTGAAACAAGAGGGCTATGATGGCCCTTTATCGCTTCACTGGCTTATAACCCTACTTAGTACAGATAACTGTCCCCAAAGGCGATGTTACTTTTTGACTGGTCGCCTCTGGGTACAGAGACGATCAAGACAAAATCAGTTGAAAGCTCCGCGCAGATTTTGTGCGCAAGTTTGAACTCTCATAATTTCGCAAATAGAGCACAAAACTAGGATTTAAACATACTCTGTTGCTTGCGTATTTAATAATCCTTCGTTTGAAATACAAATATTTTCAATTTAAACGCTGAACATAAGAGAAAACGGTGCATTTCATCTGTTACTCGAGTTGTTTACGTTCCCGAAAACACTCAAAACGGCCGCCACGCAAGATAAATTTCGTCGGTGTTTTTTCGGAGATTTACATGTTATAACGACTTCTATAAGCTCTTTAGGTGATGAAAGGTTTAATAATTTGTCTTTGGTCATGTTAGTTACTTAAATTCAATTGCATTTCGCTGCAATACAGATTAAACCAACGAAACAGAAAGGCAGTATAGCGCTCTATCTTTGCTACCGGAAAATTTACGATGGACTTGAGACGGTACTGTGCACAAGAAATGTCCAAATATGAAAAAAATCACCGTAGCGTCTCATTATTGAGACTAATAACCTTACATGCCAAACAATACAACACTTGGCCAATTGGTTTTGAACTAGAATTTTCAATATCTATCAGTTCTGTTGCCATGGCAATCAGAGTTTTTGAAGGAATTGAATCCTGTCAAGCAATTCTGAAGAGGACCATGGCAGGATCATTTCTATGAAGTTTCATCAAAATTGGATGGGTTAGTTTCAGAGAAGGAGATGTTTGAAATAAAAGTAAACAGACACACGCACCAACGGACGGACGCACCGACCGACGGACAGACAGACTCAAAACAAGCCATGACTAAAGTCTGCTGGCCTTCAGCCTATGGAGCTAAAAACTGTGGGAAAAGGAGAAAATGCTGGTAACCAACTCTATCCAATAATGATTACTATGATAACCCAATCAAGTTAAAACTAATTTATTTTTGTAATTTTGAGTAACTGAAAGCATTCTCAGAGAACATTAATTTTGTAGCATATGGGTCAAGTATATTTATGGTATCTTTTCTTGCAATGTTTTCAAAAGCTTCCTTCCCTAGGTTTGTTTACATTTAAAGTGTCTTTCATGACTATAGTTGCCTTGGCAGCCACTGTAAATAAAGATCAGTCTGCACAAAACGTGCAGCCCGATTTTGATCTACACTGTTTGCTTTGCTGTAACAGTCTAGCAAAGTGGCAGTGCAATCATGAAATTGCAATTATTCGAGTTCTATTTCCGGGATGAAAATGTCTGATAGGTTTATTCGGCGCTCTTTGGGGGGTTAAAACACGGGACTGAGGGGTAAAGGGTTATTACTCTCAACCAGAATTCAAACCAGATTCATCAACCAACTCACATGTTAACCCTAAGGCTGCTAAGCGCGACTCACTGACCTTTTGCGGACAGTGAAGATCAAGATCAGACTGCACAGAATGTGCAGTCTGATCTTGAATCTACACTGTCCGATTAGGAGATATTATTCCCCCAAACATGACTTTGAAATAGGAATATTTGGGTTTTTACTATCAAATTGAAATTTTTATTCTATTTATTTAGCAGGATCAGAGTTAACTAATGAACTTATAACACAGTAACTCCTGTATTACGAATCAACTGCAGGATCAGCAACAGGATGTCGCTGTGTTCTGACGGCAAGTCAACTGTATCATCATGAAAAACAAATAACAAAATACCAAAATCAGTCATCACATCTCAGTCTGGGGATGACCCATTACCTCACAGGTTATTTTAGCCCCCTTAACCCTATACTACATAATCTGAGTTTCCAGGACCCTTATGATTTTGTTTGTTTGTATTGGGAGTTTAACTCGGTTTTAACAGCATGTGTCATATCATGGCAGTCAGTGTATCTACCAATGTGTTTCCAGGCTTTCTACCACCAGTACTGACACAACTTTCTATCCATGTCACTGACTACTTTTCTAGCATATATCAGAGGTGAGAGACAAAAAGTCCTCGCATAGAAAGTTTACCTAAACCGGGTGTTGAATGCGCAGCCACCAGGTCACAAGTCCAATATGCTAACCAATGAGCTACCTGGGTGGGCAACCTTTATGGAAAGGGCTTTTGAAAACATTGTGGGAAAAGGAAACAAGAGGACCATTGGCCCTAAAGTGCTCACCTGAGTAAAGTGTCATCTGGTTGAAAAATGCTGAAGAGATCCTGTTTTTAATGAAATAAAACAAACAGATTAAGTGACCTACTTTTTGACCCGTTGTGACCAAATTCAAACTTGTGCAAGATATCATCAAAATAAATATTCTGACCAAGTTTCATGCATATCTGGCTGAAATGTGGTCTCTACGGTGTACAGAAGGTTTTTCTAAGATTTGGCACAATGACCTACTTTTTGACCTGATGTGACCCAACTTTAAACCTGTCTGATATCATCAACTCCAACATTCTGACCCAGTCCCATGAGTATATGGCTGAAAATGTGGCCTCTTCAGTGAACACAAGGTTTTTCTAAGATTTGGCCCAGTGACCTATTTTTTGACCCTACATGACCCTATTTAGAACTTGTCAGAGATACCATCAAGACAAACACGCTGGCCTAATTTCATAAGTATCTGGCCGAAAATGTGGCCCCTAGAGTGCACACAAAGTTTTTCTTAGATTTGACCCAGTGGCCTACTTTTTGACCTGACATGACCCTCTTTTGGAACTTGTTCGAGATATGATGAAGACAAACATTAACACCATGTTTCATGATAATCCAGCTGAAAATGTAGCCTCTAGAGTGCACACAAGGTTTTTCAAAGATTTGGCCCACTGACCTGCTAAAAATGCTGGTCACCAGCAATTTTAGTTTTTTTCCTACAATGTTTTTTATCCTTTCGAGGATAAATTCTTCTTTTTGAGCCATATCTAATCATCATTCTGCAAATGCTTTGAATTTGGATGAGTCAAAAATTTATCTATTTGGTTAACCCTTTACCAAACAATCCCTGGTTTTCACAACCCTGAGGAACAAGCCTTTTTAAAACATCGTTGGAAAAGGAGAAAATGCTGGTAACCAGCATTTTCTCCTTTTCCCACAATGTTTTCTACCCTACCCAAGACAAACTTCAATTTTTGAGTCACATTAATTTTGTTGTCTGCAGATGCTTTCAATTTGGATGAGTCTAAAATTTTGTCATTTGGTAAAGGGTTAACTCTTTACCAAGCAGTAGAAATGCTTTTAACTGGTATGCAAAAATTAAGGAAATTTTAGATAAAGCTGGATATTCATATATTTGGACAAGAAATAACATAGATAATTTTAATTTTGTATTCAAAAATATTCAAAGAAGACTTCGTGATAATTTTATACAAGAATGACAAAATTCGACCAGCAATTGTTTGAAATTAGAATATTATTGTAATTTCAAAATGAATTTTGAATTTGAAAATTATTTAACAAACATAAGGGATGAAACACTTATAAAAACGCTAACACGCTTTAGACTTGCCTCGTATAAGCTTGCGATAGAAACTGGGACAGTTCAAAATATAGACAGGCAGGATCGACATTGCAGACTATGCAACAATAATAGAATAGAATCGGAATATCACTTTTTATGTGTTTGTCCAAAATATTGCGAATTAAGATCAAAGTACTTAAATATCCACTGGTTTACAATTGCTAAATTTAATAGAATTATGTCATCTAAAAAGAGAAAAATCCATTTAAATACTGCAAAGTTCATTAAAAGGGCACTAGATTTACGAAACAGCTTTTTAAATAACGTTTAATATTATTGACCCTGATCTGGCTGATTTAATTAAGATAAATGCAACTTTCAAAACATAGTAAAAACCCAAATGGTGCTATTTCAGTTTTATCTTTTGAAGAAAAATACCTTCTAATCAGACAATGTAGATCCATGATCAGACTGCACGGTCTGTGCCGTCTGATCTTGATCTACAATGTCCACGAAAAGGTCAGTGAGACGTGATAAGTATCTTAAGGGTTAATCCTACTATAGTTTCGATTAATCAACTTTTTTTCTGATTTTTCTAGATTGTATTTGTACAAGCTTATGCTATATTTCATGTTATCATTTTTGTAAATGGTCAATGGCAAAATCTTATTTGCCGAATACCAAAATAAAGTCATTTGAGTTTGAGTTTGAATTTTAACAAAATGTTAGACTCATCCAAATCCAAAGTATTTCCAGACAACAAAATCAACATGACTTAAAACTTAAACATTGTGTTGAGAAGGGTGAAAATCATTGTGGGAAAAGGAGAAAATGCTGGTTACCAGCATTTTCTCCTTTTCCCACAATGTTTTCAAAAGGCTTCTGTCTCACAGTCATGAAAACCCGGGATTGTTTGGTAAAGAGTTATGGTTTCACCACAAAAACGACACTTGGGAAGAAGGCTTTTGAAAACATTGTGGAAAATGTTCCTGGAGGTTTTCTTTTACCAGTATTTCACACAATATTTGTCATAAGCTACTGGCTACTTCCAGACATAACTATCATTGAAACAATGATCAGCGATGAGAGCGGAATGAATCCTGTCACAATGTTTATACTCAATCCTGAGAAATAAACTGGCCAAGCTGGAGGATTCAAACCAATCCACTCTTACGACTAGCAGCTTTTGGAAAAGGAGGAGTGTTGAAATAGAAGAAACTGAAGAACCAACTGCTCCTTCTCCCATCAGTCCTCAGAAAGAAATAAGCCAAGCTGGGGATTCAACCCATTTAACCCTTGCAGTCAACTGGCACTGCTTTCAAAAACAGTTTGAAACAGAATAAGAAAGTTTGAACGAGAGAAATTGTTTTACAACTAAGAATGTTTTCAATACAATTTCTAAAAAGCCATTTCATTTGTTAGATGATTCTGTTTCTGTATAGCGTGTACTCCTTTTCGCTGTGCCTTACATACTACAGTTTGCATAATTTGTGAATAGGCCATGTTTGTAAAGATTATCTATTGAACCCTTAGGCTGTTAAGCGCTTTACTCACTGACCTTTTACAGATAGTGTAGATCAAGATCAGACTGCACAGAACGTGCAGTCTGATCTTTGATCTACACTCTCCGATATGGACATTTTCCCCCTTCCCCCCCCCCAAAAAAAATACTTTTGAAATACCAAAATTTTGGTATTTACTTTTGCTTAGAAGTCTCGTTTCAGTTATTTAGCACAATTAGAATAAAGATCAGACAACTGCATCCTTGTTTTCAAGGATAAAACTACCTCGTAATCTAATTTTAGAATTTTAGTTCCTTGATAGAAAAAATTAGATAATTATCAGTATTAAATTTTAAACCTTTGCCAACACAGTCCTGAGATTTGTTACCGATCCTGTCTGAGAAGGCTATCGAAAACACTTTGGAAAAACATTCATTTTTCTCTTTTGCCCACAATGTTTTCTGTCCATTCAGAGACAAACGCCTTCAAATGAGCTACACTGAACTTGCTGTCTGTAAATGCTAAGCTTTCAACATGGCTGAGTCTAAAATTTTGTGCAGTTCAACATCAGCCTGAATCTGTACACTGTCTGCTGCTTTGTGACCAAAACACCTCTCAAATTGCAATAATTTGGCTGCTTTTCTTTACTCAAAAGGACCATTCTGTTGACCTCTTACCAAACAATTCTTTGTTTAAATGACACTAAAGAAGAAGGCTTTTGAAAACATTGTTGGAAAAGGAGAAAATGCTGGGTACCAAATGACAAATTCTAGACTTGTTCCAATTAAAAGCAATTTGCAGATGGCAAGTGACAGGTGGCTCAAATTATGAAATTTTTCCTAGAAAGGATAGAAAACATTGTGGGAAAAGTAGAAAATCTTGGTTACTAGCATTTTCTCCTTTTTCCCCCATAATAAGTTTTTAAAAACCCTTTTCAAGGCAGTTCAAAGTCAGGATTATGTTGAAAAGATAGGATGCTTCTTTAACCCATTACCACACATTCCCGACTTTTAACGACCCTGATAAAGATAGCTTTGGAAAACTTTGTGGGAAACGAAGAAAATGCTGGTAACCAGCATTTTCTTCATTTCCCACAACGTTTTCTACCCTTTCTGATACAAAATTCAAGTATTTGATCATATTTTATTTGTCGTCTGCAGTCTCTTTGAATTTGGACCAGTCTAAAATTTAGTTGTCTGGTAATGGGTTCAGAGGATAGAAATCATTGTAAGGAAACTGGTGATTGGTTACAAACAACATAATTTTATTTCCTTTTCCCGCAATATTTTCCTAGGGCCCTTAATAACAGAAATGTGTATAAGGGATTAATAATTTATATCTTTAAAAATTTCTGCATGATATCCTGGTGTACATAATTATTTCAGAGGTATTTTTAAACCTTTCAAAAAATGATAAATATTACACCCTTGCACATCTACAAAATGACAAATTCAAAAGTGGTATAAATGAACTAAAGTTCCTTGACAGGGTAGACAACAATGTGGGAAAAGGAAAAAAATGCAGGTTACCTGCATTTTCTCTATTTCCCAGTGTTTTCAAAAGGCTTCATCCTAAAGGTCATTCAAACACCGTATTATACCTAACAGGGTTCCATCACTACATTCACTTTTTAACAACAAGGAACACTTAAATATAAAGTCAAGATGCTTTTGCAAAAGTGCAGATCAAGATCAGGCTGCACACATTTATTCTAATCACAAATCAGTAGAATGGATCTGTCCAACATCACTAGATATTCTCATGCACTGTTATGGGATGTTTAACCTTTACGTTACCAAATAACAAAATTTTAGATTTGCCCAAATTGAAAGCTTTTGTAAACAACAGACCTAAAACTTTTGTAAAACTCTTTACCACATGACAAAATTTTAGACCCACCCAAATTCAAAGCATTTGCAGACAACAATTTCAATGTGGCTCGAATGATGAAATTTGCCTTTTCCCACAATGTTTTCAGGTTTTTTCTCCAGGATCATTAATACTCCGGATTGTGTGGTACAGAGTTAAAACAAGTTTTCATGTTTGACTTGCATTTACTTTGTCACCTTCAACTGCTACTGATTTGGACATGTCTGACATTTTGTCAGCAATTTCAATGATTTGAATCATTAAACATGATTTGAATCATGTTTAATCTGTTGTTGTTGGAAAGTTTTTCAAACACTGATGAGTCTAAAATTTTGTTGAGAACAGGGGGTCACCGGTTTGATCCCCTGCCTGGCCAATTTCTTTCCAAGGACTGATGATAGTCATTGCGACAGGATTCATTTCTCTCATTGACCTTTGTTTGGATGATGGTTATTTGGGAAAGCAGCCAGTGGCTTGGGAAGAATATCGTGTGGAGTACTCAGGGCTTTTTTTCCTTCTATAATTGAGGCCGATATTCGGTGACTTCCCAATTGCAAAAAGCATCATTTTTTCCCAATTGTGGCGGAAGAATTTCCCAATTGTGGCGGAAGAATTTCCCAATTTTGCTGAAAGGGTTTCCCAATTTTGCTGGAAAAATTTCTAATAATACGATTCCTAATAAGTTAAAATACCAATTTCTCAAAAGCTATTTCAAATGACCAGACACAAAACTCGTTATATAGCGGTGACTGAAACCGAAAGCAGGTTTTTTTATTGATTTGTACCGAAATGACTCCGCTGACTGTGCTGCAGTACGGCCGAAATGTACCAACGTTGCGTTTTCTTGGCGTCATTTGGTTTGTTTAATGGAGGCACTCTTAACCGAACCAAGTTATTTTTTGCGCATTATAACACCGTACATAGACTGAACGCCGTTGCCATTTCCCTATCATTCAATATTAAATCCTTTGACATGTTATATAATTGTTTGTCTTTCGTAAAAACTTACAGCTGACAAAAGAAGTTTGCTTAACGCTGTGGAACACATTCGGACTCAGTTGCAGTCAACGTACTCAAAAAAAAAACACACTGTATCCAAGCAAAACATGTCAAGAACCGGGAAACATTACAAAAAGTTCGTTAAATAAAATGGCTGCAGATGATAAAGGCAGGCGTAGCCTTTTTACTTTCGGCGTGAAACATTCGAATTCTTTGCTGATCGATCTACAGGTAATTAAATCTCCGCATATTTAGTCTCAATCTGAAGTGCCGGTTCTGTTGGGCATCGCCGATCTCCCTTTGTCTGAAGACCAGACAATTATTATCACTGCACATGATGCAAACTCTACATCTTCAGACATAATATCCAAGCCTAGCCTTGTAACTTCCACAGATAATGATTCCCTTGTATCATATGATGGCCGAAAAGCAGTTCTTCTAAATTACTAACTCCGGCACCCATGGGTGTACCACAGTAGTGTTAAAAAGGGCTCTAAGCCTATATGTGCAAATGCTGTGAGATATTTGGCCATAGTTTAAAAGTTGAAGATTGAATACTGAATTTGTTTCACTTGTTAATTAAATTGCTGCACCTTCTATTTACTGTATGTATGTACACTGCCATTAATTTGTTTTATTGATGTATCTTGAAAGTCAGTCTGATTTTCCCCAATTTGGCCAAAATCGCGCTTGAATTTCCCAAAATGAAAGGCTAAGGCCCATTCCCAATTTTTGGAAAAAAAGCCCTGGTACTGGTAAAAGAAACTCCAGGGCCCCATTTAACTAAGGTAGTTATGAACAAAATTTGCGAAAGTTTTACATAACTATGATACGATAAATCAAAGTTTCCTGGAAATTTTATCTAGATAAAATGAAACATGAAATTTCCAGGAAACTAAAATTGATTTATCGAAATAGTTTTCTAAAATAATCATGATAGTTATCTCGTGTCTCGTTATCGTTAAGTAAAACTTAACGCACATTTTGTTCTTAAATACCTTAGTAAATGGGGCCCAGGAATTTAGCATGGATAGGTGCACTGGCTGCCGCAATATTACTGAAATTATGTTGAAAACGGTGTTAAACACCATACAATCAATCAATCAATCTAAAATCTTGTTGTCTTGTAAGGAGTTAATTACATTTACTATGAATGACCCATAACACCTGCCGAAGACTAAAGACCAAGATCTACCCAACCATGGTGAATTTCCATTGAACAAAGATGCGCTGCATGACCCTCAACTAAATAAAATTTGATTAAATCCTGAGGTAATGTTCAATTTGACACATGTACAATTTTGGTATCCATACATAATTTTTCGTATACAGTAACACCATTAGGCTTAACAAAAAAATATCTGTGTTTAGTGTTTTGGTCTGAGATGCCGCAGGTAGGGTAGGTAAGGATTTATTTTTCCAGACACTTTTCACATGGAACAACTGTACCGAAATCACACCCGAAAGATTTTTTTTTCAATTGTAGCATAAAAAGTTTAGGGTCGGCAGCATTTTCTAGGTAGGGTTGGGTAATCCTAAACACAGATTTTTTTTTAAAATGCCTTATCCCTTTGCTAGACGACAAAATTTTAGCCTTATCCAAGCGTTAGCAGACGACAAAATAAATGTGACTCAAATGGTGCAATTATCCTTTGACAGATTAGAGAACACTGTGGGTAAAGGAGAAAATGCTGGCTACCAGCATTTTCTCCTTTTCCCTCAATGTTTTCAAAAGGCTTCTTTCCCAGGGTTTTTAAAAGTCGGCATTGTGTGGTGAAGGGTTAACCCTTAGGCTGTTAAGTGTGACTCAAAGACCTTTTGCTGACAGTGTGATTCAAGATCAGACTGCACATTCTGTCTGATACTAATAGTCTTTCGGATTACTAGTAGATGTTAAACAGAGGTCCCATAATGATGAAGCTAAACACCCAACATGTTAAAGAACCAGGCATAACTTAGGATGGCTTTTGTCGTGTTTCCTGCACTATCCCTGCTACAAAATTAACAGCCTTCAGGGGACGTTGCCCATATGGGCAACCAGTGGCAACAGTAAATAAAGTTCTCATGAAACAAAAAGAGATGCATGTACCAAATTAACCCACCCTAAACAACAAAGTTTGGGTTCCTCAGGTTACATTGGTATGTTTTGTATTATACAAGCAGCACTCTGACAAAAAGGGGTCTAACGCATCTCTGAGATGCACTTTACCAAGTAAGTCATCACCTCCTTCGAAAGAATAAAAGAAGGCCAACATTTACATTATGGGGAACATTTGGAAAATTTATGGGTCCAAATTCAACAAAACAGGGAGTCAGGGAAAATCCTGCATCACATAATTATGGATCCATAAATCTATTTTGTCTAACAACCAACTAATAATCAACTAACAACCAGATTAATCATGAGGTAGGCTGGTTCTTTGACATACAGAAAATATGCTAAAAGCAAACAGGTTTGACTCAGGTCAGCCTACACAGACTGAGCAAAAAGTCAATATGCTTTGCAAATGCATTAAACGGCCTTATCACAGAGCATGGCTCATATTCAACCACCTTTGCCCTCTGCCCCAGAGGCTCAGACCAAGACCTACTGGTTCCAAGCCACAAATTCTCATCACAGAAAGAGATGCACTGGCATAACCCAGGACTCTACAAGGTTTGGTGACATCCTAGATCAGGTAAACATTGATTATGATACCCATATACATGTATATATTATAGTCCTATATTATACATGATGATGACGTCATAAAAATTTGATTGCATTCAATCAAAACTTGACCCTTGACCTATGCTCAACACCAAGATCCAAAGATGTTACAAAATTTCAGCAAACAAAGACATGCACTACTGTGACCCAGGAGTTGCCCAAATTTGGGTGTAGTATACAATGACAGGTAAGTAAATAGATCAATACCAGAACTACAAATATGGTCTTTATCAAAGATGGGGGCCCCCAACCTGTATGATACACACAGTCATTAACCTTACCTTTTAACCCTTTATCAGATGACAAAATTTTAGCCTTGTTCATTTGCAGACGACAATTTCATAAAGGTGCAATTTTTCTTTGATAGGGTAGAAAACATTGTGGGAAAAGGAGAAAATGCTGGTTACCAGCATTTTCTCCTTTTCCCATAATGTTTTCTAAAGGCTTCTTTCCTAGGGTTGTTAAAAGCCAGCATTGTGCAGTAAAGGGTTAATTCTTTACCAAACAACACAATTTTAGACTTGTCCAAATTAAAAGCATTTGCAGACGTCAAAGTAAATGTGACTGAAAAATTTAAATTTGTTTTGGGAAAGGGTAGAAAACATGGTGGGGGAAAAGTACCTGTGTTTTAAATTCTCCATTTGACACAATGTTTTTCACAGATAGCATAGCATTCTGTAAGATGAAACATTATCACCAATTATCGATACCAATGCTTAGCTCTGGATACTTTTCCAGTGAAAACTCTCATTTGAAAAAAGGGGCAATACTATTTCAAAAATGTGTTCAGAAATACCTGCCCTACAAATACGGTTGAGGTGATTGTATGTGTTTCACACCATTTTCAACATTATCTAAGTTATACGGTGGTGGTCAATGCACCTATCCATGCCACATGTACAGACTACAACGACAGGGCAGCCCTGGCAGCTCTGAAAATATCTCGACATTTCCTTTCAAAGCAGCCACACTAGATTGTCACCAGCAGAATCTGATTTTCTTAGCTTTCTTCATAAACTCTTCACACATAATGCTGCATTTCACAATGAAGTCACAAGGGACAAAAAAAAAATTTTGACACAAGCACTTGTCCTTTGGAACAAGTGGATTGCAAAAAACACTTGTCCTATTTCAGTGTCTATTTGGCCCACATACACTCATACTTCAAAGCAGTCCAATGTGAATCTGGAAAAAGTATGCCACAACTCGCCATGAGCCACATCTTATAGAAGACAGTGTTGGATTTTTTTGCTTTATGTATGATACATCCTAATTTATGCCCTCTCCCTTTTCTCTTTACCCTTTACCACACAATCCTGACTTTTAACGACCCCGGAAAAGAAGCCTTTTGAAAACATTGTGGGAAAAGGAGAAAATGCTATCAGTATTTTCTCCTTTTCCCACAATGTTTTCTACCCTATCAAAGAAAAATTGCACCATTTGGAGTCACAATGAAATTATCATCTGCAAATACTTTAAATTTGGACAAGGCTAAGATTTTGTCGTCTGGTAAAGGGTTAAAACTTGGACCTCTTCACCAAACAACAAAACTTTTCCCTAAATCACAGTGAGAGCATTCTCATTTGACAAACTAAATTTGACTCAATCAGTGGTATATTTCCAAATACGTAGAAAACATAGAAAAGAGAAAATGCCAGTTACCATCATTTTCTTCTTTTACCACTATGTTTTCAAAAGCGATTCATCCTGAATTTCAGGGTCGTTGAAACATGGGTTAAAGCCAACTTAAGGATTAAAAGACACCATGACACACCAAGAGCCATATCTTTTTTAAGCATTGGTTTTATTTTGCTGCATAAACAGAACACCCTAATTTATGTCCTCTAGCCCACTCTTAACCCTTTACCACACAATCCCGACTTTTAACGACCTCCCAGAAGAAGCCTTTGGAAAACATTGTGGGAAAAGGAGAAAATGTTGGTAACCAGCATTTTCTCCTTTTCCCACAATGTTTTCTACCCTTCCCAAAATAAATTTCAAATTTTAAGTCGCATTTATTTTGTTGTTTGCAAATGCTTTCAGTTTGGACATGTCTAAAATCTTGTTTTTTGGTAAGGAGTTAGCCCTTTACTCAACAGATTTCTAATGACATTAATGATGAAAAATGAAAACATGGGAAAAGGAGAAAACTCAAGTAACTTCACATTTTAACCGTATCAAAACAATTTTGTCATTTGAGCCACAATTTATAACATAATGTGGTCAGCAAAATGCTTTCAGTATGAACAAAATTATACTTTTTTTTAAAACAAATCTAAAATATTGTTGTCTGGTAAAGGGCTAATCTTATCATTCTAATGTGTGAAAGAAGACAATGTTATCTTGTTCACAGTTAACCCTTTACCAAATGGCAAAACTTTGGCTGGACCCAAATTGAAAGCATTTGCAGACGACAAATTAAATGTTGCTAAAATGATGATTTTTGTCTATCATCGGGTAGAAAACATTGTGGGAAATGGAGAAAATGCTGGTTACCAGCATTTTCTCCTTTTCCCTCAAGGTATTCAAAAGCCTTCTTTTTCTGGAATGTTAATAGTTGGATTGTGTAGTAATGGGTTAAAGAGTGTTCATTAGATCAGTCAGAGCCTAAGGCTTAAAAAAAAAAATACGTACATGTTTAGGGTTTCCTGACGCTACCTAGAAAATGCTGCCGACCCTAAACTTTTTACCCTACGACTGAAAAAAAAATTTTGGGGGGTGTGATTTCAGTACATGGTCCATGTAAAAAAATTCTGAAAAAAAAAGAAATCCCTACCTACCCTACCTACAGCATCTCGGACCGAAACCCTAAACACAGGTATTTTTTTGTTAGGCCTAACCAAATATGGCACTGCCTGAAATCAGAGTCTCCTTTAAATAGTCGAACACATTTTAATGTGTCACACATACATGTACCTGTATCTGAGTATACTGGTACATGTATTATGGTATCATATTTGAAAGTTATCTACAAAGTGAATTCCTTTTGACCAGCCTGAAAAGCTCAAGTGGTCGAGTTTTAGGACTTGTAAATGTCAAGTCTAGCACCACTTGAAGGTGTGGGCTAAAGCCCCACAGTTGACCATCTAAAATTTCAAATAGTCTTTCACATGAGACATTAAACCGAGGTCCAGTGAGACGGTGCTATACAATGCACAAATTAAGAGGATTTTGTCCTATATTTTGTATTATCCCCGTAATAAAACTAAATGCCCTTGGGACAATGCCAATATGGGCAACCAGTGGTGGCAAAAAATAAACAGAAAATCAATCACATTAGTTTCCAGAGTGATAGATTTAAAAACAATCCAGTGCTTTATTGACCTTGCATAAGGAGAGTCAAACTTGAAAATATTGTGGTAACCAGCATTTTCCCTTTTTCTCAAGATTTTGTCTATGCTTCCCAGGACAAATTCCAGCATTTGTGCAAGATCTATCATCTGCCAGCCTTCTCATTTGGGACGAGTCGAACATTTGTTGTCTGGTAGAAATATAGCTCATACATGTAAAGAATTCAGAAAAATGACACAATCAACGTTTTTGCAGATCCCTGTATCTTTTAATTTGAAATCCCCAAATTTTCTGATGGTCCCCAATAATGGCAACATTTAAATTTTTTGCTCTCTTTTATTCACTTGAAGGGGTTAGATGAAAGTCCATGGAAAACCCTGCACAATCTATCCAACAAAAGTCTAAATTACAAAACTATCAGACCAGGGATCGTATATACACATATATATATAAGATCCCTGATCAGACGAGTTACTTACATGGATCTGGTAGGGGAATTTTATCACTGTCTGATCCTCGTTGATCGTCAGGGTCCTGGACGGCAGCTTGATTCTTTGTGCATACCAATACAGAAGACAAAACGAGTAAAAAATACGATGTGCGGTATGTACACTTCATAGCGAACAAGTAGCATCACTTCATTTTAAATGCTGAGATTCACAAAGACTCACTCTACCCTGCCAACAATTAATCCACGTAAAACTATTCAATTCGCAGTGAGAGAGATGGTAATTCTAAACACATAAAAAAGCAAAAGAAGAAAAAAAAGAATTAAAACATTTATCCGTAGAGACGATTTCTCATTTGTGACACCGACTTCCTGACAAATCGAAATTTCGGATTTACTTGGATTTTACCCTAGATCACTGACAGACACTGATCATAGAAAAGTTTACGTGTTCACCTTTTTAATGCATGCTCAACCATGTATTTTTTAAATTGAAAAGGTTTGGAACATTGGAAATACGCGTATTCATAATCCGGAGAGGAGAATTAGCGACATGAGCTGGATTTCGTCATGCAAACACTTTAGTTAACTTAACAATCGTTTTCGATTCTTCCAATTTGATTGGTCGATATCTTGTCTTTGACACGTGTGTTTGTTGTGATGTCGTTCCCGAAAACTAGGCCAGGTATAAATCAGATGTTAAGAATTAAATACTTTGAAATTTAGCTTATTAGAATACGTTGTCAGATCATTTTTAAATGTTATCGTCATGAAATATTATTTAAGTTTGACTGAGATGCTCACTTAACAATGGCTGACCAGTGGGCAATGACAGTTGGCGGGGAATGATCTTGAAGTGATGTTCTTAACTCTTTCACTACTGAATGGATAAATAGCATTTTATCAAAGGCAAAAAATACATTTCAACTGCAATACAATGGACAGTTCAGTCATAATCTAGAATAAAGCAGTGGACAGTGTAGATCAGAATGCACGTCCTGTTCAGTCTGATCTTGATCAACACGGTCCACATACACTTCTGGTGTCGTCTATGGTGTGGAGAGAGGTAATTAAACTGCATTCCCAGTATGCACCTTTGTTATGTCATACAGTTTAACCCATCTCTATAATACATGTATGAATGAGAGTTTTTACACCCGTTTTTTTTTTTTAATTAAATTTGTACAGTTTAAATCCTAAAATAAGTCTGTTCAATGATAGATTTAATGCTTTACAAGACAAACTTTCGATTTTGCGACTAGGGTTGAAGACGGTTGTTTACCAGCACTTTCTCCTTTAAATCTACCCACAATGATTTTTCACGTTTCACAGAAAAAAAATCATCAATTCTCCAGGTCAGGAATCAAAGAAACTTCCTCAAGTTTTACAGGTTAATATCTTCCCATATTGATGGTAAGGCTGGGCAAATGTGGACTTAACTTCCTCCAGAGGGCTCTTCGGCTTGCAGCAGATGACTTTTGATGAAAAGAGTATGAACAATCCATCACCAAATGCTAAAATATAAGGCATGTCCAAACAGGAAGTATTTGCAGAGAATAAAGTAGTACTTAACTATGGTTGGGGCCAAAGTTTCCTTTGATTCCTGACCTTGAGAGGCTTTTTCTGACAGGCTCTTTGAAAGGCAACTCATATCTTTTATGCCATATTTAACTTGTTGTCTGCCAATGGTGTCAATTTCCACATGTCCGAAACTTTATCGTCTGGTAAAAAGGTAAAAAAGCAACGTTTGCAATCGACAAATGAAATAAAGGCAGTTATCCTTGAAAATTTGAAAAACATTACGGAAAAAGAAAATGCTGGTTACCAGCATTTTCTCCTTTTCCCAGGATATTTTAAAAAACCTTATTCTTCAGGGTTGTTGAAAGTCTCAGTTATAATGGGGTTAAATGGCAGAAATTGCATTGGAAAAGGTAGAAAACATTGTGGGAAAAGGAGAAAATCATGATTACCAGCATTTCTCCTTTTTCCACAATGTTTTCAAAAGCCTTCTTCCTGAAGGTCACGAAAACTCTGGATCATGTGGCAGAGGGTTAAGAAGCTTTATCCTCTATAACCATAAACATGTATACAATTTAAATATATATTTTAGGTTATAGGGGACAAAGTTTTTTAAAAATCAAAACAAGTGCTTGTGAGTAACACTCTAAAAACTATACATAACTCTTTACTAAATGGCAAAATTTTAGCATCATCTAAATTCACATCATTTGCAGACAACAGTGTTGCTCAAAAGATGAAATTATCTTTCATAGGGTAGAAAACATTGTGGGAAAAGGAGAAAATGCTGGTTACCAGCATTTTCTCCTTTTTCCACAATGTTTTCAAAAAGCCTCTTTCCCAAGGTTGTTAAAAGTCGGGATCGTGTGGTAAAAGGGTTAATCAGATTGTGATTGCTTGTTTCAGGAAACCCTGAAAGGGGATGGAACGATCCTCCTATGTTCAATTTTACACCAGGGGTGCAGTCCACAGCTCCAAAAAGGACATTAAACAAAAGAGTGGCGTTTCCTGCATCTTCACCTCCCCAACCTGGCCATGCAGGTTAGATATATGACTCTTTGCTTTAAGGATAGGGCACCCTAATCATCAATGGGATTCATGTAACATTGCCTTTCATCGCCAAAATCGTACGGAATCGGCCAAGACTCGGATAATCCGTAATCGATGCGGAGAAGCAGTGTCCATCGGCCGATCGATTACAGATTACCCGAGTCTTAGCCGAATCTGTATGTTTTTTCGGCGATGAAAGGCGATGTTACACGAATCCCTTTAGGGTGCCCTATCCTTAAATCATTACTATACAATTCCATGTTTTCATGACGCTGAGGAACCATGCTGTAGAAAACACTGTGTTTACTAGAATTTTCTCCATTTTCCTGAATTTTTTCAAAAGCATTCTTCTTCAGGGTCTTTAACACTTACTGAATGTGGAAATTCAGACTCCTCCACATTTGACACATCGGCGGACGAAAAATATCGGAAAATTGGTACAAATGAGCTCGACTTCTTTAATGGGTAGAAAACATGGTGGGAAAAGAAAACGCTGGTTACCAGCACTTCCTCCTTTTCCTACATTGTTTTTAAGAGTCTTTCCTGTCATGGTCTCTAAAACAACGGATTGTGTGGTAAAGGTTAAATCTTTACCAAACAATAAAAGTCATGACTTGTCCACATGGAAAGCATTTGCAGCCAACAAATTAAAAGTGACTGATAAATTGAAATTTGTTGTTGGAAGAAAACATTGTGGGAAAAGGAGCAAATTCTAATTACCAGCATTTTCTCCTTTTCCAACAATGTTTTCAAAGGGCATTTTTCTTAGGGTAATTAAAACTTGAGATTGTCCGGTAAAAACTTAAGAAAGGGTTAACCCTTTACCACACATTCACAAGTTTTAACAACCCTGAAAATGAAAGCTTTTGAAAACATTGTAGGAAAAGGAGAAAATGCTGGTAACCAGCATTTTCTCCTTTTCCCACAATGTTTTCTGTCCCTTCATAGACAAATCGTATCATTTGAGCCACCCTAAAGCTGTCGTCTTCAAATGCTTTCAATTTGGACACGGCGAGAATTTTGTCGTTTGGTAGAGTTAAACTCGTTTTGTAGCAACTTGAATGAAAATTTAGTTGTGGATAGAGGCCAACAAGAAAAGCTGCAAAGTGCAGGAATTTATAGGTATTCTCTTGCTATCTTACTTGTGAGTTACCATCTCTCTGACATATAGTGCTCTTTTGTAAAGTAAAGATCAAAAGCAGGCTGCGTGTGTGCAGCCTGATCACTGATCTAAACTCAATACAGGTGCATTTCAAAATACATGTATATGACAATCAGTGTCATATACATGTATCTTGAAAAATCACTCAAAATAATCTTTCCCGAGCCCTGGTAGCTCAGTCGGTAGCATTCAGGAGTTGAGAACGGGGTTTTAGGTTCAATCCCTGGCTCGGCCAATTTCTATCCGAGGATTGATGATAGCCATTGCAACAAGATTCATTCCTCTCCCACCGCTCACCATTGTCCTGCTGATGGTTATGTGGAAAAGCAGCCAGTGGCTCAGAAAGAAAATTGTGCGGAGCACTGGTAAAAGAGACTCCAGGAAAGCATAGATAGGTGAAATGGCTGCCGCTATATAACTGAAATAATGTTGAAAATGGGTTTAACTGCATACAATCAATCAATCAAAGCAATCTTTATCCAAAATATCCAGAGTTATGACAACCCTGAGGACAAAGGGTTTTGAAAATGTTTGGAAAATATTTTGGGAAAAAGGAGAAAATGCAGGTAACTATTCATTTTCTCCTTTTCCCTCAATAGTTTTTACTCTATTGAAGACAAATCTTTTGAGCCAGATTTTATTTGTTTCCAGCAAATGCTTTCGATTTAAACAAGACTAAGATTTTTGTCTTTTGGTAAAGATTTTAATTAGTTTAAACATATTTATTTTACATCGATTGAGAAACTAGTTCTTACAACTTACACTAATCTCTCTCGATTCTGCTTCCTGGGAACTACATCAGTACTCGTGCTGAATGTGTGGGCCAATGAACAATCCCAAAGTTGACACCCCCCCCCATGGGACTCAGGACCTTATGGTTATGAGGGCGATGCTCTACCTTACAAACATGGCACCACGTTTAAAATTTTAATTGTTTTATGTGGACACATGATCACATCTGTTTAACCCTATACCAGACGACAAAATTTTAGCCTTGTCTAAATTGAAAGCATTTGCAGACAACAATTTCAAGGTGGCTCAAATGGTGCAACTTTTTTTTTGACAGGGTAGAAAACATGGTGGGAATAGGACAAAATGCTGGTTACTAGCATTTTCTCCTTTTCCCACCATTTTTTATGGGAGGCTTCTTTCCAAGGGTCGTTAAAAGTCAGCATTGTGCGGTAAAGGGTTACAGCATTTTTAGATTATATGCGGCATGATTGAAAGGATGGAGTTTGTCTTTGAAAGGGTAAAAAACATTATGGGAAAAGGAGAAAAAGATTTTCAGTATTTTCTTTTGTTCCCATGGTGTTTCCGAAAGACTTCTTGCTTGGAATTATAAAATCACTGGATTGTTTAATAAATGACCAGTAAACATGTAGGTTTTAATTGATAAGAACTGTGAATGTCGTCTTATACAGATTTTATATTACATTGCAGTTTTAAACCCCAGTGCAGGCCCTCCAGTGCTAAATCCCGTCCTCTCTGGTAGTGTTCTGAGCCAACCAGAAGTCAAAGCTCCCCCAATACCTATAGGTCTCAGAGACACACCCCTTGGAAATCAAGCTCCGCCCATCAGCCCCGTCCAGATACTTCCTCCAAGCTCAGATGCATCAGCTCCTCAGGCTGTGCCTCTCCTTGTTCCTGGGCTGGTACCTGCTGCACCACCAGTGTCAGCGGAGCCAACACCTCAAGATGGGATACAGGATGAAAGGCTGGCTGATCTGTTGTGCAGATTGAGTTTGTTAGGAGAAGAGGCACTGCTAGAGTACAATTTAAATGTGTTCAGTACAGAACTCAACAAGTACAAATCTGTTTTAACCGTGAGTATTCACAAATACTAAGTGGATTTTTAATGCAGTTTTCATCAGAATTTCATTTAACCCTGTAACCAGCATTTTATTCTTCTTCCACAATGTTATATAGCCTTTGAAAGTAAAACCCCATATTTAAGCAACACTTTTGCTAGACAAGTGATTAAGTGATTGCTTTCCAACAGAAAAAGTTCTGTTCTTAAAAAAAAAATCAAGGGTGAGAGAGGAATCAACTCTATACCAAACGACAAAATGTTTGACTAATCCAAATTGAAAGCAGTTGCAGACGAAAATTTTAATGTGGCTTGAATACAGAAAAATGTCGTAGAAAGGGTAGAAAACATTGTGGGAAAAGGAGAAAATGCTGGTTACCAGCATTTTCTCCTTTTTCCACAATGTTTTCTAGAGGCTTTCTTCTTCAAGGTCGTTAAAACTCGGGACTGTGTGGTAAAGAGATAATCAAGTCATAATGACCATCATCAATCTTTGAAAAAAGTTTGGCCAAGTTTGGATTCAGACCCACAACCTCTGTAAACCCCTGTTTAAAAACAGGTCAAAACATTGTGGCAGAAGAAATTGTTAATAGCAGGAATTTCTTTTGCCACAATGCTGTGAGAGGAAAAAGTTGTCTGTGGTTGGTAGCATGCAAAGGAAAGATAACATTTACCCTCAAACAACCTTTCATAACCTGAGTTGCTTTTCCAGCCTGTGTAGATCAAGATCAGACTGCTTGAAATATACTGTCTGATTTACTTAGACATATTACAAAAGCAACCATAATTTTGCTCTTATTTCTTAAATGCAAAGATCCATTCTGTTTATTTTACACTCCAAGTAATTATTCAAACTTATGATCTATTATCTTTATCAAACAGCTAAAAATCTGTGATGACATCAAAAGAAAAATTGATGTGATAGAAGACCGATGGAAAAATGGTGGTATAAGTGAGGTGGTCAAAATTCGACTGTCCCAGCTAGCCGAAGGTATGTCTGTCTGTGTCTCTGTCTGTCTACACCCATCTGTCTGTCATTCTGTGTCAGTCTGTGTCTTTTTCTTTGTGTTACTGTTAAATGACGTAAGAGAAAAACAGTTAAATCAGATTTGAATCAGAATATTTTCCATGAAAAACAAGTGATGTTCAAAAATGGCTGTGTTCAAAAATGGCCTGTTGCCGCCAGCAGGCGGTTATGTTTGTTTTTCCACCTATACATGTATGTCTGTCTGTTTTACACAATGACCATAAACAATGAGTGTGAATCAGTGTTTCAAAGCAGATTTGAATAATAACTTAAAATTCAAGTTAGCAAAAACTAAATATTTCACATCCTTACCTTTTTTCTAAATCATTCTGTGTCACCTTACCGTTTACTGATTGTTTTAAGAACACTAAAAAAAAGTACAAAATTTGACAGTAACAAGCAAGCTCTCTTCTTGCCACTTTCTCTAGCTACTTGTGCTCACCTTTTAAGAGCCCTGCTCTGGCAAAAAGGGGCTTAATGCATCTCTGTGATGCATTATACCAAGCAAGTCATTACATGATTACGGATCCATAAAATCTATTTTATCTGATAATCGTAATAATCATGAGGTACTTTGGTCTTTTAGCTTGCAGAAAATTGACAAGTGGCAAAAAGTTTCGGCTCAGGTCAGCCTGCGGGGACTGCTCAGGCTGACTTGGGTCGATACTTTTTGCAGATACATCATTTATATAAACTTTAGTTCATGTCAGTTTACTGTATTTAACAAGGGTGATTTGTGAAGTCATTTGCTCAAAAAGAGGTGTTCAGCTATCCTGCTACCTCAGTGTTTAACTCTTTACTACACAGTTCCGACTTTTAACGCCCCTGAGGAAGAAGCCTTTTGAAATCATTGTGAGAAAAGGAGAAAATGCTGTTAACCAGCATTTTCTCCTTTTCCCACGATGTTTTTTCTCTATCAAAAAAAAAAATTGTGTCATTTTCGCCATTTTTAATTAGTCGTCTGCAATTGCTTTCAATTTGGACAGGTCCAAAATTTTGTCATTTGGTAACGAGTTAAATGACCTAGAGGGGAAGAAGCTTTTGAAAAAAATGTGGGAAAAGGAATAAAATGCTGGTAACCAGTATTTTCTCCTTTTCCCTGAATGTTTTCTATCCTTTATAAAAAATATTGTCATTCATGTCACAATCAGTTTGTTTACCTCAAATACTTTTACTCTTTACCAAATGACAGAATTTCAGAATTGTTCAAATTGAAAGCATTTGCAGAGGACAATTTAAATTTTGCTGAAAAGATGAAATTTTTCTTTGATAGGAAAGAAAACATTGTGGGAAAAGGAGAAAATGCTGGTTACCAGCATTTTCTCCTTTTCCCACAATGTTTTCAAAGGACTTCTTCCTCAGAGTCGTTAAAACTTGGGATTTTGTGGGAAAGGGTTAATTGTGAAAAAAGTTTAACCCTTTACCAAATAATCCCTGGTTTTAACGACTCTGAAGAATGAGCCTTTTGAAAACCTTGTGGAAAAAGGAGAAAATGCTGGTAACCAGCATTTTCTCCTTTTCCCACAAAGTTTTCTACACTTTCACTGACAATTAGCATCATTTCAGCTACATTTAATATGTCGTCTGCAAATGCTTTCAATTTGGTTAAGTCCAAAAATTTTGTTGTTTGGTAAGGAATGAAGGGTTAAAGCATAATTTTCTGTATTTCAGCTCTTTCAAAAGAGGAGACGGATAAGGCTAATCAACTACATCTAGCTTTGATGGTGGATCATATTTCAGAGGTAAAAATTGAGTTCATTGTTCATTAATCCTGTACCAAACAGTCCCTTGTTTAACATTCCTGCACAATCTGGATTTTTAAGGATCCTGAGAAAGAAAGCTTTCGAAAACATGGTGGGAAAAGGAGAAAATGCTGGTAGCCAGCATTTTCTCCTTTTCCCACAATGTTTTCTACCCTTCCCAAATCGAATTTCAATTTTGGATTCACATTTATTTTGTCGTCTGCAAATGCTTTCAATTTGGACTAGTCCAAAATTTTTGTCGTTCGGAAAAGAGTTTACAGTGCTACACAATCCTGAGTTTTAATGATGCTGAAAGAGAAGACTTTTGATGACATAATTTTTGGGAAAAGAAGAAAATGCTGGTAACCACTATTTTCTCCTTTTCCGACAATTTTTTCTACTCTTTCAAATTCTATAATTCCAACCACATTCAGTCTAATTTAATTTAATCATCTGCAAGTGCTTTCAATTTAGTAAAGTCTAAAATTTTGTCGTGTAGTAGAGAGGTAAAGACACCGAGGAAGAAATCTTTTGAAATCATTTTGGGAAAAGGAGACCATGCAGGTAACTACATTGTTTGCTACCCTTTCAAGAGGTCAGATCTCATCATTTTTGCCAAATGTAATCTCATTCATCTGCAAACGGGCTAGTCTTAAATTTGGTTGCACTGCTAATCCTTTTCCACATAATGCCGACGTTTAACTACCCTGGGTAAGAAGCCTTCTGAAAACATAGTGGGAAAAGGAGAAAATGCTGGTAACCAGCATTTTCTCCTTTTCCCACAATGCTTTCTAACCTATCAAAGAAAAATTGCATAATTTAAGCCACATTGAAATTGTCGTCTGCAAATGCTTTCAATTTGGACAAGGCTAAAATTTTGTTGTCTGGTAAAGGGTGAACAGTTCACAGTTGACACACCACAAGTCCATCATTTGATTTCCAAGATATTTTTTTGTAAGAAATTATACATTAACTCTTTACCAAACGACAAAGTTCTAGACTTGTCCAAATTGAAAGCATTTGCAGACGACAAAATAACTGTGACTCAAAAATTCAAACTTGACTTTAGAAGAGTAGAAAAGATTGTGGGAAAAGGAGAAAATGCTGGTACCCAGCATTTTCTCCTTTTCCCACAATGTTTTCAGAAGGCTTCTTCCTCTGGGTCGTCAAAACCAGGGATCGTTTGGTAAAGGGTTAATTCAATTTTTAGTTTGGCCATTTTTGAAGAAAACATCAAAGAAAAGTTGTAGCTCTGGCTGCGTCTGCATTGTCATGCAAAAACTTTGACATTTTATAGTATCTCTGTCATTAAAGAAGATATTTACTTCAAACTTAGACTAGTTGTTAAGTATCAAAAGGGGAACCCATACAGCAGGTGCAGGTAACCGAAAATATTTGACACAGTTATGCCCCTTTTTTGATTTCACAAAAAGTAACTACAGCCAAGTGTTGGCACCTGCATGCAATACTCTTGTTCCTTTTGCTGTCATATTTTTACATGTACTTAATAACAGTCAGTAATGCATGTTGACTGTTGATATTTAACTCTTTACTACACAAGAAAGATGTAGACTTGTTCAAATTGCAGGCATTTGCAGATGGCAATTCAAATGTGACTGAAATGGTAAAATCTGTCTTTGATAGGGTGGAAAACATTGTGGGTAAAAGAGAAAATGCTGGTTACCAGCATTTTCTCCATTTCCCACAATGTTTTCAAAAGGCTTCTCCTTCAGGGTCCTTAAAAGTTGGGATTGTTTGGTAAAGGGTTAACATCACGGATGTTTTCACAGTTGTTCACAGTAAATTGGTTTTTTACCCTTCATCAAACAACCCCAAGTTACAACAATCCGGAGAAAGAAGGCTTTTTGACACTCGGGATTGTGTGGTAGAGGGGCCAACAAGAAAAACACGCACTTTATTCATTTGCCACCACATTTTCACTTTTAAATTCTGTTGAAAGTAAGTTTTAACATTTTACCAAACAGTCCTGTATTTTAATGACTCTGAAGACGATTTCTATGGAAAACTTAGTGGAAAAGAAGAAAATTCTGGTAAGCAGCATTTTTTCTCCCTTTTTCCTCAATGCTTTCTGGAGTGTTCTTTCCCAAGAATGTAAAATTTGGGATTGTGGTAAAGGCTTAATATTAAAATGGTGCTAAAGACTTCAACAAAATGTATAAACACCAAACAGAATAATGTGTTCCTTTTACCGTTTTCAGGTAAATCAGTGGATGATGGGAGTTAAACGTCTAATCCAGCAGCAGCAACTAGCATTTAAGGAAAAAGAACTCTTAAGTGAAAAATTCGACAAACCTGATGATGATGTTGATGATAATGACAGCAGTAAGAGTCAAGAGGTAAATACTGATGCTATTTCATCCGATGGCAATGAACTAGCCCAAGCTGGTAACAAAGACGGTGTAGGGAAACATGATTGTGAAGATGAAGATGTTACAGTAGCACCAGAGATGGTTGTTTCAGGAACTGAGTCAATTAGGAAAGAAACTGATTCTGCAATGAGTGGGAAGGAGTCCGATAAAACAGAAACTGAGTTGGTTACGGCTGGAACTGGGTCAGTTAGTGCAGAATTTGATAAATTAGGCAGCAAAGAAAGTGACGATACTGAACAAAAGTCAAGTGAAGTAGACAGTAAACAAGAGCTCAGGTTAGATGGTGTAGACACCAATGTGAAACAACAGGTTGTTGAAGAGGAAACTGACAAAAATATAAGTTCTGATAATGTTCAACCATAAGTCTTAAAGCTTTACCAAACGACATAATTTCAGACTGGCCTAAATTAAAAGCATTTACAGACAGAAAATTGAAGGTGGCTCAAATGACAAAATTTGACCTTGACAGGTTAGAAAATATTGTGGGAAAAGGAGAAAATGCTGGTTACCAGCATTTTCTCCTTTTCTCACAATGTTTTCAAAAGCTGTCTTTGTCAGGGTCGTTAAAAGTCGGCATTGTGTGGTAAAGGATTAACCAAACAATCAAATGTGTTTATGACATTACCAACCCCCACCTTCAGGAAGAAGGCTTGTCAAACCGCCAAATTAAATGAAGTAGACATAGTCGGTAGAAAAATGAAATGGATATGAACTTTGCTGTGTGAAAAGGAGATTTGATGCGTTTAGGAAAGTCTGGACCCAGGTCAGCCTGCGCAGGCTTACCTGGGTCAAAGCTTTTTTGCTATTGGTCAATTTTCAGACTGTAAAAGGACCATTCTACCTCACGATTCAGTCAATTGTCAGACAAAATGGATCCTATGGATCCATAATTAAGTGATAACGTGCTTGGTATGATGCATTATGGAAATGCATTAAACCCCCTTTTGCCAGAGCTTTGCTCATACACGAGCCATGCTCTGGGAAAAAGGGGGGCTTAATGCATCGCCGCTACACATTGTAACAGTCATGCAGTCATATGATTATGGATCCATAATAGCCACCTTATTTAACAGCAGACTGAATTATGAGGTAGCCTGGTCCTTGGACATACAAAAAACTGACCAATAGCGAAAAATTTTGGCCTAGGTCAGCCTATGTGGACTGACCTTAGTCGATACTTTTCACAGATGCATTTAGCCCCCTTTTCACAGAGAATGGCTCATATATATATATGAAAATTTATATGAACATTATCTGTGGAAAAAGTGCAATACAGAGACTGTCTTGCAACATACTTGAAAACGTAGATCCAAGATCAGACTACATTCTGTTCAGTCTGATCTTGGTCTGAATGGTGATAAATGGAATGATATGCCGTAGTATTCTTATTGTTTGCTTATTTGCTGTAAGGTTTAATTTTTTTTGGTCTTTTTTTTTCTGTGATAGTTCAGTTCTACAACTTTAACCTATCCTAGATGATTTAGAACCCCACCCACAATTGATTGATTGCATGGTGTTTACCACCAATTTCAACACTACTTCAGTTACATTGCAGTGGACAGTGCACCTATTTATGCTTTCCTGGAGTTTCTGTAACTAGCACTCTGCACAATATTCTCTCCAAGCCACTGGCTGCTTTCTCACATAACCATCGTCTAAACAATGATCAATGGGAGGAGTGAATCCTGTCACATTGACTATCATAATGCTTGGAAAGAAACTGGCCGAGCCAGGGATCAAACCAGCAACTTCCTGTTCTCAAGTCCTGTGCACTACCAACTGAGTTACCGCTGGCGCCCCCCCAAAAGCATTTGCAAAAAACAAATGTGACTCATATGGACTTGTTTTGATAGGGTAGAAAAAATTGTGGGAAAAGGAAAAAATGCTGTTACCAGCATTTTCTCCTTTTTTCAGAAAGTTTTCTAAGGAATTATTTCTGCCGGGTCCTTAAAACAGGGTTTCGTTGGATAAAAGGTTGAAGCTTAAGAAATGTAGAGAAGAAATACTCACAGCTTGGGGCTTGTTGATTTAGTTATGCATATTTACATTCAAACTTTGTATGTACTGTATAATAGATCTAGTATACTAGTATTACATCAGCCACTAAAAGAAATCCAATTCAAAGCTCTCTGAACATTTTGTGGCTGGCATAGTTACCTGTCGTAATTGATTGAATGGTGTTTTATGCTGCTCTCAACACTATTTGTTTTATCACAGTAACATCTCCAGGGATAAAGACTAGCACTCGCCCAGTCGCCCATGGCGACTGAAAATCGGTCTGGACGACTGAAAAATCCCGTGCGATCGCCCAGCCGAGCGACTGATCGTCCCAGGAAAAATTTCGGTAAACGTCTGTATTTTGCCCATTTTGGTATACTGTAGTACCGATTTTCATTTTTATTATACACCTATCTATGATCCGAGTAAAATACGGGCGTTATCTAACTCGCTAATACAACTCGACAGAAAATTTTTCCGTATCAGCCTAGTACCGTGTGTAGAGCATAGTCGTGTAGATGCACTATGTCTGTGTATTGACGTTCGGGTCTTTTTGCCCAATTCCTATCACGTTCGGCCCGCATGACAATGCACAAAAAACCCATTTCTAGAGTATCTATAGCTATTTCATCAATTATTTGTCATCTATTTTTTTTTCTTTCAAAAATTGTTTCTAAGCAGATTCTGATTTTATCCGAAATCAATGCCTATTAGATCCACATTTATGTGTTGTTTCGAAAAGGCATTTCCATATGCTACTGTACGATACACTCGTGAACTTTGGAACCGCGATTCATTTGACTTGCCTCTTGCTTTATAACGAAAAGAAATGTACTGTTCTTGACAGTGACAGTGAATAACAATAATCGGTCTCATCCGATATGCACCTTTTTACAAACGCAACTCGACATGATCCGACCACGCAGAAATGCAGACTGTTGTAATATTCCATATGTCTTGAATACTCTCCCCCTTCCAAAATGGCGGCGCCCATGACTTTGTAGTTTTCTCGATCAAAAATCATGTGGCGATTCATACCAGGTGTGTCGAAACCCGAGAAAAAAAAAGCAAACGGTTGAAGAGAAACGGGCATATTATCGGGAATATGACGAAAACAAGCACCGTCGCCGTTTTGACCCAATTTGGCAAAAAGGTAGGCCTTGGCTGGTTGATACTGAGAATGGGTTGGTCTGTTCAGTTTGTACTGAATTTGGAACTGATCGAAGCTGTGTGTACATAAAAGGCTGTCAGGCATACAAGATTGACAGTATTAAAAAACATGAAGCCACTAAGCAACATGAAAAAAATGAATGGATGAGGGTAAAGTATTTGCAAAGTTGCTCAGTGAGGAATTTAGGACAGTGTAGTGCCCAGAGTGTTACGGGCATTGTTAGCTTTAATTAAAATTTTATTGGAGTTTTTATCGTTTTCTGAAATTTTAATCCTGGGCCCCTAGGTTTTGGACTGGGCCCCTAAATTTTCAATTTTAGGGGCCCAGTTGGCTACTGAAAAAAAAAAAGTTAGTCTTTATCCCTGATCTCAGATATTTATGTATGTCCTGGGTTTTACCAGTACTAGCCTAGGGCGCTGAAGTGTCTTGCCCAAGGATACTCTGAACAAAAACCCAGTGCTTCCAGTGAGGCTTGAATCTGGGACCTTAAGGTTATGACTCCTACACTTTACCTCTGAGCCACGTAGGACCCCCTTACATGCCTTAACCGCTTATCATGTAATCCCAAGTTTCAATGACCCTAAAGAAAAGGACTTTTGAAAATGTGGGAAAAGGGGAAAATGCTGATAACCAGCATTTTCTCCTTTTCTAACAATGTTTTCTACCCTATCCAAGACAAATTTTATCAAATGTGCAGCATTCAATTGGACATCTGTAATTGCTTTCAATTTGGACCAGTCTAAAGTTTCATCATCCGGTAATGGAAAACAGTTAACTCTTTACCAAAAGACAAAATTTTAGACTTGTCCAAATTGAAAGATTTTGCAGACGACAAATGTGACTCAAATGATGGAATTTGTCTGTGGGAAAAGGAGAAAATGCTGGTTTCCAGTTGAAAGCATTAGCAGAAAACAACTTATATGTAGCTCTATAGATTATTTCTGTCTTAAATAGAGGAGAAAACATTTTGGGAAAAGGAGAAAATGCTGGTTACCAGCATTTTCTCCTTTTCCTACATTGTTTTCAAAAGCCTTCTTCAGGGTCATGAGAGTTAACTCTTTACCAAAAGATAAAATTTCAGACTCAAACAAATTGAAAAACTTAGCAGAAAACAACTTCTATGTAGCTCTAAAGATTACTTCTGTCTTTGATAGAGAAAACATTGTGGGAAAAGGAGAAAATACTGGTTACCAGCATTTTCTCATTTTCCTACAGTGTTTTCAAAAGCTTCTTCTTCAGGGTCATGAGAGTTAACTCTTTACCAAAAGATAAAATTTCAGACTCAAACAAATTGAAAACATCAGCAGAAATCAACTTATATGTAGCTCTAAACATTACTTCTGTCTTTAATAGAGGAGAAAACATTGTGGGAAAAGGAGAAAATGCTGGTTACCAGCATTTTCTCCTTTTCCTACATTGTTTTCAAAAGCCTTCTTCTTCAGGGTCATTCAAACTTGGGATTGTGTGGTAAAGAGTTAAATGAATGCAAATAAGGGGTTAGGCAAAGTGTTGGGGTACTTGTTAAGATATATCACCTCTAACAATGCTATTGAAATGTTAGATGCCCCAGTATGTTTGTCTGCATTGGGTGCTTGGGCTAACTACATACATACACTGATTGATTGTATGGTGTTTGAAACCGTTTTCAACACTGTGTCAGTTATGTTGCAGCAGCCAGTGCACCTATCCATGCTTTCCTGGAGTTTCTTTTACCAGTACTCCACACAATATTCTTTCCAAGCTACTGGCTGCTGTCCGACATAACCATTGTCAAAAGAATGGTCAGCAGTTAGAAAAGAATGAATCCTGTCTCAATGACTATTATAAAATCTCAAATTGCCCTTCCTGATCAGAGATGTTAAAACTTGTGAGTCTTTATCAAACGATAAAATTTTAGACTTGATCCAGTTTAAAGCATTTTCAGGTGACAAATTCTCACAATGTTTTCCAAAGCCTTCTTTTTCAGGGTTGTCGAAACTCAAGATTGTGTGGTACAGGGTTAAAGGGAAGGAAAAAGCCTTAATTAAAGATCCTAAAAATGAAGGAAAAGGATTAATTGCCGGTGATGAAAAACTGCTCCTGTTCCCAGAATGTTTTGAAAAGATATCTTGTCAAGGGATGTAGAAAACTCAAGCTCCCCACAATGTTTTGAAATGATGTCTGGCTTAATAAATTTTGGTGCCAAATAAATGAACCCAACCTCTTTTCACAGGTGAAAATATGATCCATTGAAACTACGAGAGTTTTTTTTTATTTCAAACCTTTGATTAAACAATTTGATGGTATCATGGAAAATATCAGCTTTTGCAGACTGCATAAATCAAGAATAGACTGCACTGAACATGCAGCCTAATCTTAAGGATGGGCACCCTAATGGGATTCTTGTAACATCTGAAAAGCTGATATTTTCACTTACAGTGCAGAAAGGGTTTAAAACTTGTATCTAAACTATAATGGGTCAGCAGAATTTTTGTTGCTTTTGTTATGTTTGTCTTTAGTATATGCATGGGATTACTGAATAAATATCGGAAATAATGCTTTTTATTTTTTATTTCAATACAATAATGAAATTGGATATAAATTTCAACAGTGACATACGGTAGTTATGTAAACTACACTCGCTGTACATGATATTATCATATTAACCCTTAAAGTGCTTTTCAGGACTATAGTAGCTTTTGCAGCCAGTGTAGATCAAGATCAGACTGCACAAACCTGAAAACAACTATGAAATTGAAATCATTTGGGTTTTATTTTTAGCTCACCTGAACACAACGTGCTCAAGGGGAGCTTTTAGGATCACCCGGTGTCCGTCGTCAACAATTCTTTAAACATCAACTCCTCCTAAACCGCTGGGCCAATTTGGACCAAACTTGGCTGAAATGTTCCTTGGGAGGTCCTCTTTAAAATGTGTTCACAGAATTTGATTCCATCGAAAACTCTGGTTGCCATGGCAACCAAATGGAATTTTCTAAGAAATTCTTTAAAAATCTTCTCCTCTGAAACCGCTGGTCAGATTTTGAAAAAATTTCAGAGATGTTCCTTGGGTGACCCTTTTCAAAAATTGTTTGCGAAATTCTGATCCGTCAAGAAACATGGCTCTGGTGACTGGGGGCTACTTGCACTACACAGAAATGAAGAAATTCTTAAAAATTCCTCTTCTCTGAAATGGCTGGTCAGATTTTGAAACAATTTCACAGAGATGTTCCTTGGGTGATCCTTTTCAAAACTTGTTCGCGAAATTTTGATCTGTCAAGAAATATGGCTCTGGTGACTGGGGGCTACTTGCACTACACAGAAATGAAGAAATTCTTAAAAATTCTTCTTCTCTGAAACGGCTGGTCAGATTTTGAAATAATTTCACAGAGATGTTCCTTGGGTGACCCTTTTCAAAAACTGTCCGCAAAATTTTGATCCGTCAAGAAACATGGCTCTGGTGACTGGGGGCTACTTGCACTATACAGAAATGAAGAAATTCTTGAAAATTATTCTTCTCCGAAATGGCTAGTCAGATTTTGAAATAATATCACAGAAATGTTCCTTTGGTGACCCTTTTCAAAAGTTGTTCGCAAAATGCTGATTCGTCAAGAAGCATGGCTCTGATGGGTGGGGGGGGGCGCCCACTTGCAATATACAGACATGAAGAAATTCTTAAAAATTCTTCTTCTCTGAAACGGCTGGTCAGATTTTGAAATAATTTCACAGAAATGTTTCTTGGGTGACCCTTTTTGCAAATTGTTCGAGAAATTTTGATCCATCAAGAAACATGGCTCTGATGGCTGTGGGCTATTTACACTATACGGACATGAAGAAATTCTTAAAAATTCTTCTCTGAAACCATTGGTCAGATTTTGAAATAATTTCACAGCAATGTTCCTTGGGTGACTCTTTTCAAAAATTGTTCACAAAATTGTGATCTGTCAAGAAACATGGCTCTGATGGTGGGGGCAATTTGCACTATAGGGACATAAAGAGGAATTTCTTAATTCTTCTTCTCTGGAATGGCTGGTCAGATTTTGAAATAATTTCACAGAAATGTTCCTAGGGTGACCCTTTTCAAAAATTGTTAGGGAAATTTTTATCCATCGAAAAACAACAGCCAATTGTTGGCACCTGCATGTGGTGCTCTTGTTCGACTTATGTTTTTAGTCACTATCGAGCATGTGCTCTTCTTCAAGAAATTGTCCTTGGGTGATCTATCCAAAAATTTATTTGCAGAATTCTGATTCATCAAATTCATTGCTGTGGTGATGATTGTAGGGGTGGTGACAGATTTTGAAATGACTTTTACAGGTGACCTTTTCAAAATTGCTTGGCAAAGTAATGATTTTGTTTCCAAAGTTTCAATACCTCAAAAAAAATTGGCTATGGTCCTCTCAAAAATTCAGGTGAGCGATCCAGGGTCATCTTGGCCCTCTTGTTTGACTAAAAATGTCCATTGGGTTTATTTGGTGCCCTAATCGTTAAATTCTTCAACAAACAAATTAGTGTTTTGAAGAACCTGGAGAGAAAGGCTCTTGAAAAAATTTTGGGAAAAGGAGCTTTTCCCACTCTGTGTTCTGTGGCATGTTTGCCTGACATGCTTTGTCAACAACATGAGTGAAGTTACTCTAAATTTTGAACAGTTTCATATCACGCATGTTGATATGTGGCAGTACACAGTTGCTGAAAATCTTCAAAAGCCAGACCAGCCACAGGTAAATAAAATGCTTACATGAACCAAAAAGTTGCCAGAGTGAAAACAAACAAAATTAAGGTTGTGTGAGAGACAGTCTCTCTGGCCGAGTTTTCTGCACTGAGCCTGGCTGTCTTTGCAATGTACATCTGACATGTTTTTGTTAGCACTGTATAAGTGAGGCCACTCCACACTGTGGACAGCTCTATATTACATTTATTGATATGCGGTAGTACACAGTTACTGAAATCTTTCCACCCTCTGGAAAAGAAATGAACATAATTTATCATATTATCATACAAATATGACTATGCTCATGATGTGGAAAACTTTTGAAAACATTGTGCGAATAGGATCATTTGTTGGACAGGATGTCAACACAATGGCATTCAAACTTGCCAACACCTTTTCTGAACCTTAGGACAGAAAAAATCAGATATTCAACCAATGGAAAGGATATAGGGCACCACTACACTATGTGCCATGCAATCACATGACAGAATTTTGCAGACTGAAGTGCTACTAGTTTGAAATAAAACGAGAAATATCTTGAAAAAAGATGGCATAAGAGATACTGGAATATGAATATTGAAACTCTTTCATGGCTCAATATAAAGTAAAATAATGAAAAATAACCTCACAAGCAATTGCCTCTTTTTCCTCACCCTTTTCATGTTGTTGAAAAGTAGTACATGTATTGACTTATTTGGTAATATGTATAAAAATATGAAAATATTAAGTTTCCAAATGGAACAAAAAAAAAAAAGGATCATTCTCTATTACATTAATTTGCTATGGTAAGAATCAAGGCCCCAGTAGTATCGATTACCAGTGTAAATAGTGGTTTCATAAATGTGTGTGCAAATATGGCAGCTGAGCCCACCAAATAAACATGTGCACATTTTTTACCAATCACAAATTACCATCTATTCATTCTTTATCAGTACCAAGAAGTAGGTCAGAAGCCAGCACATTCAGCCATGTCGAAAAATATTGAAAGTGAGAGCAAGGGAACTAACTCTGTTCTGACTCAGCAAAGTACAAGTGGTATTGCATGCTATGAGCTGAAAAAACACCAGTTTTTCTCTTCATCAGCGCAAAATATCAGATACCGGACAGGAATTTCACTCTTTTCCCAACGACAAAATTTTAGACTAGTCTAGCCTGAAAGGATTTGCAGACGACAAAATAAATGTAACAGAAAAATTGAAATTTGTTTTAGAAAATGTTGAAAACACTGTGGGAAAAGAGAAAATGCTGGTTACCAATATTTTCTTCTTTTCCCACAATGTTTTCAAATGGTTTCTCTCTCAGGGTTAATAAAAGTCAGGATTGTGTGGTTAAGGGTGAAAAAAAAGAAAAACACTAGTATACAGTATCACAGACTTGCCTGCAGCCCATATTTGTCAGTTTATCTATGTCCTTGTTCTGAAACAGCTCTGTATCAAACCCAGCTCTCAGGTGTTGCATACAGGTAACATTGGCTCCAGAAGTCTCCATAGAATCAACTATACATCTCATTTTGCTTTTAGATTCTGAAATATTTTAGTTAACTCTTTATTAAGGTCTACGGCCCCTAACTCTCATATTAAAAGACGGAGGCTGCCAAAATTGGCCTAATTGCCTTTATGTAAACGTCTATGTTATTTGATATTTACCAATGACTTAGTGAGTCTACGGCCCCTAACTTTCATATTAAAAGATGGAAGCTGCCGAAATTGGCCAAATAGCCTTTACAAAAATGTCGATGTTTACTGATGAGTTATGGGCTGTAGACCTTAAATCAGGTGCTAAAATGGAATCAGGCACCAATATACTAATATACTGTTGAATCAGTCTGATTCTGACCAAAGAAAACTATCGAATGTAATACTTGTTTGTTGATTTATGCTTCTTAAAGGCCCACTAGCTGCCAAATATAAACAATTTGAGGTCAAATTGCAGACAAATTTAATTCATACCATTTAAGTCTTTACCAAACGACAATATTTTAGACTTATCGAAATTGAAAGCATTTGCAGACAACAAATTAAGGTCTACGGCCCCTAACTCTCATATTAAAAGACGGAAGCTGCCAAGATTGGCCGAACAGCCTTTACGAAAATGTCCATGTTTCATGATATTTACCGATGAGTTAGTGAGTCTATGGCCCGTAACTCTCATATTAAATGACGGAAGCTGCTGTGATTGGGCAAATAGCCTTTATGAAAACGTCGAGGTTACACGATATTTACTGATGAGTTCGGGGTCGTAATCCTTAAATGTGACTGTGAAATAGAAATTTGTTTCGGAAAGGGTGGAAAACATTGAGGGAAAAGGACCAGCATTTTCTACTTATTCCCACAATGTTTTCAAAAGCCTGCTTTCTCAAGGTCGTTAAAACTTGGGGTTGTGTGGTAAAGGGTTAAAAGTATAGATAATATTATGAGTCTGACAATGTGTTACATTGCGGTCGCCGGCAGAACAATGTTTCAAACTTTTGTTCTGGTTTTACATTACAATTTTCTGCCAGTGACTGAAGCTTTTGATAAATTGCTCTGTAACACATTGTCAGACTCAATAATATCCATATTTATATTAATGCTTTACCCAACAACAAAATTTTAGACATGTCCAAATTTAAGGCATTTTCAAAGCGACAAAATTTTTTTTTAACCAATTGATGTGATTTACTTTTAGAAGGGTAGAAAATATAGTGGGAAAAGGAGAAAATGCTGGTTAGCAGCATTTCCTCTTTTCCCCACAATGTTTTCAACAGCCAACCTTCCAAATGTTGTTAAAACATGGGGTAATGTGGTAAAGGGTTAACTGGTATGAATTAACCCTTTACTAAACAATCCCTGGTTTTAACAACCCTGAATAAAAAGTCTTTTGAAAATAAAAAGTCTTTTGAAAATATGGGAAAAGGAGAAAATGCTAGAAACTAGCATTTTCTCCTTTTCCCACAATGTTTTCTACCCTTCCTAGAACAAGTTTCAAATTTTCAGTCACATTAATTTTGTCGTCTGCAAATATTTTCAGTTTAGAGTAGTCTGAACTAACAGATGACACATAAGCAGTGGCTAAATAGAATTGTCCTTGAAAGGGTACAAATATTGTGGGAAAAGATAAGAATACTGGTTACTAGCATTATCTTTTTCCCACAATGCTTTCAAACCCCTTCTTCCACAGGGTCATGAAAATATGAGCTATTCTCTGTAAAAAGGGGGTCTAGTACTTCTGCAAAAAGTATAGACCCAGATCAGCATGGGCAGTCCACACAGGCTGACCTGTGTTGATTCTTTTTGCTTCTTGTAATTTTCTGCATGTCTAAGGGCATTCTACAACATAATTCAGCTGGTTGTTAGACAAGATGGATTTCATGCAGCCATAATTTGTGGGTTTACTTCAAAAACCTTGTAACTACAGCTTGTTACAAGCTGTAGTTACGAGGTTTTTGAAGTAAACCCACAAATTATGTGATGGCTTGCTTGGTATAATGCATCACAGGGGGTGTTTTAAACCCCCTTTTGCCAGAGTACGGCTCAATTATAGACTTGTGTAGTGAAGGGTTGACTCACAGCTCTACAGACTATTTTCGAGACCCACCATAAAGTAAAGAAATCCACACTAATATAACCATATACAGAACGCCAAATTGCTGGGCTAGTTTAAATGGAAAGCTTTTTAAGACAACAAATGTGATTTAAGTGATAGAATTTGTCTGGGAGAGGGCAGAAAATATTGAGGGAAAAGGAGAAAATGCTGGTAAACAGCATTTTCTTCTTTTCCTACAATCTTTTCAAAAGCTTTTTACTTCCTTTCTTGGGTCATCAAAACTCAGGAATGTGTGGTAAAGGGTTAAAAGACAAATATTTGAAGAGAAGCAACAACAGAACTTTTCATCAGTATGGGAAACAGTGAGCAAAAAGGAGCAGAAAAAGGAGAAACTGCTTGCAAAATATTTCAGTTACTACCAGCAAAGCTGTAAAAGTCCTGTTTTATCAGTAAAGGTTTAACCATCAACAAGCAATAGCTTGCTTTAAGAGCCCATAGGAAACTGGCTTCATAAAGAATTGTGGGAAAAGGAGAAAATGTCTTTCACAAGCATTTTCTCCTTTTTTTTCTGAAATGTTCTACACTTCCAAAGATAAATTCCATCCGTTGTCTGCGCATGTCATATTCTTTGAAGATTCAACCTTTATCACATAACCTCCCTTGTTTTCAGTGTAATATACCCATTATGAATTTTCTTATCTCATACACGTTTAATATCACTATAGCGTGACGTCATTTTTGACGTCATTTTTGACGTCATTTTGTACGTATTTCGTAGAAGTGAATGGGTTTTATGGATATTACCGCGTGTGCATCTATAGATGGTTTTGCATCTTCTTATCTATGATTTGTGAAATATCGCTATGTGATAAAAAGAATCTGACATTCGTTGGCGTATGAGATAAAAATTTTATTAAACTCGTCAAGAAAAAATGTTATTTTCATTTACATTTTCCCTAGACTCGTTTAATAAAATTTTATCTTAACGCCAACTAATGTCAGATCCTATATGTCTGCTATGATGCATCACCCATCCCATATACATGGGAAAAGTAGGGCTTATACTGAAGCTATTACCCAAGCCTGTAGGGGGCTGTTTTAATAAATAGTCAGTGCATAGGTTACACGCTAGCTGATCATAGCTGAATGAATCGCACCTGGTAGCATTTCATTGAGTAAACGTTTATTTTATTTTGAACTTCAAAGTAACGGTTGTTGTTTTGAAAAGTGGTCCGGTTCTGTACCCAGAATACCTAAATCAGATAGATGTGTATTTGTAGAATGCCATCTAGTGGAAGATAATGAAATTCCCATCATATCTTTTTTTTTTTTAAACTTTTTGTACTAGAATGTGTCAGCAAGACAGACAGTGTAGATCGAAGATCAAATTGCACATGTGTGCAGTCTGATCCCAATCAAGACTGACCCCAAAAGCAACTAAGGTATCAAATGGTGCTTAACTCTTTATCAAACAATCCTGACTTTTAACGACCCTGCAAGAAAAGCCTTTTGAAAACATTGAGGGAAAAGGAGAAAATGCTGGTAACCAGCATTTTATCCTTTTCCCACAATGTTTTCTACCCTATCAAAGATAGAAATCAACAATTTGGCAACATTTAATTTGTCGTATGCAAATGCTTTCAATTTGGTCCAGTCAAAAATTTTATCGTTTGGTAAAGAGTAAAGAGTTAACAGGAGGGAGGAAAAATACCAACCTTTCAGTAGAAAACAGACTTTAGAAACTATGTCTTTTGCCACACTGAAATTAAAGATTCTACCAACAACTTGGTCGATCTTCATTGCTGAAGAAAATATTGTTGACTGTAGACAATCTGTCATAATGAGAGCTTTATCCATGTCACTGAAAATAAAAAAAAGAACGAGTGCAGATGCAAATGCTTGGCTGAAGTCTTTTTTGACTCAAAATTCTAAGTTGAAAAAAGGGCACAACTGAGTCAAACGAGCACCACATGCCGGAGCCAACACTTAGCTGCAGGTGCTTGATTTTCATTGAAAATTCTCAATCAAAAAAGGGGCATAACTATGTTAAAATATTTTGATGGTTACCTGCCCTTCTTGAATAGGTTCCCCTTTTGATAGTACACAACTAGTCTGAGTTTGATGTCAAAATCTTTAGTTATGACAGAAATATTATAAATTTCAAAGTTTTCTCACAACAAATTCTGAGTCAAAAAAGATGGTTAGAGATATTATAAAAAGCCAAAAGTCCTATGCACGACAACAAAGTAGATAGCAACAGGGCTATGACAATACCTTTCTGATAGTTAGCAACTAGCTCAAGTTCGAACTAAATATCTTGATGAATGACACAGATAGTCAGATACTAGAAAATGCCAACAGTTTTGGACAAAGACAACCCAGACAGTAACACAGCTACGAAAATGCCTCCACATTTTCTTTGAGGTTTTTGCAGATTTTATTCAAGTAAGTTGATATTAGTAAAAGCAATCTTTCACCTAGTCATCTAAACAGCTCACTAAAAGTAGCACCAAGGTGTTTGGCAGATTATTCTTGTGACAAAAGCAATTGAGCCATGATCTGTGAAAAGGGGGTTTAATGAATCTGCAACTATTGATTGACCCATTGTACTGTCTGCTCAAGCTCACCTGGGTTAATAGTTTTTGCTACTGGTCAATTTCTGCATGTCAAAGGACCATTCTACCTCATGATTCAGTTGTGTGTTAGACAAAATGGATTGTATTGATTTATTATATGATGACTTACATTGTTAAATGCATCATAGAAATGAGTCATGTTCAGTGAAAAGGGGGCTTAATGCATTTGCGAAAAGTATCGACCCAAGTCAGCCTGCGCAGTCCGCGCAGGCTGACCTGGGCCGAAACTTTTCAATATTGGTTAATTTTCTGTATGTCAAAAGACCAGTGTACCTCATGATTCAGTAGGTTGATATCTAAAACGGATTTTAGGGATATATAATACTCTGACAGCTTGCTCGGTATCATGCATCACGGAGATGCATTAAGCCCCCTTTTGTCAGAGCACAGCTCATTTCCATTCTTAGCCCTCGTTTCTAACCATGTGTTTTTACCCTTGTGGGTGATACCGATTTTCTCCGTACGGAGAGCGAAAATAAACAGGCAAGTTAAATTTCATTGTCTCATTTCCAACCATGAGTTTTCACCGCACAGCGAAAAGTCCATACGGAAAACAAGAGGGCCATGATGGCCCTGTATCGCTCCACTGGCTATTAAGTCAATCATGTATCACTGCAGCTTGATAATCAAGGGAGGTAAATAGTAACGAACTTTATCTTTCATAAAGAGTTATTTCCCTTGATTAATGTTTAAATTGAAGTGACAATATTTTGAAGCCCATGTTAAACTTGCGATCCCTGGAATGAAGGCAATTTTGACCCCAAACCTACAATATGAAACTAGAATGTGTGGTTATAAACAAAAAGATTTTTTAATCTTGCCCAATAAAAAGTCATGTAAAACAAGTTTGCTGAATAAAAGGCCCTGTAAAATATGTGATCCATGACACAGGTTTATCAAGTTTTCACTATAAAAGCCAATGTAAAACTTGTGACCCCTGGTGTGGAGTCAAACTTGACCCCCAAAGTTAAAATTTGGGCCCTCTTGGTAGAGGCCCATTATATAAAGTTACATGCAAAATTTGGTAGCCCTAGGCCTAAATATGGCTATGTACAAGTAGATTATTAAAGTTTCCTTATATAAGACCATGTAGAACTTGTGACCCCCTGGGGCGGGGCTACATTTGACCCCCTGGGCTATAATTTGGGCACCCTTGATAGAGACCCCCTAGATAAAGCTAAATGCAAAATTTGATAGCCCTAGCCCTTATAGCTAGATGCCAAAGATTTTCCTATATAAGCCCGCCCATGTAAAACATGTTACCCCCCGGAGCGAAGTCAAATTTGACCCTTGGCTATAATTTGGACACCCTTGGTACAGGTCCACTAGATAAAGCTACATGCCAAATTTGGTCGCCCTAGGCCCCATGGCTAGGTCAAAGAAGAATTTTAAAGTTCTCCCTATATAAGCCCATGTAAAACTTGTTATATAAGCCCATGTAAAACTTGTTACCCCCCGGGCAGGGCCTAATTTGACCCCAGGGCTATAATTTGAACAATCTTGGCAGAGGTCCACTAGATAAAGCTACATGCCAAATTTGGTAGCTCTAGGCCCTATGGCTAGATAGAAGAGGAATTTTAAAGTTCTCCCTAAATAAGCCCATGTATAACTTGTGACCCCCGGGGCGGGGCCAATTTTGACCCCAGGGCTATAAATTGAAGAAACTTGGTAGAGGTCCACTAGATAAAGCTACATGCCAAATTTGGTAGCCCTTGGCCTTACGGTTTCAGACAAGAAGATTTTCAAAGATTTTCAAAATTTTTCAGTTTTGTTGCCATGGCAACCACAGTTTTTGAAGGAATTAAATTCTTTCAAGAAATTCTGAAGAGGACCATGGCAAGATCATTTCTGTGAAGTTTCATCAAAATTGGATGGGTAGTTTCAGAGAAGAAGACGTTTTAAAAAAAAGTTAACGCACGGACGGACGCACGGACGGACAGACGGACGGACGACGGACAACAGGCCATGACATAAGCCCGCTGGCCTTTGGCCAGTGGAGCTAAAAAAATGACATGTTAGTTTTTTACCTCATGGTAAAATATTCGCATACCCATATATAGAACGTGACGTCAGCTGACGTATTAAATGATGTTTGTCTGTTTACTTGCCGCTAAAAACATGGCTAACAAGGGTAAAATGCCCGCTTTGTCCATTCAACAAACGGAAAAACTGATTCTGTAGGTGCAAAAACACCTAGCTTTCTATGACCAAAGCTTGCAAGAACATAAGGATCAAGTATGCTTCCTCCTCTGATCTCTTCTAACTATCCTTTTTATAAACTCTATCATTACGTTAAATTATGCTTTTTCGTCTTTGGAGAAGAATCAACAAATAGACGACAGCCATGATGAATAGGCAAAATTAAAAGATTACCGCACAGTTTATTGTTGCGGAAATCTAGCTAAAAATGCAGGGTTGGAAATGGTCTACTGCACGGGTCTTACCGTATGGTAATTATCTGCGTGGGTAAAAATGCGTGGTTGGAAACGAGGGCTTAATTAAAAATCAAAAGCAGTCAACACAATTCATGACCCATGCTCTGGCAAAAGGGGACTTAATGTATCTCCATTATGCATTGTACCTACTATGCGAGTCATCACAGAATTATGGATCAATAAAATCCATTTTGTCTAACAGCCAACTGAATCATGAGGTACACTGGTCCTTTGATATGGGATATCCAGAAAATTGACCAACAGCAGAAAGTTTCAGCCCGGGTCAGCCTGTGCAAGCTGACATGGGTCAATATTTTTTTGCAGATGCATTAAGCCCCCTTTTCACAGAGCAGGACTCACATCTAAGTGAACAACAAAAAAAAACCACCAAACATTCTAACTCCTTACTCTCTACAAAAGTAATTCATTTCTTCTGAGATCACACTGTCAAGAGGGCGCTCTGTAACTTCACTGTTGTGTATCATAAAGCTTGCCATGTAGGACATCCCACACAGTGAGAGAGCCGAGTCAGCCATCCCATTTACATCACACTTTGAGCTGTGTGGATTGATTTCTTGCTGATGCCTACAAATGAACAAGGAAACTGTGTCAACCATTAAAATCTGTGGCACTGTATTGCGAGAAGGCAACTTGACAATGATTAAACTCCCTTTCTACCAGTATACCAATAGTTGAACTTTTTTTTCTCAAGCATTCATGTATTTCTACTACAGTTGTGCAACCTCAAAACTTGACACAAAAAAGGAAAACTTTAGACCAATTATGATTCTGCGTCTCTTTTTCATAAAAATGCTTGTAAAAGCCTAGAAGAAGTTGACAAATTTTACGGTCGTATATATTAAGTTGACACATTTTTGCACCAAATATCTGTTAACTCATAACATGATGGCGAAGATTTAGACTTGTTAAAATTAAAAAATATTTGCAGATGACAAATTAACTTTTTACCAAATGATCCCAGCCTTTAACAACCCTGGAAAAAGAGGCATATAACAAGATTGTGGGTAAAGGAGAAAATGCTGGTTACCAAAATATGGCTCTTAGTGATGGAATAAGTTTTTGCAAGGGGTGGGTAAAATTCCGGGTATGGTAACCGGCATTTTCTCCTTTTCCCACAATGTTTTTCTAAGGGCCTTTTTCCTAAGAGTCATTAAAACTTGCGATCGTTTGGTAAAAGGTTATTTAAAAGACCCATTTCCTGAAACTCTTACAGCCGGTGAAATAGCTGGGATTAACCGTAGAGTTGCACTGAACAAAAAGTTCTGTGTGGCTCAGTAATGTGGGTGTAGCATTTGAAACCTGGATGTCCCTGGTTCAATCCTCACTCTAAGCAAAAGGCTTCTTCTGAGAATGTCCTTGGGCAAAACACCTCAGAGACCTTGCCTGGTACTATAAAAACCTATATTGTACATGAATAAGTAAGCTGTTGCCATGATTTGACAGAAATAAATGTTGAAACTAGTGTAAAACATTAATTCTAACATGACACATGAATTCAGCTCTATAAACACAGTGCAACGAAAGTGTGGTAAAAGCTACATCATTCTATGTAGAGTGACGTCATTCTATATAGAGTGACGTCATTCTGTATAAAGTAAGGAAGTTATTCAGTGGAATATAATCTGCATCCGCGTCTTTACTTTAAGTATGAACTTGTTTTCCTTTGATTAAGAGTTGGTCATGTTAGAATTGAAATAATCTTCTTTCTATCATGGTTTATCATTCACTAAACCACGATAGAAAGAAGATTATTTCTTAATCAATCACTGGAGCACTTATTAGCCATTTACCAAACAATCCCAGGCTTTAACGACCCTTCAAAAGAAGCCTTTTAAAAACATTGTGGGGAAAAGGAGAAAATGCTGGTAACCAGCATTTTCTCCTTTTTCCCACCATGTTTTCTTCTCTATCAAGGACAAATTCCAGCATGTGATGTATCTTTAATTTGTCGTCTGCAAATGCTTTCAATTTGGACCAGTCTAAAATTTTGTTGTTTGGTAAAGAGTTAAATAATTTGAGAATAATTTTCATACATACATGGCTATTAAATGACTGTCATTGTTCAAAGACTCTATCGTGAACTGCCTCCATTTCTGAGCCAGTCGAGGGTCACTGCATGCCAACTTGGCCTCTATACACTCACTGAAATCTGCCCATGTTCTGAAATAATGATATTAGTTAACCCTTTATCACTCAATCCAAATTTTCATTGACCGTAAGGTAGAAGGCTTTTGAAAACCTCAAGGGATAAGGAGAAAATACTAGTAACAAGCATTTCTCCTTTTCCTACAATATTTCTCCACAAAGACAAATTCCATTATTCGAAACATATTTTGTCATCTGTAAATGCTGTCAATGTGGACCAGTCTAAAATTCTTGAGATAAGAAGAATCTGAAATTCCTTGCATTTGAGGTGTATCATACTCGTCGAGAAAAAAAATGGAGCATTTCTTTGAATGGGTAGAAAACTTTGTAGGAGAAGGATAAAGTGCTGGTTGCCAGCATTTTTTCCTTTTCCAACAGTGTTTTCATCAGGGTTGTAAAAATTTGTGACTGTATGGTAAAACATTAGAAATTTTTACCTCAAATGGCACATTACATCAGATTATGTATAATAGGTGTACTTTTTTTTTCAAGTTTTGGCCAACAGTTGTAATGCAAATTTCTAGAAACCTAGCTGAGCACTGAGGAGGAGATTCATTTCTACAACCTTTTTTTTTTTTCATTCTTTTGTATAAGCCAAGAGTCTCACCCTCTAGAGTAAGTTTGTCTATTACCTGACATTCAGCTGTGATCCTGAATTTTGAGCAATAAATGCTCTGTATTGAGTTACAGCAAAGCACTATCTGTCCTCTATCTGTTACAGAAATGACTGTCAGATAATAAACGCAAAAAAGTTGCCATACAACAAGTGTATTTCATTGATTTGATAGACTGTATCACACCAAATAAATGTTTATGAAGCTTGTATCTGGTAGAGGACTGAAGGAAAAATTTTTTTTATGTGGGAAAGAGCTAACCTCAAAAACAGCAACCACTTCAATAATTTACCTGCAGTAAGAATCAATGGTATCTGGTAGCACAGTATCAAAATCTTCATTTGGAAGATCTCTAAAAGTGTTCAAGGCTTCTATACACTCAGAAGATCTTGGATCACTTAGGATCATTGACAATATGTACCGTAATCTATTCTTTACATCTGCAATACAAAAACGGTGAAATGAATAAGTCAAATTATTTCCTTCCTTGAACAGTTTCTTTCACCCTTGACCTAGGTGATCCAAACTTAAGAGGCACCATCTTAGCTCCATCACATGACAGAAATGTAGACTTGTCCCAATTGAAATCATTTGAAGATGACAATTTGAATGTGGTTTAAATAAATAGAGTTTATTTCATCAGGTTGTGGTTAATATGGGGAAATAGTTGCCGAAAAAGGGAAAGGTATGTGAAAATTAAGAGTGCCATAAGGCACGAGTTATTTTCGCGGACCTTTCCCTTTTGAGGCAAATATTTCCCCATATTAACCACAAGCTGATGAAATAAATTATATATTAAATTTCCTCTGATTATTTTGTCAACGAAAGCCACTTTTAAAACTTAAAAACTTAAAAAACTTAAAAAAGTAGTTCCAGATTTTCGGCAGGAGGAAAATATTGACTGTGACGGGGAAATAATTCCTCCCAGCTTAAATTACGACATTTCTTTAACCATAACATTTCTAAAAATAGGCACATGAAATATAATATTGGATTTTAGTCTTAAATAGGGTAAAAAATAGTGTGGGCAAAGGGGAAATGCTGGTTACAAAGCATTTTCTCCTCTTCGAACAATGTTTTCAAAGACTTTCTTTGTCAGGGTCGTTAAAACTCGGAATTGTGTGGTAAAGGCTTGAGGTCATATATTTCAAGATTGCAAAGTTGCATTGTTTTGAGAGTTATGGGCTATGACTTCTATTGTTCTAAAGTAAGACATTGTTTAAAAGTTGTTTACATAATTTAAGCCCAAAATATTCGTGCAGCATACAAATTCAAAAACATCCTTTCAAAAAAAGGAGTTATCAAATTAAAACCTTGTTTTAACCATATTATACATGTTACAATATGGTATTAAAACAAAACAGCACCGCATGCAGGTGCCAAAGCTTGGCTGCAGTTGCTTGATTTTCAGTGAAAAGGTCAAGTAAAAAAAAGGGGCATAACTGTGCCAAAAATATTTTGATGCTTACCTTCCTCTTTTGTATGGATTCCCCTTTTGATAGCTTACAATTAGTCTAATTTTCAAATAAACATCTTCAGTAATGACAGAGATATTATAAAATGTCTAAACTTTTTTATGAAAATGTCAAAGTTGTTGCTAGATGAAGACCCCCTGGACAATGATAATACCTTGACGTTGTCCTCGAAAACTGCTATGGTTACAAGAGCATCGTATATGGGTGCCAAACTTTGACTGCAGTTGCTTTTAGAAATATATGTAGATTGATTTTCAGTAATAAATTTTAGGTGAAAAAAAAAAGGGGCATAACTGAGTCAAAAATATATTTTGATACTTACTTGTCTTGTTGTATGGGTTTCCCTTTTGAAAGTTGATGATGAATAGCGTTTTAAGGCCCGTCGACAACTTAGGTCATATTGGGCGCACTTACTTAGTAAACAATAATGCGAGGTGAAAATAACATACATGTGCAACAACATAAGACAAACATGATAAATGAGGAATGGACAAAACAGAAAATGATGCCCCTTTTGTCGCCTTTTACGACATGCATGCTGTCACTTTTGTTCCGCCAGATGAAATGGCAGATGTGACGATCGCGGGACTGCAGTGGTTTATTCTTATACCCCCGATTAAACCACACGGGGTCCCACAGGCCAATTGATTCCCATTCCAAACCCTATTTACATCGAGAAAAAAATACAGGATTTGGAATAAGAACTACCCAGCCTGCTGCAATCCTACGAATTACGAGGAAAGCAGCCGTTTGTCTCTAATTTTAGTCGCCTTCTACGACATGCCATAGAGAAAGGCCGAGGTCCTATTCTATAAATTAAAAAAACCCGGGACCCCACGGGGACTTTTGAAAGTTAACAACTAGTATGAGGTTAATATCTTCAGTAATGACAGATATATTACTAAATGTCAAAGTTTTTCAACCATGATGCAGATGATGATTCTAAGGTTAAAACAATCCTTAAAATTTTTCTTCAAAAACAGCCAGCTGAAAACATAAAATTGCTCAAGCCTGCATTGCAATTGAAACAAAACTGTTACATACCCACAATAAAGGTTTGGTTGCAACCATCAACCAAGATGGAAGAAAACTTTGATGAGTTAAACATCTGAAGAAGAAGTCTGTCAAAGTTGTTCGTAGACGATATAAATTTTTCTCCAAGACAGTCCAGTATATCCTCTCCAATGCTGAGGTAGCAAAAAAAAAGTAGTCAAAGAATGACGACTTTTCCCATTATAAATTGAAAACACTGCAGGAAAAAAATACAAACTATGTCTACAGATGATATTAGGTACTGTTAAAAATAGAATATAAACTGAAACTTTGATAATGGTTTGTCATGCTTTCACGTAATGATGATTCGCCGGAAAAAAAATTAATTTTGAGTAGCATGTTTAGTACAAGCTGCGAACATCTTACAATTTTATAACATTCCTTGTTACAAGCAGCAAAATTTTTTCAAAATCTTTTTGCAAGTTATAAACTGCAGAGGCATAAATAGATGCACCAGATTCAATTTTTTAGAGTAATGGATATATTAAGCCTTTACCAAACAATCCCTGGTTTTTACGACCCCAAGGAAGAAGCCTTTTGAAACCATTGTGGGAAAAGGAGAAAATGCTGGTAACCAGCATTTTCTCCGTTTCCCACAATGTTTTCTACCCTTCCCAAAACAAATTTTAATTTTTTTAGTCACATTTATTTTGTCGTCTGCAAATGCTTTGAATTTGGACCAGTCTAAAATGTAGTTGTTTGGTAAAGAGTTAACCCTTTACGTAAACATCCATGCTTTGACAAAGTTCTATGAGGAGGAAGGTCTAAATGTCATGGTACAAAAGCAAGAAAATACTGATAAACCCAATGCTTCCTTCCCTATCAAATACTTTCATCAGCTGAGCCAAATATGATTTGTCCTCTGCAAATGCTTTCAACATGGAGGGGTCTAAAACTTTAGGCATTGGGTATCAACTCTTTACCAGAAAACAATCAAATTGAAAGTATTTTCGGATGACAAAATAAATTTAGCCCAATTGATAGGTCAGGATAGGAAACAATGATGGTAAAGGAAAAAAAAAGTTTGTTATTAGCATTGTCTTTTTTTCCCCACTTTTTAAAGCCATTTTCTGAAGAGTTGTTTACCCATTGCAACGCAGTTTTAACAACCCTGAGAAAAAAAGCTTCTGAAAACAATGTGGGAAAAAGAGAAAATGCTGGTTACTAGCATTTTTACCTTTTCCAACAATGTTTTCTAACCTTTCACAGACACTGTTAAAACACAGGATTGCTGTGAACAGGGTTTAAAATTATTGCACCTACCTACATGTATTATTATTATACTGCAAAGAATTTTCTCGTAATCTGATTGAATAATATGCCCCGAACATATATATCATGTACACTGGCAAAACCCATGTAAAAGCAGTATCCCTTTCGGAAGCCCCGTATACATGACTACACTTTCAACACAACATCCAAAATGGCGGCGTCGATCAAGATTAACATCAAGATTATGAACCAAACTGCACGTTTTACCAAGGTTTCAGTGACTTCAGTTCCCAGTGACGTCAGTTTTCATTGAATTGGGGCACTCAGAAAGGAAATTCTACTTTGTCAATTTTTGAAACCAAAAAACAGGTAAATTTCGCTTAACACACGTTGGAATGGTAAAACTTTGCAGTATAATAAATTCGTTGTACGGTCAGGTGGCAGGGGATTTGGAAACTTGTTCACGGCTGTGGTGAATCATGTCGCCACCTCGCCTTCGGCTCGGGGCGACATGATTCACCACAGCCGTGAACAAGTTTCCAAGTCCCCTGCCACCTGACTGTACAACTAATATTACATGCTTTGACAATCATTTCTTCCATACTTGTTATCATGTTATCTGTTTCCATGGAAAAGTTCACCTATGACCTTTAACCAAACCATCCTGAACCAAGCATAGCCTTTTGAAAACATTGTAGGAAAAGGAGAAAATGCTGATTACAAGCATTTTCTCCTTTTCCCACAATGTTTTATTCCGTTTTTTTTTTTTGTGACAAATTTCAACTTTAGGGCTGCATTTCATTTGGCATCTGCCAATGCTTTCAATTTCGACATGTCTTTATATTTTTCATTAGGTAAAGAGTTCAAACATTCAAACACGGACAGTTTGGTAACAGATTAAAAAACTATTCCACCTACCTACATGTGTAATTATACGCTTTAACAATTAGTTCCTCCATACTTGTCATTATGTGATCCGTTTCCATGGAAAAATTTGTCTGTTTTGTTTCTTGACTAACAAACCTCACGACCTCTGTACTGCATTGAAAGAAAACTGATGAATACAGTGTGGTATTGGGTTCCAGCACATCAGGTATACAAGATCCTGTCTTTGCGCCCAAACAGGACGATGTCAATGTTCCGAGATAGACTTCCTCCATCAGCTGGCCTAGATCTCTACTGCAGGTGCCCAATAAATCAACATAACACTCCACAAAGCTGACATAAAAGCTGTATAAAAAAATAAGATAGATGTACAACACTAACTTTACAAGATATAATAATAATGTTCATGGTTTATTCATTTTTGGTAAGTCTGTGAATCTACACAACAAATTTAACGGAGATAATCATTGGCCGACAGATTGCAGAATAAATTCTGTTTGATTGAATAATCTTAAATATCTGCTGCTGCATTATTCATTTAACTCTTTACCAAACGACAAAACTTTGGACTGGTCCAAATTCAAAGCATTTGGGGACAACAAATTAAATATTGCTACGTTAGTGATTTCTGTCTTTAATAGGGTAGAAAACATTGTGGGAAAAGAAGAAAATGCTGGTTATCAGCCTTCATAAGCCTTCTCTTACAGGATCAAAAAAGTTGGCATTATTTGGTAAAGGGTTAAGCAAATTCTAAGAATCGACAAATGCAATCGAACTGTCACATGTTTAGATAACACATTATATCCTGAAATCGTACTTTTTTTATCTTCTGGCGACGCTAAGAATGAGCGATTTCTCCTTTTGCGCAAGTGTTTTCCCATATGCTTCTGTATTGTCCACTGCAAATTTGTTTCAAGTGATGACTAGTTAACTTTTTAGCAGATGACAAAATTCTAGACCTGTTCTGACAGATTGAAATCATTTGCAGATGACAAATTAAATATGGCTTGAATAATGGGATTTGTCTTTGAAAACATTGTGGGAAAAGGAGAAAATGCTGGTAACCAGCATTTTCTCCTTTTTTGACAATGTTTTTTCTTCTAAGCATTTTTTTTACCCCTAAGTGTCGAAAGTCTGTGTTGTTTGAAAAAAAGGTAAATCAACTATTTTACATTGAGTTAAAACCTACATGTATTTATTTAACATTAATTGTGAAACAGTTCTACAATTTTATGTCAATCACTCTTAACGATTGCTTTGCTGGACACCTAAACACTATTTGTATGTTGTTGATATTTCCAAGGATTTCACCTGGCTCATCACAGGTGCTTTCAATATGGGTAAGTTTAAAATTTAGCGGTTTGGTAAAGATTTAAATCTTCTTTTCACAGTGCATGACTCAAATATAGATAGTGTTTTGCATGTAAAAAAAAATAACACACATACAGGATCTGACATGGGTTGGGGTTTAAGATAGAATTTTATTAACCCTTTACCACGTGGCAAAATTTTAGACCTATCCAAATTAAAAGCATTTGACAATTTCATGGTGGCTTCAATGATGCAATTTTCTTTGATAGGGGTAGAAAACTTTGTGGGAATAGGAGAAAATGCTGGTTATCAGCATTTTCTTCTTTTCCCACAATGTTTTCAAAAGGCTTCTTCCTCAGGGTCGTTAAAAGTTGTCATTGTGTGGTAAAGGTTTAAACAATTCTAAGGAAAATGTTATTAAGTGAGCCTTTTGGCGACCTTAATAACATTTTTTCTTGACGAGTTTAATGAAATTTTTATCTCAAACACCAATGAATGTCAGATTCTTTTTATCATATAACAATATTTCACAAATTATAGATCAGAAGATGCAAAACCATCTATAGATGAACGTGCCGTAATACACGTATCCATAAAATCTGCTCACTTCTATGAAATATGTACAAAATTACCTCCACAATTGTGATATTAAACGTGTATGAGATAAGAAAATTTGTAATGGGTATATTACACTGAAAACAAGGGAGGTTATGTGATAAATAATAGTTACCTACAAAACGGTTCTACAATCTTTTCATACAAGAATCTTCCAGGCCCTCTTGTAAGCTCATCAACTTTTTGTTCAAAGTCTGTCATATAACACATGCATGTTTCGAGTTCAATTGCAGAATTCCCCATGCAATGGAGGTTTGATTTCAATACTGAAAACAGAAATTTCATTCCTTTCGACCTATTTTCACAAAAAAAATGGTTATTCATCCTTCAGGTCCTTCGGTTACCTCCATGACTTTTTGTACAATGTCTGTCTTATAACACATGTATGAACAAGTAGCATTTTCTCCTTTTCCCACGATGTTTTCAAAATGCTTCTTCCTATGGGTTGTTAAAACTCAGAATTGTTTAGAAAAGGATTAAATTGGCTTATATTGTCTTCTTAAAATGCTTTCAACTTGGGCAATTCTAAAATTTGTTGTTTGGAAAAGAGTTAGGAAACCCTTTACAAAACAATCTCATATTTTAACAACCCTGGGGAATACTACTTTTGAAAACATTGTGGAAAAAGGAGAAAATGCTGGTAACCAGCATTTTCTCCTTTTAAAACAATGTTTTCCACCCTATCAAAGACAACATCCACAATTTGAGCCACATTTAAGTTATCAACCTCAAATGCATTGGAAAACTTTATATGCAGTATTGGATTGACTTACCATCTAACTGTGAGCACATTTTAGTATAGGCTGATCTCATATTGACAGTACTCATGACTTGAAACATGAAGGTATCAACAACTGACGACGCATTCAATCTTCTTTCATCTATACAGAATAGGAACTCTTGGATTTCATTTCTAAAAAAAGAAAAAACAAGATCATGGCATGCGGGTGCCAATGCATGGCTGCAGTTGCATTTAGAAATACATGTAGATTGATTTTCAGTGAAAATTCTATGTCTAAACAAGACGGCCAAGATGGCCCTGGATCGCTCACCTGAATTTTTGAGAGGACCATAACCAACTTTTTTTAAAGTATTGAAATTTTGGAAACAAAATCAGTATTTTGCCAAGCAATTATAAAAAGGTCACCTGTAAAAATCATTTCAAAATCTGTCACCACCCGTACAATCATCACCACAGCCATGTTTTTGACGAATCAGAATTCTGCAAATAAATTTTAGGATAGGTCACCCAAAGACCTTATCTTGAACAAGAGCACATGCCCGATAGTGGCTAAAAATATTAAGTTGAACAAGAGCACCTCATGAGAGTGCCAATGATTGGCTGTTGGAACCTTGCTGGATAGTAAAATAAAATTCCAAGTCGCAAAAGGGGCATAATTTGGACAAAACAATTTTGGAGTTAACTGCCCTTGTTGTATGGTTTGCTTTTTACTAGTGAACAATTATTCCAAGTTTTAAGTACATGTGTTGAGTGGAAGCTGAGATATAACAAAATGTCAAAGTTTTTGCAAAACAACAACAATGCAGATGATGCCAACAGGGCTATGTCAATACGTCAATGTTTTCTTTGAAAACAGCTAAGCTAAATAAGGGGTATAATATAAGGATAATTTCTGTGAAATAACTTCAAAATCTGAATAGTGGTTTCAGAGAAGACAAAATTTTTAAGAATTTCTTCATGTCCTCAGAGAGCAAATAGCTTCCACCCACCACGGCCATGTTTCTTGACAGATCAAAATTTCATGAATAAATTTTCAAACGGGGCACCTAAGGAACATTTCTGTGAAATTATTTCAAAATCTGACAAGTGGTTTAGGAGAAGAAGAATTTCAAAGAATTTCTTTAAGGCCATTTTTTTGACTAATCAAAATTACATAAACAAACTTTAAAAAGGGTTACCCAAGGAACATATCCGTGAAATTATTTCAAAATCTGACCAGTGGTTTCAGAGGAGAAGATTATCAAAGAATTTCTTGGAAAATTCCATTTGGTTGCCATGGCAAGCAGAGTTTTTGATGAATCAAATTCTGTGAACACTTTTCAAAGGGGACGTCCCCAGGAACATTCCAGCCACGTTTGGTCCAAATCTGCCAAGCGGTTTAGGAGAAGATGTTTATAGAATTGTTGGCACCGCTGGGCGCCAAGAGCACCCCCCCCTCCACAACGGCCATGTTTTTTAACAGATCAAAATTTCGCGAACAATTTTTAAAATAGGGTCACCCAAGGAACATATCTGTGAAATTATTTAAAAATCTGACCAGTGGTTTCAGAGGAGAAGATTTTTAAAGAATTTCTTGGAAAATTCCATTTGGTTACCATGCCAACCAGAGTTTTTGATGAAATCAAATTCTGTGAACACTTTTTAAAGAGGACCTCCCAAGGAACATTCCAGCCAAGTTTGGTCCAAATCAGCCAAGTGGTGTAGGAGGAGAAGATGTTTAAAGAATTGTTGACTCCGCTGGACGCCAAGAGCCCCCCCCCCTCCATCACGGCCATGTTTTTCAACGGATCAAAATTTCGCAAACAGTTTTTGAAAAGGGTCACTCAAGGAATATATCGGTGAAATTATTTCAAAATCTGACCACCAGTTTCAGAGGAGAAGATTTTTATAGAATTGTTGACACCGCTGGATGCCAAGAGGTCCCCCCCCCTCCACCAAGGCCATGTTTTTCGACGGATCAAAATTTCGCGAACATTTTCTGAAAAGGGTCACCCAAGGAACATATCTGTGAAATTATTTCAAAATCTGACCAGCGGTTTCAGAGGAGAAGATTTTTAAAGAATTTCTTGGAAAATTCCATTTGGTTGCCATGGCAACCAGAATTTTTGATGAAATCAAATTCTGTGAACAATTTTTAAAGAGGACCTCCCAAGGAACATTCCAGCCAAGTTTGGTCCAAATCGGCCAAGTGGTGTAGGAGGAGAAGATGTTTAAAGAATTGTTGACTCCGCTGGACGCCAAGAGCCCCCCCACTCCATCACAGCCATGTTTTTCGACGGATCAAAATTTCACGAACAGTTTTTGTAAAGGGTCACTCAAGGAACATATCGGTGAAATTATTTCAAAATCTGACCACCAGTTTCAGAGGAGAAGATTTTTATAGAATTGTTGACACCGCTGGATGCCAAGAGCCCCCCCCCCCCCCCTCCACCACGGCCATGTTTTTCGACGGATCAAAATTTCGCGAACATTTTCTGAAAAGGGTCACCCAAGGAACATATCTGTGAAATTATTTCAAAATCTGACCAGTGGTTTCAGAGGAGAAGATTTTTAAAGAATTTCTTGGAAAATTCCATTTGGTTGCCATGGCAACCAGAGTTTTAGATGAAATCAAATTCTGTGAACAATTTTTAAAGAGGACCTCCCAAGGAACATTCCAGCCAAGTTTGGTCCAAATCGGCCAAGTGGTGTAGGAGGAGAAGATGTTTAAAGAATTGTTGACTCCGCTGGACGCCAAGAGCCCCCCCCCCCCCCCCTACATCACGGCCATGTTTTTCGACGGATCAAAATTACGCGAACAGTTTTTGTAAAGGGTCACTCAAGGAACATATCGGTGAAATTATTTCAAAATCTGACCACCAGTTTCAGAGGAGAAGATTTTTATAGAATTGTTGACACCGCTGGATGCCAAGAGGTCCCCTCCCCCTCCACCACGGCCATGTTTTTTGACGGATCAAAATTTCGCGAACAATTTTTGAAAAGGGTCACCCAAGGAACGTATCTGTAAAATTATTTTAAAATCTGACCAGTGGTTTCAGAGGAGAAGATTTTTAAAGAATTTTTTGGAAAATTCCATTTGGTTGCCATGGCAACCAGAGTTTTTGATAAAATCAAATTCTGTGAACAATCTTTAAAGAGGACCTCCCAAGGAACATTCCAGCCAAGTTTGGTCTAAATCGGCCTAGCGGTTTAGGAGGAGAAGATGTTTAAAGAATTGTTGACTCCGCTGGACGCCAAGATGCCCCCCCCCCCATCACGGCCATGTTTTTCGACGGATCAAAATTTCGCGAACAGTTTTTGAAAAGGGTCACTCAAGGAACATATCGGTGAAATTTTTTCAAAATCTGACCAGCGGTTTCAGAGGAGAAGATTTTTATAGAATTGTTGACAACGCTGGACGCCAAGAGCCCCCCCCCCCCCCCCCACCACAACGCCATGTTTTTCGACAGATCAGAATTTCGCAAACACTTTGTGAAAAGGGTCACCCAAGGAATATATCTGTGAAATTATTTCAAAATCTGACCAGCGGTTTCAGAGGAGAAGATTTTTAAAGAATTTCTTGGTAATTCCATTTGGTTGCCATGGCAACCAGAGTTTTTGATGAAATCAAATTCTGTGAACAATTTTTAAAGAGGACCTCCCAAGGAACATTCCAGCCAATTTGGTCCAAATCGGCCAGGGGGTGTAGGAGGAGAAGATGTTTAAAGAATAGTTGACACAGCTGGACGCCAAGAGCCGCCCCTCCACCATGGCCATGTTTTTCGACGGATCAAAATTTCAAGAACACTTTTTGAAAAGGGTCACCCAAGGAACATATCTGTGAAATTATTTCAAAATCTGACCAGCTGTTTCAGAGGAGAAGATTTTTAAAGAATTTCTTGGAAAATTCCATTTGGTTGCCATGGCAACCAGAGTTTTTGATGAAATCAAATTCTGTGAACTTTTTTTAAAGAGGACCTCCCAAGGAACATTCCAGCCAAGTTTGGTCCAAATCGGCCATGCGGTGTAGGAGGAGAAGATGTTTAAAGAATTGTTGACACCGCTGGACGCCAAGAGTCCCCCCCCCCCCCCCCTCCACCATGGCCATGTTTTTTGACAGATCAAAATTTCGCGAACAATTTTTGAAAAGGGTCACCCAAGGAACATATCTGTGAAATTATTTCAAAATCTGACCACCAGTACCAGAGGAGAAGATTTTTATAGAATTGTTGACACCGATGGACGCCAAGAGCCCCCCCCCCCTCTTCCACCACGGCCATGTTTTTCGATGAATCAAAATTTCGCGAACAAATTTTGAAAAGGGTCACCCAAGGAACATATCTGTGAAATTATTTCAAAATCTGACCAGCAGTTTCAGAGAAGGAGATTTTTAAAGAATTTCTTGAAAAATTCCATTTGGTTTCCATGGCAACCAGTTTTAGATGAAATCAAATTTTGTGAACACTTTTTTAAGCAGACCTCCCAAGGAACATTCCAGCCAAGTTTGGTCCAAATCAGCCAAGCGGTTTAGGAGGAGAAGATGTTTAAAGAATCGTTGACATCGCACGACGGACACAGCGTGACCCTAAAAGCTCCCCTTGAGGACGTTGTGCTCAGGTGAGCTAAAAAGGGGCATATCTGTGTCAAAATACCTGATGGTTACCTGCCCCTTTTGTATGGGTTCCCCTTTTGAAAGTTAACAACTTGTCTGGGTTTCAAGGAAATATATTCATTAATGACAAAGACATTGTTAAAAGGTCAAAGTTTTTGCACGACTATAATGCAGACGATGACGACGCAGTCGATGTCAACGTAGACAATGACAGCTTTATGATATCACCTTGACGTTTTCTTCAAAAATAGCAGGGCTAAAAGCCCAAATAATTTTACACAAAATCAGAGATGGTTCAATATTGGATTCCATGTTCTGTCTGATCTTGATCTACACTATATTCAAAAAAAAAAAAAAGAAAACCCAGTGTTTCCAGTGAGGCTTGAGCTATGGAATTCCAGGTTACGAGTCCTACATTTTACCACTGAGCCATGCAGGACCCCTACAAATAAGGTAAAAGTTTCCTAACTCCTTGATTCAAAAAGCCAGCTGGGTCAATTACCAAGGTTGGTAAAAACCTGTTTCGGTCGCATTTGTTGGTTGATTGATTGTATGGTGTTTAACGCCGTTTTCAACATTATTTCAGTTATATCGCGGTGACCAGTGCACCTATCCATGCTTTCCTGGAGTCTCTTTTACCAGTACTCCGCGCAATATTCTTGCCAAGCCACTGCCTGCTTTCCCACATAATCATCGTTGAGACAATGGTCAGCGGTGGGAGAGGAACGAATCCTGTCGCAATGACTATCATCAATCCTCGTCCAAAAGAAATTGGCCGAGCCAGGGATCGAAATACAACCCCCTGTTCTCAAGTCCTGCATGCTACCGACTGAGCTACCGCGGCTTGGGGCATTTGTTGGTACATAATCCCCTAATTTATAGTAACTGGTGAAATCGATTTTCTTACCCACAAATATGGTCAATTTCTCCAACTGTGTTGTTTGAAAAGCTGGCTGGGTCAATGACTGAGGTGGGTAAAAACTTTTTGATATTCCTGTTGTATTTGTTGGCACAGTGAGAAAGGGCTGAGTTACCAATGTCAATGGCTCCATATACTTCTTGTACCATACTACCCTCTTGTGGCCCTTTAGATCCTTCCAGCCTAAAATGATATGTTTTAACCTTCTACCATGCAGTCCCAAGTTTTAACAACCCTGGGAAAGAAACCTTTAGAAATATTGTGGATAACAGAGAAAATGCTGGTCACCAGCAATTTTTGAGTAACATTTATTTTGTCAACTGCAAATAAAAAAAAAGAGCAGATTTTGTACAAAAGAGAGAAAATATTTTTGCACCATTTATAATTCCTTTACTTTTTCTGGAGAACAGAAATTTAGACTCATTTGCAATAAAATCTGGCTTAACTGATGGAACTTGTATGTCCAAGGGTAAAAAATATTGTTGGTAAGGATACCAGCATTTTCTCCTTTTCTCTCAATGTTTTTGAAAACTCTTTCTTTACAGGAAAATAATTGTATAATAAGAATTAACAACATATATCACAAATTTTTCTCACGACAGATTTTTTTACAACTTTGCACGTACAAAGCTCATCATGTCTGTAGGAGATTACAGTAAAAAAAGGATGTGGGTTATGTTTCAAGTCACGAATGCTGTGGGTCATTTACTGGTACTACCCGAAGAAAGTGCTACTTGTTTCAGTACACCAATAGTATTACCGAATGTGCGAAAAATACAAAGGTACACTTTTGATTCACTATCCATGACAAAAACACTTGTGCAGTAGGATGCGGGCAAACATTTGTGATGTACGTCATTAAAGCCGAAAATTTATAATTCTAGCTTTGCAGTTTGTTTTTCTGCCAGCAACTTGATTTTGACATGCTGTATTGCAACACATTGTCTGACTCTTAATATTAATCATACCTTTAAAAGGTCTGAATTAATTTTGCCTGCATTTTGAGCCTCCAGTTATTTTCTTTTGGCTGCTATTGGGCCTTTAACTCTATACCGCATAATCCCCTACTGTTAACGACCTTGAGAGACAGCACTTTTGAAAACATTGTGGGAAATGGAGAAAATGCTGGTAACCAGCATTTTCTCCTTTTCCCACAATGTTTTCAAAAGGCTTTTCCATAAGGGTCATTAAAATTTGGGACTGTTTGGTAATGAGTTAAAGGGATAATAAAATAGAGTGGACTTACTTAAAGGCAAAATCATGACATTTTGGTTTCAAAATCTTGCTTCCATATAACATCCACTGATTTGCTAAATCCTGGTTACACATTGCGATGTATGGAGAGATACAAGCCACCATTGTTCCCCATGTCCTGCCAGAGAGAGAGAGAGAGAGAGAGACAAAAGAGAGAATTAGATTAATTTGCATTTATTTATCGTCGCCACCGGTTGCCCATATGGGCAATGCAGATACAGGACGAAACCCATCCTAAGTTACGCCTGGATTCTTTTACGTGCTTGGTGTACATCACACTGGACCTCAGTTTAACGTATCATCCAAAAGACTATTAGTGACTTCAGATGGCCAGTTGTGGGAATGGAACAAACACCCTCAAGTGACCTGAAACATCATGTCCATGAGTCCTACGCTCTACCAACTGAGCTATGTGGGCTGGTCAAGAAACAGTTAGCAAAAGGGTCCATGATATGTGGTAAATTCTTTACCAAACATTTGCACTTTTTAAGGACCCGTAAGAAGTAGGCTTTGGAAAACATTGTGGGACAAGAAGAAAATGCTAGTGAGTCACATCCATTTTGTTGCCTGCGAATTTGGGCTGAGCCCTGGTAGCTCAGTAGGTAGCATGCAGGACTTGAGAAAAGGGGATCGTGGGTTTGATCCCTGGCTCGGCCAATTTCTTTCTGTAGACTGATGATAGTTATTGTGACAGGATTCATTTTTCTCCCAGGGCTGATCATCGTTTAGACGATGGTTATGTGGGCAAGCAGCCAGTGGCTCAAAAAGAAAATTGTGCGGAGTACTAGTAGAAGAGACTCCAGAAAAGCATGGATAGGTGCACTGGCCGCCGCAATATAACTGAAATAAAGTTGAAAATGGCGTTAAACACCATACAATCAATCAATCAATCAAGCCCACAATTTGGACAATCCTATAGTTTTGCCCTCTGGTAAGGGGTTAACTCTTTACCACACAACAAAATTTGACAAATGCTCAAATTGAAAGCACTTTCACGCAACAATTTAACTGTAGCTCAATAAATTGGAGTTACCTTTCCATGTAAAAGAAAACATTGTGGGAAAAGAAGAAAATGCTGGTTACTAGCATTTTCTCCTTTTCAGACAATGTTTTTAAAGCTCTGGATTATTTGGTAAAGTGTTAATTCTTTATTAAACAACGAAATTTTAGACTGGTCCAAACTGACAGCATTTGCAAACAACAAATGAATTGTGTGGTGTCTGTGGTTGTGAGGTAGAGCGTCGACCTTGTAACCATAATGTCCCGAGTTCGATACCCGGGAGCGGGTATCAACTTTGAGATCCTTCATTGGCCCACACATTAGGCGCGAGTACTGGTGTATTTCCCAGGAAACGGAATCAAGAGATTAGTATAAGTTGTATGAACTTGATTCTCAATCGATGTAAAATAAATATGTTTAACCCTTTACCACACGGCAAAATTTAAGACCTATCCAAATTGAAAGCATTTGCAGACTACAATTTCATAGTGGCTCAAATGACGCAACTTTTCTTTGATAGGGTAGAAAACTTTGTGGGAAAAGGAGAAAATACTGGTTACCAGCATTTTCTCCTTTTCCCACAATGTTTTCAAAAGGCCTCTTCTTCAGGGGTGTTAAAAGGCGTCATTGTGTGGTAAAGGGTTAAACTAACAAATGAATTCTTTTTGAAATGGTGATGTTTGTCTTTGATAAGATAGGAAACATTGTGGGAAAAGGAGATAATGCTGGTTACCAGCATTTTCTCCTTTTCCCACAATGTTTTCAAAAGGCTTTTTGTTTGGGGTCGTCGAATCCTGGGATTGTTTGGTAAAGAGTTAAATGACAGTTGGACTGACTTAAATTTTGTCAAAGAGCAAATTCTTTCTATGTGATAGCTTGTTGATAGGCCATTTAGCTGGTCATGTTTTCATCAAACTTTATAGAAATTTCTAAAATCTAAGGAAAATGAAAACTATGGCTTTCGATGTAAAACAAAAGGAAATAACGTAAAAAGCTTGCCTCCCATTTTGCCAAACATTTAATTCAAAGTTTCATTTTTGACCATCTATCTTTTAATTCTTTTCCTCACAATCCTGGCTTTCAACAACCCGAAGAAAGAAAGCTTTGGAAAACATTGCGGCAAATGGAGAAAATGCTGGAAATCAGCACTTTCTCCTTTTCCCACAATGTTTTCTACCCTTTCAAACACAAATTTCATCATATGAGCCATGTTTTATATATCATCTGAAACTGTTTGAATTTCAAAGAATCTAATATTTGTCACTTGGTACAGGGTCAAGGAAAAGGTCATTTTACAATAATCTTTATTTTCCCTTTCCAAATAACAATTTTAATTTCTTCGAAACTGTAACATCCGTAGGTGGCAAATTTGAAATCTGAACAAATGATTTAAGTTGTCTGAAAGGGTATGAAAAGAACAAAAATAGCGAAAAGGAGATTATGCTGATAACCTATTTTGTTTCTTTTCCAAAATATTTGGAAAATAAGCCTTCTTCCTCATGGTTATTTAATCTTTCCCAAAAGGAAAAAAAAAAAAATGACCCAAGTCAAAATTCAAGCCAAGTGATGACAAAAAATAAAAGGTTGCTCAAATAATGAGGACTGGTATGTAAAGTGATAGAAAACATTTGTGGAAAAAGAGAAAATGATGGTTACCAGCATTTTTTCATTTTCCCTAAAAGTTTTAAAAAGCCTTCTTTTTCAAGGTCAGGAATGATTTATAAGAATTCAGATTCAACTCTTATCTAACCTCCTATCACATAATCCTGAATTTTAACAACCCAGCTTATGACAGCTTTTTAAAACATTGCAGGAAAAGGTGACAAGTATTTTTCTTCTTTGATCAAAATGTTTTCTACCCTTTCATAAAAGGAGTTGCACTTTCTTAAATACATTTATTTGACAATTGCAATTGTTTTTATTTGGGTTAGTCGAAAGTTTAATTGTTTGATAGACAAATTAATTGGAAAAGCATTGTGGGAAGAGCTGATTTGCCCGTAACAGATTAAATTATTTTGATGAATTCTATCTTTGAAAAATAGTCTGCTGAAAGTTATTTTTTTTTGATAAGGTAAAACTTTAAAACAGGTCACATAACTGTTTATTTCATCTCACTTCGGGCCTTCAAGAATAATTTTCATGATTTACATGTATATTTCTAATCAATTGTAACTTTTTGTTAATTTCTTTCTCATTGTCTAGGAATATTTTCTGATCTATAATTAGATTATCTCAGTATTGATAAGAAAATATTTTGACACATGCAGTGCATTACAATGATTTAATCAATATCTAAAATGTTAACAATGGCTCCCTTCTGGTCAGATGTATGACCTGTGGCTAGTATTGGCTCCAAAATATTTCACACCTCTGTTTGACACCTGTATACTTCAATCATTTCAACCTGGAGTAATTAAAAAGATCTAAGGTGATTACAACTAGAGCTGACATGTTTTTGAGATCATGATTAAATCTTATGACAGCTTGTAATAGCTTGGGTAATCAACCAACTGAAAAAATCACTGAGCAATTAAAAAGAAATCCGTAGTATAAATATGTAAGTTTCACATCCATCCCTCAGTAGGATCAAATCTGTTCTTGTGGATTATGAAAACATTAATTCCTTCTCAATAACTCAGAGGCTAAAGTGTGATGTGACAACTATGGAGGTATTATTAAAAGGTAGACTTGACACTGCCTAGTATCTATTATGTGCATGTTTTCAGTAACTTACAAGCACTAATAAATGCTGGGGAATGTCTCAGTCTTTTTCCGATTGCATAGAAATTCAGAGAATTTGCAGACTGCAAGTGGAAAAAAAGAGTAAGTAGGAAATGGGAAACGCAGTGAATGCCAGCCAATAAAAAGTGCATTGCCAGTAAAATGTGTACATAGTACCCTAGTATATACTGAGTGCATGCTTACTTCATAAAATGCAAGCACTAGCGTATGCTGGGGTAGAGTGTATATGGGAGTCAACACTGTTTGCATTCTTTATTCAACAGGGAGAGGATGATGATTCATCCTTTACCACAAAACTCTTTACCAAACGACAGAAATTTAGACTGGTCAGGGATCTTACATACACAGGGATAGGAAACGCACTGGTCCAAATTGAAAGGATTTGCAGATGACAAATTAAATGTAACTGAAGTGATAATGTTTGTTTTTGATGGGGAAGAAAACACCATGGGAAATGGAGAAAATACTGGTTACCAGCATTTTCTCCTTTTCCCAAAATGTTTTCAAAAGCCTTCTCCTACAGGGTCGTTAAAAATCGGGATTGTGTGGTAATAAGGACTCTCAGGAAGAAAACTTTGTGGGAAAAAGAAGAAAATGCTGGTGACCAACATTTTCTCTTTTCCAAAAATATTTGAATATTTCATTTTTGATTTTGTCTGCTCAAAATGCTTTCAATTTGGGCCAGTCATAGTGGTTATAGAAAAAAATGCTGGTTTTGAGCATTTTCTTCCACAATTTTCTCCTTTCACCATTATTTTTCTTTATTCAAAACCAGTTGTATGGTAAATTATATGAAATGAAATTGCATTTTATATACTATCATTCACTAGCTGCTGGCTTATTTTGTCATGTTAGCACTAGTTGATGCTGGTGTATAACTGCATGTCATCAACCAGATTTTAAATCAATACTTTTCTTACAGGATGAAGTTCAGCTACATTAAATCAAAACTTTTCTTACAGGATGAAGTTCAGCTACGTTAAATATACCAGTACTGACTTGTGCTTGCTTATAATAAAGTGCTAGCACTAGTTGATGCTGGTGTATGAGAGTAGCTTTCGACTCTCAACAAAATTATTTGAGTTTAATAAGCTGTGTTACTTATTTCTATATCATATAGCATCATATCATAATTCCAGCCAATGTTAAAATGATGTCTGCAAATGCTTTTAATAACACCGTTCTAAATGAAATTCCGACTTCGTTCTGAATCTAAATAGGGATGACTAAAAAATTGAGAGTCTTCCGGTTAGTCGCAGAGCGTCACACAAGTACCTGATTGGAAAAAATTACCGATCGGATGATTACTTAAAAATAATTATCAGATTAATGAGTACAGATTATCTAATTTCTTACTTACTTTCAGCGTATCAAGCGTCTTTTTGTATATAAACATACGCAATGATCTATGCTAGCAAATAATAGAGGCATTAATCATATTATTCTTACGTCATGCATGAGCCGTTTCGTGGAAAACATGACTAAGAAATTATGACTAAACTAGTTTCAAAATACCAATTACAGAGAACGCCTGATTTATGATCAGTAGAAAGGGGGGCTTAATGAATTTGCAAAAACTATCGACCCAGGTTGGCCTGTGCAGTCTGTGCAAGCTAACCTGGATCAAAACTCTGCTCGATTTTTTTTCAACGTTCTACATGTAAAGGACCAGTTTGCATGCCTTTTGATTCAGTCAGTTATCATACAATATGGATGTATAATTATGTGATGACTTGCTTGGTATCATGCATCACAGAGATGCATTAAACCCTCTTTTACCGCAACATGGCTCAAATATTTTTATTTAATGTTACAAAAGGATGTTAATATATCGAAAAGTTTGGCGTTTTTTTGCCATAAGTTGGATATCTATCCGAAAACTCTGCAAATTTCTTTCCTAGGACTGATGATAGATCTAGATCTAGTCATTGCGAGAGAATTCATTCCTGTCTCTGCACTGATCACTGTTTCAACGATGGATGTGTAGGAAAGCAGATGGGATTAAAAAGGAAAGCCACATAGTCTGATTTTACCAATCTAAGCACTCTGATTTTAAAGAAACTTCAGGTAAAACGTGGGTAGAACTGTGTACTAACGAAGATTTTGTTTGTTGCGGCGGCAAGTGCACCTACCATGCGTTCATGAAGTTCCTTTTACCAGTACTCTGCTCAATACTAGTATTCTTCCCAACCTACTGACCGATTCCTCGTAAAAATCAAAGTCTCTTTTATATAGATCTAGATCTACATGCAGTGAGGAAATGTTCCCATAAAATGGTCTTTACAAGTATGTGAACCAATAATCATTCCAAGATATTTTTCTGGACATAAATTAAAGAACTGTCTTTATTTCGTTCAGGAAATCAGGGACAGTTCGCCCTATTTCACATGTATAAATCTACGAAAGAAAAATGCTTGCTACTTTTGCCAACGCTCAAAATTAGTTTTGGCAAAGACGAAATTCCAACTCAAAACCCATTGATCTCAAGACCTAGAATCTAGGTCGTCATTTGAATAAATAGGTATTTGTTCCGCAAACCATTCACGTCGCTTGTATTGAGGCTTTGCCTTTTTCATATTACAGATGACAAAAATATGTTATTTGGTAAAGAAATAATGATCATTCTTGTTTAAAATTTAAAATAATTTTCTCCTTGTATGTTCAACTTTCAGTTACAAAGTACAGTTTCCATTGCTTTTTTGGTTCTTAAGAGACTGGGTATAACACAAAATACACCATGTGACTCTGACTTTAGATTGTTTGTTATTTTTAAGCTACGAAACCATTACATTTAGAAAATACTTACTAGAAAGTTTGAAAGCATGTTCTCACCTGCAGAATTCCTGTGAAGCTGCATCTACTGATCCTGAAGTATTTAACATTGTGAAAAAGGACCCTACATCAGTCAAACATTTAAGGGCAAAATGGTTTGAATAAACACCATTAACAATGCACTCCATGCTGCTGCTTAAATCTGAAACAATATAAGTGTTGAGAAAGATTATATATATTAAAGAGGCATGTACTACAATTTCTTGTGCTTGACCCACATCATGCATTGCTGAATCAACAAATGCAATTTTGGACTTGGAATTGTCATGCTTGAACAGTGTTCTGCAAAGGCAAGAATTGGTGGACATTGGACATCCAATTTAACCAATGACTACAAGACCCCTGGTTTTAATGACCTTGGAGAGAAAGCCTTTAAAAACGTTGTGGGAAAAGAAGCACTTTCTCCTTTTCCCACAATATTTTCTAAGCTTTCAAAGACTTTTTCACAGTTTTTCTGCCACATTTAATTTCTTCATCTGCACATGTTTTCAATTTGTCATTCGGTAAAGAGTTCAACAACACATTTGAAAATATTCCTCTTTTCAAATTCTGACAGGCTATAAATCCTAGTGCCAATGCTGGAAAATCCTGATGAAACACTACCATTGAAACTATACAAAGTGATGCTGAATACCAACAATATCAGCCAGTTCACTTACACTCAAACAATGAGGTCAGCTTTGCACACTATTTTAACTTCAAATGCATCTCTTTTTAAGTGATTTACCACTGACGGAATTTTCTGATCATTCAACGGTTCTGATCTTTGAGCAACCAAACAAGAATACAAATAATGTATCTAGCTATAGAAATATGCAGGCACTTAAATATCCAAAGAGATATTGAATATGGTTGAAAATGAAATCTTAACCATCTTTTTCTATGGGTTTCACAAGTGCTAGGTCAGGGCTCTGAAATGTCTTTCCAAAGCCTTGAAAGACCCAGTGCTTCTAGTGAGGATCAAACTCAGAACCTCTAGACTACAGGCTCTACAGTAGGACAGGTCCATGCTTTTTTACAGAGAAGAGGTATCTCAGGAGATGACCAAAAGCAAACCTTACCATTTCAATTTGCTTTTTACTCTGGTGGCCTCAATGAAGAAAGATGTTCTAACATTAAACAATCAGCACTTTAAATGTAAACCAACAAGACATTTTGTGCTAGTCTTCTTACAGAGCAACCCAGGTGCATCGTGCCATCGTGGAATGAAACTCTAGACCAACTTTGATTCATGACTTCTAAGAGTCAGTTTTTATGCTTGTGTACTCTCTACTTCTTTCTCTATACTTTATCGCTATTCCGGTTCTGGCGGTTTACATGTTTTATTTAGTATATATCAGCCAGATCATACCTATCTGACCGCAAGAATCTGTCAAGCCTGGAGTTAAACTGTGTCACTGTTCCAATATAAACAATATCTTCAGACAATAAATCTATTGATTGATACAACGCACATGAAAACTAAGATTTCATCCAAGATTTTTGACATATTATTTTTTTAATTCTATAAATGTGACCTCTTTTGCAGCCGATGTTAAACTAAAGAAATCGCAAATTATCTGGCTGTAAATCTTCAAAACCGTGTACTATTTTATACAGTTGTATCAAATCATTTACGTTTGTGATACATTAACCTTTCCGGTCTTTCACTATAATGTAAACCTTTAAACTGACAATAATTTGGTATTCCTTCTCTGGATATTTTCAATTAGTTGTATGTTCTTTTCCTTTAGTGTCCATGGGTAATGCTTGTAAATTTTCATTTTGGTCCATAATTATATTCAAATTCTTTTCTTACTTTTCCAAGTTGGACTACTTTGCGTTTCTGAACTGAAAACTGGAGCAACCAAAGACTACTCCAATCACATAATTTCAGTAAGTCCTGCTGTAGTTTTACTTGATCATCTCTACTTTCAACATTAATTTCAATGTTGTCGGAAGGTCCCAATACGCTCTTTGTTCTCATATTTTCTATCTCTCCCAAATTTTGAACACTCCAATTCATTTTCTTCCGGCGTTTTTCATTGAAAATATTTAATAAAAACCCAAATTTGAATGAATTTCTTTTCGTAAACTTCTGGCGAAAAACATAGACGATGAATCACTCGTAGATTTTAACCGGCTTCACCGCATGTATCCGTTTATTGATGTAAGGCAAATAGGGAACCAGGGACAACTGTTGATATTACAGTGACTTAAATACGTTTATGCCATAACGTCTAGGGGCGGCCCGGCGTTCGGAAAATTGTAAGTTAGTTTACACGAAGATTGTCCTAAACAAGCAGACCTGAATTATCAACGACTGTTCTAAATTTAAGCCATTCTGAATTTATTTCCTGACTTAATAGGTCCGACCTCTATTTTGCAAGGTCCGTCAGATCGTCCGCACCTTGTTTTATTTTCGCGGGTCCGATCTCCATTTCAGTAGGTCCCGGACCTCGGACCAGCACTTTTTTTTTAGCTTGGCCAGTATAGAATAGATTGTTTGAAAAGTAGAAAATGTAGGTAACAAGCATTTTCTACTTTTCCTAAAGGTAAGTCAAATGGCCTCTACCTCAGGGTCGTTAAAACTGCGCCACACGTGAAAGTATTACCGATGATATTCACACGTCGAAATAAATTTTGATCTTACACAGATAAAAATACCAGTGTACATATATACTTCCAATATTGGACAGGAAAATAATTATTAAAAATCATAAACGAAAATACTTACGCAAGCTTCGTAAAACGCGCGTAATAACTTCGTAACTTTTGCGCTAGTGAAAAGATACGAAAATTCTTACGCAGATCTTGTTTTGTCTATCCCCGGCCATAGGGGTCCGTAGTTTGACTCCTGGCACCCATAGACTACATAGTATAAACAAGGGATTTAACTGTATGCAGCCCGTTACTCGCCCCCGGTTACAAGAAAACAACGTATCTTTTCTACCCCATCAGTTATTCTCCTGAGAGCTAAAACATTTTTCTACGAGAAAAACATAACTGTTTGTCAGTGGCTAATGCAGTCTGGCTGATACATTCGCTCGAACTTGTAAAGTCGCTCAAAAATCTTCGCCTTGAGGGCCTCCCAAGGAACATTTAAGCCAAGTTTGGTCCAAATTGGCCAAGCGGTTTGGGAGGAGAATTGTTGACACCGCACGACGCAAAGACCCCCCCCCCCCCTTTACACCACTGCCATGTTTTTCGACGGATCAAAATTTCGCCAACAATTTTTGAAAAGGGTCACGCAAGGAACATTTCTGTGAAATTATTTCAAAATCTGATATTTCAAAAACATCGGTTTCAGAGGAGGAGATCTTAAAGAATTTCTTAGAAAATTCCATTTGGTTGCCATGGCAACCAGAGTTTTTGATGGAATCAAATTCTGTGAACGGTTTTAAAGAGGACCTCCCAAAGAATATTTCTGCCAAATTTGTTGACACTGGTCCAGTGGTTTAGGAGAAATGATGTTTAAAGAATTGTTGACGACTCACAACGGCCGACGGACGACGAACACAGGGTGATCCTTAAAGCTCCTCTTGAGCACGTCGTGCGCAGGTGAGCTAAAAAGGCAATGTTTCCTGCTTGCTAAAAAGTATAAATGACCGTTGACCTACTTGCAGAGATATCTAAACTAGGCTTGACACTGCGCATGTTCAAGAAGTCACGGTTGAGAAGCAATTCTTTTCTCACAATCCGTCGGCTTTTTTTATTTTTATCACGTTGTCCATAAAAAAAGGAAAATGGAATGTACTGTACGTATTCTGTTTCTGTGTAAGAGTCAGAGTAAGCTTTTAAATTTTCTATCACTTTGCAGTATATATTTTAAATCAAATTGAATGCGCAGTCGTAATAATTAAGGAGATGTGTTGTTTACGCCAGGAAAAGGCAAATTATAATTAGAACGACGAGAAAGAGAAACCCATATAACATCAGGGCTAGCCTCCGAGCCGGGGACATAGGGGTCCGTAGTTTGACTCCTGGCACCATAGACTATATAGTATAAACTGTTCAAAGAATTCTGATTCCATCAGAAACTCTGGTTGCCACGGCAACCAAATGGAATTTTCTAAGAAATTCTTTAAAAATCTTCTCCTCTGAAACCGTTGGTCAGATTTTGAAATAATTTCACAGAATTCCTTGGGTGACCCTTTTCAAAAATTGTTCGCAAAATTTTGAACCGTCGAAAAACATGGCCGTGGTGGGTGGGGGGGCCTTTTTGCACTGTATGAACTTCTTTGAAATTCTTCTCTTAAACCACTCGTCAGATTTTGAAATAATTTCACAGAAATGTTCCTTGGATGAAAAATTGTTCGCGAAATTTTGATCCGTCAAGAAACATGGCTGCGATGTCGTGGGGCTTTTTGCACTATACGGGAAAATTCTTCTTCTCTGAAACTGATTTTGAAATAATTTCACAGAAATGATCCTTACATTATGCCCCTTTCTTAGCTCGGCTGTTTTCGAAGAAAACATCGAGGTATTGTCATAGCCCAGGATAAGTTAGTAAGCTTGATTTGCCAATCCAAGTTTTTTTTTTTTTTTTACAGACTGCTATTGAATAATAATAATAATAATGATAATAACAAATAGGCACATGTACCTTACAAAGCTTTGGTAATCCGCTGATCATTCAGATTCATTAAAATTTTATCTTTTAGTTTGAAGCGTCACAAGATATATATTTCTTTCAAAATGTTTCTTCATGCAACGTAGTGTTTCGTTATTCAAAGAAATCATGAAAATACTTGAGATTTAGAAGAAAAGATGAGCATGGCAAAGGACTGTACATGTACTTGTGGACGATCGTAACGCCATTATGCAAAAAATGTAGTCTCGTATAGCCTTATGTAGAAATAAGAGGAAACAGGTTTTTTTCCCCACTAGATTTATATATGAACCATGCTCTGTGAAAAGGGGGCTTAATGCATCTGCGAAAAGTATCGAGCCAGGTCAGCCTGTGCAGTACGCACAGGCTGACCTTGGCCGAAACTTTTCGCTACTATTTAATTTTCTCTACGTCCAAGGACCAGTCTACCACATGATAAAATAGGTTGTTAAAAAAGAGGCTATATAATGGATTCATAAATTTCTGATGGCTTGCCTGATATCATGCATCACGGAGATTCATTAAGCCCTCTTTTCCCGGGACATGGCTCATTTAAAATAACTTATTTCTTAAACTCGGATGAAAACACAAAATCGGGAGTAATTAGCCATTCTGACACAGTTATCTTGAGAAACGCTTAAACACGTAGTTGTGCTTACCCTTTGTCACATTACAACCGCCGAACAAGATACTTGGAAATGTCGACTCGTTAAATGCCAACATCAATAGCTTGTCAATGTACAGAGAGGAATTGGGCAAACCCATTTGTACACAGGTGATGAATCGAAAACCGTGATGGTAGTTTGTTCTGAAAATAAATGGGCTGCTAAATACTTCTTTCAGAAAAGGGGTTAGTACAGTATGCCAAGCAAGCTATCACATAATAATAGATCCATAAAATTCATTTTGTCTGTCTGGGGACCCGATCATGAGGAAGAATGATATGCAGAAAATTTACAAATTGCGCACATTTCGACACCGGCGTCCCTGCAATACTTAATGCAGATTTATTTCAAACCTTCTCATTACTGAGCATGACTCATTTTACAAATCTGTTATCCCATGAACTTCACAGAGAAGAAAGACACAAGAATACAAGTCAGTGTCTCAAAAGTGTCGTGGATTTTGCGAAATCCATGTTTTTTGGAGGAGGAAACGGTATGAAAATAACTTACCCCGAAAATGTTACGAACGATTTTGATATAATTCACAAACAGAACCACTTCTTTCTTCATCGACTTAGCATAAAGAATGATAGTTATTTGCTAAAAAAATCTAATCTGTATTTCTGTTTTCTTTACGTTTGAAAAATGTTATCTGTGTAACCTGCTGGTCATCGTCCCGTATTTGTGACTAATTACTTTTTCATCACTTACTCCATACTGGGTTCTAATTCTTCGAACCAAGGCTAGCCTATCAATTTGCTGAGTTACTCTGTCACAGCGAATTTATGATAGAGTCTTGGAATTCAGATGAATATAAATGGCTTCTAAATACGACTTTTTTATCAGCTCAAAACCTCATTTTTTCACTTGTTCAGGTACTTTTTTGCCCAGGTTGTGGGAATTTTTTGCGGGATTTAAAAGCAGTTTCAGAAGACAGATCAAATGTGTCCAAAATAGTAGGATTGCTATTGGAAGAGCTGAAAACATGGTGGGGAAATAAGAAATTCATTAAAAAAGCGAAGATTTACGAGTGATTAAAATTGAAAATGTTGGCAATTCATAAAAGAATTTTTGAGTACGGCAATTAAAAATGTTTGTTTAATTAAGTGGAATTTACATATATTACGAACGGAATTCGTTCGAAACCTACCCACACAAATCTGCGATCATTCCGTTTGTAAGCTGTGCAAGGATAGTAAGAGAGAGGTTGGAATGCATATAAAATATTGCAAGTTTCTCCGAAATCCGCATAGCAAACTGCATGGAGCAGGGAAAAACGATCGTTGAGAGTGCAGGCGCTGTCTTGGTCATTTCCGGTTCCCCCTTTTCGACGATCGTCCGATGTCTTTGCTTGAAGCTGCTTATAGGCGGCAAGTTTCCATAGATCTCAAAGGAATGCGACACAAGGACAGCTAAGAAAAGTAATGCCGCTAAATCTGAAAATCATAATTCTTCATCAATGCCATCATCGATCAACACACATGAATGTATAGGCCTGTTCGGTATAAATACATTCGACTGATCGTCGTATCCGGCTTTTAAAAGCATTGTTTTATAGCATATGTAGAAATTATTTGTCAACAATGGTCTTCTTTTTTCAGGAGTATTTAATGTATACATCAAATGTAAACTCTTTTAGAGAAGTTAAAATTTTAGACTTGCCATAATCGAAAGCATTTGCAGAAGACATTGTTTACATGTGTCTCATATTCATATATCGGTCCTTGAAAGGTAAGAATACATCTTGAGAAAATGAGCTGGTTACCAACATTGTCTTCAAAGCCGCTGCAAATATGTTATCAGTTAACTTGTTTCCATAAGTTTTATTAAAGCATCATGAGAAAGGCTGATACATACATGTTGCGGTTAAATAATATGGCTTGCAACACGCGAAAAGGGGCATTCGGACATTAGCGCAGTCTGCGCAGGCTAATCTGAGACGGCACTTTACGGCTACATTAGATTCAGTCCTTCAGTAGACATGCACAAAACAGAAAATTACATAAAAACGGAAACTGTCGTTTCGGATTAGCCTGCACGGACTGCACAGGCTGATCCAAGACGACACTTGCAAATGTCCGAATGCCCCTTTTCGCGTGTATGCGATCTGAACTAAAAATCAAACAGACGATTTCATTACAATTAACATCGAATTTCGAGTGAAAGCTGTACAGATATCAGAAAAAAGAACAAACCCAATTTAGCTGCCATTTTGTTATCCAACGACTACTTAGTAAAGAGTACTGTGTCGAAGATATTATGTTAATTTTCCATACAACACTAAGTAGCTTTCACTATGTGGACAGTTGTCCTTGAAATATACAGACGACAAGAGCCTATTGCGCTGGGTGTGCCAGTATTTGAGATTAATGGGTCTACAAGAAGCAAAATTGCAATGTCTCACTTTCTGACGCAAAGAACACGAACGGTATGATCAAATGTACGTACATGCATCCGGAGGTTTCCATATTTCTGCTTTCTTTACCTCGTAACATGCTAAATTTAGTTAATGAAACTTTCCAGTAAATAGTAAAAAATCAAAACATCTTATCGGACAATGTTGATCCAAGTTCAGACTGCACGTTCTGTGTAGCCTGATCTTAATCTACATTGACGTCAAAAGCGCTTTGAGTCGCTTTGAGTCGCATTAAGCAGTCAAAGGGTTAACAATGTCGCCGATTGCTCTTTTTCCTTAAATTTCGCGTATTCTCTCCAACACAGTGACTCGTCAGGATGTTGACAGGCGTAGTTATTTTTGAGACGGTAAAAAACAATATAACGCCTCAAGATTTAACTTGTGTTTACGCCTCTACGGTGAAATGCTCTTTCAAAAAGGATTTAGATAAATAAATAATCAAAAATATTTAACAAGCAGTTTCTTAATGAAAAGTTCACATATCTAGATTCATTTCAAACTGACAAATTTTCCACATCTTTTCGTGTCTCTTGTTTTTGATATTTCGGAATGAGACTAAATTATAACGGAATGGGATAACTGCGTAAATACAACGAGCCGTGCTTTGGCAAAAGAGGGCTGAATGCATCTCCGTGAAGATTTTGTGCTACAGTAGACTTGCACAAAACAGAAAATTACATAATATTAGCGGAAAGTGTCGTTTCGGATTAGTCTGCGCGGATTGCGCAGGCTGATTCGAGACGACACTTTACGCAAATGTCAGGAATGCCCCTTTTCGCGTGTTGCTGGCCATATGAATGTAAAGAATATTGTTTTAGCTAAATGTTAAGAAAACAGTGAACCCCGGGTAAAGAAATCCTCTTTCAACAGATACCAAAGAAATTCCACCACTCTCGGAGTTCTTAGAATTTCCTTTTCAAGACGAACTTTTTCATGGGTCAATAACATGTTAGGAAATGGTGTAGTTTTAAGATCAGACGAGACGTTCATTGCAGACAGATCTTGATCAACAATAACAATAACAACAACAACAACAACAACACATTAAACGGGTCGTTATTGGCACAGAAGAGGTTGTTTTTTTTTTTGATAGAGACAGCTTTTAAAACATTAGGGACAAAGAAAAAAACTCGTAACCGCCATTATCTCCTTCAAACAACGTATTTCTACCCTTTTAAAGAAGAATTCTATTAATTTAGCCAATTTTAATAGATGTCTCCATTTGGAATAGTATCTTGAATTTTGTTTTCTGGAAAAGAGATTAATAATTGTCTGAGGAAAACCGGCATGTTTATGGGCGAAGGTAGAAAAAGTAAACGTGCAAAAGAAAACCTGGGACGGTAGGCCTATTTATCAAACAGGCTATCTAATTTCGTTCTTAGTCTGGTTGTAGATTCAGATAGACTGAAAACGGTACAAAGAATGGTTGGCGAATAGTTGGAAATTCTTCGTTTAACAAATACCGTCTCTGAGTAGCCTACTTGGTGCGAGTCTGTATTTACCTTCTATATACGTGGAGTGAAACGTTCAAGCCAAGGTAAAAAAGCCCGAAAACTTTGCTATTTCAAAACTATTTTTGGGGGAAAAATCTCTATATCAGAGAGTATAGATCTAAGATCAGAGTGCACGTTTTGTGCAGCCTGATCTTGATCCACTCCGTCCGCTAAATGTTAAGACATGCATGTTCAGACAAAATTCATTACAACATGTAATGCTAATATCTAGCCGAATCAGTCGGCACAGTACTGCGTTTTTTGTTGAGAGTTGTGAGTTCGAATCCTAATCCAGCTTTAACTCTTTACTGCACAATGCCGACTTTTAACGACTCTGGGAAAGAAGCCTTTTGAAAACGTTGTGGGAAAAGGAGAAAATGCTGGTAACCAGCATTTTCTCCTTTTCCCACAATGTTTTCTACCCTACCAAAGAAAAATTGTACCATTTAAGCAATAGTGAAATTGTCGTCTTTAAATGCTTTCAGTTTGGACAAGGCTAAAGTCTTGTCATCTGGTAAAGGGTTAATTTTCCTAGAGGGAAAATAAGCATCGAGTGAACAATTTTAAAACATCGGCTTTCCCAAATTAATATTCTTTGAATCTATGTACAGCTGTAAATATACGGACGAATCTGATTCAAGCTAGTGTCTGACGAGATGGTATCTTACTTGGGTGTTGGGAGCTGTACCCTATTGCTGTTACGTGACCATGAAACAAGATTCCCAAGTAAAATTGCAAAATTTTGGTTTTTACTATTTGTTTAACCCTTTACCACACAATCCCGAATTCTAACGACTGTAATAGACAAAGCTTTTGAAAACATCGTGGGAAAAGGAGAAAATGCTGGTAACCAGCATTTTCTCCTTTTCCCACAACGTTTTCTACCCTTCCCAAAACTAATTTCAGTTCTAGAATCACAATTTTTTGTCGTCTGCAAATCCTTTCAAGTCGAACTGGTCCAAAATTTTGTCGTTTGGTAAAGCGTTAAATTTTTCATTTCTTTTATTTAGCAGGATAAGGGTTAAGGATTGAAAATGACTTAGATACTTTATGTCTTGTTTTCTTTCGTTGTTTACACTTACGCTTCAAACTTGTCATTTTCCGAGCCCCCGGTAGCTGAGTCGGTAGTGTGCAGGACTTCAGAACAGCGGGTCGTGGGTTCGATCCCTGGCTCGACCAATTTCTTTCCGATGATTGGTGATAGTCATCGCGACAGGATTCATTCCTCTCCCTCCGCTGACCATTGTTTCGACGACGGTTGTGTGAGAAAGCAGCCAGTGGCTTGGAAAGAAAATTGTGCGGAGTACTGGTTAAAGAGACACCAGGAAAGCATGGATAGGTGCACTGGCCGCCCCGGTATAATAGAAATAATGTTGAAAACGGCGTTAAAGACGATCGCTACAGTTTCACCATTTTTTCAAAATATTCAGAATTTCATGAAACTTTGTTTGGTGATAGTTTTTTATCTGATCTACAAAAATAGGAGATGAAAAGATGGGGTCATCAGCTTTGGGAAAATTCTCTGAATGTTTCTATTAGTACACCTTGCATTGCGGCAGTTCATGATGAAATTTCACCTATGAAAACTAAGTCTATGTATATATCTTTTTTAAATGACAACAATTATAAGCAAATTTTATGTCATTGTATTGGTGAAACATCAAATTTAATGAAAAAAATAATTTAGAGTATACTGAGTATCAATATTTAAAAAAAATAACCCTTAACTAATGGCTAAAACACTTGTTTTGGAAAAAAAACCCAAAAAACCAAAGAGTATCCTTTAAAAGTATTTTTTAAAATGTTCTAACATTCAGATTTTTCTTATTTTTGACTAAAATTAATATTTAGGTACTAAACTAAAAGAATCAGGCTTAAAACAAATAGGTCATCAGCCTTATTTTTTAAGAAAGTACATTTTAAGTTTGTGAGTTTATGTAGTGTTTGTCACAAACAAAGACATTATATAAAGTTAATTATCTCATTTTTTCAATAATACAACAATATTTACAAGAATCGAGTTTGTTGGTCATAATAAACCAATTCATAGCATATAAATGTAATACTGATGTTAGCATTTAACCCATTTCCAAACGACTAATTTTGGACTCTTCTTAATTTGACGCGTTTGCAGACGCTAAACCAAAACCTGGTATTCATGTATCACAGTTCTTTGATGGGTCAGAAATCATTGTGCGAAAAAGAGAAATCAATCGTTAGGAGCAATTTCTCCTTTTGACATCAAAGTTTTCTAATGTTGTCTGTTGCAGACTCATCAAGCTAAGGGACAACCTGGTAAAGAAGAAGGAGAGTTATGTACAGCCCTTCGTTTTCTGCAAGTCTTTACCAAGTGACGTAATTTTGGACTAGACCAAACTGAAAGAATCTGCATCAGAAAGGATGTTTCAGCTCGACGATACGTCTGCCAGATAGAGCGCTAGTTGTAGCATTTGTGTCCATATTTCCGTTGTTAGGTGACGTAGTTAAGTGATTCACTTTGGCTTTCAGTCCGATCTTTTGAAAGCGTAATTTTGGATTCTAGCCCCGCATATAATTATTTGGCTTGATTCAAATACTTTTTCTTCATTTTGCTGACATGAAACGACCCGTTTTAGTTCTTGGTTTATCCATTCTGCAGACATTGACAAGTGTGGCAGGATCAATTGTATTAGGTGCTCACCGTTTTTCGAGTAAAAGGTGAGCGTGATAGTTACACGAAGTGTGAAAATGGAAACTGTCGCGAACGTCGTTAAACACCGTTATTAATTAATATATCAAACTTGTCATCGGTTGGCGTCAATGTATTCACTTCGGCTCGCGGAAAAATGCTCAGCATTGCTGTAGTGGAATAAAGGAGTACTGTGGCTGACTGCCTTGGATTGACCTTTTCGTGAACATGACAATAAAAATTAGCCATGCTCTGTGAAAAGGAGGTTTAATAGATCTGCGAAAAAGTATCGACCCAGGTCAGCCTGCGTAGTCCGTGCTCGGCTTGTTTGGCTTATGCAACAGGTGCCAGTCGCTTCTGAAAGAGTTGTCTGCTTGCTATATTCAATTATGACATAATTCTCCTTGGATTTTACATTGCTAATTGATTATCTTAGCATATTCGAAGTATCAAGGTGCAGCACGGAAGCAACTAGAAAGGCAAATCGAATCATAGGAAGTCACCTAGGTCGAAAACATTAGCCTTCTGTCAATCTGTTCTCTCAAATTTTGCAAATTGTCGGTTTTTTTTTTTTTCATGTATCGATTGCTAGTTTGCCAAGGATTACATAACACCCTTTAAAGTAGACATTGAATCACTTTTCACCGTTTTTAACGTTTTTTTAAGGCGCCATTTTTTTTTCATGAGCAATAGGGGTTTATACATGTATATATGGTGTCACACCACTTGCTTTTTGCCATATTGAAAATAGAGAGGAATCGACCATTTTTGAAGCTTCACAGATCGTGTAATGGCAAACCGTTGGCTTATCCGTCTCTTGCTTTCAAAAGTAGGTCCACAGTCATTAAAAAATACATTAAAAACAACATGTCAAATGATTGCGTTTTTCGCTAAATTCCAACAAACACAGGCACCCTAGAATTTGTCCTCTGAAAAAAACTACTCATGGCCATGACCCAAATGTTTTGTTCTTCCAGTGACACAAATAAAGGCATTGCGTCCTTGCATTTTCTACTGTTTCAGTCAATCACGATAAAGGCACAAATAGTGCAATGTCAAAGTAATGTTACGCACTTGCGTATTGCGCTTTATGGTCGCCGCACCTTTGTGTGCTTTATTATTTCAGTCAAAATTTGTAAAAGAGCAAATAGTACAAAGTCAAAGTTCTTTTCTGCACTTGCGTGTTGTGAGTTATGGGTGATATGCCCTTGTGTGCTCTACCAATTCAGTCAATCATGCTTTTTAAATGGTCCATTCTAAAAAATTGTTAAATTGATAAGTAAGCTGTTGCTTTGATATGACTGAAATAATATTGAAAGTGGCATGAAACACTAATCAACTCTTTACCAAACAAAAATATTTGGAATGGTCCACATTGAAAGATTTTGCAGACGTTAAATTAAACGTGACTCAAAATCGAAATATGTCTTTGGAAGGCAAGAAAACTGTGTTGAGAATCCCAGAAATGTTGGTTACCAGTATTTTCTTCCTTTTCCCACTCTTTTTTCCCCAAATGCCTTTTGTCTATAGGTCGTTCAAACTCAGGATTGTATGGTAAAAGTTTTTTTTTTTTTGTGGACGGCATAGATCAAGACAGCACAGAACTTGTAGTCAACTTGGATTGATAGCGTCTGCATGTTTTTATTTGAGCATAATTTTTTTCGTTCAGTCGCATTTTTCCAGAGCTAGTTAAATTAAACGCAGCACACTTGGAAAACAAGAAACATACATGTAAAAAGTGATTTTTTTGTTCCTCTTTTACATTGTTTCTTACTGGTAATGATCTTATGCATATTAACCCATTTCACCTAGTCCGAGTTTTAACACCTCAGAAGAAGAGTCTTTTTGAAAATCTGGTAAAAACCAAGAAAATACCGGTAACCAGCACTTCCTCCTTTTCCTACTATGTTGACCAGCCTTTTAAAAAATTTTTTTTTCTATTTTTGAGACACAGATTTTTTTCCGTCTGCAAATACTTTCAATTTGAACAAAGATTTTATCATGACAATGTCGTTTGGTAAAGTGTGAGAGACGTGTCAGTAAATTCTTTATAAAACGGTAACATTAAGGATTCGACCAAATTGAAAGCATGTGAAGACGACAACATCAGTGTAGCTCATAGGACGATTTCTGTCTCTGATAGGACAGAAAACATTGTTGAAAAACGAGAAAATGCTGGTTAATGCCGTTTTAAACATGATTTCTGTAACATCGAGGCAACCAATGCACCTGCACTGCATCTCTTCACTAATATTTTACATAAGATTCTTTCAGATATTAGAGACTGGTGGAAAGGGAGAGAGAGACAGACAGACGGACAAACAGACAGATAGACGGACAAACGGATAGTCAAACAGACATACATTCAAAGAAAAAGAGAGCTTTTAAGAGGTAAACTATTGATTATATTTAAAGACAAAATGATAAGATAGCGGAGCGGCTAAAAGAATGGATAAATGGATTATTGATTTAGAAAAAAAAAAGATGCTAGAAGAAGGTTTTGTATATTCGATATCAGTTAAGCATAACGTCCATTGCTTTGTCTTGATAGTTAAAATGTTAGTACCCCCGGGCTACGTTTATCAACATATCAATGCAGGTTTCCAGGGCTGAGCGTTTTGATTCTATATATAGATGAAGGGATAGAATACTTTCATATTTTATTTTTAAAACGAAGTTTGTGTGTTTGTTTGGTTTCAGAGACAGACAAACGTATGTAAGTCTACCTGAATGGTAATTCAATTCAATCAATTCACTACAACAAATAAAGAAAGCCTTAAGTGAAGTGAGAAATTTATTATATTTAAAGCACTGCTGACATATCAGGAACCCCTGTCTCTTTTTCGAAACGAACAGCCCGTAGGGTAGTTTTGTAAATTTTGAATAAAAATGCTGGAATTATAGCATTCAAGCAAGCTTACAATTGGCAGAAAATTTAGTTCCACAAAATGCGTGTACTCCTTTCCTCTTTGACAAATTGCCTCCCTCCCCCTACCCTCCCTTTTCCCAGAGAGAGAGAGAAGAGAGATAAGGAGAGGAGAGGAAGGAGAGAGAGAGAGACCGCGAGAGAGAGAGACCACGAAGACTTATGGCACATTGGTGCATCTCCTGAATTTTACGGAACATACCCAAATTATCATTAAACCGTTTCTGTAAATAGCACATTGGCGACTCCCTCTATATCATATATAGTAAGACATGGTATGCATTGAAATCGATAAAAGAAAAGATGACCCCGCCCCATTTCAGAGATAATATATAACAGAAAATGGAAAAATAAACCTAATTACCGATGTAGACAGGTTCACAAATGACTTTTCTTATGTGCCTTGACCCTCGAAAATTCCAAACGGCTCTTGCTATCAAGCATTAGCCCTCATCTAAAAAGAAAAGCTTCCACGTTTTCCTGATTGCCATGCGCTGACGTCACACAATTCATTATGAAGCAGCGAATTATAACTCGCGTAAATTTGCTACCAAAAGACGCGCCAAAGTTTTTGACTAATGAACGGTAAAAACGCATTTTAAAATATGCCAAATGCGAGATGAAAATCGTGATTCTGGATTGGATGAAAAGATAAATTATATCAGACGAAATGTTAATTTTATAATTTCATCACTACACCAACAAAAAAAAATTCGATAAAAAAAAGTTTAATTATTATTCGCTGCAGGTTTGTTAATCGTATGACGTCAGCGGCCTATAGGGGCTGGCAAATGTTTATCTACCAGCAAACTGGATGAATCGTACCAGGAAGTGTTGATTTGAATAAACGGTTATTTTAATTTTGAAACTCGCTGCATCGATTGCCGTCTTAACAAGTAGTCCCGGTCTGTCCCCAGAAAGCTGAGTGAGCTGTATATCATTTTTATACACTCCCCACACACCCACCAACCCGCCCCCTCCCACACACAGAGAGAGCTTTTTTCACACTTTTGACTTCAAGTGGTCAGACAAAAATTAGTCTACTGCATGGCGTACACTTCCAAATATACATTCAAACTAGGGTTTACTACCATACCAAAACAATGTGAAATAAATGTCTGAATATCTACGGTGAGAAGCGGTTGCTTCATGTCGACGGAACACTGTTCGGTGTATCTGTCTGAAATTTGTCCCGTTCATACCATAATAGTTCGCCAGACGCAGGGCTGAAGATGATAATTGATGATTTAAAAAAACACATTAAAAATTCAATTAACGATAAATTGTATATTCAACACAATTCAAGGATAAAAACAACCTATTACAATTTCGTTGCAAACGTAAGGAGTATTTACTCCTTTTCCTAGAATATTTTCATCCTTCGAAAGAATAAATAAATAAGTAAGTAAATAAATAAATAAATAAATAAATAAATTTTAGATAGATAAATAGATAAATAAATTTCAAATAAATAGATTTTAAATAAATAAATAAATAAATAAATAAATAAATAAATAGATAAACATGAATCACATTTTGTGTGTTGTCGTCTGCACAAGCAGTGAATTTGGACAGGAGTAAAAATTCTGAATTAAAGGCTTGATTGCGGCCAAATGTAAACAAGGCTGGTGATAAAATGGATTTAAACTTATACCATTTGAAAATATTGAAATAATTGAGAAAATGACAACCTGTTATTGTATGGTCGCCCAAGGGTTAAGTCGGTGGCAGAGAAAAATTTTGAAAGTAAGTCAAAAGTTGCCAGGTTGCTCTATTTTTTGTTTACTTTGATTTTAAAGTTCATTTTCCTGCTAGCGACTAGCACTTTGACCGACCGCACAATGATAGATTGTCATCTTCATAATATTTTCAGTGTTCTGCCAAGGATTTTAAAAAGTAGAGACAAATGTCTCACTCATCCAGAAAAGTTTGCGACATTTTTAAAAATTCGGGGACAAAATTTAGTATGCATTAAAATGGTTTAAAAATAAAAAATTAGTTCCCCAGTTCCCATACTTGTTAATTGCTATGTCCTCTTTCACTAACCAAAATGTGGATTTCAATGCAAATAAAGTTGCGGTCGCGATCATATTCCAACAAAGAATATTCTTTTAAATACTAAGGACTGTCGTACAGGTATTTATTAACTATCTTCCGACGATGTTGATAGAGTGGGAGGGGTACTGGGCATCAGAACATTATCGGACTTTGAGCTCTGATTGTTGGTATGCTTTGGCTGACCATAGATGCTTAGGATAGCACCTGGCTTTTTCGCCCTGGCGACGAAACCATTTTCCGACTGAGATTGCAGAAGATACTACGTCATGACAGTCAAGTACACGATCAATACTTGGTTGATGTTTTCGAGCTCCGTCCAATCAAATTTCATTTTGCATATACGCATCTTTGGCGCCCATGAAAAACACTAAATTGTAATAGTTACGCGGCTAATTCCGCGATTTTTGATATGCGACAGGAATCGCGTTTTACCATTGTTTTCTGCGACATTTTGAATTTTTTAGCGAGAAAATCGCAAATACGCGGCCTCGGCAGAACACTGTATATTCATACCTTAAAAAGGTATGAATTGAATTTAAATGCATTTTCATACCCACTTTGTTTACTTTTGGCTACACATGGGCCTTCATGGAGAAACGAGTTAAGGATAGGGCACCCTAATGGGATTTGTGTAACATCGCCTTACATCGCCCAAAATCATATGGATTCAGCTAAGACTCGGATAATCCGTAATCGATGCGGGGAACAAGCGTCTATCGGCCGATCGATTACGGATTAACCGAGTCTTAGCCGAATCCGTACGTTTTTCGGCGATGAAGGGCTATGTTACACGAATCCCAATAGGGTGCCCTATCCTTAAAAGAATCTATGTACAGATAAACATGTACTATCATCACAGCCCACGATCAACCGTTCTAAAGAAGGATCGTACTCGATACTTTGAGGTTCTTTTATGTAAGGGATGATCACTCTGCTACATTTGTAGTTCTGAGAAGATACCTGGTGCACACTGTTAGTAAGTTTACAAGTTGCGTAGGCGTTGCCCTCTGGGTGCATAGTCATATTATTTACTAAGATCAACCCGTTTGGATGGTATGGCCTGTAATACCATACTCGGTCTCTCCCAAGACCTACTTTAAAGGCACTAATTTGGTATTTCTCACCGAGTGTTATGTGATTCTTGTTGACTTGAATATAGAATGGATCACTGATGTCTCTTTTCACTATCTCCAATGCATTGCTATATTCATCGTTTAAAACATTCCTATATTGTATTTTAATGGTTTTTAGAAATTGGTTGATGGGTATCGTTTTTCCTCTTTCGATGAACCATTTTTGGTCAGTTGCCAACACTGCAATGATATCCTGGGATACGGAGCAAATTCCCCTACAATAAAGGTCGAAGTCTAACCTCCTCTTATACACAACTTCATTTGCTTCAATGATATATATCTGTATTTGCCGAGTGCCGAATGACACAGCAACCGTTTCAGTATCTTTGTTTGCTATACAAATGTCCATTGGGTTACCATCTAGCTTATGTGACATCTGTACTTTGGAAGTTTCCTCGTATACTTTCATGGTGCCATTCAACGAATCAGTAATGGTTATTCTGCGACTTTTCAGTACTACTATTCCGGTAATAGAGCACCTAGGATGTTCGTCGAGAGGACACAAACAACTATGCTTTATAGCATACTTCAAGATCCTGCTAGCCAAAGGCGTTTTTGGGTCTATTTGGAGTGCACAATCAACCTTTTCAATATTCTCAGTTTGGGTCGACAAAGTGCGGATGTTGTTTATCACAGAAAATGTGATACATTCTGACTGACGCCTTACATCCTGATTTTTTTAGTTGAAAAGATTGTTCTGAAATAAGGCGCAGTAAGGCACTCTGTAATGCATCTAATTTTTTAATCAGCTCTTGTGTCTTACCTTTGTAATTGTCACTACGGACGGTTTTTAAAGTTTCTTCATTCTTATTAAATGACACTTGCACATAGTTAGCAACAGTTTTCTCCTCCGCGTTACTCAAGAGCAGCACACCTTGAAGAAGTTGCCGGCTATACAGCATGCTTTCAGGTAATACAACAATTGAATTTAAACAGCTTTTTTCTTTCTCTTCGTAGCTCGAGGTTATTTGGGCAATATCTTCCATTAATTTATCCACGTAACTCTCCAGTTTATTTTTAGTTAAAGTCTTTCTTCTAATGGCCTTCGTTTTGTCTCTCTCGTTCCCTTGGAGATGGTCCTCTTCCTTTAGCTTTAGCTCCTCTTTCTTTAGCTTTAGCTTTTCCGCCCTTTGTCTAAGCTCTTGTATGTCTCTCAGTAGACATTCTGTTGCGGTATCAAAATGCACTATATCCGCACACATACTGTGAAGGCTCTGAATACAGATATCGCATACAAATTCGGAGTGTTCATAACAAAAAGAATTTGGTTCGATTCCATATTTGTTGCAGTAAAACATCTCCTGTAATTTGTGGAGAATTTCTTGCGTGACGGATCCATCTAATTCATTCCTGTTTATAACATGGTGTGACTCCAAATCCCTGTTTTTTAAGTGTACGTTCAGACAGTCAATGCACAAAAAATCCAAACATTCAGCGCACAACCAGCTCGCCTCAGTGTCTCTTCCATCTATTACACAAACATCACAATAAGGCTCCGTGGGTACCCGTGTTCTGCCATCTGTTACACGAACATCACAATAAGGCTCCGTGGGTTCCGACATATACGCGGCCATTCCTACTTACTGAATTATCAAGTTGACATTCATTTGGTAACGTTGAGTCCTGTCAGTCTAAATCATTGTCTTAAAATGACTGTCATGTAAAATTAAACTGAAGTCAAAGAATACATGTACGTGTGTATATGTTATGCCAAAGAGTACAAGAATCTGAAATATGATCAATAGGCTGTATTGACGCAATTCATGTAGTTAACAATAGGTGCTCAACTTTTTTTTTGTGCAAGCTGGCAAAGTGACAAAAGTAATCCTTAAGGCGCCGATTACAACCAACATGTCTACATTCTAAGCCTAAAAATAAAATCTAAATAACTGCATTACTTCATTTTTTTTAAAAGTAGAACTCTTCAAATTAACGGCGCGTTTAGAGCTACTTACCAGGACCTTGCCTAAACAAAAGTCAAATTTTGCGAAGTACAATCAAACGCTGGCATCTCTACTTAAGGTGTCACACCAGTGGTTTTTTTGTCATATTGAAAGTAGAGTGAAATCGACCGTCTTTAAAGCTTCACAGATCGCTAAAAGGCAAACCTTTTGCTTTTCCGTCTCTTGCTGTCTAAAGCACTTCAAAAGCCCGGCCGGGTGGCTCAGTGGTCAGCATATCTGACTCGTGACCTGGAGGTTGCGGGTTCGATACCCGGTTGCGGCGAGCTTTCTCTCCTGCGATTTTCCGCCTCTCACCTCTGATGCATGTGAGAAAAGTAGTCAGTGGGTTTGGAACAAAAGTTGTGTCAGTACTGATGTGAGAAATCCAGGAAACACATGGGTGCGTCACTGAACGCCATGATATGACCTAACTCCAATACAAACCAAACAAACTAGTCCTTCAAAAATGCCCTAAAAACAACATGTCAACCTATTGCGTTTTTCGCTAAATTCCAACAAATACGGGCATACTAGAATTTTCCCTCTCAAAAACACATGTTCACCCCCACGACCCAATTTTTTGTTCCTCCAGTGACACAAAATAGTCCGCTCAATATACAATAAAAACACATCTTAGTGGTCCCTCACTGCCTAAATTTGAAGCAAATGTAGATTATATACCACTAGACCCTCTTAGCTCCATGAAACAGTGCAACAAATGTGCTACTGCAAAATTCACATGGGACTACTTTTGACTACTACGACCCGGAAGCAGACTCTCAGTGGTGCGACACCTAAGTGGCATATTCCATTGCGATGCAGTGTCAAGTAGGTATTATGGCCACCGTTTTTTTGTGGCGACTGGTTCAGTGTATTTTTTTAACATACATGTAAAAATACGGTACTTTCATTACCAAATCGAGCCCGTATCAACTTTGTTTTTCTATTTTGACTGATTTTTTTATTTTTATTTTTAACATGTAAAATACCGTACTTCCATGCCAGATCGATAAAACCAGATCATATCCCAGATGGCCCAGAGTTAAAATATTTGTCATGAAATATCACCACGTGTACCTCTACGAAGCTTGTTCAAGTGATGCCCTTGGCGTAAAAAATTAACCTGCTGTAATGTGCCCTATTTCAGAAACAATTGATTTGCGGCGCCATTGATGTTATGCCTCAATATGTTCTTGTTATTTTCTATACTATACAGGCACCGTGTATGTTCCGACGATACCGCGCTGTCTCGCGAGACGTGTTCATTTTCTTAACATGCATAAGATTGCCAAAAAAGAAACTCAATTGGACTGGTGATAAGTATTTCATCTTTTCCTTGATCTGTATTGCTTCAGTTAAGCGGACAGTATGGATCCAAGATCAGACTTCACATTCTGTGCAGTCTGATCTTGATCTATACTGGCCGCAAAGGCAATTATACGTATGAAAGTCCAAGTATTGTGCTTTAAAAGTTTATTTCAGCGGAAAATCTATACCGTAACGGACGTTCTGTGCAATCTGATCTCGATCTAAACTGTCCTAAACTTGATCTCAAGAATTTTAGCGTCCGGGTCTTGCTTAGCAGCCTAAGAGTTAAGGGACTATGCGGGTTGAAAGTTTATTAACAACTATACGGTACATTGACGTAGCTTTGGACAGAAACTCACTTATTATCAGCCACAAGTTTACAGGGTGATTTCTATTGTTTCGGTGTAGTTACAGGGGATTATTCAAATTTTACAATAAAACGAAACTTATGAAATGTTTTATCACTGCACTGAGTAAGGCTATAGCTAACAGGTAACAACAGGAAGTATAAGGGAATTAAGGTATTGAACCCCTAACGCTTCTAGTGCAACATGGTATAAAATTTCTTAGTTACTGATAAGGATTTATACTGATAGAATACTATTGCACATTTTTAACCGACCAAAAATCCCTTTGAGATCTACATGTATCTTGAAATTATTTGTTGACATTTTTGTGAGTTTCCCTAAAAGGGAGGTAATTATTATCTCCCTTTATAATGAGAATATAGTGGTTTTAGATTTATAAATGATAATTCTAAGAACGGGAAAAAAAAAAAAAAAAAGAAAAAGTGGCTCGGTTAAAGTAGTACAATAATACTCATTTTTAATTATAGCAAACTTTGTAGGATAATATCGTAGTGGAAATAGCTGTTTTCTATTAGGAGTCTTATACCTTAATTTGCTACACGCTTATTAAGATTATGTAGTTTTTACGAAAGTAGCTGGCGGAGACCTTTGGGAATGTCACATTATCAATTGTGCGAGTCGGTAATGTGGGGCCATAGCATTATCTTCCGCTAGATGGCATTCTTAACATATATACCTATCACTCGTCACAAATCGGCTGATTCCGTACCTACATCTAACCTCGTCTGTATAATGGTCGTTTCCATTTGATCTGCCAACCACGTGATCTTATACATGGCGGCGCCACTGTAAGTCATTTAGCAACGACATAAACAACCTCGATGAAGTTATTCACATCAATATATCTGTCAGTGAAAACTTCAATCGGAATTGATAAACCACTTTAACAAATGAATGCACGAACTGATTGTCAACTGAAATATAGTTAGAAAGATGTCAAAAGAAAATCGAGACTCGAGCTTTCTTTTTTAAGAGAAGCCTTACAATTTTCAGAACAGTAAACCGGCGTATTTCCGGTGAAGAAATGTATCGTGTATACCAAGCTACCAGATACAGCCGAGGGATTTGATCAACGGATCACCCAGGTGCCGAATGACATACCTATCTGATTTGGGCATTCTGGGTAGAGATCTGGAGTAGTTTTCAAAGTGGCAATCGATTCAACCAATTTCGCGGTCGCGTGCGATATCAAATTTTCTCACGCGGCTCGAATTAAATACAAGCACCAGGAAAGTTACTACAACATAATATTCCGTATTTATCCTTTTCGTGAAAAATATTTCAAAGTCCCACAAAGTCCCAACAGAAGTGTTTTATTTATTTGAGCCATGCTCTGGCAAAAACGGGTTTATTGCATCTCCATGGTGCATTAAACCAAGCATGTCATCACATAATTCTTGATCAACAAAATCCATTTTGTCAAATGACCAACTGAATCAAGAGGTAAATTGGACCATTGACATGCTGAAAATTGACCAATAACAAAGAGTTTCGACTCAGATTAGCTATCGCAGACTGCGCAGTCTAAAGCCGGATTGGATACTTTTTGTAGATGCTTTAAACATCCTTGTCATAGAGCATGGCTCATTTATTGTTTTCTATTTTCAGCTCTGTAGAACAAAAGCTTAACTCTTTACCAAACGACAATATTTTGGACTTGACCGAATTGAAAGCATATGCAGACGACAAAATAAATGATGCTGAAATGATAGTTGCTGTTTTTGATAGAGTAGAAAACATTGTGGGAAAAGGAGAAAATGCTGGTTACCAGCATTTTCTTCTTTCCCCACAATGTTTTCAAAAGGCTTCTTTCTTAGGGTCGTTAAAAGTCGTGTTTGTAAGGTTAAAGGTTAAGACAGACAGATGGATGATGAACGACAATTTTTTTTATCACAATAGCCCTGATTAAAGCAATCGATGCCGAGCCCCGGTAGTGCAGTCGGTAGCATACAGGGCTTGAGAGCAGGGTATCTCTGTTTCGAGTCCGCAAAGTGGATTGATGACAGTCAATGCGACAGGATTCATTCCTCTCTCACCGCTTATTATTTCTTCGATACTAAGAATAAGGTATGTCTCAAATTATTTCTCTTTGAATGCTACTTGTTACAATATTTTCTCCTTCTTTCACAATTTTGTCTATGGCCTTCGTTTTCAGGGTCGTTAAGACTCAAGATTGTTTGATACAGTTAATACAAGCTATTTCTAAATACAACCCATATTTTATTGTACTCTTTGTATAGTTCTTCTAAGGCTTCTGACTGCTTTCTCACATAACTACTGATTGACCAAAAATATGGCCTTAAGAGTGCACACAAGATTTGTCTAAGATTTGACCCAGTGACCTGCGTTTTGACCCTATTTCAAACTCATTCGAGATACCACTAAATTCATCATTCTGACTATCTTTCATAAGTATTTGACTATATATGTTGCCTCTGGAGTTCACACAAGATTTTTTCTATGAAGACCCATTGACCTACTTTTTGATATAACGTGATCCAATTTTGCTCTCGTCCGAGGTGTCATTGAAACAAACATTCCTGACCACTTTTAACGAGTAGCGGACAGAAAATGGGCCTCTAGAGTGCAAAGGAGGTACATGTAATTGTTAACGCCTGCACGATACACGACGCACGACGGGCACAACACGATCAAAAAAGCTCACCTTGAGCACTCCGTGCTCAGGTGAGCTAAAGCAGTCTCGTAAAGAAACGACACAGTCCGATCTGATTTAATAGTCACCCCATTAAACAGTCACGTTTATTAGCAATCGGTATAGTTTTATCCGTATTTCGCCTTCTAATTAAAGCTTCAGTGAGGTAAACAACGTTCTAGTATCTTTTCTGAAACTATTGTCTACCTATTTAACTGCTTACTTTAATTTCTTTGCCCAATTTTTGTCACCAAAGATGGCGTTGGGCTTTAAAGGGATCTTTTTGTGGGCAAGTTGTCCTATGTAACACTGAAAACTGAAAACGATATACATAAATAATTTGACAATATTCGTAATCTGATCCTTGACGATGACAAACTGGCAACCAGCACATTCATTAATCTCCGTTTTACGTGTAATTCAACGGGTACCAGATTTCCATTAGCAACGCAGTAACTATACAAGTCCTGTACGCTACTGACTGAGCTGCCGAGGCTCGACCTTTTGATAAAACCTGCTCCTGGTAATGAAACCAGTTTGGATTCTAATAAGTTGGGTAAGAATAATCCATTTCATGTCTTGCGAATTAAAATGCTTATTCGCCCGACAGTGGTCGGATTATTATTTAACATTTTTAAATGCAATTGGAATGATTAGTTTTGGAAAATCTTTGAAGTCAGATATCAGAGGTTCCTGCATTAAGTCTAAAATGTCTTTATTTATATTTTGTACATTTATGCAGATATCCTTGTACTTCATGCATTGTCTGTCTTTATATCACTTTGATTTCTCTCCCCAAATAGAGGTCTCGAAGACTTTATGTCACTGACCATGGCTAATAATATTCAATGTCTTATTCTTTTCGCGTGAAACAGTTATACTTGAAAAAATCTTGGGAACCGGGACAGCCGAAATTGAAAATTTGCTTATCTGATCAGCATTGAAGATATTTTCTTGAATCTAATCTCTAAAAGGGTCATTTCTAATGTTGATATAACCGCGTATGTACTCGAGTCCAGTGCAGCTTGGATGTTCGATCAGTAAACGCTAGGTACTTGGAATATTTCTGTAACGTTTAAGGGCCAATAGCGACCAAAAGTAAACAATACGGATGTTGAAATGCATTTATATTTAAACCATACCTTTAAAAATTTGGAAAATATTGTGATTGATTCTAGATGGAATAATGTTTTAAGCCGCTTTCAACAATTTTTCAGTATGTCACGGCGACAGCTCACAAAATCATGTATTTCTTGGTCCCCACCAGTACAAGGCTAGGGCTCTGAAGTGCCTTGCCTAAGGACACTCCCAAGAAAAACAAAGTGGATCCAGTGATGCTCGAACCCGGGGCCTCCAGATCACGAGTCGTACACTTTATCTCTGAGTTACGCAGGACCGTTGAAAATACTGTGAAGAGGTCAATCTGTTATTGTGCGGCCGGTCCAAGTGTTAGTCGCTGGCAGAAAAATGAAGTCTAAAGTCAGATAAAAACTAAATAAAAAGAACGAGCTACCTGATAACTTTTAACCTACGTTTGAAATAATTCTTCTACTTGCGACTAAGAGCGATAAGAAGATCATTTCTTTCAGACGAGTATATTTCTCCGGCATGTATACCAATTCATTTTAAGGTTTCTGGGTACATCCTTGGTTATGTGCATTTTTACAGGAGAATCAACCTACCAGTTTGCTCTCTGTTAGTTGAATTTCTTTAAAAATAGAGGTTTCTTAAAAGTACGGAAAAGAATTGCTACTAACAGGAACTATTTTTGTCGTTAATAGTAGCCCCAAAAGAAGACTTTAAAATAAGTTAATGCTAACTTACAGTCAGATCTTGAGCAAGTTTTGTGTGTTATTTATATTACGCATACTGTACATTTATTGGTGATATTGGTTTATCTTTGAAATTGCGGATGATTTCTTCTAGACTGGATTTATTGAAACTCTTCTTTTCGAGGATTGATGATAGTCATTGCAGCAGGATTCATTCCTCTTTCACCGCAGTACCGTTGCCTCGGCGAGGGTTATGTGGGAAACCAGCCAGGACCTTGGAAACGATATTGTGTTGAATACTTGTTGAAATAATGTTGAAAACGGCGTTTAATACCATACAATCAATCAATCAGTCATTATCAAGAAACAACATGCACTCGACTTTGCTGTATTTTGACATGATTTTTAGTCACGGTACATGTGAAAACAATAGAAAAATATCAACCGGGCTGCGACGTATTAGCGGTACTTATGGGTGCCGGGAACATAAAAAATATTTTATTGGTGATTTATTATGATTCATAACAAAGTGAACAATAGAAGTTCATTCAAGAGAACAATAAAATTAAATGTCTTCATTATAATTATCAAGATTCACAATAGTAGCACGATCATCGTGCGCACAGCCGCTATCAATTTTAATTTTTACTTTGTTAGTTATTTTATTTTAGTTCAAAAGTAAGGTAATTAAAAAAAAAAAAGTGAAGGTTTTCCTTCTACTTGATTTTGTACCATTCCATTTCGTTTCGTTCTATTTCGTTTCGTTCTCGTTTTGTTCTGTTTCGATTCGTTTTGTTGCATTTCGTTCCGTGTCGTTGCATTTTGTTCCGTTTCGTTTCGTTTTGGTTCCGTTTCTTACTTATTGGGGACCCCTGGTGACATGATAACGCCGATAAATGATAACCATGCATGATATAACGACCTTGACCTTACGTTTTCATAGTTTCGAAGTGAATACTATGAAAATTGGTAATTTTTTGAGGAAACGAAAAAGATCGAACGTTAACTAATGAATATCCTCGGAAGTATAGAAAGCACCCTGTTTGGTTTCGTGTAATTGAGCCATGCTCTGCGCTAATGCATCTGCAAAGAGTACCGACCCATGTCAGCCTGCGCAAACTGCGCAGTCTGACATTGGTCGAAACTTTTTGCTATCGGTAAATTGCTATCGGAATTTTTTTTGGGGTGTTACATGGCTAATTTATGTCCAGATCCAGTCAATTGCTACACGAACAACATTTTATTGATCCATAATACTGTGATGACTTGTTTGGTATAATGGATCACAAAGATGCATTAAACCTCTTTTGCCAAAGCATGGCTCATTTACAAAGTGACCGTCGACCCGCATAAGCTTGTGGACCGTGCTTATGGCCAGGGCTTTCTGTATTTCACTTTGTATTTGACTTATGCTGATTCTCCAGTCTAATTTCTTATGATTTTTTTACCGGTCTTTAAACTTTATCACCTAGTTCAGAATTTGAAAAAAAAGAAATAGAGCAACGACCGTTTACGTTAATCTACTGTAAGACGTTTCAGCTGCGTCTGTGAAGTACGGTAAAATGTGAGCTCAAGGTCATTTTTCTTTTGGACTTTGACAAGGTAGTATTATTTTTGAAAACATCTGAACACGAGAAGAAAAGTAGCTGAGCTATACCCTATGGAAAAGAGGTTTAATACATCTTCATGATACCTTATACCCAGCGAGTCGTTACATAATTATAGAAACATAAAAAACATTTTGTCTATCAACCACTATATCATGAGATGGAATGGTCCTTTGACAAACAGAAATATTACCAAAACCAAAAAGTTTCGACCTATGTCAGCCTGCGCGGATTGCGCAGGCTCACATGAGGCGATACATGTTTGAAAAGGTGTAGACTGCACACAATCCCCGACTATTTTACTCAACCTAAGAATATATAACAGTAGTCTAGGCTAGAAGGATAGACGAGATGTTTGAGTAAAAAATCGGAATCATTCGAGCCTGGCATGATAAGTCGGTTGATTTCATTTTGTTGTGCAATGCATAATAAGTAAAGGAAGTATCCCATTTTAGTACTATTTATAGCCATGATATTTATGACTAAATCTATGTGTGAACGTTTACAGCCATATCACTACGACAGCTTACATATTCTTGTATGTCTTGGTTTGACCAGTATTAGGCTCTGGAGTGGCTTGCTCAGGGATACTCACACGAAAAACCATGGGCTTTCAGTCAGGCTTGAGCCCTGGGCCTCCATGTTAAATACCACCGAGCCATGCAGGACCCCTAGGAAAGGGAGGAGCAAACCCTTCTGCAGAACGGGCTGGCAGATGACGTAGAGCAAAGAAAATGTCTTTTATAAGGAGGTCCTTTGAAATTTTGCAGGATAATGTTCAATACGATGTCAGTAAATTTTCATTTGTTCGACAATGGGATACTAATACTGGGTAACTTTGGGCAGATCATCATTATCCTTAACGTGTATGCCATCCTTGGGTTCGCTTTATTCAAGAAATTTTCCTATTGACATTATTTTGGAATCTTAGAAAAATAAATAACCAGAGAAATGATTTACATACTTTATTTACATAATATACCATGACATGTATCCATTAATATTTATTTACAAATGTAATAAACTATAAGCAATCAAATAGAGTCCTAATCTTAACACACAGTATCAGATTTTAAATGGTTAACACACAGTATCTGATTTTAAATATTTTAATTTCAATAGCCACATGGAAATGAATTCTTTTGAAATAACTCTCTTGTCAAAAACAATTCTATAATCTTTCGTTTCGGTCTTTGTGATGATGTTACAAGTATCAGTATTTCTAGCAATTTTGTATTTGTCTAACACTTTAATACAGTGGTCTATCTTTTGACCGGTAACCATGTCTTTTAACGTGTCAAAATTTATGTTAAGAGAGTTTCTGACATTAAGGGTTATGCCCCGAACTTTGCATATAGAAGATTGACCTTTCCTGTGCGGCTTTGCCAGACAATATGCATAATGTTTTGGTCCCCAGCCACAAATTTAGTGATTTTATTATTTGGAGCTTCGTCCGTTAAGTCACCAAGAAAATCTCCTAAAGGAGGATCCCACTCACCAGGGGCAGAGGTGAACACAACAGAATCAGTATCACAATTAAGAACCCTATCACCTAGTGGTTGCAAGTAACTATAAAGCTTTAATCGAGCTTGTGCTGTCGTATAAGCTGCAATGACTACATTAGTTCTGCACGAAGTTTCTATGAAGTCGTTACTGTATGCCCAGTCAAGCTGCACTGCCTCATCGTCTATAAAACGAACATTTTTAATTTCTTGCTGGTCAGAGGTTATCATGTCAATGAACTGGACAGGGTCATCAATATGAGTTGTTTATGTTAGGTTTGAACGCTGACCAAATTTCCCCCAGAATGAGTTCAGAATTATCTTTGCTAGCAACCTCAGACCCGGATTTTCTTCCATTTTTTTCATAATCTAACATAATGCCCTCTCTATCAAAATACTGTTGAATATACAGTTGTTTTTCTGTTTCTGATTTGCACCAGTCAGGCCAACCGCTCGCCTGTTGTTTCACCTTCAGAAATGTGTTGACATATTCCGTAAAGAGGCCGCCTGTTTTGGTGCTAGGATCATACTGTGCTATTTCATCAAAATGCCGAACTTCATAAACTTTCAACAACTTATAACCCTGGGCTAGAGCCATTTTCACTCCATCGGTAACCAATGTTCCTGTAATGGCTCTATCATTTTGTGTGTGTTTGCACATATCATTTTCAAATGTTTGACTGCAGGTGCGACAGAGACTGAACATAAGTTTTCCGTTACACTTTACAGGTAACACAGGAATGTAAAGTTTCTTTGGAGGAAGAATTTTACATTTAACTAAACCCTCATATTGGATTATGTCCTCAAAATTTTCAGCGATAACGTGAGGATGGCCAAGTATAGAGGTAACTATTTTATAAAACAGATTCTTTAAGATTCGTCATATCTAAGCTAGCCGTCAAAGACACAACATGTATTTTACCCAGTGACCAGACTGCCACCAGGAATTCTCAATAAAAGATGTTACGCTGAGACACAAGAGAAATAAGCACAAGGAAACCAGTCATGCGTATCCGCCGCCGCCGCCGCCGCCGCCGCCGCCGCAGGGCAGTCAAGTTTATACGCCGCCGCAGGTGCAGGGCGGTAAAGTTTATACGCAGCCATGTCAAGTTTATACGCCGCCGCAGGGCAGTCAAGATAATGCACGGAATCATGTCTTATACCATCCTTTTACAATGATGATATCGGGACCAACAGGTTAGGATCTTTTGTTTATTGTACATCAAATAATCACCCTAATACCAATAAATAATGATCAAAACTATTATTGGTTGGAAAGTTTTACAGAGCGAAAAAAATTCAAACTTGTTCATTTGAATTTGATATTTTCATACTTTCAATTATATGACAAAATATTGTCTATTTTATATTGATATTTGTTCACTGAAAAACGCTAATAACATTTTTTACATCTGTTTCAGCTTGTGGCAAAACATCCTTGGTGAAGGACCTGCTTTCAAACATTCGGAATGCAGTGTCTCCTCCTATACAAAGAATAGTATGGCTATATAAAAGATGGCAGCCTTTATTCAACGTTATCTGTAGAACCGTGACTCCACACGTTGAGTTTATGCAAGGAATACCAAACGATGTAGTTGACGATGACTATTTCGACAGTACACAGAACGATTTACTTATTTTGGGCGATCTATGTTCAACAGCTGCCAAAGACAAACGTATCACAGATTTGTTTACGGAAGGATCACATCACCGTTTTCTATCAGTGATTTCTATTAATCAAAATCTGTACGCGAACAAGGACCCTACACGGCGAAGAAACTGTCATTACTTAGTCATTTTCAACAATCCTGTGGACAAGCAATCTGTTATGACACTTGCCCGTCAGATGTATCCCGGCAACATAGAATATTTCATGAAACTTTTCGAAAAGGCTACCAAAGAGCTTTACGGCCATTTATTTGTGGATTTGAAAGCATTCACTCCCGAATGTGGTAGATTGAAACAAGGTTTGAAATGGAAAAATGGTCCCTCGTTTTCTGAATTGACCAATCAGGGAGAAGTACCAGTTAATGTTCTGACTATGGCCCAAATCATAAGAACGTAATTTGCTAATTCGGTCTACGTGAAATGACCAGGATGGTGATGATGTTGACGAACAGTAGGCGACATAGATGACGTAGATTGCGTAGATTAACTGCAAATAAAAGGAAAAGTCACCATGTACTTGCAGTATGCATAATGAATAATAATGTTTCCATTTGCAACAATGTTTTCAAGCTAAATATGCTTGTCTAGAAAAAATGGCTCATTTTTCCACAATATTTCCTTAATAAATTTAACCATCCATTGTAATCCTTGAAATAAAAATTTCTTAAATGCATTTCCCAGTGTAAATTTGCTTTTCACTTCAATATTTCTAGAAATTCGGTTTCTTTAATGCAATTTCTCTCTTTTCTGCAATGTTTCCAGAAATCCAACATGCCAAGAAGCTTAACAATTACTGTACTGCTTAAATTACACTGAACATGTTCTAGAAATTGATTTCTTAAGGCTTAAAGAACCTTTCACATGTTCCCTCAAGGGGTTTAACCTTCAATACAACAAAACTGAGCAAACTTAACAATTGCTTCAATAGCCCGTAATGTTTTCAAAGTACAGCCCAAAGAATAAAAGTATGGTATGGCTTACACGTAACAAATGTGTTGGCTGATTAAATGCTTTAAACAACCAAGGCCTTTGTTCCTAGAAACTGTATTTCACTTAGAAAAAACAAGTGGAAAAATCCTGGAAGCCTTGCAGACGAGTCAACAAGCACAGAAAATGGCTTGAAAATGCAGAAATAATGGTTATCTAGCAAATATACCCCGTATACATAATTTACAAATAATCATGTATCGATAGCTTACCAAACGAGTATTCTTTCTTGGCAAACAATACCATATTTTCAGAACAGTTTTCGACATGTCTTCTCCCATTGACGTGGAGCTTGAAAAGGACCACCAGACAAAAAACATGCAAAGCGTGCAAATTAGTGGTACCCAGTTATCAGTCTCGATCGAGTTTCGCAACTGGCAACTATGTACCCGAATTTGATTCTTCCATATAAAATTTCGCGTTTTGCGCTTACACACCAGCTCCCTAATTGCGGAGTAAAGCAATTACTAAGCAATTACCCATGATAAACAATCATACAGTAATAACTCAGCAATTTCCCTTACATAGAGCCAAAAAAAGGTCCTTAAATTCTTAAAATATACAATTGTACAACTAGTACAAAATGATTCCTTAAATTTCATTAATAATAAACCACCCTAAATTCTAATTCAACAATAGCATGTACAATTAACATATACAGGCAAAAAATATAATCATTTCCAGACTGCTTTGAATAGAAGCACAACTGCTTAATCTAACTCAGCCTCTAGAAGCAGACAAAGTTTATCAATAGGTCGAATCAAAGTATTCGACACGGTTTTAACTTTAACGCGGCGAACAAATCCTAAACGGTCTGGAAAGGTTTCAACCACTAGAGCCATAGGCTATGAATTCCGTGGGGCCGAAGAATCGACAACAAGGACTACGTCTCCGGTAGAAAGGTTTCTTTTCCTTTCGTGCCATTTCTGACGTTCTTGGAGCAAAGGCAGGTACTCGCGAGTCCACCTTTTCCAGAACATATTGGCCATATATTGTACTTGCCTCCAACGCCGTTTATGATAACAGTCACTTGCCTGAAAAAGTCCAGGCGGCAGATTAGGTTTTTTCTTAAGAAGCAAAAGATGATTAGGGCTCAAAGCTTCTAAGTCATTATGTTGATCTGTAGCTCGAGTAACAGGTCGGTCGTTCAGAACTGATTCTACTTCACAAAGAAGTGTCATTAACCCTTCAGCATTAAGAGTCTGACCTCTTAAAGTACTATTGATAGCGTTTCTGACTGATCGTATGAGACGCTCCCATACACCACCATGATGTGAACCCAATGGAGGATTAAAACTCCACTCAATATCCCTTTGTAGCATTTCATTATGAATCTGCGAAAAATTCCATTCATGAAGGGATTGCTTTAGTTCGCGTTCTGCCCCAATAAAATTGCTACCGTTGTCTGAAAACATTTTCTTAACTTGACCACAGCGCGCTATAAATCTACGTACGGCATGGAGATATGAATCGGTATCAAGCGAAAACGCAACTTCTAAATGAATTGCACGACTGGCTAGACATGTAAATATTACGCCATAGCGTTTCACACGGCTTCTTTTGACCTTTACTTCAAAGGGTCCAAAGTAATCGACTCCGACTCTCGTGAATGGAGGTTCACAAGGTGTAACACGATCTTGCGGTAAAACCGACATTTTCTGTTCCCCGACAGGAGATCTAAGTCTGCGACAAGTAATGCATTTAGATATCAACTTTCGAATACTAGTTGGGGCTCGGATCAACCAGTACTTTTCCCTATGCTTTGCTAGCATGTGATTTCTTCCTGTATGTCTAAGATTGTCATGGATCTGCCTTAAAATGAGAACTGAAACATGATGGTCTTTCGGTAAGATCATAGGATGTATACTTTCTGCAGGCATGTTTGACCTTTGAAGGCGTCCTCCAACCCGTATAAGTCCATCACAGTAGATAGGGTCAAGTCTTCTTAGTTTGCTACCACGTTTCACATTTTGACCTTTTTCTAGTAAACGCATCTCATCTGTGAAGGCCTGGGTTTGGACGAAGTACAAAATAACCTCTCCTGATTTAGACATTCCCTCTACTGATAAATGATTTGAGCAGTCCTTTGGTTTGAAACTTAGTTTTTCATTATTTTTCCTTCTGACACGCTCGAGTAACTCTCCTTTAACTCTTATTATCCAAGCAACTCTTTTCTTGAGCTTGTACCATGAAGAACAGCTGTGAATCAAACTGTTAATGGGATCGAACTGTTCCAGTGGAAATTGCTCTTTTGATCTCTGGGTCATTTTCGATAGCTTCAAACTTCTGGGGAAAAGTTTCAGGCAAGTCAACTTCCTCTGAACGAAGGAATTTTGGGGCCTCTATCCAATCACTCAACCAGGATTCGAGGCTAATTAACATCCCCCTTGATGCATGGTCAGCTGGATTGAGTTTTGAACTAATGTAGCGCCAATGCTCAACACTTGATCCCTCGTGAATGATTGTCAATCTGTTAGCCTCATAAGTTTGGAATCTTGATGAACTGTTATTTATGTAACGCAAAACAAACATACTATCTGTCCAAAATACAGTTTTGTCAATTTTCAAGTGAATTTCTTGTTTTAAAATTCTGTCACAACGAACAGCCAAAGTTGCTGCGGCTAGTTCTAGGCGCGGAACTGTGATTTTCTTTAATGGAGCGACGCGCGATTTTCCCAACACAAAGGAACAATGCACTCTACCTAAAGCGTTGGTGAGTCTGAGGTATGATACTGTCCCATAACCTGCCTCACTAGCATCAGCAAAATGATGAAGTTCGCTGGATTCTACCTTTCCAAATCCTTCTGGCTTGAAATACCTGCTCACCTTGAAATCCGATATGTTATGTACATTTGTAAGCCATTGTGACCATTTCTCGGACATCTTATCTGAGATTGGATCGTCCCATCCAAGCAGTAAACGGCAAAGCTCTTGCAGGAGTATCTTTATGGTTTATCTTTGACATCAACTGTAAAACAAAAAGAATCAGAGTCTATCGACCAGTTTACTCCCAAGGTTCTCTCTAACGGAAAATCATCCTTGTCCAAATCTAAGTCCTTAATCTCTTTGGCTCTGTCACAAATTGGTATTGAACTGAGAACTTCTCTGTTATTACTTACCCACTTTGAAATATGGAAGCCCCCACCAGCTAAAATGGCCTTTAAATCTTGAACCATATTCTGAGCCTTAGTCACGGAAGGGAGGGACTTTAGGCAGTCATCTACATAGAAATTTCTTCGTACAGTTTCCACCACTTCTTCATCAAAATGATCTTGTTGGTCATCAGCTGTTTTCCTCAATGCAAAGTTTGCGCAACTTGGTGAAGATGATGGGCCGAACAGGTGAACAATCATCTGGTATTCTATGGGACGTTTACTGGCAACTATGTACCCGAATTTGATTCGTCCATATAAAATTTCGCGTTTTGCGCTTACAGTTAAGACTATTATAAAAGAGGCTGAAACAAGAGCTTCAGATTATTTGTCAGTCGAAGCTCAAACAGATAACATCACGGATAATAGTGTGGAAAATATATCAGAGGAAATGTCTGAGAAAATGAATGCCTGTGATGACTGTGGTGTTCTTTTTGATACACCGCACGATGTACAAAGACATATCAAATGTGGGCAATGTTCTGAAAACCTAGAACCGCCAAGAAAAAAGCTAAAATTGGAAGACTCAGATTCAGACCATGACATCGACCAAGAACCAGATGAAAATTAGGGCCTTATAAACTTGTGGCAAAAAGCCCAGGAAAATGGGGAAATGAAATTTGAACAATTCAAAGACCGTTACTTGGCTGACGGGGAGAGTGAAGACGATGCTACAGATATGGCGGAAAAGCGGATGCAACTGTACAACGAGCGGGAGTTTTTCCGCTGATATACACAGCTGCTTGAGAAATATTTTATACCCATGAACAACAGTGGAATACATCGACATACCACCAAGAAAATAACATCACTCGTTTCAAAGGGTTCGTCGTTAACAAATGTAACGACTAAAGTCTTGAGAAAAAACATGGATAAATTGACAGTCTATTTGACATCGAAAAAGGCGAGAGTGAAACTGAAGAAACTGCTGAAAGTAGCTCAGAAGCAGAGACTGAAACGGAATAAATACAGAGGAAACTCTTTCAGTTTGATCATTTATCAGCAGAGCCTTGTGCAGTGCGGACATGGTTTCGTGAAAAAACTATTTAAAAAGTATTTATTACAATCCGTCGAACCCAGCGAGCTTTGCAGGACTTCAAAAAACTGTATGCATTTGTGAAAAACGAAGGAAAATACAACATTGGCATGCACAACATCCGCAAGTTTCTGCAGAAGCAGGAAGCATTCCGCTTACGCAAACCAGTGAGACGTCGTTTTAGACGTAATCACGTTATAAGTGCAAGTATTGACGATTTGTGGATGTGTGACTTGATTGATATGGCAAAGTTTGAGGCCTGCAATGACGGGAATAAATACATACTCCTCGTGATAGATGTCTTTTCCAAGCATGTTTGGATACGCCCTCTTAAGAACAAGACTGGAAAACTGGTGGCCGAGGCACTTACGGACATATTTTCAAAATCGAAAAGAAAACCAAAACGCCTCATGTCTGACAATGGTCAGGAATTCAACGCACGTGTAGTACAGCAAATAACGAGAGAGAGAAAAATTCTCTATTTCCCCACTCAGATTGAGACAAAAGCTTCCGTCTCAGAAAGGAATACTCCAGGAAAGCATGGATAGGTGCACTGGCCGCCGCGATATAACTGAAATAATGTTAAAAACGGCGTTAAACACCATACAATCAATCAATCAATCTCAGAAAGGAAAGGGCTATTAAAACCATCAAGACAAAACTTTACCGATATTTTACTTTCACCGAGGACTACACTTATCTACCGATTCTACAGGACGTAGCAGATAGTTATAACAAAACATATCACAGAACTATCAGAACTAGTCCTGCCGACGTGAAAAATAGTAACCAGCAGGAAGTGCGATTGTCAACCTATTTCGCAAGAAAAGCAGCAGGAAGGAGCAAGCCGTTCAAGAAACGTTTCAAGTTTAAAGTTGGTGACTACGTGCGAATATTCCACCTGACAACCAAATTCACCCGTGCCTATGACGAAATATACACTGGAGAACTATTTAAGATATCAAAACGCTACTTTAGAGGAACACTACCCGTGTACAGACTAAAGGATTTACAGAATGAGGAAATCAAAGGAACTTTCTACGAAAGTGAACTACAGAAAGTGGACATAGAACCCAACCAAATCTGGAATATAGAAAAAGTACTCAAAACAAGAGGAAAAGGACAAAACAAACAATATTTCGTAAAGTGGAAATATTATCCATCCAAGTTTAATAGCTGGGTGAAAGCATCTGACTTTGAATAATGTATTTTGTATGATCATTTGTATGTAAAATACTTGTAAATAAATTGTAAATAAAGGTGTAAAAAGAAACATAATCTTTTTTCGTATACTAAATGAGAAAACGAGATAGCATGAAAAATTTGTTGAAAAGTAGGCACCCGTATGGTATACAGAGCTGACTTGTATACCCTGTCTAGTAATGATCGCGGACATTTTAGGCCAGGTCCTCTTACTAGACGGAGAAATTCCTACTTCAGCTAATCTTTAATGCTTCACCAAGTCAAAGAGCCGATTCCTAACCCCACTTCAACTCTTGGCCAAGTTTGTGTGGTTAAGTTGGTCTAACGAGAGATCCATGCCCTTTGAAGACTCGCACTTGAAACCCGTAATACGACATGAACCATTAACAATGTGCAAGACAGGAAAGTTGTAAAATGAAATGTCATCTTCTGTTATAATGAAATGTGATATAGCGAGATAGCATGAAAAATTTGTTGAAAAGTAGGCACCCGTATGGTATACAGAGCTGACTTGCATACCCTATCTAGTAATGATCGCGGACATTTTAGGTCAGGGCCTCTTACTAGACGGAGAAACTCCTACTTCAACTAATCTTTAATACTTCACCAAGTCAAAGAGCCGATTCCTAACCACACTTCAACTCTTGGCCAAGTTTGTGTGGCTAGGTTGGTCTAACGACACATCCATGCCCTTTGAAGATCGCACTAAGTCTTAAAACCCGCAATGCGACATGAACCATTAACAATGTGTGAGACAGGAGCTTGAACCCGTCACAATTTACATTTAACGCTATGGATTTACACCCTACCAAACCCGGTAATAAAAGATACTCACGGTACTATTTTAAGCGTCGATATAAAATTTCAATAATGGTTCTGGTACTACACGCAAAATACTGCAGCAGCGATAATCTTCTAAAAAATTAGCTCCTATATATATTTACTGGACGAGTCTATAGTAATCATGGGTTAAACTGTTGTGTAATATCTCATTTGTTTTCATTGCACTATACAGATAAATACTACCTGTTCACCCGTTACGCATGGACTCGTATGCAAGATAAATTCTTTTACACCTAATCAGTGTGGTTTAAACCTCCAGTGAGGACAGACGTATGTAACTGTTGCTCTCCTGCTCATATTGGAAAATTGGAGACGATATTTGTTACAGAAATACATTCCGTTTCCATCGAGATAAAACGCTCTCGATAGTCATATTTCAACTCGGGCCAAAACGAGCAGACGACAAAAGCTACGCATACGTGTGTATTATGATTACCGAGGAGTGTCACTCTATACTTTACAGCGATAGTGTTCGCATCTACAGTATCCTTAACCTTTCGCTGATTGCTGCTTATTAGACTTGTATTATTTGTGCCGAGCGTGGACTTGGACCGTGGACGAAGGACTAGCAGGGGTCATCTCAAACGTAATTAATAAAGGACACCAACATTTGCTCTTTCGGTTATTTGAACTGTACTTTACGCCACTTTCAGCAAATTTTAAATTATTTCACGGCGAATGTTCAGTCATTTACGGTATCTGGGTTACAAATCAGTACTAAGCCTTAATCTTTTATGAGAACAATGATTGAAATCAGTAACCGGATTAATTCAAAATATTCGCAACTGTTTGGTGGAGGCATGGTCAGCCCGGTACAGCAGCAATTATGAAGTTACTTATATTTAAATTCATGTCTGCAAATGAAAAAGTGTTATGTCAAAAGTTTGGGTAAAATTGGTGATTAAATTTACTTTAAGTCGTGTTTATAAGTTTTTCGTTACCTGACGACATCATTTCGTATTTGAAACAGACGACATTTGAAGACACTGTGACTTAAAATGAGCCAGTTTACCCTTGTCCTCTATCATTTCAATTTCATAAAGACATCTAACTTATATAAATGGTATTTTCACCTATATGTTTGCGAAGTAGTCTGTTATTGATTCGTCGCAGGCTGTAAGACATTAATAGAGACTCGGTCAATCTACCATCCTTATAGACCCAATTAGCTGCCAAAAGTAAACAAAGCGGGTTCTGGATGCATTCAAATTTAAATGATACCATTTAAAAGTTTTCAAATTATTGTGAAGGTGACAATGTTATTTTACAGTTGGTGCAAGTGCTAATCGCGGGCAGAAAAATGAATTTCAAAGTGGGCCAAAAGTTGCAAGGTCGCATCATCTAATGGTTATTTTTTACCTGATTTCAAAACTCATTAATTGTTCTGCCAGCGGCTATCAGTTGGACCGACCGCACAATCATCTTCTCAATAATTTATATATTTTTTAAAAGGTATAATTTGAATTCAAATGCATTTTCAGCCGTTTCTTTACTTTCGGCAACTGTTGGGGCTTTAAATATACCAAAACCACAAGCCAAATAGATGCTTAATGAGCACAGAGAAGTAACAAACTCAGTCACTTGAAGAATTTGTCTCCCGTATTCACCGACTATTCTTCAGAAAGTTCTTAGTCTTTACTTTCTAGAATTTTCTATACTTGAAAGTAATACAACTTCTAATTGGCTAAACCATTTGGAAGTTGTGTTACTTTCAAGTTTAGGAAATCTATGGGAATAAGAGTAACAACTTTCTTACAAACTGATGGTGAATACGGATCCAGGACAACATTCCAGAGTTCAACAGAGCAAACCGATTCGAATTTTATCCATATAGTCGTGCTACCATCACGTGCATTGTGAAGTATACCGATTATGTACATTGTGCGACAGTCATGTGCATAGGAACAGAAAGGGAAATTTTATTTCGACACATAAGCCTACAAGCTCAATGGTCATAACAGTTAATTACAAAGCATGCAATATATATGACATAATTATTATTATTTCAATATACAAATTTTGAATAAAATGAATTATTTAAGTGATTAAGTGGACATTGTTTCTAAGTATCTTAAAATATGAGAGTACTTTAAAAACTATGAATCCTTTTTCTGCAGTGTTTTGTATCATTAAATGAATTAAATGTGGTTGAAAGCTTTCGACAAATTTGACAAGGTTTTACGCTGTATGAAAGACTAACATAATTGCATCTTAATTGATACCCATGTTTCTTGATAAATCCAATTTATTACATTACATGTAAAGATTAATAAGGAAATCCGAGACTCTTTTCTATTGACCCATTACTGAAAGAATTGAGATTTTAATATGTCCGCATTTAAAGTTTTAAGTAGCACTGTGACAAAAATAATACATTGCATTTCAGATTGATTTAACAATACAAATTAATACAGATACGTAATAACGGATTATATAGACTTTTCATAAAAAAAACTTTTGAGAACTGTAAGAATTCAGCTTATTGTACGTCTTCAGAGCAAAATATGTTTGGTACACATAAATGCTTTACAATTTTTATACCTATGTCCATGTTTAAACCCATTTCTAAATTTATGAGACTTTTTTACCCAGTCTACAACTTTTGAAAACATTGTGACACAAGATAAGACTATGTAAAAATGTTAATACAAAAGCTAAACAGCTTATCAGACAATATACATGTATATAGACATTTGAATTAATCTGTTACAGTGAAAATAAGACTTTTTTTTTGTTGTTGTTTTTTGAAAACATTGCGGCAAATTGTGTCAATTTATAAAAGTTAAAGAAATGTAGTAACAATAATAATACATATTTACATACATATAACTGTACCAGTACATCTTTCTTTTCGTGTAATTTATACTTTTGAGAACATTGTGACACATGATATGATTATTTAAAAGCGCTAATACAAAAATTAAATAGCTTATCAGACAATATATATATTTATGTGTTTTCTTTAACCCAATACTGCAAAGATACGATCTTTCTTGTTTTTGCAAGTTTCGGGCTTTTGAAAACATTGTGGCAAAATGTATCATTTCATAAAAAGTAAACAAAGAAATGTAACAGGCAATCGTTATACATATTTACATACACATAACTGTACTAATAAACATTTCTGTTCTTGTAAATTATACTTTTGAAAACATTAAGACATTGGCTGTGACAATACACGTAAAGATCAATACGGCAATGTACGAAATGATCAATATTAGTTATGACATAGGAATCTGGATTATGATAAAAGATTATCTAAAATATGGATAATTTACAAGAAGCAGGAATATAACATTTTAATGGAAATGCAGAAAAGCATTTACTGTAAACAGAGAATAGGATATTGTACCAAATAATTAACCCTTTTCCATTTAAAGACCCTAGGAAATAAGACTTTTGAAATATTATATAACCAGCATTTTATCATTTTCCCACAATCTTTCTTATCCCTCAGAAACAAATGAGCCATGCTCTGACAAAGGGGGCTTAATGCATCTCTGTGATACATGATACCGGAAAAGTCATGACATAATTATGGTTCCATAATAACCACTTTTTTACACAACCAACTTAATTATGAGGTAGGCTGTCCTTGGGCATACAGAAAATTGACCGATAACGAAAAGTTTCGTCCCAGGTCAACCTGTGCGGCCTGCGCAGGCTGACTTGGGTCGGTACTTTTCGCAGATGCATTAAGCCCCTTTTTCTCAGAGCATGGCTCAAATTCAATTATTTGGGCCAAATTTCATTTGTTGTTTGCAAGTGCTTTAAATTTAAACATGTCTAAAGTTTTGTTATTTGGTAAAGATTTAAAATTAAACCGACATTTCTTTTTCCATTTGGCCACACCTTATGTAAGTTTTGAGACGACCCCTTACCTTTAATAGGAGTCCACAGTCCACAGTCGCATTAGAATTAAGTAATAAAGGTCTAATACGCCCCCCTTCAACGAAGTGGGGGTATATTGCTTTGCACATGTAGGTCGGTCGGTCCGTCCGTCCGTCCGTCCGTCGGTAGACCTTACCTTGTCCAGATGATAACTAGACACAGAATTGACCTAGGTAGATGATCCCTATTGATTTTGAGGTCAATCGGTCAAATGTCAAGGTCACAGTGACCGTCAACATGTTGATATATAGACCAAACCTTGTCCGGATGATAACTAGACACAGAATTGACCTAGGTTCGTCAAATTTGACACAGACATTTGTCTTCGAGTGCAAATGATCCCTATTGATTTTGGGGTCAATCGGTCAAATGTCAAGGTCACAGTGACCGTCAACATGTTGATATATAGACCAAACCTTGTCCGGATGATAACTAGACACAGAATTGACCTAGGTTCGTCAAATTTGGCACAGACATTTGTCTTGGAGTGTAGATGATCCCTATTGATTTTGAGGTCAATCGGTCAAATGTCAAGGTCACAGTGACCGTCAACATGTTGATATATAGACCAAACCTTGTCCGGATGATAATTAGACACAGAATTGACCTAGGTTCGTCAAATTTGGCACAGACATTTGTCTTGGAGTGCAGATGATCCCTATTGATTTTGAGATTAATCCATCAAAGGTCAAGGTCACAGTGGCCTTCAACTTAATGATATATAGACCAAACCTTGTCCAGATGATAACTAGACACAGAATTGACACAGGTTCTTCAAATTCTGTACAGATATTTATTTCGGAGTGTAAATGATCCCTGTCGATTTTGAGATTAATCCATCAAAGGTCAAGGTCACAGTGGCCTTCAACTTAATGATATATAGACCAAACCTTGTCTAGATGATAACTACACGCAGAATTGACCTAGGTCCTTCAAAATCTGTACAGATATTCATCTTGGAGCGTAAATGATCCCTATCGATTTTAAGGTTAATCCATGAAAGGTCAAGGTCACAGTGACCACCAGATAATTCAGGGCCCGCGCTGCCGTTCGCCACTTGAGCCATTTGCTAAAAAAAAAATTAAAGCGACTCAAAAATCATCATATGTGGCTCAACTTGTGGTTCCAACATTTTATTCGCGTTTTATCGGGGACGTAGTAAGCATCGAAGTCGACTGGGAAAAAGCGGAAGTCGAACGCGCGTGCCGAAAAGAAAATCAATAACCCAGTCTGTGTATCGGCGACTGTTTACAATCTTGTATGTATACACACGGCGGTGTGTATAATTATACGAACCGTTGACAGATTATCACGTTTAACAATTGAAGTGGGCTATAAATCAAAAAGATGACATCGATATTTCCCAATCAATTCTTTTGATATCAGTGTATGAGCTGTGCCACTTCCTGTATCAATGTGTCAGTAGGGGGGCATGACTGTTTTACAGACATCTTGTTCTTTTTAGATCATTATGGTGGCATATTTCTGCCGCGACATACGAGATAGCTATCATGATAATTTTTGAAAACTATCGCGAAAAAATAAAGTTTCCTGGAAATTTTATCGAGATAGTAAAAAGTTTCCTGAAAAAATTATCACGATAAACTTAGAATTTTAACGCAAAATTTCTCAATCGTGCACGAAGCTGACATTCGAGATAAAATTATCGTGATAGTTCCATCCGTTTCTCGATACCTATAAATAGAAAATTCACCATTTGGATGAACTCGATAGTTTTTGACTTCACAAGATTGCAGTAATAAAAATTCGAATAATTTACAATTGTAGCTTAACTCGTAAATTTTGACAAGACTCGAAATGAACAGAAGTCTGTTAAACACAATTTTTAGACGAGCCGTAATGCATCCTACTAACAACTTTAAAACCATTTATGGAAAAGGAGAATTCATGAGGTTGTAGACAAAGATGTTCCGAAACCGTATCTAATTATAGATACCTTGAATGTCAGTTGTGGTCACCAAAGCAAAAAAAATCATGATAACAGTTAGAATTATCGCGATATTTTTATCGTGAAAACTTTTATTATCTAGGTAGTATTTCCAGAAAACTTTGTTTTATCACGATAGTTCTGTTAAATTATCGCAATAGCTATCTCGTGTCTCGCGGCAGAAATATGCCACCATAGATCATAATGTGATTTTTAACTAGAATGAAAGGTTTAAGGGAAGGGAAGGGGATTTTGATAACGCGGAAGCCTACTCCAAACAGACCACTCAAAAACGTCGTCTACTACCTTTGACATATACCTTACTACATACATGGAGATACATGTTTAAACACGTTGTAAAAGATCGTCTGCTAAATACTACATTTGACCTATATCTTGCTACACATGTACTGCATGCCTCCCTAATTATGTATTGCACAGTAAGGAGAAATCAACCGATTTATTCCGTCTCATTAGAATGATTCCGATGTTTTACTCAAAAGTCTCGTCTATCCTTCTAGCCTACACTACTTATAACTGTGCAAAAATGGTCATCCCCATCATTACGATTAGAGAAGAAGTTAAAGTAAAAGAAAACTTTAAATGGATAGTGATGTGGATTTCCAGTTTATAGCGTGTTGTTGGATGGTAAGCTGTAGGCAACAGGCGGTGCAATCCTGGCTGCCGCGATATAACTGCAATAATGCTGAAAACGGCGTTGAATACAGCGTTTCATCAAGAACAACAACAATAAAGAAAGAAACAAACAAACTGATTGCTTGTTCCTTATCATAGTTGTTTTTACCATACAATCACATGTTTAAACAACCCCATGGTAAATGATATTTTGCCAACAAAAGGCAAAAAAGCTTGTCAGCGTATTTTGGAGAATAGATGATAGTTGAAAATACGACTAAGAAAAAGGCAAAAACAAAGCATTGATAAGTTTTATTTAAAGTACTTCAATGCGCAAAATAATTCATTTAGAAGGTACATGGTACTGTACATTCCAACACGATCGATAAGGTAGTGTGGGACGAACAAGCCCTGGCAAATAAGGCCAGGGACGAACAAGCCCAGGGACAAACTGGTTTTGGGACGAACAAGCCCGGGGCCATTTCAAGTACTCTACAAGAAAGTAAATATACGTATAGTTTCTTTTTAGAGTGCAGTATTGTTTCCACAAACTTTGATTTAGGCTGAGAGATTGTCAAAGAATGTTGTACTCGATGTAAGTGTACAATATTAGTAACGTAATTCACATCGGTTAGGTATATCTGCATCGAATTAACTTGGGGAATTTTGTAGTGAAGAACTTCATTTTTTATACAGTGCAACTAGTGCGATCTAAAAATCATGCGTGCATAATTCGAATTTTTTAGGGTGAAAGAGTGTCTGAAGTTGAAAGAGCGTCTGAAGAGAAGTCGAACGTTGACCGACGACCGACAGTGGTCGATCGCAACCTGGTCTTACCACATCATTACAAACACATGCTGTGCTGTGATGACCTTTTCAACATGACCCGTAAATTTAATGTAGCATGTTATCTTGAGTTATTACGATAGCGCTTGATAACACGATTAAATGCATGTAAAATTTCGTTTACTACTTGCTCGTATCATCCTTGCTAAAACAGTGTATGTGCCTCTTCACTGTAGGGATCCAAAGAAAAGATCAAATGAGGGTAGACAGCCCATCACTGAAAAGGCCTCGACGGTACTAGATGTCAACTATCGTCTCTTTGACCGAAAATACAGGAGCTAAATGGCGAGGCAAGCAACAACAGAAGAGAATCCTGGACAGAAAGTTTTTTGTGACGCATGTGTTTTAGACGGAAGAAATATTCAAGCGTTCTCGGTATGCACAGAGTGTATTGAGTTTTTGTGCGATGATTGCCTGAATATACACTCAAATAACAAGATTTTGAAGAACCATAGTGTCATTAAAAGAGATGAATTGGATGGGTCGATAACACCAGAAATTCTGCACAAATTAAAGGAGATCGTAAACTGCAGCGAACATGGAGTGGAACTGGAATACATTTGCCAAGAACATTCCAAACTGGTGTGTCATGTTTGTATCAAAAGGAATCACAGAATGTGCGAGAGAATAGTAAAATCTGAACCGACAGTGGAGAGTACAATGGAATATTTGCAAGAAGTGAATCAAAGAGTAAACGAAGAAAGAAAACATGCAGATAAAACACTCCACGATCGGAAGCAAGAAACGAAGTCAGCTTTTGCAATAAAATTATCAATTGAAAAAGAGCTTGAAAGTTACACGGAGAAATTAATGAAAGATGTTGCCCAAAGTCTCTCGAACTCTGAAAAGAAAACCAGCAGCTATTTAGATTCTCTTAATGAATTATCAAATGAACTTGAGTATTGTCAGAAATTAATTCAAGCCGTGATACAATTGAATGATATGGAGAAAGCGAAAATTGTATGTAACCATGTGAAAATATCAATTCAAACGAGTGCAAAAGTTTTAGATATCGTTAAGATTGACAAGAACTGTAATGCCAGGACTCAAGAGCTGATCGAAAAATTGAGTACGTGCCTCAGAGACCTAAAGCTCTCTTTTACAGAGTTAGCAGACGCACAAGTTCAGTCAGAGGACAACCGCGTTGGTAATTTCACAAGCGATTGCTTGTTTCAGCAACAAAGTTTAGACAGCGGCTCAGAATCAGCTGTACACTTTGATTACCCGTATCATGCGGGACGTACAGGTGACTCCGTACCAGGCAATAGATTCTCCTCCGTTGCTGATACAAGCCCTTTGACAGAAGAAAGTGAATCAAGAGACAAAGCGACACAAACTTGCAGAATCGATAGCAGAAATTCACATGTGCCTTTTTCACAACGAAGTTTGCATTTCTCTAGTGTCAACAACGTTTGCACAAATGGAGAAACTCTGTGCGACATTTCCGGTATAGTAGTACTGACAGACGGGAGAATTGTTATCACCGAGTTCTCATATCGTAGAATTAAAGTATTCGATGAATGGTTTAACCCAAAGATTTGCCTGGATGAACCATCATGTCCTTTAAGCATTTGCCGTGTGCAAGGTCAGGACCACACAGTTGCAGTTTCATACAAATCTCGCCGAATCAACATTTATACTGTTTTGAGTCAAAGTATCATCTATCTACGTGGCTTTGATACCGGTCTTCACTGCAGGGGCATCTGCACGATATCCGATAACAAAATTGCCGTGCTTCTGTCGAATGTACCCGTCTACAAAAAGACTGGAGTAGTAAACAATGTAGATAGTAACCTGAATGTAATCGAAGTACAAATAAGAAGCACGGCTGATGGTAGAAAGCTAGATACAATAAATAAATTTTCTAAGAATATCAGGGGTCCAATATTCATCATACAGGATTTAGGTGATCGAATAGTTCTTGCAGAAGAGAACATGCTCACTGCATGGAACCATGACGGAAGTTTTAATTGGTCTTATGTGGGTAACAGGGCTATCGACTTGGCGGGACTACAAGGTCAAGACATTGATCCTGAGGGTAACATATATGTTTGTGGTCAAGGTTCGTCAAATGTTCATCAAGTTTCAAGTTTGAACGCCACATGTAACAGGGTGATAATTCCGCAAGTGCCGTCTCCGAGAAGTATTGCTTTTGATCCTCACAATGAACGACTTATCATTGGCTGTGATTCGTCTAAAGGTCTTTATGTATATAACTTCGTTTGACTTAATTTACATTAAACAATAAACTCACGTGTATGTGTTTGATAGAGTCTTGAACAACGAAAGAAATTATTAGTGTATGCATACTGAATTTCTAGAAAACGTTTTGTCAAATGCTAGTTGAAGCAGTTTAACTGTAGGCTATATATGCACTACAGAAGAATTTGCTGGCGTTTTCATTTATAACACACACAACCCGACACACACACACCCCGATACACACACACCCCGACACACACACACACACACACACACACACATACACACACACACGCGCGCGCGCGCGCGCGCGCGCGCGAATAACATTTCATGGGAATACAGAGTTAATAAGATTTATTGCCAACCTGTTTCTTCCATCAAGGAATCATCAAGCCAAAGACTCATGCTGATACATCACGTAACAAGTTGCGTTGCTGCACTATTGACGCAATAATAATTATGTCATGTTTTAATGTTCAATTTAGGCAATAATCATTGTTTTTAATGCCCTATAGATAAGTGCCTACATTAAGCCAAAGACAATGACGTGATCAATTATTGCTGATGATTCCTTAATGGAAGAAATCAGCTGGCAATTAATCATATTATTTCTATATTTCTTTGTAATATCATTCTTGTTTATTATTTAATATCAATGTACCGGCACCAGTTGAATTTATATATATCGTTTCTAAGGATAGGAATGAATACAAAAACGGGTATTCGAATATTTTCTTTCAGTATTCAAATATGCTCGAATATATTCGCATTTCAAGAATTCTGGAATGTTGTTTTAGTGTCCAAAACAAGAATGTCCAGTTACTGTTACACTTATAGCCAGACGTTGATTCAACAGAATAAAATCAAACATACGTCCGAGGAAAATTTTACTCGTTTGTTTTCAAACCTTTGCAAAGAGGAAGGTCCTCAGTGAATGCAAAATCTGTCAAATGCTTCTAAAGATTTTACATTTATCCTGACGATTACTTTTCGGTCTGCAAACGAGCCGTATCACTGAGAAGTGACTGGTGCCCCCGAAAAAAAGCAATTTTTTCCTGTGAGCTGTGCAGACTTAAAAGCACTTCTGACCTTTTCTGACCTTGACTTTTGACCTACGGATAAGGTTCTTGTGCGCCACACATTTTTTTTTTATTTAATATTTGGTTAAGAAATCTGCAAAATTATACTACAATTCACTCATGTTTGAAAAAAAGTAATATGCCGGACATAAACACTATCACCAAAGACTTGCTGCGACCTTGACCTTTAACATGTAGAAATGACAAATTGTCATTATGTAGGTGACCATTCTGCATTGAAATTTATTCATAATTGAAAAAGTAACAGCCCAGACAAGAACGTAACCCACAAACTTTCTCTTTTTAATAATATTTGAAATTGCCGTGACCTTCACCTTTGACTTACTTACATGGTTCTATGTGTGACACGTTGTTTGATAAATCTTACAAAGTTACTCTGAAATTTATTCATAATTAAAAAAGTTACAGGCCGGACACGAACACTATCACCCAAAATCTCATTTGCTCTTGGTGTGACCATGACCTTTGACCTATAGAGAAGACTACTATGCATGACACATCATCTTGATGTGATTAACATTTGTGCAAAAGTTATTCTGAAATTAAATAATAGGGAAAAAAGTTACGCCCCAGACATGAAAATGGACATTTGACCTTGCCTTAACCTTTGACCTACGGACATGACCTTCGGAGTTTATTCTTTGTGCATGGGACACATTGTCTTTATGTGGTTGACATTTCTACATAATTGTATTAAAATTCAATCATAATTAAGATAGTTACAGGCCGGACAAGTGGATAACCGTCCAGAATTTAAAACTTATTTGACCTTGCTGTGACCTTGACCTTTGGCAGACTGATACAATTCTTGCGTGCGACACATCATTTTTATGTGCTTAACAATTCTTCAAAGTTATACTGAAACTTCATCATAATTATAAACAGAGTTAGAGACTGAAGGAGAATACTACCCGAATGTATTTGACCTTGCTTTGACCTTGACCTGTAACCTACAGACATGATTCTTGCACATGACATATCGTTTTAATGTGGTTAACATTTGTGCAATGTTATTTTGAAATTAAGTACTAGGGAAAAGAATTATGGCCGTGACACGAAAGCGGACATATGGACGGACAGACAGACAGACTAAATAAAAACTGTAGGCACCGGTTTTTAGGCATTTAAATAATTGAATTTTCACTTGTTTTGTTGCTATAGTAAATTTACCTGCAGCGAGAACAACAAAAGCAATTGAAACACTCGCAATTAAAAATTTACAAAGCAACATGTACGTCGGTAAAACAAACGGTGCAAAACACAACCGATCAAAGTAGGACAGTGCTATTTTGTTATTGCGAACGATTTAGAAATGGAAGCCATTTCTAAGTCTTAAGTGTTTAAGAGAAAAAACGTTCGACATGTGTAATGAACACATTGACAAATACACAGTTGAGTACTAAGCGAGGGGTCTTATCGTTGCGTATTTTTTTTTTTCATTAATTTATCGGACATATTGTAAGCACTTAAACGTGAAAAAGATTTTTTGAACATGAATTTCATATTCCAATATTGGGCCGATTTTAGAATATTCGAATATTCGGTCTCATCCCTAATTACTAGACAAAAAACCTAAGTGTTATAAAATTTTGTTATCTGATGTCATCAGTTAACCATAATGAAATGAAAAAGTAAGAGTTACTTCTAAAGAAAGCTTTAAACTTTAAAAAATCCGTCGTAGGTCCTAAAATATTTGTAACAGGTTCATCCAAAAAGGAAATATTTGCTAGTAACAATACTTTCAGTTCACAAGAACTTCCGACATGATTGCTGTTCTTGCTCCGTATGTGTTTGTCAACATATTACGATGGGTCTGTAGTATGTATTGTACAATTGTAAATTCTGTTCCCTCACATATATGTCTTATACTACATTTTGAATCGACCTATGATCGCACGTGACAATTGTTACATGTCACTGTTGTACTTATGTGATGATATATTGTATGTACAAATCAAACTAAATTGTTCTATGTACCTAATGATCGTATAAATAAATGAAACTGGATGTTTAGTTTTCTATGCCTTATCCCATTACTTATTCAAATACATGAAATATTTAGCCTAAATATCTGAATCACGCTTATTAGACAGATAAAATAGGCATTGAACTATATGAGTGTAAAGTGAATTTCTGATCGCATAACAATTCAGGCATTTCCACGAGGAATCTGTAAGCTAGTTCAATGCAGGAACAGACATTTCCACAGGCCATCTATACGCTAGTTGATTGCAAGGACAGTTGTTTTTCCGTGGCATCTCCAAGATAGTTGAAAAAGTAAATTTACGTTACATTCTACAGTAATAGCGACAGTGTCATTCATAGAATGCTATACAAATAAAGATAAAATGAGCAGTGACTGTAGATAATTTTAAGACTTGAAGTTTTTCAATTTTTACCACTAAGAGCGGATCTAAGATCAGACTTAATTTTGTCTGCTGTATAATCTTGATATACTCTGAAAAAGCACCTGAAGTTGGGCAAAGCATTCTATATACTTTTAATTATCAAGATCACAAATCAATCGTAATGCAAGCTTTCATAGAAAATAAGTTTCTTTATTCATTGAAGTGATAAAAAGATTATGATAACGAAAACTATCTCAAGTGAAAAAAAAAATATTAGTTTACAAGGCAGTATACACCAAAAAGGCTTATTATCCCCGCCGAAAAGGTGGCGGGGATATGGTAATGATAGTCGTCCGTCGTTCCGTCCCTCCGTCCTTCCGTCTGTCTGTCCTTCCGTCCCATTTTTTTTTTTATCTCATCAAGGAGAAGTGCAGGGCACAAAAACAATAACTCTTGATTGCATAATTCAGGAGTAATTGTCCTATGCTATTTTTCTTACTTAAATTTTGTCCAGAGCATAACTTGAAAACAACATGAGATATAAACATGACATTTCACATGTTGAAAGATGACATTAAGGAAAAGTACAGGGTACAAGAACCATAACTTTGAGTGTCATAATTTAGGATTTATTGTCCTTTGTTATTTTTAATACTTAAATTTTGTCCGGAGCAAACTAAAAACCTATTAGAGGTGTAGACACGATACTTCACAGGTGGATAGATTTCAGTGCAGTGCACAAGAACCATAACTCTTGGTTGCATAGTTTAGGAGTGATTTACCCTGTTATTGTTTCTTACTTTAATTTTGTCCAAAGTATAACTTGAAAACTACATAAGATATAAACATGAAATTACACAGATTGAAAGATGACATTAAGGAAAAGTGCAGTGTACAAGTGTACAAGAACCATAACTTTCAGTGCCATAATTTAGGACTTATTGCTCTTGTTTTATTTTCATACTTAAATTTTGTCTGGAGCAAACTCAATAACTATTAGAGGTGTGTAAACATAATACTTCACAGGTGGATAGATCTCATCGAGGAGAATTGCAGTCCACAAGAACCATAACTCTTGACTGTATAATTTAGGAGTTATTGCCCATTGTTATTTTTTCTTACTTAAATGTTGTCCAAAGCTTAACTCAAAAACTATTAAAGATGTAAATATGATACTCCATAGGTGCTTAGATGACATTGAGGAGAAGTGCACTGCCCAAGAACCATAACTCTGGGTAGCATAGTTAAGGGGTTATTGACTTTTGTTATTTTTCTCGCTTTAATTTTGTCCATAGCATAACTTGATAACTTCATTAGATACAAACATGATACTTCACAGGTTGATAGATGACATTGAGGAGAAATGGACAAATTCTATCTATCTCTCTGTGTCTGTCTGTCTGTCTGTCTGCCCCTCACTCTCTGTCTCTCGCGTGCATTGTAATCAGCTGTGTGAACACTTGTATATTTACATTGTAGGGGAAGGGTCGATCTCTAAGTTGTTATAACTTGTGACCCAACCCCATTTCCATGTAAACTTGAGGGAAAATAAATATGTTTAAACTAACTAATTGAGGAGAAGTGCAGTGTACAAGAACCATAACTTTCAGTGCCATAATTTAGGAGTGCTTGCCCTCTGTTATTAACCTCACAGCTGGTTAGTTGTCTCTGAGGAGGAGTGCAGTATATAAGAATGATAAATCTACCTTCCATCTTTTTTTTATTTATTGCTCTTTGTTGTTTTTCAAGGTTTTTTTTTTCTGTCTGATTAAATGTGTTTACATTTGACAGCTATATAAAGAATATCTACCTTGTTGAAATCTTTATTGTACTTTGTATTTAGCATTGCCAGAAAATAATTCCTAAAACTAACTGTTTTAAACCAACCTACAAGAAACACACACATCTTCTATTGAGCAAGCATTCGGCGAGGGATGGCCATGTCAACATGGCGTCTGTTATTCTTATATTAATTTCAAAAGACTAGCCATCTGAATGGCTGAGACGGAGCATCTCAACTCATGAGAAGGAAAGCCACGGAGAAAGAATCACTGAAGTTGAGATAGTTTGTAAAAAAAGGACATTAGTTTGCTTGGCTAGAAAGCACAAATATTTTTCTAGCAGGGTCAATCAAAATATTTACATAAGATATACACGTTCTCTCAAGCTAGTGCTTGATAAAGAATGAGCAAAAGGATGACCGAAACATACAAAGGGTTACATTTAGAAAACAGAAGTCGTCTCCACCTTCCGAGTCTTAATCGCATGTCAGTTGTTGAATAGTATCTCGTAATTGTGTGGTAGTGGATAAGGCCATGCCAGTGCACGCGGGGATCTTGACGCCAGACTAAACCTCTTGCATAAGCGACCATGCAAGATTTACACACTTAATAGTGGAAGGTTTCTTTTGCAAAGCAGTCAGATTGCTAGCTTAACACTGGTGAAACCCAGAAGAGAATACCTATGCTGATGCCGTAATAGGGTCTATGACTGAAATACTATCTAAGTCGGCATAAAACACCATTCAAACAAAACTTTCTCTACATTATCTATCAACACACTGTATACACAAACAGGTCTTGCGGGTTCTCTATCCCATATTGGAATAGCCAAGAAAACGAAACATATCGCACAAATTTAAATGGCAAAGCCATACAGGATATCAAGGTGCCTAAACAGATTGGTCATTTTTAATCGCTCGGCTTGCCGGCCGATAAGCACTACATATTTCGGAAACCAGTGCGCAGAAAGCAAACTGTTGTAACTCTATATTGTAATAGCAACGTTGCAACGCTTTAACTGCGGTGCTGACCCTAGTATGAAAACTACTTTTTCACTTGGATGAGCGCAAAATTTAGTTAACAGGCATTCATGAAGTAATCCCGTACTCAACTTTTTAATTTTTCAAGTAATGGCGGTTACAATTTGTTAGGCGTTAAATTGTTTCATAATACCTAAATCGTGCAACGGCCTGGTCACCCATCCAGGTAATAACGATAGGGCAAGCTGCTAAAAACTTGAACAGAAAGAAATACACCATACTGCATCGCTGTAAAACCTAGCTTAACATCAAGGATGGCTTTAAAGCCTATGTAGCGGCCAGTAGTAAACAATGGAGGTATTAAAATGTATTTAGATTTAAATCATACCATTTAAGGTATGGAAATCATTATGAGGATGACAATCTGTTATTGCACGGACGGTCCAAGAGCAGGTCGCTGGCAGAAAAATGAATTTCTAAGAATAGTTCAAAATTTGCCAGGTCACTCTATATTTTGTTTACTTTTCAACCAGTTTAAAATTCATTTTTCTTCCAGCGACTAACACTTGGACCAACTGTACAAATATAGATTGTTATCTTCACAATATTTTCCATACTTTTAAAGGTGGGTATTTAGATTTTTCACATCTCGCCAAATTAAAAAATATATATATCACTGAAATTTATATAAAAAAGCAATACAAATCATCAATAATTAAGAATCATAAAATTACAAAAAAAAATTTTTTGATAGTGTTCCCTTAAAAGGCTACGTAGCCTCTTAAGGTATTTTGAGATTTCGCGCCAGAAATCAAAAAAGCATTGTGGGAATGTCAAGTGACTGGCACATGACTAATTACGCTTAAATTCCATAACATAACAAACATGTAATTATTTACCATGATGTCTTCTTCGGACGACATGTTTGAAGCTTCATCTGTGTATTTCCGGTATGTAAATGAGCGAGTTGCTCATGTAAAAATAGACCGTGTTTCCCTTCGGCGTCGACCTGGGCCGTAGTAAATCTCTAATTTCTCTTTTGTCGGATGTTTTTCGATTACTGGGGTTTTATGAATGAAAATTAAAAGGCTTTGGGAGTATAAGGATAATTTTTTTGTATTTTTGTAAAATTTTCGTCCCAAAATCTGAAGGGCCACCTTTAAAAGGCATGATTTGAATTAATTTTTACACCCCCTTTTATTTTCTTTTTGGCTGCTAATGAGGCTTTAAGTGCTATCTAACCACTTTCCGTGACATTATTTTCCCCTTCGAGAAGTCCTGACCCCAAAACTCATCTACAAAAGAACCAGGTGAGCATAACAGGGTAAAGCAACTTCAGTCCGGCAGGTGTCATAAAAACACCTCTGTCACCAGATGAAACGTGCAATAGCTTGGTCATCCATCCAGGCACTAACCATAACGCACACTGCTTAAAGGCACAATAGCGGCCAAAAGCAATGCAGGTGTTAAATGCATTTAAATTTAAGTAATACCATGTCAATCCAACATATTGCCGACTAAAGCAATTATTGATAGTCTTTTGGATGATACCTTCAACGTGGGTACCGTGCGACTGTGTTATACACCGAGGACGTTAAAGAAACAGGCTCAATTTAACTACAGGTTAGGTATATGAACATAACTGAAAAAATGTTGAAAATGGCATGAAGTAGCAGAGTAGTTCTAAACACACAACATGAAATGAAATCAAAAGGTCTGGCAGTTCTTTAATGGTGTTTAAAAGCTGTGCTTGAATTTGCTGGTCTGGGCTACCCAACCTTGGTCGGAAGCAGAATAAGAATGACAAATTATCAAAGCAGAACAAGAACAGATCTTGCATTGGAGGCCAGAAAAAAAAGTTTAGCTCAATGCCTTGCGTTACATGGACTCTCTGCCTGGTTAATATCCTTAATATTGCCTGGGTAAGGCTTACCGTCTTTTGTGACAATGCAAATCTTGCCAGTCAGTGAGATATCAAATTGTTAGGTCCTGTTACTAAAATAGTATTTTTACCACTCACACCAAGTGTATGCCATACGACTTTAAATGAGCATGGTCCCTTACAGAGAAAAATTTTAGAATTGCTGTTCATCTTGTGTTTTGCTTGAAAAAAAACCGCAAAAACCGTGCTTGTAGACGTATGTCTATTTTCTCTTCTATTCATTTACTTTATTCATTATAATGAAATGCTTTTGTTTTATGAGATAATCATTATATTTTTCTCCCTTAAATTGTAAGATTTTCGTCATTATTTCACTACCGTAACGAAATCTTCACTACCGTCACGTAAACGGCTATTGTGGTAGTGAATCGTTGCGGTAGTGCCCTCTAATTGAAGGCCAGGGCGACTCTAAAGTTGTTAACATGTTCGCAAACCAACAAATAAAAATCTGTTTTTCTTACTTAATTCAGTAAAACTGAATTCATGCAAACATGTACATTTATACAAAACTCTTAGGTCGGACAAAATAATTGACCGTTACATGCTGTTTTCTCGTTTTCTATGCTGCTTTGTCACTTCAAAATTTCCGCCAACATGCCATATGGTTCGGTTGATCATTTTTTCACTTTGAATGCATATCCAAAGTTAGCCTATGTGACGGTAGTGAACTCAAAATATATGGACATACTTCAAGCGCCAATATTTTTCAACGTGTTCAGAATAAATTCGTAGAAATAGAAGTCTTTACTTATTCTCCGTATTTGTACATTGAAATTTTGTATTTACCTTGCTTGTAAGTGTTTGAAGTGTTTTAAAAATAGTGATTACGGTGTCTTGGATGCCAAATGGCTACGGCTTAAATGACGGTGTAATAGATTCAAACAGAACAGATGAGTTTCACTATGTTTTAAAATTGAATAATTCAAAACACAGTATTTACTAAACAAATTATGATATAAATTCTTACCTATACTTCACAGTCTAAACAAACTGTCTTAAAATATTACAGTTCCGTTAATCCAGAATCTGAAAAAGTCACGAAGAGCACATAAATTCCTCCTGGTCTCAACAGAACTCCAAAAAGCTGAGAATCCAGTGATTACAGTATATAAGTTGACAGTAATGCCAAGTTCAATATTTAATATTTAAATCCTTTCCAGTCTTCAGTCAAACACACAATATTCGAAAACATTGAAAATATGCAATGAGCCCTGCTGCGGACTCTGTAAACATATTATCGAAGGAAATGGATTTAAAATCAAGGATAAAACATTAACGGTCAAAGAAGATATGAATTGTAAAGTTTCTAAATGTTTGTATCTTTTAATTTGCAATGGTTGCCAAGAGTCTTATATTGGTCAAACAGGAGATAAACTTAGGAATAGAATTACAATACATAATCTACAGATTAGGGACCCTTCAACGAGACAAATACCAGTAAGTTCTCATTTAGACAGTTGTTGTAAATTTGATCCAAAATTTTCAATATTTCCATTTTTTAAATTTAAGTCAAAGGACGTTTCAGCTAGATTAACAAAGGAAAAATATTTCGTCCAAAATTAAACGGTATTTTACCGTTATGCTATGAAGTAAAATGACTTTAGTTACGATGTTTCATCATAGCGTTGCCCTGATGAGCTTTTTAAAGCGAAAGCGATCGGCACGTTCAAAACAGTAATTATATTGTCATTTCTCCTTTACTTTATACTTTCTTGTTCCGATATAGGCCCTACGTCTTTTCTCTCTCTCTCTCTTTCTCTCTCACTCTTTCTCTCTAGAGGGAGAAATGACACTACAAATAGTATTTTCAACGTGCCAACCGTTTTCGCTTGGCAAAACTCATCCGGGCAACACTTTAATAAGAGGAAAAAGAGTATTAATCGAAAGGGAAAAAAGAGGTAAACGGTTTAACACCACCGAACGACTCGTCCAAATTCAAAGCTGTAACAGATGACAATTCAGTGTTGCTAAAATTATGGAATTTGTCTGTGAATGGGTAGAAAACAATTTTGGAAAAGAAGAAATTCTAGTTACCAGCGTTTCCTCTGTTCCCCCAGCATGTTTTCAACAGGATTCTTCCTCCAATCATTAAAACACGGGGTTCTTTGGTAAAAGGTTTAGAAATAAATACAAGTTGAAGCAAGTTAAATAATTTAAAAAAAAAAAAAAGATGTTTAACAGAGAAAAATGGTAGCCATATTTCGAAATAATTTTAATTAAATGTAAATAATTATATCGGAATGCAATACACTGTTTAGAAGATTCATCAAAGTAATATCTTGTATAGGCTGTAAGAGTTGACCAGGCAAGTCCGAGCTATGTTACATTTCTCTGCATTTCAGATTGGGTTAAAATGGGAAATTCGGAAGTGATCGTGATTAGCCGCATGAAACGCAATGTAAAGATAAAGAACGCAAAAATTGAACAATAGATAAGAAACACATTTTTTCACGATGTTTTCAGACGATGAAAGAGTATGCACTTCATGTGTCCATACAGCAAAGCATCGATAAAGTATTGCTATGATGCATGTGTTTACGTAGATTTACGACGGACAATTCCGAAGTGGCTCGAGGCCACTAAGATGAAAAATCAAATGGTCGACTCATGTCAAAGGTTAGCCACGCCCTGCAAGGTCAATTCTAACAGTCTATACTTCCTTCATTCATCTAGTACCGCTCATCATTGCTTCGATGATAGTTATTTGGGAAAACAGCCGGTGGTTTGGAAAGAGAATTATGCGAAGTACTGGTAAAAAGAACTCAATGAAAGCATTGGCTAGGTGCACTGGCTGCCGCGATATTTCTGAAATAATATTGAAAAAGACGTTATACACCATACAATACACCATACAAACAAACCAAATTCTTTCACTTTGAGAAGGGGACACGATTTCGCCGTACGTTATAAAGGACGGATTGGGTCCTACGTGCCACAATGGAAGAGTGTAGGATTCGTAACTTGGAGGCCAAGGTGCGATCCTCACGCGAAGCACTGAAAGCACTGGGCCCTTCGTGGTAGTGTCCTGCGACAAGACACTTTAGGGCCTAAGTCTAGTATGAAAGCAATATCAACTCAATCAATAACGGTAGGATACATCAGATATTGATGTGTCCGTGGGTACATATCACGAAATCGTGCGTCTACATACTCCTTATCACGTGCTTCAATTTGAATCGTTTCCCTGTCGCCTTTTACTTATTTGTTATTTAATCATAAACAAGAGGGCCATCGGCCCTAAAGCGATTAAAGTCATCTAGGATTGATAAGGTTGAAGGGATTCTGGTTGTGATGATGTAAAGCAGATCAGTGTTTTAACCAATTTCCATGAGTATCGGAATGAAAATGTGACCACAAGAATGCACTCCAAGTTATTTCAAGATTTGTCCCAGTGACTTACTTTAGGACCCCATGTGACCCATTTTGATGTTGTACCAGAACATAGAGCGTATACAATCTTTTTCGAAGATTTGTGACAATGGCCTACTTTTTTTACCTGGCGTGATCCAAGTTCAAACTTATCAGAGATATCATTAAGACAAACATCCTGACCAATTTTCGTGAATACTGGACCAAATGTGGTCTCTATAGTGTAGACAAAGTTTTCTAAGATTTTACCCAGAGACTTACTTTTGGACCAAAGGTGAGCCAGTTTCAATGTTGTCCAAGATAAGCATTATGGCCAATTACCATGAGTTTCAGACTGAAATGTGGCCTATAGAGTGTACTCAAGTTCTTTCTAAGATTTGTCCCAGTGATCCATTTTTTCATCCGTTGTGACCCAATTTCAAACTAGTCCTAGATGTTATCAAAACAAAAACATTCTTACAACAAACTTCCATGAGTGCTAGACCAAAGATTTGGCCACTAGTGTGCAAACAAGGTTTTTCTGAGATTCAACCATATGACATACATGTACTATTTGACACAAGGTGACAAAATTCTAAACTTGTCTGAGATATATAAGACAGACATTCTATCCACTTTCCATGAGTATCAGGCTGAAAAGTGCCCACTAGAGAGCACACAAGGTTTATATAAGACTTGTCCTCGTGACCTATTTTATGACCGTCGTGACCCAATTTTAAAATCGCCCGAGATTATTAAAAGAAACATTATGACCAATTCTCATGAGTATTGGACCAGAAATGTGGCTCTTAGAAGTTGTCTAAGGCCTTCGTTTTCAGGGTCGTTAAGAATCAAGATTGTTTGATACAGTTAATACAAGCTGTTTCTAAATACGACCCATATTTTATTGCAGTCTTCGTATAGTTCTTGTAAGGCTACTGGCTGCTTTCCCACATAACTATTGATTGACCAAAAATATGGCCTTTAGATTGCACACAAGATTTGTCTAAGATTTGACCCAGTGACCTACGTTTTGACCCGACGAGACTCTATTTCAAACTCATTCGAGATATCATCAAATTCATCATTCTGACTATCTTTCATAAGTATTTGACTATAAATGTTGCCTCTAGAGTGCACACAAGATTTTTCTAAGAAGACTCATTGACCTACTTTTTTTATCTGACGTGACCCAATTTTGAACTCGTCCGAGGCATTATTGAGACAAACATTCCTGACCAATTTTCACGAGTATCGGACAGAAAATGTGCCTCTAGAATGCAAACAAGGTACATCTAATTGCTGACGCCCTTACGATACACGACGGGCACAACACGATCACAAAAGCTTCCCTTGAGCACTTCGTGAGCAGGGGAGCTAAAGCAGTTTCATAACGATACAACACAGTCCGATCTGATTTAACAGAAACCCCATTTAACAATCACATGTATTAAGCAATCGGTATTTGAAGTTCCGAAACTAGTTTATCCGTATTTCGCCTTTTAATTTAAGGTTCAGTGAGGTAAACAACGTTCTAGTATCTTTTCTGAAACTATTGTCTACCTATTTAACGGCTTACTTTTATTTCTTTGTCCAATTTTTGTCACCAAAGATGGCGTTGGGCTTTAAAGGGATCTTTCTGTGGGCAAGTTGTCCTATGTAACACAGGAATTGTTCTAGAAGAAAAGATCGAATTTCACTTTGTCGTGTAGCTTCGCTGGATGTTTTGTCGCGTATTCTACGCTGTAATCTCACATTTTGTAAATAACTTTTGGTTTTCTCGAACTCATCGCATGCAGATCGTTGTGACAGTTGAATCTTTAATATTTTAGTACATTTTCGACGGTTTTTCCTTGTACATGCATGGCATATTAAAACCCCGTGGTCCTCACTCATGAACTCAAACTGAACTTCATAGAGCGAGCAACTGATGATCTCCTTTAACTTTTGCAATATTTCTGGTGTTACCATTGATGCGAAGCTCTTCTTGCTCAAAGTTTTACGGGTCTTCAACGCGTCGTTATTGTGATATTTATCCATAAAGTTCCTACACAAGTTTCTATCTAACCGACACGTGTCACAATTAAAGCCCATCGTAGTGTTCAATTCACACTCGTCTGAACAAACTGGTCTTGCCGCCATGTCATTGAACGACCATGCAAAGTGCCATACTTTTGTAAATTTATATAGAACTTGTGGGATATCTTCACAAGTATTCTTCCTGTTTGAATCGCCAAATTTTGGGTAAAGAAATATACAATACACGAAGATCCAATCAAAAACTTAAAATGACATACACAAATAATTTGACAATATTCGTAATCTGATCCTTAACAATGACAAACACGCAACCGGCCCATTCATTGTTCTCCGTTGAACGTGGAATTCAACGGGTACCAGATTTCCATTAGCAACGCAGTAACTAGGCTATATAAAGCTATCTCAGTTCAATGGATCAGTTGTTAAACCGAATATTCATACATGTAAATGTTAAGTTTCACGACGCATTTATAGAAAAACCTTTTCCTTATTGTAAGCTTATTTTGAGCCATCGACAGTAGATATAGATCTACTTCAAAATCACTGCTCTATTCACATTAATGAGCCATGCTCTGTGAAAAAGGGGGTTTAATACTTTTTCAAAAAGTATCGACTCATGTCAGCCTGCGCAATACGCTTGCCACAGAGCTTCCCGCTAGGGTGCGGGTATCAAAATGCATTGAAATTTGAATCATACCAATTTGTATTGTACGGTCGGTCAAAGAATTAGTCGCTGACAGAAAAATAAATTATAAAAACCAGGTAAAAATTTAACAAAAGATAAAGCGACATGGCAACTTTTTACCAAGTTTTAAAATGTAATTTTCTGCCAACAGTTCACAGACTTGGACCGACCGTACAATAACAGATTGTCATCTTTACAATAATTTTCATGCGTGTACATGGTATGATTTAAATTTGCATGCATTTCAACACCCGCACAGTTTACATTTTGGCCGCCACTTGTTCTTTAGTAGTTGGCTCCCTAGTTCTATTCGGCTGAGGAACAGAAGCTGTTTGAGGCCGTTTTAGTATTTTCTGTCTGCTTTTTTTTTTCAAATAAAATTCCCGGGCGGTTTAGAAGTGTGTGTGTGTGTGTGTGTGTGTGTGTGTGTGTGTGTGTGTGTGTGTATATATATATATATATATAAAATTCTCTTTCAAACTCTCGTTCACAGCAAAAGTTGGAAACGGGTGGATTGATGACGAATGCCAGAAAAAGATCGATCAAAATAGTTAGCTCTGGGCACTCCGTGTAGAGGCGAGTTCAAACAGATATCAGCAGAAAGCGGACCGAGATCTGGCAGGCTGACCATGCTGCTCCTTTAGCATATGCCTCTGAGGTCACAATCCACAAGGTATTGGTAAACTGACTCATAATTAAACGATTGAAACCAGCAATGAAATATACAACCTTTTAATATATTCCGAGCTATGCAAAGATTACCAGTAAAATATGGATCTTATACAGAAATAGCTTAGATTAACCCTTTACCAAATAATACCAAGTCTATTGAAAATGTTTTTTAAGAGGGAATGATGGTAACCAGAATACCCTCCTTTTTCTACAATGTTTTCTCTCCCTACAAAGACAAATCAAATAATTTTGATTTCAATTTGAACAGGTCTAAAAGTTTGCTGATTGGTAAACCATTGGGCTGCTAAGCGCGACTCACCGACTTTTTGCCAACAGTGTAGATCAAGATCAGACTGCACAGAAAGTGCAGTCTGATCTTAGATCTACACTGTCCGATGAGCAGATATTTTTTTCTCAAAAAAATAATTTCGAAATAGCGTTATTTAGGATTTTTACAATCGGATTGAAAGTTTCATTAACTTATTTAGCAGGATAAGGGTAAATATATTGCACCTAGCACACTCCAAACCAATGATCTACTAAAGATAAACCACACGTATTGAGATGCAAGCGCAATTGGCCAGAAAATGTGTCTTTTCTAATCTAGCGCACTAATTGTGTAGTCTCATGAACACTGTTGGCTAGAAGAACTAAACTTACAGGATGTAGCTAGATTCTGGCATAGATAATGTGACAAATAAGAGTTCTACTTATTTACTTGGGCTTGTCTGTCCAGGTTTGGTGATGTGTCTACATACGAGTCATGATCTGTGAAAAGGGGGTTTAATGGATTTGTAAAGAGCATTGACCCTTGTCAGCGTGCGCAGTCCGCGCACGTTGATATAGTTCGAAACCTTTTGTTATATCAACGTAAATTCTCTGCATGTCCAAGGACCATTCTACAGGTTAAGTCGATAGTGAGATAAACTTGATTTTATGGATCCATAAGCATGAGATACATTGCTTAGTAGCCTATAATGCATCACGGAGATGCATAAGAGCCCCTATTTGTAAATTTTCTGCATGTCCAAGGACCATTCTAAAGGTTTAGTCGATTGTTAGACAAACTTGACTTTATGGATCTATTACCATGAGATACATTGTTTGGTATAACACATCAGAGAAATGTATAAGAGCCTCTATTTGTAAATTCTCTGCATATCCAAGGACCATTCTATAGGTTTAGTCGACTGTTAGATAAACTTGATTTTAATGGATCCATAAGTATGAGATATGTTGCTTGGTATAATGCATCACAGAGATGCATAAGACCCCCTTTTTCCAGAGTGCCGCTCATATGTATATGAATCATGCTCTGTCAAAAGGGGACTTAATGCATGATCACAAACAAGTCATCACATGATTACGGATCCATAAAATCCAGATTATCTAAAACCTAACTGAATTCTAAGGTAGACTGGTCCTTTGACAGGCAGAAAATTGCCAAATGGCAAAAAGTTTCGGGCCTGGTAAGCCTGCGCGGACTGCGCAGACTGATCTGAGCCGATACTTTTTGCAGATGCATTAAGCACCCTGTTCACAGAGCATCGATCGTATACATTTTATCATTCAAGGACCTATACCTTTTGCAGATGAATTAAGTACTTTATTCACAGAGCATGGCTAATATATATTTAACCATTCAAGGATAGCCCATCAACTAATGCATATTCATGTGTCTATCCTGTATATTTATTTGATGATGTAATTTTGTCAGCAATCAGGAAAATCATGAAATAATCATCTTCACAAAATTATGAGCAAAGAGAGGGAGCATGAACTTTTCAAAAAAAAAAAAATGATTATTCAATTTTTAATGTTAAGTGAATGAATGTTCCGTAACTTCATTCCAGAAAACAACTTAACAAATTCTTTTCAAAGTTAGTCTGGAGTATGCTTTTACACTGGTCAATCATTCTGCAAAAATCGAACTTAAAGGAACCGTGTCTTTCCTGGACAGCGGTTTCCAGAAGAGGTCTACGGGGAATTCCGGCTTAAAAGTGGCCGTTTAGAAGTGTTGGTGCGTGTAGAAAGTATTCAGCAGATATTTAATAGTCACTATCTGATTTCGACTCATTTAGTGCGTAAGCGTAAATAAAATCTGTGCATGCGGTGGATTATAGAATCGATAGACAGACGCTGGATGTTCTAAATCATATCTATGGATAACCCAGTTAGGTGAATCTATATACAGATAAATATGTACTTCCATAACAGCCAACAATCAGCCGTTCTAGGTATGGATCGTACTCGATACTTTGAGGTGACTCTATGTAAGGGATGATCACTCTGCTACATCTGTAGTCCTGAGAAGATACCTGATGCACGTTATTGGATTCGACACCAGTTGCGTAGATGTTGCCCTCTGAATCCTTGGTCATACCATAAACTTCATTCAGCCGGTTATGTTGGCCAGATTTGTAATACCATGTTCTGTCACCATCTTTATCAAAGGCGCTTATTCGTTTTTCCTCACCAATAATTACAGAATTCTTATCATCACCTACTTGAATATAGAATGGATCACGGACGTTTTCATCAAAATCATTTATTGTCATGTATATTTTACCGCCTGAAACGTGTCTTTGTTGTATTTCAACTTTATCGGATTCCTCTAACGGTATTATCTTCCCGGCTCTATCAACTACCTTGCGCTTTGTGGCCAGCAGCGCAATGATGTCTTCGGACACGGAACAAATTCCTCGACAATAGAGACCCAAGTCAAATCCTCTCATATAAACAATTTCATTTGCTTGAATGGAGTATATCTGAAGTCTTTTTGTACCGAATGATATAGCAACAGTTTCAGAGTCTTGACTTACTACACATAAGTCTAACGGGCGGCAATCAAATTTCGATGCCATCTGTAATTGGAAACTGTCATCGTATACTTTTATGGTGCAACTGATCATATCGGTAATGGCCACTCTGTGACTTTTCAGCACAACAACGCCTGTAATGTCGCACTCAGAATGAATATCAAGGAAACAAAGACAGTTGTATGAACCAACAAACTCCAAATCTCGTCTTGTCAAAGGCAATCTGGCCGCCTCGGTAGGTTCCGGTCCTGTTTGGACCTCACGATCCAATTTTGGAACACACACGGTTTGTGTGGACACGTTTAAAGACTTGAAGTTAAGGTTTTGAGGGCTTCTGGACGGCCTATCACAGGGATCGATATCAGCGTCTGACGAGGAAACTGCATATGAATTCATCAAATCTGTTTCATTATCCCGAATTGCTATGTTACGAGACGCCACGATAACTGGCTGAGCAGCGTTGCCAAGAAAGCTCTCTTTTTCATCAGTAGTCCCGCTTGTATGGAATGAAATGTTTGGTGTGCCTACTAATTCACTGACGATATCTTGAAGTGTTTGTAGGCACTGGGAATTTCGAGAAATTTCAGAAAGGTCATGTACATTATTATCTGTACGTTCATTAAGTTCACGAACATTTTTTTGATCAGTTGTTGACAGTTCAATATGTTTTGACACAAGTACGGTCTTTTCATGATGATCTAATTCTAAAGCAGCCAATAAGCATTCTTCATGTATACCAAGATCGTCTTCACCTACCATACTAGGTGCGTTTGTTTGTTGGTACTCAGTTTCTTTGGCAACTGCGACTGTGCTTCTTCCGTCGTTTTTGTCAGCTTGTTCAAGGAAAGATTGGATTTGTTTTAAAATGTTTTCCCGTAATTTACATTGTCTTTCAGTTTCACTGCATAGTTCAATATATTTTCTTCTCCTTAACCTTATATTTTGTAAACGATCTCTTATTTTCTCTACCTCATGGCATGCAGACTCTGGTGAAAGCTGAATCTTATATATTTTAATACAGGATCGATGTTTTTTCCTTGTACATAAATGACATATCAACTCCCCATGGTCCTCACAAATGTAATCAAACTGCACTTCATGTACACAACAGTGTGTGATTGTCTTAAGTTCCTGCAACATTGTCGGGGTTAACCTTGAAGTGAAGTTCTCCTTGGCCAAAGTTTTATGGGACTTCAACGCCTCATTCCTTGAGTGATTATCCATACAGTCCTTACACAAGCAATCCATACAGTCTACACAGAATGTAACAGCTGTAGAAGCATTGTCAAATTTACCGTCTACTTGACACACGTCACAAAGGAATTCGGTCTTTACCTTTGAACAGATGTTGGAAACTGAGTTTTCAGCCATATTGTTGATGATCCGTACCAAGACAACTAGAACTACAGTATGAAATGTAATTATAAAACTTTCAAGATATTTTTCTTTCCCTGTATCCAGACTTTCAAACAAAAAGCCACATTACACAGAACGCTCTATATATTCAATCCAAATACTCACGTAATCGATTACATTTACCGAGCCCTGGTTGCCTGTTTGTATCTCGTTTTCGCGCGTTTCTGAGTAGTTGAGACTGCACCAGTTTATCCATTTTGATCCTTTCCTTAATCTCACTTTTCAGAGTTGAAACACTGATTATCAGTTTACTTACATGTATGAATTCAAGATTGATTTTGTCGAACAGAGGTTTGAAAGTTTTTGCTCTTAAGGTTAATGCACTGAACAGTAGGGTACATATATATATTCAGCACTTATTTTAATAGATATCTACTTATTCATCAATAAAATAGTCAACGATTTAACGTCTACACCTCTGTCGAAATGTGAAAAAAAAAATACACCCAAAACAACACACTACAGTAAACCTTAAATAAAATTGGTACACGGCCCTACATGACTCTTTCCCATGAGCAGACGACATTTTTTGTAACGGTATGCACTAAAGAATACTCAGGTAATTATTGTGTTATGTTAAATATTCAACCGAGAAAACAAAAAGCTTCGGCACTCTTCGTCCTTTTCCGTGAAGGCCGTTTTATGTGCGTCTTTTTAGTTATTGTTATTTTTTTCAAATAATGTATATTGTTTACATTGAAGACAATAAAATGTATTAGTAAACTTGGCCTTCATTTACGTTCGTACCGGTCATCGGGTACAATAATAATAGCGTACAGAGATAACCGAAAACGAACCGAGGGCACGTCTAACTTTGTCTCATAAAATTGTATTGTATTATGGCCAGATTACAATATTGGCAGAGTAAACTACAGTTATTGACCATGAATATTTCATCAAATTCGGAATTTCCATTGACTTACATGTATTTTTCAGTGTGCGAGAAAATTAATTACTCTGCTTCTAATCACGCAATCAGAAGATAAATTAGACTTGTAGAAAGCGGGGTTTCTGAAGCAATTTACTATAATATGCTATATGTGTTCTCTAGTTGTAGCTCTCTAGTTGTAGCTCTCTAAAATATCGTGGTGTTGTTTTTTCCGGCTAAATTTTGGCGACGTCGCCATTGACGTCAATGTAAAAAAGAAAAACTTTTTTCGAACATAATGACCACTTTTTAAACATACATTTATATAATATTACACTGTATCGAGTTTGAAAATATATATTGCATTGCGGAATTCATTTAGCTTTATTTTCATGATAAGTTTCATAGCTATAGCTTCAGTTTTTAAGCTAAAATTAACAGGTAAAGTTAGATATACATGTGAGTCAATGGGAAATCGGACGTTGATGAAATATTTATGGTCACTTACTGTGTAGATGTAGATCTAATCCGGGCGGAAGACAATTTGGGGTACCGGGGTTTTCCTTGTGTAATCATGATTGCCATAACAAAAGTGAAAAAAAAAAACGAAACAAAAAAACATACGGTCACTCACATTTTGTGCAAAATTTATAACTCGTAATAAATATAATGAAATAAAAGCATTCTTATTAGAAAATTCGTGCCATTGATTAACAAACATTGGCAGCCTCCTTTCCCTTTTTATAGCTATTGAAAAGAAACAACAACAACAATCAATAATGACGTCACATAGGGCCTCAGTCCAATTCATCTTGTACAAAACAATCCTGAGTTTTAACAACCTTAAGGAAGTTTTAAGGCTGCTGAAAACGTTGTGGGAAAAGGAGAAAATGCTGGTAACTATCTTTGGAAAGACAAACAATATTTTCTATTACATTTATATGTCGTCTGCAAATACATTCCTAACTCGGCCAATTTCTTTCCGAGGACTGATGATAGTCACTGCGACAGGATTCACTCCTCTCCCACCGCTGACCATTGTTTCGACGATGATTATATGGGAAAACAGCCAGTGGCTTGGAAAGAAAATTGTTCGGAGTACTTGTAAAAGAGACTCCAGGAAAGCATATATAGGTGCACTGGCCGCCGCGATATAACTGAAATAATGTTGAAAACGGCGTTAAACACCATACAATCAATCAATCAATCAATCAATCAAGCTAATACATTCACGTTTGACAAGTCTAGAACATTGTCGTCTGGTAACTAAGTAAATTCACATAGATGTGAATTCGGCAAAACTCGGGTGATCCGTTGATCAAGTTATATGTAGTTACGGAATCAGCCGAGTTGTGACGAGTGCTAGATTGTGTAAGCGATCAATGTTGAGTAGACGATTTTCGTAAGATATACATGTAGGTCTGTATGCACAACGTGGCTCGTTTAAAACTCTTTACCAGACGACAAAATTTTAGATTGGTACATATTGAAAGCATTTGCAGACCACAAAATAAAGATAGCGGCAGTAATAGGTTTAGCCTTTGAAAGGGAAAAGAAGTACAATCACTTCGACTAGGCAAGTGCTCAAGATAATGTCACTGAACAAAGTGTGCATTAATGATGAATTGTATCGAATTCATATAAACTGAATATAGCATACCTTTATAGTGAGGCAGTTTAGGTGTTTGTTTGTATTGGAGTTTACCGCCGATTTAGCAAGTAGCTGAGGTCATTTCACGGCGGACAGTGCACCTAAACATGTGTTTCCTGACTTTCTCACACCAGTACTGGCCCAACTTTTCTTTCCAAGACACTTATTACTTTTCTCACATGCATCAAAATTGAGAGGCGAAAGAGTCATTTACGAAGATGTACATTTAATCATCATATCTAATACATGACAAAAATGTAATTTTATGTCATTATTTCCAACCCTTCTTTTCTCAAGTTTATTTTAACTAATTATTCCTAAGTATGCATGTGATTTTGTCAATTTTTATCAATGGGAGGTTATTCTCTACTACTTTATTAATGAAAATAGAGCGATTATCAACCTTTACCGTCCAAGGACTTATCAAAATTGAAGCACTTGCAGACCACAAATTAAATGCAGATGAAATTATGGTATTTGTCCTTGAAAGGGTAGAAAACATTTTGGGAAAAGGAGAAAATGCTGGTTCCCAGCATTTTCTCCGTTTCCCACAATGCTTTTCGACAGGCTGTTTCCTCAGGGTCGTTATAACACGGTATTTTGTGGTAAAGGATAAATCATAAACGATAACGAAGAAAGTCAATCTGAAAAATGTGGCTCGGTTCAGTTACTTGTTATTGTTCAAATTCAAAGAGACTCGCTGTCTCGTTCCTCAATACTTATGCCATACATGTATGTGAATAAATACACAACAAGAGAGCTAAATTTTGATAAAAAGTAGATCTTAACTTTCAAAACGTGAAATGACGGTATTAGGAATCATGTATAGGCTTCCATGGTCAATAACCGTTTATTAAATAATTTCTTTGCTTCAACATCCTGAGAAAGCTTTTGAGAATATTGTGGAAGAAGAAGAAAATGCTTGTGACCAGCATTTTCTCCCTTTACCCGCAATGTTTTCTACTCTTTTCAAGACAGAAATCATGATTTAATACCCATTTAAACTGTTGAATGTAAATGCTTTCAATATGGAAGTGCCTGTTGTTGTATGGGTAAACAGTTAAAAAAAATTATTTTTTTTTAAACAACAGGGCGAAATAAGAGTATCAGACAATGTAGATCTAAGATCGGACAACAATTTCTGACCAGTCTGATTCTGTTTCAAAAGCAGACGAATGGCTAAACCGATTCAAATGCTCAAAATGAGAATTTCTTTATTCAAACAACCATCATGGCCCGCTTTCACGGAAACACTTAAGTCACTTAATTTGCTCAAGTCCGCTAACAGTCTCATCTTAACGTAAGTTGAGATTGTAAGTTGAGACACATTTCACTAACATTAACAGACTGTAGTAACTTTCTCAAATCCCGAGTTCATAACGTTTCAGACTCAACTCAGCAAAATATTGGACTTAAGTCTGTTAAATGAGTTAAGTCTGATCATTTTGCTGAGTTAAGTTTGAAATATTGTGTAAACTCGGAACTCAAGCACGTTACTTATGTTTTTTAATGTTAGTAATGCATATCAAAAAACACACTCAGGTCAGAAACTGAGTCAGTGAGTGGATTTGAGCAAATTAAGTTACTTTCATGAAACCAGGCTCTGATCTACGTTGACACTCTCTGCAGAAGTACATGTACTGTAACTCTTTACCAACAGATGAAGTTCTGGAAGGGTCCAAAATCCAAAGCATAGGCCTATGCAGACGACAAATTAAATGTCACTCAAATGGAGGGATTTGTCTTAGAACGAGTAGAAAACATTATGTGAGAAAAAGAAGAAAATGCTGGTTAATAGTATTTTCTCCTTGCCTTTCTCCTTTTCCCGCAATATTTTCGAAAGCGTTCTACCTCACGGTTATTTGAATCCTTAACCACACAATCACAAGTTTTAACTCTGCCGCGGAAAAAAACGCTTTTGAAAACAGCATATGGTAACCTGCATGTTCTCATTTTCTCACAATGTTTCCTCATCTTTTAAATACAGGTTCAATCATTTAAGTCACACATGTGCTTCAGATAGTGGTATTTGTCTTTGAAAGGGTAGAAAACATTGTTGGGGAAAAGAACAAAATGCTGGTAACCAGCATTTGCTCCTTTTTCCACATTGGTTTCTAACGCCCTCTTCCTCAGGCTCATCTGAACTCAGGATTGTGTTGTAAAGGGTTGATGGAAAGGGCTTAATGCTTCCTCCTTCAATGAGATCAGTCGACACCTCATTGTCCATATCAAAGGTACTTAACTTTTTAAGAACTTTTTGTATACGTATATGAGTCATGCTCTGGCAAAAGAAAAAAAAAAAGTTTTTATGCATCTCCTTCATGTGTTTTATCACATTATCTCTCTTGTTTTCAGTGTAATATACCCATTACGAATTTTCTTATCTCATACACGTTTGATATCACAATTGTATGACGTCATTTTTGACGTCATTTTGTACGTATTTCATAGAAGTGAATGGGTTTTATGGAAATTACAATCTATACATGGTTTTACATCTTCTGAGCTATAATCTGTGAAATATCGTTATGTGATCAAAAGAATCTAACATTCATTGGTGTTCAATGCTTGCCAAAGACTCGCTTAATAAAATTTTCCCTAGACTCGTTTAATAAAATTTTATCTCAAACACCAACTCATGTCAGATCCAATATTTATCATATAACCTCCCTTGTTTTCAGTGTAATATACCCATAACGAATTTTCTTATCTCATACACGTTTAATATCTCAGTTGTATGACGTCATATTTGACGTCATTTTGTACGTATTTCATAGAAGTGAATGGGTTTTATGGACATTACCGCGTGTGCATCTATAGACAGTTTTGCATCTTTTTATCTATGATTTGTAAAATATCGTTATGTGATAAAAAGAATCAGACATTCGTTGGCGTACGAGATAAAAAATTCTATTAAACTCGCCAAGAAAAAATGTTATTAAGCTCGCCAAAGGCTCGCTTAATAATAATATTTTCCCTAGACTCTTTAATAAAATTTTATCTCAGTGCCAACTCATGTCAGATCCTTTATATACCAAGCACGTCATCATGTAAAAAAGGATCTTTAAACTTCATTTTGTCTAACAATCGACTGATTATGAGGTGGATTGGTCCTTGGACATGCAGAGAAATGACCAATAAGTTTTGACCAAGATCAGTCTGTCCGCACTATGGAGGCTTACCTGAGTAACCGATTTTTGCAGATGTATTGAATCCCCTTTTCACAGAGCATCACTCATATAATAATTGGCCTGCAACACACGAAATGGGGCATTCGGACATTTCCATAAAGTGTCGTTTCGGACCAATCTGCGCAGGCTAATCCGAAATGACACTTTCCGCTTTTTATATAATTTTCTGTTTTGCGCAAGTGTACTGTAGCACAAAATCTAATGTAGTCGTAAAGTGCCGTCTCGGATCAGCCTGCACGGACTGCGCAGGCTGATCCCAGACGACACTTTACGCAAATGTCCGAATGCCCCTTTTCGCATGTTGCAAGCCATGTATTAGGTTATATAAAGGACAAAGTTTGTCACAAAATTTTCATAAGGCATATCCGAGTTGTGTAAATCAATACACAGATAAACATACTTGTTTGACACTTTGCAGTTGAGATGCTCTTATCTGGGATGGAAATCGATACTGTGACTGTTTGTTGGAGATGGTCACACTGCTACTCACCTAGAGTCCCAGAAAGAAACCTATTCCCTTATTGACAAACCATCCTTAATTGGATTCTTAGTCTAATTCTATATTTAGAAACTAACATGGTTTTTCATCGGCCAAACCAATTTGTATGTAAGTTTGACTCTCAGTTTGAGTCGACGCGTGTGAAACTGTGGGGGATTGACTTTGGGAACCACCAGGCGAACTATCACATGGCTCCATATCAGCATCTGACGAAGCAACACCATAATCATCTACACAAGTTGCCGTCTGTTGGGTTACCTCTATGGCTGGTCGGGCATCGTCTTCAACAAGGTCCTCCCTTTCATCAGTATTTTCAGTTCTATCGGAGGAGTTGTAAGATGCACTTACTAATTCATTAACGATATCTTTTAGGGCTTCTAGGCGCTTGGACTGTCGACATATTTCAGAAAGGTTAGGTTGTTTACCATCATTAGCGTCGGCAAGCTCAGGAAACATTTTTCGATCTGTCAACGTCAGTCGAACATACTTTGAAATAAGTACAGTCTTTTCATAATCATCAAGTTCTAGAACAGTCCTAAAACATTCCTCGAGTCTGTCTAGTACACCTTCTCCTTCTTTTGTTTGCACATTTGTCTGTTGGTTTTCTTCTTGTTTGTCAAGTTGTTCTAGAAAACATCGCATTTGTTCTAAAATCGCTGACCTTAGTTCAGTTTGTCTTTTCAATTCATTGGATACTTCATTATGTTTTTTTTAAAGAGATCTTATATCTTGTATGTACTTTTTTGTTTCCTCGACCTCTTCATGTGCTGAGTCTGGTGAGAGCTGAATCTTTGGTATTTTAGTACAGTTCCGATGTGTTGTTTTGGTGCATGCATGACATATCAACTTCTTGTGGTCCTCGCAAATGTAATCAAACTGCACTTCATGTACGGAACAGTAAACAGTGGTTTTTAGCTCACGCAGTAGATTTTGTGTAATACTCAATGAAAAGTTTTCCTTGTTCCAAAACTTATGTGTCATTAACGCTTCATTTTTATTATGTTTCTCCACGCAGTCCTTACATAAACATTCCACACAGTCGACACAGAATGTTGACGCGTTAATCTCCTTACAATCTCTCTGACATGCATCACAAATCAAGTCATTCTCAACCTTGTGAACAGGTTCGGGTTTTGAAACTGAGCTTTCCCCCTGGCCCATTCTTTATTCACTTTCAGAGTTTTCCACAACTTAGTTTTAGAGGAATACCGTTAAGTATGTATTATAGAACAAGATACCTTCAAAAAGTTCCACCTATATTTCTTCAGCTTGTTTTAATGATAAATCTTCCAGCATTTACACACATTTAGATAACGTCAATGGAGTTTTTCTAAACCAAACCTAAATTACGCAATTAAAAGTCTGCACGAAGCAGTCAGTACTCCCTTATCTTCCAACATGTAACTATCAGTGCCCCATTTACCTAGTTATCTAACTTGTTCGACCATTTTACTCTTAACAGATGACACGATTTTAGACTCGTCCTATTTATAAATATATGCAGATGACAAATTAAGTGCAATTCAAATTTGGAAATTGAGTTTTAAAAGGAGAAAACATTGTGGGGAATGGAAAAAGTGCTGGTAACCAGCATATTATCGTTTCCCACAATGTTTTCAAAGGTTTTTTTCAAGGCATTAGAAAAACAGGACCATTCAGTAAAGGTTAAACTTGAATTTTCTGTCCTTCCCTCCTCTTGCAGTGGTAGATCTAACCACTTGAGCCAGGTTTGATTTTTGTATGCAACAGTTTTCAATCTGCAAAACCTTTTGTCAACTGGTGACATAAGTCGATTTTATCAGTGTAAGATGTATATATCTGAGCCTGCCACGATAGAATTAGTAAAGAATCTCATAAAATGCACTCAGAAAAAAGTTACCAATCACTCAATTGATATTTATCTCATCACAGGCCTTTGAAGCTCTTTTGTATTGGTCTATTACGGAATACTAAAATTGTCCTTGGTCAATCATCGAGCACTTATAGCACATTGGTGCATCCCCTGTTTTTCAAGGAATATATAGTCAAATTTTCATCAACACTATTTCTATAAATAGCACATCGGTGACTCCTTCTATATCGTATATAGTAAGACAAGGTGAGTAACGAAATCTAACAAAATTTGACCCCCGTCCCCTTTCAGAGATAATATTTAACAGAAAATGGAAAAATAAACCTTGTTACCGGTGCAGATGGGTTCACAAATGATTTTTATTCTGGACCCTGACCCTCGACAGTTCCAAGTGGCGCTTGCCATCAAGCGATACCTCTCATCTGAAAAAAAAAAATTGAAAAGCTTCCACATTATCCGGATCGCCATGCGCTGACGTCACACAATTCAAATTTTCTTCGATTTCTTTGCACACCTTGTCTTACTATTTACGATAGAGGGAATCCCCAATATGCTTTTTATAGTAACATTGTCCGATAATGAAAATTTCGTAATCCCTTGATAGACCAATGGAGTTGCAGAGGCCTATGATCTCATTTCAAATCTCTGTTTTCTAATTCACATGAAATTAGGAGTATTCCCAGCAAGTGGAGGCTAAATTTCTGGCCATCAAGTATGACCTTGACAATAAACCTATTAAAGCAGATAATTCAAAGCCTCTTCTACTCATGCAATAGAAATAATGTCCAAAATTTTATTATTTGACCTTCAAGTGTGACCTTATTTACACTGTGCCAAATTTAACACATGTATTAAAGACACTTCTCTGCATGAAGACGAACAATCGGGCAATATTATTTTGAAATACATCCACACATGAAGAAGTTATGGCTTGCACAAGCACTATGACAATTTATCATTTGACCTTCAAGTGGGACTTTGACCTGAACAAATGTTTTAAATACTATGTTTCACTCCAACTCATGAAGGAGATCACTTGTGCTGAAATATTTTCAAATCTCTAGAGGTTGTGGCTATTGCATGACACAATAATGAATTTAGCCGAGATATAACCAAGACAAACATACTCACTAAGTTTCATGGTTATTGTACTAAAACTGTGGGCTCTAGGGTGCACACAAGGTTTTCTAAGATTTGACCTGGTGTTTTAAATACTATGTTTCACTCCAACTCATGAAGGAGATCACTTGTGTTGAAATATTTTCAAATCTCTAGAGGTTGTGGCTATTGCATGACATAATAATGAATTTAGCCGAGATATAACCAAGACAAACATACTCACTAAGTTTCATGGTTATTGTACTAAAACTGTGGGCTCTAGGGTGCACACAAGGTTTTCTAAGATTTGACCTGGTGTTTTAAATACTATGTTTCACTCCAACTCATGAAGGAGATCACTTGTGTTGAAATATTTTCAAATCTCTAGAGGTTGTGGCTATTGCATGACATAATAATGAATTTAGCCGAGATATAACCAAGACAAACATACTCACTAAGTTTCATGGTTATTGTACTAAAACTGTGGGCTCTAGGGTGCACACAAGGTTTTCTAAGATTTGACCTGGTGTTTTAAATACTATGTTTCACTCCAACTCATGAAGGAGATCACTTGTGTTGAAATATTTTCAAATCTCTAGAGGTTGTGGCTATTGCATGACATAATAATGAATTTAGCCGAGATATAACCAAGACAAACATACTCACTAAGTTTCATGGTTATTGTACTAAAACTGTGGGCTCTAGAGTGCACACAAGGTTTTCTAAGATTTGACCTGGTGCCTTACTTTTCGCTCAAAAAGACAAATTATCGAACTTGTCGGAGATATTATCAACACAAACATTCTGACCAAGTTTCGTGAGCATTGTACTAAACATTCTACAGTGCACACATGGTAATTGTTGACGCCTGGACGATGCACGACCAACGACGGACGACTGACAACGGACCCAGCACTATCAGGAAAGCTTACCTTATGCAATTTAGAAACACAAAGTCGAAGTCGTGGTAAAATTCTATGTGTCAGCTGGCAATAATATATATTTTGACCAAGTTTGGTGCTGATTGGTTAATATTTCTAGATGCTAGAGTGTAAACAAAAAAATGTGAACGGACGGTCGGACGACAGACGGACGACGGACCGTGAGTGATCACAATAGCTCATCCTGAGCATTCCGTGCTCAGGTGAGCTAAAAATAAATAACTACTCAGTGCATATTTATCTCATTTCAAATCTCTTTTTCTAATTTACATGAGATTCGGTTGATTAATTGTATGGTGTTTAACGCCGTTTTCAACATTATTTCAGTTATATTGCCGCGGCCAGTGCACCTATCCATGCTTTCCTGGAGTCTCTTTTACCAGTACTCCGCACAGTTTTCTTTCAAGCCACCGGCTGCTGTCCCACATACTAGTAACCATCGTCGAAGCAATGGTCAGCGGTGGGAGAGCAATGAATCCTGTCGCAATGACTATCATCAATCCTCAGAAAGAAATTTGCCGACCCAGGGATCGAACCAACGACTCCCTTTTCTCAAGTCCTGCATGCTACCGACTGAGCTACGAGGGCTCTCCACATGAGGTTAGGAGTATTCCCAACAAGTAGAAGCTCAATTTCTGGCCATCAAGTATGACCTTGACAATAAACCTATTAAAGCAGATAATTCAAAGCCTGTTCTGCTCATGCAATAGAAATAATGTCCAAAATTTTATTATTTGACCTTCAAGTGTGACCTTGTTTACATTGTGCCAACTTTAACACATGTATTAAATAACACTTTTATGCATGAAGAAGAAAAGTTGAGCCAGATTATTTTGAAATACATCCAAACATGAAGACGTTGTGGCTTGCACAAGCACTATGACAATTTATCATTTAACCTTCAAGTGTGACCTTGTTTACATTTTGCCAACTTTAACTCTTTACCACATGAACAAATTTTAAACAGATCCAAATTGGAAGCACTTCCAAGGACATAGTAAATGTGGCACAAGTAATGGGATTTGTCTGTAAAAGATAAGAAAACATTGTGGGAAAAGAAGAAAATGCTGGTTACCAGCATTTTCTCCTTTTCCCTCAATGTTTTTAAAAGCTTTCTTTCTCAGGGTTGTTAAAACTGCGGATTATGTTGTGAAGGATTAACACATGTATTTATTGACACTTTTACACATAAAGAAGAACAATTGATCCAGATTATCTTGAAATACATCCACACATGAAGAAGTTATGGCTTGCGCAAGCTCTTTGACAACTTATCATTTGACCTTCAAGTGGGACCTTGACCTCGTACCTACCAGAGCAAATGTTTCAAACAGCACTGTCACTCATGAAGGAGATCACTTGGAGTATTTGAAATCCATCCAGAAATGTGGAAGTTGTGGCTCAGACAAGCTCTATTTATGAAATGTTATCATTTGACCTTGGAACCTTCAGTTGTGACCTTTACAATGGATCTTCCAAAACAAATTATTAAAATGGCACTTCTACATATGAAGGAGAACACTTGTGTTTGAATGCTTTTGAAATCGATTCATAAGTGAAGAAGCTAAGGCGCAGACAAGTTCCATTTATAAAAAAAAATTATCATTTGACCTTCAAGTGTGACCTTGACATTGAACCTATCTGAACAGATATTTCAAATGGCGCTTTCATTCATGAAAGAAAATACTCACGCCAAATTATTTTTAAATCTAAACTTAAATGTTATCGCCTGGAAAAATTTAGACACATGCACAAGTGCGAGCACACACAAACACCGAGCTGAAGTTGTGGTGAATTTGTCTAGCTTCCCATAGGCAGGCTCAACAAAAAATAGTAACTTACTGAAGGTATTCAAAACAATAACAGAACAACAGGTAACTTGTGTATTTTTTTTTAATAAACACCATTCCATTATGGACGTATTCTAAACAAATCTTACTACACCATACAAGTATTTTATCAGGTACTCAATCCCTCGAAACAGAAATTCATTAATTTTTCATTCTAAACAAATATTTACCAAAAGAAATCATTCTGTAAATTACAATTAATAAGTAGGTTTGTGCTTGCAAACATTTAATAAAAGAAACAAGTGGGCCATGATGGCCCTGTATCGCTCAACTGGCTAAAAAGTAAAAAAACCCTACATGCAAAACATTACAATACTTGGCCAATTGGTTTCTAACTTGAGGACATACAAAGGGCTAAATTTGGTAGCCCTTGGTCTTATGATAAGTAACAACAGATTTCTTAACTTTTCATTATATAAGACATGTGACCCCTGGGGCAGGGCCAATTTTGACCCCAGGGCTATAATTTGGGCCTCCTTGCTAGAGGCCCACTGGATAAAGCTAGATGAAAAATTTGGTAGCCCTAGGCCTTATGACTAGCTATGAGAAGATTTTTAAAGTTTTCCCAATGTAAACCTATGTAGAACTTGTGACCCCAGGGCGGGGCAAAATTGGACCCCAGGGCTATAATTTAGCCATCTTTGTAGCTCACTAGATAAAGCTACATGCAAAATTTGGTAGCCCCAGGCCTTTTGGCTAGGTACAGGGAGATTTCCGAAGTTTTCACGATATAAGCCCATGTAAAAGTTGTGATCCCTGCGGCAGGGCCAATTCTGACCCCAGGCTTTAATTTCAAGAAACTTGGTATAGGTCTGTTAGATAAAGCTACATGCCAAATTTGGTAGCCCTGGGCCTTATGGTTTCTGACAAGAAGATTTTCAAAGATATTCAATATTTTTCAGTTCTGTTGCCATGGCAACCAGAGTTTTTTGAAGGAATCAAATTCTTTCAAGAGAGTCTGAAGAGGACCATGGCAGGATCATTTCTGTGAAGTTTCATCAAAATTGGATGGGTACTTCCAGAGGAGAAGATGTTTGAAATAAAAGTTAACACACGCATGCATGGACGGACACACGCACGACGGAGACACCTGGCCATGACATAAGCCCGCTGGCCTTTGGCCAGTGGAGCTAATAAAAGGAAAACTGAGCAATGAAATGAAAAGTGTTCAACATCAAAATGCTGGAAATGATAACAAGTCATGTAAAGAGACTCAAATCTTTACAAAACGACAAAAAGTTTAGACTGAACCAAATGGAAAGCATTTGAAGACAACAAATTAAATGCAGCTCAAATGGTCATTTCTGTCTTTGACAATGTAGAAAAACATTGTGGGAAACGGAAAAAATGCTGGTAACCAGCATTTTTCCCTTTTCCCACAATGTTTTTTAAAAGCCTTCTTTTACAAGGCTGTGATTGTTTGGTAAAGGGTTAACCTGTGACTGTACCATTGACTTTTTTCAACCCTTTACAACACAACATTGGTTTTTTACAACGCCGATGGTGAAGGCTTTTGAAAGCATCGTGGGAAAAGGGGAAAATGCTGGTCACCAGCATTTTCTGCTATTCCTGCAATATTTCCTACCCTATGAAGGACAAATCTTACACAAACTTGATTTTATGGATCCATAAATATGTGATGTCTTGATTGTTACCATACATTACCGAGATGCATTAAACCCCCCTTTTTCAGAGCATGACTATACTGTATGCACTCTTTCTCTTCAACTAAATAAATTCAACTCTTTGGATAAAAAGAATACAATTGACTTTTTCACAAAAAACAAAATTTTAGACATGTCCACTTAGAAATCATTTGCAGATGACAAACTAAATATTTGTCGACAGGTGTAATTTGTCTTAAAAAAGGGTAGAAAACATAGTGGAAAAAGAAGAAAATACTGGTTACCAGCATTTCGTCCTTTTCCAACAATGTTGTCTAAAGTTTCTATCTTTGGATCTTTAAAAGGTGGTATTGTCTGGTAAAGGATTACAGTGCAAATGAAGACACTACTTGGGTACAGATTAGAATGATGAAGCAGGCTAAGCAGATTCAAGATCAGACTGCATGATGTGTGCAATCTGATCTTGATTTACATACTGTAACAGGAATCAAATTTGTCCACAGCAGTGCAAGAGTTATGTTACAATGGATTCAAATAAATACAATACATACGGAATATTATGTTGTAGTAACTTTCCTGGTGCTTGTATTTACTTCGAGCAGCGTGAGAAAATTTGATATCGTGCGAGACCGAAGGTCGAGCGTGATGTTAAAATTTTCTTACACAGCGAGAAGTAAATACAAGCACCAGGAAAATTACTACAACATAATACTCCTTTTATTATATACCTACAACTTTCAACGACAACATTTTGCAATTGTTGACATTTTATTGGAAAACGGCAAACAAAAAGAGACAATTAATAGTGTGGATGGTACTAACTCTGTTTTCATGAATGGCGGATTAATATTAAAGCGTAACATTTTGACTAATCCAATTGCAAATCAATGTATGCTTAGTCCGTGCGCGAGACACGTCAGCATACCATATTTGGGACCGTATTTCACTGAGTGTAGATACAGATTTTTTTTCTGTCGTGTGTATTATTTCATCCGATTCAACGCATGTATTTGATCGGGAAAATTTACTGGTATATAATAAAAATGTTTACCCAACGGCACACAGTCCCAAGTTTTAACACCCTGGAAGAAGCCTTTTTTTGAAAACATTGTGGGAAAAGAAGAAAATGCTGTTCCCAGCATTTTTTTCATTATCCGCAATGTTTTCTACCCTATCAAAGACAAATTCCATCATTTAAGTCAAATTTAATTTGTCGTCTTCAAATGCTTTCAATTTAGACAAGTTTACATTTTTGTCATTTGTTAATGAGGTAAGCAGTCTATGAAAGAAAAAATAAACTGGACCCATCTTATCTCTCAGGAATCATTTACTTTTGAAACTAAACTCCTCTACAGTTGTTTACTTTAGAGCACTCTTATAAAAGGAAAATTTGTTAATTTTTAGCAGAGTCTCAATTTTCCACAGAGTTATCGTGCTGATGTTAAATGACCACTAGCAACCAAAAGTAAACAATTATGGAGTCAAAATCCTGGAAAATGTAAAGACTAGCTTGGACTAGTCTAAAATTTGTCCTTTGGTAAGGAGTTAGAATTCATTCTATTCAGACAAATTCAATCTTAATTTTCTTCAGAACCGTTCTAATCAAAACAGCTCTTAAGTTAAATGTGGTGTTGTAGTATTACATTTCTGGGTAATTTAATCTCTTTCAGCCCCAATCTCTTTCTTAACTCTCTGCCAAATGACAAAATTCAGACTAGTCCAAACTGAAAGCATTTGCAGACAACATATCAAATATGACTAAAAATTGCCACAATAGACACATTGTAAACTATAACATTTTTACAAGAAACCTCAATTTCTGATGACTAAAAGGCTTTTGAAAACATAGTTGGAAACAGAGAAAATGCTGGCAAGCAGCATTTTCTTCTTTCTAAGCAATGATTCTTTTATTTGAGCCAAGTTGTAATTGTCTCATATAAAAGCATTCAAAATGAATGAGTCTATATTTCTTTTGTCTGGTGAAGGGTTAATTAGTGTTGATTATCCATGTTTCAGGATGATACTTTCGAAACGGTCTGCTGCAAATTTGTGTCAGGAGGCAATGAGTTAACCATGCTGCTTCCATGCTCCTCAGCATCTAAATCAACAATATCACTTTCTAGGATCACATCTCCGGTCGAACTGCGCACCTCTTCATCACTCACAACATTCACGTCAACAAAATGTTCAAACTCTGCCGTATCAGACGAGATATCTTCTTCCGGATTATCAATATAAACACTAGGGTCTAGACCTTCCAGTTTGCTGATCAAGAACTGAGAGTTGGCAGCACTGTCTATTGGACTAGGGTCTAAAGTAAAGTCTTCCCCGATAGCTTCTAGTACTTTTTCGAGAGAAGTGTTCTTATTTCTCAGTACCTCTTCAGTGCTTAATTGGACGTACTCTAGATCGGTATCAGGATCTTCGAGACCAATTGTTTCCATCGACTGCTTCCGTTTTGGTGGAAAAGTACTTAGAACTGCTTTAGAGACACTCTTGAGGAAATTTTTGATGATGGGCTCTGGTACTCCAGACTTCACAAATTCCTCTGTAACAAAGAAATAAGCCATAAATACTGCATGAATAGGGGATTTAACACATCTGCAGAAAGTATCAACCCAGGTCAGCCTGAACAGTCAGTGCATGCTGGGTTGAAACTTTTTGCTTTTGGTCAATTTTCTGCATGACCAAAGACCATTTTAACTCGATTCAGTCTGTTGTTAGACAAAATAAGTTTTATGCATCCATAATTACTGGTATGTGATGACTTGCTTGGTATAATGCATCCCAAAGATGCATCGAACCCCTTTTGCCAGAGTCCTGCTCAAATTATTTAAGAAATAATCTTCCTTCTATAGTGGTTTATCGTTCAATAAACCACAGTTGTGAGTTATGAGGCACAATAAATAATCCACGAGGGCGATAGCGCCTCATAACTCACAACGTGGTTTATTGAACGATAAACCACGATAGAAAGATTATTTCGATTCTAACATGACCAACTCTTAATCAAAGGAAAACAAGTTCATACTTCGAGTAAAAACACGGATGCAGATTATATTCCATTGAATAACTTATCTTACTTACTTGATACAGAATGATGTCACTCTATATAGAATGACGTCACTCTACATAGAGTAACGTAGATTTTACCACGCTTTCGTTGCACTGTGTTTATAGAGCTGAATTCACGTGTCATGTTAGAATAGAACTTAAAGCACCCTTTTAACTCTTTACCAAATGACAAAATTTTAGACTGGTCCAAATTGAAAGCATTTGCAGACGACAAAATTAATGTGACTCAAAAACTGAAATTTGTCTTTGAAAGGGTAGAAAACACTGTGGGAAAAGGAGAAAATGCTGGTTACCAGCATTTTCTCCTTTTCCCACAATGTTTTCAAAAAGGCTTCTTTCTCAGAGTCGTAAAAACCCGGGACTGTTTGGTAAAGGGTTAAACTATAGCTGCCACTGCAGCCTGTGAAGCTCAAGATCAGACTGCACTTTCTGTGCAGACTGATCTTAGATCTACACTGTCCATGATGCCGATATCTTCTGGACAAAAGAAACCTTGAAATAGCTAATGCACGAGTCTTATTTCTTGACTGAATATGATTGTCCCTCGTGTTTATTCAGTACACTATAGGTTAAAGCTGTTTTGGCAATAAATAAATTCATTCTAATTTTTAAAACCAATTACTAAAATATCCCATGTTTTCACAACCTGAACTAAAAGGGGAAAGCACTAGAACAAGATAAATTTGTTTGAATTGTGCTCTATGCCACAGTCAACAGTATCGCAGTCGTATCTCTGCAACAGCTCACTGACTTATGTTTCCTGCTTTACACAAACCTAGCTGGATCTCCACAGTGGCACTCTACAGACATTGTCGAGCATTCTCAAGCAAAATCTGTTGATTTGTATGGGAAACATTGTGGGAAAAGGGGAAACTGCTTGTTAAAGGCACTTGCTCCTTTTCTCAATGTTTTCAAAAGCTTGTCCACTGCTGATCATTGTTTTGACAATGGTGTATGTGAAAACCACCTAGAGGCTTGAGAAGAATAGAGCACAAAGTGCTGGTAATAAAAACTCTAGGAAAGCATGGACAGGTGCACTGTCTGCCGCCATATAACTGAAATAATGTTGAAAATAGTGTCAAACACCATACAGTCAATCAATCAAAAGCTTGTTGACTATCTGGACATTAAAAAGTACTATTTGGCTGTGTACTTGGACAGTCTGACTCACCAATCTGTCTTTTCAGTTTGTCTCTCAAACTCAGTTGATACTGGGTACCATCTGCCATGCTCTCCTCAAGTCTCGCTGCCTTGTGTTGTAAAGCTCGGATCAGTTTGATAGCCTAAAACAATTGAAGAAACGGTTATTTTACCATCTTACATACATAAAAAAATATATGAGCCATGCTCTGGCAAAAGGAGGCTTAATGCACCTCCATGATGCATTATACCAAGCAAGACATCACTTAATAACAAATCCATAAAATTTATTTTGTCAAACAAGACTTGTGTTGACTTCCACTTGCGTCCAACAGCCACCTGTATCCAACAACTACCTGTATCCAACAACTACCTGTATTTGTTCCCTTAACAATAGAGCCATGATGGTCGTTGGACAAAATGTTTTTTATGGATCCATAATCATGTGACACCTTGCTTAGTTTAATATATCACTGAGATGTATAGAACCCCATTTTGAAAGACAGCCTCTCATTAGTATATATTTCATGCCAAATACAGACAGTAACGAAAAGTAATAAACCTCTCAATAAGAGTATATTTCTTACCTCGTTAAGAATGAGATGCTCTGGTATTGCTTGAGAAAAGTTGAGAATATCTGGATTGTACTTGAAGACGACTTTCGACAGATTATTACGACAGTATTTCACATGGTGACGTCGAGTGCGCTCACTCAGACTTCTTGCAGTTATTGCCACTGGCTTTTTCGGATTCGGCACCTTCACCTGAAACCGTGTGAATATGAAGTAATTATAGTTTTCTTTATCTACGATAAACTTGGTTTAATCCTCTATCAAACAATCCCTTATATTTAACCCTTTACTACACTATCCCATGTTTTAATGACCCTGAGAAAGAAGGCTCTAGAAAACATGGTGGAAAAAGGAGAAAATGCTGGTAACCAGCATTTTCTCCTTTTCCATTCATGTTTTCAAAAGCCTTTTTCCTCAAGTCAATTAAAATTCGACATTGTGCGTCCTGACAGTCCTGGGAAGGTGTTCACCAATCATTTTAAAGCTCATTTTCAGTCTTATTTTAGATTTGGAAAGAAACCCAATTTTTGATTTGCTATAACCAAACAGTTTGGTCTAGCCAATGAGAAGATGCATTACTTTAACATTAGATACATGCATTTTTAATCACAATGTGTTTCTGCCAATAGTTGCTATCATCAATCCTCGGAAAGAAACTGGCCAAGCCAGGGATTGAACCCAAGACCCTCTGTTTTCAAGTGCTCCATGCTACCAACTGAGCTACAGGGGCTCAGCAGAACAAATCTAAAACTTATTGTCTGTGAAAGTGGAAATTAAAACTCGACCTTACCGTTTTTATCTGAAAGTCGTCCAGTGACAGAGAGATCTGCTGGGATTTCCTGCGATTTGATTGCTGTAGCTGTCTTGCTTGGTTATCTGGCACAGACTTGTCCAAGGAAACAATGTCAATGTCTGGCTCCTGCCATAAGATAAATAAACTCTTTACCAGACGACAAAATTTTAGACTGGTCGAAATTGAAAGAAGTTGCAGACGACAAAATAAATGTGATTCAAAAGTTGAAATTTGTTACGGAAAGGGTAGAAAACATTGTGGGAAAAGGAGAAAATGCTGGTTACCAGCATTTTCTCCTTTCCTTACAATATTTTCAAAAGGCTTCTTCCTCAGGGTCATCAAAACTTGTTATTGTGCGATACAGGGTTCATAACCAGATCTAAAAATAATTCATGTATAAAAACCTATACTCACACCTGTTTTTAACTCTTAACCAGACAATAACATTATTAGTTGTACGGTCAGGTGGCAGGGGACTTGGAAACTCGTTCACGGCTGTGGAGAATAATGTCGCCCGAAGGCTCGGGGCGACATTATTCTCCACAGCCGTGAACAAGTTTCCAAAGTCCCCTGCCACCTGACCGTACAATTCGGCTCGGGGCGACATTATTCTCCACAGTCATGAACAAGTTTCCAAGTCCCCTGCCACCTGACTGTACAACAAATTTATTATACTGCAAAGTTTTACCATTCCAACTTGTGTTAAGCGAAATTTACCTGGTTTTTTGGTTTATAAAACTGAGTACGCCGACGAGGTAGAATTACCCTTCTTAGTGCCCTGACGTCACTGGGAACTGACGTCACTGAAACCTTGGATATATGTGCTAAAACGTGCAGCTTGGCACATAATCTTGATGTTTATCTTGATCGACGCGGCCAATTTGGATGTTGTGTTGAAAGTGTAGTCATGTCTACGGGGCTCCCGAAAGGGAAACTGCTTTTACGTGGGTTTTGCCAGTGGACATGATATATATGTTCGGGTTATATTATCCAATCAGATCATGAGAAATTTCTTTGCAGTATAATAATATGAATTCTTCCAAATTGGAAGCTTTTGCAGACGACAAATTGAATATGGCATAAATGATGGGTTTCATATCAGATAGGAAAGAAAACATTGTAGGAAGAGGAGGAAATGACAGTTACTAGCCTTTTCTCCTTTTCCCTTAAGTTTTTCTAAGCCTTCTTTTTCAAGGTCAATAAAAAATCCTAAAGTTTGGTATGGCGTTAAAAGGCTTTTTCTTTCAGTGATCTAGCCATATTTAGCCTTAGTATGGTGGCATATTTCTGCCATGAGTTACGAGATAACTATCATGATAATTTTAGAAAACAATCGGGACAAATCAAATTTTCCTGAAAATTTTATAAAGATGGTGAAAAGTTTCTCGAAAAAAAGTATCATGATAAACTTTGCTATCTAGAAAATTTTACATCAATTAGTATAACAGAATTATAGCGATATTTTTATCGTGAAACTTTTTATTATACAGATAACATTTCCAGGAAAGTTTGTTTTATCACGACAGTTCTCTTAAATTATTGCAATAGTTATCGCATATCTTGTGGAAGAAATATGCCACCATACCTTAGAAATCATGTGCTGTTACATGTGCTTTTAGATACACTTGTCAAGGCATCCAAGTAACTAAACTGCTTCCCTTCAGCACAACATGAAAGGTTTCCCTTCAGCACAACATGAAAGGTTTCCCTTCAGCACAACATGAAAGGTTTTCCTTCAGAATAACATGAAAGATTTCCCTTCAACACAACATGAAAGGTTTCGCCTCAACACAACATGAAAGGTTTTCCTTCAGAACAACATGAAAGGTTTCCCTTCAGCACAACATGAAAGGTTTTCCTTAAGAATAACATGAAAGGTTTCCCTTCAACACAACATGAAAGGTTTCGCCTCAACACAACATGAAAGGTTTTCCTTCAGAACAACATGAAAGGTTTCCCTTCAGCACAACATGAAAGGTTTTCCTTCAGAATAACATGAAAGGTTTCCCTTCAACACAACATGTAAGGTTTCGCCTCAACACAACTTGAAAGGTTTCCCTTCAACACAACATGAAAGGTTTTCCGTCAGCACAACATGAAAGGTTTCCCTTTCAGTGCAACATGAAAGGTTGCCCTTAAGCACAACATGAAAGTTTTCCCTTCAGCACAACATGAAACATTTACCTTCAGCACAATCTGAAAGGTATCCCTTCAACACAACATGAAAGGTAAATCAAGGAAGACATGAACAATTCTTTAAAACAAAATATCCCCAAAACTTCCTTGCTAAATACATGTAGAGATGAACAGCACTCTGAAAAAGGGGGGTTTCATGCGTCTCCACGATTGGTCAAGACAATCTGACCAAGTTTCATGAGTACTGGGCTGAAAATATGACCTCTAGAGTACACACAAGGTTATTCTAAGATTTATCAATGTGATCTAGTTTTTGACTTGCTGTGACCCAATTTTGAATTTCTTCAAGATGTCATCAAGACAAATGTTCTGGCCAACTTTCATGAGTATAAGGCTGAAAATGGGGCCTTCTACAGTACAAACCATGCTTTTCTAACATTTGTCCTAGTGACCTACCTTTTGAACTGACATAACCCAATTACAGACTTCTCCAAGACATCAACAAGAGATACATTTCAGACCAAGTTTCATGAGTATCAGATTGAAAATGTGGCTTTAAGAGTGCACACCAAGTTTTTCAAAGACTTTTCCCAGTGACCTGCATGTACTTTTTGACTTAAAGTAACCAGATTTCAAACTTGTCCAAGATATCATCCAGACAAACATTCTGACAAATTTTAAGAGAATTAGGCTGAAAATGTGGCCTCTACAGTGCATACAAAGTTTTCCTACGATTTTTCCCAGTCACCTGCTTTTTGACCTGACGTGACCAAATTTTACACTTGTCCCAGATACTTAGACAAACACTCTGACTAAGTTTCAGAAACTTGAAATGTGGTCTCTAGATTGCACACAAGGTTTATCTAGGATTTGTCGCAGTGACATACTTTTTGACCCAATGTAACACAATTTCAAACTTGTCAGAGATACCATCAAGACAAACGTTCTAAGTTATATGAGTATCAGATTTGAACTGTATCCCTGAGAGTGCACACAAGTCTTTTCTAAGATTTGTCCTCATGACCTTTTTTTGACCCCAGGTGACCCAAATTTGAGTTTGTCCAAGATATTATATAAAAAAAATTCTTTCATGAGTAATGGACTGAAAATCTAGCCTCTAGAGTGCAAACTGGGGAACTATTAACAGCCGCACAACAGACATTGCAGGATCACAATAGCTCACTTTGAGGACTTTGTGCTCAGGTGAGCTAGAAGAGGATGCTATTTAGGTACGAATAGGAATTATGTATGTTTTCTGGTATGATAAAATTTGCCTAGTCTTCAAGGTATTGGATGCTACAATTTTTCCATCTCCATTTTGTTTTCAAACGGCATCTTCCCTAGGTTGGATAAAACAGCACTGTTTGGAAAGTGACTAAACAAATCAAAAGGAACAAAATTCCATCAAACAACTTACATTTGACTCAAGCGTACACAGCTTGCTGGAATCTGCATCAGTAAAAGAACCAATTCTCTTGCTCATTTTAGCAATGTTCCCTATTTCAGAGGCTAAGTCCTCTCCTTTTCTTTTCCTTTGGGCACCCTCTTGACTTTTAATTTCAATGTTTTCAGCTAGATATCTTTTAGAATTACCCTGAGATCTTGTATCACTGTCAGTGTCATCACAAACTTCAACAATGTCGATTTCATTAATATCTGCTTTCAGTTCTTCCATTTTAACTTGATTCTGGTCAGATACAGTTTTACTAACACATGTTGCACTGTCTTTTGCTGAGTTTTCTTGACTTAGATTTTCACCTGTTTTCTGCTTTTGGTGAGCTGCATCTGAAGCAGCTAAACAAACAGAATGGAGCAATTCAGTGTCAACATTGCCTGCAGTCTCCTTGCTAATTTCATTCCCAGCTTCTTCTTTTGCCGACTTTTCCTTATTGTTACCAACACAATCTTTATCAGTCACAGACTTTTCACTCTTAGGTAATGAATCTCCACTTTTTAAACAGTTGAGATCTTTCCTCGGAACACTTTCTTGTTTCTGTTGAACATTTACATTTTTTTTAAAACTGACCACATTTGAACTGTTGACAGATTGTGGACTGACCATTCTCATGGGTTTTTGAACAGAAGGCAATCCCGCAGCAGAGAAATTTGACACTGGAACTGCGATCATGGCTTGTCCAGGAGAAGCTCCTGGTGGCATGTTTGTAGTTGAAGACATTGGGAGTAATATCACCGGCTGCTTTGAATTTGTATTTGTATTGGTTATAAAGGTTACTGGCCCAGACGAAACACTCCCTAATGGAGTAGCATAACGAATAGGAGGAAAGGCATTTAAGTTTGCTGATTTTCCTGAAACTGATGATGGAATGTTATCTTTTGTCACATTCACAGAGGTACTGGGATTTCCAGAAGTCATAGCACTCGGAACTTGGGGCCGGATTATTCCAACAGGTGTTCCGGATTTCAAGGGCGCAACTTGAACTGGAGTTAAAGGCACACCTTGTGTCATCAAAGACTGGACCTGGCTGAATACTGGAGAGCCTGTGGAAACTGCCTGTATTGAGCTGAAGAGGATCTGAGAACTTCCAGAAGCAACAGGCACGGGTTTATTCATAAAGCCTGGCAAAAGTGGTGCATTTGCATATGCAGTGAGAGCTGGATTAAGAATTGGTTTGGTGAGGTTTCTGGGATGCTTAGCTGGAAAGTTACTTAAGCTAGCCCTAGGTGGCACCACGAACGTTACGGGCATGTTGGATGGGACAATTCCTGGAGAGGATATAGGGTTCGAATTCATTACTGTGTTTTTTATACTTGTCTTTGTGCCATCTGTAGGAATCATAGTTACCTTGGCTGTGAACACAGGAGCAGCACTGGGGTTCCATGTCCCACTATTACCATCTTGTACAGGTATCAGTAAAACTTCATTAGTTTTAGGCTTGAGACTAGGTGAGGTGACTGTCAAAGCAGCAGGTGAAGGTTTATTTATAACAGGAGCAATACTATTACCCTGGGTACTGTCCTGACTTTTCACAGTAATGTTGCCACTTGTAACACTCGTACAGGGAATCATGGAGCCCAGGGAAATAAAAGATTTTCCAGCATTCCCAACAGACACAGAATTTTGAAGTTTAAGCCCCTGATTGGTCTGAAGTCGGGATAAAGTTCCTGAGGACATTCCACACCCAGTTGGCATAAGAATTCCATCGTTATTATACACAGGTTGTTTAGAAGTTCCCTTGGTGGTTCCCTTTAATGCTTGTACAGCACTCTTGATCTGCATTAATGACTTATTGCTGGTTCCAGTATATGCTTTCCATAACTGGGTTTTATATCGTTTCAATGCTTTCTCTATACCCTCCAGTGACACAGAAAACTTAGACGGAGAAATCCCTTTCAGCTCTTCATTTTTTATCAGATCTCTCAGTCTTTCAGCAAACTTGATTTTTTCAATCAGTTTCCTTTGCTGTACCACACAGTACTGCTTTCTTTCTTCATCAGACATATTTTTCATTCCTTCATCATCTACCTTGTCGGTACTGTCCTCCTTTGAATTGTTCTCTGCTTGTTCAATATCTGAGATATTCTTTGTCACCCTTACCCGTATTGAATACATGCCATTTGGTAATTTGGACTGCAATTCCTGAGGAATGACCGCAGGTTTGTCTGCCTTCGGTAAAAACTGTAACACGTAACTCTGCCATATGGTGATAAAATTTGCCGGATATTCCTGAGAGATGATGTGGGAGATTTTGGACAACATGTTTGTCCGGTCATTTTCCCAGCTGCAGTTTGAGATGATTTCTAGCAGTTTGATCTCGGACTGTGCATCTGACGATTTCTCATCAGACTTCTTCTTTGCTTTTAAGCACACCATTTGTGTTTTCCATTTGTTAGCCTCTGGTTGTGACTCTGTCAGCTAAAAAAGAACAAAAAATAACCATTTACCAAATAAGCGGTTTCCTTTTTTTTTTTTCCTCGTTTCTGCGGGTTCCAAATTCTGGGTTTTTTCCCAAAGAAATTGGTGATTAAATATGGTTTGCAACACGTGAAAAGGGGCTTTCGGACATTTGCGTAAAGTGTCGTCTTTGATCAGCCTGCGCAGTCCGCAAAGGCTAATCCAAGACGGCACTTTACGATTACATTAGATTTTGTGCTACAGTAGACTTGCGCGAAACAGAAAATCACATTAGAACGGAAAGTGTTGTCTCGGATTAGTCTGCATGGAGTGCGCAGGGTGATCCTAGACGACACTTTACTCAAATGTCTGAATGCCCCTTTTCGTGTGTTGCAGGCCATATCTGTAAACCTTCTTCCACAGTGTTCAGTCAGAGCATTTTTGGTTTAATATCTGTGGCAGTTGAATTATGAGAATTACTATTGAAGACAATCTAGATTTGTTTCTGGAGACTTCCAACTGCATAAATACTGGATAGATATCCCGACCGGGGCCCCGTTTTACTAAGATAGTTACAAACAAAATTTGCTTAAGTTTTATGTAACTATAGTATGGTGGCATATTTCTGCCACAAGGTACGAGATAACTATCATGATTATTTTAGAAAACTATTGCAATAAATCAAAGTTTCCTGGAATTTTATCTTTTCATTTTATCTAGATAAAATTTCCATTTACATTGTCCGTAATTTCCCCCGTCATAACAACATATTACAAAAAGCGCGAGAATGTAAGGTATATTACATCAAATTTCCATCTGGTTGAATGGCACTCACTGTTTACCTAGATAACTAATGCACAGGAACTACTGTTTCCGCATTCAACTGAAGAGTTAAAAATAAAATCGGTATTTTTCACTGGTCATAACCATGAAATATCGAACATTACTTCACTGTTATTTCTCAATAAACTACCGAAAAGCGTGATATATATTTCAATTTTTCACAAAAAAAACCCCAAATATCCTCTATACACATACCTTTTTTGCAATACTAAGTCTCTGTGACACTGTCAGCTGGGAGACGGGTTTTTGTGATTTCCCTCCATTGTCTTTACTCTCCTCATCCGTGTCTAGATCTATCACCTCCGGCTTGGAAGAATAATCTTCTGTTTTACTTGTATCTGTCGAGGATTTACCATCACTACCACCCACAGATTTGCCGTCAGATGCTTTGGCATGTTGTTTTCTGTAAGACAAGAAAATTCCTCATAAATGCATATTCTTTTTTAACTTTGATTTTGTTTTTCTTATGCCAATACGATATAGGCCATGTTCTGTGAAAATGGGTTTACTGTCTCTGCAAAAAGTATCAACCAATGTCATTCTATGCAGTCTGCACAAGCTTACTTTGGTCAAAATGTTTTGCTATTGGTCAATTTTCTGCATGTCTAAACATTCTATCTCATGATTTAGTTAGTTGTGAGACAAGATGGATTTTATGAATCAATAATTACGAGATGACTCGCTTGGTAAGATAACAAATTGCATGTGTCTTAAGTGATTGTATTTGTTTCTGAAAGATTAAAAAAACATTGTAGGAAAAGGAGAAAATGCTGGTTACCAGCATTTTCTCCTTTTCCCACAATGTTTTCAAAAAAATTCCTTCCTAAGGTCAGTAACACTCATGATTGTTTGATAAAAGTTTAAAACTCAATTCAGCTCAGAAAAAAAAGAAATATCTAAACAATAATAAAGTTCACCTGTTACAATGTTCAGTATACGTCATAAATCTTGAGCATGTTCCTTGGTCTTCTTCAATTTCTGACTCATCCGATATCTCAAACGCACCTGTTACAGGATTGAGCTGAAAGTAGAAGAACATACGTACAGGTAATTTTTACTATACAATCTTATGTCTTTTAGCTGTTTTCCCTCCAATATAAAAAGAAACAAATGAGCTACTCTCTATGAAAAAGGGGGCTTAATGCATATGCAAAAAGTATCAACCCAGGTCAGCCTTCACAGTCTGTGCAGACAGGCTTGGGTTGAAACTTTTTGCTATTGGTCAATTTTCTGCAGGTCAAAAGATCACTCTACTTACCATCACGTATCCTTTACCAAACAATCCCGTGTTTTCACGACCCTGAGGGAGAAGCCTTTTGATTACCAGCATATTCTCCGTTTCCCACATTGTTTTCAATTCTGTCAAAGAACCTCAGTTCAATGAGGGCCATTCTTGTAAGTCAAATTGTCTCCCTTGCTAGATAAAGACTAAAGATAACCAAATAACACATTGATCCTTTTATCTGTATTCCTTTGTTTTTATCCTTGATTCCTTTGGGGATGTTGCGAGAAATATAATTTGATTTATTGTATATATGTAAGGACTCCATAAAATTTTGAGGCAAATTTTGTTTTCAATCATCCGAGAACAACTTATAATCGATTAGTAAAACAATTCAATCAGATTTAGTTGAGATATGAGCTCAAGAACATATCTGTGTAGTGCAAGAAAATCAAAGATAAAAACCAAGTAATTCCCTTATCAGGACCAATGTAGTACTGGAGAGGAATCAGGGGAAATAACTGAAGAATGGCCCTCATTGTTCTACTTATGTATTTGTCGTCTGCAGATGCTTTCAATTTGGAAGGGTCCATAAAAGCTACTGAATGGAAACTGGTTACTCAAATTTGCAATACAAGCTCCCCATCAATTGACTTTTTAATCTTGCCGCAATTTCTCCTTTTGCAACAATCTTTTCACAAGCATCAATCTGACAAATCTCATTCACTTAGGTTTTTTTTTTGCTTTAGTAGAGTTTTATGCCATTTTCAACATAACTTCAGTTACATCATGGTGACCAGTATACCTATTCATGTTTTCCTAGTGTTCCTGTTTTACCAGCACTTTGCAATATTTTCTTCCCAAAGCCATTGGCTGCTTTCCCACATAACCATTGTAAAAACTTCAATGAGCTGTGAGAGGGGAACAAATCCTTATCACAATGACTATCATTAATCCACTGAAGGAAACTGGCCAAGCTGGGTATTCGAACTAGTGACCCCTGGTTTCAACTCCTGCATGTTACAGACTGAGATGCCAATCTCAGCATTCAATAACATAGGTGATTAATATTTTACAAAGACATTTTCAACATTGTCTGCTTCAAAGTTGTTATGAGAATAATGTTTCCCCTATCCATGACTTCATTTATGAACGTTATGGACTATTTCTGGACATGCCATATACTAGTACAGGTCATTCCAAAAGGAGACGGACTCTGCATGGCTCAGACATGAAGGTGTAGCTTTTACTTGATTGAATTGATTAAATGATGTTTTACGCCACTTTCAACATTATTTCAGTCATATCACAGCGACAGCTCACATATTCATATATTCCTGGGTTTTATCAGTACTAGGCTAGAGCTCTGAAGTGTCTTGCCCAAGGACACTCCCACGAAAAACCCAATGGATCCAGTGCAGCTCGAACCCAGGGCCTCTGGGTTATTAGTCCAACACTCTAAAATTGAGCCACACAGGACCCTGTTGGATTTAAAATCCAGGTTCAATTGTAGCTTGAGCCACTGGCATCAGTTGAAACCCAGGACACACATAGATAGGTGAGCTGTTGCTATAACATGACCAACCCTTTACCACATGGCAAAATTTTAGATCAATCCAGATTGAAAGGATTTGCAGACAACAATTTCATAGTGGCTCAAATGATGCAATTTTTCTTTGATAGGTAGAAAACTTTGTGGGAAAAGGAGAAAATGCTGTTTACCAGCATTTTCTCCTTTTCCCGCAATGTTTTCAAAAGGCTTCTTTCTTGGGATCGTTAAAAGTCAGCATTATGTGGTAAAGGGCTAAGACTAAATTAAAAGCAGCATGAAAATTCAAAGTGATAGGATTTACCTATAACTCCTTACCAAACAACATAATTTCAGCCTTTTCCAAACTAAAAGCGTGCAGACGAATGAAATGCAAAAGCTGAAAGTTGTCTTTAATAGAAGGGATAAAATTATGGGAAAAGACAATAATGTTGGTTATCATAATTTTCTCCATTTCCTACAACGTTTTCAGAACTTCCACAAGGTCATTAAAACACGGGATTATTCTGTAAACGACTAATCGTATTTAGTACACATATTTTAAGAAGTGTCTTTTTCGCAACCTTAACAGGCACTAAACTGAATACCTTTTGTAATGGACCCAGCTCTGTCTCTGTCTTTGATTGGCTTCTTTGTTGCCTGGTTCCCTCTACTGGTGGGAAACTAGTATCAGCCAAATCACTGAAGGGATCATCCATCATATAATATCCAATAGTATCCTGAAATAACAGACAGATATATGTGTACAGTCAAACTTGTATAAAGTGTCTGCTCTTTGGTATAAAAGGAAAATGGTCTCTTAACATTTAAGCTGTAGGCTTCAGTGGACAGTGTTGATCAAGATCAGACTGCACACAACGTGCAGTCTGATCTTGGATCTACACTGTCCAATACAATGGGATTTCTCTGACAAGCAAAATTTTTAAATTGTAAACTATGGATTTTTAATATTGGCTGGAAACCTTTCGTTACTGTTATTTAGCAGGATAAGGGTTGACTCTGTACAAGACAACAAAATTTTAGGCTCATCCAAGTCCAAAGCATTTGCAGACGACAAAAAAAAAAAAACCCGACTTGAAAACTGAAAGGGTAGAAAGCACTGTAGGAAAAGGAGAAAATGCTGGTTTCCAGCATTTTCTCCTTTTCCCACAATGTTTTCAATACCCTTTTTCTTCAGGGTAGTTAAAACTCCAGATCATATAGTAAAGGGTTAGAGAAGACTGCCTTTCACCCCAAGTTAAATTAACATAAGAAAAGATGACTTATCTAATGAATGTTCTCTTAGTACAGAGAGTTGTTTACTACAGGTGGTCTCCTAAGACAGATTTACCTGTAGTTGCTTAAATGATACAGCCAATGGTTGATGGAACCCATGCTTTATCTTTTTCCTTCTTTTCTGAAGGTGTACAAGTCATGGTGTTTAACCCTTTATAAAACAATATCTGTGTTTTTATGACCCTTGGGTTGTTGAAGATTGAATGGTGTTTTACGCCCCTTTCACCATTATTTCATTCGTATCACAGCCGCAGTTCACATATTCATACATTTCCTGGGTTTTACCAGTACTAGGCCAGGGGTCTAAAGTGTCTTGCCCAAAGACACTCCCACGAAAACCCAGTGGATCCAGTTCGGCTTGAACACGGGGCCTATAGGTTACGAGTCCTACACTTTACCACTGAGCCACTCAGGACCCCAATATGACCATTAGGAAGAAAACTTGAAAATGTTTTGAGAAGAAGGGGAAATACTGATAACCAGCATTTCCTCTTCTTCCCACAATGTTTTCTACCCTTCCAAAAACAATTTTTAAAGTTTTGAGTCACTTTTGTCTGCAAATACTTTCAATTTGGACAATTTGTCATTTGTTATACAGTTAACATGAAGGATCCCCTGCAGGCATAAAAAAATCTTAACTGTAAAGTAGTGGGTTTACAATTTACCGCACGATGTCAACTTTTAACAACCCTGGGAAAGAAGCCTTTTGAAAACATTGTGAGAAAAGGAGAAAATGCTGGTAACCAGCATTTTCTCTTTTTCCCACAATGTTTTCTACCCTATCAAAGAAAGACTGTCCCATTTGAGCCACATTGAAATTGTCATCTGCAAATGTTCTCAATTTGGACTATGCTAAAATTTTGTTGTCTTGTACATGGTTAAGCACTAAATACGTACTAAACTTTCACCATGCAAGCAGAGCAATACAAGTAAATAAAAAGAACATACACTTCTACGACTTCGACTTCTTGGCCCGGCAAACATCTCACTACTCTCGTACACTATCATAGCTTTCCTGCTGACTGCATCCAGATTCTTGGCTAGCCTGTAGGTACTTTCTCTCTTTGGTAGATTAGCAAACCTGTCAAAAACAAGATAATAATAATAATAGTAAAAATAATAATAACAAGATGTCTGTAAAACAGTCATGCCCCCCTACTGCCACATTGATACAGGAAGTGGCACAGTTCATAAACTGATATCAAAAGAATTGATTGGGAAATATCGATGTCATCTTTTTGATTTATAGCCCACTTCAATTGTTAAACATGATAATCTGTCAACAGTTCGCATAATTATACACACCGCCGTGTGTATACATACAAGATTGTAAACAGTCGCCGATACACAGACTGGGTTATCAATTTTCTTTTCGGCACGCGCGTTCAACTTCCGCTTTTTCCCAGTCCACTTCGATGCTTACTACGTCCCCGATAATACGCGAATAAAATGTTGGAGCCACAGGTTGAGCCACATATGATGATTTTTGAGACATTTTAATATTTTTTTTAGCAAATGGCTCAAGTGGCGAATGGCAGCGCGGGCCCTGAATCATCTGGTGGTCACTGTGACCTTGACCTTTCACGGATTAACCTTAAAATCGATAGGGATCATTTACACTCCAAGATGAATATCTGTACAGAATTTGAAGGACCTAAGTCAATTCTGTGTGTAGTTATCATCTGGACAAGGTTTGGTCTATATATCATTAAGTTGAAGGCCACTGCGACCTTGACCTTTGATGGATTAATCTCAAAATTGATAGGGATCATTTACACTCAGAGATGAATATCTGTACAGAATTTGATGAACCTATGTCAATTCTGTGTCTAGTTATCATCTGGACAAGGTTTGGTCTATATATCATTAAGTTGAAGGCCACTGTGACCTTGACCTTTGATGGATTAATCTCAAAATGAATAGGGATCATCTGCACTCCAAGACGAATGTCTGTGCCAAATTTGACGAAACTAGGTCAATTCTGTGTCTAGTTATCATCCGCACAAGGTTTGGTCTATATATCAACATGTTGACAGTCACTGTGACCTTGACCTTTGACCGATTGACCTCAAAATCAATAGGGATCATCTACACTCCGAGACGCATGTCTGTGCCAAATTTGACAAACCTAGGTCAATTCTGTGTCTAGTTATCATCCGGACAAGGTAAGGTCTACTGACCGACTGACCGACATTAGCAAAGCAATATACCCCCACTTCGCTGAAGGGGGGGATAATAATAGGAAGAAGAATGAATGAATGAATGAATGAATGAATGGTGTTTTATGGCGCATCGAAATCTAGGGTCATTTAGGGCGAAAAAAAAGGAAATGAAGGAGAAGAAGAAGAAGATACAGGAAACAAGAGGGCCATGATGGCCCTGTATCTCTCCACTGGCTATTAAGTAAAAACACTACAAGCCAAACATTACAATATTCAGCAAATTGATTTCAAACACGAGGACATGCAAACATTTTTCTATCTAATCCTACGAGAAAGTTGTGATCCATGGGCAAAGCCAATTTTGATCGCAAAGCTATAATTATTTGAATCCTGGTGGAGGTCCACAATATAAAGCTCCATACCAAATAATTCAGTTCTTGAATGTTATAAACAAGAAGATTTTCAAATTTTTCTCAATTTGGGCACCCTTGATAGAGACCCCCTAGATAAAGCTAAATGCAAAATTTGATAGCCCTAGCCCTTATAGCTAGATGCGAAAGATTGTCCTATATAAGCCCGCCCATGTAAAACATGTTACCCCCCGGAGCGAAGTCAAATTTGACCCTCGGCTATAATTTGGACATCCTTGGTACAGGTCCACTAGATAAAGCTACATGCCAAATTTGGTCGCCCTAGGCCCCATGGCTAGGTCAAAGAAGAATTTTAAAGTTCTCCCTATATAAGCCCATGTAAAACTTGTTACCCCCGGGCAGGGCCTAATTTGACCCCAGGGCTGTAATTTGAACAATCTTGGCAGAGGTCCACTAGATAAAGCTACATGCCAAATTTGGTAGCTCTAGGCCCTATGGCTAGGTAGAAGAGGAATTTTAAAGTTCTCCCTAAATAAGCCCATGTATAACTTGTAACCCCCGGGGCGGGGCCAATTTTGACCCCAGGGCTATAAATTGAAGAAACTTGGTAGAGGTCCACTAGATAAAGCTACATGCCAAATTTGGTAGCCCTTGGCCTTACGGTTTCAGACAAGAAGATTTTCAAAGATTTTCAAAATTTTTCAGTTTTGTTGTCATGGCAACCAGAGTTTTTGAAGGAATTAAATTCTTTCAAGAAATTCTGAAGAGGACCATGGCAGGATCATTTCTGTGAAGTTTCATCAAAATTGGATGGGTAGTTTCAGAGAAGAAGACGTTTTAAAAAAAAGTTAACGCACGGACGGACGGACGGACGCACGGACGGACGGACGCACGACGGACAACAGGCCATGACATAAGCCCGCTGGCCTTCGGCCAGTGGAGCTAAAAAAGAGAAGAAGAAGAAGAAAAAGAAGAAGAAGAACATAGCATACAGGTGCAAATAGTTGGCTGCAGTAACTGTTGCTTTTCAGTGAAAATTCTAAGTTTGAAAAAGTGGAATAACTATGTCAGGAATGTTTCTGGACAAAAGCAAACTTACACTTGCGATTATTTGGGTCTAGTTTCTAGACTAAAATATGTCTAGTTTATTTGGCTCTAAACAAGTTATTGCATGACTGATTGATTGTATGGTGTTTAACACAGTTTTCAACATTATTTCAGTTATATCCCGGCAGCCAGTGCATCTATCCATGCATTCCTAGAGTTTCTTTTGCCAGTACTCCGCGCAATATTCTTTCCAAGCCACTGGAAACAATGATCAGCATGGAAGCAATGATCAGCAGCGAGAGAGGAATGAATCCGGTCGCAATGGCTTTCATCAATCTTCAGAAAGCAATTGGCCGAGCCGGGGATAAGTTATTGCAATATATGCAGAAAACATCACAAGAAAAGCATCTACCTATTTCCAGATCCACTCCTTTTCTTCTTTTTACTTGGGGGCTCCCAGTCCTCTTCTTTGTCATCTTTTTCCGCTTCTAAAATCTCCTCTTCTTTCACTCCAATATAATCTTCCTAAAATCAAAGTTCACCCATTCTTAAAAACAAAATGTAGACTCTTCCAAACTGATTATATCTTTATACAATAAATTTAATCATGTTTCCCTATTTCACTTAACCTCACCACACAATCCCGAGTTCAAACTACCCAGAGACATAAGGCTTTTGAAAACATTGTAGGAAAAGGAGAAAATGCTGGTTTTCTATCCTTCCAAAAACAAACTTCAATTTTTGAGTCACATTTTATATTGTAATCTGTAAATGCTTTGAATTAGGCCAAGTCTGAAATTTTGTTGCTTGCTAGAGAGTTATTCTATCTACTTTCACTTTCACAATGATCATGAGCCTTCATTTATCACAGCAAAATTTGACACCTTCTGTAGGTGAGATACTTTTTGAAAGACCACTTCTGATAACATTGTAACTGAAGGAACCATTGCCTTAATAATTTTTTTTCTTTTTTCTTAAATCAAGTAAGAAAATCTGAGAAAATCCAATTTCATACACTGCACTTTCTGTGTAGTCCAATCTTGAACTATCATTCTATCATTATTTAACACTTTACCATACAGTCCCAAGTTTTAACGACCCTAAGAAGGCTTTTGAAAACATTCTGAGAAAAAGAGAAAATGCTGGTAACCAGCATTTTCTCCTTTTCCCACAATGTTTTGTATACTTCCAACAACAAATTTCAGTATTTGAGTCACATTAAAATAGCCATCTGCAAACGCTTTCAATTTTGACATGTCTACAATTTTGTTATGTGGGAAAGAATTAACAGTATTGTTTTTTTATGGCTGATTGATTGAATAATGTTTTAGACTGCTTACAGCACTATTTCAATTAAATCACAGCGACAGCTCACAGCCTCACATATTAGGTATGTACTGGGTTTCACCAGTGCTATGGCTGGTGCTGGGGCTCTTGTCCAAGGACACTCCCACGAAAAACCCAGTGCTTCCAGCAAGGCTAGAAGCAAGGGCCTCCAGGCCACAAGTCCTTCACTTTACTACTAAGTAACACAGGAACCTTTATTGTGTCTAAACCAAGACCTAATACAGGTTTAGTTTCTTACCATTTCTACTTTCACAGGCAACAATTTCTTCTTTGACCCCTTTCCCTTTTTCTTTTTTCTGCCTTTAGCTTTGGGTATGTCGGGTTTCGGCTGCTTCGGAGGACATCTACACTCAAACATACATGCTGGTTTCCTGCAGTGACCTTTTGATTCCTGTAAATAAGTAGAATAAAAGCATCCATTATTATCTCTTTACCTCTTTCTTAAGAGGTTGCTAAAATATCACAAAGATCTCTTTCTTAACTCTTTATCAAGCAACAAAATTTTAGGCTGGTCCAAACTGAAAGCATTTGCAGACACAAAAATAAATGTGACTGACAAATTAATGCATGTTGTGAGAAGGGTAGAAAATATTGTGGGAAAAGGAGAAAATGCTGGTCACCAGCATTTTCTCGTTTCCCCACAATGTTTTCAAAAGACTTCTTTCTCAGGGTCGTTAAAAGCAGGGAGTGTGCGGTAAAGAGTTAGGAAGTTATAAAAATTTCAGAGAGAGAGAGGACGTCAAATACAGCAGATGGACAATGTTTTCCAGTCTTCTCTGTTACGGTCCTTTAAACTCAGGATTGTGTAGTAAAGGGTCAACTAAGACTCATTTGGGCCAACATTATATTTTCAGACCTTAAAACAATGGCTGCTTTCTTCAGGTGGTTGCTGAACCAAGGTTATGACTACCACAGGTCTTTTTGTGTTGTGGTGTCAAGCCCCGGTAGCGCTGTCGGTACATATGGGGTATGTATTCAACAATCATTGATAAGAATATTCTTAGTCTAACTCTGGAGAATTTTATACATTTGAAAAGTAACTCAACCTTTAATTGGCTAAACCAAATGATTGGCTAAAACAAACGGTTTAGCCAATCAAAAGTTGTCTTACTTTTAAACTGAAAAATCTCTTGAGAATAATACTAAGAGTGTTCTTAACAATGGTTGGTGCATATGGACCAAGGAATTGAGAGCAGGGGGTCGCTGGTTCGATTCCTCAGCTCGGCCAATGTCTTTCCGTGGATTGATGAAAGTCATTGCGACATAATTCATTCCTCTTCTCACCACAAATCATTGTTTTGACGATGGTTAAGAAGGAAAGCAGCAAGTGCAGAAAGAAAATTGTGCAAAGTACTGGAGACAGAAATCTCAGGAAAGCATGGAAGATGCATTGGCTGCCATGATATAACTAAAATAATGTTAAAAACTGTGTTAAACACCATATAATACTGTATTGTGGTACCACTAGACTTACCTTTGTTTGTTTGGTGTCAATACTATCACAAATACAGCCCAGTTTACAATACTCCTTCTCACATGGAGGCTTGTTTTCTGACTCCTTCTCCTCTCCACTGTCTGAAAGTTTGCACAAGTGACAGATACAGCCGTATCTACATCCTGCAACAAACAACAACCAGAGCTCCAGATAAGAGGGAGTGATGGTATTTTATCTAAAGTCATTATATGATACTCGATATTACGGAACTTAATAGAATCGTCTCGACGAGGCGATTCCAATGAGTACCAACAACATAGGGTTTAGTGGAGAATAATCAATATTTTCAATTTTGAAATCAAAATCACTCCTTCTATCTGGAGCTCTACACAATATACCACATCAATCCTTTGATCCATTAACACACAATCCCAAGTTTTAACGACCCTGTAAGAGAAGCCTCTTGAAAACATTGTGGGAAAAGGAGAAAATGCTGGTAACCATGTTTTCTACCGGATCCAAAAACAAAAACCATTATTTCAGTTACATTTAATTTGTCATCTGCAAATGCTTTCTATTTGGACCAGTTTAAATTTTTGTCGTTTGGTAAAGAATTAACACATGACAAAGTTTAACCCTTTACCATACGGCAAAATTTTAGACCTATTCAAATTGAAAGCAATTGTAGACGACAATTTCATAGTGACGCAAATGACGCAATTTTCTTTGAAAGGGTAGAAAACTTTGTGGGAAAAGGAGAAAATGCTGGTTACCAGCATTTTCTCCTTTTACCACAAAGTTTTCAAAAGCCTTCTTCTTCAGGGTCGTCAAAAGTCATCATTGTGTGGTAAAGGGTTAAACTCCAAGTATCTAAAAGAGTAAATTAACTGGAAAAGTTAATTGTAGAAGTTTTGATACATTTCATAATCAACATCATCTGCAAAACAACCTAGCCTAAAGTAACAATAGCTGCCAAAAGTAAACAAAGCCAGTGTTCATATGCATTTAAACTTAAATCATAATGACTGAATTTTTTGAGGACAACAAAAACATTGCCATTTGGGTTTTAGAACAGGAGCATCAATAAGGGACATAACAATGCTATAAAGAAAGAAACAGTGAACACAGAAAATATTTAAACAGATAACTTGAGAACAAAGCCTAACCCAACACATGTTTTCATTTTTTTCATGTTTTTGATTTTTCAAACTGAGCATTTTTCTAAAACCTTTACCACACAGCAAAATTTTGGAGAGGACATGACTTAACTCTTTACCAAACGACAAAATTATTGACTGGTCCAAACTGAAAGCACTTATAGACAAGGCAGAAAACATGGTGGGTAAAGGAGAAAATGCTGGTTACCAGCATTTTCTCCTTTTCCCACCATGTTTTCAGAAGGCTTCTTCCTCTGGGTCATAAAAACCAGGGATTGTTTGGTAAAGGGTTAAAGCAGTATTTGTTCTTGAAAAGGTAGGAAACATTGTGGGAAAAGGAGCCAATGGCACTGCCACAAGAGAAGCTTCAACCCTTGAAGCACCCACATAACACAGCCGACACTTTCAGTCTAGAAATAAGACCCATATAATTGCAATTTCTACTCTACTCTTATCAAAAATGTCACAGTAAAACAGACAATGTACTGTATGCCAGAGATCAGGCAGCACATATTGTAAAGTCTGATTTCAATCTTAAATGGAAACAAAGGAATTACGGTTGTGAAAGGTGCATTTACTCTTTTCCAAATGACAAAACTATGGACTTGACTGACCAAATTGAACGCATTTGCAGGTCACAATATACATATAGCTCAATCGTCTTCTGTCTTTTGCCTTTTCCCACAAGGTTTTCAAAAACCTTCTTTCTCGGGGTTGTAAAAAGTCAGGAATGTGTTCTAAAGAGTTGAGAAATAACAGGTTTCTTTGAACAGACTAGCACAACTGGAACATTGGAAGCATTGAAACACTGAAGGTAACACACAAATAAGCCATGATCTGTGAAAAGGGAGCTTAATGCATTTGCGAAAGTTTCGACCAAGGTTAGCCTGTGCGGTCCGCGCAGGCTGACCTGGGTCGAAACTTTTCGCTGTTGGTCAATTTTCCGAATGTACAAACACCAGTCTACCTTATAATAAGTCCGCTGTTAAAAAAAGTGGTTATTATAGATCAATAACTATTTGACAGACAGCTTGGTAGCATGGATTGCGGAGATGCATTAAACCCCCTTTTGCCAGAGCATGGCTCAAACGGTTCTTTTCACCTTGAAATTCTTAAAGTAAAAAGTCTTTCCCTGATAAGCCCTCATGATGAGTAAAATGCTGAACCAAGGTTTTTCTTCAGAAAAACAAGTCTTTCTGAATCTACATCCTATTTTCACCCTTTCTACGGCCCCTAACTATCATTTCGAAGAACGGAAGCTGCCAAGATTGGCCAAATAGCCTTTACAAAAACGTCGATGTTACAAGTTATTTACCAATGAGTTAGTGAGTCTAAAGCCACGAATGCTCATATGAAAAGACAGAAGCTGCCGAGATTGGCCGAATAGCCTTTACAAAAACGTTGATGTTACACGATATTTACCAATGAGTTAGGGGTCGTAATCCTTAATTATCAATCTGGAATTCAAATAAATGAAGAAATGAGCAGTTGAACTGACTGTAGAAGAATCTTTAATCCTCTTTTCATGACAGCTCCCATTATTTGTACTAAATTTAAATCTGTCATCTCCAAATGCCTCTGATATAGATGAGAACAAAATTTTGCCATCTTCATAAAGAATTAACTCTTTACCAGACAAAAAAAAAAAACTTTAGACTTGCCAAAATTGAAAGCATTTGCAGATGACAAATTAAGTGTTACTCAAATGATGGAATTTGTCTTTGAAGGAATAGAAAGCTTTGTGGGAAAAGGAGAAAACACTAGTCACTAGCATTTACTTCTTTTCCCACGTTTGCAACAGCCTTCTTTCTCAGGGTCATTAAACTGATTGATTAATGATATGGTGTTTAATGCCGTTTTCACTGTTATTTCAGTTATACTGCTGCGGCCAGTGCACCTATCCTGGAGTTTCTTTTACCAGTACTCCGCACGATATTCTTTCCAAGCCACTGGCTGCTTTCCAACATAACTATTGTCGAAACAATGGTCAGTGGTGATAGAGGAATGAATCCTGTCGCAATGACTATCATCAATCCTTGGAAAAAAATTTGCAGAACCAGGAATCAAACCAGCAACCTCCTGTTCTCCTGTTCTCTACCGGGGCTTGGCTCAGGGTCATTAAAACTCGAGATTGTATGGAAAAGGGTGTCTCTTTCAACACTATGTCAGTCAAATCTGCCCCAGATTGCTCATTTGTCTTACGATGCAAACTTTTTATTAAACAACAAAATTTTGGACAAGTCCAAATTGAAGGCATTTGCAAATGACAAAATTTAATATGGCTGCTAAATGTTGCCATAGTTTGTTAAAGGCTTAACCCTAAACCAAACAATCCCGACTTTTAACGACCCTGAGGAATAAGGTTTTTGAAAACATTGTGGGAAAAGAAGAAAATGCTGGTAACCAGCATTTTCTTCTTTTCCCAAAATGTTTTCTACCCTTTCAAATCAAACTTCAGCTTTTAAGCCGCATTTAAATTTATCGTCTACAAATCCTTTCAATTTGGACTAGTCAAAAATTTTGTCGTTTGGTAACGGGTTAAAGGGTGGTTTGTCTCTTCCTTCACCAGAATAGTAAATTCAAAGCCACATTATAGAGCATCTGGGAATAGTGTTTTTACCCCCTTTTTCTTGTACTTGTCAAAAATAGATGCATATATCAGGGAAAGACTTAAGTAGGTGAAAAAACAGTATCACATACCATAGTCGTAACTACAACTGATTGGGCCTATGTTTGATAAACAAAATTTTTTGATAAGTAAAGAGTAATGCCAAAGCTACACAATACTTCTAGCTAACAACTTTCTTTCTTCTCGCAGCACACTACTTTTGAAAATATCTACGCAAATAAAGAGATAATGTTTAGTAATAAACTTGCTGTCTTTCCTAAATGTTTTCAAATACATGTATACATGAAATAATGTTGCGAATTGCATTAAACACAAAACAAGTGAACAAGCAAAAGCTGTTAAAATATCAGTTGGTCTCAGATACAATGTAGATCAAAGATCAGACTGTAAGGAATGTGCAGTCCTATCTTGAATCTTTCCTGTCTAGTAATGCCTGAGATGACCAAAAGAACCTAGCAATTACATTCTCTGGGTTAAAAATTGTCTGCTTGACTTTTCTTTCACTTAACTGTCCAACCGATTGTCCCAAATAATTAGCTTTTTCATGCTCTTGAAGATGACATCTTTTGAAAACATTGTTGGTCAAGAAGCAATTTACATGTATATGTAGCAAAGATGCAAGCAAATACTGAATTTGTTGTCTATGACCAAACCCATTCACTGGCTGACAAAACTGTAGTCTTGTCCAGATTAAAAGCCTTTCTATGCAACATACTAAATAAGGCTCATATGAAAGAATTTATTTCAGAAAGGACTGAAAACTAAATGGGAAAAAGAAAAAAAGCTGTTACCAGCATTTTTTATTTTTCAACACTGCTTTTAAAAGTCTACTTTTTTTTCAGAGTAATTAAAACTCTGGTATGTTTGTTAAAGGGCTATGCAAAATATAAATCATGACCTTTTTTTTGTTAATTTCAGCAGGCTAAAACAGTCAAAATCTGAAGTTTTTACCCAGTTTAGTCTTAGTGTTTTTTGCAACAATGTAATGTCACTTTCAAGAGGTCAGTTATGTGAATCTTTGGCTTTCATATTGCACAGTGCCACTTCAATAGCATATAGAACATTTCTTAAATGACAAAAGGCACAACATCACACAAGCAAAGGATTTAAAATAGTATCTGTTAATGCACCCATAAATTCCTAAACTCCAGGGCCCTGTTTTACTAAGGTAGTTACAAAAAGAATTTGCGTAAGTTTTACGTAACTATAGTATGGTGGCATATTTCTACTACGAGATATGAGATAACTATCATGATTGTTTTAGAAAACTATTGCGATAAATCAAAGTTTCCTGGAAATTTTATCTTATTTAGAAATATGCCACCATACTTTAGTTACATAAAACTTACGCAAATTTTGTACCTAAGTACCTTTGTGAAATGGGGCCCAGCAATATGGATCATGTGATACAAGCAAAACATGTATTTTCAAAAGTATCATACCTGGTTGATCACATTTCTCAAGGCTCTTCCTTCTCTCTTTCTCTCTTCTGTCTGTAATTAGAAAGAACATTTAACTCTTTACCAGACGACAAAATTTTAGCCCTGTCCAAATTAAAAGCATTTGCAGACGACAATTTTAATGTGGCTCAAATGGAGCAATTTTTCTTAGATAGGGTAGAAAACGTTGTAGGAAAAGAAGAAAATGCTGCTTACCAGCATTTTCTCCTTTTCCCACATTGTTTTCAAAAGGCTTATTTCCCAGGGTCGTTGAAAGTCGGCATTGTGTGGTAAAGGGTTAAAACTAGATACGACTGCAAAAACCTAAGCTGTCGTAAAAGGTGACTAAATTCTCCATCAAACAACAAATTCTAGAACTGACTAAAATAGTAAGTAATTGCAGATGGCAAAGTAACACTTTCCCAAACGACAAGTTTTAGACTCTTTCAAATTCAATACATCTGGAGACAACAAAGTCAAAATTGGAACAAATGCACTTAAGCTCTCTGACAGGGTAGAAAACATTGTGGAAAAAGGAGGAAATGCTGGTTACCAGCATTTTCTCCTTTTCCCACAATGTTTTCAAAAGGGTTCTTTCAAAAAGGTCATGAAAACCCAGGGTTGTTTGGTTCGGGGTTAAATGTGATTCAGACGCTAAAATTTGTTTTTGGCAACTTTTGTTCCTGTTTTGCGTTTACATTTTTCTGCATGATCCGGAACTTATATTGCACTATAACGCATAATTAGACTCATAATAAAGTCTATACTTTTAAATGGTATAAATTAAATTTGTCTGCATTTTGGCTTTCAATCTGTTTACTTTTGGCTGTTAGTGTACCTATTACTCTACCAGATGACCAAATGTAAGGCTTGTTCCATATTGAAAGTATTTGCAGTGACAAATTGAAAGTGATAACCAGCATTTTCTTCTTCTCCAGCAATGTTTAACAGCTGTCTTCCACCAGGTTGTACAAAGACAGAATTGTTTGGAAAGGGATTAACCCTTTACCACACACATTCCTGACTTTTAACAACCCTGAGAAAGAAGCCTTTTGAAAACACTGTGGGAAAAGGAGAAAATGCTGGGAAACAACACCATTTTAGACTTGTCCAAATTCAAAGTAATTGTTGCTGGATTTGTGTTTAACTCTTTACCAAAAGACAAAATGTTGGACTCGTCCAAATTGAAAGCATTTGCAGACAACAACTTAAATGTTGCTAAAATGAAACTTTCTGTCTGTGATAGGGTAGAAAACATTGTGGGAAAAGGAGAAAATGCTGGTTACCAGCATTTTCTCCTTTTCCCACAATGTTTTCAAAAGACTTCTTCATCAGGGTCGTTAAAACTCGGGATTGTGTGGTAATGGGTTAAAAGGGTAGAAAACATTATTGGAAAAGGACAAAATGCAATTACCTCTATTGAACAATGGTAAAGTAGCCAGCCTGTCCTTCCCTCTCAAATCAGGTTTAGTATTTACATGTTTTGCACCCTTTTGTGGATCAGCAGTGTAATCTTCTGTTATAAAAAAATAGCCAATATACATATAACATGGGAGATTCTTTGTCAAGAGAAAAACTCAAATTTTTGCAACTTCTAGATCGGACTGCACAAAAAAAAAAATCCAGAATAACTGTGTGAGTGCAAAATAAACAAGATGGAAATTTCTGACCACAAATACGGACCTTAATGCATAAACAAGAGAACAAGAGGGCCAAGATGGCCCTGGATCGCTCACCTGAATTTTTGAGAGGACCATAGCCATTTTTTTTTTTTGAGGTATTGAAACTTTGGAAACAAAATCATTATTTTGCCAAGCAATTTTGAAAAGGTCACTTGTAAAAGGCATTTCAAAATCTGTCACCACCCCTACAATCGTCACCACAGCAATGAATTTGATGAATCAGAATTCTGCGAATAAATTTTTGGATAGATCACCCAAGGACAATTTCTTGAAGAAGGGCACATGCTCGATAGTGACTAAAAACATAAGTCGAACAACAGCACCACATGCAGGTGCCAACAATTGGCTGTTGTTTTTTGACGGATAAAAATTTCCCTAGCAATTTTTGAAAAGGGTCAACCTAGGAACATTTCTGTGAAATTATTTCAAAATCTGACCAGCTGTTCCAGAGAATAAAAATTAAGAAATTCCTCTTCATGTCCCTGTAGTGCAAATAGCCCCCACTATCAGAGCCATGTTTTTTGACAGATCACAATTTTGTGAACAATTTTTGAAAAGAGTCACCCAAGGAACATTGCTGTGAAATTATTTCAAAATCTGACCAGCAGTTTCAGAGAAGAAGAATTTTTAAGAATTTCTTCATGTCCGTATAGTGTAAATAGCCCACAGCCATCAAAGCCATGTTTCTTGATGGATCAAAATTTCGCGAACACTTTTTGAAAAGAGTCACCCAAGAAACATTTCTGTGAAATTATTTCAAAATCTGACCAGCCATTTCAGAGAAGAAGAATTTTTAAGAATTTCTTCATTTCTGTATAGTGCAAGTAGCTCCCAGTCACCAGAGCCATGTTTCTTGACGGATCAAAATTTCGCGAACAATTTTTGAAAAGGGTCACCCAAGGAACATTTCTGTGAAATTATTTTAAAATCTGGCCAGCGGTTTCAGAGAAGAAGAATTTTTAAGAATTTCTTCATTTCTGTAAAGTGCAAGTAGCCCCCATTCACCAGAGCCATGTTTCTTGACGGATCAAAATTTCGCGAACAATTTTTGAAAAGGGTCACCCAAGGAACATCTCTGTGAAATTATTTTAAAAACTGACCAGCCGTTTCAGAGAAGAAGAATTTTTAAGAATTTCTTCATTTCTGTATAGTGCAAGTAGCCCCCATTCACCAGAGCCATGTTTCTTGACTGATCAAAATTTCACGAACAATTTTTGAAAAGGGTCACCCAAGGAACATCTCTGTGAAATTATTTCAAAATCTGACCAGGGGTTTCAGAGAAGAAGATTTTTAAAGAATTTCTTAGAAAATACCATTTGGTTGCCATGGCAACCAGAGTTTTTGATGGAATCAAATTCTGTGAACACTTTTTAAAGAAGACCTCCCAAGGAACATTCCAGCCAAGTTTGGTCCAAATTGGCCCAGCGGTTTAGGAGAAGTTGATGTTTAAAGAATTGTTGACGACGCACTACGGACGACGCACGACCGACGACGGACACCGGGTGATCCTAAAAGCTCCCCTTGAGCACGTTGTGCTCAGGTGAGCTAAAAACTCACGGACGGACGGACAGACAGCACACCCAGACAAAAGTTTCAGCCAGAAGAGCTAAAAACGCTGTTTCAAAACTAGGCTGCATATTTGAGCTTTGCAGAGCTCCAGATAGAGGGAGTGATTTTGATTTTAAAATTAAAAATATTAATTATGCTCAACCAAACCCTATGTTATGGGTACTCATTAGAATTGTCTCAATGAGATGATTCTAATGAGTACCCACTACGTAAGGTTTGAAAGAGAAATAATAGATTTAGAAAACCATCACTCCCTCTTAACCTGCATGTAAAGACAACTACACACGGCTATAATACTTGGCACTCTGTAAATTAACCCTCTATCAAACAATCCCGAACGACCCTGCCAAATAAGGCTTACGGATAGAGTACCTTAAGAAGGTTCTTGTAACACCGCCTTTCATGGTCGAAAAAACATACCGATTTAGCTAAGACTCTGGTAATCCGTAATCGATCAGCCGATAGACGCATCATATGGATAATGCATTACCTGAATCTTAGCCGAATCCGTACGATTTTGACACGAATCCCATTAGGGTGCCATATCCTTAAGAAAACATTGTGGAATTCTACCCTTTCAAAGAAAAATTACATCATTTGAGACACAACTAATTTGTTGTCTGTAAATGCTTTCAATTTGAACTACTGGTACCATAAAATTTTGTAGACTGGTAGAGAGTTAAGTTTGTCTCCAGATTCTTTGGATTTCATATAGTCCTTCACAAAATATCCCGTTTTCAAACCACCCTGGGAAAGAAGACTTTTGAATACACTGTGAAAGAGGAGAAAATGCCAGCATTTTCTCCTTTCCCCACAATGTTTTCTACCCTTTCAAAGACAAATCCCCAGGATCTGAGACACAATGCTTTCCGTGTAGACTGGTCAGAAATCTGTCATCTTGCTTACAGTCAGCTGACAAAAGCCAAGCTTACCTGTTAAATACCCATTGTCCTCTGCTGGCTCAGTCTTGCCTGCATCACTTGGACCATCATGCTCTTCTACAGCATCCTTTCTACTTCTTGTTTTTCGAGTATTCTGAAAAAAAGACACATCTTAACCTTCAGAATATGAAATAATGTGAATACTTTCCATTGGACACGTTTCGCAGAAAGTGTTGCTGTGCTGTCAGGGAAAAGGTGTTGACTTAATCCTTTGCCAAACAATCACAGCTTTTAACAACCCTGAAAAAGAAGCCTTTTGAAAACATTGTGGGAAAAGGAGAAAATGCTAGCAACCAGCATTTTCTCCTTTTCCCACAATGTTTTCTACCCTTACAAAAACAAATTGAAATTTTTGAGTCACCTTTATTTTGTCGTCTACAAATACTTTCAATTTGGACTAGTCTAAAATTTTTTCGTTTGGTAAAGAGTTAAATGTTGTTTTACATCCCATTCCTCTAAACAGGTGATTTCTCATATACCGTATTTCTCCTAATAAAAGCTCCCTGGAGCTATGCAAAACATAGATTGGGAGCCTTTACTTTGTACCCAATTTGCAAAGCAAAAATGCTGTCCAGTTTTGTATTTCTTTGTGTTTTAGTGATTGTTAAGAGGAAATATTAATCAAATTAGAGGAAACATTCATCAAATTCTTCAAATATTGTCATTTTAATCAATTAATGTACATTAGGTCATGGGGGGGGGGGGAGCTACTATTAGGGAGGGCGCTTTTATTAGGAGAAATAAGGGTAATCAAACTATCTTTAATGTGTGTTCATACATTATATCATTATCTAAAACCTTTATCAATCAACCCTTGGTACCAAACACCCTTGGGAGAAAAGCTTTTGAAAACATGGTGGGCAAAGGAGAAAATGCTGGAAACCAGCAATTTGTTCTTTTCCTACAGTGATAATTGTCGTCTACAATCACTTTCAACTTAGACAAGTCTAAAATTTTGTCGTCTTATATCGTTGATTCACATTACTTCGTGATTTCTCATATCTATGTGAATCCATGTTTGCTATAAATATTTTTTGCTCACTTTTTTTTTTTTTGTGGCTCCTGTGAAACCTTTTACAGACATAAACATTCCAGAGAAGCTCTCTACGCCAAAGAAATGGGTCAAAAACAGAATTAAAATAAAAAAAGGTCTTATTTTATTGAAAATCATTATTTCCCCCCCTAATTCATCAGTTGTTTGTACATCACAACATTTATTTATACTTAGTGCCCATGACTTCAAAGTATGATACAGATAATGCATCTGTGATAAGTTTAGACCTTTAGGAATACCCCTTGAATGACGTCATTTGACTACATTTAGAATGACTCAGTGTTTTTCAAGAATGATTCACGAATTTATGGGAAATCGTCTGGTCAATTTCTGGCAGTGATCAAATGTATTTTTAGGATGATTTCGCCATGAAAAATAAGTTCAGTGTACTTTCCCTTGTCCAAAAATGATTTGTAACACTTTCCCTGCCTATTAATTTGCCTAAATTAAATCATTGCTTTGTTCGTCTCTTTGATAGAATGAAAATTCCAGTTACGTTCACGAAAACATGAGAAAAGGGCATATAGAGTTAATTTAGGCAGAACATTGATATCTTACATAAATGTTTTGAAAGTCTTCAGATCAAATTTGTCTTCACAGGCATTAAGTTTATTAACCCTTTACCAAACAATCACAACTTTTAACAACCCTGAAGGAGAAAGCTTTTGAAAACATTGTGGGAAAAGGAGAAAATGCTGGTAAACAGCATTTTCTCCTTTTCCCACAATCTTTTCTGGTAAACAGAATTTTCTCCTTTTCCCACAATGTTTTCTACCCTGTCAAAGACAAAAATCATCATTTGAGCTACATTTATTTTTGTCGTCTGCAGATGCTTTCAATTTGGACGAGTCTAATTTTTTTCATCTGGTAAAGAGTTAATCATTTACCAGACAACAAAATTTTAAACACGTCAAAAATCCAGGCATTTGCAGACAACAAATCAAATGTACCTCAAATTGTAGAATTCGACTTTGAAAACATTGTGGGAAAAGGAGAAAATGCTGGTTACAGCATTATCTCCTTTCTTCACAATGTTTTCAAAAGCCCTTTTTGCTCAGGTTTGTCAAAACTTGGATTTTGTGGTCAAGGGTTTACCCTTTACCACACAATGCCGACTTTTAATGACAATTAGGAAGAAGCCTTTTGAAAACATTGTGGGAAAAGGAGAAAATGCTGGTAACCAGCATTTTCTCCTTTTCCCACAATGTTTTCAACCTAATCAACCTAATCAAAGGAAAATGCCATCATTTGAGTCACACTGAATTTGTCCTCTGCAAATGCTTTCAATTTGGAAAGGTCTAAAATTTTGTTGTGTGGTAAAGGGTTAAACTAAATTTGGAAACAATACCTCTGCAAGCCTTTTGGCTCTGTTCAGTAGTTTTCCGTCTAATGCTGACACTGCTGCTACAGCCATGCTTTGCGTTATCTTGCTGAATACAAGCTGTCGACCTCTGCCTGTTGGTTTTTGTGAAATGGGTGTATCTTTTTCATATAATTTTTGAGTTCCTAGCTTTTTCAAAATCTGCTCATCTGTGGCATCTAACCTCATTTTCTTCACAAAATATTTTCTTGAAACATACTTATGCTGACTTAAGTATCTCTCACAATATGGTACCTTATCTGGGGGAGGTTTTTCATCGTTTTCGTTATAAACATCCTTCTCAGTAATTGCGTCTTCATCTATGTAATAATCGTAATTGTCTATATCTACATCCTCTTTAACAGTTTTACTTGAACAATGTTTTTTCTTATTGGAATAATTGACTAACTTTCTTCTTTTCTTTTTCAGATCGAGACCAATGTCTCTCATATCATCAGGATCCATATCTCGTAGAAGCCTATCTTCCGTTCTCCAATGAAGTTTTCCAGATTCCATCAGGTTCACACGAGCTGCCTCTTGAAGATCCTCCGCATTCTTGAACTTGTTTTTCCAGCCTTTTATCTTGGTAATATCAGAAGTTTTCTCTAAACCTAACTTTTCAGGGGTATGACAGGATTCTGTGATATTTTCATATTCCTGTTTCAACAATTTTTGATATTTGGTGTATTTCATATGAGTACCTCTGAAGTTGTGCTTCTGCTCATCCACAGACTTCACATCTGTCACTCTTCTCTTTCCTGCATCTATCTGTCTTTCTTTCATAACTTTAAGTTGGGATAATTTCTTAAGAGTAGCCTCAGTGAGCCAATCTAACTTTTTCTCCAGTTCTTCATGAGCTTTTAAGGCTTCTTCTAAAGAAAATGATACAAACATAAATCCATCAACTTCATCCATGTCCGGACTGAAGCTATAGTCTTTTGATATCGGAGAAGTTTTTGTGCTTGAGCTAGTTTCACTTTTTTCTTCAACAGTCCTATATAAAGGACCCATATTGTCCTTATTCACATCAATATATTCTTCCAGTTCTTCACTTAAGAAAGCTACACGTTTATCTTTTACTTGCCTCTCAACATTTGTCAAGATCTGGATAGGTTTTGGCTCAACTATATGATTTACACATGGAAATTTCTTTTTCTTTGGAACACTTTCATCATCAGATATCACTACAACATCATTTGCACTTGTATCAGATATACAAACCACATCATCATCATCATCCTCATCTTTGCTCTGATCTTGCTTTTCTTTATTCGCTTCTTCATCCTTATCTTTAGTGATATTATCCTTATTTTCCATGGTTTCACCCTTCTTTCTCAATTTCAGACCAAAATGGTCAAAGATATTGACTTCTTCTACAGACGTACTTAGATCAAGTTTCTCTTCAGCTTTTTCATCTGTAAACTCTTTCTCATTCTCATCTTTTTCATTTGTAACCTCTTTCTCATTTTTATCTGACTCTTCATTCTTCCTATTATAGGAACTAACCTCATTTTTTTCTGCATTATCATCTGCTTTTATCTCTTTATTTTTCTCCTGTTCATCAGCTTGCCCATCCAAATCCTCTGCCATTTCTTTACTACTGCCAGGTATGCTAGTAACATCTGTTTCATCTGGATGACTAATCTCTTGACAGTTTTTATCAGAAACTTTCTCTTGTGACACCAAGGGAACTTCCGAAGTGCCATCAAAGTCTGTTACAGTTTTATCACTATCCATACTATCATTATTATCATTCAGCTCCTCATCTTCGCCTGTTGAGGAAATTTCCTCATTTGTATCCAGATCTTCAGCAGTTCCGAATATCTTATTGCGTTCTAGATCTGGTGTTTCTATATTGCTATTCACTTTTGCAATCAGATCAGATAATGTATTTGAAGATTTTGCATCACTGGATAAACTGTACTTGTATTTGTAACTCTTCAACATTCCGAGACTTTTGTCATCAATGGTAATACTGCAGTTATCTAAACCATCAAATACAGGCTGTTCTTTAGTCGACAAGGTCTGGCCATCGGTGTCATCTGGAAGAAACAATTTTTTCACAGCATTTGACTTGTTATGAGGTGGAGAACCTTTATCTGGTGTTGTATCATTTGAACTAGAACTTGAGCATGATGACCTAGTAGCTGCTGTGTAAGAATCATCAGACGCTGATGAATTTTTGGATGAAGAGGAGGATTTAGAACTAGATCCAGATCTTGGCGAACTTCTGGTTTTAGGTGATTTTTTGGGTGACTTCTTATCAGAGTCCCATGGATAAATTATCATGTCGGTCTTGAACTTAGCATTTGGAGATCTACTTCTTTTTCCAATTTTTCCAGAATCTGAGGTTAAATTAGGGGTTTGAAGATCAGCTCCACATTTATCTGGAGAATCTTTTTTCTTCCTTGATGGACTTGGGCTCTTAGAAGGAGTTCTTGATTTTCCTTTTGGGGTAACTTTGGCTGTTGCTTTCTGTTTTTGTTTTGACTTAGGAGATACATCTGCTGTTTGTTCTTCCTTTTCTACATTTGCTTCTTTGTCTTTTTTCTTCATGGATCCATGCTTTTTAACTTTTCCATTATTTTCTTTAGAAGGTGTCACAACAATATCTGGAATATCATTTAATGCAGTATCTTCAGTGTTTTTCAAATCTTTTATTTTCTTGACTTGTTTTTTAGGAGACTCTATATTCATCACTTCACCTGATTTAGCATCTTTATTTTCTAATTTGTGTTTTTCCTGTTTTTCTTCCATTGCTTTTTTAACAGGTGATTTCCGCATTGAATTAAGGATAGTTTTATGTTTTTTCTCCGGTGTTTTTACAATCCCTTTACCCGGCACCAGATATGTTCCAGCCCTAACCATCCTTACCCTCACGTCTTTCATTCTACTAATTTCAAAAGGGTTCCACTCAATTTTCCCTGATGGACTAGAATTTTTCATTTTTGGGATATTTTTCTTTTGCAAGTTTGATACAGGACTTGATATCTTTCTTCTTGAACTAGGGTCTATACTGCCAGTGTTCTGAGCTTTATTGTGTTCCATTGTTTCAAACAAGATGCTGTTCAACGTTTACTTTGTGTAACAGTTTGACTTCTGTTTTGGACTGCCAAATTGTCATCAATTCTTCATACTATACGACAGCAGGTTTTTCGAGAATTATTTCCTTTTACTTTCATCATCTACAAATAAAGAAATTTGAAAAAAATGAACTTAAAAGCAGTGCAAAAAACCCTCTCATAGCATCTTTCACATATTCACAACTGTAGACTAGTTGCCTTTGTGGCCAGTGTTGGTCAAATATGATTGCACAAAACCTGAAGTCTCATCTTTGATCTACCTTGTACATTTTACCAAGACATTCTGAATAAAAATAACCATGAATTTGTAATTATTTCGGCCTTTTTTTCTTATCTGATATTTCCTGTTTACTTTATTTAGAATTCTAAGGATAAAATCTGACATTTTTTTTCCGGTACTTCATTTCAGTGTCTGATTGGAACAACCTAGTGTTTTTTTCTGTCTTATACCATATATGTACAATATTTTTTGCACAGTGTAGAACCAGATCAGTCGTTGTTTCTTCACTCCCTGACCTCGATCTACTCTGTCTAAAAGCAAATAACAGTTGAGCTGGGCATTCTCATAATACAATCAATGTAGATAAAACCTCTGATGCCCCAATTGCCCAAACCCAGGAGCCCACATTTAACACGTGTATCAGTTTGCAATTGCTTTGGATTTGGACAAGTCCAAAATTTTGTCCTTTGGTAAAGAGTTAACTTTTTACTCTTTAAAAAGATGTATGAACACCAGGAGTTTTCTTACTTTTTTTTCCACTCAGGGCCTTGGGCCCTTGTTTCTTTTGTATTAGAGTTTAACGCCGTTTTAATGGCTTAGGTCATATCATGGTGGGCATTCATGTGTTTCCTAGCTTTCTCACACCAGTACTGACACAACTTTCTTTCTACGCCACTGACTACTTTTCTCATATGCATCCGAGGTGAGACGCAAAAAAATCAGGAAAGTTTGCCTCAACTGGGTATCGAACGCACACCAACTAGGTCACAAGTCAGATGTGCTAACCACTGAGCTGCACGGAAGGGCTTGTTGGGTCCTTGAAATTTGAGAAAATTGTATTCGTAAATTTATTGAAGTGGAAAATTTGAGGTAGTACATCTTATGAGATACCACTGATACTAATGAGAAAGTCAATATGAGAGTAGAATACCTTGGAGACTACCTTAACCCTTTACCACACAATCCCGAGTTTTAACGACCCTGAAGAAAAGGCCTTTTGAAAACATTATGGGAAAAGCAGAAAATGCTGGTAACCAGCATTTTCTCCTTTTCCCAGAATGTTTTCTAGCCTTCCCAAATCAAATTTCAATTAATTAGTCAATTTTATTTTGTCTTCTGCAACTGATTTCAATTTGAACTAGTCTGAAAATTTTTCGTACAGTAAAGAGTTAACAGATATTTAAGGAGAGTAAAAAACAATGCCACATGTAGACCCGATGCTAAGTAAGTTTTATTCTGGGATGATCCAAAACAGCCACAAAATTCAACAAGAGGGCCATGATGGCCCTGTATCGCTCCACTGGCTAATACGTAAAATCACTACATGCCAAACATTACAATACTTGGCCAATTGGTTTTGAACATAAGACCCCTGAAACAGGACTAAAATTGGTAGCCCTAGTTCATATGGTTAGTAACAAGAAGATTTCTAAAGATTTCACTATATAAGCCCATGAATCAAATTCCCCCCTAGGGCTATAATTTACGCACTCTTGGTGAAGGGCCTTTAGATATAGCTACATGCGAAATTTGGTAGCCCTACGCTTTATGAATAAGTACAGGGAGATTTCTTAAGTTTTCTCTACATAAGCCCATGTAAAACTTGTGACCCCGGGGGTGGGGCCAATTTTGACCCCAGGGCTATAATTTAAGCACTCTTGGTAGAGACCCACTAGATAAAGCCACATGCAAAATTTGGTAGCCCTAGGCCTTACGGCTAGGTACAGGGAGATTTCTAAAGTTTTCCCTAAATAAGCCCATGTAAAACTTGTGACCCCCGGGGTGGGGTCAAATTTGACCCAAGGGCTATAATTTGGGCACTCTTGGTAGAGGCCCACTAGATAAAGCCACATGCAAAATTTGGTAGCCCTAGGCCCAATGGCTAGGTCAAAGAAGAATTTTAAAGTTCTCCCTATATAAGCCCATGTAAAACTTGTTATATAAGCCCATGTAAAACTTGTTACCCCCGGGCAGGGCCTAATTTGACCCCAGGGCTATAATTTGAACAATCTTGGCAGAGGTCCACTAGATAAAGCTACATGCCAAATTTGGTAGCTCTAGGCCCTATGGCTAGGTAGAAGAGGAATTTTAAAGTTCTCCCTAAATAAGCCCATGTAAAACTTGTGACCCCCGGGGCGGGGCCAATTTTGACCCCAGGGCTATAAATTGAAGAAACTTGGTAGAGGTCCACTAGATAAAGCTACATGCCAAATTTGGTAGCCCTTGGCCTTACGGTTTCAGACAAGAAGATTTTCAAAGATTTTCAAAATTTTTCAGTTTTGTTGCCATGGTAACCAGAGTTTTTGAAGGAATTAAATTCTTTCAAGAAATTCTGAAGAGGACCATGGCAGGATCATTTCTGTGAAGTTTCATCAAAATTGGATGGGTAGTTTCAGAGAAGAAGACGTTTTAAAAAAAAGTTAACGCACGGACGGACGGACGGACGGACGCACGGACGGACGGACGGACGGACGACGGACAACAGGCCATGACATAAGCCCGCTGGCCTTCGGCCAGTGGAGCTAAAAATTAATTCCAAATTTAGCAGAATAAAATGTGTCCAAAATACTAATTCATTACAATTGACGTAGGAAGCAGCCCACTGTAATAGAAAAATAAGTCTAAAATTGAAACTAAAGCTAGCATATAATAGGCCCAAATATCGAAGCATGTATTATTAACATTTAGAAATCCGAGTCATGAAATCTAGAAAAAAAAGTCCTTTCTTTTGGAATTTTCTGGGGCCCAAAATTTGGATGAGGAAAATCCCTAAAATTAATCAAAGTGCTGTCAGCACTGTAATCGGTCGACACTGAATAACTACAGTGGTTTGAAATCACAAATCAAATGGCAGTTGTTTGAACTATGTATGGGACAGACATTTTATAACTGAGTCACGTAGGAACTCTCCGTCCCTTACAAATTAGTAGTTTAACGGAATGCTAAAGATATATGTCGCCAATCGACAGCAATAAAACGTAGAATGTAAGTGACTATTCTGACCAGTAATACCGATTTTCAAGCTTTAGATATCACTCATCATGAACAATACCTACCAACCTTTTATAAAAGATTAAGAAAATATAAATACATGTATTCTTTTCTGTAACTTTTGCAACTTTTGAAACTATACTGTAACATATTGTCAGATATTATCAATAATATCCATATTGAATGATGGATATGATGAATAAGTCGTATAGAACGTGCCTGTATTATGACTATCAAAGTGATTACTTTTGGCTGTTCGTGTTTATCTTGATAAATTGTTCTACCGTACGTTTTTCGGCTGGCTAAATTGTCCTTAGCAAGATTGTTCTGTCCAAAACATCGGCTGGCCAATTTCTCCCACATTACTTTCAAAGCATGTAGCATCTACCAAACCCTCAACCCTTTACCAAATGATGTAATTTTAGACTTGTCCAAAACGAAAGCATTTGCACATGACGAATGAAATGTAGACCAAATTAATGATGATTTGAATCGCTGAAATGGTAAACAAGAGGGCCAAGATGGCCCTGGATCACTCACCTGAATTTTTAAGAGGACAATAACCAACTTTTTTTAAAGTATTGAAATTTTGGAAACAAAATCAGTATTTTGCCAAGCAATTATAAAAAGGTCACCTGTAAAAATCATTTCAAAATCTGTCACCACCCCTACAATCATCACCACAGCCATGTTTTTGACGAATCAGAATTCTGCAAATAAATTTTAGGATAGGCCAAGAGCCCCCCCCCCTTCCACCACGGCCATGTTTTTCGACAGATCAAAATTTCGCGAACAAGTTTTGAAAAGGGTCACCCAAGGAACATTTCTGTGAAATTATTTCAAAATCTGACCACCAGTTTCAGAGGAGAAGATTTGTATAGAATTTTTGACACCACTGGACGCTAAGAGTCCCCCCCCCTTCTACCACGGCCATGTTTTTCGACGAATCAAAATTTTGTGAACAAATTTTGAAAAGGGTCACCCAAGGAACATACCTGTGAAATTAATTCAAAATCTGACCAGCGGTTTCAGAGGAGAAGATTTTTAAAGAATTTCTTGGAAAATTCCATTTGGTTGCCATTGCAACCAGAGTTTTTGATGAAATCAAATTCTGTGAACAAATTTTAAAGAGGACCTCCCAAGTAACATTCCAGCCAAGTTTGGTCCAAATCGGCCAAGTGGTGTAGGAGGAGGAGATGTTTAAAGAATTGTTGACACCGCTGGACGCCAAGAGCCCCCCCCCTCCACCACAGCCATGTTTTTTGACGGATCAAAATTTCGTGAACGATTTTTGAAAAGGGTCACCCAAGGAACATATCTGTGAAATTATTTCAAAATCTGACCACCAGTTTCAGAGGAGAAGATTTTTATAGAATTGTTGACAACGATGGACGCCAAGAGCCCCCCCCTTCTACCACGGCCATGTTTTTCGACGAATCAAAATTTCGTGAACAAATTTTGAAAAGGGTCACCCAAGGAACATATCTGTGAAATTAATTCAAAATCTGACCAGCGGTTTCAGAGGAGAAGATTTTTAAAGAATTTCTTGGAAAATTCCATTTGGTTGCCATGGCAACCAGAGTTTTTGATGAAATCGAATTCTGTGAACAATTTTTAAAGAGGACCTCCCAAGGAACATTCCAGCCAAGTTTGGTCCAAATCGGCCAAGCGGTTTAGGAGGAGATGTTTAAAGAATTGTTGACGCAGCATGACGGACGACGCACGACAGACACAGCGTGCCCCTAAAAGCTCCCCTTGAGCATGTTGTGCTCAGGTGAGCTAAAAAGTATTTGAATCAAGCCAAATATTATATGCGAGGCAAGAATACGAAATTACGCTTTCAAAAGATCGGAATGAAAGTCGAAGTGAATCACCTAACTACGTCACCTAACAACGGAAATATGGACACAGATGCTACTACTAGCTCTCTATCTGGCAGACGTATCGTCGAGCTAAAACATCTTTTCAGATGCAGATGCCGTCAGTTTGGTCTAGTCCAAAATTATGTCACTTGGTAAAGACTTGCAGAAAACGAGGAGCTGTACATAACTCTTTCTCCTTTACCACGTTATCCCTTACCTTGATGAGTCTGCAGTAGACAACATTAGAAAAGATTGATGTCAAAAGGACAAATTGCTGCCATGATTGATTTCTCCTTTTCGTGCAATGATTTCTGACCCATCAAAGAACTGTGATACATAAATACCAGGTTTTGGTTTAGCATCTGCAAACGCGTCAAATTAAGAAGAGTCCAAAATTAGTCATTTGGTAATGGGTTAAATGGTAACATCAGGATTACATTTATATGCTATGGATTGGTTTATTATGAGCAACAAACTTGATTCTTATAAGCATTGTTGTATTGTTGAAAAATTGAGATAATTTACTTCATATAATGTCAATGTCTTTGACAAACCCTACATTTACTCATTAGTTTGTGCTCCACCCACAAACTTAAAATGTATTTTCTTAAAAAATACGGCTGTTGACCTATTTGTTTTAAGCCTGATTCTTTTAGTTTAGTACCTGAATATTATTCATAGAAAAAATAAGAAAAATCTGAATATTAAAACATTAAAAAAAATTACTGTAAAAGATACTTTTTGTATTTTTTGGTTTTTTATCCAAAATAAAGGTGTTTTAAGTTTAAGTTTAATTTAAGTTTTTTTTTTTTTAAGATTGATACTCAGTATACTCTAAATTATTTTTTTCATCAAATTTGATGTTTCACCAATACAATGACAGAAAATTTGGTTATAATTGTTGTCATTTAAAAAAATATACATCGACTTAGTTTTCATAGGTGAAATTTCATCCTGAACAGCCGCAATGCAGGGTGTACTAAAAGAAATATTCATAGAATTTCCCCAAAGCTGGTGATCCCCTTTTTTTATCTCCTATTTTTGTAGATCTGAAAATAAACTATCACCAAACAAAGTTTCATGAAATTCTGAATGTTTTCATAAAATGGTGAAACTGTAGCGATCATCTTTAAACACAATTACAAATTGCATGCCTAACTTTAAGAAAAAATGTGTACAACGGAGGTAGTCTCCCTTGTAAGTGGGTACCAGGCCATGTTCTCAAGTTTAAAGCCGGTTACTACATATTTTCACTGTATATATTTTGCAACTCCCTTGCCTGTTTGAAATATTTCGCTACAATCTTTCTTTAAGGATTAGGTGCCAAAATCTGCCAAGTGTACAGGAAATTTAGTTATTAATTTCTTTTGAAAATTGTGATGCACAGTAATTGGTAAAAACACCTTTTTTGACATATAAAAGCTGAAAAATCAAGTCACAAATTGAACATGTAATTTTCGTTTTGCGTACATATGTATGGCATCTACCGCAGAAAAATGTCATCACAACAAAAGCTGTAAAAATGTTTTACAGCATCAAGATGTGAGATACCGGTAGGTAGGTTGACATAAGTGATTCATTCATTTCATATTTTGTTCTATTTTCCTCTAACATGGCATGGCTTTTATCTGACAGAGTTTAAGCTTACAATGAGCTGATCAACCTGCCCTCCTGTGAAACTGAAATAGCTAAATCTATGTGCATCATCTTCGACAATGAGTTTCAATCTGTCTATGCTTCCTTTCTAAAGCAGCACTAATGTACTTCAGACTTTGAGAAAGGAAAGCCAAAAATCCTTTAGCAAAGGCCATCGACTATCAAAAAACGTGGCCCTGTTCTGTTTTTTAATCTTGACTGACACTGCCATTATGTCTAAGTCTGACCATGCCCCAGAGACATGATACATCCATATAACATTCCGAGCTATAGTAATATTATTTTTAATGATTCAACAATAAAATATCCATGACTTTGTGACACAAAAAAGCCTTTAACTCTTTACCAAACAACAATATTTTGTATTTGTCCAAATTTAGAGCTATTTGCAGACGACAAACTATAGGTCACTCAAATTACAAGCGTTGTCTGTAATAGGGTAGAAAACGTTGTGGGAAAAGGAGAAAATCAGCATTTTCTACTTTTCCCACAACGTTTTCTAAAGGCTGTTTATTCAGGTTCGTGAAAACACAGGATTGTGTGATACAGGGTTAATATGGCAGTTCAAATCGCCTGCAACCTACAGTCCAACATTACATTTAGTGCCTAATTTTTCTTTGTACCCCCAATTCAAAACCTAGGGGGTACACTGTACCCCTAAATATTTCTTAACCCCCAATTCAAAACCTAGGGACTACACTGTACCCCCAAATTTTTCTTTGTACCTCCAATTCAAAACCAAGGGGGTACACTGTACCCCCCAATTTTTCTTTGTACCTCCAATTCAAAACCTGGTGGGTGCGCACATGTACCCCCAAATAAAACACCCAGTGGGAATGCTGTTCTATTCAATAATATTCAACTCTTTACCACACCACAGAAATGTGAAATTGTCCTAATTGAAAGTATTTGCAGACCACTAAAATGAGGCTTAAATAGTGGAATTTGTTTTGGAAATGGATAGATAACATTGTGAGGAAAGGATAAAATACTGGTTACCAGCATTTTCTCCTTTTCCCACAACATTTTTAAAAGCTTTGTTTCTAAGGGTCTTTAAACCTCAGCATTGTCTGCTAAAGGGTCAAAATTGCTAAAATTATGATTTTTGTCTTCAAAAAGGTAGAAAACGTGGGAAAAGGAGAAATTGCTGCATACCAGCATTTTCACATTTTTCCACAAAGTTTTCCAGGTTCCCAAGTTTTAACAGTTTATTTGAACCTTGAGAAGATTCCTTTAAAATCATTGTTGATAAATGCTAGTAACCAGCAATTTGTCCTGTTTCCATATGTTTCCTACCCAAAAATAAGTTTCAATTTTTGATTTACATTTACTGTATTGTCTGCAAACACAATTCAATTTGGACAGATCTAAAATTTCGTTACGTGGTAAAGAGATTAAAAAAAAAAAATTAAACAAAAAAGGAAGTTAAGTACCGTATTTCCCCAAAGTATTTGGACACCCTAAATTTTCGGACAGCATTAATTATTTGCCAAAATAATTTATTTTTTGTCCCTAATTTCGGACACTTAGTAAAATGTCTGTCCCTTAATTTTCGGACACGAAATTATAATGGTTTAGAAGTTCGACGAAGACCCACAATACACTTTCCCAAAGGACAAATTTTAGACCCTTCCAAACTGAAAGAGTTTGCATACGACAATTTTAAATTTAAAAATTTATCAAAATGGCGGAAAGTTCTCCAAAGGGTAGAAAACACGGTGAGAAAAGGATGAATTGCTCGTTACGAGCAATTTCTCCTTTTCCCACAGTATTTTCGTAAGACTTGTACTGCAGACACGTAAAAACAAGGGCTTGTTTGGGAGAGGGTTAATTAGCAAGTACCTGAGAATCGTAAATCGATCTTTGTTTTAAGGATTAATCCTTTGTATCGCATCTGATGATCGCGGTAAACTGAATACGAGTGCTAATTTGTGTTACACGGGCTAGATATTTATGTCAAAAACCGCGACGCATTAAAGTCGTAAATTTTAGCGATAAACGCTGTAAGATACACTTTTAATGCATAACGGTATTGATAGTTGTAATGCCCTGTACACAGTTCGACATGTTGACATGGAGACAAGAATGTGTATGAACGACGTAACCCGGTTTGGTTAGGTCAAGATTAACCCTTACCAATAAACCCTTACCCTTACCAATCAATAACTGATTTTCACAATGTATTAATCCAATCCGACGTGTATTAAAATAGTGTAAAAGGGGCCTGAAATATATTTTTTCCAATTTAAATATTTTCCAGGTGTAGATACAGAATCGCATTGATAATAAATAATAAATGATTGGTTATCACTAATCCAACCAATCAAATTACTAACAAGCGAGTATGTGCGGTACTTGATCAAACATTCGGCGGCATACTACGTCATCCTCTTCGATCTTGGATTGTGTAGGGGAAATAATTAAAGAATATTTCAGTGAGAAAAACATTTGCAAACATTCGTACTGTTATTAAACTTTTAATTGGGAACTACCTTGATTGACAGGTATTATTTGTCATACTTACTGTTAATTGACACCGCAAACCTGTAGATAATGGATCGTTAATAATTAAAATGTTCTTCGATACAGTGCGTTAAGAACCGAAGTTTTCGGATAGAGATTTCCATCATCAATTCATCCCTAAATTTTCGGACAGTAAGCTAATTATTTTTGTAAATTTTCGGACACCAAAATAAATAATTATTTTTTCCCGTCCGAATACTTAGGGGAAATACGGTATTATTCTTAGAATGGTAACTCTATCCTTTTCTAATAAAAGAGTTTAAGCTGTTCTTCTATTCAATAGTGTTTAACTCTTTACCGAACGATCCTGACTTTTTACAACCCTGAGAAAAAAGCCTTTGAAAACATTGCGGGAAAAGGAGAAAATGCTGGTAACCAGCATTTTCTCCTTTTTCCACAATGTTATCTACCTTTCTAGAAAAGAAAAATTAATTTTCGAGTCACTTTTATTTTGTCGTGTACAAATGCTTTCAATTTGGACATGTCTAAATTTTGTCGTTTGGTAAAGAGTTAACTATTTACCACTCCACACAAATGTAGAATCTCCAAACTGATAGTATTTGCAGACGACAAATCAAATAGTTGTCAGTTGTCAAGGAGGTATAATAATCACAAAGGGCAGGTAGTGCAACAAACATGTTTACCAAGTCTCAAGTCAATTTGACTTGAGACTTCAAAGTTCCGTTCGGGACAAGCAAGAAATACTGTAAAAATGAAGATCAAAGTGGAATTACTCAAAATCTGCGCTAGGTAGAGTTATTGTTCTTGTGCACTGTACTCGGTAATATTGCAACAAACATTCATACCAAGTTTGAAGTCGTTCTGACTTGAAATGACAAAGTTATATTCCGGACAAGCACTAAATGCTGTAAAAATGATGATCAAAGGGAAATAACTCAAAGACAGCACAAGGTCAAGTTACAATTCTTGTGCACTGCACTTCCACATATTGCAACAAATAAGCATACCATATTTCATGTCATTCCAACTTTAGATGACAAAGTTTTGCTCCGGATAAGCAAGAAATGCTATAAAAATGAAGGTCAAAGGGGAATAACTCAAAATTCGTGATAGGAAGAGTTGTGGTTCTTGTGCACTGCACTCCGTAATTTTTCAACAATCATGCATACCAAATTTGAAGATGTTCAGGCTTGAGATGACAAAGTTATATTCCGGACAAGCAGAAAATGCCGTGAAAATGACAATCAAAGGGAAATAACTCGTAGACAGTATGAGGCAGAGTTATGGTTCTTTCACACTGCACTCCGTATTATTGCAACAACTACAAATGCCAAGTTTCAAGTCAATCGGACTGGAGATGACAAAGTTATGCTCAGGACAAAGAACTATTCTACAGAACTTTCTAATTGAAGGGCAAATAACACCAGTTGTTCTGGTCCGATTATATCCATAATTGAACTAATCCAAGATCTTATGGTCGTAAGTATTTTGACACAGTCTGATGCTGATTTGATGCATTGTAGATGCTAGAGTGTAAACAAAGTCAAATATAGCAATTTTTCTAATTCAAGGGCAAGTAACTCCAGTTGTTCTGGTCCGATTACACCCATCATCAAACTCATCCGAGATCTTATGGTCATATATATTTTGACCAAGTTTCGTGCTGATTGGTTAATAATTGTAGATGCTAGAGTGTAAACAAAGTCAAAAATAGCAATTTTTCTTATTCAAGGGCAAATAACCCCCGTTGTTCTGGTCCGACTAGACCCATAATCGAACTCATCCGAGATCTTATGGTCATATATATTTTGACCAAGTTTGGTGCTGATTGGTTAATATTTGTAGATGCTAGAGTGTAAACAAAGTCAAATATAGCAATTTTTCTAATTCAAGGGCAAATAACTCCATTTTTTCTAGTCCGATTAGACCCATAATCGAACTCATACAAGATCTTATGGTCATATATATTTTGACCAAGTTTGGTGCTGATTGGTTGATATTTGTAGATGCTAGAGTGTAAACAAAGTCAAATATAGCAATTTTTCTAATTCAAGGAAAAATAACTCCAGTTGTTCTAGTCCGATTACACCCATAATCGAACTCATCTGAGATCTTATGGTCGTATATATTTTGACCAAGTTTGGTGCTGAATGGTTAATATTTGTAGATGCTAGAGTGTAAACAAAGAAATGTGAAGGGATGGACGGCAGACGGACGGACGCCGACGGACGGTGAGTGATCACAATAGCTCATCCTGAGCACTTCATGCTCAGGTGAGCTAAAAAAACATTGTGAGAAAAGGAGAAAACGACGGTTATTTGCATTTTTCCACAATGTTTTTAACAGCCTTCTTCCTCGGGGTCATCAGAAACAGGAAAGTTTCGTTAAAACACTCAGTTATGGCCTTTTATAGTCAGAAAAACAATATCCAAACATTACAATTTCAGTGTCGAGTTTTTTTTTTTTCATATGAATTATACATAAACAGACAATTAAGATATTCAATATGTATGTCTGTGATACTGATCTGCATTGCATTCAAAGGACAGTCTGATCTTGATCTTTATTGTCTTCGAAAGTGACTATACATGTCACTGGAGAACATGGGCCATTGTACTGAATCATTGTAATGAGCAAGAGCATTACTATAGTAAACCTTGTGCTTTTAATCTGGAATATGGAGAGGATGAGAGTCAACCAATATGCTGATGAGACAAACATGTTACTGAGAGTTTTACACTAAAGCGCTCAATTAATGAAATAGATCTGATAAGCGTGGAAAAGCAGCCTAATTATTGCAGAGTCATTGCTGTCTTGACTACGATATCTCAAGAAATTGGAATAGCAGATCCAAAATTTGACTGACTGCATGTTCTGTGCAGTCTGGTCTGATTCTGGTCTGAATCTGCGCTCTCCGAAGAGCTTTTTTCCCTGGTCAGTTGATTCAGACATGGAGAATATGACGTTAAGTGAGTTTTTTGTGTTGCAGTTTCAGGGTTTTTCCCCTCTGTGAAAATGCTCTGTTTAACTCTACCAAATGACAAAATGTTGAAAATCTTTCAAATGATGAAAAAACACTGTGAGGAAAAAGAGAACATGCTTAATACATGTATGCTGTTTTTCCCACTACATTTTTAAAGCCCGTCAAGATTGTGTGGCCAACGGTTAATAGACTGATTCCAGTCTTAAGAATGTCATCAAAAAGAAACATGTTAGTGAGCGTGTAAAATGGTAGAGCCGTAGCTTTAGGGAGAGGAAGAGGGGCTATGAAAACAATTTAACCCTTAACATGCTAAATAAGTGAAATGAAACTTTCTAGCTGACAGTAAAAGCCCAGTTCTTTACTATTTCAAAAGTATTTTTTTTGGGGGGGGGGGGGGGGGGAATATCTTCTTGTCGGACATTAACGATACAAAATCAGACAGCATGTAGTATACAGTCTGATCTTGATCTACAATGTCCGGAAAAGGTCATAAATTCGCGCTTAGTAGCCCAAGGTTTAATACATCCTAAGCTGAAAGATGCATAATCAAATCTATGCTGATCAGTATTGTGAATGGACAGTCTGGTTTCTAAGGTTGCAAGCTAGGATAACCAGACCATTCTGAAAATGTATACTAATGGCTTCTCCACTAGGGTCATAACCCTTAAACAACTCTATATGCTTTGTCCCACACTGCTTCACACGCTTCACCTCGCTAACATTAAACTACCAACGGCAGATTACTTTTTTAAATGGCTGTTACCAGTAGCATGTAGATCAGTTTGCTCTAAGGCAAAACAATCTAAATTTTCAAATTCTTTTAAAGCAAAGTTTCCTTACAAATTCCGTTTCACTGCAAGTTTATCCTTGCTCCAGGCCAAATGACCTATCATCTTTTCAACACAAGGTGTGCTTACATAATCTGATACTCCTGGATTGGCTCTTGTTTCATTCATAAGTTGTTGCTTTATCACTGACACCATTCCTTGTCGCTTATCAGGGTTAAAAGTTCAACGTAATAAGGTCACAACAGCTCGTATTAGTGTTATTAGACTGTAGGTAAAAGCTGTCACGAGTTGCAGTTAGATCAGTTTGCCCTCAGCAGACAGATTTCCGAAATTTGTGGTCTCTCTAATCGTCCGGCTCACGCCGACCGATTAAAAACTATTAGTGTGTTTCCAAGGATCAACTAAATCACTCTGAAAGGACTTCTCTGATTGGCTATAGGCTGGTAGTAGGTAGCCATATTGAAAATCCAGATTTTGTGACAGATCCAATAACTATAGCCATCATTGGATCCAACAAGCTGAGACTTAAATCAAACCGTTTCTTTCAACTGAAATATGCCCATTTTGTTTACTTCACTATTTCTAAAACAATTCCATGTTTCCATCACCCTGAAGAAGAAGACTTTTGAAAACTGGTGGAATAGGAGGAATACTGGTTAACAGCATTAGCCTTTTCCAACAGTTTTCTTCCCTTTCAAAGACAAATCTCAAAAGTAAATCTTTTACCACACAATCCCAAGTTTTAACAACCCTGATCTTCAGAAAGAAGCCTTCTAACAGCATTGTGGGAGAAGGAGAAAATGCTGGTCATCAGCATTTTTCCCTTTTTCCCACAATGTTTTCTACCCTTCCCAAAACAAATTTCAGTTTTTGACTCGAATTATATTACTTTTGTCATCTGCAAAATTATTCTACCATTTCCAGACCCAGGGTTTTCCCTCAACTTAAAAATTTGGGGGTCACTGCGACCCCTTGCCTCATTAGTTGAGGGTCATTTCTTTAACTTAGGGGGTTAAAATAAATGGGTTTCTTGAGACTCTTCACCGTCAAGCATGGATTACAATGCATTTCACGTTTAAACTCCAAGAAAGTAAAGTCTGTAAGTCATTCTAGGTTGGCACCAAGCAAAAATTTTTAGTAGCCAAAACTTTTGTCGGTCAAAACCCAGGTTCAGTCAATGAACATAAAAACTGAGACTTGGTCTTTGATTGTGCCATTTTTTAAGTATTTCATAACATTGAGTCATGTATGACCAATATGAAGGTAAATCTACAGCTTTGCATCACTGATGTAATTTGTAAGTCTTTCAGTTCTTCCAAATATTTCTGATGGTCCCATTACATACAATAGAAGGCCCATTGTTGAAACATCAAAAGTCAGCTACAAATTCTGTGCTTGAAGACTGAAGAATGATTTACAGTTTCATGAATGCAACAGTGTGTATTATAATCAGGCCTTCACCACACAATCCCAAGTTTGAACAACCCTGAGAAAGAAGATGATTTCAAATGTTAGGAAACGGTGAAAATTGTTGTTGCAAGAGACATGAATGATCCAATTTTGATTAAATTCATTGCAAAATATCTTCTTCTGTCTTTCAAATGATTCAAGAAATATTGTTGCACAAAACCTTTCATGTCAAAGCTGAAGCTACCAACTACCAAAAATTATCTAGCAACAATATTTCTCATTTGGTGAAATATGGATTTATCCCTCATTAGTTTTTTTAACCATCCCCCAAAAAAATACTAGAAAAGAATCTAATAAGGCCACATAAAGCTTAAAAGGTCAAGTATTTCAAGAAAACAAAACGCGATGCTATCAAATTTACTTGATAAACGAAAGTAAAACCTAGATTAATTTGTTAAGCACTATTGCATCCAAAAAACTGCAATTGCTCATGTATTCTATTTATAGAACAAGATTACCAGGTAACTGGCTGAGGGTGTCTGTTATCGGGTCTTTGTCTATCAGACAGTCAAGGGAGATGCAAGGGTTTTCAGCTTAGGATATGTGGTATATTATGATGATCAAGTTGACGTACGCTGATTTCACAGTTTAAGAAGTGTCCAATATACAAAACTGATAAGAATTTCACGATCGGCGATTTCATCTTGTCACATTTTTTACAATCGCCAATATCAGCCCTTTTTGTGTTTTTAGTCAGCAGCTGTAAAATTTAATCGCCAATGGCGATTTTGGCGATTGGTAACGCCAACCTAGGTCATTTCTGACGGAAAGCTCGATTTCACTTTTTGACAGATGAAATATTCTCGTCCAAATCGCTGCTTGACTTGGCTTGATCTGCAGCTGTAGGAAGCAGACGATAAAAAGAATGCTACAGTTTACTTCGTTGAGACCTTATTTTCCGCAAACAGCACAGACTGGTAATGTGTAGTTTTATCTACCGGAAGTCGCGTAAAATATGCTATGATATACAGAGAACTCAACCAAGACACTGACTGGGTCTGTATTTACGAAACATGTCCAATGTACTTTGCGGCAATAATGCGTAAACCATGCGGCAAAAATGCGTAAACCAGTCTTATTCTATAGATAAATTACTGGAAAACCACTTTCATCTAAAATAAACCCTGTAGTTAAAAAAAGAAGGATGTTCGTCTGATAGAGAAGCAAGAACAGACTTAGATTTATGACGCTTTATTCAATTTCCTAGATGATTTAGATTTTGGAAAGTTGCGTCACTGATGACGCACTGTCATTTATTTTGGGGGTCATTTGTTTTAAAATAGCGTCTATGATGCAGGATTTGTGCATCATGGACAACCCTGTTCAGACCGTTCTTTGCCAGAAAATCTGACAAACCAGCGGGTGATAGCAATAGAGTACCCCTCCATAAAATTGCTCCAAACCCAACCCTCAAATTCTCCCCCACCCATCCAGAATGCCCAAAGTCTTTCTATTAAGTGTTAGACAAGTCACTTCATAAAAAAAACTTAAAACTGCTTTCTTTGACTCAAAGTAATACTATATTCTTTAATATGGATCTCTAAAATCTAGTAAAACTCTTTACCAAACAGCAATGTTTTAGACTAGTCTAAATTCAAAGCACTTCCTGATGACAAAATAAGACTCAAAATTGAAATTTGTTTTGGGGAAGGATAGAAAACACTGTGGAAAAAGGAGAAAATGCTGGTTAACAGCATTTTCTCCTTTTCCCACTATGTTTTCAAAAAGCTATTTCTTAAAGGTCGTTAAATCCCTGGATTGTGTGGTACAGGCTTAATTACAAGGAACACTACAAGATATGTTCGGAACAAGGAAGTATATAATCCAGGAATCTTGTTTTTTTTTTCCATAAGCATATTGACCTAATACCATAGACATTAGCATAATTTTTAACAAACTTTAATATTTCTTTTCAATTCGTCGGCAAGCTAAAGAATAACTAATCCACTGTTTTGTTTGCCACTATCAACAAGAATCAGTCCAAAGTCTATTCTAAAGAGATTAGTCTGAATTCATTTTCACCCCTTACCAAACAACAAAATTTTAGATTTGTCCAAAATGAGAGCATTTGCAATGATAACTTCATTGTGGGTCCAATTAATCCTTTACCAAACAATCCCTGGTTTTCATGACCCTGAAATAGAAGGCTTTTAAAAACATTGTGGGAAAAGCAGAAAATGCTGGTAACCAGCATTTTCTCCTTTTTCCACAATGTTTTCTACCCTATCAGAGAGCTAAAGCTCATTTGCAACAGAGTTGGGTTTGTTGTCTGCATAATTATGTGTTGAATTTGAAAGAATCTAAAATATTGTTGAGTGGTAAAGGGATAAGATATACTGTATGCATTATCTCCCGCTAGATGGCATTCTACAAATACACATCTATCTAATTTTGGCATTCTGGGTACAGAACCGGACTACTTTTCAAAACAACAACCGTTACTATGAAATTCAAAATGAAATAAACGTTTACTCTATAAAACACTACCTGGTGCAATTCATTCAGCTATGATCGGCTAGCATGTAACCTATGCACTGGCAATTTATTAAAACAGCCCCTACATGCTTGGGTAATAGGCTAATATCTTCGGTATAAGCCCTACTTTTCCCAGGTATACAGGGATGGGTGATGTGTCATAGCAGACAGGTCGAATCTTCGAAGAATATGACATGCACAGACAACTATACTGTATGACTTTGAAAGGATAAAAACATTGGAGGAAATGAACAAAATGCTGATACAAGCATTTTCTCCTTTTCCTACATTGTTTTCAAAAGGGCTCTTTCTCTGGGCCTATAAATCTCAGTTACTAAGTAAAAGGTCGAATATCTATATTGTTCATGCTCTGTGAACATGTGGTTTAACCATTACCACATAATCCCTACTTTTGACGACCCTGAGAAAGAAGCCTGTAGAAAACATTGTGGGAAAAGGAGAAAATGCTGGTAACCAGCATTTTCTCCTTTTCCCACAATGTTTTCTACTCTTCACAAAACAAATTTCAAATTTTCAGTCACTTTTATTTTGTCGTCTGCAAATGCTTTCGATTTGGACAAGCCTAAAATATTGCCGTTTGGTAATGAGTTAAAGCATTTGCAAAAAGTACCAACCCACATCAGCCTGAAATGCATCAAGGCACCATTCTACAACATGATTCAGACAGTTTTTTACAGAAAAATAGTTCAATATCATGAATATATTGCCGTACGAAGCGGCATTAAATCCCTTTCTCCCAGATGGGGGGGGGGGTCATATTCATTTCATTTTTTTTTTTAAGCTTTCTCTATCAAAAAATCAGTTAATGAAAAATTTAATGAGAGACAGATTAGTATTTACCTCAGGCTGAACTAGTTTGCCAAAATAATTATAGTTAGCATTTCATCTTTGTCCCTAAAAGAGTTATAGTTAGACTTTTCTTGCAGCAAACAAAAATTTCTTGAAAAACACCACTTGAAAAGAATTGCATGATTACAATCAGTAAAAAGTTCGACTTTGAAGAACAAGATAATTGTTTTGCTATTGGGAACTCTGTCTGTTAATAAATGACCAGAGACTGTATTCACCAACTATTCTTAAGAACATTCTCAGTCTTATTCTCAGGAATTTTCTAAATTTAAAAGTAACACAACTTCTGATTGGCTAAACCAAATAGTTTAACCAATCAAAAGTTGTGTTACTTTCAATTTTAGGAAACCCTGGAGAATAAGACTAAGACTTTTCTTATAAATGCTAGGTTGGCATTACCGAACGCCAAAATCGCCACTGGCGATTTAATTTTACTGCTGGCGACTACAAACACCAAAACAACTGATATTGGCGATTGTTAAAAATGTGATGAGATAAAATTGCTGACCGTGAACATCTGATCAGTTTTGTATATTGAACACTTCCTAAACTGTGAAATCGGCGCGCGTTAACTGGATTATCATACATACCGGGTATCCTAAGCTGATAACCCTTGTATCTCCCTTAACTATCCGATAGACGAAGATCCGATTGCCCATTGCCAGTTATCGGTTAGTTCGTTCTATAAATAGATTACATAAACAATCGCAACTTTTTGGACGCAATAGGGCTGAACGAATTAATGGAGTCGTTTGTCAAGTAAATTTGACAACATCGATCATAATTTTTTTTTTTCTTAAATACTTGACCTTTTAAGCTTTATGTGACTTTTATTAGATTCTTTTCCTGAGAAACTTTTTTTTTTTTCATAAAAAGTAATGGATGCTAGATCCATATTTCGCCAAATGAGAAATATTGTCACCAGATATTTTTTGGCGATCGGCAGTTTCAAGAAAGACTAAGTGTGGAACGATATTTCTTGAATCATTTGAAAGACAAAACAGATACTGTCAGTACATGTATTTTGCGATGAATTTTAAAAATTGGATCATACATATCTCTTGCAATGCATGAAATTAATGGTTGGTTTGAAGAAAATCAAATAGCTGTTTAGCAGACGGCATATATTTAGACTCGTCCAGATTGAAAGAATTTGCAGACGACAATTAAATGTAGCTCATGAGGTGTTTGAATTATGCATTTGCTATGGTAGAAAACATTGTGGCAAAAGGAGAAAATGCTATTTACCACCACTTCCTAGCATTTGCAATAACCTTCTTTCTCAAGGTCGTTCAAACTGGGGATTAAGTGGTGAAGGGTTAGGCCTGATTCAAATACACATAGATCTATTGTTGAATTTATGAAACTTTTAATCATTCAACAGTCTACAAGCACGGGAATTTGTGGCCGACTTCTGACATTTCAATACTGGTCTCTCTATTGTATATAATGGTAGTCTACCATCAGAAATATTTAAAAGAACTCAAAGATTTTTAGATCTACAAATTATATCAGTGATGCAAAGCTGTAGATCTAGCTTTAGATTAATCACACATGACTTAATGTTACGAAATACTATATAAAGAAAATGACACAATCAAAGACTGAGTCAAAGTGATCAGGTACACTGACTGAACCCGAGTTTTGACCAACAAGAATTTTGGCTACTAAAAATTTTTGGCTGGCGCCAACCTAGTAAATGGTTGGCACAAGTAGTACATCATCATTCTTATTTTAGTATAATCGAACGGTAAATATCACATGACATACCCATGATGCAAAATTCTGGGACAAAATCTAAAAGGCTATGTATTACTTTTACAAAATACTACTGGTATTCTTTTTTTTTTCCCTTACTCTTTTTTTTTTTCTTATTTTATTGATAGTTTGCAAAGTATTTCCTGACTATATTCGGTGATAAAATAGATTTTAATTTTGGTATGATGATAAAAATCCGAACTCCCCAAACTTTCAAAATAAACTTGTTTGTCTTGTTTTAACGACTCTGAAAGAGAAAGCTTTTGAAAACATTGCGGAAAAAGGAGAAAAATGCTGGTAGCCAGCATTTTCTCCTTTTCCCACAATGTTTTTGACCCTATCAAATACAGAAATCACCATTTAAGCGTTACATTTATATGTTGTCTGTAAATTGTGTTTTCCAATCATTCTTAACTCTTAAAAATACCAAATAACAAAAGTTTATACATCTCTACTGATTACGCATAACAAAAAATATCTGTGTTTAGGGTTTTGGTCGAAGATGCTTTAGATATGTAGGTAGGGAATTTTTTTTTTTTCTTTTCTAAAACTTCTTACATGGACCATGTACCAAAATCACACCTGACAGATTTTTTTTTTTTTCAATCTTAGTGTAAAAAGTTAAGGGTCGGAAGCATTTTCTTGGTAGGGTCGGGAATCCCTATACACAGATATTTTTTTCATGGGCCCTTGATGTTTGTCTAGTAATGGTATCTTTCTTTTAACTCTTTACCAAACAATAAAATTTTAGACTTGTCCAAATTCAAAGCATTTGCACATAAAAGATCTTAGGCCTAACAAAAAAATATTCTTGTTTAGGGTTTCGGTCCAAGGTGCTGTAGGTAGGGTAGGTAAGGATTTATTTTTTTTCCAGAAACTTTTTACATAGACCATGTGCTGAAATTACATCCAGACAGATAAATTTTTTTCAATCGTAGTGTAAAAAGTTTAGGGTTGGCAGCATTTTCTAGGTAGGGTAGGGAAACCCTTAACTCTTTACCAAACGACAAAATTTTCGACTAGTCCAAATTCAAAGCATTTGCAGACGACAAAATAAATGAATCAAAAGTTGAAATTTGATTTGGGAAGGGTAGAAAACATTGTGGGAAAAGGAGAAAATGCTGGTTACCAGCATTTTCTCCTTTTCCCACAATGTTTTCAAAGGCTTTCTTTCTCAGGGTCGTTAAAAGTCGGGATTGTGTGGTAAAGAGTTAACACAGAAAATTTTTTTTTAGGCCTTATGTAGATGAAACAATGATACTTGTCTGTGCCGGTATCCAGCATTTTCTCCTTGTCCCACAGGTTTTCAAAAGGCTATTTCCTCGGGGTTGTTAAAACTCTCTACCACACAATCCCAACATTTAACAATTATACATGTTTAAAGGGAAAAGCTTTTGAAAACAATGTGAGAACAGAGAAAATGCCTGTAACAGCATTTTCTCCTTTTCTCACTATGTTTTCTTCCCTTTGAAATAAAAATTCTCATTTCATGCTTTCTGGTAGGTTATCGAGAAATATCGGTGAAATATTTTTCGATATTTCATGGTTACGACCAGTGAAAATACCGATTTTCATATTCTAACTCTTCAATTGAAGGCTGAAATAGTTGTTCCCGCGCACTAGTTACCTAGGTAAAATGCCCGTGCCTCACAACCAGATGGAAATATGATGTAATTTACCATACATTTCTCGCACTTGACGAAATATTGTAATACGTTGCTATGCGGAAGGGGTACGCCACGGGGTATAACCGAAAAGAACTGTACTGGATTTTGAGTAAGTTCCCCCCAGAAAGGGTTAAAAGCATGAAATAAATAGAACATTTGTTTTTTATGGAGAAAGATCGAAATTTATTTCATCAAGTGAACACCATCGGTAATATTTTCACCCGTGGCTGCGCCACTCGTGAAAATATTACCAATAATGTTCACTCGATGAAATAAATTTCGATCTTTCACCATAAAAAACAAATGTCCTCTGCAAATGCTTTCAATTTAGACAAGGCTAAAATTTTGTCGTTAAGTAACGAGTTAATGGGTAGAAGACAATTGAGGGAAAAAGATGAAATACTGGTTACCAGCATTTTCTCCTTTCTCAATGTTTTCGAAAGCCTTCCTCTTCAGGCTCATTATAACATGGGACTGCTTGTTAAAGAATTAATAAAACTCATAGTATAATTCTCTAAAATTTTCTAAATTTAAAAGTAACAATTTCTTATTGGCTAAACCGGTTACTTAATGGTTAGAAATTGTGTTTTCTAAATCTAGAATAAGAACTATGAATGGAATTTAGAAAAGTTGGTAAATATAGGCCACTAAGGAGCGTTAAATCTCATTTAGTCCAAATAAAGTAATGCAATTCTTAAAATACTAAAGACAACATGCTTTTTGCTGAAAGTGCAGATATAGATCAGACTACACAATATGCATAGTCTGATCTTGGATCTAGTGTTTCCTTTGTTTTAATAACTAGATCTATCTGGCAAAAACAGCCATGAAATTACATCAAATTCTTCTCTCTCTCCCATCTGGCAATGTCTGTTTCATTTATTTAGCAGGATGATGCCATATTGCAAAGGCAGAATTTCGTAATGTTGTGTCAAAAGTCATGTCAGAACAGGGATCATACATAACATTATATGTAATCCATGGTCAGAATAAAAGATGTTTGCCGTAAACTATAATCGATTCCTTTAAAATTAGCAATGTCTCTCTCAAATAAGGTGATAATCATACCCTTGCAACGCAGTCTCACTGTAAAACAGATCTAGATCTAACACTGAAAGAATAAAGGTTAGGCCCAATCTTCTTCCATTTAGATCTAGAATCTTATCAGGAATTTGAAATCCAATTCAAGCACAAATTTAGCATTTAGAATGATCACCATGCAAAATAATGTTTATATATTCAATTTTACAAACTGCATCATGGCAGAGAAAGCTTAATTTCTAGGGCCCCGTGCGAGCATGCACACGGGCGGGAGCCGATTCTGATCTAGGAAGATTAATGTTATGGTATTTTAAAATACTGATGTAACAACAAAGGCAATTTTCGTGCTTATCTTGACAACCAGACTTGTAAAAAATTCAATAACGAACGGCTTTCCCCAAATTAAATATATCCAACATATTGCAGAATGCTAAATAAATCATTGTTTTACAACTAACACGGTCTCACTGAATAGCGCATTATCGAATCCCCGCTTCACTCTCGTAATCGTATTGCCGCACACCGTTCATTTCATACTGCACAAAAAGTCGATAGGACTATTTCAGATTGAAAGAAAACAACTTCAGAAGCTAAAAGCCAGTTATACGAAGAGAGGGAGCGTTTGTGTGATTAAATATAAGAGGTTATTTTGTGAAATATAGTTAACTTACAATAAATCCGCCATTTTGGCTAAAAATGTAATGTTTACAATGGATTGTGGGTAACATTCTCCCAGGACACGTGGAGAGTCACATGATCATGATGGGAGCAGACTGCGAGTTTTAAATTTAAATTCGACATAAATATCAAACGATAAATGCAGAAAAAACTTGCATTTGTAGACACCACATTCCGAAATAATGATAAAAGATCAGTTTATATGCATAATTAGTTTTATATCCTTTCATACCATTCAATTTTCGCGGCCGAAAGTAACTAGGTCACATAATCCTATGTTACAACTTAAAGGGTGCATTTAAATTTTTCCAGTTAGTGAGGGCAAATACTTGACTTTTCTCTACTGTTAGATTTATATTAATGCATGATTTCATGCGGAAACGATATTATTTTCCATAATATAGATATAACTAGAACAATTTCCTCTTAACAATAATCGAATTGTCTCTAATTCACAGACTGAAACACGTAACTACCTGTGTTGATCAATGTATTGTGGGTGGGGATTTATTTACTCGTCAGTGATAAACAGTGCATTGGTGACGGGTGCATTTCAGTTTTGTACACAGATATAATCCGTTTCCCTATGGAAATTCTCAATAAGTTATTACACTAGTATTCATGTTCGATGGGAAATTTCCTCTCTCGAAGCTGATTCTTAAAAGGCGATAGGTCTACGTGTATAGATATTATTTGTCGTTCTTTGTTAATCACTAATTGTACAGGAGATTTTCGGATTGGTAGCCTCAGCATGCAGGACACAAAGAGGGGAAAGTTTTTAATGGGCTAGCATTGGGAACATGGTGTTCTTGCACTGCATGAAAAATATTGAGAGGCAAAGGGACAATATCTTAAACGCTAGACCTATACATACATCGCTATTATAAGCAATCACTCATTTTCCCTCAATTTTTCCCCAAATAAGGTCAACTGCTGGGATTTACATTGTCTTCTATGTGCATTACTTAATGCAATAAGTAAGTCTATATTTTTCATAAGAACTTGTATGTTTGATATAATGAATTTCAATCTCTACACTATCAACACTCAATGTATTAAACTCAGATATTCTTTACTGAAAATCACATTTTTTTTTCACAATATGTACAGTGCAACCTGTTTTAGTGGTCACCTTTGATAGGCAAGCTACCTGTATCAAACTAGATTATTTTTGTTTAATCCCTGTAGATGCATTTGTGTTAAAATGTTAGTTTGTATCGTGACAGCAAGCAGGCCTAAATCTACCTGTCTTTTCTAAAAGCATGCAGATTTTAAGTGTCCCTTTGATGCTTGCTAAGTTGCACCGCATTTTCACATATGCACCATACAGGATCAAGAACAGTATCCGCTCTTGTAAGTGCTTTTAAAAATACCGTAATTCATCAACGAATTGGTTTAGTTTAAACATATTCATTTTACATCGATTGAGAAACAAGTTCTTTCAACTTATACTAATCTCTCTCGATTCTGCTTCCTGGGAACTTCACCAGTACTCGCGCTGAATGTGTGGGCCAAGGAAAAGTCCCAAAATTAACACCCGCTCCTGGGTCTCGAACTCGGGACCTATTGGTTACGAGGCCGACGCTCTACCTCACAACCACGGACACCACACCAACGAATTGGTGCAAGGTAGCACAGATTTGAGATGCAATCAGCTCGTCTAACAACCACTAAATGGAAATTATAATCGGAGTGAATACCATGTTCGTTCAGATTGATTGACTTAGTGATAGGTAACGGGATATTGCATGAATCAAATAACTACGGTTACTTATTTAGTTTCCTCGTTTACCTCACGTTTTTTTTTTAAATAAGCATTCACTCGAATTAAGTATCCATTCAAAGTTTGCAAGTAAATTTTTAGGAGTTAACTCATTACAAAACGACAAAATTTTCGACTAGACCAAATTGAAATCATTTGCAGACGACAAAATAAATGTCACTGAAAAGTTGAAATTTGTCTTGGGAAGGGTGGAAAACATTTTGGGAAAAGGAGAAAATGCTAGTTACCAGCATTTTCTTCTTTACCCAAAACGTTTTCAAAGGCTGTTTTCTCAGGGTCGTTAAAAGTCGGGATAGTTTGGTAATAAGTTAAGCGCCGACTATATAGATCTAGAACTTTGTCAAATCAGATTATTTCATCTCTTACTCGGATGAAAAATGATTTATCCGTCTTGACGATTTCGATCTCGGTAGACGACAAACTTTTAGAATCTGCCATATTGAACTCAAGTTATTGCAGATATCAAATCAAACGTGACTTACATGAAGAAATAGGTCTTTGGAAAGGTAGTTTAAAAAAAAAGTTGAAAAAGCAGAAAATGCTTGTAACCAGCATTTCTCCTTTATCCGCAGTGTTTCAAATATCTTCTTCCTAGATGTCATTCAAACGCATGATTATTTGGTTAAGAGGTTAGAAATCTGCCAAAATGGTCGAAACTTCAGTACATTGCAAGCCGTTCGTATCCGGGAAGGGATGGTGTGGTTGTTGAGAAAGGTTCGACGAATATCAGTGACGAACTCATTCAACAGCGCTTTTGGAGCTTTTGACTTTTACAAACTTTCTCACATGATAACATCAGCCAGCCAAGCTGCTTTTCTAGTAAGAGTTCTTTCATATTTCAAAGAGCTGGGGCATAAACTAAATAGTTTTGAACGGAGAAATGACCTGAAATTCTGACCTACACATGTAGATCCGTAATCATGAAGGTTGCATAGATCTACATGTGATGACTAATTCGTGCATAGTGCACTAAATGGAGAAGCAAATACTCAGTAACGGATTCTGTGTTTGTATTCATCTTTGATTATTGTCTGCAGTTTTGACCAACATATTTAAAAACTCACATTACGTTACGTAACACGATACAGATCTAGATCTATTCAAACTGCATGTTCGTGACACGCTATCTTTTTTTTTTTAAATAAGATTTCACCCTTTAAATTTAACGGGAGGTAAATCTAAAAGACGTTTGTGATACATGTATTTGAGTTACTTCCCTGTTACCTCCCCAAGAGCGGTGTGTGGATTACTTTTTGCCGTTAGGCTTCCAAGGGCGACTCACTGACCTTTTGCGGACAGTGTAGATCAAAATCAGACTGCATAGAACGTCCAGTCTGATCTTGGATCTACACTGTCCGATAAGGAGATAGTATTCCCCAAAACATAACTTTGAAATAGCAATATTTGGATTTTTATTATCGAATTGAAAATTTCATTTTAGTTACTTTGCAGGATAAGCGTCAATGAGGAAAATTAAGTTTTGTGAAAAGAAAGTTTTAATGCATTTCCGCGATGCATTGTACCAAACAAGACATCAAAGAATTATGGATCCATAGGATACACTTCGTCTAATAACCGACTGAATCATGGGGTAGATCTGTCCTTTGACGTGCAGAAAATTTTCCAAAAACAAAAAAGTTTCGATATTTAAACTTTTTTTTTAAAGATGACCACATGTGGTATTTGGCGAATCTTTCGAGGCTACACTGTCTTACTGAGATCATAGCAGCCATACTTTAACCCTTTACCACACAATCCCGAGTTTTAACGACCTTGAGAAGGATGCCTTCTGAAAAACATTGTGGGAAAAGGAGAAAATGCTGGTAACCAGCATTTTCTCCTTTTCCCACAATGTTTTTCTACCCTTCCAAACACCAATTTTATGTTTTGAGTCACATTTATTTTGTTGTCAGCATATGCTTCAAGTCTATAATTTCGTTGTTTGGTAAAGTGTTAAAGTATTTGTAGCAAATTATTTTTCCCGTTTCCCTCCCCCCCCCCCCCCAAAAAAAATGTTTTCCTTCAACCACACTGTATGTTATATTATTCTTTTCCTACAATGTCTTCATATCTTCAGCCCTTCATATGACAAAATTTAACCCATATGTAATTTTTCGTTAACAAATGCTGTCAATTTGAGCAAGTTTTCCATTTAGTGGTGAGGTAAAGCTTTAAACTTTGGTCACTTGCTAGAGGGTTAAAGACGCCAGCTGTGCATCACGGCTTCAATAACTTTTAATCTGAAACACTGCTTACAAACAGGGTGGGGTGTTAACTAATGAATATTCGTTTTCGCAGATACAGGCGATCGCCTGCGATTGCACAAAGCGTCGTCATAAAACCTGAAAGCACTGGACGCGTTAAAGTTGCTTTTCTGAACGCCAGATAGTGATTGGTTCTATATTGTACGTTACTTTGTTACATATTATGACCAAAATTACTTAGAAACAGCAATCATTTGAGCGGTGCCCTGGCAAAATGGGGTCTAATGCATCTCCGTGATGCATTATTATAAGCATGTTATCACATGATTATGGGTCCATCAAATCCATTTTGTCTAACAACCAAGTCATGGGGAAGACTGGTCCTTTGACATGCAGAGAATTGACCAAATAGCTTAAACTTTCGATCAAAGTCAGCCTGTACGGATTGAGCAGGCTGTCATGGGTCGACACTTTTCGCAGATGCATTTAACTCCCTTTTCACAGAGCATGGCTCATTTTTAATTTTCGGCCTTGTTTAAAAAGTCCATTTTATGAATTCCACACTGAGTTAAAGTGCAAGGCATAGCTTTACAGTGTTGAGTTTCTGGCCACTGTATACTGAGACAAGCCTGGCTGTACAAAACATGCACACTTGAAATGCAGTAAGTATCCGAGTCATGCTCTATGAAAACGTGGCTTAATGGATCTGTAAAAAGTATCGATCCATGCCAGCCTACACAGTCCGGGCAGGCTGACCGGAATCCAAACCTATTAACTTTTGTAAATTTTCTACATTTCAAAGGATCGTTCTACCTCATGATTCACCAATTTTTAGGTAACAAGTATTATGCCACAACTTGCTTAGTAAGATGTATGAAATCCTCTTTTGTCAAAGCACCGCTCATATATAATTTAATGTCGGCCTTGTGGTAGTATGGTTAGATTAGGGGCTTTACTAGTTCATCGTTCCATCCGGGTCAAACCAAAAATTTAAACCAAACAAGTAATTTCGTTGAAATGATATCCTCCGCCAAAAAGACCTTTGCAAAAATTTACGCTACCGCGTAACTCAAAATCGCTCCCAGTCGGCCATTTTGCATCGAATCAAAAAAAAAGTATATCGGTTATTGTACACATATATAAAGTTTCATGACGGACGGAAGGACAGACGGACGGACAGACGGACGGAAGGACGGACGGACGGACGGACAACGCTAAAACTATATCCCTCCGCCTTCGGCGGGGGATAACAAGAATTTTAGACTTGTCCACGTTGAAAGCATTTACAGGGGACATTTTGCTTTGGCGCCTAAAATGCTATAACATGTCTTTAAAGGGATTGAAAATATTGTGGGGAAAAAGAGAAAATGCTGGTTACCAGACTGTTTTTCAAGAGCCGTCTTCCCTTGGGTCGTTACAAACGGGATAAAAAAAAAGGGGGTTAATTGTTTTCTTCCTCAGTACTCGCTGTATTCGGAGATTGATATTTGAGCCATGCTCTGGCAAAAGGGAGTTTAATGCATTTTATCTAGCGAGTCATCACATAGTTAGGGATTCATAAAATTCATTTCGTCCAACAACTGACTGAATCATGAGGTAGAATGGTCCCTTGACATGCAGATAATTGACCAATAGCAAAAAGTTTCGGCTCATGTCAGCATGCGCGGACTGCGCAGGCTGACATGAATCGAAATTTTTTTGCATATGCATTAATCTACCTTTTCACAGAGCATAACTATTTTCCATTTGTTTTGGGCCGTATTTACCTACAACTATTAATCCAGTTCGAATTCCAACTCCAAGATTTACCGTCTAATTTGCTCAGAAGCCTTCTCACGCAGCCGACCCGACAGCTCGTCTCGAAACAACGTCACAGAATGATGGGTGAATACGATCTTTGGACTGGAATTTTTTAACAACTATGCTTGAAGACTGTGGTAAGTTAACATTACCATTTTATTTTGCAGTATTACTCAACTTTGGAGATTTAGTGCTTTATTCTTCATAAAAATCTTATAGATACATTACAACAGCTTTCATAGACATGTAAAATAAACAAATATACAAACAGCCATTCAACCAAACAAAATTTCACACAATGAATATGGGCCACGCTTTGGTAAAAGGGAGCTTAATGTATCCCCGTGATGCATGATACTAAGCAAGCCATCATGTAAACTGTCTACCAACATACTGAATCATGAGGTAGACTGGTCCTTTGACATGCAGACAATTGACGAATAGCAAAAAGTTTCGGCCCAGGTCAGCCTGCGCTGCTGACACGGGTCGATAATTTTTGCAGCTATATTAAGCTCCCTTTTCACAAAGCATGGTCCATTTTAAAAAGGAAAGTCCTCTTCGTATGCTGCTTTTCTATAGACCACGATGATCTGAAAATGTTTCAAGTTATTTTCCACGGTTTTTATGAACGTTTCCAATGTTTTCAGGTTTAATTCTGTGAAAGAGTTTTGTGCCTAAGACTGGTTATAAAAAAAACACCAGGAATGAATGAATAGGTGTACTGGCTGACCGTGATATACGTGAAATATATGAGTCATGCTCTTTGAAAAGGAGTCTTAATGCATCTCCATGATGCATGCCAACAAGCAAGTCATCACAGTATTGTAGATCCATAAAATCCGTTTTGTATAACAACCTACTGAATCATGAGGTACATTGGTCCTTTGACATGCAGAAAATTGACCATAAGTAAAAAGTTTCGGCCAAGATCAGCCTGCGAGGACTGCGCAGGCTGACCTGGGTCGATACTTTTTGCAAATGCATTAAGCCCCTTTTTCACAGAGCATGGCTCAAACGTATTTTTACAAGCAGCCTAAATTCGCCGAATAAAAATCAAATGAATGTATTATAACCGAGGTATTGGTATTAGTTAACAGTCTTTATCAAACGATTCCATGCGTCTTCAGGTCCGATGAAGAAGGGTGTTAAAATAAGTGTGAGAAAAGAAGAAAACGATGGAAATTTGCATTTTCTACTTTTCCCACAATGTTTCCAACCCTTTCAAAGAGACATCTCATCATTCAGGCTTCACTGGATTTGGTCTCCACAAAAGATTTTAATCTGAAGTTTAACGTTCGGCAAAGATTAAAGTAAAAAGAAAATTCTATAAAGATTTAAAATCACAAACATAGGTACGAGGTATAGACTGGTCAGCACATATCGACATCATTATAAAACACACAAATATGAACACAACAAATTCGAACAGCGCAAAGAAAATCAAAGCGCTAACGCACTGAAGGCAGCGGATTTCTTTTCTGGCTCCGAATTCATGCTACTAATTGGTGTATAAATGTGCCAGATGGTGGAGAGGTGTTAAACCCGGAACGGTTTTAGTTTTATTTAAGCTTGAAAATCTTTTGTTACCTTAAATTAAAAAGACAACTGAAACATGATGTTTTAATTTTTGTCAGAGAACATACAGTATCAAGTTGAACTGCTTTGTTTGAATATCATTGGCAGAACTATTTTGTTAGTGTACGAAACTGGTTTTGTTTACACGCGTATACAGGCAAAACCTGCCGGAAGCAAAAATCTGACCTAGATAAAGATAGTAGACTTAAAAAATCAGTATATACATGCACACGTGATGTGGGAACTATGACAGCGGGGTAAACCCGCTGCCAAAAATAAAATCGATTCCCAGGTTCAAAGAGAAAAATAAAATCGATTCCCAGGTTCAAAGAAAAAAATAAAATCGATTGCCAGATTCATAGAAAAAAATAAAATCGATTCCCAGGTTCAAAGAAAAAAATAAAATCGATTTCCAGGTCTATCTATCGTCGTCCTTGAAACCTTCGCCGATTCTTTACTTCATGACCTAATTATCGACTCTTCCAAATTCAGTTTGGTAAAAATACACGGATTTGTCTTTGAAAGGACAGAAAGCATTGTGGAAAAAGGAGAAAATGCTGGTTTTCAGCGTTTTCTCCTTTTCTCACAATGTTTTTAAAGGCCTTCAACCTTATGGTCGTTAAAATTCCAGCCCGCATAGCTCAGTTGGTAGAGCGTAGGAATCGTGAACGTGATGTTTCGGGTCCCCTGAGGGTGTGGGTTCGATTCCCACGGCTGGCCATCTAAAATTACCAATTGTCTTTCGGATGAGACATTAAACCGAGGTCCCATGTGACGGTGCTATATACCGAGCACGTTAAAGAACCAGGCGTAACTTAGGATGGATTTCGTCTTGTATCTGCACTATCCCCCGTAACAATACTAACAGCTTTCAGGGGGCGTCGCCCATATGGGCAACCGGTTGCGACGATATATAAACACAAAGTCAATCAATTAGGTCGTTAAAAGGGAGAGCCATTGCATGTACATGTGGGGGCGTATCCTTGACTGTAGTAAAGATTAAGCCCATGCGGAAGGCGAAGGCGCAGTATCAACCCTCTTTCACAATCTCTTCACGTAAAAGTATACTTACAAAACTGGTGTTGAATGCCGGACGTTCCGGGTTCGACCTGGCCACGGGATTGGCTTAAAACTCTTAGGCTGGTAAGCGCGACTTAAGGACCTTTTGAGGACGATGTAGATCAAGATCAGACTGTACAGAACGTGCAGTCTGATCTTGGATCTACACTGTCCGATAAGGAGATTTTTAAGGAGATTTTTTTTTTTTTAATCTTTCCTCCAAAAATATTTTTCAAAGACCAAGCTTTGTGGGGATCTTACCATCGGCTTGAAAATTTCATTTTCAGTAACTAAGCAGGATAAGAGTTTAAAATTTACCTGTTACCATAGGGCATTCACATCTATAGTATGGAAAAGTACATGCAATTGATCCACGCTCTGTGAAAAGAGGGCTTAAGACATCTGCAGAAAGTATCGACCCAATCTGCACAGGCTGACTTGGATCGGAACTTTTTGCAAATTGTTCTATGTCGAACGACCATTCTACCTCACAATTAAGCTGGTTGTTAGATAAAATGGATTTTATGGACCCATGATTATTTGATGATTTACTTGGTATAATGTATCACGTAGATGCATTGACCCCTGTCTTGCCAGAGCATGGCTCTTATAGTTTTTTCAGCGATTTTCCTCTGTATCATTCATACAAGTTTGTTTAAAATCAACATGGACATCACTGGATTAAATGTACAGTTAGTTGTCCATAAAACAGGCATTACGTGGTTAAAAAGTCAATGTAGGTTTCTCTCGTGGTTTGACTGGTGTGGTCAAATCCGACGACTTTGATTTCCGTTCCGCCAAAAATGACCTCAAGGTCAACAGAACGGGTCTTGTCGCCAGTCATGTCCGGCATTTCCACGACCAGACACCCACATTTAACCACGCCATCTTCGTCAGTGTATTTTATCTTCTTTTTTGACGACTTATAAAACTCGAAGATGATCCCCTTCTGGTTGGTTATAATGGGCGTGTAGCTTTCTTTCCAGATTTCATTATGGCCGATGGTTTCCCCGGCTTCCGCCCAGACTTGTAAGATATTCTTGCATAATACCATGCCGTCGGATTCTACTTTCAAGTCCGCGCGGTGCTCATTTTCATCGAAAGGCAGATAAGAACCAACACCGTAGGTATATCGACATATTCTTTGGCAAATTGAGCTTGGATCCCGCCCGAAGGCAACAGCACCTCTCACTACCGCCAAACTAGCCTCTTCCGGTATAAGGACACTTACCGTCTCGCTAAATTCATCCTTTATAGATCTTTGCAGTCGGCTCGACTCTGCGAAACCGCCGACAAGAAAAATATACTTGACATCTTTCATTTTGGATTTCTGCATCAAAGTATTGATGTGTCCATTTATTTGCCAGAGAACATCCTGGAACAATTCATTCACAACGTCAGCAGACAAAACAAGTTTACCGGAAGAAAACTTAATTTCCGCTTCCGCCTGCGCAGCAAACTCTTTTATGCACTGCTGGACAGATCTTCCAAGATGTTTGTAGTTGCAAAAGTTATACGGTAAGGATACTCTAATACTCTCACACTCTCCTCTTTTCTTGATTTCAAAATCCTGGAGGAGTTCGACAAAGTCTTTGGGAAACTCGTTCTGGAATGCTTGAATAAAATCTTCGCCGAAAATTTTATTTAGAAGGTTGATAAACTGTTTATCGACGATCGTTCCACCCCAAGCTCCGCCTGTAGCCCGAAATAATTCTCGAATTCTCCCGTCTTTTCTGATCTTGTGAGCGACGATATCGATTGTTCCACCTGAAAGTAAAATTTTAAAACGATCATACTGCAACTATTCCTATTTCACGGGCCTGTGGTTTGATCAGTGCCTGGTTTCACGAAAAAAACTTAAGTCTCTTATTTTGTTCAAGTCTGCTGGCGGACTCGATTTCCGACATAAGTTGAGTTTGTTACTTGAGGCCCATTCTACTGATATTAAGAGACTTAAGAAACATTCTCAAATCCCAAGTTGAAACAACATTTCAAACTCACCTCAGCAAAGTAATTGACTTAAGTCTGTTAAAATGACATAAATCCGTTATTTTGTTGGGTTGAGTCTGAAACGCTGAGTCAACTGGTAATTTGAGAATGTTACCAAAGCCTGTTAATGTTTGTGAAATGCGTCTGAAATAATGAACTCAGATTAAGTCGTAAAATAAGCCTGCTAGGGGACTTGAGCAAATAAGAAAGTTGAGTTTTTTCGTGAAACTGGGCCATGATCGCATTTTCTCATATGCTTTTGCTACCTTTCAATGTGTTCGAGCATGTTATTATTAAAACTTTTCTTTTTATTTAGATAACGCTAAGAGTAACAGTTCACTGGCTCTTTTCATAAATACGGTAATAATACGAATAAAAAATAGAGCTGAAGTAGGAATGAGTACTGGTGCAAGGAATTTCACCCGTCCTAGAAAAATACTTTGATGAGTCCTGTACTCAAGGCATTGCTACCATTAATTGCTTTGACAGGTTTTTTATTACGGTTATTCGTTCAAAACTCCAAAGAAAATCAGCCATAACCTAGTAAAAGGGCGTTTAATGCATCTGTGTGACGCATTGTACCAAGCAAGTCTTCACATAGTTCTTTATCTATAAAATCGACTTTGTCAAACAAGCAACTGAATCATTAGGTTGTATGGTCCTTTGACAAGCAGAAATTTAACCAACAGCAAAAAGTTTCGTACCAGGTCAGCATGCGCGGACTGGGTCGATACTTTTTGCAGTTGCATTAAGCTCCCTTTTCACAGAGCATGGCCAATAAATATTTATACCTCCGGCGTCTACCACTAAATATTTGGTTCCCGGTTCAAACGTCGGTTTTGTGGTATCACCAGTAGCAAAGAACATGCTCATGGCTAACGTTCTGCAATGCAGGGAAGCAGCCTCCGGTTCTAGAGCTATCACAAGTTGACTGCTGTGCACTTTGTCTATCAGACCACCCTGAAATTAACAATCGCAACATTTCGTCTAGTATGTTTGCTTTAAAGGCCCATATACATAATACATTTGAATTTAAATCATTTAAAAGTATGAAAAATATTGTGGAGATGATAGTCTGTTACCGTGTGGTCGGGCCATAACAAAAAAACTTTAAAATCAGGAAAAAAGTAAACAAAAAACACAGCTACCTGGCACGTTTTAACCTAGTTTTGAAATTATTGTCTCTGTCAGCACTTAACACTTGGACCGACCGTACAATGACAGATTGTCGTCTTCACAATAATTTCCATACTTTTAAACGGTATGATATAAATTCAAATGCATTTAAACACCGGCTCTGTTAACTAGTACTTTTGGGCTTTAACGTTCCTTAAACTCGTTCGACAATTTAAATCACCTAGACATGTACACTCAGCAAAACTTCAAACCGGCCACTTTTGTTTCTCCTGTAAATTTGACCAAGTAATAGACAGGTAAATAAAAATAACTTATAACATATGTCTGGACGTTAGACATGGTATTGTAATGAAAAGATTCTCGATTTTGCCGATAGAAGGCATGTTTTTTTTTTTCAAAAAAGTGAAACACATGGTTTGCGCATGCATGGTGTCTATCAGACAAACTAGGTTAAAAAGAGAAGCATAAATTACTGAAAGTTTGTCAGCAATAAGGAAAAACATGAAAACTATTTTTTGCAAAAAAATATACACCGAGAGAAGGAGCTTGAAGTTTTCAAAAAAAAAAAGATTTTTCAATATTCAATGTTAAGTGAATGAATGTTTAATATTTTAATTTCACTATAACAAGTCAACAAATACTTTTCAAACTTAGGCTGGAGTACGCTTTTACACTGGTAAACTATTCCCCAAAACATCAAACTAAATGAACTGCCTCTTTTCTGGACAGCTGATGCCAAAACAGGTCTACGAGAAAATCCGGCTTAAAAGTGGCCGTTTAGAAATTTTGTTTAATGTATATGTAAAGGTTGGGTTGGGTTGTATGGTGTTTAACGCCGTTTTCAACATTATTTCAGTTATATCGCGGCGGCCAGTGCACCTATCCATGCTTTGCTGGAGTTTCTGTTACCAGTACTCCGCACAATATTCTTTCCAAGCCACTGGCTGCTTTCCCACATAACCATCGTCGAAACAACGATCAGCGGTGAGAGAGGAATGAATCCTGTCGCAATGACTATCATCAATCATCGGAAAGAAATTGGCCGAGCCGGGGATCGAACTCACGACCCCCTGTTCTCAAGTCCTGTACGCTACCGACTGAGCTACCGGGGCTCGGCATATGTAAAGGTACATTGTATATGAAGCACACGTCACGTAATTGCTGTTGAAAACATTTGGAAAATGGGAAACTTGTTCATTGAGCGGTTAGATGACTCTTTGTCTTTTACGACTGGTTAGGGATGAAGCTGAAATAAATCAACTATCCTCTGGTAAAAAGCGGATTCAATGCATATCAGTGATGCATGATACCAAGAAAGTCATCAAATCATTGCAGACCCATGCAATCTATTTTAGTTTGTTAAACAACCGACTGAATAATGAGGTAGAATGATTCTTTTACATGTAATAAATAAACCAGTTGCAAAAAGTTTCAACCCAGGTCAGCCTGGGTCGATACTGTTTGCAGATGCATTAAACCCCCTTCTCGCAGAACATGGTTCAAATTAGATTAATCTGTAAAGTAAAATACAAAAGTTATCCAATAAGCAGCTACCCATATGAACTGTTTGGCATTTTCATTTCGAATGGCGGGAAAAAGAACCATCCAGCGGATAGACGTGGGGTCAGAGCGTTATTTATCTGTCATACACAGGTAAGGGATGAAAATAGAGGATAATCAACTGGTTGTGTGTGATATTAAAAATCTGTCACTGGAGTGGGGTGTGATGCGGTTGAAAAATCGAGTCCGAAGAACGAGGTTTTTTTTTTTAACCCTATCAGACCCCATTCGAGTGACAGGTTTTTAATAGCACACACAACCAATTGATTATCCTATATATTATATTCCTAATTCAGTTTCTTTTTTTATTCTAATAATTATCAAGAATAGTACAATGTAAGCAATATAGGAAAAAAGCAGTTCCGGCAAACATTCTAAAAATATATATCGTCACTGGTGATGATACCATATTTACGATCACTAGTGGTGTTATTCCCTGTGAAATCTCAGTAATTCACTGATAAGAATATAATAAACTGAAATCAAGATTACTATTCTGTTAAACAAATTAGAAAAGTTACCCTATAGGCGGCCTCCCGCATGAACTGTTTGGCGTTTTCATCCCAGATTGCGGGGACAGTGAGCACCCAGCGGATAGACATGGGATCGGGGTCGTATTCAAGGTTAGACTTCATGGCTTTCATCAGGTGGGTCTTCATGTAATGCAGCGACTTGGAAAAGACATCTACAGCCAGGAGTTGTTTGCCCTTGGCATCTTCGAGTAGAATGTCCGTGTGAAGGTCCTGAAAGTGAATGTATGCGCAATGCTCTGTGAAAAGGGGGTTTAATGCATCCGCAAAAAGTATCGACCCAGGTCAGCCTGCGCAGTCCGCGCAGGCTGACCTGGATCGAAACTTTTTGTCATTTGTCAATTTTCTACATGTCAAAGGATAATTCTACCTCATGATTTAGCTGGTTCTTAGACGGAGATGCATTAAACCCCCTTTTGCCAGAGCATGACTTATATGGCCTGCAACACGTGAAAAGGGGCATTCGGACATTTGCGTAAAGTGTCGTCTCGGATCAGCCTGCGCAGTCTGCACAGGCTACTCCGAAACGACACTTTCCGTTTTAATGTATTTTTCTGTTTAGCGCAAGTCTACTGTAGCACAAAATCTAATGTAGTCGTAAAGTGCCGTCTCGGATCAGTCTGCGCGGACTGCGCAGGCTGATCCGAGACCGACACTTTACGCAAATGTCCGAATGCCCCTTTTCGCGTGTTGCAAGCCAATTATTATTATTGTTATGAAGTGTATGCACAAAGTCTACAGTTTTTAACTCCTTACCAGACGACAAACCTTTAAATTTGTCCAAAATGAGAGCATTTGCAGACGACAAATTAAATTTGGCTGAAATGTCGAGAATAGTCTTAACAAGAACTATCTTTAAAAAAAGATAGACGGCGTAACTTTGCAAGCAAGTAGGCAGGGGCCCTTAAAATAAACATCTCTACATTTTTGACCAATCACAAACTTCTATTTATTCATTTGTTATCAGTACCGAAAAAAGTAGGTAAAAAGCCAGCTCATTCAGCTACACAGAAAAAGGGGTAGAAAACTTTGTTGAAAAAGAAAAAAGAAATGTTGGTTACCAGCATTTCCTCCTCTTCCTACGGTGATTTCAAAATTATTTTTCCTCGGGGTCTTTAGAAATCGGAAGTATTTTGTATAGGGTTAAAGGAGAGCTTTTTTTTTATTTCTCCTCGACCTCCGAAGAAATTAAATCTTCAATATATCGCCTGTAAAAACACCACACATATTCTTCTTTTCAATTTACCAAACAACAAAATTTGAGACTTGTCCAAATTGTAAACATTTGCAGACGACAAAACAAAAGTGACTCAAACATTTACATTTGTTTCAGGAAGGGTAGAAAACATGGTTACGAGCATTTTCTCCTTTTCCCACAATGTTTTCAAAAGATATCTTCCTAAGGGTCGTTAAAGTTGGAATTATGTGGTAAAAGGGTCAAAAGCTCCTTTTATGGTCATAGTATCTTAGAAAAATACATGTATTGGAAAGTGGAGATACAGAGTTAGACTGCAGGTTCTTATGCAGTCTATTATTGATCGGAACCGTCCACGAAATCTAATGAAATTATCATCGGCCCGGGTTGAACTTCTGAATTTTTACTGCAATAAGCCTGTTCTTCTTTCTCACCCCCCCCCCCCATCCCCCCTCCCCCTGTCCCCGTTTCCATTTTGTCACAGATAAATAGAGGATAATCAACTGGTTGTGTGTGATATTAAAAATCTGTCACTAGAATGTGGTGGCGGTGATGCGGTTGAAAAATAAACGAGTCCAAAGAACGAGTTTTTCAACCGCATCAGACCCCATTCGAGTGACAGATTTTTAATATCATGCACAACCATGCACAACCAGTTGATTATCGTTTTTATAATTTTCCTGATTCATCTTTCTTTTTTTTTTTTTTTTTTTATTCTAATGATTATCAAGAATGGCACAATATGAACAATATAGGAAAAAAAGTAGATCCGGCAAAATTAAAAAACTATATCGTCACTAGTGATGACACCATATTTATCATCACTAATGGTGCTATTCACTGTGAAATCCCAGTAATTCTTTGATAAGAATATACATGTAATGAATGACAATAATGGATCCAATAAAGAACAGCTAATATAGTTTCATAATGTTATTTTCAAAATTATTGAAAAAATATTGTCTGTTAGTTGTCTGGACATCCAATTCAATTCCCTATAAATTTCATATCATTATCGTCACTCCAACAGAGTTATCTCTCTTTATGCACTCTTCTACGTACATATTTGGTAAGAAAATGAACAAGTCTCGCGAGACAGCGTGGTATTATTAGGTCAGATACGGTGCCTCTAATGTAAACAAAACATTAACCAACCCACAACGAGAATAACAAATGAGAAACAAAAGCCTGAATCTACTCGTTAGACACTGCATCGTAGGGAAATGTACCTCCGTCGGTAAAGTTGCATTGGATTGTATTTCGTATATATTTCCGTTAATTTTTGTTTACGCTTGGTTCTGGTTATAGGTCTAAACGTACCTTCAACTTGAAGAGTTCCAGCATAGGCCTCTGAAACTTCATAGGTCTATCAAAGAATAACGAGATTTCGTTATCGGACACCGTTACTATAAATAGCACATTGGCGATTCCCTTTTTATCGTATTTAGTAAGACAAGCTTGTCTTACTGTATACGATATAGAGGGAGTCGCCAATGTGCTATTTATAGAAACGGTGTTAATGAAAATTTGAATATATTCCGTGATAAACAGGCAATGCACCAATGTGCTATAAGTGTTCGATGATCGACAAAGGAAAATCTTAGTATTCCGTGATAGACCAATACAGCTTCAAAAGCCTGTGGTTCCAGCAAGGATCTTATCTTTATATTTATTCACATAATGAGCCAGATATTCACGCCAAAAATAGGTCAGAAAATATATTGTATTGGAGATAGGTAAAGTTAGCTACTAGTAGCCAGCTACTAGTAGCCAGCTACTTGTTCAGGTAAAGTTAGCTACTAGTAGCCAGCTACTTGTTCAGGTAAAGTTAGCTACTAGTAGCCAGCTACTAGTAGCCAGCTACTTGTTCAGGTAAAGTTAGCTTCTAGTAGCCAGCTACTAGTAGCCAGCTACTTGAGCTGGTAAAATTGGTTATTTGTAGCCAGCTACTGGTAGCCACCTTCTAGTAAGCAGTCACTTATAAAAGGAAAATCTGGCAATTCGTACCCAGCGACCAATGTATAAGTAATTAAAAGGGAGGTTTTTTAGTAGTTTCCTAAAGGTACAAGTAGCTGGCGAACTAATAGTCGACGCCTTAAACGAAATGTTTTTCTTCCATCCACAATACTACATAAATGCATCAGAAAAATCAAAATCAAATAATTTGCTGTATTAAAGGGTCAAGCTACGAGATCTGTCAATAGATTTTCTTTTACATTTGTTTTTAATTAGGGATTTAAAATATACAAGTAGCTGACTAGATTAAGACAGACATTTCAAAATATTTCAAAGAATCACATTCACTGTACTACGAAGAAATGGAAAATATCATTTTAAATTCATTTTTAATTATTAAAGGGGCCAGCTACTCGTCATGAAAATTGGGACATTTTTCAATTTCACTTAGAGAGGAATTCAAAAGTACAAGTAGCTGGGGAGTCTAAGAGCTATTTTTGTAATTAAGTGCTTGTTTTGAATAAAGTAGACAATAAATGCGTCAGAAAACTCAAAATTGAAGCATTTCCAGTTATTACAGGGGCCAGCTACTTAATATAAATCGGACAATTTTGCACTTTTGCACCTCGCTAGATTTAGAGAGATTTTTCAAAATATCTCAACGAACCATATTGAGGATATGTAGGGGAAATTAAAGATTTTAAAAATTAGTCCATTCTTATCATTAAAAGGGCCCAGCTACTCGTCATGAAAATGCGGATATTTTTCAACTTAACTTAGATTAAAATCAAAAGGTACAAGTAGCTGGCGAGCCTAAGAGCGAATTTTGAAATTAACTGCTTGTTTTGAATAACAGATACTATGAATGTATAAGAAAACTCAAAATTGAATCATTTCCGGTTATCAAAGGGGCCAGCTACTTGACTTGAAAACTGAACGACTTTGCTGTTTTTCGAAGTAATGATTTCAAATGTACAAGTAGCTGGCGAGATTAAAAGAGATTTTTCAAAATATTTCAACAAATCTTTTTGGGGATACGTAGGGAAAATTAAAAATATCAAAATCAATCTATTCTCATCCATTTAAGGGGCCAGCTACTCGTCATGAAAATGCGGATATTTTTCAATTTTACTTAGAGTGAAATCAAAAGGTACAAGTAGCTGGCGAGCCTAAGAGCGAATTTTGAAATTAAATGCTTGTTTTGAATAACAGATATTATGAATGTATAAGAAAACTCAAAATTGAATCATTTCCAGTTATTAAAGGGGCCAGCTACTTGATCTAAAAATGGGACAATTTGGCACTTTTGCAAAATCATGATTTAAAATGTACAAGTAGCTGGCGAGATTAAAAGAGATTTTTCAAAATATTTCAACTAATCATATTCAGGATACGTAGGGAAAATTAAAAATATCAAAATCAATCCATTCTTATCCATTTTAGGGGCCAGCTACTCGCCATGAAAATGCGGATATTTTTCAATTTTACCTAGAGTGAAATCAAAAGGTACAAGTAGCTGGCGAGCCTAAGAGCGAATTTTGAAATTAACTGCTTGTTTTGAATAACAGATACTATGAATGTATAAGAAAACTCAAAATTGAAGCATTTCCGGTTATTAAAGGGGCCAGCTACTTGATTGAAAACTGGACAACCTTGATGTTTTTCGAAGTAATGATTTCAAATGTGCAAGTAGCTGCCGAGATTAAAAGAGATTTTTCAAAATATTTCAACAAATCTTTTTTGGGACACTCAGGAGAAATTAAAAATATCAAAATCAATCCATTCTCATCCATTTAAGGGGCCAGCTACTCGTTATGAAAATGCGGATATTTTTCAATTTTACTTAGAGTGAAATCAAATGGTACAAGTAGCTGGCCAGCCTAAGAGCGAATTTTGAAATTAAATGCTTGTTTTGAATAACAGATATTATGAATGTATCAGAAAACTCAAAATTGAATCATTTCCGGTTATTAAAGGGGCCAGCTACTTGATTTGAAAATGGGACAATTTGGCACTTTTGCAAAATCATGATTTAAAATGTACAAATAGCTGGCGAGATTAAAAGAGATTTTTCAAAATATTTCAACTAATCATATTCAGGATACGTAGGGAAAATTAAAAATATCAAAATCAGTCCATTCTTATCCATTTTAGGGGCCAGCTACTCGTCATGAAAATGCGGATATTTTTCAATTTTACTTAGAGTGAAATCAAATGGTACAAGCAGCTGGCGAGCCTAAGAGCGAATTTTGAAATTAAATGCTTGTTTTGAATAACAGATACTATGAATGTATAAGAAAACTCAAAATTGAATCATTTCCGGTTATTAAAGGGGCCAGCTACTTGATATAAAAACTGGACAACTTTGCTGTTTTTCGAAGTAATCATTTCAAATGTACAAGTAGCTGGCGAGATTAAAAGAGATTTTTCAAAATATTTCAACTAATCATATTCAAGATACGTAGAGAAAATTAAAAATATCAAAATCAATCCATTCTTATCCATTTTAGGGGCCAGCTACTCGTCATGAAAATGCGGATATTTTTCAATTTTACTTAGAGTGAAATCAAAAGGTACACGTAGCTGGCGAGCCTAAGAGCGAATTTTGAAATTAAAAGCTTGTTTTGAATAACAGATACTATGAATGTATAAGAAAACTCAAAATTGAATCATTTCCGGTTATTAAAGGGGCCAGCTACTTGATCTGAAAACTGGACAACTTTGCTGTTTTTCAAAGTAATGATTTCAAATGTACAAGTAGCTGGCGAGATTAAAAGAGATTTTTCAAAATATTTCAATAAATCCTTTTGGGGACACTTAGGAGAAATTAAATCTATCAAAATCAATCCATTCTCATCCATTTAAAGGGCCAGCTACTCGTCATGAAAATGTGGATATTTTTCAATTTTACTTAGAGTAAAGTTAAAAGGTACAAGTAGCTGGCAAGCCTAAGAGCGAATTTTGAAATTAAATGCTTGTTTTGAATAAAAGAGAGTATAAATGAGTCAGAAAACTCCAAATTGAAGAGTTTCTGGTTATTAAAGGGGCCCGGTACTTGATCACAAAATGGGCCAATTTCGTACTTTTGCGAAATCATGATTTAAAATGTACAAGTAGCTGGCGAGGTTTAGAGAGATTTTTCAAAATATTTCAACAAATCATATTGAGGACAGGTAGGTAAAATTAAAAATATCAAAATTAATCCATTCTTATTGTTTTTAGGAGCAAGCTAGTCGTCATGAAAATGCGGATAGTTATCAATTTTACCTAGAGTGAAATCAAAAGCTACAAGTAGCTGGCGAGTCTAAGAGCGAATTTTGAAATTAAATGCTTGTTTTGAATAACACCGACTGTGAATGTATGAGAAAACTCAAAATTGAATCATTTCCGGATATTACAGGGACCAGCTAATTGATTTGAAAACTGGACAACTTTGCTACTTTTCAAAGTAATGATTTCAAATGTACAAGTAGCTGGCGAGATTAAAAGAGATTCAAAACAAGCATTTATTTCAAAATTCGCTCTTAGGCTCGCCAGCTACTTGTACATTTTGATTTCACTCTAAGTAAAATTGAAAAATATCCACATTTTCATGACGAGTAGCTGGCCCCTTAAATGGATGAGAATGGATTGACTTTGATATTTTTGATTTCTCCTAAGTGTCCCCAAAAAGATCTGTTGAAATATTTTGAAAAATCTCTTTTAATCTCGCTAGCTACTTGTACATTTGAAGACATTACTTTGAAAAACAGCAAAGTTGTCCAGTTTTCAAGTCAAGTAGCTGGCCCCTTTAATAACTGGAAATGATTCAATTTTGAGTTTTCTTATACATTCATAGTATCTGTTATTCAAAACAAGCATTTAATTTCAAAATTCCCTCTTAGGCTCGCCAGCTACTTGTACCTTTTGATTTCCCTCTAAGTAAAATTGAAAAATATCCGCATTTTCATGACGAGAAGCTGGCCCCTTAAATGGATGAGAATAGATTGATTTTGATTTTTTTGATTTCTCCTAAGTGTCCCCAAAAAGATTTGTTGAAATATTTTGAAAAATCTCTTTTAATCTCGCCAGCTACTTGTACATTTGAAATCATTACTTCAAAAAAAAGCAAAGTCGTCCAGTTTTCAAGTCAAGTAGCTGGCCCCTTTAATAACCGGAAATGATTCAATTTTGAGTTTTCTTATACATTTACAGTATCTGTTATTCAAAACAAGCTTTTAATTTCAAAATTCGCTCTTAGGCTCGCCAGCTACTTGTACCATTTCATTTCACTCTAAGTAAAATTGAAAAATATCCGCATTTTCATGACGAGTAGCTGGCCCCTTAAATGGATGAGAATGGATTGATTTTGATATATTTAATTTCTCCTAAGTGTCCCCAAAAAGATTTGTTGAAATATTTTGAAAAATCTCTTTTAATCTCGCCAGCTACTTGTACATTTGAAATCATTACTTCGAAAAACAGCAAAGTCGTCCAGTTTTCAAGTCAAGTAGCTGGCCCCTTTAATAACCGGAAATGCTTCAATTTTGAGTTTTCTTATACATTTACAGTATCTGTTATTCAAAACAAGCATTTAATTTCAAAATTCGCTCTTAGGCTTGCCAGCTACTTGTACCTTTTGATTTCACTCTAAGTAAAATTGAAAAATATCCGCATTTTCATGACGAGAAGCTGGCCCCTTAAACGGATGAGAATGGATTGATTTTGATTTTTTTAATTTCTCCTAAATATCTCCAAAAAGATTTGTTGAAATATTTTGAAAAATCTCTTTTAATCTCGCCAGCTACTTGTACATTTGAAATCATTACTTCGAAAAACAGCAAAGTCGTCCAGTTTTCAAGTCAAGTAGCTGGCCCCTTTAATAACCGGAAATGACTCAATTTTGAGTTTTCTTATACATTCATAGTGTCTGTTATTCAAAACAAGCATTTAATTTCAAAATTCCCTCTTAGGTTCGCCAGCTACTTGTACCATTTGATTTCACTCTAAGTAAAATTGAAAAATATCCGCATTTTCATGACGAGTAGCTGGCCCCTTAAATGGATGAGAATGGATTGATTTTGATATTTTTGATTTCTCCTAAGTGTTCCGAAAAAGGTTTGTTGAAATATTTTGAAAAATCTCTTTTAATCTCGCCAGCTACTTGTACATTTGAAATCATTACTTTGAAAAACAGCAAAGTTGTCCAGTTTTCAAGTCAAGTAGCTGGCCCCTTTAATAACTGGAAATGATTCAATTTTGAGTTTTCTTATACATTCATAGTATCTGTTCTTCAAAATAAGCATTTAATTTCAAAATTCGCTCTAAGGCTTGCCAGCTACTTGTACCTTTTGATTTCACTCTAAGTAAAATTGAAAAATATCCGCATTTTCATGACGAGTAGCTGGCCCCTTAAATGGATGAGAATGGATTGATTTTGATATTTTTAATATCTCCTGAGTGTCCCCAAAAAGATTTGTTGAAATATTTTGAAAAATCTCTTTTAATCTCGCCAGCTACTTGTACATTTGAAATCATTACTTCGAAAAACAGCAAAGTTGTCCAGTTTTTATATCAAGTAGCTGGCCCCTTTAATAACCGGAAATGCTTCAATTTTGAGTTTTCTGACGCATTTATAGTCTACTTTATTCAAAACAAGCACTTAATTACAAAAACATCTCTTAGACTCGCCGGCTACTTGTACCTTTCAATTCCTTTCTAAGTGAAATTGAAAAATGTCCCAATTTTCATGACGAGTCGCTCGCCCCTTTAATAATTAAAAATGAATTGAAAATGATATTTTCCATTTCTCCGTAGTACAGTGAATGTGATTCTTTGAAATATTTTGAAATGTCTGTCTTAATGTCGTCAGCTACTTGTACATTTTGGATCCCTAATTAAAAACAAATGTGAAAAAAAATTCCTAGTGACAGATCTCGCAGCTTGACCCTTTAATACAGGAAATTATTTGATTTTGATTTTTCTGATGCATTTATATAGTATTCTGGATGGAAGAAAAACATTTCGTTTAAAGCGTCGACATTTGGTTCGTCAGCTACTTGTACCTTTAGGGAACTAATAAAAACCTCCATTTTAATAACCTATATATTTGTCGCTTGGTACGAATTGCCAGATTTTCCTTTACAAGTGACTGCTTTCTAGAAGGTGGCTACCAGTAGCTGGCTACAAATAACCAATTTTACCAGCTCAAGTAGCTGGCTACTAGTAGCTGGCTACTAGAAGCTAACTTTACCTGAACAAGTAGCTGGCTACTAGTAGCTGGCTACTAGTAGCTAACTTTACCTGAACAAGTAGCTGGCTACTAGTAGCTGGCTACTAGTAGCTAACTTTACCTATCTTTGTACTGGCTCGTTTTGTCAAAGGAAAATGTTGAGCAGTGTTAGTATTAAAGGCTGGCGTGATAACATCAGTATGAAATAATATTCTATGTGTAAATCAATAGATTGTTTAATAAATGACTGCTCCACGCTTGGGCGTATTCCCAAGGTACTGCAAATCAATAATAACCATGCAGAACTTGGCGGTCAATGGCTTAGAACTATTTTTCAATATATCCATGTATTTATTTTCTCTTTCTTTGCCATCGACGACTTAAATAGCCTTTGCGGACTGCGGAGAGTTAAACTGGCAGAGATTTCATGATGAAGACAAAACAAATCATCATCAACAACAATGATAAAATGATAATCATAATGATAATAATGATAGTAGTGGTGGTGGTCGTAGTAGTAGTAAAGACTTTCTTTACAGACCTTTCCTTTCGATTATTGTCATGATATCAAAGATTCCTTTGTATAGGTGTAGGTATACAAGAGGGCCATGATGGCCCTGAAGTCGCTCACCTGAGCCTTTTGACTATACATGACCCATTTCCACTCTTCCGAGATATGACAAACATTCTGACAAACTTTCATTAGTGTTGGACTTAAAATAAGGCCTCTAAAGGGAACACAAGCTTTTTCTAGAATTTGTCTCAGTGACCTACTTTTAAGCTCAGTACTGCCTATTTTCAAACTTGTAGAAATGATCCAGACAAACATTCTGACTACCTACAATGAGTATTTAAGAGATCATGTGGCATGCAGATTGTACAGAAGGTTTTACCAAGATCTGACCTAGTGACATAGTTTTTGATCCAACATGACCCATTTTATTTCTAGTCTAAGATATCATTGAGACAAACATTCTTACAAAGTTTCAAGGTTACTGGACTGAAAATGGGGCCTCTAAAGCGTACACAAAGTTTTAAAAAGATTAAACCTGGTGACCAAGTTTTTGACCCGGTGTGACCAATTTTCAAACTCATACAAGATATCAAAAAGACTAACAGTCTGACCAATTTTCAAGAGTATTGTACAGAAAATATGGCCACTAAAGTGTACATAAGGTTTTTCTAAGATTAAACCTAGTGACCTACTTTTTTGACTGGACATGTTTCATTTTTAAACTTGTCCAAGATATAATCAGGAAAATGTTCTGACAAATTTTCATTGGAAGCCGCTCGAAAGCGGCTTCCAGTAGGAATGTACCTAAACTATTTACCATGTAGATGATCAGTAATTATTCGATTGGTCATTATTTTTGTAAAATTTCTAATAATGTTGTGTTGTTGTGACGGAATTACTCCACATGACTCTTTCTTAAATATTCCAACAGACCTACATGAAATTCAAGCCTGGTTTTCTTGCAATATATAGTTCATTCCCAAATAACAATAAAAAATACAGAAAGATAAACATCCTTTAATTGGATAGTCCCCCGAAGTTTTCAAACATATAGGATTCCTTTTATTTTCCCAAACGAAGTTGTTATGCTTTCTATTTATCACAAACTTTCCCACCTCTCAATGGTTTTCGCATTTGTCTACTTTTTTATAAAACAAAATAATGATGACTATGATATAGAGAGCATCTTAGAATATGATAATCAGAAGCAATTTTATGTACAAGTTTTTCGTCCAAATTTTAATCTGTAAAGGATAAAACGGCGGTTACCCTTTGATCAAGGTATAGACTGGTTACCTCCCTTCACAAGAGGCGTCTACGTCAGCTATTTATAGAATACTTGCGGAAAGATAACCCTTTTTCTTCCATTCGTCGACACTTTAGCCGAATGGATTTTTGTTACACGGAACATCTACCTTATGAGACCTGTGAAATTTAGCATTTACTGTATTGTGTGTCGAAGCTGTTATGATCAGACTGTACGTGCTGTAGGTATGGTCCTGATCTACAGAACCCTTGAGACATGACGTATGTACATTGACTACAGTAATTATCATGGTGGTGCCTGGTGCCTGGTGCTCTAAGGGTTGAAGCTGCTCGAAAATGACGGAAATAGGTGAAGATCAGACAACACATAGCCCGTGTAATATTTTTTTTAATATTCTATAAGATATTTCGTAAACATAAGAAAAAATATTGTTTGTTTTCGTTATTCAGTGTATCTATTTCGTTATGTAGTCGAAGGATTAAAGTTATTACAAAACCTATTACTGTGAATATACAACTTTTTACGTTGCTGCTGGTCAAAGGTTTAGAATAGCTCTTGAAATTTACATCAGAAGTTTTACACTAGGTTTGTACAAGGCCTATGCAAAAAATGTTTAGTAAACGGAATATGTATAGTAATAGTTATTATGTTCTGGTTGAATAGATCCAGATCTTTAAGGACTTAAAAAATGTTTTGTTTTTTTTTTTGTGTGTGTGTGTGTGTGTGTGGCTGCCATTCAGGAATAATAGAAACGTGGTTTGTGCCAACTGTACAGACTATGATCAGAATAATTTTGGAGATGCCATGCAAAAGTTTTTTTGTTTCTACAGTAGAAACGGAAAGATTCACTGTGTTACAAGCATGCTAAGATACTTTTTGACAAGCAAGAAGATCATCTTTTAGAAAAAGTTAACTTTTTTTTTTGAAAATGAAACACAAAGAAGAGATCACTGATAAAAATTGTAAATACATGTAAACATCATATGTGAATAACAATCTTAATATCACTTTGAATAATTGGTAACTTAAATAATTCCGTAGTATTGCCTTTGATGCCACTACAGAAGTTTCCTTTCTAAAATCATTTGATAAATGGAAAATGGTGTATTTGAATGCACAATTTCTCCATTTTCAAATTTCGAGTAGAAACTTAAAAATTCCGATGCTTTTACGTTTTTTTTTTTTTTTTTTTAATATAATAACAAGATTATTTAAGATTCCACTCTAAACTTATTCTTTTTTTTTTTTTTTTTATAGAATTAGAATACATATACCTATTATTTTCTTTTTTCCTTGCATTTTAGTACCATTTGTCATGATTTTCAGTTGGTGGGGGGTGGGGGTAAAAACAGATACAAAAAATGTAATCACAATTTCTCCAGAGTCGATATTTCTGAAATTGTCCACCAAAAGATTGCGGCTTCTATGATGCTATGCATCATAAATTTTTCTTGTTGGTACTGGACTGAAAATGTGGCCTCTAGAGCGTACACAAGGGTTTTAAAAGGTTAAACCTGGTGACCTAGTTTTCGATCCATTCACAAGTTTTTCTAAGATATCATCAAGGTAAACATTTTGACAAACTTCCATTGCTATAGGATTGAACATGTGGCCTGTAGAGCTTACACCTAAGGTTTTGTAAGATTTGACCTAGTAATCTAGTTTTGACCCAACATGACCCATTTTCCAACTCTTCCGAGATATCAAGACAAACATTCTGACCAAGTTTCATGAGTATTGTCCTGAAAACGTGACCTCTAGCATAAACAAGCATTTTCAAAGATTTGCCCGAGTGACCTAGTTTTTGACCCGATATGACCCTTTTTTCAAACTCGTAAGATATTATTAAGAAAAATATTCTGACCAAGTTTCAAGAGAATTGGGCTGAAAATGTTGCCTGCAGAGTGTACACAAGGTTTTTCTAAGATTTGACCCAGTGACCTAGTTTTTGACCCTCATGTGACCCATTTTGGAACTCGTCTGAGATATCATTAAAACAAACATTCTGACTAAGTTTTATGAGCATCGGACTGAAAATGCGGCCTCTGAAGCGCACATAAGGTTTTTCAAAGATTTGACCTAGTGACCTAGTTTTTGAATTCATGTGACCCTTTTTCAAACTTATCCAAGATATCATTAAGACAAATATTCTGACCAACTTTCAAGACTATTGGACCGAAAATGTGTCCTCTAGAGTGTGAACAAGGTTTTTCTAAGATTTGACCTTGTGACCTAGCTTTTGACCCCATGTAACCCATTTTCAATCTCGTCCGAGATATTATCAAGACAAACAATTTGACCAAGTTTCATGAGTATCGAACTGAAAATGTAGGTTCTAGAACGTACACAAGGTAAAAGTTGACGACGGACGGCGCACGACGCACGACGGACATAACACGACGCACGACGGACATAACACGACGCACGACGGACATAACACGACGCACGACGGACACAGCACGATCACAAGAGCTAACCTTGAGCACCTCGTGCACACTTGAGCCAATAATTAGATGCCAGCAAAGGAGTTATAATAGCAGAGATTTTATGCTGATGCAACTACAAATCATCATCATCATTATCATCATCATTGTCATCATCAACAACAACGATATTTAAAATAATGATATTAATACAACTGAAATAATAATAATAGTACTACTACTACTAATAATAATAAATGGAAACCAGCCACGAATTTGGACGTGTATCGACAGATAAAAGTTAATAATTTAACGTCGCTTTGACACCAAATTCAGTCCACGGTAGTCATCGGTCTTATTGAAATTAACCTTTTTCTTACATAAACACTTAGGGTTAATTTTTACACGAACGCTTATTGTCGATTCGGTTGACTGCACATGCGCGCTGAATTTTATTTAAATGAATAGTGCAGTATGATCGGCAACTTTATCACACAATCCCGAGTTTTAACAACCCTTCGCAGAAAGTCTTGTGAAAACATTGAGGGAAAAGGTAAAAATACTAGGTACGTTTCCCACAATTTTCTACATTTTCAAAGAAAAAATTTACCACTTCATCCACATTTAATCTCTCAACTGCATATGTTTTCAATTTTGACCAGTCTAAAAACTTCGTCGTTTGGTGAAGTGTTAAGTACTCACTATAACTCTAAATAAAATGCAAATACTACATTTAATTTCCTTTTTCAAGTTATGTTTGATAAGAGATCCCATAAAACTGCGATAAAAGATCTTTATTGAGACTAAACTGACTTCCGTGACATGCGTAATGAATGTCAAACCTAGTTTCGAATTCCTTGCAAGTAGGAAATTGGATATTTTACATTTTAAGACTTCAATTTCACGAAGAATAACAATTACATTTGATCCAGGCTCAGTGAAAAGGGGGCTTAATACATCTGCAAAAAGTATCGACCCTGGTCAGCCTGGGCAGTCCGCGCAGGCTGACCTGGGCCGATACTTTTCGCTATTGGTCAATTTTCTGTATGTTCAAGGCTCAGTCTACCTCATGAATAAGTCAGTTGTTGAAAAAAGAGTGGCTATTATGGATCCAGGAGCATGTGATGGCTTGCTTGGTACCATGCATCGCGGAGATGCATTAAGCCCCCTTTTGCCAGAGCACGACTCATTTTGTTCTTGGTTTCTTGGTATGTGTTTTCATTTTGTGTGTCCCGCTTTTGTGAAAATTAATCATTAGGCTATCCACCAAGGACCTTATGAGTGGTTGCCAACAAGTTATTGGTGGTTGCCAAAAATATTGGCACTTATAGCCGTTTGAAGAGAAGCCGGTTTGATCCGATTTCTTCCAGAAGCACGAAAAGAATGGGCTGGTGTGGGGATGTAGCAGAGATACCATCACAAAAAAAAAGCAGAGATACCATCACAAAAAAAAAGTAATAACATCGAAGCTGGCCTCCTAATCAGAGGTAGGTTATTTCATTATTTCAGCTCTCTAAGGGTCAAAATAACAAACAAACAAACAAAACCAACTAACTAACTAACTAACTAACTAACCAACAGACCAACCAACTAACTAACTAACTAACCGACCAACCAACCACCAACCAACTAACTAACTAACCAACCAACCAACCAACCAACCAACCAACTAACTAATTAACTAACTAACTAACTTACTTACTAACCAACCAACCAACCAACCAACCAACCAACTAACCAACCAACTAACCAACCATCTAACTAACTAATTAAGTAACTAACTAACTATATAATAAGGAAAAAAGTTATAATTACCTTATTGTCATACAGTTTCATTTTGAACCTGTCAAAATAATAAAAGTCGTCTGCTTCCTCCTCCGTCAAGTCATTGTACCTGGAAACGGCTTCGAACCCAAACGCCTCGAATTCCCCATCCGGTTTCAACAACAAACAAGTCGGCGTCTTATGCAGAAGAAAACCCTGGGTCTGTCCCCAATTTTTATTGGTGTAAATTTTCTCCTTGTCGTCTGCAAAGGAATACGCGTAACCACTGAAAGTAGTCCCAAAATCAATCGCAGCGACGATTTTAAAACATTCATTAATTTCTGCAAAGTTGGATGACGCAGAATCTTTTGTTTCCTCCAAATGCTCGTCGTCTGCTCTCTCGTCCTGTTCATTTTCGTCACCTGTCAATATTTTATCGTCGCATTCCGCATTTTCATTACTAACACCATCCGTGTCAGCCATTTTTTGAGATATTTACACCAAATTCCTTTGTTAGTCCTAGTATAGTACAGTCAACACATTGGAAGCGTCCCCCATAATTTTCGTGTACAGTGAATAAGACCAAGCTACTGATCAACACGGATCAATATGACCAATACGCATATTCCTAATGAATATTTAGTTTTCCCGGGAATTCCGATAACTTCCTCGCAAGAGAAGTCAGTCACGTCATTTTAACAGCACTAACAAGAAACTGTAACCATATTGCAGTACTGTTGTCGTCGAGAAGCAATATTGCAGGTCGCAATGGCAGCTCTTTAGCCATTATCCCGCTAAATAAATGAAATGAAACTTTTATGTCGATGATAAAAACCCGTTTTTCTTTTTTTTTTATTTCAAAGGTATTTTTGGGAGAAAAATATCTTCTAATCGGACAGTGTAGATCCAAGATCAGACTGCACATTTTGTGCAGTCTGATCTTGATCTAGGCTGTCCGCCAAAGGTAAGTGAGTCGCGCTCAGCAGCCAAAGAGTTAGTATTAAACAAATACTTGCTACGAAATTGTTGCCATTTTTTTCTGGCCAGTGGCATTACCCCGTAGATAGATTGATTGAATTGGAGTTTAACGCCATTTTAACAGTTTAGATCATATCACGGCGGTGAGTGCACCTGCGCATGTGTTTCCTGGCTTTCTCACACCAGTACCAATACAACTTTCTACTCAAGTCTCTGACTACTTTTCTCACATGCATCAGAGGTGAGAGACGAAAAATCGCCCGAAAGAAAGTTTGCCTCAACCAGGTATCGAACCCACAACCACCAGTTCACGAGTTAGATATGCTAATCACTGAGCTACCCGGGCGAGCTTAACCCAATGGAGAGTCTAATAAACTCAGTGGACATTTCAGTTTAAAAATAAGGCCAAATTAATTGAGCCGTGCTCTGCGAAAAAGAGGGTGTAATGCATCTTTGTCACGTATTTTTTTTTTACCAACAAGTCATTGCATATAAGATCCATTTTGTCTAACAACCGACTTAATCTGGGGGGTAGAATGGTCCTTGGACATGAAGAAAAAAATTAACAATAGCAAACACCATCGACACAGGTCAGCCTGTGCGGACTGCAATTTCATTTTGGCTGATGGTTTAGCCAATCAGAAGTTGTGTTACTTTCATTTGGAAAATCTTGGAGTCTAAGATAAGGAATGGTCTGGCCAATCAGAAGTTGTGTTACTTACAAATTTGGAAAATCTTGGAAAAAAAGACAAAGAATGTTCTTAAGAATGATTGGTGAATGCGGGCCCAGGACATTTGGACATGTGAACTGTCGTTGTTTGATAAACGTGACAATGACGGTAGGGCATGGACACACGAAATAAACGAACAAAGCGGATCATTAGACTCAGCATATTTTGGAAATCGATTTTTCAGCCATTAGCATACCAATATCAAGTCACCCTTTTCTTTTGATTGACATATTTTTTTTTAACCATAACTGTAAAAAGAGCAATATTTTGTAAAAAAAACACCATTGCTCTTTTTCCGAGAATGTTTCCAATGTCATTAAAGATAGGACACTTTCTTACCCCTCAAATGTTTCCCTTTTGCGTCAAATGGGCGAGACTACTAAAAATGGCGTTCTCAAAATGACGAAGTCCCGCATCATACTATTATCTCTTTTGGATTCAATCTAATATCGTTAGAAATTACCAATATCTTCATTAGCAGTAACGTTTTAACTCTTGACTCTTTGTGTTTGTCTAAATCTTCCAAACCGTCAAAATTAATCCATCCCAAAATTGTCTTTCTTTCTAAAGGACAAAATTCAAAATTGGCATATGAGGGAAGCAACTACAGCAGATATTGGTTTAATTCTATTCCAAACGACAAATTCTAGACTCTTTCAAAATGAAAGCATCTGCAGACGACAAATTTGAAAGTCATACCAGTGAACCAACATTTTTTGTCAGGGTAGAAAACATGGTGGGAAAAGGAGAAAATGCTGGTACCAGCATTCTTTTCCTTTTCCCACCATGTTTTCAAAAGCCTTCTCCTTTAGGATCACCAAAAATAGGAATTATGTGGTAGAAGGTTAAGTGTGCCTTGATAAAAATCAGGCGTTGTCTGACTCATATGGAAGCAGACGATCGATGGAAGAACACAGCGTTCTACCGTGGAATCCAGTTTAGGACCAATAGACGCCAGGATGCAATGTTAAATCGATGTATGACTAAATAAGGCATACGGGTTTTGAGAATTAAAGTGTTATTTCGAAGAGCTTTGTCTTTAACTGGTGCACTGGAGTTGTATTCAAAGGTTCGTTTATTATTTAGTGGTAGCTCGTATGTATACTCTATTTGTTTTCTGTTTAATAATAATAATAATAATGACGAAAATATTAATAATGATGATGATGATGATAGTGATGATGATAGTAATAATAACAGTAGTAGTAATAATAATAATAGTAATGATGATGATAATAATAATAATAATAATGATGATGATAGTTATAACAATGATGATGATGATGATAGTGATGATGATGATAGTAATAATAATAATAGTAACAGTAATAATAATAGTAATAGTGATGATGATGAAGATGATAATAATAACAATAATAATGATGATGGTAATAATAATGATAATGATGCTGATGATGATGATGATGATGACATTATTAACATTAAGTATATTTAGTCTCATATATCTTTTGTTGTTAAGATATGAACTAAATAAAGTATTTTGAATTGAATTGAATTGAATTGAATTGAATTGGAGACATCAAAATATATTGCTCACAGTATAGATCAAGCTCAGAACTTAACCCTTAGGCTACCATGTGCGACTCAAGGACCTATTGCGGACAATGTAGATCAAAATCAGACTGCATGGAACATGCAGTCTGATCTTGGATCTACACTGTCCGATAAGGAGATATCTTTCCTCCAGAAATACCTTTGAAATAGGAACATTTGGGTTTTTACTATCAGCTTGAAAGTTTCATTTCTTTTATTTAGCAGGATCAGGGCTGAATTTGTATTACCATTTATGCCTCTCGCCTTTCTATTTTAAGGTAGTAGACCCCTAACGCTTCTAGTGCAACATGGAATAAAATTTCTTGTTAGTTTATAAATAAGGATTTATACTGATATAATACTTTTGCACATTTTTAACCGACTAGAAATTCCTTTGATGCCTATCTTGAAATTATGTGTTGATACTTTTGTTAGTTTCCTGAAAAGGGAGGTAATTATTATCTCCCTTCGAAATGAGAATATAGTGGTTTTAGATTTATAAATGATAATTCTAAAAAGGAGGAGAAAAAAAAAAAAGGAAAAAGCGGCTCGGTTAAAGTAGTACAATAATACTCATTTTTAATCATAGCAAATTTTGTAGGATAATATTATAGTGGAAATAGCTGTTTTCCATTAGGGGTCTTATACCTTAAAACACCCAATGCTTTATGTATAATATGAATTTGAGCCATGCTCTGGCAAAAGGGGGCTTAATGCATCTGCGAAAAGTATCGACCCAGGTCAGCCTGCGCAGTCCGCGCAGGCTGACCTGGGCCGAAACTTTTCGCTATTGATCAATTTTCTGTATGTCAAAGGACCAGTCTATCCCAGAATTCAGTCGGTTGTTCGACAAAATTGATTTTCATGGATCCATAATTATGTGATGTCTTGCTTGGTATAATGGAGTTGCATTAAGCCCCCTTTTGCAAGAGCATGACTCATTTATATGGGCCATGCTCTATGACAATAGGGTTTAATGCAACTGTAAATAGTATTGATCTATGTCTCGCAGGCAGACCTGGATCGCAACTGTTTGCTGTCTGTAAATTTTCTGCATGTCCAAGGACCATTATACCTCCTGAATTAGTCGGCTATATAACGCTTAAAGTAACAATAAAGCCCAAAAGTTAACAAAGCGGGTGTTTGAATATAAATCATACCATTTAAAAGTATGGAAATTATTGTGAAGATGACAATCTGTCATTGTACGGTCTGTCCAAGTGTTAGTTGCTGACAGAGAAATCAATTTCAAAACTAGGTTAAAACCTGCCAGGTAGCTGTGTCTTTTGTTTACTTTTCGCTTGATTCTAAAATTCTTTTTTCTGCTAGCGACTAACATATGGCCCGACCATTCGATAACAGACTGTCAGCTCCTCAATATTTTTCATACTTTTAAATGGTATGAATTAAATCTAAATGTATAATGACACCTGCTTTGATATTTTGGCCTCTACTGGGCCTTTAATAGATTTTACGGATCCATAATCGACCCGTGTCAGCTTGCGCATTCCACGCATGCTGACCTAGGTCGAAACTTTTTGCTGTTTGTAGATTTTCTGCGTGGGACCATTTTACCTCCTCATTCATTCGGCTATATCATTTAATGGATTTTATGGATTCAGAATCATGTGATGACTTGCTTGGTATCTAATTTTCAACAGTGAAGTAAAAAACCACATTGAGCGATGATCTTTGAAAAGGCGGGTCTATGCATATGCAAAAAAATATCGATTCAGATCAGCCTTCACATTTCGCGGAGGCTAGTTTGAGTCGCATGTTTTTGCTATTGGTCAATTTTCTGCATGTCTGAGAACCATTCTACCTCATTATTCGGTCGGACGTTTGACAAAATGGATTTTATGGATTCATCATTATATTACGACCTGCTTGGATATAATGCATCATGGAGATGCATTAAAAATTCTTTTTTGCCGGAATATAATTTTGTTGTTTCAGGTTGCTTTAGATAAAAAAAGAAAACATTAAAAAAAATCTTCAGTCAGCAATATAATGACGAAATGGGTCTCTTGAAATAATTTTTGATCAGTCAGGCTTTTTAAACCAAAATGGATAAGTCAATCAGAACTTGTGTTACTTTCCAAATTTTAGAGTTAGAATGGAAATGATTGATTGATTGATTGTATGATGTTTAACGCTGTTTTCAACATTATATTCGATATATCGCGGCGGCCAGTGCACCTATCCATGCTTTCCTGGAGTTTCTTTTACCAGAACTCCACATATTTTTCTTTCCAAGCCACTGGCTGCTTTCCCATGAAACCATCGTCGAAACAATGGTCAGCAGTGGGAGAGGAATGAATCCTGTCGCAATGACTATCATCAATCCTCGGAGGGAAATTGGCCGAGCCAGGGATCGAACCCACGACCCCCTGTTCTCAAGTCCTGCACGCTACCGACTGAGGTACCGGGGCTTGGCAGAATGGAAATTAGAATGGTTGTTAAATAGGGACCCTCGCTTTTCATCTCTTATACTTGTGTTAATTTGATACACGTCTCCATATTTTTTTCATCATTAATTCCTGTTTGGTGCTTCACTACGTATGTGTAATGGGAGACAAAAGACAGTTACTTCCCTTGATAGCTCTCCACTACTTACAAGATCCTGAACATTGTATTACTTGGTTTTTATCCTTGATATTCTATGCACTATTTAGGAATGTTCAGGTTAAAATATCTCCTTCAAATTTTATCGAACCACAAATTTGATTTATTTGATGCATTTCAATGGCAATAGTGTGGGAAACTCAATTTGCAAATATTATGAAGACCTGACATATACATCATAAGTCAAATCATAACAATCGCACCATCTCTCAGTGAAGCAAGGATAAAAACAAAGGAAGTCAAATAAAAGGACCCCGTTGCAATTTGGTAACATTGATTTTTATCAAAAAAGGGAAATAATTTGAATTTCACTTTTTTCTCTAATTGATTTCTATTACCTTTACAGCAGTCGAAGGTCAGAGAAGAAGAAAATGGCATCTAACTCGTCTGATAAAGACTTGCGAGCAGACGCGACGAATTTCTGTGAATCCCTTGGTAATGTTTTCATGATGAAGAGACGGGACCCTCAGACGCAGCACTTACTCCAGAAAGCCAAATCTCTTATCGAGTCATTGCTCGCAGAGAAGCGCGTTAAAAGTGATCGTCCCCCACTAATGCCGAAACCTTCGGGTCGGGGTGGAAGCAGTATGGGCCAGCTGTGGGTCAAAATGGAGGAATTAAAGAGAGAAAACGAGGATTTAAAACGGCGTAGTTTTACAAAGAAAGAGGAAAAAAGTAGTCCCATTGGCAAGGCGCAAGGTCCTGGTGAAGTGATCATCAGTGAGCTGCATAAGACAAGGCAAGAAAACGAAACCATGAAAGCCCAGCTTGAAAAATCGCAAACCATGGTGAAAGAACTTGAAAAGATAAATGCCACACTACAGGACGAGTTTAAAAGAGCGAAGATATCACAGGAAACAGCGCAAGGAGCTCTAGAAAAAATACGAAAAGAACAGAAAAGTTTGGAGTCGTCTTTAGATTCGGTGAAAACAGAAAACGACAGTCTAAAAAGAAGGTAAAGATAGTTGCATTATTTGGCCTGCAACACGCGAAAAGGGGCATTCGGACATTTGCGTAAAGTGTCGTGTCGGATCAGCCTGCGCAGTCCGCGCAGGCTAATCCGAAACAACACTTTCCGTTTTTATGTAATTTTCTGTTTTGCGCAAGTCTACTGTAGCACAAAATCTATTGTAGTCGTAAAGTGCCGTCTCTGATTAGCCTGCGCGTACTGCGCAGGCTGATCCGAGACGACACTTTACGCAAATGTCCGAATGCTCCTTTTCGCGTGTTGCAAGCCATTTCTGACTCCAGCCTTTAAAGTTTTGTTTTTTCAGCAGGTACCAGTCGAAGTGTTTTGCGTCGTGGATAAATGAGACTATTTTTGAACATTAAAAAATAATTTTATTTTGCCGCATTTCAACAAACCTTATAATATAATATATACTGCTACTACTGATAAATTCTATTTAAAAAAAAAAGCCTTGGCTCATACTTTTTGTCGACAAAATTAGAGGGACTATTTCGCGTCAATAACAGACTCGTTTTGGTTCTGATCATGGATCTACGTCGTTCGCTACGTGGGTCCTCAGTCACCGATCATTCTAACTTGTAAACCGTTTGGTTTAGCCAATCAGAAATTGTATTACTTTGAAATTTAAAAAATTCTTGAGAATTAGTCTAAGAAAAGTAGTAAAAATGGTTTATGGATACAGGCACTCACGCTAAATTATAAATAAAATCATCTCATCCTCGATTGCAGCGGAAAATCGACAATCTAGATGATAGATAAAGAGTTCAATGAGGGCCATTCTTCAGTCATTTCCCCTGAATAATCTCTAGTACCATCTTGGTTTTTATCCTTAATTTTCTTGCACTACACAGATGTGTTTTTGAGATAATATCTCGACTAAATCTCACCAGATCGTTTTACAAATTGATTATATACGTTTCTCTGATGATTGGAAACAAAATATGCTTTAAAATTTTATGAAGTCCTTTTATATATGTAACAAACTGAATTATATTTATCGCAACATCCACAAGAGAATCAATGATAAAAACAAGGTAGCAGTACACGGTTGTCAGCTAAACTCGTCTCGGTCCACCATACGCCAAACTGAACTTCCTCAAACAAAGGTCTATATAATCAGCCTGAAATTATAAAGAGCACTTAAATGCAACAGCACAATCCTAATTCTTTAGATTTTATCAATAAATCATGTTCAACTTGTGAAATAGTGATATTGATGATCATTAAAGGCAAGTGGCATGGTCGGAAAAAAAACGACAAAATATGCCATTTTAGCCTATATTCCAAAATTCACAAAATGCAAACCCAGGAAGCTAGCCTAGAAATGCCAAGCTAAATTGAAACTCAATACAACACATAATCTGGGGATAAAATCCAAAATAGCACATTACCATGCCGTTTTTTCGCAATCTTTCGTGCCCTGACCCTACCCTTGTTTTCGCGGCTAAAAACAGCCGCTAGCTCCATGACCCCTCACTTTCGCATTTGGGGTCAAAACTATAGAACAAAGAAGGAAAGGTCATGACCTCCTGTTTCACAGACAAACCAAATGCTTCTTTTCCTTAATCTAACACAATTCATGGGTGTAACAACTACTCTTCTTATCAAAATTGCATTAAAAACCTACCTTACTCAATTGTTTCTAATTTTCACCATGGCCACTTCGAAGCAAACTGTTTACATGTGCCCAAGGGAATACAGGGAAAAGGACCAATGTGTTATTTGGTTACCTTTAGTCTTTATCTGGCAAGGGAGATAATTTGACTTTCAGGGATGGCCCCCATTATAAACATGGATAATATTGATTATGCATAAAACTCCGCATGAACAGGCATTAGTTCTCTTTATGGCAATCTGTATTTCAGATTCACACAGAGTGTAAAGCCAATGATGAGGCCGGACTGTAAGCACGTGGAGAACATTAACGAGAAGTGTCGACCGTCTAACATTGCCCTCAGTTACAACAATCTAGAGTCCCAAGAATGGGTCGACGCCAAGGAGTGTCTAGAAGACATGGGCTTTGATAATGAGGAAACAATGATTAAATTTCTATGTGCTGTTGTCATGGTAACAGTTTATTTATATTTATGTTACTGCTTGCTTTTCTGAATATCCTGCTCGTCCGTTTGTACGCCTGTCTGTCTTTCGGTTTTCGGTCCATTCAGTTTTCAAGTTATTTCTCTCTCTCTCTCTCTCTCTCTCTCTCTCTCTCTCTCTCTCTCTCTCTCTCTCTGCGTTTTTCTCTCCGGATGTGTATTGTTTCAGCCTGTCTTTGTCTCGTAGAATTTTCATATGATATTATATGAATATTTGTCAAAGGTGCAAGCATTTGTGCTCTCGGGCCAGTCACAAAGCTTGCTTTCTTCAAGTTTTTTTGTATCTAGAAAAATACTTCAGTAACTAGTTGAAGAAGAGAATATTTACGACAATGAATTCTCTTTTAACTCTTAACCACACAATACCGACTTTTAAAGAACTTGAGAAAGAAAGCTTTTGAAAACATTGAGGGGAAAGGAGAAAATGCTGATAACTGCAATTTTTTCCATTTCCAACAATATTTTTTAATCCTTTCTGGTACAAATTCTATCATTTGTGCAACATTTAGTTTGTCGTCTGCAAACGCTTTCAATTTGCATCAGTCTATATCATTGCCGTTAAGTAAAGAGTTAATTACAATAGAAAGGACATAGAGGATATTTGTTTATTTCGGTGAAAGATCGAAATTTATTTCATCGAGTGAACATCATCGGTAATATTTTCACGAGTGGCTGCGCCACGAGTGAAAATATTACCGATGATGTTCACTCGATGAAATAAATTTCGATCTTTCACCGAAAAAAACAAATATTCTATTTATTTTATGCTTTTAACCCTTTCTGGGGGGAACTTCATCAAAATCCAGTACAGTTCTTTTCGGTTATTCCCCGTGGCGTACCTCCTTCGCATAGCAACGCATTACAATATTACGTCAAGCGCGAGAAATGTAAGGTAAATTACGTCATATTTCCCTCTGGTTGTGAGGCACGCGCATTTACCTAGGTAATTAGTGCACGGGAACAGCTGTTTCCGCCTTCAATTGAAGAGTTAGATTATAAAAATCGGTATTTTCACTGGTCGTAACTATGAAATATCGAAAAATATTTCACTGTTATTTCTCGATAACCTACCGGAAAGCATGAAATTAGGGTCCACTAACTTTATGTCTAATGGCAGTATTCAAAATTTCTCAGTCGATATGCCACGACATTTTTTCCTCTGGAAACATTTGTATCATGCACTGTGAAAAGAAAGTTTAATGCATATGTAAAAACTTTCAACCCAAGTCAGCCTGCGCAGTCCTGGGTTGCTATCGGTCTTTTCTCTGTATGTCAAAGGACCAGTCTATGTCAGGATTCAGTCAATTGTTCGAGACAAAAGGAATTTAATGGATCCATAATTATGTGATGACTGGCTTAGTATAACGAATCACTGAGATGCATTAAACCCTCTTTTGACAGGGTATGGCCGCTATGGGAAGCACAGCCAATACGATGTATTTTCTCTAAGAGTTGTGCTCTTAATGCATCTTCGTGATGCATTGTACCGAGAAAGTCGTCGCCACAATAACAGCTCATTCTGTACAAGACCTGGTTGAATCATGAGATAGAACTGTCCTTTGACATGCAGAAAATTCACTACTAGCAAAAAGTATCAACTCATGCCAGCCTGCGCGGACTGCGCAGGCTGACATGGGTCGATACTTTTGCAGATATATTAAACTGCCTGTTCACTAAGCATAGCTTACATAGAAATATTCCTCAGGTGTCGTATGACAGCAGCATGGAACTTTTGGCGGAATTAGAGGCGACTATAGCAGAGCTTTTAAGAGACCCTTGTAAACCGGTAAGTAATGGTACAGATCTAGCCTCTCTTATTCATAGACCACTGAAGTTCCATTCGTCTATCACGGAACCAAAAAAAATTATTGCTCGATCATCGGACACCGTTACTAAAAGTAGAACACTGACACATCGCCTCTATGTGGTATATAATAACACTATATACGACATAGAGGCGATGCGTAAATTTGCTATTTTTAGCAACAATGTCCGATGATCGAGCAATGAGAATTTTGATGTTTCGTGATAGACTACTGGAGCTTCAAAGGCCTATGGTGTAACATATACATATATCTCTTCTCTGGATCATATTGTGGGATCTTAAATATAACATAAAGACGACTCTGCCAACCTTAGTGTTTATTAATTACGAAAAAAGTGAACTACTCAAACATGATGAACAAACATGAATCAATTACTTTTGTTTTACTTTTTTAAATCAACAGTTCTTTCATTCTAGATTTAATCACCTGTTTAAGATGGCACCACAAAATTCTGTCCTAATTTTGACACTCTGTCTACAAATCTTACCTCACTCTGTCTTCACATCTCTGTTCACCGACTCCGCATCTCACACAACATTTATTTGAAGTCAAAACATACACGCTATTCATATTATTATGGCGAGATAAGTGAATAAGGCATCAATATCCAAAATCAAATTAAACTAGACCCTCCAAAGACACTACTATGGTAACCGAGTTTTCCCTCATAACGTTACATCTGGGTTCCACTTTTGTTATTTCTCTTTTTCCTTTAATAATTCGATGCCTTAGAATAACGAGGGCGTAAGTGAAAAGGTACCGTTTTGAAAAAGACTTGGACAAATAATATTACAACAAGTACCTTTTATTTTGGAACCTTTTCAGCACATGTTTTGACCAACAAAACAGGGTCCGATTTCGATGAATTTGCCACAGAATGATAGCACTCAAGAACGATACTATTTACAAATGCGTATACATCATGTACAGTTGTAAGAACCATTTTCCACCTCCGTTTAGTTTAAACATATTTTATTCAATAAATGAATAAATGGGGTCGGGCCACAAGTTCTTCCAACTTAGATTAGGCCCTTCCCCTACAATCAAATAAACAATACAAGTAGGCAGATAATGGCAACAAAACATAGAAAAAACAAGGTGTAGATAACTAAATGAAAAAGAAAAAAAAAAACTGTAAAACAGAAAGAAGGAGAAATTGATAAAGAGAGGAGAAAAAATGAACAAAGGAGAAAAAAAAATAACAAGGTAGAGTGGAAAGAGAACTGAGAAGGAAAGAGAAAGGGAGAATGAGGAAGTCGATACCGATGCTCTGTGATGGATGCCTGCTATTTTAGTAAAAGGCTGTATCTTTTTTTTATTGAAAAAAAAAAACCTTGTTATTCGAAGGTACCGATATTCTGACAAAAACGATGTCAATATTAACCTGGAGAGGTGATCAGGTCTTTGCCAAAAAACTGTATAGACCATGATAAAGTTAAATAATGTCAATATTAATGGGAGAGATTATCAGAATTTCGCCCAAAATCTTTATAAACCATGATAAGGGGACCCTGATGAGTTATTGAGAAATTATTGGCGACTGGACCTAGGCTTGTACAAACCATACAAGAAATAAATCTTTTTCAGAAACTTTCATATGATCGGTTCTCTCGCGAAATGGAGTTTAATACATCTCCGTGATGCATGATACAAAACAAGTCTTCACATGATTAAGGATCTGTAAAATCTGAAACATGAGGTAGAATGGTCCTTGGACATGCGGAAAATTTACAAAAAGCAAAAAGTATCGAATCGTGTCAGCCTGCGCGAACTGCTCAGGCTGACATGGCTCGATACTTTTTGCAGCTTTTTATAGCATACTCAAATGTTTTGACATTTATAGGAAGTCGGTGCTCGCTTGTCAATGTATAATATCCTTGTCCGATTTGAAAGAAAGACATCCTTTTAATTATTATACAATGGGTGGGGGAGACAAAAAGTTAACTCCAGTAACACGAGTACAAGCCACAACAAGCCAGTTATTTCCCTTAATTCCGCTCTCGGAAAAATTGTCCTAACAAATGTATACTATGTTCACAATGTACTTGTCTTTTGTCCTTTGCACAACTGGTAAGTTTTCTACTGGTAGGCTCATCCATAGCAAATTATGATTATAATCGGAATTGAATTATTTTTTCTGAGAGGAGTATTACTTAGGTCTTACTTTTGAATCAAAGCAAAACGTGTGGTCTGTTCTAGTGCTATACTTATCCACGTAGATGTTAGTGGCTTCAGTCATACGATCATAAGGCCAAACAAAAAATATCTCTGTTAAGGGTTTCGGTCCGAGATGCTGTAGGTAAGGTGGGTAGGGATCTGTTTTTTTTCCCAGAAACTTTTTACTTGGAGCATGTACCGAAATCACACCCGACAGATTTTTTTTTCATCGTAGCAAAAAAAGTTTAGGGTCGGCAGCATTTTCTAGGTAGGGTCGGGAAACTCTAAACACAGAATTTTTTTTAATAGGCCGAGTAAAATTGAAAATATATTTTAAAGAAAACATATTCTCAGCGCAAAGATAAAAATTAATAGTAAGAACTCGACAGGACACAGATTAATCTCAGACAATTACGATGATAACATGATGATGACGGTGGTGATGATGATCATCATCACCGTCATCGTCACGTTATCATCGTAATTTTCTTCACCACCGCAACACCACCACCTGTGCCACCTCCGCCCCATCACTACCAACACTACCATCTTCATCATCATGACCATGATCAGCATCATCATCATCATCATCATCATCATCGGTATCATCATCATCGTTTCGGAAACGTGTTACAGGTTTCTTTTAGAGCTGTTGTTGCTGTTTGATGATACTATCACTTTATTCTGTTTAAGGACTCTTAGATTAACTTTTTAACCAAACGACAAAATTTTGGACTGTACCAAACTGAAAGCATGTGCAGACGACATAATACATGTGGCTTAAACGATAATTTCTGTCTTTGATAGGGTAGAAAACATTGCGGGAAAAGGAGAAAATGCTGGTTACCAGCATTTTATCCTTTTCCCACAATGTTTTCAAAAGCCTTCATTCTTCAGCGTCGTTAAAACCCGGGATTGTGTGGTGAAAAGTTAAAATTTTGTTTAGAAACTTTCAAACACGATTTATATCTTTCAAGTGAAGTGGTTCAAAGCATTTCGGGTATTTGCTAATTAAACTGTTCATTTCAGATGAGAAAAACAGCAAAAAATGATCTTTTTTGTCGCATATGACCCTACAGGGCTGTAGAATAAACGGTAACTGTTTTTGTCGCATTTGACCCTACAGGGCTGCAGACTAAACGGTAACCACCTGTTTGTCCTAGGAACCCGCAAAATAAATTTTCCTTCGTACTGGATTTCATTTTATACTGTAGCGTGAAATAAAGCCGGTGAACAGTTAATATGAAAAAGGCAAAGCCTCAATACGAGCGAAATGAATCATTTGTGGGATAAACAGATCTATCTAAAAATTCAAACCACTAGCTAGATCTTGAAATCATGCGGTTGTGAGTTCGAATCACGGCTTTGCCAAAACAATTTTTTTTTTTTTTTGTTTGTTTAGATGTATACATGTGACCCTGCGAACCAGAGCAACCGTCATGGCAGCCAGTGCACCTGTACATGCTTTCCCTGAAGTTTTCTTTTTAATTAGCGTGCGTAGATTGCCCTTTTTAGATCATTTGTTGCTCTTTCTTTCTTTCTTTTTCTTATCTGCTTTCCTACATGTCGAAACAATGATCAGTGGTGTCTCAATGACGAGTTAGAATTTCAATCCTTGGAAATATATTCGCTTTTAAAATATCGGGTAGATCTAGATCTAGATATCTGGTTTATGACTAAAAAGAAAAAAAATCTTACAGGTCTATTAACAAGCTTACATAACATATGAATAAATATAGATCTTGATTCTATACAGAACTATAGGAAAAGGAACTCAAAATTCCGCTTTCTCTATAAATGGCACTTTGAAACATTCAAAACACCACCGGGTACGTTACCGACTGATACATGACGTTGGGTACTACATACTGACATCAAATACTGTTTAGAAATATTTTGCTTTTGGTTATACAGATCAAAATCTGGCTAAAATATTTAATAAAAAAAGAAAATTTACATTTGATACCAACCTCTCTGTAACCGTTTACCAAACAAACCCTAGCTAAAATTTTCCAGAGACAGAAGGTTTATGAAAACATTGTTGGAAAAGAAAAGAAAATGCTGGTTAGCATTTTCTCCTTTTCCTCCAATGTTTTCTACCCCTTTAAAAGACAACGCTCATCATTTGAACAACATTTAATTTGTCGTCTACAAATGCTTTCAAATTTGAATTGCCTCATTTTTTTGTCATTTGGTAGAGTTGAAGAGTTATGCTTTAAATAAGTTGTGATCGAGAACTAGATTAACGGTAAAAAAGGTGTGAAAATTACTTTAAGCCATGTAATAAATAGTAAAGGGGCGGTATACATTCTGGGTTGGTTTATTACTTCGTTTTATAAATAACAAATCAGATGATGATCAAAGAACACTGTCGTCTAGGATATTTTATTAAATAGACAAGTTGAACTGATAACAAGAAAAAAATTAAAGTAAAATATTTATCTTTTTATATTCTTCTGGAAACCGTTTCTACGAAAAATAAAAATCATATAAAAACACATAGTAAACCTAACAGTCAAACTTCAATACAAATCAGATGCGAGATCTCTCACGGGATCACCATCTCATACTTTTATATAGGCCTGTCAAGTTTAGTCCTTTAGTCCCCAAATGAAAGCACGAGCGTGGCTGCGTTAGGTGGCCAAAACATTGACACTTACTGACGACCAAAAACTAATTTGACAGTTATAAGGCGAAATCAGACATCTCGGAACGGCTGACTTTGGATTACACTAAATCCTTAGTAACGGCCAACTCGAAGTCATGCTTTGCCTTACTGACAATAACTAGACTAACTCTGCGACGTTAATTTGGCCGTTTTAGAGCGAAGACAGACATCTCGGGACGGCTGACTTTGGATTACACTAAATCCTTAGTAACGGCCAACTCGAAGTCATGCTTTGCCTTACTGACAATAACTAGACTAACTCTGCGACGTTAACTTGGCCGTTTTAGAGCGAAGACAGACATCTCGGGACGGCTGACTTTGGATTACACTAAATCCTTAGTAACGGCCAACTGGAGGCTATGCTCTTTGCTCTACTGACAAGAACTAGACTAACTCTGAGACGTTAACTTGACTGTTTTAGAGCGAAGACAGACATCTCGGAACGGCTGACTTTGGATTACACTAAATCCTCAGGGACGCCCTACTCGAGGCTATGCTTGCCTTACTCACAAGAACTAGACTAACACTCTGACGTAAACTTGACTGTTTTAGGGCGAAGACAGACCTCTCGGAACGGCTGACCTTGGACTGGATGAAAGTAGGAAAGAGTCGTGGGGCGAGACTGTTGAGAGAGAAGTGGAAGAGAGAGATTGCGTGAGAAAGTTGAGAGAGAAGTGGAAGAGAGAGACTGCGTGAGAAAGTTGAGAGATAAGTGGAAGAGAGAGGTAGAGGAGAGAGAATGGGTGCAAGAATGAGAGAGGTGTGGGGCGAGACTGTTGAGAGAGAAGTGGAAGAGAGGGACTGCGTGAGAAAGTTGAGAGAGAGGTGGAGGAGAGAGAATGGGTGAAAGTAGGAGATGGGGCAGAGAAGAGAAGGACGTGATAGAGGGGTGAGATAAAGAAAAGACAGACGCAGGAAGAAGATAATTACATGTAGCCTGCTGACATGTGTTTCCGACCCCTTTAGCACTGATTGTCGCGCATGCACATAAATGATATTAGCTGACTTTTCATTATTTAAACTCTAAATTGAACTATCAACTTTCAAACCTATGGACAAAAAAAGATGTAAAACACATAGAAGTGAAAATACCGGTACCTAAACAAATCGGGTCACTGCTCTGGATCACTCAGGTGCTTCACTTGTAAAGTCGACCCCTCTGTTTGGTCTGATATGAAAAAAAAAAGGTCACGGTGGCCGTATCGCGATAAAACTTGTACAGTGCAGTTCAAATTACATAGTCTACGTAATAAAATGGGAACACTTTCTATTTGATTTTCGAATTTTTAAAAAAAAAACAAACTTTTTTTCGAATAAATATAAAACCCAACTATTTAAAAATAAGTAAAAAAGGATAGAACTGACACACCCGATCCGTATAGTCATTCGAAAGCTTAACTGGCTACACAATGGGGACAGTGAAATTCACCTTATCTCCTAATTGTTTTTTCGGCTGTACAGAAGGTCAGATGTACCAAATGCTCGCAATAATCTCATTTTGCCCATTTTACAAGTTTGAAATAAGCCAGGTCTTTCAATCCTTCTGTTTCAAAACGTTTACAAATACAGCATTTTTCAGTATCAAGATATTTCTCTTTAATATCACTGTCATCACTCATATCTTTTATCTGTCTGGTGATTTGAATTCCCCTGGGTTCATCCAGTGCTAGACTAGGGCTCTGAAGTGTTTTACTAAAGAGCACTCTAAACAAAGACCCAGTGCTTCCTGTAAGGCTTGAACCCCGAACCTCCAGATGAGTCCTACACTTTACCACTAAGCCACACAGGACCCTCCCCCCCTTCCAGTGGTTCATGGATAAGTATGCCAATCGCAATAATTCAACTAAAATAAAGCTAAAAACTGCACTAACACCAAGCAAACAAACAAATGACAGTAAAACTCAACACAACCTGTCTGTTTATTTTGCGAAACAATTGTAAGAGAAGATAATATTTTTTTGTTTTCTGTTTAATAATCAGATAAGATAATTATTTGGATGGGATGCTGACTCTGCCACCCCTATTCTGACACCCATGGTAATTTTTCTTTTATTCCCCAGTCTCTATTCTTTTACACAGTGTCTCAGCCTACAAGTCAGCACGGCCAATAATATAAAACCTGTAAATGAGGAAATGTTAACCAGTATTAAAGAACACCTGCGACAAAACTTTGAAGAGATTGATCCCGAAACACTAGCCGAGGTACGTAGCCTACGAAAATGACAAGTTCTTCTTCCTTCTCTTCTTCTTCCTCCTCTTCTTCTTCTTCTCCCTCCTCCTCTTCTTCTTCCTCCTCCTCCTCTTCTTCTTCCTCCTCATCCTCTTTTTCTTCTCCTTCCTCCTCTTTTTCTTTTTCTTCTTCTTCTTCTTCTTCCACTTCTTCTTCTTCCACTTTCTCCTGGTCCTCCTCCGCCTTCTTAACTCTTTACCAAACTATAAAATTTTTAGACTGGTCCAAATTGACAGCATTTGCACACGACATATTAAATGTAGCTGAACTGATACTGATTGTCAGTGAAAATGTAGAAAACCTTGGGGGAAAAGGAGAAAATGCTGTTAACCAGCATTTTTCTCCTTTTCCCACAAGGTTTTCAAAAGGCTTCTTTAGGGTCGTTAAAACCAGGGATTTTGTGTGGTAAAGGGTCAATCCGTTATTTTGAATTTAAAACATTACTTTTTGCCGATGATTTTGTCTAGAAGCAGATCGTTTTTGAAAACTTTGTGACAAAAGGATAAATTGCACTTCTTGTGCAGCAAAAATGTTTTCACGTGTATTCAGGTATCAAGCTTCTGTTCATGCTGATATTTCAATATTTTACAATGATAATTCGAAAACCCTCCGCTGCAATATTGTTTCAATAGACAATGGGCTTTATGCCATTTTCAACATTATTTCAGTCATATCAGGACAGCAACTCACTTATTCATGTATTTCCTGGGTTTAAGCAGTTCTATACAAAGACTCTGAAATGTCTGACCTGACGACAGTCCCATATAGTGTAATGTAATGGTTGATGAATACGACCCCTGGTGGCTCATAAGAATTTTGTAACAACAACAATAAGAACAAATATTACTTACCAATTACAGTTAAAAAAGAAATTAGTAAAATGATATTAACCAGTTCATATTTGTTCCAATGAAAATTGGACATGAGTAGATCAGATGCTTCAGGAATAAAAGTGCAGTCTGATCTTTGATCTACACTGTCCGATAACGAAATATTATCCCCCTAAAACATGACTTTGAAATGGCAATATTTGGATTCTTTACTATCGAACTGAAAATTTCATTTTAGTTATTTAGCATGATAGAGCTTAATTAAGTAGTCAAAGACTTAATACTTTACCAAACAATCTAGTCTTTTAACTCGTTACCTAACAATCCCTGGTTTTCACGGCTCTGTGAAAGAAGCCTTTTGAAAACATTGTGGGAAAAGGAGAAAATGCTGGTAACCAGCATTTTCTCCTTTTCCCACAATGTTTTTACCCTTCCCAAAACAAATTTCAATTTTTGTGTCACTTCAATTTTGTCGTCTGCTTATGCTTTCAATTTGGAATAGTCTAAAACTTTGTCGTCTGGTAAAGAATGTTGGTTACCAGCATTATCTCCTTTTCCCACATTTTTTTTCTACTCTACCAAAGATAACATTCATCATTTGAGCTTCATGAATTTTTTCTGGTCTGCAGTTGCCTCCAAATTTGACGAGTCTAAAGTTTGTTATCAGCTAAATTGTTGAAATGGATATCATGTTTATTCCAGAAAACCAAAGAAAGATTATTCGCAAACAACAGCTGGGATGAATTTGAAGGGGTGTCTTCCAACAAGTCAATAGCAAGGTACATGGAACAGTGCGCTCGAGTCACGTGGCATATGGTGATCCAAAAAACGCCGATGTACCTGTCAACAAGTGACACGCGTTTTGATGACGTAATACACAAACTGTGGTGGTCTTGTGACCAATCAGAAGCTCAGAAAATCAATTACTTTGTATGGCCGTCATTGTATGATTTTAAGAATGGAAGTTTGATGGTGAAGGGATGTGTGCATGCATGTTAATTTTGACCCTTTATCAAACAGTTAAGTGCTTAACAACCCCTTTCAAACAATGCCATGTTTTAATGACCATGAGAAAGAAGGCTTCTGAATCAGTGTGAGGAAAAAAAAAAGAAAATGCTGGTTACCAGTTTTGTCGTCTGCAAAACTTTTGTTAAAAGGTAAAGATATAATGATGCTGCGAACAATCAACCCACGTGACTATTATCTGATCTTTGTCATCTTCCACTATATTATTTCCTGTATGTTTCATTGAATATGCAGTAATGAAAACTATCATGAATGGTCTTGAATCATTATATTCCATCTTAGGTATTCTATGATTCCAAATACAGTAACAGCAAACACTATTACTCGTACAGGAAATTATTTTTTTAGATTTTTGTGAATGCCTAGAAATGACATATTCCAAATTGCCCCTTTGTTTCCATTTTTTCAGATGTTTAGATATTTCAAATATTTTACTCTTTACCAAACGAAAAAAAATTTAGACTTGTCCAAACTGATTTTTTTAGCATTTGCAGACGACAAGTTAAATGTGACTCAAAAACTGAAATTTGTTTTTGGAAGGGTAGAAAAAATTGTGAGAAAAGAAGAAAATGCTGGTTACCAGCATTTTCTCCTTTTCCCACAATGTTTTCAAAAGTCTTATCTTGCATCATTAATACTTAGGATTGTGTGTTAAAGGGTTAAAGGGATATTTAAGCATATTTTCACCAAAAAAGTTTTTTTTTTGCTGAGAGAAAGTTGTTATTAGCAAGGAAAAATTATATGTTTACCCTTAGTAGGTCAAAAAAAAAAAAATCTGAAAACAAAAAATTCCTTCTGTGGGAATTGTACCCACAGCCTTCAAAACCAAAGTATGCAACTCTGCCAACTGAGCTTTGGTCCTAACTGATAAATTACAGTGCTATAAATGCATTGTGCCCTTGTTATGCAACACCCACAAGGCTATATTACTAACAGAACAGGAAGATTTACAGTAAAAATACAAACAAAAAAATGATAATTCCCCCCTGTTTTCCACATGTACTTCTATTTTTGCGTTAATTTTAACACATAAGCTGATTAAACAAAAGTTTCCAATCAGTAAAAAACTCTCAAATATTGCAATTTCAAAGCTGATTTCATCCCGGAAAATTACAGTATCGGACAGTGTAGATTCATGATCAGACTGCACGTTTAGTGCAGTCTGATCTTGATCTATACTGTCCGCAAATGCACCCGGATCGTGCTTAACAGCCGAAGGGTTAAAACCATCTTTGCATAGGCATTAAAATTAGTTTTCTTTGTTAAGATTTTATTTAAAACTTCCGAAATGCGATCCAGTTTCATATATTTAAAACTTCCCAAATGCAGTCTAGTTTAATGTTCCTGTAAGTCCCCATGTCAAAAATTACCACCCATCAAGTTTCGTGTAAAGAAGGGCTATGAAATGGGATGTACTGTATGGGGAATCTTTTAAATCTAACGCTGCTAAGCGCGGCACACTGACCTTTTGCGGACAGTGTAGATTAAGATCAGATTGCATGTTTCGATCTACACTGCCCGCAAAAGAGCCCCTGGTCGTGCTTAACAGCCTATAGGTTAAAACCATCTTTGCATAGGCATTAAAATTAGTTTTCTTAATTATTATGTTGTAGTAATTTTCCTGGTGTTTGTATTGGATTTGAGCAAAATTTGATACCGCGCGAGACCGAAGGTCGAGCGAGATGTCAAAATTATCTTACGCGGCGAATAATAATAAACATGATAATAAAATAATTTCCGTCCCTGTCATGGAGCTCTTATAATGCTATTGTTCTTCTAAACAGGGATTGTAAATAACATGTACATACGAACCCTGTTTTAACCCTTTACCAAACTTTCCAGTGTTTCAACAATCCAGAACAACCCTTTTGAAAACATTGTTCCACAGTGTTTTTCAACCTTTCACAGACGCTTACTGCGTCGTTTGCAAAATCTTTCTCTGTATGGACCAACCTAAATTTTGGTATCAGGTAAAGAGTTAAGCAAAGAGAGGCGAGTAAAAAAAAACATCTTAGACCGATACAAAGTTTACGAAAGCTCTCACAAAAAACACAATTTCTGAAGACCATTACAGATTAAATAAACTTTTGCAAATAAAATATTTACTGTCATTATGAAGACAGGAGTGGAAAAACATAGTGAAAAATGTAGAAATTGCTCAGAATGAGCAAATTCTACAGTTTTCTTGAGTTTTTTTTTTTCTTCATTTTATTAAATGAGGATACATGTATCAAGTTGTGTCTGTACGTGAAGGGAACAATAAAGATAGGCATGAGACAGACAGACAACAGGCCTATATATGAACCATTCTCTGTGAAAAGGGGGTTTAATGAATTTGCAAAAAGTAACGACCAAGGTCAGCCTGCGCAGTCCGCGCAGGCTGACCTGAGTCGAAACTTTCTGCTATTTGTAAATTTTCTATATTTAATAGGACCATTCTACCTGATGATTCAGTCGGTTGTCAGACAAAATTGATTTCATGCCTCCATTGTTATGTAATGGCTTGCTTGGTATCATGCATCACGGATATGCATTAAACCCCCTTTTTCCAGGGCGTGGGTCATATCTGTGTAACAATAGACAAAGCTTCGAAGTCTTTATATACCATTGCCATAGGGCTGTTTGCAGACCTATTGATCACAAGATCGTCCAAGTAACACAAAGAAGAAAGTCCTGAATGAGAAGAAATCGGTTTTTTTTTTAATGATATCGACAACATCAATGAAAAGAAGCAATTTGCTATTGCTCCTTGACCGATAATGTTTTCAAAAACAATCTTCTGCAGAGGGCGCTCAACGTTTTTGGGTCGTGATGGGTTTTGGAGGCAAGGAAGTAGACATCAATGAAAAAATGAGAGTTTGAGGAAGAAAATTCTGATGACTAACGACCCTAATTCCAACCCTTAGGCTTCTAAGCGCGATTCATTGGCCTTTTACAGACAGTGAAGATCAAGATCAGACTGCACAGAACGTGCACCAAATAGTTTCCCATGTAATTACAAAACTGCTCTCAGATTATACACGAGCCATGCTCTGGCAAAAGGAGGCTTAATGCATCTCCATAATCCATTATACCGAGCAAGCCATCACATACTTACGGATCCATAACAGTCACTTTTTTTAACAATCGACTTAATCATGAGGCAGACTGGTCCTTGGGCATACAGAACATTGACCAGTAACGAAAAGTTTCGGCCCAGGTCAGCCTGCGCGGACTGCGCAGGCTGACCTGGGTCGATACTTTTCGCAGATCCATGAAGCCCCCTTTTCATAGAGAATGGTTTACACATATTATCAATGAACAGAAGTAGTGCTCTTACAGCAGTAGTAGTAGTAGTAGTAATAGTACTAGCTGTAGAAAAAGTGATGATGGTGGTGGTGACGATGATGATGATGATGATGATGATGCTTTAATTCTGTAAAGGAAGAGTAAAGGTCACTGATGATATTTCATTAAAGTAATTACGAAATAAGTGATCAAGTTGTTTACTTATATTCCACAAGTATTGTTTATCATTTGTGACGACACTTCCCTGTCCGAAGGACATTTCATTCAGATTTTCCTATTGTTCTTAATTGGCCAATTAGCCTATATAGTATCATACGTTATATTTAACCCTTCCTATTTCATGAAATCTGTTGGAAAAGTTCATTTATAAAAAGAAAAAAAGAAAGAGACACGGGTCGTAGAATGCTTGTGTTTCCGATAGGGACGGCAAAAAGCACCGTTACACATGGAAAAAAGGCTTACGTTGAGCAACTTCTCCATTTTTTTTTTTTCAAATTCTGAAAAAAAGTGGGGATGGGTGGCTAATTTGTTCTTGTAGCTACCGAAAAATGTGACAATTTGGCGGTAAAACGTCCGGCTTTGTCGCCGCTATGTGTATGAAATTTACTTTTCTGGGGGCTTAAAAACTTCATTTAACTTGCAAATTTACTACTGCGACTTTAAGCAAATTTAAGAAAAAAGTAGCAGACGTCATGGGTCACAGATTAGACTGCACATTTACTGCAGTCTGATCTTTGATATACGTCGTCCGTAATAGGACGTTGCAAAGGTTATTGATGGGCTGTTTCGATTGTTGTTTTGACGTATCTAAGCCATGTTGTGTGAAAAGAGGGCTTAATGCAGCTACAAAAAGTATCGACCCATGTCAGCCTGCGCAGTCCGCGCAGGCTGACATGGGTCGAAACTTTTTGCTTTTTTTTTTATATAATTATCTGCTTATCCAAGGACCCATTCTACCTCAGGATTCAGTTGACTGTTCTTCAAAATGGATGCTATAGATCCATAATTATGTGACGTCTTGCTTGGTACGATACCTCACGGAAATGCATTAGGCCCCCTTTTACAACAGCATGGTTCATTAAGCTTGGAGTATGTAACACAAAAAGAAGTATGCACTTTAGTAAACGACTTTGTCCCCCAGTCAGTTTTTACCCTTTATCAGACACTTCCTTGTTTTAATGACTATGGGGGAGGGAAAGGGCTTTTGAAATCACTGTGGAAAAAGGAGAAAATGCTGGTCACCAGCATTTTCCCCTTTTTTCCACAGTGTTTTCTGTCCTTTTTAAGTCAAATCACTTGATTTTAACCCCTTTTTGATAAGTTGTCTGTAAACCCATTCGATATGGACATGAAAAATTTAAAATTATACTGGTAAACATTTAATGCTTGTTGTCTTCACCAATTGAAAACGACAAACAAAAATAGATTCAGATCAGACGTCAAACATGCACAGTACAAATTCTGTTGCCGGCAAAAGTACATACACGTACGAGTACGTATGTGGCAAACAAAACGGACTCAGAAAAAAAGTGCTTGATATGGATTTACGATTTTTCCCTTTTGAAAAGAGTTATTTCTCTTTATTTTATTATATTTTTTCATATTTTCTCAATTTTCCTTTTGCAAATTTTAAGAGCGTAAAAACCAGAGGTTTTTTTTAGGGAGGGGGGGGGGGCGCTGGTTCGATCAATTTCATTCCGTGGATTGGTGATAATCACTGTGAAAGGATTCATTTCTCTCTTACAGCGTTATCATCATTTCCACGATGGAATGTGGAAAAACAGCCAGAGGCTTGGGAAGAATATTCTTCGAATGTCTGAGTAAAAAAGAAAAAGCCTCTAGGTTAGCAAGGATAGGTGCACGGGCCTCTACTGTGTAACTGAAATACTGTTGAAAACGACGTTAAGGCACCATACAAACGAAAAGATCCTCATAGGAAAGATTCAAATGAAGTTTCCTTGTATTCAACCCAGCAATTGCTGAGAAATAGCGCGGAAACGATAACCGTGATGCGAAGACAGACGGACAATGCACCTGCTACATTATATAAACCGTTCTCTGGCAAAAGGAGGGTTTAATGCGTCCACGTGATGAATTATACTAAGCAAGTCATCACATTATTACTTGATCTGGAGGTAGAATGGTCCTTTACTATACAGAAAATTTACAAACAGCAAAATGTTTCGAGCCATGTCAGCCCGCGCGGCCTAAGCAAGCAGACCTGGGTAGATACTTTTTGCAGATGCATTAAGCCTCCTTTTTCATAGAGCATGGCTCATATGATATCGTTAATTACAAATGGCGTAAGAGACATTATCTTCCTCTAAATGGAATTCTACAAATACGCATCACTCGTCACAACTCGGCCGATTCCGTACCTACATCTAACCTTGTCCATATAACGGTCGTTTCCATTTGGACTGCGAATCACGTGATCTCATACATCAGGGATTGTATATACGATCCCTGCATACATGGCGCGCCACTGTCAGTCGTTTAGCAACGACATAAACAACCTCGATGAAGTTATTCACATCTGTTAATCTGTCGGTGAAAACTTTAATCGGAATTGATAAATAATGAATGTACGAACTGTTTGCCAACTCAACTGAAACATAGTTAGAAAGATTTCGATAGAAAATTGAAACTCAAGTTTTCTTTTTTAAGAGGAGCCTTACAATTTTCAGAACGGTAAACCGGCGTATATTCGGGTATGTACCGATCTAGTGCATATCAATCCACCAGATACAGCCGAGGGATTTGATGGCTCCCATCACCCGAGGTATGCCGAATGAAATACACATCTGATTTGGGCATTCTGGGTACAGAACCGGACTACTTTTCAAAACGACAACCTTTACTTTGAATTTCAAAATAAAATAAACGCTTACTCAATAAAACCCTTCCTGGTGCGATTCATTCAGCTATGATCAGCTAGCATGTAACCTATGCACCGGCCATTTATTAAAACAGCCCCTACAGGCTTGGGTAATACCTTCGGTATAAGCCCTACTTTTCCCGTGTATATGGGATGGGTGATGCGTCATAGCAGACAGGTCGAATCTTCGAAGAACATGACATGCGCAGACAACGGCGTAAAACATTAATTTCTTATTGCGGCACTACCTTTTTGTCGGCTGTAATGCACCCCTGCATTTCCGGTCCAAACATGGTTTTACTCTGCTAGACAACAAATTTTAGGTTGGTGCATGTTAAAGCAATTTGCAGACGACAGTTTAAACAGTGTTCAGATAAAAGGATTTCAAATAGCAGAAAACATTGAGGGAAAAGGAGAAAATGCTGGCTACCAGCATTTTCTCCTTTTCCCTCAATGTTTTCAAAACTCTTCTTCCGTGGTGTCTTGAAAAGCCAGAATTGTGTGGTAAAGGGGGGGGGGGAGAAGCGGACAGAATGGTTGACTCGTTGTCTCCTGGATACATCCCTTGCCTTGTAATATATACTCCTCACAAAAAGTGGTATACTATCCAGATGTTTTAAAATCTCTAAAATTCGTTCAATCTGCAAAAGTCAGTACACGGAATGGCCACCATTAGCACGAATACAAGCTTGAACTCTTCTTGGCATTGACCAGATCAAGCCGTCCAGCTGTTGTTGTGGAATATCCTGCCATTCCTGACTCAAAAGTTGCTCAAGGTGTTGGAGGTTCTGAGGCCTCACATTTCTATCATTGACACGCCTACCGAGAATGTCCCATTCATGCTCAATCAGATTGAGATCTTGCTGGCCAAGAAGAGTTCAAGCTTGTATTCGTGCCAATGGTGGCCATTCCGTGTACTGACTTTTGCAGATTGAACGAATTCTAGAGATTTTAAAACATCTGGGTAGTATACCACTTTTTTGCATGTGGATTTAGACAGTGCCTTAATTCAAAAGCCTGTAAGTGAGAAAAATTATCTGATAGAAGTACGGAATTGCTTGGACTGGTTTGTAACTCAATTCTCATTACATTTATACAATGAAATTGTCTATATGTGTAATAATAAAATTCTGTTGCAGCGGTAATTTATTGTTGCTTAACTTTTTGTGAGGAGTATACATAAGGACAAGTAGGAGAGTTGCTTCTAACCAGCATTTTCTCCTTTTACCAGAATGAGTGCAAATGTTTTCATTCCATGCCGTTATTCATACTTACTAGCAGTATTTTACGTGAATGATTTCTAGGTCGTGTGCTGTAGACCAAAGTAAATGAGTCAAGATGTCTGTTTATTGGAGACAGAGCCTCGATTTTCAAGGTCAACGGATCACCCAAGGTTTGCCGAGTTTGATTGAGTTTGCGTTTACTTTTCGTCGCCACCGTTTGCCCATATGGGCGACGGCCCCTGAAGGCTGTCAGTTTTGTTACGGAAGGATAGTGCAAGATACAGGATGAAACCCATCCTAAGTAACGGCTGATTCTTTAACGTGCTTGGTGTATAGCACCGTCACACGGGAACTCGGTTTAATGTATAATCCAAAAGACTATTAGTAAATTTAGATGGCCAGCCATGGGGCCCGAACCCACACTCTCAAGTGACCAAAGACTTAATGTTTACAAGTCCCATGCTCCACCACCTGACCTATGCTGGCTGGTCAACGAGATTTGCCGAATGTCGATCGGGTCTAGATGTAGTTACGGAATCGGCCGAGTTGTGACGCGTGAGCCTCGCGTTTGAATACGAAACCGTGTACGATGGCAGTCAATGAAAGTTAAGAGGCTCCTAAAAGCCTACAGTTCATTAGGCTATTGGACAAAGTCTAGTTTATGACCTCTTGAGCTCTCCAAAATAAATCGCTCCAGACTTATCCAATTTTAACCCTTATCCTGCTAAATAAAAGAAATGAAACTTTCAAGCCGATAGTAAAAACCCAAATTTTCATGTTTCAAAGGTATTTTTAGAGGAAATATATCTCATTATCGGGCAGTGTAGATCCAAGATCAGACTGCACGTTCTGTGCAGTCTGATCTTGATCTATGCTGTCCGCAAAAGGTCAGTGAGTCACGCTTAGCAGCCTAAGGGTTAACAAGCCCTTATGCTAGTATTATTCTGGTGCTTAATTATGTGCAAAGTGCATCATCGTAAACAACAAGAACTTGTTTGTTTTATGAGGGGGGTGTACATACACAACAACAACAAAATAATGTTCCTGTAAAGTGTGTCGCGATTTGGGTACAAGTGTATGTCAATGAATACTCTTACTACTTGTGTTAAAGACTTGAGAAGTCATTTGGATCAAACTACGGAGAGTTTTCCCACGTTCTCAAACTAAAATGTTACACTGGTGTTCGGCTTTTTGCCACGTGCTTGTATCGTGCTTTTGTAGGAAGTGCAACTGCGCATTAATTTATTGCAATCGAGAGATACTTCCGCCTTAAGAAGTAAACCTCTAACGTCATTTGCATTTATAATGTAGAACGGAGTAATGACTTGATATCTATAATTAATTTCAATGACGAGGTGGGGTGGTCGTGACTTAATCTTTACTACATGATGAAATTTTGAACTAATCCGTGTCGAAAGGTTTCGCAGAAAACAAACAATATATGATTAAAATCACGGGATTTGCCTTCTATGACGTAGAACAATATTGGATTTGTCTTCTATGACGTAGAACAATATGGGGTTTGTCTTCTATGACGTAGAACAATATGGGAAAAAAGAGAAAGTGCTAGTTACCAAGCGTTTCTCGTTTTCTCACTATGTTTTCAGATGTGTTCCACAGCAGGGTCGTCAAGACACGGAATTGTTTGGCAAAGGTTAATGCCATTTGTATTCAGAAATACAGAATCCAGTAATGCTTTAATGATAGGCCTACTTTTCAGTTTCAAGGACAAGGGGATGGTCGTAACATAATGAAGTATCAATGTATTTACGTCAGGAGTACCCTGTGTCTATATATAGTAACAACGATACTCCCAGAGGCTGGTGTTATAAGTCAGCATCTTTTGTTATTGTATAGAAATAATTAACCAATGAAAGACAAAATACCTGTCACGAGGGACAGGTCTTAAATTTCATTAGCCAACCCAGTCTAATGAAATAGTCGTTTAGATAAAAACACTCAACGGAAGTGTTTAACCATTCGGCTTCTAAGCACGACACGAGGACCTTTTCCGGACAGTGTAAATCAAGATCAGACTGCACAGAACGCGCAGTCTGATCTTGGATCTACACTGTTCAGTATGGAGATAACTTTTCCCCAAAAATACCTTCGAAACAACAAATTCTTGGTTTTTACCCTCAATTTGAAACTTTCATTTCACTTACATGTACGCGTGTTAAAGTTGGGCGGACACTTATAGTTAGCTTTTGACGGCCAATTGACTCGCTGTACGAAGAGTACAGTTTACCAAGACTTTGCTTCTTTTGTATTTCCTCAACAATTTGTCTTTTCATTTTTTTTTTCCTTTTTTCAAATTACCTTTGGTATAAACAAGCACAGTCACAACTTAAATATTTTCGAATTTAAATATTTTTGAATTCAGTATCTAATAATTGCACATTTATCTCATATTTTCAATGTCCCAGTAGTTAGAAATAATTGTTTATCAACCGACTGAATATCTTATCATATTGGGATCTGCTCGGCCATACGTCATGCTTATTTACTTGTACATTTATATCAATTTTTAACTTTAAAGGAGTAACCCCGGCAGTGCTAGAGCTCGAAAAATTCCTCGCCCATGACCGGCACCGCTAGATATCGAACTCGGTGCAAATATTTTACGAGGTCATTGACTTTAACCTATGCAAGCCGTGGGGAACCTGCAACAGGTATATGGACACATTTCGGCAAGCAATTGAAAAAGGCAACGCTTAAAATATATTGAAAAAGTTTTAAACGATAGGATTCAGAGACCAAGGTGTAAACTTGGACCTTAAAGATCAAGACCAGAATGTGCAGTCTGATATTCGATCCATACTGTCCCCCCCCCCTTTTTTTTTTGCTTGGGTCAATACCAGCAGTAATCAGAATATTTGTGGTTGCAGGCACCCCTGGCAGTATCAAGGCGCGTTCCTGTGGCTTTTATCTACAAGTATTTCAGTATCAGCGTCTCTCCACCCTGGTGTACGGTTCACCTTCTTCGTGGAGTCTTTCTCAACCCTTTTCGAAACAATGGCTAGGGTCGTTAAAACATGTGATTCTTTGGTTCAGGGTTAATTCATCTTGATTATCCATACTTTACGCTAACCAGGATGTTTTCTATTCCGTCTGCTGTAAGTTTGGTCAGGTCGTAATGGTAAGTTGTACTTGAAAAATTTGCGTTTGTGTTTGATATGATTTACAGATAGAATAATTCTTTGCCATTTGAAGACAATTTAAAAATAAATCACAAGTACATCGCAAATGGAGAAAATGATCTATAGTGAAAGCATATAACACAGTTGGGTCATGATCTGGCAATTGGGGGCTTAATGTATCTCCTTGATGGATTACAAGAAGTCATCGCATGATTGTGAATATATACAATAATTTTTGTCTCAGAACCGGCTTACTTCTAAGATAGAATGGTCCTTGGACATGCAGAAAGTTTATCAAAAGCAAAAAGTATCGGCGCAGGTCAGCCTGCGCGAACTGCGCAGGCTGACCTGGGTCGATACTTTTTTGCAGATGCATTAAACCCCCTTTTCACAGAGCATGGCTCTAGCGCAAACATTGTGACAAAAAAGACAGAAAATGCTTAATTCAAATTTAGACTTAAAGTAAACTTAAGACAATTACATGTACATGTATTGCAAAATAAAATTGCGCATTAAATGATTAGATTAGAGATAAAGGTGAAACGTGACAAAATGGAGAAATCTTATTTTACCAATTTTCTCCAAAAGGTCACAACGTTAACAAAAAGTAGCTGCGTCAGCAACAGGATAATTATTAATTGGTTAACTCTTTGCCAAACGAGCTAATTTTTTATCCTTGTCCAAATTAAAAGTAGTCGCAGCCAACAAATAAAATATGGTTCATACAATGGGAAATCGTCTTTAAAAGAGTAGAAAACATTAAGGAAAAGAAAAGGGGAAAAAAATGCTGATTATTAGCATTTTCTCCTTTTCCTGCAATGTTTTCAAAAACCTTTTTCCTCAGGCTCATCAAAAGTCAGAATTATTTAGAGAAGGATTGACAGATCAGCCTTTTGTGGTCTTTCGATTGAGAGGAAAGATAAGTGGACCTCCGGTTATTTCGACTAAGCTGTGACCTACATTATGGACCAATTAAATGAGTCGAAAGACATAACGTTATATAAAAACCCAAGTTCGCTGATGTGAAGCAAGATTTAATTGGTTACTTTTGTGATGTCGCTTCAATATGGACCAATCAAATCAGTCGAAAGGCATGACGTTATCTAAAAACCCGAGTCCCCCAATGTGAAGCAGGATTTAAGTGGTAATATTTGTGATGTCGCATGTACCTTTCACCAGCGCGATCCGGTGTCAAACTCTGCATTTGCAGACAAGATAACAGTGACCTAACAGTTGAAATTTGCCTTTTGAAGAGCAGATAACAACATTGTGTGAAAAGGAGAAAATGTGGGTTACCAGACTCCAGGAAAGCATGGATAGGTGCACTGGCCGCCGCGAAATAACTGAAATAATGTTGAAAACGGCGTTAAACACTATACACTCAATCAATCAATCAATCCCGTATTTTTACAATCCTGAGGAAGACAGCTTTTGAAAACATCGTGGGAAAAGGAGAAAATGCTGGTAACCAGCATTTTCTCCTTTTTCCACAATATTTTCTTCCCTTACAAGGACACAAATCACCATTTGGGATACTTTAGATTTGTCGTCTGCAAATATTTCCAATTTGGACAATTCCAGAATTTTGTCTTTTTTTTAAAGTTTACTATTAAAGAAAAATCCTTTGTTTTAGCGATTTTTTTTTTCTTTCATCTCTGCCACCAGTTGCCCATATGGGCAACGCCCCAGGAAGACTGTCAGTTTTATCACGGAGGATAGTTCAAGATACAGGACGAAACCCATTCTAAGTCACGCCTGGTTCTCAAACGTGCTCGGTGTAAAACACCGTCACAAGGGACCCAGGTCTAAGGTTTCATTCGAATGACTATTACTAATTTTAGTCGGCCAGCCGTGGGAATCGAATCCACACCCTCAAGTGGCTAGAGACTTGTCGCTTACAAGTCCCACGCTGTACCACTTGAGCTAGTCGGACTGTTTGAATAACCTTGAGTTAATTAAATGCCATATGGCCGGCGCTCTCGTGAGAGCGCGTTTAATGCATTTCAGTAATGCATTATACCAAACAAGGCCTAAAATGATTATGGATGCATGAAATTCATTTTGTCTAACAACCAATTGAATTATGAGATAGACTAGTCCTTTGACATGCAGAAAACTGACTAATAATGACTGCACGGGCTGACATGGGTCGATATTTTTTGCAATTGCATTAAACCCCCTTTTTACGGAGCTTTGCTTGTTTATTCCATCCACAACTGAGGCATTGTGGTTTTTAAGTGTCCAAGCTTTTCAAAGCCAACAGTAAGCATTGGGAAAACCAAGGAAAGAAATAAATATGTGATCATAGTCAACGTGAAAGGAACGTTAAAAGTGGCGAAAAATAATGATCGATCTACAAGCGATCGACTGACCGATCGATCAATCAATCAATCGATCAATCAATCAATAGATCGATCGATCGATCGATCAATCAATCAATCAACCGATCAATCAATCAATCCATCCATCCATCCAACTACCAACGCGCCCATTCATCAATCTATCCAATCATCGATCCATCCAATCATCGATCGATCAATCGATCCATCCATCCATCCTTCCATCCATCCATCCATCCATCCATTCATCCATTTGCCAACAAACAACAGAAAAGACCAACTGACCGACTGACCGACCAACCAACCAATCAACAAACCAATCAACCAACCGATCAACCGACCAACCAACCAACCAATCATGAAATCAACAAATCAACCAAAAATCAATCAATTAATCAATTGATCGATCGACCGACCGACCGATCCATCGACCTATTCATCCATCCATCCATCCATCCAACCATCCATTAATCAATCAATCAAAGAATCAATCAATCAATCAACCAACCCTACCTACCTACCTACCTACCTTCCAACCAACCAACCAACCAACCAACCAAACAAACAAACAACGAACCAACCGACCAACCAACCAACCAACCCTACCAATCAATCAATCAATCAATCTTGAGACAGGTAGCACATCTTGAAAGCAATTTAGAAGAACGTTCTTTGCAATTGCCTGCAATGTTCAAACAGTTGCTTCTTCTCCAATAATGTTAGCTGTTCTATTTTGAACTAAGGTTTTCGTTTCTGTCTAGTTTTTCTTTGCAATCTGAATAGGTCTTGGATGGTCTACAAGTTAAACTTTTCAACATAGGGTTACAGTTAACTTGTTTACTTCACATTTGTCGAATTTCTTCCTGTTGAGACTGTGACATCAAACAGTCACGAGTGATTTAGTGATCAGCGATTGGTTGGTGCTGACAGAGGTCATTCACGTGGTTAAGTGAGTTTTAGGGTATATATTACGGCCCTTGAGAAAATCAATTTAGTAAATTTGGGCAGATATATTTTGTGGCTGGAATAAAACTGATTCTCTGAGGATTAAGAAAATGGGTAAGTGTATGAAACGCTTTTAAATCGAAATGTTCTGTTTTTTCTCCAATAATAATAATAATGATAATAATAATGCTACTACTACTACTTATAATAATAATAGTAGTAATAATAACAATCATAAAATGATAATGATAGTTATTATTATTATTATTATTGTTATTAAAAAAATCATCATCATCATCATTATTATTATTTTTTATTATTATTTCGAGATACCACTCACCAACTTACAGTGTTAAAAATTGAAAAAAAGAAACCATATTTGAAAGAAAAAAAATAACGATTTCTTTTTAAATGATATGGAAAACATCGTGCGAAAAGAAGTAATTGCTTGTAATAAGTAACCACTTCATTTCTCAAAATAGAGTCAATAGGCCTATAATGCAGATCTGGAGGGTCAAAACGGATGTAATTGTTATCAAATCTGTCACAAGATAGTTAATAACTCAACAGATGAGCTATGTTATGTGAAAAGGGGGCTTAATGCATCTGCAAAAAATATCGACCCATGTCAGCCTGCGCAGTCCGCGCAGGCTGACATGGCTCGATACTTTTTTGCTTTTGGTAAATTTTCTGTGTGTCGAAGGATCATTCTACCTCATATCAGGATTCATTTGGTTGTTAGACAAAATGCATTTTATGGGTCCCTTTTTCTATAAAAACTTGCTTGGTACAAAACAGCACGAATATGTATATGCAAGGCTCAGATAATTTCGTATTTCCCTTTAAAAGCAAAAAAGGACTGCTTCTTTTCTTAGAAGAGTCGGTCGCGCACAGGACTTGACACCCAGGCTGGCTGGTTCGAATCCCAAACTCGGTCAATTTCTGTTCGGGGACTGACGATAGTAATAACGGCAGGATTTGTTCCTCTCTCACCGCTGATCATTGTTTCGATAATTGTTACTTGGGAAAGCAGCCAGTGGCTTAGGATAAAAATTATACAAAGCAGCCAGTGGCTTTGGAAGAAAATTTTGCAAAGTACTAAAAGACCCAGAAAAGCATGGATTGGTGCACTTGCCATCACGATATACATGTACTTAAAATGATGTGAAAACGCTATTAAGAAACCATACAAAAACTTTCGAGTACATGGAACCTGGCATAAATTCTACTGACCAGAACCATCGTTTACAAAAAAGAAAATATTTGACTACAACAAATGAAACAAGATGGTTTTCTTTCTCCCCTCCGCTCCTTCTTCGCTCAGTTCTTCATTGCCCCTTCAACCCTATCAGCGTCATAGACGAAAACAGAAGCTTTCACAGACGGCAAAGACCAAGATCAGAGTGCACAGAACGTGCAATCTGATCTTGTATCTATACCATCCGCTTGTTATTGAATATTATTAGATTAGAAAAAATCTTTCTGTGTTTTATTGGATTATATTTTCAGCCGTGGAAAGAGGCTGGGTTTATAAATCTATACTTGCCGCTGAAAATATTAATCTGTGATGTAATTTTAAATACTTATCACCTTTGTTTGGGACCATCTTAGCTTAAAAGGTTAGAGAGATTGATTTGTAATCAGCAATATAGTTCGATCCCCGATGGCCAAAGTGTCCAAGCGCAAAGCAATGCTGGGGTCAATCTGGCACTAGTTAAACTTAAGACGTACCTGAATACTTTTGCTGTAATCGTAATATTAAGAAATTACTATTTAAAGCGGCGTAAAAAAGCATTCATTTTTTTGCTCTTACCATCGTAGGCTACATTGCGATGCTTATCTGTTTGTATTTTTTAAATAGATAACATGGGAATGGAAAATATGACCACAACGACACTTCCAATGGAGTTCGACATGAGAACAGCTAAAAAAATGCATTTTGTGACGAGCACGATTTTCGGCACTATTTTTGTAGTGGTTGGACTGATCGGCAACGTCCTGTCAATTCTCGTGTGGAAACGCGAGAAGATGAGGTCATCAACGGGAACGTATCTGATTGGTCAGGCGATTGCGGATATGGGATTGCTGTTTTTCTTCTTTGTAACTGACTCAATCCCCATGATGGACCCTGATGTGAAGAAATCGTACTTGTATGGCGTGTTTTACAGTTATATCGGCTTCCCAGTGTTCTTCTTGTTTGTTATCTGTAGTATTTGGATCACGGTTGGAGTCACGGTCGACCGGTACATTCAAGTTTGTTGGATATCGGAATCAAAGGTTGGTTTTTTTTTCGTATCTTGTGTTGAATTTTTTTTTTTTAAATCCATTTCAAGACATCATATCAAGCGGACTACTTTTTTTTCATCTTATAGCATACAAGTTTTGAAAATAACATAGCAAATGGGATAAATTTTTCCTTAATTCTGTACCACATTTTTGTAGAGTTTTGTACTTTTCCACATTTAAAGCATTTGCGAACGGAAACTTCAATGTGGCAGAACTGATTAATTATTTTTTCATGAAAGGGTACAAAACATGGTGGAAAAGGGGTAAATTCTGTTTAGTAGCATTTTCTCCTTTTCCCACAATGTTTTCCAAAGCCGTCATCCTCAAGGTCCTAAAAACTCGGGATTATGTGGTCAAGGGTTAAAAACCAGTGTTGTAGTATATTTTATGTATCTACAAGGTAAAAAAAAAGGGGTCTGATATATTGCAATAACCTTCGTATTTTATCAGCGTAATTCTCAAAAATAATGAATGGAGTCGATCACAGATAAGACTTCTCAGCGTATTCTATTCGCTCTTGGATCATGTTAACATAATAATACGACATACAAAAGTTTCTTTATTAATTCGTTGTTCTGGTAATTTGGTCATTGTTTTATTTCGGTCAGTTCCCAATTAAGAATTGATTTAATCTACTCAAAAGTGAACTTAATACAAGAACAATGTAATAAGGAGGTTCGAAATTTGTCTACAAAGGAAGTTAAAAACAAAAAGGTCAAGGAAACAAGAACAAATCAAAACGGGGGGGGGGGGGGGGGAAAGGGGGCTTTACTAATGAAACAAAGATATGACTTAAATTCAGCAAGTGAAAATAAATGGAGTAATAATAAATTTTACACAGAAATGACCATTTCTCTTTACAGAAAATGTGTAACATAAAGAGAGCAATGACTGGTCTAGGAATTATCACATTCCTTTGTTTCATCATCAACGTCCCGCATTTCGCTACATTCGTTCCCGTTCCGGACAAAGATCGCAACGTCTCGGACGATGCATTCAAACCCACTGAATACGGAGCAGGCGAGGGGAGTGCCAAGTATGAGTTCTGGGTCCACTGCATGTTTCTTGTATTGGCTCCCTGGGCAACAATCTTCGTGCTGAACATGTTGATTATCCGAGAAATCACCAGTGTGAACAGAAAAATGAAAGAAAAGAGAAGTTCTGAGGGATACGAAAAGGCGAAAAAGTCCGAATCACAAATTACAAGAATACTGTTGACGGTGACCTTCACCTTCCTGGTTTTGATAGCTCTACAGTGTATCACACAATGCTTCTTTATGCTGAAAACGGTAAGTAATCTTAATGTTAAATTTATTAAGTATTTGCATAATGACAAAGGTGTCTGTCTGCTAAATTGTTTTTCAGACAAACGATACCTTTGCAAAGAGTAAAAGTGGACTTTTGCAACGATGTAGACTAAATCTATAAATGTATGCATGAGCCACAAGTCAGAAACATACAACTACATTCTTTTTATTGCAACAAACCTCCTCAATTCGCTGTGATCTTTGGCTGGCAAGACGATAGAATGGTAATAATGATAAAAGGGGACAAGCAGGATCAACCTTTTAAATCTACACACACCTTGTGCTTGAGGACAAGTTATATTTTATTAACAAGAGCTGCAAATTGTCGCAAGATACGCCCGTCCCAACGCCAATTGTGGAGGGGGTATTAATCGTAAAGGGCAGGTAATGCAACAAACATGTTTACCAAGTCTCAAGTCAATTTGACTTGAGGTGACAAAGTTCCGTTCCAGACAAGCAAGAAATACCTAAAAAATGAAGATCAAAGTGGAATTACTCAAAATCAGCGCTAAGGTAGAGTTATTGTTTTTGTGCACTGTACTCCGTAATATTGCAACAAACATGGATACCAAGTTTGAAGTCACTGACTTGAGATGACAAAGTTATATTTTGGACAGGCAGAAAATGCTGTAAAAATGACGATCAAAGGGAAATAACTCAAAGACAGCACGAGGTAGAGTTAATGGTTTTTTCGCACTGCACTCCGTATTATTGCAACAAACACACATGCCAAGTTACAAGTTAATCGGACTGGAGATGACAAAGTTATGCTCCGGACAAGCAGAAAATGCTGTAAAAATGACAAAGGGAAACGAGGTAGAGTTATGGTTCTTTTGCACTGCACTCTGTATTATTGCAACAAACAAAAATACCAAGTTTCAAGTCAATCGGACTGAAGATGACAAAGTTATATTCTGGACAAGCAGAAAATGCTGTAAAAATGATGATCAAAGGGATATTACTCAGACAGCACGAGGTAGATTTATGGTTCTTTGGCACTGCACTCCGTATTATTGCAACAAACACACATGCCAAGTTTCAAGTCAATCAGACTGGAGATGACATAGTTATGCTCCGGACAAGCAGAAATGCTGTAAAAAATGACTATCAAAGGGAAATAACTCAAAGACAGCACGAAGTAGAGTTATGGTTCTTTAGCATTGCACTCCATATTATTGCAACAAACACACATGCCAAGTTTCAAGTCAGTCGGACTGGAGATGACAAAATTATGCTCCGGACAAGCAGAAAATGCTGTAAAAATGACGATCAAAGGGAAATAACTCAGACAGCACGAGGTAGAATTATGGTTCTTTCGCACTGCATTCCGTATCATTGCAACAAACACACATGCCAAGTTTCAAGTCAATCGGACTTGAGATGACAAAGTTATGCTCCGGACAAGCAGAAAATGCTGTAAAAATGACAAAGGGAAATACCTCAAAGACAGCACGAGGTAGAGTTATGGTTCTTTAGCACTGCACTCTGTATTATTGCAACAAACACAAATACCAAGTTTCAAGTCAATCGGACTGAAGATGACAAAGTTACATTCCGGACAAGCAGAAAATGCTGTAAAAATGATGATCAAAGGGAAATAACTCAAATACAGCACAAGGTAGAGTTATGGTTCTTTCGCACTGCACTCTGTATTATTGCAACAAACACACATGCCAAGTTTCAAGTCAGTCGGATTGGAGATGACAATGTTATGGTCCGGACAAGCAGAAAATGCTGTAAAAAATGACTATCAAAGGGAAATAACTCAGACAGCATGAGGTAGAGTTATGGTTCTTACGCACTGCACTCCGTATTATTGCAACAAACACACATGCCAAGTTCCAAGTCAATCGAACTGGAGATGACAAAGTTATGCTCCGGACAAGCAGAAATGCTGTAAAAAATGACTATCAAAGGGAAATAACTCAAAGACAGCACGAAGTAGAGTTATGGTTCTTTAGCATTGCACTCCATATTATTGCAACAAACACACATGCCAAGTTTCAAGTCAGTCGGACTGGAGATGACAAAATTATGCTCCGGACAAGCAGAAAATGCTGTAAAAATGACGATCAAAGGGAAATAACTCAGACAGCACGAGGTAGAATTATGGTTCTTTCGCACTGCATTCCGTATTATTGCAACAAACACACATGCCAAGTTTCAAGTCAATCGGACTTGAGATGACAAAGTTATGCTCCGGACAAGCAGAAAATGCTGTAAAAATGACAAAGGGAAATACCTCAAAGACAGCACGAGGTAGAGTTATGGTTCTTTAGCACTGCACTCTGTATTATTGCAACAAACACAAATACCAAGTTTCAAGTCAATCGGACTGAAGATGACAAAGTTACATTCCGGACAAGCAGAAAATGCTGTAAAAATATGATGATCAAAGGGAAATAACTCAAATACAGCACAAGGTAGAGTTATGGTTCTTTCGCACTGCACTCCATATTATTGCAACAAACACACATGCCAAGTTTCAAGTCAGTCGGATTGGAGATGACAATGTTATGGTCCGGACAAGCAGAAAATGCTGTAAAAAATGACTATCAAAGGGAAATAACTCAGACAGCATGAGGTAGAATTATGGTTCTGACGCGCTGCACTCCGTATTATTGCAACAAACACACATGCCAAGTTTCAAGTCAATCGGACTGGAGATGACAAAGTTATGCTCCGGACAAACAGAAATGCTGTAAAAAATGACTATCAAAGGGAAATAACTCAAAGACAGCACGAAGTAGAGTTATGGTTCTTTAGCATTGCACTCCATATTATTGCAACAAACACACATGCCAAGTTTCAAGTCAGTCGGACTGGAGATGACAAAATTATGCTCCGGACAAGCAGAAAATGCTGTAAAAATGACGATCAAAGGGAAATAACTCAGACAGCACGAGGTAGAATTATGGTTCTTTCGCACTGCATTCTGTATTATTGCAACAAACACACATGCCAAGTTTCAAGTCAATCGGACTTGAGATGACAAAGTTATGCTCCGGACAAGCAGAAAATGCTTTAAAAATGACAAAGGGAAATTCCTCAAAGACAGCACGAGGTAGAGTTATGGTTCTTTAGCACTGCACTCTGTATTATTGCAACAAACACAAATACCAAGTTTCAAGTCAATCGGACTGAAGATGACAAAGTTACATTCCGGACAAGCAGAAAATGCTGTAAAAATGATGATCAAAGGGAAATAACTCAAATACAGCACAAGGTAGAGTTATGGTTCTTTCGCACTGCACTCTGTATTATTGCAACAAACACACATGCCAAGTTTCAAGTCAGTCGGATTGGAGATGACAATGTTATGGTCCGGACAAGCAGAAAATGCTGTAAAAAATGACTATCAAAGGGAAATAACTCAGACAGCATGAGGTAGAGTTATGGTTCTTACGCACTGCACTCCGTATTATTGCAACAAACACACATGCCAAGTTCCAAGTCAATCGGACTGGAGATGACAAAGTTATGCTCCGGACAAGCAGAAAATGCTGTAAAAATGACAATCAAAGGGAAATAACTCGAAGACAGCACGAGGTAGAGTAATGGTTCTTTCGCACTGCACTCTGTATTATTGCAACAAACACACATGCCAAGTTTCAAGTCAATTGGACTAGAGATGACAAAGTTATGCTCCAGACAAAAACTGGACACCGCCCGCCCGCCCGGACAGACGCCCGCCCGCCTGTACGCCATGGGTGATCCCATAATGAGTCCCGTCTTCGACGGGCGTATAAAAAGTAGCCATCAATACTGATAAGGTCGTAGATATTGTCTCACAACAGAGTAAATAATTTTTGCCTGCTGAAATTGAAACAATTTGCAGACGACAAATTTAGAGTGGCTAAAAAGGTGGTATTTTTATATGTAAGGGAAGAAAACACTGTGGAAAATGGAGAAAATGCTCGTTATGAGCATTTTCTCCTTTTTCCACAATGTTTTCAAACGCCTTCAACCTGAAAGCCGTAAAAACCAGGGCTTATCTGCGAAAGGCTTAAGAACGGAACAATAAATGGACCAATATCTTTACCATACCACTTTTGTGCTTTTGAGCTATGGGCCCTTGTTCGCCAACCATTTTTAAAGAATATATTCTTTGTCATATTAATTATAAAGAGTTATCTAAATTTGAAAGAAACACAACTTTTGAATGGCTAAACCATATGGATTAGCCAATCAGAAGTTGCATTACAGTCCTAAGTCTAGAATTAGATCTAGGCTTAGAACGAAATTAAGGTAGGTTCGGGTGAGTACGAACCCTCTATTATGGAGCCTGCATTTTGAGGACCATAGACGACAATGACTTTATTCAACATGAATTGTATATATCTTTCAGGGCAACCGTCGAATTGTCTCCGAGGCCTTTTCGATCGCCAAACTTGGGGTCGTTATCAACTCCGCCATAAACTTTTTTCTGTATTGTATGAGCGGGAAAAGATTCCGGAAGGAGCTGAGATTTGTCCTTTGTGGCAGTTATGCATCAAAATCAGAAGAGTCGACGTCATTTTCTATGTCTCATACATCATCAACAGTCACGAGGACAAAATCAACCATTCCAGCGTAGAAAGGAAAGGGCACCATCTCCCTATCACATATTGACATTAATTGTTTTACTTGCTAAATTGTACTCAAAGTATTGTTCACCAATCAGAAAACCCCATGAGGACCTTTGAAACGACACGAATAAAGAAATTAAAGGCAGCTATCGAGTGCCAATGGGACAGCAAAAACGGAATCTTGCTTTTTATCAACGTTGTCAGCAAAGACATCTTCCGTTATGCTCAAATTGCTAACAAATTTTGAAGCGTCCGAGACTCTCTTAATTTTTCACCACAGCACAAAATTTGACTTGTCCCAATCGGAAGCAAATGCAGATCACAAATAAGATGTGGAGGAAATTATAGTTTTTGTCTTTAAAGCACTAGAAAACTCTGTGGGACAGGCAGAAAATGCTACTTGCCTGCATTTTCTCCTTTTCCTACATTTTTTATTTTTTTAAACCCTGGAATTGTGTGGTAAAGGGTTAAAACGCAAAACTAATTGAGAAGCAAGCTGTTCTTTTGTACATAGATGTCCATGGCTCGCTGGCGAAGAGAAGATCAGTATTATATGTTGAATGTTGAATCTGTGCTTTTGCTAAATCAAAGTTTGTTATTTTTATTTTCTTATCTATGATCACTAAGCCATTTTTACCTACCACCTACTTTTGTGAATATTGTGGCACAAGGAGAAACTGCTTTAAATAAGAAATTTCTCCTTACGCCATGTTTTCGCATGTTTTATTTACTCATATATTGCAGTGATTCGTGTTGATATTATGATTTCAGCCGAGCTATCTCCTGGAATTGAGATTGCAGGATTTAATGTATTCCACTCTCAGCACTAAACTTGTTTCTGTTATTAAAGCAGTCGCTGGCTTGGAAAACGTGTTGCATACAAACAATCGATTCAGTGTTATCTGCTTCAAATTTGTTTGGCTATTGAATTTACACTAGATAAAATACTGTCTTTGTACACCACTTACCTGGATACATATTCAGCAACCACTCCTAAGAACATTCTTAGTCTAATTGTAGATTTAGAAATTAACACTTCTGACTGGCTAAACTATTTGGTTTGTTATATAAAAGTAATAAATTTGAAAATTTCTTGAAAATAAGACTAAGGGTGTTCTTAAGAATGGTTGACGAATACAGACCCCTGACCTGTTTCCAACAGATTTGAAGTGTCCCACTGGAATAAAAATGGCTTTTAAAGCTTTAACTACTCCCACAGTAACATTGGACGCATCCACCATTTCAAAACGGGAAAAACTTGTAGTAACCTTATTTCCTAGCCTAAAAAAACAGTATTTGCCTCCTCCGTTTTCAATGAAAAATAAAAAGTGGTAACCTCAACTAACTGGTAAATAAGTAGCTATGACAGAGAAATTTTCCCAGTGGAAAACATGCATATGTAGTCTTGGCTAATTCTAACAGGAAAACCAACAGCTGCTGCCTTGACTTTTTCCGCTTGTAAAACGAACACCTGAAGCCTTAGTGATTTCTCATTGGAAAATAAACATCTGAAGCTTTGGCTATTTCTCACTAAAAAAGAAACAACCACAGCCTTAGCTATTTCTCACTGGAAAACAAACAACTATAGCCTTGGCTATTTCTCACTGGAGAAATAGCCAAGGCTATAGTTGTTTGTTTTCCAGTGACAAATAGCAAAGGCTTCGGTTGTTTGTTTGCTTTGGCTGTTTCTCACTAAAAAAGAAACAACCACAGCCTTAGCTATTTCTCACTGGAAAACAAACAACTATAGCCTTGGCTATTTCTCACTGGAAAACAAACAACTGAAGCCTTTGCTATTTCTCACTGGAATTCGAACAACCGTAGCCTTTGCTATTTCTCACTGGGAAATGAACAACCGTAGCCTTGGCTATTTCTCACTGGAAAACGAACAACCGTAGCCTTGGCTATTTCTCACTGGGAAACGAACAACCGTAGTCTGGGCTATTTCTTACTGGGAAACAAACATCTGAAGCTTTTGCTATTTCTCACTAGGAAACGAACAACCTAAGCTTTTGCTATTTCTCACTGGGAAACGAACGACCGAAGCCTTTGCTATTTCTCACTGGGAAACGAACGACCGAAGCCTTTGCTATTTCTCACCGGGAAACAAACAACCGAAGCCTTCGCTATTTCTCACTGGGAAACGAACAACCGTAGCCTTCGCTATTTCTCACTGGGAAACAAACAATCGTAGCCTTCGGTATTTCTCACTGGAAAACAAACAACTATAGCCTTCGCTATTTCTCACTGGAAAACAAACAACTGAAGCCTTTGCTATTTCTCACTGGAAATCGAAGAACAGTAGCCCTTGCTATTTCTCACTGGGAAACAAACAACTGTAGCCTTGGCTATTTCTCACTGGAAAATGAACAACCATAGCCTTGGCTATTTCTCACCGGGAAACGAACAACCGTAGCCTTTGCTATTTCTCACCAGGAAACAAACAACCGAAGCCTTTGCTATTTCTCACCAGGTAACAAACAACAGTAGCCTTTGCTATTTCTCACCGGGAAACAAACAACCGTAGCCTTGGCTATTTCTCACTGGAAAACAAACAACCAAAGCCTTTGCTATTTCTCACTGGAAAACAAACAACTATAGCCTTGGCTATTTCTCACTGGAAAACAAACAACTGAAGCCTTTGCTATTTCTCACTGGAAAACAAACAACTGTAGCCTTTGCTATTTCTCACTGGAAAACAAACAACCGAAGTCTTGGCTTTTTCTCACTCGAAAACAACCGTAGCCTCGGCTATTTCTCACTGGAAAACAAACAACTGAAGCCTTTGCCATTTCTCACTGGAAAACAAACAACTCTAGCCTTTGCCAATTCTCACTGGGAAACAAACAACTGTAGCCTTTGCTATTTCTCAATTGAAAACAAACAACTGAAGTGCTGGTTATTTCTGACTGGGAAACAAACAATCGTAGCCTTGGTTATTTCTCACTGAAAAAAAAACAACAACTGTCGCCTTGGCTATTTCTCTCTGGAAAAACAAACAACCCTAGCTTAGGCTATTTCTCACTGGAAAAGAAACAATAGTTACTGTGGACTTGGCTATTTCCCACCCGGATAAACAAACAACAGTAGCCTTTCCTTTTTTACACTCAAAAACAAACAACTATTTCTCACTTGAAAAGAAATGTTACTGTAGACTTGGCTATTTCTCACTGGAAAACAAACCACTGTAGCCTTGGCATTTTCACACTCAAAGACAAACAGCTGTAGCCTTAGCCTTTCTCCTTGGAATACAAACATTCCTGGCTTAGGCTATTTCTCACTAGAAAAGAAACAAGTTATTGTAGACTTGGCTATTTCTCACTAGTAAACAAACAGCTGCAGCCTTGACTATTTGTCACTGGTAAGCAAACAACTGTAAACTTGACTATTTCCTCAGTAGAAAACGAACATCTGTAGCCTTGACATTTTTTCACCAGAAAACAAACATCTGCAGCGTTGCTTAGCTGTTCTTACTGGAAAACAAACAAATGATGCCTTGACTATTTCTAACTAGAAAAAAAAAAACACTAACTGTGCCTTGACTATTTCTCACTGGAAAACAAATATCTGCAGCCTTGCTTAGCTATTCTCATTGGAAAACAAGCATCTGCAGTCTTGCTTAGCTATTCTTACTAGAAAACAAACAGCCACAGCCTTGCTTAGCTATTCTTATTGGAAAACAAAAACAGCTGCAGCCTTGCTTAGCTATTCTCACTGGAAAACAAACATCTACAGCCTTGGCTCTTTCTTACTGAAAAACAAACATCTTCACCCTTGCTTAGCTGTTCTCACTAGAAAACAAACAGCTGTAGCTATGAATATTTTCGTCTGTAAAACAAACCTCTGTAGCTTTTTTTTTTCCTTTAGTATAAGAAACAGCTCAACTTTCTCCTTGTGGAAAGTAAACAGTTTTAGCTTTAACACTTTCCAGCAAGAAAACAAACAATTGTAGCCTCCACTACTGCAAAGGGCTTAACGCCCATTATGTACATGCATATAAAAAGTTCCCCAACAAAAGATGTAAATCAAAATATCATATACATGTACTGATTTTTCTCTAGACCTGCATGGCTTTTTCAAACTAAATATATGTAAATTGGTTGAATTACTTAACCTTTACCAAACAACAAAATTTTAGACAGGGCCAAATTGAAAGCATTTGCAGACAACAAAATAAATGTGACTTAAAAATTGAAATCTGTATCGAGAAGGATAGAAAACATTGTGGGAAAAGGAGAAAATGCTGGTTACCAGCATTTTCTCCTTTTCCCACAATGTTTTCAAAAGGCTTCTTCCTCAGGGTCGTTAAAAGTCGGGATTGTGTGGTAAAGGGTTAAATGGATTAAATCCCACCAGCAGATGAGGGACACCTGCTCCCTCCGCCATCAGTGCTTTCTGCCTCACTAAAAAATAAACTATAGCCTTTACTTTTTTCCATTGAAAAACAATTAACTGTGTCAAAAATATTTGGTTACCTGCCCCTGTTGTATGGGTTGACCTTTAGATAGTTAACAACTAATCTGACTTTGAAGTAAATATCTTCTCTAATGATAGAGATATTATAAAATGTCAAGGTTTTGCACAACAAAGATGATGGCACCAGGGCGAAATCAACCCAGCTAACAATGTTGAAAACAGCATTAAACACCATACAATTAATCGATCAAACGTCACTCTCTGTAACGAGAATCGACAACAAAATCAGTATTTGTTAAAGTAAATTTTATTTGAATTTATATGGTAAACTACATAGGCACTTATTGCATAGATACATCATTACAACTACAGATTGTTAGCAGCAAAACAGATCTACTGATGAAATAATATAAGAAAGAAATTACATGTACATGAAATATCACAAAATGTGATAATACAATATGGCCTGCAACATGCGAAAAAGGGCATTCGGACATCTGCGTAAAGTGTCATTTCGGATCAGCCTGCGCAGGCTAATCCAAGATGACACTTTCCGTTCTTATGTATTTTCATGTTTTGTACAAGTCTAATGTAGTACAAAATCAAATGTAGTCGTAGAGGGTCGTCTAGGATCAGTCTGCGCGGACTGCGCAGGCTGATCCGCGACAACACTTTGCACAAATATCGGAATGTCCATTTTCTCGTGTTGCAGGCCATAATTATAATATTGAAACTTTGATCAAGTTATTGTTTATGTATAACAATTGCCATTGCTATTCCTCGTCTATTGTAAACTCATCAACTCTTTACCACATGAGAAAATTTCAGACTGGTCCAAATTGAAAGCATTTGCAGACAACAAATTAAATGTGGTTAAAATCCTGGAATTTGGCTCTGTAAAGACAGAAAATATTGTGGTAAAAGGGGAAAAGGCTGGTTATCAGCATCTCTCCTTTTTCCACTATGTTTTCAAAAGTCTTCTTGGTAAGGGTTGTTACTAAAACTAGGGATTGTGTGTTAATGAGTTGACTTTCCAAAATAGCCAATTGTAGACTCTTTCACACTGAAAGCACCTGCAGATGACAAAGTGAATATGGTACAAATGAACTAAAGACCTTTGACAGGATAGAAAACATTTTGGGAAAAGGAGAAAATGCTGGTTACCAGCATTTTCTCCTTTTCCAAAAATGTTTTAAAAAGGCTTCTTTGTAAGCATTGTTACAGCATGGAACTGTTCGGTAAAGAGTTAGTGACAACTTATTGAACAGGCTCAAAGTGAAACACAAAATGATTATTTCATGAGAAAGAAAGATCTAAAACCCCCTCACCTATCAGAGTACATATTACAGCAGGACGACGTGTCCTTGGGCATGTAGCAAGACTACAAGCTTGGTTTGTAATAATTCAAAGTCTGACTCTAGAGGAAGAGAATAAATTTAGGCCTTTTCTATGAAGTTGAAAATATCAGTATATTTATACCAATAACACTTTTCATTGAAATTAAGAACAGTACGACTTAATAACAAACTTCTTCCCAACAGGAACATGTTCAATTTGTATAGATTGTTGAGAAGTTCTATGCAATTTAGAAAAGTTTAAATTTAGAGCATTTTCTCTCTTTTTTTCTTTTTCAACATGCCTCCCACCCAACAGAAATCTGGATGCTTTCCTGTCTGCTTTTTCCCTTTAAAGCTGTCTCGTTTTGTTTTATAATCACAGAAAAAAACTTGATATAACTTGAGACAACTTGAGTTAATAGGAAAGCTCTACAATAATTGCCCAAGTTTGGTGATACAACAATAAAATACAGCAAAATAGCTGGTCCCTGTTATGAAAGGCTTGCAGTAGTTATGATAATGTTTGCTCCCTAGCTTGGTATATGCTCAAGGTCTTCAAGCATTTCACAAATTCAGTGATAGATAATCAAAACAAATGAAACAATAGCTGGTCCCAATTTTGAAAGGCTTACAGTAGTGATGTAAATGGTTTCTCCCTAGTTGGGGGCCATGCTCAAGGTGTTCAGTAAGAAAAAAAAAATCCTTCACCAGAAAATATAACAAGAGCAACGCATGAGGGTGCCACCGCTCAGCTGCAGTTGCTTTGATTTTAAGTGAAAATTCCAAGTTGAAAAATGGGCATAACTGTGTCAAAAGTACTTTGATGGTTACCTGCTCTTGTTGTACAGGTTCCCCTTTTGATAGTGAAAAACTTGTGAAAGTTTGAATTAAGTATCTTCAGTAATAACAGAGATGTTTTAAAATGTCAAAATATTTGCATGGCAATGAAAGACGCCAGGGCTACAACAACAACTCAAAGTTTTTTTTGAAAATAGCTGAGCTAAAAATAGACATCACTAGCCACTGAAAAGCCACTGTTTCTCTGAAAAACAAGTTTCTGATATATTAAGTCTAGTTTGAAAAGAAAAACACACAAACTACATAAAGTTACCTTTAGAAGGAAATCAAACAACATGATGAAGGACTCATTGTAAAGATATATGACTCAATATCCCCCGACACAAATTTACAACAGACAACTTTGAAAACACCTTTGTTATGTCTTTGCCAAACAGTGAAATTCACTCAACCAAATTCAAAGCAGATGACAAATCAAAAAGTGGCTTACTTTCTCCTTTCCTGAGAATGTTTTCAAAAGCCTTCTTCCTCATGGTCATTAAAACCGGGGACTGTATGATTAACTCTTTACCACATAATCCTGACTTTTAACAACTCTGAGGAAGAGAGCATTTAAAAACATTATGGGAAAGGAGGAAATGCTTATAACCAGCATTTTCTCTTTTTCCCACTGTTTTTTCTACCCTATCAAGGACAATTTTGTCATTTGGGCCACCTTTGTCATCTGCAAATGCTTTCAATCAGGACCAGTCTAAAATTTTGTTGTGTGATAAAGACTTGCGGGTTATATTGATAGTTCTCTGTTCTGAGCAAAATCTACTGTCAAGTCTTTTTACAAAAACAATTAAATTATGGTTGCCATGACAAAAATCAACTCTCCAGCTGATGGCAAGAAAGAATCAAATTCAAACAAACAAAACTAAGACACTAAAACTTAGCAAACTGTTTACAGTTCTGATAAACAAAGACAAGAAAACCAAACACTAGATATAGAACTATCCATTTTATATCCAAAAGTCACATCTTTTGAAGCATTTGTATTGTGACTCTTGGAGAAATTGCTCATCTGATCCAGTTCTCCTTCAGTCACAGTTTTCTGGACTGTCCTCAAAATCTGAAACTTTCACATGTTTAGATTTGATATCTCCTTTCACCCTCTACCACACAATCCCTGTTTTTAACAAACCTGAAGAACAAGGCTTTTCAAAACATTGTGGGAAAAGGAGAGAATGCTGGTGATCAGCATTTTCTTCTATTTCCAATGTTTACGCCTACCCTTTCAAAGACAAATTTCAGTATTTCAGCTACATTTAATTTGTGATCTGCAAATACTTTCAATTCAGACAATCTTAAAATTTTGTTGTTTGGTAAAGGGAAAACTCCTGGGATCAGAAATGTGTTTATGAAGAAAATGGATTGAACACAAGCTATCTCTTCTCATTATCATGAAATACTGACAAACAACACAAATACATCTTTTTGCACAAAATATGACAAAGCTAGCTCTACAGGCAAAAGAAAAATCATAAACAACTGAACTGCATGATACATAGCATGTAAGTATGAATATATGTCACTTCAAGGTCATTTTTTTTTTTCCTTCTCAAGGTCTTGAACACAAAAATAAGAACAGAAAAAAAAAAACTTTCCATAAAAAAAGTAGAAGAAAAATACTTGTACACAAAAAAAGTGCAGAAAAAAAGGAAATTATCAGGGAGTACTAAAAGAATGGTGTTTTAGTTTACCAGACACATAAAATTTTAGACTTGTCCAAATTCAAAGCATTTGCAGACAATTACAAATGAGTCAAATGTTGGGATCCATTTCATAAAAGGTAGAAATCATTGTAGGAAAAGAAGGAAATGCTGATAATCTTCCCGTTTTCTACTCTTTCACAAACAGAAGCTTTCATTTGATTGACATTTTATTTGTCGTCTGCACGTTTTCAATTCGGACAAGTCTACAATGTTGCGATGTGGTGAAGAGTAAAGTCTAAAATTGTGTAATCTGTACTGAGCTGAAAGTAAATGTATGCTGGATAATTGTATGATTATTTCTTGCATGAATTCTCATAATGATTTGCTTTACGATCTATGACAAAAAAAGCCTTGAAGATTAATGTTAGTGAATTATTAAAATTGTTAAACAAAAGGAGCTATAATAATCATACATGTAATTATGCTATATATCATATGACAAGATTGAAAAGTTAATGTGTGCATCAACATGTTTATGTGTTCTACGGATAAAAGCGCTGTACACAACAACACGTGATGAATTACATCATTTTGTACAAATGGAAGAAATAAACAGATAATGCCTTAATACCCTGATCAAATAAATTTAAATTCCAATATTTAACCTATTACTATGCAGGCTGCATTGGAATAAAGTTTAAAAACCCAGCATCAAAAAGGAGAATTGCTAACAAAATGTAACCAAACCTTTCCTTCTAACACATTTTTTTCCCCCCCCCCATTGCGTCCATTTCAGGTGCTTCAAGAGTCATATAAGGACAGTAATGAGCCAACTTATTTTTCTAATTTTCAAAGCAAGAGAGGTATTCTATCAATCAATCAATCAATCTAAAGAATGTTTGAGCCATACTCCAGCAAAAGGGGCCTAGTGCATCTACGAAAAGGATCAATCCATGTCAGCCTGTAGATACTTTCAACTATTTGTAAATTTTCTTCACGTCCAAGGACCACTCTACCTCCAGATTCAGTCGAAAGTGAGACAGCATGGATTATATGGATCCCTAATCATATACTGACTTGCTTGTTATAATGCATCATGAGAATGCGTTAAGTCCCCTTCTTGCCAGAGCGTGGCTACTTTGTAAACGATAATGTATATTTAAAGCAATGTCATTTTTTCCCTGAATTCTAACATAAGGTGGTAATAGAGTAGCAACGTCTAAATTTTAACAGTAACGCTTTCATTCTCTACCAGACAAAATTGTTATGACTTCTCCATACTGACAGCATTTGCAGACAAGCTAATGTGCCTATAATGAATACATTAATTTAGTCTTTAACCCTTTCCAAATAAATAAACTCGACCTCTGTCAAGGCTCTAAATAGAATCCATTGAAACTTACGAAGATTTTGATTGTACTGGCTTGACTACATAAGCGGATGGCAGAGATCAAAGATCAGACTGCACATTCTGTGCAGTCTGATCTTGATCTATGCCGTCTGCAAGTCTCTGCTTTCGCCTATGGGGCCAAAAGGGTTAAACAACAGGTCACTGCCTACACACCATGTGCCTGTTTGAAACAATATTTTTACCAGAAGACTTGATTTTAGACTCATCCAACAGGACGACAAATTAAATGTTGCTCAACTGATGGTATATGTCTTTTGAGAGGGTAGAAGGTCCTGTGTGAAAAGGAGAAAATCCTAGTTACAAGCATTTTCATCTTTGCCCACAATTTTTTTCAAAGGCCTTTTTTCCCAGGATCACAAAAAAACATGTTCCTTAGGTAACCAGTTACAATGTTGTGATATTAATTCTTTACCAGACGACAAAATTTTAGACTTGTCCAGATTGAAAGCACTTGCAGACCACAAAATAAATGGGACTCAAAAACTGAAATTTGTTTCGGGGAGGGTAGAAAACATTGCGGGAAAAGGAGAAAATGCTGGTTACCAGCAATTTCTCCTTTTCCCACAATGTTTTTAAAAGGCTTCTTTCTCAGAGGTATGACAAACCCGGGATTGTTTAGGAAAGGGTTAAGATAGATTTGGCTGAAATATTTCACAAAATACTGATTTAAGAACAGATTACTCATTCTGCATCTTCTGATCTTGGTCTACGATGTCTGAAAAAGCATAGCAAGTTGTCCTGGACATTCCAGAGACTGATTACAAAACAACAACATCTTCGATCTAGAAAAATAATTACGTAGAAGACAATAAAGGCACTGTATTGTTCTTCAGAGAAAGTCGCTAGTTCTTTTTCTCCGCATCAATATCTGAAAAATAAAAGAAATGGATACCAATGCAAAGTTCAGTTTAACTCTTTACAACACGATCCCGAGTTTTAACGACCCTGTTGAAGAGGGCTTTTGAAAACATTTTGGGAAAAGGAGAAAATGCTGGTAACCAGCATTTTCTCCTTTTCCCAAAATGTTTTCTACCCTTTCAATGACAAATTCCAATAGTTTGGCTACATTTGATTTGTCGTCTGCAAATTTGGACAAGTCAAAACTTCTGTCGTCTGGTAAAGAGTTAATTTATTTAATTTGATGATTCATTTTGGTAACTTAGGCCTCTGGTCCATTCCCCCTTTACCAAAGGACAAAATTTCAGCTTTGCCCAAATTGAAAGCTTTTGCAGACGATAAAATAATTATGACTCAAAAATTGGATTTTTTTTTTTGAAAGGGTAGAAAACATTGTGGGAAAAAGGAGAAAATACTAGTTACGAGTATTTCATCTTTTTCCCACCATGTTTTCAAAAGGTTTCTCCCATAGGGTTGTTAAAACTTGGGATCGTGTGGTAATGGTTTACACAAAAAACATTGCATCATACATTAACACTTTACCAGACAACATAATTGTAGCCTTGTCCAAATTGACAGCATTTGCAGACGACAATTTCAGTGTGGCTCGAATAGTGTAAATTTTCTTTCATAGGGTAGAAAACATTATGGGAAATGGAGAAAATGCTGGTTACCAGCATGTCCTCCTTTTCCCAGAATGTTTTCAAAAGGCTTCTTTCCCAGAGTTGTTAAAGTCAGATCAGAATTGTGTGGTAAAGGGTTTACACATATATAGAACCAGGGACATACATATTATGCAACAAAACAATAAGTAATCATTGGATTTTAAATAACAATAAAGCCCAAAAGTAAACAAAGCGGATGTTTAAACGCATTTAAATTCATCTCATACAATCTGTCATTGTACGGTCGGTCCAAGTGTTACTTGCTGACAGAGAAATTAATATCAAAACTAGGTTAAGACCTGCCAGGTAGCTGTGTCTTTTGTTCAATTTTTGCCTGATTTTAAAATCCTTTTTTCTGCCGGCGACCAACACATGGCCCTACCACACGACAACAGACTGTCATCTCCACAATATTTTCTATAGTTTTAAATGGTATGATTCAAGTTTAAAAAGACACCTGCTTTGATATTTTGGCCTCTACTGGGCCTCTAACTCTTACCATGCCACGCTATTTTAGACTTGTGTGGTGTTAAAGCCATTTCAACATAATTTCAGTAATATTGCAGTGCACCTATCCATGCTCTCCTGTAGTCTCTTTACCAGTACTTTGCATAATATTCTTCTCAAGCCAATCACTGCTTTCCATAATAACAAATGTCAAAACACTGATCAGCGGTGGAATGACTACCATCAATCCTCAGAAAGAAATTGGCAGAGCTAGGGATTCAAATAAGTGGGCCCGTTGTCTAACTAGACAAGATCGTAAGCATTAGCAGATGACAAATTCAATATAACTCTACAGACATTTGCTGTATCGAAAGGATAGAAAACAATATGAGAAAAGGAGAAAATGCTGGTTTTCAACAGCCTTTTTTATCAAGGTCGTTGTTACATGGGATTGTTTGATCATTAAGGGTCAAAGAATAGGCCCAGTAGTAACTGAATTCATAGAACAGAGTGCCAATATGTTTTGCATTTGTTTTGCAGGTGTATAATAACTAATCCATTTATGCCTACTTGTTTTCCATAAATTTTAAAACAGGTTATAAAATTTATATCAATCATTCCAGATAATTACTTCCAAAAAAGTAGTCACTCCATAACATAGGTAGCTCCATGTTTGACCTTTCCTATCATGGGGTTTGAGCCCAGGAGCCAAATTAATGAAGCATTTTTGGTAGAATTCTGGTCTAATTCTAGAATTACGAATTTACATAATTTCTGTTTGTATTGGAGTTTTAACAGCTTAGGTCATATCACGGCAGTCAGTGCAGGTGTTTCCAGGTTTTCTAACATCAGTACTGACACAACTTTCTTTCCAAGCCACTGCCTACTTTTTTCACATGCATCAGAGATGAAATGCAAACAAGAGGGCCATGATGGCCCTGTATTGCTCCACTGGCTTTTAACCCATTACCACACAATTCTAAGATTTAACTAGAACTTGTTTTTCTACAAAAAAAAAAAAAAAACAAAAACAAGCTCCACGCCCTCCAGTTTCAGAGAAGAAGAATTTTAAAGTTTTCCTTCTTTGTTCCTATGTTCGAACTTGTGAGCCCCGGGGCAGGGCCAGTTTTGAACCCAGGGGCATCATATGAACAAACTTGGTAGAGGTCCACTAGGAGATGCTACATACCAAATATCAAAGCTGTATGCCTTCCAGTTTCAGAGAAGAAGAATTTTAAAGTTTTCCTTCTTTGTTCCTATGTTCAAACTTGTGACCCCCGGGGCGGGGCCAGTTTTGACCCCAGGGGCATCATATGAACAAATTTGGTAGAGGTCCACTAGGAGATGCTACATACCAAATATCAAAGCTCTACGCCTTCTAGTTTCAGAGAAGAAGGTTTTCAAAGATTTTGCTATTTTTTCCCTTTTTGTTGCCATGGCAACCAGAGTAATGGGTGGAATTCAATCTCTTGAACAACTTTGGTAGAGCTTCACCCAATGAACATCCCTGCCAAGTTTCATCAAGATTGGCCAAGCGGTTTAGGAGGAGAAGATGTTTAAAGGAATTGTGGACAGACGGACAGATGGACGCCGGACAACAACCAGTCACAATACCTACCCTGAGCACTTTGTGCTCAGGTGAGCTAAAAAACACACACACAAAAAAAGGTGGGGGGGATGTTCTTACAACTGGGCTTCAACCCAGTAAGACAGCATTAGTAGGCATGGTGAATTGAACAAACAGTGAAAATAAATGAAGTGCAATTTCTGAAAAATAATTGTTTGGAATCCAGCCAAATTTGATAGGGTTTCAGTACACCTATTATTAAACAATCCCAGCAAATTTCAAAGAAATGTGACAAATAATGTGGACTTTATTGAGTAAACAATACTAAGTTATCAAATGGCTACTTTTCCCATACAGATTACTAGACTTTCTTCACTTTTAATAGAGTTCATACCCCTTGATGAACCAAACAATCTCTGAAAGTTTCAAAAGAATTGGATCAAAACTGTTGACTTCATTGCCTAAACAAGAAATGGTAATTTTCAACTTCAAATGGCTACTTTTCCCATACTATTTGTTGGATTTTTTTTCAAAATCAATAGGGTTCAAGCTATTGATAAGATAAATAAACTGTGCAAGTTTCACGAAAATCTGACCACAAATGCAGACTTTATAGCGTAAAAAAGAAATGGAAATTTTCAACTTCAAATGGCTACTTTTCCCATACTGTTTGTTGGATTTTTTTCAAAATCAATAGGATTCAAGCTATTGATGAGATAAACAAACTGTGCAAGTTTCATGAAAATCTGACAACAAATGCAGACTTTATCGCATAAACAAGAAAAAGACTGACGGACAGACAGACGGACGGAAACCATACCATGACATAAGCTCTGCTGGCTTTCAGCCAGTAGAGCTTAAAAAAAATGAATCACAATTACATTCCATTCCCTTAAAAACTTACCCGCTTTGGAGGGCAGGGTGTTCTTCTCGAGGGTTTCAGCATGCTTCAAACTGTTACGATTAAAACTTGCGATATTTTTGTGGGTTTTTTCTTGGGCAATCACTAAAATGACATAACATAATAAAACAGTAGTTTGTGTACTTTGTATTCAAGTTTATAAAAATACTTTGTATTCAAGTTTATGAATATACTGACACAAGTAATGAACTTATACTGCAAAGAAATCAGTGATAAACATATTCTCAATGTCATTAAGGGACCAGTTGAATGCATTATGAATTATTAATGAGAACAATATTTTATTGGCTAAATAGTATTCAATGGTACTTTAATGAAGTGTGTTAAAATCAAAGAATCAAGGGCCTACAGTATTTATCTCTTACCATGTGACAAAATTTTAGACTTGAAAGCACTGAAAGCATTTGCAGACGACAAAATAAATGAGATAAACAGTATTTATCTCTTACCATGTGACAAAATTTTAGACCTGAAAGCACTGAAAGCACTTGCAGACGACAAAATAAATGAGACTCAAAAATTGAAATTTGTTTCATGAAGGGTAGAAAACATTGCGGGAAAAGGAGAAAACGCTTGTTACCAGCATTTTCTCCTTTTCCCACACTGTTTTCAAAAGCTATCTTCCTCTTGTTCAAATTGAAAGCATTTGCAAATGTCGAATTAGGTGTTGCTTAAATGATGGACCTTGTCTGTGAAAGACTAGGAAATATTGTGGGAAAAGGAGAAAATTCTGGTTACCAACTCTGTCTTCTTTTCCCATAATGCTTTCCAAAGGTTCTTCCTCCAGTGCTGTTTAGACTTTAAATTGTTCGGTAAACGGTTAACCCTTTTCCACACAATCCGAAGTTTCAACGACCCTGAGATGTAGGCTTTTTGAAAACATTGTGGGAATAGGAGAAAATGCTGGTAACCAGCATTTTCTCCTTTTCCCACAATGTTTACTAGACTATCTGATGCAAATCCCACCATTTGTGCCGTATAAATATTGTTGTTTGCATGTGCTTTCAAAACTTGATCTGTCTAAAATATTGTTGTTTGGAAAAGATTTAAAGACAAACTGAATGGTGTTTTACACTGTTCTCAACATCATTCCAGTCGCACAACAGCAACAGGTCTCACGTCTTAGGTTTCACAAGTGCTAGGCTTTGAAGTGTTACGCCAAAGGACACTCCCACAAAAAAAAATGCTTTCAGTGGGTCTCAAACAAGGTTTCTCCAAGTTAGGAGTTCTACACTTTGCCACTGAGCAACGCAGTACCCAAACGGCTAAATTCGTAAAAAAATTTACTATCTATGTTGCAAAAGGAAATGTTTCATTGGTTTAATCCCATTTGTCCCACATTTCGATTTTTATACTTAAATATAAATGTGGGACAAATGGGAATTGGTACAGGTAAAGTTACAGATAATCCTTGCCTGGGGCAATTTTACAATTATAGTCTGTATCTGTACTAGTAGTTATAGGCAAATTTGTATGAAGTAATCCATTTTTTAATTTTATTTCTTTCTTTGTTTATAAAACATAAATGTTATAAATTTTGTTTAATGTCTATGGCTACTAAAGAATACCAAGCTCAGTAGCTCAGTATTCATTCTGTGGTTTTTAAAAGATGGAAAAAATGAAAAGATATATTTCTTTAATTAGTTCTATGTTCCAAATTGTGCAAAACCATAGCCTACCATATAACTCTGTTTGATACAGACTATATTCACACCTACCCTTATACCACCCCTAACCCATACAGGTAAGTGCCATATTGATTTTTCAAAATGTGGGACAAATGGGAAGACACCGTTTCATTCACTTACTCTCTTTTACCCCTACACCCTCTTGCGTTTCCACTTTCTTCATCGACTGCTTGTCAAATGATCCTATAGAATTTCTTAGTTCTACTTCTTTCTTCTCCTGATCAATGGCTGTAATATAGGACGAAAAACATGTCAAACTTCATCTCTACAGCTTATAATATTAACAGCTACCCTGCTAAAGAAGTCAACCCTTTACCAAACAATCCCTGGTTTTTATGACCCAGAGGAAGAAGCCTGCTGAAAACATTGTGGGAAAAAGAGAAAATGCTGGTAACCAGCATTTTCTCCTTTTCCCACAATGTTTTCTACTCTTCTGAAGTCAAGTTTCAATTTTTGAGTCACATTTATTTTGTCGTCTGCAAATGCTTTCAATTTGGACAAGTCTAAAATTTTTATGTTTGATAAAGAGTTAAATAAAATTTTTGAGTTGATAGTAAAAACCCAAATTTGCTATTTCAAAGGCTCTTTTTGGTGGACAAGATATCCTTATCGGACAGTGTAAATCAAAGATCAGACTGCACGTTCTGTGCAGTCTGATCTTGATCTACAATGTCTGCAAAAGATCAGTGAGTCGTGTTTAACAACTTGAGGGTTAAGTCTTTTTTATGAAACCTTTCAAAGCAATCTACTACTTAATAAAATTTTGGACTTAATTCCATTAGCTAATCAAAAGCATTTGCAGATGCCAAATTAAACACGGCTTAAATGATGGACTTTGTTTCTGAAAAGGTGGAAAACAATATGGGAAAAGGAGAAAATGCTGGATTCCAGCATTTTCTCTATTTCCCACAATGTTTTCAAAAAGCTTGTTTCTCCAGGGTGATTAAAGCCTCGACTTTAGAAAAAACTCTGTAGAAAAAGGAGAAAATGGCAACTAGCATTTTCTACTTTTCCCACAATGTTTTCTTCCCATCCCAGGGCTAATTTCAGTTTTTGAGTCACACTTATTTTACCGTCTGCAAATGCTTTGAATTTGGACAAGTCTAAAATTTTGTCGTTTGGTAAAACTTTAATAAAACAAGAGTCTTGTATAACAAAATCTAAGCTCATCACCTCTTAACATTAAACCAGATGACAAAAATTTTAGCCTTGTCCAAATTGAAAGCATATGCAGACATCAATTTCAATATGGCTGAAATGCCACAATTTTTCTCTGATAGGGTAGAAAACAGTGTGGGAAAAGGAGAAAATGCTGGTTACCAGCATTTTTCTCCTTTTCCCACAATGTTTTCAAAAAGGCTTCTTTCCTAGGGTCATTAAAATTCGATATTATGCGGAAAAAGAGTTAACTCTATACCAGATGACAAAATTTGGATTCAAATGAATTGAAAGCATTTGCATATGACAATTTAACTGTAGCTCAAATGATGACTTCTATCTTTAATTGGAGAGAAAACATTTTGTGAAAAGGAGAAAATTCTGGTTACAAGCATTTTCTCTTTTTCCCACAATATTTTTAAAATCCTTTTTTCTATGGATCACTAAAAGGTGTGATTGTGTGTTACGAGGTTTAGCTCATTACCAAACGACAAAATTTTTGGCTTGTCCAAATCGAAAGCATTTGCAGACGACAAAATAAAAGTGACTGAAAATTTTAAATTTGTTTTGTGAAGGGAGAAAACATTGTGGGAAAAGGAGAAAATGCTGGTTACCAGCATTTTCTCCTTTTCCCACAATGTTTTCTAAAGGCATCTTTCTCAGGGTCGTCAAAAGCAGGGATTGTGTGGTAATGGGTTAATCAATTAACAGCAGACAACACTGAAAACATCCTTACAAAATTTTTAACTTTCACACCACACAATCAAGTTTTAACAACCCATATAGAGATGGCTTCTGAAAACAGTTTTGGGAAAAGAAGACAATTCTGGTGACCAGCATTTATTTTCTTCTTTTACACATTCATTTTTACTCTTTCACAGGCAAGATCAAGAATTTAAGTCACACTTGTTCTCTGCAGGTGCTCTCAATTTCAAGTGTGTAAAATTCTGTTTTCTGGTAAAGGATCACATTTCAACTAAAATTTAAGCTTTATTGATAAAATAATGCCTGGCAACAATCAACTTTTCTCTTACAACAATGTTCTATTAGTTGTATGCTGCAACATGAAAACTTGTCAGGAGTTATGGAAAAAAAGAATGGAAATACTTTTTATATAAATGACAGCACTGTTCTGTACCTGTTCAAGGGGAACTTAGTGGGTAGGATTGCCATAAAGCATTGTTGTGTACCGGTTCAAGGGAAAATAAGTGGGTAAAATCATCATAAAGCAATATTGTATACCAGTTCAAGGGAAACTTAGTGGGTGGGATTGACATAAAGCACCTTTGTGTACCAGTTCATGGGAAACTTAGTGGGTCGGATTATCATAAAACATTGTTGTACTGGTTCAAGGAAAACTAAGTGGGTGGGATTGTCATAAAGAACTGTTGTGTACCAGTTCAAAGGAAACTTAGTGGATGGGATTGTCATAAAGCGCTGTTGTACTGGTTCAAGGGAAACTAAGTGGGTTGGATTGTCATGAAGCACTGTTGTGTACCAGTTCAAGGGGAACTAAGTGGGTGGGATTATCATAAAAGGAAAGCTTTATAATGTAGACAAAGAAAACGGAAATTACTTTATTTTCCAAGAAATAAAAAAAACATCACATACTGGTTCAAGGGCTTGGTTGACAATTGAGGCATGTGGGAGTGTCATTAGGGAAAAGCATTATAATGCATACACAAAAAAGAAGATTTTTCCCGAAAAAACTATTTGGGAAACTTTAAAAAGAATCATACAGAACACAAGTTATATTTTAGATGTTTTTTTTTTCCCCTTTTTTCCTGACAATTTGTTGTTGTATGGTTGTTTAAAGTGTTATTCCCTGACAGAAAAATGAGTTTTTAAAGTAAGTCGTAAGTTGCCAGGTCCCTCTATCTTTTGTTTATTTTTTATCTAATTTCAAAGTTCTTTGTTCTGCCAGCGACTAATACTTGGACTGACAGAACATAACAGATTTTCATCTTCACAATTACTTCCATACTTTTAAAAGGCATGATTTATATTCAAATGCATTTTAACACCAGCAATGTTTACTTTTGGCTGCTATTTGCGCTTTAAAGCGCCTACACCAACTGAAGGGAGGTAGAGGATCAAGATCACACAGCCCGAAACTTGTTTATATTGTCAAACATTAACTGTATTCTGAGAAATTCTACCAAAAACAAGTTTGAAACAGTCCTGAAATCTTTATAAGAAAATCTTATACATATCCAAATTGAAAGCTTTTGCAAAGGACACATTAAATGTGACTTCAATTTGGAATTTTCTTTCAAAATGCAAAGACGGAATTGTGAGAAAAGGACAAGAAAATGGGTACAAGTATTTTTTTCTGGCTATCAGAAACTTTTCAAAGGTCTTCTTCCATAGAGTTGTTAATTAGACAGTTTATAAAGATTTTCTTCCTCAGTGGTATTAACTTTACCAAACGAAAAGAAAAAATGTAGACTTGTCCAAATTGAAAGCATTTGCAGATGAAAATTTAGACCTGGCTCAAATAATGGATTTCATCTTTGTAAGGCGAGAAAACATTGTGGGAAAAGAAGAAAATGCTGGTAACCAGCAATTTCTCCTTTTCCAAAAATGTTTTCAAAAGGATTCTTTCTCAAGGTCGTTAAAAGGCCAGATTTTGTGGTAAACGATTAAAACACAGGATCGTTAAATAAACTTTTGTTTGTACTCTTTCTAACTTTAGTGGAAATTTAATGAATGAATGAATGAATGGTGTTTTATGGTGCATCAACAGTTTTGGTCATTTAGCACGCATATCTGTGTTAAAATGCCATCTTATTTTCTGAGGAGTCTGGACACAATAGCTCTAATTGTAAATTCCATGTTTAAAAGCCTTCTCATTAGTGACAGCAAACACATGTAAAAACCATTCACTAATTATTCCCTTATACTCTACCTTCTTTATCGGGCAGCACTACTTTTTCCTCAGTGTTTCGTCGCTTCAATTTAGTCTTGTCAAATTCACCAATTGATTTCCTATGAGCCACTTCTTTTTTTTCTTCTTCTATGGCTGTTTATGGTTTACACAGTGAAATTTCAACCATTCAAACATGAATTTATACAATATATCATAATCCGTAATTTCGAAGTATTGACTCAATTGGACTTTCTTTGCGAAAAGGAGAAAATGCTGGTTATTAGTATTTTGTCATTTTCCCACAATGTATTCAAAAATCTTCGTCAAGAAGGTACTTAAAATATACAGAATTGCATGGTAAAGGATAAATTCTTTCCCATTCATTTGTCTGCCTTATAAATGAGCCCTACTCTGGCAGAAGGGGGCTTAATGCATCTCCGTGATGCATGATACCATTAAGTCATCACAGTATTATACATCCCTAAAATGTTTTGTGTAACAACCTACTGAAGCCTGAGGTACATTGTCCTTTGACATGCAGGAAACTTACTAAAAGCAAAAAGTTTCAGCCAAGGTCAGCCTGCGCGGACTGCGCAGGCTGACCTGGGTTGATGCTTTTTGCAAATGCCATAAGCCCCCTTCTTTCAGAGTATGGCTCAAATATATGCATCTAACCTTTTTCACCCTTTACCAAACAATCCCAAGTTTTAATGACCCTCATAAAAAGGGATTTTAAAACATTGTGGTAGAAGTGAAAATTCTTGTAACCAGCATTTTTTCCATTTCTCACACTGTTTTGGACTCATTCAAAGACAAGTCCCATAATTTGACCCACATCTCACATGCCATCTGCAAATACTTTCTAGAATTTTGATTTTGTTAAACATTTAATACATAGTCAGCTTTTGTCATTTTGTATTGTATTCTCTGATGCTATGATTAATCTCAGCATAACATATTATTTGAATTATTGAAATTTCACCATATATTCATTTTTTTTACAATACTTACATTTTATTTCGTTTCAAAATCAGTTTATATGTGTATGCTTTTATTTACGATCATTTGTTGACATGCAAGCCACTCTCCTTAAATCAAAATCTTTGTAAAATATCCCAGCCCTGTGACTGCTGTATGCACTCTAATTGTAAAAACAATTAAAATAATTCAACTCTTACCCCCCCCCCCCAAAAAAAATACCGACTTTTCACGACCCTGGGAAAGAAACTTTTTGAAAACTTTGTGGGAAAAGGAGAAAATGCTGGTCACCAGCGTTTTCTCCCTTTCCCTCAATGTTTTCTACCCTATCAAAAAAAAAAAAAAAAAATAAATAAATTCACCATCTGAGGCACACTGAAATTGTCATCTGCAAATGCTTATGATTTGGACAAGGCTAAAATTTTGTCGTCTGGTAAAGTGTTAAAGTTTTACGTGCATTACTTACAAATGCTTTCAATTTGGCTGAGTCCAAAATTTTATTGTGTGGTACAGGGCTATGGTCAATAGCAATTCGCAGATTCTGACTGCACAAAACAAATGATCATAATAGAGTGGGTGTATAAAAGTGGGTCCATAAAGTAGAGTAAATATACAGCTCATATTATTGTACAATTATATAATTTAGAATAGAAAAAGAGAAGATTTTTTTTCATATCTCTTATATGTATGTAGAAGAAAGAAAAAGAAGTAAGATATAAACAAGGAGGCTACAGATGATAACAAGCGATTTCTTTTGAAGTGATTTCCCCTGCCGAAAAAGACCTTTTCAAAAATTTACGCGACCGTGTAACTCAAAATCGCTCCCAGTCGGCCATTTTGCATGGAATCATAAAAACAAAAAAACTATATTGGCCAAATAGGTTATTGTACACACATATGAAGTTTCACGAAATTCCATCCAATGGTAATAGAGATATTGTCCCAGACAGACGGACGGACAGATGGACAACGCTAAAACTATATCCCTCCACCTTCGGCGGTGGATAGTAAATATTATTTCATGCTTTCCGGTAGGATATCGAGAAACAGCAGTGAAAATATTTTTCGATATTACACGGATACGACCAGTGAAAATACCGATTTTCATGTTCTTGTTGCCTAGATACATTGCACGTGCCTCACAACCAGATGGAAATATGACGTCATTTATCTTACATTTCTCGCGCTTGTCGTAATGTTGTAATGCGTTGCTATGCGGGAGGGGTACGCCATGGGGAATAACGGAAAAGAACTGTACTGGATTTTGATAAAGCTCCTCCCAGAAAGGGCTAAAAGCATGAAATAAATAAAATATTTGTTTTTTTCGGTGAAAGATCGAAATTTATTTCATTGAGTGAACACCATCGGTAATATTTTCACGAGTGGCACAGCTTTAGCCTATTTCCAATACACAGGTCCATGTTTACAGATGTTTACAAATGTACATTTGTAGAGTAAGTTTACATGCGCACATACACAAGACGATAAGTCTGTGACATTTACATCGAAAGTAGAGTGAAACAATTTATAAAAATAATTCAACAGTATTTTAAGGAGAACTAGAGCTATCACTAATCATACCCACCACTAGCTCCTTGTCACAAAACAGGTCTTTGTCACAGAATGCAGAATGGTTTAGTACAAAAGGAAGAGTTGACGATTCCAGTATATCCCCCTCCACTCTGTTGTGGGGGGTATAAAAAAACCATATTCCTCCGCCTTCGGTGGGGGGTAATAATGGTGGATTGTGGTCTGATATTTCATGGTTACAACCAGTGAAAAATACGGATTTCATATTTTCTAACTCTCTGGTTGAACAGCATGCGCTGTTTTCCTAGGTAAACAGAGTGTGCTATTCAACCAGATGTGAGCCTTGGCAAATATCATATACATATGATATTGGCCAATATTAGGCAATATGATGTAATTTATGCGCATTTACCCTACATTTCTTGCACTTTACGTAACATTGAAATTTGTTGTTATGTGGAGGGCGTATGCCACAGGGAATTACCAGTAACAACTGTACTGGATTTTGATGAAAGTCCCAACAAAAAAGGGGTTAGAAGCATGAAATAAATAGAATATTTGTGTTTTTCAGTGAAAGATCGAAATTTATTTCATTGAGTGAACATCAGTAATATTTTCACGAGTGGCACTCATGAAAATATTACCAGATATTCACTCAATGCAATGGGGAAATATTTGCCGAAAAAGGGAAAGGTATGCGAAAATAACTCGTGCCTTACGGCACTCGTTATTTTCGCAGACCTTTCCCTTTTGAGGCAAATATTTCCCCATATTAACCACAAGCTGATGAAATAAATTATATATTATATTTCCTCTGATTATTTTGTCAACGAATGCCACTTTTAAAACTTAAAAACTTAAAAAACTTAAAAAAGTAGTTCCAGATTTTCGGCAGGAGGAAAATATTCACTGTGACGGGGAAATAATTCCCCCCAGCTTAAATTACGACATTTCTTTACCCATAACATTTCTAAAAATAGACAGACGAAATATAATAAATTTCGATCTTTCACCGAAAAGACAAATATCCTCTATAAATTACAAATATCTATAAATTACAAATATCCTCTATAAATTGCAAATGCACAAGTTGTTACAGTAGGAAGGTTTCCATCAAAATTTCAGCCAAAATGGTAAAAAACTGTAAGTGAAGAGGATACAAAATTGTGTCTACGAATAGACGTACTGGCTGACAACCTATTCTAGTATAACCTCTTCAGTTTATTGTGTCTGTATTCGTGTAACAAATTCAAAGCGGTTTTTGCTGGAGTTCCGGACAAAAATATCACACCTGGTCTTATGTTATGGAGGGTTAAATTTTGTAAAAAGTAAGCAAGAATGAATGCTTAATTCGGGTAAATGTGCCATCGGAAGAGACAGAAAATGGAAACATACAAAACAAAAAAAAAAACATGCTGAAGAATGATGCATTGTAAAAAAAGAAAAAGTCAACTTAACACATGGCTTTTTTTGCCTTACAATATACCTTTGTCACACAGATTGTTGCAAATGGAGAAATTTATTTAATATGCAATTTTTCCATTTGCCTCAATGATTTCACTTTTATTCATTACACAATTTTTTTTTTTGTCTTTATTTTTACTTCTAATGAGTATCTTACTAGTCATAAATAATCTGACATACTCAATTCAGTCACAACACTTCCTGTAAATCTTGAGCACCAAGGGCAGTAACTCTTTATCACACATTCCCATGTTTTGACGACATTGACTAAACAAAAAAAGCCTTTTGAAAACATTGTATTGATAAAGAGAAAATGCTACAGACCGGATTTTCTCCTTTTCCTCGAATGTTTTCTGTTCTCCCTCACAAATTTCATTTTTCTTGAGTCACATTTATTTTGTTTTTGTATAGCAAATTAATGCTTTTAATCTGGACAAGTCTGAATTTTTGTGGTTTGGTACAGAGGTAAGCCAACATGATCATTCTTTCACTCAACAACCTGGCATGGGTTTTACAGACACTGTTCCAATATAAAGTTTTCAACCACAGTGTTACACAAATACTTATTAACATGCTCACACTCATAAAATAGTCACACAATTTCCCTAAATCCTTAATGCCAGGGAGGTCTGCCATCAATACCATTATTTTTACTTACGACCTGGAATGGGCCATACAGAACATATTTCCATACACAATTTTCTAGGGCTAGCTTACACAGATACTTTACAATATTCTTAGACTAAAATTAAAACCATTTGCAGAAGACAATTTCAATGTGGCTAAAATGGTGCAATTTTTCTTTGACAGGGTGGAAAACATAGTGGGAAAAGGAGAAAATGCTGGTTACCAGCATTTTCTCCTTTTCCCACAATGTTTTTTTAAAGGCTTCTTTTCTCAAGGGTGTTAAAAGTCCGTGTTGTGGTGTTAAGAGTTAAAATACAACCCAGAGTTTTAACAACCTTAAGGAAGACTGCTGCTGAAAACAATGTGGGGAAAGGAGGAAATGCTGCTTACCAGCATTCTCTCCTTTTCTCAATGTTTTCTATCCTACCAACGTAAAATCTCATTATTTGAACCACATATATCTTGTCATCTGCAAAATTAGTGTATACGATATTGCTAAGTTTAAAATTTTGCCGTTTAGTAATAACTTAATCCTGTACCAAACAGTACCGTTTTTCAATGACCCCGAGAAGACTGCTTTTGAAAATATTGTGGGAAAAAGAGAAAATGCTGGAAACTGGCATTTTCTCCTTTTCCCACAATGTTTTCTACCCTACAAAAGATAGAAATAATCATGTGGACTACCTTTGTCATCTGTAAATGTTTTTAAAATTGGACAGGTCTAGAACTTTTTCGTTTGGTGAAGAGTTAAATAAGCACATATCTTTCGAAAAGACTGCTGGGAAATGCAGCATATTGCTTTACTCTTTTCTAGACAAAAACAATTCGAATTTGAAGTGATAGCAGATGACAAAATAAGCATTGTTTAAATGACCGGAAATCTCTGTGAAAGGGTTAAAAACGTTGTGGGAACAGGAGAAAATGCTGGTTTCCACCATTTTCTTCTTTTCGCACAATGTTTTTACTAAGGCTTTCTTCCTCAAGGTCATTACAACTCTACACAGTCCAAAGTTTAAACAACCCTGAAAGAGAAAGCTATAAAAATATTGTGAAAAAGGAAAAAATGCTGGTAACCAGCTTTTACTCCTTTTCCGACAATGTTTTCTACCCTATCAAAGACAGAAATTATCATTTTAGCGACATTCAATTTGTCGTCTGCAAATCCTGTCAATTTGGTCCAGTCCAAAATTTCGTCGATAGGTGAAGAGTAAAACAGATAAGAAAAAGGTATACCAGTCACATCAGGTAGAGGATTCTTTTCCACAGTTTCTGTGTGTTTGAGGTTTGTCTTGTCAAACTGTGATACATCTTGGGTCGCTTTCTCATGACGAATAGCTGAAATATGACAGAAAGTAAAGTTGATTCATATTAACTCTTTCTCACACGACAAAATTTTAGACTGGTCCAATTTAAAAGCAAGTGCATACAAAATAATAAATCTGGTGAAAATTATGATTTGTGAAAGTTTAGAAAACATTGTGAAAGTGTGAAAAACATTGTGAAACAAGAGGGCCATGATGCCCCTGTATCGCTCGACTGGCTTTTTAACCCTTTACCACATGAATCAAAGCGTTAATGACCCTAAAAGAGAAGGCTTTGGAAAACATTGTGGGAAAAGGATAACATGTTATCAACCAGTATTTTCTCCATTTCCCACAATGTTTCCTACCCTATCAAAAAGAGAAATAATCATTTAAGCTACATTCAATTTTTCTTTTGCAATGGCTTTTAATTTAATCCAGTCTAAAAATTTGTCCTTTCTTAAAAAGTAAAATAAACGTATCATGCACTTAATTGGCACTGTCAGAGACATAATGCATAAAAAGTCTGTATGGTAATAAACTTACTTGGAAAACATTACCTCCCCCTACCCAACAAAAAAAAAACCCTATCTCTTTAAATGTACAGATAATGTCAGTGAATACAAGCAGGTTTATTTATTTGCATGAAAGGTAAAGTTCTAGAAAAAAAAAAAGCATGACAGAAACCTTACTTTGAATTAAATATTCCACTCCTGTAAGCATAATTAACAGCATCAAAATAAATCACTCTCCCTAAAAACAGAAAACTTTCTATCCAAAAAACTTGAATACCTAACAGCAATCATGTATTACTGCAGTTTGATAATCAAGAGAGGTAAATAGTAACAAACTCTCTCTTATAGCAGGAGTTATTTCCCTTGATTACTATTTAAACTGAAGTCACTATATCAGCCCATGTTAAACTTGTGATCCCTAGTATCGGGCCAATTTTGACCCCAGGGCTATAATTTGAAGAAATTCAGTAGAGGTCAGTTAGATAAAGCTACATGCCAAATTTGGCAGCCCTGGGCCTTATGGTTTCAGACAAGAAGATTTTCAAAGATTTTCAATTTTTCAGTTTTGTAGCCATGTCAACCAGATTTTTTGAATGAATCAAATTCTTTCAAGAAATTCTAAAGAGGAACATGGCATGATCATTTCTGTACAGTTTCATCAAAACTGGATGGGTAGTTTCAGAGAAGAAGATGTTTGAAATAAAAGTTAACACATGGACGGACGCAAGACAGACACTGGGCCATGACATAAGCCCTCTTGCCTATGGCCAGTGGAGCTAAAAAGGAGAAATGCTAGTCACCAGCATTTTCTCTTTTTTTCACAATTTTTTCCTAGGTCTTCTTTTTCAGAGTCGTTAAAAACTAACAATTGTAAGTAAAGAGTTATACCCTGATTTGGTAGAATAAAATGCAATTTTCCACACTTTCAGTCATACATACAACTGTTGGAGTTGGGATTTTACAATGTCATTTCATTCATAACTATAACTGTGGAAGTTGGGTGTATTATGACCAGCATAGTCTGAACAAAGAACCAATATTTGTAACAGCTTGGCCAAGTATTGTGGAAAAGACAGCAATTGCATGTTACAAACAAATGTTCCTTTCCCAAAATTGTTACTAAATTTGTCACAATCTTGGGCCTGAAAAATCAAGTTTGTACAGGAAAGGGAGAAGAGAGGAAAATGTATACAAGTACTGTATACGTAGATATATATGCGTGTCAAAAAATTTGCTAATTACTGATTACGGCCATTTTGAGAACAGAAATGTTTGCGAATTTAAGACACTTGTTATTTGTTGGCATACTTGTGATAAAATACCCAAACAGAAAAGTTTGCCCATTTTTCAAATTCACCAAATAGCAAAAATTTCCATGTCGCAAAAATTTCCACTTATACAGTATATGAGACTCGATACTATCATGAAAGGCTATAACACTTTACAATCAAGCCTGCACCAAACTCATAGTTCATGTATCCTTGAATGCTTTCGCACACAATCCAGAGTTATAACAACCCTGATGAAGAGAAGTCTTTTGAAAACATTGTTGGAAAAGCGAGAAAATGCTGGTTACCAGCATTTTCTCCTTTTCCCACAATGTTTCCTAAACTCTTCTCCCTCAGAGTTATTGAAAGTCCAGACTGGGTGGTAGCCGGTTTAATAGAGGGAAATTTCTGATTATTTTTTTAATTTCTTTTTTTTTGAGGTGTTGATCTCTTTAGACAGGGTGGTTGTACAATGGAAGTGACCACTACAACTGGTTTGACATGATCTCGCTACCTTCTTTCCATCCCTGTTTCTCTTGGGTTTCTCCAGGCTTTAGCTGATCTTTGTTGAAATTTTCAATACCTTTAAGTGTCTTCTCCTGTGATATTGCTGTAAATAAAATGAGATTATACTTTCATCCTGTACCACTTAACCCCAAGTTTTTACGACCTTGAAGAAAAAACCTTTTGAAAACATTGCGGGAAAAGGAGAAAATGCTGGTATCAGGTAACCAGCATTTTCTCCTTTTCTCACAATGTTTTCTACTGTTCCCGAAACAAATTTTGATTTATGAGTCACATTTATTTTGTCGTCTGCAAATGCTTTCAATTTGGACAGGTCTAAAATTTTATTGTGTGGAAAAGAGTTCACACTTTTCAAAACAATCCACTGCTTTAACACTCTTAAGAAAGATGGCTTTAAAAACACTGTTGGAAAGGGAGGAAATTCTGATAATCAGCCTTTTCTCCTTTTTCCCTTAATGCTTACTGCCTTGTCAAGTACAAATTCAGTCATCTGAAAAGGTACTCTTGCATTATCATGAGTCACTCTGCAGCAATAAGAATCATAAGCTGAAGGGGGATAACTCTGTCTGCAGACTTGCAAAAGTTGTTTGAAGCAGGTAAACTTTTACACTAATTTACAGGTATAGCAGATACAAGATCAAATCAGAGAGTATTTTATGTGGTCTGATCTTGATCTACACTTGAACTCAGGTGATTTAAAAATTGCTGGAAATGGCACACAAAATAAATAATAAAGTAATGATAAGAATAGACTGTGTAAAAAACTTTTAAAATATACAAAAATAGTTTTTTTTGTTCTTACCTTCTTTCCAACCTTCTTTTTGATGTGTTTCTCCGTGTTTTAGCTGGTTTTTGTCGAAAGTCTCAATACCTTTAATGGTTTTCTCCTGAGATATCACTGAAAAGAGGGAGAAACAGAAAATAATGTATAAATTGTTCTGTTGCATTTTTATCTATAATTACCCTTTACCAAACAACAAAAATATGGAAATTTGCAGATGATAAATTCAAAGTACAGAAGATGCAATTTTTGGTTGAAAGGGTAGAAAATATTGTGGGAAAAGGAAAATATTGTGGTTACCTGCATTTTCTCCTTTTCCCAAAATGTTTTAAAAAGCCATGATTAGAAGGGTCGTACAAACCTGGAATTCTGTAATAAAAGGTTAATTGAACAATTATTCTTGATTGCTTTTCTCGATTGATTAATTTTGATTTATCTATCTTGGTTAGCACTTGCCAATATGGGCAACACCCCTATTAAGTTATTCTGGGGCGGACAGTGCAAGATACAGGACGAAACCCATCCTACGTAACGGCTGGTTCTTCAACTTGTATGTAACTTGCTCAATGTATAGCACTATCACACAGAACATTGGCTTAATGTTTCATCTGAAAGTGAAGGGTTTTAAAAAACATTGTGCCAAAAGGAGAAAAAGCCTCTTTCCACAGTGTATTTTTCCCACTGAAAGGCAAATCTTATCAACTTAAGCCACATTTGTTTATCATTTGCTTTTTTCAGATGAAATAATCCACAAGTTAATGGGAAGTGAAGCTAAAAGACCTTATTGCAACCTCTGAACAGCATAATCTTGATCTACACTGTCTGCTTCAAACATCTAAAGCCAGGCTTAGCAATCAACCTTTTACCTCGCAACTGTATTTTTTTACAACCCCAAGAAAAATGACTTCTGGAAACATCATGGGAAAAGTAAAAAATGCTGGTAACTTTTTCCCTACGATGGTTTTTACACTTTTAAAGACAAATTTTATTACTTGTGCTGAATTTAAATTGCTGTCTGCAAAATGCTTTCAATTTTGACTAGACTAAAATTTTGATGTTTAGTTAAGAGTAAGGTTTTAACTCTTAACCCTTTACCACACAATTATTTAACCCTTTACCACACAATCCCGACTTTTAACCACCCTGAGAAAAACAGCTTTTGAAATCATTGTAGGAAAAGGAGAAAATGCTGGTAACCAGCATTTTCTCCGTTTCCTACAATGTTTTCTACCCTTCCAAAGACAAATTCCTATTTCTTAGTCACTTTTGATTTGTCGTCCACAAGTGCTTAGAATTCAAACTAGTCTAAAATTTTTTAGTTAAATGGTAAAGAGTCAACGAATTAACCCCGTGGACATTTTCATAGCAGAAAAAGTCCCGGCTAATAGCAATTTAGCAGGTGCCTTTTGTGTATAGTTTTTCAGCAAAGCAGACAGTGTAGATCAAAGATCAGACTGTATGTTTTGTGCAGTCTGATCTTGATCTACACTGGCCACAAAGGCAACTATAGCTGTGAAAGGCACTTTTGGGTTAAGATCAGTTCTCATATAATGTGCACCACAATAGAGGACTATCTCTGTCGGAAAGTACAATAAAATGCTGATATTTGTTATTGCAGGTCATAAAACAATATTCTTACCCTTAAAGGTGGGTATTTAGATTTTTCACATCTCACCAAATTAAAAAAAAAAATATATATATCACTGAAATTTATATGAAAAAACAATACAAATCATCAATAATTAAGAATCATAAAATCACCCAAAAAAATTTTTTTGATGGTGTTCCCTTAAGGTATTTTTAGATTTCGCGCCAGAAATCAAAATAAGCATTGTGGGAATGTCAAGTGACTGGCACGTGACTAATGACGCTTTAATTCCATAACATAACAAACATGTAATTATTTTCCATAATGTCTTCTTTGGACGCTATGTTTGAAGCTTCGTCTGTGTATTTACGGTATGTAAATGAGTGAGTTCTTCATGTAAAAATAGACCGTGTTTCCCGTCGGTGTCGACCTGGGCCATAGTAAATCTCTAATTTCTCTTGTTGTCGGATGCTTTTCGACTACTGGGGCAGGGCTTTCATTAAGAGCCGGGGACCGGGGATTTCACCCGTCTATTTTGACCGAACCCCCTGGCTACTTTTGTCCTACAAAAAATGGCCAATGGTGTTTTTTTTAATCCAGAATATAAAACTCGGAATAGAACGGTGTTATCTGAATGTTTTTACTGATTTTATTTTGCTTATAAAACATTGCCCTGTCACTAAAAACATAATAAAATTAACTGTACCTTCCGATCTGTCTCGCGAATAGTTTGTTTACAAAATAATGCCGGAAATCGTCTTTTTTATCGCTCGTTTCGACCCGGTCGTTTCGGGTCTACGTAGTTTCGGCCTTTAGTCAATTTTTGGGAAGGGTCACCGTCATCAGGGTAATGTTTGGATCTCTATTTACATGAGGGGTCCGAAAAGCTAACAGAGGTGTTCCAGGTAATAAAGTCCGAATCATCCGGGCCAATGTGAATTGGATCGGCATGGTTTTGGCTCAAAGTGTCTCAGAATCGTGCTACGTTGTTTACGACAATCGGAGACGGGCGATGTAAACAAACCAGCATGTCTACGAATCTTCTGAACACAAATGCACAGAAGACTCACAAGAGTTAGATTGAGCCGAAAAGACATGTCTTTTATAGTGGTGGGCTGATGATCGACTATAGTCGGAAGTCAGTTGGTTTCGGCTTCCGATTCCGATAATCGATTGAAAATCCTGGAATCGATTGTAGTCGATTCCTGAACTAGCTCGGTCCAAAAACTTGAAATCTGGTTTTTAGCGCTTGGTTTTGTGACTTATATTAATCACACTCTTGGATTCAACATAGTGGATAACAAACACGAAAATTGGCCTGAAAATGAGAAAGAAATTTTTGTCCATGGATGTCTTGACAAAACTTTACAACTCGGCAAGCTTCTCATTTGATCCCTGAGCCTGCGTTTTGACACTTAGAAATTTGAAATGATGTCTTTGACACTGAAAAATACCTGCCTAAATGTCAATCTGACGCATGAAATTATCATCTAGAGCTTCATATAACCTAGCTTGCGCGCATCCGGCAGAAATATGGGCTAAACACAATCAGTATAAAACGCGAAGGACACACGCATGATAATGAAGCGGGCGAGTCATTTATGACAAAGTAACAAAGGTGTTAATCCTCTTATCTACTGTAAAGTGACAGATTTTAAAGTTACCTGCTATTCAAACTGACTAACTGATGTCAAATCATGTAGTAATACTTCTCCAAAAATTAATTGTCACGAAAAAATAGATCGCCAAAAAAACGTGAAAACCCATGACACTACAATGAGCAGCGTGGCATTGTCCGATCAGAGGGACCTTAAACTATCTTCTCATCTTTAATAATGAATTTAAACAGTGAATTTACACAAATCTCTGAATAAAACAGTAAGTGGAAGCTAAAATTCTGTTCATCAGTGAAAAAAAAAATGTTGTTTTATGAAATGAAAATACAGAGCTATAGCGGGGGGAGGCGTCGTCTGCAAATGCTTGAAATATGTTCGATTCTTTTTAACTCGTTTGGAAATTAAAATATAAGGAACAAAATGAATGGTATTGAATAAAGCAGAAAATTTAATGGTAATGTATTTCCACTGATTTTTAAGTGAAAAACACAACATCTTTATAAGCTTAATATCATGTAGACAATATTGTCACAGTATTTAAAGCAAAAAGGCATTCTCAGTTAAATGGAGAAACCGATTGTACAACTGATAGCTAGTAGGTTTGCTCTTCCGATTAAAAAGTGATAATCGATTGAGATTTTAAACCGATTGCCCTACACTACTTTTAAGGAATTTGCAGAGCTTGTCAGAGATGAAGTTCGTCTATATGCTAAGGCTGTGCAACTTTCTGTCAAGTCACCACCACCCTCTTATGATGACTGGTCGGAGAGTGAATGTGAAAATGATTGGTAATCAGCAGTACATTTTGCAAGTTGTGTGATGAAAATGCCCAAAAATGCTTTTGGAATTCTGTACTGTTTTCTCATTTTATGCATGATTTATGCACAAAACTGATAGATAAATCAACAAAACAAATTCAAAAAATACTAGACTCATCTCCAAGAGCCATTGTTGATTACCAATCATTTTCATATTTACAAAATTTGGGGATGAAATAGCAAAGTTAAGCTTCGTTGACAAAAAGTTCTGTTTTATTTGATCCTCTTCATTATATTCTTCTCCATGTTTCTAAAGAAAAGGGGGGGGGATATGGACAAGAAATGGCACCTAATACCCCTGGATATGTGGTTCTCCATGTCTGCAAACACCTAATTTTCGTTTTCAGCTGGGGGCCTTTGGCCCCCTGGACCCCCGGACAGGGGGCGCTGCCCCCATGGCCCCCGCTGGGGGAGGACCCCCCCAGACCCCCCTTCTACTTTTGGAAATTACCCTTCTACTTTAAATCTTACTGAAAGCCCTGCTGGGGTTTTCATGAATGAAAATTAAAAGGCTTTGGGAGTACAAGGATGAATTTTTTTGTATTTTTGTAAAATTTTCGTCCCAAAATCTGAAGGGCCACCTTTAATCAGACAACAAAATTTTAGACTGGTCCATTTTGAAAGCAATTACAGACGACGAGTTTGGTTAAGGGTTAGTGTTAAATTGTGTACATTTTTATTGTGCACCACAATAGAGGACTATCTCTGTCGGAAAGTACAATAAATTACTGATATTTGTTATTGCAGGTCATAAAACAATATCCTTGTGACAGACACAATGAGCTTCCTAGTCTGAACTTCTTACCCTTTATCGGATGACAACATTTTAGACTGGTTCATTTTGAAAGCATTTGCAGACGACAAGTGAAAACTGACCCAATCAGCAAGATTTCTCTTAAAGTCTTTAACCCTTTACCAGACGACAAAATTTTGGCCTTGTCCAAATTCAAAGCATTTGCAGACAACAATTTCAATGTGGCTCAAATGGTGCAATTTTTCTTTTGATAGGGTAGAAAACATTGTGGAAAAAGGAGAAAATGCTGGTTACCAGCATTTTCTCCTTTTTCCAAAATGTTTCAAAAGGCTTCTTTCCTTGGGTCGTTAAAAGTCAGGATTGTGTAGTAAAGTCTTAAAATTGTAGACTGGTCCATTTTGAAAGCATTTGTGGACGACAAGTGAACCTGGCCCATATGATAAGGTTTCTCTTTAGCAGGGTAGAAAACATTGTGGGAAATGGAGAAAATGCTGGTCACCAGCATTTTTTCCTTTTCCAACAATGTTCTCAAAAGCATTCTCCCTCAAACCTTTTACCAGACAGGCTATAGTTTTATCCCTTTATCAAACAACACATGTTAACGCAACCCTGAAGATAAATTTTGAAAACACTGTTGTATTCCTAGTAGCATTTTTTGCTTTTCCCACAATGTTTGTCTACTCTTTCTAAGACATATACCAACATTTTAGCCATTGTATATTTGCCATCTACAAAAGGTGTTCTGTTCATCTTGCATTGATCTAAAATTTCCTTATATTGTCTAAAGTTAACATTATCTAAATAGGCAAAATGGAGTTGAGAGTCATTTACAAATATCAATACGGCTTTTAGTAAAAGTTTTACTCGTAGTATCTTTGTGCGTTTATGTGGTTTTTAATGCCATTTTCAACCTTATTTCGATTATATCACGGCTGCCAGTGCAACTGTCTATGCTGTCCTGGAGTTTCTATTACTAGGACTTTGGACAACATTCTTCCCAAGCCACATGGCTGTTTTCCCACAAACACTCTGGAACGATGAGAAAAGATGAGAGAGAAATGAATCCTTCAGCAATGATTATCACCAATCCTCCGAAGAGAAATTATCCAAGCTGGGAATTTCAACAAGCAACTCTCTGCAACATAACCAACTGCGTTAGTGAGCTCTGCTCCCAAATCATTTGATAGTGTAGATCCAAGATCAGACCACAGTGCAATCTGATCTTGATCTAAACTAACCGTAAGAAAAACTTAACCCTTTACCAAAGAATATTCAGTTTTAGAGACACTGTCAATGTAAGAGAAGGCAAATGAAAACATTGTGGGACTAAGAGGAAATGCTGGAAACTGGCATTATCTCCTTTGCTCACAATGTGCATCATTTCAGAAACATGATCTAACAACAAAATTTTAGACCTGTCCAAATTGAAAGCATTTGCAGACGACAATTTCAGTGTGGCTCAAATGATGGAATTTGTCAATGATAGAGTAGAAAACATTGTGGGAAAAGGAGAAAATGCTGGTTACCAGCATTTTCTCCTTTTCCCACAATGTTTTCAAAAGGGTTCCTCCTCAGGGTAGTTAAAAGCCAGGATTGTGTGGTAAAGAGTTAAATCTTTCTTAGTCCTTTACAATCAATCCCAATTTTTAATGATACTGTGAAAGAAATTTTTGAAAAAATTGTGAGAAAAGGAGAACATGCTGGTAACCAGCATTTTCTCCTTTTTCCATAATATTTTCAAAAGGCTCGATTTCGGGTTGGTAAAGCTTCGACTTGTTTAGTGAAAGGTTAATCATTTATCACGATCTTTGATATCCTTGAGAAAGAAGACTTTTGAAAATATTGTGGGAAAGGGAGAAAATGCTGGTTTACAGCATTTTCTCCTTTTCCCACCATGTTTTCTACTATTTCAAAGACAACATCCACCATTTTGGTCACATTAAATTCATCTCTTGCATAATCATGCTTATGATTTGGACAAATCAAACATTTTATTGTGTGATAAAAGGTTAAACAATGTATTAGTCATGTAACTTAGGTAAGAATGTGTGACCCTTGACAACTGTGATCGATGACAGACCGAGGTTTGACAGGTACTCACACCAGTTTTATTGGACATTAATGATCGGGGCGAAAACACAAATCACTTCCAAAAGCAAAATGTAACGATTATATAGGGACTAGTGCATTTTCATGATTACACAAACCCACTACAATGTAATATGTTATGACACATGTCAGTATAGTTTTGATGGTTTGACCCAAGCCCCGAGATATATAATATACTACTCACAATTTGATAGGGATCATTCAGATATTTCAACAGAGATACATGTTACAATAGTACAGACTTGCATTAGCCCTTCGGCTGCTAAGCACGACTCAAGGACCTATTGCGGACAGTGTAAATCAAGATCAGACTGCACAGAACGTGCAGTCTGATCTTGGATCTACACTGTCCGATAAATAAATATTTCCTTCCCCACAAAAATACCTTTGAAATAGAATAATTTGGGTTTTACTATCGGCTTTAAAAGTTTCATTTCACTTATTTAACTCGGGTTAACTCTATACTACACGACAAAAATGCCGTCTTAACCAAATTGAAAGCATATGCAGACAACAATTTAAATGTGGCTTAAACAATGGATTTTGTCTTTAATAGGATAGAAAACATTGTGGGAAAAGGAGAAAATGCTGGTTACCAGCATTTTCTCCTTTTCCCGCAATGTTTTCAAAAGGCTTCAGTCTCAGGGGCTTTAAAACTTGGGATTGTGTTGTAAAGAATTAAAGGTTAAAACTGTTCATTTTCACAGGTAGTTTATTTAATCAGTTTGGCAACATAACATTGAGAGACCGTACCCAATACATGCCACACATATTGTATATTGTATGAAATCTGGTAATTATGGTGATCCCTAGCAAATTTTGAGTAGTATATAATGCATTGTTTACGCTTTATCACACAATAAAATTTTTGACTCATCCATATTGACAGTGTATGCAGACAACAAAATAAATGTGGCCAAGATTATGGGATTTTTAGGAAATTTTAGACTGGTTCATATTGAAAGCATTTCCATATAACAAAAAAAAAAAATGTGGCTAAAATTATGGTCATTGTCCTTCAATGGGTAGAAAATGTTACCAGCATTTTCTCCCTTTCCCACAATGTTTTCAAAAGCCTTCTTCCCCATGGTGTCAAAATGCCAAAACTGGATGACAGCATACGATCTCAAAATTTTTATTCATGAAAACTCACCCCTGCTTGTTTCTCACCAATGTTTCCCTTCTCAGTAAGAAGAGAACAGAGGACAACCATTTAACTCTTTACTAGATAACAAAAAATCAGACTTGTCCCAATTGAAAGTTTTTGCAGATGACAACTGAAATGTGGCCCAAGTGATGGAATTTGGGTTTAATAGGGTAGTAAACATTATGGGAAAAGGAGAAACTGCTGGTTTCCAGCAGTTTCTTCATTTCCCAAAATGTTTTCATAAGACTTCTTTCTCAGGATCGTTCCAACTCGAGACTTCCCGAAACACGTCGGTCCGACGGACATGACCGACGAATCTTGACAAGGACTGACCATTTTTCAGGCGGAATCGGTCCGACTGTCCGGCATTTATTCCGTGCCACTGAAAATGTAATCGCAACGTTTCGGACAAAAATGGCGTCGTTAAAATATTACGAAAGTGCTGAACCCGGTAAAATAGAAAATTAACGTCAGAGAAGCGTGCTGAAAAGAAAAAAGAATATGAGAAAAAGAGACCAGAGAGAAATTTATTGAGAAATAGAAGCAGCAAGGAGAATGGCTGGTTTATGACTCGAAAAAGGTGCAAATGCACTGCATAGACTGTCAGGATTTTTACGGCGAGAAAGTAAGAATGGACCAACATCTTCGCATTACAAACACATTTATTCTTGGATGCACAAATTTTAGAGCATCCTCAGTTGACAACCATGAAAAATCTAAGCTGCACCATCTTTGCTTTTGTTGAATTTGATTCAGTCTGACAAGTAATGACATTCAGCAGAGAATATATAGAGTGAACAAAAACTTCAGTGACTTTTAAAAGTCTGAATGAGTGGAGAAATAGTTTAATATCATTAAATGCATAAAGCTGATATAACTGTTACCTTTCTTTCTTACGTTTTTTATTTGTTGTGTTAAATCTGATTCGGTCTGACAGATTTTCTTTCGGTCTGACAGATTTTCTTTCGGTCTGACAGATTTTCAGGCTTTGTCAGACCGAATGTCTGACACTTTTTATGAACTTTCGGGAAGCCTGTTAATGTGGTAAAGAGTTAAGGTTTCCCTACCTAGTCTTGATTCTGTTTATGTCCCTGGAGAACACTGAAGGAAAAAATGCTGATAAGCAGCCTTTGCAAAGAGAGATCTCACTACTTGAGTCACATTTTGTTGTCTGCAAATGTTTTCAACATGGAACATCACAAAATTTTGTCATTTGGTTAAAAGTTAACTCTTTACGATAGAACAAACATTTAGACTTGTCCAAACTAAATTGGATTTGTATTGGAGTTATACACGACTACAACAGTTTAGGTTATATCATGGCGGTCAGTGACACACCCATGTGTTTCCTGGTTTTCTCACACCGGCACTCACACAACTTTCTTTCCAAAGCCACTGACTACTTTTCTCACATGCATCAGAGGTAAGAGGCAAAAATTCGCCAGAAAGAAAGTTCGCCGCAACCGGGTCTCGAACCCACAACCTCCAGGTCATGAGTCAGATACACTAACCACTGAGCTACCTGGCCAGGCTTCCAAACTACAAGCATTTGCAGATGACAAGGTGAATGTGGTTCAAAGGATGAAATTTGTCTTTGATAGGGTTGAAAACATTGTGGTAAAAGGAGAAAATGCTGGTTACCAGCATTTTCTCCTTTTCCCACAAATGTTTTCAACAGGCCTCTTGCTTAGGGTCGTTAAAACTTTGGATTGTGAAGTAAAGAGTTAAACAAGGAACATCCAAAGTAATTGGGCTCAGAATGATTTGACCCCTGAGTAAGCCCTGAAATGGCAATAATTAATAATTTAACCCTTTTGCCCTGATGGAGAAGACAATTTTGGAGACAATCCGGAGACTATGAAATTTCTTTAAAACCCATGACAAGACAAGAACGCATTAATTTCCCCACCTCACACAATTTTTTTTACACTTTATAACATGCTTTATAAGGCATTAATGCTGTGAGCATCCTCGGCAAATTTCTGTTACCTTAGGATCAGACTGCACAATGTGGTGTCTGACCTTGGATCAGCAGTGTATGATAGTTTGGGAGATTTTTCTACCTAATCTGTAGAATGGTCATACTTTGGTATTTCTACTATTTCATTTTGAAAATGAATTGTCTGAATAAAATGAGCCCTGCCCTTTGAAAAGGGGACTTAATGCATTTGCGAAAAGTATCGACCCAAGTCAGTCTGCGCAGTGCGCGCAGGCTGACCTGGGCCAAAACTTTTCCTTATTGGTCAATTTTCTGTGTTTCAAAGAACCAGTGTACATCAAGATTAAATCCATTGATATACAAAACGGATTTTAGAGATGTGTAATACCATGATGCCTTGATTGGTACCATGCATCACGTAGATGCAGTAAGCCCCCTTTTCCGAGAGCATGGCTCATATATTATAATAATATGCTGCTTTCGACTCTATTTTAAGTCATATCAAGGCAACAGTACACTTCTCCACATTCGTACTAGGTTTCCCCAGTGCTAGGCTAAGGCTCTCATGTAACTTGCCAAAGGAAACTTTCATTAAAATCCCAGTACCTCTAGTGAGTATCCAACCCCAGGGATCCGAAGGTGTGAAGCCAAAACCTTCACCAAGTCATGCAGATCTCCTCGAAGAGTCTATAAAAATTCATGGTTTGGGAAACAGTCAAGGGTTTATTTTTTGACAAATTACACACTAAGAAGGAAGAAGGAGAAATATATAACCTTCCTTTTAACTCTTTACCACAAAATGCTGACTTTTAACGACCCTGAGAACATAGGCCTTTTGATAACATTGTGGGAAAAGGAGAAAATGCTGGTAACCAGCATTTTCTCCTTTTCCCACAATGTTTTTTACCCTATCAAAGAGAAATTCCATCATTTGTGTAACACTTAAATAGTCGTCTGTAAATGCTTTCAATTTGGAATAGACTATTTTTTTGTCGTTTGGTAAAGAGTTAACTCTTTACCAAATTGAATGCAACTGCAGACAACACATTCAGTACAACTCAAATGTTTTAATTTGTCTTTAAAAGGTTAGAACAGATTGTGAGGAAAGGAGAAAATGCTAGTTACCAGCAATTTCTCTGTTTCCCACGATTTTTTCAAAAGCTCTTTCTGGGGGTTGTTACAATTCTGAATTATGCAGTAAAGGGTTAAATGATATACTTGGGACAAGCAACTGCTCCTTTTCTCACATTATTTACAGAAGGAAAGTATTTAATTTGTATAAGTATGGTTATAGGTATAACATATGACAGACAGAAACCACTATCCCTTCACTTAAACAATCATGTGTTTTAACAACCCTGAGAAAAGAGGCTTGTGAAAACATTGTGGAAAATGGAGAAAATGCTGGTAACCAGCATTTTCTCCATTTCCCAAAATGTTTTCTATCCTTTTAAAGACAATACTTATCTTTGGGCAATATCTGTCGCCTGCAAATTATGCTTTAAATTTGAAGAAACCTGATATTTTGTCGTCTGGGTGACAGTTACAGACGGAAAGGTCGACTTCAATGTGAATGACAGGTTACAGAAAGTTCACCCAATATTATCCTGCTAACTTTTTATCCAATTATGGTCATACATGTACAAGTACATCATGGTGTGAGGAAAATTTCTCTGATTTTTTTTTTAATCTACCAGTCTTCTTGTTTGCTTTAGTGTTTACTTGCTGTTTTGAACAGCATTTCAGTTCAATGCCTGCAACTTTTATCTTTAATAGTCAGTCCCTTGTTATAACAACCCAAAACTGATTCATTGATTGATTGAGTAGTGTTTTACACCGCTTTCAACATTATTTCAGTCATATCATGGCGACAGCTCACATATGCATGCATTTCCTGGGTTTTTACCAGTACTAGACTAGGGCTCTGAGGTGTCTTGCCCAAGGACACTCCCACGAAAAACCCAGTGGATCCAGTGCAGCTTGAACCCGGGACCTCCAGGTTACAAGTCCCACACTTTACCACTAAGCCACGCAGGACCCCTAAACAACCCAAAAAGAAGGCCTAAGAAAACATAGGAAAAAAAAAGAAAATACTGGTTTCTAGAACTTTCCCTCCTTTTCCCACAATATTTTTTCTACTGCTTCTGTGTCTGGATAAATATGAGCAATGCTCTGGCAAAATGGGGGTTTAATGCATCTCTGTGATGTATTAACCCTTTACCACACAATCCATGCTTTTAAAGACCCTGGGAAAGAAGCTTTCTGAAAACATTGTTGGAAAATGAGAAAATGCTGGTAACCAGCATTTTCTCCTTTTCCAACAATGTTTTCTAGCCTTCTCATAACATGTTTTAATTTTCAGTCGCATCTATTTTAGCATCTGCAAATGCTTTCAATTTGGACCAGCCTGAGATTTCATCGTTTTGTAAAGAGTTAAACCAGGAAGTCATCATTACAATTATGGATCCATAATTATAATCCATACTGTCTGATAATTGACTGAATCATGACATAGAACTGTCCTTTGACATGCAGAAAGTTTGCAAATAGTAAAAAGTTTCGACTTATATCAGCCTGTGCGGACTGCGCAGGCTGATATAAATCAATACTTTTTGCAGATGCATTAAGCCCCCTTTTCACAGAACATAGCTCATCTTCTTGAAGTAAAAATTTCATACCTTCATTACTTGGAAGTGAATTTTTCTCCGCTGTGTCGGCATGTTTCAGTGTGGTGCCAGATTGGATGGCATTCAACAAGTCTTTATCAGCTTTCTTTAACTCGGCCATTATTCTGTCACACGACGGTTTTTAACTGAAACAAGAAACAAATAATGGATGCTCTTTTTTATTTCTATATTTATGAGATAAAAGATATCATATCACTGAGTGTATACAAAATGTTTGGTTTGTATTGGAGTTTAAGGCTATTTTAACAGCTTAGGTCATATGGTGGTCAGTGTTTCCTGGCTTTCTCACACCAGTATACTGACACAACTTTCTTTCCAAAGCCACTGACTACTTTTCTCACATCCATGAGAGGTGAGAGGCGAAAAATTGCCAGAAAGAGAGTTCGCGGCAACCGGGTATCAAATCCACAACCTCCAGGTCACAAGTCAGATACACTAACCAATGAGGTACCCAGCCTGGCTATACAAAATGTCATTACAACACAGAATAGTAATTATCAAATTCAGTATAAACACAATTATGTACGAACGGCACTTTGGCAAAAGGGGTTTAACTTGTTAACAAACAACAAAAGATTAGACAAATCTAAACTGAAAAAATTTGCAGATGACAAATTTAATTCACTCAAACACTGAAATTTATCTTTTAGACAATAGAAAACAATGTGGGAAAAGGAGAAAGTGCTGGTAACCAGCATTTTCTCATTATCCCACAGTGTTTTCTGTCATGCCAAATAACTTCAGTTTATTCGTACTACTCCAAGATTTGTTGCCTGTAGATGCTCTTAATTTGGATGAGTCTAAAATTTGTCATTTGGAAAGAAGTTAATATGTACAAGTCTAAAATTTCTTTATCTGGAAAACTTTTAAACTCTGTCTAGTAACAGGTAGAAGAGACAAAGCCAAAAGTCTTCCCAAATATGTGTTATCTATGCGTCACCATTTACGATGACATTTGTTTATGCTACAGGGCCATTTCAGTATCACACAAGTACATCTTAGGCTGCTAAGCATGATTCACTGACCTTTTGCGGACAGTGTAGATCAAGATCAGACTTCACAGAATGTGCAGTCTGATCTTTGCTCTACACTATCCAATAAAGACATATTCCCCCCCAAAAAATATCTGAAATATCAAAATTTGGGACTTGTCTTAAGATTTTCATTTCATTAATTCAGCAGGAAAAGAGTTAAACACGGGAATCATGGGATATGAATCATTGACCACAGAATGATAATATTGGGTCTTCAAAAAGTAAATAAGTTTATTTTATAGTCTGGTAAGTTTTTTTGTCTCATTGGGGTACATTATCATCTAAACCCTCTACCAAACAATCCCGCTATTTCATGACACTGAAGAAGAAGGCTTTTGAAAACATTGTGGGGAAAAAAGATGTGAGCTATGCTCTGTGAAAAGGGGGCTTAATGCATCTGCGAAAAGCATCGACCCAGGTAAGCTTGCGCATTCCATGCAGGCTGACCCGGGCTGAAACTTTTCGCTATTGATCAGTTTTCTGTATGTCCAAGGACCAGTCTACCTCAAGATTAAGTCGGTTATTAAGAAAAAGTGGGGATTATAATTATATATCCATCATTATGTTATGGCTTGATTGGTATCTACATCATGGAGATGCATCAAGCCCTCTTTTGCCAGAGCATGGCTCATATAATATCGGTTCCTAGCATTTTTATCCTATTCACAATGTTTTCTACCCTTTAAAGTAACTAGCATCAAGCCAAATTGAAAATACCCTTTTTGTAAGTAATTATCATCATGCCGAATTGAAAATTTTAGTCAGTGACTGCTTTTGATATTGGCAAGTCTTAACTCGTTACCAAACAACAATATTTTTGGACTTGTCCAAACTGAAAGTAATTGCAGACGACAAGTTAAAGGTGGCAAAAATGACACAATTTTTCCTTGATAAAGCAGCAAACATTGTGAAAAAAGGAGAAAATGCTGGTTACCAGCATTTTCTCCTTTTCTCACAATGTTTTCAGAAGGCATCTTCCTGAAGGTCATTAAAAGTCGGGACTGTGTGATAAAGAGTTAAATTATCATCTGGTAAAATAAGAACTCGACAAAATTTCAGGCTTGTCCAAATCAAATGCAATTCTCCAGACCAAAAATTGAATGTGCATAAATTAATGAGAGTTGAGCGTGAAGAGAAAACATTGTTGGAAAAGGAGAAAATATTAGCTACAGTGTTTCCCACATGGACCAGTCTAAAATTTTGTCATCTGTAAAAACGGTAAAAAACCAACAAAATACAACAATTTTTTTTTTTCAAGCACAAAATATATTTAAAACACTTTGTTTGACATTTAAAGGCCACACTATTAGTTTAACACATAACTGAATTTTAGACAACAGCTTGGCTAAATATGTCATCAAGAGGACAGAAAATGTATGACTATTATTTTATGTTCAGAGGACACCGAACATTGTGCCAAAAAGATAAAAGTAATTTTTCTATTTAACTCTTTACCATAAAACTAAAATTTTAGACTTGTCCAAATTGAAAGAATCAGCAGACGACAAAGTAAATCAGACTCAAAAACTGAAACTGCTCTTTGGAAGAATAGAACACATTTCTGGGAAAAGAAGAAAATGCTGGTTACTATCATTTTTTCCTTTTCCTGCAATGTTTTCAAAAGTCATTTAGATGAGTCTTTAAAACTGTGGATTGTGTTGTTGAAAGGCCACCAGCTTCTCAGGTTTATGCTTGTATGAACTGCTCTGAGCTTTGTTTGCCCTACTGATTGACGTCTTTTTCAACATCAGTTTAGTTATATGGAGGCAGCCAGTGCAACAATCTATGCTTTCCCAGAGTTTAACCCTGTACCACAAAATCTCAACTTTTAACAACCCCAATAAAGCAAGCTTTTGAAAACATTGTGGGAAAAAGAGAAAATGCTGGTAACCAGCATTTTCTCCTTTACCCACATTGTTTTCTAGCCTTTCAGAGACAATTACAATCATTTTGATCCACAAGTAATTTGTTGCCTGAAAAGGCTTTCAATCTGGGCAAGTCTAAAATTCTGCCATGTGGTAAAGGGTTAACTTTATACCACACAATCCCAATTATGACGACCCTGAGGAAAAAAAACTTTTAAAAACATTGCTGATTGACGTCTTTTTAAAATCAGTTTGGTTATATCTATGCAGCCAGCGCTACCGTCATTGCTGTCCTAAAGTTTCTTTCACAAATACTCAGGACAACATTTTTTCCAAACCACTGGCTGCTTTGCCATAGAAACATCGTTGGAACAATGTTCAGTGACAGAGAAATTAATTCTGTCGCAATGTCTATTTAGTATTATCAATTTCTGGAGAGAATTAAGCTTTGCTGTGTATCAGAGCAGCAACAGTTACCGTTGAATGTCAAGCTTTGTTCCTATGTTTACCACTGAGCCTAGCCCCGGAAGCGCAGTCGGTAGCGTACAAAACTTGAGCGGTCGCTGGTTCAAATTCCTAACTTCGTGGATTTCTTTCTAAGGACTGATGATAGTCATTGCAACACAATTCATTCCTCTCTCATTACTGTTTCTCACCACCATCATTGTTTTGACGATGGTTTGGTGGGAAAGCAGCCTGTGGCGTGGGAAGAATATTATCTAAAGTTGACTTAACCCTTTCCCAAACAATCCCTGGTTTTTACGACCCTGAGATGGAAGCCTTTTGAAAACATTGCGGGAAAAGGAGAAAATGCTGGTAACCAGCATTTTCTCCTTTTCCCACAATGTTTTCTACCCTGCTGCAAACAAATTTGAATTTTTGAGTTACGTTTATTTTGTCGTCTGCAAGTGCTTTCAATTTGAACCAGTCTAAAATTTTGTCGTTTGATAAAGAGTTAAGAGAAGCATAGATGGCTGCACTGGCCGCTGTTATATAACTGAAATAATGTTGAAAAACCAGGTTTAACATCATACAATCAATCAATTACTAACTGAGCTACTGAGCTCAGCAGTTATTTGAACTACAACAGAGCTAATTGACAGCAGGACATTTTAATTCACAGAAAATATTCTTCTTTCAAGGAAAAGTAGTTTGTCCTTAATGAGATTTACAAAACTCTTTACAAAATGAAAAAAAAAAAATCGGACTTGTCATTCAAAATGCAAAGTTTACTTTTCAAATATAAAACTGGTAGTGGGAAAGGGAGAAAATGTTGATAACCAGGTTTTTCTTCCTTCCTACATTTGTTTTTAGAAACCTTCTTTCCCAGTGTCCTCAACTCAGGCTTGTTTGGTGAAGGATTAAAACTATTATTTAACTTCCTGGTTATCGGATACATAACCCTTTATAGCCCTAAACCAAGACAGATTTACTCCCTAATGCAGAAAACATAGATCAAGATCAGACTGCACATAATGTGCAGCCTGAACTTGGACCTTCACTGTTCATACATTTGCCAAAAAAGCTGACAAAAGCAGCATTGAAACTGTACTGCTTGTTTTGTACTGATTGGAAACTTGTGCAAATCCAAAGCGTTTGCAGATGACAAACTTAACATTACTCAAACTGTGAAAATTGTCTATGAAAGGACAGAAAACATTTTAGGAAAAGGAGAAAATGCTGGTTACCAGCATTTTCTCCTTTTCCTAAAATGTTTTCAAAAGCCTTCTTTCTCAAGATTGTGAAAACTCAGGATTGTGCGTTAAAAAGATAAATTTCACATATTAGGCTTTTGAATTTCTGCATCCTTAATTTAAATTCCTGGTTTGTTACATTCGTTAAAGCCCCTGTAAAGTCCAAATACAGGTAATTTTCACCGTTTATAACTCGAAAATATATCGGATTACCCATCACAACACACATATATAAGATCGGAGAAAACTCGAACGAGTCAGTTACTGCATTGGTTGCCATGAAATACGGGTGCGAAAATGCATGGAAAAGCCTGTCGGTTTCAGGGTCGCCATTGATCGAGACAACCTGCGTTATCGTTTGTGTATATTCGAACTAGGCCTTCGAGAACGTCATGTGATACCATTGCATCTCATTAGTGCTACACAGGACTACTGTTTACACTTCCAATAGTATGTCATCGGAAAGTAAGATTGCTCATTCTGAACCTGTTTTCTTATTTAGATGTAGTAAACTCTTCCTGTATTGATGATAAATGAATAAGTGATTATCAGCCTGTGTCGTCTTTTTGTTTACAATGTCGATAAACTTATGTTTTTCAAGCCTACAATGGGGACTAAACGATCAAGTGAATGAAGGGTTTGTTTCGACGCCTTGAATGATCATGTGGTGTTTACGTCACTATCTTGTCACTGCGGACATTTACGACAAAAAATCGGCTAATCGTCGGCGATCATCGATGTAAACAAACGGATAATGCGGCATGGTAGGAACTGTTCTAGTTTCAAAATTCTTTTTTCTGCCATTGACTGGAACTTTTACAAATTGCACATTTACATATTGTGCAAGTCATAATAATTGCCATATTTTTACAAGGTAAAAATGAAATTTACTTTTATTTTATAAACAGGCCTTTTTACATGTGGACTTCACTGAGACTTTAAAATTTATATTTCATTTGATAGCTATCCAAAGCATTTGCAGACAACAAACTTAACATGGTTCAAAATGTGAAAATTGTCTATGAAAGGGTAGAAAACATTTTTGGAAAAGGAGAAAATGCTGGTAACGAGCATTTCCTCCTTTTCCAAAAATGTTTTCAAAAGCCTTCTTTCTCAAGATCGTGGATAAATGGATAAATGTCAGGCAGTAGGGTTTTGAATTTCTGCATCCCTGATTTTAATTCCTGGTCTGTCATATTTGTGAAAATTCAAAACTACATATTTTATGATGCTACTCCAAAACATTTACAAACGACAAAATAAACATGGCTCGAACGGCAAAAAATGTCTAAAGAGATGGTAGAAAACATTTTTGGAAAAGGAGAAAATGCTGGTAACCAGCATCTCCTCCTTTTCAAAAATGTGTCACCCAGTGCATATTGAAGTCATTGTTTGTTGAAATATGACTTCAATCAGGGCTTTCATTAAGAGCCGGGAGCCTGGGATTTCACCCATCTATTTTGACCAAAACCTCCGGCTACTTTTGTCCTACAGAAAATGGCCAATGGTGCTTTTTTAATCCAGAATATAAAACTCGGAATAGAACGGCGTTATCTGAATGTTTTTACTGATTATTTTGCTTATAAAACATTGCCCTGTCACTAAAAACGTAATAGAATTAACTGCACCTTCCAATCTGTCTCGCGAATAGTTTGTTTACAAAATAATACCGGAAATCGGTCTTTTTTATAGCTCGTTTTGGCCCGGTCGTTTCGGGTCTACGTAGTTTCGGCCTTTAGTCAATTTTTGGGGAGGGTCACCGTCGTCAGGCTAATGTTTGGATCTCTATTTACTTGAGGGGTCCGAAAAGCTGACAGAGGTGTTCCAGGTGATAAAGTCCGAATCATCCGAACCGATGTGAATTGGATCGGTATGGTTTTGGCTCAAAGTGTCTCGAAATCGTGCTTCGTTGTTTACGACAATCGGAAACGGATGATGTAAACAAACCAGATATGTCTACGAATCTTCTGAACACAAAATGCACAGAAGACTCGCAAGAGTTAGATTGTGCCGAAAAGACATGTCTTTTATAGTGGTGGGTTAAAGATCGACTTTAGTCGAAAGTCAGTTTGTTTTGGCTTCGGATTCCGATAATCGATTGAAAATCCCGGAATCGATTGTCGATTCCTGAATTCGCTCGGTCCCAAAACTTGAATTCTGGTTTTTAGCGCTTGGTTTTGTGACTTATATTAATCACACCTGGATTCAACATAGTGGATAACAAACATGAAAATTGGCCGGAAAAATGAGAAAGAAATTGTTGTACATAGATGCCTTGACAAAACTTGACAACTCGGCAAGCTTCTCATTTGAACCCTGAGCCCATATTTCGACACTTGGAAATTTGCAATGACCTGTCTTTGACACTGAAAAATATCTGCCTAAATGTCAATCTGACGCATGAAATTATCGTCCAGAGCTTCATATAACCTAGCTTGCGCGCATCCGGCAGAAATATGGGCTAAACACGATCAGTATAAAACGCGAAGGACCCGCACATGATAATGAAGCGGGCGAGTCATTTATGAGGAAGTAACAAAGGTGTTAATCCTCTAATCTAGTGTAAAGTGACAGATTTTAAAGTAACCTGCTATTCAAACTGACTAACTGATGTCAAATCATGTAGTAAGTAATACTTCTCCAAAAATTAATTGTCACGAAAAAATAGATCGCCAAAAAAACGTGAAAACCCATGACATTACAATGAGCAGCATGGCATCGTCCGATCAGAGGGACTTCAAACTATCTTCTCATCCTTAATAATGAATTTAAACAGTGAATTTACACAAATCTCTGAATAAAACAATAAGTGAAAGCTAAAATTCTGTTCATGAGTGAAAAAAAAAAAATGTTGTTGCATGAAATGAAAATATAGATCTATAGCAGAAGGGGGGGGGGGGGGGGGGGTTATCGTCTGCAAATGCTTGAAATATGTCTGATTCTTTTTAACTCGTTTGGAAATTAAAATATAAGGAACAAAATGAATGATATTGAATAAAGCAGAAAATTAATGGTAATGTATTTCCATTGATTTTTAAAGTGCAAAACATAACATCTTTATAAGCTTAATATCATGTAGACAATATTGTCACAGTATTTAAAGCAAAAAGGCATTCTCAGTTAAATGGAGAAACCGATTGTACAACCGATAGCTAGTAGGTTTGCTCTTCCGATTAAAAAGTGATAATCGATTGAGATTTCAAACTGATTGCCCTACACTATTTTAAGGAATTTGCAGAGCTTGTCAGAGATGGAAGTTCGTCTATATGCTAAAGCTGTGCAACTTTCTGTCAAGTCACCACCACCCTCTTATGATGACTGGTCGGAAAGTGAATGTGAAAATGATTGGTAATCAGCAGTACATTTTGCAAGTTGTGTGATGAAAATGCCCAAAAATACTTTTGGAATTCTGTACTGTTTTCTCATTTTATGCATGATTTATGCACAAAACTGACAGATAAATCAACAAAACATAATAAAAAAATACTACAGACTCATCTCCAAGAGCCATTGTTGATTACCAATCTTTTTCATATTTACAAAATTCGGGGATGAAATAGTAAAGTTAAGCTTCGTTGAAAAAAAGTTCTGTTTTATTTGATCCTCTTCATTATATTCTTCTCCATGTTTCTAAAGAAAAAGGGGGGGGTATGGACAAGAAATGGCACCTAATACCCCCCCCGGATATATGGTTCTCCATGTCTGCAAACACCTAATTTTCGTTTTATTGAAAGCCCTGTCAATATGCACTGGGTGACAATTATTTTCAAAAGCCTTCTATCTCAAGATCGTGGATAAATGGATATATTTCAGGCAGTAGGGTTTCGAATTTCTGCATCCCTGATTTTAAATTCCTGGTCTGTCATATTTGTAAAAATTCAGAACCATAAAATTGTAATACTACACCAGAATATTTGCAGACAACAAAATAAATATGGCTTAAAAGGCAAGGATTGTCCTTAAAATGGTAGAAAACATTTTTGGAAAAGGAGAAAATGCTGGTTACCAGCATTTTCTCCTTTTCCAAAAATGTTTTCAAAAGCCATTAAAACTTGGTTTGTGTGGTCAAAGATACTGCACAAGTGAAAATTTTTGCGATGTTGAAATTTTTACCACAAGTATACCAAAAAATAACGAGTGTGTTGAATTTGCAAATATTTCTGACCACAAAATGTCCTAAATCTGTAAACCGCAATTTTTTGACACGAGTATATATCCACGTATACAGTCAATTTCAGTACAGTTTTGAATTTCTGCATCCCTGATTTTAATTCCTGGTTTATCACATTTGTTAAAATTCAAAATGATATTTGATATAGTATTACGGCGATAGCCTGTCACTTAGTAAGGTTTAAAACAAATATTTGTGTGTGTGACTTCCTGAATTGACTTTTTAACACCTCTTTCAACATTTTCGTAGTCATATCACAGGAACTCTTCACTTATTCATGCATGTCCTGGATTTCACCATTACCAGGCCAGAGCTCAAAAGTGTCTTACCACGGACACTTACGTAAACTCTTTACCAAACAATCCCATGATTTAACGACCATGAAATGTGAAAATTTTGAAAACATTGTGGGAAAAAGAGAAAACTATGGTAACCCTGATTCTGGCAGATAAAAGACTTACATCGAACCAATTAAACAAAGAAAAATCCTCCTAACGTTTATCCTAGATTAACACTTTCCATACCATAGACAACACCAGAAGCTTCTGTTGACAGTGTAGATCAAGATCAGACTGCACAGAACGTGCAGTCTGATCTCTGATCTGCACTGTCCACTACTACATTCTAGATCATGACCAAACTGTCTCTTGATCTTGCAGAGGAAATGTGTTTTTAACCTTTGAGGAAATGCAATTTATTTATTCAGTGGTGAAAGATTAAATCTTTTCCTTGATATTTAACACTGGTAAAAAATAATTCATACTTTGTTGTGGGGAAAATATCATCAAGTACCAACACATAACAATTTACCTTTACCATAAATTGTCACCATGGTAAACCGGTAAATTTTGCAGCAGACAACTTTCAAAAAATGTCCTTGTAAAACATACTGGTAATCAATCTGATACATGAAGACATTATGTGAAAACATTGAGGCAAAAGGAGAAATTGCTCATTTATGAGCAATTTCTCCTTTTGTCAATATGTCTTCAAAAAGTCGTCTGCTGTAGCACACACAGAGAATCGTATACAGGAGGCATCAGGCAAAGAGGGAGCATTTTAGTAGAAACTTGAGCAATGTCAATGGATAACTTCCTGTTTTACTCTTATCGTGACGACAAATTATCAGATCTATCCCAATTGAAAGAATTTTTGGACGACAAATTGAATGTGACTAGAATGATGAGATTTATCTTGGAAAGGGTAAAAAACATTGTGTAAAATGGAGGCAACGCTGATTAACTAGCATTTCCACAATGTTTTCAAAAGCCATCCATCTTAGGGTCACTAAACCACTGGGATGTACCATACAGGATTAACTCTTTACCACAACACCCCAAATTTTAACCCTTGAAAAGAGGCCCTCTGAAAACATTGCAGGTAACCAGCATTTTCTTCTTTTCTCACACTGCTTTCTATCCTTCTGAAAGCAATTGTCAATGTTTGTGTCACATCTATTTTGTCGTCTCAATTGCTTTCACTTTCGTCAAGCCTAAAAATTTGTCATTTGGTAAAGAGTTGACCTATTACCACAGGACGAAATTTCAGACTTGTCCAAATCAAAGGGTAGTTTATGGAGAGAACATCTTAAATATGGCTAAAACCAAAAGCATTACGCAGAAACCAAATTAAATATGGCTAAAATTGTGACACTTGTCTTTGTTAGGATAGAAAACATATTGGTGACAAGTATTTTCTCCTTTTCCCCCCACAATGTTTTTGAAAGTCTTCTTACTACAAGTTGTTAAAACACCAGATTGTGTAGTATAGCATGAAAACCGTCACCGTAATCCTTTTTCACCGAACTGACAAACAAGGATCTTTGTCAGCAAAAGTTTCTTTCCCACAAAAAATTTCCTTCCTGTAATCTCGTTTTGCCTGGCAAGTTTTTCTTTCCTGCTATCCTCTTCTGTTGTCATACAGTGGATATCTTTCGAAAACATTGTGACCAATAGAGAAGAATCCCTTGACCCTTTACCATACAATTCTGTGTTTTAACAGTCTCAAGGAAGCACCCTTTTTAATACATCGTGGGAAAAGAAGAAAATGCTGGTAACCAGCATTTTCTCCTTTTCCTACAATGTTTTCCACTGTTTCACTGGCAAATTCCTTTATTTGAGTCATCTTTTTTCGAAGACGTCTGCAAATGATTTGAATTTGGACAAATATTTAAATATTGTCCTTTGGTTAACCCCTTGCCACACAGTCTCAACTTTTAAAGAACCTGAGAAAGAAAGCTTAAGGAAACATTGTAGGAAAAGGAGAAAATGCTTTCTACCCTATCCAAATAAAGTTTCAATTTTTGAGCCACATTTATTTAGTCATCTGCAAATACTTTGAATTTGGGCAAATCTTGAATTTTGTTCTTTGATAAAGAGTAAATGCATGTTTCTCCTCAAGCCACAATCTTTTAACATAACCTCAGCTTATCTAATCTTGATTCATGTCTTATTTTTGTATCATATAATCATACAAGTAGGTTTTAAAAGTCCTTTGCTGCATGTTTGTTTCAGGAGGTTATGGTCGAGCCCCGGTAGCTCAGTAAATAGCGTGCAGGACGTGAGAACAGGTGGTCATGGGTTCGATCCCTTGCTCGGCCAATTTCTTTCTGAGAATTGATGATAGTTACAAGATTCATTCCTCTCCCACTGCTGACCATTGTTTCGACGATGGTTTTATGGGAAAGCAGCCAGTGGCTTGGAAAGAAAATTGTGCAGAGTACTGGTAAAAGACACTCCAGGAAAGCATGGATAGGTGCACTGGCCACCACGATATAACTGAAACAATGTTGAAAACGGCATTAAACACCATACAATACAATCAATACAATTCAGGATGTTATGGGTTAACCCTTTACCAAAAAACAAAATTTTAGACTTGTCCAAACAGAGAGCATTAGTAGACGACAAAGTAAATGAGACTCAAAGATTGAAACTGGCTTTTGGAAGGGTAAAAAACATTGTGGGAAAAAGAGAAAATGCTGGTTACCAGCATTTTCTCCTTTTCCCACAATGTTTTCAAAAGGCTTCCTTTTTTAACGGTTGTTAAAACTTGGGATTGTGTGGTAAAGGGTTAACTTTCTCACCTCCATTGGTAACCGTAAATGTTTTTGCGGATGGGTCAGATCAAGATCAGATTTCACAAAACCTGTAGTCTGATCTTATACTGGCATAGTCCCGGTACTTCCCTACAATGAATATCGGTTAGCAAGTTTTGGTGGAAAACTCAAGAAATGTACAGAATGAATGTTGAAATGGTGAATACACAGGACTTGCATATTAACCATTTCAACATTAATTCTGTACATTTCTTCTGTAATGCTCCCAAACTTTCCAAACAAAATTCATGGTGGTGAGTTCCTGGGGTTATGCACTTATATCAACATCGTATGCTATCTAATGCTGATTACGTGTATTATTATCAGATGATAATTTTAGCCTTTGTTGACATACACAATATAACAAAACAAACACATAAAAAGTAAAACAGGTTAAACGCATTGCGTCATTACTTAAGTAGTTCAACAGGCATTTTAGAGGAGAAGAATACTTGTTCCCCCTATTATTATGAAATCGGCTGACCGTAAAAAGACATTGTTTTTGTTTGAAAGTAATATTTGTCTTCAGTTGTTTTGTTTTGTTTGGAGTTTAAAGCTGTTTTAACAACTTAGGCAATATCACTGTGGCCAGTGCACCTACGAACCTACGAAATGTGTTTCCTGGCTTTCTCACACCAGTAATGACACATCTTTCTTTCCAAACAACTGACTGCTTTTCTCACATGAATCGGAGTTGAGAGGCAAATCACAGGAAAAAAAGTTTGCCACAACAGAGTATCAAACCTGCGACTACCTTGTCACAAGTCAGATACACTGTCCTCTCAGCCACCAGGCCTGGCATCTTCAGTTGGGGTGAAGCTGTATAAAGCAGAATTCAAAATAAGTCATTTAAATTGCAGTAAAAGAGTTAAACCTGGAAAACTTTCCTGAGAAGCTATGAATTCAAAGAAATGTTAAAAGATGACCATACATACCACTGGAAAATACAAAACCACTCAAGATATACCAGTACTCTAAATAAACATGACAGATAGGATTATGTCATGTTAGCTGCATTCCATAAATACTTCTTTGCTTTTTCTAATACTTGAAAGTATATGATATGTGAATGGGTCTTCCTTTCATATAATCATCTGAGTGCAAAATGAGTTTCAATGGTTTGAAGTTTAATGAAGTTTTATGCAGCTTTGAATAATATTTCAATCATATCAAAGCGACATTAAACTTGGGCAGTTTTCTGCTGGGGTGAGTGGGGAGGGAAGAGGGGAGAGAGGAGAGGGGAGGGGGAATTAGAAAGAAACTGGCCCAGCTGAGGATTCAAACCAGCCATCAGTTGTTTTCAAGTCGCATGCATGACCAACTGAGCTATTAGGCTCAGCGACAAAGGATTAAACTGTGGTCCAACAACAACAACAAACTTTATTTATGCTCAGGTCCATATTTTAGCATCTTTATGCCAATTACCTATAATTTATGAGTCGTGTGAGAGGTTTATTATAATGTAAATGGATGAATAACTTTTATCTGTATACTCATAAATCATAGAACTGGCAATAACCAGAAAAGATTACATAATCATTTAACTCTTTACCTCAAATTCCTGAGTTTTAACGACCCTAAGAAAGAAGCCTCTGGAAAACATTGTGGGTAAAGGAGAAATAATGCTGGTAACCAGCTTTTTCTCCTTTTTCCACTATGTATTCTATCCTGTCTGAAACAAATCCCATTTTGTTAGGCACACTTCATCTGTCGTCTGTAAGTGCTCTCAAATTGGAGGAATCTAAAATTTTGTCGTCTGGTAAAGAGATTAATGGCCACTACCTCCTTAACCCTTTACCACACAATCCCGAGTTTTAGTGTGTATAGTGTATATGGTGTTGAACACCATTTTCAACATTATTTCAGTTATATCGCGCCGGCCAGCGGCACCTATCAATGCTTTCCTGGAGTCTCTTTTACCAGCACTCTGCACAATTTTCTTTCCAAGCCACTGGCTGCTTCCCCACATAACTATCGTTGAAACAATGGTCAGTGGTGAGAGAGGTATGAATTCTGTCGCGATGACTATTGGCCGAGCCGGGGATCGAACCCAAGACCCCCTATTCTCGAGTCCTGTACTCTACCAACAGAGCTCGGCCCCAAGTTTTAACAACCCCAAGGAAAAAGACTTTTGAAAACTTTGTGGGAAAAGAAGAAAATGCTGGTAACCAGCATTTTCTCCTTTTAACACAATGTTTTCTACCCTTTCAGAGATGAATTTAATCATCTGAGACACTTGCTATTTGTTGTCTGCAAATGCTTTCAATTTGGACATGCCCAAAGTGTTTTCGTTCGGTAAAGAGTTAAGCCTTCACTACATGATTCCCTTTACCACACAATTCCGACTTTTAACGACTCTGAGAAAGAAGCCTTTTGAAAATATTGTGGGAAAAGGAGAAAATGCTGGTAACCAGCATTTTCTCCTTTTCCCACAATCTTTTCTACCATTTAAAAACAAATTTTAATTTTTCAGTTAATTTTTTTTTTGTCACCTGCTAATGCTTTCCATTTCAACTAGTCTTAAATTTTTCTGTTTAGTAAAAAAAAAAGAGAAAAAGGAGCCAATGCTGGTAACCAATATCTATTTTCTCCCTTTTCCACAATGTTTTTTACTCTTTTTAAATACAAATCCTATCATTTAAAGACAGGTTCAATTTATCATCTCCAATTGTTATCAATTTGGATAAGTCTAAAACTTTGTTATCTGGACGAGGGGTAATGATTTTTGTGTCCCTGAAAAGAAGTTAATTTCCTTTCTTTGAAATATTTCTATAAAAGGCAATGTGTGTGACAGTTTCAGAATAGCCTATCTTTTTTTGGTCATGGCTATCCTATTGCAGTCTAAACAAAATTCTGAAAAAAAAAATGTTACCCTTTACCAAAACAATCCTGAATGTTAAAGACCATGTGGAAAAGAATATTGAAAACATTGTGGAAAAAGAGAAAATGCTGGTAACTAGCATTTTCTCTTTTTCCACAATGTTTTCTCTCCTTTTAAAGGCCATGTTCCACTCTTTGGGCATTATTTGATTTGTTGTCCACAAATACTATGAAAAATTGACAAATCTAAAATTTTGTTATCTAGTGAGGAGTTAAAATCCATAGGGATACCAGCTTTCCTATACTGCCTTTAAACAACTACTTCCTTAGGCAGAAAGAAATCTCTATTCTTTTCCTTTTACCACACAATCCTAAGTTTTAACGACCCTGAAGAAGAGGGCTTTTGGAAACATTGTGGGAAAAGGAGAAAATGCTGGTAACCAGCTTTTTCTCCTTTTCCCACACAATCTTTTCTACCCAATCTTAGAAAAACTGAACCATTTGAGCAACACTGAAATTGTCGTCTGCAAATGCTTTCAATTTGGACAAGGCTAAAATTTTGTTGTCTGGTATAGGGTTAACACCTTACCATAAAATCCCAAGATTTAACCGTCTACCACACAACCCCGACTTTTTACGACCCTGAGAAAGAAAGCTTTTGAAAACATTGTGGGAAAAGGAGAAAATGCTGGTAAGCAGCATTTTCTCCTTTGCCCACAATGATTTCTACTCTTCTCAAAACAAATTTGCCATCTGCAAGAGCTTTCAATTTGGACTGGTCTACAATTTTGTCATGTGCTGAAGAGTTAACAACCCTGAAGGAGAAGGCTTTTGAAAACTTAGTGGAAAAAAAAAAGAAAATGCTGGTAACCGGCCTTTTCTCCCTTTCCCACAATGTTTCCTACCTTTTCGGGCCGAGCCCCTGTAGCTAAGTCGGTAGCGTGCAGGACTTGAGAACAGGGGGTCGTGGATTCGATCCTCAGCTCGGCCAATTTCTTTCCAAGGATTGATGATCCTCATTGCGACAGGATTCATTCCTCTCTCACTGCTGATCATTGTTTTGACGATGGTTATGTGGGAAAGCAGCCAGTGGCTTGGAAAGAATATTGTGCCGAGTACTGATGAAAGAAACTCTAGGAAAGCATGGATAGGTGCACTGGCCGCCGCGATATAACTGAAATAGCGTTGAAAACGGCGTTGAACATCATACAATCAATCAACAATAATCCTACCTTTTCGAAGACAGTAAGCATCTTTTGAGCTATACATGTAATTTACCATCTTGAAATACTTTCCATTGGCAAGCCTAAAAATTTTGTTGTGTGAAAAAAGGGTTAATATATGGCTGATAAATTTGGCCTGTTTCATGTCTTTCATAACTATTTCTTTAACCTGTTTACAAAATGATCCTTAGTATAAACAACCTATAGAAAAAAGGCTTTTGAAAGCATTTTATCTTTTCCAACCATGTTTTCTCCCCTTTCACAAACAAATTCAACCATTTGAACTAGACTTAATTTGTCATCTGCAAATACTCTGGATTCAGACAGGTTCAGAATGTTATCGTCCGGCCAAAAGTCGCCGTAAATTTTATTTCCTTAGATCTACATCTTTTTGATCTGTTCAAAGCTGATCCTTTTGTTTTATTCTTCTGAGATGATACATGATAATTTCCTATATTGATTTTCAAACAATGTTAAAAATAGAGAGAATAAATTAGTTTTGTACACGAAACATAAAATTTATATAAAACTGACATTTATTACAAACAACAAACTCAGTTCGATGTTTCACTGAGATACGAAAAAAACACTTCCGCAAAGTTGCCCGACAGCTGTATGGCGGGAAACTTATCAACTTTGTGCAAAAATTTATCGAATGACATTTGCTGCAATAAGGAAATACTTAAGACATAATCGCTACTAAATTCATAACTCACCAAATCACAAAAATAACTGCTCAAATACGCACAAATACTGCAGGATAGTTATCACAACTTCGCTTCCGTGCTGCAATATGGACGGTAGAAATCAAAGGTGTGTCATCGATGCAGGCTTACTTCTAAACCAATCAAATGGCTGTTTACAAAGACGGTTGTTTACATGGCCTTGAGTCACCAAAAAAGCACACAGTGTTTTATCAGGCCCTATTCGACATGTCGTACACAAAAGTTACATGTTCAATTTTGTAAAAATCTTTCACTAGCAACTCATAAAATGCAAAATTTTTTTAGTCTAACAGTAGATTTCTATTGCCATTGAAGATGAAAAAGGTAATAGTCTAGCATCAGGTAGTTGATGGTGTAGATCCAAGATCAGACTGCACAAAATAGATCAAAGATCAGACTGCACATTCTGTGCACTCTGATCTTGGATCTATGCCATCCGCAAGAGCTACTTGGTAGTGAAAGAGTTGATTAAACGTCATAGAACTCGACAATGATTTAATCAAGTACTCGGCATAGAAAATAAACATTTTTTGCATGTGACAAAGATCTGACATCTGTTAGGGCATTTTTACCTAGGTTCGTTATAAAACAGGATTGTGTAGATCTAATAACGGGTAGATCTAATCATATAGAATTTCCTAGAGAGAAATAAGCTCTGTCCCAAACGGCGATTTATGTTTCATATTCTGATATTATAAAAGATAATAAAGGAGTTCTATCCAAAGATCATTCATGCTAAATATCAACTGGGACAAATGGTTTTTCACACTTGTCGTTTTCAAACAAACTCTGCATAGTGCTAAAAAGCATCTTTTCTTAGACATAAATGGTTCATATTTGGAATAAAACAGAGAATGGCTAAAAAAAACACACGAATACTTTTCAACCAAACACACCAAACCTCAACTTTGAATATCAAAATAATCCGTTATGGTTGTTCTGACTATTTCTTGTAGGTAAGGGTTTAATTAACAAGCAGGGGAGATAATACTTTTAACTTGAATCATTAGGACAAGTTTATTTATCTCCCTTTGACCATATGTATGTAACTCTTGGCCAAACGACCAAGTTTAAACCTGTATAAAAAAATTTCGACTTTTAACGACACAGGAAATAAGGCTTTTGAAAACAGTAAGGGAAAAGGAAAAATGCTGGAGAAGATTTTTTTTTTCGCAGATTTTCAGTATTTTTCGGTTTTGCTGCTAAGCAGATGGTGTTCTAAATGGAATCAAGATCTTTTTACAGAAGTTTAGAAGAGGACCATTGCTGGATCATGTATGTGAAGTTTGTCAAGAGTTTGTCCATGGTTTTGGGGAACACAAATGTCAGTGACTGTAAATGCACTAACAATTGCACAGATAAATTGAGATGTGGGGCTAAATTTGTGAGATAGGCAGTTTTCCTTTCTTTCACTGTGTTTTACACACTTTCATGCATCAAACACTGTTTCATATTGAGTATCTGCAGTATGCTGCCATGTTTTTGAAATGCAAATTTGTTTCTGGAGATAATGTGTCATTGAAAGTATATTTGTGTAGTTATATAGTTTGTTTGAATGGTGTTTAACCCTTTACCGCACATTGCCGAATTTTAACGAACCTGGGAAGGAGGCCTTTTGAAAACATTGTGAGAAAACGAGAAAATGCTGGTAACTAGCATTTTCTCCTTTTCCAACAATGTTTTCTACCCTTTTAAAGAAAAATTGCACCATTTAAGCCATATTGAAATTGTCGTCTGCAGATTCTTTCAATTTGGACAAATGTAAATTTTTATCGTTTGGTAAAGGATTAAAGGCTCTATAGCTGTAAAAAAAAAACAATGGGATGGTAAAATGCATTTCAAATCATACCATTTAAAAGTATGGAAATTACTGTGTAGACGACAAACTCCTTTTGTCCAGTCGCTCAAAGTTTCAGTCACTAGCAAAAAAATGAGCTTTCAAATCAGGTAAAAAGTAAACAAAAGATAGGGCAACCTGACAACTTTTAACCTAGTTTTAGATTACAGTTTTCTGCCAGCAACTAACACATGGACCAACCGTATAATAACAGATTGTCATCTTCAAAATAATTTACATATTTTTAAATGGTTTAAATTGAATTTAAATGCATTTTTGCACCCCAATTGTTTACATGTGACAGCCTTAGGGCCTTTAATAGGGTATTCAACATTATTTTAGTTACACTGTGGTCGCCAGTGCACCTATTAAATCTTTCCTGGAGTTTCATTTACCAGTACTGCCACTAAAATTCTTCCAAAGATACAGGCTGATTTTCCACATAACCATTGCCTAAATAAGGATCAGGGATATGAGAAGATTACCCGTAAATCCTGTTGCATTGACTATCATTGATCTTTGGATAGAAATTAGCCGACCTCGACATTTGAACCAGCATCCCCCTAGTTTCAAACCCTGCACATGTATACATGTATATTATTTATAGCATCAAAGACATATAAAAAAGACAATAAGTTATGTTTTTTTTTCCAATGTATTAACAAAATGATTCATATAATAATGTTGTGCAAAATAGTATAAATGCAACATGGTGACAGTAATATGGCCTGCGACAAGCGAAAAGGAGCATTCGGACATTTGTGTAAAGCGTCGTCTCAGATCAGCCTGCGCAGTCCAGGCAGACTAATCCAAAACGACACTTTCCGTTTTTATGTAATTTTCTGTTTTGGACAAGTCTACTGAAGAACAAAATCTAATGTAGTCATAAAGTGCCGTCTCGGATTAGCCTGTGCGGACTGCGCAGGCTTATCCAAGACGACACTTTACGCATATGTCCAAATGCCCCTTTTTGCGTGATGCAGGCCATATGGTATCACATTGAATATAATCATTTAACCCTTTACCACATAATCCTGACTTTTAATGACCAAGAGGAAGAGAACCTTTAGAATACATTGTGGGAAAAGGAGAAAATGCTGGTAACCAGCATTTTCTCCTTTACCCACAATGTTTTCAACCATATCAGGCCTATCAGGGACAAATTTTACAATTTGAGCAACCTTTAATTTTTGGTCTTCTACTTCCTTCAATCTGGACAAGTCTTGAATATTATGGTCTGGTAAAGAGCTAAAGAATACATGAAACATTAACTTAACCTTTAATGTGCGATTCATATCTATAGTTGCCTTTTGCCACCAATGTAGACCAAGATCAGACTGCACAAACTTGCAGTCTGACATTTGGTTTACGCTTTGCAAAAACCTCTGAACAAAAAAAAAGAAATTGCACTTATTAAGGTCTTACTTCTAGACTGAAAATGTCCATTGGGTTAACTTGGAGTAAATACCATCAAATCTGTATTTGTGACCACCCCTATAAGCAAACAGCCTGTCTAAGAGGCCACTGCTTTAGTTCTCATATGTCATTAACGAGACAAAATTGACCTGTCTTGAACAAGAATCTACTTTAGCCCTTTACCACACAATCCCGATTTTTTATGACCCTCAGGAAAAGTGCTATTGAAAAAATTGTGGGAAAAGGAGAAAATGCTGGTAACCAGCATTTTCTCCTTTTCCCACAATGTTTTCTAACCTATCAAGGACAACTTTCGTCATCTGGGCCTCCTTTAATTAGTCGCCTGCATCAATGCTTTCAATTTGGACCTGTCTAAAATTTTGTCGTTTGGTAACCAGCATTTTCTCCTCTACCTACAATGTTTTCTACCCCATCAAAGTCAAATTTTATAATTTAAACAACATTTAAATTGTTGTTTACAAAATGCTGTGAGTTTGGACAAGTCTAAATTTTTGCCATGTGGTAAAGAGTTAAGCAAGCACTTTCAGATATCCCTTAGGTGCTTGCAAACTACAGGGGCAGTATTTAACAGTCATTCTAAATAATTCTCAAGAATTTTTATAAAAATTTAAAAGTAACACAACATTTGATTGGCTAAACCATACAGTTACGTCGATATAAAATTGTGATACTTTCTAATTGTTGAAAAAAGACCAAGAACGTAATTCTGAATTGATGGTGGATATGAGGCCAGATTTAACCGCATGTCTTCAAACAAACAGTGAATGCCAGTTTTCTTGAACATTTTAGCCGTAATGAGCAGCTAATCCAGCCAGTCAGCTCGTATGCAAATTCTGAAAACACATAGTCATGCATTTATGTACAATTGATAGACATCTATGGCTTGCAACATGCGAAAAGGGGCATTCCGACATATGCATAAAGTGTCATCTTAGATCAGCCTGCGCAGTCCGCCAGGCTAATCCGAGACAGCACTTTACGACTACATTAGATTTTGTCCTTCAGAAGACTTGTGAAAAACAGAAAATTACACAAAAACGGAAAGTGTCGTTTCGGATTAGCCTGCGTGGACTGCGCAGGCTGATCCGAGACGACGCTTTACGTAAATGTCCCAATGCCTTTATTCGCGTGTTGCAAGCCCTATGATGAAAAAGTAAGAAAAATAATGGATATAGAAGCAAACAAAGAAATGAGCAATGCTCTGGCAGAATGGGGGCTTAATACATCTCCATGATACGTGACACCAAGCAAGTCATCACAGTATTATACATCCCTAAAATCTGTTTTGTATAACAACCTTCTGAATCATTAGGTACACTGGTCCTTTGACATAGAGAAAATTGACTAACAGCGAAAAGTTTCAGCTCAGGTCAGCCTGCGCGGACTGCACAGGCTGACCTGGGTGGATACTTTTTACAAATGCATTAAGCCCCTTTTTCACAGAGCATGGCTCAAATATTGACACAAAAAAAAAAACTTGCCCTTTATCTTTTCTTAACTGGTTTTCTTAATTGAACACAATGTTGACAAATAAGAAAGTGGGGACAGAAAATTGATGCTGAGCTTAAAGTTAAAAAATCTGTAACAGAGAATAAAGTAATAGGGGCAAAATAAGACTTTAGTATAATAAGTTGATTGATTAAGTTTAATGCCATTTTAACAGCTTAGGTAATATCATGGCAGTCAGTGCACCTACACATGTGTTTCCTGGTTTTCTCACACCAATTCTAACACAACTTTCTTTGCAAGTCACTGACTACTTTTCTCACATGCATCAGAGGTGAGAGGCGAAAAATCGCCAGAAAGAAAGTTTTGAACTCCCAACCATCAGGTCGCAAGTCAGATACGCTAACCACTGAGCTACCCCGCCAGGCATTAAGTATAATACGGCAGATGTATATCATACAACTACATGAACGAGCCCTTTATCCCTCTATCACACAATCCTGAGTTTTAACAGCCCTTGAAAGAAGCTTTTGGAAACATTGTTTGACAAGGAGAAAATGCTGATAACCAGCATTTTCTCCTTTTCCCACCATGTTTTCTACTCAATTAAAATCAAGTTTCATCCTTTGAGCCACCTTTGATTTGTGGTCTTAAACCTGAGCTTTGACAGCCCGAGGAAAAGGCTTTTGAAAACATGGTTGGAAAAGGAGAAAATGCTGATAACCAGCATTTTCTCCTTTTCCCACCATGTTTTCTACTCAATTAAAAACAAGTTTCATCCCTTGAGCCCCCTTTGATTTTGTCATCTTCAAATGCTTTCAGTTTGGACAGGTCCAAAAATTTGTTTGTGTGGTAAAGGGTTAATATTCAGCTTATAGTACACGAACTCTTAGAGTGCTAAATGAACATGGCCGACTTTTTTACCCTAGAAATCAGACCTAAATAATTGCAATTTCCAGGTTCCTCTTATCCAGACTATCTCAGCAAAGCAGACAGTGTAGATCAAGATCAGACTGCACATTCTGTGTAGTCTGATCTTGATCTAAACTTGTCACAAAGCCAACTGTAATTGTGAAAGGTGTTTTAACACTTTAGCACACAATGCCGACTATCAACGACCCTGGGAAAAGAAGCCTTTTGAAAATCTTGTGGGAAAAGGAGAAAATGCTGGTAACCAGCATTTTCTCCTTTTCCCATAATGTTTTCTACCCTATCAAAGAAAAATTGCACCATTTGAGCCACATTGAAATTGTCGTCTGCAAATGCTTTCAATTTGGCTAAAATTTTGTCGTCTGGTAAAGGGTTAAGGATTAAACAAGTACAAATGACACAAAAGGATGAGTATTTAAAGGAAAGGATAATATTTCTTTTAATCAGTATGGAAAACATTGTAGGAAAAGGAGCAAATGCTTGTTACAAGCACCTGCCTCTTTTCCCACAATGTTTTCAAAAGCTTTCTGCAATAGCAGCATCAAAAAGTTTTGTTAATAAGAGAATGGTTTGAATTGATGCAACCATAGGAGGGCAAGAATAAAACTATTGGTATTACTCGAACAAATTGACATGAAATAAATGACCTCTATTACCATATATTACATGCTTGAATTAGTTCAAACTTAGCTTCCGCTATTTTCGTCTGAATGCGGAACTGTAAACAGTTTTCAACTCTTTATGCGGCTAGAAGGTTTTTTAACGACCCTGAGGAAGAAGCCTTTTGAAAACATCGTGGGAAAAGGAGAAAATGCTGGTAACCAGCATTTTCTCCTTTTCCCACAATGTTTTCTACCCTATCAACAAAAAAATAGCATCATTTGAGCCACATTGAAATTGTCGTCTGCAAATGCTTTTATTTTGGGCAAGTCTGCAATTTTATCAAGTGATAAAGAGTTAAAGAATACTCAAAATACCTGGAATAAACATGATTTTGTTGGTTTTAATTAGTAATACATGGCAGATGACATTGATCTAAGATGCACTCTCTGTGCAGTCTGATCTTGATCCATGACTTCCGCAGAAGCTTTTTATTTTGACTATGGCAATGAAAGGGTCAAACCTGACATTTATTGTTCATAGAATTTCCGTATCATCCATTTAGACGCGAAGATTAAAATATTCACTCTCTAATTATTCTTTGCATAGAGGTCAATTTCAGGTCAACTTGTTTGATTAATAAAGAAAGGATTATGCAGAAGTATTAATGAAAATGGCACAAGAAATTTTATGGAAAAGGGAGAGCATGTTTAGCAACAAATTTTTCCTTTTAAAAACCATACATTAACAAAGTTGGCTAGTAGAAGTTTTTAGAGGTCAGGTTACCCCTTCAAGCGACAAAAATCTTGGAGTCATCCAAAAAAGAAGCACGTGCAGATGACAATTAAAATGTGGCTGAAATTGTGAGATTTGGCTGTGAAAGAGAAGACATTGTGGGAAAAGGGAAATTTGGGTAACAATGTTTTCAAAAAACTTTTTTTCTGATGGGCAATAAAACAATGGAATGTGTGGTAAAGGGTTAACTTTTTAGCAAAAAAAAAAAAAGGAGAACAGGCTTACCCATACTGAAAGCAGTTGCAGATGAAAAGTGGGCAATTCAGTTTGTCTTTAAAAGGGTGGATAAAAATTGCAGAAAAAGGGGGAAATGCTGGTTTTACAAGATGTCTTCTCCCAGGTTATTTAACACTTTACCACACAATCCCGAGTTTTAACAATCCTGAAAAAATTGTGGGAAAAGCATTTTCTCCTTTTCCTACAATGTTTTCTACCCTTCCTAAAACATTTTCAGATCTTTTAATTGTATTTATTTTTTCGTCTGCAAAATACTTTCGACTTGGACCAGTCTAAAATTTTGTTGTTTGGTAAAGGTTAAACAACTGATTGTATGGTAAAGAGTTCAGACAATGCATTTAGGAAGTACCGGTAGTATACTCTCTATGTGACCCTTAAAGTGCCTTTCACTACTATAGTTGCCTTAGCGGCCAGTGTAGATCAAGATCAGATGGTACAAAATGTGCAGTCTGGTCACTGATCTACACTGTCTGCTGTGCTGAAACACTAAAGACAATAAGGAACTTCAAACCTGCAATTATTGGGGTCTTATTTGAGACTAAAAATGTCCATTAGGTTAATTCAACACTTTAAGGGTTAAGCCTTTACCAAACAATTCCAACTTTTAACAAAGTTGAAAAAGAAAACTGGAAAACATTGTGGGAAAAGGAGAAAATGCTGATAACCAGCATTTTCTCCTCTTCCCACAATGTTTTCTACCCTATCAAAGACAACTTACACATTTTCAATCATATTTAATTTGGTATTTGGTATTTGCATATGCTTTAGGTTTGGACAGGTGTATTGACTGATTGACTGTATGGTGTTAAACGCCATTTTCAACATTATTTCAGTTATATCATGGCAGTGCACCTATCCAAGCTTTCCTGGAGTTTCTGTTACCAGTACTCCACACAATATTCTTTCATTCCAAGCCACTGGCTGCTCTCCCATATAACCATCGTCGAAACAATGGTCAGCGGTGATCGACGAATGAATCCTGCCGCAATGACTATCAGCAATCCTCGGAAAGAAATTGGCTGAGCCTGGGATCGAACCAGAGTCCTCCTCTCAAGTCCTAAGACTGACTGAGCTACCAAGGCTCAGCCTTGGAGAGGTGTAAAATTTTGTTGAGTGGTAAAGAGATCATTAAATATTCAGACTGGTCTGTTCTTTCATGTGTTACAATGTTAAATAGTATACAAGTAAAGAATATTTACAACTCCAATGTACAAAGAACAGTTCTAATAAGCCTGCCCTTCTCTGTTAACCCATGATCTCCAGCAGGTTACTTAACTTTTTACCAAACGACAAAATTTTAGACTTGTCCAAACTGAAAGCATTTGCAGACGACAAAATGAACATGACTCAAAAATTCAAACTTGACTTTAGAAGAGTAGAAAACAGTGTGGGAAAAGGAGAAAATGCTGGTTACCAGCATTTTCTCCTTTTCCCACAATGTTTTCAGAAGGCTTCTTCCTCTGGGTCATAAAAACCAGGGATTGTTTGGTAAAGGGTTAAATATTGCTACAGCCACTTTTGAAAACAGTGAGGCAAAAGGAGAAATTCCTTGTGGTACTCTTCTTTTTTTCCACCTTTTACCATAGTGTTTACAAATGTATTCACATGTTAAACTTTGACTTAAACAAGATAATTTAGTAACAAATAAAGCAAACACTGATGAATTGTACCTCATAACATTATGTGAAATTCAGTAAGTCTAGAAAATAAGCATGCTTCACCCAAGTTACTGTTTTGATTTTTTTTCTTACAGGCTTTAGTATAGGCCAAAATATCAAAGCAGGTGTCATAATATATTTAAATTTAAATCATACCATTTAAAAGTATGGAAAATATTGTGGAGATGACAGTCTGTTATCATGTGGTCGGGCCATATGTTAGTCGCTGGCAGAAAAAGGAATTTTAAAATCAGGCAAAAAGTAAACAAAAGACACAGTTACCTGGCAGGTTTTAACCTAGTTTTGAAAGTAATTTCTCTGTCAGCGACTAACACTTGGACCGACTGAACAATGACATATTGTCATCTTCGCAATAATTTCCATAGTTTTCAATGGTATTACATAAATTCAAATTCATTTAAACACTCGCTTTGTTTACATTTGGCCTTTATTGTTACTTTAATTCTGTGACAAACAATCCTAGGTCAAATAAGGCTTTATGAAAACATGATGGGAAAAGGAAATGCTTCTGGCTACCAGTATTTTCTCCTTTTCCCTCAATGTTTTCAATCCTTACAAAAGGGAATAAGGCTTTATGAAAACACGATGGGAAAGCATTAATACTGCTTGCTAACAGCATTTTCTCCTTTTCCCTAAATATTTTCAATCCCTTCAAACATGTGCAATCGTTTCAGCCATACCAAATTAACCGTCTACAAGTACATGTACATGTACTTTCTATTTCATTTAACTTTTTGCAGTTCGGTAAACAGTTTAAGAAAGAAAAAAAAAAATATATAGTCAAATTATCACATTTTTATAGGAATATTAACAAATGGTATTTCTGAAAGAGTGTTTTCCCCGTAACATTACAGAAGCCATAGGATTATCCTCATTTTCTGGTACATGGCCAGTCCAAACCTCCACATGCCGCTGATACAATGAAGTACAGAATAATCTGAAAAAAAAGAAACAGACTATTACATGACTGTATCTTAATCTTTGGCCCCACCATCCTCAGTTTTTACGACCCTGAGGGCAAACCTGACCTCAGGGCTATACCTTGGGCCCTCTAGATAAAGCTACATGTAAAATTTGGTAGTCCTAGGCCCTATGGCTAGGTAGAAAAAGATTTTTTAAGTTTTCCCTATATAAGCCCATGTAAACCTTGTGTCCCCCAACCCCACGAGGCAGGGCCAAATTTGACTCCAGGGCTATAATTTAGGCACTCTTGGTAGAGGCCCATTAGATAAAGCTACATGCAAAATTTGGTAGCCCTGGGATTTATGGCTAGGTATAAGAAGATTTAAAGTTTTCCCTACATAAGCCCATGAAAAACTTGTGACCCCCAGTGCAGGGCAAAATTTGACCCCAGGGCTAGAATTTGGAGAAACTTGGTAGAGGTCTACTAGATAAAGCTACATGCAAAATTTGGTAGCCCTAGGCCTTATGGTTTCAGACAAGAAGATTTTTTAAAGATTTTCAATATTTTTCATTTTTGATGCCATAGCATAGCCACAGTTTTTGAAGGAATCAAATTCTGTCAAAAAAGTCAAAAGAGGACCATGGCAGGATCATTTCTGTGAAGTTTCATCAAAATTAGATGGCTAGTTTCAAAGAAGAAGATGAAATAAAAGTTAACGCACGCACGGATGGACGCATGATGGATGGATGCACGACGGACACCGGGCCATGACATAAGCCTGCTGGCCTGCTGGCCTATGGCCAGTGGAGCTAAAAACAATACAATCTATAGTAAAAAAAAAACAAACAGTTAAGCCATGCTCTGTGAAAAGGGGGCTTAATGTATCTGCGAAAAGTATCGACCCAGGTCAGCCTGCACAGTCTGCACAGGCTAACCTTGGCCGAAACTTTTCACTGACAATCAATTTTCTGCATGTCCAAGGACTAGGGTACCTTATGTTAGGCAAAATGAATTTTATAGATTCATGGTTATATAATGCCTTCATTGGTATCATGGATCACGGAGATGCAATAAGCCCCCTTTTGTCAGAGTGAGGCTCAGTTGTATGTACTTACAATAACAACAACAACAATAATGATGGTGATTTTAACATTCTTCCACCATAAGGATCTTGCTAAACTTCGACTGGTTTTCTTAAAGGAAACTGCCTGTAAATAAAACCGAAAGTTTTAGAATTCTACATACATGTACAGTCAAATCTGTGTACAGCAGCCACTGAAGGGAAGTTCTAAAAGTGGCTGTTGTTCACAAACTGGCTATTGTCCACACTATGCACTTTTTGCACTATACTGTGTTGCGAATATAATGGTTTCAATAGGTAAAGGTTTGTTTGCAATGAACTTTCAATCCATTTCTATTTAAAAAAAAAAATAAAAAATAAAACTCAGAAATAAAACATAAATTTTATGGTTAAATCTGTGCAAGCGGCCACACATTAACAGCAGTCAATCTGTGAACAAAGGAGAAGTCGAACTGTAATTATAACACTATGTGATAGATATTCGTGTGTGATAAAGGCGATTGTTATGTTTTACTGTCATAAACAGTAGAACCATACTAATTAAGATGACTGTTGGCTGCATTTGGCAGATTATTACTATACACAAGGTAAATATGCACAGGCCAACTTGTGTTGGCTGCTGTTCAAAAATTGGCGGCTGTTCATGTGTGGCTGCTTGCACAGATTTGACTATATATTAACTGTTTACCGCACAATCCCTACTTTTAACGACCCTGAGAAAGAAAGCTTTTGAAAACATTGTGGGAAAAGGAGAAAATGCTGGTAACCAGCATTTTCTCCTTTTCCCACAATGTTTTCTAACCTTCCCAAATCAAATTTCAATTTTTGATTCACATTTATTTTTGTCGTCTGCTAATGCTTTCAATTTGGACTAGTCTAAAATTTTGTCGTTTGGTAAAGAGTTAAAGACAGCAAGAGGAACACAAAATGGTTTAACTCGTTACCAAAAAACAAAATTTTAGACCAGTCCAAACTGAAAGCATTTGCAGACGACAAAATAAATGTGGCTGAAAAATCAAAATTTGTATTGGGACGGGTAGAAAACATTGTGGAAAAAGAAGAAAATGCTGGTAACCAGCATTTTCTCCTTTTTCCCACAATGTTTTCAGATGGCCTCTCTGTCAGGGTCGTTAAAAGTCGGGATTGTGTGGTAAAGAGTTAACTACACTTTAACTCTTTAGCAGACAAAAAAATTTTGGACTTGTCCAAGTTGGAAGCATTTGCGGACAACAAATTAAATGTGGCTCTAATGATGACACTTGTCTCTAAAAGGACAGAAAACATTGTGAATGTTGTCTGCGCATGTCATGTTCTTCGAGGATTCACCCTGTCTGCTATACGGCATCACCCATCCCTGTATACCTGGGAAAAGTAGGGCTTATACCAAAGCTATAAGCCTATTACCCAAGCATGTAGGGGCTGTTTTAATAAATGGCCGCTGCATAGCTTACATGTTAGTCGATCATAGCTGAATGAATCGTACCAGGTAGCGTTTTATTGAGTAAACATTTATTTCATTTTGAAATTCAAAGTAACGGTTGTTGTTTTGAAAAGTAGTCCGGTTCTGTACCCAGAATGCCCAAATTAGATAGATGTGTATTTGTAGAATACCATCTAGCTGGAGATAATGCATTGTGGAAAAAGGAGAAAATGCTGGTTAGCAGCATTTTCTCCTTTTCTAACAATGTTTTCGAAAGCCCTTTTTTGCCAGGGTCGTTAAATCTCGTAAGGAATATGGGGTAAAGGGTTAAACAGTATATCCCTTTTGTCACAGTGACAAATCACTTATTCATGTATTCCATACATTTCATTTTGGTTTACAAATCCCATGCTTTAAGGTCTACGGCCCCTAACTCTCATATTAAAAGACAGCTGCCGAGATTGGCCGAACAGCCTTTACGAAAAAGTCGATGTTACACGATATTTACCAATGAGTTAGTGAGTCTACGGCCCCTAACTCTTATATTGAAAGACGGAAGCTGCCGAGATTGGCCAAATACCCTTTACGAAAACCTCGATGTTTACTGATGAGTTAGGGGCCGTAGACCTTAAGCACTGAGTCACAAATAACCCCAAAGATAACACAGTACTAGGTCACATCAAATTGCTGATTAAAAAAAGTAAATTTTATCCTGGTGTTTTGGCAGATTTCTACTGTGCTTCATATATGGCCTGCAACATGTGAAAAGGGGCATTTGGGCATTTGCTTAAAGTGTCGTTTCGGATCAGCCTGCGCAGTCCGCACAGGTTAATCTGAAACAACATTTTCCTTTTCTATATAATTTTCTGTTTAGCGCAAGTCTACAGTAGCACAAAATCTAATGTATTCGTAAAGTGCCGTCTCGAATAAGCCTGCGTGGATTGCGCAGGCTGATCCGAGACGACACTTTACGCAAATATCCAAATGCCCCTTTTCGCGTGTTGCAAGCCATATAAAAATTGAGCAACAGTTGGAATACTTTAATATGAAGGCTTCAACAGAACAGAGGACAAAGTTTACAGGTATTTGTGACTGGAAAATAATGCTTTAAAAGAGAATGTGGGAAAGGGAGAAATATCTGTCAGTACAGAATGTACAAAGAAAATAGAATGATTTATTGTACTTACATTTGTACTTAAATCTTCAGTTTTATCAACCAACAGCTCCAGTCTCTCGCCTCTGTCTGCAATCTGATCTGTAAGAACACACGCGTAATTAAGTTTAACCCTTAGGCTGCTAAGCGCGACTCACAGACCTTTCGCTGACAGCGTAGATCAAGATGAGACTGCACAGAACGTGCAGTCTGATCTTGGATCTACGTTGTCCGATAAGGAGATATCTTTGGCACAAAAATAGCTTTGAACTGGCAAAATTTTTGTTTTTATTAGTGACCTGAAAGTTTCATTTCATTTATTTTGTAGGGTAAGAGTTAAACATTGACCTTTAGAGCACAAAATAAACCCAAAAGGCTTTATCAAATAAAAATTAGAGCTGTCACTGAATGTGACTTAATACCCCCGCCAGCGCCTTGACTGAAACAGGCAATTTAACAAAAAACTTTCTAAGTTCAAGGGGAGATTACCCAGGAATCATAGGGAGTAGATGATTGAAACCTGCATCTTGCACAGCTTCAGTATACGATCAATGTATCAACAAACTTTCAATACAATAGCAGCAAAACTGTAGGAGGAATTCGCGACACAAAATTACTAGTATTCTGTACACAGACGGACACACGGACCTGGACGGACAGACAGGCTGATTCCAGTATACCCCCGAAAACATTTGTTTTGCGGGGGTATAAAAAGTGCTGCTCTGGTAATAGAGGGTTCAAAGAATCTCTGTGACGAGTAATACCAAGCAAGTTGTTGCATAATTATGGATCCGTAATATTAATCTTGTCTAACAACCTGATGAATCATCAGGCAGAACGGCCCTTGGGACATGCAGAAACCCATGTCATCCTAGTGTCTAAAACTACCATAGTTATTATATTGAATGCTAGATGCAAGCATATCATCACAAAATCAGTGATTGACATGGACATCAGTATTTCATATTTTTTCAAAGAAATACTCGAGAACTAGCAAAAAGACCCAACACACCAAGCCTGATAAAAGACGGCTTTTGAAAACATTGTTGGAAAAGGAGAAAATGCTGGTAACCAGCATTTTCTCCTTTTCCCACAATGTTTTCTATCCTTTCAGAGACAAGTGTAATTATTTGAGCCACATTTGATTTGTCGTCTGCTAATGATTTCAATTTGGAGACGTCCAAAGTTTTGCCATTTGGTAAAGAGTTAAAGTGCAGTAAAACCATTCTGTGTTCGATTCTGTGTTCCTCATGCTGTCTTTGGTATACATGGTATACACGTATGTTAAATTCTAAGACTTTTGGTTTTATTTTATAGGCTGTTTCCTTTAAGAAAACAAGTCGACGTTTAGCAAGATCATCATGGTGGAAGAATGTTAAACACAACTCAAGGAATTTTTCACATACCTATATTTTTCACCATTATGCCTTTCAGTTCATCCACTTGGTCCTGGACTTCTTGTACCTTGTTAGCTGAGGCCCCAGAGTCTGCAGATAGCCTCTGTAATTAGAATAACATCATGTGGGAATAAAACAATCGTACCAGTATACAGGCAAAGCCACATTTATCAGGGCTCCACTATTCCAGAAATCTCGGGATCCCAAAAAAACCCATCAAGGAACGAGTATTTTCTGTACAAATTTTACTTTTTTATTCTGTAAATCTGTATTCTGGAACCAGAATGAAACAATCGAGAATAAAGGGTTAAAAAACAGTACGAACCTTATCCCATAAACCTGACGTGGTCTGACTGTTTATCACACAATTTAGACATGTTATTTTCCCCGGTATCATAGACTGGTTTTATATATATCAATGTATTACAGTCAACTTCGAGTGATTTCGGACTGGTGTGTCGTAAATAATTTTTTTCACAAATTGACGACATAATAAAAACTAGAATTTTAACTGCTTGCATATTAATATTTTCAATTTAAATGCTAAACATAAGAAAAAAAAAAGTTTAATCCATGTCTAACTCAAGATATTTTTATGTCCCCCAAATTAGACACAAAATGGCCGCAAAACTTGATTTCATTAGGTTTCTTGAAAATATTTACTCCTAACAAACGATAAGGAATAATACTTAATATAAATGTCTTTCATATCCATTCAATTGTCAATCAATATTCTTAATTCTAACATGACACGTGAATTCGGCTCTATAAACATAGTGCAACGAAAGCGTGGTAAAATCTACGTTATACTATGTAGAGTGACGTCATTCTACATAGAGTGACGTCATTCTGTATAAAGTAAGTAAGTAAGTTATTCAATGGAATATAATCTGCATCCGCGATTTTACTCTAAGTATGAACTTGTTTTCCTTTCATTAAGAGTTGGTCATGTTAGAATTGAAATAATCTTCTTTCTATCGTGGTTTATCGTTCAATAAACCACGTTGTGAGTTATGAGGCGCAATGAATAAACCACTCTGGCTATCGCCCTCGTGGATTATTTATTGTGCCTCATAACTCACAACTGTGGTTTATTGAACGATAAACCACGATAGAAAGAAGATTATTTCTTAATTACTCTTTGTCATTTTACCACTTTATCTGAAGTGGAAAGATTGTCTACACCAACCAGCAAAAGACAACAAGTTGAAGTTTCGACTTCCATGAAAATAGGCATTTGTCAATACAAAGAAGACCATCCAAACACTACTTTCGCGAAAATTCGTCATGTATATTTAACCCTTTACCACACGGCAAAATTTAAGACCTATCCAAATTGAAAGCATTTGCAGAAGACAATTTCATAGTGGGTCAAATGATGCAACTTTTCTTTGATAGGGTAGAAAACTTTGTGGGAAAAGGAGAAAATGCTGGTTACCAGCATTTTCTCCTTTTCCCACAATGTTTTCAAAAGGCCTCTTCTTCAGGGGCGTTAAAAGGCGTCATTGTGTGGTAAAGGGTTAATTCATCAATTGGCCAATCAAATAAGATAAGACGATAGGGCAGAGAAAATAAGAGAAAATATCGAAAGTCTATGTAGTCCATCTGAATGATTATGTAACATGTACTGTCTACATATGGCTTGCATCACGCGAGAAGGGGCATTCAGACATTTGTGTAAAGTGTCATCTCGGATCAGCCTGCGCAGTCCGTGCAGGCTAATCCCAGACGGCACTTTACTACTACTTTAGATTTTGTTCCTCAGTAGACTTGCGCAAAACAGAAATATACATAAAAAGTGCTGTTTCGGATTAGCCTGCCTGGACTTGCACAGGCTGATCCGAGACGACAATTTACGCAAATGTCCGAATGCCCCTTTTCGCATATGGCCTATACCTATACCTCACCAACACACAAGCTATGCAAAAGGGGGTTTAAGTAATGCATCTGCATGACGCATTACACCAAGCAAGTCATCACATACTTATGCATCTATAAAATCCATTTTGTATAACAATTTGCTGAATCATGGGATTGAACCATCCTTTGACATGCAGAAAATTTAAAGATAGCAAAAGGTTTTGAGCCATGTCTGCCTGCACCGACTGTGCAGGCTGATATGGATCAATACATTTTGCAGATGCATTGAACCCCTTTTTCACAGAGCATGACTATTATATACATAATGTACTTACAATTTGTGTAGCTAAAACTCTGCTAAATTCACTGTTCATAGCATATGGAAGGGCTGTTTGTGCTCTTGCCCCATATTGCATTTGAAACCTGAATAAAGGCAAGAAAACATCTCACCATCTCAACAGTACAGAGGTAGATTTGCTATAGAAACTTAATGAAAACAGCAGGGCTTTTATCTGCCCTGTAAACCAATGGAAGGGGTTTGTTTGCCTTATCAAAATGAAGCTAAGGTACAGAAATAACAAAAGGGGTTTCATTTGTGAGATCTTGTAGAGATACTGTTGACAGCCATTCATATGGCCGTCAACAATTGAATGATTACAATGACAATAACGGAATAGGGAACAAGAGTTATGTTCCACACAAGCCATACTCTAATGGCAACCAGCATTTCTCCTTTTCCCACAAGGTTTTCTACCCTTTCACAGACAAAGCTAAATATATGTATCTGAGCCACTTTTAAATTGGTTGTCTGCAAGTGCTTTGAATTTGGAAGAGTCTAGAATTTGTCATCTGGTGAAGGGTTAAGTCAGATGCTTACTTGCTAATGGTGTATGTTAACATAATTACCTTCTTTCTACAATAGATCAAAGACCAGACCGCTTATTCTGTAATGTCATATCTTGATCTATTTTGTTTATATGAGGTCATGATTAATTCAGAGCTCCAGATAGAAGAAGTGATTTTGATTTCAAAATTGAAAACATCAATTATTCTCAACTAAACCCTATATTATGGGTACTCATTAGAATCGTCTCATCGAGACGATTCTAATGAGTACCCACAACATAGGGTTTGGAAGAGAAATAATGAATTTAGAATACCATCACTCCCTCTTATCCAGTGCTCTGAATTACCCGTGTAGAAATAAATAATTATACATGTACTTACTTCCTTTTGATCTCTGCCAAAAATGAAAATGCCTTTGCTCTTTCGAAGTCCTATAATGAGACAAGCAATAAAATATACTTTGGTTTTTGTACAATGCATAAACAATACACTGTTAAGGAATACGACCCCTAACTTATCTGTAAATATCATGTAACATCGACGTTTTTGTAAATGCTATTTGGACAATCTCTGCAGTTTCCATCTTCTAAGGATGGGCACCAAACGGGATTCCTGTAACATCGCCAAAATCGTATGGATTCGGCTAAGACTCAGGTAATCCATCATCAATGCGGGGAAGCAGCGTCAATTACGTATTACCAGAGTCTTAGCCAAATGCATATGTTTCGTTTTTTCTGTGATGAAAAGCGATGTTTCACTAATCCCATTAGGGTACCCTATCCATAATATGAGAGTTAGAGGCTATAGGCTCACTAACTCATCGGTAAATATCATGTAATATCGACGTTTTCGTATAGGCTATTCGACCAATCTCGGCAGCTTCTGTCTTTCAATATGAGAGTTAGGGGCCGTAGACCTTTAGGAGCAAAAGATGAACAAATAAGATGCACACAGTACACATCATCAAACTATTTCTGCATGTAAGAGCACATACAATTGCAGATCCAATTTACGAATGAAGAATGAAATAATCACATGACTCTTAGATTTTTTTTTCGACTTTAAGACCTAGTTTCCTTGTACATGATTTCATTAATTCTATTAAAATTCTGTTGTAAAAAAGTATATACGAACAATGCTCGGTAAAAAGGGAGCTTAATGCACCGTGAAAAGTACTGACCCAGGTCAGCCTGTGCAGTTGGCCAAAACAATCCATTATTGGTCAATGTTCTTTATGTCCAAAGACCAGTCTACTACATGTATATGATTAGGTTGGTTGTTTAAAAAAAAGTGGCTATTATGAATCCATAATAATCTGATGGCTAGACTGGTATAATGCATCACTGAGTTAAATTAAGCCCCCTTTAGTCAGAGCAAGGCTCATACATGTCTTGACCTTTTCCCAGACAATCTCAAGTTTTTATGACTCTGGAATGAACGCTTTTGAAGACATTAAGGGAAAAGGAGGAAATCTAGGTAACCAGCATTTTCTCCTTTTCTAAGAATGTTTTCTATCCTTTTAAAAATAATTCTCATCTTTTCAGCAACAAATAACTCATAGTCTGCATGTGCTTTCCATATGAACAAGTCCTAAAGTTTATACAAGGGGGAAAGTGCTAACTCTTTACCACAAGACAAAATTTTAGACTAGACCAAATTGAAAGCTGAAATTGCAGACCACAAAATAAATCTACCTCAAGTGATGACCTCTGTCTTTGATAGGGTAGAAAACATTGTGGGAAAAGGAGAAAATGCTGGTTACCAGCATTTTCTACTTTTCCCACAATGTTTTCAAGAGGTTTCTTTCCCAGGGTCATTAAAATTCGGGATTGTGTGGTACAGGGTAAATATGTTCAAAGCACCACATGCAGTTGCCAATGCTTTGTTAAAATTGCGCTTTTATCAGTGATAAGCCAAATAACTATGCCGAAAACAACCTGAGAGTTACCTGCCTTACTCGTATGCGTGCCCCTTTTGACAGTCCACAACTTGGCTAATTCTGAACTTAATTTCTTCATAAATGATTGACTGATTGATTGAATGGTGTTTTATACCACTTCCAACATAATTTCAGTCACACAGCAACAGCTCATATATTCACGTATTCCTGGGTTTTAACGTACTAGACTAGGGCTCTAAAGGGTCTTGCCCAAGGACACTCCCACAAAAAACCCAGTGGATCCAGTGCGGCTCAAACCCAGGGCCTCCAGGTTACAAGCCCCACACTTTCCCACAGAACAATGCAGGACCTCTTGACATAGATATCAGAATTTTTATTGCACTATGCAGACAGCAATAGAGCTATTAAATACCTTAACAATTTCTTCAAACACAGCCAGGCTAACATTGCCTTTATGTTACCTTTACCACACAATTCCTACTTTTAGTGACCTAGAGAAAGACGACTTTTGAAAACATTGTGGGAAATGGAGAAAATGCTGTTCAAACACAACCTCCACAACTTTAAGACATATTAACCCTTTACCACACAATGCCAACTTTTAACAACCCTGGGAAAGAAGCCTTCTGAAAACATTGTGGGAAAAGGAGAAAATGCTGGTAACCAGCATTTTCTCCTTTTCCCACAATGTTTTCTACCCTATCAAAGAAAAATTGCACCATCTGAGCCACACTGAAATTGTCGTCTGCAAGTGCTTTCAATTTGGACAAAGCTAAAATTTTGTCGTCTGGTAAAGGTTTAAAGTTGTCTGCAAATGTTTTGTGTTTGGACAAGCCTTAAATTTTGTCCTGTGGTAGAGGTTAGCGGCTAAGCCATACATGGTGTAATTCTATTCTTGTGCAAAGCTGCGCTGCTCATGCATATTTAGCTGTAAATGTGTGTACATTTAGCACGCCCCACCAGGTAGCTCAGTGGTAGCATATCTGACGTGTGACCTGGAGGTTGTTGGTTCCATACCAGGTTGCGACAAACTTTCTTTCCGGTAATTTTTCGCCTCTTACCTCTGATGCATATGAGAAAAGTAGTCAGTGACTTTGGAAAGAAAGTTGTGACCTGGAGGTTGTTGGTTCCATACCAGGTTGCGACAAACTTTCTTTCCGGTAATTTTTCGCCTCTTACCTCTGATGCATATGAGAAAAGTAGTCAGTGACTTTGGAAAGAAAGTTGTGTCAGTACTGGTATGAGAAAGCAAGGAAACAGATGGGCGCGTCACTGACTGCCATGATATGACCTAAGCTGTTAAAATGGCGTTAAACTCCAATACAAAACCAATACAAACATTCAGCACTTAATACTGGTTTCTGCTACACTGCGCATTGAAATATATAACAAGTGACCATAATTATTTAAGGAAAGACTTAAAGTGAATCCAGTGCCCCACACCTAGGCACTGAATGAGACAACAGCCACAGAACTACATGTACAGTAACTCCCAAAATTGCCATAAGAGACATTTCATAAATATATACATGTAGTTTCTTCTGTTTTGTTTCAGTAGTTAAGCCCTAATACTACCCCACCTCTCCCCATTTCATCTGATGAAACACTGTTATCAGCATTGTCTTCTTTCCCCACAATGTTATTATTAGCATCTTAAGACTGCATTGTAGGTACTCATTGGAATTGGCTCTGTAAGTATCCATAGCAACATTCCTTTAACCGGGTTACCCTTTACCAAACAATTCCAACTTTTAATGACCTCGACAAAGAAGTCTTTTGAAAACATTAGGGATAAGGGAGAAATTGCTGGTAACCTTTAAAACTGGTCTAGTCCAAAATACTGTCACTTGGTAATGTTTTAATTGCAAATTTTTGTGTCCCATATGACTTTTGCTGCTGATGGGCTATAAAACACAGTACATTCATTCATTCCTGTGACAGGTTTCAATGAAAAAGCTCAAACATTATAGCAAGTATTACCCTTAAATTCATAAATATTGCTTTAAATATTATGAAGTAAGAAGAATATTTCGTACTCATTAAGCAAAACAAGCCAGAAAATACAGTTCAGCAGCTATGCATAATGATTGTTCATTCATATACATGTACATTTGTATTTACTTAGAAAATTGTGCAGAAAAATGATACCTCTTGCTAAATCGTGAAATAAAGAGAAAAGAACAATACAACATTGAAACGGTCACATCAACAATGGCCATTACAGGTCTAACCCTTATGATCCCAACCTCAACTTTATTTGCTTCTTCAGATAGTGCAGATCCAGATCAGACTGCACAAATTTTTGTGATACATCTAAACTTCATAGTTTGTGAGAAATTAGACAAAAAGAAGCATCTGAAATTGCAACATCTATTCTGCCCATATTGAAAGCATTGCAAGGCAACGAAATAAACAAGACTAAAAAATTGAAATGTGTTTTGAGCAGGGTAGAAAATGTTGTGGGAAAAGAAGGAAATGCTGGTTACCAGCATTTCCTCCTTTTTCCACAATATTTTCAAAAGGCCTCTTTCTCAGGGTAGTTATAAGGCGAGATTATTTGTTACAAGATTACCAAAGACTTAAGGAAGTATTGGGTCATAGCCGAAGCTGGAATGATCTGCATGAAGGCAAAGTCTTGCATCTTGACAGTATTTACTTCCAATAGAATGGGTCTTGTTGCCTAGGTACAGGCATATTATTTATGGTTTTATATATACAGCATACAGTAAACGAAACAGCAATGACTTTTTAGTGATAAACAAATGCGCAAATTGTCAGAAAAAAATACGAGAGCACCACATGTGGGTGCCACGCTCAGCTGCAGTTGTCTGATTTTCAGTGAAAATTCTAAGTCAAAATGGGGGCATAACTGTGGTTTTGATAGTTATCTGCCCTTGTTTTAAGGGATCCTGTTTTGATAGTGGTCAACTTGTCTGAGTTTGAAGTAAATATCTATAGTAATACCAGAGATATTATAGAATGTCAAAGTTTTTTTTTTTAAATATTCTTACTCTAAAAAGGGGCATAACTATGTCAAAAATATTTTGATGGTTGCCTGAATAAAATGTCAGTTTTTTTTTTAAGTTGTAAGTAGAAAAAGGGGCTTAACTGTGTCAAGAATATTTTTATGGTTGCCTGTTCCTGTTTTATTGGTTCCCCTTTTGATAGTTAACAACTTGTCCGAGTACGAGGTAAAAAACTTTAGTAATAGCAGAGATATTATAAACTGTCAAAGTTTTTGCACAACGACCACACAGACGACAATGACACCAGGGCTACGATAATACCTCCGTTTTCATAAAAAACAGTGGAGCTTAAAATCAATTAATTCAAATATTCTAAAATCTTTCACAAAATACCATATATTTTTAATCACACAATCTGTTTTTCTAATCATTTAAAAAAAATCCAGAATTAAAAAAGTCACTTACATCATCAGTGATACACAAATAGATGATTCTGTCCTCACACATGTAATGGAATAAGTAACTGAAAAGATACAAGTAGTTGCCACAACAGACAAGATTAAATATTGTTGAAACATACATTTTCTTTTTGTCACACTCATTCTATCCGTCCTGTTATCAAATTTTATTTTATCAAATTTTATTTTCTATTTTTTCCTCACTGTTCAGGATGAAGTTGACCTAGTGCTAACATTTAGGGTGTCAATTAAACATTTAAGTTCTTTATGCAGGCAGAGTTGATAAAGATCAGACTACAAGTAATGGACAATCTAATTTTAAGTATCCACTAAAGTAAACTTTATGAGATATTCTTGAAATACTGGTCTTGAAATAACAATATCTTTTTTTACTTACCAAACTATTCAATTTCATTTACGGGTGAAACAGCTATAAAGCACGATACACACACTGACAAGTGTGATTAGACAGAAGACGCTTTTTGTCATAATGAATTATTTCAGATAACTTAGATTCTTTCATTGTTGTTTTCATTGCTATTATAGTCCTTTGCTTGCTTTGACCTGTGTGAAACTGTATATTTGTCATATCAAGTTTGTATAATTGATGATGTATCTTGTGTACAAGTCATAAATAAACATGGTTTGTTCTGTTATGTTCATAAAATTACTCTCATCATTAACCCAAACAGCCCTAACCATAATATAAGTTGTTTTTGTGAACAAAGTAGATCAAGATCAGACATGTTTTCTGACTGTAAAAATTTATTTAGCACTTAAAGCCCGCATCACACCAAAATAACGTTGGAATCTTTTACCCCATCTTAACAAAATCACTAAACAAGTTGCGGTCAGGGTAGAATGTGTAATTTTGACATAATAATGCCTGAATCCCGGCACACCAAACTAGATCTCAGAATGTTTTATCCTGTTTTAACAAAACCGCAAATCAGGTTGTGGTCGGAGTTGAATGTGTAATTTTGGTCGGTTTGTAAACACACTGCCAATTCATGCCAGACTGCACCACTTGGTATAAGACATGCCTAATAGGCTCGAAGTACAGTGGTTCTGTTTGTAGTATATCCATCTTGTTTTAAGTACATTGTCACTCCGTCTAATTACAGGACAGGATGGACGGCTAAAATTTTTGAGCAGGCTCAAAGTTCTGAAGCATCCTTCCCATCTTAGCCCGCCCATGAAGTTTGTAAACAGATCATAAAACATAACCAATATGTCTGCTCCATTCCAACACAGTTTGAGTTTTGTTGGCAGTAATTTTCTGAACAAATTGAAAACAAGTTCGGTGTGACGGGCGTATTAGCAGTTAAATATCTCTCATGATCTGAGGTGAGTAATGATTCTAAAATCCTGCCCCTGTCATTTATGTGGAAATCTTTCTGAACATAATTTTTTATAATGACTCAACTTATTCAGTGAGCTTATTAATCCTTTACCAAAAAACAAAATCTTTGACTCATCTGATGATCAAATTTTGAAAGCATTTGAACAGGACATACTATTTCATATACAAAAGATAGAACTTGTCTTTGAAAGATCAGGAAACATTGTGGGAAAAGGAAAAATGCTGCTTACCAGCATTTTCTCCTTTTCCCACAAGTTTTCATAAGTTTTCTCTATTAGGATTGTTGAAACTCAATTGATTGTATGGTGTTTCACTCCGTTTTCAACATTATTTCAGTAATATTGCGGCTGCCAGTGCACCTATTTATGCTTTCCTGGAGTTTCTTTTACCAGTACTCTGCAAAAGTTTCTTTTCAAGCCACTGGCTGCTTTCCCACGTAACCATTGTTGAAACAATGGTCAGCAGTGGGAGAGGAATGAATCCTGCCGCAATGACTATCATCAATCTTCGAAAAGAAATTGGCCGAGCCACGGATGGAACCCAAGACCCTCTGTTCTCAAGTCCTGCACGCTACGGACTGAGCTACCATGGCTAAGGTGTTGAAACTTGAGATTGTGCGGTAAAGGGTTAATCTGATTAAAAAAAAAATGTTGGAGCAATCAATATTAGAAAAATCCCAGTAAAATATAAAAACATGTATTCAGCATGAATTCGAATAAAGCATAAATACAAGTTAAGAAATACATGTAGTGGCAAAAAGAGAAGTATCTTGCATCAGATTTTCTGGTGCCACTACGTGTTCAAAGCTATTCTGCTGCAAGACTTTCCTCTTCACCTGACAAAAAAAGTTTGGACCTAAAAAAAAAATTACGTGACAAATTATCTGCTGTAATAATTAAGGGATTTTTCTTAACCCTCTAACACACAATGACTTTTGAAAACAATTTGGGAAAAGGAGAAAATGCTGGTTACCAGCATTTTCTCCTTATCCCAAAATGATTTCTACCTTTTAAAAGCCAATTTTCACTGTTTAAGCCGTATTTAGTTTGTTGTCAACAAATCGATTTGGTAAAGTCCAAACTTTCGTTGTCTGGTATAAAGTTAAAGAGGATAGAAAACATAGTGGGAAAATGGGGAAAATGCTGGTTACCCAGCTTTCTTGTTCAGGACAGTTGAAACTCTCGATTGTTTCATGAATCACGATGAAGAAGACTGTCTTGCTTAGCTTACCTTCCATGGGAGTATGTCAGTTTGGAGTTGTCCGAAGGTATCTTTGCCAGTATTTGCTCCGTCACCTCACTGAAATTTCCTGCACAGCTTGCATACTTGGCAAGCACTGTGGTTCCACGTGCAACCACACAGTATAATATTGGCATCCTGTGCTGAGATAGAAAGAGAGAAATCTTCAGGAGACAACACAAACATATCAGCCAGCTCTGTGAAAAGGGGGCTTAATGCATCTGCGAAAAGTATCAACCTAGGTCTGCCTGCACACTCAGCTCAGGTTGACCTGGGCCGAAACTTTTCACTATTGGTCAATTTTCTGTGAAACTTTTCACTATTGGTCAATTTTCTGTATGTCCAAGTACCAGTCTATCTCATGATTCAGTTATTTGGTAAAAAAAGTGGCTATTATGGATTCATAATAATGTGATGGCTTGATTGGTATCATGCATCGTGGAGATGCATTAAGCCCCCTTTCGCCAGAGCATGGCTCATTTATTTCTTTTGCTGTTGCTGTTTTTTTTTTCATGGCTTTGTGTAGGGAGATCTCAAAAATCTTTCCCTGATTAACTCTTTCACCCTTTCCCAAACAAAAAATTTTAGACTCTTTCGTATTCAAATCACCTGCATGTGACAAATTCAAACTTCGCTCAAAGAGCTTAAGCTCTCTGATAGGGTAGAAAACATTGTGGGAAAAGGATAAAATGCTGGTTACGAGCATTTTATCCTTTTCCCACAATGTTTTCAAAAGTCTTCTTTCTCAAAGTCGTGAAAAACGGATTATTTGGTAAAGGGTTAACACAAAATCCTGAGTTTTCATAACCCTGAGGAAGAAGCCTGTTGAAAATATATTTGAAAAGGAGAACATGCTAGTAACCAGCATTTTTTTCTCTTTTCAACAAAGTTTTCTACTCTTTCAGAAATAAATCCTATAACAGGGTTTTCCCTCAGCTTCAAAAAATGGGGGTCATTGTGACCCCTTGCCTCATTAGTTGAGGATCATTTCTTTAACTTAGTGGGTCAAAACAAATGGGTCTCTTCGTTGTCAAGCACGGATTACAATGCATTTCACCTTTAAACTCCAAGAAAGTAAAGTCTGTAACTCATTTCTGACGGAAAGCTTGATTTCACTTTTTGACAGATGAAACACCTTTTTTCCTCCGGAAGTCGCGTAAAATAAGCTATGAAATACAGAGAACCCAACCAAGACTTTGACTGGGCCCATATTTACGACACATGTCCGATGTACTTTACAGCAATAATGTGTAAACCAGTCTTATTCTATAAATAAATTACCAGAAAACCACTTTTATCTGAAATAAACCCTGTAGTTAAAAAAAGAACAGTGTTTATCTAATACTGAAGCAAGAACAGACTTGGATTTATGACGCTTTGTTCAATTTCCTAGATGATTTTGATTTTGGAAAGTTGCATCACTGATGATGCACTGTCATTTATTTTGGGGGTCATTTGAGTTAAAATCGTGTCAATGATGCACGATTTGTGTCATGGAAAACCCTGCCATACTTTGATTTAAGGTCTACAACCGCTAAGGCTTATCATGCAACATGGAGTAAAATTTCTTGTTAGTTGATAAAAGAGGATTTATACTGATATAATATTTTTGCACATTTTTAACTAACCAGAAATTCCTTTGATGTCTATCTTGAAATTATTCGTTGATACTTTTGTTAGTTTCCTGAAAATGGAGGTAATTATTATCTCCCTTCGTAATGAGAATATGGTAGTTTTAAATTTATAAATGGTATTTCTATGGAAGAAAATAATGGAAAAGTGGCCCGGTTAAAGTAGTACAATAATACTCATTTTTAATCAGCAAATTTTGTAGGATAATACTATAGTGGAAATACAGTAGCTGTTTTCCTTTAGGGGTCATAGACCTTAAATTCAATTTTTCGTTTGCAAATATTCTGATATGGGCAAATCTAAAATGTTGGTATTTCAGAGCTTTGGATTTCTAAGTTTTCCCTATTATGTGAACACTATAAATTTTAAGTTTGGGAAAAAATGTGTTTAAAGTGGCAATCACAATTTGTATGGTTCTTGTAAATTTTATGGATCAACATCGAAGATCGCACTGAATTATACAGTCTAACCTCAAATCTACAATGGTATATGGTACGGTATGATGTATGGAACTTTGTAGAGAATAGCACGATTCATTTCCATTTCAACACCTTACGTACTATAATACACAGGTTCAAAATAAGAAGAGGTAGAAATAAAGCCCACATTCCAAACTGTCCGTAAGTATTACTCACTACCTCAGGCTCAATATCGATGGACGTCGAAAGGAAAAGTGGAGCAACAACACTGAAAAAACGCAGCCTGTGCCAACACGGAGAATCATGTATATGTCTCCTTTTGACAGTATAAGGATATCACTTGGATATATTTATAAATCAAAGAAGAAATCAGTCCAAGCCCATTCTGAAATTAACCTATTTACCTCTGATTCTGGGTGTTTTTCCTGATGTTGGTGGTCTGTTTATCAAGGAAGTGACATCATGCTCACATGATCAAGCTGGTTTCCTATTTCAAGCAAAAACATCGGGAAAAATATAAATCGAAAGAACCAGCAAACCGTACGATTTCTAATCAATGTTCTATTACTTTAATCGAATCAATTTCGATTTCGTAACTCACTTTCTATTTTCAGACATATACTTTATTACAATAATGGAGGTGAACTAAGACCTAAAGGTGGATTGCAAAAGTTTAGGATATTTACCAAATAAACTCCAATTTCAGATTCGAGAATATGATATCAATTTAAACATGCAGGAATGCCGCGGGAGTTATTAAGATTTCCCTCCCAAACAAGCACGACCATAAAAATGAAAACCATGTGAATATTTAAAATCGGAAGGGTGATTTTCTTGCTGTTTTTCAATTCGTGAAATGGATGCCTTCGAGGAAAAGAAAAATAAAATTGACATTGTATGATTTCTCTTTTGATATACAATCATAACAATGTGTAAACTTAAAAAGAAAACGAAAAATGTAGATCTAATATTCACCAATGATTTATTTTTTTTACTTCCATATTCAAACAAAACTAGAATTCCAGAGTTTAATGTAGTCAAGAAATTGGAATTTATTGTAACTATTTACCGAACTTCAAAATTTTTTACTCAAATAAATATTGAATGCATTTGCAGACGACAAAATGAATGTAACTCAAAGCTCAAAATATTGTCTGTCATTTATTGGATAGAAAACATTGTGGAAAAAGCAGATAACCAGCATTTTCTGGTTTTCTAATAATATTTTCAAAAGGCTGCCATTCACAGAGTTGTTAAAACCAGGGCTTTAGCGGTAAAGGGTTAACTTAAATGAACTGACTGTCCAAAACCTGTCAAAATGAAGGTGGACAAGTCACAAGTTTGCTGTCTAGTAAAGGGATTAAGTTTAGACTTGTCCATATTAATAGCACCTGAAAAGAAGAAGCCCCGCCCGGGTGGCTCAGTGGTGAGCGTGTCGGACTCATGACCTGGTGGTTGTGAGTTCAATACCCGGTTGAGGCGAACTTTCTTTCCGGCGTATTTTCGCCTCTCACCTCTGCTGAAGCATGTGAGAAAAGTAGTCGGTGGCTTTGGAAAGAAAGTTGTGTTAGTACTGGTGTGAGAAAGCCAGGAAACACATGTGCGTCACCGACCGCCATGATATGACCTTAGCTGTTAAAGTGGTGTTATACCCCAATACAACCAACCAACAACCAATGAAAAGAAGAAGCTAAACATGACCCAAATGCTGAGATTTGTTTTGACAAAGTAGAAAACATTGTGTGGGAAGGAGAAAATGCTGGTTACCAGCATTTTCTCCTATTCACACAATGTTCTCAAAAGCTTCTTTTCTTTAGGTCATTACAATTAGGGATTGTGTGGTAAATGGTTAAGAGGAGTAAAACTACTTACACATTGTAAGGATTAATTCATTTATTGTATGGTGTTTAACGCCATTTTCAACATTAATTCAGTTATATCACGGTGGCCAATGCACCTATCCATGCTTTCCTGGAGTTGCTTTTAATTACCAGTACTCCACACAATATTCTTTCCAGGCCACTGGCTGCTTTCCAACATAACCATTGTTGAAACAAAGGTCAGTGGTGAGAGAGGAAAGAATCCTGTTGCAACGACTATTATCTATCCTCAGAAAGAAATTGCCCAAGCCAGGGATTTAACCCGTGACCTCCTGTTCTCAAGTCCTACACACTACCGACTGAGCTACCGGGGCTTAGCTTAGAAGACAGCCGAGTTTCTAAAGACTTCAGTAATTTGATTTTTTCATTACAGTTACAGGGTGAGAATGATGAAGATGAAACACTTAAGACTTTCGTGTTTAACAGGGAAGATCACACCTTGGGGAATTCTCTGAGATACATGATTATGAAAAAGTAAAAATTCATTTTTGTTTTACTCTCAAGTAACTTTTAATCCCAGAATCCCTTGTTTAACTGTTTACCGAATGACAAAGTTTTAGACTAGTTCAAATTGAAATTTGTTCGGGGAAGAGAAGAAAACTTTGTGGGAAAAGGAGAAAATGCTGGTTACAAGCATTTTCTCCTTTTCCCACAATGTTTTTCAAAAACTTTCTTCCTTACAATTGTTAAAACTCAGGATTGTGTGGTAAATGATTAAGCCATATTTAAGTGTGCCATAACTAGTGTTGGGCAATCGGTTTAAAATCACAATCGATTATCGCTTTATCATCGGAAGAACAAACCAACTAGCTATCGGTTGTACAATCAGTTTCTCCATTTAACTGAGAATGCCTTTTTTGCTTCAATACTATGACATATTGTCTATACATAAAAAAAGGATATTATGTTTTGTACTTTAAAAATCAAAGGTAATACATGGCCATTAAATCCTTTATTTTGGTCCTCAAATCTTAGTTTTCAAACCAGTGGAAAAAAAGAAAAGATTTGTTTTGCATTTGCAGACGACAATTCACATACCCCCCCCCCCCCCCCCCCCGTCTGTTATACTCTGTATTTTCATTTCATAAAACAACCACTTTTTTCACTCATGAACAGAGATTGTAGTTTCTACTTCCAGTTTTATTCAGAGATTTGTGTAAATTTGTAAATTCACTGTTTTAAATTAATTATTAAAGACGAGAAGATAGTTTGAAGTGCCTCTGATCGGACGCATGCCACACTGATCATTGAAGTGTCATGGGTTTTCACGTTTTTTTCGGCAATTGATTTTTCCTGTCATTTAATTTTTTGAGAAGTATTACCGCATGATTTGACATGAATTTTTCATTTAGAATAGCAGATAACTTTAAAATCTGTCACTTTACACTGGATTAGAGGATTAACACCTTTATTACTTTTTCAAGAATGACTCGCCAGCTAGATTACCTGTGATAAACAGAACCACGCGTGTCCTTCGTAATTGACACAAATTGAATTTACTAAAGGCAATATTTCTGCGGGATAACGCGAGCTAATTTGTATGAAGCTTTAGATGATAAATTTATGCGTCAGATTGACATTTAGGCAGATATTTTTAAGCATCAACGGCGGGTCATTTCAAATTTCCAAGCGTCGAAACCTGCGGTCAGGGTCAAATGAGAACCTTGCCGAGTTGTCAGACAGCCATGGACAAAAATATTTTGCTCATTTTTCAGGCCAATTTTCATGTTTGTTATCAAACGTGTTGATTCCAAGAGTGTGATTAATATTAGTCACAAACTAAGCACTAAAAACGTTTTGGGACCGTGCTTGTTCCGGTACCGACTACAATCGATTCCGGGATTTCTCAATCGATTATCGCAATCGGGAGCCAAAACCAACTGACTTTCGACTATAGTCGATCATTAGCCCACCACTAGCCATAACTCAAAAGGACATAACATATTGCTTTTAAGCTTGGCAGGGTTTTCCTTGACGCACGATTTTGTGCGTTTTGACGCATTTTTAAGGAAAATGACCCGCATTTTTTTCAGTAATGCGTCATGGTTGACGCACAAATACGATAAGAGGTAATAATGATCGTATATACTTCCGACCCTGTTACATCGCGAGTAGATGAAAAATCTGGAATACGAAGAGAAAACGGGACGAAACACTGGACTGTGTATCGATTTTACTAAGATACCGTCGGTCTTTAAACGGGTCTAAACTAAACCAGTCGATCTCTAATGAAAACAATATGGCTCTGTCAAAATCGACGTCATTCTTGCTGTCTGCAAGGAAGAAGAGCCCTTAAACAAAGATCAGACGATACAACGCCTGGTAAGAGCACCCAGAATCACATTTCAGGGTCTCGAGGGTTTACTGTGAATTAGCTAAAGAGATACACTTTGTTATTTGTTGTAAACAGCGGCATGAACGCGATCCGCGTGTCGAAACACAGGAATCGGCCATTTAATTGGTGAAAATAGTTTATTTTCGGCCGAAATGGATAATCTCTATCAAGAAAAATAACAGAGACTTCCCCATCCGGCCGACAACAAGCTTTCTTCTCCAACTAAACGGTCGATTCCTGTAATAAAAACAAAATAACCCTTAACCATAGAGAGAGGCTACACATACTTCAAAAATCAACCCTTGTGCATCATCAAAACACTAGCGGTCATGACGATACCCTTGAAACATTAAAATTACATAGAGATATGACAGCTTGTCTGCAGCTAGAGCATATTTGCTCGTTAAGAACAGGCTTAATAAAGCATACTCCAGATAGTCTTTATGAAAAAGGTGCCACCTAGGCTGTAAGCTCCCTCTATATAGAGAATCTCTGGTGTTATTATGTATCTATCACCATGAAATAATTCATATATAGGGTAAATGAAGATTTACAGTGAATAGAAAACACGAAAAAAACACATACTTTCACAAATAGTAGCTTTTGTTTAAGCGAATTACATTTTGTTGTGACCCCAACAAATTCCAAAATGACCCCCATTATTTTTGACTAGGGGGTCACAGTGACCCCCTATTTTTCTGGCCGAGGGAAAACCCTGGCTTGGTATAGTTTGTATTTAGTTTAACATTTGTATTTAGTTTAACATTTTCCAACGTTATTTCAGTTATATTATCGTGGCCAGAGCACCTATCCATGCTTTCCTCGATTTTTTTTTTATCTTCCATTTCTGTGCACAATATTCTTACCAAGCCACTGACTGCTTTCCCACAATCACATAACCATCATGGATACTTTGATCAGTGGTGATAGGAGAAAATATCCTGTTGCAATGACTGTCATCAGTCCTTGGAAAGAGACTGGCTGAGCTGGGGTATCGAACCACAAACCCCCTGGTCCTGTGCGCTACCAACTGCACTACTGGACTTGATGATGCTTCTAAGAAGTGTTAAAAGCATTTTCTCCTTGTGGCACAATGGTTTCAAATGTCTACTGCTGCAGGATGCAAAATTTGTCTGCAGGACCTAAAATGAACCCAAGGAAGGAACTTTAATGGATTCACAACTACGTGTACTATTTTTCAGCCCTGATGTCAGTTTTTGTGGCTACACAATACCTCACCCATCAGAGGACAAGATCAATGTCAGAATTCAGACTCATGGTAAAGTATTAGCAAACACCTTGTACCCTTTATCACAAAATACTGAATGTTAATGACCTTCAAGAGGAAAGCATAATGAAAACATTGTGAGAAAAGGAGAAAATGCTGGTAACCACTAACCAGCATTTTCTCCTTTTCCCGCAATATTTTCAAAAGGCTTCTTCCTTAGAGTCAATAAAACCTGGAATTGTGTGGTATAGGATGAAACCAGATGGTTTTTCACTCTATCGTTAAGAATGTATCAGAAATCCCTGAAAAAGAATCTGGCATTGTTAACCTTTTACCAAATAAATCAGAGTTTTAATGTCCTGAAGAGAATGCCCTTTGAAAGCATTGTTGGAAAAGGAGACAATGCTGGTAACCAGCATTATGTTTTCTTATCTTTGAAAGACAAATGTAATCATTTAACCCTGTACCACACAATCCCTGCTTTTGACACCCCTGAGAAGGAAGCCTTTGGAAAACATTGTGGGAAAAGGAGAAAATGCTGGTAACCAGCATTTTCTCCTTTTCCCACAGTGTTTTCTACTCTTCCCAAACCAAATTTTAATTTTTCAGTCACCTTTATTTTGTCTTCTGCAAATGCTTTCAATTTGGACCAGTCTAAAATTTTCTCGTGTGGTAAAGAGTTAAACCTTATGGAATTTATGAGCTGAAAATGCTTTCAGTTTGGCATCTGGTAAGGAGTTAACTCTTTACCAAACGACAAAATTTTAGACTGGTCTAAACTGAAAGCACTTGCAGATGACAAAATAAACGTAACTCAAAAATTGAAATTTGTTTCCAGCAGGGTAGAAAACATTGTGGGAAAAGGAGAAAAAGCTGGTTACCAGCATTTTCTCCTTTTTTCACAATGTTTTCAAAAGGCTTCTTCCTCAGGGTCGTTAAAACAAAATTTTAGACTGGTCCAAACTGAAAGCACTTGCAGATGACAAAATAAACGTAACTCAAAAATTGAAATTTGTTTCCAGCAGGGTAGAAAACATTGTGGGAAAAGGAGAAAAAGCTGGTTACCAGCATTTTCTCCTTTTTTCACAATGTTTTCAAAAGGCTTCTTCCTCAGGGTCATTAAAACTCGGGATTGTGTGGTAAAGGGTTAAAGAATTTAGCTGAGTCCACAACCATTTCTATAACCCTTTACCACACGACCAATTTTAGACCTGTCCGAATTGAAAGCATTTGCAGAGGACAGTTTCAATGTGGATCATATTAAATGATTTTTCTTTGATAGGGTAGAAAACATTGTGGGAAAAGGAGAAAATGCTGGTTACCAGCATTTTCTCCTTTTCCCACAATGTTTTCAAAAGCCTTCTCTATCAGGGGTGTCAAAAGTCGTCATTGTGTGGTAAAGGGTTAACTCTTTTGACTTGTACAAATACAAAGCATGTACAGATGACAAATCAAACGTGTCTCAAATGATGGGATTTGTCATTGAAAGGATAGAAAACCATCATTGGAAAAGGATGAATTGCTGTTTAACCCTTTACCACACAAGGACGCCTTTTGACGCCCCTAAAAAAGAGGCCTTTTGAAAACATTGTGGGAAAAGGAGAAAATGCTGGTAACCAGCATTTTCTCCTTTTCCCACAAAGTTTTCTACCCTATCAAAGAAAAGTTGCGTCATTTGAGCCACTATGAAATTGTCGTCTGCAAATGCTTTCAATTTGGATAGGTCTTAAATTTTGCCGTGTGGTAATGGGTTAACAGCATTTTCTTCTTTTACTTTTCCTGCAAGGTCTTAGTCCTTAAAATGCCATTCCCAACTCAAGTTGCTTCGCTGCTAGAGAAGATCAAGATCAGACAGTACTAAAGGTGCAGTCTTATCTTTGATCTTGACTGTCTGCTTTGTTCAGGACAAAAGGTAACCTTTTGATCATTTTTCTAGACAAGTAGACTTGAATTGTGTTTAAGGTTTATATTGCATTTAAAGAGTTAAAAGCCTTTTTCCCTCAGGCTTGTAGAAAGACAGGATTGTAAGGAAAAGATGGAGAAGTGGGTTACTGCTAAACTTCTGTATTTCTTGTACACTGAAATCATTGAAATTCAGACTATGTCTAAATCTTGGTTGTTTGATGTTTCTTTCCAGGGAAGCCAGCACGAGATGTCCTGATAAAAGGCCTTAAAGATTTAACTACACTTAGTGAACATGTGTTGAGAGCATATGAGGTAAGTCCTTTTGTGAATATAGGAGTAATTATGTGCATATGGTGCCCTGCAGAACATTCTTCAAAGCAGGACCATTCATGGCAAAACTTAGACGAGCCCCAATAGCTCAGTCGGTAGCGTACAGGACTTGAGAACAGGGGGTCGTGGGTTCGATCCCTGGCTCGGCCAATTTCTTTCCGAGGATTGATGATAGTCATTGCGACAGGATTCATTCCTCTCTCACCACGGACCGTTGTTTCGATGATGGTTATGTGGGAAAGCAGCCAGTGGCTTGGAAAGAATATTGTGTGAAGTACTGGTGAAAGGAACTCTGGGAAAGCATGGATAGGTGCACTGGCCGCTATGATATAACTGAAATTATGTTGAAAACGGCATTAAACACCATACAATCATACAATCATAATCAAGTTCTTTTGTGAATATAGGAGTAATTATGTGAGAATGGTGTCCAGCAGAACATTCTTCAAAGCAGGAAGATTCGGGGAACAACTTAGTTTTTACCAAACGATAAATACTAGGCTTTTCCAAAGTGAAAAAAAAAGGCATTTGCAGATGATAAAGTAAATGCAGTGCAAATGATGATTTCTGTCTCTAATAGGGTAGAAAATTTTTTGGGAAAAGAAGAAAATGCTGGTAACCAGCATTTTCTGCTTTTCCCACAATGTTCTCAAAAGCTTTCTTTGAGGGTCATAGAAATTCCAGGTTTTGTGGTAAAGAGTTAACTCTATCAAATGGGAAGATTTTGAACTAAACCAAATTGGAAGCATTTGCTGACGGCAAACCAAATGTTGCTAAAGTGATGATTTTTTGTCTTTGATAGGGTAGAGAACACTGTGGGAAAGGAGAAAATGCTTGTTACCAGCATTTTCTCCTTTTCCCACATTGTTTTCAGAAGGCTTCTTCCTCAGGCTTGATAAAACTCAGGATTTTGTTGTAAAGGGTTAATAGTGTTTTAGGCAGCTCTTAATATTGTTTCAAACACATCACAGCTATTCCACATGTTTATGTATGTCTTTGGTTTCACCAGTTCTAGGTCAGGACTCTGATGTGTCTTGCCCAAAAAACTCCCCTGAAAAATCTAGGGCTTCCAGAAAGGGTCAAACCCAGAGTCTCTGGATTGTAAATCCTACATCTTACCAGTGGACCATTCAGGATGCAGAGTAAATTTGAATAGGAAAGGGTTGAAAATATTTTACATTGTCAAAACATAGAATGTGTATGTCCTGTTTTATCACGTATTTCAGAAAAGTGTGAATGACTACAAAAGAAGGAACCAGTCAACTGATTTACCAACAATGGGCCAGTCTGGAAGAAGTTGACATGAGACCAGTCTTGGATTTTATGAGAACCAGTCTAGGAAAAGGTTGATATGCTAATGAAAAGGCTAAAACAGTATCAAGACTTGAACAACATTTTGACGGATTTTTTCTAGACCAGTCTGGTATCATGTATCAGGGGCTGTGGTGAAAAACCAGCTTGTTTTGATTTAACTCTGAATTACAGGAAAAGCCCCATATGAAAAAACATTAGAAGGCATTTTGGCACAGGTTAGAAATAATTGTTTCAAGAAATTTCTCCGATTCCCACACTGTGTCATGGAGTGATTTAGGGCTCTGGCAAAAAGGGGCTTAGTGTATCTCTGTAATGCATTACAGCATGCAAGTCGTCACCAGTGAACTCCATTTTGTCTAACAACCACCTGGATAATGAGGTATTATGGTCCTTGGACATGCAGAAAATTTAACAAAAGCAAAAAGTTTCGACCCTTGTCTCTGCAGTCCGTGTAGGCTGCCATGGGTTGATACTTTTTTCAGATACATTAAAGCCACTTTTCACACATCACGGTCTATTTGTATATGGATTTATGGATGATAACCTCTGTATCCAAACAACAAAATTTTTAAAAAAAAAAAACATCGAAAATGAAGGCATTTGCAGACGACAAATGATATATGGTTTTATATGGTGGAATTCGTTTTTTAAAAAAAGTAGAAAATTTTATGAGAAATGAGAAAATGCTGATGACAAACCTTTTTTCCATGTCTCACAAGATGTTGCCTAAAGTCTTTTTCCTCCTCGGGGTCATTAAAACACAGGATTGTTTGATAAATTATTAACAGTTTACCCTACACAAAATAATAATGATGTTTAAAAACCCAAAATATAAGTAGGCTTTTGGAAGCATTGTAAGAAAAGGAAAAAAATGCTGATAACTAGCATTATCTCCTTTTCCGACAACGATTTATATCCTTCCTAGGACTTTCCCTATTATTTTAGCCATATCTGATTTTTCTTTTGCTTGTGTTTTTCGTTTAAGGAGAATGTAAAATTTTGTCATGTGGTAAAGAGTTATAAACCTGACTGATAGCAGACATATGTAAACAATTGTCACCGGTAAAACAGATAAGGTACATTTAACCTCTTACTACACAATCCTGAGATTTAACAACTCTGATAGAAAAGGCTTTTGAAAACATGGTGGGAAAAGGAGAAAATGCTGGTTACCAGCATTTTCTCCTTTTCCCACAGTGTTTTCAAAGGCCTTTACCCCTCCCCCCAGGGTTTTTAAAACCTGGGATTATTTGGGATTGTTTGATAAATGATTAAATAAGGTTTGGTTATGTCAATACTAGCCTGGGTCCAGGTGGTAATGATTTTAATTTCTCCGTATATGCTCTCCTTAGAAACGCAGTCTGCTGTTGTTCTTTGGCAGGTATCTGTTTATCACTTTTGTTATTATTACCACTATCGTTATTACTATAGGGTCTCCCTATGATTATCAATTGTGCATATAATCTAATTATAGACTTATCACATGATGTCATAATGTAAATAACGATGGAGTCGGGCATTTTCGACCAATGCATCGCGACCTTCAGCAACACTTGTTACAGCATCCATTTGAAAAGCTTTCAGAGTCGAATAGCCGAAACGATAAGTAGCTACATGTATTGTTAAATTATCCTCCAAAGTCATCCTGAATAACCGGTTTGAATTTTTATTGTCAATATTTTCAAAGATGGCACACAAACATGAAGAAATCAAACCGAAGCTATTTGGATTTCGGTATCTACTTTTAGTCGCTAACATTCGAAAACTGATTTTATCCACTGTAAGATGGGGTAAACTTGATGTCTCTGTAATCTGTTTTCAAATGTCCCCAGGCTGTCATTTTTGAATATGTAACGCAAGAATGATAGAAAAGGGAAAAAAATGAACGGACTGGAACCCAGGCTATGTCGATACATGTGAAGCCTTGTTTCTTAGGGTCATGAAAACTCATGGTTTGTATTGGTAAAAGGTTTAGCAACAGTAACTATATTAATACAGTAACTGACATGATTGGTCCTACTTTTCCGTGGATTTTTTCAGTGTACTTTGGTATATGTTCAGAGCATATTATCCAATCAGATCACAAGAATTTTTTTTTTGCAGTATAACAATATTTAATTTGTCATCTGCAAATGGTTGGGATTTGGACAAGTCTGAAATTTGATTGTTTGGTAAGGAATCAAGAGCAATAAACAGGAATCATGTTAACTCTTTACCCAAACAATAAAATATTGGGCTTGTTGAAATTGAAAGCATTTGCAGACGACAAGTAAATGTAGCTGAAATAATGGTAATTGCCTGTGAAAGTGTAGAAAACCTTCTTGGAAAAGGAGAAAATGCTGGTTACCAGCATTTGCTCCTTTTTCCTACAAGGTTTTCAAAAGGCTGTTTCTTCAGGGTCGTTAAATCTCGGGACTGCATGGTAAAGAGTTAAAGTTGATATGGCCACTGTAACTCAATACATTGACTAAAGTTTGTGAGAATTTTTTTTTTAAACACCTTTATGTCATTGTGTGATATAGATACATGTTGTAAATAGGAAGTAAAAGTTTTGTTGATAAATATACTTATCCTTTGCTAATATTACAGGTAACTGTAACACTTTATAATTTTGTGGGCTCCTGCGTGGCTTAGTGGTAAAGTGTGGAACTTGTAGCCGGGAGGCCCTGGGTTCAAGCCGCACTAGATCCACGGGGTCTTTCATGGGAGTGTCCTTGGGTAAGACACTTCAGAGCCCTAGCCTAGTACTGGTAAAGCCCAGGAAATACATGAGTGTGAGCTGTTGCCATAGAAATAATGTTGAAAGTGGCTTAAAACACTATTTAATCAATCAATCAACACTCTAAGTTTGTACAAGTCAAAATCCAAAGCATTTACAGATGATGCATTGGATGCAACTCAAGTGGTGGGATTTGTCTCTGTGTACAATGATTGTAGGAAAAGGAGAAAATGCTGATCTTCAGCATTTTTTCCCTCTCCCCACATTTTTTTTTTTTCTTTTCCCAAAAGTCTTGTTCCCTAAGGTCACTAAAGCTGGGAATCCTGTGTACCAAAGTAAAAATACAGATGTAGTATGAACTTGAAGTGAAAATACAATAAAACATTAACCTGATGTTTTAGGTGACTTTATTTATGCATACAGTAAGATTTAAATAAAATCGTTGACAAAGTACAGAGCTCCAGATAACAGGAAGTGATGGTATTTTAAATCCATTATTTCTCTTCGAAACCCTATATTGTGGGTACTCATTAGAATCATCTCAATGAGACAATGAGTACCCACAACATAGGGTTTAGTGGAGAATAATTTATATTTTCAATTTTGAAATCAAAATCACTCCCTCTGTCTGGAGCTAAAAGTAAATTGATTGCCATTATTATATACATGTATATTCTGTACATAATGCCTAGCCCCGAAGTTGAAACATCCAAACAATTATCCCCTGAAACTGGAGACCTTGAAAACATTCATGTAAAATACGACAGCAGAAAAATTAACTCTTTATCAAACAAAAAAACTTCAGACTTGTCCCAATTATAGGGATTCACAGACGACAAATTGGAGGTTTCTGTAACTGGTTACCAGCATTTTCTCCTTTTCCCACAATGTTTTCCAAAGCTTTCCTTCTCGGGGCCCATTAAAGGTCAGGTTTTATTGGTAAAGAGAATGTATGCTGATTATAAATACATTTACAAGGGTATTTTCAAAGTTGTGTGCTGCAAATTTGAATCAGCAGGATGACTTGAGCTTCATCTGGAGGGCTCCAATAACTTACATCCTGTACATCATTTCCCAGTATGGCAAATGAAAATTCAGGATTTCATGGAAAATGGCAATTACACTGATTAACTCTTTACCAAACAAGAAAATTTTAGACTTGTTCAAATTGAAAGCATTTGCAGATGACAATTCAAAGTGGCTAAAATAATGGAATTTGTCTTTGATAGGGTAAAAAAAACATTGTGGGAAAAGGAGAAAATGCTGATTACCAGCATTTTCTCCTTTTCCCACAATGTTTTCAAAAGGCTTCTTCCTCATGGTTGTTAAAAGTCGTGATTGTGTGGTAAAGGGTTAACAACTTCATAGGGCAAAAAAATTTGATTGTAAACAAAATGGTCCATAAGTGATCATATAATATTCTACTTTGTTATATAGATTGTCTGTAATATATGTACCTGTGCAAACAGAATGTTTCATTCAATGATACATGACGCAGGCTTAATCAGAGTTTTAAAAATTAAGACATGGGCGTAAACCAGCGTTTTGCCCTTTACCACACAATCAGCCATGAGGGCGTAGGGTTTTGAAAACATTCTGAGAAAAGGTGAAATGAGAAAATGCTGTACCAGCATTTTCTACTTTTCCTACAAAGTTTTCTTCCCTTCCTATGTAGTTACTAAATTGGTCAAGTTGTTACAAATGGTGTCACCTTTTGTCCATTTTTATCTTATAAATATAGCTTGTTACTTTACAAATGCTTCAATTCTGACAATTCCAAAATTTTGTTGTTTGGAAAAGCAAGAAAATGTTCTTCATATTGTCTGCGGTAATTTTTTTTTTTTCAGGAGGCAACAATGAAAGTGATGGCAATCTAAATATGAAATAGAAAATTGTTTATAAGAAAACTGTTTTTTTAAAAAATTGCTATTAAACAAATAGATATGAAGAAAATTGCTATTAACCCTTTACCAAACAATCCCTGGTTTTTACGGCCCAATGGAAGAAGCCTTCTGAAAACATTGTGGGAAAAGGAGAAAATGCTGGTAACCAGCATTTTCTCCTTTTCCCACAATGTTTTCTACTCATTTGAAGTCAAGTTCCATTTCATGAGTCACATTTATTTTGTTATCTGCAAATGCTTTCAATTTGGACAAGTCTAAAATTTTGTCCTTTGGTAAAGAGTTAAACAAATAGATATTAAGAAAATTGTTACAGAAATTCTACAGAAATTCTGAAAGGTAACTGTTTTAATGCATGTTTCTTTAACCCTTTACCTGATATGCCAATTTGAGGCTCTTCCGTTTCAGCAGCAAATAAAGATATGATGTCAAAAATATGGACAAATGAGGATACAAATATCTGACTGACTGGAAAACATTGTGGGAAAAGGAGAAATTGCTCATTACGAGCAATTTCTCCTTTTCCCACAATGTTTTCAAAAGCTGTCTGTTGTTGATACATCAAAATGAGTATCTATGGAGTAAAGGGTTAAATGATAACAAAAACTTTACAAAGGTAATACATGCGACTTAAAACTAACCTCTTTCGAATATTCTCCGTTATAAACCGTTACCTAACAATCTATGTTGAACAACTCTGTAGAGAAAAGGCTTCTGAAAACATTGTGGGAAAAGGAGTTAGAAAGATGTTAGAAATCAACATTTCCTCCTTTTCTCACAATGCTAATATTAACCTTAGAAAGAACACTTCCATTCACAGAAACACATTTAGTTTGTTATAATCTTAATATTTCCTTCAAACCATTCTGGTGTAGTTAAGATTTAACTCTTTACCAAAAGACAAAATTTTAGACTTGTCCAAATTGAAAGCATTTGCAGACAACAATATAAACATGGCTCAAAAGATGAAATTTGTCTTTGATAGGATAGAAAACATTGTGGGAAAAGGAGAAAGTGCTGGTTACCAGTATTTTCTCCTTTTCTCAGAATGTTTTCAGTAGGATTTTTGCTCAAGGTCATTTAAACTCGGGATTGTGTGTTAAAAGGTTGAGCAGCGAAGACGAAAACAGCACAAAACTACATTTAGGAGACAACTGGGATTATTATCATATGACAGAGGGCTATTGGACTAAAAGCACTCAAGTGAATAAAGTGACCTCGGATTCATAAAAAACTGGACTGGAAACTGGAGTGCACATAAGCTTTCTTCTACGGTTTGTTGTAGTGACTTACGTTGCAACAGACCAGACCCATTTATACCCTTATCAAAGTTATCACCAAGACAAACATTCTGCCAAATTTTCATGAGTATTGGACTTAAAATGTCGCCCTAGAGTGGACACAAGGTTTTCCTAAGATTGGTCCAAGTAAACTACTTCTGACTCAATATGACCCACTATTGAACTTGTGTGAGAAATCATGAAAACAAAATTTAATATTTCGACTAACTTCTATTGGTAATGGACTGAAAATGCTTTTTCTAAGATTTACCCCAGTGTCCTACTTTTTGACCCAATGTGACCCATTTTTTCCCCTTGTCTGAGATATCATTAAGACAAACATTCTTATCAACTATCATGAGTATTTGACAAAATTGTGGTCTATAGAAGGCATAAAGAGTAATTCTTGCCTCCAAGACTGAGGATGCACGACCGACAACAGAGTACATTCACAAATGCTCGAGTTGAACACTTCATGCTCAGTTGAGCTAAAAAGAAAAGAGAAAAAGTACATCTTGCGGTGGAAAAAGATGTGGGGAATAAGATTTGATGAAAATATGAATGAAAAAAAAAAGACAATATTTCTTTTAACATTCCAAACCCCAGCAGTTGATGGCTTTTTTCAAACATTAATCGTTTGCCACATGATCCCGATTTTAACGAACCTGAGAAAAACAGCTTATGAAAACATTTTGGGGAAATGGAGAAAATGCTGATAACCAGCATTTTCTCTTTTTCCCAAAGTGTTTTCTACACTTTCAGCTTAATAAGTTTAATATGTTGTCTGAAAAGGAAATCAATTTGGACCAGTCCAATATTCTGTCGTTTGGTAGAGTCAAAACACACAATTGTTTGATAATGCAAACATACGACTACCTACATACACAATTTCCCATACTGCAGCTGACCATCTGGGAAAACACTGTTGTGAGTTTCTTTATGGCGGATTGAGAGGGTTGAGATTTGGATTGGAGGTAAAGTGCTTTCAATTTAATGAAATATAGCATTAAGTTTTACATTTTTCGAAAACACTTAAATGACATAACTTCAGCATACACAATTACAAAGTTAACAAGTAAAGAATGTGACCATACAATAATCGTCTGTTGCGAATGTGACAAAATTATATAAATCGTACTAACCCTTTACCAAACAATCCCGGATTTTCACAACCCTTGAAAAGAAGGCTTTTGAAAAAATTGAGGGAAAAGGAGAAAATGCTGGTAACCAGCATTTTCTCCTTTTTCCACAATGTTTTCTACCCTATCAAAGACAGAAATCATCATCTGAGCCACATTTCAATTGTCATCTGCAAAAGCTTTCAATTTGGGAAAGTTTAAAATTTTGTCGTCTGGTAAAGGGTGAGCCCTATGCAGTAACATTTTTTAACGACCCTGAAAAAGTAGGCTTTTGAAAACATTGATGGAAAAGGAGAAAATGCTGGAGACCAGTATTTTCTCCTTTTCCCACAATTTTTTCTACCCTATTAAAGACAAATTTCATTATCTGAGCAGCATTAGTTTGTCATCTGCAAATACTATCAATTTGGGCAAGTCTAAAATTTTGTCTGGTAAAGGGTTAACTCATTACCAAACGACAAAATTTTAGGTTTGTCCAATTCGAAAGCATTTGCAGACAACAAAATAAAAGTGACTGAAAATTTGAAATTTGTTTTGTGAAGGGTAGAAAACACTGTGGGAAAAGGAGAAAATGCTGGTTACCAGCATTTTCTCCTTTTCCCACAATGTTTTCCAAAGGCTTCTTTCTCAGGGACATCAAAAGTAGGGATTGTGTGGTAATGGGTTGAGGAAATACATTGAATATAAATGTATCACTACCCACGACTAACAGTACATTTTGATAAAGCGTTTCCTTTATCTTCCTTCATTTACCTAATTGCCCATCATTTTCAGCCTGTACCACAAAGTCCCGAATTTAACAACCTTGATAAATAACAGCTTCTGAGAATGTTGTGGAAAAAGGAGAAAATGCTAGTAAACAGCATTTTCTCCTTTTCCCTCAATTTTTCTTCTCTTTCACATCCAAATGCATATAATTCCAGCCATAATTTGTAATCTACAAATGCTTTCCACCATTTCAATTTCCGTCTGCTATTGCTTTCATTTTGGCCTCCAAATTTTTGTCGTTTGGAAGAGAGTTGGAGACCCTGAGATACAAGGCTATGGTATTTATCTCTTTCCCAAACGACAAAATTGTAGATTATTTGAAATTGAAAGCATTTGCAGATGAAAAACTAAATAAGACTCAGAATTTGAAATTTGTTTTTTGGAAAGGGTCGAAAATATTGTGGGAAAAGGAGAAAATGCTAGTTACCAGCATTTTCTCTTTTTCCCGCAATGTTTTCAAAGTCTTCTCTCTTAGGGTCGTTACAAGTCGGGATTGTGTAGCATAGGGATTTAAATCTTGTGGGGAAAGGACTAAAATCTGAAAACCAGCATTTTCTCTTTTTTTTTCCAACAAAGACTTTTACCATATCACCAATAATCATATCATCTTACCTTTTGTCATCAACAAAATTTTTGATTGGTCAAATTCCAAAGCATTTGCAGACAACAAATGTCCCTTGAATGGTGTAGTTTGTCTTTGAAAGGCTAGAAAACATTGTGAGAATAGGAGAAAATGCTGATTACCAGCATTTTCTCCTTTTATCAGAATGTTTTCTATAGACTTTACCTTTTTGATTTAAAACTCAGAATTTAGTGGTAAAAGGTTAAACCACATATGACCTGCAACACGCTGAAAGGGGCATTCAGACATTTGCGTAAAGTGTTGACCCGGATCAGCCTGCACAGTTGGTGTAGTCAATCAGAAACGACACTCTGTTTTTATGTAATTTTCTGTTATGCGGAAGTATACTGTACAACAAAATCTAATGTAGTCGTAAAGCGCCATCTCGGATTAGCCTGTGCGGACTGCACAAACTGATCCGAGATGACACTTTACGCAAATGTCTCAATACCCCTTTTCAAGTGTTGCAGGCCAATTATAAAATGTTGTCTTAAATGCTTTTAAAAATAGCTATCTAGTAGATAGTTATGGTGTCCATAATGCTGATGAAGCACAGTGCTGGAAAAGGAGCCACTGAAATACTTCCGAGCAATACCCTAGAAATTGATTGAATGAATTTAACCCTTTACCAAATGACAAAATTTTGGACTTGTCTAAAATGAAAGCATTTGCAGACAACAATCTAATTGTTACCCAGCATGTTCTCCTTATCCCACAATATTTAAACTTTTTTAAAAGCTTTTTTTTGCAGGGTCGTTAAAAGTCTGGATTGTATGTTAAAAGGTTAAGGGCAATAGTTAACCCTTTACCACACAACCCCGAGTTTTAACGACCCTGAAGAAGAAGGCTTTTGAAAACATTGTGGGAAAAGGAGAAAATGCTGGTAACCAGCATTTTCTCCTTTTCCCACAATATTTTCTACCCTTTCAAAACAAATTTCAATTTTTTGTGTCACATTTAATATGTCTGCAAATGCTTACAATTTGGACGAGTCCATGATTTTGTCGTTTGGAAAAGAGTTAATGAGTTTTTCTATGAAATATATGTTGTGTGTATCTGTCTAACCCTTAATCAAACAATACTAGGTTTTAATGACCCTGGGTAAAAAGCCTTTAGAAAACATTATGAGAAAAGGTGAAAATGCTGGTAAACAGTATTTTCACCTTTTCCCACAATGTTTTCCATCCTTCCAAAGAAGACTTGCAAGTGACCAGCAAGTACATTCAATTTGGGCCAGTCTAAAATTTTGTTGTTTGGTAAAGTATCAATTATCTGACACATTACCAAGAGTACCCACCAGGGCTACAGAAATCCAAAAATTTGTCAAATCAGACCAATTCATAACACAGGCTAGAATTCAAATAATGATTCAATAAAGACGGAATACAATCATACTGTTTATGAAAGTCAAATGAGCAAGAACAAATAAATTAACCGATATCATAAGTAATGAATTTAGCTATTCCGGGTCATTCTATAGTCCAAATAACTCATGTGACACTTACAAAGTTAAGCCCTTTACCACACAATCACAAGTTTTAACGACCCTGAGAACAAAACCTTTACCAGAAAGTATTGTGGGAAAAATGCCAGTAACAAACATTTTCTTCTTTTCCCACGTGTTTTCTACCCTTTCAAGGACAATTTCCTCAACTTTAGCCACATTTAATTTATTATCTGCAAATGCTTTGAACTTGGACAAGTCCAAAATTTTTGTGTCATCTTGTAATGAGTTATCACTTTCTGGGAAGGGCATAATTATTAGCTCTGATAAATCCATACTCATTACCATGTGTGTCAACTATTTAGGACCGGCTTTGATAAACATTGTTGAAAATGAGAGGTTGTCAAAGGGAGAAAAAAGTGCAATTCAAATTATCTCCCTTGTTAGATAAAAAATTAAGGTAACCAAATTGCAACTAGGTCCTTTTATTTGGTTTCCTTTGTTTTTATCCTTGCTTTTCTACGAGATGTTGCAATTATTATACTTTGACTTACGATGTGTATGTAAGGTCTTCATAAAGTTTTCAAATCGAATTTCACACATTATTACCATTAAAATGCAACAAATAGATCAATTTTGTGGTTTGATAAATTTTGAAGGAGTAATTTAAAGCTGAACATTCCTAAATAGTGCAAAGAATATCAAGGATAAAAACCAAGTAATACCATGCTCAGGACCTAGTTAGTTGTAGAGAGCTATCAAGGGAAGTAACTGTTTTTGTCACCATTGCACAGTGATACTTGTATTATGCAGTGTTAACCTTTATCACACAATCCCGAGATTTAATGGCCCTAAAGTAGACACCTTTTGAAAACTTTGTGGAAAAGGAGAAAATGTTGACCAGCATTTTCTCCTTTTCCAATAATGTTTTCTGCCCCCTTTCACAGACAAATCACATTACTTCTGTCGCATATATTGTCCTCAGCAAATTAACATTCTAAATTTGGACTAGTCTACAATTTTGTTCTATGATAAAGACTTAACTCTTCCCGACTTTTAATGACCCTGAGAAAGAGGCCTTTTGAAAACATTGTGGGAAAAGGAGAAAATGCTGGTAACCAGCATTTTCTCCTTTTCCCACAATGTTTTCTACTCTATGAAGAACAAATTGATCCATTTGAGCCAACTTTAATTTATCGTCTGCAAATGCTTTCAATCTGGACCAGTCTACAATTTTGTTGTTTGGTAAAGACTTAAGTGGACAAATTGCAGATCTTGAACAACTTCCTCTTTAAACAACTTCCCCTTATGCAACAATGTTTTCACATGTATCCATACATAAAAGTTCAACCGAGTACTTACCAAACGACAAAATTTTACACCTGTCTAAAGTGAAAGCATTTGCACAGCAAAATAAATGTGACTGAGAAATTGAAATTTGTTTTGGGAAGGGTACAAAACATTGTGGGAAAGGGAGAAAATGCTGGTTACCAGCATTTTCTCTTTCTCCCAAAATGTTTGCGAAACCCGTCTTAAAACACCGAATAGTCTAATAAAGGAGTAGAAGAGTAGAAAACATTGTGGGAAAAGGAGAAAATGCTGGTTACCAGAAAGCTTTCCCTTTGCCACAATGTTTTCAAATGCTTCTTTCTTCAGGTTTATGAAAACTTGAGACTATGTGGTAAAGGACTAAAAACTTTTCAGAAATATTGATGGAAAAGGAGCAATTGTTATTGCTATTCCTAGCAACTGCCACATTTCTCTTCACAATATCTACATGTATACAATTTTGAGCCATGCTGTGAAAAGGGGGCATGATGCATCTCTGGGATGCATTCTACAAGCAAGTCATCACATGATAATGGATCCATAAAATCCATTCAGTCTAACAATTGATAGAGCCTGCAGGTAGAATGGTCCTTGGACATACAGAAAAGTACAAATAGCAAAAAGTTTCGACCCGCATAAGCCTGCACAGGGTTACATGGGTCGATACTTTTTGCAGATTCGTTAAGTCTGAAATGTCATTATTTGGGTTTGTGCTATCAGATTGGAAGTTTTATTTAACTTGTTTACCAAGGTAGGAGTTAAAAACTGAAATAAAGACATTATTGAAAGCAATTTGGCAAAGAAAATTGCTTACTATCAGCAATTAAAATCTAAGAGGAAAATTTTCATTAATTACAACAGCCATTGCCTTCCTTTCTTTTCCTATTTAAATCCACAGTTGCACCATGTTGAGGTTTTTCGTCTAGCTGATCTTCGAGTTCTTTAAGTCTTTCGACAGCAGCTTTGAAAGCAGTATCTACATTTGTGGCGTCTTTCGCACTCGTTTCGTAATAGGGACACTGTCCATTTTGAATACACCAGTCTCTCACCATTTCCTCGTTTACCACCCGATTTTCTACGTCAACTTTGTTTCCTAACACGACAAATGGGAATGAATTACCGTCCTGTATATCGGCATAATACAAAAACTCCTTTTTCCACATGGATAGATTTTTAAAACTCTGAATATCATCCACAGCAAATGTCAACAGGCAACAATCAGCACCTCTGTAGAAGGGTGTTCGTAGGGACTTGAACCGTTCTTGCCCAGCAGTGTCCCAGATTTGCATCGTAAACGTCTCCCCGTCAACCATTACATCTTTATTTAAGAATTCTACGCCTATCGTATGGAAAGACTGGGAATCGAACTTATTACTGACAAATCTGTTCATAAGTGAGCTTTTACCGACACCACCATCCCCTAAGAGGACCACTTTGAGCAACTTCGACTTCCCCGCCATTTCAGTCAACCACTGAAAAACACAAAAACAGAATTATAATTCTTGAATAAAAATCCCTTGCAAACAATCTATTCTGAACCATGTTCTGCAAAGAGGGGGTTTACTGCATCTCTGTGATACATTTACAAAGCAAGTCTTTACATAATTTCTCAAGGTCGTTAAAACTCGGGACTGTGTTGCAGGGTTGCATCTAGATATTTTCAAAAAAGGGGGGCTGTCCCCAATTACCTTCCGTTCCCCCCCCCCTTAACTCTTTACCACACAACAACAATTTAGACTTGTCCAAATTGAAAGCATTTTAAGATGGCAAAATAAAGGTGATTAAAAAATTTAAATTTGTTTCGGGAAGGGTAAAAAACATCGTGGGAAAAGGAGAAAATGCTGGTTACCAGCATTTTCTCCTTTTCCCACGATGTTTTCAGTAGGCTTATGTCTCAGGGTTGTTAAAAGTCAGGATTGTGTGGGAAAGGTTTGATGTATGAAGAGTGGGGGGGGGGGGGGGGTGGAATTTTTGTTTTTGGCTAGTGCACAAACAAATTTTGTTTTCGTGGGATTTTACATTTTGATGTGGGATTTTGGCAATCCTGCACTCTAGATGCAACCCTGGTGTGGTAAAGCATGAAATAGTGAAGACTTCATGCTGAATATCATGCTGATTAAAAGTGAAAGTAAGCAATTAACTGCATAATGAACAATCACAACTATTCTTCTAATATCTGAATACTTCATCTTTATATATACCAGGAAATGGTGTCATTATCTCTTTACCAAACGACAAAATTTTAGACTGGTCCAACTTGAAAGCATTTGCAGACTACAAATACTGCTCAAACAGCAAAATTAGCCTTTGAAAGCATAAAAAACATTGTAGGGAAAGGAGAAAATGCTGGTAACCAGCATTTTCTCCTTTTCCCACAATGTTTTCAAAAAGCCTTCTCTTTCAGGGCCGTTAAAACTCAGGATTGTGTGGTACAGAGTTAACAAAAAATCCTGAGCTTTAATTATGAGGAGATGGAAGACTTTTGACAACATTGTGGGAAAAGGAGAAAATGCTGGTAACCAGCATTTTCTCCTTTTTCCACAATGATTTCTACTATTTCTGAGACAATTCCAATCATGTGACCCACATGTAATGTGCTGTCTGCAACTTCTTTCAATCTGGACAAGTCTAAAGTTTTGTCGCTGGGTAAAGAGTTAATTGAATGATTGATTGATTGATTGTATGGTGTTTAACGCCATTTTCAACATTATTTCAGTTATATCCAGGCGGCCAGTGCACCTATCCTTGCTTTCCTGGAGTGTCTTTTACCAGTATTCCAGGCAACTTTCTTTCAAAGCCACTGGCTGCATTCCCACATAACCATCGTCGAAACAATGGTCAGCAGTGGGAGAGGAATGAATCCTGTCACAATGACTATCATCAATCCTCGGAAAGAAATTGGCCGTGCTAGGGATCGAACCCATGACCCCCTGTTCTCAGTTCCTGCACGCTACTGACTGAGCTACCGAGGCTCGGCAAAGAGTTAATTCAGGGCTGTATCAGTAAAGGGTTTATATTATAATAATGTACTCTACTTACATACAAGCACAATCAGGAATATGAATGTATCATAAACATGCATACATGATTGTCTCCTATCATGTGATATTCACACACAATACTAAATGTAGATGACTTTCTACATCTTTAATATAGCCCTTTACTGAATATTCTCGTTATAACAATCTGTGGAAAAAAGCTTTTTAACTGTTTCCCACATGACAAAATTGTAGACTTGTCCAAATTGAAAGCGTTTGCAGAGGACAATCTCAGTGTGGCTCAAATGATGCAATTTTTCTCTGATAGGGTTGAAAACTTTGTGGGAAAAGGAGAAAATGCTGGTTACCAGCATTTTCTCCTTTTCCCACAATGTTTTCAAAAGGCTTCTTCCTCAGGGTCGTTAAAAGTCTGGACTGTGTGGTTAAAGGTTAATACATTGTTGGAACAGGAGAAAATGCTGGTTAGCCAGCATTTTCTCCTTTTCACACAATGTTTTCTACCAGAAAAAGTCAAATCTCATCATTTAAGTCAGATTTATTTTGTTATCCACAAATGTTTTCAATTAGGAAGAGACCAAAATTTGCAGTTGGAAAAAGGGTTAATGCTTTACCAGATGAAAAAAATGTTACATTAATTGACTGTATTGTGTTTAACACAGTTTTTCAACATTATTTCAGTTATACTGCAGCTACCAGGTCACCTATCCATGCTTTCTTGCAGTTTCTTTTACCAGTACCAGTCCTTTGCACAATATTCTTCCACAGCCACTGGCTGCCTTCCCACATGACAATTATCTAAACTGATCAGCTGTGAGAGAGTAATGAATCCTGTTGCAATAACTATCATCAATCCTCAGAAAGAAATCGGCCTACCTGGGGATTCCAACCAGCGAACCCTCTGGTCTCAAGGCATGTACACGACCAACTGCCCCATCAGGGCATGGCTACAAAGTTCTAGACTTGTCTGAATAACAAATTAGATGTTGCAGAAATGAGGAGATTTGTCTTAGGAGGGTTGAAACTATTGAGCGAATGATAATTGTTTTCCCACAGTGCTTTTAAAAGCCTCATCTTTTAGGGCCTTTAAATCTTGCAAATGTGGTGGTCGGACGAATCACCGAAATACCACCGAAACACCCCTATGTTTATCATTGGGTTCAGATAACTGATATAAGTATGCATGATTTTTCTTATGAAAACATTGTGACTAAGAAAGACACTGCTCAAATGTGCAGTTTTTCCTGTCTTCACAATATTTATCAATCTATTCATATATCAAACTCCAATTCTTTCAGATTATCCATATTTCAATCCTTTAGTACTACACAATCCCATTTCAGCAAACCTAATGAAAACAAGCTCGGCATTTTCTCTTTTTCCCAGTACATGTATATGTATGTTTTTTCACTGCATTAGAGATAAAAATCAATTTTTGTAGCAAAGCTGGTGACCAGCATGTTCTCCTTTTCCCACTTTGTTTCCTGCAATATTACATAATTTGGCCCAGACCATACTGTTGTATGGTAAAGAGTTAAAAGGACTGTTCAAAAGTTTTATGTAACAGAACTCCATATAAAGGGAGTTATTATAATTTCAAAATTGAAAATATTAATTATTCTCTACTAAACCCTATGTTGTGGGTACTCATTAGAATCGTCTCGTCGAGACGATTCTAATGAGTACCCGTAACATACGGTTTGGAAGAGAAATAATGGATTTAGAATACCATCACTCCCTCTTATCTGGAGCTCTGATGTAACAAATTTCTTTGAGGAAGTAAAAGGCTAACAAAATCAACATATTTCCTATGATAAAATCGAAGGTAAACATGCTTGCTCTGTATCTTTCTTATCTCATATATATCTCATATTTTGTGACATATCTACAATATTCAGATATTACATTTTATGACATATGATACCTATAGTATTCCAGTTTTAAATTTTGTTTTCATTTCTTTCAAATACATTTTCTCCATTTACAATTTACAGTATTCTTTTTTTTTAATGCCTCCTTTCTCAAGTTTTCACCCTTTACCATACAACTCCAAATTTTAACATCCCTGTCAAGAAAGCCTTTCGTAACCAGCATTTTTCTCCTTTGATACAATGCTTTCCATCCCATCTAAAACAAATTCCATCTTTTCATCCACATTTAATTTGTTGTCAACAAAATTAATGCTTTCAATTAAAAAAGACGACAAAATTGCTGTGTTGTAAAGAATTAAAAAGGATTTTCTGTTAAAGATAAACCGACACATTTCACATATTCAGCTGTCCTGGACTATATTTTAACTTGTATCATCTTGACTAAGGCTAGCAAGTTTTACTTCTGCTCCCAGATCTCTTAACCAACAAGACAAAATGTAAGGATTGATTGATTGATTGATTGTATGGTGTTTAACGCTGTTTTCAACATTATTTCAGTTATATCGCAACAGCCAGTCCACCTATCCATGCTTTCCTGGACTTTCTTTGACCTGTACAATACTCTTTCCTAGCCACTGGCTGCTTTCCCACATAACCATCATCGAAAAAATGATCAGCGGTGAGACAGGAATGAATCCTGTCCAAATGACTATCATCAATCCTCGGAAAGAAATTGGCCGAGCAAGGGATCGAACCAGTGACCCCGTGTTCTTGAGTCCTGTACCCTACCGACTGCGCTACCGTGGCTCAGCACAAAATGTAAGGACTGGTCCAATTGACAGTAATTACAGACAACAAATTGTATACACTAAATTAATACAGGCAAGCTATAGGTCAACACACATACAAAGCTTTCTTATTTCACAGTCAAATATTTAACTAGTAGATTCAATCTGAAATAGTATCAGTAAATAAATAAACTTACTTTCATTGTGATATCTTCCTCAGTGAGTTTGGCAAACTGCCTTTTTTTCATAGAATTAAGGTATGGACTATTAACACTGTTAGAAGACATTTTCAAAACCACAATTAAAACAGCTGACTTAAAAGTTACCAAAGGTACTCTTAAATTCAATGGTTGATTTCAGTAAAAACTATGTCGACAGCCCTATGACAAGTTTCAAAATGGACAAATCAAAGTTGACTTCATTTCAAACTTCGGGATGTGATACAATGACAAATTGTTCAATTGCCAAATCTGTCAAACATCGACTCCCTCTGGCTACCTCATCAGTTACAATCAATCCAGTTAACCCTTTACCAGACGACAAAATTTAAGACTTGTCCAAATTGAAAGCACTGGCAGACGACAAGCTCGATGTGGCTTAAATGTTACAATCTTTCTTTGATAGGGTAGTAAACACTGTGGGAAAAGGAGAAAATGCTGGTTACCAGCATTTTCTCCTTTTCCCACAATGTTGGCTTCTGTCCCAGGGTTCTTAAAAGTCGGCATTGTGAGATAAGGGGTTAAAATGTTCCTTATGGGCTTTTCATGTCTATTTCAGAATTTACTGGGATACACTCTGAATACTTTTAACTCTTTACCAAACGACAAAATCTTAGACTGGTCCAAATTCAAAGCATTTGCAGACGATAAAATAGATGTGACTAAAGGATTAAAATTTGTTTTGGGGAAGGGAAGAAAACATTGTGGGAAAAGGAGAAAATGCTGGTTACCAGCATTTTCTCCTCTTCCCACAATGTTCTGAAAAGCTTTCTATGTTAGGGTCGTTAAAAGTCGAGATTGTGTGGTAAAAGGGCTAACTCTTGAATCAACTTCCACTACATTAGTTGCCTTACTGGTCAGTGTAGATAAAGATCAGACTGCACAAAATGTGCAGTCTGATCTTAGATATAGACTATCCGCTATGCTGAGACAGTCTGATCAAGAGCAATCTTGAAATCACTCTAGTAACAGACTTTTTTCCTGAAATGAGAATGCCTGATGGGTTTATTTGACGCACTAAGAGCTAGCACTATTCATCACTTAGAGACAATTTTTGTGTGCTGAAAGCATAGCGGCAAAAAGAGGTGTTGGCCATCACATTCAGGTTTGTTTTCACGTTCAATTTTGTTTCGATTATCAATATTTCATAATCTTGTTTATGAAATTGTCATCAGCACATTTCTTAACACTTTACCACACAATCCCGACCTTTAACAACCCTGAGAAAGAGGCCTTTTGAAAACATTGTGGGAAAAGGAAAAAATGCTGGTAACCAGCATTTTCTCCTTTTCCCACAATGTTTTTTATCCTTTCCAAAGCAAATTTCCATTTTTGAGTCAAAAGTAATTTTGTCGTTCGCAAATGCTTTCAATTTGGACCAGCCTTAAATTTTGTTGTCTGGTAGAGTTAAAGGAGGTACATGTACTTAGCTACTGTTGACCATTTGCTTAAGTTGCCATTGCAGACAATGTAGATCAAGATCAAACTATGGTCAATGTGCAGTCTTATCTTGGTCTACACAATCAACTACCAGTACTTTGCCACATGTTCTGGCCAAACAACCTAAATTATCAACATTAAGTAATTTCTGCTTTTTTTCCCCTACTTGAAAACACTTTATATTGAAGAACAATAGCCCAATACAAGTGTAATGAATTAAATGAGATAAAGAGATAAAGAAAGTTTATCTTTTATACAGTCATGTAAGGCAATACCATACAACAGAAACTGTCACATGTGTGATATATATTTATGTAATATGAACTTTTTAACTTCCTAATAAATGAATCAGTCAGTGCAGAAAAACAAAATTTTCTATATTTTAACTATTTACAACACTATCCCAAGTTTAAATGACCCCCATGAAAAACTCTTCAGAAAAAAAATGTAGGGAAAGGAGAAAATGCTGGTAACCAGCACTTTCTCCTTTTCCTACACTGCTTTCAACACATTTTCTCCTTTTCCTACATCACTTTCCACACTTTGTGAGATAAAATCTTAGCATTTGAACCACGTTCAATTTTTTGACGCCAAATACTTTTTAACTCTTTACCAAACGACAAAATTTTAGACTGGTCTAAATCGAAAGCACTTGCAGATGACAAAAGTAACTCAAAATTACAGGGGTAAAAGTTAAAAAATCTGAAAATACTGAAAATTGAGCTGGGGGCCTGGGGGCCGCTAGGGCCCCTGGTGGGTCCAGGGCAACGCCCTGGCCAGGGGTCCAGGGGGCCGGAGGCCCCCGGAAGCTCCTGAGATTTAGCTATTTTATAAGCATCAAATACCTCTAATGAGATCCAGTTTTAGCATTTTAAAGTTGAAAAAATCTTGAAATGAATGAAAGATATGATATGCTAAAACCTAAGAAAATCTCAAAGTTTTTAGCACCCATGTTATTTTTGTCCTCTTTTATCTCCATTTTGTACACAGGACCTAATCAGATTAGAACTACATCAGTTTTGTATTTGAAAGTACAACAAGTATGAGAAAGGACATATCTAGTATTTAATATTTGATTCATTAAAATGCAATCACATGTGCTAAATTTCTGTCAAAAGAATAAAATCAAATCTGTCAAATAGGAAAAGAACACTCTCTTTAAGAATGGCTAATTTATCAGGGAGAATGTGACAGAGTGTGCTGTGCATTTTCTAGCTTGAGGTTTTTGCACCCTTTGGTAACTGGAGTTTGGGGTACACAAACAAGGATGGGGGTTCAGATCTAAACTACATATTAATTTCATTAAAATATCAAGTTTTAATGACAGCCCATTAAAAGATAGACTGTTTTCATGCAACATGCCCAAACAAGATTTTATAGATACATCTACATGTTCACTGTTAAAAGCTCTTCAAACACTTTAAGAACCTTTCCTAAAATGTGCAAACATTTTTGGCAAAATCAATTCTAATGTTTGCTAAAACAAGCAGGTAAGTGATATACCATGGAACTGGTCCAATTCCTGTAAAAAATCTATCAAATCGGCAGTGCGGGGCTATCAGTTTAAATGCAAAAATGATTATCACTTTGTAACTGGAAGAGCAAACCAACTAGCTATTGGTTGTACAATCGGTTTCTCCATTGAACTGGGAATGCCTTTTTGCTTTAAATACTTTGACAATTTGTCTACATGATACAAAGTTTATAAATATGTGATGTTTTGTACTTTAAATTTTTTTTACTTTATTTAATATCATTTATTTTGATCTTTAAATTTTTATTTCCAAACCAGTTAAAAAAAATTCACATATTTCAAGCATTTGCAGACGACACCCCCCCCTTTAGATCTATATTTTCATTTCATAAAACAACAATTTTTTCACTCATGACAGAATTTTAGATTCCACTTATTGTTTTATTCAGAGATTTGTGTAAATTCAATGTTTAAATTCATTATTAAAGTCGAGAAGATAGTTTGAAGTCCGTCTGATCGGACGATGTCACGCTGATCATGGTAGTGTCATGGGTTTTCACGTTTTTTTTGGCGATCAATTTTTCGTGTCAATTAATTTCTGGAGAAGTATTACCACATGATTTGACATCAGTTAGTCATTTTGAATAGCAGGTAACTTTAAAATCTGTCACTTTACACTAGATCAGAGGATTAACACCGTTATTACGTTCTCATAAATGACTCGCCAGCTTCATTAGATCACGCGCGTGTCCTTCACATTTTATACTGATCGTGTTTAGCCCATATTTCTGCCGGATGCGCACAAGCTAGGTTATATGAAGCTCTTGATGATAATTTCATGCGTCAGACTGACAATTAAGCAAATATTTTTCAGCGTCAAAGACATGTCATTTCAAATTTCCAAGCGTCAAAACCCGGTCTCATGGATCAAATAAGAAACTTGCCGAGTTGTCGAGTTTTGACAACACATCCATGGACAAAAATTTCTTTCTCATTTTTCCAACCAATTTTCGTGTTTGTTATCACTATATTGAATCCTAGAGTGTGATTAATATCAGTCACAAAACCAAGCGCTACAAACCAGTATTCACGTTTCACGACCGAGCGAGCTTCGGTACCGACTGCAATCGATTCCTGGATTTCTCAAGAGCTAATCGCAATCGGAAGCCAAAACCAACTGACTTTCGACTATAGTCAATCATTGGCCCACCACTACAAATCGGACTACAGTGTATGATTGAAACTTTCCCCCCTTTTTCGGTCGCTTCGGCATTTGAGTAGCACGTACTGTCAACTTCGGAAGATAGTTGCCGATCCCCAGCTCTGACATCCATTTGTTATTGAAAAGAACAAAGATCATTTAAACTGAGCCATCTTTCGCTAGCAAATAATCAAATTGCAGCCAATATTTGTCCCCTAAAACAAAGGGCTTTGTTAATGCTTTATTTTGTTTTACAATCCTAGCGGAAAAAATGTTAAAGTCGGCAAACCGATCAAAACACAGCCGCAACATTTTGGACACGAACAATATAACATCATACGATAACCTTAGAATGTTCCGGTTCAGCATCTATATTTAGAATCGGGAAACCCTAAGCAAGAGTGAGTGACTGTAAACATTTCGGTGCAAGTTATCCCCGAAATTACAAAATTCTTTGAATTTCATTGTTTTTAAGGCGAGTGCGTTTGACGGGGGACATTAATGAGCGAGATCAGCCCTGGACAAAGCAAATGCAGTGGGGTAATAAATTTTATTGATACGGCATCTGGAAATCTATTGACTTGCAACAGATACGAGATAAAGGGGTAACCCCCCCCCCCCCCAAAGAAAATTTCTCCTCAGATTTAAACGATTTGGAAAAATGACCTGGTCGGCCCCTGAAAATACGGAATTCCGTCACAATACGGAAAACTTTTACCCCTGAAATTAAAATTTGTTTCCAGCAGGGTAGAAAACATTGTGGGAAAAGGAGAAAATGCTGATTATCAGCATTTTCTCCTTTTCCCACAATGTTTTCAAAAGGCTTCTATCTCAGGGTCGTAAAAACCAGGGATTGTTTGGTAAAGGGTTAAGTCAAGACTAAATTTTTGTTTTCTGTTTTCTGAAGGAGGGATAAGCCTTTACAAAAGATTGATTGACTGAACAGGGTTTTACACCGCTTTCAACATTATTGCAGTCATATCATGGTGACAGCTCACATATTCATGCATTTCCTGGGTTTCACAAGTACTAGGCTAGGAGTCTGAGGTGTCTTGCCCAAGGGCATTTTCTTCTTTTCCCACAATGTTTATAAATGCGCGTTTTCTCAGGGTTCTTAACTCTTTACCACACGACAAAATTTTAGACTTGTCCAAATTGAAAGCATCTGCAGACAACAATATGACTGAGAGTAAAAAATTAAAATTTGTTTTGGGAAGGGTAGAAAACATTCTGGGACAAGGAGAAAATACTGGTTACTGTTTACCAGCATTTTCTCCTTTACCCACAATGTTTTCAAAAGGCTTCATTCCCAGTGTCGTTAAAGGTCGGGATTGAGTGGTAAAGAGTTAAAACAAGAGACTGTGTGATAATAGGTGAAACAGTCACATCATAATTCTAGCAATAATACATAAATTCATATAAATTACTTTACATCAGTATTTCAATCCTTCAGTGCACTGATTTAATGAAGTGGACCTTTCAAATGAGGAAAAAGTCTGTAGTATTGCTATCTTAAACTCTTTACCAAATGACATACTGTAGACTCTTCCAAATTCAAAGTTTCTGCAGACAAAAAAAGTCAAAAGTGATACAAATAAACCTACGTTCTTTGACAGGACAGAAAACATTGTGGGAATAGAAGAAAATGCTGGCTACCAGCATCTTCTTCTTTTCCAATAATGTCTTCAAATGTCTTCTCCCCTCAGGGTCATTAAAATCTGGATTGTGTGGTGAAGGGTTAAGTTGTTTTAGCCAGAATTTGTATCAAAGAAGCAAACAATGTACATCAAAGATAAGCAGTTTTGGCATATTTTTTCACCGAGTCCCATGGACTCAGTCCCTATCAGAAAACTGAGTCCCATCTAGCTCTCATTGAGTCCCATTCTTCTACCCATTGGAGGATTTCAGAAACGATCCTTTGGGTTTTCTTATTTTAAGTGCATGGCAATGCCTGTCTGAAGAAAGCGTGCCTACAGTAGTTAGTGTCGATCTTTGAGCATACATGCATCCATCAGTAAATTTACACTTTTTTTTCGCTATAAATTCTAGGCAAAAAGAACATGTTGCTTGCTGACGTCGTTTTATTTTAACTACCATGGCTTAAATTCAGGCTCTTTCAGCCAGCATTCTTGAAAAAAGCGAGCATGTTTTTTTTCTTTTTTTTTTTTCGGTCCACCGGGAAAGCTATATTGGACTGCAACAGATGCAGTTGCTATGCAATGAAAATTGCAATAACTTGGATTAAAGATTGCCATCGTGTAACTGAAGCTATTTTTAGATGCGGGATTTCCAAAAAATAGTAATATTTTGTGTTGTGGGGATCTTTTGCAAGCATGGAAACATTATTTGTCAAAACAACCCTTATTTGTATTTTAAACGGCGGTTAAATGATGCCCACTTTTTGTTTTGTCCTGTAGACAAAATGGCTATATTTATGTTTTGTCCCAAATCAACTCTGTTGCGTAAAAAGACATGTTTATAGCGTAAAAGCAAACCCTGATAAGGCTGCATTCTCTGTCTGACTTAGCCTGATTCCAAGACTTTGTGGGCAAAACTGATAATGAAAACGTCAGACAGTGACACCGAAAACATGAAGGAAGGAACGATTATCGAGCTATCAACAGTGATTAAATTTGGTCGGTTTTCATAATTCAGTAAATATTTTATCATATACAGACATAGAGACCAAAAGATCTTAAAGGTATGATAACAAGTGAAATCTGGTACAAATTTAAGACAAAACTTCTCTATGACATTTCTTCAGCAATCAATTGTCTCATGATTTCTGATCAGGTGACAGCTTACCCCACCCATCTCATTTAACCTGTCGCTCACACCTCCCGTGTGTTTACATAGCACATTTTGGATACTTTTGTGGAGAAAATGTTTTAATAATGTCTTGAAAACAAAACTTGACCCATACTAGTTACAGAACAGTATACAAACCTCTTCACTTCTCCACAAAAACTCATGGAATATTAATTTTTTCACAAGTTTTCTGTTACTAATAATCTGCCTCTGACACTGATGACGTCAGGCAAGATCATGTGACCATATCACGCGACTTCCGTATACAACGGTATAAACAAAAGCACGTGGTCAGAAATCACTAAAAGTAATATTCATATCTTCAAAAGTCAGGGGCCCGTAGATCTATTAAATTCAATTCTTATTCCAAAATAAGCCACCAAATTGCCAGAGTGTCTGTGCAGTCTGATCTTGATCTTCACTCTCTGCGAAAACGTATCGAGTCGTATCAAATAGCCTAAGAATTAACCCTTTGCCAGACGACAAATCTTGTCTTTATTGAAGTCTTTTGCAGGCAACAAAATAAGTGTGGCTAAAATAATGTCATCAAGTTTTTGGAAGATATAAAAGCACTTTAAGAGATGATGATTACCAGCAATTTCCTAATTTCAACCATCTTCTTCTTCTTCTTCTTCTTCTTCTTCTTCTAATAAACGGGATTGTGTTGAAATGAGTTGATCTCTTTCGCTGCCATCTATACGTAAATGAGAGCGCTCAGGGTAGGCTAAACCGATGATTGGTTCATTGATTGAACGATGTTTTACGCCGCTTTTTGTCATGTTACGGCGATAGCTCACATATTCGTGTATGTCATAGGTTTCACCGATAAAGGCTAGGGCTTTGAAGTGTCTTGTCCAGGGACACTCTTACGAAAGACCCAGTGTTTCCAGTGCGGCTGGAACCCTGGGCACCCTAAACCGAGACCTACCACTGAGCCATACAGGACCCCTGTAAACCGACGCAGCAAGTCGTCACATACAGTATATGGATCCATGCTGTCTTAAGACCGACTGAATTATGAGCTATCTAGAAAGGTGACAGGGGCTTAAATTGCGGACTGTCGAAAACAAGCTGTCTGATCTATATGTATACCATTCCTGATCTAGCTTATGAGACAGAAATCTGTCTCAGTTTCAGTTCGTGTTTTCAACCGTTAGAAATATTAAAACTTATATGAACCATGCTCTGTGAAAAGGGGACTTAATGCATCTGCAAAAACTATCGGCTCAGGTCAGCCTGCGCAGTCCACGCAGGCTGACATGGACCGAAGCTTGTATTTGTCAATTTTCTACAGTTCAAAGGACCAGTTTCCCTTATAATTCAGTCGGTGTTAAACGGAATGGATGTTATGGATCCATAATTCTCGGATGACTTGCTTAACGACGTATATGACAAATGTTCGCGCGCATCCTACTGCTCATGTATTTTTGTCGTGGATATTGAATCAAAAGTGCACCTATGTATTTTTTGCACATAATGGTAATACTACTGGTGCACTGAAACAAGTAGCACTTTCTCCTGGTAGTATTGGTGGTGAGAAAAAAATGGATCTTTGAACTGTCACCGTGAAATGATTAAAATGCTGCTGACACGGCGTTACACACCAAACAAGGAAACAAAGGCAGGAAATTTAAAGCTGTGGAAGTATAGCTGTTTCCACTTTGAAAATTATTGTTAGAAAAGGAGAAATGGCTGCTATTGAGCAATTCCTCCTTTTCCCACCATGTCTGCTGAGCTTTTATTCTATTTTTGTCTTTGAAAAAATAACTTCCACAGTGACCTTCAACCTTGTTTTCTGACGAAATAAACACGGATAGGTGCCATTTTTATTTTTTCTTATTGTTTAGAATTATAAATACTATAAGTGTGGAAAGTTTAAGAAAAATCTGTCCGTTAGAAAGTATGTATTTTTTCTTTTTAAGATTAACCCTTAATTCGATCAAATTATCTCCCTTTTTAACTCAATGGTCTATATATAACATGCATATTTGTATATTTACATGCTCAAAACCAGGCCTTTATATATTTTTTGTGCAAAAATATATGAATTTTCATTAAAATTATGTATATTTGTATATTTTTCCTGTAATTTTCCTGCTTAACTGAATAATAAAGGAAGGCGCCTTAAATTCAGTATAAGCTGAATTTTGGAACTGTATATACCTTTTTCAAAGGTAAATTTCTCAGAAACGAGCACGGTGACCCACATCTCTTTTTACTGTAATCTTCTAGAGACATGATGAGCTTTGAATATGCAAAGTTTTTAAAAAATCTATCCATTAAAAAAATTTGTCATATACGTCGTTAATAACATGCATCACGTAGATGCATTAAGCCCCTTTTTGCCAGAACATGGCTTATGTTTGGTGATGAAAGAGCTGTGGTTGTAGTAGCGACTACAAGATCTACATGTATATATAAATTGAGCCATGCTCGGGCAAAAGGGGGCTTAATGCTTCTCCGTGACACATGATACCAAGCAAGTCAGCACAGTATTATGGATGCATAGTATCCATTGTTTAACAATCGACTGAATTAGAAGGTAGACTGGTCCTTTGAGCTGAAATAAAATTGACTAATAGCAAAAAGCCTGCGCGGAGTGAGCAGGCTGACATGGGCTGATATTTTTTGCAGACGCATTATCGGTAAACACCCTTTCCACGGAGAATTGCTCACACGACATGTACTAATAATGATAAAGCTCGCGTGTTAAATTTTGATAGCATGCCTATAACTCTAGTATGAATGGTTTATTTAAGTAGACAAATACTTTTAAAGTAAGGGTTTTGCATACATGTATGCAGACAGACAGACAGACAGACAGACAGCAGCTCAGTTTGATGTTTTTCTTTTTTTTTTTTTTACTGCGAAGCGGAGCAACTCTTTCAGAACGTGATGTGCATGTGGTACAAGAGTTGCCTCCCTCATTGCTATAAACGAAGGACCTGAATTCAACGTTCATCCCGAATTCGTTTTGGTAGAATTAATTCAGTCTGCCCAGAGCAGGTTATGTACATATACACTGTATAGAATGATAATATGTAGAGTTATCTCCTAAGTTCGATAGGTAGTAAGCAAAATTTTCCATCTAACATGTTCAGAAAGGAAAAGGAACTAGGTTGATTTTGCACCAAAAATTTCTTCAGCACTGAGTTGTTATAAAACAAGGTTTACTGGTATTTTCTTTTCCACTTACCTGTTCGTTTTACTTAGCCCCTAGGCTGCTAAGCGCGACTTGATGGTCTTTTTCGGACGGTGTAGATCAAGATCAAACTGCACAGAACGTGCAGTCTAATCTTTGATCTACACTGTCTCATGAGGTATTTTCCAAAAAAATGACTTTGAAATAACATTATTTTGGTTTTTACTATCGGCTTGAAAGTTCCATTTAAGTTAAGTTCTTCGTATCGCATTGAATTGTATTTAGAAGCTTAAGGGCAGAGACTCGACTGGAGTTTTAGCCGATCCTGACGAGGATTGCATTTGAAAAACATTGTGGGAAAAGGAGAAAATGGTACCCAGACTCGACTCGAGTTTTAGCCGATCCTGACGAGGATTGCATTTGAAAAACATTGTGGGAAAAGGAGAAAATGCTGGGTACCAGTTTTTTACCTCTTCAGACAAATGTTCCACCAACTGAACCATATTTAATTTGTCGTCTGCAAATACTTTCAATTTGGACCAGTCTAACTTTTTTTTTTTTTTGTCGGTTGAAAAGTCAATGTGCACAAAAGTTTCTTCAAGCCCTCTCTTCCCACCGCTGCCATTGTTTCGACAATAGTTATGTGGGCAGGCAGCGAGTGGCCTGGAAAGAATATTTTGCGGGGTACTGATAATAGAAACCCCAGGAAAGCATGGATAGGTGCACTGGCCGCTGCGATATAACTGAAATAATGTTGAAAACGGCGTTAAACACCATACAATCAATCAATCAATCAATCAATCAAGCCCTCTCTATTAAGTATATGTTAACTTTCGCCATGGCATTTGTATGAAAAAAAACGTCGGGTAAAAAAAGCTGACAGTTTATGAATTGTTAATTAACTTTACATATACATATTCCAAAGTTTTACAATTGCCCAAATTGAAATAATTTCCTGAAGACAGATTTTATATATGGCTTAAATAAAGGGATTTGTTGTTGAAATAATACTAGTAGCTGGTACATTTTTCTGCATGTCAGAGGACCATTCTACCTCTATATGCACTTGGTTGTGAGAAAAAAGGGATTTTATGAATCCATAATTATGTAATGACTTGCTTTTAATAGTTCATTTTGGGGATGAAATCAATTAACCCCCCTTTTACCAGAGCATGTATTTATAGTTTAATCCGAAGTATTGGTGTGAAGCAGACAATCGCAAGTGTCGCTGTACAATTTTCAAATGTTTAAAATCATTCATAGGCCTCGAATATACCAAAGGTCTATCAAGGCGTCTTCACAAGCGATTTTAGAGGTCTTTTTATGAAATTCAGTTTATTTCAAGATTATTTCTTGTATTTCCAAACATGGTACTTTTAACAGCATATTGAGCCGGCTGCAACACCGACCGTGGCATTGGTTTCATAAAAAAGCGAACATATAACTCTATGGGAAATCAACCGACATGTGCGGGCTGATGTCACACTAGTCCAGAACTTGGAAAAAAAAACAAACACACCCCATCTCCTTATACGGGACCAGAAACTGCTATGTAAACCCAATAAATTTTATTTCTGCAATAAATTAGTCAGTTTTGGGCGAATACCCCGAGTCCGTCGGTCTGAAGAGGCCATAAAAACTTCGTTTGGTCGACAAGTATAACTCGAGTGGTACTGTTTGAAGTACTCAGATGAAATAGAAGAAATTTTCGTCTGGGATTATTCCTCCTTTCAAGTTTTTTTTATTTGAAACAAACGAAACCGAGAATAGACGGCATTTGAAACGCCGTATGGTCTGGTTTTTACCAAATTTTGACTCATTATTTATATCTTTATCGTGCGTGATTGATTGATTGATTGATTGTATGGTGTTTAGCGCCGCTTTCAACATTATTTCAGTTATATCGCGGTGGCCAGTGCACCTATCCATGCTTTTCTGGAGTTTCTTTTACCAGTACTCCGCATATTATCCTTTACACGCCCACATAACCATCGTCGAAACAATTGTCAGCGGTGAGAGAGGAATGAATCCTGTCGCAATGGCTATCATCAGTTCTCGAAAAGAAATTGGCTGAGCCGGGGACTGAACCAACAACCCGCTGTTCTCAAGTCCTGAACGCTACCGACCGAGTTACCGGGACTCAGCGAATGAATGAATGAATGAATATTATTGTTATTGTTATTATTACCGAAATGGTAAAGTGTCGTCTCGGATCAGCCTGCGCAGTCAGCGCAGTCAGCGCAGGCTGATCCGAGACGGCACTTTACGTCAACATTAGATTTTGTGCTACAGTAGACTTGCGTGTAATAGACAATTACACACGATCGTAGAATGTCGTCTCGGATCAGTCAGCGTGGACTGCGCAGGTTAATCCGAGACGACACTTTACGCAAATGTCCGAATGCCCCTTTTAGCGTGTTGCAGGCCATATAGATCCGTAGCAAAACGGTTTATCGCTTCCGTAATTATTACCACATTTTTGACAAAGTAACGTCCGAGTATATATAACAGGAAAAAATGATCGGACTGGAACCCAGGCTACCTGGCAAAATGTATAGAATATAATAGTATCTGTATATGCACATCAAGGACCAGTTTAAGGTCTACGGCCCCTAACTCTCGTATTAAAAGACGGAAGCTGCCGAGATTGGTCGAAGAGCCTTTAAGAAAACGTCGATGTTACACGATACATACCGATGAGTTGGTGAGTCTACAGCCCCTAACTCTCATATTAAAAGACGGAAGCTGATGAGATTGGCCAAATAGCCTTTACGAAAACGTCGATGTTACACGATATTTACCGATGAATTAGGGGTCGTAATCCTTAAACTACTGAATGAATGAAATACATGTAGATCTATGCTTGTTCCGTCAGAAAATGGTACCCGACTATTCTATTTTCACGCCCGTTTTGACAAGAATATCTTGTAAAATATCGAAATAAGTTAATAAAAGAGATGAAACTCCTAGTCACTGTTCAGAAAATTTCAAACGCCATATAAGATATATAAATTATTGGACTGTGTCAATCACAAATCAGACTGCACTGCCTGTGCAGTCTGATTTTGACCTAAACTGTTCGAAAAAGCAACTAAAGTTGACCTTGGTACTCTTGGTGTTAATTGCATTAGTACCCTCTGTCCAAAGGTCACAGTCCTACTGCGTGTGGCGGCAACAAAGCATACTTCAGCAGAGCTTCAGATAAAAGGGAGTGATGGTATTCTAAATCCATTATTTCTCTTCCAAACCCTATGTTGTGGGTACTCATTAGAAACGTCTCGATGAGACGATTCTAAGGAGTACCCATAACATGGGGTTTAGTCGAGAATAATTAATATTTTCAATTTTGAAATCAAAATTACTCCCTCTGTCTGGAGCTCTGCCTTAAGAATCAAGCAGGTGTCACACCGGTAACTTTGTAGTACATTGAAAATGAAATGAAAAATCACCAACCATGACCCTCCGCAGCTATTTTCCTAAAAAAGCTGGTCTTTTACTGTTCATTTCTCTGAATTATATGCCCAATGACCTTCATAAAAAGGCAGAGAAAATGGTATAATGAGCAATGAACTTTTTTCTCAGCCTTGCCTCTCCAACCATAAATTCCATCGGAAGGTCAGGGTCAAACGCGGTCCTTTAAAGTTGAAGACCACGATTCTTATGTGGTCACCACAGACATTAGATAGTTCCAAGAGAAATAGCAAAATTATATTCACTTTCTCATGCTCAAATTAACATCAAAAACTCATTTTAGAACTGTCCTTTCATCTTTTCTGATAGAACAGTGTAAAAGATGTCCTTGGGATAATATTTTCAATTAGAACTACTTTTCTCCGGTGCTACGACCCGGAAGCACTGGGTTCTGGTGCTACACAAACAGAACAAACGGCCGCTAAGCTCAAAATGAATGCTGACCAAAGAAGGTGTCTCCTCATTATCTTCCGCTAGGTGGCATTTTTCAAATACATATAGATCTAATTTGGGATTCTAGGTACAGAAACGGACTACTTTTCAAGACTTCAATATTGATACTGCGAATTTCACAATAAAATATACGTGTATTTTTAAAAACAAAACTAACTTGTACAAATCATCCAGCCATGGTTAGCTAGAATATAACGTATTCACCAGTCATTTATACACACAGTCCCTGCCTAGAAAATAGCACCGGCATGAGCCAAGCATGATGGGTACATTTTGTTCTGGTTATTGTTGTTAAAGTCTTTACAAATCCCGGTTTTCCCTCATTTCTATATTTAGAAAATAAATACAAAGATTTGCAATAAACAATGGTATTTTTTTAAAATCATTTTTGAAATTTACAATCTTTACATTGATAAGAAGTTTGGACCGAAAAAAAGGTTCGATCTCTCTATAGACGTATCATTTGAAACCATTTTTCGCTTGCTACTTTTTAGCAGCAGAGTTTTGACTTTACGCACTGTGCATTAATATTTATCCTGTATAGGATAATGGTACGTCAATGTTCGAAGAAGATGACATGCGAAAACAACGGATGTCTCCCCTTCCACAGTGTTTTCACATGTACTCGTATCTCAAATTCAAATGTATGTTTGTTGATTCTCCAGGTTTTATGGTTGTTTATCAAATACGTCTGCAGCAATTGTTTATGGGTAAACCTGCGGGGTGTTTCCACCAGCCGCTTTAATCTTTTTTCTTTTCTTAAATTCCAAGACATGGGTCTGTACTTACCAACCATTCTGAAGAACATTCTTAGCCTTATTCTCCAAGACTTTCTAAATTTGAAAGTAACACAACTTCTAAATGGCTAAACCAAATGGTTTAGCCAATCAGAAGTTGTGTTACTTTCAAATTAGGTTTTGTCTCGGCCAATCAGGTGTTTATTCTTTACATTCAAATCTAAATAGTTTGTTGAGGCTTCCCTAGAACATTTATCACGTGTTTGAACAATCAGACTTTAAATGTACCGTATATTGGGACCATAAAAGCTTTATGCCTACCGTTTAGAGACGAAAGAGAAACTTGATTTACATAGCCTATAAACTACAAAGAAATTCTTTTACGATTCCGAAATATTCCACCCCATAATTGCAGTACAATTTGCTCATAATTTACAAAATTGCGCCCTACCCCAATATAAACCATAAATTGTTTTACGGGCTCTAAACTTTGAACCGTTGGGAGGGGGATGGGGGAGGAGAGAAAAATTTATTATAACTTAATAAAGTAATAGAATGTCAGATTATTGTTTTACAGTCGCTAAATAAAAGAATAGAGTATAAAAGTTTGGAGTAATTATTTCGTATTTTTACTTTTAAATGGATGCTCGTTGGATGTGTTCCATTTGATTAATTTGCTTTTTTGTGTCTTCTCCCAACACTAGGATTAGCGGAAAATAGAAGGATTGTTATAAATCGGATTAATGTTACAGTGAAAATGTATCATCATGTTTTCTTCATAACAAATAATAAAAGAAAATAAATAAAAAGATCAAATGTGGCTAACGCCGCTTTCAACACTTTTTTAGGTATATCGTGTTGTTGTATTTTCATAAATAACGGTTTCTCGGAGAGGGTGGATGCAAGTTCTGAGAAAAGAATTTTCAAAATGATAGCGTTTACGTTTCATGATAAAAGCAAAAGTTTAGTTGGATAGGATTTGTTTTTGTTGTCAGCCCCCCCCCCTTTTAAATTTTTAAAATATTCAATAACAGAGACCATTGTATTTTTACCAAAATCTAAGAAAGTAAAGAAGCCAAATATTGTAATTTCAAATTTCTATTTGTCGGAAAAATCTGACCGTATATTAACCAGTGAAGATCCAAGATCTGGGACCCGTATTCACCAACCATACTTCAGAACATTCTTATTCTCAAGAATTTTCTAAATATGGAAGTTACACAACTTCTGATTGGCTAAACCAAATGGTTTAGCCAATCAGAAGTTGTGTTACTATTTATATAGTTTTTTTTATCTAAAATTAGACTAAGGATTTAAGTTAAAAATGGTTGGTGAATACGGGCCTAGTCTACACGTCCTGTAAAGTCTGATCTTGATTTAAATTTTGCCAGAAGCGTGCTGAGTCGCGTTCAGCAGCCATTGTGTAAATGACTTATATTACAATTTTTTCTAAGGGGCAGATTTTTTTTTAAACTTTTGCACATACAAAGTTCATCATGTCTCTAGGAGATTACAGTAAAAAAAGATGTGGGTCACCTTGCTCGTTTCTGAGAAATTTGCCTTTGAAAAAGGTACACGTATATACAGTTCCAAAACTCAGCTTATATTGGATTTAGAGCGCCTTTCTTTAATAGTCAGTTAAACAGGAAAATAACAGGAAAAATATACAAGTATACATCATTTTAATGAAAATTCATATATTGTTGCACAAAAAATATATAAAAGCCTGGTTTTGAGCATGGTAAATATACAAATATGCATGTTATATATGGGTTATTGAGTTAAAAAGGGAGATAATTTGACCGAATTAAGGGTTAATCTTAAAAAAATACATACTTTCTAACGGACAGATTTTTCTTAAAATTTCCACACTTATGGTATTTATAATTCTAAATAATAAGAAAAAATAAAAATAGCACCTATCCGTGCTTATTTCGTCAGAAAACAAGGTTGAAGGTCACAGTGGAAGTTATTTTTTCAAGGAAAAAAATTGGATAAAAGCTCGGCAGGCATAGTGGGAAAAGGAGAAATTGCTCAATAGGAGTGATTTCTCCTTTTCCAACAATAATTTTCAAAGTGGAAACAGCTATACTTCCACAGCTTTAAATTTCCGGTCTTTGTTTCCTTGTTTGGTGTGTAACGCCACGTCAGCAGCATTTTAATTATTTCACGGTGACAGTTCAAAGATCCATTTTTTTCTCTTCACCAATACTACCTGAAGAAAGTGCTACTTGTTTCAGTGCACCAATAGTATTACCATTATGTGCAAAAAAACCATTGGTGCACTTTTGATTCAATATCCACGACAAAAATACATGCGCACTAGGATGCGCGCTAACATTTGTCATATACGTCGTTAAATGGTAATACTTGTGCTCATATAGGAACCATGCTCTGTGAGAAGGGGGTTTAATGAATCTTTTAAAAAGTATTAATCCATGTTGGCCTGCGCAGTCAACGCAGGCTGACGTGTGTCAAAACGTTTTGTTATTTGTAAAATTTCTGCATGTCCAAGGACTATTCTACCTCATGATTCATTTAGTTGTTTAATAAATTGTATTTTACTGGTTCATAATCATTTGATGACATACATGGTATAATGCATTACGGAGATGCATTAAACCGCCTTTTCTGATCAGTAATGCAAGTATTTTTGATTGGATTGGATTTGTTGTAATCAGGAAATAAAGGTTCGATCACCGGCGTTGTTGGTGCAAGAGGAATCCAAGCACTGGTGAAACACGGTAAATACATGTGATAGTAAGCTGTCACTGTGAAATAACTGAAATAATGTTAAAATCTGCGTTAAACCCCGCTGGAAAAAAAGACAAAAAGCATTACATGTATGTGGTTTAACTCTTTACACGACAATAAAACTGTAGAATTGTCAATGTTTTAAGCATTTGCAGACGACAAATTAAAAATTAATTATCATGATTAGTTTTCATTGTTATCGATATTTCAAAACTAACTGATACGATTCCGATTTAGATGAGACATACCCCATCCCATTCCGCACAGAACGTGTAGTCTGATCTTGGATATACACTTTCAGATACTGTGAGATTTCCTCCAGGAAAAAGAACTTTGAAATTGTAATATTTTGTATTTTAATACTGGCTACGAAATTCTATTTCATCTATTCAGCAGGTCAAGAGTGAATCTTACTCAATAACCGTTTTAATGAAATATTCCAGTCAATTTTAGAGAACCAAATAGGGCCTATTGCTATTTCAAACCTCTTAATGTCGAAAAAAGTATCACTATATCAGACAATGTGAAACTAAGATCAGACTGCACATTCTTTGCAGTCTAATCTTGATCTACATTGTCTGCAAGCTTGCACTGAGTCGCCCTGAAAAGCCTAAAGGGCTCAGTGCTCACCCCCCCCCCCCCTGGACGTCATGTCCTAACGCCGCACCAAGTCTTATCCGAACCAATGTTTATGAAGCTCTCACAACTCCATCTTATGCCAACATTCGGCGCTCTTTAAAAGGCCATAAACCATATCTTGAGATAGACTGATCCTTTTGCCCCATCGTCGAAACGATTTTTTACCCAAACAAGTTAAAGATGACATTTGAAAACATTGCGGTAAATGGAGAAATTGCTCGTAACGAGCAATTTCTCCATTTCCCACAATGTTTTCTTGACCGTTCACAAACCAACATTTTCATTGCAGAATTTTGTTTTTTCTTTGCTGCATATATTTTGAATTTTACAGTTTTACGTTTAATTTTGAAGATATTAAGTTGCAAAGAAGAGGCCAGGAAGTTATGAGTTTAAAACGAGGCCCCGTGAATCATAAAACCCAGGCCATAAATCGTCGACGTAAAAATGCTTAAACCCGCCACATCCGACTGTAGGGTAAATATGGCCATATTTGTATTACAACGGGCGAGGAAGATATTAAACAAGCGGAAAAAATGATACATGTATAAAACTTTTTATGATGTTCAGAATTATTGGCGGTTTTTACCATGTACATCATTAAAGGATTTTGTTCTTATATTCATCTCATCATTCATTTGTAATATCATTTTTGAATTGACATTAGATTAATTAATGTTAAATCCACTTAACGACGTATATGACAAATGTTCGCGCGCATCCTACTGCACATGTATTTTTGTCGTGGATATTGAATCAAAAGTGCACCTATGTATTTTTTGCACATAATGCTTATACTATTGGTGCACTGAAACAAGTAGTACTTTCTTCAGGTAGTATTTGTGAAGAGAAAAAAGAATGGATCGTTGAACTGTCACGGTGAAATAATTAAAATGCTGCTGACGTGGCGTTACACACCAAACAAGGAAACAAAGACCGGAAATTTAAAGCTGTGGAAGTATAGCTGTTTCCACTTTGAAAATTATTGTTGAGAAAGAAGAAATCGCTCCTATTGAGTGATTTCTCCTTTTCCCACCATGTCTGCCGAGCTTTTATCCTAGTTTTTTCCTTGACAAAATAACTTCCACAGTGACCTTCAACCTTGTTTTCTGACGAAATAAGCACGGATATATGCTATTTTTATTTTTTCTTATTGTTTAGAATTATAAATACTATAAGTGTGGAAATTTTAAGAAAAATCTGTTCGTTAGAAAGTATGTATTTTTTAAGATTAACCCTTAAATCGATCAAATTATCTCCCTTTTTAACTCAACGGTCTATATATAACATGCATATTTGTACATTTACCATGCTCAAAACCAGCCTTTCATATATTTTTTGTGCAAAAATATATGAATTTTCATTAAAATGATGTATATTTGTTTATTTTTCTTGTTATTTTCCTGTTTAATTGAATGTTAAAGAAAGGCGCTTTAAATCCAATATAAGCTGAATTTTGGAACTGTATATACCTTTTTCAAAGGCAAATTTCTCAGAAACGAGCAAGGTGACCCACATCTTTTTTTACTGTAATCTCCTAGAGACATAATGAGCTTTGTATGTGCAAAGTTTTTAAAAATAATCTGTCCGTTAGAAAAATTTGTCATATAAATAAATACAAATGTTTACTCTATTTCAATATTTCCGCTTTTGCCTTTATCAAGAAATTTGACGTGAAATTGATGCCTTCTACATTTTGTGACATTTTTCATACCACCATCTTTATATGAAAAATCAATTTTCATATTTCATATAAGATATATAATATTTCATATTTTCATATAAAAATGGTGGTATGAAAATAGTATGATGATGAAAATAAATCCACATATTTGCCTGCGAATAAGAATAAGCCATGCTTTTTGAAGAGGTTTAATGCGTCTGCGAAAAGTATCGACCAGGTCAGCCTGCGCAGTACGCACCGGCTGACCTGGGTTGAAATGTTTTGCTATTTATCAAATTTCTGCTTGTCAAGGGACATCTCTACCCCATAATTCAGTCGATTATTAGACAAAATAGATTGTCGATATACATGTACATGTATTTATATAATGGCTTGATTGGCAGAGCTCCGCTCAAATATCTGTGTCATTGCAGCATTGACACGTACTGGCTTTGAAGGAAAGTAACATTTGTAAGTTTTGATTAAATACTGACATAAATTTAAAGCAATCCGACAAAATTACGAAATTCAAAATGTTCTGACAAAAACGGGTTAACGTAGAAAAAGAATTTTCAATGGCAGGTACATATGACATGCAACTCACGAAAAGGGGCATTCGGACATTAGCGTAAAGTGTCGTCCCGGATCAGCCTGCTCAGTCCGCGCAGGCTAATCCGAGACGGCACTTTAGGTCAACATTAGATTTTGTCCCACAGTGTACTTGCGTGAAACAGAAATTCACACACGGTCGGAAAGTGTTGTCTCGGATAAGTCTGCGCGGACTGCGCAGGCTGATCCGTGACGACACTTTACGCAAATGTCCGAATGCCCCTTTTCACGTGTTGCAGGCCATATAGACAACGTGTAAATGAATTGGGTCTAAACATGGAGAGTCGTGCTTAGTTTTATATCTTTGATTTAAACAGTTTTTAAAAAGTATTTCAGGTATAGGAAGGAGGTCAGCCTGGGTCCGTTTTCTTCAGCCATTTCAAAATTGCATTTGTAGTCCAATTCTACATTTAGAAAGTAACATAATTTCTGGTTGCCTTAAAATATTTGGTTTAGCCAATCGGAATTTGTGTTACTTTCAAATTTACAAAGTTTTTGAAAATAAGACTAAATTGTTAAAATTAATATTATAAATATCCTTCATTTCCCATTCTTCATCTTTTTCATCTACACGTCAACACCGTTTCATCATAAACATCAATATTATCAACCTGATTTCACTGTTTCTTTTCACACCATAGAAGGTCTTATTGTAAAAAAGACTTGTTCAGGATTATTAGTGCATGAAAAATCGTCGTAATCGTTATGCTGCTAAGCGCGATTCACTGACCTTTTTTGGACAGCGTAGATCAAGATTAGACTGCACAGAATGTGCAGTCTAATCTTGGATCTACACTGTCCGATTAGGAGATATCTTTCCTCCAAAAAATACCTTTGAAATAGGAAAATTTTGGGTTTTTTACTATCGGTTTGAAAGTTTAATTTCTTTTATTTAGCAGGATAAGAGTTAATGTGGTATCTTCTGAAAAATAAAGTTATTATTAAGACGAAGACTGTTTGGACAATATTGGCCCAGAACACCTATCCTGTACTGACTAGCTCAGTATTTCTCGTAGCACTATTTTCAAGTCAGTAGCTGAACATCGACATACTGCGGCCGAGGAGTAAATTCAGTGATGAAAAAGTAATGAATCCTATTGCAGAGACAATCATAAATTATTGGAGAGAATCTTAGCCGCCAAGCTCGAACTCACAGCTTCTCATTTACAACGATAATAAAATATTCTTGAGAGAATTTTTTTTTTCAGGTTTATAAAAATGACCAATATTTTTTGTCACCCACCAATATTTAACAGTTATCCTCCTTTCAATTCAAGGTAACTGATCTGAATGATTTTTAGATCAGCTTATGTTTGGGTTCATCATTCATGATTTTTGGCCAATAATCGATAGTGAAACTGTTTTGTAACTATAGAAATAAGAAATATGTTTTTGGGCAATGAAAAAAAAACTAATTGATGATTAAATTTGTACATTTATTTTACCATCTAGAACAGATGGAATCTGTGAATGACATTTACACAATATTTACAATAAATATTTACACATGCATATATAGTTCTACGTAAATCACAGAAACGATGTGCTCTCACAAAGCAAGTATGACGACAGGTGGGCTTATTAATAATTTTACGGTATAACATATGCGTCTATATAATGATCCATGCTCTATGAAATAGGGGTTTAATAAATCCGCTAAAAAGTATTGATCAGAGTCTGCATAAGCTGACCCGAGTCGAACCTTTTTGTCATCGCTCAATTTTCTGCATATCAAAGGACCAGTGTACCGCATGATTCAGTAGGTTGCTATACAAGATAGATTTTATAGATCCATATTTATGTGATTGCTTGCATAGTATCATGCACCACTGAGATACATTTAACACCCTTTTCCTAGGGCATGGCATAGAGGATATTTGTTTTTTTCGGTGAAAGATCGAAATTAATTTCATCGAGTGAACATCATCGGTAATATTTTCACGAGTGGCGCAGTACAGTCTTTTCAGTTATTCCCCGTGGCGTACCCCCTCCGCATAGCAACGCATTACAATATTACGTCAAGCGCGAGAAAGGTAAGGTAAATGACGTCATATTTCCATCTAAATCAAGAGGGCACAACCTGATAAGCCAAATTGGAAAATTCATGTTTGATATTTGAAATAAAGATTGATAACAGAAATTTCTGTAACATTCCTTATAGTAACAATAGCGGCCAAAAGTAAACACTGCGGGTGTTAAAATGTATTTAAGTTTAAATCATACCATTCAGAAGTATGGAAATTATTGAGAAGATGACAATCTGTTATTGTACCGTGGGTCCAAGTGTTCGTCGCTGGCAGAGAAATTTATTTCAAAAATAGGTTAAAACCTGACAGCTCGCTTTATCTTCTGTTTCTTTTTTGCCTGATTGTGAAATTCATTTTTCTGCCACCCGCTAACACTTGGACCGACCACACAATAAAAGATTGTCATCTTTACAATATTTTTCATACTTCTGAATGGTATTATTCAAATTTGAATGTGTCTCAACACCTGCATTGTGTTTTTAGCCGCTATTGGGCCTTTAATACCTGTAAATATGTTACTATATGTAAATAAAAATGATACACACGCACAATATTTTGTAATATTCTGAACAGCTCTGAAACCTGGCGGTGAAACTCGTCTCGATCGAGCGATTTTCCTGGCAACTTTTCAACAGACAGAATTTTTTGTATAAACGTTACAAATGTTTAAATTCGTCATTGCAAAATTATCCATATATGCATCCTATAAGAACGGTAAGTTTTTTTTAATGATATGTAGGATCTGACATGAATTGGTGTATGTGATAAAATTTTATTAAACGAGTCTACAAAAATTTTATTAAGCGAGCCTTCAGCGAGCTTAATAACATTTTTTGTGGACGATTTTGATAAAACTTTACCTCAAAAACCAACGAGTGTCAGATTCCTTTTATCACATAACTGTATGACAAGAATTATAGTACATAATGTGTCAAAAGCATAGGCATACATGTATAATGTGTAATGAAATTTACAAGAAGCCTATTCGCTTCTTTGATAGGTACATTACTAACTAGTTCCGAAGAAACTTGCATATACTGATTTTGTTTTAACTCTAAAAGTTATTAAATTAACAACTTTATCATGATTATGAATTTTGAACATTAATTTCACTCAGGAACCTAGGTCAGCAATGTTTTAGAAATGAAGCGTATAATTACAGAGTGTTGACCAAATACAGCACTATTTTCTGTCTCACACGTGTGTGAGACAAGAAAATTCGTAATGGCTGTATCACATTGAAAACAAGGGGAGTTATGTGATAAACAGCTTTATATAAAAAATGGTCAAAGTCATTCAAAATGTGACTAAACCGTCTTTACCAAACGACAAAATTTTGGACGTGTCCAAATTGAAAGCTTTTGCAGACGTCAAAATTAAATGCGACACAAATGAAAAGAATTATCTTTGTTAGGTAGAAAACATTGTGGGAAAAAGGAGGAAATGCTGGTTACCAGCATTTTCTCCTTTTCCCTAAATGTTTTCAAAGGCTTTCCCTAAAGGCTTCTTGATATTAGAAGGTCAAATATAATACCTGTTCGTCCTAACGTTTCAATTTCAAAGTTTTTCCCCAAAAGTATCGCACAGCCTAAAGCCCATATCAGACTGCAAGTTCCTTGCAGTCTCATTTGGTCAACACTGCTCGCGAAACCTCTTAAAATTGGAACAGGACTCAGAATTGCCATGTCATCTACACTACAGCCATAATGTAGAAGACGACGAAATGGGTACCGATCAGACTATACATTCATACAATCTAATCCGAGCCTCATTTAGTGTCTACGAGTGAGATGACAATTTTTACAGCAGCGAATACAGTATGAACATGCTTGGAACAGTTTTTGTAAGGAAAATAAAATACATAATTATTAAACATACAAAATCAACTTATCAGAAACGCATATATAAATTGTTTTGCGACAAACGGTTAAAAAACTGATACTTCGAGTGGGATTGCGACCAGGAAATTACTAGTACATGAAGTTTGAATTATTAAGTTGCAGAAATTCTCCGAAACAGACAAAAGAATTTTAGACTCTAAGATTTGAAAGCGTTTGTAGTCGACATATTGATACAGTCTAAATAATGAAAATTATTTTTACAAGGAATAGAAAATATTGTAGGAAAAGAAGAATGTGCCAGATAGTAGTAGTCCAGGCTTCAACACCTAAATCTGTACATGGAAATAAGCAGAGTTTACGGTGCAGTGTTCATTCGGACGGCGAAACAATAGCTTACCTCCCCGTCAATTTGACACCGTATATGTAAAAATACTTATTTCCATTCGAAAACGAAATGCACAAATTTAACCCTCTATCATACAATCCGGCATGTTTTAATGACCCCCAAAAGGAAGGTTTTGGGAAACCTTGTGCGAAAAAAGAAGAAATCAGGATTTTCTCTGTTTCTCGACTATGTTTTCTACCCTTTCGTTGACAAATCCCATCATGTGAATCTGTAAATACTTTGAGCGTGGACGAGTGTGAAATTTTGTTGTCTTTTAAAGAGCTATATTCATATTTATGAAGAGACAAATTATCGCTTTAATTCACTACTTTCTGCAGACAGCTGCAACCAGACAGCTTTTCAGGACACTGTTGAAAGAGTAGACGTTTCTCGTACATATCCAATTGGACATGGTAAAAGATTGTAGATGGACTTAGGTTGAACGTTTTATTCTATAATTTTGCGAGGTAAAAGCGTAAACTACACAATTTTGACTTTGAAAACATTGTGGAAAAATTAAAAAATAGCTGGAAAGCAAGATTTTCTCCTTTTTGCCACAATGTTTTCTCTTCATCTAAAGTCAAATACGCCCATATCAGCCCTATTTCATTTGTCACCTGCAAATAATTTCAACTTGGGCAAATCTAATATTTTGTCGTTTGGTAAAGAGTTTGACTCAATTTTAAACGGCCTTGAAAGAAGGCTTTTAAACATGTGAGAATCGGAGAAAATGCTCTTAACCAGCATTTTCTCCTTTTCCAACAATGCTTTCTACCCTTCCAAAGGCAAATTCCATCATTTAAGTCACATTTAAATTGTCGTCTGTAAATGCTTTCAGTTTGGAAAAATCTACATTTTTGTCGTTGATATAGGGTTTTAGAGCATGCAACTTATTGTAATTTACGTCTTTGCACACCGACAATATTCCAGACTCAACCGAATTGAAAGAAAGGAAAATGCCGTTGAAAAGGAAGAATATATTCTAGAAACAGGAGAAAATGCTGCTCAGCAGCATTTTCTCCTTTTCCTTTGTTTTCTTCCATGGTCATGGTCTTTAGAACGCGGAATTATTTGGTACAGGGCTAAGCCGACTTATCTTCCCTCTGTGAAGCCCATTAACACAAACCTTCGTATTCAACTATTTATCAACACAAATGCACTCGTTTTCCACTATTGATAAGTATAGAATTCATAATGAATATTGCTATGTACATTATGTTTGAAAAATGTGTCAAAACCGTGCAATTAATCTTGAACATACGACGAGAATTAAGTCTGAAACAAGCAAACTCCATAACAAAGGAAACACTATCTAAGATGACAACGTATCGTTCGCGTCTATGTCCGTTTTAATGGTCACTGGAGATACTGGACACGGGTTGGGTGAGATTGAGTCGTGACCGGCCATCGGGGAGATCGGCAAGTGACCATTTGTTTGGTATTGTCCGTGCATGGTCATGTGACCTGCTGGTGAGAGATTCGACTGAATTTGCTGCATTCCATGTTGTACCGGATGTTCTTGGCCGTAAGCTGAGTAACCCGGATGTGCCATATGCATTTGTGGTGACGTCGGTGACTGACATTGAGCTTGATGTTGCGCATGCGCAGATATTTGCATATTCATATGTTGCTGCACTGTATGTTTGTCCTCTTCTGGATAATCGTTCATGTCAGAAGGTAGTTTCATGATGGTGTTTTCCTCGCGCTTTTTGTTGATTTTTCTCTCTTTTGCCCGTCTGTTCTGGAACCAAATCTTGACCTATAAACACAAAGGCAATTAAATCAGGACCGTTGACATTTTTTTTTTTACAAACTTGGCTATGAAAGAAGAGATACCAAGGTTTGGCAAAATTTCACAGATTTTGGGTGGTAGGATAACAACATCGCGGTCCGTATTTAACAACCACTCCTACTAAGAACTTTCGTAGTCTTATTCTCAAGAATTGTCTAAACTTGAAAGTAACACAACTTCTGATTGGCTGAACCAAATGGTTCAGCCAATCAAAAGTTATGTTACTTTCTAAATCCAAAATTAGACTAAGAATGTTCTGAAGAATAGTTGGTAAATACGGACTCGGGCTTCTTCGTGTTGATGTGCCTAAAAAATAATTCCTCTCTTCAACGGGGCCACTAAGCTTTTATGTTTTTGTTCCATTGAATGGGCTTCGTCGGCGTTTAGACCATGGCCGATTTTTTTTTGTTAGGCAGAAATAGCATCGGCCAGTTTTCTTCTGTGGCGTTTCTTTTTTTTTTCCAATGATGAAAGTTTGTAGAATAAAAATTTGCCGAATCCACCATACATGTCGCTTTCACGCACAATCAACTAACCGTTCTTGGAAAAGTTTATCTTAACTCTACAAAGAGAAAGCAACACAATTTCTGGTTGGAAAACCAATTGGTGTGGCTGATCAAAAGTTGTGTTCCTTTGAAATTTAGAGATTCTTGGGAATTAAAATAAGAATGCGTTAAAGAAAGAATTGTGAGTGGGCCCTTTTTAAAATGTTGAGAATTACTGAATATGGGATCCTATTTATATTTTATGAAAAATAAATAAATAAATAGATAACGTGCAAAAAACAGTCTGTTAAAAGAGACATAATAATGAGACAGATGAAAATGATGATGATGATGATGATGATAACATTATAAATAAATAATAATAAATAACAAATAAATATTTAAAAATTAATTAATTAATTAATTAATTAATTAATTAATTAATTAATTAATTAATTAATTAATTAATTAATTAATTAATTAATTAATTAATTAATTAATACAATAACAATAGTTTAATGAAATGTTTTGTCTATACCTGTCTTTCTGATAGAGCTAGGGCTTGTGCCAGCTCGGCTTTACGTCTGATGGTAATGTATCGGCTATAGTGGAACTCCTTCTCAAGTTCGAGTCTCTGGTGGTCGCTATAAACAACCCGGTATTTGTCTTTGGTCCTCGTCTTGCCTGAAATAATCGTGAAAAAAAAATACAAATATATGTCTTGATTCTGCTTTAAATGCTCAACCAGACAAAGAATTTCATTGTAAACTCATCCATATACAGGTTTTCAGCATTTTCTCCCGTTCCCGCAATGTTTTAAAAAGCCATGTTTGAACGTTTGAACGGCTCGTTAAAACTCGTTGTCGTTTTGTATATGCTTAATGCCCCCCCCCCCTTTCTCTATACCTGCAAATGTAATACACGTAAGGCTTGAAAAAAAAGTTAAAACAAATAATTATTCTGACTCCTGAGAAAACCTGTTGTGGTACCGTTGGTCCAAGTGTTAGTCGCTGGTCGAAAAATGAATTTTAAAACCTGGTAAAAAGTAAACAAAAAATAAAGCGACCTTGTAACTTTTAACCGAGCTGTACTACTCCATTTCCTGTCAGTGACTAACACTTTGGCCGACCGTACAAAACTGATTACCCTTTTCACATTTTCATACATTGAAACGGTATTATTTGAATTCAAATGCATTTTACCACCCCCTTTGTTTACTTTTGGTCGCTACTGGGCCTTTAATTAGCATCATGCAAGAACGTCTGCTGCAGATTTGAACCAAAAGGTAATAACCTGATGGAAGGGGTACGTATTTCACAGTAGGGCTCCTCTTTTTTGCAGGGGGGGGGGGGCATTTTATTCATATATTTACTTATTATTTTTTATCTTTTTTTTTTTTCAAATAAATTATTTTTCTTGAAATGGGAATGTAACTGAATAATATGCATATGTACACTTTTTTTTTTTTATTGCATTGTATTTTTTATTAACAGAGGATAAATTTCTCAGAAATACTTCCATTTCTTTTCCGTGAGAATATGTGCTCTCAGTCCTTTCTCACATAAATTATTCGTCACGACCTGCGAATTGCGTTAAATTTGGTTAACCGTAATTATTACTCTTCTTCCGGTTACCTTCAGGCGGCTGCACGAACGATTGGCGAATTGATTCTAATGGCTGAAGATAGCAAGACCATTTTGTAATAAAACACAAAACCCGTCAAAAGTCACGAAATCAATTATGTAAACAATCATATATGCCAGACGTTCAGAGTATTTTCTTATTTTAATGTGTTGTTGTAAAAAAAGTCAATCTGTTGTCAGGTTTGTTGTCGTAAATCGTTTTTCGGAGGTATTTATGAATTTTAACGTAGAAATGTGGAAAATATATTTGAGCCATGCCCTGTGAAAAGGGGGCTTAATGTATCTGCGAAAAGTATCGATCAGGGCCAGCCTGCGCAGTCCGCGCAGGCTGACCTTGGCCGAAACTTTTCGCTTTTGGTCAATTTTCTATAGGCCAAAAGATCAGATGATTAAGTCCGTTGTCGAAAAAAAAAAAGGGGGGGGGTATGGATCCATAATAATATGATGGCTTGCTTTGGTGTAATGCATCTCGGAGATGCATTAAGTTCCCTTTTAACTGGAGCATTTCTCACTTCTTTTGGCAGGGGGAGTAGGAAAAAAAAAAGAATTATAACCGCTTGCAGAAATAAGGCCCGTTACTAAACACGTTCAGAGATACTAGAATACTCGATGGAAAAAATTGTTTTTTTCTAACGGATGTATTTAGCCAATGTCTTTCCCATTTTGTTCAATAAGTTATTCACCTTCATAAATGATTAAAATGTACATAATTTTCTTTTAATCCTCGGACAGATATTGGCCTAGCTGGGGATTCGAACCAGCGATCGCCTGCTCTCAAGTCCTGTACCAAAAATGGCTATCGACTGGGCTACAGGGGCTTGGCCATGCACTTTGTGGTATACCAGTAACACAATAGAATATCGGAAATCGTTCTACATAGGATGGTCAGATCAAAGGCAATTCCTGATTTTGTGGTTAATCGATTTTCAAAAGCTTCATTGACCGCATTTGGTGTACAGTAAACCGATGGCCGCCATTGTCTCTTGGCACTTAGTATCACATAAGTGCAGCCTTCACCTTCTACTCCAACAGAAATTTTGCAAAAAGTTTGCAAAAAGTGAGCCATGCTCTGTAAAATAGTCCGGACAGGCTGAGCTGGACTAAAATTTTTGCTATTTGTAATTTTATGCATGTCCAAGGATTATTCTACCTCCAGATTCAGTTAATTGTTAGACTAAATGGATTTTATAGATCCATAATATGATGACTTGCTTGGTATATTGCATTACCAAGACGCATTAAACCCCCTTTTGTCAGAGCTCCTCTCAAATATTGATACACTGATGATGTATATCTTCCTGGGGGGAAAAAAAGACAAATTTATACGTGTATATACATCCACCCCTAGGTGCGCTGTTCATGTAATATGTAAGTTTAGGTTTTGTCATGATGGTATGTGTACTGTCTCTTTTTGTTCTCTTTGTGTGTGTGTGTGTGTGTGTGTGTGTGTGTGTGTGTGTGTGTGTGTGTGTGTGTGTGTGTGTGTGTGTGTGTGTGTGTGTGTGTGTGTGTGAAATTGTAGAGATTTCCTTTTGTTAGATTCTATGAGGGTTATTATTGTACATGTCACATGACCATGTTGCAGGTATGGAAAAATATTTCTGAATTACAAGATACATGTATATGTACATGCATACATAATTAAGAAAATGGCATCCTAATGGGGATTCCTGTAACATCGCCTTTCATCGCCGAAAAACGTACGAATTCGGCTAAGACTCGGGTAATCCGTAATCGATTGGCCGATTGACGCTGGTTCCCCGCATCGATTACGGATTACCCGAATCCGTACGATGAAAAGCGATGTTACATGAATGTAAGTATGTCTATGTCTATGTCCTATCTTATATTTTTCTCAAAGTTTTATCAAATCCACCATTATCCAGTGTCTGGTAATGATGTTGCGTATAGTATTTCTACTCTCATGATTTCAATGAAACTTGCAAAAAAAACAACGTTTTTTCTGCAGAATCAATCACCATTTCGTAGAACTCTTTACCAAACGACAAAATATTAGACTTGTTCAAATTGAAAACAATTGCAGACGACAAATTATCTCTGGCTTTTGTGATGGTATTCTTCTTTGATAGGATAGAAAACATTGTGGGAAAATGAGAAAATGCTGGTTACCAGCATTTTCTCCTTTTCCGACAATGTTTTCAAAAGGCTTCTTCCATAGGGTCGTTAAAACTCTGGACTGTATGGTAAAGGATTAATATTTATCTTTAGTCGATCTAGCTAAAAAATCGACGATCATAGTCGGACTTCAGTTGATGTAATGTCTGCAATAAGCAGTCAACTAGATATAAATTTGACTTTTTCGCCCTATAAAGCAGATAGATTCCTGCTCACGCGACATTTTTAATGAATTGCATCAAGCTACATCCAAGATCAGACTGCGTGTTCTGTGCAATGTATTTACTACATGTGTTGTGACCAAAGAGTACTTCTAGACAATACATAACTTTCGGTAAAAACAATGGACACTTTCAGGTATTGAAACACATATCCATGATAATCTTTATAAATATCAACCAACGTGCAGACGACAAAAATCTTCTGAGGGAAAAAGAAAAGATGAAACTTCATGCTAATCCATCCGAGACAAACGAACCATTTCATACAACATAATTTTCGTGTCTTTTCGCCGAGGTGTCAAATCATCTGATTACGAGCCTCAAAGGGACGAACGATCTTGTAATTACGTCATTGTGACGTAGGTGTTAATGAAAATGGGCCCGGCATTGAGTCTGACTTTTGTGCGAATAATTACGGGACTTGTATTACGTAACAGGTACCATTCATAATAAAATACAAGGGATTCCTTGTTTCTTTTTATCTGAGAAACGTATTCTTATTTCATTTACTTATACATTGTATTTCTCTTTGTATATAAACCTAATACCGCAAATCTTCGTCTTTTTTACAAATTAACTTCTTGTCTTCAGTATTTGCCCAATTCTTTCTTTTTTTCATTTTTCGACTTCGAGCAAGACTAAGCTAAAAACTTTAAATTAACTGTTTACCAAACGACAAAATTCTAAATTTGTCCAAATTGAAAGTCTTTGCAAACAAAAAAAAAACAAAAATTGAAAATTGTTGTCGGAAAGGTAGAAAACATTGCGGGAAAAGGAGAAAATGTTGGTTACCAGCATTTTCTCCTTTTCCTACAATATTTTCAAAAGGCATTTTCCTTAGGGACGTCAAAATTTGTGATTGTTTAATTAATGGTTAACAAAGAATCTAATCATTAAGGGCATCGAAAAAACATTGTGGCACGTTGAAACACATTTCTTTCCGGAGATAATTTTATAACGTCTGTGGCAAATGCACTAAAGTTACTAAATACGTTGTCATAATTATTAGTTGTTCTCTCCAAAAAGAATGTTGGCTATTGGTGTATTTGCTCATATAAGCAAAAAATCACATTTAATTTTTTACGAAAAAATTTTAGCATTGTCCAAATTAACAGCATTGGCAGACGACAAATTAGGTGTTACACAAACACAAAAATTGTCTTTCATAGATTGTCTGAATAGGAGAAAATGCTGGAAACCGGCATTTTCTTCTTGTCCCACAATGTTTTTAAAAGGTTTTCCCCTCAGGATCGTCAGAAGTCAGGATTGTGTGTCAAATGATTAAACGTAACACATAAAGCGTAAAACAGGCATTTTCAGTCTAGAAAAGATCCACAAGAATTGAAATTTAAGGGTTGCTTTTGTCTTTAATGTTTCAACAAAGAAGACACTGTAGATCAAAGATCAGACTGCACGTTGATATGCACTTGCCGCAGCTTTAGCTGTGAAATGTGCTCTAAGAGTTATGACTGCTCTTTTTCTGAACCAGACTCAAAAAAGGGTTTTTTTTTTTACTTCTCTATTTTGATAGGATTTGCGGACGACAAATTAATCGTGGCTAAAATTGTGGAATAGTTGGAAGTTAACATTGTGATAAAAGAAAAAAATGCTGGTTACCAGCAATATCTCGTTTTCAAACAATTGTTTTCAATAATCTTCTTAATGAAGTTCGAAAAAACACAGATTGCAATGTTTTAAACGTAATGTTTTAAATCGTTTAAATGAACGAATTTGACACTTTAAGAATGATAGAAAGATATTGAAATCAAAAATCTGTTTTGGTCTGTCATTCAAATGTTGGAAAATGCAGATTCAAGATCAGACGGCATATTCTGTGCCGGTTTCACTGTCTGCTAAAGCATATGCTAAGAGTCTACCATGGTATCTCTCATTGGCAGACGGCATTCACAAGTCCCACCCTCTCTCAACCATCCACGTTGTTTATTTACATACAGTCGAAAAGAATTTCGAATCAAAGGTTAATTTTCTTTGAAGCAACCATGATTAACAATCCCACTTCGATTATTTACTGTTTTTTTCTTCTTCCCTTGTCAATCTAGCAAAGAGGATCGTCCTCCGAAACCTTTCATCTTCTCCGAAACTCCTTGACTTTTTAGACCATGTCGTTACGTCACAACAGGAAATTGAATATTTTACGGACATGCGCAATTACATTGCTAAAATGAAACTTTTGTATTTATTTACTGTTACGTCTGTTTTGTTGAATTTTACCAGCTCATTGGACTCTCTTCCGGTAAAATATTGTCAAAATTTCTTTGTTTGAAAATTTTATTCTTATCTTGTAATCCTGGACTAGATCTCAGCTGACTTCAAAAGGGAACTAGATCTAATAATGGAACCGAAACTAAGACATTTATTTATTCCTCTCGCATACAACATTATTCCATGAAATTGTCGCAGAACATGGATTCATTTTATCTTAAAAAATGCTGAATCATGAAGTAAACTGGTCCATTGACCTGCAGAAAATTGACCTAGAGCGAAAATCGTCTTTTTTTCTCATTACAATAAAAAGCTGTTTGCTGCATGTGTGTCTGTGTGGTATGAAAAAGAATAAGCATTAAAAGTTTCTTGAATCTATTTTTTTTTTTTTTTTCCTTAAATCGAAATATCTTTTTCAACATCTTTAACTACAGCTAAAGACATTGTGCGGTTACATTCAATGGAAAGGTGCAACATCGACGTTTTGTTATGGGATGGTCGGCTTCCAGTCGGTAACCCCGTCTATTTCTTTTACATCAGATATGACGTCATCATACTGATTTGAATACGAATCCTCATAATCGACGCGTCTTATTGATCATAAGGCGTTTCCACAAGTCTTTGCGAAACTCTTGTTCGAAATCTAAAAATACCTTAACAGGATATGTAGCCCATTAAGGATATACTATTGAAAAATGAATTCTCTGACTTCCTTCTTTCTTTCTTACTGGCGGTATGACAGCTATTGCTTGGCTTAATTCTGTGATGAATCATATTTGAAGTTTTGTGAGATCTCAAAATATCTGAATAGTAACCTTTAAAAAAGTCAAACAGACATAGAATATTTGCAAAGGTTTTCGCCAGAAACTCACAGGACAAATGTTATCTACATATTGCATATTGTGAATAAACAGAAAACGATCGGGGCAATATCTCTCCATAAACTTAGCAACCGCTATGTAGCTAGGCTACAATGCGAAGCTGTTCAAACAATGGCCGGCATTTTCAAATACGTAGTTGATCCTAATTTGCTATTAAAATGATTGTTTGACGATTGCCTACCAATAAAAAGAGATAACTGGGTTTTACGTACAGAGATAAATAGTCCACAAATAATTTCTGCACACTTTTGCTTTTGTGTATATCACAGAAAAGATTCCATTTTAATTTAGACAGTGCGTTTTATGACCTTTTGCGGGAAGACTGGTAAGCATGGCTGAAGGTCCTTTAGCTGACAGTGTAGATTAAGATCAGACTGCTTAAAATGTGCAGTCTGATCTTAGATCTACTCTGTCCGATCGGGTATTTTATTCATTTTATTTTACTTTTTTTGTGGTAAAAAGCCGGCTGTGAAACTGCAAAATATAAGCTTGAAATGTTTATAAATTAACTTATATAGGTAAGTGTAACGCTAGTTTATATACAATATTATAGTTACATACATAGTTAACTCTTCAAAAAATGACACAACTTTTAGACTCGTCCAAACGAAAAACAATTGCAGATAACAAATTAAATTTGTCTCAAAAGGTGGACTTTGTCTTTGAAATGTCAGAAGACATTGTAGAAAAAGGAGATTAAGCTGGTCACTAGCACTTTTCTCCTACCCTAACAAGTTTTTCAAAAGCCTTCCTTTTCAGGGTCGTTTAAAATCGAAAGTATATAATAAAGGATTAATAAATACAAAATACTCTTAACTTAGATATGAGGATCGTCCTAAATTTGTCCATGTGGTAATGACATAAAAAATACTACATTAAAAAGTAGCAAAGATGTGTTTACTATAATTTCATACATGTACCATTGAAATGCATAAAAGAGGTCTTGGAGGAACGACCGATGGAAAGAAAGGGAACTTGAAAAAAGAACTCTACGATCCAGTTCTATAAATCGGGGAAAGGACGAATTTATCTCTTTTTTTTTCCCTATGTTTTGGACATTAACTTTTGAAGGACGATTTTCTTGCAGATAGCCATAAGCTCCTTTTTTGTTTAATATCCACAAAATTAGATATCAAATAGCAATCAGAAGCATAGCTAAAATATTTTTTTAAGTTGTCTTCTGTTTAACGAAAGATTTAAAGTGAGGAAATCAAAGAACTTTTATCATTCTCCTTTCTTTATATGTTCCTTCATTTACCTTTCTCTTTTACAGGTAAAAAAAAATAATAATAAATTACGAAAAACTCACGAATTGTAAGTAAAACTACAAAACGAAGGGTTAAGTTTGAAATTTAAAGGTCCCTTTTACCAGGTTATTGAATAAAAATAATACCGGACAGTGTAGATCTAAGATCAGAATGCACATTCTGTGCAGTCTGGTCTTGATCTTTATCGTCCGAAAAGAAGAGTAACTTTTGCAATGTGCGTCAAAAATTGAGCAGGGCGTGAAGTCTGTCTTGAATCTACACTGACCGAAACGGGAAGCAGGTCAGAACCTTTGGGCTGTCAAGCACGACTCACTGACCTTTTGCGGACAGTGTAGATCAAGATCAGACTGCACAGAACGTGCAGTCTGATCTTTGATCTACATTGTCCGATAAGGAGATATCTTTCCTCCAAAAATAGTTCTGAAATAGGAAAATTTGGGGTTTTACAATCAGCTTGAAAATTTCATTTCTTTTTATTTCGCAGGGTAAGTGTTAAGCGGAAAAAAGGCTTTAAATAATGATTCCCTCGAAAAATCGCATATTCGAATAATTAAGATTTTACAGTTATTAGCAATCTAAAGAATCAAGGGCCGGTGCAGTATGGTTCCACAGATTCTCTTAAATTAGTGAAGAAGATGCTAATTACAATGTAATGATATCGCTGGACAAATCGATCTCTTTGAAGTACCGCTCTGCTAACTGGAAAATAATGCCTCCACCATATGTCTTTTAGCGCATACCGTTACATGAAAATTGTGACCACCTTCTTTACAGTGCTAAAGCAAAACACGAGGTGGTCTTGAGGATTCAGATAAGACTGTTGTCTGATCATAGATCTACACTGCGGATGCAAGAACGAGGGGTGGTACTGCAGGACGAAATGCTGTCTTTGAAGTACCGCTCTGCTAACTGGAAACTAATGCCTCCACAATATGTCTTTTAGTGCATACCGTTACATGAATATTTCGACCACTTTCTTTTTACTGTGCTAAAGGCAAATTAATACAAGGTGGTCGTTGTAGATTCAGATAAAACTGCTGTCTGACCATTAATCTACAATACCCGATTTGATTATGAAAATATTGATAGTGCATGACAACCGGCTGCATTTAAATCTTTTCAAAACGACAAAATTTTAGACTCCTTCCGTTTTCAAGCATTTTTAGACGACAAGCTTGATCCAACAAGCTGAAACTTCACTTTTGAACGGAAGAAAACATTGTGGGGAAAGGAGAAAATGCTGGTAACCAGCATTTTCTCCTTTTCCCACAAGGTTTTCGAAAGCTATCTACATTTAGATCGTTGTATAACTTATAAATCGGAATTTGTTTGTCAAAGGATTAAAGAAGTGCCTGCTAACTGGATATATACTGTATATATTAATGCTTCCAACATATGCTTTTTAGCATATACCCATGGTTACAGGAAATGCATTGCAACTGGCATCTGCAACTCCTATCGGCTAACTGCGAATGTAAGCTCGCTTTGACAATGTGGAGCAAGCTAAGACTGCAGTTTGATCACGGATCTACACTGTATTGGAATATTTCGAAATTGCGAGACAATTTGCTACCTTTGAATAACAGGTCATTGGACATGAGTGACCTGCCCATAATGTCTTTTCGCGAATGCTTGTGAAATGTATTTATCGCAACCACTTGCTAGGCTTACGCAAAAAGGGCATATTGCTAGATGTTTTACTGATAGAATAAAGCATAGGTCAAGATCAAACAATGCAGAGCATAACAAAAACGTATCTTGTAGACTTAGCGAAATACGCAGACGGTATAGATCCAAGATCAGACTGCACGTTCTGTGCAGTCTGATCTTGATCTATGCAGTCCGCAAAAGCCCTTGTATTTCCATCATACATGTATAGCATAAAGAATTAATCATAATTTCATTCATATTCAATAAGCTCAGAAAATTAAGGTTGGTTGGGACTGCAATTATAAAATCGAATCTAATTTATTTCCCACTGAATGTTTCATGACGTATGCTAAATTAGCGTAGGGGTCGCACGTGTTACGTGATTAAGTACGTAGATGATAGTTCGAATACGTGTAAGTTTGAGTCCCAAAGGATAGTTGTATCAATATCATTATCTCCCGCTAGATGGCATTCTACAAATACACATCTATCTAATTTGGGCATTCTGGGTACAGAACCGGACTACTTTTCAAAACAACAACCGTTACTTTGAAATTCAAAATAAACGTTTACTCAATAAAACACTACCTGGTGCGATTCATTCAGCTATGATCGCCTAGCATGTAACCTATGCATCGGCCATTTATTAAAATAGCCCCTACATGCTTGGGTAATAGGCTAATAGCTTCGGTATAAGCCCTACTTTTCCCAGGTATACGTGAATGGGTGATGCGTCATAGCAGACAGGTCGAATCTTCGAAAAATATGACATGCGCAGACAACGGTATCAATATTAGTCCTTATCCTGCTAAATAAGTGAAATGAAATTTTTAAGCCAATGATAAAAACCTAAATTTTACTATTTCAAAGGTAATTGTTTTGGGGGGAAATTATGTCCATATCGGACAGTGTAGATCAAAGATCAGACTGCACGTTCTGTGCAGTCTGATCTTGATCTACACTGTCCGCAAAAGATCTGTGAGTCGTCGAGCTTAGAAGACTAAGGGTTAAAATAAGAATTACTAAGAAAATGTGATAATTATAATGTGATACCACAAGAAGAGCGCCCTGGCTGTTACGTAAATGAAATCGGGGTTTTCCAGTTACAATAGAATGGAGGACTGTTTGTTACGATTTAGCCATTTAGTGCTTTTTCGTCCGGAATTTCTATCGTATACAAGAGTTTTGAGAAATCACAATGCTTCTGACAATGTAACCTAAATCAAACATATGGTCTGACAGACAGTGAGACAGACGGACAATTGCGAGCCGCAACAACATATACACATATACTATGCGCTCTTTTTAGACAAATTTCAACTTTGTTTTACCATTGCAGGTGCATAGCTTGGAATGTAGAAAAGACGAAGCCCATGACGAAGACTGATTGATTGAATTTGCGTTTATTTATCGTCGCACCCGGTTGCGCATAGGGGCGCGCCCGCTGAAGGCTGCTAGTATTCTTAAGGGGGATAGTGCAGATACAGGACGAAACCCATCCTAAGTTACACCTGGTTCTTAAAGTGCTCGGTGCATAGCATCGTCACACGGGATCTCGGTTAAACATCTCATCCGAAAGACTATTAGTAATTTTAGATGGCCAGCCGTGGGGATCGAACCCACACCCTCAAGTGACTCGAAACATGTCGTTCACGAGTCCTACGCTCTACCAACTGGGCTATACGGGCTGGTCCATGACGAAGATCTGTACTGAGCTTCCATTTATTTGGCCGTTTCGTTAGCCTTTTTCTTTCTCAAATAGGCGTGCTAGCAACGATTGATGCGCTGATGCTAATTCCAAGCCTCGGCGAGGCAAAAATAAGCGAACGGTAGAGATTCAAGATCAGACTACACGTTCTGTGCAGTCTGATCTTAATCTGTTCCGTCCGCAACAGACCCTGATTGCCTTATGGCGCTGAAGGGTTTGTAAGAATTAGAAGAAAAACACGATGATGGTGCAGATAATGTCAAGAGAAAACCAAGAGAAACATTTTTGCAAGAGAACGAGGGCAGAAATAAAATCTGTCAATATCACATTGATCTAGAGAAAGTAAAAGCTTTTAATCGAGCTGTCAAAATAAACCAGAATAGCTTAAACCGCGGGATTCACAACTTTTTAAACAGCGAAGCGTGTCTATTCCATTTAAAGGTCATTAAACTATTATCCCATTGTCCATTAAAGAAAATTGAAATCGTTCTTTCACCCCCGTGTTACTTCGACCCCCAAATTGAAGAATACCTGGATTGCGCAACGTCTTTCAATAACATAGATAGAGTCATTTATACACCAACACCCTTTCGTTCACGGGGACGTTTCTCTGGTATCCGCGATTGATCACCTGAAAACAGTTTTACAAATGGAGAAATGTCTCCTTCGGAGCAACTTTTTTCGTTCCATTTGCCACAAGTTTTCCATTGTCTTTTGCCATAAATTAGTTACCATACATTGTTAAAACTACCTCTTTTTTTAAAATTTTTATCATGACTATGGTTACAAGTCGAATTGTAGAATTTCGAAGAAAAATAAAGGATCCTTTCCCTTTTTTGTGATATCCTTGGTGCTGATGTGCCTGATATGGTTCTATGCATTTCCATCATATTTGACTTTTTATCTGAATATGCTGTGTGTTACTGTTAAAACTATATTATGTACACTCAGTGCTAAATGAAACGAAATAATAAAATAAAAAAAAAATCAAAGAAAATAACTTTACTTGTACTTTTGTAAGCATTAGCCTTTTATGTTTTGAACCAATAAAATGGACGTTCTCAATAAGCATTAAAGATAAAATTAATAAAAGATTTTCAAGCTTTTTTCGTCAGAATGCCTATCATACAAGCGAGCAGTGTGGAATAAAGATTAGACTGCACGTTCAGTGAAACCTGAACTTGATCTACGCTGTACGCATAAGCACATAAATCATTGTTTATCAGAGTTTAAAGGGATATTTTGTTTTGTGAAAACTCAAAAAGAAAAAGGCAAAAAGGCAAAGAAAAACCAAATGAAATTCAAAATAGAATAGGCAAAAATCTATTAGTTTCGGACCACAATGTAAAGCGGCACGTCGATACATGTGGTCATTTTTCGTCCATTCTTACATAGGTGATAGATCTATTTATGATAGCGGCGATATTTCACGCCGATTTGGTCTAAATTTAGTTAATGTCCCTTCACGTGACCTTGTTGACTTTTCACCCCAAAGTCTTGGATTAACACTTTCTATAACAATGCAGATTTAGATAAAATGTTTGTTTTGTAAAGAAATCGAATGTTGTTGAATGGCTCTAATTCTAGACTTTCAACAAGGTACAATGGTGTGGGGTGGGGGTCGACCAGAAGTTTTGCTCTGTGTAATTTACAAAAAAGAATAAGCATTGTCTTCCAATTAAATGCTGGAAGTGACAAAATTTAATCCAACTTTTTTTTATATTTTTTAAAAAAAAAATCTTCAAAATTCTGAATAGTTCATGCAAAGAAATGCCTACAAAAAGAACTACATATGAGGTTTAACTGTTTAACAAAAAAGACCGAATTTAACAAACGTTTACCAGGTTCCGGTTAAACTTGCACGAATCTTTCTATGATAGATCTAGACATAAGCTTGAATTATACTTTGCAATTCATATAATCTGATCTTGGATCTAAAATTCCTATATTTTTTGCAAACAATACTGTCTAAATCATATTCCTTAATGACAGTTTACGCATTCCAAGGCAATCCAGTTAACCAACGACTCCAAGACAGAATGATCTTGAAATTGTTGTTGGGGGAAAAGAGGATGCCGGTTACAAGCATTTTCTCCCTTTCTCACAATGTTTTGTATCATATCAAAGACGAATTCCATTAAAAACGCCGCGTTGAATTCGTCGTCTGCAAGTGCTTTCTATTTGGACGCAGACAGGGTAGATCCAAGATCAGACTGCACGTTCTGTGAAGTCTGATCTTGATCTACACTGTCCGTAGAAGGTCAGTAAGTCGCACTTAGCTGCCGAAAGGTAAAACTCGTCATAAGTCCACGGCTGAACATAACGTTACAATCAACTGAAACTCAGAAGAAAGACTTTTATATTATAGGCTGGACTAAACAAGCGGACGGTATAGATCTAAGATCAGACTGCACGTTCTGTGCAGTCTGATCTTGATCTATGCCGTCCGCAAAAGCCAATCTTTTCGCTTATGGGGTTGAAAGGATGAAAGAAACATAAGTGGTGAACTAAAGACCACGAATTTACGGGGTGACTTTTGTTATTCTACTATTGATCTAATGTAGATAGAAAAATAAATTAAGGTTTTTGTTAAAACGTGTGTGGCTTTTGATTATCTCTTTTCTCCACAACAAAATTTTAGACTGGTCCAAATTCAAAGCATTCGCAGACGAAAAATCATATGAAACTCAAAAGGTTTGATATTTCAATAAAAGGTTAGAAAACATCGTGGGAAAAGGGAAAAATGCTGGTTACCAGCATTTTCTCCTTTTCCCACGATGTTTTCAAACAATATCATACCTCTGGGTTGCTCTGTAAAGGGTTACCTTTTGATCATGGCCAAACCAGGTCTAAGTTTGCATAATACACCTTCGGCTAATTTCCTGACCATAGACTATGTTCACCGCACCCTAATGGACACGGGGATTCCTTGTCGCCTGTTGTATAGGCTTGCGCAATGCAGCCACCCGGAGTCTTACCCTCCGAAACATATACTAGTACTTGAATTTTTTGTGCCTGTGTGTTTTTATTCTCAGATAATAGAGAGCAATCATCCACTTAAATAAGTATGATATCATTAGATTTGTATCTAAAGGTAATACTCTGAAATGCAGTCATCCAATTTTTTTTTTTAACTTTGCCCCTGTCATCATTGATCATTATCAGGACAGAACCGAACAGAATACTGTATTTCTTTTTCAATAAATAAGACCAACAAAACATACATCGCATTATTTTATACATTAAAAAAGACATAAATAGTAAATACCACGTGATTAAGTAAACTTTCTCACCAAGGACAATACCTTTCTTTCTATCTTTAATAATAGTAATAGTAATAATAATAAGAAGAAGAAGAAGAAGAAGAAGAAGATGATGATGATGATGATGATGATGATGAATGAAAAGAATAAGAGGAAGAGCCACAAGATCAGACTGCCCGTTGCTAGTAGTGAAGATCCAGATTCAGACAAAACTGCCAGCTAAGTGTCAGCAAAATAAACAATGTTAAATTTATGATTGCTAGGATAAACATTAATTTTTGCAGAAATGATTTTTTCTTCTTCTTTTTTCTTTCTAAGATGCTATACTTATTAAAAATTTCTTTCATTAACGAGTCAGCCGCTTAGTAAACAGTCCCTAGTTTAAACGACCCCGAAGAAAAAGCCTTCTGTTAACCAGCATTTCCTCCTTTTCCCATAATGTTTTATCCCCTTTTAAAGAAAAATCTCATCATGTGAGATACATTTAATTTATCATCTGCGAATGCTTTGAATTAAGACTAAACTTGAATATCTTTTCTTTGATAAAAGGTTAAAACGCAAGAAAAATGGCGTTTGATTCAATATCTCTGATTTATTTAAACGAACTCGATTGCATTTCGATGATTCTGTATAAGACGTCCTCTGTGAAATGGGGGTTAAATGAATTTCCATTAAGCATTTTACCAAGCAATTAATCACAAAATTATAAATCCATAAAACCCACTTAGTCTTATAATCGATAGAGTCTGAAAGTAGGATGGTCCTTCGACATGAAGAAAATTGCAAATAGCAAAAAGTGTCGACTCATGTCAGCCTGCGCGGACTGCGCAGGCTGACATGAGTCGATACGTTTTGCAAATACATTAGACCCCCTTTTCACAGAGCATGGCTAATATTTAATTTTAACTCCTTTTTTCTGACACTAACTAGATCTATGTTTATTTGAGTTTACCCCGGTATCAAGACAAAAAGCTGGGAGGGATTTTTATCTCTGGGTTTTATTAAATTGATCAAAGAAAGAAGTAAAACTTCGTGTGTCTTCTTCAAAGATTTTTTTTTTCTGACTTTATACCATCAAAGTATAGATTGAAAATATACCACTGCGTTTCGTTTCTTTTTTTTCATGCTATATTTTCAGCCAATTCCTTCTTTCCTTTTCAGCACTGTAAGACTTTAAAACGTTGTTGAAAAGTTATCGACTGATCATTTCGCGTATGATTCAGACTTTTTTACTAGCGTTAACTGATTACAATGGGATAATATTTTTTAATCATCTGTTTTGAAAGCAATTACAAACGGCAGACAAGGAAGCGGCTCGATAATGAAATTCCCCGGTACTTCTATGAAAGGCGAGAAAACATTGTCGGAAAAGGAGAAAATGCAGGTAACCAGCATTTTCTCAGTTTTCCACAATGTTTTCAGTGGACTTTTTCCCCCAAGGATTAGATTACATTTCTCAATAGTTTTCTGTTCTTTGATACAGTCATCTTAATCCTTACTCTTTTGTCCACAAGATGAGTTGGTTTGCCGGCAGTGAAGATCGAGACCAGACATACAGTCTGATCTTGATCTACACTTATCCGTTATTTTTTCAGATTTTTTAGATACTCTGACAATTTTAAAAAACAAAACCTTCTTTAGTGTAATGTGTATGTCATTCTCACCGACCACCTGATAAGTATGATCTGTTATAGAACCACCTGTATGAAGCCAACCCCATGCTTTTAGAGACCACAGTTTGGATTCTGTATCCCATTTCTAATCGGTTTTACAGAACTTATATATGAGACGTCATGTATTTAACCCCTTACAATACAATCCTAGTTTTAACGACCCTGACGGAGAAGGCTTATAAAAAAAAAAAACATTGTAGGAAAAGGAGAAAATGCTGGTAACCAGCATTTTCTCCTTTTCCCACAATGTTTTCTACCCTTTTAGAGACAAATGACATCATTTAAGTCACATTTGTCGTCTGCAAAGACTTCCAATTTGAACAAGTCTGAAATATCGTCTTATTGAAAGGAGTAAAAAGGATTGCCCCTTAGCTAGAAGGCCTTCGAGAACAGTGTGGGAAAAGGAGAAAATTCTTATGTCCAGCATTATATTTCTTCATTTGTCCCATTTCCATACAAACTCCTGTTTTTACCATTTAACTGCTACGTATTAATCTTAGGTAAGTTTTCAGCAAACAGTCAATACCGAAGTATTGCAATTTCAACAATTCACCTGGAAAAAAAATCTCCTCGTTATCGTCCGGCAGCGTAGGTCCAAGACCAGACTGTACATTCTGTGCTATCTGATCTTGACCTACACTGTCCTTTAAAGCCTATTGAGTCAAGATTTAACGCCTCTGTAGCCCCAATGCTTAAAAGAAACAATTGTTTCACAAAAGTGCTGCTTCTTTTCCTCTCATGTTTTCTTTTACAACTAAGACTTTTTTCTTTTCCTTCCGATTTAGGTTGATTATTTTCTTTTCCGCAAAAACATATTATAGGTCATATCTGCGCCTATATTCACTAACCATTCTAAATCCTATGCTTAGTCTCATTCTACGTTTGTAAAGTCATTTTGCCATGCTCTGTGAAAAGGGGGCCTAATGCATCTGCAAAAAGTATCGACCAGGTCAGCCTGCGCGGTCCGCGCAGGCTGACCTAGGCCGAAACTTTTTGCTTTAGTTCAATTTTCTGCATGTCTAAAGACCATTCTACCACAGGAATCAGTCAGTTGTTAAACAAACTGGATTTAATGGATCCATAATTATGTGATGACTTGCATGGTATAAGGTATTATGGAGATGCATTAAGCCCCCTTTTGCCAATGCATGGCTCAATTCTATTTCTGACTGGCTTTATCATTTGGTTTAGCCAAGCGGGAATGGCTTTACTTTGAAAGTTAAGCATTTCTTGAGATATTGGTGTACTGATCATGGCTTGACATAGCTGATTTATGTTCAAGTTTGATTCATGCATCAGTTGATTTCCTTGTTACTCTCAGAATTCCTCATATCTTGGTAAAAAAAAAAAATATAGGTTCCATATGGACATTATAATTGAAGATCAGATGGCATAAGTTGTGAAGTCTAATCTTGGATTGGTAAGCAGTTATTTCGACACCTGGTCATTTCGACATTCGGTCATTTCGGCACTTTTTGGTCGAATTGCTGGGGGGAAAAAAACTTCTGCAAATTTTGCAAAAAATACCCGTATTCAAACTGAAATATCTTAGTCTGCTACAACGTTTAAATAAATCCTGTGCGTTTGAGGGTGGTCGCGTGTTCGATTTCAGACTAAAACATTGTGGCAGACCGAGATATTGTTCAAAATGTATAGTTTTACCAGATTTTTTTCTGAATTCTTTCCTTATTTAAGAATTTCTCGTATCTCAACAATAAAACACTTTTTTTTGGTTTATAAATAAATTAAACACTTTACCAGACAACAAATTTTATACTTGTCTAAATTGGGATATTTGAAGACGATAGATTTAATACAGCTCATGTGATGAAATAAATCGTTGAAAGGGTGGAAAACATTGTGGGAAAAGGAGAAAATGCTGGTAACCAGCATTTTCTCCTTTTCCCACATTGTTTTCAAACGCCCTTTCTTTTTTAATCGGGATCCACACAGTATTGTTCTTTAGAGGTTAAGAATTTAAGATGTAAATTGGTTATTTACCTGAAGCCGGCGCTGATTGGTATGCAGCTTTCTTCATCCAGTCATAAGGTGGTCGTAGCTGTTTGTTAGTCGGGGACCCTGCCGAGGAGCTGGAGGAACTTGTCTCCCCGGGGGACTCTGAAGACGTCATGGGGACGGGATGTTGGGTATAGTCCAAACCCGCATTTCCCGTGCGGTAGCTGTAAGTTCCCATACCAGTCGGTGTTGATGTCAGTGCAGCTGATGAAGCCGCTGCCCCGTAGCCCCAGTCGTCGGCTCGAGTTCCGTACATAGCATTGTACCAAGCCTGGTGAACTGTTGGGTCTGCTACTGTCGAGAATTGTTGGTAATCCTGTGGGTGCTGAGCCCCGGGGGTGCCATACCCGAACCCGTTAAACGCTGCCGGATAGTTGACCGGCGGGGATGGGTATCTAGGAAACATCGTCGCCGAGGGCGCATTCTCTGGACACATAACCATGGTCGACATTTTTTAAATTTGAAAACTCAAAGTCCAAATTTGATAATAACCATTAAAAAGAATCCTTAAGTACACGATATTGTCACTTATTGCAATAATTTTTAAAAATATTTATTTCAATAAAGCTGTAATCGTAACAAAACACAATTTGTAAATTGCCCACTAATAAATATCTTTTTATGTTGTAAAATATTCGCTGTCTTTTGATATCGCTGTATATTAAACCATAAAACAGTTTATATTTGTGAACTAATTTGTCAACTCTGGGGAAAGTAAGAAAGATCCAGGTTTTATTACACCCGTACTTCAGAAAGAATTGGGGGCGTGTCATAGATATGACGACAATAGGTATCTCATTAATATTCATGAGTTAGTTTCCGATCAAGACGTGTGATAGGACAAGATGATGTTGATAAACAAAGGGACGTTTCTGATTGGCTGACCTTTTTGACACGTGGGTTGCTAGTATATTTGTGTATATGTATGATGGTGCTATACTGTCAAGTATGGGGTACCCGCGGTTCTCCAAGAAAAACACAGACGAAGTGACATACTGCCATCTTGGATTTCCCCACCCCCCACCTTTGCTTTTTACCCCTTTACAGAACAATCCCGAGTTTTAACGATCCTGTAAGAAAAAAGCGCTTTGAAAACATTGTGGTAAAAGGAGAAAATGCTGTTTTACAGCATTTCCTCCTTTTGTCCACAAAGTTTTCTACCTTTTCAAAAAAGAAACACGAATTTTCAGCCACATTTTATTTGTCGTCTGCAAATTATTCCAATATTGGACGCGTCTAGAATTTTGTCGTCTGGTTTTAACTCTTTACCAGACGACAGAATTTTAGACTTGACCGATTTGAAAGTAACTGCAGATGACAAATATAAGAAAGTTTTAAAAAAATGATTTGTTTTTGAAAAAATTAAAACACTGTGGAAAAAAGGAGAAAGTACGGTTTATCACTTTTATTTGTTGTACAAATTGTATAAGGAAAGGAAACTTACATCTGAACAAGAAAAAGTTTTCGCTTTCAGAATCTTAAATATGAATTTACAGTTTGCACCACTTTCTTTTATACTTTTATATGGTTTAAAATAAATATTGATAAAGTAATACAACTTTAATAGAAACTGATTCTTTTTTCCCTAGCAAAAATTGATACTTTTTTTACAGTCATTTTTTTTCCCCCCTGATACTTTCTTTCCGATTAAACCCCCCCCCCCAAAAAAAAACCAATAATCATTCATCATCTGCATTTTTCTTTTTATTAAGTCATGATTTATATGCAGACGCAAGTATTTGCTTTTAATGATAGTTCTATTATTTTTTCTAATTTTGTTAATTTCCTAAACAAAACAATAAATTTACAGTTTATGATTTAAAGAATCATTGAGCTGATAAGCCCAATAATAACCGTAGACCGCATCCAGCTATAATTATTAAAAGTGTTTAAGTTCCCTAAATGAATTTTATGAATTTAAATGTGTGTGTTTTATTTAATTCTATATTACACAGCAACAAAATTTCATCCTTGTCTGAATATAAAGAATCTGAGGATGACGTATTAAAATATGGCAAAATCAAGAGATTTGTCTTTGATATAGTTAAATAAAAAGAAAAATAGCGACCAGCATTTTCTCCTTTTTCAACAATGTTATAATTCAAAGCGAATTCTTCTTCGGGACGTTAATACGGGCGACGGACTGTAGCCCACTGGGACAACGGGATTATTTTGTAAACGTATAATATTAACCCCTAAAGCCTCTTTCATGTCTATAGTTGCCTTTGCGGCCAGTGTAGATCAAAGATCAGGCTGCACAAAGCGTGCAGCCTGATCTTTGATCTACACTGTCCGCATTGCTAAAACACTTAAGATAAGAGCAACCTTGAAAGAGTGATTATTTAGGTCTTATTTCTAGACTGAAAATGTCCTTTTGGATTTATTTGGCGCTCTACGGGTAAATACAGATCGTTATGTTATGTTTTGGTCCAAGATACGATTTTGGAAGATCGCGTTTGACAGATTGTTTGTAGATTGCTTCTTTCGTCTTCTGGCAGACTATTTCTGATAACATTGTTAAAAAAGAAAAGTATATTTGTACAAAGCAATGCGCGCAACCGCTTTGCAGCAATGTTATGTTCATGTATTGAAGAGTGTTTACGGTTACATTCAAGATTTTACACTGACTTTACAAATTTTATGCTTTCGTCTGCTCCATCCCGGCGGTGGCGGTTTTCATTTTTTTTTTTTTTTGGGGGGGGGGGGGTTTCAGAGTTAACTGTAAGTCAAACCCACTTTAATGATGAAATCCAAATTTGGCGCCCGACACTCTCCATTTTTTCGGCCCCAACTGAAAAGAAATGAAATAATCAAAGATACAAAAGCGATTACAAGTAAAAGTTAATTCTTTGATCTTGTTACTTCTATCTGGAAATGTGTCATACATGGTGTTATCTTGTCATCGTTAGTATTTTACGTATTTATTATTTCTAGATCTGATGTTGATTTTCAAATCTATTAATTCTTTACTTGGACATCTTGGTAACCAAAATTTTAGTTGATTGATTGATTGATTAACTGATTGATTGATTGATTGATGTTTAACGTCCTTTTCAACATTATTTCAGTTACATGTAGATTGTGGCGGTCAGTGCACCTATCTATGCTTTCCGGGAGTTTCTTTTACCAGTACTCCGCACAATATTCTTTCCAAGCCACTGGCTGCTTTCCCAAACAACCGTTGTCAAAACAGTGGTCAGTGGTGAGAGAGGAATGTATCCTGTTGTCAATGACTATCATCAATCCTCGAGCCGGGGATCGAACCAGCGACCCTGTTCTCAAGTCCTGTACGCTACCGACTGAGCTACCGGGGCTCAGCAGAATTTTAGGTGAATTTTGAAGATTTGTAAAATACTATAAGATCACAATATTTACCTTAGGCAATAAATTAAATAGAATAATAAAATTTTATATAGGACTTAAACTTTATCATTTTTCCGTTTTTTTTTTTTTTCCCTAGCAGAACTTCGTACTTTCCCCCGATGCTGTTTTCCTGATAGTTTGTTGAGACGATTACCGAAAATATGACTTTTTGTTTTGTTTCAAGATAATGAAACGACTAATTTTGTACATGTATGTCTGTTCCAACTTTCTCTATCTCTTACAAAAAGCCAAAAACTTCTGGTCAATCGTCAAAACTCGGAGGATTCCGTGACTTCAGCAGAGCATCACCCGAGTTTTACGGAATGACGTTTTGGTGTTATGTTACGTTGTTCCATGTTGTCAAAATGTACTAGCTTATTTAGATCTGATGGTTTGATAAAGACAAGAAAACTTTGTCATTTTGACAGTTATACTCTTTGATGTTGGTCTAATCTATTGACGTTATATATCTTATTTACAATGATAATCTGGTTTATCACTGATAATGAAGCTAACTTTATATTTAAAAATGATCTGTTTGAAAGAAAATTGAAAATAAATTTACAACCAATTTACCAATTTTAATTAAACACGTGCATTACAAGTCTCTCTCTCTCTCTCTCTCTCTCTCTCTCTCTCTCTCTCTCTCTCTCTCTCTCTCTCTCTCTCTCTCTCTCGCTCGCGCTGCAGAGAAACTAGAAACTTTTTCTTTCCGTCAGTTTTGTTTCTTACAGTTTAATTTCCTTGTTTGTTTGCTATTTTATGTTTTGTCTCTCAAAATGTTACCATCCTACCGAATAAGATTGAATAAGATGCGAATCTATCGTTTGACGGAATAAATGACAGATAAAATACTCAAATATGTAATAACTATAAAATATATATATATGATCCATGCTCTGTGAAAAGAGGGCTTAATGCATCTGATAAAAGTATCAACCCAGGTCAGCCTGTGCAGTTCGCGCAGGCTGACCTGGGCCGAAACCTTTCGCTATTGGTCAATTTTCTGTATATCCAAGGACCAGTCTACCTCATGGTTCAATCGGTTTCTTAAAAAAAGTGCTTATTATGGATCCATAAATATGTAATGACTTCCTTGGTATCATGCATCAGGGAGATGCATTAAGACCCCTTTTGCCAGAGCATGATTCAAGATATATATCAAGCATTTGCTGGGGAAAAAAAGTAAAAACGGTGAAGCAGTGTTTAATACGAGCAGTAAGAACATCAGATGCACTATTTTTCTAATCATTTTTTTATTTTCTGATCAGTGGCATAAGTGGCTGGAAAGAAAGAAAGAAAGAAAGAAACTTACGAAAAGAAAGAAACTTACGAAAAGAAAGAAACTTACAAAACGAAAGAAACTTACAAATGAAAGAAACTTACGAAAAGAAAGAATTTTACGAAAAGAAAGAATTTTACGAAAAGAAAGAAACTTACGAGAAGAAAGAAACTTACGAAAAGAAAGAAACTTACGAAAAGAAAGAAACTTACAAATGAAAGAAACTTACGAAAAGAGAGAATTTTACGAAAAGAAAGAATTTTACGAAAAGAAAGAAACTGACGAGAAGAAAGAAACTTACGAAAAGAAAGAAAGAAAGAAAGAAAACGAGTTCTCTAGATACATCTACTGTTTATGTTTTATCAGATGAGATGGTGTGAGACAAGACGTTACAGTACAAGTGTACAATATGTCATTTTGTCAAACATGAAAGTAACTTTCAAATCTTTTCTTTGAAATCGGCCTGCGTTTTAATCTTCAGGACGATTTCTTAGGATTTTAATCGCAGTTTAGATTTTAAGATTAAGTCATGATACATTGTAATTTTGTTGTCCGATTTCGTTGTAATTTTGTTATTCAGTATATTATATCTTTAAACTTCTTTATTCTTATACATTTACTACAATGTCGATGTTTTCCCCCTACCACCAAATAAGTCTTAAAAAAAAAGCTAGTTGTTCTTTAACTCTTAACTAAACGACGAAATTTCGGGCTTGTCCAAATTACAGATGACAAATAAAATAATACGCAACCAATGTAAGTTATCCATAAAAGGATGGAAAACATAGTGGAAAATGGAGAAAATGCTGGCTACCAGCATTTTTCTCCTTTTCCCACGATGTTTTCAAAAGCTTTCTTTCTTAGGGTCGTTAAAACATGTAATTTTGTAGTTAAGAATTAAAAATAAAACATTCGGAAGTCAAAGTGCTGACAAATTTAATTCATACCATCTAAAAGTATGGATATTATTATTACTATGTATCTGACAATGTGTTATACTGCAATCCGTCAAAGTTCAAGTTGATGGCAGAAAAAAAAGTACTGTAAAACTAGAATAAAAGTTGCCAATTTTTATTTTGTCTAACAACAGGCTGAACCGTGAGGTAGAACGGCCCTTTAACATGCGGAAAAAATACAGTTAGCGCAGGTTTTCAACCTAGGTCAGCCTGGGCTGTCCGCACAGAGTATAGCTACTTTTCCTCTTCATTTTTTTTTCTCTCTCTCTCTCTCTCTTGCATGCCAAATCCGGTCAGATATAAATTTTGTTTCACTTGATGTATTTTCCCAAAGATAATTATACGTTCAAGATGCCTGTGAAGAATGTTACTAAAAATGCTTCAACGTTAAAATATAAATGAGCCCTGCTCTGGCAAAAAGGGGGCTTAATGCATCTCCGTGATACACGATACCAGGCAAGCCATCACATAATTATGGATCCATCATAGCCATTTTCTTAAACAACAGACTATATCATGAGGTAGACTGGTCCTTTGACATGCAGAAAATTGACCAATAACGAAAAGTTTCGGCACAGGTCAGCCTGCGCGGACTGCGCAGGCTGACCTGAGTCGATACTTTTCGCAGATGCATTAAGCCCCCTTTGCACAGAGCATGGCTAAAAAATCTAATGAAAATAAAAATGAACACGTAAAGTACAATCATTAGAACACGCGACACAGGCCTACAAACTCGCTGCAAAACATTTCGTCGAGAACCATTTCGAAGAAAAACATTTTCATCGAACAGCCATCTAGCTGAAGCAACCTTTCGCCGAATATGGCCAAAGTTTGATCTTGGTGAAGACATTTGGTCAAAAAATATTTCTGTCAACTAAAACATTAGTACTTTAACGCCTTTGGTTTTTTGAAAGACAATGGGAAAATTCGCCATTTCTTCTTTCAGTTTGCTCTTCTATTTTTTATTAGAATATAATCTTTTCTCTCTCTCTCTCTCTCTCTCTCTCTCTCTCTCTCTCTCTCTCTCTCTCTCTCTCTCTCTCTCTCTCTCTCTCTCTCAAGACAAATGTCTGTCCAGGAAAATATCATTTTCAGAATCTGGTGGAAGGACAAAATCCGCTGGAAACTTTGACACTTTTATAGTGTTTAATTACATATTCGACATGTACAAGTACTTGTTAATTAGATTATATACAGGCATAGCACTTGTCGGAATTTTACAGTAACCAAAACGTTCCCTTTACTCTCGTATTTTAGCTTCAGTGAAGAAGAAGTCTTTTGTAAAACAATGTGGAAAAAGGTGAAAATGCTGGTAGCAGGTAACTATTACTGTGTTGTCTGCGGATGCTTTCGATATAGAAGTCTTAAAAATTTTGTTGTCTGGTTACAATTAAAAAACGCCACCAATTTATAATTTGGATGCTTTGCCTCGAACAGTTATGTACTGACTTTGATAGATTTCTCGGAATCATTTGTGAGCTATAAACCCTTTCCCACACGATTAAAATTTAGACTGTTCCATATTGAAAGCAAAATGCAGAAGATACTGTCAATTGTGGCTCAAATGATGGAAGTTGTCTATGAAAGAGAAGAAAACATCATGAGAAAAGGAGAAAATGCTGGTAACCAGCATTTTCTCCTTTTCCCATGATGTTTTCTAAGTTTTTTTTTTTTTGTAATGTCTTTAAAACTAGGGATCGTGCAGTAAAGGGATGAATAAGGATGAACTTGTAAATTCGGTCATACATTTCTGTGGGTTAAATTAAAAAGTAAAATTTTGTCGATTTGAAAAAAAAAAGCAAGAAGTGTGTAGCTTCCAGCCACTAGAATATGTCTCATATTATTCGACAGTCTAGATTGACGATCAGATTGCACATTATGTACCGTTTTATCTTCATTTTCACTGTCTGTCATGACACCTAAAGTTGTACCAAGTGAATTTTGCAAGTTAAAAATAGCTTTTTTTCTTTTCGCAAATTTGTAGAATTAATTAAAGAAACGGGGAAAATTACTGCAAGAAAATAAAATTACAGTGACTTCCTATCGTACTTTTAAATTATTTCGTAACATAACATAATCTTTATTGGCATTAAATATAAGACATAATTATATCTAAATAGAGTTAAAATATATAAAAGAAGAAGTTGTAAACAGAAAAAAAAAAATATGAGTGAAAATAAAAACAATTTGAGAACAATGTATGTAGATTTTTTTTTTTTTTTCATAGTTTAAGAGGGAAAAAAATCATTGGACATGGATTGTTGTTATCATTGAAATCAGAATTGTTGTTGTTGTTAATTTAATAAATTAAAATCCACGATAGGGCTACAAAAAAAAATAAGGAAAGAGAAAAAAAATGTCGAAAAGTGTCATCGAAAAACAGTTTATTCCATGGAACCGGATGACAGGTGTAAGGTTGCTGCAGCAAGTGTCATGTGACTTCGTCTAACGTTACGATGACGTAATGTCATATGACAAGTACCTGCATTTCTGGTGATTTACTGGTCATTTTTGACAAGTTCCCATATACCACATCCTGTAATGTCCCAGAAATTATCAAATAATGTGTATCATGCCAAAAAATATCTCCTTTTGCTAAGCAGTAAAGTGTCACTCTTTTAAGTTTTTATCTTTGCGTTAAAAGAAATTTCGAAGGCAAGCAAAATCCGTTTTGCCCTACTACTTAACCTGTAAAAAGATGTCAAAGGCCATGTCGATAATTTTGAAAGGGTAGAAAACATTGCGAGAAAAGGGAGAAAATGTCGGTTATCAACGTATCTCCTTTTCCCACAATATTTTCAAGGTCGTTAAAACTCGAGTAAAGGGAAAAGCATCTGTAGATGACGACTTCGAAAATTGAAAAAAAAACATTGTAGAAAACATTGTGTGAAAAGGAGAAAATGCTGGTTACCAGCATTTTCTCCTTTTCCCACAATGTTTTTATAAAAAGAAGAAAACTGTTACCCTGCTTTATAAAACTTTCGAACGCTAAGGGACAGTTTGCTGCTTAATCATGTAGTGTAGAGCAAGATCAGATAGTTCGTAAGGTGTGATCTTGTACCAGCTCTGCTCCATTTGAACATTTAGATATCCTTTTATAACTTAAACTCGATTGGATGTGGCCAAATTTTACAACAATTTAGACAGGTTACACAAGAAATTTATGAGGTAACTGATAAAACCAATCACCTATGTGTTAATTAACTTAGTTTCTTCAATACACTTATATTGTTGATGTCCAGATTTTCTCTAGACATTGTGGTGACTGATGTAAAAGTTTTGGGGGGAAAATGAAAAACGATTTTTTAGCTAAATAATTTGCGAGGGGAAATATAGGATAAGGAGAAAATGTTGATTACCAGCATTTTCTCCTTTTCCCACAATGTTTTCAAAAGATTTCTCTTGCAGATTCGTTAAACAGCGTGGTACAAGGTAAATCTAATTAACCCTTTCCCAGACAATCCCTGGTTTTTACGATCCTGAGATAGAAGCCTTTTGAAAACATTGTGGGGAAAAGGAGAAAATGCTGGTAACCAGCATTTTCTCCTTTTCCCACAATGTTTTCTACCCTGCTGGAAACAAATTTCAATTTTTGAGTTACGTTTTTTTTTTGTCGTCTGCAAGTGCTTTCAATTTGGACCAGTCTAAAATTTTGTCGTTTGGTAAAGAGTTAAAAGGGACAGGACAAGGCGACCTGTCATGACGATGCATTATTTGCGTTTTTATAAAAATAGAAACAGAGAAACAAAAAAAAAACAGCAACATTTTCTTTTTAAAACCAATTTCAGAGTACATGTATTGATATGTTTGTTGCTTGGTTGGTTGTTTTTTTTTTCTTTTATTTTTTCTTTCATTCATTATTGTTAAACGGTTTTGTTTTTGATTTTTAAAGAACCAATTTTTAGTGTATTGATATGTTTGTTGCTTGGTTGGTTGGCTTTTTGTTTTTTCGTTCATTCATTATTGTTAAATGTTTTTTTTTTTTTTAATTCTTTAAGATTGATTACCATAAACAATATAGTAAGAAAAGAGGTTAAAACATTAGCAGCTGTAGATAATTATTTCTGTCTTGCAGAAGACAAGTATGCAAATGTAGAGAATTTCTTTAACTATGTACCACATTATCCCATCTATCAATGGCCCTGAGAAAGAGGCCTTTTAAAAACATTGTGGGTACAGGAGAAAATGCTGGTTACCAAAACTTACCCATATTGCAACCAATGTCGCATTTGTCGCTGCAAATCTTCGCTCTCAGTTTGGAACCGTCTAAAATTTTCCGTTTTGAAAAGAGTTAACTCTGTTCAAAACGACACTATTTTGGACTGGTCCAATTCCAAAGCTTTTACGGACGAAAAATAATTTACGACTAAATGGACGAAATTTGTCTTTGAAAGAGTTGAAAAAAATAAATAAACTCGTCCAAATTCAAAGCTTTTGTAGAAGACAAATTGAAATTGGCTCATAGCTTGGTTTTCTCTTTAAAAGGGTAGAAAACATTGTGGGAAAAGGAGAAAATGCTGGTTACCAACATTTTCTCCTTTTCCGGCAATGTTTTCAAAAGCCTTTTTTTCCCCCCCAAGGACCATTATAACACGGGATATGCGTGGTAAAGGGAACTTTTTGTGTGTATCTTATAATACAACTTTATTGCTGCGAACTACAGATGACCAAAATGCTAGAGAAACGGACAAATACCATAAAACTGTTTATTGCCCTTATTTGGCAAACAGTGCGGACGTAAGAAACGATAAAACAAGGGAGGGTGTATCAACTTTGAAAGGCTTGGGGTATCACGCCGCCCAGGTACAAAGTTTTCATCGTAACTTTCGGAAGAAATTTATTAGACCCGAACAAGCAAGATTGTGTAATGTAACCCCGATTGAGTAATCGTTTGCCATACAATCCCGAGTTTTAAAGACCAAGTGGAAGAAGACTCTTGAAAATATTATGGGAAAAGGAGAAAATGCTGGTAACCGGCATTTTCTCCTTTCCCCACAATGTTTTCTACCAAATCAAAGATAAAATCCGACCAATTGGGGCACACCTACTTTGTAGTCTGTCTTCAATTTGGATTGAGTCTAAAATTTTACTATTTGGTAAAGAGATACTCCCGTGTTGTTTGTTTATATCATGTTGTTTTCAACATTATTTCAGTTATATCGCGGCGGCCAGCGCAACTTTATCCATGCCTTTCTGGAGTTTCTTTTTACCAGTACTCCGCACAATATTCTTTCCAAGCCACTGGCTGATAGCCAGTGGCTTGGAAAGAATACTGTGCAAAGTTCTTATACAAGAAACTCCAGGAAAGCATGGATAGGTGCACGGGCCGCTGCGATATAACTGAAATAATGTTGAGAACGACGTTAAACATAATCAATCAATCTACTGGCTGCTTTCAAACATAACCATGGTCGAAACAATGATCAGAGATGAGAGAGAAATAAATCTTGTCGCAATGACTATTATTAATCCCCGGAAAGAAATTTGCCAAGCTGGGGATTCGAACGAACAACCCCCCGGCCTTAAGTTCTGTTCGCTACAATCTCGACTTTGTCGGCATTTTTCTCCTTTTTCTCACGATTTTTCTACCCCGTCAAAGAACTTTGGTTCATCTGTACCTCTTTCAAATTTGTCGCCTTCAGATGCTCTGAATTTGGAAGAATCTAACATGTAACGTTTGGGACGGTAATCGAAAAGAAAGTATCAGGAAAAAAAGTATCAGTTTCTGTCACAGTTGCGATTCTTTATCAATATTTATTTTAAATCATATCATTATGATTTTGATACTTCATGTAATTAATTTACGTCATTTTAGCACACTTTTACCTCTGTTTGGGACGGGGCAAAGCGTTAAAGCTTTCGCCATCAAATTAATTAGACTTTTTTCCAAAGCAACAAATACAATTCAGCTGCGAATGTAGGTAATCGGGAAGAAAGTATCAGGAAAAAAAGTATCGGGAAAAAAGTATCAATTTTTGCTAGGAAAGAAAGTATCATTTAAAAAAGAATCAGCTTCTGTTAATGTTGTGAATCTTACTAAATGTAGTTATTTTTTTTTTATCGTTTAATTATGATTTTGATACTTTATGTAATTAATTTTAAACATTTAACGCACAATAATGCTAGTTGGAAACATTTTCCTATCTTCCTACAATGTTTTCAAAGGCCTCTACCTTCTTAAGTTGGTCAGCACTGTTATGTCCCAATCTCTTGCAACTAGGTCTCTTTTTGGCAACTGACACTTTTTTTCCTGATACTTTTTTCCTGATTATTTTTATCCTGATTCTTTTTTTTTTTCTGATACTTTCTTTCCTACAATCGCGAATGTACTGTGTAGGTTGATCTTGCTCCACATCATCCGGACAAGCTAGTTAAGTCGGCGGCTACGGTGACCGGGATAAAGATATATGTGACATGCTCTGTGAAAAGGTAATTTGAAGCACCCGAAAAGAGTATCGATTCAGATCAGCCTGCGCAATCCATGCAGGGCTGACCCGAATCGGAACTTTTTGCTATTGGTCAATTTCCTTTATGTCTAAGGACCAGTCTAACTCATCATTCAGCTGGTTGCTCGACAAAATGGATATTATAGGCCCATAACTGTGTGATGACTTGCTGGGTATGGCCGGTGCATCATGGATATGTATTAAGCTCCCTTTTCACAGAGCATGACTCATTTAACCCTTTCCCAAACAATCCCTGGTTTCTACGACCCTGAGATAGAAGCCTTTTGAAAACATTGTGGGAAAAGGAGAAAATGCTGGTAACCAGCATTTTCTCCTTTTCCCACAATGTTTTCTACCCTGCTGGAAACAAATTTCAATTTTTTAGTTACGTTTATTTTTTTATTTTGTCATCTGCAAGTGCTTTCAATTTGGACCAGTCTAAAATTTTGTCGTTTTGTAAAGAGTTAAAAGAACCTTTATTCATGCAAAAATACAATAGAAGAGGGTAAAATGCAATATCGGACAACAAAGTTACAATACATCATACCTTAATCTTAAAATCTAAACAACGATTAAAATCCTGAGAAACCTACCCCACCTTCTTGTAGATTAAAAAGCTGACCGACTTCAAAGAGCAAATCGAAAAATTACTTTCATGTTTGACAATACATATGACATACTGTACATTGGTACCTTACCGTCTTGTCGAGCACAATCTAATCTGATAAACACAGTATCATGGATGTTATCTAGAGGAAAGAGAGGGAGAGACAGTCGGAAGGACAGAGAGAGACAGAGAGAGAGAGAGAGAGAGAGAGAGAGAAACGGACGGACGGACGGACAGACAGAGACAGAGAGTGAGAGAGACGAAGACAGAGAAAGCCACAGAGACAGAGAGGGAGAGAGAGAGACACACACACACACACACAGAAAGAGAAAGTGAGAGAGAGAGAAGAGAGAGAGGAGAGAGAAAAAAATACAGAGAGAGAGATACATAGAGAGAGAGCGAGACAGACAGACAGACAGACAGACAGAGACACAGAGACAGAGAGAGACATAGACAGAGAGACAGACAGACAGACAGGGAGAGAGAGAGAATCAGACGGACGGACGATACGTGAAGGATGGATGAAGGGACGGACGAACGGACGGAGTCTTTATTGATACCTTACCTTGTTGTCGAACACAGTCTGATCTGATAGACATATATCGGTGGTTATATCTAGAAACTTTGTTCCCAAGACTAAATCCATCAACCTTCCGGCTGCTAAGCGCGACTCACTGACCTTTTGCGGACAGTGTAGATCAAAATCAGACTACACAGAACGCGCAATATCACACGCTCACAATCACAGAACGCGCAGTCTGATCTTGATCTACTTGTCCGCAAAAGGTCCTTCAGTCGCGCTTAGCAGCCTAGTGGTTTTAATTGAAATAATGTTGAAAACAGCGTTAGACGTCAAACAAACTACAATATTAATTTTAATTGTCCATTTGATATCATTTGTTTTTTGTTTGTTTGTTTGTTTGTTTTGTCCATACTTTCGCATGTATTTACAATTTATGTCTTCGACGATGAACCTTATGTGTTCAAGTCGATATTATGAATAAAGTTTCTGTTCTGTTCTGTTCTGTTACAAGCGCTTTCTCATTGTGCGATGACAAGAAGTAGACAATGCATATCCCAAATTAGACTTCAGTTTAGTGTGATCTGATCTTGATCTACTCCGGTCGCAAAGCACATAATCTTACCCATAGAGCTAGAGCCGACGTGGCAAGAAAGACAACTCGATATTTTTTAAATTCTTTATCTTAATAGATATGCACGAGTGCTTTCCCTTCGAGTTGCCATATTTTTGTGGCATTTGTCGAAGACAGTGCCACTATGAGATTAATAATAAATGTTCAATATTGAATTTTGAAGACCATGTATGGTATTTTGTCCAAAACCGAAGGAAGTAAACCCAATTAAACTCAATTTTTCAAGACAAATGAGTTTTTCAATGGCACTCAGGTATATAATTGGAAATGGCGTATTGAAATAAACTGCAAAAGGCTATCGATCGTGGAAATACTTTTTTTTGAGTAAAAATAGCTTCACCTCTTCATAGCCTTCTATTGGCGCAATGATATGCACAAAATTTGTCTTCTGACCGCTTTGCTTCCGGGGTTGTTCGTTCCAAAACCAGCTCGTCCCTGGGCTTGTTCGTCCCATGATTGCACGCTACTCATTTGATTGTGCATGAATATTTACAGGAAGAAAACTTTATTGTAATGTTGGGAATTAGGTCCTGACGGCCAAAGATATCTCAAAATCATAGTATTCAGGTATAAACTTAATTGAATTCAATATATTTACATGGCTTCTCTCTCTACCCACCGTGCATCCTTCCGTCAAGGGACGTTACTCCTGACTCCTCTTGAAAGATCAAAGGGAGACCACCAATACACAAATAACGCAAACTTAGGCACCAGTAATCTCCCTTTAACCAAAAAGACGTATTAATTTGCTTAGGAGGTTGATTTTCAAGTTAATATTTAAATAATATTTTTTTTTTTTTAGCTCACCTGAGCACGAAGTGCTAAGGTGAGGTATTGTGATCGGTCATTGTCCGGCTTCCATCTGTCCGTCTGTCCACAATTCCTTTAAACATCTTCTCCTCCTAAACCGCTGGGCCAATCTTGGTGAAATTTGGCAGGGATGTTCCTTGGGTGAAGCTGTACCAAAGTTGTTCAAGAGATTGAATTCCACCCTTAACTCTGGTTGCTATGGCAACAGAAAGGAAAAAAATAGCAAAATCTTTGAAAATCTTCTTCTCTGACATTAGAAGGCGTAGAGCTTTGATATTTGGTATGTAGCATTTCCTAGTGGACCTCTACCAAGTTTGTTCATATGATGCCCTTGGGGTTAAAACTGGCCCCGCCCCGGGGGTCACAAGTTCGAACATAGGAACAAAGAAAGAAAACTTTAAAATTCTTCTTCTCTGAAACTGGAAGGCATGGAGCTGTGATATTTGGCATCTAGCATCTCCTAGTGGACCTCTACCAATTTTGTTCATATGATGCCCCTGGGGTCAAAACTGGCCCCGCCTCAGGGGTCACAATTTCGAACATAGGAACAAAGAAGGAAAACTTTAAAATTCTTCTTCCCTAAAACTGGAAGGTGTGGAGCTTTGATATTTGGTATGTAGCAATTCCTAGTGGACCTCTACCAGGTTTGTTCAATGATGCCGCTGGGGTCAAAACTGGCCCTGCCCCGGGGGTCACAAGTTCGAACAAAGGAATAAAGAAGGAAAACTTTTAAAATTCTTCTTTTCTAAAACTGGAAAGCATAGAGCTTTGTTATTTGGTATGTAGTGAACCTGTTCTAAGTTTGTTAGCCCACCTGAGCACAACGTGTTCAGTCAGTTCAAAATTGGGTCACCTGGGGTCATAAACTAGGTCTCAAGGTTAAATTAAACTAATACTTTGTGGGCACTCTAGAGGCCATATTTTTTGCTCAATTGACTTGAAAATTGGTCAGAATGTTTGTCTTGATGAAATATTGGGTGAGTTTGGAATTGGGTCACCTGTGGTCATGAACTAGGTCACTTGGTCAAATTTAAGAAATACCTTGTGGGAACTCTAGAGGCCACATTTATTGCTGAATTAACTTGAAAACTGTTCAGAATGTTTGTCTTGATAAATGTTTTGACGAGTTCTAAATTGGGTCACATCAGGTGATAAATTAGGTCACTAGGTCAACTTCAGGAAATTCCTTGTGGACGCTCCAGAGGCCACATTTTAAGCTCAACTGACCAGACAATTGGTCAGAAATTGAATTACGCACGTGGAGTGAATTTCGCCTATTGACTCAGGTGAGCGATCCAGGGCCATCATGGCCCTCCTGTTTTCAAATTATTAATTCTACACAGTGGCTTCCTTGACAAATGCCACATCAGCGTTCTCAACGCTTTGATTTTCAAATGTACTGTAGATGAAAACTTTCAAAAGAAAGAACACATTACCACACAATCCTGAGTTTAACAGCGCTTAGAGAGAAGCCTTTTGAAACATTGTGAACATCGTGGGAAAAGGAGAAAAATGTAGAAAATATTGTATTGATAAATATTGTATTGATACCTTACCTTGTATTTCTCTATCACTAACCTGACATAACCTCACTCCTGCTCACTCAATATTTCACAGTCACTCATTATCCGGCACCCTTTCTGACAGCCCCGCATTAAACTACACAGTCGCCCACTATTTCACTCACTCAGACAGACAGGGAGTCGTGCACTCTCTCCATTACTATCCCTCACTGGTACAACCACTCACTGGGACAACCACTCACTGGGACAACCAGTCACTCTCACTCTGCCACCCACAGTCTCCCTTTCTAGAGACCTCACTTTCTGCCGCACTCACTCACACAATGTGTCATACAGTCACTCACAATCACCCACTAAACCACACGGTCGCTCTCTATTACACCCTCACACGCACTTTTCTTATTTTCTCACACTATCATATGTACTAAACCCGTCCTTTTTTTTCTCATACTCTCTCTAACCCCTTTCCCCCCTTTTTTTTGCTCTCCCAGTTTCTCACTATCGCAATTAGTACCCCCCATTTCTTTTTTTTTCTCTCACAATCTCTAACACATTCATCCCACCCCCCCTTTTTTTTTGCTCTCACAGTCTCTCACCATCACATTCATTATCCCTCACTCTCACATTCTCAATCACCTACTTTCAGCCATTTTTTTTTTACATCGACCAGCCCGGGAATCGAAACCAGGATATCATGACACAAGGCCATCATCATAACCATTTGACCACTCTGTAGTCGAAAGTCTACCCCATTCAAACATTTATATAAACTTAATATTCACACTTACAATCCTATGCCCCCGGGCGCATTACCCACAATGCAGAGCGATTGTGTTTGTTTGATTTGTTTTTCCAATACGTTCCTATACAACCGAAAAAAAAATCTTCTGTACACAGACGAACACGACAGACGGACAGGCGGTCGGGGAGAGAGAGAGAGAGAGAGAGAGGAAACAGGCAGGCAGGCAGGCAGGCAGGCAGACAGAGAGACAAACAGACAGGGGGCATTCAATGGCCCAACATAGTAGGCACAAAAATAAACAAAGACAGATGTATACCTTGTTCGGAGAGATACAGACAGATAGAAAGAAAGACACAACGGACGAAAACACTGCTGCAAAAAGACACGAACGCAGAGTTACGACAGAGCTCTATCTTTTACCTTGAAAACTTGTAAAAAAAAAAGGCCCAATTACCACTTTTTTTTATTACTGCATGCCGCCTGAACCCCTTTTGAGCGAAATAAACGGACCAGTCTGCCAAAGTTCCAGTCGCTGGAACAGGAAAAAATCTCAAAACTAGAATTAAGGTTGGCAAGTTTTGAGTTTCTTTTTCTACCAGCGACTGATAATTTGACAAACTACACCAGAACAAATTGTTAGACGAATGACGATATTCATACTTTTGAAAAGTGGAATCAAATGATATTCATCTAAGTTTGACTGCAGTTTTACGTCTAAACTGTTTACTATTGGTCGCTAGTGGGTCTTTAATGCTTTTTTTCCCTCAGGACTTGGGGCCGAACAAAGTTGTTTGAAAAAAATCTGACATAACCAGCGTTTTATCCTTTTTTTACAAGGGCTCTTGTCATTTTGTCATTTACTCAAATCCGGTCATTTAGCCACATTCAAGTTGTCTGCAGTTGCTTTCAGTTCGAGGAATCGATCATGTCACTTTCTTGTTTGTAATGAATTTTACCCAGTTTTATGATTTTAAAAGTAAATTTACCTGGTAGAAGCGATTTCTACAATATGTACAACAGATATGAAAGCATGACTACTGAAGGAATACTTTTTTGATCATGTCAGCCGTACGTTTCATTTTCTTCTGTTATTATGCAAAAGATATTTACTGTAAATATTTTTCAGAATCACGCTGTTATCTACTTTTTTCGAAGTACGACAGTTGCAGCTCGTCTAGAAACCGCAGAAAATGTCGAGTCTTCTTGATTCTTTTTTTTTATCAAGGGAAGCCACTTTTATTACACATAAATAATTAAAATGAATTATTTCCCTTCGACCGCTAGCCGGTGTTGACTGTCATGCGCCCCTGTTTTGAATCGTACAAACTGTGCAAATTAAAGATTGTTTCTTTTTAGAGGTAAATATTGCAAAAAGGTATATTAAAAGAAAGAGCAGACCGAATCAACCAAGTGTAAACAGAGAGGAAGAAGGCTATCAACATCGGTGTAACACCTCCTGGGACAGGATCCTACCATGTTCGTAGTACTGAAAGGTAGCTTAAATGAAGGGTCTTGTATTTGAAAGAGTATGAAACATTGTGGGAAAAGAAGAAAATACTGGTTTACCAGCATTTTCTTCTTTCCTCACAATGTTTTCAAAAGCTTTCTTTCTGAGGTTCGTTAAAGTGACAATAAAGCCCAAAAGTAAACAAAGCGGGTGTTTAAATGCATTTGAATTTATATCATACCATTTAAAAGTATGGAAATTATTTTGAAGATGACAATCTGTCATTGTAAGGTCGGTCCAAGTATTAGTTGTTGACAGAGAAATTAATTTCAAAACTAGGTTAAAACCTGCCAGGTAGCTGTGTTTTTTGGTTACTTTTTGTCTGATTTTAAAATCCTTTTTCTGCCAGCGACTAAGATATGGCTTGACCACACGATAACAGGCTATCATCTCCACTATATTTTTCATACTTTGAAATGGCATGATTTAAATTTAAATTTATTATGACACATGCCTTGATATGTTGGCCTTTACCAGGCCTTTAAAACTCGGAATTGTGTTGTAGAGGGATTTTAAACAGAAAAAACTCTGGTTTTGTGAGAAAAGAGTAGAAGCGGATCAAAGAGTGGTTTTCATTCTAAATAACACTGTACCAAGAGGTTAACATTATGACACTCAATAGCGGGTATCAAAGCAAGGGAAGCAACTATAACTACATACGAAAAAAATAGTAAGAGTTACTTCCCTTCGACCATCTTTTACACAAAATCCTTTCTCTCGCGAATTGCCCCGGTTATGTCTATTTGTCGTCTACCGAAATTTATCCAGAAAATAATTATTGATGTTCAGTTCACCAACCTTAATTTGAGGGCTCAACCTACCCTACTTACCTCTATAGTTAAGCAATTACTATACAGGGGTTTTTTTTTTTTTGTGAAAACATTTTGGCAATAGGAAAAATTACTGGTTTTGATAAAATTTTGACATTTCTATTTCGGGATAATTCACAGATTCACTTTTTCTGAAATATTTGGTTAACTCTTTACCAAACGAAAAAATCCTAGACTTCTCTGCAATGAAAGGACTTGCAGACAACACATCAAATGTGGTTCAAATTATGAGACTTGTCTACGAAAGGGTTGAAAACATTGTGGGAAAAGGAGAAAATACTGGTTACCAGCATTTTCTCCTTTTCCCACAACGCTTTCAAAAAGCCTTCTCCATCAGGGGGCGTTAAAACTTGGGATTGTGTTATAAAGGGTTTAACAGTCAAATCTTAACCCTTTACCACACAATCCCAAATTCCAGTAACACTGAGGAAATAACCTTTTGAAAACCTTGTGGGGAAAGGAGAAAATTCTGGTAACCAGCATGTTCTCCTTTTCCCACAATGTTTTTCTACCCTATCAAAGACAAATTTCATCTTTTGAGCCACCTTTGTCATCTGCAAATGCTTTTGATTTGGACTAGTCTTAATTCTTTTTGTCTGGTAAAGATTTAAACTAGGAGATTTGACTGTAATACAGTAGAAAACATTGTGGGAAAAGGAGAAAATGCTGGATCTACACTGTCCGACTAGGAGATACTATCAGCTTGAAAGTTTTATTTCACCTATTTAGCTGGATAAAGGTCAACCTAGTGGGGGGGATATGTTGAGATGTACAGATTTTGAATCTCTGTTTGCCATTATATTGTCAAAGACAGCAGAAACATTGCATAATTTTGTCGATTTGGGTTTTTTTTCTGAGAAAAGACGTTCCTGTTTATCTAGCAATTATGAGATTAAATCAGATTAAAATAGATGACAAATGTATCATATTCTAGGTAGATTGATTGATTGATTAACTCCTTACCAAACAACAAAAACTTGTAATTATTAAAACTGAGAGCATTAACTTTGATGTTAAAATTTGAATGTGAATGGAATTATGAAGATTTGGCTGTTAAAAGGTCGAAAACATTTTCGGAAATCTGGAAAATGCTGGTTACAAGCACTTTCTTCTTTTCCCAGAACTTTTCAAAATTCCTCTTCCTCAGGGCTTCTAAAACTTGAGATTTGGTGGTTAAGAGTTCAAAGAATGACATTTAATGTTATTTTCAGCATTATTTCAGTCATATCTTGGTGGCACCTTCACTTACTCAAGTGTGTCATGGGTTTCATTGGCTTTTAAAAAGTGGTACAGCCATGGAACACCTCTGGCGTTGCCCAGTGCGAAACACACAAATGATGGAGAGCATGATGTGAGGGTACCCCCCCCTTCAAACAGGAGTTCCAACGAAGCTCTTCTGAATTTCCTTTTTTGTAAGTATGTCTCTGAAAGCAATTCTTATGCATTTTGAGATCATTTTTGGTAATGGAAAAAGTATACAGCCTAAAAAATGGTCCGGCCAAGGCAGGACCACCGCTGACAGCCTTGCACAGGATCCCTCATCATTTGGGAACCACAAAAAAGAAATCAGGTACATTTTTAAGTTTTTAAACAAGTTTTTATTCATTTTACCTTTGCATGGAAGCAAATCATATATATAACAATAATATCAATAACTGCGGAACAAAAGCTTGGCTCAGAATGCAATGTATATCCCATACACAGACAAAACTTAAAGTCAGGTACTTTCCAAATGCATATTTATACAATATCAAATTACTAAAATGTACAAAAAACATGAAAGAAAAACCTATCAAACACCACATAAACATAGACAGGTGACCTTGCCTGAAATGCAAAAATCTTTGTCAAATGTAAAAAAATCCTAAAATTTACATGAACTGTTTACCACAAAACAAGAATATAGACATTCAAATTCAAAGCATCTGAAAATGACAACAGTACATACAGTGTTAAAAATGATGGATATGTCTTTAACTCTTTACTAAATGACAAAATTTTAGACCTGTCCAATTTCAAAATATTTGCAAATAACAAATTAAATGTGGTGCAATGATGCAATTTTCAAGGGTAGAAAACAGTGTGGGAAAAGGAGAAAATGCTGGTTACCAGCATTTTCTCCTTTTCCCACAATGTTTTCAAAAGGTTTCTTGCTCAGGGTTGTTGAAACTCAGGACTGTATGATAAAGGCATAGCCCTTTATGAAACAAATGCATGTTTTAACAACCAAGCGCAAAAGGACATTTGAAAACATCTTTCCTCTTTCAACAATATTTTCTACTTTTTCAAAGACAGAATGCCTACTCTACCAAAGACAGAAATCGTCATTTAAGCTAAATCTTACATGGAGTTCACCCCTTTTCCAACACAACCCTTAGTTTTGATGACCCCAAAGGAGAGAGTTTTGGAAAACATTGTGGAAAAAGGAGAAAATTCTGATAACCAGAATTTTCTCCTTTTCCCACAATGTTTTCTAATCACTCATAGATAATTTCCACCATTTGAGTCAAATTTCATTTGTCATCTGCAAATGCATTAGATTTGGACAAGTCCGAAATTTTGTCAAAACCATCAAAGGATTTTTTTCGTTTTGTGAGGATTTAAAAATACATCTTTACTCTTTTTCATCCATTTTATGAACCAATTTCATCTTTATTTCATGAAACTATAATCATTCTTGTATCTTCATGCCAAATGTTGCCCCTGATAGTTGCAAGGTTGCATAGATTAAGACTGATAGAAAATGCATTTCATTGTCTGGAGGCTATCCAAGACATCACTGTGGTTGTTTCTGGTTTTAAATTGGAGACAAATCCCTATAGTTTCTTTATCCTTAACACCTTATTTATTGATTATTTATCTACGTTTACACATCTGACTAGATCCTACACATTATTAAGTTTCAGCAGCATTTTCCTCTTTAGCTGTAAAGATGTATCTTTAACATGTAAGTTACTACTACATGTATAAACAGTTTATTAGATGTATTACAGTCTGTGAAATTTCAGACATACATTTACATTACTTCAACACTTCATAAATCATTCATTATTGTCGAAACTTACCATAAATATCGCACTTTTTGAGATAATTGACAAAAAGAGGGCCACATGCAAATGCCAACACAGGTATGCAGTTGTATATAGAATTACTTTTTCATCCCAAGTCACTGCTTGCAATCCCAGACAAATATCATAGAAACAATGATTAGCAGTGACAGACTAACTGATTGATTGATTGAATGATGTTTTATGCTGCTTTCAGCACTATTTCAATCATACCATGGTAACAGCTCAAATATTCATGTATTTCCTGGGTTGGGTTTCACAAGTACTAGCCCAGATATCTTCAGTGTCTTGCCTTAGGACACTCCAACAAAAATAGCCCTGTGATCCAGTGAGGCTGGAACTGGGGCCACCAGGTCCCAAATCCTACGCTTTACCACTGGGCCACAAGTAGTGAGAGAGGAATGAATCCTGTCCCAGTGACCATCATCAAGCCTAAGAATCCTGAGCTGGGGTTTTGAACCAGCGACCCCCCTGGTCTTACGTTCTGTATGCTACTAACTGGGCTACCAGGCTTGGTTAACCCTTTACCACACAATCCAAACTTTTAACGACCCTGAGGAAGAAGCCTTTTGAAAACATTGAGGTTACCAGCATTTTCTCCTTTTCCCACAATGTTTTCTACCCTACCAAAGAGACATTCCATCCTTGGAGTCACATTTATTTTCTTATCTGCATAATTTATGCTTTCAATTTGGACAAGTCTAACATTTTGAGGGAAAGATTTAAACAGCTTCAATAATGACAGAGATATTAAAACATGTCAAAGTTTTTGCATAAAAGCAGAAGCAGATACCAACTGGGTTATGACAATATCTCAACATTCTCTTCGAAAACAGCCAAGCCTACAAGATCTTCACACATTCACATAAATTACAGGCTTTTGCAGGCAGTGTAGATCAAAACAAAGATCTACACATTCTGATATTTTGAATGAAAACAAAAATGGAGGGTGCACTACATTTTTTTTGCAAAATACTGCCAAGCCAATTTTACTACAGCCAAATCTGTGTACAGCAGCCACTGAAGGGAACTTCTGGAAGTGGTTGCTGTTCACAGATTGGCTGTTGTATACAATATGCACTTCTTGTACAACATTGCAAATCTGATGGTTTCAGTAGTAAAGTTAGGTTTTGAGAACGCCATAATTGCAAAGAGAATAAGGAAAGTTGCCAAATTTGTCTTCATTTTATACAGCTCCATTTTTACATTTTACACATGACTCAATATAGCAAATAAAACATTGTGTATGTATCATAAACTGTTAAATTGTACCAGTTACAGTGACCCCTGGCTGCATTTGGCAGATTAACACTATTCACAAGGTAATTAAAGAAGAAATCAGTGTGGCTGCTGTTCACAGATTGGCTCCTAGCACAGATTTGACTGTATACATGAATTAGTTTTAGCCAAACATATTTGCAATAAAGTTTTTCATATTGAAATCCATTTATAACACTTTATCTAATTCTCTTATCAATGAAAAAAAATCAGACACTTGCAATCATTTCACATGAAATATCTCTAGCCCTTCGCCATGGAATCCCAAGTTTTAACGATCCTGGGGAAGAAACCTTTTGAAAACATTGTGGGAAAAGGAGAAAATGCTGGTAACCAGCATTTTCTCCTTTTCCCACAATGTTTTCTACCCATTAAATGACGAATTCCATTATTTACAGTCATCTGCAGATGCTTTCGATTTGGACAAGTCTACATTTTCCTCGTCCGGTAAAGTATTAAAAATTAAAGAAAATATAAACCCTGAAGCTCTAAATAAACCTATTACACATGCAGTTAACTTATACCAACCGACAAACTTTGGGACTCAACCAAATTGAAAGCATTAGCAGACGACAAAATAAATGCAACTCAAATGATGATTTTTGTCTTTGACAGGGCAGAAAATAGTGTGGGAAAAGGAGAAAATGCTGGTTTTGGAAAAGGAGAAAATGCTGGTTACCAGGTTACCAGGTTACCAAGGTTTCTCCTTTTCCCATGATGTTTTCAAAACCCTTCTTCTACAGGATTGTTTAAACTCGGGATTGTGTGGTAAAGGGTTGATTCTTTTTTTTCTTGCAACAGACCTCTTTTGAAACATTGCAGCAAATGGAAAGAAAATGATAAATAAATCAGACATTCTTATTCAGTAATGAAGATAGAGATATTGCAATGTCAGGGACACTGTTTTCTTACTCAGAATATCTAGCTGTGTGGTGGACAGTGTACATCCAAGATCAGACAAATGTTATATTCTGTGCAGACTGACCTTAATCTACACTGTCTGCAAAAGTAACTACAACCATGCTCAGTGCTTTGAGAGCTCCATTTCCATCTATTCAATCAATTTCTCATATACAAATAAGCCACGCTCTGGAAACGGAAACGGGGGGCTTCAAAGCACCTTCATGATGCATTGTACAAAGCAAGCTATCATAAAATTATGGATCCATAAGAAACTTTTTTGTCTAACAACCGACTCAATCATGATGTAGACCTGTTCTTCTACATGCAGAAAATTGACCAATAGCAAAAAAGTTGCAACTCATGCCAGCCTGCGCAGAATGCGCAGGCTGACCTGGGTCGATACTTTTTGCAAATGTATTAAATCCCCTTTTTACAGACTATGGCCAAAATAGAATCTAGTGAATGAAGAAATAACTCTTTACCAAACAACAAAATTTTAGACTGGTCCAAATTGAAAGCATTTGCAGACGACAAAATTAATGTGACTCAAAAATTGAAATTTGTTCTGGGAGGGGTGGAAAACATTGTGGGAAAAGGAGAAAATGCTGGTTACCAGCATTTTCTCCTTTTCCCACAATGTTTTCAAAAGGCTTTTTTCTCAGAGTCATGAAAACCCGGGACTGTTTGGAAAAGAGTTAAACATGAATAAATGATTATGTAGAAGAGAAGTGGGGGCAAACCACAAAACCGCAATCAGCAGTTTTTGTGCCTATATCATGCATCTACCCTTGAAGTGCATTTAACAACAATGGTTATTATGTTGGCCAGTGTAGATAAAGATCAGACTGCACTGAACATGCAGTCAGTTCTCGTATCTACGATACCCATTATGCGGAGACATTCTGTCCAAAACCAACCATTTGGGTGATTTTTTTTTATTGCATGTTTATTTTTCTAAACTGAAATTTTTTTGTTTTATCAGCACTCTTAGTATTCAGTCCTTTACCACATACTACCTACGGTAGTAGGCTTCTGAAAACATTGTGAAAAATGGAGAAAATGCTGGTAACCAGCATATTCTCCTTTTCCCACAATGTTTTCTTTCCTTTCTTGTACACCTTCTATCATTTGTGCCACATTTAAATTGTCATCTACAAATGATTTAAATTTGTACCATTCTAAAATTTTGTCATTTTGTGAAGGATTATGCACTGGGTGATCTTCGAGACTAAACTAGCACATCTTTTGTTTTTTAAACCAAAACATGGGTCTGGCTTTGATTAAACAGTTTGTGGTGTGTTAGACAAAATATCGTATCAGTTCCAATGGCGCCTGATCTCATTCAAAACACCTGCAGATGAAATTTTTTGTCGTCCAGCAGAACATTTTTGAAAACTTTGAGGCAAAACGTGGTATTGCTTGTGACGAAAATTGGTAGTTTCTTCTTATGCAAGAAAGAAAATCTACTAGCGTTCATACTTAAGTCCTCAGCCAACAACAAAATTTTAGACTTTCCCAATTTGAAAGCATTTACAGAAGACAATTAAATGTCACTAAAACGATGATATCTGTCTTTAAAATGGTAGTTATGCGCGCTAAATGACCAACGCTGTCGATGCACCATAAACCAACAATCATTAAAATGGTAGAAAACATTTCCACACGATGTTTTCAACCTTTTCTAGGACAGATTTTATTATTTGAGCTGCATTTGATTTTTCATCTGCGAATGCTTTGAATTTGGACGAGGCTAAAATTTTGTCATACGGTAGAATAACCCTTTACCAAACAAGAAAAATTAGACTTGTCAAAATCAAAGGCATTTGTACACAAAAAATTAAATGTGGCCGAAATGATTGAATGTGTCTCTCAAAGGTTAGAAAACATTGTTGGAAAAGGAGAAAATGCTGGTTACCAGCATTTTCTCCTTTTCCAACAATGTTTTCAAAAGCCTTTTCTTCCAGGGTCGTTAAAACTCGAGATAAAAAGTAAAACAGTTGTATGCAAAAGGCAAAGGAAACAACACATAGTTGTTTGTAAGCAAGGACGTAAATTTCAAAATTTTTTATAAATGTCATTGTGACAAAGAGAATGATATAGAATTTTTAAGTACAAATACTGCAAATTTTGTCTTGAACTTGTAAGGGCTGCTAAACATGAATTGTGAATTGTTTAAGTGACAGCTTAAAACCTGTAAATCATCCATTTAAACCTTTGTGGTTTTCTTAATCATTGTGCAAATAAAGATTTAAAGAGAGGGTTATGTCAGTCTGAACTTCCGAAAAAAAAAATTTTTTTTTCATTTTAATTAAAATGATGTCATTTGATATTCACGCATTAGACAAAATGACACAAACATCATGTGACTTTTGTTTTGTCTTGCTGACAACTTTTTTTCTAACTACAGACTAAGGTACGACTGCACAGAATGAGAAATGTCAAGTCATTTTTCCGTTATGACCAAAACAAGATGAAAATTGAAACAATTGTGCTCACTTGATCTAAAGATCTATTTCACTGACAGATTCCATGGACAGTGTAGATCAAAGATCTGATTGTACATTCTGTGCAGTCTGATTTTGATCTACACTGGCCACAAAGGCAACTTAAATTGTGCAAGGCTCTAAATAAATTATAACAAACCCTTTACTATCTGACAAAGTTTACATGTACAGTCCTTGGGAAGATGGGCTTTGAAAGTATTTTCGGAAAAGAAGAAAAAGTTGGTAACTTGTACAGGAATGCATATGAAAAGAAGAACTGACACAAGTAAACAAATATCCCAACACTCTTACCTCCCCCCCTCCCCCCAAAAAAAAGAAACACGACAAATTAAAGGTCTATAACTTCTGCAATGTTTGACTAATCATAATGACACTGCAAGGAAGGCACAAGTTCCCATAGTAGAAACCCTTCCAGTGAAATGTCAGCCATATGCCATTTTGGTTAATTTTTAACTACACAATCCTGACTTTTAATGATCCTGACAAAGAAAGCTTTTAACTCTTTACCACACAATCCCGACTTTTAATGACCCTGAGAAAGAAAGCTTTTGAAAACATTGTGGGAAGAGGAGAAAATGCTGGTAACCAGCATTTTCTCCTTTTCCTACAATGTTTTCTACCCTCCCCAAATCGAATTTCAATTTTTGATTCACATTTATTTTGAGGTCAATGTAACCAGGTAACCAGCATTTTCTCCTTTTTCCACAATGTTTTCTAGCTTCCCAAAACAATTTTTTAATCAACTCTTTATAAAAATGACAAAACTTTGGATTTGACAAACTTGAAAGCATTTGTAAACAACAAACTAAATGCAGTTCGAATGATGATTTCTGTCCTTGACAGGATACAAAACATTGTGAAAAAAGGAGAAAATGCTTGTTACAAGCACTTTCCCTTTTTCCAACAATATTTTCAATAGTGTTCTTTCGCAGAATCCTTAAAATGCGGCAATGTGTGGTAAAGGGCTAATGAGTCACATCTATTTTGTCTTCTACAAATACTTTCAATTTGGACAAGTCTTAGATTTTGTTTTATAACATAACCTCCCTTGTTTTCAGTGTAATATACCCATTACCAATTTTCTTATCTCATACACGTTTAATATCACAATTGTGTGACGTCATTTTTGACGTCATTTTGTACATATTTCATAGAAGTGAATGGGATTTTATGGATATTACCGCGGGTGTATCTATAGATAGTTTTGCATCTTCCTATCTATGATTTGTGAAATATCGTCATGTGATAAAAAGAATCTGACATTCGTTGGCGTACGAGATAAAAATTTTATTAAACTCGTCAAGAAAAAATGTTATTAAGCTCGCCAAAGGCTCGCTTAATAACATTTTCCCTAGACTTGTTTAATAAAATTTTATCTCAATGTCAACTCATGTCAGATCCTATATATCTTAAACAGACTTAGGTACTAACTGTTGAAGGAGACAAGAACACAGAATTGGGTCCACAGGCAGACAGCAAACTTAAGTATCTGCTTGACTCTTTAACAAACGACAAAATTTTACACATGCCCAAATCAGAAGCATTTGCAGACAACAAATTCAATGGTGTTCAAATGATAGGATTCTTCTCTGAAAGGGTACAAAACATTGCAGGAGGAGGAGAAAATGCTGGTAACCAGCACTTTCTCCTTTTCCAACAATGTTTTCAAAAGCCTTCTTTCTTCGGATTGTTAACACTTGGGATTGTGTAGTAAAGGGTTAAGTTGCAGATTGGGATGGGAGAGAGAGACAGAGACAGACAGACAGAGAGACAGACAGACACAGACACAGAGAGCGGGGGAGAGACAGACAGACAGACAGACAGACAGAACGAGACAGAGAGAAGAGATAGAGAAAGAGAGAAAGAGAGAGAGAGAGAGAGAAAGAGAAAGAAAGAAAGAGAGAGAGAGACAGAGAGAGAGACAGCGAGAAGAGAGAGGCAGGGAGATGTACAAAAACACATTATGGGAAGAGAAGCATATTTTCTCCATTTACCACAATGTATTATTAAATTTTCAAAGCTGTTTTGTAGACATGCATAAAAACACATTTACCCCTTATCCTGCTAAATAACTAAAATGAAATTTTCAATTCGATAGTAACAACCCAAACATTGCCATTTCTAAGATGTGGTTTGGGGAATAATATCTCCTTAACGGACAGTGTAGATCCAAGATCAGACTGCACATTCTGTGCAGTCTGATCTTGATCGACGCTGTCCGCAAAAGGGCAGTAAGTCACGCTTAGCAGCCTAAAAGTTAACATGGAAAGAAGGGTTCAAAAGCTCATTTTACAGACTGGTTCAGCAAAATTGCTTCATTTCCAATATCCTCCTATCAAATTACCTATAGTAACACCTGTGTCTTCCTATCCTTAACTCCTTACCAAATGACAAAATTTTAGACTTGTCCAAATTGAAAGCATTTGCAGACGACAAAATAAACATGACTCAAAAATTGAAACTTGACTTTAGAAGAGTAGAAAACATTGTGGGAAAAGCAGAAAATGCTGGTTACCAGCATATTCTCCTTTTCCCACAATGTTTTCAGAAAGCTTCTTCCTCTGGGTCGTGAAAACCAGGGATTGTTTGGTAAAGGGTTAACCCCTAGGCTGCTAAGTTTGACTCGCTGACCTATTGCAAACAGCATAGATCAAGATCACAGAATGTGCAGTCTGATCTTGAATCTACACTGTCCGATAAGGAGATATTTTTCTAAAAAAGAAAATAAGTTTTAAGTCTTTACCACACAAGACAAAGGTAGACTTGTCCAAATTGAAAGCATTTGCAGATGATAATTTAAATGTTGCTCAAATGATTTGTCTTTGATAGGGTAGAAAAACATTGTGGGAAAGGAAAAAATGTTGGGTACCAGCATTTTCTCCTTTTCCCACAATGTTTTCAAAAGGACTCTTTCTCAGTGTCGTTAAAACTCGAGATTATGTGGTTAAAGGTTAATAAGCGTTATTCAGGTTTTCACTATTGGCCTGAAAGTTTTATTTTTTTTCTTAGCAGGATTAGGGTTTAACACTTTATCAACCGATCCCATGTTTTAATAACCCTGAAGAAGACAGCTATTAAAAAACATTGTAGGAAAAGGAGAAAAGGCAAAAACAAATCCCATCATCTGAGCCTAAGTTAAGATGGTGTCTAAAATTTTGTTGCTTGGTGAAGCATTCAACTGCTAAATTAATCGAAAAATTCTAGCTCAATTGTGAAAACCCAAGTAGGTATTGTGATTTCTAAGATAGTTTCATTGGATAAATCTAACAAAAACCAGCAGTGAATATCTAAAATCACATTTTATGTTCTGTGCAATCTAATTTTGATCTACACCATCAGGAACAGCGTGCCAAGACATACTTAACACCCGAAAATATTTTCAAAGCTCATCTTCCCAAATATCATAAAGGATCTATCATTAAGGATAGGGCACCCTAAAAATCATACAGATTCGGCTAAGACTCGGGTAATCTGTAATTGATGAGGGGAAGCAGGGTCTATCGGCCGATCGATTACAGATTACCCGAGTCTTAGCCGAATCCGTACTTTTTTTTCGGTGATTGTTATGGGAGACCACTCCTTCATGCATGGCTTCATCCCGATTTAAATACAACACCTAACAACTGCATTAGAGAGAATTCTCTTTAGCCCAGTGGTTATGGTATTGGCCCTTCGTCCGGGCGTTCTAGGTTCGAATCCTGCCCAGTCGCTGTATTTCTGCCATGCATTTGTTCATTTGTTTCTTTGTTACGGACTTTGTTCGTAAGACGATGAAAAGCGATGTTACACGAATCCCATTAGGGTGCCCTATCCTTAACGAACACTTAACCCTTTACCCTACTGCAAAATTTAAGACCTATCCAAATTGAAAGCATTTGCAGACAACAATTTCATAGTGGCTCAAATGACGCAACTTTTCTTTGATAGGGTAGAAAACTTTGTGGGAAAAGGAGAAAATGCTGGTTACCAGCATTTTCTCCTTTTCCCACAATGTTTTCAAAAGGCCTCTTTTTTAGGGGCGTCAAAAGGCGTCATTGTGAGGTAAAGGGTTAAATAGCCTTACACAACTATAGTTGCCTTTGTGACCTGTGTGTTTCAAGATAAGCCTGCACAAACTGTGCAGTCTGATCCTTGTTCAACACTGTTCACTTTGCTGCAACATTCACAAAACATGCAGTCTCATCTCTGATCTACACTGTCCAGTTTTTGAGACATTCTAGACAAAAACAACCTCAACCCTTTACCATACAGTTCTGACTTTAATGACCCGACAGAGGAAAGTTTTTGAAAACATGGTTGGAAAAGGAGAAAATAATGGTAACCAGCATTTTCTCCTTTTCCCACCATGTTTTCTACCCTATCAAAGACAGAAAGCATCATTTTAGAAATTCTTAATTTGTCTTCAGCAAATATTTTCAATTTGGTCCTGTCCAAATTTTGTTGTTTGGTAAAGAGTTAAAACTGCTCTTAAACATACATCTTCACTCGTTTTCATCCAGTTTTTTAACCGTTTTTTTCTTTATTTCATGAAACTATAATCACTCTTGTGTTTTCATGCCAAATATTGACCCTGATGATTGCAAGGTTGCACAGATTACGGCAGATAGAAAATGCATTTCATTCTATTGCAGCTAGCCATAGACATAACAACCACAGTTTCCAGTTTAAATCGAAGACAAATCCCTACAGTTTTTTTACCCCATACACCTTATATTGATTTTTTATCTACGTATACACAGCTGACAAGATCATAACACCATCAAGTTTTAACAGCGTTTGTTTACTCCCTGGCTGTAAAGATGTCTCTTTAACTGGTTTCTTAATGTAAGTTTAAAATATGTTTCTTGGGTTTATTTTAGTGCTGTAAGTCTAAAATACGTTTGTTGAGTTTATTTTGGTGCTCTTGGGTGAAAAAGTAAAAATAAAGTCTAGTTTTTTAGAAAAGTGATTTACAAAAACTGTTACAATAATGATATTTATAATAAACTCTCACATAAAGATTTATAATGACTAGATGATTGATTCAAGTACTTTGTGAACATAAATTATATTAAGCATTTTACCAAACAACAAAATTTTATATTAAGCATTTTACCAAACAACAAAATTTTAGACTTGTCCAAATTGAAAGCATTTGCAGACGACAAAATAAACGTGACTCAAAAATTGAAACTTGACTTTGGAAGAGTAGAAAACATTGTGGGAAAAGGAGAAAATGCTGGTTACCAGCATTTTCTCCTTTTCCCACAATGTTTTCAGAAGGCTTCTTCCTCAGGGTCCTTAAAACTTGGGATTGTGTGGTAAAGGGTTAAGCATTTTACCAAACAATCTAAAATCTTAAAGACTCTGAGACAGAAACTTTTTGAAAACATTGTGGATAAAGGAGAAAATACTGTACAAGTATTTTCTCCTTTTCCCACAGTATTTTCTACCATTTCAGAGACAGAACTCATGGGTTCAAGTACACTTAATTTGATGTCAGCAAATGCTTTCAATTTGGCCAAGTCTTTAATTCTGTTGTTTGGTACAGAATTAACTTCTACAAAGTGAAGCACAAGTTAAGTTTCCTTTTTGCAGACAGTGTAGATCAAGATCAGACTGTGCAGAACATGCAGTTTGATCTTTAACCTACACTGTCAAATACTTTGGTTACAAAGTCTGACCAAATACTGTAAGTATTGAAATTGAAGGATTTCTGGCATTTTCTCCTTCTTCCACAATGTTTTCTATCCTATCAAAGAACAACTGCTCATTTACAATTTCTAAACTTGTTTTATCACATAACCTCCCCTGTTTTCAGTATAATATACCCATTACGAATTTTCTTATCTTATACACGTTTGATATCACATTGTGTGACGTTATTTTATGCGTATTTCATGGAATGAATGGGTTTATGGATAATATGGCGGGTGCATCTATTGATGGTTTTGCATCTTCTGATCTATAATTTATGAAATATCGTAATGTGATAAAAAGAATCTGATATTCATTGGCGTTTAAGATAACATTTTATTGATCCCGTCAAAAAAATGTTAAGCTCGCAAAATGCTAGCTTAATAACATTTTCCCTAGACTTGTTTCATAAAATTTTATCTCAAACACCAACTTATATCAGATCCTATATGTCTTCAACATTTCAGCAACTTTCAACTTGGAAGAGTCAACAATATTTCTTTGTTTCAGGAAAAGGTTAAACTCCATATTTAAAGCACTGGCACGTTTCAAAGCACTTGCAGGCAACAAACAAACGTAAATGTGTCTCAAATGATGAAATCTATCTAATGGATCGCCCGATAAACGCTGGTTTCCGGCATCCATTACAGATTACTCAAGTCTTAGCCGAATCCATACGATATTTTGAAGATGAAAGACGATGTTACACAAATCCCATTAGGGTGCCCTATCATTAACCCTTTACCAGACGACACAATCTTAGCCTTGTCCAAATTGAAAGCATTTGCAGACGACAATTTCAATGTGGCTAAAATTGCCCGATTTTTCTTTGACAGGATAGAAAACACTGTGGGAAAAGGGAGAAAATGCTGGTTACCAGCATTTTCTCCTTTTCCCACAATGATTTCAAAAGGCTTCTTTCCCAGGGTCGTTAGAAGTCGACAGTTTCAACATGGCTAAAATTGCCCGATTTTTCTTTGATAGGGTAGAAAACATTGTGGGGAAAAGGGAGAAAATGCTGGTTCCAACAATGTTTCAAAAGGCTTCTTTCCCAGGGTCATGAAAAGTCGGCATTGTGCAGTAAAGGGTTAAGCTTATAAAACAATGTAGGGAAAAGGAGAAAATGGTAATTATCAGCATTTTCTTCTTTTTCCACAATGCTTTTTTGCTCTATGTTTTGAAAACAGGAAATATTGGATAAAGTTTCTTCTTGATCTTGAAATTTTGTGAATCTTCAGATGGCTGCTGACTGGCTTTGAAGAATATCCCGTATCTCAGAAAAGTTGAATGATGGGTGACCTGCAATCATAGAGTAAAGAAATTAATAGAAGACATAATGCAGAAGCTACTCAAAACAAGAAACTTCACGCACATTTTTTTAACATTATTGGTTGTACAGTCAGGCGGTAGGGGACTTGTAAACTTGTTCATAGCTGTGAAATTGAATTTCAATTTTTGATTCACATTTATTTTGACGTCTGCAATTGCTTACAATTTGGACTAGTCCAAAATTTTGTTGTTTAATAAAGAGTTGAATTAAAAGCATTTGCAGACGACAAAATAAATGTGATTGAAAAATTGAAATTTGTTATAGGAAAAGTAGAAAACATTGTGGGAAAAGGAGAAAATGCTGGTTACCAGCATTTTCTTCTTTTCCTACAATGTTTTCAAAAAACTTCTTTCAAAGGGTCAATAAAAATCAGAATTGTGTGGAAAAAGGTTAACACATTTTCACATACCCAATGTATGGTGTTAAATGCTACATGTATTTTTAACATTATTTCAGTAATATGGCTGGGGCTAGTGCACCTGCCAAATTTGGCAGCTCTAAGCCTTATGTTTAGAACAAGAAGATTTTTTTAAGGTTTTTAATATACAAGCCTATGTAAAACTTGTGACCCCAGGGGCTGGGCTGATTTTGACCCCAGGGCTAAAAGTTGACGACAACTATTAGATGAAGCTACATGCCCAATTTGGTAGCTCTAGGCTTTATGGTTTTGGACAAGTAGATTTCCAATATTTTTCAGTTTTGTTGCCATGGCAACCAGAGTTTGTAAAGGAATCACTTTTTTTAAAAGAGAACCATGGCAAGATTATTTCTGTGAAGTTTCATCAAAACTGGATGGGTAGTTTCAGAGAAGAAGATACTTGAAATAAAAGTTAACACACATATGCACAGATGCACAACAGACACAGGGCCATGATATCAGTTTGCTGGCCTTTGGCCAGTTGAGCTAAAAATGGCTGAGAAATATGGACCCAGTAGTGTACAAGGCTAGTACTGGTAATTCAAAGGGCTGCAGGATCCAATCCAAGCTGGGTCAAAATGTTTTAACCCTTTATCACACAATACCAACTTTGTCCTGTTTGTCAAGGTTGTTAAAACTTGAGATTTTGTGGAAAAGGGTAAAAGGCCCTAGAGCAGAGCTCCAGATAGAGGGTGTGATTTCGATTCTAAAATTAAAAATATTGATTATTCTCCACCAAATCCTATGTTATGGGTACTCATTAGAATCGCCTCCTCGAGACGATTCTAATGAGTATCCACAACATAGGGTTTCAAAGAGACATAATGGATTTAGAATACCATCACCCCTTCTTATCTGGAGCTCTGCCCTAGAGCCACCAAAATACAAAGCAAATTTTAAAATCTATTTGAATTTAGATCATTACATATAAAAGTATGCAAATTATTGTGAAGATGCTAATCTGCTATTGTACCGTTTGTCCAAGTGTAAGTAGCCATCAGAAAAAAGAATTGTTAAAAGTAAACAACAGATGGAGTGAAACTTTTTATCTAGTTATAAAATTCATTTTTTCTACCAGCAACTAACACTTTGACCAACAGTATCTTCACAATTATGTCCATACTTTTAAAAGGTATGATTTAATGTTAAAATTTGTTTTTGGAAGGGAATAAAACATTACATTGGTTACCAGCATTTTCTCCTTTTCCAACAATGTTTTCAAAAGGCTCCTTCATTATGGTCGTTAAAAGTCGCGATTGTATGGTAAAAGAATTAACACCCAATTTGTTTACTTTTTGCAATCACTGGGCCTTTTATACAGACTGAAATGTCCATATTCATTAATTTTATACAGCACTAACAATGGTTAAAGCCCCAATCACCATGAAAGAAAAACTTGCCTGGCCTTACAATGGAGTTTCTTTTTTCAGGGGCAGTCCATTGGGTCTTGTTGGCCCTCTTGGCACAGGTCCTTGCAGACTGTGTCCATTCATTCCATGACCGCCATCCACACTTGTGACTGATTTATGTCCATTTTGCAGGGAAGCCAACTTTTCTAGGTTCACAGAATTAATTCCTTTGGCTTTGTGATTTGGATTTGTGACGATACCATTTCTCTTGCGTCTCATTTCAGGTGATCTCATTTCAAGAGCACTTTGTCCAAGAATTGTTTTAGGGCTCTGTTCGGCAGCCTTACGCTTATCATGCACTTTTTGATTGTTAGACTGATTTGTATTCACTTTCCACACATCTTCATCACTAAACTCAGCATTAGGGTTCATTGTTATGTTAACTGTGGCTGACACTTTGTCAGTTTTGTAATTTGCATGTTTTGAAGGAATAGAGGAAGTTTTAACCAGCTTTGGACAAGTTCCTGGCCCTATTTTCTCTCCAGGGACAGCTCCCTGGGGATTCACAAGTGGGGAACCAACAGGGGATTGCACAGGGCTATGGGGCTCACTCACAGGTGATAGAATTCTACTAATTGGACGAGAACGGTTTCTGGTCATAGAACACTGTTGTAGTTGCTGGGTGAAGGTCAAACAGTCACTTTCTGTTGGGTGGGTTTGAGATGTACTCATTGCACTACTTAGGGAACTCTGATTGGTGGAGTTTGTAAGATAACTTGACGACTTGGATGAATTGTTCGAAAGAAGTGACTTTCTACGATCGAAAGTAGAGTCTGGGGAATCGGATGGAGAACTATTTAACTGAACACCGTTTAATACTGCAGGAGCACCGGAGGATATTGTGACACTAGAGTTAACCGTCAGAATTGCAGTACCTGATCCTGGCGTGTTGGATTGTTGAGCAGAGGTTTTTGCATCATTGCTTGTACTGGACGCGGAGGAGGAACTTCGACTTTTAGAACTTGGAACAGAAGCTCCATATTCCTCTAACAGTTTACAAACATTTAAATGACCACTCTTAATTGCAACTTTTATTGGTGTTCTACCAAATTGATCGGCATGATTTGGATTTGCTTTATACTGTAATAAAACTCTAACAACGTCATCATGGCCCTCTTGGGCCGCTATACATAGAGCCGTTGCCCCCTGGTTGCATGTATGATCAACATTGGAACCTTTCTCCAATAAACACTGAACCACCTTGAAATGTCCTTGCCAAGCAGCTGACTGGAGTGCTGTACGATTATCATTGTCAACAGCATTGACAGAGGCACCGTAATGAAGCAGAACCTCGACTACTTCGTAATGACCTTGCCAGGCAGCCACATGTAAAGGTGTTCTCCCTTCAAAGTCAACACTGTCTACGACTGCACCTTTCTCTAATAGTAATCCACACATTTCATATTTGTTTTCTAAAGCTAGCACATAAACAGATGATCTTCCATCTGCATCCATATAGTTAAAGTCAGCTCCGACACCAATAAGGTACTCAACGACATCTTTGTGTCCTTCCAGGGCAGCACATCGTAGGGCTGTTTTACCATCATGTGATCGATGGTCTACGGCTGACCTATGACCTAGAAGTGTAATGACCACTGGTAAATGACCTTCCTGTGCGGCAAGGTGCAGAGCTATCCGACCATCATTGTCTACCTCATTTACTTTAGCAAGGTGCTCAATTAAAATTTCACTTATCTGAAATGACAACAAAACAACAAAATTAACTTAAACATTCTCATAACAATTTAACCATTTTCATTTCTTTTCATAGAAAAAACTTTGTGTGAAATTAACTTAAACATTTTCATAACAATTTAACCATTTTCATTTCTTTTCATAGAAAAAACTTAGTGTGAAATTTTTGCCAGTAAACAAAATTTTTTGACTTGCCCATTTTAATAAAATTTTGAACTGGCTTTTTCGTGGGAGTGTCCTTGGGCAAGACAATTTAGAGCCCTTGCCTAGTACTGGTGAAAGCTTAAAGATTTAGGCTAAGGATAAAATAAAATGAACAAGATGATCAAATACATCTTTTTGTCTACAGAATCAGTAAGGATGGTATTATAACAAAGGGAGAAAGATATGATACACCTGAGCATAAATTCTTCACCATACAACACAATTTTAGACTTGTCCAAATTGAAAGCATTTACAGCCAACAAATAAAATGTGGCTGAAATAATAGATTTTTTTCTCTGACAGGGTAGAAAACATTGTGGGAAAAGGAGAAAATGCTGGTTACCAGCATTTTCTCCTTTTCCCACAGTGTTTTCAAAAGCCTCCCCTAATAGGATTGTCAGCACTCAGAATTGTGTGGTAACAAGCTAAATGTCAAATGGCTTTGCAAAACCTTCAATTCTTGATGCAAAATACATGAATATGAAGGAAATGGTTGTTTGATGACACAACAATAATTAAATTTATATTTTCTGAAAATGAAACATAAAAGAACACAAACAGGTCTATCCTGTTAACTCTTTAACAGACGACAAAATTTTAGACTGGTCCAAATTGAAAGAAGTTGCAGACGACAAATTAAGTATACTTCAAATTAGGGGAATGTGGCTTTGAAAGGACAGAAAACATTGTAGGAAAAGGAGAAAATGCTGGTTACCCACATTTTCTCCTTTTACTACAATATTTTCAAAAGACTTCTGCCTCAGGGCCGTCAAAACTTGTCACTGTGTTGTAAAGGGTTAAAGCGCAAATCCCTACTGAATCCTTTTCCATCAAGGTGAGCGATGGATTAGAGTTTGAGCTTTTAGACAGTGCTGATTAAGATCAGTCTGCACAGAGGATGCAGTCTGATCAATGCTCTTCATTTCTTATATAATGGGAGATATACTCATCAAATAGCGACGAATTAAAATGCTTCAAGTGGATTATGTCTTTCTATTAAAACTCCTTCCTTACTGTAGACAGCACAAAAAGCTTTTTGTGGACAGTGTAAGGATCAAAATCAGACAGCATAGAATATGCTGTCTGATCTCTGATCTGCACTGTCCACTACCTTTTTCTACTTCATGACCAAAGTGGTTCTCCATCTTGCAGCAAAGGTATATTAGCTGCCTTTAAAAAAGCATGACTTGTTTATTTAGTAGTGAAAGAGTCAATTCTTTACTTAACAAACCCGAGTTTTAACAACCCCATGGGAGAATGCTTTTGAAAACATTGTGGGAAAAGGAGGAAATACTGGTACATTTGTAATCGGTATTTCCGCCTTTTTCCACAATGTTTTCTTCTGTATCAAAGACAAATCTGCCATTTGCGCCATCTTTGATTTGTTGTCTGTAAATTCTTTCAATTTGGATTACATCTAGTCTAAAATTTTGTTGTTTAGTTAAGACTTTTCTAAAAAAAATAAAATACAACTTTCATATTCTAAGTGGATCAATCCTTTACCAAACAACCTCTATCATCAACCCCAGGGGAAGAAGCCTTTTTAAAGCATTGTGGGAAAAGGAGAAAATGATAGTTTTAATTTTTTTTCCAATTTTTTGTTCTGCAATTAAAGTATAATCACTGTAGTACAGAAGCCCACAATAGTCCAAATACTTCCGAGTTCTAACAACCCTGGAGAAATGTTTTGAAAAAACTTTGGGGACTAAAGGAGAAAGTGCTAGTCAGGAGAAAGTGCTAGTCAGGAGAAGTCAGAGGTGCTAGTCACCAGCATTTTCTCCCTTTCCAAAACTATTTTCTACCCTTTCATAGTTGAATTATATCACATCAGCTGCATGAACCCTTTACCATATCAGAAAACTTTAGACTGGCCCAAATTGAAAGCATTTGCAGATGACACATTAACTGTGGCTCAAATGAAGGAAGCTGTCTTTGAAATGAAAGAAAACATTGTGGGAAAGGAGAAAATGCTGGTTACCAGCATTTTCTCCTTTTCCCTCAATGTTTTCAAGAGCCTTTTTCTTCAACATCTTTAAGACTCAACTGTTTGTGAAAGCATGAAATTGGTCATCTAGAGATGTCTTTAATATTGACTATACTACAATTTTATCGTCTTTTAAAGAGATAGACACAAACAATAATTGGTGAGCACAATAGGTGTGCATGAAGATCTACCTAATTACGAAAATATGCAATCGTTGTTAAATCTGGTCATGTGCTTACAAGGAAACATCAAGTTGAGGTCAAATGTCACATACCTCAACCCATTTTACTAAACAGGCTAATTTCAAAGTACTGGACACGTAACTTTTTGACGCTAAGCATGATTTATGATGATTTTGTTGAAAGAGCAGATCAAGATCAGACAGCACAGAAAGTGCAGGCAGATCAAAGGGATCTATACTGTACAGAGATTTTGTATGATAATTTGGCCTGAACAGCTTGAAGTTGGCAACAATAATTTGGTATTTTTTTTTGTCATTCATTTGACATTCCATCTTGAAAACAACGTACATGTAACTGACAAAAAGGACAAATATATGACGGAAAGGAACCTGATTTCTTTTTCAAAACTGAAATAAAGAGAAATAAAAACATTGCAGTATAAGGAACAACTGCTTGTAACAAGCACGCATATGTTCCCTTTACCCCAATGTTTTCAAAAGCTGTACACTTTTGGGCATAATTAAGAAGACTGAATTTGTATTGTAGTGGATTCACCCTTGACCACACAATACCGACTTTTAAGGACCCTGAGAAAGAAAGCTTTGGAAAACATTGTGGGAAAAGGAGAAAATGCTGGTAACCAGCATTTTCTCCATTTCCCACAATGTTTTCTACCCTTCCCAAAACAAATTTCAATACTTCATTTGCATTTATATTGTCGTCTGCAAGTGCTTTCAATTTGGACCAGTCCAAAATTTTGTCGTTTTAGTAAAGAATTAATAAAGTTGTAAATCTTTATCTTAATTTATACAGCGTGACACCATTAACCTCATGTCAAAAATCTGTCAGGTCCACAAAGATTTGTAAAGGTAACCCTTTGAGTGCCGAATAAACGGTTATCACACAACCCCCCAAATTTAACGATTCTTTGAGAAAATTGTGGGAAAAGGAGAAAATGCGGGTAACCAGCATTTTCTCCTTTTCCCACAATATTTTCTGCCCTTTTACAGACAAACCCCATCATTTGAGTCAAATTTAAATTGTCATCTGCACATGCTTTCAATATGGTCAAGTCTAAAATTTTGTTGCTAAATGGTAAACAGATTAATGGAACAGACATTTTCAATGTAGAATTAAGTCCCATATAATTTCAGATTCAATGATGTTTTTGTCTAGAATGTCTAAACAGAGCAAACAGTGTAGATAAAAGATCATACTGCATGCTTTGTGCAATCTGATCTTGATTTACACAGGCTGAAAAGGCAACAAATATTAATTGCACAAGGTGCTTTCAGGGTACACTAAATAATATTTCATAAACCATAATATAAGTTGATATGAGCCGAGTTTTGAAATACCATAATTAACTGTCTTATTAATTCACAAGCATAACAGATAACAGTTATTGGAGGCCTTTTTGCCAACTTTTGCTAGCAATGTAGAATAAGATCAGTCTGTACAGAATACCCAGGCTGATCTTTGAAGAATACTGTCCAACATTTTTTTTTTCATAATTCTGTCCATAGAGCCATGACGTATGTAACTCTTTAAGGTGGCCCTTCAGGTTTTGGGACGAAAATTTTACCAAAATACAAAAAAATCGTCCTTATACTCCCAAAGCCTTTTAATTTTCATTCATAAAACCCCAGTAGTCGAAAACCATCCGACAACAAGAGAAATTAGAGATTTACTACTGCCCAGGTCGACACCGACGGGAAACATGGTCTATTTTTACATGAGCAACTCGCTCATTTACATACAAGAAATACACAGACGAAGCTTCAAACATAGCGTCCGAAGAAGACATTATGGAAAATAATTACATGTTTGTTATGTTATGGAATTAAAGCGTCATTAGTCACGTGCCAGTCACTTGACATTCCCACAATGCTTTTTTTATTTCTGGCGCGAAATCTAAAAATACCTTAAGAGGCTATGTAGCCTTTTAAGGGAACACTATCAAAAAAATTTTTTTTTGTAATTTTATGATTCTTAATTATTGATGATTTGTATTGTTTTTTCAGTGATATATATATTTTTTAATTTGGTGAGATGTGAAAAATCTAAATACCCACCTTTAACCATGGGACAAAAATTTGGACCATATACCAAACTGAGAGCAATTGCAGACAACAAATTCAATTTAGCTCAAATGATGATTTCTGACTTTGATCAGGCAGAAAACATTGTGTTTCTCCTTTTCCTGCTATGTTTTCAAAAGCCTTCTCTAACAGGGTCATTAAAACCTGGAATTGTGTGGCAAGATTTCTATCTTTGATTGGGTAGAAAATTTTGTGAGGAAAAGGAGAAAATGCTGCTTAACAGCATTGGCTCCTTTTCCCACAATGTTTTCAAGTCTTCTCTTACAGGGTCCTTAAAACTTTGAATTGTGTGGTAAAGCGTTAAGTTTCTGGGTCTAAATTTTGACTGACTCAGATGTCCAGTTTCATCACTGATCCATACCCACACTAGTAAAAAATTTCCGATCCAAAATAGACCTTATTTTCATTGCGGAAAAATGAGCAATAATTACAGCTTATTTCAACCCTTTACCACACAATGACGCTTTTTAACGACCCTGAGGAAGAAGCCTTTTGAAAACATGGTGGGAAAAGGAGAAAATGCTGGTAACCAGCATTTTTTCCTTTTCCCACAAAGTTTTCTAGCCTATCTAAGAAAAATTGCATCATTTGAGCCACTATAAAATTGTCATCTGCAAATGCTTTCAATTTGGATAGGTCTAAAATTTTGCCATGTGGTAAAGGGTTAAGCAATCACATATTCGAACACCAATGGCTTTTGATCGATTGAATGCTGGACAGTGTATTAAGCCACTTTCAACACTATTTCATTTATATCACAGCAACAGCTTGCGAATTCATTTGGAAGACGAATATACATAATACTGGCAAAAGAAACTCCAAGTAAGCATGGAAAGGTGCACTGGCCACCGCAATATACAAAAAACAGCCGAGCTAAAAAGATGTTTCCCTGTAGTTACATGATAATGGTGTTTCTTTGTATGGTGTTAAATACCATTTTTAATATGATTTCATATTTTTATCATGGAAGCCTGTGCTCCAGTATCCATGCATTTTCTTGGAGTTTCTTATCACAGTATTTCAAGCAGCAATATTCTTTCCAGGCCACTGGCTGCTTTCCCACTTAAAGTTATGATAGCTGCCAAAAGTAAACAGAGGAGATGTTGAAATGCACTTAAATGTAAATCATACCATTAGTCGTTGACAGAGAAATTAATTTCTAAGCTACCGCTAAGTTAAAACCTGTTGGGTCACTTTATCTTTTGTTTACTTTTTGCCTGATTTTAAAACTCATTTCTCTGCCAGTAATTAACACTTGGACCAAACACACATTAACAGATTGTTATCTCCATAATATTTACCATGCTTTTAAATGGTATGATTTAAATTTAAATGCATTTTAACAACTGCTTTGATTTTTTGGCCACTTATGGGCCTTTAACCATTATCACAAACATTGATCAGTGGTGAGAGAGGAATGAATCTTGTCATATTACCATCATCAATCCTCCAAAAGAGACTGGCTGAGCTGTGGATTCAAACCAGTGACCCACTTGTTTCAAGCCCTGTATCTTACCAACTGAGCAGTTGGGCTCAGCTGACAAAGGTATATAGAAATGTGTCCATATTCACCAAGCATTCCTAGTAACATTCTTAGTCTTATTCCCCAGAATTTTCTAAACTTGAAAGTAACAGACCTTCTGATTGGCTAAACCATTTGGTTTAGCCAATCAGAAGTTGTGTTTCTTTCAAGATCCATAATTAGACCAGCATTCCCATTAGCTTTTTATTTCAAGAGTATCGGACAATTGTTGTGTTGTGGGTTTTCGCGTTTTTGCAGCGATCCTTTTTTCATGTCAGTTAATTTTTGGGTAGGGATTCGACATAAATTTGTCAATAAGGGTAAAATGTAATTTCAAAACTTTTCATTTTAAACTAGACAACTGTAGATTGCAAAATGTTGGTTGCTCTACTAATATTTTACAGTAATGGACAAAAACATGCGTCGACGGATGCCCAGATGTAGAATAGAATGGTTCAAGTTTATTTTTTTTCATCGATCTACATGTAAATGTTGCCGTGTGCGCTGCAAATTTTTATATCATATCACTGTGTGTATATTCGATGATATAAAGGTATATGCCTGTGTTGTTTAAAAAGGAATTCAGAATTAAGAAAGTCAGACAATTCAATGAAGAAAATCCTAAAAAATTAATGGTCTTTTTTGTCCCTGTTTTTTCTTACGTGAGGTCTCGCGCATAACCAATGTTTGTTACTTAATTTTTATTTCAAAGCTTGATTTACACAGGAATTTGCACAAGTGGGAACACAGTTAGACCCAGAATGCTTTTAAGAAAAGTTGATGAACACGAACTCACATCCTATATTCAAGCAGCCAAGTTTATAAATAACACAGCCAACAATCACAACACTATAATAAAACACTTTATTTATTTATTAGCACTAATTAATCAAAACCACATGATCAATGTCTTCCCCCTTGCTTTTCATTAATTTTGTACATATACAACATTAATTATACCTTCATCTTACTAACACTTTCCCAGACAACAAATTTTGGAATTGACCAAATTGATAGCAGGTACAAAAGACAATTTCAGCATAGCCGAAATGTGGACTTCTGTCTTTGCTACAACAGAAAACATTGTGGGAAAAGGAGAAAATGCTGGTTACCAGCATTTTCTATGTTTCCTATAACGTTTTCAAAATCCTTCTTTTAAGGTTGTTAAACTCGGGACTGTGCTGAAAAGGTTCAACTCTTTACCAAACCACAAAATTTTAGCCTTGTCCAAACTGAAAGCGTTTGCAAACTACAATTTCAATGTAGTTTAAAAGGTGCAATTTTTCTTTGATAGGGTAGAAAACATTGTGGTTAAAAAGGAGAAAATACTGGTTACCAGCATTTTCTCCTTTTCCCACAATGTTTTCAAATGGCCTCTTTCTCAGAGTCTTTAAAAGTTGGCATTGTGCAGTAAAGGGTTAATGGCTGACTGAATAATAGCATCATTGAAGGACCTTTGTTTTCTGTTCAAAATGAGACTACACATTTACCTGTCCAAATGGATCAAAATACATTCATGGGAATATACAGGGACTAGAGAACAAGAGGACAATTTGGTCCTTTATTGCTCATTGAAAAAAGATTCCATCTATAACGGCCTCTGTTTATTTTGAAATAATAAAATAGTACCACACTAGCGAAAAAAGTAGGAACAAGCATTGTGAGATGACAACCAAGCTTGTTGAGACAGGCAGCATTCATTAGAACATACTGGCATCCGTGGTAGAATGCAGGTAGCCCTATGAGATCTTTAGGCACCATGGAACTATACAACCCCTTCCCCCCACAGCTTGTCATGGATACCATGAGGTACAGTAAAGAGACCAAAAGGAACTTGGTAAATGGAGAGAAAAACAACCAAAATCTCACTGCTTGCCACATTTCGGACAAACGGGACTGCCGTAGCTACCGGGAACATGGTGTAAACATAGCATTACAAAAACAAGTAATTGAGATGAAACACAAGAACTACTGAAATTACATATTCTGAGCAATTTGTTTTTCAGAAATTTTATGTCAACAGAGCTTTTGTGACAAAGATGCATCAGGAAATGAGAAAAGGATTGAAACAGAAAATTGAGAATGCTTTCAACCAGGAATTCTACAGATTATTACACCTAACTGACCATCAACACAACATTAATATCCTGTGGAACCATTAAATATATTCCCATTTAATACATCTATAAAACATCACTTTTCCCTTGCCAGGAAACATTACAATTTAGGGTCTTTAGAACAATATAAAAGAAACACCTTTCTTCTCAAAGATAGCATTGCTACATTTGAATTAAACATTTGTGGAATTTTGTTCAAGAACATTTGAGACCAGAATGACAGATTTGAGACTGATAAAAAGGAAAAGGTCAGGTTATATATGAGGTAATTATTTGCACCAGTAACCATTAATTTCATGAGAACTAACTACTCTGTTCAGTCATTTGGCAAATAAGTTGGAATAATCATGTGTTTAAACAACACCAGTGAAGGTGTTTTTCGAAAACATTGTGTGAAACATAGTAAATGCTGGTAACCAGCATTTTCTCCTTTTCCTACAATATTTTTTACCCTTTCAAGAACAAAATACCTCAATTTGAACTCCATCTGATAAATTTGACGTCTGCAAATTTTATGCTTTCAATTTGGACAAGGCTAATAGGTGATAATTTTGTGGTTTGGTACAGAGTTAACCCTTATCATACTAAGTAAGTGAAATGAAACTTTCAAGCCGACAGTAGAAATCCAAACTTTGCTATTTCAAAAGTATTTTTGGAGAAAAAGATATCTCCTTATTGGACAGAGTAGATCCAAGATCAGACTGCACATTCTGTGCAGTCTGATCTTAATCTACACTGTTTGCCAGAGGTCCTTAGCAGCCTACAGGTTAAGGCATATGTTGTAATGAAAAAATAAATTTTCAACTCCTGTAAGACTTGATAATGAAATTAACTGGTGGGATAAGCAAGGGCAAGGAAAACAGGTCGCACAGTAACTATGATTTTATTGCTCATTCATGAAAAACCAAAGACCCCCTGTTCTACACTTATGTACAGTGAATAGTCCCATATTTGAACAACCTTGGCGAAAATGGCTTCTGAAAACACTGCGGGGAAAAAAAGAAAATGCTGGTTAATAGAACTTTCTCCTAATTTCCTGCAAAGTTTTCCACCCCTTGAAAGACATTTAAACCAATTTTGGAATTCATGTTTAATTTTGTCATCAGCAAAATTAACTGTTTACCAAACAATCCCAAGTTTTAATGGCCCTGAAGATAAAAGCTTCTGAAAACATTATAGGAACGGTAGAAAATGCTAGTAAACAGCATTTTCTCCTTTTCCCTCTATTTTTTCAATCCTATCAAAGACGAATCTTGCCATTTGATCCCCATGTAATATGTCGTCTGCTGTGTTGCTTTCAATTTGGAAGAGTAAAATTTTATTGTCTGGTAAAGGGTTAACCCTCTACCACACTATTCCGAGTTTCAACGACCCCTAAATAGAAGGCTTCTGAAAACATTATGGAAAAAGGAGAAAATGCTGGTAACCAGCATTTTCTCCTTTTCCCACAATGTTTTATACCCTTTCAAAGAGAAATACCATCATCTGAGTATCATTTCATTTGTCGTCTGCAAATGCTTTGAATTTGGACAAGTCTAAAATTGTGTTGTCTTGTAAAGAGTTAATATAGCTTCTAACCAAATGTCCCAGAGCATTTCAATTTATTTCTACTCGATAATTCTAAAAGGAAATCAGAGCAAGCCATTGGCAAAACCAATTCAACGTTGTAATTATCTCTTTACTGTCCAAGCTATTTTTACGCTTTACCACAAAATGCCGAGTTTTAACGAACCTGAAAAAGGCTTTTGAACACATTGTGGGAAAAGGAGAAAATGCTGGTAACCAGCATTTTCTCCTTTTCCCACAATGTTTTCTACCTATTTAGAATGAATACTATCATATGAAAAACATTTGAATAATTGTCTGTAAATTTCTTTAACCCTTTACCACACAATCCCGACTTTCAACAACCCTGACAGAGTAGCCTTTTGAAAACATTGTGGGAAAAGGAGAAAATGCTGGTAACCAGCATTTTCTCCTTTTCTCACACTGTTTTCTATCTTTCCAAAAACAACTTTCAAATTTTAAGGGACATTTTTTTGTCGACTGCAAATACTCTCAATCTGGACGAGTCTAAAATTTTGCCACAAGGTAAAGGGTTAAGTCTTGCCACAAACTAGAAATATAAAAATGAATTTTTTTTCTTGAATGAATATCTCTCCTTATATGGTACACATTGCTTATATTCTCCTTATATGGTACACATATACAGTAACTCATAAGTAAACAACAAAGTTCTCGACGAAATGCAATTCAAAGCATAATTATACAGACATCAAAACAAATGTAGCTCAAATGACGATTTCTATTTTTCTGCTTAGGTGACTGCGACAAACCATGACATCAAAAGGTAAGATGGTTTTGCCAACAGAGTACATCAAGATCAGACTGCACAAAACATGCATTCTGATCTCAGAATCCACACTTTCCACATTGATGTGATATTCCGGTGAAAGGCAGCTTCACCAACCATCCTTAAGAAGATTCTTAGTCTTCTTCTCGAAAATTTTCTAAATTTGAAAATAACAGAACTTCTGATTGGCTAAACCAAACAGTTTAGCCAATTGATAGTTGTGGTACCTTTCAAATTTAGACAATTCTGGAGAATAATACTTGGAAAATTCTCCAGAATGGTTGGTGAATTTAAGAGCCCTGAACTCAAAAGTTTGTTCTGGTAATAAACTTGACTGCTTAACTCTTTACGAAATGATGAAATTTTAGACTTGTCCAAATTCAAAGCATTTGCAGACGACAAAATAAACATGACTCAAAAATTGAAATTTGTTTTTGAAAAGGTAGAAAACATGGTGGATAAAGGAAAAAATGCTGGTCACCAGCATTTTTTCCTTTACCCACAATGTTTTCTAAAGCCTTTTTTCTCAGGGTTGTTTAAAGTCGGGATTATGTGGAAAAGGGTTAAAGGCCGAGTATAGGCCAAAATATCACCGCAGGTGTTATAATACATTTAAATTTAAATCATACCATTTTAAAGTATGGAAAATATTGCGGAGATGACAGTCTGTTATCGTGTGGTCGTGCCGTATGTTAGTTGCTGGCATAAAAAAAAAGAATTTTAAAATCCGGCAAAAAGTAAACAAAAGACACAGCTACCTGGCAGGTTTTAACCTAGTCTTGAAATTAATTTCTCTGTCAGCGACTAACACTTGGACCAACATACAATGACAGAATGTCATCTTCACAACAATTTCCATACTTTTAAATGGTATGATATAAATTCAAATGCATTTAAACACCCGCTTTGTTTACATTTGGCCTTTATTGTCACTTTAAGTAATCTAAGAAAAGGAAAAACAATGAAGCAGGTTAAATAAATTTCCCTGTGACCCAATTTAGCACAGATTTAGATTACGTAATGGCATAATGATACTATTATTTTGTTACAATTGACATTTCAAGTAACAAAAACGGAATTTAATTACAAATCAGATCTCAAGAAAACGTTGATAATCAAGTCTTAAATTTCCGCCTTGCTGACAGTCAACTTGATCAATGTCATATATGTCTTAACCCCTGTAGCGCTGAACCTCAGGCCAGGTGATGATGTTCACCAATCATTCTTAACAACGTTCTTTCTCTACTATTCTCCAAGATTTTCTAAATCTGGAAGGAACACAACTTCTGATTGACTAAACCAAATGGTTTAGCCTGTTAGAGATTGTGCTACTTTCAAATTTAGAAAAATCTGGAGAATAAGACTAAAGTATATATTATGTACTTAACAATGGTTGGTAAATGCGGACCGAGGTTTAAGCTTTTGCAGACAGTATAGATTTATATTGTCCGCTGCTTTGCCAGACATTTTAACCAAAACATTTTACTTTGAAACTGCACAATTTTGGTAGTAATCCATAAATGGAACGGTCTATTATGTTACCTAATATGGCTCTAGAGATCAATTTTAACCAGTTATGCACATCAGTTACGGTAGTTGTTTTTACCCTTACAGCGTCTTTCAACAACTACAGTTGCCTTGGCGGTCAGTGTAGATCAAAATCAGACTGCACAAACGTGCAGTCTGATCTTTGATCTACACTGTCCGCTTTGCTCAATCTTCACAGACCAAAAAACCCCACAAACTTGCAATTATTTGAGCCTTAATTTTCGACAAAACAGCAGTTGAGTTTATTCAGGGCTCTATGGCTTGAAAACTTAAAATACTGCAGATAATGACCAGACCGTACATTATAATTTTCAAGTTTTTCAGATTTGTTAATTACCTTAGCAACCACAGTTCTTCATGGAACTGAATTCTTTCAGGTATATCGCAGGAACCAGTGCACCTATCCATGTTTTTCCTGGGGTTTCTTCTACTAGTATTCTTTCTGAGCCACTAGTTACATTCCCACATAAACATTGTCGAAAAAAGAGGGTAAGTGATATGAGAGGAATGAACTCAGCTGCAGTGATGACCATCAATCTTTGGATAGAAATTGCAGCTGGAGATTCGAACGAGCAACTCCCTGGTTTCAATCCCTATAAGTTTCCAACTGAGCTACCAGGCTAGGCTTGCAAAGGATAAAGCAATTCACATGTGCAATTATTTTATTTGTAACAATGCTATCTTCAAATTAATGTCCCTACACTTAGTTGTTATTGCAACAAAATTTTCTTTGTCTGTCTTTGAGCCCCTACATAATGCAGTTAACTCTTACCACACAATCCCGACTTTTAACGACCCCGAAGAAGAAGCCTCTTGAAAACACTGTGTGAAAAAGAGAAAATGCTGGTAACCAGCATTTTCTCCTTTTCCCACAATGTTTTCTACCCTTCCAAAAAAAGTCTTCTAAATTTGAGTTACATTTATTTTGTCGTTTGCAAATGCTTTCAATTTGGACTAACCTTAAATTTTGTCGTTTGGTAAACAGTTAAAACAAGAAATATGTTTTAACCCTTTACCAGACGACAAATTTTAGCCTTGTCCAAATTGAAAGCCATTGCAGACGATAACTTCAATGTGGCTAAAAATGGTGCAATTATTATTCGATTGGGTAGAAAACATTGTGGGAAAAAGAGAAAATGCTGGTTACCAGCATTTTCTCCTTTTCCCACAATGTTTTCAAAAGGCTTCATTCCCTGGGTCGTTTAAAGTTGGCACTGTGAGGTAAAGGGTTAAAAAGATAGACGCCATAAATTTGTCAGAAAATAGGCAGGGACGCCTCAAAATAAACATGTCTACATTTTTGACCAATCACAAATTTGCCAATATTCATTTGTTATCAATATCAAAAAGTAGGTCAAAAGCCATGCACGTTCAGCTACACCAAAAAATGCATATCCTGCAATATGATGAGCTGGGAATTTATTCAACCGACAGAGTCGGTTCAGAGATGTTCTATCACATTATCTCACAGCATTTTTGACATCAAAGTCAGCCAATCAAAAGCAAGCATGGAGACAATTCCATGGTGTGTAGTTTTCTGTCATGATGCTTGCTTCTAACAGTTCCAATCATTTTTTGTTTGCCAGCCTGGAAAACATTTAGACAGGCGTCTAGACATTTAGCATCCTTCCTGGTTGCTTGTAACTCTTCAGCATTCGTTACCCTTCGCAAAACAATGCTGAATTTAACGACCCTGACAGAAAATGCTTTAGAAAAACATTGTAGGAAAAGGAGAAAATGCTGGTAACTAGTATTTTCTCCTTTTCCCACAATGCTTTCTATGCTTTCCCAGCCAATCCCCATAATTTAAGCCAGATCTAAGTTAATATCTGTAAATGCTTTCAATTTTCAAAAATAGTTCCTAGAAATTTCCTTTAACCATAAATTGAGATTTTAAGATTCATTTTAAAGCACTTAATTTAAATAATTTGTCAATTTTCTAGTTAGCATTCATTATCTGCCATTTGGCTGCTGGGCAAGTGTGGTTTAATCATTATCAGACAAAACTTTCCTTAGAAGTAATCACCCAATTCTTTTGCAACATACCGTAATATCTCTTATTATCGCTCCCCCTCTAATTAATGCTCCCCCAGCTTTTTTCTAAACAAAAATGGGCTTACCAAACGGCCAATCCATCGATAAAGTTGAAATAAAGCAGCTAAAATAAACTTGCAGCACTGATATAATCCTAATTAATTCACGAATACATGTAGACATAAATAACATCTGACTGTCAGAATACAGGTACACTTCAGAAAAAGTTATAAACTTCTGGTAACACAAAATTTGTCAACTAACTTGGAAAAACTTTAAGAAAGTGGAAGATTGATGACTAATGTCTCACATTAATTATGAATGCTATTTAATATCCAAATGAATCATGATCGGTGGTAAAATTGATATTCTGCAATAATACAGCGGGTTTCTCAAATGACGATCACTTCACACTCGGGTACTGACTAAAAACTGGACAGCAATGTCATCGTTGTCCTCAGAAAATTATATGTCGTTTTACCTCTATTAATTGCCCCCTCCCTTTCAGAAAATGTAACACCCCCAGGGGCGAAGAAAGAAAATATGGTAATCATCAAGAAGCAGAACTCTTTGTATTTTGTATATTTGTTGCTACCCAGAAAAACTGTCTTCTTCAAAACAACATTTAGTCAGGTTTTTTTTACTTTAAGGCCCACTGGCCACCAACAGTAAACAATTTTGGAGTCAAAGTGCATGCAGGCAACTTGGATTCATATCATTAAAGCCCCAATAGCAACCAAAAGTAAACAATGCAGGTGTTAAAATGCACTGAAATTCTGTTTGTCTGGCACAGGGTTTACCCCCTTGCCAACATGTTCAGCTTTATTATACACTTGCCAAGGGTTTTCCCTGGACTTTCTGGTACGGGGTTCATATGACCGCCCTTTAAATGAATAACAGAAAGCACAAATATAAATTTTTGGGGTCATTTAGAAAATTTAGGGGTCCAATTCAGAGGCAGACAACAGAATTTCAGACATCTCCTGCACCATGTCAGTTAAACAAATTACCAAGTATTATGTAAATTTTAAGTTTTATATCTAAATAACAACTGACACAAATTGAGACCTTTCAAAATAACACAAAATTTAAAAAAATTACAGACTTTTAACAACCAAATGCATGTAATACAAGCACTGCTGCTCCTATCTTTTATAATCATTTTCCATATTAACTCTATACCACACAATGCCGACTTTTAACGACCGTAGGAAAGAATCCTTTGAAAACATTAAGGAACAAGAGCGGCAAATTGTCGCAAGATACGCCCGTCCCACCGCCAGTTGTCGAGGGGGAATAATAATCGTAAAGGGCAGGTAGAGGAAAATAGTAGTGCAGCAGAAATCATGTAAGTGATTGAAATAGGCATGAATGTCTAATGTTAAGGAAACATGCATATAAAGTTTCAGGTCATTCCAACATGAAAAGACAAAGTTATATTGTAGAGAAGCATGAAAAGCTGTAAAAAAAAATAACGAATAGGGAATAATTCCAAAAGAGCATTAGGTAAGATTACGGCTCCAGTGCATTGCACTTTTCATAACTGCAACAAACATGTTTACCAAGTCTCAAGTCAATTTGACTTGAGGTGACAAAGTTCCCTTCCAGACAAGCAAGAAATACTGTAAAAATGAAGATCAAAGTGGAATTACTCAAAATCCGCACTAGGTAGAGTTATTGTTCTTGCGCACTGTACTCCGTAATATTGCAAGTCTGAAGTCGTTCTGACTTGAGATGACAAAGTTATATTCTAGACAAGCACTTAATGCTGTAAAAATGACGATCAAAGGGAAATAACTCAAAGACAGCATGAGGTAGTTACAATTCTTGTGCACTGCACTCCCAAATATTGCAACAAATAAGCATACCATATTTCAAGTCATTCCTACTTAAGATGAAAAAGTTATGCTCCGGACAGGCAAGAAATGCTATAAAAATGAAGATCTAAGGGGAATAACTCAAAATTCGTGCTAGGAAGAGTTATGGTTCTTGTGCACTGCACTCCGTAATTTTTCAACAATCATGCATACCAAATTTAAAGATGTTCAGACTAAAAATGACAAAGTTATATTCCGGACAAGCAGAAAATGCTGTAAAAATGACAATCAAAGGGAAATAACTGAAATACAGCACGAGGTAGAGTTATGGTTCTTTTGCACTGCACTCCGTATTATTGCAACAAACACAAATGCCAAGTTTCAAGTTAATCGGACTGGAGATGACAAAGTTAAGCTCCGGACAAAGAACTGGACTGTAAAAATGATGATCAAAGGAAAATAACTCAAAGATAGCATGAGGTAGAGTTATTGTTCTTGCGCACTGTACTCCGTAATATTGCAACAAACATGCATACAAAGTCTGAAGTCGTTCTGACTTAAGATGACAAAGTTATATTCCGGACAAGCACTAAATGCTGTAAAAATGACAATCAAAGGGAAATAACTCAAAGACAGCACGAGGTAGAGTTACAATTCTTGCACACTGCACTTCCAATTATTGCAACAAATAAGCATCGATATTCCAAGTCATTCCTACTTAAGATGAAAAAGTTATGCTCCGGAGAAGCAAAAAATGCTATAAAAATGAAGATCTACGGGGGAATAACTCAAAATTCATGCTAGGAAGAGTTATGGTTCTTGTGCACTGCACTCCGTAATTTTTCAACAATCATACATACCGAATTTGAAGATGTTCAGACTAAAAATGACAAAGTTATATTCCGGACAAGCAGAAAATGCTGTAAAAATGATGATCAAAGGGAAATAACTCAAAGACAGTATGAGGTAGAGTTATGGTTCTTTTGCACTGCACTCCGTATTATTGCAACAAACACAAATGCCAAGTTTCAAGTCAATCGGACTGGAGATGACAAAGTTATATTCCGGACAAGCAGAAAATGCTGTAAAAATGATGATCAAAGGGAAATAACTCAAAGACAGCACGAGGTAGAGTTATGGTTCTTTCGCACTGCAGTCCGTATTATTGCAACAAACACAAATGCCAAGTTTCAAGTCAATCGGACTGGAGATGACAAAGTTATGCTCCGGACAAGGAGAAAATGCTGTAAAAATGATGATCAAAGGGAAATAACTCAGATATCACGAGGTAGAGTTATGGTTCTTTCGCACTGCACTCCGTATTATCGCAACAAACACAATTGCCAAGTCTCAAGTCAATCGGATTGGAGATGACAAAGTTATGCTCTAGACAAAGAAGTGGACGCCGCCCGCCCACCCGCCCGGACAGACGCCCGCCCAGACACCAGCCCGCCACCCGTACGCCATGGGTGATCCCATAATACGGCCCGTCTTCAACGGGCATATAAAAAGGAGAAAATGCTGGTAACCAGCATTTTCTCCTTTTCCTACAATGTTTTCTACCCTATTAAGAAAAACATGCACCATTTTAACCACATTGAAATTGTCGTCTGCAAATGCTTTCAATTTGGACACGGCTAAAATTCTGTCGTCTGGTAAAGGGTTAACTCTTTACCACACGGCAAACTTTTCGACCACTTCAAAAATGAAAGCATTTGCAGAGGACAAATCAAATTCTGCTTAAATGATTAGATTTTGTCTTGGAAAAGGTAGAAAGCACTGCGGGCAAAGGAGAAAAAGCTGCTTATCAGCACTGTCTCTACAGACAGACAGACAGATGGACATGGTGAAAACAGTTTAACCCCCCCCCCACTTTGTAAGGGGGGGGGGGGCGGTCTAATGATCTGGTGGATGTTACAATCCTTAGAAAGAAGGTCTTTGAAAACATTATAGGCAAGGGAGAAGAACAGTAACATAATATCTCCTTGACTTAAAATAATTTTCATCCTTTCAAAGACAAATTTAATCTTGTGAGCCAAATTCATCTGTAAATGAGCAGTGTTCTTGCAAAAGACGGTTTAATGCATCTCTGTGATGCATTATACCAAGTCAACTAAGTCATCACATAATCATGGATCGATTTAATCCATTTCGTCTAACAACCCATATAATCATGAGGTCGAATAGTCAATTGACATGCAAAAAATTGACTTATAGAAAAAAAGTTTCTGACCTGGTCCTAACAACCAATAGAATCATACGGTAAAACAGTCCTTTCACAAGCAGAAAATTAAACAATAACAAAAAGTTTCTACCCTGATCAGCCTGTGTGGACTGCCCAGGCGGGCCTGGGTCAATACTTCTAGCATATGCATGAAACCCCTTTTCACAGAGCAAGGCTCGAAAACTTTATAAGCTAAATGCTATCAGAATAGGCTCGAAAACTTTATAAGCTAAATGCTATCAGAATAGGCTCGAAAACTTTATAAGCTAAATGCTATCATAATAGCCTCGAAAACTTTATAAGCTAAATGCTATCAGAATAGGCTCGAAAACTTTATAAGCTAAATGCTATCAGAATAGGCTCGAAAACTTTATAAGCTAAATGCTATCAGAATAGGCTCGAAAACTTTATAAGCTAAATGCTATCAGAATAGGCTCGAAAACTTTATAAGCTAAATGCTATCAGAATAGGCTCGAAAACTTTATAAGCTAATTGCTATCAGAATAAGTAAGTCTAAAATTTTGTCAAACTGTAACAGAATTATAAATTTTTGATTAGATGAAATACAGCCAGTGTCATTACTGGCACTGCAGCATGCAGTCTATAAACCCTTTACTACACAATTCCCAAGTTTTATCACCGTACTAAAAAAATAAAGGCCTTTGAAAACATGGTGGAAAAAGGAGAAAATGCTGGTAACCAGCATTTTCTCCTTTTCCCACCATGTTTTCTATCCCATCATTGAGAAAAACCAACACTTTTCCCAAGTTTTATTAACCTGATGCAAAAAAAAGGCTTTTGAAAACATGGTGGAAAAAGGAGAAAATGCTGGTAACTAGCATTTTTTCTCCTCTTCCCACCATGTTTTCTTTCCTATCATGAAGAAAAATCCATATATGATACACATCAAGTCATCTACAATTGCCTGCATTTTGGACACATCCAAATTTTTGTCATCTGGTAAAGGGTTATTCCCCAGGACCACAAATACACCCAACAGACATTTTTAGACTAGAAATGAAACCGATATTACTAAAACAGCGATTACGTAATCGCTGTTTTAATAATTGCAATATTAAGATTGCTCTTGTCCAGAAAGTCCCCAGCAAAGCAGACAGGCAGACAAGGTGGATCAAAGATCAGATTAAATGTTTAATGCAGTCTGATTCTTATCTACACAGGCCACAAAGGCAAATTAAGTTGTGAAAGCCCTGTCAACCCTTATCCACATTATTAAGACTTAACCACCCCCGACGAAAAAAGCTTTTGAAAACATTGTAGAAAAAGAAAGTGCTGGTATACAGCATTTTCTCCTTTTCCAGCATTATTTTCTCACAAATTAAACATTAAATCCAATCATTTCAGAAGCATTTAATTTGTTGTCTGCAAATGCTTTCAATTGGGATGTCTAAAACTCTAAGACCCTGAGAGAGAAGCCTTCTGAAAACATTGTGGGAAAAGGAGAAATTGCTGGTATGACCAGCATTCTCTCCATTTCCCACAAATGTTTTCTACCCTTGCCAAAAGGAATTTCAATTTTCGAGTCACATATATTTTGTCGTCTGCAAATGCTTTCAATTTGGACAAGTCTAGAATTTTGTCCAATGGTAAAGAGATAAGAATTCAAACAGAGACAGACTGCTAGACTACAAAGGTCAAGGACACAGAAGCTGGTGGATAATTACAAGCCTTTGTTTAACTCTTTTCCAGACAACAAAGTTTCAGACCAGTCAGAATTCCAAGCATTTGCAGACGACAAAATAAAGTAACTCAAAAATTGAAATTTGTTTTGGAAAAGGCAGAAAACAATATGGGAAAAGAAGAAAATGCTGGTTACCAGCATCTTCTCCTTTTCCAAAATTGTTTTGAAAAGGCTTCTTTCTCAGGGTTGTTAAAAGTCAGGACTGTCTGGTGAAGAGTTAACTCTTTACCAGACCACAAGATTTTCAAACTGGTCCAAATTGAAAACGTTTGCAGATGACAGATTAAAGGTGACCCAAATGAAAGCATATGTCCTTGATAGGGGAGAAAACATTGTAGGAAAGAGGAGAAAATGCTGGCTACTAGCATTTTCTCCTTTTCCCACAATGTTTTCAAAAGCTCTCTATGGCAAGGTCGTTAAAAGTCGTCATTGTGTGGTAAAGGATCAAAATGCTTTTGGCATTTCAGCATTTCGAGGGTGCAGCATGCAGTCACAATGCACTCCATATTGCACTAACAATGCAGGCAGCCTCCCTCCCAGACATGGCAGGACAGATGTCTGTCTGCATCCTTAGCACTGAATTTGTTTGTTTTGACCATATTTGGGTATTTGCTCTATAAATCTTCCCACTGCTTAATTCTTTACCAAACAATGCCCTGTTTATATGACCCGAAGTAACCAGTGCCTTATGAAAGCATTGTGGGAAAATAAGAGAGTGTTCTAATTAACAAAATTTTCTCCTTTCCCTACTTTAACCACCATTACATGACAGTCATATTAATTTGGCTACATTTAATATGTTGTCTGCAAATATGCTTTCAAAATAAGCAATTCTTCAATTTTGTTGTTTGATAGACATGCTGAAAAATATTGCAATTTGACAGATTTTGCTAATATTCAAGTATTCCAAGAAATAATGAAAATCCAATATCAGACAGCACATTCTGGGCAGTTCTTTGATTCCATAAACTGTCTTCAACTTATCAAAACATTCATGATATATAAATCTTTGCAAGAGGAAATACATCAAAAGTTTAGGCATGTTTAAATTGAAAGCGTTATGTTGCATACATTAAATGTGGCTGAAAACGTTGCGGCATAAAACATAGTGGGAAGAGGGAAAATGCTAGAAATCAGCTTTCTAACAATTTTTTTAAAAGCTGTTTTTCTCAGGATCTTTAAAACACAGGATTGCCTGGTAAAGGGGTACAGAAATCACAATTGTGGTGCCATTCATAAGAAATAAACTACTGCATATTAATGATAAAAAAAAAACTGGAAATTAATTTGAATCTGATAAACAGACTGCCAATACTTTGAAGAATGTTGAAAAACCATAGTTCAATCCTTCACCACACAATCTGGTGTTTTCTAATGACCCTGAGGTAGACAGTTTTTGAAAACATCTTGGGAAAAGGAGAAAATGCAGGTAACCAGCATTTTCTCCTTTTCCCAAGATGTTTTCTAGTCTTTTCTAGACAAATCTTCCCATTTTTTAAATTTTCATATATCATCTACAATGCTTTCAATATGGCAAGAATAAAATTTTGTTATCCAGTACAGAATTAACTTTACCAGACAAGAAAATTTCAGAAAGGTCCAAACTCAAAGCATTCACAGATGACAAATTAAGTGCAGCTCAAAAGTTGAAAAACTTTGTGAGAAAAAAAGGTGACAGTCATGTTGGTGTCCAGCATTAATCCTCGTTTTCCAACCATTTTTTCAAATGCTTCCTTCCTCAAGGTCAGACTGCATTGTAAAAGATTAAAGCCTTCTTCAAAATGATGCTGACATTTAGACAGACAAAAGCAATTTGCATCTTTCATAATACTTGTGGGACCTTGAAGCATAATAACCCTTACAGCCCCTTTTCAACTATCATTGTTGCCTTTCCAGCCAGTGCAGATCAAGATCAGACTGCACAAAATGTGAAGTCTGATCTTTGATCTGCACTTTCGGCTTTGTTGAGACATTCTGGAGAAAAGTGACCTTAAAATTGCTATTATTTAGGTCTTACTTTCTGGATTAAACATGTACCAAAGATTTATTTGCAGCTCTAAGGATTAACGTAAGACTGTATGGTAAAGGATTAAATTTTACGGCCTTTGTTTGTCATTTCATGTTTTCATTTTTGTCTAGACTCAAAATAGCATTTAACTCTTTACTACACAATCACGAGTTTTAACGACCCCCAAAGAAGAAAGCCTTTCGAAAACATCGTGGGAAAAGAAGAAAATGCTGGAAACCAGCATTTTCTTCTTTTGTCACAATGTTTTCTCCCCTTTCTATGGCAAATTTCTCCATTTGAGCCACACCAAAATTGTCGTCTGCAACTGCTTTCAATTTGGACCAGTCTAACATTTTGTCGTTTGGTAAAGAGTTAAGGTATAGCTAGGTATATTATAAGTTTGCTCAAGTAGTGTTTCCCTAAAATTTGCTTTTGTAGCAACATATTGAATTGTGTTTGCTTACAAAATTATGGACAAGGAAGTTATGGGTTGGATCCCTTATTAGCCCAGGTTATAAATTGACCGATTGATTGATTGATCGACTGAATTGGAGTTTAACATCGTTTTAACATCTTAGGTCATATATCTGTGGTCAGTGCACCTACGCATGTGTTTCCTGGCTTTCTCACACCAGTACTGACTAACTCTTCTCACATGCATCAGAGGTGAGAGGGAAAAAACACCGAAAAGTTTGCCTTAACAAGGTATCGAACTCACAACCACCAGGTTATGAGTCGGATATGCTAACCACTGAGCTACACGGGCGGGCTATGAAATTGACCTGTTACACACAATGTAATGTGATAGTGGAAGATGGTTTGAAAAAACATGGTTGGAAAAGGAACAACAAAAACTTCAGAAAACAATACAAGTTAGAATCAGCTGATTACAAGAAAGCCCAAGATATTTAAAGACATTAATCTGTTGCCAGACAATTTATATCTACTATTTCTGTCTGTTACAACCATTGACAACTGGATCATAAAGTAATTGCACAGCTGTCAAATAAAGCCTTATTTTCCAGATAATAATGATGGGATAGTTTCTGCAATTTGATAGAACAGAATGGTCCCAGAACACAATGTCATTACAGACTATAGACTTACTGTCTTCCAAGGCAAACTTAAGGAAAGATTCTCCTTTTTTACTAGATTCTCATTCGGCATACCTCGGGTAATGGGAGCCATCAAGTCCCTTGGCTGTATCTGGTAGCTTGATATGCACCTACATGGTGCACTTCATCGCCGGAAATACCCAGGTTTACCGTTCTGAAAATTGTAAGGCTCCTTGTAAAAAAGAAAAGTCGAGTCTCAATTTTCTATCAAAATCTTTCTAACTAGATCTTATATTTCAGTTGACAAACAGTTCGTACATTCATTTTTTAACGTGGTTTATTAATTCCAATTGAAGTTTTCACTGACAGATAGATGAATAACTTCATCGAGGTCGTTGCTAAATGACTTACAGTGGTGCAGCCATGTATAAGATCACATGATTGGCAGTTCAAATGGAAAACACCGTTATACAGACGAGGTATGGAATCGGCCCAGTTGTGACGAGTGACTAGACTGTGTCATTACAGATACTTCAAGGTCTATCTGTTGTTTGATAGGGTTTAGCTCTGTACCAGACGACAACAATTTAGACTGGTCCAAATTGAAAGGATTTGCAGACGACAAATTCATTGTTGCTCAAATGGCGAGGTTTTTCTATAATAAAAAAAAAATATTGTGAGAAAGGGGAAAATGCTGGTTACAAGTATTTTCTCCTTTTCCCACAATGTTTTCAATAGGCATCTTCCTTGGGGTCGTTTAAACATGGGATTGTTTGGTAAAGGGTTAACTCTTTACCAGACAACAAAAATTTAGACTAAGTCCAATCTGAATGCATTTGCAGATGACAAATGAAAAGTGCCTGAAAAGATGGAGGTTGTCTGTGATAGGGTAGAAAACATTGTACGTGGCAAAAGGAGAAAATGCAGGTTACCATGTTTTCATGAGTTTTTTAAAAGGTGTCAAAATGGTCTGGATAAATGGTTAATTCTCCAGTATACTTTGATGGCTACCTGCCCTTGTTGTATGGGTTCCCCTTTTGATAGTGAACAACTTTATGTTAGTTTGAAGTAGATATCTTCAGTAATGACAGAGATAATTTCACAAATGTCAAAGTCGTTGAAAGTGTTGTTGCACAATGATGACAACAACCCAAACGAAAAGGCTACAGCAACATTTTCTTCGAAAATAGCCAAGCTAAAAATTCAGCTTCTATCGAAACAATATTCAGAGTAAGAGAGATAAAACTGAGATTTGCTTGATTGATTGACTGATTGATTAATTGAAGCTACTTTCATCATTATTGCAGTCATATCAAGGCAACAGCTCACTTATTCATGTCCTTGGTTTCATCAGTACAAAGCTGGAGCTTAGAAGTATCCTGGACAAGGACACCCACAAAAATCCCAGCCCTTTGAGAGACCAACAAACCCTGAGCCCCTGGTTTCATATCCTACAGCCTCACCACTGAGCCATGCAAGACCTCAATCAAGCCTTGAAATGGAGAAACTAGAATCTAGAAATGCACCTCCTGGCATACAAGATGGGTAACTTGTGCTACTCTCTCACCATTGAGTATCAGCTGCGTATGCAACAAAATTTCTATACGCGGGTCAATCGCCAAGAATTGAGGCGTATTTTGTTCAAGATTAAAGACACGGCGTATGTTCAACGTTTCTGTGGCGTTTCTGTGGCGTGTCTGTGTTTGTATGGATTTCAAGGGACGTAAAGTATGGCGTACTAAGGCGTAAGCATGGCGTAACCGCTTCCTTAGCACAACGTTCCTTTCTTATGTGCAGCCTTGACATTGTGTAAATACGGCGGTCACCGACGGAAAACGGCTCTGCTCATTTCGTTGCTGTCATTTGTTCAAAAGAGGTCAAACCTTTCATCTTAACCAATACGTTCGCGTGACGTAATAAGCATTCCCGCGGCGTTACTGCTGGTTGTTTTCGCTTTTACGGCGTATGTGTGACGTAAGCATGGCGTATCGGAGCTGCTACATTTGTGCTATGTATTTTTAAGTGCGAACTTAAAAAAACGTCGCACCTCCGCGTACAAGGAGATCGTGCTACGTACCAAAGAGTATTAGCTATGTAAGTTGATGTTACTGCGGCGTTGTCGCGGCGTTCCTTTCTTATCGTGATACGCCGTACATACGCAAGCCGATACGCAATAGTGAGAGAGCATCTTTACCATGGAGGTTACTCTAGTATCATCTATGCATTTGATATTGGACAAATGTTTGGTTTTTCTGGCAAGAATATTTCATCATTCAGGTGACAGATATCAAATTCATTCATAAGGCTGTGACCAAGTTTGGCAGGGCTGGGAAATACACCAACAACAACTTGATTTCAAAGGATGCTTTGAAATCCATACATCTAGATCTGTTTAAGACCACGTTTTCAAAGTCCTAAGTTCTCTTAATATTTTTTATGTTTCTCAAAAGTATTCAACTTATGAAAGCTTAAAACTTCCATACGAAATATTTGATTGGTGTGTTATCAAAGGCAATGCTTGTGTGGGAATTTTTCTTATAGAATCCAGCATGTGATTTATGAATGTAAACACTTTCAAGCCAGCATGCATATCATTTTACATTCTTCCTGTCTACAGACTTCTTAACTTTATCCCTTTACCAAACAACCCAGAGTTTGAACAAACCTAAAGAATAACCTTTAGAAAACATTGTGGCAAAAGGAGAAAAAGCTGGTAACCAGCATTTTCTCCTTTTCCCACAATGTTTTCTGCTCTTTAAAATACAAATTTCAACATTTGAGTCACATTCTGTTACCTGCAAATGCTGTGAATTTGAATTGGTTGATTGTATGGTGTTTAACGCTGTTTTCACATTATTTCAGTTTTATCACAGCAGCCAGTGCACCTATCTATGCTTTCCTGGAGTCTTTTTTACTGGTACTTCGTACAATTTCCTTTCCAAGCCAATGGCTACTTTCAAACATAACCATCGTCAAGACAATGGTCGGCAGTGGGAGAGGAATGAATCCTGTTGCAATGACTATCATCAATCCTCGGAAAGAAATTGACCGAGCCAGGGATCGCTTTGAATTTGGACCGTTCTAAAATGTGGTGAAAGGTGAAGCCTTTACTAAGCAATCCCCTACAGAATGAACGCTAAATTTTCACCCTTTACCCAGCAATCCCGAATTTTTACGATTCTAAGGAATGAAGGCTTTTGAGAAGACTGTGGGAGAAGGCAGATATATTGCTAAACATTCTTCCTGTCTATAGACTGGTTCTTGATCTGTTTGTTTGAATGGTGTTTTACGCCGCTTTCAAAATTATTTCAGTCATATCACGTTGACAGCTCACATATTCATGTATTTCCTGGATTTCACCAGTACTAGGCTGGGGCTCTGAAGTGTTTTGCCCAAGGACACAGCTGTGATGGTTCTGAAACTTTAATCCTACGCCAAAGGCAATCCCATATTTTTACAACTCTTTTTATGACTCAAAGGTTGTAGGCTTTAGAAAACATTGTGGGAAATCACTGGCTGCTTTCCCACATTGCTATCGTCGAAACAATGTTTTTAAATGTGACAGAATGAACCCTGTTGCAATGGCTATCATCAATCCTGGGAATGAAGTTGGCCAAGCTAGGGATTCGAACATGCGACCCTTTGGTTTAACTCCTAACAGCTACCCGGCTCAGGGTTACCACCAATATGTCACTCTAACAGCTAAACTGGTCATTATGCAATCCACTAAGTCATGGTACAGTGCCAAGCAGCTGGAAAAGCTAGGACTATAATTACCCTTTACCACACAATGCTGGCATATGACGACCCTTAGAAAGAAAGGTTTTGAAAACATTGTGGGAAAAGGAGAAAATGCTGATAACCAGCATTTTCTCCTTTTCCCACAATGCTTTTTACCTTTCCAAAAACAAGTTTCAATTTTTGAATCACATTTATTTTGTCGTCTGCAGATGCTTTCAATTTGGACGAGTCTAAAATTTTGTCTTTTAGTAACGAGTTAACAGCCAATGGCCAGTCCAAGACACAAATATAAAGCGTGAATACCCATGCTTAACAAACTAATGCTGTGAAAAACTGAGGAAAAATGGTCATAAATTCGTGTTTTGGCTGCAACTTTCCTGTCCTTCCCTCTAATAACAGGGGATTTATGAGGCAAATTCCCGGACAAATAGGCCAGGAAAGTAGAGGAAATTGTCGTTCCAATCAATTTACAGACAACTCAGGAAACATTCTGGTCACTTACGGTCCACTGGCACAACACAACTACCAGTCAGACCCTTTGGAATTCCGAGCTGTTCTAATTTAACAACTAAAATTTGCATAGATTTGTTTCAATGGTGTTTTATGCCGCTTTCAACATTATTTCAGTCATGTCACAGCAACAGATCAGATATTCATGATTTCCTGCGTTTCACCAGTGCTAGGCTAGGGCTCTGAAGTGTCTTGCCCAAGGACACTCCTGTGAAAGACCCAGTGGAGCCAGTGAGGCTAGAACCCGGGGCCTCCACGTCACGAGTCCTAACCTTATAAAAAAAAAAACATTGTGGGAAAAGGAGAAAATGCTGGTTACCAGCATTTCAAGACAACAGTTTACTGAATTGTAGACTTGTTCATTTTCAAAGCATTTGCAAATGTCAAATTCAGTATGGCTTAAACAAAGAGATCAACTCTTGAAAGAGTAAAAAACATTATGGGAAAAGGAGAAAATGCTGGATACCAGCATTTTCTTCTTTTCTCATCATGTTTTAAAAGCCCTCCTGCTTGAGGCCATCAAAACTCCAAATTGTATGGCAAAGGGTTAAAGAGTAAATTGGTGTTGTGTTATGGGGGATGGGGGGGGAAGAAAAAGAAGATTCATTGATTTCTAGTTTTTTAGCCCAATCTCTCTGGAGAATCACGAAGCCCCACTTAATCCCATACAATTGCCACTTTATTCCTCTGACCAATATCCCCTCATTTATTGGTCATCTTTCACGCCTTTTCATTGATTATGGAAAAAAAACATATCAAGATAAAATCCTAACACCAAAATACAGAGAGATCCTTCACCATTATAAGATACAGCTTTACTCGTTTTCATCCAGTTTTTTAACCAATTTCATCTTTATTTTATGAAACTATAATCATTCCTAAATCTTTATGCCAAATGTTGCATCTGACAGCTGCAAGGTTGCACAGATTAGGACAGATAGAAAATGTATTTCATTCTCTGGAAGCTATCCCTAGACATTAAAACCACCGTTTCTGGTTTAAATCGAAGACAAATCCCTTGCGTTTCTTAATTCCGTACACCTTATATCGATTTTTATCTACGTTTACACAGCTGACTAGATTCTACACACTGTAAAGTTTTAACATCGTTTGTTTACTCTCTAGCAGCAAAGATGTATCTTTAACAAACAATCTTAGGTTTAGTTCTTGACAAGAGGACAAAATTTTAGGTTGGTGCAAACTGAAAGCTATTGCATTATGGCAAACAAGAGCACCGCTTGCAGGTGCCAACGCTTGGCTGTGGTTGCTTGATTTTCATTGAAAATTCTTGGATGATAAAGGGGCATAACTGTGACAAAAATACTCGGATGGTTACGTACCTGTCCTTGTTGCATGGGTTCACCTTTTGATAGTTAACAACTTGTCTAAGTCTAAAGTAAATATCTTCAGTAAAAACAGAGATGATTATTATAAAATTTCAAAAGTTTTTACACAATGACGCAGACAGCAATGATGATGCAGATGCAGACAATATCGCCAGGGCTACAACAGTTACTTGACATTTTCTTCAAAAACAGCAGAGCTAATAAAATGTGACTCAAAAACTGAAATTGTTTGAAAGGAGGAAAAATCACTGTGGGAAAAGGAGAAAGTGCTGGTTATCAGCATCTTCTTCCTTTTTATACACAGCTTTCAAAGTTGGTTAAAAGATTTCAAGGCTGTTAAAAGTCTCGATTGTTTGGTTCATAGTTAACTATTTACCAAACAGCACAACTTCAGACTGGTCAAAATCATAAGGAAGCATTTGCAGACAAAAGTTTAAATGTGGCTCAAATGATGCAATTTAAGTTTGAAAGAGTAGAAAACAAGGTGGGAAAAGGAGAAAATGCTGGTTACCAGCATTTTCTTCTTTTCCCACAATGTTTTCTAAAGGCTTCTTCTTCAGGGTCGTAAAAACTCCGGATTGTGTGGTAAAGCGTTAAGTAACCCCAAGAAAGAAAGCTTTTCTGAAAACATTGTAAGAAAAGGAGAAAATATTGGTTAAAAAGCATTTTTTATTCTTTTTCCACAATGTTTTCAACCATTTCATAGATGAATCTTATTCTAGCAACAGTTCTTCTGTCATCTGCAAGTGCTTTCTATGTGGAGGAGTCTTTAATTTCAGAACTCAAGACAGAGGGAGTGATTTTGATTTCAACACTGAAAATATTAATTATTCTCCACTAAACCCTATGTTGTGGGTAGACATTAGAATCGTCTCATCGAGACCACAACATAGGGTTTCGAAAGAAATAATGACTTTAGAATACCATCACTCCCCCTTATCTAGAGCTCTGAATTTGTTGTCTGTTCCAGAGTTAACCATTCACCACACAGTCCCAAGTTTAAACAACCCTGTTAGAGAAGACTTTTGAATCATTTTTCTCCTTTTCCAACAGTATTCTGACATTTAGCCTCCTTCGTCAGGGTCATGTAAAAATATAGGATTCTGCGGTAAAAGGTTACACTAGAGGGAAAAGATGACACCCTAAAAAATTCATGGAGTCATGAAAGATTTCACTGTTACCTCATAAAAAAGAACAAAAACAAAACTAAGAACAAATTGATTTATACATGACACATAGATGCAAAAACGCAATTATCTGATGCCAAACTGTCTCTGTCTCTCAGAAAAAGGCATTCATCTTTTTTCCCTGTTTCAAAAATACTGTATCTTCATGTTTCGGTGGCAGACATTGTAAGTGACTGCAGAACACATTGTAACATATCCAGAAATTGTTCAACTCTTCAACAGACAATCCTGTATTTTAACAACAGTGAGGAAACAGGCTTTTGAAAAAATTGTGGGAAATGGAGAAAAATGCTGAAAACCAGCATTTTTCTCCTTTTCCCACAATGTTTTCTATCCTTTCAAAGACAAATCCCATCACCTAAGCCATATTTTATTTGTTCTTTGCAGTTGCTTTCTATTTTGAAAAGTTTTAACCTTTAGAACTCTGGAGCACCGAATAGACCTATGACACATTTTCATCCTAGAAAATATGATCCAAATTATTGCATTTTCATGGCTTCTTTTGTCTACAGTGTTTCTGCAAAGCAGCCAGTGTAGATCAAATTACACATTTTGAGCAGCCTGATCTTGATCTATACTGGCTACAAAGGTAACTTTAGTCTTAAGTTTTGCCATTGGGTGAAGAATTAAAACTACATTTCATCCTACAAGTGATTTGTTGTCATCAATTGCAACGAACTCCTCTCTGAAAACATACTGGCAGAAGAAGGAGATAGCTGTACCAATGAGACATTTGTTTGCTTTCGCAACAATGCAATGGGTTTTTTTATTTTGGCAGACGAGGCAACAACACATGATAGAGTTGCGGTACTCTCATTGATTCAACCAGACAGTTTGAGTGGTTTTCTTCCGAACAAAACAGGCAGACAAAATGCATTTGCACACAAACACCATGGTTTTATAAAAACTGCTAATAAACCTACATATGTATGCAAAGGGTACATGATATTCTTGTGCAGTCAGTATAGATAAAGATCAGAATGCAAAAATATAAGAAGTTTAATTTTGTGCTACAGAGTCCAATATTTTCCAGGATCTCTTGATAGATCAGTGATTAAGCCTTGTACATGTTACAAGTGATTTTTGTCCACTAACTGAAATTATATTTTATTAACAATGAAACAGTCTAAAAGTTAACCCTCCACGATACAATATTAAGTTTTAATGACCTTAAGATTGATTGATTTACTGTATTGGAATTAACCGCCGTTTTAACAGCTTAGATCACATCACAGCAGTCAGTGCATCTACGCATGTGTTTCCTGGCTTTCTCACACCAGTGCTGACATTACTTTCTTTCCAAGTCACTGACTACTTTTCTCACATGCATCAGCGGTGAGAGGTAAAACATTAGACGGACATCAGAAGCTTCTCTGGAAAGAAAGACAATTAGAAACAGGGAGGAGAGGATAGCGAGAAACAGTCTAAGTATAAATCAGCACAAAACGGGTATGACAGTACGAAAAGAAAGAGACTTTTAAAAGAGCCTTGGCTCACAGAATTTGAATGATCTATGTCTGAAGACAAGACAACACCCTTTGTAAATATTGCAGAAAGTTCCTTATCCTTAGTGACCAATAATTACACAAACTGAAGTCTCGTATTTGAAGTAAATAAAAACTTTTATGTTTGAGTTATTGATTTTCGTATCTTGCAAAACGAGTATAAAGCTATGAAGGATGAGTAAATTTTCTATTCCACTTGTCCTGCAGGACGAGTAGATCTTGAAAAAATTTTCAAGGCCTGTAAAGGTGGAGAATTTTTCTGTCTAAGAAAAAATTTGCCATATAAGGACAAGATAAGGTCATCTTTTATTGGAATACCTGCCTTACCAAGCACTTTGGCAAAATAATTACCTCAGAAAAATTACAATCAATAAAACCTGATAAAAGTCTGATCTTGATCTACAATGTCCACAAAAGAGTCATGCCTAGCAGCCTAAGGGCTAAAGGTGGAGAATTTTTATGTCTAAGAAAAAATTTGCCATATATGGACAAGATAAGGTCATCCTTTATTTGAATAATTGCATTACTAGGCACTCTGGCAAAATAGGCCTCAGAAAAATTACAAGCAATAAAACCTGTGAGCCAATTGCTTATTACATTATCCAAGCGTTTGCCCTTAACCCATTACCATTAGGCACAATCAAATCCCTCGGCTGTATCTGGTAGCTTGATATGCACCTACACGCTACCTTTCATCGCCGGAAATATGCCAGTTTACCATTCTGAAAATTGTGGTGCTCCTCGTAAAAAAGAAAATTTGAGTTTCAATTTTCTATCAAAATCTTTCCAACTATATTTCAGTTGACAAACAGTTTGTACATTCATTTTCAATGTGGTTTATCAATTCCGATTGAAGTTTTCACCGAAAGATAGATAGATGTGAATAACTTCATCAAGGTTGTTTATGTCGTTGCTAAACGACTTACAGTGGCACCGCCAGGTATAAGATCACGTGACTGGCAATTCAAATGGAAACGACTGTCATACAGACAAGGTTAGATGTGGGTACGAAATCGGCCGAGTTGTGACAAGTGAACCCATTACCACACAGTCCCAAGTTTTCACCACCCTGGGAAGTTAATACTTTTGAAAACATTGTAGGAAAAAGAGAGACTAAATCATAAAACAAAGGTATTTTTCAAGAAAAATGCTGAGCCCCGGTAGCTTAGTCGGTAGTGTGCAGGACTTGAGAACAGGGGGTCGTGGGTTCGACCCCTGGCTTGGCCAATTTCTTTTTGAGGATTGATGATAGTCATTGTGACACGATTCATTCCTCTCCCACCACCGACCATTGTTTCGATGATGTTTATGTGGGAAAGCAGCCAGTGGCTTGGAAAGAAAATTGTGCGGAGTACTGATAAAATAAACTCCAGGAAAGCATGGATAGGTGCACTGGCTGCCGCGATATAACTGAAATAATGTTGAAAATGACATTAAACATCATACAATCAATCAATCATTCAAGAAAAATGATTATGAGTTTTTATCAGTAGATTATCTCCCTTTTTCTCTTCTCTATGAAGAAAAATGTTGAAGTGTTAATCATATTTTGTTGTCCAGTACCCAAATGCACAATACATGCCTTGTTAACACATACTGCAACATGCAAATGGAAATTAAGTTAAGACTCAGGAAATAACAGCGCCTTGATGGCCGTGTGGGCATAAATACCAATTGTCCTTACAATCGTTGCCATCTACAGACAACTTCTTTTGTCCTGCAGTAGACTTATACAAAGACACTGTGAAAGAATAAGAAATTGCTTGTAACATGCTATTTTTCTTTTACTGCAATGTTTTCACTCTTGTTCTATCATTTTGTATGAACTCTTTACCAAAGAGCAAAATTTTGTACTTAACTGAATTGCGAGCATTTGCAGATGGTAAATTGAATGTCGCTGTAATGATAATTTCTGTCTTTGACAGAGTAGAAAACATTGTGGAAAAAGGAGAAAATGCTGGTTACCAGCATTTTCTCCTTTGCCCACAATGTTTTCAAAAGCTTTCTCCCAGAGCTGTGATAACTTGGAATTGTTTGGTAATAGATAAATCAAGGACAAGGGTACAGGTGAGTCAGCCTATGACATGACTGACTTTTCCCTAGGTGAAACATTGAAAAGCCAACCATGTCGGAATCAATAGCCTCAGAGATTTACTGTGTGACAGAGAACCTGATTTTTTTTGATAATGCGTGTCACATGATCAATAGCTCAGTTCAGATTTGTTATCGCTACCTTCTCTCCTGCTTCTTTTGTCATGCAAGATTTGTTTGTATGGTGTTCAACAGCTTTCAAATATTATTTCAGTTATATTGTGGCATCCAGTGCACCTATCCATGCTTTCCTGAATAAAACTTAGAGTATTACTAACTGCATAGCTACATGTACTATCCCATTATTTAAACAACCAAAATTCGCCTTTTAAGCTTGGCTGTTTCCAAAGACAGAACAGGAGCAGGTAACTATCAAAGCATTTTTGACACAGTTATGCCCCTTTTCCGGGTTAGAATTTTCATTGAAAATTAAGCACTCACAGCCAAACACTGCTACCTGCATGCCATGCTCTTGTTATTGAATAAAACAGTACAGTTTATACGATTGCAGAGATATCTTTAAGTTGACAAAATTTTTTTCATCAATGGCATAAAAACAGAATAGGTCCCTTTAAACCTTTACCAAACAACAAACTTTTAGACTTTTCAAAATTTGAATGACTGAGAATAGTTTTAGAAAGACATACAGAGACATTATAGTGACAGAATGAGAAATTTTTAATGATGAGCACTTTCTTCTTTTGCAACAATATTTTCAAAAATGTTGTTAAAGAATTGTATACAGATATTTCTAAAAAGTTTCATTTCTACAACAGTTCCTTGAGTCGTCTATAAGTTTTTCTGGATAGTTCCACAATTGTTACAGCCATTTTCTTCCAGAACATTTCTAGAATCTTAAAGAACATTCCAAACACTAAATTAAAAAGTAACTGCTCCTTTTCCAACAACGTTTTCAAAATATGTATCACCGCATGTTGGCCGTAAATAGGCTACCCATGCTGAAATGGGTTATTTAGGTCAACATCCTATTACACTGTAAGTAACAAAGCAACATATCTCTTAAAAAGCTCATAAACTGATGAAAGCTTTAATTACAAAGCTATTGCTCTCATAACAGTGATATCAATATTTCACTGAGGATCGATAAACATACAGCTTCTAAACCATACCAATAAACTAGCTCCTTTATAATTTACATTCATGAATGAATGATCAAGTGATGCTGAGACTAGTACCTTTTCACTGTTTTTTTTTTTGTTTTTCTTAAGCCTTTCACAAACAATCCTTTGTTTTTAAAAACTCTGGGGAAAAAGACTTTTAAAAAAATTGTGGGACAAGGAGAAAATGCTGTTAACCAGCATTTTCTCCGTTTTCCCCACAATGTTTACTATATCAGAGAAGGACAGCTCATAATTGTACCAGTTTTAAACAGCGTCTGCAGTCATTTTCAGTTTTAACTCTTCACCAAACAATACTGAGTTTTATGGTCACCTTGAAGAAGGTTTTTGAAAACTGTTGGAAAAGGAGAAAATATTGGTATCAAGCATTTCCTCCTTTTCCAGCAATGTTCTCTACTCACTCACAGACAAAGCCTATCATTTGAATCAGTTCTAATTTGTCCTCTGCTATTGCTTTTCATTTAGAGAAGTCTAAGCAAAGGACCCTGAAGAAGAAGGTTTTTGAAAACTTTGTTGGAAAAGGAGAAAATGTTGGGAACCAGCATTTTCTCCTTTTCCAACAATGCTTTCTAAACACAACAATGCTTTCTAAACGCTCACACGGAAACCCTATCACTTGAATGACTAATTTGTCCTCTGCGATTGCTCTTCATTTGGAGAAAGCTAAATTTCTGTCAAATTAAAGAGTCAACAAGAAAAGGATCAACTTCCTCTTTTATAACTAACATTCCTCTTTTATAATTAACATTCATGAATGAATTGTATTTTACCAGTGATTCTTTGAAACTACAACTGTACTAGTCCTTTTTTTTTTCTTGGGGCCCAGTTGGTGCCAATAATGTAATGTTTCTTATCATCATAACTATATTCATAAATAAAAAATGCCAATTATATAAACCTTTCTTTAATTAACGTAACTATATCCATGAATGAAAAATCTCTGTGACAGTATAAAACAGAAACATTTTCTTTGAGACCATTCCAAAGTAAAATCAAAGCTTCAAGACTGTATGAGTCTGCTTTGGATCATGGAATATGCATAGCTGTCAGTCCCTGCTAAGTGACCCAGTGATACCATGCAGGGCTGGCAAACCTGGGCTTACCAGTACCAATCCCTGCTTGGCAAAGAGACTCTGAGGATTGATAAAGTTTACTGAATTGATTCTTTTCCCCCACCATACCTAGTTCTGACCTTGTTTCTTTGAGAGCTGGAAGTGGCTTTGAAAGACGGTGTTCAATGCCAAGTATTGATTGACCCTTAGCGAAAAGCCTTCTGAAAACATTCTGGGAAAAGGAGAAAATGCTGGTTACCACCATTTTCCCTAATTCCCATGATGTCTTCTATGGTGTAAAAGATGAATTCCATCATTTGAGCCCACATTACAATATTCTTCTCAAAATACTTTCAGTTTGGACGAGTCTACATTTTTGTTGTTTGGTACATAGTTAACACTTTACCACACAATCCCGACTTTTAATGACCTTGATAAAGAAGCCTTTTGAAAACATTGAGGGAAAAGGAGAAAATGCTGGTAACCAGCATTTTCTCCTTTTCCCACAATGTTTTCTACCCCTCTCAAAACAAATTTCAGTATTTGAGTCACATTTATTTTGTGGTCTGCAAATGCTTTCAATTTGGACCAGTCCAAAATTTTGCCGTTTGGCACAGGGTTAAAGAAGCTCTAAAATTCTTGGATTGGTGCTCCGAACACCTAGTGATGACACTACAGAATACTTTTGAAAATGTCTTTAAACAATGATCATGTTGTGTAGTGGCAAAGTTTCACAGATGTCCATTTAACCTTTTACCTTGCCCTAACCAAGCAATCGGGTGTTTTAGTGACTACTGAGCAAGTTTTGAAAACATTGTGGGAAAGAGCTACAATGCTTGTAACTTACTTATTCATAATTCTTTTATTCCAAAACTTTCCTGCACCTGAATAATATCTTGCTTTAAATATATGTCATTGCCTTTAAATTCCTCAGTTTTCTTGTTTTTTGTATGCCTCTCTGTTTGGTATGTAATTTAACATTGCTCAGAGCTGCAGACAGAGGGAGTGATTTTGGTTTCAAAATTGAGAATATTAATTATTCTCCACTAAACCCTATGTTATGGGTACTCATTAGAATCGTCTCGATGAGACGATTCTAATGAGTACCCACAACATAGGGTTTGGAAGAGAAATAATGAATTTAGAATACCATCACTCCCTCTTATCTGAAGCTCTGATTGCTGTATGCATGTGGCTGATATTTCAACTGACAAGCCTCTGAAAGATAAATTTCTCATGATTTAATTAAAGCATAATCTGATGAAATGCTAAATATCATGAAAGTTTCAACTGTTACTGTTGGCACAGTTTGCTTCAAAGGGAAAGAAATTGGAAACCAAAAAAAATAGCTATCAATCTATCAACATCTAGCTTATTTTAAATCTGCCAGAATTCTATTAAAATGGAAGAGTATTGTATGGAATGGAAGCATTTGATACATGTAATAACATTTATCACACAAGGAATCATGTGTTTTTTGTTTTGATACACTGCACAGGTCAATGGTGGAATTTTCATGGAATGTTAAGGCAAATGGCTTTTTCTGTCTTTGTGCTTAGAGGCCCAGTAGAGGCCAATATATCAAAGCAGGTGTCATAATACATTTAAATTTAAATCATACCATTTAAAAGTATGGAAAATATTGTGGAGAAGACAGTCTGTTATCATAAGGTCGGGCCCATATGTTAGTTGCTGGCAGAAAAAAGAATTTTAAAACCAGGCAAAAAGTTAACAAAAGACACAGCTACCCGACAGGTTTTAACCTAGTTTTGAAATTAATTTCTCTGTCAGCGACTAACACTTGGACCAATCATGCAATTTGAAAGATTGTCATCTTCACAATAATTTCCATACTTATAAATGGTATTATATAAATCAAAATGCATTTAAACACCTGCTTTTGGCCTTTATTGTTACTCTAATGTTATTGAACAATCTACGCATCTTATTCCAGCAAACTAACATCCAGATTTAGTGATACCATAATCTGAGGTGCTAGCCCAAAATAAAGTACTTGTGAAAGCAATTATACAAGGTATTGAGGTGCAAAATGCAAATTCTGAGAGCCTCCCCCCAGAAAATTTTTTTATTTGTAGAAGGTATTTGGTGGCTTCTGGTGGTATTTTTTAGTAAAATTTTCCTTTTTTCCTGCTTTTTTTTTTAAAGCAAAGTGTTTGAAAATGCGTTTTTGCATACAGGCTGCCATGCCCCTGATAATAGTCTCATAGAACTTCACATTCTTTGTAATCACCTTTACATGAAATTTTTCCTTTTGTTACTTATGACATAATCTCTAACTGGCTATTCCATTGGTTCATTCTACCAAATGATAAAATTATAGACTGGTCCAAACTGAAAGCATTTGCAGATGACAAATAAAGTATGGCCTAAATAACAGTTTTTGCCTTTGAAAGGATAGAAAACTTTTTTGGAAAAGGAGAAAAATGCTGGTTACCAGCATTTTCTCCTTTTCCAAAATATGTTTTAAAAAGCCCTCTCCTTCAGGGTCTTTAAATCACGGAATTAAGTGGTACAGGATTAAGCAAATTTTATGTTTTTTGGAATCTACTGAAAATCATGGTAACACTTTCTAGATTATATTTTTCACAGCTGTGAGTTATGCATGACTCACAAGAATTCATTCTTTCTTGTATAGCACGCAAAAAAAATGTTACCATTATACAATATTGATTGAATACAACTGCAAAAAGATTCCTTTCACAAGAATGAATGCAAATTGCATGAAATTCCTCTTTTTACTGGTGCTGTAGCATTGAGGCATTTGACCTCCCAGCAGATGTTGACTAAATTTACACACTGACAGTTGATTGCACGTAGCATTTGACCTCCCAGCAGATGTTGACTAAGTTTACACACTGTCAGTTGATTGCACCATTGAGGTTCTTCAAAAAGGGGCTTATAACAAGGAAAATTTAATTTCAAAGCAATAACCAATGAAGATATTTGCATAATACTCTTCTGTCAAAGCCAAAATTGTTTTCTATGCTTTATGTCACTTCTTTAAGGGAAAAATTTGCATTTTTTTAACCTTACCAAAATTATAAAATGATTTATCACTGGAATCAGTAAGGTGATAATATGGCAAATCATCAGTACAGAAGAAAGATGAAAGTACGAAAAAACATATTTTTAGTGGTATTTCCTTAATGGTCTGTGGTGCCTTTTAAGGTATATTTGGATTTCGCTGGAGTGTTGCAAACATTACAAGGATTTGCATTTAAATCAGTATGATGATGTCATATCTGATGTGATAAAAATAGAAGGGAGTCAAGGATTTAAAAACCCTTTATTCAAATGCCAAATATTGCCTCTTTTCACTGAATGTAACCATACAATTTACACAAACTGCACAGAAAAAGTAACAGAAACTGTTGTATTTATCAGTGTTTTACAAGAAATTTTGAATACAGAATAAAACGTAAACAGTGAGGCCCCTTTAAAGCTATCATTATGGAGACCAATACTTTGAACTAGTAAATTTCAATATTCACAATTTTAAGAACAATCTTCGAAAATCAAGGTTTTTGCATAATGTTCAGTCCTAACTCTTTGCAACAACATTTTTATATAGGCTAACTTTCTCTTCTGTCTTGGTGCTGAGCAAATGTCTCGTAATGAAAATTTCCCAATGAACAGCATTGCTTTTGCAAATATTGGACTATGAATATATATACATGTACTGTACATATCTTTTTTTAGTACATAATTGCCATGTGTACAAAAAGTGTTTTACATTCCTTGGCCTCTTAGATAAAAGTTGTAAAACTTGTCTGGGATAAATGCTAAAAGCTCAGCCAAAAGCCCCATAAAAACACTTTTTTCTAGACTGGTTTAATAAAATTTAACCACAACTGCCAACTAAAGTCAGACCCTATTATATTCTGTAACCTCAAATAAAAATCTGTTATGGGACCATGCTCTGTGAAAAGGGGGTTTAATGCTTTCTCTAGCCACAAAATTTTAGATTTGTCCCAATTAAAAGCATTTGCAGACGACAAATTGAACGTTACTCAAAAATTGAAACTTGACCTTGAAAGAGTAGAAAACATTGTGGGAATAGGAGAAAATGCTGGTTACCAGCATTTTCTCTTTTTTCCACAGTGTTTTCAGAAGGCTTCTTCCCGGGGGTCGTTAAAACCAGGGATTGTTTGGTACAGAGTTAATTCTTTACCAAACGACAAAGTATTGGACTTTGCTAATTGAAAGCATTTGCAGACGACAATTTGAATGTGGCTAAATTGATGGAATTTGTCTTTGACAGGGTAGAAAACATTGTGGGAAAAGGAGAAAATGCTGGTTTCCAGCATTTTCTCCTTTTCCCACAATGTTTTCAAAAGGCTTCTTTCTTAGGGTCATTAAAACTTGAGAATGTGTGGTAAAGAGTTACTGCATCTGAAAAATGTATCAACAAATGTCAGCCTGTGCAGTCCCTGCTGGCTGACATAAGTCAAAACGCTATTGGTTAATTTTCTGCATGTCCAACGACCATTCTATCTCAGGATTCAGCCCGTTGTTAGACAAAATCAATTTCATTAATCCATAATTATATGATGACTTTCTTGGTATGATGCATCACAGAGAGATGCATATAACTCCCTCTTACCAGAGTATAAAAATAAATAGAATAGTACAAATCTGGGTGAAAGAAAACTGGATCACTGACCTACAGCTGCCCGACAAAATGATTATTTTGTATTCAGACTGTCCTCAGGTTACCAAAAGTTAATTTATATCTGCTTTCTTCATTTTATTGACTTTGAATTATTTGACCCCAGTCTCTGATTTAATTGCTCCAATTACATTCCAATCAAAATTGTTGTAAATTGATGACAATTCTGTATTCAAAGTTTTTGAAAACACTAATTTTTTCTTGATCTTATCACAACATTCACTTTCAATTGTCTTGCAGCAAGACAATTTTGGTCCAAGATGCTGTAGGTAGGATTTATTTTTTTTCCATAACCTTTTTACATGGACCATATACCGAAATCACACCAGACAGATATTTTTTTTTTTTTCAATCGTAGCGTAAAAAGTTTAGGGTCGGCAGCATTTTTCTAGGTACGGTCAGGAAACCCTAAACACAGATATTCTTTTTTTTAGGCCTCGGGATTGTTTGGTAATTCCCCCATTCCACTGGCCCGAAATTCCACTGCACTCATAGCGATCATGGAGCTTCTCCAAAATCTTCCAAATCACTGCAGAAGTGCCAACATGCAACTTGGTGGGACTTAAGCATTTCCTGTCCGCTTATAGTGCTCTTCAATCACAATCTCATTTAAATGGTCACGATTCTGTCATGCCGTTGTTGCGCTTTACAGCGCATGAGGTCTCTAAAAGATGCTTCTACTGTGCTTCCACGGTGGCACAGGATTTCAGGCTTACTACGTTGCTACAACAACCTATGCTCAGGAACTGCTTCTGTTACGCTTTTGGATGTTTCTGTACAGAATCAGCGATTAAACTGCTTGGCAGGAGTTGACCATTGGCCTTCGAAGAAAATTGATCAAATTGGTACGGTAGCTGTGCTCCGGCTTGCTGTTATGAACGATAGATTGATAGGCTTTTGTTACAATGTGCTGCACTTGTGCTATGTTAGTCGCACTGTGGATACCATACTGCTGTGTTTGTGAGTTACTTGTTACGCTTTTACTACGCTTTTATGGTGCTTCAAGCCCACGGCGATCCTGCTATGTAAATTTTGAGCAAGGTCAAAAAAGCACCATGAAGAGGCGATCATGAAGCTTTCGATACGCTTCTACTACAATCAAGGCGCTTCTACTATGCTGTTGCCGTTCCTGCTACGATTCCCAGCATTTTTACCAAAATTTCGGAGTGTAGTGGAATCTCCACTCAGTTGAATGAGGGTTTAAAATTGTGATCATGAAGCTTTGGAAAGCTTCTACTACGATCAAGGTGTTTCTACAGTGCCGTTGCTGTGTCTCCTATGAGTCACATTGTTTTGACCAAAATTTCAAAGTATGGCAGAATCGCTGCCCAGTGGAATGGGGGTATAAAGGATTAATTGTATTCTACTCTCTCGTACTTTCTACATTTGAAGGGAAGTTCTATAGTTCTGATGAGCTAAATGACGACACAAAATGGCTGCCCAAAATGGTTTAACCAATCAGAAAGTGTGTTTCTTTCTAAATTTAGAAGTAGACTTAAAGAATGTTGATTAAAGAATGATAAGTGAATACAAACAAAGAAAATTTCTAAGAAATTATAATAGGCAATTTTGTATAATTAGAACAATTTTTCAATGAAAGCCGGAAGAATTCCCATGAAAACTTGAACCAATCCTAAATGACATTTTAAATGTTTTTGACTCTTTTACTGCCAAGTAGGTTTTTCTAACAGGAAAAAAATCTTAACTTTTTACCTGAGTGAACAATATTTCAGACTTGTCCAAATTCAAAGCATTTATAGATAGCAATAATTAAATGTGGCACAAATGATGGGGTTCTCCTTGGAGGGAAAAAATTTTGGGAAATGGGGAAAATGCTGGTTACCAGCATTTTCTCCTTTTCCCAAAATATTTTCAAGACCTTTTTTGGGTTATAAAAACGACAGATTATTTTGAAAAGGGTTATCTCTTGTACAGTAAAGTACTGAATTTCAACTCTTTTCTATTGTCTCAAAGTACAATTCCACTATCTTTGAAGGGTCTTTTAGAACAGTATGCAATGAAGTGCCAAACAGTGTAAATCCAAGATCAGATTAAACTTTCTGTGCAATCTGATCTTGATCTATTGCCATTTGAATAAGCAACTTGTGTCCCTAAAGGGACTGTAAGTGTTAACCCTTTACCACACAATCCAAATTTTTCATGACACCTGTGAAAAAAGGCTTTAGAAAACACGGTGGAAACAGGAGAAAATGTTGGTAACTAGCATTCCTCATTTTTCCACAATGTTTTCTATCCCTCCTAAAACAAATTTCAATTTCTGCATCACATTACATTTTATTGTCTCTATATTAAAGGCTTTTAATTTGAACAGGACTAAATTTTTGTCTTGTAGTAAAGTATTAAATGTAAATTCACAGCATGGTTCTTTAAAATTAGACCTAACAGCATGTGTTTAAGATAAAATCTAATCGGTTGTGAAAATCTAGCATGCATTCAGTGCTATTTGCATTCTTTAGAGCCTAACAGTAATAAAATCATGGAAATCTCAAGAATTTGAAATACTTATAAGAAAATCACATCTTAACCTGTTATCCTATGAAACAACTTTGCAACAAGATGTTAAGCACTATACTCATTATTGTTGCATTTGCAATCAGTACAGATCAAGATCAGACTGCACAAAATGTGCAGTCTGATCTTGAACTACACTGTCCGCTAAGCGCAGAAGCTAGAAACAAAAGTGACCATGAAATTTGCAATTATTTGGGTCTTATTTATAGACTGAAAGTGTCTGCAGAGTATTTCTGGTGCTATGAGGGTAAATTATTTACAAGAAGGCAATATTGTTGACCTACCTATGTTTAAAGCATTTTTACAGGCAACACAACTTATCTAAAATGATGGGATTTGTCCTTAAAAGGGTAAAAAAACATCGTTGGAAGAAAAAATCAAAATGGTAATGACCAGCATTTTGTCCTTTTCTCGCATTGTTTTTTATAGCCTTCTTCCTACAGGTCAATGAAAAACAGGTTTGTTTGAGGAACTAATAACCCTTAAAGCACCTTTCACAACTATAGCTGCCCTTCCAGTCAGTGTCAAAGACCAGCTCCAGTTGCACAAAACTTGCAGTCTGGTCTTTGAGTACACTGTCCGCTTGCCAATATATTCTGGAGAAGAGCAGCCTTGAAATTGCAATAAGTTTGGTCCTTATTTCTAGTTTGAAAATGTTTATTGGGTTTATTCCACTTTCTAGATGTTAAACTGGAAGCAGGCTTAACAACCACACTGACATAGAAACAAACATATAGAACAGGTGGAAAAATAGACAAAGAGTAATGAACCATATCTAAAATCCTCTCCCTTCCAAATACTGTCAGTAATCTTCAGGCTTCTAAAACTCCCCTTTGAGCACCAAAAAAGTAATGTATCTTGGAAGTAACAAGAGCATGGCATTTAGGTGCTAATGCTCAGCTGCAGTTGCTTCTAGAAATAGATTGATTTTTCAGTGAAAATTCTAAATCGAAAAAGGGGCATAACCGTGTGAAAAATATTTTGATGGTTACCTGATCTAACTTGTTGTATGGGTTCCCCTTTTGAGAGTTAACCTCTAGTCAAAGTTTGAAGTTAATACTTCAGTAATGATGGAGATAGTATGCAATGTCAAAATTTCGCACGGCGGCAAAAATGATGACAAAGAGGACAACACAGAAAACAGGGCTATGACAATACAACTCAAATTTTTCTTCAGAAACAGCCAGTGAAGCTAAAAATGGACCCTAAATAATTATTAATCATTTTTGGAATTTAGGTTGAAATGTCTCGCAAAAGCTGGGCAACACATGTCAAAGGTGAAGGCTTGAAAATTTCTGAATTGCAGTTTTTGCAACACATGTCAAAGGTGAAGGCTTGAAAATTTCTGAATTGCATTTTTTGCCTTTGAAATTGAATTAGCTTAACCCTTTGGGACCTGACTAAAATTCTGTTGTTTGGTAAAGAAATAAATGTGACCCGTCACGCAAAAAGGGACAATCTGGGAATTCCATACATCAATTAGATGAAAACAGATCAAAGATAGTGCATGTCAATTTAAGTTGATAGTTCAAATATGATTGTATAGTAAGGCAGAATGACCACTTTTCATACAGAAAATATCATAAAAGCGAAAAGTGTCAACCCTGGTCAGCCTGTGCAATCCGCGCAGTCTGACCAGGGTCGACACTTTTCGCAGTTCCCAGATGGTCCCTTTTTACATGACAGGTCACAAATGATCATACTGTGTGTTCTGCACTGTCTGACTTTTTCCTTCTACAAGTGTTAAAAACACTAAAAGCTGTACCTGGGCTGAGAAAGAAATAAAATTTCTTCCTGCAGGTGTTTTCACTTTCTTCAATCCTAATATTTGTTTATCAATCAGCTCATCATGATATCTTGGAATTCTACATGATATGGGTGAAATTCCTCACAGATCCAGACAGGCTGTGATAAATTCTTTCTATAAACACTATTCAAGCTCAGAAACCTACGTTGTGGGTACTCATTTAAATTTTCAAAATGAGGCAATTCTCATGAATGCCTTCAGTAAATGTTTTTGTGAAGTTTTAATTCTCTATTAACCAACAAAATTTTAGGCATGCCAAAACTGAAAGGTTTCGCAGATAAGAAAATTAGTCACTTGTGAGTCAAAAATAGTATTCACCTTTCAAGCATAGAAAAACATTGTAGGATAAGAAGAAAATGCTGTTGCCAGCATTTTCTAATTTTCTCACAATGTCTTCAAAAGACTTTTTCCTCCGGGTTATTAAAACTCCAGATTGTGTGGTGAGGGGTTAACTTTCAGGATAGGGCACCCTGGGATTCGTGTAACATTGCCCTTCATTGCCAAAATATCATACAGATTCCACTAAGACTCCAGTAATCCGTAATCAATGTGGGGAACCAGTGTCTTTCTGCCAATCGATTATGGAGTACAAGCCAAATCCGTATGTTTTTCGGCGATGAAAGGCGATGTTACACAATCCCATTAGGATGCCCTATCCTTAAATTTCCACAAAATTCATAAACTACCTACTTATACTTGTTTTCAACATTATTTCAGTCAAATCATGGCAAAAGCTCATTTATCATTATCGTGTGTCCTTGGTTTTACCAGCACTAGGCTAGGGTGCCTAAGTGTCTTGCCCAAGGTCATTCCCACAAACACCCAGAGTTTCAAGTGAGGATTGAACCTGGACATGCTGAATTCCACATCCTAGACCTTCACCACAGAAACCCTCTACCAAACAATCCGGAGCTTTTGAAAACATTGAAGGAAAAGAAGAAAATATCTGGTAACCACCATTTTCTCCTAGTCCAACAATGCTTTCCACTCTTTCAAAGACATATCCCAACAATTCAACCACATTAACTCTTTACCACACAGTCCAGACTTTTAACGACTTTTAATGACCCTGAGGAAGAAGCCTGGCAGCCAGCATTTTCTTCTTTTCCCACAATGTTTTCTGCTCTATCAAGGAACTAGAGGCGCTTGAGCGCCTGTATCGCTCCACAGGCCTGATATTTCTATAATGGCGAAAGGAAGTTTTTAACAATTATCATTCAATCCTGCATTTTAGCTCACTGAAGAAACAATTTGGTAGACAACCACCATAGGAACTTACCTGCAAAACAACAATGAAATCCAATGAATAGTTTTAGAGAAGAAATTTTTCAAAGATTTTACTTTATACCATAAAAGGAAAATGAGTCTCCCATAAAAGCCATGTTTTTTGACAGATCTTTTTTTTTTTAAGGAATTCTGTAAACCTGTATCTAAGGAACATTCCTGCAAAATAATAATGCTATCCAAGTAGCGGTTTGGGAGGAGAAGATTTTTAAAGGTTTTTTACTTTGGTTGCCATGGCAACCAGAATTCTTCATGGAACACAATTATTTGAAGGAATTTGAAAGAGGACCACCAAAGGAACATTCCTGTGAAATTTGGTAAAAATCCAGTCAATAGTTTCTGAGGAGAAGTTTTTTAAAGAAAAAGTTTACGGACGCACGGAGGGACGGACGGACGGACAGACGCACGACGGACACAACGCCATGACAATAGCTCTCTGGCCTTCGGCCAGTGGAGCTAAAAACTGTGTCATATCTGCCACCTTTAATTTGTTGTCTGCAACTGCTTTCAATTTGGACAAGTCCAAAATTTTGTCTTTTGATAACAAGGGTAGAAAACATTGTGGGAAAAGGAGAAAATGCTGGTTACCAGCATTTTCTCCTTTTCCTGCAATGTTTTCAAAAAGTTTCTTACCCAGGATCCTTGAAAGTCAGCATTGTGTGATAAGGACTTAAAGTCATCAGCTGCAAACCTTGTTTCAGGAGGCAAATCGTTATCTGTGAATTCCATCTGATTTTTACATCACAAACCTGGTTTTATAGCATAACACTCTAGACATTTGTGTTTCTCTATTGTTACATACCAAGCCTGCATGCTGGTGCAAAAAAAAAAAGTTTGAGCCAGGCTCTGTGAAAAGGGGGTTTAATGCATCTGCAAAAAAGTATCGACCCAGGTCAGCCTGTGCAGTCCGCACAGGCTGACCTGTGTCGAAACTTTTTGCTATTGTTCAATTTTCTGCATGTCTAAGGACTGTTTTACCTCATGAGTCAGTTGTTACACAAAATATATGAGCCATGCTCTGGCAAAAGGGGGCTTAATGCATCTCCGTAATGCATTGTGGCAAGCAAGACATCACATAATTCTGGATCCCTAAAATTCCACTTTATCTAACAACTAATTAAATCAAGAAGTAGACTGGTTCTTTGACAAGCAGAAAATTGACTGATAGCAAAAAGGTTTTGGCTCAGGTCAGCCTGCGTGGACTGCGCAGGCTGACCTGGGTCGATACTTTTTGCAGATGCATTAAGCCCCCTAATCACAGAGCATGGCTCATATATTATGGATTCATAATTATAAAGGTGGTGACTTGCTTGGTACAATTCGTCATAGGGAGATATTAACCCGCTTTTGGCAGGACGTGGCTAATTTTTATAGCTCTTTCTATCAGCTTTATGGGAACTTTCATTTTGGCAACGATTGCAATGTTTTCCCTGCAGGAGAATTTAGTTGAACAATTAACGCACAAATACATACATGTGAAAACAATTGTTGCAAAAGGAAGAAAACAGTTTGCTATGAGCAGCTGCCACTTTTGCAAAAAGGAAATGATTTACACAGCAATCTGCTTGAAATAATAACCCAACCATTTCCATAAATTTCAGTCAAAATATACACAACACCAAATCTCAAGAACAGACTGCTCACAGTCTGTGCTTGACATTGTTTGGTTTGAAGATAAAAGCAATAATTGATTGATTGATTATTTGACTGCCTGAATGGTATATAATCTTTTACCATACAAGCCCGAGTTTTAATGACCCTGAGGAAGAAGCCTTTTGAAAACATCGTGGGAAAAGGAGAAAATGCTGGTAACCAGCATTATCTCCTTTACCCACCATGTTTTCTGCCCTTTTAAAGATTGAAATCACCTTTTGAGCCAAATTTGTCGTTTCTAAATGCTTCAAATTTGGAAAAATTCTAAAATTTTGTCGTTAGGTAAAGACTTAATGCTGCTTTCAACATTATTTCAGTCATAATCACTGTGACAGCTGACTTATTCATTTTCATCCTAGGTATTACTAGCTCTAAAGCGGCTTGCCAAAGAACACTCCTATGAAAGGCAGCTCTTCAATTTAGGGTCAAACCCTGGACCTATGGGTTTAGAATCCTACATCTTCAACATTGAGACACATAGGACTCTGATGAGCGATGATGTAAGTTTTACTACAAAATAACTTATAATACTGGAAATAGCGATAGATCATTCTGTTTCATATATGCAACACACGAAAAGGGGCATTCAGACATTTGCGTAAAGTGTTGTCTCGAATCAGCCTGCGCAGTCCGTGCAGGCTGATCCGAGACAGCACTTTACAACTACATTAGATTTCGTCCTACTGTAGTCTTCAACAAAACAGAAAATTACATAAGAACGGAAAGTGTCGTCTCGGATTGGCCTGTGCAGACTGCGCAGGCTGATCCATGACAACACTTTACGCCAATGTCCGAATGCCCTTTTTCACGTGTTGCAGGCCATATAATTGAGCCATACTCTGGCAAAAAGAGGGTTTAATGCATCTGTGTGATGCATTGTACCAAGCAAGTCATCAAACAATTATGGATCTACAAAATCCATTCTGTCCAACATCTGTCTGCAAATCACGAGGTAATAGAATGGTCTTATGGCATGAGGAATGATTGATTGATTGTATGGTGTTTAGTGCTGTTTTCAACAATATCTTAGTTACATCGTGGTGGCCAGTGCACCTATCCATGCTCTCCTGGAGTTTCTTTTACAAATACTCCCCACAATATTCTTTCCAAGCCACTGGCTGCTTTCCCACATAACCATCGTCGAAACAATGGTCAGCGGTGAGGAAGGAATTAATCCTGTCGCAATGACTATCATCAATCCCCGGAAAGAAATTGGCCGAGCCAGGGATCGAACCAGCGACCTGTTCTCAAGTCCTGTATGCTATCGACTGAGCTACCGTAGCTCGGCTTGTTTGGTTTAAAGATATGAGCAATGGATTCTAACTGATTAACTCTTTACCAAACGACAAAAATTTAGACTGGTCCAAATTGAAAGAATTTGCAGACGACAAATTAAATGTAACTGAAATGATGTTATTTGTTTTGATCGGGTAGTAAACATTGTGGGAAAAGGAGAAAATGCTGGCAAGTCATCAAATAATTATGGATCTACTAAATCCATTTTGTCCAACAACTGTCTGAATCAAGAGGTAGAATGGTCCTATGACAAGAGGAAAATTTAAGCATAGCAAAAAATATTGACCCAGGTCAGCCTGCACAGTCTGCACTTTTTTGCAGATGCATTAAACCCCCTTTTCACAGAGCATGACTCAATTTTGTTAACTTATCAACCATTAAGGTGAAAAGGTTAAAATATTTCTTCAGTTGGCAAATATGAATTTCACCCTTAGTCTTCTTATAATCATCAAAGGCAAGTCCAGATTTTTTCACGGAAAGCATAGATCAAGATCAGCTTGAACAGAATGTACAGCCTGATCTTGATCTACACTTGCTAATAATTAATTCAGCAAAGATACCAACATGTTGCACTTTTAAGGCTGTACCATCTGACTGGAAGCATAAACAGCAATCCCATGTTCAACAAAAGGAAAAGCCTTTTGAAAACATTGTCAGGAAAGAAGGAAATACTTGTTGATGACTAGCATGTTCTCCTTTTCCCACAATCTTTTCCACCTTATCAAACACAAACTTGATCTCTAAAGCCAGATTTACTGCCTGCAAATGTTTTGAATTTTGAGCTGTCTAAAATTTTGTTGATTGGAATTGGTGAACTCTTTACAAAACAACAAAATTGTAGACTTGTCCAAATTAAGAGCGTTTGCAGACGACAATTTAAGTCCAGCTCAATAAAGGAATTTGTCTTTGATAGGGTATAAAACATTGTGAGAAAAGGAGAAAATGCTGGTTACCAGCATTTTCTCCTTTTCCCACAATGTTTTCAAAAGACTAAGGGTTGTTAAAACTGGGATTGTGTGGTACAGAGTGAAGTCAATTTCACCACCTTCCACTGATCTAAATTGAAGTTGAAACCAAGCAGAAGTAATTTGAAATTTGATGATGCTATTTTCTTTTCACATGGGAAAATAAGCTTTCAAAATTGATGAACTTGATCTATACACTGCTAGCACTTCATTTTTGACCCTTCAGAATGATTTCCACAACTTTTAATTTTAGGTGCTTTGGCAAGTGGTGTAAATCAAGATCAGAATGTACAGAACATTGCTGCATGATCTTGCTTTTTGCGGTCTGATCCCAAATAAGCTTTCAAAGTTGATGAACTTGATCTACAGACTGCTCGCATTTCATTTTTGACCCTTCAGACTGATTTCCACAACTTTTAATCTTAGGTAATTTGGCAAGCAGTGTAAATCGAGATCAGATGATACAGAACATTGCTGTATGATCTTGGTTTTTGCAGTCTGATCCCGAATCTACACTGCATATTTATCTTTTGAGGGATTATTCAAGGCCTACAGGCTAAAAAATTTCAACATTTGGGTTTTTTCTCATCACTTAGTCTGTTGACTAAATTCCTGAACCCTATAACTAATGACGAAATTTTAGACTGTTCCAAACCCAAAGCAATTTTTTCACCCTTTACCTCACAACCCCAAGTTTTAACAACCCTTGCAGACAAAAACTTAACCCTTTACCACATAAGAAAAATCAAGACTAGTCCAAAATGAAAGCATGACAATTTAAATATGACTCAAATGAGGAAATTTGTCTTTGATTGGGTAGAAAACATTGCGGTAAAAGGAGAAAATGCTGGATACCAGCATTTTCTCCTTTCCCCACCATGTTTTCAAAAGGATTCTTCCTGAGGGTAGACAAAGTCGGCATTGTGTGGTAAAGGGTTAAATGTGGACAAAAGGAGATTTGTCCTTGATAGCATGTTTTCCTTTTCCCACAATGTTTTTCAAATTTTTTTCCTGCAGAGTCATTAAAACTTGGGGTTTTTTGGTGAAGCATAAATATGCTTGTTACTCTACCCACATTTATTCAAACACTGCCACAAAATTAATGGATAATTACACAGATATTAATAGCCAATGAAAGTTTTCTCACCTCTTTATGACCTTCATAAGCTGACATGTGCAATGGTGTCATTCCAGAGTTGTCTCTGTGCATCTCGTCTAGGCCTCTATCCAACAGTTGTTGTACGATTGCAGCACTGCCCTGGGCTGATGCAATGCTCAGAACAGTCCTTCCCTCTGAATCTATAGTATCTACCGCTGCACCCCAAAACAATAACTGGGTCACAATTTTTTCATGACCCATCGAAGCTGCTGCCAATAACGGTGTGCGACCATTTTTGTCCGCATGATCAACATCAGCATCCCATTCTAACAGCATTTCACAGACTTCTTGGTGACCCTCATAGGCAGCCACCAGCAATGGTGTCATACCATCTTTGTCCTGATGGTCAACCTCAGCTCCTCGTTCCAATAATAAACTGACCACTTTCTCATGGCCTTCACTGGCTGGGATGCACAAGGCCGCCACAGATAAGGCCGACCTCCCATCACAGTCTTCATGATCTATATTAGCCTTATAATCCAACAAATGTTCCACTATCTCAACATGTCCCATATAGGCAGCAGCAATCAGGGCAGTTCTACCTTCATTATCAGCTTTATTAACATCGGCCCCAGATTCAAGTAGTTTTGTCACAATGTCTTCATGTCCACCCCAAGCTGCTGCTCTTAGAGCAGTCCTCTGATCATTATCTGCATGATCTACAGACGCCCCTGCGGACAGTAACACTGTCACAACAGCAGAGTGACCACCCCACGCTGATGACCGTAACGCTGTCCATCCATCTTCATCAGCATTGTTCACATTTGCACCAACCTCAACCAATGCAGATACAACATCAGAAAATCCTTGTCTTGCTGCAAGATTTAATGGAGTCTGTCTGGATTTATCTAATGATTCTATATTTGCACCTTTAAGTAACAATAATTGCACAACATGTAAATTTCCTTGATAAGCAGCAGTGTGTAACAATGTCCTTCCATTTGCATCAATTCTATCTATTTGTTCATCTAAATCCTTTTCCGTTAATTTTGGAGATTCAATCCTAGATTCCAACGTTAAACTCTCTTTCATACTGGCCGCATCAGCCTCCTCCTCACAGGGCATATCAGCTCCTGCGTCTAACAATAACTTCAAAACTTTTTGCTCCTTAGGAATGCCAGCTGACAGACATTTTTCAACATTTGCCCCAGAAATGATTAACCACTGTACAAGGTGGTGATGTTGAATACTTGGCAACATGTTACTCTTCACCAGGTGTAATGCAAAATCCTGAACCTCCGAGAGTGTGAGATGCGAGGCATGTAATGTGGCATACATTGACAACATGCCATGGCCATCAGATGCGTTACATAGGTACTTCTGAGTGCAGTGTTTCACGTCTAATAACCACTCGGCAAAACTGTGGTGAAATAATATTCTTGTACCATCTGCACTTGTAATTAAAATCTTCGACAGGAGTCTCATTCGCTTGTCAAATTCTTCCTGGGAAAGTGATGTGTTTTTAATGTGTACACAGCCGTAGAGTTGAAAGTCAGTCAAGGGTTTTCTGGATGCCAAAATCACTTCAAGAATTGGCTGTATTTTAGAAAACTGCTTACGTACAAACAGTCTCTGACAGAGCCAAAGATACAATCCATTCAGGGTGCCAGGAATTTCTCGAATTTCTCGCAGCATGATGAAGTTCTCTGCCACTCCATCAAGCACTTTCTCTAAGTACAAAAAACATCCATTACTTTTAATGTGCAACTGGTTTAACATTTCTGCAGTCTCCCGACTTAAATGCTGACGTAATTCCTCCTCTTGATCCAGACGACACAGTATGTACTGTTGTACATCACGTATCACGTGGGTCTTTCGTAAATCATCTAACCCTATTTTTCTAAAACCAGTAAACATCCTAGTTATAGATTTATTTTGTTTTCTAGATGAACAGACCAGCAGAAGCCATTTTGGAAATAGGGCATGATGATTAGCTAACAGTTCAGCTATTGTTTTGCTTCCTTCCTCACGTTCATTTACCGTATGTAAATACGACTCGTCAATGGAATCTACTAATATGAAAAGAGTCTTTTTTGCAGGTTCAATGTTAGAAATTGGATCAATGAAAGTTTGCTTGAACACTTCATCTGGATTAGTTTCACATTCGCTGTTGTTCAATTTTTTCTGCATCTGAGGCGTGTTCACCTGCTCTGCATAGCCCGATATCAAATCTGAGCAAATCAATTGATTCACTAGATTCCTAATGAAATTTGAAAGGGATAATGTTTGCAGGTTATGTGCCTGACAGAAATGATACGCAAGTAAACGTTTGTTCAAACTACTTTGTTTTCCTTCCTCTAAAGTTGGCCAGACCAGCTCACAACACAATGCAGTCTTACCACATCCTGGTCCACCCATGATTAACGTTCCACATGTGCTTGACGTAGGACGCTTTTCCAAACTCTGATTCAGTTTGCTGAATGCCCAATCACGGCAGAAAAACCGCTTCTCTTTCAATAAACACTGAGTCATTTTGTCCAGTGTATCCCTCAATAACAGTTCACCTAAAATGACTTTAATTTACCTGTTATCCATATAAGGCAAATTCATTGTCCAGCCAATTTGACAATTCTTTTCTCATTTTATCCGACCACAATCAACTAATTTCAAGCATTTCCTGTATTTTCTAAACCACTCTCTAATTTCACCCATTCACACACGGGCGACACTAATTTTGTTCACCAATAATCCACTACAGTTTAGGGGAAATGAAGTCAATATTATGATGTAGTTCAGTCTCTATTAAACCATGACAGTCTCTCTCTCCTCCTTCTTCAATAATTCAACTATCCATGATTCCATTCACCAAAAGAGTGCTTGAATCGATATTCTTCCCAGTGATCTTGCTTTTTCTCCTTATACACTAAAAAAAAAATCTAATGGCTGGTTCCAGTCTTCTATAAAACCATGTAAGTATATCTCCCTGTATTGATTTTCAGCCAGAAACCAGATATCTAGAAAAGAGAAAATTTGCCAAGAAATAAATAGAAAGGATCATTTTTCTCTCTTACATTAATTCCTTTGTATTCTTAACTCTTCCCCAAATGACATTATACATGTATTTGGAAATGTCTAAATTGAAAGCATTTGCAGACAACTTAAATGTGTCTAAAATGATGGGATTTGTCTAAGAAAGGGTAGAAAACATGATGGGTAAAGGAGAAAATGCTGGTTACCAGCATTTTCTCCTTTTCCCAAAATGTTTTCCAAATCCTTCTTTTTCACAGTTGTTAAAACGTCGGATTGTGTGGGATAGCGTTAATTTCTTTGTATTCTTAACTTCACATTAAAATGCCTTAGAGAAAAGCTGTTCAATTTTCCACAAAATTTGAAAACATTATGAAGTCTGCCAAGTTTTAAATGGGATTACATGTTTTAATTACAGGTGGAAAAAACTTATGCAAAACCCGCAAATTTATTGTCTTTGAACCTAAAACAAAGTGCTTTTCCCATGTATCCTTCACATACACAAACCCAGGTTTTCAGGATGCCGAGGAAAAAGGCTTTTACAACATTGTAGGAAAAGGAGAAAACGCTGGCAGCCAGCATTTTCTCATATTCCCACAATTTTTCCTACCCTTTCACAAACCAATTTCTCTCAATCCAAAGTGCAAGTTCAATAATGAACATCAATACATGATTTCATTAACTTTCTTCCAACGATCAATACATAATTTCTGTAACTTTCTTCAAACGAAATCCTATGCATAGCAAGCTTTTTCTGGCACCATGTCTTTCAGTTCTGGCACCCTGTTGTTTAGTTCTGGCACCCTGTCATTCAGTTCTGGCACCCAGTCCTTCAGTTCTAACCCATTACCATTGGAAACAAACTTCAAGCAGACTACATTTAAAAACAACCTTGTAAAGTAGGGACAATCAACATAATTGTTTGTATTGGAGTTTAATGCGGTTTTAACATATTAGGTCATATCACGGTGACCAGTGCACCTACGCATGTGTATCCTAGCTTTCACACACCAGGACTGACAAAACTTTCTTTCCATGCCACTGACTACTTTCTCATGTGCATAAGAGGTGAGAGGCGAAAAATTGCCAGAAAGAAAGTTTGCTACTACAGGGTATCAAACCTGCAATCACCAGTACATTCGCACAAAAAGATACATTTATTATGAGAGTACCGTATGTGGGTGCCATTGTTTGCCTGTAGTACCTTTTTCAGTGAAAATTCTTGAGTAGAAAAAGGGCGTAACTGTGTATTAAACATTATGAGGATAACTGTAAAAAATGTGTAGTCTTATTTTTAATCTACACTGTCTGCTGTGCTGAGAAATCATGAACAATAGCAAACATGAAATTGCTTTTACTCAGGTCTAATTTCTAGATTGTGAAAATGCTAATATGATTGGATCAGCCTTAAAATATGTAGTAAACATTACAGGGGAAAAAGAGCTGGTAATCAGCATTTTTCTCCATTTTCCACAATATTTTCAAAAGGCTTTTTCCTCAAAGTTGATAAATGATGGAATTGTATGGTGATTGGTTAACCCTTTACCACACAATGCCAACTTTTAACAACCCTGTGAAAGAACGCTTTTGAAAACATTGTTGGAAAAGGAGAAAATGCTGGTCACCAGCATTTTCTTCTTTTCCCAAAATGTTTCTACCCTTCTTACAACAAATGTCAATTTTTAAGTCAGGTTCCTTTTGTCGGCTGCAAATGCTTTCAATTTGGACTAGTCAGAAATTTTGTTGTCTGGGAAATGGTTAAAACAAACACAAGGTTTAGATTTCCAAGAAAAACTTCTCAGAAACACAATATTCGATACTGCTCAATCCAGAATTTTCAAATTACTGGCAGAACAGGGAAATTCTCTAAGGGCCCTGGGAGCACATAAAAGATCTACAGATGTTTATTTTGCTTTGCTTTTACTTTCTCCTCTATACAGGCAAACACTTGTTAGATCTATTTACTTTCAAACAGATTGTAACATTGTTACAGAAGATCACTCCTTCATGCATGGCTTCGTCCCGATTTAAATACAATACCTAACAACTGCGTTAGGGAGATATCTCTTTAGCTCAGTGGTTATGGTATTGGCCTTTCGTCCGGGCGTTCTAGGGTTCGAATCCTGCCCGGTCCCTTTATTTCTGCCATGCATTTGTTCATTTGTTTCTTTGTTACAGACTTTGTTCGTAAGAACATAATGAACTCTATACTAGAAAGCAAAAGGTTTGACCTATCAAACTGAAAGCATTAATATTTTGCTGACAACAAATTAACAAATGTGGCTAAATTTATCCAGTTCATCTTTAAAAAAGTAAAAAACTGTACGGGAAAAGAAAAAGTGCTGGTTACCAGCATTTTTTCTCTTCTTTTTTTTTTTTAACCAGTCTTTTTCCTCCGGATTGTCTGGTAAAGGGTTAACTCTTTACCAAATGGCCAAGTTTTAGCCTTTGCTAAATTGAAAGCATCAGCAGACAACAAATTAAATGTGGCTCAGTTGAAGACACTTTTTTTTTGTTGTGTAGAAAATATTGCGGAGAAAAGGAGAAAATGCTGGTTACCAGCATTTTCTCCTTTTCCAAAAATGTTTTCATAAAGTCTATATCCTCAAGGTCATTAAAATTTGGGATTGTCTGGTAAAGAGTTATTAAAGGCATTGCATGCAGGTGTCAATGATCTGCTGCTGTCAGATGCTTTTTAACGTCAAGATCAGACTCCACAAAACGTTTATTCAGTGTTCAAACGGCCCAAATTTGGAGTAAACATCTTTAGAAATTATAACACAGACATCAGATGTCAAAATATTTGTACAACAATGCAGAAGACTGACAGTGCTATCACCATCTTAACTTTTCTTTGAAAACAACAGAGCTTTCAACTGTCACTACCAGATAAAGTTTTCAACGGCTACAAGTGAAGTTACATTGCAAGACAAAGAGACAGTTTTGTAATTATCTAGAAAGGGTAGTGGACAATGTAGATCAGAGATCAGACTACACATTCCGTGCAGTCTGATCTTGATATACAGTGTGCTCAAAAACTCCATGAGCCATCACTGGTTGGGAAAGAGTTCAGAGCACCACTTGCTGGTACCAATGCTTGGCTGCAGTTGCTAGTTTTTCAGTGAAAATTTTAAGCTGAAAAAAGGGCGTAACTACATCAAAAATACTTTGATGATTACCTGCTCTTGTTGTATGGGTTCCCTTTCAATAATTAACACTTAGTGCCCTTGGACAAGACACTACAGGGCTCAAGCCCCAACTGCTGAAACCTAGGAAGAATGTGAATAAGTGAGCTGTTCCCATGATAACCAGCATTTTCTCCTTTTCCCACAATATTTTCAACCCTATCTAAGACAGATCCCATCATTTGAGCTACACTTAATTTGTCATCTGCAAATGCTTTCAATTTTGACAGAGCCCAAAATTTTGTTTGGTGAAGAGATAACTGAAAATAAGCATTTTCAAAATTCTTAAATTCTTACATGCAAATGAACTCCAGCAAACTTCAGAAATCTCTCAGAATTTCAGATAAGCACGCCAAATCACAGAATTCAGCAGAAACATAAAATATACTCACTTGTGATTTAAAAATCCATACATTTCCGATGCCATGAACAAACTGAGACAGGATTCTGTAACTGGAGGGATCATATTCTGGGATTTTTCTGTCGACCAAACAATTCCTCACAGCCCAGATCAATATTTAATTTTCTGGGCAATTTGTTGATATCATCATCCAGGGAACCTTTTCAGTTCTGAAAATAAAAGCACAGACAAGAGATGTGAATGATATTCAGTTGTGTCAATAAAGTTGAACGTCTCTCTGAACTTTTAGCAAAATTTGTCATTTTGTGAAAAATTTCTGCCTGTTATTCCTTTACCAGACGACAAAATTTTAGACATGGCCAAATTGAAAGCACTTCCAGATGACCACTGTTATTCAAAATATGAAACCTGTCTTGCTGGTTACCAGCATTTTCTCCTTTTCCCAAAATATTTTCCAAAGCCTTCTTTTTCAGGGCCTTTAAAACTTGTGATTGTGTGGTTAAGAGTTAACCAAAAGACAATTTCTAGACTGGTCCATTTTGAATGCATTTGTAGCTGCTACATTAAATGTGCCTCAATCATTCAATGATAGGATTTGTTTTTGAAAGGGTAAGCCTTTTAACTTGAGATCGTTCAAAAACTTGATCCCCCCCACCCCTTACACTGTTGTCTACTGTTTCAAAGACGAATTCTACCATTTAAGGCACATTGAGTTTATTGTCTGCAAATGCTGTCAATTTGTATATGTCTTCAGATTTTGTCATTTGTAAGGAAGTTGAAGCACATACTTCACTATCCTATCTCTTTTAGGGCAAAGGCTGAAGCCCACAATATCTTGGTCAGTAATATACCGGACTTAACACCAGTAGGTTACTGGTTTGTATCCCCAGCTTAGCAAACTTTTTTTCCAATGATAGTCATTGCAACAGAATTTGTTTCTTTATCAATGGTTTTATAGCAAAAAAAGCAAGTGTTGGGTATTAAAAATGTGCTAAGTACTAGTAAAAGAGACTCTAGGACAGCATGGAAAGGTGCACTGCCAGCTGTGATATAATTGAAGTAATGTTGATAACCTTAACACCACCAAAACTATCTCTTCAACTCTTTACCAAACGATCCCAAGTTTTAATGACACTAAGGACGAGGGCTCTTAAAGACAATTGTGGGAAAAAGGAGGAAATGCTATTAATTAGAAATTTCTCCTTTTCCCACAATGTTTTCTACCCTTTCAGTGACAACTTTCGCCATTTGAACCACACTTAATTTGTCGTCTGCAATGCTTTGAATTTGGACAGGTCTAAATTTTTGTCGTTTGGTTAACTCTTTAACAAACGACAAAATTTTAGACTGGTCCATATTGGAAGCATCTGCAGACCACAAACCAAATGTTGCCAATATTATTAAATCTTTCTTTAAAAGGACAGAAAACATTGTGGGGGAAAAGGAGAAAATGCTGGTTACCAGTATTTTTTCATTTTCCTACAATATTTTCAGAAGTCCTTTTCCTCAGGATCATTAAAACTTGGAATTGTCTAGTTAAGCTGTAACTCATTACCAAACCAATTTTGGACTGGACCAACTTGAAAGCATTTGCAGATGACATATTATATGTGCTCAAATGATGGAATTTGTTTGTGACAGGGTAGAAAACATTGTGGAAAAAGGAGAAAATGCTGGTTACCAGCATTTTCTCCTTTTTCCACAATGTTTTCAAAGGCCTCTTTCTTTGGGTCATTAAAACCAGGGATCACAGTATTTAGTAAGGGATAAACCTGTAACACCATGAAATACCATGATCACTGACACTAAATCAATGAAGAAGAAATCCAGAGCTCAATAATTATGGATCATCGCGTTGTTTTCCCTCTGCCCATAAATCTCCATTAATGAACCTACGTATCCCGACAAAATCAATGCTCCAAGTCAAGTTTTTGAGTGCAAGTCAAGTTTTTTGTGTCCAAGTCAAGTTTTTGTGTTCAAGTCAAGTTCTTGTGTTCAAGTCAAGTTCTTGTGCCTAAGTCAAGTTTTCGTGTCCAAGTCAAGTTTTTGTGTTAAAGTCAAGTTTTTGTGACAAAGTCAAGTTTTTGTGTCCAAGTCAAGTTTTAGTATCCAAGCCAAGTTTTTGTGTCCCAGTCAAGATTTTGGATCCAAGTCAAGATTTTAGGTCCAAGTCAAGTGTTTTGTCCTAGTCAAGTTTTTTTCTTCGAGTCAAGTTTTTGACCGCAAGTCAAATTTTTGTGTCCAAGTCAAGCTTTTGTGTCCAAGTCAAGTTTTAATGCCTAGTAGCTTTTGTGTCGAAGTCAAGTTTTTGTGTCCAAGTCAAGTTTTTGTGTTCAAACAAGTTTTTTGGCCCAAGTCAAGATTTGTATTCCAGTCAAGTTTTTGGGTCCAAGTCAAGTTTTTGTGTTCAAGTCAAGTTTCTGTGTTCAAGTCAAGTTTCTGTGGCTCTGACTTTGTTCAAGCTTAACTCCGCTAATCTCAAACCTGATGTGGTCCATTCAAAGGCCCACTAGAGGCTAGAGATAAACAACCCTGAAGTCAAAATGCAGACAAATTAAAAAGGCGGATATTATTATGAGTATGATAATGTATTACAGTAAAATCTGTCAAAGTTCCAGTTGCTGGTCAAAAAAAAAAATATCGTAAAACTAGAACAAAAGTTACCAACTTTGTTCTAGTTTTGAAATACATTTTTCTGCCAGGAACTAAAACTTTGAAAGATTCCAGTTTTATACATTATAAGACTCATGATAATATCCACACTTTTTATGGTATGAAAATTATTGTCTACAATTTGACTCCCAAATCGTTTGTATTTGACCACTACTGGGTCTTTAAGTATCTAAGCTGCTATACTTCCATAATTTTTTGTAACTCAAAATGTCTATTTCATACAAATGACCCTTTTACAACACATAAAAAACTTAATACATGTACTAATCAAATGGAAAGCATTTACAGAAGACAAATCTCAAGCGGTTGAAATTGTTGAAATCATGGTGTGAAAAAGGAGAAAATGCTGGTAATCAATTTTTTGTCCTTCTCCCACAATGTTTTCAATCGCCTATCTCGACAGGGTATATTAAAACATGGGATTTCATGTTGAGCAGTTAAATACCATTAATGAGTGTAAATAACACAACCAAAAAATATTAAAGGAATGGAAAATGACTCTTAACCATTGAAGCACCTTCACAACTATAGTTGCCTTTGCGGCCAGTGTAGATCAAGATCAGGCTGCACCAAACATGCAGCCTGATCTTTGATCTACACAGTCTGCTTTGCTGAAACATTGCAGACAAAAGCAACCATGAAATTCCTATTGTTTGGACTGTATTTCTAAGACGAACATTTCTGTTGGTTTTATTCGACACTCTAAGGTTAACCGTTATGAGCTATAAAAAACACCATGGGAAAATAAGCAACTGCTTGCAACAACTAAATGCTCCTTTTCCCAGAATGTTTTCAACAGCTGAGGTGTGAAATGACTTATCTATCTGGCAATGGGATTATTTCTTGCAGACATAGAACATGAATAATTGAATAGTCTCATAGAGCAGTGTGCAAGGCTGTGAATTTTTACACATGATTGCGGATTTTCTCTCTCAGATTCTCGACACTGACGATATTAACACTTTACCGTATAATCACGAGTTCTAATGACCCCGAGAGAGCCAGCTTTTGAAAACATTGTGGGCAAAGGAGAAAATGCTGGTAACCAGCATTTTCTCCTTTTCCCACAATGTTTTGTACCTAAGACTAAGAACTTTCTCAAGAATGGTTGGTGAATAAGGACCCAGCATTATCGTTTTTCATGCAATGTTTCTAAGACTGCTGTCTTTCTCAAATTAAAAAAAATACAGAATTATCTGAGAACTGGTTAAAGGTTATAATAGGTGAAAATAACTGGACCCAGATTCACACTGTATCGAGTTCTTGTGAATTATTTTGCAGCAGTCTGTGAAACTGAATTGTCTATTTTACACATCATTACTATTTTGACTAGGGAAAGGCCAAAGTTTAACTTGTTACTAGGTTGACAAACAATCTGCTGCTTTTAAAATCCTTCAGCCCAGCCCAGTGGCACACTCTGAAGCATACAAGCCTCAAAACCAGAGAGTCGCCGGTTTGAACCCCATTTCTTTCCATTGATTGATAATGGTAATTTTGAGGGATATCATTTCCATCATGCCAATGATTGTTGTTTCGGCAACAAACATGAGGGAAAGGTGCCCAAGGCTTGAAAAGAATACTGTGTGAAGTAATGGTAAAAGAAACTGCATGAAAGCATGCATAGGTGCACTGGCCGCTACTATATAGCTGAACATATGAAAAAGGTGTTAAAAATCATGCAAACAAATTAAAACCGTTCAAGGAAGGAAGCAATTGAAAACAATTTGGGCAAGTCTAAAGCATGTTCACTGAATGTTGTCATAAAGTTAATGTCAGTGATTGTAACCTTCTGAGGTCCCATGTGAGTGCTTTAGAATTTTTCAATTCAATTGGACAATGTCCCAGGATCTCTACTTTGTCAGAATACTGTGGGAAAAGGATTCAAAAGGAGTTTACAAACTGTAAATTATAGATTATCCCTTTAAAATGCAACAAAATCAGTTGACAGAACTTTAGACTTGCCCAAATCCAATGTATTAAGGTCTACGGCCCCTAACTCTCATATTAAAAGACGGAAGCTGGCAATTTGGCCGAACAGCTTTTACGAAAAACGTCAATGTTACACGATATTTACCGACGAGTTAGTGAGTCTACGGCCCCTAACTCTCATATTAAAAGACGGAAGCTGCCGAGACTGGCTGAAAAGCCTTTACGAAAACGTCGATGTTTACCGATGAGTTAGGGGCCGTAGACCTTTAAATTTTGAGTTTATTATTTTAACCCTTGGAGTGTCTTTCACCTCAAAAGTTGCCTTTGCGGCCGACATATATCAAGATCAGACTTCACAAGACATGTAGTCCAATCTTTGATCTATACTGTCAGCTGTCACATACAAGATCAACCAGAAACAATTACCTGGTATTGGGTCTTATCTGTAGAGTGAAAACCTCTATTAGGTTTATAATAAAATTGCAGCTTAAAGGCGTTTCAGCGAGTTATTTCTAGCGCAGAGAATTTCGTGAAATTTGACACAGAAACACTTCAAAGTATGTTCTTTCAATATGGGAAGAGATAATCAGACGTTGCCTGATGAACCAAAAAGTTCTGAGCCCACGAAGAACATAACTCTTTTTTTAAATTACACAAAAACCCAATTATTGCAGCATACGTTAGAATTTTGTGATTAAAATCTGTAATTTCAGTCAAATCATGTTCTCTGTGTTTTAAATCCATAGTGAAACAATGGATCTTCTGACTTTGATGAGAAATTAACAGAAATTTCAAATTAATGATATGCTATCCATGTTTCAATAAAACCCTTAGCCGACAAAATTGCTTATTTTATCACAGAAAATCAGGACATTATTTGACCCTCAAAAAAATCTGGCACAAATATTTTTCTCATTTTTCTCAGAAATATACATGATTATATCCTTTATCAAAAAATGCAAAAAAAAGAAGATAGGTTGCCAGGCTACTTTTCCCAATATTCGAACTCAATTACCTCCCTTGGAACAAAGAAAGTGACACAAAACACCCAAGATTTCAAATTACTTAGTAAGATGTATTATTTCTAGCACTAAATCATGTTTTTTTTTCACAATAAAGATTGTACCCTGTCAACCCTTTCCTTGATATAGTCTTGATTTAACATTGGTATGGGACGGTATTGGAAAACATTTTGGTAAAAGGGGTAATTGTTCATTACAAGCAATTGTTCCTTTCCCCACAACGTTTTCTACACAAACGGTTCTTTTAATCTCATTTAAACCTTGTTTAATTTGTCGTCTGCAGCTTCTTTCAATTTTGAAGTTCCAATTTAATTCATTTAGGAAAGGGTTAATACCAAATACATGTGGTATATTTTAATAGATGGGAGTATGGAAGAACAATACAAGTAGAACTGTCCAGAATTACTCAAAGGCACAGATTACTTATGAACCTTATAGCAAAATGAATCAAACGATCCTGATTTCTATCAATACCCAGGAAAGAGGGTTAGAAAACGTTGAAAAGGAGAAAATACTTGTAATTTTCTCTTTTTACCACACTAAACTTACTATCCGGATAGGTAATGTCCCACAAATGTACATGTTCCGTTTTTGCTGTTTAGGAATGATTTACACCTTCATAAACTGATCTTTAAAACAAAAAATGTATCTACCACTACTTTCTCCACGTTTTGCAGCAAAAATCAGTAGTCCAATAATAGTACTACAATCAGACAAAGTTACGCGCTAGAAAACAGAGAAGCGAAGAGACATGCGCAAAAATGTTGCGCACTGACAACCCGACGAAATGTCGTTAAAAGGTTAAATGTGCCCAAGTAGCTGATGTCTCACAATCTACGTGATGTGGCTCATTAATATCATCGCTGATACTATTGCGTAGAAAACAACTACCAGCATTTTCTCCTTTTCTCAACATTTTCAATGGCCTTTTTTTCAGAATCATAAAAATATGGGACTGTTTGGTAAAGGGTTCATATCATGATTGAATTTAATCCTGTTATCTGTATTTGTTTAGACAATGATAAAGATAATAAAGTGTTCATTCTTGATTACTTGTTTTCCAAATAATTTTCCTTTACATAGATCTAGATAAGGCTGTACTAAATGTACTTTCTGATACATTGATCAGTTTGCAAGATTTTCCACACTGTCTGATTATGAATACTATTTTTAGACCTAATCAAGTAAAAATGGATAAATGGTAGTAGCCCGCAACAAATTTGCAGGTGGTTGCCGAGTTCAAATCCCCAGCTCAGTCAATTTCTTCCCGAGGATTGATGGTAGTCATTGCAAAAGGATTCATTCCTATCTTACTGCTGATCATTGTTTCAACAATGCTTATGGGGGAAAGCAGGCGGCAGCTTGCAAAGTACATGGTGCAAAGTACTGCTAATTCTTAAAAACTCCATGAAAGCATAGATAGGTCCACTGGCTGCCGCAATAATACTGCCTGCCGCAATATAAATAAATAATGTTAAAAACTGCGTTATACACCATACAAACAAATTTGCAGCATATCTTTAATGCATGCAAACATTTTTGATGAATGCAAACAATTTAACAGCATGGTTTCCAGCATTTTCTCCTTTACCAACGGTGTTTTCAACCCCTTCAGGCCAATTCATACCAGTTGGGCCACATTACTTCTTCAACCCTTTACCAAACGGCAAAATTTTAGACTTGCCCGAATTGAAAGCATTTGCAGACGACAAAATGAAGATGACTTAAAAATTGAAATTTGTCTTGGGAAGGGTAGAAAACATTGTGGGAAAAGGAGAAAATGCTGGTTACCAGCATTTTCTCCTTTTCCCACAATGTTTTCAAAAGTCCTCTCCTTCAGGGTCGCTAAAAGTCGGGATTGTTTGGTAAAGAGTTAAACGACACCATTTAACTCTTTACCACACAAATTGACGATCCCGAGTTTTAACGACCCTGCAGGGGAAGGCTTTTGAACACATTCCAACAATATTTTCTTCCCTTTGTAAAGCAAATTTTAGTTTTCGAGTCACATTTATCATCTGCAAAATGCTTTCATTTTGTACCAGTCTAAAATATTGTCTTTTGGAAAAGAGTTAAGACTCGTCCAAATTCAAAGAATTTTCCAAACCACAAATTACATGTGGCTCAAATGATGAGATTTGTCTATTAAAAGGATAGAAAACATTATGGTAAAGGAGAAAATGCAGGTTGTGAATGCTTTCAAAAGCGTTCTTTTTCAGGTTTGTAAAAACATGGAAATGTTTGGTAAATGGTTGAATTTGTCATCTGCCATGCTTTTTAATTGGACTAGTTTAAAACTTTGTCCTTTAGGGCTTGGTCAGACCAGCCAACGGATATGTAACGGGGAAACGGACAAAAACATGCAGAATTTGGTTATCCGGTGTGTGGAGCGAAGAAGCCACACAATGACTGCACGAGTACCACACATGTAACGGAAAAAAACGCACATTTACCAGATATGTACCGGATAATAAACAGTCTATTAACGGATATCACCGTACGAGTAACGGACTTGTACCAGATAAAACAGAAGTGCAACGCATGAGAACCGGATAAAACGTTCTTCCAACGTACGATGAACGGAAATGTACCGAAAACAAACGTACGAGGAACGTACTGGTCACGTGACATGCCGAGGATATAAATTGTCCGATGCATCCAAAGTCTGTCATTTGCACATCTCTGTCCGTTTTGTGCGGTGGAAATTTTTGAACATGCTCAAAACTCCCACTGGACGGAACGGACATCACCGGATGTCGCCAGACAAGTAGCAGATTTACCGGATAAAAAACGGACATAAAATGGATATGAATGGACACAAACGGATAAAATGATTTTTTATCCGTGACTCGTCCATTAGCTAGGTGTGACCAAACCTTTAGGTTAAAGTTGATACTGACTTCATCAAACGACGAAACATATGCCTTGTCCAAATTGAAAGTGTTTGAAGATGATAAATGTCATGTGGCTCAAATGATGAGATCTGTCTTTGAAAGGATAGAAAACACTGTAGGAAAAGGAGAAAAGATTGGTTACCAGCATTTTCTCCTTTTCCCACAATGTTTTCAAAAGCTTCTTCCTATGGGTCATCAAAACTCAGAACTGCTCCATAAAAGGGTTAACCCATCAACACACAAAGTTTTAGCAACCCTGAAGAAAAGACCTTTGGGAAGCATTATGGAAAAAGGAGAAAATGTTTCTTTTTCCCACAATGTTACCTACACTTCCCAACACAAATTCCAATTTTGTCATCTTTATGTGCTTTGAATTTGGACAAAATTAAATTCTGTTGTTTGGTAATAGGTTAACTCTTTACCACACAACAACATTTTAGAATAGTCCAGACTGGAAGCATTTGCAGACCCCAAAATGAAATGTGGCTGAAATGAACTTTATCTTTAAAAGGGTAGAAAACATTGTGAGAAAAGGCAAAAATGCTGGTCACCAGCATTTTCTCCTTTGCCCACAATGTTTTCGAAAGCCTTCTCTTTCAGGATCATTAAAAGTCAGGATTGTTTCCTAAAGGGCAAATACAGATCTAGGTTTACAATTTTGTAGAGTAAGTTTGTCAAACTGAGTTTTGCACATTACTTTCCCATGATGGTGGCCCAACTGAGAATCATGATTTACTCTTTACAACACAATCCCGACTTACAACAACTTTAAGGAAGAAGCCTTCTGAAAACACTATGGGAAAAGGAGAAAATGCTGGTAACCAGCATTTTCTCCTTTTCCCACATTGTTTTCTACCCTTTCAGAGAAAAATTCCACAATTTGAGCTACGTATAATTTGTCATCTGCAAAAGCTTTCAATTTTGACAAGTCTAAAATTTTGACGTTTGGTGAAGAGTTAATTCTTTACTGAACAACAAAAATGTAGACTGGTCCAAATTCAAGGCATCTGCAGATGACAAATTCAGTGTGGCAAAAATTATGACATTTTCTCCCTGAAAGGATAGAAAACATAGTGATAAAAGAAGAAAATTATGGTAAGCAGCGTTTACTCTTTTTCCCACAATTCTTTCAAAAGCTGAATCTGTTAGGGTCATTAAAACTTTGGATAGTGTGGTAAAGGGTTCATACACATCCATAATATATACATGGTCACTTCTGAATGACATTTAATGGTCAGGCTGCTAAGTTTGAATCAATGTGCTTTTGGATAGAGTATATGTAGATCAAAATCAGCACAGAACATGTCCAATAATAAATTTACTCTTTAGCACAGGACAAAATTGATGATTGATTAACTGAATGGTGTTTTATGCCACTTTCAACATTATTTCATTTACATCATGGCAACAGCTCACATACTCATATATCTCCTATTTTCACCAGTACCAGGCTTAGGGCTCTGAAGTGTCTTGCCCAAGGGCACTTCCACAAAAAACCCCAGCGGATCAGGTGAGACAAGAACCTGGGCCCTCCAGGTTACCAGTCCCACACTTTACCACTGAGCTATGCAGGACCCCTCCATGCAATTGTAGACTGGTCCAAACTGTAAGCATTTGCAGAGCAGAAATTTAATGTTGCAAAAATTAGGAATTTGCCTCTGAAAGGGTAGAAAAAACGTGGGAAAAGGAGAAAATGCTGGTAACCAGCATTTTCTCCTTTTCCCATTATGTTTTCAAAAGCCCTTTTCCCCTGGGGGGGGGATCGTTAAAACTCGAGATTGTGTGGTAAAAGGCTACGACACTGTACTGATTAGCCATTCATCACACTGTTTGAGAAAGTTGTGTGCATCAGATGTGCTAAATTGGTATAACATCAATCTGTTATGACGATTTATCCCTTTAGAAGACAACCCAGTTTTCAGAAGCAGAAAGCTTTTGAAAACATTGTATGAAAAGGAGAAAATGCTGCATACCAACAATATTTTCTGCCCAATCAGCAACAAATATTTTCATTTGAACCACAATCAATCTGTTGTATACAAAAAACTTTCAAACTGGACCTGTCGACAATCATGTTGTTTGGTTTGTTAGAATTAGAATTTAACGCCGTTTTAACAGCTAAGGTCAACATGACAGTAGCCAGTGTACCTACACATTGTCTTTCCTGGCTTTCTCATACCAGCACTGACAAAACTTTCTTTCCAAGTCACTAACTACTTTTCTCACATGCATCAGGTGAGAGGCAAAAAATCACCGAAAAGAAAGTTTGCCTCAAACAGGTATTGAACCCACAACCAAGAGGTCACATGTCAGATACCCTAACAACTGGGCTACCCCAGTGGGCCTTATAATGTCTGGAAGAGGGTTAACAGTTGTGTGTCTAAAAATAGAATGTATGGCAATGGGTGGAAAGGTAATTGATTGATTGTATGGTGTTTAACGTCGTTTTCAACATTATTTCAGTTACATCGCGGCAGCCAGTGCACCTAAGCCATCTATCTATCCATGCTTTCCTGGAGTTTCTTTTACCAGTACTCTGCACAATATTCTTTCCAAGCCACTGGGTGTTTTCCCATAACCATCATCGAAACAATGATCAGCGGTGAGAGAGGAATGAATCCTGTCGCAATGACTATCATCAATCCTAGGAAAGAAATTGGCCGAGCTGTGGTTGAAAGGTAAAAGAAGAAATGTAGTAAACAGGGTTCCCAGATAAAATTGCCCACAAAATTTGACCCTAATAAGAGATTTGATGAATGAGGCAAAATTATATACCCTGGGAAGATACACAATCAGTTCTGCTGATAGGGGAAGCAAAAAAATTACCTCTATGCATGAAATTTATGATAATTTTGCAGACAGAGAAGATCAGATTGCACAGAACTTACGGTGTGATCATTGACTTACATTCTCCAATATTTAATGAATGTGTGTGATATTTCAAACACACTAGCCTAGAAACAGCAATACAAAGGACTAAAAATGTAGACACTGTGGTTTATGCCAAATCTACCATACAACAAAATTTTAGACTTGTCCGAATCAAAAACATTTGCAGAATTAATGTGACTAAATCTATGGGATTTTACTTGAGAATGATAGAAAACATTTTGGGAAAAGGAGAAAATGCTGGTTACCAGCATTTTTTCCTTTTACCACCATGTTTTCAAAAGCTTTCTTCTTCAAGGTCACATAAAAAAAAGGATCGTTACGTAAAGGGTTAAAGTTAACAGCCTGTTATATGAAAATAAATGAGCTGCTGAAACAACAATTGGCTGCCTCACATGTCATTGAAAATAATAAATGAGGTGTGATCTCCGGTATTTCAGGAGTTTCTGTGGCACGATGTCCTACATTTAATGCCCCCCCCACCAGTGTACTTTGTGTGTTTACCAAATGACTAAACTTTGGATTGAACCGAACTGAAAGCATTTGCGGACGACAAATTGAATGTAGCTTACGTAGTGATTTCTGTATTGGGTACTGTAGAAAACACTGTGTGAAAGGAGAAAATGCTGGTTTTTCTCCTTTTCCTTCACTGCTTTTCAAAAGCCTTCTCTTACAGGGTCTTCAAAAACTCAGGATATTGTCGTTCGCCACAACCCGGTATTGAACCCGCAACCTTCAGGTCACAAGTCAGATATGCTAACCACTGAGCTACCCAGTTGAGCAGACCAAACGGATAGCAGACAACAATTTAACTGTGGCTCAAATTATGATTTCTGTCTTATGTTCAAGTGAGGATTCTGTGGAAAAGGTGAAAATGCTGGTAGCCTGCATTTTCTTCTTTTCCCATAATGTTTTCAAAAGGCTACTTCCTCAGGATCGTCTAAACTTAGGATTGTGTGGTAAAGGGTTGCAGTGAAAACTGTTCAAAATGTTGACAGTGGCAGTTTGTGTTACTAAAATTTGCGACTTCATTTCTAAATATTGTATGGTGTTTAACGCTGTATTCAACATTATTATGGCCTTATCTCGGCAGCCAGTGCACCTATCCATGCTTTCCTGGAGTATCTTTTACCAGTACTCCGCACAAATTTCTTTCAAAGCCACTGGCTTCTTTCCCACATAACCATCATCGAAACAATGGTCAGCGGTGGGAGAGGAATGAATCCTTTCGCACTGACTATCATCAATAACCTGAAAGAAATTGGCTGAGCCAGGGATCAAACCCACGATCCCGTTCTGAAGTCCTGCATGTTACCGACTGAGCTACCAGGGCTCGGCATTTCTTAATATAGACGAGGACAAAATGATCTGTTATTCTGTAACAAATGTAATCCTTCAAGTTCCTTAATCATTCATGAGAACCTTTTTTAAAAACCAATTCTTCCAAGAACACTCTTTTCAAGCCAATAGGACTTTAAGGCCCAGTGGCTGCCAAAAGTAAACAATGTTGGTGTTAGAATACATTTCCAGTTAAATCACAGTATTTAACTCTTTCCATACCATAGAGGGAAGCTTTTGTGGACTGAGTAGATCAAGATCAGACTGCACAGAACGTGCAGTCTGATCTCTGATCTACACTGTCCATTGCTATTTTCTAGATAATGACTGCATTGTCTCTTGATCTTGCAGTGGAAACGTATTCATAGCCTTTGAGAAAATGCAATTTAATTACTCAGTAGTGAAAGAGTTAAAAGTATGGAAATCACAGTGAAAATGATAATCTATTATTGTACAGTTGGTCCAAGTATAACGCAAGTCGCTAGGAGAAAAATAAATTTTAAAACCAGGTGAAAAGTAAATAAACTTGGCAACTTTTGACCTAGTTTTAAAATTAACTTTTCCATCAGCAACTAACACTACAATCAATCCTACAATAACAGATGGTCATCTACTCCATTATTTCCATACTTTTAAATGGTATGATTTAATTGTATTTTAATACCCACATTGTTTACTTTTTGACACTACTGGGGCTAAAACTGTGAACATAACACCATCTTGAATTGCACTGGAATGGTATTATAACCTTTTACCACACAGGTCCAAGTTTTATCAACCCCCAGTTAAAAGGAATTTTGATTTTGTATTGAGTTTGTAAGGAGTTTAACAAGTTGTTTTAACACCTGAGGTCATATCACGACAGTCAGTGCACTTACACATGCATTTGCTAGTTTTCTTGCACCAGTAGTCCAGTACTGACACAACTTTCTTTACAAGCCAGAAAAGGACTTTTGAAAAACATTGAAAGAAAAGGAAAAAATGTTGGAAACCAGCATTTTCTCCTCTTCCAATCATTTTTTCTACCCCTTCAAAGACAAAATTTTGTCATTTGTGTATAGTTAAACTGTTGTTAGAAAATGAGAGATGTAAAAATGCTTTAATTTTGACCAGTGTAAAATTCTGTCGTCTTGTAAAGAGTTATGCTGTTTAAAACTAGAGGCGCTTGAGCGCCTGTATCGCTCCACAGGCCTGATATTTCTATAATGGCGAAAGGAAGTTTTTAACAATTATCATTCAATCCTGCATTTTAGCTCACTGAAGAAACAATTTGGTAGACAACCACCATAGGAACTTACCTGCAAAACAACAATGAAATCCAATGAATAGTTTTAGAGAAGAAATTTTTCAAAGATTTTACTTTATACCATAAAAGGAAAATGAGTCTCCCATAAAAGCCATGTTTTTTGACAGATCTTTTTTTTTTTTAAGGAATTCTGTAAACCTGTATCTAAGGAACATTCCTGCAAAATAATAATGCTATCCAAATAGCGGTTTGGGAGGAGAAGATTTTTAAAGGTTTTTTACTTTGGTTGCCATGGCAACCAGAATTCTTCATGGAACACAATTATTTGAAGGAATTTGAAAGAGGACCACCAAAGGAACATTCCTGTGAAATTTGGTAAAAATCCAGTCAACAGTTTCTGAGGAGAAGTTTTTTAAAGAAAAAGTTTACAGACGCACGCACGAACGGACGGACGCACGACGGACACAACGCCATGACAATAGCTCTCTGGCCTTCGGCTAAAAACTGTTCATTTTGGAAGCTAAAAGTTAACCTGACACAAGTTTTATACCAATGAAGGTTTTTGAAAGAAAATCGTAGATGAATTAAGTTGTAAAGAATGAAAGATTATAGAACATGAGAATCAAATAAAGGAATAGGTCTTTGTAGCAATTTCTTTGTCGCACTGTTACACGAGTCATTCTGATAAGATCAAGGGGTAAAGGGTTAAAAGATAACATTGTTCAGTACAGGCTTATAACAGGATTCATCTGACTTATGACCTGGTTGTTGTAGGTTCGAAACCCGATTGAGGAATATTTTCTTCCTGGCGATTTTTTAACCTCTCACCTCTGATGCATGTGAGAAAAGTAGTCAGTGACTTGGAAAGAAAGTTGTTTCAGTACTGGTGTGAGAAAGCCAGGAAACATGCATAGCTGCACTGACCACCATGATATGACCTAAGCTGTTAAAACAAACAACCATCCCTGCTCTCACCACTGACTATTGTGTAGATAATACAGTATTAAAGTGGAAAAGCAGCACAGTGGCTAAGATTGATTTTATTGATCAAACGGTGTTTAAGACTTCAAAATTGAACATACTGATTTTGCAGAGAGCAAATTAAATGTAACTCAAAATATGAAATCTGTCTATCACAGGGTAGAAAGCATTGTGGGAAAAGGAGAAAATGCTGGTTACCAGCATTTTCTCCTTTTCCCACAATGTTTTCAACAGCATTCTTCCTCAAAGGTCAGGGTCCAAAGAATCCACTCGTCCGCTCGTCCTTACGAGTAAAAATTTGGTGAGGGCAAGTGGATTATCCTTCTTTGTCCAACTGTAGGACGAGTGCAAAATGGCAGGAGGACAAGTAAGAATTCTGAAATTTTTTGGACCCTGAAGGTCATTAAAACTTGGAAATGTGAGGTAAGGAGTTGAAGTAAGTGAATACAATTAGGTCCAGGGGTAAGAAATCTCTGATCTTGTTAACATTATCAACTGTTTATCAAAGATCATATATCTCCTCTTCTGATTTGAAAACCTTTTCCCCTCCTTTTCCTTACCTCAAACAATGAAGAATTCTTTTGTACATACTACCAGCTGAGCCCCCGTAGCTCAGTCGGTAGTGTGCATGACTTGAGATCAGGGGCTGTGGGTTTGATCCCTGGCTCTGCCAATTTCTTTCTGAGGATTGATGATAGTCAGTGTGACAGGATTCATTCTTCTCCCACTGCTAACCATTGTCTCGATAATGGCTATGTTTGAAAGCAGCCAGTGGCTTGGAAAGAAAACTGTGCAGAGTACTGGTAAAAGAGACTTCAGGAAAGCATGGGTAGGTGCACTGGTGTTAATGTTGAACATGGCATTAAACACTAAAACCATCAATCAACATGCTACCAGCAAGTTTCCCCATTTGTGACATTGTTTTCATACGACTATTTACCAAACGACAAAAGTTTAGACTGGTCCAAATTGAAAGCAGACAAAACAAAATGTTGCACAAATTAGGAAGATATTGTGAGAAAAGAATAAAAGGCTGGTTAACACCATCATCTCCTTTTCCCACAATGTTGTCAAAAGTTCTTCTTGTTGAGTTATAAAGCATTGAATTGCGTGGTACAGGGTTAAAACTAGAGCTCATTTCTGTAATACTGTATTAATGTATTTTGTCTTTCTATTTTTCAGTCTTAAAGGTGGGTATTTAGATTTTTCACATCTCACCAAATTAAAAAATATATATATCACTGAAATTTATATGAAAAAACAATACAAATCATCAATAATTAAGAATCATAAAATTACAAAAAAAAATTTTTTTGATGGTGTTCCCTTAAAAGGCTACGTAGCCACTTAAGGTATTTTTAGATTTCGTGCCAAAAATCAAAAAAGCATTGTGGGAATGTCAAGTGACTTGCACGTGACTAATGACGCTTAAATTACATAACATAACATACATGTAATTATTTTCCATAATGTCTTCTTTGGACGCTATGTTTGAAGCTTCGTCTGTGTTTTTCCGGTATGTAAATAAGCGAGTTGCTCATGTAAAAATAGACCGTGTTTCCCGTCGGTGTCGACCTGGGCCGTAGTAAATCTCTAATTTCTCTTGTTGTCGGATGGTTTTCGACTACTGGGGTTTTATGAATGAAAATTAAAAGGCTTTTGGAGTATAACGATTATTTTTTTGTAAAATTTTCATCCCAGAATCTGAAGGGCCATCTTTAAAGCAAAGCCTGGTGACACAGTCAGTAGCAAACGGGATGCCAGGGTGTTGCTGGTTCAAATCTCCAACTTGGCAAATTTCTTTCAGCTGGCTGCTTTCCCAAATAACCATCACTGAAACAATTAGCAGCTGTAAGAGAGAAATGAAACCTTTTATATCGACAACTGTCTATCTTCTAAAAGAAATTGGTAGATATTTAAACCAGCAACCCCTTGGATTCAAGCCGTCTATGTTACCGACTCAGCTTTCGGGGTTGGCAACTCTTATCTAGTTGAATGAGACAAAATGCTAGGAACAAAAGAACCAGAACTATAACTAATGAATGTACCCTCCACCTGTAGCCTTGTCAGTGAGGTAGGAAAAAAATTCAAAGGAACAACTTCCTTTCGACAGAAGGTCAATGATTATGAAAACTGCAGGTGTACAAGTTCATATGGTAAGTCAGCTTTGATTAAAATTTCTGCCAAATTAGTTTAAGCTGTAGGACAAGAGAAATTCCTTCATATATCACAATATTTCAGATAGGTCAACATTGTCATAGTAATGTCACAAAGAACAACTACATGGGAGGCAGTAAGTTGAATACCAGTGTGCTCTTCAACTTGAGCTACTTCCTTTTCAACCTGCATGTAGTCCTTTATTTATCTAGGTCCCGTTCTAGTTTGCTAAGCTCTGAAAACTGTTGCCAAAAGCCAAAATTTATCGAGTCTTATATACAGTAGCTTGTCTCATTTCCGTTTGCTGCAAATTTGACAGACATTTGAAAACATCCTTGCAAAACATGGATAGACACTGGTTTAACTCTGTATCACACAATTCCAATGTTTAATGACCTCGAGGAAGAAAACTCAGACCTTTCAAATTTTTAAGTCATATTTATTTTGCAATCTGTAAAGACTTGCATTTTGGACAAGTCTTAAATTTTGTCGTTTGGCAAAGAGTCAGCTGTCTACCAAACCACAAAGTCTTTGATCTGTTCAAACTGAAAACAATTGCAGACGACAAATCAAATGTGGCTCACACGTTAGGATTTTTTCCTAAAGGATATAAAACAATGAAGGAAAAGGAGAAAATGCTGGTTACCAGCATTTTCCCCTTTTCCCACAATAATTTCAAAAGGGTAGTTCGTCAAGGTTGTTCAAACTCTAGATTATGTGGTAAAGGGTTAATACATGAAAACAAGTGGAAACTTTGCAGCAAAAGGAAAAAGTGCTCCTAACCTCTTTACCAGACGACAAAAATTTCAGACTGTTCCAAACTGAAATTATTTGCAGACAACAATTTAAGTATGGCTCACAGTCTGAAAACCTCAAAGTTGCTGGATTGAGTGATTGAATGGTGTTTTAAGCCGCTTTCAACATCATTTCAGTCATATCATGGTGACAGCTCACATATTCATGTATTTCCTGGGTTTTGCCACTAAGGTGTCTAGCCCAGGGACACTCCCACGAAGGGCTCAGTGAATCCAGTGTCTCTCTAACCCCAGGCCTCCAGGTTACAAGTCCCACACTTTACCACTGAGCCAAGCAGGACCCCACCTCAAAGTTGGAGCAAGTTAAAATTTGCTGGATGAAAACAATAAAGGTTGTTTTTTTAAAATACAAATATGATAATACTTTCACGCAACTATTGTTTGACCTTTATCTTGAAAAAAATTAGGTCATCATGTCTGGAGACGTTATTTTATTAATCTATTGAATTACTTCTTTTAGCCCAATTTAACCATGCAGAAAATATGTCTTTGCACACCTTTTTTACTCCCTGTAACTTAATAATTCACTGTAAAATCGTGTCAATTTGCTCTTACAGTTTTTTTTCAACTTTTAGCATTCGCCACACAATCTAGAGTTTTAATGACCCTGAGGTGGAAGGCTTTTGGACACATGGTGTGAAAAGCAGAAAATCCTTTTTCCACAATAATTTTTAACATGGCAAAATTTATCTCTGAAATAATAGAAAACATTGTGGGAAAAGGAGAAAACACTGGGTACCACTGTGCTTTCAAAGTGCTTCTTCCTCAGGATCGTTAAAATCCAGGATTGTTTAGTAAAGGGTTAATTGTTATATATGCAAAATGCTTTCAATATGGACAAGTCTTTGACTTTAACAAACAGTTAACCCTTTACCACACAATCACGAGTTTAACGACCCTGTGGAAGAAGGCTTTTGAAAACATTTCGGGAAAAGGAGAAAATACTGGAAACCAAAGCTTTTCCCAAAATTTTTTCTACTCTTTAAACGACAAATTCCGATGTTGGAGCCACAGTTAAATCATCCGCAAATGCTTTCAATTTGGACAAGTCTAAATTTTTGTCGTGTGGTAAAGAGTTAAGTCTGCTGATGAACCATTTGTACAATCTGATCTTTATCTACACTTTCCACAGACTAAAATCCCAAAGCTCTAAAGATTCAACATATAATTAACACCTTACCACACAATCACGAGTTTTAGCGACCCTGAAAACGAACGCTTTTGAAAACATTGTGGGAAAAGGAGAAAATGCTGGTAGCCAGCATTTTCTCCTTTTCCCACATCTTTTCTAGCCTTTCAAACAAATAAATTTTTGAGTCACACTTATCGTCTGCAAGTCCTTTCAATTTGGACAAATCTAAAATTTTTGTCGTTTGGTAAAGAGCTTAAATACATTATGAGCTCTGCTGACAAGGCATTCTATGCAATCTGATTTCTATCTACACTTTCCACAAACTAAAAACTCAAAGCTCTACAGATTCAACAAATGACTTATACACATTGTGAGCTTTGCTGATGAGCCAATCTGTGCAATCTGATCTCTATCTACACCTTCCACAAAATATAAACTCAAAGCTCAATGGGATTCCATAAATGACTAATACACATTATGAGTTTGTTTCCAAGATCCGTAATGACATTTTTCCATGACAAATAATGACAATAATGCTCCATTTGTAAATTACTTCTGTAATGCAAACACCATTATTGCTCTTAAATACATGATTAGAAGAGCAAAATTTGCTTCCATAATGTTAATTGCTTTCCCAAACAACCCTGAGACAGAAGACGGGCATGCAGGCAGGCGGAAGCCTCCAAACCCGTGCTTCAATACCCACTTTGCAAGTGTGCCTTTCAAAGAAAAAGAGGGCCATTGGCCCTAAAGCGCTCACTTGAGTAAAGTCATCTAGGTTTGATAAAGCTAAAGAGATCCTGATTTTAGTGATGTATAACAAATGAGTGTAATAGACCTACTTTGTTCAGAGACATGGCCCAATTTCAAACCTGTCCGAGATATCAACAAGACAAACATTCTGTCCAACTTTCAGGCTGAAAATGGGGCCTTTAGACTGCACACAAGGTTTTTCAAAGGCCCCATGACCTAACGGTACCTTTTGACCCTACATAAACGAAATTTCGATCTAGTTTAAGATATTATCAAGACAACCCCTTTGACCTAGTTTCATGAGTATCTGGCTGTAAATGTGACCTCTTGAGTACAATAATTCTGACCATGTTTCAAGAGTACCAGGCTAAATATGTGGCTTCCAGACTGCACACAAGATTTTTCTAACATTTGGCCCAGTGACCTACTTTTTGATCTGACATGACCTAATTTTGACCTTGTCCAAGATATCAACAAGACAAATACCCTGACATAGTTTCATGAGTATACAGCTGAAAATGTGGCCTCTAAAACTGGACAAAATTCTTTCTAAGATTTGGCCCAGTGACCTACTATTTGATCCGACATAATCCATTTTCAAAATGTCCTAGACAAAAATTCTTATTTTCAAAAGTATCAGGCCGAAAATGAGGCCTCTAGAGTGCACAAAAGGGTTTTCTGAGATTTGGCCTGGTGACCTACTTTTTGACCCAGTGTGACCCAATTTCGAACTTGTCCGAGATTTTATCAAGACAATTATTCTGACAGTTTTGTGACTATACGGCTGAAATAGGGCTTCAGGAGTACACACAAGGTAAATGCTGATGACCACACAACAGACGACGCACGACAGATTCCAACACAGCATGATCACATGTCAAAGCTCACCTTCAGCACTTCGTGCTCAGGTAAGCTAAAAAAATGAGTCGGTGAGAAAAAAGCTTGAAGGTGTGACCACATTGCCAACTCCTTACAATTTGGGCTTATCCTTGACAGCCTAAGAAAACATTGTTGGAAACGAAGAAAATGCTGGTACCCCGCATTTTCTCCTTTTCCCACAATGTTTAAAAAAGACAAAACACCTACCACATCTGCCTGTTACAAAATAATCCCAAGATTTCACAGCCTTGAGGAAAACAGGTTCTGAAAGTATAGCATGAGAAGGAGAAAATGCTCATAACCAGCATTTTCTCCTTTTCCTTCAACATTTTCTACAGATCCAAAGACAAATCTATCATTTGATTCAAATTTAATGTGTCATCTGCAATTGCCTCCAAAATGAACATGCCAGGCTGGGTAGCTCAGTGGCTAGTGTATCTGACTCGTGACCTGGAGGTTGCGGGTTCGATACGCGGTTGCAGCGAACTTTCTTTGCCGCGATTTTTCGCCTCTCACCTCTGATGCATGTGAGAAAAGTAGTTCGTGGCTTTGGAAAGAAAGTTGTGTCAGTACTGGTATGAGAAAGCCAGGAAACACATCATGACATGGGTGTGTCACTGACCGCCATGATATGACCTAAGGTGTTAAAATGGTGTTAAACTCCAATACAAACCAAACCAAAATGGACTAGTCTAAAATTTTATCGTCATGTAGATTCTAGCACAGCATCAACCCACAAGTTATTTTCAGTCTAGTAATAGCCAAAGAAAGAACAATAAGGCCATGGTTACTTTTACTGCCTTCTAGTACTGTAATTCTGCAAAATGGACAGTGTAGATGATTTGAGCAGTCTGATCTTGATCCATATGTGTAGCAAAGGTAATACCAGTTGTGAAAGGCTCTTTAACGCTGTAACAGATGTCAAAATTTTGAACTCAATAATATTGATAAAATTTAAGGACAACGTTTGAAAGGTTAACAAATTATTAATTTGTCCTTGAAAGCGTAGAAAATATTGTGGGAAAAGGAGAAAACGCTGGTTACAAGCATTTTCTCCTTTTTGCACAATGTTTTCAAAAGCCTCCTTACTCAGGGTTACTGATTTGAAAAGTGAACAAAATAGTCAAGTTCTTTTTTAAAGCACAGCAATCATTGTTGTAAAAGGAGAAAATGGTGGTAACCAGCATTTTCTCCTTTTCCCACAATGTTTTCTACCCTTTCCAACACAAATTTTAATTTCTGAGTGACATTTATTTTGTCGTCTGCAAACGCTTTCAATTTGGACCAGTCTAAGATTTTGTCGTTTGGTAAAGAGTTAACAGATTGAACAGTCTTCTGCAGTTTTGGATTACATAGTTTGTAAAAGTGAAAAAGTTAATCCTGTTTGAGACTGGGAGAGACCTTCAGTTTAATCCTTTGCCAAACAATTCTGTTTAAAATAACCTTGAGCGAAGATAGCTTTTAAAACTATAGTGGGGAAAAAGGAAAAAAATGCATACATACTTAGACTTGCACCTATAGTGGGCATTTGCTGACAACAAATACAGGTAGACTCGTACACAGGTTAAATTATAAGATTTGTTTTTGCAAGGATATGAACTTAGTGGAAAATAAAAAAAAAAAAATTGGTGCTGATTAGTATTTTATCATTTTCCTACTGCTTTAAAAACCTTTTTTTTTTTCTTGGGGTCATTAAAATTATATTGTGGAGTAAAGGGTTAAAACATAATCATATAGACAACTTCACATGTGGACATAGCCTTCAATATTTTCAAGGTCTTCTTATCTAATAAACTCATTGTGGCAAAAATAAACATTAACCCTTTCACACACAATCACTACTTTTAACGACCCTGAGGTGGAAGGCTTTTGAAAACATTGCAGCAGAAGATTTTCTTCTTTTTCCACAATGTGTTAAATCCTATCAAAGACAGGAATCATCATTTAAACTTCAGTTATTTTGTCATCTGCAAATGCTTTCAATTTGGTCGAGTCTAAAATTTTGTTGTCTTGTAAAGGGTTAAACCTTTACCAATTAATTTAACTGTTCACCACACAACAAGATTTTTAACCTTTCCAAATTGACAGCATTTTCAGATGACAATTTCAGTGTTGCTGAAATTATTGACTTTGTTTCTGAAAGAATAGATAACATTGTAGGAAAAGGAGAAAATGCTGGTTACCAGCATTTTCTCCCTTTCCCACAATGTTTTAAAAAAGTTTCTTCTTCAGCAGTCTTTAATACTCAGGATTGTGTGGTACAAGGTGAAACCATTACTAATTCATTCTCAGATTTTACCATCCTGAGCAAAACGCCTTCTGAAAACATTGTGAGAAAAGCTATTCAGCACTTTCTTTTACCCACAATGTTTTCTATTTCAATTGTTTCAAACAAAAGTCCCATAATTTTGGAACAATTAATTTTGTCATCTGCAAATGTATTGGCCCTTTACCACAATATCTCCAGTTTCAACGACCCCAAGAAAACCAGTTTTTGAAAACATTGTGGAAAGAGACGAAAATGCAGGTCTTCTTTTCCCAAAATATTTTCTTCCCTTTCCAAAACAAAGCTCAATTTTTGAGTCAAATTTCATGTGTTGTCTATAAATGATTTCAATCTGATTGATTGATTGTATGGTGTTTAATGCCATTTTCAACATTATTTCAGTTATATTGCAGCGGCCAGTGCACCTATCCATGCGTTCCTGGAGTCTCTTTTACAAGTACTTCGTACAATTTTCTGTCCAAGCCACTGGCTGCTTTCCTACATAATCATCGTCAAAACAGATTTCAATCTGAACAAGCCCTAAATTTTGTTAGAGCTAATTCATAAACACAATTTTGGACTTGTCACTAATTAGAAGCACTTACAGATCTTATAACAGATCAAATGTAACTTATACACTGATGTTCGTCTTTGGAAGGGTAAAAAAACTTAATCATTAGCAGAGAAATTGCTCTTTACCTGCTTTTTCTCCTTTTCTCCCCCCCCCCCATATCTTTTAATAATTTCTTCCTTAACTCTTTACCAAACGACAAAATTTTGTAGAGGACCAAAATGAAAGCATTTGCAGATAAAAAATTAGATGTGGCTTAAATAGTGATTTCTGTATTTGATAGGGAAGAAAACATTGTCGAAGAAGGAGAAAATGCTGGTTACCAGCATTTTCTCCTTTTCCCACAATGTTTTCAAAAGGTTTCTTTCTCAGGGTCGTTAAAACTCGAGATTGTGTGGTAAAGGGTTAAGGTCGAGAAAACTACACTGTTTGGTAGCAGGCTTACTCCTACAGTGCCTATTCAATCAAACTGACATTTCAGCAAACAAACAATCACAAAAATAACATCTGAGCTGCCCTTCTGATTGAAGGCAAGGTAAGACTGCATAAAACATGCAGTCTGATCTTGTTCCGCACTGTGTGCAAAAGCAACTTCGAAGACCATTGTGAAAGGCACTTTAAAGTTTTAACCCTTTACCAGACAATCTGTAGATAGAAGCTTTAGAAAACTTTGTGTGAAAAGAAGAAAATGATGGTACCCAGAAAGAAGGCTTCTGAAAACTTTGTGTGAAAAGAAGAAAATACTGGTACCCATCATTTTCTCCTTTTTCCACAATGTTCTCTAACCTTTCAGACACAAATCCAACCATTGGAGCCACAATTAATTTTTTGTCTTCAAACTGCTTACAACTCGAGTAAAAGTCTAAAATTGTTTCATTTGGGTAAGGAGTTAAGAATTAACCCTTTGTCAAACAATCCCTGGTTTTAACAACCCTGAAGAAGAAGCCGTCAGAAAACATTGTGGGAAAAGGAGAAAATGATGGTAACCAGCATTTTCTCCTTTTTCCACAAAATTTTCTATTCTTCCAAACTCGTCTCAATTTTTAAGTCACGTTCATTTTGTCGTCTTCAAATACTTTCACTTTGGACAAGTCTAAAATTTTGTCGTCTGATAAAGAGTTAAACATGTTTTTCATTGCCTAAAGCTTGCGCTAGGTCTAGAGCAGCGGAAAAGCTACGATATCGTCTGCAGATGAAATCGTTTTGGACAAATCTGCTTGCATTGAAGGAACAATTGAACCAAGTTTTTGCACGTTCAAATCGTGAAAATTTAACTATTTCTTTGTGATTGGAAATTTCAACTAAAAGTTCCATTGTCTGCCGTTAAACAGATGTATTCGGGCCAAAGGAGAAAACAAGAAAAAGAAATCAATAAATACCATTATTCACCTCATGAGGCCATGCCGATCAGCTGTTTAACCCACTTAGACATAACCTCAATGTATTTTAATGGACCCAAAGGAAAAACTTAAGGAAAGGAATTTTTTTTTAAAATTGAAACGGAAAACAATGCTGAACAATGAATATTTTCTTGCACCAAGCAACTATTTCTTTTCCATCAAAGTTTTGCAAAACTGTCTGGAACAGTGAAGTAATAACACTCCCAATCATCTTGTTCACATGGCGTAAATGCATGCATTAACAAAAAAAGATCCAGGTATTTATGATGCATACTTACAATTTATTTGTTTTCCACTATCCAAATGCTTTGTCTAATAAATCTGAACAAAAATCCACTGATTTATAAACAATTTCTAACTGCACTCACTCAAATAATCTACACATAGCGGGTACACTATCTCGACGCACTTTGTGTATTGAATTCATTCACTGAAACGCTCGTGTGACTGTAATACACATTCATGAAATTGTCAAATCTATGAAAATGGGCGTGGCATAAACAGTTTCCGTCGCGCTGATTGGCTAGTTGTAGGACTGCTGAAGATGCGACAGACACGTGATGTGAGAATTACTTTTTCAACCCTTTACCAGAAAATCCCTTCTCGCAGAAAATTTTGTGAAAAAATCGAGGGAACGCAAAAATACGGGAAATCGGTTGAAACATTTTCTTTTCGACGATGTCTTCTACCCTTTTATTACAGGCAAGTCTCGTCTTCTAGCATTGCCGTATATAAACTGAATAAGTCACGCTATGTGAAAAGGGGTTTTTAATGCACTTTCAAAAAAGTATCGACCAGTGTCAGCCTGCGCGGACTGCGCAGGTTTACATGGTCGAAATTTTTCATTATTGTTACATTTTCTGCATGTCCAACAACCATTCTACCTCACGATTCAGTCGATTGTTTTACAAAACGGATTTGATGGATCTATAGTTATGTGACGCTCTGCTTGCTATGATTCACGACAGAGATGCTTTTTCGAGAGCGTCACTAAATATTTTTCGTCTGGTAATAATTTAGTTGTTATGTCATCAGTGATGATGATGACATACTGTATTCCTCCTATCAGAGACACAGATTAGACAAAGAACATACAAAACAAACAAAATAAATGTACTTATAACAATAACAAACAGATCACATGAACATAATACGTGCATACAAGAGAGAGAGAGAGAGAGAGAGAGAGAGAGAGAGAGAGAGAGAGAGAGTTTTAATTTTTCATGTACATGTACTTTAATGTTTTACAAGAGAGTTACTTGAGTTTGATGCATAACTAGTCTCCTTGTGCAAGTTTTACCGAAACGATATGTAAAACCCTAACACTTTGGGGTTGGATGGATGGATGGATGGATGGATGGATGGGTGCGTGGTAGATCTAATTACGACATGGTCCCAACTGAGTCGAACTCTTCTATAGTTTTATTAGAGCTACATAAACAATAGTTCAATCAAGCAGTAGTAGTAGTAACAGTGAAAGTTGTATAGTTTCTTTATCCTGGCCGTGCAGAAGATTGGTCCAAATTAAGGTATACGGCCCCTAACTCATCGGTAAACATCGACGTTTTCGTAAAGGCTCTTCGGCCAATCTCGGCAGCTTCCGTCGTTTGATATGAGAGTTAGGGGCCGTAGACTCACTAACCCATAGGTAAATATCGTGTAACATCGACGTTTTCGTAAAGGCTATTCGGCCAATCTCGGCAGCTTCCGTCTTTTAATATGAGAGTTAGGGACCGTAGACCTTAAAATCATTGCAAACGACTAAATAAATGCCTGCTTTTGGTGGTGTGTTACCTAGCCTACATGTAGCGTGAGACCGCTACAAAACCGCTACATTAACATTTTATCACTTCGAGCTGTCAAAAATATCACATTTTTCGAGTCCGTGAGGATGAAATTTTGCCCCAGTGGTTTTAGATATGCGGTCAGTGTACTAGCATCGCTGTAAATCCCTTACCGAACAATCCTCAGTTTAACGACCCTGATCAAGAAATCTTTTGAAAAGATTGCGAGAAAAGGAAAAAAACGCGTGTAGCCAGCATTTGCTCCTTTTTCCATCGAACCCGGATGGCCAGGTTACGAGCCCTAACTACACCTTCACCATTGAGCCACGCAGGACCGCTTGGTGGAGTCGTGGTTTGACTCACGCAAAACCTCTGAAGTACTTGCCCTGGACCACTAAGAATCTTGGGGAGAAAAAGAGGAGAGAGAGAGATGGATAAATAGGGGCGGGAGAAAGAGATAGAGGAAGAGAGACAGAGGGGGAGAGAGAGAGGAAGAGAGAGAGAAAGAGGGGAAGAGAGAGAGAAAGAGGGAGAGAGAGAGAGGGAGAGAGTGAGAGGTGCGAGAGAGAGAGGGGAGGTGCGAGAGAGAGAGAGAGAGAGAGAGGTGGCAAGGAGAGACAGAGACACAGATAAAGAGGGAGGAGAGAGAGAAAAAGAAACTCGGAGATTCTCGAATTGATATAGTACATGTATGTGGTGTACGATATTTTTTTTTTGCAAACCACAAATATGTTACGGCAATCAATACCTAACTTAAGCTTGCCTAATATATAATGTAGAGATCGTTAATCATCATCTTATTGCTATTAAAGGGAAACGAATAAATAAGCGAAAGAATGGGTTTACTTGGCGCATAAACAACTATAATCGTGCCGAACAAAATGCAAATTCTCTAGACTCTAAGTAAAGAAACAGTACCCATAGGTTGGTTGGTTCGTGCGTTAGTAAGAAACTCTTGAAAACATCACAAAACGCGAAATCATCTAAATAGATGAAACAAAAAATTCCAATCGGTAATAAAAACTCAAATATTACGATTTTAACCCTGTACCAGACGACAAAATTTTAGCCTTGGCCAAATTGAAAGCATTTGCAGACGACAATTTCAGTGTGGCTCAAAAGGTGCAATATTTCTTTAATAGGGTAGAAAACATTGTGGGAAAAGGAGAAAATGCTGGTTACCAGCATTTTCTCCTTTTCCCACAATGTTTTCAACAGGCTTTATTCCCAGGGTCATTAAAAGTCGGTTTTGTGCGGTAAAAGTTTAAAGCTGATTTCACCGGAAAATAAAACAGCGTATCGGCCAGTGTAGATCCAAGATCAGACTGCACGTTTTGTGCAGTCTGATCTTGGATTTACACTGTCTGCAAATGCGCCCAGCGTCGTGCTTATCAGCCTAAGGGTTAATTCGATACCAAACAACAAAATTTTGGACTTGTCCGAATTGAAAACAGTTGTAGACGACAAATTAAAGGTGGCAAAAAATGACACAATTTTACCTTGATAGAGCAGAAAACATTGTGCGAAAAGGAGAGAATGCTGGTAACCAGCTGTTTCTCCTTTTTCTCACAAGGGTCCAGGGTTCGATCCCTGGCTACGACCCCTGGCTCGGCCAATTTCTTTCCGAGGATTGATGATAGTCACTGCGACAGGATTCATTCCTCTCCCACCGCTGATCATTGTTTCGACAATGATTATGTGGGAAAGCAGCCATTGGCTTGGAAAGAAAATTGTGCGAAGTACTGGTATAAGAGACTCCAGGATAGGTGCACTGGCCGCCGCGATATAACTGAAATAATGTTGAAAACGGCGTTAAACACCATACAATCAATCAATCAATCAATTTTCTCACAATGTTTTCTAAAGGCTTCTTCCTCACGGTCGTTAAGGTATCCCTACCCTGAAGCAGAACATCTATTTCCAGTGTAATTTTACTCTGGAAAATATGATATCATTAAAAATCATCACTATCGTAGCATCTTAACCGAGCCACTTTTGGAGGTTTTGCCTTCATAGAATTATCATTTTCAATTCTAAAATCACTATATCCTCAATTTAAAGGGAGATTATTATTACCTCCCTTTTCAAAAAAAGTAATAGAGGTATGAACAGAAACTTTTTAGATAGACATTTAAAGAAATTCTGGGCGGTTAAAAGTGTTTAGATTTATTGAATCACTATAAATTCTCAATAATCTAACAACAACAAAAAATATGCCATGCTGACCAGAAGCTTCAGGGTAGGAAAGCCTTAAAAGTCGGGACTGTGTGGTAAAGAGTTAATTTACATTTTCTCATAAGATCAGATGACAGCCTTCTCGGAAACATTTGTACAGCGACACGCGACAACCAAATATTTCATACAGACACGCGAGTTTTGGGGAGTGACATACGCAACACATTCGGACGTAATGTACACAGCTTTTTTTCGCCGCCGAGAACCTATTACACTATGCACTTAAAACCTAGAGTCTTTCTTGAAAACACCGTGAAAAATGTCTTAATACAACATGAAGTTAATATCGAATATAAAGATCTCATAAAAACTATATTAAAGATTGCAGAAACTACTCATTTTTTTTCATAGTATTGTTTTCATTTTCTTGCAAGGTAAATCTTTTTTTCCAATTTAGTGACATGCGAGGTAGGGGTTATCTATAAAATACCACACCTTCGCTGTTGACACCGCATCATTAATAAATTTCTATCACCTTATAAAACCAATCCCAGCAGACAATTTTTTGCGTCTTACGGTTATAACAAACAAATTTAAAACATTGTGGTAAAAAGAGAAATTGTTCGTAACGAGCAATTTCTCCTTTTATCATAATGTTTTCACCTAATACTCCTGTAAAACAAACTTCGATACGGACCATTTATCCATTTCTTTTATTGTTAAAGGCCGCATTCAAAGTAGTCTGCTGCAAGTTTGTTTTAAGATGTAGTAAATTGAAAGGAAATATTAGGAGTGTTTCAACATTACATTCCTTTTCAGCATGCATTTACCCTTTTCCCACAGTATTTGAAATTCATTAATCAGGTATCACTGTGGTTTAAACCGGAAATGGAAACTGGCGACGTTATCTTCTTACCAGCCTATCAAATGGTCACGGGAGATGTATATATACAGTGATCACTGGTTAACCGAAAATGCATGGCGCATTACCGCCAACAAAATCTGGCGCGTTAAAAAGTAAATACATGTATCTCAATGCCATTTGTATAAATCATTGATTGTTAGATTGATTTAGCTTGTAACCAGAGAGAAATACCATCCAACATGCAGTGATATCTGCAATAAGTTTCATTCCGTATTTGCTGCATTCTTGATAAACACGAAATGTTTTACTACATTTTCTTACAGTGTGGCATTCTACTATACGCACTTAAAGATACATCCTTTCAGCTAGAGAGGAAAAACGCTATTAAAACTTGAAAGTGTATAGAATGGCTCAGCTGTGTAAACATAAATAAATTACAAGTATATATGGTGTAAGGGATAGAAAAACTCAAAGTATTTGTCCTCATTTAAAACCCGAAACGACTACAACGATTGCTTTGATGGCCTCCAAAACATGAGTTGCTTTTTCTATCCGCCATAATCCGCGCAACCTTGCAGCCGTTAGGGGCAACATTGTGCATAAAGATACAAGAATGATAACAATTTCATAGAGTAAGGATGAAATAGATTAAAAACTGGCTGAAAACTGTCTGAAAACGGATACAGGTGTATCTGTAAGTGGTTAAAGACTGTAGTAGGTAACGAAAAGAAATCACATATTGAATGGTTGATTTATTGTTTCATCGTCTTGTTGGTTTGCTCGATTGGCTGCTTTGAGTTATGAAAAGGAGAGAGACAGAGAGAGGGAGAGAGTCAGTCAGTCAGTCCTAGTACTGGTGAAACCACATGCATAGGTACCTTAGCTGTCGCCGTTTTATTGTAGAAATAATGTAGAAAGCGGCGCGGAACTGCACTGTACATTAACGCTTCATCTGTTAAGTAAGTGAAATAAAACTTTCAAGCCGATATTATTGTACTATAGGCAGGTGGCCTATATTTCTGAATAAATAAATGAATCAGTAACTGAATCAGAATTGAATTATAAACCAAAATTTGCTTTATTAAAGGTATTTTTTGGGAAAAATATCTCCTTATCGGATAGTGTAGATCAAAGATCAGACTGCACGTTCTGTGCAGTCTGATCTTGATCTACACTGTCCGCAAAAGGCCTGGGGGTTGACATTGAAGTAAATTTCATACTACCGGTAAAACAGAGAGAACGAGGGAGATAGATAGAGTAATTTGAAATGATTCAACACGCCGTGAACAGAAAAAATGCAGAAAAACGTAGAAAATGTATACCTAGGTATGTTTGGTATGGACTTAGAGTAAAAATATGGTTATTGAAACTATTCATCCCTTCACCAGATAAGAAAAGTTGAGACTTGTCCTAATTTAAAGTTTTTTTTGCAGACAACAACTTACATTTAACTGAAATGATAGAATCTGTCCTTGAAAGAGTAGAAAACATTTTGGGAAAAGGAGAGAATGCTGGTTACCAGCATTTTCTCCTTTTCCAACAATGTTTTCCTATTTCTTTTTCTTCAGGGGTCCTTATAAAGTTGAGTATCTGGTGAAGTATTATTTCATTACATAGTGTTGGTTTTTTTCTTTCGTTGTTTCAAATTCATGTAGTGTCTGTTTTCAGTATAAACCGTTCAAATGCCTAAAAAAAATGAAAGTTGATTAAAGACAAAACCAAGAGGTCACTCTGAGCAATCTCTCCTTTTGTTATGATGTTTTCAGAAGACTGAAATCTGTCTTCATGAGAAAGAAGGGTTAGATATGCTGGGGTAATGAGACAAAGAAATCAAATACTACTTTATATCATTGTATGATGAAATATACTGTCATATAATGTTTCGTGAAGCAGCGTTACGCTCCTTATGTGACGAGAAGGTACTGAATGTAACAAAAAAATGACAGACAGACAGGCAGTCTGATAAAGAGATTTACAGACACACAAATATACAAAAAACGTCAGCACAGAGAGACAGAAAAAGAAAGAGAAAGAGACAGAGAGAGACATAGAGAGAGAGAGAAAGAGAGAGAGACAGACAGACAGACAGACAGACAGACAGACAGACAGATAGAGGGATGATCTGACGGACGGATGGATGGAGACAGACAGACAGACGGACGGACTGACGAAGGGGGTGGGGAGGGAGAGAGGGGGGGAGAAGAAAGTATAGACGGACAAAGAATGAGGAAGGAGAGCGAGCAAGAGAGAGAGAGAGAGAAAGAGAGAGAGAGAGAGAGAGAGAGAGAGAGAGAGAGACGGACTTACGGTCAGAAAAATGAAGGGAAAATATAAGGATAGAGAGAAATGGGCAAAATGAACACTACTTACTTACAATTTGATGAAATTCGCTACCGTATCTTTTCGTTCAATGTATACAAGGTGGGGCCTTCAGAAATCCTAGCTACATCTAGCAGTAGACAGTAAAAATAATCGATATTTACTAGTATCCTTTTATACATGTATGTTGGGCCGGTGGCCTCTATTTACAAAATATATAATTTGATTTCATTTGATAGCATGTACTTACCTCATCGCACCATCTAGACAACAAAAAAGTCATCAAAATAAAAAAAAAAAACCTTGTCATTCTGAAATATTGCACTAGATCAGGTAGCTAAATGAGACAGTCACTTGTCAAATACGAAGGTAGGGTCATCATATCAAATTTTGTTTTTTATAACAACTGAAAAGAATGCAGAATTCTTGAAATATGTTTCCGTTTGAAGAAAATACAGAGTTTAAGAAATTTATTATCATTCTGACTAGAATATTATTATCACTAAATAGGAAATTGTCAAAATTGAAGGTAGGGTCATCATATCAAATTTTTATTTTTTTTATAACAACAGTGAAAGAATGTAGATCTCTTTAAACGCGTTTCCGTTTGTAGAAAAAAACATAGTTTGAGAAATTTATTATAATAATGACTAGACTACATGTATATCACGTAATCGGTAAGTATAGATCCAAGATCAGACTGCACGTTATGTACACAGTACAAAAAAAAAAAGCTTTTTTAACTCTTTACACCAAACGACAAAATTTCAGGCTTGTTCATACTGAAAGTATTTGCAGACGACAAATTTAAATGTGGTTCAAATGACTGGAATTTTGCTATGAACGGTAAGAAAACATTGCGGAAAAAAGGTAAAAATACTGGTTACCAGCATTTTCTCCTTTTCCCACAATGTTTTCAAAAAGGCTTTTTCATTTAGGACGTCAAAACTCAGGATTGTGTGGTAAAGGGTTAAGGGTTTACGGTCTACTTATGTTTATTTCTTTGTAATAAACATGACACCGCCTTGTCAAACAGGAACATTCCTTAAAAATACATATGATTTGTGTTTATTTTGGGTCCTTATTGAGAACAGTTGGGCAATTTTATGAAAATCCCAGAATGACGTTTGCAAAACAAACGGTTGGGATGGGTGGAAGGGAATTCATGATTTTGTCTGTTTCATTTTTAGATTAAGGATAGGGCATCCTACTGGGATTCGTGTAACATTCGTGTAACATCGCCTCTCGTCGCCAAAATCGTACGGCTAAGACTGGGGTAATCCGTAATCAAGGCGGGGACCAGCGTCTATCGGCCGATCGATTACGGATTACCCGAGTCTTAGCAGAATCCGTACGGTTTTTTCGGCGATGTTACACGTCTCCCATTAGGGTGCCATATCCTTAAAAATAACAGAGGATTCTTAATCGCATGAATAAGAAATTCGCCGATTTTATCCACAGCGTAACCTGAAAAATTGTTTTTTATTTTTTGTCAGGCCTTGTCAGTTGTGTCACGGTGACAAATCCACCAACCAATGGTTTTCTGGTACTTCTGTTATCGGCTCCTTTCCCGCATACCACTGTCGAAACAATAGTCAGTGGAGAGGATTTGAACCTGCCATCCCTTGTATGTTATCAACTAAAGTATAGGGCTCGGCTGACAGTAATCAAAAGTCTGAGTTTCGCCAGTGCTAGGCTGGGACTCTAGAGTGACCTGCTAAAGGACATCCCCATACGATCAGCTCGGAAAACGGGAATTAAACAGGTACTAATGAATTCAAGACCGTATTAACTCTATCAGACTATAAAACTATACACTCGTCCGCTTCAAAAGCATTTACAGGCGGCAAGTTAAATGCGACTCAATAGATGGGAGCTATCTTTATGAAATTAAAAACATAGTGGGAAAAGGAGAAAATGCTGGTTGCCAGCATTTTCTCCTTTTCCCACAATGTTTTCAAAAGCCTTGTTTCTGATGGACGTAAAATCACGGGACTAGTTGGTTAAGGGTTACTGATTGATTGTATGGTGTTTAACGCGGTTTTCAAGATTATTTCAGTTACATCGCGGCGGCCAGTGCACCTACCCATGCTTTCCCGGAGTTTCTTGTACCAGTACTCCGCACAATATTCTTTCCAAGCCACTGGCTGCTTTCCCACATAGCCAGCGTAGGTAAAGGGTTATCGACATACTTGAAAACCTGCTCAGTCCAATAGGAGAATAAAAGTGCAGAAAAACCTAATCCATACAACGTCTAAATTTGGCAGCGAGAAAAATGATACAATAATTCCGACTCAGCAAATTTTGTGAGCTGCCTTTATCAGGTTTAAAGATATATCAGCCATCCTCTGTGAAAAGGGGGTTTAATGCATCTGCAAAAAAGTATCGACCAAGTAAAGTTAGGTTTTGGCCACCGCTCTCGTTCAGGAATGGAATAACATTCCTGATGCAATGATTTTACGTTATGTAAGGTCTATGCGACGTCGAATAATTGCCTGTATCGACAGCAGAGGTGGCCATACAAGATATTGATTGAAAAATTACAAGAACTTTAAGAAAAACTTAACTTTAATGTTACCTTAGTCTTTGAGTACTTTTGCAACTTTGATTTTAGTACCACCTTCATTTAAACTGCAAAAACCTAACTTAAACTTTCTGTTAGTCAAAATCTGATTTGCCTGGCATTTTCTACAGACTCTGAACTAAAGTATGATACCAGATTTGTTGGTCTTCAGTAAAACATGCGACGAGAAATAAAAGAAAATTAAGTGCACACTTATTTATTGAACTGAGTTATATTATAATTATCTATCTTTGCGAAAGACAAGTAGATCTATATAAACGTGTCTAGAATTTTGACAGCTGGTAAAAGGTCAACATAGTATCCACAATTTTTACGTGGGAAAGCAGCTAGCGCCTTGAAGAAGACAGCACTGTATCAGCTTGTAACAAAAACTTGGGGAATGCATGGATAGATGCACTGGCCGCTTCATAACTGAACTACTGAAAATGGCGCGAAGTACCAAGGAACCAAACAATTTGTGAAACACATATCTAACTGTTGTGGCGACAGTAGTTCAAGGTTAAGCCCCATTTCACACATAATAAACGAGCTCCGAAGCACATCCGATCATTTTGCGTAATAATAGAAACTCGGCCAGTAATTAATACAATATTAATTACGACATTAGTTACAATATACTATAGGTTACCGACATGGGGCTGTAAATTAGCAAGATGAAAAGAAATTAATTCTTGGTATACTGTGTTGCCTTTGCTGACAGCGTAGATCCAAGATCAGACTGCACAGAACGTGCAATCTGATCTTGGATCTACTCTGTCCGCTTTTGAATGAGTTATCTGTGGACATTTTAATTAAAAAAATTTGCAAATGCAAGAAATTGCCTGAGTGTGTTTTTTTCAATTACTGATTGATATATTCAATTAACTCAAAACACAACGGAATTTTAGGTTTTTCCAAATAAATAAAACTAGTAGATGGCATATTAAGAACAGTTTTAGAGACATGGGACTTGCTTCTGGCGGGTAGAAAACATGTGGGAAAAGGAGAAAATTGCTGGTTGACCTGTTCTCAAGCATTTGCTCCTTTTCTCACAATATTTTCAAAACGTCGAATAAACACTGTACTGTTTGGCAAAGAGTAAATGTATTTACGTTTGGAGTCTAAGGTTTAGTGCCGATACATCATTTAACATTGAGTGATCGATGATACAGGATGATGGAGCTTTTTTGTATTAATTACGATAGTTGTTAATTACATGGTGTCACCGTGTTTTACACCGGAAGCTTAACGACCGAACAACGACCGGAAAGAAGAATACTAGTGCCTGTAAAGTAGTATCGTTTACCCATTTCAGCCTAAGGGCATCATCTTTCCATTAACCTTTTCTCTGCCATGACGTCTCAACACTGACTTTTGCGGACACTGTAGATCAAAGATCAGCATGCATTGGATTTGCAGTCTGACCTTTGACTTATACCGTCCGCTGAACATGCCTCAAGCCACCTTCATTTGCAGAGTAAATCTCTTTATAGTCACCGGGGGGAAAAAAAGAGGCTCTTTAGCTCGCAGCGAGGGTAAATTCCAGTATTTAAAGTTTATGCTGACAAATACCTATCTTCCAAGCTCAGATGCTAAAAAGGGAACACATACTTATTATACTGCAGAGAAATTTCTCGTGATCTGATTACCTAATTAATATGCCCCGAACATTATATATCATGTACAATGGCAAAATCCACGTAAAAGCGGTTTCCCTTTCAGGAGCTCCGTATACATAACCACACTTTCAACACAACGTCCAAAATGGCGGCGTCGATCGATTGATACGGGCCGCCCACAAGACAAACATACTGAGTAGCCTGCACCGTAATATTACTAGTTTCCCTTGATAATGGTAAAATTTTGCAGTATATTAAATTCGTTGTACGGTCAGGTGGCAGGGGACTTGGAAACTTGTTCACGGCTGTGGCGAATCATGTCGCCACCTCGCCTGTTTTCGGCGAGGTGGCGACATGATTCGCCACAGCCATGAACACGTTTCCAAGTCCCCTACCACCTGACCGTACATCTAATAATGTAAGTGGTCTTTGCCAAAGTAACAAATGAAGGCCACACTGCACAGTATGTACAGTCTGATTTTATATCTACAGTGTTTCAAACTTGATTAAACAAAACGTTTCTTTAGTTGCAAATACAATTTATTCATGCTATGACTAAAGGGGGTTTCATGCATCTCCATGGTGCCTTACTACATACCATACCATTATTATTCATCACATATTCATGGAACCGTAAAATTCATTTAGCCTATTGATCGACTGGATCTGGAGGTAGAATGGTCCTTTGACAAAAATTTACAAACAGCAAAAAGTTTCGATCTATGAAATTAGTCGATACCTTGTGCAGATGAATTTAGCCCCCTTTTCACAGATAATTGATCTGTAAATAAAAGAACCGTCGCCGTGATAAGAAAGAAATCGTGATAGTTAAATGAGACGTAAAATCTCAGTGAAACCACAGAGAAACCAACAGCAACATTTTAGATTTACCGGAACATTGTATCACTCCGCGGTAGCATTTTATACCTACACACACGAGCATTCCAATGCATGACCCCCACGACCACCCATAACGTGACACGGTCCGGTATTTGTATACCGCACAAACACCCGAGGTACACGCCCAATATATTGCCCGGCACCAGGGTAAAATGGGCCTCATGGATCGTGCATGATTTAAAAACTGCTGTGCTTTGCTATTTTGTAAATCGATGCGACAGTTTGATTAAATGGAAGCAGTGACTACAGCCAATATTGTGAGGCTGCCTATAGATTTGTTATCAAAACCCTTTTTAATGCTAGTTGTCGTTGTGGTCTGTGTAGATCACTGCACAAAACGTGCATTCTGATCCTTGATCTACACTGCCCGCTCTGCTGGATCATCCTGGAGAAAAGCAACCCAGATTGTGCAACTGTATGGGACTAATTTCTGCGACCCTGAGACAGAAGGCCTTTGAAAACATTCTGGAAAAAGGAGAAAATGCTGGTAACTAGCATTTTCTCCTTTTCCCACAATGTTTTCTATCCTTTCATGGACAATTCCTGTCATTCGAGTCACAACTGATTTTGTCGTCTGCAAATACGTTCAATTTGGAAGAGCATAAAACTTTGTCAAACAACTTTGGTAACGAGTAATGTTTTCTACTTTTCCCACAATGTTCTCTATCCTTTCATGTACAGCTCATGTCATTTGAATAACAACTGATTTGTCATCTGCAAATGCTTTCAGTTTGGAAGAGCATCAAACACTGTCGTCTGGCAAAGAGTGTTATGCGTTTATATGTCCACAACACAGAGTGCCTTTTTTGTCTGCCGGGCCGTATCTGCCGTCTGGATCTATGTAAATACGTAATGTGCAGTTATAAACGACAGATTATCGTCAATCTTGGGAAATTTAAGAGATCTGTCTAACAATGCCAATTTAACAATTAAGTAACCCGAGAGATCTAAATCGACAAACATATCGCCGCATTCCAAAACCGAAATGTTCTCATTTGGCATGTAGGAGTTAGCAAGAGAACCATGGTGGTCCAATATCGTTCACCTGGTTTCATTAAGATGGCCAAATTTTCAAAACACTAGGTCGCGTGGATCCGTGCATGAGGATACTAACGGATTTGAGCCATGCTCTGAAAAAACGGGATTTAATGCATTTTACCCCGGTACCAAACAATTTATTACATAATTATGGATCCATAAAATCTATTTAGTCTAACAATCCACTGGATCTGGAGGTAGAATGCTCCTTTGACACGCAGAAAATTTACAAATAGAAAAAGGTTTCGATCCATGTCAGACTGTGAAGACTGCGCAGGCTGACATAGGTCGATACTTTTTGTAGATCCATTAAGCTCCCTTTTCACAGAGCATGAGACCTTATTTATTTTTTCATTACCTTCTTGAACTTCACCCGTCTGGGGTCATTTATGACCACTGGGACAAAGTTTGTGAAATGACCATTAGATGACGCCTCAAAGAAAATATCAAAGCTCCATGTCTCTCGATTTCATGCACGAAGATCTAAAAAATTCACCATTTTCTGTAGACCAAATGTCAAACAAATGACCCAGTGATCGGGTACATTAGGCCCCTCAGTCGGCAATATTTTACATTTATTTTGTTCATAATAATTTGATGATGATGCTTACAAAGTATGAAAACTCTGGTCATTGTGGATTTAGATTTTTTTTGTCTTTCTAACTTTCTCTTGAACTTTATTTTGAAAAAACATGTATCCAACTTCTAAATGGTGTTATATAAAATTGCAAAATATCGAAGCTGTGAGACAGACAGACCTCTAAGATTTTTTTCCCTCTATGGCTCTATGAATCACAGCAGAGCAAAGATTTGACCGATAAAAATGTGGTCAAATGTTAAAGATCCTCAATCGGAACAAGTAGTGTAGTTCTACTGATTTTGAGTTTATATGAGAAGTTTTAATACAAAATAGTTTCTGGTTCTAAAAGATTAAGGCTTTTGCAAGATATAGGTATAGAAGCCATTTTAGTCATGTGACTTTGGTCCGTATTAACCAATCATTCTTAGGTTCATTCGCAGTCTTGTTCTAGATTAAGAAAGTAACGCAACTTCTGATTTGGTTAGACATGTACCACTTAGTTTTAGCCAATCAGAAGCTGTGTTACTTTCAGTTTTAGATTATGCTTGAGAATTAGACTAATATGACCTTAACCGTCAAAGCGCCTGCCACAACTATGGTTGCCTTTGCGGCCAGTGTAGATCAAGATCAGGCTGCACAAAACGTGCAGCCTGATCTTTGATCTACACTTTCCGCTTTGCTGAAGCACTGTAGACTAGAGCAATTTTTTTTAAAACTGATTATTTGGGTCTTATTTCTATACTGAAAATATGTTTTGCTTTATCTGGCGCTCTAAGGGTAAAAGGATGGAGAATACTGGTCCTGGGTCTATTGGATCCGATCCTTCTTATATCCTATGGGGTCTACATAGAAAATATAGTTGAGACATACTCTGTGAAAAGGGGGCTTAATGCTTCTGCAAAAAGCATCGACCCAGGTCAGCCTGCGCAGTCCGCGCAGGCTGACCTGAGCCGAAACTTTTTGCTTTCGGTAACTTTTCTGCATGGCAGAAAAAAAAGAGCCTAAGTCAAAATGGATTGCAACACCCGAAAAGGGGCATTCGGACATTTGCGTAAAGTGTCGTCTCGGATCAGCCTGCGTAGTCCGCACAGGCTAATCCGAGACGGCACTTTACGACTACATTAGATTTTGTGCTACAGCAGACTTGCGCAAAACGGAAAATTACATAAAAACGGAAAGTGTCGTTTCGGATTAGCCTGCGCGGACTGCGCAGGCTGATCCGAGACGACACTTTACGCAAAATGTTCGAATGCCCCTTTTCGCGCGTTGCAGGCCAAATTGAGTCGTTGTTAGACGAAATGGATCTTTTAGGTCCATGATTATGTGATGACTTGCTTGGTATCATGGATCACGGAGTTGCATTAATCCCCATTTTGCCAGAGTATGGCCCAATTAATTTTGACCTTTATTTTCTTTAAACAAGAGATTGGAATATGTTGACGGACTGAACGGACAAAGGACGACGGACAGTGATCGATAAAAAAAAGAACATCTTGAGCACTTTGTGCTCCGGTGAGCTAAAAAGCCTGATTTTGGAAATGTTTTTTTTTTCTGCAAAACTGGCAGAAATTTGCTATCTGTATAATTCGGTCAGTGATATCTGGGCAAAATATTCACCCGATGTACTTTAGATCTGTATGCTCTGAAGCGTTCAGAAAGATATGTATAGGATAGTAAATGTCCATCGATTGCATAACCTATTACTGCACATTCTATTTGAAAATTTCGATTAGATGTTGTTAACGCCTTTTAAAAACATTAGTTCAGTTATATCACGGCGGCAAGTACACCTATCCATACTTCCCTAGATTTTCTTTTATCAGTACTTTGCAAAATATTCTTGCAAGCCACTGGCTTCTCCCCCATAGTTATTGTCGAAACAATGATCAGCTATGAGAGAGGAATGACTCCTGTCACAAGGACTACCGGGGTTCGGTATTTTAAACGTAATGTCATTTAGCTGTAGGGACAAAGAGGAGACGGATTCGATGAAAAGTAAAATCGCGATTTTTCTTTCTTACACCTTAGACTGCTAAGCGCGACTTACTGACCTTTTGCGGAAAGTGTAGATCAAGATCAGACTGCACAGAACGTGCAGTCTGATCTTTGATCTACACTTCCCGATAAGGACATATTTTCCGCCCATAAAAAATACCATTTGAAATAACAAAATTTGGGTTTTAATCATCGACTTAAACGTTTTATTTTACGTATATAGCAGAATAAGTGTTAGATAGTCAATATGAAGATGGAGAAGGCGGTTTTCTAAAAAGGAGGAGGAGGAGGAGGAGGGGGAGGGAATGAGGGGGGAAGGAGGAGGAGGAAGAAGACGAAGACGAAGACAAAGATGAAGGAAAATGGGGGAGAAGAAGGGGATAGAAGAGTTGAAAGAAGCAAAGGAGGAAGAAGAAGAAGAAGAAGAAGAAGAAGAAGAAGAAGAAGAAGAAGAAGAAAAGGAAAAGGAAGAGGAAGAAAAGGCGGAGGAGAAGGAAGAAGAAGAAGAAGAAGAAAGAAGAAGAAGAACAAGAAGAACAAGAAGAAGGAGAAAAGAAGAATGATGAAGAGGAGAGAAGAAGGAGGTGGAGGAAGAAGGAGGAGGTAGAAGAAGAAGAAGAATGAAGAGGAGGAGGAGAGAAGAAGGGGAGGAGAAAGAAGAAGTAGGAAGAAGAAAAAGAAGAAGAGAAGGAGGAGGAGGAGGACGACGACGACGACAAAAGATGAAGGGAAAATGGGAGGGAAGCAGTGGACGGAAGAGTTGAAAGAAGAGAAGGAAGAAACACAAGAAGAAGAAGAAGAAGAAGAAGAAGAAGAAGAAGAAGAAGAAGAAGAAGAATGAGAAGATTATTTGTGGCAAAGACGTCAATTAAGGATGATCACGACAAAGTCCAAGATAAACATACCGAGGACAATTATATTTGGTAACCAGCATTTTCTCCTTTTCCCTTTCTAAAGAGAAATCCAATCATTAAAGTATCATTTTGTTATCTGCAAATGCTTCAAACTCAGACCAGCCTCAAATAATGTTATGTGGTAAAGAGTTAAGGTTCAAGATTAAGGCTGTACCAAACGATAGAGTTCTGGACTTGAACAAATTCCAAGCATTTACAGACAACACATTAAATGTGGTCACCAGCATTTTCTCCTTTTCCCACAATGTTTTTAAAAGCATTTTTCTTAAGGTCCTTAAAACTCGGGATAATGCCTTAAAGGATTTGCCTTAGAAAATATTTTTTCCTTACCTTGCTGGAAGCTGTATCCAAATGTCTATGAATCCTGCCAGATATGGTCCGAGAACTTGCGATTAATTTTTCCACAAGAAAGAAAAGTGGTGTGCACACGACGCAGGAAATGAAACAAATGAAACATGCAATTCTAAAAGAAAAAATGGCGTAAGAATTAAATTGGTAGTCCAGTAACAATCAATTTCTGACAGACAGCCAGACAAAACAATCAATGGACATTAAGGAAGTTCAAAAACAGTAACTGCGTAATTATCTTTGAATTTCATAACAACCCCCCCCCCCCATGCAGACGAAATTTTTGCGTCTTGCAGCAGTCGACTTTTCGAAAATTTTGAGACTGATTGATTGCGTGTGGTGTTTAACGCCGTTTTCAAAATTATTTCAGTTATATCGCGGCGGCCAGTGCACCTATCCATGCTTTCCTAGAGTCTCTTTTACCAGTTCTTCGCACACCACTTTTCTTTCCAAGCCACTGGCTGCTTTCCAACATAACCATCGTCGAAACAATGATCAGAGGTGGGAGGGGAATGAATCTTGTCGCAATGACTATCATCAATCTTCGGAAAGAAATTGGCCGAGCCAGGGATCGAACCCTCGACCTCCTGTTCTCAAGTCTCGTACGCTACCGACTGAGCTATTGGGGCTCGGCGGCTTTTGGAAAACATCGTGACAAAAGAAGAAATTGCTCGTTACGAGCAATTTCTTCTTTTGTCACAATGTTTTCGCCTATAAACATGTATTTAATGAATTACTTTGTGCTGATAACCTATATCTTACAAGCTCGTCTGCCGCAAATTTATTCCAGCAGGCAGTCGCGCAGCCCAAGCTGCTCAGTCGGTAGCGTGCAGGACTTGAGACCAGGGGGTCACGGGTTCGATCCCCGACTCGGCCAATTTCTTTCCGAGGACTGATGATACACATGAGTCATAGCGACAGGATTCGTTCCTCTCTCACTGCTGACCATTGTTTCGAAGATGGTAATGTGGGAGAGAGGCCAGTGGCTTGGAAAGAATATTGTGCGGAATACAGGAAAAAAAGAAAGTTTAGGAAAACATGGATAGGTGCACTGGCCGCCGCGATAAAACTGAGATAATGTTGAAAACGGCATTAAACACCAAATAATCAATCAATAAATCAGTCAATCAATCAATCAATCAATCAATCAATCAATTAATCAATCAATTAATCAAACCGGTATGGTTATAACCTATAACCCCCCCCCCACCCCCACAACAAATTTGGAAGCAGACGAGAATGAAAACATGTTTCACTTAGTTATGGCGACAACAGATTTGGAACATTCTTAGTTTTAGAACAGGAAGAGGGTATAGAACATAGCAATCGTCACACTTAGTATTACATAATAGCTTCACCTTATTCCATGCAAGCCTGCGTTTTAAAGATCCTTAAGAAAATGCACTTTTGAAAACATTGTGGGAAAAGAAGAAAATGCCGGTAACCAGCATTTTCTCCTTTTCCCACTATGTTTTTCAATCCTATTACAGAACTTGATCTCATTTGTCTCAATTTTTCACGTGTCGTCTGCAGATGACTTCAATTTTTAAAGGTCTGAAACTTGTCATTTGGAAAAGGGTCAAAATTTCGTGAAATAGATTCCTGATTTTGGAAAAAAGAAAAAAAAAAGGGAAAACTCCAAATAAGTGGTAGTTTCGATGTTTATATTGTTACAAGTAAAAATAGACATTTAAAAAAATTCAGAGCATGACGATAATGACGAAAGGGTACATAAAATACTAGTAATACGTGTAAGTGCACTAAATTATATGAAAGTTACCACTAATTTCGTGAACTGGATTTCCTTTCTTTTTTTTCAACACATGGTAGAAAAACAATGGAAGGTCGTTTCATTGTACATACATGTATAACATTCTACTTACTCTAAACTCTTTTTTACATATATGTATTATATATATGAGCTATGGTCTGGTAAAAGCGGATGTAACCCAATACCACACGGCAAAATTTGGGACATATCACAATTAAAAGCATTTACATATGATATATAAAAGTGGTTCAAATGTGAAAAGTTGTCTGAGAAAGAGTAGAAAACATTGTGGGAAATGGAGAAAATGCTGGTTACCAGCATTTTCTCCTTTTCCCTTAATGTTTTCAAAAACCCTCTTCCCCAAGGTCGTTAATGCCGATTTCTCGTAGCTAAGTCAGTAGCGTGCGAGACTTGAAAACAGGGGGTCGTTGGTTCTATGCCCGGTTTGGTCAATTTCCTTCCGAGGATTGATGACAGTCATTGCGACAGGATTCATTTCTCTCTCACCGCTGACCATTGTTTCAAAAATTGTTATGTGGGAAAGAAGCCAGTGGGTTGGAAAGAATATTGTGTGGATCACTGGTATAAAAAAAAATCTAGAAGAGAATGGATAGGTTCTGCGATATAACTGAATAATGTTGAAAACAGCGTAAAATACCATACAATCAATCAATCAATCAATCAATCGATCGATCGATCAATAAAACCGGTATTGTTGTTACGTATTACCTCCCTTGAACAAATGTGGTTGCCGACTAGAATGAAAACATGGGTTGAGCGGTGGCCTAGTGGTGATCACAATGGACTACCGATCCGAAGGTCCGGGTTTCGATTCCCGGTCTGTTAGGATGCTTATCAGAGACGTTTCGTGCTTCCCACCGAACAAGAGGTGAACTGGTTAGAAACCCAGAGGTAGCCTCGCATGTATCGATTCTTTACATCGAGCAAGTGAAAGAACCAAGGTAGTCTATTCGAAGAAGAGCTAGGGTCTAGTACCCGGATTTCCTTCTAGCCTTCAATCTCCACCTGTCAGATATGTACATATGTATATAACAACGAGCACATGTACATATATATAACCCCATAGCTAACCAACTAACCTTGTATAGAAATATCCCAAAAAATGAGATTATCAGAACCAACACTGAAAAGTGGTACTCAAGTCTAGTGGAGGGATTTATACAATAACGAAGTTATGGCGACAACAGGTTTGAAAGATTCCCAGTCTTAGAACCAGGAAGAGGGGAACAGAAAATAGTAATCGTCACACTTAGTACTACGAAATAGCTTCACCCAATACCGTACAAGTTCCTTGAGAAAAATGCGCTTTTGAAAACATTGTGGGAAAAGGAGAAATGCTGGTAACAAGCATTTTCTCCTTTTCCCACGATGTTTTCAATCCTATTACCGAACTTGATCTCATTTGTCTCAATTTTCTCACTCGTCGTCTGCAAGATGCCTTCAATTTCAAAGGGTCTGAAATCTGACTGTCATTGGGAAATGACTAAAATTTTGTGAATTAGATTTCTGATTTTGAGAAAAAAGAAAAAAAAAAACAATGGGGAAAACCACAATAAGTTGTAGTTTCGGTATATATGTTTTTACAAGTAAATTTAGACATTTAAAAAAATTCAAAGCATGACTATACGTAATGACGTAAGGGTATATAAAATAATACATGTAAGTGTACTAAAGTATATGAAAATTACCACTAATTTCGTGAACTGGATTTCCTTTCTTTTTTTCTCTCAACACATGGGAGAAAAACAATGCAAGGTCGTTTCGATGCATAACATTCTACTTTCTCTAAACTCTTTTTTACATATACGCTCGTGTGTGTAATATATGGCCTGCAACACGCGTAAAGGGGCATTCGGACATTTACGTAAAGTGTCGTCTCGGATCAGCCTGCGCAGTTCGCGCAGGCTGATCCGAAACGACACTTTCCTTTTTTATGCAATTTTCTGTTTTTCTAAAGTCTACTGTAGCACAAAATCTAATGTAGTCGTAAAGTGTCGTCTCAGATTAGCCTGCGCGGACTGCGCAGACTGATCCGAGACAACACTTTACGTAAATGTCCCAGTACCCCTTTTCGCGTGTTGCAAGCCATATATGAGCCATGGTCTGGTAAAAGCGGATTTAACCCAATACCACATGACAAATTTTCTGCTTTTTCCACAATGTTTTCAAAAACCCTCTTCCTCAAGGTCGTTAATGCCGAGCCCCCGTAGCTCAGTGGGTAGCGTGTAGGACTTGAGAACTGGGGGTCGCTGGTTCGATCCCCGCACAGCCATTTGCTTTCCGAGGATTGATGATAGTCATTGTGGCAGGATTCATTTCCCTCTCACCGCTGATAATTGTTTCGAAAATGGTTAAATGGGAAAGCAGCCAGTGGCTTTGAAAGAATACTGTACGGAGTTTTTCGTGGTAGTGTCATTCGGGTAAGGCACTTCAGAACCCAGCCTAGTACGAGTGAAAGCTTTGGCGAACTAAAATAATTGAAATGAAGCCATTTTATGTCTGAATTAATGTTGAAAGCGGCGTAAAACACCAAAAACCCATAGCCAGCCAGCCGAACGAACGAACGAACCAACCAACAAACAAACCAACCAAGCAACTTACCAACCAAAAACTCACCAACTTACCAACCAACCAACTCACCAACCAACCAACTCACCAACTTACCAACCAACCAACCAACCAATCACCTTGTTCTATTTCATTCTGTTTAAAAGAGATTTCCTGTATAAAGCAATAACATGGATAACCTGCCAAGTTCACGAATTATAATCACTCACTGAAGTGCGCACTTCAGTGAATGACTTTTAGCATAGATCTGACGATTGTAGAAGATAAAGCGCAAACATGTGTAATTATTATGGCGGACAAAGGGACAGATCTGATAAGCAAGCTCTTCAAAAAACATTTAAGTCACAGGTTAGACGGCGGGTCACATTCCAGACTTGTAAAATCCTTCATTCTTAATTCTATCCTTTTTTTTTTGTTCACTTTACCAAACAATTCCTATTTTAAATGACCTCGAGAAAGAACGGTTTCGAAAACATTATTGGCAAAAGAGAAAATGCTGGCTTCCAGCATTTTCTCTTTTTTCCAACAATGTTTTCGAAAGCCTGTTTCTCCCACAAGGTGGTCGAAATCGAATTTTTTGGCAAAGGATTAATAAATAAAGGGACAGATAAAAGATAACGGTCACATAACTCGTTAGCATAGCTTTATAATTAGAACTGACAGAATTGCCGTTTGAACAAGTAATTCACATTGGAAACGGAACCGAAAGTAACTATATGATTGGAAATAGAAATTAGTCATTGTGTTTTTTCCGTCAGGTGTACAATTGTTCAAAACATTGCACACAGAGAGAGAGAGAGAGAGAGAGAGAGAGAGAGAGAGAGAGAGAGAGAGAGAGAGAGAGAGAGAGAGAGAGAGAGAGAGAGACAGACAGACAGACAGAGAGAGAGAGACAGAGACAGAGACAGACAGAGACAGACGCACACAAAAACAGAGACAGAGTGTTTTCTGTCAGCAGGTGTACAATTTTTCAAACCATTGCTGAGAGAGAGAGAGAGGGAGAGAGAGAGAGAGAGAGAGCATTTTCCGTCCAGTCGTATTTGTTCATTTTTATCCGACGATGTTAAAGACCTTATTATTAATTGAGCAACATGTTTCGGTTCTCTAAAATCCTGAAAAGCGATGCATAAAACGAGGTGGGATAAGACTGGATTAAGATAACCTGGATTTAAGTGGATTATCCGTTAAAACCTACTTAATCTATTGATCCCATAATGAGATGAGGATGTTCCATAAATGGCAGTAAATTAATGGTATAAGCGGCTTTCGTGATCGCTCACCGCTTAAGTATCGTAAAAAATTGATTTCACCAATGAAAAGCATAAGTCAATGACGTTAAAAACTAGTGGCCTTAACTCTTTGGCAGACGGCAAAATTTTACACTCGTCCAAATTGAAAGCATATGGAGACATGTTAAATGTGTCCAAGATGACAAAGTATGTCTATAAAAGGGTACAAACATTGTGAAAAAAAATGAGAAAATGCTAGTTACCAATACAAAGAAGAATTTGAGTAACAACAAAACTAGTTCGACGGGATATGAATTTGTTTTAGAAGATAAAACCTCATTTTCATTATCCCATACCAAAAATTATTATCTTCATTAATAGTATAACCATCAGAATCATTACGGAAAATATGAAGGGAACATTCATTTCAGATTTGAGCCATGCTCTGACAAAAGGGGGCTTAATGCATCTCCGTGATGTCACTACATAATCATGGATCAATAAAGTCCATTTTGTCTAACAACTGTCTGATACTTTAGGTAGACTTGTCTTTGGACATATAGAAAATTTACAAAAAGCAAAAAGTTTCGACACAGGCTGACCTGTGTCGAAACTTTTTGCAGATCTATTAAACCCGCTTTTCATCGAAAATGGTTGTTTTACGTTGTTTTTAATTTTGTTAGATGATCATATCCCTGTATTTTGTCAAAGCATTCTGAAACCAAAGTTTTGCAAAGAAACCCGGCATCCAACACGATTAATTTCTCCCAGTAGCATCGATTAGTAGGCCTACATTTCACGTATTTGCTGTTAAGACTGTTTCTTGTCTAGGAGAAACAAGGAAAGGAGACATGCTACATATGGCCTTAAACGACTGCAGAATAAACTTTAGATGCATATTTTCATACAAACCCTAAGAATAAAACTTTTTTGTAGACTGGGCCCGGTTTTGATTCTCGCGCAAGTACAGGCCGGTAACCTGTAATACTCTCTACAAAGGAGAACGTCGTAAAATCACAAATGAGAACTTTGACGTGAATATCGAATGATTTCTCGTTTCCTCGTCACTCATCCTATCTGATATTTTCAGAATCACAGTAACAATTTGGTCGCCCTACTCTTGTATTAAAATCGGATAGGTGGTAAACGTGATGAACTCTGCAAATCGACCCAGGTTCGGAGCAGTCTGATGTTAAAACAACTGGGCTAAAAACCGAGACGAAAACGGCAACATTCTAAAAATAGTAACAACCGCTCAACCCAAACAATCAAAGTGCTGACAGCGCTCTAGTATTATATTCGCATAAACCGGTTGTTGATGCATTTGTTGAAATTGTAGATTTATTTGGCAAACCCTTGCCCTAGAAAATAAACTTACTTTTCATTTTCAGTGCAAGATCTACATAATCGAACAAAGACGCCCATACTAATGTTTAGCACAACTGCGACAGACAGCCTTACAAAGCATTATGGGAAAAGGACCAATCTCTCACTAAGAGCAATTCATTCCTTGTACATAAGGTTTAAAAGGTGTTCTATTATATATCAGAGGAACATCTTTCTCACGTGGCACTGTTTTAAAGCTTCCATGCGTTGACGAGGTTCGCAGATGCCGTAGCTTATTTGGCCTTTATCATGCATTCCCGAGTTTTAATGACCTGGCGAAAGTGGCTTAAAACACGATGGCAAATGGCGAAAACGCTGGTTACCAGCAATTTCGCTTTGTCCCAAAATGTGTAAAAATCTGCCTTCTTCAGAGTCGTAAAACATAAGATTGTTTTGTATTCAAAGTTAACCTGTGTTTACATGTTATGCCAAAAATATTGCTAAAAAGGGAACACTTTTCGCTTACAAGTACAGAAAAAGAAGAACGAACTTACGTCACAGTGGTTTGAAAAATTATCTACTGCAAGAAAATGATTTATTTATTGATCGATCGATCGATCGATTGGTGTTTCCCGCCGCTTTCAAAATTATTTCAGTCATATCACTGCGACAGCTCACATGTATATCAATGTGTCTATAGTTTACCGACATGAGACTAGGGCTCTTGAGCGTCTTACCCATAGACACTCCTACGAAAAACTCGCCGTGGTGCTTCCGGTGAAGCTCGAATTCAGGGCCTCCAAACTGCAAAAAGATAGAAGTCGTTTGAAACAACCTGAAAAAAAGATGCTTCTTTCCCCCCTTCTCTAGCCCCCAAAGGTCATAAAGGTCACAGAAGAACAACAATCATTTGTTTGATCAATTCACATGATTTATAGTCTTTCCTACATAACACAGACAAAAAGCAAAAACATGGTGAAATGATAAATGACTTCTATATAACAACACTCAATTAAATTGTTATAAATAGATTTTTAACTCTTTACTAAACCATCTTGAATTTAAACGACCCAGGGGAAGAAAGCGTTTGAAAATATTGTTGGAAAAGGAGAAAATGCTGGTTTCCAGCATTTTCTCCATTTCTCACAATGTTTTCTACCTTTTCATGAACAACTAACATTAGTTGAGCTCTTTATTTTTTCAATCTGAACAAGTTAAACATTTTTTGCCCGGCAAAGAGTTAATCGTCACTTTCTCTCCAGGTGGGTTCAGTGATTAAGGTGAAATTTCATGAGATGTCAATAAATAAAATGAAATTGATGAAAATGGTTCTCATAGGTGAAGGCAATCGTGATATGAATAGTAAACCTTGGAATTACGCAGTTGCATACTTCAGAATCTATGCAACGGCTTTTAAGGATAAGGCACCCTAATGGGATTCGTGTAACATCGCCTTTCGTCGCACAAATTCGGCTAAGACTCGGGTAATCAGTAATCGATGCGGGGAACCAGCATCTATCGGCCGATCGATTACGGATTACCCGAGTCTTAGCCGAATCCGTACGTTTTTCGGCGATGAAAGGCGATGTTACAGGAATCCGCATTAGGGTGCCCTATCCATAAGGACAATAGTTTGAAAGGCTACGTATTCCTTTAAAGCTTCTCATACTCTCAAATTAAATTGTCATGGAAACACAACTATTCCAGAGAACTGAGGGAATATTTCTTACCGAATAGTTACGTTGTCCATTAAAGATACATTCATACTCGTTTTTCAGGCAGTTTTCAGACAGTTTTTAACCAATCTCATCCTTATTTTTATGAAACTATCATTATTATTGTATCTTCATGCCAAAAGTTGTCCCCGATGGCTTACGTGATGGCTGCAAGACTGCACAGATTACGACAGATAGAAAATGCATTTCGTGTTTTGGAGGCCTTGAAAGTAATCGCTGTCGTTTACGGTTTTAAATTAGGACAACTCTGACTGAAAAGGCTTTTGAAAACATTGTAGGTACAGGAGAAAATGCTGGTAACCAGCATTTTCTCCTGTTCCCACAATATTTTTTACCCTATCAAAGATATAAAGCTTCATTTTGTCAACATTTAACTTATCGTCTGCAAATGCTTTGAATTTGGTCCAGTCTAAAATATAGTCGTTTGCTAACGAATCAAAAATGTAACCGATCCGGCAAAGTCGTATGACGGGAGAAATCATTTTAATTCGTGTCACTGTGTCAGTATGCTATCTCAAACCGACATCTACCCCATATAGGGAGCAGTTATTTTTGGCGTTTTATTGCAGCAGTTTATTGCATTATAATATAACTTTCTCAACGATTCTGGGGCAGTGGAATGCACCGAAAAACAATGGTGGTCTTTGTTCGAAAAAGCTTTCTTTTGGATTACTAATAGGCGGACCGTCTGAGGCTGACATAAAGAAACCCTTTTATCTTCGCGGGCGACTGACGTAATTTTGCAAACAGTGTGGATCAAGATCAGCCCTTTGCTTATGACTTCCTCCGAGCATGCGTGTCACAGAAAAGTACAAACGAAAGAACATCAGACTTGTGATTGGTTAGTTATGTATAAATCAACCAATCAGAATTATTAGATTCTTTTGTCCGTTGAGCTCACAACCTAAGTATGACTCAAGTGATGAAACACGTTAGTAAAAGGGTCGAAAATATTGAGGGAAAAGGAAAAAAAAAGAAGAAAAACTGCGTAACCAGCCTTTTCTCCTTTTTTCCACAGTCGTCTTCCTTAGAGTCGCAAGTACACGCCGCCAATGGTGATTTCGCTCGGGGTTAAAAGCAGCTATATGAAGCGCAAGACATAACTAGGGGACGTAATCGATGTGCTAATTAGATTTCGTATAACAGAGTATAGTCCCTTTTGGTATCTCGTCCCTACTGTGTTTTAGAAGGCGAAATAAACCAAATGAATATTTTCAACCAATAAAAATGCCCAAACGAACTGTTATTTCAAGTCTGACATAGCCTTAATGTCTCACACAATACGGTTTTGTTTAAATCCAAGATCAGACTGCACGTTCTGTGAGCTCTGATCTTGATATACAATGTCCGAAACAGTGAAGAACATTGTGTAAGCGCCCGGAGAGTTAACATCTCTTATAGATAGCAGGTGAATTTGTGCCCTGAAAATGAAATAAAGGATCCTAAAGGATTTTCTTTGCTCGAGAGTAAATCGACAGTAGGGGAAATGAGGAAAGCTAATTTTCTTGTTGACTAGGTACCGAAAAGTTCCAACAGTTTCCCTCAAATTAAGCGGTTTCCGTCACTTTCTGACATTTTTGGTCATATCAGTGAGGGGATAGTTAATTATGAAGCCTATGCCCAAGGGCACTTCCACGTGACCAGTGTGCCAAGAAGGGATCCAGCGTGGAATATCCTGATAGCAAATCCAATACCTTAATCACTGAACCACGAAAGACTACGTCTTTGTGGCTAATTTCAAGCCTAGTACAAAAAAAAAGAAATCCAAGTTCACGTACGGCAGAAAGGCTTTGAACTGACCGATATACAAAGAGTTCAAGTTATGACATGTTTGAATAACTGAGATTTCCATGGGATTAATTAAATTCAAACAATTATAACAAGCAACTGTCCTTTTCTTACTCTTGGCAGCATCCTTGGGCAGTGGCTTCGAAGCCCCAGCTTAGTAATGCTGTAATTCAGGAAACATATGATTAAGTGCACTGTACCCGTGATATGGCTGAAATAATTTTGAAATCGGCATAAAACACCATTCGATCAATAGACCTATTTTCTTATTGCCATTTTCCCCAAAATCTTTCCAACTTATTTGAGAGAGAAAGATTAAAAAAAAAATGGCAACATCAATCGGCAAGAAGTCAGTTCGTCACTTGTACAGGACTCGAGAACAGGTGGTCATGGGTTCGATCCCTGGCTCGGCCTATTTCTTTCCGAGAACTGATGAAAGCTATTGGGACAAAATTCATTCCTCTCTCACCACTGACCATTGTTTCGACGATGGTTATGTGGCAAAGCAGCCAGTGGCTTGGAAAGAAAGTTGTGCGGAGAACTGGTAAAAGAGACTCCAGGAAGGCATGGATAGATGCACTGGCCGCAGCGATATAACTGTAAATAGTGTTGAAAACGGCGTTAAACACCATACGATCGATCAAACAATAAGACCAGTCGGCAAAAATGAAGATCGGTTGGCAAAAATACAAGAGCACTTGGCGAAAAATCGAGACAGAAAAATCCCGCAAGTAATAATGTTATATGTATACAGACTACATACATAAAACAGACCATCTGACATATTAAATGAGCCGTGCTCTGGCAAAAAGAGGCTTAATGCATCTCCGTGATGCATTATACCAAGTAAGTCATCATATGATTATGGATCCATAAAATCCGTTTTGTTCTAACAACCGTCTGAATTATAAGGTAGAATGGTCCTTGGACATGCAGAAAGTTTACCAATAGCAAAAAGTTTCGGCCCAAGTCAGCTTGCGCGAACTGCGCAGGCTGACCTGGGTCGATACTTTTTGCAGACGCATTAAACCCCCTTTTCACAGAGAATGGCTTATATATAAAGGGTAAATTTTGAGGGGTTATCTTTGCTTAAGTTCTTTCAATTCCATAAATGGCAATAAATTGATAAAACTTGGATACGTTTTCCCGATATCGGAGTACAACGCTATTGAAAATACCTCTGTATACTGCCAATAATGTACAAGACGTCAAAAAGAACTCAATATGATAAAAAAGAGGCCCGGACTTTGAGCGATTATATTGCTGGTAATAATTGTACCCGTTTCAATCTAGCATTTTCTCACCAGTCTTTCTATTGTCCATTCGTCTCTTCATGCGTCCGCCTGTCTCTATTTCTGTTTATATATATGTACAGGCCATGCTCTGTGAGAAGGGGTCTGCAAAAAGTATCGACTGATCCTGGGGGTCGAAACCTTTTCCTGTTGGTCGATTTTCTGCATGTCAAAGTTCAATTCTACCTTCAGGATCAGTCAAGTGGATTTTCAGAATCCATAATGATATTATGATTTGCTTCATATAATGCATCGTGCAGATGCATGAAACCCCCCTTTGCCAGTGTTCGTTTGCCTGTCTGTGTGTTACTACTTCACCATGGTTTTAAAGACATCTATATATCAATAATCGATTATCAAAGGAATATCAGTATAGCAATAATCGATTACCATAGGGTCATCCGTATATCAGTAATCGATTATTAAAGGGACTTCAATGCATTAATAATCAATTACCAATGGGACATCGATACATCAATCGTTCACTACCAGCAATGTACCATCCGTCCCTGTGTTCTTCCGCAGATAAGGTTTTATTGTGTTAAAGTTTTGTAACCAAGATATCCTTGTACGAACCCTATGGGGGCAGTAGAAATTTCCTTGGACACGGTATCACAGAACCTCAGCCCAGTACTGATGAAACTTAAGAGATACATGAAAAGGATGCTGTCTCCGTGAAAGGACTAAAATGCCGTTATAAAGGGTTAAAAATCCTTATTTAAATAAATACAAGTAAAAACCGCCATTCGCTCCTCTCTCCGTACGGGCCTCCCTCTACAAGGCAATTGACTTCAAATTGATCGCCACTATTTTAATGAAATATTCCGAAACACACTTACTACATTGTGCCTAAAGTGTTCTACTTTGTCCAGATTTAGTGTTCCATATCGAATAACTGATACCATTTTTTGCTGCCAATTTATGTATAAAAAAGATAGATAGAATCGCTCGATAGCGTAAAACATGTCTTTAGTGGCCACCTTCATTAACCCGTAACCGGCTAAGTAAGTGAAATGAAATTTTCAAGCCGATAGTAAACAACCCAAAAGTTGTCATTTTAAAGTTATTTTTTGGAAAAAATGTCTCCTTAGTGGACAGTGTAGATCCAAGATTAGACTGCACGTTCTGTGCAGTCTGATCTCGATCTGCACTGTCCGCCAAAGATAATTGAGTCGCGCTAAGCAGCCTAAAGGCTATGCAGCAACCTGAATTAAGCAAACATATATCGAGGTCCCAGAGAAGGAAAATATCAAGCAGTTCACATGTACTAAGCAGTCACATCTTTAGCAAGCACTTTTCAGTGTCCCTTAGGTGCTTGTTTAATATGGTGGGACTCGGCTTTCAGATAGACCTGTAGGTCGCTAGGTAGGTAGGGAGGTAGGTAGGTAGGTAGATAGGTAGGTAGGGAGGTAGGTAGGTAGGTAGGGAGGTAGTTAGGTAGGTAGGTAGGGAGGTAGGTAGGTAGGTAGGTAGGTAGGTAGGTAGGTAGGTAGGGAGGTAGGTAGGTAGGGAGGTAGGTAGGTAGGTAGGTAGGGAGGTAGGTAGGTAGGTAGGTAGGTAGGGAGGGAGGTAGGTAGGTAGGTAGGTAGGGAGATAGATAGGTAGGTAGGGAGGTAGGTAGGTAGGGAGGTAGGTAGGTAGGTAGGGAGGTAGGTAGGTAGGTAGGTAGGTAGGTAGGTAGGTAGGTAGGTAGGGAGGTAGGTAGGTAGGGAGGTAGGCAGGTAGGTAGGGAGGTAGGGAGGTAGGTAGGTAGGTAGGTAGGTAGGTAGGGAGGTAGGTAGGTAGGTAGGTAGGTAGGGAGGTAGGTAGGTAGGTAGGTAGGTAGGGAGGTAGGTAGGTAGGTAGGTAGGGAGGGAGGTAGGGAGGAGGGCAGGTAGGTAGGTAGGGAGGTAGGTAGGTAGGGAGGTAGGTAGGTAGGTAGGTAGGTAGGGAGGTAGGTAGGTAGGTAGGTAGGTAGGTAGGGAGGTAGGTAGGTAAGTACGGAGGTAGGTAGGTAGGTAGGTAGGTAGGGAGGTAGGGAGGTAGGTAGGGAGGTAGGGAGGGGGGAGGTTGGTAGGGAGACAGTTAGGGAGGCAGGTAGGGAGGTAGGTAGGGAGGCAGGTAGGGAGGCAGGTAGGGAGGGGAGGGAGGTAGGGAGGTAGGGAGGGAGTCAGGATGTCGCTGGTTCGAATCCCTAACTCGGCCAATTTCTTTCCGAGGACTCATAATAGTCATTGTGACAGAATCAGTCCTCTCTCACCGCTGATCATTGTTTCGAAGATTGTTACATGGGATAGCATCCTGTGATTTGGGAAGAATATTATGCAAAATACTGGTAAAAAGAACTTCAGGAAAGCCTTAAATAGGTGCATCGGCCGCATTGATATAATTCAAATAATGTCAAACACGGCGTTAAACACCATACAATCATTCATCACAAATTGCTGAATTTCAATTCTGCCTTATAAAGAAATATCCTCGATTTAGGCCAAGAGTAATTTCTTTAGTGGAAAATGACAAATCACAGTGAAGAAACACGAATTAAAGATTTTAAACCAAAAACTCTCAATTTTCATAATTGCAAAAGACTAGCCTGGGTTCCAGTCCGATCATTTTTTCCTTTTACATATTAGGACGTTACTTTGTCGAAAATGACGTAAAAATTAATGAACCGGTTACCAGTTCGTTCCCACAGATATGTATGAATTGTGAAAGGAGATAAGGAGTGATTGAAAATTTATTACCACCTGGATCCAGGCTAGCAAAAGACATGCCCGGAAACGGAAACATAAAAATGTTTAAAAGTTCAATATGTAACGCGAATTGCTTTGTAAAGAATCAATGCTGCTTTATACTGATAATCACTTTGATAAACTTTTCAATATTATATTTGATAAACCGCACTACAGTCTATTGAAAAATGTATAAACATAGGTATTTTGAAAACCCCTCACATCACGTAGAATATATTACGACCTGTTATGCTGTAGATGGCTTTTACAAACATTGAGGCGAAAAGAGAAATTGCTCGTAACGAGCAATTTCTCTTTTCGCCACAATTTATTCTTAACTCCAGCAGTGCCAAGTTCATATTTTTTATGATTTCTATTTGGACTTCCATTCGTTTAGCATTAACTAGTATATGTTCGTCTGTACAAAGTTTATGAAATATTGCCCATTTTTCTATTGTATTTGAAGCAGTATTCAACGTTATTTCAGTTATATGCCTGTGGCCAGTGCACCTACGAATGCTTTCCTGGATCATCTTTTACGCGCAGTTCGCACAATATTCTTACCAAGCCACTTGCTGCTCTCCCACATAACCGTCGTCGAAACAATGTACAACGGTGAGAGGAGAACGAATTCTGTCGCAATGACTATCAATAATCCCCGAACACAAATTAGCCGAGCTGCGGATTCGAACGAGTGACCCTGTGGGTTTAAAGCCCCGTGCGTTACCGACTGCACAACCAAGGCTCAGCAGTTTATGAAGTAAAGAGTTAAGGTTTATTGACTGGAGTTAAAGATATGCGCAGACAATTTGGCCGTATTGATCATTCAAATTTTGTGTTAAAATAATGTTAACCCCATATCCAAACAATCTTATGTTTTAACTCTTTACCAAACGACAAAATTTTAGACTTGTCCAAATTGAAAGCATTTGCAGACGACAAAATAAATGTGACTCAAAAATTGAAACTTGACATTAGAAGAGTAGAAAACATTGTGGGAAAAGGAGAAAATGCTGGTTACCAGCATTTTCTCCTTTTCCCCACAATGTTTTCAGAAGGCTTCTTCCTCTGGGTCGTAAAAACCAGTGATTGTTTGGTAAAGGCTTAAAATCCATGAGGGAGAAGGCTTCTGAAAACATTGCAGGAAAAGGAGAAAATGCTGGTAACCAGCATTTTCTCCTTTTCCCACAATGTTTTCTAGCCTGTCAGAGTCCAATTCTAACACTTAAGCAGAACGTGATTTGTCGTCTGCTAATGCTTTCAATTTGGACAAGTCTAAAATTTTGTCGTCTGATAAAGCGTTAACCCTTTACTATCAATATTTTATATCAGTTTTAACCCTATCAGTGCAACAGGCAGGCGAAAAGAAATGTTTTTGCAGACAGTATAGATCAAGATCAGACTGTACAGAACGTGCAGTCTGACCTTGGATCTATACCGTCGGCTTGTGTAGTCAAACCTATACGATAAAAAAAAAAAACCCTGTCTTACTTTCAGTGGATTGTATTTTCGGCCGTCAAAAGAGGTCAGGGTTATATATTAGACACTGAAAGAATTTAAACGACAACAAGAGATGCAAAAATGGAAGTAACTGCAAGAAATAAAATTACTTTTCTTGAATTCTGTTGGAATAATGTTTGAGCAGGAGCAATTGTTTGTCGCAAGTGACTGCCCCTTTTTCTTCAAAGTTTCTAAATCTGTTTATTGAACGCATATCAAACATCGATTTGGGTTATCTCTTTTCCGAACAGTTTTAACGTGCCTGAAGAAGAAGTTAATTAAAAACATTGTTGGAAAAGGAGAAAATGCTGGTAACCAGCATTTTCTCCTTTTCCAACAATGTTTTCTACTCTAAAACAGTCAAATCCCATTATGAGAGCCACATTTAAAAATGTCATCTGCAAATGCTTTCAATTTGGAAGAGTCTAAGATTTTGTCGTCTGGTAAAAGGGTTCCAATAGAGGCGGGAGCCATGCCATTATGAAGTCATTTATTTATGGCTCTAGTTACACGTTATGTTACATGCAATAGGATAGAATATAGAATTCGCCTGTGTACTTCAGTAGATTTTTTTTTTTGTTTCATATTTTTTTTTTTTCATGCGATTTAGTGCTGATAAAGTTTTCATCGAGATTTGATTTAAATTAGCTCGGTCGCATATCAGAATTGAATTGGTAAAGAACTTGAAAGATCTATTTTTGTGGCTTCTTCAACAAAGCAAGCTGGAGATGTTAATCGTTCAGAAATGTAAAGAACCGAACTGAACTTCAGGTGTGTATTATTGAACAACTTAGACAGTAACTAACATCGGCTGAAACAAAATACAATTTATAACAACAACTATAAGAAGAAACAACAACAAGAACAACAACAACATCAACAACGACGACAACAAAGCTGGACAATGTCACAAGAAAGCAATGGCGAGGATTTAAGATGCGGTGTTTGTTTGAAAAGTTACCGGGACGCCCGACATTTGAACTGCTTGCACGCCTTCTGTTTGGATTGCATACAAGATCACGTGAAGAAACATAACTGGAAGAAGACACTCTTGTGTCCTCTGTGTCACAAGGAAATGATTCTACCAAAAGGTGGCGTTGTTGATATACCAAAGGACTACTATATCAGGGCGAAATCAGAAATTCCAAATCTTAAAGAAACGTCGGAATGTGAAATGTGTCAGGACAATGTGACAGCCAAATGTCGATGTTTGGATTGTGAAGTAAATCTGTGTAGAAACTGTAAACCGAAACATGCTGGTCCAGAATCAAGCCAAGTGCATCATTTTCTGGAAAGTGTCGAAAACGACATTGGACCAAATACCAGTGTCCCCAACGGAACGAAAACGCCTGGGCCGAAAAAGATATCGGAGAGCTGTGGATGTACTAAACATGGCGGGCTGGACTTGACTGTTTATTGCACTAAATGTAAATTAGCTGTTTGTGAAAAATGTAAAGACGAGAAACACAGATCACATCCGATACAAGCAACGGAAAGGATCGCCAAGTCCACAAGAAGTTCATTAAGTCATTTTCTTGGTGCTATTAAAGCGTACTTACCTGACTATGAGGAGTATGCAAAGAAAGTAAGAAACAGTCAGAAAGAACTAGATAAAGATCTCGATAATGCTGTAAAAGACATTCAGGCTCGATGTCGATTCCTCCAGAAAGAGATTGACAAAATTAGTCAACAACTTATTGATGAGCTAAAAGCCAAACATAAAGCCGAGACAGAAGATTTAAGTAAGGAAGTTAAACAAGTTGTAAACTCGTATAAGTCAGTGGCTACTGTAGCGTCATCAGCTGAACGCATGCTTAAACTAGGAAGTGATCTGAGTCTCCTAGGTGCTTCCAACCGAGTACAGAAGCGCTTCATGCAAATCGAAGACGAACTTCCGGCTCTTACTATAAGTAAGATAAACACTGTAGGTTTTGTTCCAGGTGGGTTGAAGGCCCTTGGCCTGCCGTCCATGTTTGGTCAGTGTACAAAAGGTGAAATATCTCTCCCTTCCTTACCTATACCCTGGGGTATTCGGCTTGCAAAAGACTTTGACATTCGTTCAATAGCAAGCTTCCGTGTTCGAAATTCCACTGAAACAGTTCAAGCTATCGCACCTGTGTCAGATACAGAAGCATGGGTTTCTTGTGGGTGGGGAACAAAAGATGCTCTTCTTTTTACAATCGATGGGGAGAAGAAACGACGGGTGACCTTGGACATACAGATTGACCACATGTGTGTCACACCGTCTGGTGATCTACTTGTGTCCAGTTATGAGAATAAATACATTAAAAAGGTCAACAAGCAGTTCGAAGTTGTTGATTTTGCGTTTCCACACCTACATCCGGGCGGTATGGTCATGACGAGGAGAAAAGAACTTTTTGTTTGTGCGGTGGATAGCTATACAACAAGACGTGCACAACATTCTGACCGATGTTTGATGAAACTCTCAGAACACGGTATGAACATTGACGCCATTGATGAATACGGCGATACTATACTCTTCGGTGCCCCGTACCGTGTTTCTGAAGCGCCGCACAAGCATCTGTGTGTAACGGATCGGGAGGAAGGCAAGCTTCGGGTAACCATGCTTGATCAAGATGGCGTCATTAAATTTTTCTACACGGGACCGAAAGAAATAAAGCTAGAAAATCCGTTCAATCCACTCGGACTGTGCTGTGACAGAGCCGGAAATCTTCTGGTATGTGACTGGGGAAACCATTGTGTCCATTTGGTAAACAGTGACGGCGAATTTAAAGGTTTTATGCTGACGCAAAAAGACGGACTCTTCAAACCAAACGCAATGGCCCTCGATAAGAATGGTAACTTATGGATTGGGGATGGTAATTCAACCGTTAGGGTTTATAAATATGAGAAAAGAGAATTTTGAATGTTTGGCTCTTTAGAATATGACAAAGACTAGCGTCCGCATGTATTTACTTTTTCACCAATTCTAATTTATTCCTAGACGAACTGTCAGATTGGCATAACCCTTCGCCAGACGAAAAAAAAAACGACTTTTCCGAATTGAACGCATTTGCAGACGACAAATTAGCTGTGGATTGAGTTGTGAACTTTATATTTGGAAGTATAGAAAACATTTTGGAAAATGTGAAAATACTGGTTACCAGCATGAGAGAACAATAACATATAATTATTGCTGAGATGAAGGAATATAATAACATAATCGGTTCAAAACTTTTACGATTATGTATGTCGGAAATAATAAATGAGAGAGAGAGAGAGAGAGAGAGAGAGAGAGAGAGAGAGAGAGAGAGAGAGTGAGTGAGAGTGAGTGAGTCAGAGTCAGTCATTGGGGCTAAGAATGTTGGAGAATACTTGCTTATTACCATTCCTTGTAGCATCTTCGAATATTTCAAAGTTAAGATACCGAAACTTTAAAGTGTACAAAATTAATGAAAGCTTCATTTTGGATAATTGGAAAGATATTGTTTCAAGAATGAACTCTTTTAGACCTGTCCAAATTGAAAGCATTTGCAGACAAAATTTTAAATGTGGTAAAATGATGGAATCTGTCTTTGATAGGGTAGAAAACATTGTGGGAAAAGGAGAAAATGCTGGTTACCAGCATTTTCTCCTTTTCCCACAATGTTTTCAAAAGGTTTCCTCCTCAAGGTCGGTTAAACTCGGAACTGTGTGGTAAAGGGTAATCTTCCTTTAGTCTTGCTGCTTCAGACAGAACTTGCCTGAAAGTCTACAGATGGAGGATTTAACCCTAAGGCTGCTAGGCGCAACTCAGGGACCTTTTGCGGACAGCGTAGATCAAGATCAGACTGCACAGAACGTGCAGTCTGATCTTGGATCTACACTGTGCGATGAAGAGGTATGTTTTCTCAAAAAAAAAAAAAAAAAGACTTTGAAATAGCAAAATTTGGGTTTTTACAATCAGTTTGAAAGTTTTAAAGGTTAAGATTGATTGAATTTGCATTTATTTATCGTCGCCACCGGCTGCCCATATGGGCAACGCCCCCTGAAGGCTGTTAGTATTGTTACGGAGGATAGTGCAAGATACAGGACGAAACCCATCCTAAGTTACGCCTGGTTCTTTAACGTGCTTGGTGCATAGCACTGTCACACGGGACCTCGGTTTAACGTCTCATCCGAAAGACTATTAGTAATTTTAGATGGCCAGCCGTGGGGATCGAACCCACACCCTCAAGTGACTCGAAACATCACGTTCACGAGTCCTACGCTCGACCAATTGAGCTATACGGGCTGGTCCTTGATGGGTTAAGGAATAGTCTAGGTAAATAAAAGAATGCCGGATTCATTTATTATTTGCTTGTTGTTTGTTTGTTTGTTTTGTTTCTTAACTCCTCACAATAGGATAAAAGTTTAGACTCGTCCAAATTTAAAGCACACTTGCAGACGACAAAATAAATGCGACTCAAAAATTATGGTGTCTGTGGTTGTGAGGTAGAACGTCGGCCTCGTAACCATAAGGTCCCGAGTTCGATACCCGGAAGCGGATCTCAACTTTGGGATCGTTCATTGGCCAACACATTCGGCGCGAGTACTGGTGTAGTTCCCAGGAAGCAGAATCGAGAGAGATTAGAATAAGTTGTAAGAATTTGTTTCTTAACTGATGTAAAATCAATAAGTTTAAACTTAACTCAGAAATTGAAATTTTATTTTGGAAGGGTAGAAAACAATGTTAAAAAAGGAGAACATGCTGATTAGCAACATTTTCTCCTTTTCCAAATGTGTTTCCAAAAGCCTTCTTTTCCAGGGGCGTTAAAATTCTGAAACTACCCACATTGCGACACGAGGACTGGCTACGTATTCACCAACTGTTCTTAAGAACATTCTTAGTCTTATTCTCAAGAATTTTCTAAATTTTGAAAGTGACGCAACTTCTGATTGGTTTAGCCATTTGGTTTAGCCATTTGGTTAGCCATTTGGTTTAGCCATTTGGTTTAGCCATTTTGTTTAGCCATTTGGTTAGCCATTTGGTTTAGCCATTTGGTTTAGCCAATCAGAAGTTGCCGCGGTTACTTTCTTAATCTAGAACTAGACTTGGAGTGAAATTAAGAATGGTTTGGTGACCCAGGTTTTAAGGTTTTTCTGGAAGCAACCATCATGAGTGATTGATTATATATATAAGCCATGTTTGGCAAAAGGGGACCTAATGCATGTCCGCGATGCATGATACTAAAGCAAGCAATCACATACTTATGCATCCATAATAGCCACATTTTTTAACAACCGACTTAATCATGAGGTAGACTGGGCCTTGGCCATACAAAAAAAGGAAAAAAAAAAAAAAAAAAAATAAATAAATAAATAAATAAATAAAAAATAAAAAATGACCGATCGCGAAAAGTTTCGGCCCAGGTCAGCCTGCGCGGACTGCGCAGGCTGACCTGGGTCGATACTTTTCGCAGATGCATTAAGCCCCGTTTTCACAGAGCATGGCTCATATGAATTGTGAGAACTTGTTTCACAGTAAATGCACAATAAATGCGTTTAAACCAAAACGGTTTACAAGGTGGTTGCACCCATAGATTTCTGAAGTTTCTACCAGTAATGCGTACGCTGTTTCCAATACACTGGCTGGGTTCCCACATAAATTATAAGTTTTGTTATATATGGAATATTTGATTATTCTACTATCCTATCACGAATTGGAAAGCTTCTAACTCGAAAAAACGCCTAGACAGGCTTTTGGGCCCCCTTTTATTTGCTGGTGGTTTTAAAGAGTGAGCCAGCTCATGCTGGGCTCGAACCCAAATTCCTTATTTATTTTAAACATATTTTATTCAATATAATAGTTACATACATGTTAACATTCTAAAAATTCAAATTACACGAAAAGGTTTGGAACGAAAGCTGTAAGCTTACAAAGTTCCTCTCCTTCATTGTGGAGAGATCTACGGAATCCCCTGAACTGTTGTCTAAGACCCAGCTACTGAAGGATAGTTTGTAGTCTCCAAGATGGGACCTATCAATGAATAACAACCCTCTACCTAATGATCCTGTATTTCGACGACGGCCTTTGAAAATATTGCGGCAAAGGGAAAAATGTTAGTAAACAACAGTTTATCCTTTTCCTACGATGTTTTATATACATCCTAAAAGGATACAATCCTGGTAACATTAATATTTAGGTCTTACGTACTTGCTAAAAATGGGGATGAAACGTTTTGAATAACAGACTACAAAGGGATATAAGTCATGGTATAATTTGGTAGTAATCATGGTTGCCTCCCTTTAAACTGGTGGAAATCCTTGAAGAGCGCCAGCGCCTCTATCTAACGATCACTGTTTTTCATATTGAAAATTTTGGCTTGCGTATGGTAGTGATGAAGATTTTTCCCCCAATCAAACGAACGAACGAACGATCGAACGAACATACAAAAAACAAACAAACAAACACGAAATCATACCTGTTGAAAGTTATATGCAACTCGACCCTGTCTGGCAATTTTGAATTTTCTTTTGCCACCATCCCCTACCCCACCTCCTTCATTAGATTATGATTACAATAGAAAAAGGAACAATTACTTGTCACAAGCTATTACTCTCATCTCTCAACGATTTTTTAAACCCGCATCTGCTAAGTAACTAAAATGAAATTTTCAAGTCGATAGTAAAAACCTAAATATCGCTATTGCTAAGTTATGTTTTGGGGAATGATATCTCCTCATCGGACAGTGTAGATGCAAGATCAGACTGCACGTTACCGTGCAGTCTGATCTTGATTTACACTGTCCGCAAAATGTCAGTGAGTCGTGATCAGCGGCCTGAGGGTCAAGTATTTTACTGGTAGTCGCTTTTAAATTAGTAGATTAACGATTCAGCTTGACAAATCGCTGATTGGATAATGCCAACACTCTCTTGTTTTTTTTTTTAGCATTTTTTTTTTTTTGTCTGGCAGGTTCAACTTTTGATCTTAATTAAAGGAAAGTGCAGAGAACACGTAGCGGTGACTTAACCTAATCCAGTGTGTGCTCTATGGCACAGTAGATCGCAAAAACTATTCTCTCTCTTTCTCTTTCGGAGTCTGTTTTCCCCTATTTTAAAGAGAATCTTACTAATGCCAGTTTTTGTTCTTTTCCACCTCTCTCCCCAACGTGGTTTAGGCCAACCCTCCTATCTGCGTATCTGTTTCTCTATGTCTCTCTCTGTCTCTGTCTGTCTCCGTCTCTGTTTCTCTATGTCTCTGTCTCTCTCTCTCTCTCTGTGTCTCTGTCTGTCTCTGTGTGTGTCTCTCTCTGTCTGTCTCTGTCTCTGTCTGTCTATCTCTCTCTCTCTCTGTGTCTCTGCCTCTCTCTGTCTCTCTCTATCTCTGTCTGTCTGTCTGTCTCTCTCTCTGTCTGTCTCTCTTCACTCTCTCTCTCTCTGTCACACAGACAGACACAGAGTCTCACTATCTGTCTGTCTCTTCCTCCTCTCCCTTCTTCTTCCTCTTCTTCTTCTGTAGGGTTCCCAGATATGATCAACATCACTATTTCCTTATTATTATTGGATGTTACGCACGAAGAGAACAGCGAACGTTGTTAAATATTATTTCCTAGAGACAAAGAACAACAACCTTCATTTGACAGTCATTAAAAACAAAGCGGTTGCCTCCCTTGATATTTTGCCTGACGAATCTTGCAACATCGTTTCTCTCATTAACTATAATTTTCAACCACATTAATGGCCTGCAACACGCGAAAATGGGCATTTGGACATTTGCGTAAAGTGCAGTCTCGGATTAGCTGGCGCAGTCCGCGCAGGCTAATCCAAGACGACACTTTCCGTTCTTATGTAATTTTCTGTTTTGCGCTAGTTTACTGTAGGACAAAATCTAACGTAGTCGTAAAGTGCCGTCTCGGATTAGCCTGCGCGGACTGCGCAGGCTGATCCGAGACGACACTTTACGCCAATGTCCAAACACCCCTTTTCGCGTGTTGTAGGCCATTTTAACTTATATCACGGCTACTTTTCGCACATAGCTTCATGTACCACGTTTCTCTGTGACAAAAATGTCCATTCGTTTCGTGGCTCATTTGCGGAGTTTTCATTGATGGCGCTGGCCACCTGGTTGTCTCCTTGGTCTGGTATGATTTATCGTAAAGTGTTTCTCAACATTATCTCATTTATCGCAGCGGCCAGTACACCTATCCATGCTTTTCCTTAGTTTCTTTTTACCAGTACCTTATACAATATTCTTCCCAAGCCACTGGGCCGAGCCACGGTAGCTCAGTCGGTAGCGTGCAGGACTTGAGAATAGGGGGTCGAGGGTTCGATCCCTGGCAACGACCCCTGGCTCGGCTAATTTCTTTCCGAGGATTGTTGATAGTCACTGCAACAGGATTCATTCCTCTCTGACCATTGTTTGGACGATGATTATGTGGGAAAGCAGCCAGTGGCTTGGAAGGAAAATTGTGTGGAGTATTGTTAAAAGAAACTCCAGGAAAGCATGGATAGGTGCACTGGCCGCCGCGATATAACTGAAATAATGTTGAAAACGACGTTAAGCACCATACAATCAGTCCCAAGGACATGGGAGAAAATTAAATAGGTGGGCTGTCACTGTGATATGACTGAAATACTGTTAAGAAAACTCAGTCAAACTCAGTAAAAGTATTCATTAACTAACAGTGAACTTGCTGCTTATCACTTTACCACCGTTACCGTGTTTTAATGACCCTGAACAGAAGAAGGCTTTTGAAAACAATGTGGAGAAAGGAGAAAATGCTGGTAACCAGCATTTTCTCCTTTTCCCACAATGTTTTCAACCCTTTCAATGTACAATTGTAGGAACAAATGATATCAGAGGGCGATAGTAGTGTATGAACAGGGCCCCACCATCTCATATCAGAGGTTTTTGGTTCGAATTCCGTGATAAGCTACAACCTATGCCTTTGCACTTCCACTGGATAGGCCTATGTTTCGAGAAGCAATACTAGGAAATGCTTGTTTTGATGTAAAAACTTTACACTTATCGCCTTACCAGACAACAAAATACCATGAGCTAACATATTTTCAATTTATTTATTTATTTATTGTATGGTGTTTAACGCCGTTTTCAACATTATTTCAGTTATATCGCGGCGGCCAGTCCACCTATCCATGCTTTCCTGGAGTGTCTTTACCGGTGCTTCACACAATTTTCTTTCCAAGCCACTGGCTGCTTTCCCACATAACCATCGTCGAGACAATGGTCAGCGATAGAAGAGGAATGAATTCTGTCGCAATGACTATCATCAATACTCGGAAAGAAATTGGCCGAGCCAGGGATCGAACCCACGAACCCCTGTATTCAAGTCCTGCACGCTACCGACTGAGCTACTGGGGCTCGGCAACATATTGAACGTGGTTCAAATGATAAAATTTCGAATAAGAAAGTGTTGAAACATTGTTGAAAAAAGAGAAAATGCTTGTTATCAGCTTTTCTCCTCTTTTCGACAGTGTTTTCAAAAATCTTTTTCATCAGGGTCGGTAAAACATGGGATGTTGTTTGGTATAAACGTAAACCGGGGGGGGGGGGTGGTTTCAAGTAAGTGGGGTAATTTAAGACTTAAAGTTTAATGTCTCTTGGTCCTTTCAGTAAAACCTATGTTGTAGGTATGCATTAGAATTGTCTCATCGAGAAAAATTTAGTGAGTGCCCACAATAAAGGTTTTGATAGAAAACAATGGGTTTTTAGAATTCGATGTCCCAAACTTATCAGGACCTACGCTCAAATTCAAAGGACTGAAAGTATTGATCACAGAAATGGCGAGTGAGGGATATTACATCTTTTGTCATTCTTTAACATTGAGTATTCCTACACTTTATAAACTGTCAAACCTGCGTTAAGAGACCAGACAATGTAAGTAAGAAGAGTGGTCTCTTAAAGCAGGTGGTCTGTTGATGTAAGTTGAATCAAGCTAACATAAGAGGGTATGTTAAATCAAAATAGTGTTCTCCTGGAGCAGTGGAATGCTTAAGGAAGGAGGTCTCTATTGTATATACGAGTGTAGCTCATCCAAAGATTTTCTTTTTACAGCATATGTGCTGATACTTAATTTTAGTGATACTGATCAACTATTGCTCGGAAGGTATTAAACGTGTTCTGCTTATGTCATCTTTTGTTCTTTAGGTTTCTATTTATTTATTAACCTGATGGAAATAAGCCATGCTCAGGGACAAGGGTATTACTCATCTCCGTGATGCGCTATACTAAGCAAGTAATCATATAATTATGGATCCATAAAATCTATCTTGTCAAACAATCGACAGAATTATGATACAGAAGAATCCTTTGACATGCAGAAAACTGACCAATAGCGAAAAGTTTCGACCAAGGTCAGCCATGTGCGGACCGTGTGGGCTGACCTTGATTGATAATTTTTGCAGATCCATTAAACCTTTTTTCGCAAGGAATAGCTCATCATATTCTTTAATATCTAGTTTTTATCAGAATGTTAAAGGGGAATTTTATGCTATCAGAGCTCCAGACAGAGAGAGTGATTTTGATTTCAAAATTGAAAATTTTTAATCATTCTCCACTAAATCCTACGTTATGGGTACTCATTAGAATCGTCTCATTGAGACGATTCTAATGAGTACCCACAACATAGGGTTAGGAAGAGAAATAATGGATTTAGAATACTATCACTCCCTGTTATCTGGAGCTCTGCTATAGGTAGGCCTAGAGTCATCGTATGGGATACAAACTTATTGAACAACAATATCAGCGAAATATCTTTACTTCTTTTGGAATGTTTCTAGCAGACAATGCATAAAAGTATTAAATGTGCAATAAATTAACACTGTTTGGACGGATTTTGACATACAGATTTGATTAGCATGACCCTCTGGAAAATTTTGTCAGTCAACTGAACTGACCAACAAACATTAGGTCAGTCTGTTCACATGGTTGAAGATGCTTCTTTTGTTGAGATAATTATTAAAAAAAGTTTCTATGTTTGAACAAAATTTGTTTTCGTAATGTCAAATAAGTTTAATGCCATGGTGAGGAGAACTTGATGATGACATATTGCCGGATGATAACTAGTAATCGGATGGTTGTATGTTAAATTAGTTGGCTTCTTCCTCTCCTTCCTCCTCGTCGAATTCACCCTCTTCCTCGGCGGTGGCGTCCTGCAAAGAAAATACACTTCTCTTAGACACATAGAAGTAAGAAATATTTTAAATTTATTTCTATGGAATAGTTTGAGCTTTTTAAACATGTTTATCCCTTAAAAGGAAACAAGAACTTTAAACTGCTTTAAACCTTTTTAAAATCTTATTAAAGGGTGTAAGATCCCAAAAAATAAAATGGTTTTTTTAACTTGGATTTTTTTTAGAATTGATTGTAAATATTTGGTATAAAGACTGAATTACTGGAGTATACTGATTTTTGAAAATTCTTACGTAAGTATAATTATTGTTAAAAGGATATGCATACATCAATTGGGTCATTATTCTTTGTATAATTAATAGAGTTATTCTATCTTGAAAAGAAATCGAGCAACTCTGTTTGAGAACAATACAGCAGCAGTTCTGATTGCTGACAGAAATACATGTTACAAAAACTGTTGCAATACTTTTTGTTACAAAATGATATGTATTTACCAGTCTTTTCGAATATTGTTATGTATTTGAATAATTGTTATTTGATTGTATAATTTGGTCATGCTGGTATTCAGAGACGTTTTCAAACAAAAACAACAGCATTTCACAATAGATATTTCTAATTGACCAACGCAATCGAGTTCAGTATTTGAATATTCGCTATTTGACTGTATTTACCTGGTACTGTTGGTATTCAGAAACCAAGTCGTTCATGTTGGACTCGGCTTCAGTGAACTCCATCTCGTCCATACCTTCACCAGTGTACCAATGTAAGAAAGCTTTACGACGGAACATAGCTGAAAAAGGGAGGTAATTCAATGACTTTAGCCTTTACCACATAATGTCAAGTTATAACGACCCCGAAGAAGATTTTTTTTTACAACATTGTGGGAAAAGGAGAAAAATGCTGATTATCAGCATTTTTCTCCTGTTCCCACTATAGTTTCTTATCTTCAAAGGACAAATCTCATCAGTTAAGCCACATTTAACCTGTAATTGATAAATGCTTTCCAAATGGACAAGTCTTAAATGCTGCCGTGTGGGAAGGTGTGAAGGCGACCAATAAAAAAACCCCGAAGGCTTAGTTCCGAAAACATCGAGAACAAAGATATGCACAAAAGTTCATACTACCAGTATTACTCTATATTTGCCTACAAGGTTAGCTTTTGAACCATGATGCTGACAATAAATGCTATTCAAAAACACACGAATGTCCATTTTTTGTTATTTACTTGTTTTAGTTCTTGCCGCGTTCTTGCCCTAATATATGGAGAATTTACTAAATAAATGAAACTAACTTTTTTCTTTCGTATCAAATATTAACTAACTTTTTAGGATATTCCACCGGCAAGTTCAAGTGCACTCTGACTTTTTTTTACGCCAGAACCGGGCTTGTATTCACCAAACCAACCATTCTAAATTTGCGTAAGAACTCTTAGTATTTCTCTAGATTTAGAAATAAACGTAATTTCTGATTGGCCAAACCATTTGGTTTGATTTAGCCAATCAGAAATAGCGTTATATTGAAATATAGAAAATTCTTGAGGATTAGACTAAGATCGCTGCTTTCTAAGAATGGATGGTGAGTTCAGGCCGCAATGTTGTTATTTAAACGCTTAATGTTGAATTTATCTAAATTCACATAAAATTTACCTGTGAACTGTTCGGATACACGTTTGAAGAGTTCCTGAATGGCGGTGCTATTACCAATGAAGGTGGCAGACATTTTGAGACCACGTGGTGGAATGTCACATACAGCCACCTTCACATTGTTGGGGATCCATTCCACGAAGTAGCTGCTGTTCTTGTTCTGGACGTTCAACATTTGTTCGTCGACCTCTGCAAAGTCATGAGTCATTCTCTATGAAAAGGGGGTTTAATACATCTGCAAAAAGTATCGACCCAGGTCAGCCTTCGCTGTCAGCGCAGGCTGACCTATTTCGAGACTTTTTGCTTTTGGTGGATTTTCTGCATGCCAATGAACCTTTCTGCTTCATAATTTAGTTGGTTGTTGGACAAAGTGGAATTCATCGATCCTTAATTATGACTTGCTTGGTAAAATGTGTTTTTGAGATGCATTAAGCTCCCTTTTGTCAGAGTGGGTTTTATATATTTGTTTATTTATTCAATGCCCTCTGTGATTTGAATATTAAAGGGACTTTCTGTTTGACTTTTCTGTCTCATATATGGCTTGCAACACGCGAAAAAGAGCATTCGGACATTTGCGTAAAGTGTCGTCTCGGATCAGCCTGCGCAGTACGCGCAGGCTAATCCGAGACGGCACTTTACGACTACATTAGATTTTGTGCAACAGTAGATTTGTGCAAAACAGAAAATTACATAAAAACGGAAAGTGCCGTCTCTGATTAGCCTGCGCGGACTGCGCAGGCTGATCCGACACGACACTTTACGCAAATGTCCGAATGCCCCTTTTCGCGTGTTGCAGACCAATTATATTATATTCAAACGTGATCTTGCATAAATTAAGATGAAGGTCGATTTTCTCAATCGACACACTCACCTTTCATTGACATGCGACCTCGGAAGATAGAGGTCACAGTGAGGTATCTGCCGTGACGGGGGTCGCAGGCAGCCATCATGTTCTTGGCGTCGAAGATCTGTTGGGTCAGCTCGGGCACGGTAAGAGCTCTGTACTGCTGGCTGCCACGTGAGGTGAGAGGTGCGAACCCAGGCATGAAGAAATGAAGACGTGGGAATGGAACCATGTTGACGGCGATCTTTCTCAAGTCAGCATTCAGTTGACCTAAAATTGACAAGGCACAACGTTTTGCCTTTTGCAGTTGGCAAGATTGATACTTGTTTGTATTCTCTGCATGATTATTTGGCACCCAGCAGTGTTATCATGGATGTTATGTCATCGAAACCATTCAGCAACCAATTTAACTCTGAAAAATCCTAGATCGTATCGAATGGTATGCAGATACGAATTCATCAAGAGCACCGTCTGCAGGTGCCAAAGCTCGGCTGCAGTTGCTTGATTGAAGTTGAGAAAGGGGTATAGCTGTGTCAAAAATACTTTGATGTGTACCTACCCTTGATTTATTGGCTTTTCTTTTGATAGTTAACAAATTGTCAGTTTGAAGTAAATATTTCGAATAAAACAGTGATACTAAAAACGTCGACGCAGACAGCTACGACAATAACTAGACGTTTTCTTCAAAAACAGCCGAATTTAAAATAGATAATATGAACAGTATGAAAGAATTCCCACTCTGTAGGAAATGTTTTGGAAACATTGACAGGAAGGGAAAAATGCTGGTAACTAATATTTCCTACTTTTGGACTCAGTGTTTCTTACCATTTCAAAAAAAATCCCATCATCTAAGCCAACAAATAAGCCATGCTATGTGAAAAATCTGCATAAAGTATCGACACTGTCATCGAAAACGTCGAGTTTATAATAATTATATTATATTTGGGGCTGAGAGGGTTGACAGGAAAATTGAATACCATATTTGGTCATTTACCTGGGAATCTGAGACAGGTGGTGACGCCAGACATGGTGGCTGAGATAAGATGGTTCAAGTCTCCGTAGGTTGGGGTGGTCAGTTTTAGAGTTCTGAAGCAGATATCGTAGAGAGCCTCGTTATCGATACAGTAGGTTTCGTCAGTGTTCTCAACAAGTTGATGGACAGACAGGGTGGCATTGTAGGGTTCAACGACTGTGTCGGATACCTGCAAACAAAAATTTGAAAATCATATCGACTTTTCATCAAATGTGTTTTAGCACATCTCAGTTTTCAGACAGAAAATTACTTTAGTATTTCACATGTAGATATAATCTTGCCAACTTTTTCTATCCCCCCCCTTTTTTTTCCCTCCCTTAACCATCATAAGGGGATCTATGCAATGTTTAAATCTTCATTTATTCAAGAAGATTGGTGTGTGCTATTCTTTTTAACATTTGTTCAGAAGTAAGTGTGATATTGCTGAGTAAGAACCCGGTAAGCTATGACCTTGTTGTGAGAATGTAAAGAAAGTGTTGATTTAGGTGTGCAGAGCGACAGAGACAGAGACATACATAGAGAAACGGACAAACGGACGGGCGAGTAGACAGACAGACAGACAGACAACATGGAGAACAGTGAGAACAGTGAGAGACAAGGAAAGAAATGCCTAGAGAGTTATTCCCCTTACCTTTGGTGACGGTACAACAGAGAAAGTGTTCATGATTCTGTCGGGGTATTCTTCACGGATCTTGCTGATGAGGAGGGTGCCCATACCGGCCCCGGTGCCCCCACCCAGGGAGTGGGTCAGCTGGAAGCCTTGGATACAGTCACATGACTCGGCCTCCTTACGGACAACATCAAGCACAGAGTCGATCAGTTCCGCCCCCTCGGTGTAGTGACCCTTAGCCCAGTTGTTACCTGCACCACTCTGTCCTGTAGAAAGAAGCCCATTTTCATTAATAAACGTCCTCATAAAAACGATGTTGTTTTTGTCATGCAGCAGACCACTTTTGAAAACATTGTGGAAAAAGGAAAATCGCCCATGACGAGCCATATACTTCTAAACAGTTAAAATGGTACATTTTCAACTGCTACAATAGAACGAGCTGCTTTTTTCCCTCAATTTTACGACTGTTTCTGGCCAGAATGTCTCATCACTTACAATGATGTGGTTCAATGATCTAAATGGCTGGGTTTTTTTGGGGGCGGGTCTTGGGTCGTGTCCTACCAAGCATTTTAAATATCATTTTTATTCTAATTCTAAATTCAGAAATTGCGTTTCCTTTAATATTTAGAAAACTGTTAAGATTTACATGTAAATGTAGAATTCTATTCTATTCTATTTAGACTAGCTGACAATTACCAGCCCGATCTGAGGTGACTTCAAAAACTAAAATGTTGCATGTTTAAGGTGATAACATAACCCCTAATCTACTGAATTAGTTAAATGAAACTTTCGAGTCGACATTATAACCCCAAATGATGCTATTTCAATTTTTTGGGAGGGAAAAAAACGAAAAAGCTCCCTCTCAGACAGTGTAGATACAAGATCAGACTGCACGTTCTGTGCAGTCTGATCTTGATCTACAATGTCTGCAAAAGGTCAGTAAGTCGCGCATAGCAACTTAAATGTTAATAAGAACAGGGGGATTTTTTATGAAAAAGATTGTTGAAGGTCGAACCATAACATGAAACACTTGTCTTAGCCCACAACAAATGTAGTCATGAACACCTTATCAATACCCTCTGTTCATGAACATAAACAATAGAAAATAACAAATCACATCATCAGTAATCAATAATCAATCATCGAGCATTGGAATTCAAAAGGGCAACACATCTCGGCTTTATTTTTTTTTTCAAGTGTTAACTCCAGTGGCCTTTGTTTACGGCCATATCTATTGGATCACAATGTTCGTTCAATGAAAAGACTGTAGTGTTGTAGTGCGTGTTCATTCGAATATTTTATCACTTTGAATTGTGAGCCATTAATCTGATGCTTAGTTCTAATCTAATTGTCTTTAAAACAATACAAACTACTCCTGAGTTAACTGCATTGTTCTACGACCCTTTGCCACAAGATCCTCTTTTTTTCAAGACCATAATTAAGACGGCTTTTGAAAGCATCGTGGGAAAAGGAGAAAATGTTGGTAACCAGCATTTTCTCCTTTTCCCACGATGTTTTCTACGCCAAGTCAAGTATCAACATTTCAGCTACATTTAATTTGTCGTCTGCAAATGCTTTCAGTTTGGATATGTCTAAATTTTGTTTTCTGATAGAGGGCTTAAATTGATGTAGAATAAGACTGGGTACCAATGTTCCGTACACTAAACTACTAGTATTATTTTATCGGGTGTTCCATCTTTTCTTTGTCTTTTGTTTCAGGTTTTAAACAAATAATGTGTGAATTCGACAAATCATGTACATACAGGTCGCATACAAAAATCTACAAATGATGATAAATATTTCTTTAAAGCTGCACTGAATACAATTTACACACATAAAAAACGTTGGAGGGGAGGGGGTTGGGGGGTCGGGCTGAAGCTCAGACAATGAAACACGATGGTGACGATTGATAATACAAATCGAAATACAAAAGCTACATTCCACGGCACTCTTCGGTAGTTATAGATTGATTGTATTGATTGCATTGTGTTTTAATACCGTTTTCAATATTATTTCAGCCATATTGTGGTGGGCAGTGCACCTAAGCATGCTTTCCTCGAGTTCTTTTTTCAGTATTTCATACAATATTCTTCCGTCACCACTGGCTGCTTTCCCACATAATAGCCGTAGAAACAGTGATCTGCTGTGAGAGAGGAATGAATCCTGTCGTTGCTAATTGTTGTTTTAACGATGTTTATGCAGCCAGTGGCTCTGAAAGAATATTGTGCAAAATACTGGTAAAAGAAACTACAGGAAAACAAGGATAGGTGCACTGGCCACCGCGATATGACTGAAATATTGTTAAAAACGACGTTCAATCGATCAAAGCCTACCCCCTTCCCCTTGAAGGTGACTTTTTGTGCGCCTTGCTGCAGAGCATAGTTGAAAACATTGTGCCAAAGGAGAAATTGCTCGTTATCGAGTAACTTCTCCTTTTGGCATAATGCTTTCAAATATGCTGATGTTTCAGATCTTAATTCGTGTTGATATTCCAAATTTTTAGAGATCTTTTTGACGTCATTTGTGGCAAATTTAGTTCAGGACCCAATGAATTATTTGAGCAAACCCTCAACAGTACTGATGTCATCGTCGTAATTATTATTATCGGTTTTATTGTACTTTTTGTTATTCAAATATTGGAGACAGAGTTGTAGGGCTTTGGCATTGGCCCCATATTAAAACCGTCCTTGGTTCGACTTATAATCGGGTTAAACCTTTTTTAAAATTTTTGGCCTCATAAATCTGACAAACCTATTTTGTTGTGCGTCGCACTGGTTAGAGAAAAATTCCAGAGCGCTTTAATAAGTACACTGGACACGGTGTTTTTAGTGAAATATGTTGAAAACGGCGTGAGAAACCAAACAAACAATGAAGACATAGTTTTCCGTGCAGAAGACTTACCGAACACAAAGTTATCCGGTCTGAAGATCTGTCCGAAGGGTCCTGATCTGACAGAGTCCATGGTACCCGGCTCAAGGTCGATAAGAACAGCACGTGGTACATACTTGCCGCCTGAAATTTACATGAAAAGAAATAAATCTTTTAGAAGGTCTAAATGAGGGTTACTCTGGCGAAAGAGGGTTTAATGCATCTCCATGACGCATTATTCCAAGCAAGTCATATAATTATGGATCCATCAAATCCTTTTTGTATAACAATCAAATCAATCATGAGGTAGACTGTTCCTTTGACATGCAAAAAATTGACCAATAGCAGAAAGTTTCAACTCATGTCAGCCTGCGCAGACTGCGCAGGCTGACCTGGGTCGATACTTTTTGCAGATGCATTAATCCCCCTTTTCACAGAGAATGGTAAATATTTAATCAGTAATTCTCTTTTCGTGTCTGCATGAAAGAGAAAAAGTAATATAATATCAAGAATCTTTCGGTAGGATTTTTATTTAAAGTATTTAACCTGGTAGAGGGTTGCTGCAACTTGTTATCTACACTGTCTGCAAAAATATTTAAGGATTACGACCCCTAACTCAACGGGTAAATATCGTGTAACATCGACGTTTTCGTAAAGGCTATTCGGCCAATCTCGGCAGCTTCCGTGTTTTAATATGAGTGTTAGGGGCTGCGGACCTTAAGTTTTCGTCAAGTCGGGGAAGATTGGACCTCGTGGTACTTAACTCTGTGCAAGACGACAAAATTTTAGACTTTACCTAATTCAAAGCATTTGCAAACGAAAAAATAAATGTTGCTTGAGGATAGGGCAGCCTTATGGGATTCGTGTAACATCGCCTTTCATCGCCTGAAAAAACGTACGGACTCGGCTAAGACTCGGGTAATCCTTAATCGATCGGCGGATACACGCTGGTTCCCCGTATCGATTACGGATTACCCGAGTTTTATCCGAATCCGTACGATTTTGGCGATGAAAGGCGATGTTACACGAATCCCATTAGAGTACCCTATCCTTAAATGATGATTTCTGTCTTTGATAGGGTAGAAAACATTTTTAGCGCCATTTTCGCTTTTTCCTGTAATGTTTTCAAAAGCCTTATTTCTTGGGGTCATCAAAACTCGGAATTGTGTGGTAACAGGTTAAAGCAACATGCCTTGTAAGTACAGATTGACTCATACTTTGAAGTGGTATGAATTGAACTTTTTTGCAACTTAACTCCTGAAATGTTTAAATTTGGCAGCTAGTGGGTCTTTAAGGCCTGGAATAAGTAAAAAAATTGTGAGGTGTCGTAAAAAAAGTACCTGTGGCTTCATTGTAGTAGACATTGATCCTCTCCAGTTGTAGGTCTGAATCTCCGTGGTAGGTGCCTGTCGGGTCAATGCCGTGTTCGTCTGAGATCACCTCCCAAAACTAGAAACAAATACCAACACGTTCAACATCATAATCAACCTTTCTGTCCAGTTAATTAGAGATTACGTTCCTTGGAAATTTAAAAAGAAAGAGTTCTTGCCAATCAGAAAACGACAAGAATATTAAAATTTAATGTGGTTTAAGTAATCGGATATGGCTTTTAAAGGGTAGAAGACATTGTTGGAAAAGGAGAAAATGCTGGTTACCAGCATTTTCTCCTTTTTCCCACAATGTTTTCAAAAGCGTCTTGTTGCAGGGTCGTTTTACCATGGAATTGTTCGGTCGAAGATTAAACTGGTAGAAAGAAATGATTCCTATCGCAAGAGATGTATCAAAACATGAAAACAACATGGAAAAAGGAGACAGTTGCTCACTGAGTAGTTGCTTTAGTTCCTGGATATACGAGTATTCTAAACTATTCTGGATATACTCTTTCTTTATATCTGGGGTAATTTTTTGTTAAATTGGTTGGAAAAAGAGCAGAAGAAGATTCATTGAAAGTACATGTAGGTAGAAGACTTTCTTTCTTTCTTTTTTTCTTTTTCTCTTTTTCTTTCGTTCTTTCTTTTTCTCTTTTTCTTTCTTTCTTTCTTTCTTTGCAATTTCTTTTCTTTCTCACCCCTCTCTGCCTCTCCCTCTGCCCCCGTCTCTCTCTCTCTTTCTCTCTCTCTCTCTCTCTCCCTCTCTGTCTGTCTGTCTGTCTCTGTCTGTCTCTCTCTCTCTCTGTTTCTGTCTCTGTCTCTGTCTCTGTCTGTCTCTCTCTCTCTGTCTGTCTCTTTCTCTCTCTCTCCCTCTCTATCTATCACTCTCTCTGTCTGTCTCTGTCTCTGTCTGTCTGTCTGTCTGTCTGTCTCTCATTCTATCTCTTAATCAGTTACAGTTTCGATTTGATGGACAGCCCAAGACTGAAGCCATAAATCCACATTAAAACAGAGTTCATGTAAAATGATAAGAAAATCGAAAGCAAGACCCTTTAAACTGATTGACAACGATACAATGTTGATCCTAAGAACTCGAAAATTTTAATCCCAGCTGTTGAAAACAAATCTTCCCCTAAAAGTGTTTTACCCTTTCCATTAGAGATATCAGCAATACTATGGCAAAAACTGGTTTAATGCTTCTCCGTGATGCGTTATACCAAGTAAGTCGTTGCATAAGATGGACCCATGTTGTTCAACAATCAACTAACTCATGCGGTAGAATGGTCCTTTGACAAGCAGCAAATATATCGATAGAAAAAAGGTTCGATCTAAGTCAGCCTGCGCGGTGAAAAAGGAGCCGTTGCTGCTAAATATAATTTTGTGCCATAAATTTGCACGCAGACAGGCCGGCAGGAGTCCGCCTAATAATCCTGTACGCATTTTTGACCAATCAGAAATTATTATTTACTCATTCGAGTATATTAATACCAAGAAGTACGTCAAAAGCCAGAGTAGTCAGGAGGAAAATGGAGAAATTGATCAAATCGGTGGCATTGTTTTTCATTGCATTGCATTCAGATTTAATATTTGTCACTATTAGACATTTTTATTTAATGCCCATTATCATCGCAAGTAAATATGCAATAGTCGAGTTTGAAACCATTCTTGTAGTAAATTTACAAGAAACAAAATGATTAAAGGTCACAAAGGTTATATATCAATACAAGTGAAAACATTGTTGCAAAAGGCACAAGGAATTATTGCCTTTTTTTTTCTAACACAAATCCCTTCTTTTGATCAACATTTTTATGTCGTCTGCAATTGCTTCCAATTTGGACAAGTCTGTAATTTTGCCGTTGTTAAAGAATTGAAAAAGATTCATTTAATGTCGTGACTGTTGTAGCAGGAAACTCTCTCCAAATATCTGACGGATTCAAGATCAGACCGCACTTTCTGAATGTTGATTCTGTGTTGTCTGATCTTGGGTCTACACTCGTCCGAAAAAAAAAGGGAAAAATAAAAATATTCTCGTATCTCCAAAGATCTGGCGCACCGAATAAACAACATTACCTGTAGATGTAGTTTGTACAAATAACCGTGTTTCTTAATGCAGTACAAGTGAATTTAGATGCGATTTTTCCACTTACCATAAATTACCTAAAAATAACTTGATAATCTACATTTGACCGGCGCTCTAGCAAAAGGGAGCTTAATGCATGTCCATGATGCTTAATATTAAGCAAGCTACTACATTAATAAGGATAAATAATAACCCTTTTTTTTAAACAACCGACTAATTCATGAGGTAGACTGGTCCTTGGACAAACAGAAAATTGACCAATAGCGAAAAGTTTCGGCCCAGGTCAGCCTGCGCGGACTGCGCAGGCTGACCTGGGTCGATACTTTTCGCAGATGCATTAAGCCCCCTTTTCACAGAGCATGATTCATTTAGATTTTCTTTGAAGTTATTTATCGATTCAAGGAGAAACGTTTTTATCATGGACGAAAAAAAACTTGGATCTATATACATACGTACAAAATAGATCACACGCACGAACAGACCAAAAAGGCAGAATAAGGAAATGAAAAATTAAAGTAACAATAAAGGCCAAATGTAAACAAAGCGGGTGTTCAAATGCACTTAAATTTATATCATCCGATATAAAAGTATGGAAATTATTGTGAAGATGACAATCTGTCATTGTACGGTCGGTCCAAGTATTAGTCGATGACAGAGAAATTAATTTCAAAACTATGTTAAAACTTGCCAGGTAGATATGTCTTTTGCTTACTTTTTGCCTGATTTGAAAATTCTTTTTTCTGCTAGCGACTAACACATGGCCCGACCACACGATAACAGACTGTCATCTCCACACTATTTTCCATACTTTTAAATGGTATGATTTAAATTTAAACGTATTATGACACCTGCTTCGATATTTTGGCCTTTTCTGGGCCTTTAAGTTTTCCTCCAAAAGTGTTATTGCTTATTCTTTTCTTATCTATTTATTTAATTATTTATTTTTTATTTATTTATTTATATGTTTATTAATTAATTAATTAATTAACTAACTAAGTAATTAATTGATTAATTAATTAATTCATTTATTTATTCATTTATTTATTTATTTCATTTTGCTTATCTTTTTGTCGAAAAATTAGAAACTGTTTAAATTAAAAGTTTCTCTTTTGCCATAATGTTTTCATATCGCTATATGAATTGGACTAAACTCATGTTTATTATACAAATTTTACAGGCATGTTTTCAAACTCATCTACTGCAATTCTTTTCAAGGGGTTGTAAATTTTAAACCCTTAGCCTGCTGAGCGCGACTCACCGACCTTTAGCGGACAGTGTAGATCAAGATCAGACTGCACAAAACGTGCAGTCTGATCTTTGATCTACACTGTCCGATAAGGATATATCCCCCCCCCCAAAAAAAAAAAAAAAAACAAAAACAAACAAACAAAAAAAAACAACTTTGATATAGCAAAATTTTGGGTTTTTATTATCGGCTTGAAAGTTTCATTTCACTTATTTAGCGGGATAAGGGTCAGGTCATAGTTCACAGGATTAGGCTATTTAGTGTCCAAGATTTTTCCTTTTCAGTTTTACAAATATCGCAACATTTTGGATTGTTAAAGACACGTACAACTGTATGCTCTTCTTTGTTCAGTTCCTATCGACCGTTTACTGTTTGCGATATCATTGATAACCAACATTTCGAAAAGACGAATATTTTGCGACTTTTGTCATCAAGTTTAGCAGCAACTGCTCCTTTCCCAACAAATATTCTTAATTGAAATCTAATACAATACAATACAATACAATACAATACAATAGTTTATTCAATACTAAGGCCACTGGCTCATTATATATATACCAAACTGAAAATTTGATATTTGAGGAAAAAAGAGTCAAAAATGATAGTGGGTTAACTTTGAATAATTTCTCTTCATATTGAATCACAAAAGAGTCTCAATATTCATAGGTATTACCTCTTATGCCGTCTCTCTCTCTCTCTCTCTCTCTCTCTCTCTCTCTCTCTCTCTCTCTCTCTCTCTCTCTCTCTCTCTCTCTCTCTCTCTCTCTCTCTCTCTCTCTGTCTCACCCGTCTCTGCCTCTCCCTCTGCCCCCGTCTCTCTCTCTCTCTCTCTCTGTCTCTCTCTCTCGTTTTTTTCTTTTCTAAAAGATATTTTTTTGTTTGAAATATCACGATAATCTTTGTTTCTTTTCTAATGGATCTTGCAAATAATTACATTGCTTTCAAAGTGCTCACGAAATTCTACAAAAATGGACATCTCCTTTTAGAATATGCTTGAAAATCTACGGCCATTATACAAGTATATTAATTCTACAATATTCACCAATAGAATATACGGAGAGGGTTATTTTAAACACTTCAAGCACTGGGATTGCCTTAAGTTGCTTTTGCGGAAAGTGTAGATCAAGATCAGACTGCACAGAACGTGCCATCGGCTTCTTTGTTACCTTTTATGGCAAAAACAATATGTAAAGGGCTATATTTTGGATGTTTTTCCGGATTAAAAAAGTGCCATTTCATTTACTCAACGCTTTAACCATTTACCAGACGACAAAATTTTAGATCTGTCCAAATTGAAAGCATTTACAGACGACAATTTCAGTGTGGCTAAAATGATGAGATTTTTCTTTGATAAGGTAGAAAACATTGCGGGAAAAGGAGAAAATGCTGGTTACCAGCATTTTCTCCTTTTCCCACAATGTTTTTTTTTTTTTTATAAGGCTGCTTCCTCAGGGTCGTTAAAAGTCGGCATTGTGTGGTTTTGAGTTAAGCGAAACACGAAAAGGGACTATTTCTTCACACGTATGTGCAACAGATAAATAGGTAGTGACCAAGGAATCAAGACCCCTTGAACTGGTGATATGGACGGATTGGACAGTTCACGTATTGAAAAACTTTGAATATTTGCCATTATCAGGGAAAGTGCTGATCAAGATTAGACTGTAGAGAACGTGCAGTTTGATCTAAGAGTTGCACTAACAGACTTCTTTTAATTAAAAGATATTTTGTGATTGCGATTGCTCGATCGATCGATTGATTGATTGATTGCCTGATGGATTGCCGGATTGATTGGTTGGTTGATTGACTGATTGGTTGATTGATTGATTGATTGATTGTTTGATCGATCGATCGATCGATTGATTGATTGATTGATTGCGCCGCTTTCAAATTTATTTCATTCTTGTTACGACGATCAAAAACAGATGGGAAGAAAAATAAGATATTTTTGACTATAAAGAATGATTAGAATTACGTATAACAAGAAAAAATAACTAGCATTGGAGAAGTCTGAAACTTTGAACGCCGTGTCATTAAGTGTAACCGAAACGTTGTCTGAACTTGTATAAGGGCATTGAAGTGAGTTTAAGATAATAGTCTTTAATATGCTATATTAAAATCGTGAATCAAGAATCGTTTTGTTTACAGAGATGATACGGTATCTCTAAATTATTTAAGATATATGATAAATACATAAACTACTCGACGCACCACGACACAACAATAGAAGGTCGAAAGGACGAAAAATTATTTATGGACACTTCAAAAGTGCAAAAAAGTTCTTGGCGAAGAGGAAGAAGAAGAAGAAGAAGAAAAAAAAAAAAGAAAATTCCCAAGAGGAAGCAACATAACTACTAAGCCGATCTAACAGTCAACAGCAAAGCAGTGCAAATTTATACTTGAGGTTTTTTTTTACTTTTTCACAAAAATATTATACCATCACATGAGCACAAATAATTCTCTGATTTCAACGACCCTTGGGTTAAAGTCTTTTTAAAACATTGTGAGAAAAGGAGAAAATGCTGGTAACCAGCATTTTCCTCCTTTTCCAACAATGTTTTTTATCTTTTCACAGAAATATTCCATCATTTAAGCAATATTTAATTTGTCGTCTGCAGTTGCTTTCAATTTAGACAGGTGTACAATTTTGTCGTGTGGTAGAGAGTTTAGCAATCATTACTCTGACACAACTTAGATTTTTTGAAAACATCGTGGTAAACTCAGAAATAATTCTCGCGATCGATTTTTTCCTTTTGCGATAATAACTTGAAAAGAGTTCTGATGCAAAATACAAAAAATTATTCGTAGGAGATAACGTTATGAATCTTTTGCTTCTAAGCAGACTCCTTGTGTTTTTGCATACAATGTGTGCAGTCTGATTTTCGATCTGCACTATTCGTTATAATGAGATTTTTTCTGACGGAAGGAACTTTTGAGATATTTGGGCTTTTAACATTTTTTTCCGGAAACCTTTTTTGAATTATTTAGGTTTGACCGTTCACCATGCAGTTCTGAGTTCTAAATACCTTAAGAAGACATGAGCTTGAAAACGTTGTGGGAAAAGGAGAAAATGCTGGTAACCAGCATTTTCTCCTTTTCCCACAATGTTTTTACCATAATAAAGAAAAATTTCATCTTTCCAGCTATACTCATTTTGTCATCTGCAAAATGCTTTGAATTGGTACAGTCTAAAAATTTCGTCTGGAGACATACGGTTAAAATGCAAATGATAAAAGTTCTAAAACGAGACTTAAACTGAAAAATTAAGATGACAATGACAACGACTGTAATGATGATGATGATGATGATGATGTTGGAAATTAATTGTTATTGACCTAAGAAAAAGTATGACTTACTTTAGCACCAATCTGGTTGCCACACTGTCCTGCTTGCATATGCACTATTTCCCTCATGATGAATGTGTGATAGTCGTCCTGCCTTTCCTGAGTTGTCCGATGCACTGGGTTCTTTACCCCTCTTTAGATTTTAACTCCAATGGAGCAGGGCCGATCTTGTATCGGCTTTTATATCAACCGCGAACGACCGAATCACATCCCGTGTCTCTGTACATGACGTACACACCTCCACGCGGAGGGATACATCGCTAGTTTGGCGCGCGTTGGCAAAACAAATTGAAACAGATATAAATATTGTGCCGGCACTTTAGAAACCTTAGCCAGGTTGTGGAACAGTCTTGAATGATATCTGGCGACCATCACTGATCTGTTATAGATCTTTAGATCTTCTCTAAACAACGTGGTAAATAAAGAATTTTGACAAGGATTCATCGTTAATACAAACAATACCAAACGAGAACAAACAATTCAACGGCTTTATTCTTTTTTCATCGTTTGTTACTGGTGGTACAAAATATTTAGAGAGTCTTTTGTTTAATTCTTAACTATTAACCAGACGACAAAATTCTAGCCTTGTCCAAATTGAAAGCATTTGCAGACGACAATTTCGATTGGGCTCAAATGGTGCAATTTTTATTTGATAGGGTAGAAAACATTGCGGGAAAAGGAGAAAATACTGGTTACCAGCATTTTCTCCTTTTCCCACAATGTTTTCAAAAGGCTTCTTTCACGGGGTCGTTAAAAGTCGGGATTGTGTGGTAAAGGGTTAATTTTTAATTGGTAGCACTTGTAGAATGTCAGCTTTTTTATGGGGGGGGTGGGGGTGGAAGGGGTGTCTTTCTATATTTAGAAATGATAAAAAGCTAAGGACAAGCAGAATTCATTTTACAACAGACGACAAAATATGATAGACCGATCCAAATCGAAAGCATTTGCAGACGACAATTTAGATGCGTCTCAAATCGTATTTTTTTAAAATAAATAAATAAATAAATAATAATAAAAACATACACATACACACACATTGTTGGAAAATGTGACCAGCATTTTCGCCTTTTCCCACAATGTTTTTAAAGAGCCTTCTTTCCCAGGGTCGTTAAATTATGGGATTATTTGCTAAAGAAGTAAAGGCACTCTGATGTTTTTCATGCATGGTTTTGGCCTGTTTTCGATCATTAATTAAGAATAATATTAGAATCAGAAATAATATTTTCAGCATAGCCTTCGCCAACGGTCTGCAGCCGATATGCCAGACCATTCATAAAATTATTCAAATTCTAAATTGCAAAAACATTTTCTGATAAGCTTAGACAAAAAGTCTCAATCTTTAGAGCGTCGAATGAACCCATCAGACATTTTCATTCTGGAGATAAGATCCAAATTATTGCAATTTCAAAGTAAGTTTTGTCCATAGTGTCACGTAAAAGCGGACAGTGCAGATCAAAGATCAGACTGCACGTTCTGTGCAGTCCGATCTTGATCTACACTGGCCGCAAAGACAACTGAATTTGTAAAAGTCGTTTTAGAGTGTAAGACATATTTCGGGATCATACCGCTCTGTGGTATGGATAAAATCTTATTGACAATTACAACTAAAACAATAGCCGAATTGTTTGTATCGTTGTCGTCTCTGAATAATGTGTCGAATATTGGATACATTTTAAACAAAAGAACGACCAATGATTAACATCGCTAAGATGACTTAGATATGAATGTGTCGATGTTTTGTACAGTTACTCTTTGGTATTCAGAAATTCAGAAATAAAACGTTTTGTGTCTCTGCGAAGGCTCACTAACAACAGTGTGGGAAAAGAGCTGTCGTTTATGCGATATTGTAATAGTTTTCTTCTTCTTCTTCTTCTTAGAATAACGTAAAAGCTATCGTTATAGTAAATAAAGAAATACTGACTGAATGATCGGCTGCTTTTTCTTAAGACATGAATTATCTACCTTTAAAGCCCTAATACCGACCCAAAGTAAACAATGCAGGCTTTAAAATACATTCAAATTTAAGTCGTATCATTTAAAAGTATGAAAATCAATGTGGAGATGACAGTCTGTTATTGTACGGTCGGTCCAGGGGTTAGTCGCTGGCAGAAAAGTCAATTTTGAAAAAGTAGGTCAAAAAGTTGCCGGGTCGCTAGATTTTTTTTTTACTTTTTACCTGGTATTATTTTTTTGCCCACTACTAACACTAAAACCGACTGTATCATTACAGATTGACATCTGAATAGTAATTCCTATACTTTTAAACAGTATTGTTTAAATTCAAATGCATTTGAACACCCGCATCGTTTACTTTCGGTCGCTATTTGGGCTTTAATGGAAGACCGAACAGGAAAACTTTATGTTTATTACAAAAAAAAAAAAGACATCCTGACTGATTGATTGGTTGGTTGGATAGTTGGCTGATTGGTTGGTTGGTTGATGGTTTGTTGGTTGGTTCAATAATTGGTTGGTTTGTTGGTTGGTCGGTCGATTGATTGATAGGTTTGTTGATTGATTGATTGGTTGGTTGGTTAGTTGTTTGTTTGTTGGTTATTTGGTTGGTAAATTGGTTGGTAAATTGGTAGGTTAGTTGACTGGTTGACTGACCAACCAACCGATTAATTGATTGATTGACTGATTGATTGATTGATTGATCTGTTAATTGGACCACATAGATTTTTTTCGATGCTTTCGATAGTATAATACTCGTATCAGAACGATAACCTACTCATTACAAACTTTTCTGAGTTTGATAGGAAATACGTAACTTCAAAATGTTTGCAGTGTTGCTTGCTACAAATTCGTTTAAGTGGATGACCCTTCACCAGACAATCTAAAGTTATATCGACCCGAAGAAAGTATGTGAAAACACTGAGGGAAAAGGAGAAAATGCTGGTAACCAACTTTACTGGTTACCAACATTTTCTCTTCTTCCTAGAATGTTTTCCACCCCTTTAAAGGCAAATCCCGTCATTTGAGACGCATCTAAATTGTCGTCTGCAAATGCTTTCAGTTTGGAGCAAGACTGTAATTTTGTCGTCTGATAAGGAATTAATTCTGCGTGTGTTAAACGTTTATAACACTTTTTAATATAGAAAGCCCTTGAGACCTCAACAGCTGCCACAATGTTTTCAATGCTCGTATAGACAAATCCCATATGTTGAGTTACATTTATTTTGCCGTCTGCAAATGCTTTGAAAATGGACCAGTCTACAGTTTTGTCGTCTGGTAAAGGGGTTTTAAGGAGCATTGTTTTGGGCTAATGCATTCGAGTTGTTTCTATGTATAGTATCAGAACTTAGGATCAAAGTACTCCTAGTACGTTTTAAGAAGCGTGAGAAACAGTGTCGATTTTTTAAAAAGTTTTTTCAAGATGAAATAAATTAAATGTTAGACTCTTCCAAATTCAAATTACATGCAGACGGCAGATGAAATGTGTCACAAATCATGGAATTGTCCTCGACTGTAATTTGGCGAGCTGGGAAACGGCCCCTTAATACCTGGGTTTCAAGCCGTATTGATTGACTGATTGATTGATTGTATGGTGTTTAACGCCGTTTTCAACATTATTTCAGTTATATCGCGGCAGCCAGTGCACCTATCCATGCTTTCCTGGAGTCTCTTTTACCAGTACTCCGCACAATTTTCTTTCCAAGCCACTGGCTGCTTTCCTCAAGTCGTAAGATACATAATAGGGTAAAATTAAACTTAATCGATGGATGTCGTAAGATTTATACAAAGATCAGCCTGCATAGATGTACAGGATGAACCTTTTTCACACTCTATACAGAAATACGTCACTTGAAGCGATACTCAGAAAATTGTCTTAACTCTTTTTATACCAGACGAGAAAATTTCAACTTGTCCATTTTGAAAAGAATTTGCGGATGACAAACCAAGGACAAAAAACGTTGTGGGAAAAGGAGAATTTTCTCCTTTTCCAACAATGTTTTCCAAAAGTTTTCTGTCTTGGGGGTGAAAACACCGGATTGTATGGTAAAGAATAAAACGCTTATGCATTTCTTTTAACCCCTCACTGCATGATTCCGTCTTTTGACGACACAGGGAAAGAGGCCTTTTGAAAAACATTGTGGGGAAAGGAGAAAATGCTGGTTACCAGCATTTTCTCCTTTTCTCACAATGTTTTCTACCATGTAAGAGATAATTTGTTGCTTTGGAAAGGGTAAATCCTTTAAAACACAATTCTGAGTGTTAACGATCTTGATGAAAGAGGCTTTGGAAAACATTGTGGGAAAAGAAGAAAATGCTGGTTACCAGCATTTTCTCCTTTTCCCACAATGTTTTCTATCCTTCAATAGACAGATTTTGTTTTTTTTTAGCCACGTTTAATTTTGTCGTCTGCAAATGCTTTCAATTTGGACAAGTCTAGAATTTTGTCGTTTTGCAAAGATTTATGTATATTAAGATTTAGACGGCCCACAATGGTGTCAGAATACCGGAGTTCCACTTACTTTAGGCTATCTAATTATGCTCGTATTTGATCAGTAAATATTGGATAAGCGTTTTGTTTGAGTTAGTCTTAAATCCAGATCTTTCTATGACAAAAGATCGTGACAAAACGCTAAGGAAAGAAGGGCTCTTCCAAGTAACGGATAATTTTGATGAAAGTTATGTTTTATAAATGTTTGCAAATCGAACCGTTAATGTAACATTTTTTTTGTCTATTCTAAGATTTTTCCCTTTCAAAGCAAAATATGGCCCTTCAAATAAAAAAAAATGGTATGTAGTCAGGTAGGTGCAAAAGCGGTGTAAGTGGGAAAAAATATACACACTTACAACACTTTTGCTCTTATTCATCGGTATATCAGAAAATGAAGTGTATAAAAATACTGTCATCAATATTGAAACCTCGATTTTTCGAGTACGCAATATTACGAAAATAATCATTCGCTTATTCGAAGTAAAGACTCTAGCGTATGCGCATCTGATGCAAGAAAAAAGTGGAAAAGCAGTTCTAACTTATTTATTTGGGTCTTGACTCTATTTTCCTAGCTATTTCAATGTGTTTTTTGCTAAATTATCATTTGTTACTAAATAATGGACAGTGTTGATTGCAGATCTGACTGCATACACATGACAACCTAATTTTGATCTACACTGTTGGCAAAAGGCAGTCTGATCTACCTTATCTAAAACACAAATTAAATTGTGTTTAGCGCTCCACGTGTTAACACTTTACCACATAATGCCGACTTTTAACGAACCTGGGAAAGAAGCCTTTTGAAAACATTGTGGTAAAAGGAGAAAATGCTGGTTACCAGCATTTTCTCTTTTTCCAACAATGTTTTTTACCCTTTCAAAGAAAAACTGCACTATTTGAACTACATTGAAATTGTCGTCTGCAAATGCTTTCGATTTGGACAAGGCTAAAATTTTGTCGTCTGGTAAAGTGTTAAGACTTTTTTTGCTTGAATGTCTTATATTCAGAAAGTAACGAGATTTATGATTGGCTAAACTGTTTCAGCCATGCTCCTCGAAAAGTGGTCTTAATGCATCTTCTTAATGATTCATTATACCAAGCAAGGGCATCATATAGTCATGGATCCATAAAATCCATTTTATCCAATAACCGACTGAATCTTGAGTTAGAATGGGTCTAGGACATGCATTAAAATTTACCAATAGCAAAAAGGTTTTGACACATGTCAGCCTGCGCAGTTCGCGCAGGCTGACATGAGTCAATACTTTTTTGCAGATGCATTAAGCCCCCTTTTTCACAAAGCATGGTCCATTTGGTTTAGCCAATCAGAAATGGCGTTACTTTTAAAGTAAGAAAAATACTTGAGAACTAGATTAACGATAGGGCACCCTGACGGGATTCTTGTAACATCGCCTTTCATCGCCGAAAATCGTACAGATTCGGCTATGACTCGGGTAATCCGTAATCGATGCGGGGAACCAGCGTCTATCGGCCGATCGATTACAGATTACCTGAGTCTTAGCCGAATCGGTACGTTTTTTTCGGCGATGAAAGGCGATGTTACACGAATACCATTAGGGTGCCCTGTCCTTAAAAACTTTATTAAGAATGAATGGTGAATACAGGGCAGGACTGTTTAGGTCTACTTAAGGTAGGGGTCACATTTTAAAAAAAATAAAGAGATAGAGATTTAATGTTAGTCTTTTGGATAAAATGGCTTCAGCAAATACGTACTGGGTCATATTAACTCAGTAGCTGCCAAGTAGATGAACTAGTCTTTTTTTAAGTATAAAAAATTGAGTTCCAATGGAAAAAAGGAAACCGTTCGATCATATCTTACAATCAAAGAGCAGACGGTATAGATCCAAGATCAAACTGCATGTTCTCTGCAGTCTGATCTTGATCTACGTCGTCTGCCACAGCAACATAAGTAGACCAATGGCGGCGACATGCTTAAAACTGTTTAAACCGAATCACAGAAAAACATTTGAAATTACAGTGTATGCCATTTGTAGACCTGTTAAAAACTTTACCAAATTCAAAGGACCGCCATTTTAAGTGTATAAAAACAGTGTAATTATGTTCCAAGCAATTGGTCGTTTTCCTACAATGTTTTTCAAATCTTTCAACGTTCAGGGGTATAAAATAGTATCTTCAAAGCACGTTATTTACATCCTCGGAACCAAGGTTTGAAGCATTACGTTACTGTCCATGCATCACCCCTGGGAAAATTGACTAGCAAATCTTCTTTTCTTATGAACATTCATATGGTCGGGATGTACCCTAATAGCCAATCGAAAGATCGATAACATAATGATACTCTCTTGTAGAGAGGACAATTTCATTTCTTCCGTTACTAAAAATAACCCTGGAAAAAACACGGGGTTGTCAACAAATATGGCGGCCGTCGGCGTGCTTGTCTCTTGTGAGAAATGCCATTCTGCAATACAGGGACGACAATATCGATCTTTGAGTACGATTTAAACTGACAATCTTTCGGTGTTACGCCGAAAATCTCTTTTAAACGCTTCTCGATTGGGATGTTGATGGGCGCCGCCATATTTAAAGTATCGTTAAGCTTGATTTGCAACGAATGATGTGATTGGATATCGACAAGTAAAAAATAGAAATGACAACGTATTTGTGATAAAAAATAGTTTAAATTTTCTCAAAGAAAAACTGAGATCACCAATCAAAATGCTTCATGAATAATTCATGAGAACGAGGAAATGCCAGCGAAATAACCCGGGGGCGATTACAGAATGAATCGAAACTGGGTCACCGAGGATGGTTATTTATGCTAATTGATTCAAACTCTCTGTTGACGGTTGTAGACAGCGTGGTAGTAGAGCACAGGCTTCTCACAGCAAAGGTTCGAACCTCGTGATGAGCGAAGTTAGCTTTTGTAACTATTTACATCATGGAATGGGTAATAGTTAACTCTTATCCTGCTAAATAAATCAAATGAAACTTTCAAGCCGATAGAAAAAACCCGATTGATGATATTTCAAATTTTATTTTTTGAGAAAAATGTCTCCTTATCGGACAATGCAGATCCAAGATCAGACTGCACGTTCTGTGCAGTCTGATCTTGATCTACACTGTCCGCTAAAGGTTTGTGAGTCGCACTTACCAGCCTTAGGACTAAAGTTTCCAGATAGCAATTACAAAGAGTAATTAATATAGGTATTATACAATTCATTTAAAAGATATGAGTTTGAATTAAATCAATGGCTGTGTTAAGATGCCGCGGCCTAACTATACAAGAAATGAGATTCTCAATGATTTGTAAAGTAAGTTGTAATAATATTGACTGTGTTAATGTGGACAGAATTGCAATTAGAACATAGATACCACTTTATCGTAATTTTCACACTCTTAAATCACTACCTCAAGAAACTCTTTTTTTCCACTAACTTAAGAATTTACAAAAAGAAATAGTGATATTAATTATCAATATAAATTAAGCTTTTACACCTTTTATACAAGAGAAGATGGGAAAACATTGTGGCAAAAGGCGTAACTGATCGACACGAGCAACTTCTTTAGTCACAATGTTTTCAAAAGTTATTTTTTTCAATACGATTAAAAGGCGTTTGCAGTGGGAAAATGTGTATACAGCCGGACCCTCTAACTGCAACAAATAGCTTGTTTAATTATGGAATCTATCTAGACAAACGAATACTTTTAAATAAATTGATTCTAAAAAAAACCTCGAAATTTCGAAGACTAAAACCACCTCGCATTATCAGTAGGATTTATGCTAGAATTATCAAAAATTTCTGTTATTCTCGTAAGAATAACGGCTTAATCGTTCTTACTAGGCTCTAAGAACGTTCATTAAATGTCAGTACTCCGACTTTGTCCTCTAATGGGTCCTTTGGCAGGTTGTAGGTTAGACAACCTATGCAGTTTTGAGTCATTGTGTAGCTCACAGCTCGGTTTCAGGAAAAAATCAGCTCAAATCCGGTAACAGACTCATTTTCCGACGTTTGCTGAGTTCGTTATTGGAGAGACTCTTTACTAATATAAACAAACTTATATCAAATTCTCAAATCCTGAGCTGACACAACATTTCACTCTCAGCTCAGCAAAATAATGGACTTTCGTGTAAGCCCATTAGGTGAATTACGTCCCTTTGTTTTGTTGGATTGGACACATTTTGTCAAGACAGGATTTCAGAACATTACTACAGACTGTAAATGTGAGTGAAATGCGTCTGAAATAACAACCTCAGCTTAAGTCGGTACATATGTACGTTAGTGGATTTGAGCAAAATAATCGACTTCAGTTTTTCCGTGAAATTTACTATAGTGCAGAGAAGGCGAAAGGAAAAAAAATCTCGTGGCCACAGCTTCTTTATCTTATAGCCAGGAGATAAGTTATCCAATTAAAATAAGTTTAATAAATTGTCTTATTTTCATTGAACGATATATCTCAAGGCCACGAACTATGTATCTGATGAATACGAGTTATTTATATCACGGCAACGAGCTTCTTAAGTCGTGGCCACGAGTTCACGAGATTCTTTTTTTCCCTTTTCTAGCACGTGTTCTGCGTTCAAACGTAGTATTCACTAACGTACTACCATAAAAAGGTCTGAAAACTCTCCAACTTGAACTCGACCGTGAATACAAAAGTGCCTCCCTTTCTATACAAAGTCGAGTTCAGAAAACAATAATGGGATATTTCAGACCCCACAGGGCCATCGTTGGCTTCTGGAAACTGGTGTGGTCGACCATTCCAAAACCTTTGAATTACTACACCGAAGTCTTAACCACTGGACCACTAGAGATGAAGAATTGGGATATCCTGGCATTCACGCACAGATGAATTGTCTTTTCTTTGGGTGAGTAACCAACGATTCTATAGATTCCAAGGTATTTTCCCTTTCAGTCTCATACGTGAAAACGGGCTTTTGCTGACGGCATCAATCATGATCAGGCTGCACAGCAGTCTGATCTTGGATCTATACTACATGTATCTGCTTGTGTAGTCAAGCTTATTTAAGATACAAACTCTTTCTGGATTTCTATGGATTATATTTACAATTCTTCATCCGTCGAAAGAAGTCGAGTTTCTTACATTTGGCCCTGAAAGAGTTAGATACACGCCGAAAAACGAAAGCAAAATTTACAATGTTTCCGACACGGGGGTTACACAAACATTGCACTTACTGGTAGCCAGGTTTTACTTCAAGTGGTTAGCAATTTATTTTCTATCAAAAGGGGGCGAAAATGGTTTAGAACGAAATTTAGAGAAAAAAAAAAAGACTGGTACCCGACGCTTTAGAGATTTCGTGGAAAGACAAATATCTCAAAAGAGTTTTGAAAGTTCATGTTTTAATAATTTTGTTATGAAAAATATTTAGAGACTGCATAGACTGATAATATGTCTTAAGAATACATGTACATTTAATTTCAAAACAGTCAGCCAACCTTTTTTTTAAAGGCCTACGGCCCCTAACTCTCATATTAAAAGACGGAAGCTACCGAGATTGGCCGAATAGCCTTTACGAAAGCGGCGATGTTTACCGATGAGTTAGGGGCCTCAGACCTTGAAAGCCTGTACGAAAGCGTCGATGTAGACCTTAAGGTCTACGGCCCCTGACATCATCGGTAAACATCGACGCTTTCGTAAAGGCTATTCGGCCAATCTCGGTAGCTTCCGTCTTTTAATATGAGAGTTAGGGGCCGTAGGCCTTTAAAAAAAAAAAAGGTTGGCTGACTGTTACCAAAAGGTCCCGAGTTCGATACCCAGAAGCTGGTGTTAACTTTCAGATGTTTCATTGGCCCACACATTCTGCGCGAGTGCTGGTGTAGTTCCCAGGAAGCAGAATCGAGAGAGATTAGTATAAGTTGAAAGAATTGTTTCTCAATCGATGTAAAATAAATATGTTTAAATTAAAAATTAAGTATGAATGTAGCAATAGATTCTAGATCATTTCTTTGCATAGGATTTCTAGTAATATTGTTCCCCCCCCCCCCCGGGGAAAAAATCCTGGATCCGCCCCTGCACCCTGTATATGTTTATGGTACAGGCTTGAAACCCAAGAAACAAATTTCTCGCGCTACTTGAAAGAAGACTTTAGAATGCACTTATCACTCTGAGATAAGTGTTTTTATGTGACAAGACAAGATACCGGACCGAGATAAAACACTTTACCTGACAATCCTGTGTTTTAACGATTCTGAAGGGAGAAAGCTTTTTGAAAACATTGTGGGAAAAGGGGAAAATGCTGGTAACCAGCATTTTCTCCTTTTCCCACATTGTTTTCTATACCCTCTACCCTCAACTTCAACATTTTGGTACCATTACAACTTCTCGTCTGGAAATAGTTTCAATATGGAAGAGTATAAAAAAGTCATTTGGTAAAGATATGATACGGCCTCTCACGAAGAGTTCTGTTTTGACATGACTGTGTTTGAAGTAAATGAACGTTTCAAGATTTCTTCATCATTAACATTTAACATTTTCCGAATCCAGTTTTCTCATTCATTCATTCGTTCATTCACATTCGTTCGTTCGTTCGTTCATTCATTCATTCATTTATTCATTTGTTCATTCGCTCGACATTTCCTCTGAACCGGAAGCTTCAGCCTAGTACTGGTAAAACCCAGGAAATACATGAATATGTGAGCTGTCGCCGTGATATGACTAAAATAATGTTGAAAACGGCGTGAAACACCATTCAATCAATCAGTCTTGACCGGAAATGAGCTGACGACCGCCCGATTGTTCGCTTACCGGCCCTCGATATTTTTGAGATACGTTCTGGACCAATCATTCTTAAAATGAAAAATCTTACACTTTTCAAAATGAATTCTGTGATGTTTTGAGTTGAAAGATTGCCTCACATGCTTATGAATGTTTATCAGCTGGAATGACGGTCAATTTGTTATATTTAATCAAATTCCCTCTTTTTATGAAATATGTACATTGGAACATGTAGAGATCATTTGTGGCTCAGGGACTAAGGCTTGAAGTCCGTGATAAAAAAGTCCTGGATTGATAACCATAGATGGAGCTGGTCACGTGGGGATTTCCTTAAGCAGTGCACTACAGAGCCCAAAACAAGTACTAGTTTGACCAAGAAAAGTCAAAATCGAGTGGTCTGATAACAATGAAATGACTAGGTAACTGTTTAAAGCGGTGTACAATGCATTTCTAACAAATGTCGATTTAAACCTTTAACCGCCATAAGCGAAAACAGAGATTTGCCTACGGCATAAGTCAAGATCAGACTGCACTAGACATGCAGTCTGATCTTCGATCTATGCCGTCTGATTTGCTTGGGGCATTATATTCAAAACCTTCCAACGCAAATTAAAATAAAAATGATTTTTTTTCAGTTGAAAAAAAAAAAAACAGTAAAAAAACTGTATGTTAAAGTTTTTTCCTTTTTACAACCTTTGGATACGAAAAAGAAAATAAAAGGAATCGGACAGTGTAGATTCATGATCAGACTGCACGTTCTGTGCAGTCTGATCATGGATCTTCATTGTGTGTAAAAGTAGTTTTTCTTTATACTTTAAAAGTTTACAAAAAAACCCACAAAGTTTTAAGGACCGTAAGGAAGAAGTCTTCTGAAAACATCGTGGGAATAGGAGAAAATGCTGGTAACCAGCATTTTCTCCTTTTCCCGCTATGTTTTCTAATCTTTGAAATATTGATTTTATGTTTTGAGTTACAATTAATTTGTCGTCTGTACATGCTTTCCATTTGGACCAGTCTAAAATTTTATCGTTTGGTAAAGAGCTAACGGTGTAGTTCACCCTTGACCTGACAAGTCCTTTATCATCTTTTATCATCTTTATCTCAGGGGATCTATCTGTATAATCAAAGTGAAAACTCTTCTAATCTTCTCGTAAATCGACATAAATCCGTTACCGTGTTCGACAAATTAAGATTTAAATTGGATTTTCAGTGATTACTCACGATAATAAAGTGATTCGAGTGGGAGAGATTTACTGGGTATTAGAAGGGGGGGGGGGGGTTTCTATCTCTTAGTCCATCATTGTAAATAGAACAAGCAGAGATAAAACACAGTCTGTCAATCTTTGGCTCTTCTTTCCCCTGCCCCCTTTTTTGCGAGGGTGGGGGAAGCGGCAGGGTTTGGGGTTGGGGTTATAAAACGGTTTTGCTGTCTAGAGACTTTTCCAAAAGATCTGTGAATCATTCGAAGGATGAACTTCTCTTTATTTCACTAGTTTGGTGTGTGTGTGGGTCGACGGAAATCATCCATCTGGCCTTGATACTTTTTCCTGCAGCATGGCAAGTTCTCCGTGAAGTTTTCTCTTTTTCCCAAAATGTTTTTCATGCTATCAAAGACAGAAATCATCATTTTAGCAACATTTAATTTGTCGTCTGCAAATGCTTTGAATCAAATCCAAATTTTTTTCAGTCGATACAAGTTTGAACAACCGGTATCTTATGCACAGCATTTTCTCCTTTTCCCACAATGTTTTCTACCCTATCAAAGACAGAAATCATCAATTTAGCAAAATTTAAATTGTCGTCTGCACATGCTTTGAATTTTGTCCAGTCCAAAAATTCGGTAAAAAGGTGAAACAAGCACTATCTTATGTACACCATTTTCTCCTTTTCCCACAATATTTTCTACCAAATTAAAGACAGAAATAATCTTTCTAGCAACATTTAATTTGTCGTCTGCAAATGCTTTGAATTTGGTCCAATCCAAAATTTTGTCAAATGTTGGCAATGGGTGAGCACTATCTTATGTACAAACAGATGAGATATAAGCAATGTACACAACTGTTTTGTTTATCTACAGATCAGTTTGAGTGACAGATAAATATTGACCGATCAACACAACGCTATCTTTGACAAAAAAATCTGAATAATAATAACCCCGTTGTCAAGCGAAAAAATATGTAGTTTGAAACTGGCGTCCTTGGTTACAACGCTGACATGTATCTTTTTGCCATTGGTCAGTTTTCTAGTCAACTTTCTGCATGCCAAACGACCAGTCTCTACCGCATGATTCTGTTGGTTGTAGGATAAAATGGGTTTTAGGGACCCATAATGAGAGCCATTCCTGTAATTCAATTATTCACCCCTGCCAGATAAAGACTTAACTCTTTACCAAACGACAAAATTTTAGATTAGTCCAATTTGAAGGCATTTGCAGACGACAAAATGAATGTGACTCAAAAACTGCAATTTGTTTGGGAATGGTAGAAAACACAGTGGGAAAAGGAGAAAATGCTGGTTACCAGCATTTTCTCCTTTTCCTACAATGTTTTCGAAAGGGCATTTCCTCAGGGTCGTCAAAAGTAGGGATTGTGTGGTAAATGGCTAAGGTAACCAGATAACAGATTGGTCCTTTTACTTTTATCACTTTGTTTTTATCCTTGATTCCTTTGGGGATGTTGCGATAAATATAATTTGATTTATGATTATATACAAGGTCTCCATGTAATTTTAAAGCAAATTCTGTTCTCAATCATCAGAGAAATGCGTATATATCGATTTATAAAAGAATCTAACCAGATTTGTTTGAAATATTTTCTCAATAACATATTTGTGTAGTGAAAGAAAATCAAGGGTAAAAACCAAGTAAACTCCTTATCAGGAACAATGTAGTACTGGAGAGATATCAACTTATCAAGGGAAATAACTGAAGAATGACCCCCTCATTATAAGAATTCTTGCTTAGCATCATACATCACGGAGATGCATTAAATCATTTTTTGCCACCAAGTAGTACAGAGGATACCACAGAGATTTCATTACTTCTTTATGTATTTCTTGACGTTTTTTTTTTTTTGTTATGTCAAGGCGGCAATTGCACCTATCTATGTGTTACAGGGTTATACCAGGGTTTTTTTTTTTGAGCATTACTATGGAGTACAATCTTTCCTCGCCACTGGCTGCCTTGCAAAAGAGAGAGAGAGAGAGAGAGAGAGAGAGAGAGAGGAATTCAGTTATATTATGATTTAACCTGATTCAATATATAGGCGAAACAGCTGTAATTTATATGTTTAACCTTGGGCTAAAAACGCCACTTAGAGATTTTTTTTTCCAGAATTTCTTTGCAAGATCAGACTGCACAAACCGTGCAGTCTGGTCTTGATCTACTCTGTCCGATATATTTCGAAGAATTTCTGGCCAAAAAACATTGATATTGCAATATTTGTGTTTTTACTGTCCAGTAAAAATCAATTTGACAGTTCAAGTGTTCCTCTGGGCACTTTACTTTACTCTCTTGTTGTTCACTTATTCGGCGGCTAGAAGTTTCATAGTCTTCTTCTTCTTCTCTGCGTTGGAAATTCGATTTTGTGTAGGGTATCTGTGTTAGATTTAACGGCAAGATCACAAGATTTATCTCCCTTTTTGTCTCAGTCACCAACGTCGCCGTCATAGTTATCAGTTACTGTGATAAAGTTATCTATCAGTTTGTTTTAGTGTAAAACTAGAACATTTGTAACAATACTTGAAACACTATGCTTGATTGAAAGAGTCAAGCTTATTTGTTCGGCACCCCACACAATGTTTGCATTTTCGACATTTTTCTATCCAGTAGGCAAAAATATGTTTGGTACTGTCAGGTAAACCTTATTACATAACAGACGTATTCACGGCTTTGCTGAGAGTACTAAATATATACTAGTGTGTCACTTTTAAAGTCATGCTTGCCTAGTACTAATATCTGGTGATATTTCATCTTTATTATTGATATGTATTTTCATTTGACTATGTACAACTATGTACTTGTCACGAAATAAAATATGTTCTGTTCTGTTGTTCTATTCTGTAATGGTAAGATCACAAGAGTTATCTCCCTTTTTTGTCTCAGTTTGCCAACGTGGCCATACTAGTTATCAGTTACTGTGATAGATTTATCTATAAGTTTGTTTAAGTGTAAAACTAGAACATTTGTAACAATTCTTAAGTTTTTGTATTCTTAGGACAGCTGTGTTTATTTTTCCTCGACAAAGTGGATCAAGATTAGACAATACCAGGACGAGCCCGTCTGTTCTCGAATCCTGTACCATACATCCCCGACATTCAACAACCCAGACAACTTCTGAATGTTGAATGAATGTTATTTTATTGATTGTATGGCGTTTAACGCCGTTTTTAACCGATTATTTCAATTATATTGCGGCATTCAGTGTACTTATCCATGCTTTCCTGGAGTTTCTTTTACCAGTGTTCCGCACAATATTCTTTACAAGCCACTGGCTGCTTTCCCACATAACCATCGTCAAAACAATAGTCATCGATGAAAGAGGAATGAATCCTGTCACAATGACTTTCATCAATCCTCGGAAAGAAATTGGCCAAGCCGGGGATTGTACCAGCGACCCCCTGTTCTCAAGTCCTGTTCGCCACCGTATGAGCTACTGGAGCTCGGCAAGCAGGCAATCAAGCAATCAATCATTCCATTCTAAAAGTAAACAATAGACGGAGTGTACCTATATCTGGACAGCGTTACCCAGATTGCTGTTGTGACTTGTTACTGTAACTGTTATCTCAGCGTCATGTGACGTATCGACCCGTTATATCACATTACAGGAGTGAACAAGTGGAGAATTTGGTAAGTAACATTTTTTACTAAAATAATGAAAGTCATACTATGTGAAAAGGTTGTCTAACCGTTAGGCTGCTGAGCGGGACTGACTGACGTTTTGCGGACAGTGTAGATCAAGATCAGACTGCACAGAGCGTGCAGTCTGATCTTGGATCTACATTGTCCGATGAGAAGATGTCTTTCTTCCAAAAAATACCTTTGAAATTAATATTTATTTCTTTCAAATTTTATTAATAAATGATTTTGATTAAAAACTGCAGTCGAATTTTGACTGTATAGCAGCCGTTTTTTTTAAGCAATGGGAAAAAAAACGGTAGAAATTGCTGGTAATGAAAAATTTTCTTAGCATGACTTTACATGTATTCATGTCTTATATGTAACTTTTTTTTTTTTCATGTCGATTATCCCGATTACGTAAGGATATGTAACTTTTTTTTTTTCATGTCGATTATCCCGATTACGTAAGGACATTTAAACGTTCATCTGCAACTTTTGCTTAACATTTGCTTAGTTAGAGCGTCGCTAAACGTCCAACTGAGCGTCATAAATACATATGAGCCTTGCTCCGTGAGAAGGGAGCTTCATGCACTTCCATGATGCATTATACTTAGCGAGTCATCACATAATTCTTTATCAATAGAAACTATTTTGTCTATCGACCAACTAGATCATGTGGTAGCATGTTCCTTTGACATGCAGAAGAATTACGAATAGCAAAAAGTTTCGACCCATGTCAGCCTGCGCAGACTGCGCAGGCTGACATGGGTCGATACTTTTTGCAGATGCATTAACCCTCCTTTTCACAGAGAATAGCTCATCTGCATGTATTTACAAAATAAAAAAAAAAAAAAATGTTATTTTATAAAGAATCTATCACGACGAATCATCACTCGACAGGGTAACTTTAACCGTTAGCATAGCTGTGGTTCGTTACTAAACGCTATTTTGTGGAATAGTGTGACAAAAATACCCTGAAAAATGCAATGCGCTGGTTTCTATTCTAGGTTTAGACAGTCACTTTCATTTAATTGGCGTCTCAAGGATTAAAATAAATCAGACATTGTCATGGTAACAGATGTTATGGGACATCCTATATCACATGTACACTAACAACACAATTCGGTTCAATTTCCATTCACGTTATCTCAACAACAGGGGCGTTAACTCACTGTCTTCAGTGAGGGTTTTTTTTTTACCGGAATTGTTGGCTTATTACGGTTAAAGATGCCCGTCTACAGCCGGTGAGCAAAAACGCTGTTAAATTTCAAACAATTTAGAATGGTACAGAAATCAGCCCTTTGTGTAAACATGGATGAATTACTGACATATATGGTGTACATTAATTGAAAAAAAGAAACACGGAGATTTGTATTAGAAACCGAACATTGGTCAGAAGAAAACTGGCTGACGATCGAAGCTGTAAACAATGGCGGTGCGTCACGGAAATTTATCGTTGGTTCCCGCCTAGAATCGGATACGGTGTAATTTGCATATAGGCCGCGACCTCCGTCTGAAAATCGAGGCTGCAACAGAGAAGCCTCCATTTTCCTTTGTTTACCTCATTAGACGCAGGGCGAAGGTCAAATATAGTCACGTTACGGAATGCATGATCATCATACGAATCTACCCGAGTGTATAACGGATATATCGAAATTCTTCGATTCAAAAACCGGAAACGACGAGTGTGTCTACATGGAAGGCCGCAACTCAGCGAAATGCATTTTCTATCGTCCGTAATCTAAGCAACCTTGCAACCGTCAGGCGCAATATTTGGCATGGAAATATAAGAATGACTATATTTTTATATAATAAAGACAAAAATGAGTTAAAACTGGCTTAAAATGAGTATAAGGGCCTCTTTAACAAACTGTGGTTCGAAAATCAGCATATTCAAATACCCGAAATGTTGTTTTATTAAATTAGCTGCCTGGTTGTATTTTCAGACCAAAATGCGTTATCTACAGTTGGTGGTATTGTTGGTTTGTGTGATCAAAACCAGCACCCTTAATAATGGTCTGGCCTTGACCCCGCCAATGGGTTGGTTGTCATGGGAACGATACAGGTGCAACATCGATTGTGATAATGACCCGGACAACTGCATCAGGTATTGTTATTATTATTATTATCATAATGATGATCATCATTATCATCATAATTATTATCACCATCATCATCATTATTATTATTATTATTATTATCATTATTATGAGTAGCCTTGTTATCTCCTGTATAACTTTGTCAAATATATGTGACTTTATAGTTTGACATTAATACACGCATACTCAGGGGGTTACAACATAGTCTGTACCCGTAAGCGTCACTCAATGTGCTTTGTAGGAGGGTGTAGATCAAGATAAGAGTGTGCACGCTGATCGGTGATCTACAGTGTCCCACGGCTGAGACTTCAACAGCTTTGGAATTGTAATACATATGTCACTCTTAACTGTCATGTATTTGCTAAAAACTTTCGGTTGATTAATTTAAAAGTTAATTGCTTTGCCAAAGATAAACATTTAGACTTGTCCAGTTTAAAAGGATTTGCGGACAGCAAATTTGAATTGACCCATATGTTAAAATTTATCTTTGTACGGGTAGCAAAACTTATGGGAAGAGTGGAAAATGCTGGTTACTAGCAAAACAAAATAACAATTCATTTTAGTGAAAACCTGTACTTAACAATGGCGGATCTCTTGGTGTCGGAAGGATACAAGGATGCTGGGTACGAATACGTCAACATAGACGATTGTTGGGCTGAAAAAGAACGGGCACCAGATGGATCTCTAGTGGCTGACAAAAAGCGATTCCCGCACGGAATCAAATGGCTTTCGGATCAAGTTAGTGGTTATTTATTTTCTTATCAGTTATTATAAAACTGATTTCCTATTGTGCAGTTGTATTTGCTCGACCGGCATCTGTCCTTGATCTAAACCGTGTAACGATTATATAGAGGACAATCAACTGGTTATGTGTAATATCAAAAATCTGTCACTAGAATGTCGAGTGACAGATTTTTAATATCACACACAACCAGTTGATTATCCTATTTATTATATTCCTAATTCACCCTTTTTTATTCCAATAATTGTCAAGAAAGGTGCAATATGAGCAATATAGGAAAAAGTAGTTTCGGCAAACATTCTAAAACTATATCGTCACTAGTGATGATATCATAATTATCATCACTAGTGGTGTTATTACTGTGAAATCTCAGTAATTCACTGATAAGAATACCATAAAACAGTATACCCCTAGCTCAGTGAATTGATAAGCTACTGAATTAATGAAAAATACTTTTCCAATCAAGGAAAAAAACTGTCTAAATATTGTAATTCAAAAGTTCTATTGGCAGGAATATGTAGCCAAGTCTGATCTTGATCTGCACTGTCTGCTGAAGCAACCTAAGTCACTTCCGAAGCTTAAATAGTTCTACTACAAAACTGTAGTAAAGAGTTGTGCAACGATTTCGATCTGAAAAAATGTTTCTTTCTAAATCCTCTGAATTTGTTTTAACTTTCACGTAGAAAACATATTTACTTGCTTTTAAAGCCGTTGTTTTTCTTGTGACATAAAAATGACTGAGATGTAATTTCAATGCTTGTATGGCCAATGATCACACTATGTGTTAAACTCAATAACCTAACAGACAATGTGATTTGTGTGGTCAAGTGTCGTGATAAAAAAGAAACCGGTCTGTTACCACAACATCGGCTGACTGGAATAAAAAATGCGGACAGCTTTTATTCACATCCAAACACAGGAACACTTTGTATCGGTTGAACTTATTAGCATACTACATGTATATGCCATTAAAGGGAGGGAATACTATAATAACAAAACATTGACTTGTTATATTACCATATACATGTGTATTTATAATTTCCACATATATACATATGAAATGTTGAACTTTATTTCATGTCGTGAGCATCATCGGTAATATTTTCACGAGTGGCGCAGCCACTCGTGAAAATATTACCGATGATGCTCACGACATGAAATATATTTCTATCTTTCACCGAAAGAAATATCCACCATTTATTTCAGATACACGCAAAGGGGCTCAAACTCGGCATCTACGGGGACTTCGGTACGTTTACTTGTGGTGGCTATCCAGGCAGCAAGTTCTACTTGGAGAAAGACGCGGACACGTTTGCGTCTTGGGGAATAGACATGTTGAAATTGGACGGTTGTTACAGTGATATCGAGGACATGGAATATGGTAAGAAGTTTTGAAAACTTTTTTGTCAGAATATTGGTACAAGTGCGATGGCGTAATATGCAGTCATCATGACTGCATATTACGCCATCGCACTTGTGACTCATCTAGAAATGTAGACGAAGTTCCCAAGTTGTAGAATCGCTTGACTCCCGAATTCCACATTTTTATCAAGTGCTTGTAAAATACTTTAACTCTTAATTAAGCTGCTAGGCACGGCTGAATGCTCTTTTGCAGTCAGTGAAATCAAGATAAGACAACACAGAATGTGCAGTCTGATCTTGGATCTACACAGTCTGATTTGGTAATTTTTTCCCCCCAAGAAAAAAGCACTTTGTAATCGCAATGTTTCGGTATATAGTATTGGCTGGAAATCTTTATTTTATTTATTTAGTAGTGTTAGGACTAAAATCGTAAATAGTCCTCCTGTTAAAAACCGATGAAAATCGGAATGCAAGACTTACCCAGTAGGTGTCAAAGAAAAAAAGATAAAACTTGAACCCCACCGGAGGTACTGTGATTTGTGACATTCACATTCTTTTACATCAGTAAATTGGTTAAAGATACATCCTAACAGCCAGAGAGAAAAAACGCTGTTAAAATTTGATAGACTGTAGAATGGTTCACAATTTCGTCAGCTGCATAAATTTATATAAATTACCGATATATATTCTGTAAGGGATACATAAATATATCGGAAATCTTCGATTTAAAAATGGAAACGTCACTCAGTGATTTTCTTCATGACTTCCAGAAAATGAAAAGTATTTTCTATTGGTCTTTATCTATGCAAGCTTACAACCGTCAGGGGCAACATTTGGCATTAAGATACAAGAATGATTATATACTGAACAAAACTTCTAACCAAACACTTTTCGGAGTAAGAAATTACGCACAAAATAAACGTATTTTTATCTTTCGTTTTGCATGCCACACAAAGATGAAATGTTTTATGTTTTGTTTTGCATGCCACACAAAGATGAAATGTTTTATGTTTTGTTTTGCATGCCACACAAAGGTGAAATGTTTTATGTTTTGTTTTGCATGCCACACAAAGATGAAATGTTTTATCTTTTGCTTTGCATGCCACACAAAGGTGAAATGGATTAAAAACTGGCTGAAAATGAGTAAAGTTGTTTCTTTAGAGATTCCTATAGAAGTGTTTGACTCTTTACCAAACGACAAAATGTCAGTCCAATCCAAAATCAATGTATTTGCAGACGATAAATCAAATGTGGCTAAAATGATAAGATTCTTCTTTGAATGGGCAGAAAACAACGTTGGAAAAGGAAAAAAATGCTGGTCACCAGCATTTTCTCCTTTTCCCATATTGTTTTCAAAAGCTTTCTCCCTAAGGAGATTTAAAACTCGGAAGTGTGTTGTTGTATACGGTTAATCATAAACAAAAAAGAAACATCTTTTTAAAGCAATGGGTTAGAATATTATCTAAAAAGAAGTTCTGTCCTGGCGATCAGAGTCTGACCATGGTGGAGTCATTTTAAGGATTTTCTACAGAAAACTCTAGGAGATGCAATTTGGGTGTGAGTCGCTTTAACCTCGTTTCGGTTTAATTCCAGGTTACCCAGCCATGTCGTTTTTCCTAAACCAGACAGGCAGACCTATATTATATTCCTGTAGCTGGCCGGCTTATGTCGTCTTTTATGGAAAAACGGTGCGTATCCTTTTTTTTTCACCGTCCTCCGGTTACTTTCTGCGGACATTGTGGCTCAAGATCAGACTGCACAGAACGTGCTTTCTGATCTTGGATCTAAACTGTCCGAGACCAGGCGTCGCGGGGTCGAGTCCCCAGCGCGGCCAATTTTATTCTGAGAAATGATGATACTTAATGCGACAGGTTTCATTCCTCTCTTACCGCTGATCATTGTTTCATCGATGGTTCTGTGGGAAAAAAGCCAGGGGCCTTGGAAGAAGATGTGCGAAGTACTGGTAAAAATAAACTTTAGGAAAGCATGGATAAGCGTACTTGTCGCCGTCATATACCTGAAATAGTGTTAAAAACAGCGTAAAACACCATACAATAATCAATCAATCAACTATCATATAGATTTGTCTCTTCTTCTGCTCTTAAGCGCTGTTTTCAACAGACAGTCACTTTAGACAAGCAATGGAAGTATGTGTAAGTCCAGTGAGGAAATAAAAAAAAAAGTCTTTTCGCAATTTACGAGTATTCTTAGTTTTTCTACAACTCTATCACTTTCTGGAAAAGGAGTACATTTACTAATTCTATTTTAGCCGGATTACAAGAAGATTGCCCAGTCATGTAACATTTGGAGGAACTATGCCGACATTCAAGACTCATGGGATAGCGTTGTTGGTATAGTGGAGTTCTACGGTAACGACTCGGGTAGCTTTATCGAAGTGGCTGGACCAGGGAATTTTAATGACCCGGATATGGTAATTATTTTTGCCAGATCGTTTAACAATTACCTCCCTTTATGCAGCGCTCAACATATGCAAATGAGTTCAACCGTCAGAGCCTATTAAACTAATAGGATGCATTCAAAATCTGGTGTTCAACATTTTTCTGGTGCACACATTTTACATTTGAGTAAGCAATGAACTGATTCCAATGAAACATGGTGAATACTGCTTGTAAGAGCATGCTGAAACAATCCTTTGCCGAACGACTAGAGTACGACAAGAGTACGCTACAACCTTAGATGTACGTTAAGGATAGCGCACCGTAATGGGATTCGTGTAACATCGCCTTTCATCGCCGAAAAAACGTACGGATTTGGCTAAGACTCGGGTAATCCGTAATCGATCGGCCGATAGACCCTGCTTCACGCATCGATTACGTATTACCCGAGTCATAGCCGAATCCGTGCAATGAAAGGCGATGTTACACGAATCACACTAGGGTCCCGTATCCTTAAGAGTAAAAAGAAGTATTTCAGCCACGAAAAGGACCGATGCATGATATCTTATAGGCTGACCATGGTCTGTATACACCACCCATTCTTAAGAACATTTTTTTAGTCTTATACTGCAGAATTTCCTAAATATGAAAAACTTCTGCTTGGCTAAACCATTTTCTTTAGCCAATTAGAAGTTGTTGTATTTTCAAATTTAGAAAATCTTGAAGAGTAAGACCAAGAATGATCTTAAGAATGGTAGGTAAATACGGACCCAAGTCATTCTGTCTTAAAGAATATTGGAGAGTATAGATATTTGAAAATATGGTTGCTGTAAAGAGGACAACGTACCTCTGCACAGCATGCAATTGATCTACACTGTCTGCAGAAGCAACTGGAGTTGTGCTTGGCGTGTTAATAATTAAACTGTGGTTGATAATATAAACGAGCTATACTCCGGCAAAAGAGGTTTAATGCATCCCCGTGATGCATTATACCAAGCAAGTCATCGCATGAATATTGATCCCTAAAATTAATTTTGTCTAACGACCATGTTTAATCATGAGGTAGACAAGTCCTTTGACATGCAGAAAACTGACCGATAACACAAAAGTTTCGACCCAGGGTCAGCCTGCGCGGATTGCGCAGGCTGACCCTGAGTCGATACTTTTTACAGATCCATTAAGCCCCCTTTTCAGAGAGCATAGCTCAAATATTACTTGCAACGGTAACCTTAATTTCACAAACTTCAGCTTATCATAGGAAACTACGGTCTGAGTTACGACCAACAACGAGTACAGATGGCGCTCTGGTCAATCATGGCGGCGCCATTGTTGATGTCTTTGGACTTACGTCACGTGAAACCGGAATCGAAGAAATTACTTCAGAATGATTACCTAATTCGAGTAAATCAAGATGGCTACGGAACACCCGGTAAAAGAATTCTGAAAGTAGGTCCATTAAATGCGTTCATAGTGGTTTTGTATTTCAACGCTTCCTTATCTGAATGATTTTCTTTTCTAGAAAATCTTCTAGATTTTTAACAGTTTATTAATTGATACAGTTAATAAACTGTTATATATCTAGAAGAGAACAAATCGCTCCAACAGGGTCACCTTATCCGAGAGGGTCAAGATGGGTATGGAACCCTTCCCTCCCGGGAAATAAGATTTCAAAAGTAGAACCATGACTTGCATATTTTGTTTGTATTCATACGCTGTAAAATCTAAAACACTCCGTTTGACGTTAATTCTTTGAAACAATTCTGCTTCTATACATCTATCAGGTTCCTCATATCCTCCGTTATCATAACTTTTGACTTCATTGGATTACCTATTCATCCATTAAAGCCTATTGTAAGCAAAAGTTAACATACCATAATCACTGTTGAAGAATCTCATTCGGATCCATAGTAATGGGTCCCGGAGTCAAAATGTTTGTTATTTGATTTTATCAATATATACGAGCCCGTGCTATGGCAAAATGGGGTTCAATGCATCTCCTTGATGCATTATACCAAACAAGTCATCACATAATGGGAGACAAAAGAAAGTTACTTCCCTTGATAGCTCTCCACTACTAACTAGGTCCTGAATAAGGTATTACTTGGTTTTTATCCTTGATATCCTTTGCACTATCTAGAAATGTTTAGGTTGAAATCTCTCCATCAAAATTTATCAAACCAGAAATTCGATATATTTCATGCATTTTTATGGTAATGATGAGTGAAATCCGATTTGCAAATAACATGAAGATCGTACATATACATCATAATTCAAATTATAATAATCGCAACATCTCCTAGTAAACCAAGGATAAAAACAAAGGATATCAAACAAAAGGACCTAGTTGCTATTTGGTTTTCTTGGTTTTTATCTAACAAGGGAGATAATTTGGATTTCACTTTTTTCTCCCATTGCGGCCCCCATCTTCGCAAGCCAATGTGACGATCACTACATAGATCTTATCAGGTAAGATCTACGCAGTGATCGTCACCTTGGCTTGGGAAGATGTTGGAACCGTCAAATCCATTTTGTCTACAAAGCGACTGAATTCGGAATAGTCCTTAAACATGCAAAAAATTAACCAAAGTGCAAAAAGTATCGACCCATGTCAGCCTGCGCGAACTGCGCAGGCTGATATGAGTCGATACTTTTTGCAGATGCATTAAACCCCCTTTTCACATAGCATGACTCATCATCATTTTTTTTTTTTTTTTTTTCATATCACTATTAGAAGGGAGATCTGGAAGTATGGACCAAAAACATGTACATTGATGACCACGGCGTGGCTTTCGCTTTCGTTAACTTGGCTGAAGGAGGCGGCCCCATTGAGGTAGGCTGAAATACATTAGCAGTATGATCCTTTCTTTGGGCTTATGTTTGCTTCGAGCTGCATGGGAAAATTTGACATCTCGGAGGTATCGCAGGATTTCAAAATTTTTTCACGCAGATGGTTTAGTAGGTGTTCTTTTGACCCTTACCAAAAGACAAAATTTTGTACTGTATCAAATTGAAAGCATTTGCAGAATACAAATTGAATGCAGCTCAGGGCCAATCATCTTTGCAAGCCAAGGTAACGATTACTACGTAGATCTTATCAGTAAGATCTACGTAGTGATCGTCACCTTGGCTTGCGAAGATAAGGGTCAAATAAATGGAAGAAAACTATTTAGACCAATCCAATCAGAAACCAAATTGATTTTTATTTTCACATTTAGACCCCTTCTCTACTGCGGAAGACCTTTTTCCCCTTCTTGCGGAAGAACCCTCTCGAAAATATCGTAGCAAAGGAATGATGGTTCGTAACGACTCTTACCTCATTTTGAGGCAATTTTTTCATATATTTTCATTTATCATATACCAGTAAATTTTCCGGCTCAAATATATATATCGCACACGGATAAAGTAACAACCACGACAGGAAAAAAAAATCCGTATCTACACTGTGCCAAATATGGTATGATAACGTATCTCGCACGCGGAATACGCCTGCATTGATTTGCGATTTGATTAGTCAAACTGTTACGCTATAATATTCGTCCGCCGTTCGTAAAAACGAAGTTACAACCCTCTGCACCATTAATTGTTTTATTTCAATTACTGTTTTCGAATAAAATGTCAAATAGTTGCAAATTTTTGTCATTGAAAGTTGTAGGTATATAATAAAAGGAATATTATATTGTAGAAACCTTTCTGGTGCTTGTATTTGCTTCTCGCTGCGTAAGAAAGTTTACATCTCGCTCGACCTTCGGTCTGGCGCAATATCAATTTTTCTAACGCTGCTCGAATGAAACAAAAGCACCAGAAAAGTTACTTCAACATAACATTCAGTATTTGTTGGCTCTTGGCCTCATTGATGAGTATTTCTGTCTTGAGAGGGTGGTCTCGAGGTCTTCTTCTCCAAATATGATTCCTGAGGTAATAAGTAAACTTTTCCAAAAGACAAAAATGTATGATTGTCAAAATTGAAAACATTTGCAGACGACAATTTAGATGTGACTCAAGTGATAGAACTTGTCATTAATAGGATAGAAAACATTGTAGAAAAAGGAGAAAATGCTGGTTACTAGCATTTTCTCCTTTTCCCACGATGTTTTCAAAAGGCTACTTCCTCAGTATCATTATAACTCGGAATTGTGTGGTAGAGGGTGAAATAAGATTAAATTGGTCAGTGTGTAAGTCGGAAAAAAAATCGTGTACATAGAATTTAATATTTTACTTTCAATTCAAAATTTTATTAATTGATAATAAAACAAAAGCATATATTGTCTGTAAAATGGTAAAACAAATTTGTTTCTCTGTGTTTGTCAGGTCAGCATGACTCTCGCAAGTCTTGGAATGGATGAAGCGGAGGGATACAACATGACTGAGGCATTTACCGGAAGTTTCATTGGAGTTCTCAAACCACATGACCTTATCAACGCATCAGTTGACCCTTCCGGTGTATGGATGGGCATTGGATGGTTCGATTGCTAGTTTGGAAAGCATGAAACAAAGAGGACCTGGGCCTGTATTCACCAACCATTCTCTTCTTTGAATATTTTTTGTCTTTTTCTAGATTTAGAAAGGAACACAACTTCTGATTGGCTAAACCAAATGGTTTAGCCAATCAGATGTTGTGTTACTTTCGAATGTCGAAAATTCTAGACTAAGAATGTTCAAAGCTTAAGAATGGTTGGTCAACACCGACCCTAAATGTTATAGCAATTTGTCGTGTAGTAATCTTGATATTCTTCTGTGTACCATTTATTTTACGAAAGTATTATTCCCTTTGTTCTGATACATAGAAAAAAAATAAAGAGAAAAAAAAATCTGATTGTTCAGCTGCCGCTCCTCCCGATAAAACTAGCTTATTGTTAGGAAGAAACAGAATCATGTAAACTCATTGTGTGTGCTAAATTTACTGTATCTTTTCTGAATAAACCAAAATAAGCACTTTCGCCATAAAAACGCTACTTTCTTATCCTGCCTTGCAATTCCATATCAATTTCCATTCTCATCTTTTAATACGTTCATATAAGGGGCCTTGGTAGTTAACCCCTTTTTTTGAAATCCCCCATCTCGTAATTGCACGGCCGATGAGGGTGTAGGTTATTGGACACGTTGTCTAAAAAGCTTTTCCCACAATGTTTCTAAGCTTTCCCCAAAACACGGCGTGAAAATCAAGATCTGATGCCACAGTCTGGTCTTATCTTGATCTACACTATCCGCAAATGTATCTAAAACTTACCGTTGGTATCGATAGGGTCGCAGGAGTACGACAGCAGTGCGCTTTCAGCACTTTGATTTTTTTTTTTGTGGGGGGGAAGGGGGGGGGGGAGGGGGTTTGTGCGATCTTTATCATTTTCAGAAAATAGCCTTTTTCGCTCGTTCTTTTTCGTCCCACATATGACAAACCTCGGATCATCCGCTGATCAAGTCCCTCGGCTATATCACGTTGCTTTCGTTGGCTGCGCATGTCATGTTCTTCGAAATTTGATCTGCCTGACCACTCGTCACAATTTGGTCGATTCCGTAACTACTTCTAACCTCGTCCGTAATCAAGGGGACATTTCATGTGAAATAAAGTCACATGATCTTCAACATGGCGGCATCCATGTGAACTGATTAGGAACGGCAACAACAGCCACCCTGATAAGCAACCTGTCCCTGAAAAATGCCAGCGGAATTAATAGGCCCAGTTAAGAAATAAATGCACAAACTGTGTGTCAACGGAAACGGTTTTTGAAAAAGATTCCGAAAGAAAATAGTGACTAGTGTTTTCTTTTTCTCAGCGGAGTGTTACGCTTTTACGAACAGTAAAGGGGTGTATTTCCGGCGAAGAAATGCTGCTAAATACTCAACACAGAAAAATAAAAAACAAACTAGTCACGATTATCTATTAGAATCTTTCTAAATATATTTCTGTTGACAAACTACATCTACATCTAATTTCTAACTTGGTCTAGCAATTCCGTATATATTTTTCAGCGACAGGTTGCTTATCACTGTGGCTGTCTTTGCTAATCGATTTACATGGGTGCCTATATGTTTAAAATCATGTGACTGGAAGTATTTCAAAATGGAAAGCCCCTTGATACAGATGTGCAGTTTGCAAACCTCGAGTGATCCGTTGACCAAGTCCCTCGGCTGTATCACGTTTCCTCGACGGAAAATGCCGCTTTACCGTTCTAAAATCGTAATACTGTACACAGAAAAGAAAACACTAGTCATAATTTTCTATCAGAATCTTCAAAAATACATTTCCGTTGACAAACAGTTTGTTAAGTTTTTACTTGGTCTATCAATTCCGTGGGCAGTTTTTCAGCGACACGTTGCTTGCCAACGCGGCTATTTTTGCCGTTGCAAACCGCCATGTTTAAGATCATGTGATTGGTTTGGTTTGTATTGGAGTTTAACGCCATTTTAACAGCTTAGGTCATATCATGGCGGTCAGTGACGCACCCACGTGTTTCCTGGCTTTCTCACATCAATACTAACACAACTTTCTTTCCAAACCCACTGACTACTTTTCTCACATGCATCAGAGGTGAGAGGCGAAAAATCGCCAGAAAGAAAGTTCGCAGCAACCGGATATCGAACCCGCAACGTCCAGGTCACGAGTCAGATACGTTGACCACTGAGCTACCCGGCCGGGCCAAAAAAAAGATCATGTGAATGGTATAGTATTTCAAAATGGAAACCCCCCACCCCTACAGACGAGGATAGATGTTAGATGTAGGTACGTAATCGGCCGAGTTATGACGAGTGACAGACGAGGTTAGATGTAGGCATGGAATCGACCGAGTTTTTTTATGGCAAAAGACTAACATTCCGAGCTAGGAATAACAGGTACAGTTTATCATGTTTACCACCTTTTAATTTTTAATTTAATAGTAGGGCGAATGAAATGATTTTGGGATTCTGCAATACTCATATAGAATGCTTGACTTGAAAACTAGAAATCGTTAGCTATTTACGTAACAATTCAGGTAAAATTCTCATTCGTAATTTTACGGCGTTCTCCTTTGCATAGAGAGTATTCCGACTTGTGTTTGCGCGAGAGTGAAAACGGGAAAGAAGCATTTTCTTCCGCTAGGTGGCATTTTCAAATACACACCTATCTGATTTGGGCATTCTAGGTACAGAACCGCACTACTCTTCAAAACGACAACCGTTACTTCGAATTTCAAAATAAAATAAACGTTTACTCATAAAAATACTACCTCGAACGATTCACCAAGCTATGCGTATCTAGCAATATAACCTATGCACCAGTCATTTTTTAACTAAGACCCTATCGGTTCGGGAAATAGCCCCGATACATTTTTTCCGTTAATAAGTCTGGGAAAACCCAGATGCACAAATCCTGGGTTTCTTTAAATCTATATTTAGAAACACTGTACAAAGATTTGCAGTAAACAATGGTATTTTTAAAAAACTATTTTTCCCGTTTAAAATAATTAACTTTTAAGAAATTTGAAGCGAAAAACAAGCATTTTTTTTTTTTGCCATTTTCCTTGCTACTTTTTTGCAACGGCAGAGTGTTAGTTTACGCACCGAATGTTAATATTTATCCTGCAAAGGATGGTGATGCATCATGGCAGACAGGCCAAATCTCGTTGTCTGCGCATGTCATATTCTTGGAAGATTTGACCTTTCTGCTATGACGCATCACTATCCTGTACAGGATAAATATTAATACTCGGTGCACAAACTAAAACTCACCGCTAATGAAGTAGCAATGGACTAAATGGCCCAATCCTCGCGGCTGGCCACGTAAAATTACCAAAAAGTCTTTTGGATAGGCCCGTGTATCCGCGCTATATGCTGAGTACGTTAAGGAACCAGGGTGGACTTCTGTATCCTGCACTATTCCCCGTCACGAAACTAACACCCAATATGGGAAAACGGTAGTGACGATAAATAAACGAAAGTCAGTCAATCAGGCTGTCTGTTTATAGTCAATGCTACTCTTCTCTGAAAGGTTTACTTCAGAGACTATTTTTGTATTTATGTCACCTTTCTCTGTTGAAGTCCAGGTTTTTACTGCAACTCATAAATTTGAGACGACGTAGTCTCATTACATTAAGAAGTATAGTGATTCTTCTTCAACAATTTCCCTGTCAGCGTTCTGTGTGATAATTTGTTTGGCCAGACCATGTTACTGTTAGCCGGTTTGGATTCCCAGCCTGTGACCGATCTTTGTCTATCGGACGGTTACAACGTGTATCAGTTTAGTTTTCCCTATTTTACACTTTACCTGAATAAACCAATCATCGTACACGTTACAATTTATCGTAAGTAGAGCAAAATGGCTGCCACAGGCTTGAAGGATCGGGGATGGTAAGCTATAATTCGTTTGTTTTTTAAGTTTACCAAGTGCAGTTGATAGCACAAAATTCTTATAGGGTGTATTACAGTTTAAGCTTTTAATCCAGTATTTTGTTACCCTTTGCATGTGGGCTATTTACGTGTGTCACTTCTATTTTTCTAGATACATTTTTTTCAGTTGATCAACACGTCAGTGGATCACCAATTTGGACTAAAGTAAAAGACACGTGAAATTGAAATCTTCGCCCACATATCTCTTTAAGTTTTACCGATACTTTTGTCAGTATCGACATCAATGTGAATGATCAACCATGCGAAGAACTACCCGATGAAACGAGCACTCATTTTCTTACTGGCTTGCTTGTCTTCTGCTAGCAATGGACTATTCCAACGCCAACTGTCAGAACTAAGCTGGAAAAGTTCAAAAAAGAGGAAGAAAATGAAGTAAAGAGACCATATGCTCATTTTTTTTTTCTGATTGTTTGACATTGTACAATTTACTTCTGAAAGAATGTTTTATTCCCTCCTTCATGGGATCCATAGATGAGTCATTGCAACAGGATTCATTACTCATTTACTGCAAAACATTGTTTTGATATTGTTAATGTTGGAAAGTAGCCAGTGGTTTATAGTGTTGGACAAAGTATGTGTAAAAGACTCCAGTAGAACATGGATAGGTGCACTGGTGGGTGTGAAACTGATATGTCATTAACCCTTATCCTGCAAAATAACTAAAATGAAATTTTCGATTTGATAGTAAAAACCCCAAATATTGCTATCTCAAGGTTATGTTTTTGGGAATAACAACTCCATATCATACGGTGTAGAACCAAGATCAGACTACACGTTCCGTGTAGTCTGATCTTGATCTACACTGTTAGTAAAAGGTCTGTGAGTTTAGCTTAGCAGCATAAGGGTTAAAAACAGTGTTCAACACCAAACACATCATCCTACTGAAAACAAGATACAATTTAGTACATTTGCCAAGGGTTAACCTCTTTGGATAGCAATCAAAGTCCAAAATGGGTTTGGGGACATGCTCATATTGTATAGAAAGTCCAGTCCGAGCTTGGACCTGCATTGACCAATATTTGTGAGAATCTGATCAAGCAACCATGAACTTTCAATAGGCCTATATCTACCTACATGTATCTGATTGTGTACTACAGAAAGGTATCAGTGAATCTTGAGATTCGAGCTTGCAACCATAAGAACTGTAGTTTACCAAGGATAGTAACAATGTAGAGTATTTCATTTTTTACAACACAACAAAATTTGAGACTTGTCCACAGTGAAAGCATTTGCAGACAATACATCAAATGTGGCTCATATAGTGGGATCTACTTTTGAAAAAGGAGAAAACTTTGTGGAAAAAGGAGAAATGCTTGTTTCCTGCATTTTATCTTTTTCCTGAAAAAAATTTCAAAAGGGCCCCTTTCTCAGGGTTGTTGAATATCTGGATTATTTAGTAAAGGGTTAAAATAAAGACAGCACTCTTTACAAACAAGAAATTTTTGATAAAGAATAGCAAAAACCGAGACATTCCTCTTAAGTTTTTCTTTATACATATCCATGTAGAGTTAGTTTTCAAGCCATCTTTTGAAACTTTCAGAATGAATCTGGTTGTATTCTTTAACTCTTAACCACACAACAAAGTTGTAGACTTTCCTAAACTGAAAACATATGCAAAGGACATACTGATTATAGTTCATAACATGGGATTTGTCAGTTCAAGGGTAGAAAACAATGTGGTAAAAGAGAATGCAGGTTTCCAGTATTTTTTCCTTTTTCCACAATGAGCCTTCAAGAGCCTTCCCTGTCAGGTTCATTGAAACTTGGAATTGTATAGTACAGGGTTAACTGTTTACTGCATGACAAAATTTTAGACAAGTCCAATTTGAAAAAAATTGCAGACAAAATTTAAACATGGCTCAAAAACTGGATTTGCATTTGGAAGGATAGAAAACATTGTGGGAGAAGGAATAAATGCTAGTAACCAGCATTTTCTCTAAATTTTTTTCAAAGAGTTTTTTTTATTCTTCGGGTCCTTAAAACTTAGGATTGTGTGATAAAGGGTTAAAGTGATAAAGGGTTAAGGTGTGATATAACCCTTTACCACACAATCTCATGTTTTAATGACCCAGAGGAAGCAGGCCTTTCAAAACCTTGTAGCCAAGCCGGGTAGCTCATTCGGTAGCGTAGAGAACTTGAGAACAGGAGGTCGCTGGTTCGATCCTCAGCTCGGCCAAGTTTTTTCTCTGGGATTGATGATAGTCATTGTGACAGGATCCATTCCTCTCACCACTAAAGATTGTTTCGACAATGGTGATGTGGGAAAGCAGCCAGTGGCTTGGCAAGAATGTAGTGTGGAGTACTGGTAACAGAAACTCCAGAAAAGCATGGATAGGTGTGCTAGCCGCTGTGATATTACCGAAATAATGTTGGAAATGGTGTTAAACACCATACAGCCAAGGAGTAAATAATGACAGGCACTGTCTTCTTTTCCTATGTTATCTACATGCCCAAAGAGAATTCTACCATTATTTTGAGCCATATTTAATTTATGGTCTGTAAATACTTTGGATTTGTACAAGTCTGAAATTTTGTCATTTGGGAAAGAGTTAAACCTCTGCCACACAATTCTGACTTTTAACGACGCTTAGAAAGAAAGCTTTTTAAAACATTCTGGGAAAAGGAGAAAATGCTGGTTACCAGCATTTTCTCCTTTTCCCACAATGTTTTCTACCCTGCCCAAATCAAGGGTTAAAGTGATAAAGGGTTAAGGTGTGATATAACCCTTTACCACACAATCTCGTGTTTTAATGGTTACCAGCATTTTCTCCTTTTCCCACAATGTTTTCTACCCTGCCCAAATCAATATTCACTTCTTGAGTCATATTTTGATGTGTGTAAATACTTAAGATTTGGACAAGCCCAAAATTTTGTAATTTAGGAAAGAGTTGATGTAGATCGATAATTTTGATTCAAGACTACAGTATTCTGAATGGGCATTCATATAAGCCTTTACTGCATAATGCCGACTTTTAACGACCCTAGGAAAGAAGCCTTTTGAAAACATTGTTGGAAAAGGAGAAAATGCTGGTAACCAGTATTTTCTACTTTTACCACAATGTTTTCTATCCTATCAAAGACAAATTGCACCATTTGAGTCACATTGAAAATGTGGTCTGCAAATGCTTTCAATTTGGACAAGGGCTAAAATTTTGTCGTCTGGTACAGTGATAACAATGAAATTTATTTCCTAGACTGGATCCTTGAAGGAATGAAATGATTGGTGCCTTTCCAATCCAAAACAATATGTCTCTGTATTTTACAGGCACTTAACTGAAGAGGGCATTGAACTTTGTACCCAAATTAGTGGCCGAAGTGACATTGATGGTTTGATAAAGGCAGCGTTAGATGTAAGTGGTCTTTTTATAGCCTATGCCCACTGCTCAGATTTAACTTCAGATTACACAATAATAGTGTCTTTACTACACAATTTCGAGCTTTAATGACCTTGAGGAATAAAGCTTTTATAAACATTGTGGAAAAGGAGAAAATGTAGGAAACCAGCGTTTTCTTCTTTTCCCACAATGTTTTCTTTCCTTCGAAAGGCAGATTTCATTTTTTTTTTTTGTCATATTTACTTTGTCATCATCAATATGCGCCAGCCCTAATAAGAGAAAAAATTGTGCCGAGGCGCAGGCTGACCTGTGTCAAAACATTTTGCTTCTGGTCAATTTTTTGCATGACCAAGGACTATTCTAACTCCAGATTCAGTTGTTTGTGAAGAAATGTCATTGTAACATAGACTTGTTTGGTAAAGTCTTAGAGTAAATTAGTTTGAGATAAACATGTTACATGTACCATTTGTTGATTTGAAGGAAGAATTCTTTATTTTCTTATACTCAACAGACTGATTTGAAAGAGATTGGTCAAAAGTGGCTGCCAGATGATATTAACAGAGGAAGAGCAGATTATGTGAGTCTTGATTCTCAATTTTTTTCTTTTATTTGTGTAATTATTATTATTATTATTTTTTTTTTTGAATCAAATTTTATTTTATTTTTAAAACTCTCTTCTTTACTTCACAAACTGTATAGATTCAAAGATCGGGCTAAATTGATTGTGCAGTCTGATATCTCAGATATTTGAGGCTATGATTCATTTTTGGGTGGACTCCAATCAGATTTGAAAATTGCATCTTGAATTGTAAAGAAATGATGGCAGATCTTGACGAGGTTTATTTTCTTGATACAAATACAATGAAAATTACAAATATTAAATTAAGTAATCTATAAATGTAGCGCTTTTCAGTCCCATGATGATTTAGAGGAAATCTCTCATTTTGATTGACATATTATTGTTTAAGTTTTCTACGGCACTAACAGCATGATTTGTTTAATCATTTACCAAGCAATCCTGAGTTATAATGACTCGGAGGAAGAAGGCTTTTGAAAAAAATTGGGGGAAAAGGAGAAAATGCTGGTAATCAGAACAGAAATGTGCTTTTAAGACATAGTAATTTTTTTTGCCTGAGCTTTTGAGCCATAGTGAATTTATTGCCTGAGCTTTTGAGCCATAATAAATTTATTGCCTGAGCTATTGAGGCTTAGTAAATTTATTGCCTGAGCTATTGAGGCTTAGTAAATTTATTGCCTGGGTTTTTGAGGCTTAGTAAATTTATTGCCTGAGCTATTGATACTTAGTAAATTTATGACGTGAGCTTTTGAGGCTTAGTAAGTTTATTGCCTGAGCTTTTGAGCCATAGATCTTTGGGGGGTGGGTGGGTGTTAACGTCGTTTTAACAGCTAAGGTAAATTGCACGGCAGTCAGTGCACCTCTGATTGTGTTTCCTGGCTTTCACACACCAGTACTGACACAACTTTCCTTCCAAGCCACTTACTACTTTTCCCACATGCATCACAGATGAGAGGCAAAATATCACTGGAAAGAAAGTTTGCTTCATTTATGTATCAAACCCGAAACCACCACGACACAAGTCGGGCATACTAACCACTGAGCTACAAGGCTTGGCTTCATGATGATGTTGTGGTTATGGACATACCTAAAATAGCAGTAATGCAAACTAATTTCATGGTCCTAATGAAACCAAAGTTGGAAAAGGTAAAAATGTTGGTAACCAGCATTTTCTCATTTCACCACAATGTTTTCCACCGGTTCGGATGCAAATTCTATCGCTTGAGCCGTATTTCATTTGTTACCGGCAAATGCTTTTATCTTGGAGATTTCTAAACTTTTGTCATCGTGTGAAAAAAACTTTTGTCATCTTGTCAAAAAAACCAAGACATAAATGGGGTATTCTAATTATCAAGAGTTTACTGTGATAAGATATAGAGGATATTTGGGGTTTTTTTTTGTGAAAGACTGAAATTTATTCCATCGAGTGAACATCATCGGTAATATATTCACGAGTGGCCACTCGTGAAAATATTAAGGATGATGTTCACTCGATGAAACAAATTTCAATCTTTCACAAAAAAAAAAAAAAAAGTAAAATAAAATTCTATTTATTTCATGCTTTTTACCTTTTTTGGGGGGACCTACATGAAAATCCAATACAGTTCTTTTCGGTTATTACCTGTGGCGTACCTCCTCCGCATAGAATCATATTGCAATATTGTGTAAAGCATGAGAAATGTAGGGTAAATTGCATCATACTTCCATCTGGTTGAGAGGCATGCGCATTTTACCTAGGTAACTAGTGCATGGGAACTACTGTTTCTGCCCTAAATTGAAGAGTTGAAATATAAAATCGGTGTTTTTACACTGGTCGTAACCATGGAATATCGGAAAATATTTCACCGTTATTTCTCGATAAACTGCCGGAAAGCATGAAATAAAAGGTATTACTGTTTTCCAGGTACAAGGCCCTGGGGTGTTACAAGTACAGAAAATCAGGAATATCTCAGCACCAAAAGACCATGAAGAATCCCAGACGGCTCCCAGGTTGTTGAAGATTGTCCTTACTGACGGTCATATCAAATGTTCTGCGATCGAGACAGAGGGGTTGAAGGATGTTGGGTTGGTATCGTAACATTAACATTTCAAATAGCTTTAATCTGTAGGGTATTAACCATTTACAAAACGACAAAATTTTGGACTCTACCAAACTGAAAGCATTTGCAGACATCATATGAAAAGAATCTCAAAATGATGGTTTCTGTCTTTATAGGGTAGACAACATTGCGGGAAAAGGAATAAATGCTGGTAACCAGCATTTTCTCTTTTTTCCAACAGTGTTTTCAAAAGCCCTTTCTTTTAAGGTCATTATAAGTTAGGATTGTGTGGTAAGAATGGAACGTGCAGTCTGACCTTGGATCTACACTGTCCGATAAGGAGATGTTTTTCCACAAAAAAATCCCATTGAAATAGCAGAATTTGGGTATATACTGTTGGCTTGAAAAATTTCTTGTCACTTACTTAGCAGAATAAAGGTTAATAGTAACTTCTCCTATTTTGTTAAGGATAAACACTCCACCTGGCAGTAAGATACTGTTGAAAACCACCACTGATGTAGAGCATGGGTTTCTGTTATTGAACAACAAGAATATTCAGTTTTGTGGAGGTAGAGTTAGTAAACTTGTGGAAGGTTGGGAGCTGAAAAAGGTTAGGAGGTGTAAATTTTATTGTTTTTTTTTTTATGTATTGATTTGCTAAATTCAAGTAAGATTAGTTTTAACTTGTTCGCTTCAGAAATGATAAATTGGTTTTAACTTGTTCAGTTCAGAAATGACAAAACTTTTGACTTGTCCAATTTGAAAGCATTTGCAGATGGCAAATCAAATCTGTCTCAAATGTCTGAATCATGTCTTTGAATGGATAGAAAACATTAAAGAAAAAGGAGAAAATACTGGTTAATTTACTCCTTTTTCCAAATTGTTGTTACAAGTGTTCTTTGTCAGTCAAAAGCTAGGTTTGTGTGTTACATGGTTAATAGCTTATACCCTGCTAACTACTCTTTCTATTCTTCTTCCCAAACCACTGGTTGCCTTCCAACATAACAATTGTCGAAACAATGATAGGCCGTGAGAGGGGAATGAATCCTGTCACAAAAACTATCATCAGAAAGTGGCTAATCTGGCGATTCGAACCAGCAGTCCCCTGTTCTCAAGTCCTGCATGCTACAGATTATGCTACAGGGGCATGACACAATGTTGTTGGAATTATGTCTGCTTTGTCATGGCAACAAATGATTTTAACAAATTACCAGGATTTTCTACACTAGTATGAAGCACAACTCTTCTCAAGCCATTAGCTGCTTTTCCGCATTAACAAAATCATAGCAATATTTGTGAGTGTGAGAAGAGTGAAACCTGTTGCAATGTTTTTCATCAATCCTTGAAAACAGTTAAAACTCTGCGGGGATACAAACAAACAACTGCAGGATCATCAGTCCTTTGTGTTTTGCTTGAGACATGGGGACTGAGCTCTGAAGCTTTATACATGAAAAATTGTATCAATCCTTGAAGCACAGCTTTATACATGAAAAATTGTATCAATCCTTGAAGCACCTTTTACAGCTATGGTTGCCTTTATACCCAGCACAGATTAAGATCAGACTGCACAAAACCTGCATTTTGATATTCGATCTGTACTATCTGCTTTACTTAACTCTTTACCACACAAAAAAAATGTAGACTTGTCCAAATTGAAAGCATTTGCAGACAACAATTTCACTATGGCTCTATTGATAGAATTGTCTTTGAAAGGATAGAAAACATTGTGGGAAAAGGAGAAAATGCTGGTTACCAGCATTTTCTCCTTTTCCTGCAATTTTTTCAAGGTGCTTCTTTTTTAGGGGTCGTTAAAACTCGTGATTGTGTGGTAAAGGGTGAATCATTTTTGACAATAGCAACCATGAAATTGCAATAATTTGGCACTGTTTTTCTAGACTGAAATTGTCAGTTAGGTTTATTTGGCGCCGTAAGGGTTTATATTCTGATATGAACAAAAAGCTTCTTCTGATGAACAGAAACTCTCCAAGCAACAAAGATCCAATTTTGGTAGTGGTGAGGAGCCTCCACCTTTTGTACCGTTTGGACAGAGAATTGATAGTGCGTTGTATCACAAGTCTAGTAGGAGAGGTGAGTGAAGACAATTAGAAATCTCATGATTTTGCAAAGTAGTCATACTTTTTCTATGCAGCCATCCAAGTGAAAAAGTTAAACAAAACTTACTTTTAAAGACTTTACCAAACAACAAAATGTTAGACTGGTCAAAATTTCTTGTAAAATAGCCTAAGTACAATTACATATACTTTTTCTTTGCAATTAAATATCCAACAAAAAGGCACAATTTCGTGCGTTTAAATAATCGGATAGTTGTTTTGCAATTCGTAACTCCGTCTATATTATTATATTTCATGGCTGTTTAATTTTTCTAATAAGTTGCTATGGAAATTGAGGCTGATGATGCCATTTGACTTGTTGACAAGTAATTGTCTGCGAGAATCACAGATAAGTGAGGTTTAAATTGATAAAGTAGGAAATCTAATAAGCTCATACTCAAAACGTGATTTCACTAACATTAAAAAACCTTCCCCACAGAGACAACAAACTATTTTTAAATGGCTGTCACTGACCTTGTCAGTGAAGGAGCTTTAAGGTCAATCTATATTTTAAAATGCTGATTTATTCTCACTCCCTGAAAATTTACCTGCATATCAAAATAGCTTTGCTGTGTGGGATGATCACTGAAATAATTGTGTGAATAATTGGAAAAAAAAAAATTTCTTCTTTTCCCACAATGTTTTCTACCCTATCAAAGACAAATTTAGATACATGTAGTCACCTGCAAATGCTCTCAATTTGGACAAGTGTGAATTTTTCTCAACTGGTAAAGAGTTACAATCCCTATTATCAGTGTGACAAGGGTAACTCATGTTTTACATGGACATTTGATGTATAGAGGATCTTATATGAATGGTCATGAAATACCAGATTTATTAAACGAGTCATCTAAATACAGATAAAAACGAGGCTTTGCCGAGTTTTTATCTGTATTTAGATGACGAGTTTAATAAATTTGGCATTTCATGAACATGAATGTAAGATTCTATTTATAATATGAAAAGAATCTTTCCGAGAAAACCACAAAATTAAAATTATCTGGCCTTACTGACCTATACAGGAATGCCAGAAGAATGACGCAATAGAACCTAACCACTGTTTAAAAAAGTGCAAAAATGTAGTTCCATGTTTCGCGTACTCATGCAAAGGCAGGTCCCTGCGAAATTGTTTGGGGGTAGGCTTTACGCCTTAACTTGTGATCAAAGCTTGAAATCATTCCTCTCAGGACGGATGGTTCGTAGTCTTCCCCGTTTTGTTTCCTTACGCCGACAATGTACAGTTCATTTTCAGGAATTTCGTGGATTTCTCGAGTCTCGCCAATTTTGGGTTCTTGAAAGAATGATTTCAGGATTTTTAAGTTGTACATGGTTTTGGCAAGATTGTTTCGATTGGTCTGCTGTACATTAAAATTATCCACATCAGAGTCCGAAACAATGTTGAATCTACCTGACCCTTGATTTGTCGTCTGGTAGATTTCGGTACTCCCATCTACGACAGTCAATCTCTCTCGCTCCAGTTCTACTTCAAACGAATTGTCTAGGAGCCGTACCATGTAAAACATAGCAAAACCCCAAAACACCACCTCAGTAACGATTCCGTAGCATTTTCCATCGATTTGAACCGTGTCATTGATAGATATGTCGTTCGACGCCTTTGTTTTTGTTTTTATTTTGGACGGCATGTATAAATACAATTCGGCTCATTTGCATAGTTATTACACTAGTTTATTATTGGTCCATGTCATACGCAAAAATATTGAATGGGTTTTCAACACTCCCACACCGTAGGTCATATTATAAAAATTTTTATCAGCCAAAACGTTGTAATAAGTTCAAATGACTGCTTGTTTACAATTACAGATAATTTCAAGTCATTAGAGTCGAAATCAGATAAGGGTGAAGATGACGAATTTGAACAACAGAGAAAAGCTACGATAGCAGAGGCTATGAAAGCAAAAGAAGATGGGGTGTCAAAAAAGTTTGGAGGGGGACAGAAACATGTGAGTGTGATGGGCATGACATAATAGAATCTTTAAGTGTTTATCAACCAGTCCTGAGTTTTAACAACTTTTAGGAAGAAAGCTTTTGAAAACATTGTCTTTTTCCACAAATATCCTAACTGTATCAGTTGCTCTTAAATCTTGGTTCACTTATATTCTTGATCCCTCTAAAATACTTGTTTTTTCACGAATCATGGTCTATCTTATATTGTTCATCCCTTTGAAGTATTGAGTCCATTTTCAATCGCTGTCCATCTCAAATATATTATTGTTTACAAATTTTCTAGGCCAATTCTATACCTTAGATCCCTCAAAAGTATTTGGTTGCACACAAATTCTTGGTCCATCATATTCCAGAGCTCCAGATAAAAGGGAGTGATGGTATTTTAAATCCATTATTTCTCTTTGAAACCCTATATTGTGGGTACTCACAACACAGGGTTCAGTGAAAATGATTTATATTTCCAAGTTTGAAATTAAAATCTCTCCCTCTGTGTGGATCTCTGATATTCCACTTTACTATCTTTCAATAAGGACATGCAAGCTAAATGACCCAAGCAGTTGATGCACCATTTACCAAATGACAATCTTTTGGATGCAACCAAATTGAAAGCATTTGCAGATGACAAATCCAGTGTACCTCAAATGATAATTTCTGTCTTTAATAGGTTAGAAAAATGAGTGGGAAAAGGAGAAATTGCTGGTTACCAGCATTTTCTCCTTTACCCATAATGTTTTCAAAAGCCTTCTCTTTCAACATTGATAAAAGGTCGTTAAAACTTGGGATTGTGCATTAAAGGGTTAAACAACATCCATTTATTGGTTGGTGTTATTCTTATTTGATTGTTTACAAACTCCTGGTCCCTGCCATGTATAATTATGATCCTCTGTATAATTATCTGTATTTCACTGCATATTTAACTCTACCAAATAACAAAATTTTGACAAGTCCATAATGAAACCATTTGCAGGTGACAAAAGAAGTGTAACTGAAAATTGAAATTGGTTTTGGGAAGGGTGGAAAACAGAAAGAAAAAAAAATTGGTTACCAACATTTTCTCCTTTTCCCACAATGTTTTCAAAAGCATTCTTCTTCAGGGTTGTTGAAAAGGGGGATTTTGCGGTAAAGGGTTACATATTGAGGTTTCGCTATATTTCTCTTAGGTTGCTGCTGACCATGACATTGCTAAGATTACAGAGATGGGATTTCGACCAGACGAGGCTGCTTCAGCACTCAAACTTCATAACTCAAATCTTCAGCAGGCCATTGAATACCTCCTTGGAAATAAAAGGCGGGGCCCAAATAGTGGGCGGGGCCTGCCAGGAACCAATAGACAATCATCTTATGAAGGTAGAGACGGGGACAGAGGGAGAGGGAGGAGAGACAGAGATAGAAAAGAAGATGACTCTGGTAGGCTGTGCTGTTTTTTAACCCTGTACCGAACAATACTGTATTTGACAAAATTTTTGACATGTACAAATTCAAAGCATTTGCAGACAACAAATAAGCTGTGGCTGAAACTGTGGGATATGTCTTTGATAAGTAGAAAGCATTTTTGGAAAGAGAGAAAACACAAATTTTGGGATATGTCTTTGATATGGTAGAAAGCATTTTGGGAAAAGAAGAAAATGCTGGTTACCAGCATTTTCTCCTTTTCCCAAAAAGTTTTCAAAAGCCTTCTCCTCCATGGTGGGGATTGTTTGGTAAAGGCCTAAATGACCTGAGAAAGATGGCATATGTTATAAAAGTTATACTTCATGAAGCAAGTTTTGAAAGAATTACTTGACAATACCTCACCAAAATACATGGATGTGGCAGCTAAAGGCTTTATCAACATAAATTTAGGTTTGATACACCAGTGGGTCTGTATTTACCAACCATTCTTGAGAATATTCTTGGTCTTATTCTAGATTTAGAAAGTTACACAACTTCTGATTGGCTAAACCGTTTGGTTTAGCCAATCAGAAGTTGTGTAACTTTCAAATTTGGAAAATTCTTGAGAATAAGACTTAAGAGTGAATGGTTGGTTAATACAGACCCAGGATGTGCTGTGCTTTTTCCACTTGCACATTTTTGCACCTCTTGTTAACAAAAGTTGAGGGTAAGCTGAAAAATATGGGGGTTCTTATCTAAACAACACTATTAGTGCACTTTACTGTCAATTTTACAGACAGCTGGTTATGAGCATTTGAAAATACTGTAGAAAAAGGATTAAATAGTTGTCATAATTAGTTTCTCCTCTTCTCACAATCTCCAATTCAGTAACAAGTTCATTGTTTATATCAAAAACATAGATAAAAGAATACATTGTTTTTACCGTCATTGAAAAGGCATTTTGGCCATCTGCAACATTCTGGCTATGAAGCAACTTCGAGGGGAATATTACTTAACATCTGGTTATTGGTATCCATTTTATATCCTGTAACCCTCTTGTTGATATGAAGATTAATAAAAGGCTGCCAGTTTGCTTGTTCAGCATCTATTTTTGGAATACGAAAACATGGACAAACAGGACCAATTATAAACATTTTGTTGAATGAAATTTTTTGAAATTTGATGCTTATATCACTTTTAATGTGTGTGGATTTGTCTATTCTGGGATGTATTGCAGGAAATAAATGTACTTGATATTTTTATTTCAAACTTCAATAACATACATTTATATGTGACTGCACTCACTGTACACAAATACTTGTAAATATATTGTGGGAAATTGAGTGACCTGGGCCTGAGAAATTATGAAAGATCTCAGAACTTTAAAAAATTTCCTCACTTTTCCACCATCAATAGAACTAAAATAATTCATAGTTTACAAAATTCTCCTCTGTTTGTCAGCATCAGGGAAACAATTGTAGCTCATATTTTCCAAGGCTAACAACATGGTTCATCATTTACAAGTGTGAAAACCATTTTCTGAATGGCTAAAGCACATTGTTGCATTACAAAGAGATTCGAAATGGCAGGAGCATTAAAGTTTTGATTATGAAAGTACTAATAAATCCTTTAAAGATACATCTTCACTCGTTTTCATCCAGTTTTTTAACTGTTTTTTTCTTTATTTTATGAAACTATAATCACTCTTGTATTTTCATGCCAAATATTGACCCTGATGGTTGCAAGGTTGCACACATTACGGCAGATAGAAAATGCATTTCATTTTATTGCGGCTAGCCATAGACATAACAACCACAGTTTCTGGTTTAAATGGAAGACAAATCCCTACAGTTTCTTTACCCCATACACCTTATATTGATTTTTTATCTACGTTTACACAAATTACAACACCGTCAAGTTTTAACAATGTTTGTTTACTCTCTGGCTGTAGAGATTATAATCCACTAAAAACATATGATAATGGAATTGATTTCCTTCAGGTGGACCAGGCAAGGGTAGGAAAGGTCGAGAATCTGAAGAACCAGTCGAAAACACAAAACCTTCGGGGCCTGCTACTTTGTTTGATTTCTTAGAGACCAAGTTTCCTGTCAGTGAAACAAAAGGTATTGTTTGTTTTTTTGAATGGCATTCTATACTGCTTTTAACAGTGATTTTATTAGCTCAGCTATTTTCGAAGAAAGTGTGGAGGTATTGTCATTACCCTGTTGTGGTGCAAAAACTTTGACATTTTATAATATCTCAGTCATTACTGAAGATATATACTCAAACAAGTTGCTATCAAAAGGAAAATCCATGCCAATCTGGTAGGTAATCATCAATTATTTGACACAGTTATGCCCCCTTTTTGACTCGGAATTTTCTCTGAGGACCAATCTGTTTCCAAAAGCAACTGCAGTGGAATGTTGGCACCTGCATGTGATGCGCTTGTTTTTTCACTACTTTCATCAGTGGTTTATATGTATCACATAGGTTGCTTATTTAGTCATGTGCTTTCCAAATTGCATGTAGACTTCAAAGTATGCTACATATCTATACATAAACAAACTCTGTAACAGGAATCAACTTGTATTTCATATGGACCAGTGCAAGGGAGACATGCAGATTTTTTATCAAAAAGTAGTTTTTTTATTGTTTAAGAATAATTTTTGGTTAGCTTCTGATCGCTGTAAATAGTATATACTACAAAATGAAAATTACAGAACATTCTAACATGACACGTGAATTCGGCTCTATAAACACAGTGCAATGAAAGTGTGGTAAAATCTACGTTATTCTATGTAAAGTGACATCATTCTATATAGAGTGACGTCATTCTGTATATAGTCAGTAAGTAAGTTATTCAATGGAATATAATCTGCATCCGCGTTTTTACTCTAAGTATGAACGTGTTTTCCATTGATTAAGAGTTGGTCATGTTAGAATCGAAATAATCTTTCTATCATGGTTTATCGTTCAATAAACAACGTTGTGAATTATGAGGCGCTATGAATAAACCACTCGGGCTATCGCCCTCGTGGATTATTTATTGTGCCTCATAACTCACAACCGTGGGTTATTGAACGATAAACCATGATAGAAAGAAGATTATTTCTTAATTATCTCACATTGTCATGTTGTTAGAACATATTTATCTTTTGACAATTATGACAATGACATGTTGCAATATTTTACATGCAGGAACAAAGAAAGATGAGAAATCCAGCTCCACAAAGCCTAGTGATAAAACCTCGTCGGACAAGACTGGAGACGACGATAAAGACGTCACACAATCCGGAGTTTCACATAGTCAATCAGATCAACCACCCCACAATCAGTCAAACCGTCCAAAACCACAACAAAATGTACCACCACGATTTGTGAACAAACCTCGTCAGGACAGTAACCAAGGCTACAATAAAGGTCAAGGTCGTTATAAGGAAGAGAGATGGGACAGTGCCCGTGATAATCGGTCGAAAAATGTCTCAAGTGAGAATAGAACTAATGAAGAGAGAAATTATAGTGAAAGAGGTGATGGTAGATATAGTGATAGAAACAGTGAGAGAAATTATAATGATAGAGATAGAAACTATGGTAACAGAGACAGAAACTATGGAGACAGAAATTATGGAGACAGAAATTATGGGGACAGAGACAGGAATTATGGAGACAGAGACAGAAATTATGGTGACAGAGACAGAAATTATGGGGACAGAGATCGTAACTATGGAAACAAGAATTATGGGGACAGGGAAAGGTACTATGGGGACAGGGATAGAAATTATGGGGACAGACCTAGAGACAGGTACTATAATGACAAAAGTTATGGGGATAGGGACAGGAATTATGGGGAAAGGAATAGAAACTATGGGGGTAAAGATAGGGGTAGTTATGGAGATAGTGACAGAAATAGAAATTACCATGACAAAAAGGTGAGTAGTGAAGATGGTAATCAGCAGGAAGTAAGTCAAAATACAAACAACTCAAATAATGTAAAGTCAAACTCTAGTAGTAACACATATAGACGGAGAGATGATAAAAGTTATAAGGGAAAACAAAGTTTGAAAACAGAAGATTCAACTCAAAGTGAAAAAGAGGAAGACTTTCAAAAAGAAACAAATTCTCAAGCTGAGAACCGGATAGAAAATGGAAACCATGTGCCAAACAAGGGAGATAATTATGATAAGACTCAGACTGCCAAATATGAGTCCTATTCTCAACCTGCTAATTTCAACAAGATAGACTCTTACTCAAAGGGAGGTAACAACCGTCCTCAACAGACTGGTTATAGGACAGGTCATACTCAATACTACGGTGCTAATAACAACTATGGACAGTATAACCCTAATTTTAATGGCAACCAGCCTATGGTACCTGTCATTCATACATCAATGGGCCAGTATCAACAGCATCCAGAATTTATTTATGAGGTACGTTTGGAAATACTTCAAGTTTAATTAGAATTGATATTAAGTTTTGATCTGTCAAAGTACATGGCTGCTGTATGGTTTTACCTAATTATATGTCATAACAAGATGTAGTTTAGCTTACAGCGTTTAAGGGAAGTAATTCCTGTTTATGTCATGAAAGTGAGTCACTATTTATCTCCCTTGATTATCATAGCATTCTGTTGCAAGGTTTGGATAGGATATTCAAGTTATCTGGATAGAACATGTTTTCAATTATGGTAATTTTGTTTAGATATCAATGATTATGCTCTGATGTGTCAGATATTTGATGAAGCAAGGTGTGTACAATTTATTTTTTCCTAGGGCAGTGGAGCAATACAGGACCATCATGATCTGTATTAACTCTTTACCAAATGACAAATTTATTGACTTGACCAAAAATGAAAGCATTTGCAGATGACAATTTAAATTTTACTCAAATGTTTGGACTTGTCTTTGATAGGGTAGAAAACATTGTGGAAAGAGGAGAATATCCGATTATATCCCTTTCCTGTCACTGTAACTGGTTGTCAAGGAGATTGGATTTACAATATTCAGTAACGCAAGGTGGCAAACCGTGTGCCTCAATACGACAGGTATCGTAGTCAATAGTTGCATAGCCAATTGATACCGTATGTTTTAACCCTTGACTTTATGACTCTGAACTTTCTGGTTTATCTGTCCAAGTATGAATTTCCGGACACATTTATAAAATTCTGGACGTACAATAAAGGTCCAGTCTCATTTTTTTTTACTTTTTAGGAAATTTTCTGGACGTATGTTATGCCTATGTCAGCTTAATGAAAGCACTGGTAAAGAAGTTACTGTAAACATGGTTTTATTGGTGGTTGTTTTATTTTGGCTATATTGGCGGTCAAGCTTAGTAGTGCCAAATTTAATCAACAGCCAATATTTCTGCATTTTCTGATAAAATACCCATCATGAAGACAGAGAAAAAAATGGAAATACCTTTGAAGATTGAGGACGTTAGGTGTTTTTGTACATGGCGGATTCTACTACAGGGGAGATAACTGTTTGAAGATTTGATCTGAACAATCTTTTAATATATACATGTATAATACGGTAGAAAACATCGTGGGAACAGGAGAAATTGCTCATAAAGAGTAATTTTCTAGTTCAGTTGTTTTACAATAAGAATGAGACAAAGTGTAAATGTGTAATAAACCGATTTATGTACAGTACACTAGTCTACTGAAAACTGTGAAAACGGTCTATTGATAAGGTTTATAGACAGCTGTCAAATGCACATAATATAGCCTAAGGTGAGATACACTATTATCGATTTTTCACTTTACCTGTACTTAGCCTTTCTTAACCGGAAAAAACATTTTTGGAGGCATTTAATTTTGCATTTCTCATGTTTTAACCAGGTCCGCATAAATTCTGACATGTTCAGTGATAAAGCACGTATGACAAACTAAATGCTATAATAGGACCAACGATTTGGATTTAATGTCTTGAATTTCGCTCACTACATGTATTAATGTAGCCACAGGCAAGACATATAATCTGTGTAATATAAGAGTTGTTTCCCTTGTTCAATCAAAGGCCATTTTCTCACTTGGTTATACTTATGTTATTTTTGATTACAGATTTGAAATATGGAATTTGACGAAGATGATTTATTTTGGCGGTAAAGGTAAGATGGGCCAAAATAAATCGCCGCCAATAAACCAAAAAGAAAAAACCGCCAAAAGTGGACACCATCAATATAAATACGTTTACAGTACTTAATCTCCTTCAGAATCATTGGCCAGATGGTGTTTGAACATGGCATAAATAACAAGTATCTGGAGTACAACAATGGTTGTTCAAATGATTATTGTAAATTGACCTTTGACCTTACCTGGAATTGGTAAAAATTTGTCAACTGTGTTTGCTAGATTTGCTTTGGAAAATCTTCAAATTGTCTGATGCAATTTTTTTTTCTTTGACACAGGTACCCACTGCATATGGTTTAAAATCAGGAGATAAAGTGATGGCTAAATACTGGGAAGACTCGAGGGTAAGGAGTATATTTAACTTTTTCCAACCTACAATGAATTAACCATAAATGTCACATTTATTGCAATTGATTCCGATCTTACTGTTAGCAAATCGTCAACTATCTGTAAGTGGAAAAAAATGCTATAATACTGTGTAATTTTCTTATATTCTGTGTTCTTGTTGATCAGTTTTCTTGAAGCTGGAGGCTAGAAAAGGTTAAGGCCAGTGCTCAAAAATTTGTCCTGCTCATCTTAGCTGGTATTAAATTTCAGCTTTGTATAAATTATTGGGTTTTTTTGTTTGTTTATTTGTCAAGTTTTTTCTGCTCTGTCAACATTCATGCTTTCCAGGAGTTTCTTTTACCAGTACTTGACAAAACGTTTGTCTCAAACCACTGGCTGCATTCCTGCATAACAATCAATGAAGCAATGATCAAGGGCAAGAGAGGAATGAATAATGTCACAATGACTATCTTCAATTTTTGGAAAGAAATTTAATTCCCTTCAAAAATGAGGAAGTTCGAACAATAATTTGAAAAAGGAGTCATTAGAAATGGAGAAATTCTCTAAATTCTTTACCAAAAAATCCTATGTCCTAATGAGCATGGGGTAGAATGGTTTTGAAAACATTGAGGGAAAAAGGAGAAAATACTAGTAACTGTCATTTCATCCTTTTCCCACAATGTTTCCTACCTTTTCAAAGACAGAAACTATCATATGAGGCACATCTAGTTTGCCGTTTGTAAATGTGTTCAGTTTGGCGGAGTCAAAAAATTTTCTTTTGTAAAGGAAAGATAAATTTTTTAACAACACTTAATTTATCATCTGCAAATGTTTTCAGACTGCGGAAACTTTTGTTGTTTGGTTAAGTGTTGAGAGTTGAAAAGTCCATTGGAGTATCTTTAATTTTTTTTTTGGATTGCAGTATTATGAAGCAGTTGTAGAAGTGGTCGCCCCTAACTTATCCAGCTGTGTAGTCACGTTTGTGGAGTACGGGAATTCGGAAGAAGTGTTTTTATCAGACGTTCAACCTCTCTCTGTACCTCAAATGGTAAGCAAGTGAAGTTTTTATGCGGACTTGACTGATAGTTATTCATAATTTGAAACATTTACATGTGGTATTGGCTTAGCCTATGATAGTTACCTTGAAAGGCTTTTTTAAAACCTATACTACACCAAGTTTTGACAATCTTGATGAAGAAGCCTTTTGAAAACATTGTTGAAAAAGGAGAAAAAGATGGTAACCAGAATTTTTTCCTTTTACCACAATGCTTTCTTCCCTTCCAGAGACAAATTTCAAAATTTGAGTATCATTTGTCGTCTGCAAATGCTTTCAATTTGTACAAGTCTAAATTTTTGTAGTTTGGTAAAGATTAAACCTTCCATACAATCATGCGCTTACATGATCCTCAGCACAGAAAGGGCTCCTGAAAACACTGTAGCAGAAGGGAAAATGCTTAGGAAGACAGTGATGTATGGGTAGAGAGTCTGCCTCTCACATTGAAAGTTCCAGGTTTGATGAGCTGGGTCAGTCTTTGGAACCACCCCACAATATGGCACAAATACGGGTCAAGGTTTCCAGGATTGATTGATTGTATGGTGTTTAACGCCATTTTCAACATTATTTCAGTTATATCGCGGCTGTCAGTGTACCCATCTATGCTTTCCTTATACCAGTGTGACAAAGACGGACGACTTCCGTAATGATTGCTTTCAGTTTAGTCTCTACCCTACTTTCGATTTAGAAACAGCGTGCAACTTCAGTCAAATTATTCATCAAATATCTTACATATGTAAGTACCTGTTGTTTGAGTCATATGCCAATTTGTTTCTGTATTGATCAGCCTTCGAGAGAGGCTATTGTTGGTAATCAAAAACGTATATTGAAGGATGCTACAATTTACTTTGACTGCTTGTTGTGTCTACATCGATATGCCGGAGCTTACCGAGGATAGATGATGATTTGCAGGTCAAAGGTTAGTTTTACTGCGCATGTCCGGATGTAGGGGATACTATATAAGCAGTGAAACTGCAGTTTGTCGGGGAGTTGAAGTCAGCTCTTCGTGGTGTTCACATCGATAAATATTCTGGCTTATTTTCTCATTAATAAATTGCTAGGGCTTTGGTGATCTACAAGTTGACTGCCTGATACGAACAGAAGTGCAACCTGGACTCAGACATAATTGCAGACCGGGTTCAGCTGTCTCGTTTCAACAGTCACCAAACCTTACCGGGTCTTAGTAGTTGGTTAGGATAGCGAAGTTAATAATTAGATTTGTTCAAAGAGGCTCAGCAGAGTCTGTGTGATAGACTAGATATTTGTAGACTGGTTCGTTCTATTGATTGGATCCCTTCCAAAGGACTGAGTCATTCTGACTGACTCATTCCAGTGGTTGGAATCATTCCAACAGGTCAGACTCATTCCAGTGGTTGGAATCATTCCAACAGGTCAGACTCATTCCGTTAGGCTGATTGATTGAAGTGGTAAAGACCCATTCCGAGGGTCTTAGTCATTCGTTCTGCGATCAGCCCAGTCTAGTGACTGGGCCTATTCCATTAGATTGAGTCTGCCTGACTCATTCCATTCCTGACTCATTCCCGTGACTTGACTCATTCCAAAGGACTGAGTCTGTCTGACTGACTCATTCCAAGATTCAGGCTATTTCTATTTTTATTGGGGGACAAACTCGTAGGTTCGTCCCATTCCGAGATTAGCTGAAGACAAAGCTGTTAGGAGAATTAGTCAATTCTGATTCTTGGGTGATTCAGTCTAACATTGTGTGATTTGGGTCATATACCGTGACGGAATCTGTTGAGAAGACTCATTCCACTTAAGTATTGATTTACATTGTTCCGCTAGTAGAATATTGTGTTCTCAGGCGCTGTATTTAAATATATCCGCTTGATACGTTACACCAGTACTCTGCACAACTTTCTTTCCAGGCTACTGGCTGCTTTCCCACATAACAATCATCGAAACAATGGTCAGCTGTGGGAGAAGAATGAATTCTGTCGCAGTGACTATCATCAATCCTCGAAAAGAAATTGGCTAGCCGGGGATCAAACCCGTGACCCCTGTTCTCAAGTCCTGTACGCTACTGATTGAGCTACTGGGGCTCGGCTATCAGTTGGAAGAATCGGTTTTGCAATATATGTAAAATATTTCCATCCATGCTTTGTGAAAAGAGGGTTTAATGCATCTGCAAAAAGTATCAATGTATGCTTTCTCCATTTCTCACAATGTTTACTCCCATTTAAGAAATGCCCTCTTTTGATCTATACATGTTGGACAAGTAAATTTTTTTTCCTGTGTGGTCAAGAACTTAGGTTTGTGTCTATAAAAAGCTGTTGCAGAGGACAATTTCAGTGTGATTCATGTGATTCATATACAGCAGAAAAAGGAGAAAAGAATTAACTCCTTGTTCCCCAGTATTTTTAACCCTGTACCAGACAATCCCAACTTTAAACAATCTTGAGAAGGAGGACTTATGAAAACATTGTGGGAAAAAGAGGAAATTCTGAAAACCAGCATTTTTTCTTTTTCCCATAATGTTTTCTACCCTATCAAAGACAACTTTCATGATTTAAGGCACATGTACTGTATTTCTCCTAATAAAAGCGCTCTCCCCAATAGTAGCTCACCCCCCACCCCAAAAAACCCTTAAATCATAACCTAATGTACATTAGTAGATTAAAATGACAACACATGTATTTGAAGAATTCGATGAATATTTCCTCTAATTTGATTAATATTTCTAATATTTCCTCTTAACAATTACTAAAACACAAAGAAATGCAAAATTGGACAGACTTTTTGCTTTGCAAATTCGGTACAAAATAAAGGCTCCCTATCTATGTTTTGCATAGCTCCCAGGAGCTGTTATTAGGAGAAATATGGTAATTGGTCTGTTGTGTTGTAAAGGGTTAAAAAGCTTTCTTAGGGCCATATTTAGTAAAGGGTTTAAGAAAAGCTGTGTTGATGATTGAGTTCTACTTTTTTTTCAGCACCAAGGTGCGCCAATGTTACAACCACCAGACCTCAGTGTTCCCCCACCTCAGATGTTTTTCTCTGGACCCCCACCTCCCCACATGGCACAGGGGATTGAAGAGGCCATGCAAGGGATCAGCAGCATGGAGTTTAGACGTGGAGGGGGCGGAGCTTCATACCACAGAAAGGAAAATAGACCCGCCCAACAATTATATCAACCACCAGGGCAGCGCAGATAATCATACTTGTTGTATTTTACTCTTTCCCAAGCTACAATTGTTTTTTTAGACTCTTCAATATTGAAAGCATCTGGGAATGGCAGTTAGATATTGGCACATAAGATTAGAAGTCTTCTGACATGGTACAATAGAAAACATTGTGGAAAATGGAGAAAATGCTGGTTACCAGCATTTTCTCCATTTCCCACAATGTCTTCAAAAGGCTTCCTCCTCAGGGTCTTCAAAAAAAAAGGGGTTGTTGGTAAAGGGTTAAATTCTGAACTCTTTACCTTACAGCAAAATTTTGGACTTGTCCAAATTGAATGAATTTGTAGACAAAAAATTGAATGTAGTTCATATGAGAAAAGTTGTGTGAGAAAGGGTAGAAAACATTGTGAGAAAAGGAGAAAATGCTGGTTTCCTGCATTTTCTCACAATGTTTTCAATAGTCTTCACATTCAGGGTTGTTTAAATCAGGGTTAAGGCGAAAAGGGTTAACTTTTTATCTAACAAAAAGTTTTGAATTGTCCAAATTGGAGGGCTTTTGAGATGACAATTTTTGTGTGTCTCTAACAAATGAATTTGTCTTTGGAAGGGTAGAAGACAGTGTTGTAATGGAGAAAAAGCTGGTTACCAGCCCTTTTCTCTTTTTCCTACATTGTCCACAAATGCCTTCATCTGCAAGCTCATTAAGGTCTACGGCCCCTAACTCATTTGTAAACATCAACGTTTTCGTAAAGGCTATTCGACCAATCTCGGCAGGTTCCATCTTTTAATTTGAGCGTAGACTCACCAGCTCATCGGTAAATATCGTGTAACATCAACGTTTTCGTAAAGGCTATTCGGCCAATCTTGGCAGCTTCCGTCTTTCTTATATGAGAGTTAGGGGCCGTAGACCTTAAAAACATGATACATGTACTAATTTGTAAAGGTTTATGAATAGGGAACGCCAAAATGGAAATACTGAATTTTGGTGTCCATGAGTGACATTGACATGTACCCTATCCTGGGGTTGTAAACTGTTCACTAACTCACATCTTCTACATGGGTGAAAGTATCTGAAAATGATAAACCCAAATATAGATCCAAAGTCAAGGGGATCACCTAGTCAATGCTGTGGTGGGGATCCGGGGGGGGGGGGTGTCCCTAGTAGCTCCTTCATTTAGCCATTAAACATGCCCAAAATCAGCTCCAGGTAAGTCATCAAATGGCTGCTTTTCCTACAGTGATAGCTGGATATTTTGCATTTGCAATAGTGTTCAATCCCTTAATGATACAAATGATCTGTGCAAGTTTCAAAGAATAAGATAAAAATCCTGACTTTATTGTGTAAACAAGAACTGTAAATTTTAACTTTAAAGAGACATCTTTACAGCCATAGAGTAAACAAATGCTGTTAAAACATGATGGTGTTATAATCTAGTCGGCTGTGTAAGCATAAATAAAAAATCAATATAAGGTGTATGGGGTAAAGAAATGTAGGGATTTGTCTTCAATTTAAACTGGAAACTGTAGTTGTAATGTCTATGGCTAGCTGCAATAGAATGAAATGCATTTTCTATCTGCCGTAATTGTGATCTTATTGCTTCTTGGGGTGGAAGGAAAAATGTGTTGTGTTTTTTTTTAAAACTACATTTTATTAGTCTACATCAATATCGTATAGTGGTTTACATCTTTCAAGGAGCAACTCAAATGCTAAAAACTCTCCTCTTAGCTGCGGGCACCGGTATTTATAGTTCTGTAACCTGAGCCCAACCTGCACATCATAGCAGCTGATCACGTTGGACACTCAAGGGACAGAATGTCATATAAATTGAATCGTGCATTGATGGAGTGTATCCTAGATGTTCAATATGGGTCACTGTCCTACAGTTAATAGGTTAATTAGGTAGTAGATAGACCATTCAATTTTTGACTCTTATAGTTTCACATTCGCCCACACCTAAGAAGATCTTACACCAAAGTTAGATCTGCACTAAATCTTATGAGAATATACATTTGATAAACTTTAAATTACGAAATATGGAAGAAATGAACGAATGGCAAATTACCAAATTATGAGAATTTTCAAATTATGAAAGAATGATAAACGCCTTCAAATTATAAAAAATGACAAACTATCGTTAAGCAAAACGAATGACATTAAAGGAATGGGAAATTAATTAAACCAACTCTTTTATCAAACACTATAAAACACAAAAGAGTACACAAGAAATGTAAAAGAAAAAGAGTTCACATGAAATTCTATATACAGTTCTGGACACAGTATCTAGATCGTTTTTCGCTCTGGTCGTTCTCTTCTTAGTGAGGATCGATTGTCCCTGTGAAGTGTCTCCAAAGCAGCTCGGGTCCGAGGAGTTGGCATCATGGGTGTGTTACGGAATTATAGTTGTCTTTGAAAGAGCCAGGTTGCACTGTCAATGGCAATGTCTGTTGCCAGTCTTAATTCCGGCGGCAAGTTTGGTAGATACCGCTCCACTGTTCTTTCTGCTGCATGGGATATTTCATTCACTAATTGTCCCCAGTTTAATTCCATAATGGTAAGTAATTGTAAGCACAGCACAATTGTGATCCTCAATGTCTAAAGACAAATGGTCTGAACCTAAATAAATACCAGGTCCAAAAATGGTTTTGAGATAACTGTTGATAACCCCTAATTGCTGTTGATACTGTCCAGCAACATAATTACTCTCTAAGCGAAAATTGTCCAGGTTATCTTCTTATCTACTTGTTTAATTTACAAGTAATCAAGAGCAAAATTCATCACTGTTCTCCTCACTGGTACGTGAGAAAATGTCCTTTTCGTTTGTATTCGTTTGTGAAATGGCAGGTAGTAGGCTTCTACCCTTCTCCCTCTTTTGGAGCTCAACTTCAGTTGGGGCCGTCTCATGTTGCTTAGTCCTCCATAAATTACGTAACCATTCTGGCAGCCAGGTATGTTCACGTGCATATTTATATTTACAACAACACAAAATGATAATGATGATGACCACTAGAGCAAGGCTTAGGCTAACATAGGGCCATACAGACCATAACCAGTTAGGATCAGAATCAACAACCTTGGCCATTTGAAGTTCCCAGAGTAAAGAGTTAAGCGGCATGTTGTCAATTTCAGAAAGAGTTGGTGGTAAGTGAATGACAGTATCATTGGGAAATTTTTCCCGAAAGGGTCTGCAAAATGCGGTATCCGAGAAATTAGCATTAATCAAGTCCAAATTGCTTCTTTCAGTGATATTGGATCTTCCCATGACAAAAGGGGGTATTGATAGTAAAATATTTATTTGAAGCAACACAACCAGGTGGAATATCTATTATACTAAAGGGTGGATCTGACCTAAGCTCTTGAATGTCTGCAGCACACACAAGGGAAAAGATCAGACGTGTTTTAGCCAAAATCAACCAGTTCCAAACAAGGATTGTGTCGTAGGCAAAAGGGTCTTGACGACTTCGGTCGTACAAAATGAAGAAACATCATTTCCTATATTCATGAAAAGGTTAATGATGCACAATTGACTTAACCCTACAGGATAGATCGCGCCTTGTACATTGCAAAACTGAAAGTTCACTTGACTGCAGATTTCAATTTGGTTATCTGTGAGTAACAGATAATTTTTACGAGCTTTATCTATGAGAAAACCATTAGCCTCTAATTTGTACTTAGCCAATAGACTCAACTTCTGCGAACCATTGATAGGTACAGGTGGTGGTACAGGTACAGACTTAACTTTGTAAACTTCATAGGTTTGGTCTCTTCTTATCATAGGAATAGACAAGACAACGATAATTTTGCCATTCCAAAAATAAGTGGTTCCCTTCAGATATCTATAGTACATCCATAAATCTTTCCTAGGATCACAAATCGGAGAGAGAGATTTAGGTGCAGTTACTTGGATATCCAATAATAATTTTCTTAATCGCAAAGGGTTTATAGTTCTTATTGAAATTTTGCCAACTGCTAATGAGTCTATCTTGGCTTGCAAATTGAAAAGATAATATTTTGCATCCTTAACAAGCATTTTGATCTCGTCTAAAACTAAATTTAGGCGCGCAAATACTTCAGTGAATTGCCTATTTTCAGTGATTTTCTGCTCAAGTTCATGTTTAATTTTACTAAATTTTGAGTCTATTTCATGAATGCTTTTTGTAATGCTGATTATTGATTGTCGATTCTCTTTCACAAACACCCTTGACTCATTCATTATAGAAAGTGCTTGTTCTACTACGTGTATGACCTGTTTTTGATTCCGTGAGAGAACTGATACCTGATGCCTGATTTGACTTAACTCTTTAGGTACTAGCATGTGTACACTGATAGAGCACTACACAAATTCTGCTAGGTAGATTACTGCAGAGAGTGTATAGGCTGAGTCTCAGAGATAATCTTAGTGCTGCAGAGTAAAATCCAATAATCAGCTGATCTCATCATGTGCACTGCTTGTTTACTTTGATTTGTTTATGATAAATTTAATCTGATCTTACCTTTGCTGATTCTGATTAATGCCTCACTAATTCTAGAGTTTATGTACACAGGAAATAATCCATAATTATCAAAATAACAGAAAGTTATGAGAACGAACTAATATAACAGTTTGATAACTATTTACAAATCACTATATAATACTTTATGACGTAATTATTCTACTTAAGATTATCCTTATGGTATTTAAAAAAGCAGTTTCTGTCAACACAGAGGCTGATTCCACAGGCCTTGCACTCAATTGAAATTTCGTGCCGCTTCCCCTCCTTTGAATATTGGCGACATCTCTTTGGTTTTTCCGTTTTTACTGGCCAGTGCGCATTACCACAATTGTCCATGGTTGATGGTATTTTTCTTTTCCTGGACCCACGAAATGCTCCAATGAACTGCTGGGCCAGAGCTATCCTGAAATCCAGCTGCTTTACTTTAATCTCTCTGTTGTTCTTTGTGAATTTTTTATGATTTGGCGACTCTTGATAGCAAATGAAGGAGTTGACCACTGCCACATCGAAACAGAACCAGAACAGATACTTCCACCACTTAGTGGCTTTCCTGCAGGTACTGTACTGCATTCTTTTCTGGTCTGCCAGGTCAACTCCAAACATGTACTTATTGTACAGTTCAGAGACTAAAGGGGCTGGTACTTGGCGATAAGACCCATCTTTTTGACGACGCCTCACTTTTCGTTGCTCATTTGGATCTGCGCTTGTGGTGAGGTAGTAGACAAGCTTCTTATCCTTCCATGCCATGGCAACCAAATTTCCTTTCTGCAGTACCTGGCTGTCACCCCTGTTTTTCAGGCGGAGGGATCTTAACGCCTCTGGCATCCCCTTCCTATTGGCTCGCACAGTTCCAAGACAATAAATCTTGTCCTTCCGCAAGCTCTCAAACAAGGTGGGGCTTGAAAAGAAGTTGTCCATGTAAATGATATGGGATCTTCCTTTTAGGGATTTTGTCAAGTCCCTCACTACGCGTGACCCTAGTCCTTCTTCCCTATCTCCACCACCTTGTTTTCCTGTATAGATCTGGAACTCGTGTACATAGCCATTGTGTGGACTTGCACGTTCCCAAACTTTTATGCCAAATTTTGTAGGCTTTGCTGGAAGGTACTGCTTGAATGAAAGGCAACCTTTAAAAGCGATCATTCCCTCATCAACAGATTGTTCCTTGTGTGGTCCATAATTTTCAAGGCAGGTTTTGGATACTGCATCTAGTAATGGTCTTATGTGGCACAATTTGTCATGTCCTGGTTGTCCTTGGGCTGGATTTTGACTGGTGTCATTTACATGAAAATATTTAGTTAGTTTCTCAAAACGAGTCCGAGTCATTATCTGCGGGACACTTGGGATAGCGAAAGGCCAGGTTGACCTCCAGAGTAACTTATATGATGGCACAGCAAGCACTGACATCACAACATGCATCCCAATAAAAGCCATCATCTCGTTGTAATTTGTCGCAGTCCATAATTTGTCAGCCTTGGTTTGAAGGCAATGAGAGGCATAATTGTTTGTCTCTCTCACCAACATTTCAATGAGACACACAGGGAAGAATTTCAAGAAAAAGTCTATCTCCTTTTTCTCAGCTGTCGGCTCAAACAAAGCACCTACTCTCTGGCTAAATGTTGTAACATTTGGTCTGCTCAGATTTGTAGACCATGTTGATGCCTCTTCATCACTTGATTCATCAGAATCTGATGAAACAGAAGATGGATCAGATACAGAAATGTCTGATCCATCACTCCTCCTTACTCTCTCCTCTATATCTCCCTCAGAAAATCCACTAAAATCACTATCAATGCTATCCGAATCACTGCCTGAAGCCATGTTTATAACCTCAATTTAGCTTGTGGAAATTCCACAGACAAAGGCATCTAAGAATAGCAAATACACATTTATTTTTAGTACAGGTTGCTGTAATACACTAATGAAGTATTTCTAAAACTTGTTTTCATTGGTTTTGAGTGAATCTGTCCAATATATTGTCCAATGAAAACAAGTGTTACAAGGGCTTTTTCTGACTGATATACAAGTCCCTAAGGAGTAAAGCCAAAGTGCAAACAGCATGTGTATCAGTCAGCAAGGAATACAGACAGATCTCTGATAACTTGTACAGCCGTCAGTAAGGCACAGCAGAGGTATCAGATAACGTATACACACGTCAGTGGTGCTCAAAGAGTTAAATCAGCATCTGTAACAACTCTGAATAACCAAGATAAACCTTCGCCTATGAAAGGAAGGAGTGACCTCTTTGCACACGATGTGGAAGGTTTATGCATTTGCATGATTTGTTCCACCTCAGTTTTGATACTGGCCTTTAATTCCTTAAGAAAATCAATTTCTTTTTGTAAACCCAGGAGTGCATTTTTAAAAGCCTCATAATCTTCAGTCTCCCTATTTGGTAATGCTATGCTTATGACTGCCTCAGACTGCTTAATGTCCTCACGCATCGAGGACATAAAGTGCTCAAAGTCATCAAAGTCAATTACAATAGAAAGTGCCCACTTTGCTCCAGCTATCGAAACCTCATTAGTTTTATCAAAGATAACATTATCCTTAACAAGAAACGCACATGAAAAATAATTCTGACCGATCAAACACACTGGTTATTTGAAACGATAATTGTATATAGTTATTTACATTTTACCTTATCGTGAAGCCTGTTAGAAGCACCACAAACCCAGTACTATTAATTAGGCACTGTGATAGGACCATGTCCGAACTTTCTGTAACCTTTGTGTGTTTTTCTTCTCATACTTTGGGCTTGAGATGTTAGATATAGGGCAAGAAATATCATTTACTTCCATATCCTCAGAACTGGTAAAGTATGACTCCGTCAAATCTCCAGAATCTATGGGCATATGTTTTTCTTCCTCATTAACCCACTTTTGTCTTTACCTGAATTTTGTCTCTTAATTCAGCCAAAGGTATATCATCCTCCGAACTACTATCGGAGCGTGCTCTCTGGTATCTCCTAGTAGCATAACCTCGCCTTTTAGGGCAATGACCTTGATCCGAATCTGATTCAGAACTTGAACTCGTACCTGGTGGTACTACGTAGCTAGAGGGCCTAAACCTCTTTCCTGTTCTATCTTTAGGAATTTCCCATTCATTTATATCCACATATCTAAGGTGTTGGGGGTGAACTTCCACCATGGACCCATCTAATTGGTTTTTGATAACAAAAATCACTGGTGAAGTTTGTTCAAGGTTACGGTAATAAGGTTGCCACTTTGGATCAAGTTTTGACTTCCTCGCGTGATTTCGATAATAAACAGGGTCACCTACTTTTAAGGTCACATCCTTAGCTTTGCTATTGATAACCTGATTTCTTTTTTTCATTGCTTTTCTTCTATTCTGGTGTACAAGGAGAAATGCCTTATGTTGTTGTTCCAAAGCTATTTTATGAGGTTCCTCACCTTGATATTTGCGTCTTGGTTTTAGCAAGTTATCTGTTGGTACCACAACTTCTCTGTTAAATAGCCGAGCCCCGGTAGCTCAGTCGGTAGCGTGTAGGACTTGAGAACACGGGGTCCAGGGTTCGATCCCTGGCTACGACCCCTGGTTCGGCCAGTTTCTTTCCGAGGATTGATGATAGTCACTGCGACAGGATTCATTCCTCTCTCACTGCTGACCATGGTTTCTACGATGATTATGTGGGAAAGCAGCCAGTGGCTTGGAAAGGAAATTGTTTAGAGTACTGGTAAAAGATACTCCAGGAATGCATGGATAGGTGCACTGGCCGCCGCGATATAACTGAAATAATGTTGAAAACGGCATTAAACACCATACAATCAATCAATCAATCAATCAATCTCTGTTAAATAAGAGGAAGAATGGTGACATTTTAGTGCTTTCATTTACTCCAAATCTTATTGCAGCAAGCGCTTGATTGAGGTATAAATCCCACAATGAGCCATTTGCTTAGACCTTTTTAGAGATGACGTCAACAAGTGTTCTATGATATCTCTCTATTAACCCATTACTTTGTGGATGATAAAAGGAGGTTGTGACATGATTAACGTTCATAAATGCCAAAGTTTCCTGTACAACTGAATTTACATTTTCTGACCCATTATCGGATAGAATTTCAAGTGGACAAGAATATCTTGGAAACATTTCATCTACAATTAGATTTGCTGTGGTTTGAGCTGACTTGTCTGGGCATGCAAAGGCCTCCAGGTAACCTGAGAATAAGTCAGTGAAGGACACAATGTACTTATTTCCTGAAAGACAGGTAGGATAAGGACCACTCGTGTCGATTGCACACTTAGCCCAGGCAAATGGGGGTATGTCCATTTCTTGAACAGGTGGTTTACTTTTTTGACTGCTCCGTAATTGACAGGTGACACACTTATTCACAAAAGAAGAAACATCTTTGAAAAGATTAGGCCAATTGTATTTAGGGTGTATAGCATCATGTGTTTTATCCATACCAAAGTGCCCTTATGTAGAATGATATTCGACTGTAATCTTATCTCTCAAGTGTTCTGGTTTGTATAGTCTCAAAAATGGATCAGTATCAGTTTTGGATATATAGTACAGAATATTATCAAGGACAATGAACTTTTTGGCCACAGACGGAAAAAGCTTATCATTTTTAAGACCACCTTTAATCTCCAGCAATGTTTCATCTGTTTCCTGCTCTTCAACCATGTTGAGGGTTGAGTTCAATGCGGGTTTCTTGACTTTGTCATTTAATTCAGGTCAACATCTTGCAAACTCCTTTGGATTAAATCGGTTAGAGTTCAACGCACTGATTTCATAGGTTTTTCCGCTAATGTCAGGGTCATTTAACAATTCAGTTTGGTTAGTGGTCAAATGTGGCACATGTGATAGGAGGTCGGCAACTGAATTATCCGTGCCTGCAAGATACTCTATCTTACAGTTATAGGTAGCAATTGACAACGCCCATAATGATATCTTCTTATTTTGAATTGGTGACTCCAACAAGTACTTTAGAGGTCGATGATCACACTTTATAGTGAACTTTGTATTATGCAGATAATGATCTAGTTTCTGCAAACTGTAATAAATAGGATATGCTTCTTTTTCAATAGTAGACCATCGTGTTTGAGTATCACTTAATCTGTGGGAAAGGTAATACACTGGGCGTTTTATTTTAGACCCGGATTCTTCAAAAACCTGAGTCAGGCAAGCTCAAATGCATTTATCACTTGCATCAGTGTAAAGGGTGTAAGGTAATTGTTGGTCAGGGAAGGACAAGAGAGGTAATTGAACTAAGGTATCCTTTAACTTAGCAAATGCTAATTGACACTCGCCCCCCTTGAACTTTGCATACTTTCTGGTCAATGCTATTATTGGTTCAGCTATTTGGGAAAACCAAGGAATAAATCTTCTGTAATAACTACACATGCCTATAAAGCTTGGAACTTCCTTAACACTTGTAGGTGGGGTTAATGAACTGATTACATTTATCTTTTGTTCTGGCTGATAACAAAGCCTAAATAATTGGTTTCCTTTTTCAGAAAGCTACATTTCTTTAGTTTGAGACGTAGATTGTGTTTACGTAAATGGTCAAAGACTATCTGTATGTGCTTCAAATGATCGGTCAGTGACTCTGAATAAATGAGGATGTCATCTAAGTATGCCACTGAAAAGTCGGTCAGGCCTTCAAGGAGGTGATTCGTTAATTCTTGGAAGATAGCTGGAGCATTCGTTAGCCCAAGCGGCATAACATTGAACTCAAACAACCCTTTATGACAGGTGAAAGCCGTTTTCTCTTTATCAGCATCGTCCTTTAACACTTGCCAGTAACCTGATTTCAAGTGTAATGAAGTAAAGTACTGAGCCTTGCCTAGTAGGGCTAGAATGTCATCAATTACTGGAAGGGGATAAGAGTTCAGTTTTGTAATGTTATTTAATTTTCGAAAATCAACACAAAAGCATTTTGTTCCATCTTTCTTATCTACAATTATTACGGGGAATGACCAGTCAGACCTACTTCTGCTTATAATCTTTGACTCTAACATTTCATCAATTGCTTTATCATTTACCTTTCTATTATTTAATTGGGCCCAATAAGGCTTCAACTTTATAGGAGAATGACCTTTGGTATCAATTTTCATACGAACGGTATCAGTGTGACTAACTTCAGCATCTGTTTTCACAAACAAGTCACGATTTCTTTCCAACAACCTAATTACCTGTGACCTATGTTCTAATGGGGCATTAACCTTATCAAACTCATTAGTGTCAGTAATTGAGCCAATTTGAGTGTTATCAGTTTTATGGACAGAAGTAATTTCTGAGACACTAATTGGACTATAGGTGTGCCTGGTTTAATTGATAAGGTTTTGTTAGTGGTGTTTATCAACAGGAGAGGTACTCTACGATTTTTCGAGAGTTTGGCTACAATATTTGTAATCAACAAACCTGGCTCACTTCCAAGAGACCTACTTTCAAAAGGTGAAACTTCGTAATCTTTCTCAGTCAACTTGCTTCTAAGATTTCATTATAATGCCAAACGGGAGAATACTTCTTTTTGACCGCGTCATGAGAATTTGATACTCCCTGAGCAAAATATTTAGATTTTCATGTGCCAACTCCAGTTCTCTCACTTCTTTTCCTAAAAACTTGAATTGTTTGATAAAGCTACTATTTTGTACTGTATTTCTGAATTTCATTTGAGTACTAGCAATCAACCTTTGTATATATGCACAGTTATTTCCTACTTCGTTGAGGAAACCTACATATGGTTTTGAATCCAAAATAATACTAACAAACCATGTTGATCGTACAATGTTAAATGTTTTCCTCTATTGAAAGAACACAGAATTCTTCAAATCTGTGGCAATAACGCTTATACCACACAATACTAACAAGCATACAAACTTCATTCTTAAGGGTAAATGGTGGTATTGCAATTATGTTGGTTCGCAGAACAACACTTTACTCCCTCTGTAAAATACAGATAATACAAATTTCTTTTAGAAATTTTTCCTCATGTTATGAAGCCTTTTCATAAAGTCCATAATGTTAACGCAATAACTCAGAGAAAAGATTAACCTTACTCTATATAAGGTTAATTTTTTCTTCCTTGGACTTTTCCCAGACCCTACAGATTTTTTTTGTGATCACCCTTTTCCAACAAGTTTAATCCTGGGTTTTCAGTCTGTCTGTCCGCTAGGTCAGTGTCCATTTTTAGCTCACCTGAGCATGAAGTGCTCATGGTGAGCTATTGTGATCGTGCTGTGTCCGTCGTCCGTCGTCAACTTTTTACCTTGTGTACGCTCTACAGGCCACATTTTCAGTCCGATACTCATGAAACTTGCTCGGAATGTTTGCCTAGATGATATTTCGGACGAGTTTGAAAATGGGTCATGCTGGGTCAAAAACTAGGTCACTAGGTCAAATCTTAGAAAAACCTTGTGTACGCTCTAGAGGCCACATTTTCAATCCAATACTCATAAAACTATGTCAGAATGTTTGTCTTGAGGATATCTCAGATGAGTTTGAAAACGGGTCATGTCGGGTCAAAAACTAGGTCACTAGGTCAAATCTTAGAAAAACCTTGTGTACGCTCTAGAGGCCACATTTTCAGTCCGATAGTTATGAAACTTGGTCAGAATGCTTGTCTTGATAATATCTCAAAGGAGTTCGAAAATGGGTGGTGTCGGATCAAAAACTAGGTCACCAGGTCAAATCTTAGAAAAACCTTGTGTACGCTTTAGAGGCCACATTTTCAGTCCGATACTCATGAAACTTGGTCAGAATGTCTGTCTTGATGATATATGGGACGAGTTTAAAAATGGGTCATGTCGGGTCAAAAACTAAGTCACTAGGTCAAATCTTAGAAAAACGTTGTGTACGCTCTAGAGGCCACATTTTCAGTCCGATAGTCATGAAACTTGGTCAGAATGTTTGTCTTGATGACATCTCGGACGAGTTTTGAAAATGGGTCATGTCGGGTCAAAAACTAGATCACTAGGTCAAATCATAGAAAAACCTTGTGTATGCTTTAGAGGCTACATTTTCAGTCCAATACTCTTGAAAGTTGGTCAGAATGTTTGTCTTGATGATATCTCGGACGAGGTTAAAAATGGGTCATGTCGGGTCAAAAACTAGGTCACTAGGTCAAATCTTAGAAAAACCTTGTGTATGCTCTAGAGGCCACATTTTCAGTCCAAAACTCTTGAAAGTTGGTCAGAATGTTTGTCTTGATGATACCTCTGATGAGTTTGAAAATGGGTCAAGTCGGGTCAAAAACTAGGTCACTAGGGCAAATCTTAGAAAAATCTTGTGTATGCTCGAGAGGCCATATTTTCTGTCCAAAAGTCTTGAAAGTTGGTCAGAATGTTTGTCTTGATGATATCTAAGACGGGTTTGAAAATGGGTCATGTCGGGTCAAAAACTAGGTCACTTTGGCAAATCTTTGAAAAACCTTGTGAACATTCTAGAGGCCATAATTTCAGTCCAAAACACTTGAAGGTTGGTCAGAATGTTTGTCTTGATGATATTTCGGATGAATCCGAAAATGGGTCATATCGGGTCAAAAACTAGGTCACTAGGGCAAATCTTCAAAAAAAAATGTGTACGCTGTAGAGGCCATATTTTCAGTCCAAAACTCTCGAAAGTTGGTTAGAATGGTTGTCTTGAAGATATCTTAGACGAGTTATAAAATTGGTTATGTCAGGTCAAAAACTAGGTCACAAGGTCAAATCTTAGAAAAACCTAGTGTGTGCTCTACAGGCCATATTTTCTGTCCAAAACTCTTGAAAGTTGGTCCGAATGTTTGTCTTGATGATATTTCGGATGAATTCAAAAATGGGTCATGTCAGGTCAAAAACTAGGTCACTAGGTCAAATCTTAGAAAAACCTTGTGTATGCTCTAGAGGCCATATTTTCTGTCCAAAACTCTTGAAAGTTGGTCAGAATGTTTGTCTTGATGATATCTCAGACGGGTTTGAAAATGGGTCATGTTGGGTCAAAAACTAGGTCACAAGGTCAAATCTTAGAAAAACCTTGTGTATGCTCTACAGGTCACATTTTTAGTCCAATACTCTTGAAAATTGGTCAGAATGTTTGTCTTGATGATATCTCAGATGAGTTCGAAAATGGTTAATGTTAGGTTGAAAACTAGGTCACAAGGTCAAATCTTAGAAAAGCCTTGTGTATACTTTTGAAAACTAGAGGCAACATTTTTAGTCCAATACTCTTGAAAATTGGTCAGAATGTTTGTCTTGATGATATCTTGGATGAGTTTGAAAATTGGTCATGTTAGGTTGAAAACTAGGTCACAAGGTCAAATCTTAGAAAAGCCTTGTGTATACTTTTGAAAGAGATTTAAAATGGATCATGTTTGGTCAAAAGGCTCAGGTAAGCGGTTTCAGGGCCATCATGGCCCTCTTGTTATATCATCTTGCTCTTCTGAAGTAAAATATTGATTTTCTCTCTCGTCCATGGATTGTTCTGATTCTAATTTATTCAGAGATTCATTTCTCTCCTTCCTAGCCTGTAACCTTTGTTTTAGCTTATATAAGGGGATATTTTCTTCGTCGTCTGAACTTGACCGCATCATCCGATAACGGTTCATAAATTTACCCTTTCCTGTCTGTAACTCTGGTTTGGAGTCACTTAAAGATTGCTCTGGAGGCATTGCTAATTGTGCTTTTCTATGTGGTCTACCTGTCAGGTTGTACATATTTCCTTGCCTTAACTCACCCCAATCTATGTTTGCTAACCTTAGTTGATCAGCAGTTGCCTTTATAGTCGTGCCGTCCAATTGAGATTTTATTATGAATGTTACTGGTCCTTTTTGCTCAATAATTCTATAATATAGTAAGAACTTAGGCGCAAATTTTGAAGTCCTCCGAAAATTCTTATAGTACACCACCTACTTTGAATTCCACCTTTTGTGCATTTTTATCGGCATATCGTTTTTGTCTTTTCCTAGCCTTCTGTAAATTTCTATGTACGTGTGTGAATGCCTGATGTTGTAATTGCAATATTGATTGAATGGGATCTTCCCGATATTGGCGTCTAGGTTTCAAAACAGTGTCTAACGGAAATATTACGTCTCGGCCAAACAGTAGGAAATAAGGGCTATAGCCTGTAGACAGATTTACAGTAAATCTCACACTTGTCAAGGCTTGGGGAATTAAATACCACGATGAATTTTCATTCATAAGTTTCCCCATAACACTTAACAGTGTAGAATTGGATTTTTCGCATAAACCATTTGAACGGGGGCTGTAATATGAAGTTTTCACGCTGTTTATCTTCATGTATGACAGTAAATCTTGCACTTGTTTTGCTATATTTTCTAACCCATTATCATGCAACACTTCTAAACAACACCCATATCTCGGTATGATTTCTTCTACTATCAAATGAGCAATGACAGAGCTGGATTTTTCTGGTGTTGGGAAACATTCTATATAACCGGAGTACATACAAATGAAAGTAACAGTATACTTATTCCCTGACAAGCTCTCTGGATACGGTCCACTGACATACAAGCTTACTCTACTGAACGGAAATGGAGGTATGTCTGTTTCTTGTAAAGGTGCTCTAATTTGCCTCGCATTGCGAGTTTGGCATGGAATGCAATTATTAATGTAGGCGTGTAAATCTATGAACAAATTTGGCCAAAAATATTTGCTCTTTATAGTATGAAAACATCTTTCTGTCCCAATATGACCATTTAAATCATGGTATTGTCTAATTACATATTTTCGTAAATGACTGGGTACATACAATCGAAAGACGGGATCAGCGTCTGCATTAGACAGATAATAAACAATATTGTCCAAACGAATATAATTATTCTGTACTGTGTTTGTTCCCGTATTTTCCTCTAAATGTTTTTTAATTTCTACTATCGATTTATCCTTATTTTGTTCTACAGACATATCAAAATTGTCTAATTTCGGTAAAGGTTCATCCAATAAATCTACATCTGGTAATTTGCTTGCTACAAATGCTTTTGGATTGATTTTGTCTGAATTAATTACATTCACATCTAAATATCTATCGTCAATTTGTGGTTTGTCATTTCCTGATGCATTTTCCGTCAAAATTTGATTTCCTTCTCCAATTTGTACTGGCGTTCTAGTCAAGAAATCGGCAACATTATTCATACTGCCTTTAATATATTGAATTTCGCAATCATACCCAGCAATTGCTAAAGCCCATTGTTAAATTCTTTTATTCCTAACGTCTCCTTTTAAAAGGTACTGTAACGGAGCATGATCTGTATAAATTGTGAATTTACTATTGTGTAAGAAATGGTGAAGTTTTTGCAAAGCATAAACGATGGCATATGCCTCCTTTTCAATTACAGAATACCGTTGTTGCGTTTTACTTAATTTATGTGACAGATAATAAATTGGTCTTTCCTTGCCAAAACCTCTTACAGGAAAATCTTTATCTTCCTCGCATTCCTGAGTCAAACATGCAGCGATAGTGTAATTACTACTGTCAGTATATAACTTACATGGTTTTGACGGATCTGGATAAGCCAGTAACAGGAATGACTGTTAAGCGTCTCTTTAACTCCTTAAAAGCAAGCTCTTCCGACTCTCCCCAACGAAATTTCTGATATTTTCTAGTTAATCCAATCAGAGGTTGTGCCACTTCCGAAAAATTCGGAATAAGCTTTCTATACCACCCTACACAACCTAAAAATGATCTTACTTGTTTTACAGTAGTAGGCGGGCCGATTTCCCTTATAGCTTTGACTTTTTCTGGATCTGGAGCAATTCCATTTATATGTACAAAAAAGCCTAAATGGCTTGCAACACGCGAAAAGGGGCATTCGAACATTTGCGTAAAGTGCCGTCTCGGATTAGCCTGCGCGGACTGTGCAGACTGATCCGAGACGACACTTTACAACTAATTAGATTTTGTGCTACAGTAGACCTGCGCAAAACAGAAAATTACATAAAAACGGAAAGTGTCGTTACTAAGGTTATTACAGACCGAGCGTTGCATTAATGATAATTCTGCTCCAGAATCTACAAGAGCCGTATATTTCTGTTTACTTACATTCAATAAAATTGAATTCGGACTACCTGATATATTAATCTTATATTTATGTACCTTATGTTTTGCTCGTCCGTCGGCTTCAATCCGAACAGGCCTACTTAGTTTTTTCAATCAAAAGGTCTCTTTTTATACTCCTTTTGATCCTGTCCTGGTCGCTTTCCGTTCCAATTTTGAATTGGTCGACCATGATCAAACCACGGTGGTCGGCTATGATCGACTTCCATTGGTTCTGGGTTTCGCCCACTAAAACCATGACCATGCACTCTTAAATTGAACCTATTTATCAGATTTTGCTCAGCCGTTGCGATTTTGATAGCTTCCTGAAACGTGCTAGGACTTTCTCTCAAAATTTTCAATTTGATTGTGTTAGACATGAGGCCATCAGTAAAAAAACCTATCAACTGTTGTTCCATTACGGGACCCCCTTGATCTTGGAAAGCTTGCTGTGCTAAGTTAAGCAATCGTTCTGCAAATATCTGCACATTCTCATTTCTACCCTGTCCTATATGTCCTAACAATGTAAGGGCGTGCGTCGAGTCTGACACAAGTGCAAATTATGCACCTAATTCTTGTTTCAAAATGTCCCATTTACAACCTGGGTGAGAGTTCAAATATCTTTGTAGAAAATCAGCTACGAGGCTGGAGGAAGATTGTAAAGCAATGAAGCGTTTTTGATCGTCGGGTAGCCCTGCCAATTACGCATATTTTTCTGTAGCTTTAATCCAGTTATGAAATTCAGCCTGTCTTCCGTCAAAATTTGGAACGACATGGGAAATCCCCTGAGCCTGAAATGCATCTCTCACACCACCTAACTGTTCGGCAAAACATTTTAATGCCATCCCTTAATCAGGTATTTGGCTGGTCATTTTTCAATAATTCAGAACAAAAAAATATTACTTATAATTTTGGCTTCGGTTGTTGTTTAGTAAGTTCCGGCTCCTGGTCTACACTTCAGCTCCAATAGCGACGCAACAAAGATGTACAAATGATCATCGTTAATCGAACACTGAGCGGCAGCATTTTGGTCCATTACATAAGAAACTTTCACAAAAGGAACAGGGAACCCAAGTCATTTTAATGTTTTTGAACGATGGGTCAGAACTGCTTGCCGGCTCTTGTTTGGCCGCTTGTTCCTCGGTTTCCAAGTTTTTCGTCACAGAAGTTTCATAAGTATTTTTTTCTGGAGGGTTCTTCTTCTCCATTTTTGCCTATCGTAATTAGTTCCAATTTTTAAAGTACACCAAAAACGATAAACTTATAGTCCCATGTTTGGTCAAGGCACCAAAATATATTTTCTTCCTCTTTATGTAACATAGTGGCTACTTTTCCCACATTGGAATAAGTCAATGTGACCGTACAGTGGAATATTTTATGTTGGAGGAAAAAAACAGAGTCTGAAGACAACAGACAACGTTTATTAACAACATAAATCCCTTCTCTATAATCCTATGGGGTAAATATAACTACCCACAATATATAAGAGAAAACATCAGGGGAAAAGTCATCCCTGCTAAATTTTACAGAGACTGCTGGCGCAGGTCTACTATTCAATAACCAATCTATCACCCCTCCCTGCTGTCGGCAGAGCGTCTTCTTTATATAGCCAAATTCTCTCAGGACCTCCCACCGAGACATTATGGTTGGTTATAGGAATATCCTAACTGTCCATTATCTGCTGCCGTATCAATATTCATAATACTCATTAATAAAATATGATGATGACTTATATGTGTATTATGTTACATTTGTCATTATATCTCGGAAGAGACTACAAATGGGTCATGTATGGTCAGAAGGCTCAGATGAGCGACCTCAGGGCCATGGTGGCCCTCTTGTTTTTTAACCTGTCTTTCAGTTTTACCTACAGTAAGGTGCCATGTTAAAGTCCTCAAAACGGCCATATTATTCGCTAACTTAAAAACAATAATATCAATATAACTCTTGAACTACAACACAGACTTACTTAGAATTTTCAGTATTTTAGTAATACTACCATTTGCTGCAAGGATAGCTCTCGTTCTCTTTGGTAGCTGATTTTACACAATTAGGAGATAACGATATCCAGAAAAGAAAAGTTTATCAAGTCTTGCTTACTGTTATGTTTGTTAAACTGCTTTTAAGTTTCATAGTTTTCCAAAAATTTTCAATGATGTTGATATCTTGGGATTTTGGTGGCCAGTTCTTACATGGTATTTGGTTTTCTTGCTTCCAGTTTTTTGTCTCTCAACATGTAAACACAGGAGCATTGCCTTGAAATATATAGGTCTTGTTTTGGGAAATTCATCAACGATAGGCCACAAATGTTCATCAAGTATAAATCAATACATACATGTACTTTCTTCAGTTGACATTACCCAGCACAGGTCCAAATGTTCCAACTCTTTCAAACGTCCGACATCCCCAGAATATAACACTTAAAACTGGAACAGACTCATCCTTACAAACACCAAAACATCTCTGTCTTCTCTTTTCCTCATTGGTTCTTTAACCCTTTACCACATGACAAATTTTAGACCTGTCCGAATTGAAAGCATTTGCACAGGACAGTTTCAATGTGGATCATATGAAATGATTTTTCTTTGATAGGGTAGAAAACATTGTGGGAAGAGGAGAAAATGCTGGTTACCAGCATTTTCTCCTTTTCCCACAATGTTTTCAAAAGCCTTCTCTATCAGGGGTGTCAAAAGTCGATATTGTGTGGTAAAGGGTTAAACATAAACATGCTTATCTTTTCCTACAACAACTTTAGTTTGGTCGGAAAAATTCACTTTTGACCAGTCTTCTCCAACTTAGATGTGATTTTGCAAGGGCCTTCCACTTCAGCCTATTCCGAGCAGCAATGGTAGTGGTATTTTTCACAAGTCTTCTGAAGTATCTGAAAAAATGTTGTCTCTTTGAACTGTTTTTTTTGACAAGGGATAATGCCCACCTTTGTTGTATAATCTTGTAATTCCGGGGATGTTTTTCTTCTCTTGATTTTTACCACTTTTAGAAATACCTTGTCACTCTTCTTTCCTGTCTTTCTTTTTCTACCATGATTCCCCACCCACTTGCTTGCCTTCATGTTTTCAGAATTATGTCGTTGTTTTATGCTCTTTAAGGTCCCTGGCTCCGCCAATTTCTTTCCGAGGATTGATGATAGTCATTGCGACAGATTCATTCCTCTTCCACCACTGACCATTGCTTCGACGATGGTTATGTGGGAAAGCAGCCAGTAGCATGGAAAGAATATTGTGCGGTGTACTTGTATAAGAGATTCAAGGAAAGCATGGATAGGTGCACTGGCCGCCTCGATATCACTGAAATGATGTTGAAAACAGCGTCAAACGCCATACAATCAATCAATCAATATGCTCTTTAAACATTTTATTACAGTAGAACTATTCAATTTCAACAATCCTGCAATTTTTCTGCCACTATATCCTTACTCAGAGAGTCGTTATATTGATTCCTTGACACAGGGGTTCAGATCTTTACCTCTTCTCCCGCTGACATTCCTGCAGATAAAAATGTCAAAAACACTTTTGTTGCTACCCTTTGCAGAACATTACATGTTGAAGTGAAATATTACATTGATGAAGAATCCTACCCTTAATTTTGATTTAATTGGCCATGATGGAATATTTAAGTTAAACCTCACTCAATATAACATTTTGGCAGCCATTTTGAGGCCATTCAAGATGTGCTAAGTGGCTTGGTAGTAAATGTGGCATAACGAGGGAAAATAATTTAAGTCAAATCTTCTTTTCTACATTTTTTAATTTTCAACATTAATTTTCACCTGTCTTATATCAAAACCCAAAGCGAACGACAAGAATACTAAGAAAAGAATGCCGCATTTCTACCGTGCCCTTCACCTTATATACTAGCTGGAAAAATAAACATCAAGTTTAGGTCACCTGAACCGCCCACATACTGGCAATGTTCCAGGCACATCGCAGACCTAGATAGTTCAGTGACCTATCTTATGTAAGGTGGTATGCAAGTCATATCAAAAGAAACCTACTTGCAGAGTTCACTTGTTTCACATACCTACCCTCCTTTTAAAGACCTTTCAATTTTGAAATGTCTTTAAACAACATGAAGGTGAAAGTCAGGTAAAAGGATAGATATTTACTGAAAATAAATATCTTCTAGAAAAAGGAAACAAAATTTAAAGAATCATTTAAACAAATACTTTAGGTAATTAAATGTTATGTATGATGTACAAATAATGAATCCATAAGTTTAAACTACAAAAAGGTCCACTAAAGTTTTGTGCGCGTTTTTTTTTTTTTTTGACATCACAGCATGTTCACTATAAATCCTTTGTAAAAGCACTTATTGGTTAGCCCTGTGTTCCTCGTCTCGTCGTAGGGACCTAATGCTTTCTTGTGTCCTTGGCGGTGGCATCTGGGGTGATAGCACAGTAATGGTAGTTTAATTAGAATATCCTTTATCTTTTCGAAGGCTAATTGGCACTCATTATTCCACTTAGATTTGGCATACTTCCTAGTCAAGGCGATAGTTGGTTCTGCTATCTGTGAGAAATGAGCTATAAATCTACGATAATAACTACACATACCTATAAAACTTCTGACCTCACGTACATTTGTAGGAGGTGGGAGAGACCTAATTACATCAACTTTTTTCTCTTCTGGCTGAATGCCATTAGCATTTATAACAAATCCCAGGTAATTAGTTTCCTTCTTTAGAAAGCTACATTTTTTAAGTTTCAGTCGAAGATTATGCATACGCAAACAATCAAATACTTGTTGAATATGTGTCAAGTGTTCTTCTAAGGTTTGTGAGTAGATCAAAATATCATCAAGATATGCAGTGGTGAAGTTACCTAACCCTTCAAGGACTTGATTCATTAATTCTTGGAAGATAGCTGGAGCATTTGTAAGCCCGAAAGGCATAACATTGAACTCAAAAAGGCCACGGTGACAGGTGAAGGCCGTCTTCTCCTTGTCACTATCCGCCATCTTTACCTGCCAATACCCTGACTTCAAATCCAAAGAACTGACGTATTTGGCTTTACCTAACAAGGCAAGTATGTCGTCTATCACGGGGAGAGGGTATAAATTTTTTTTTTGTTATCTTATTTAATTGGCGAAAATCTACACAAAAACATTTTGACCCATCTTTCTTATCTACAATTACGATAGGAAATGACCTCTCTGACCTACTTCTTTCAATTATTTTGGCCTCTAACATTTCATCCACAGCCTTATCAATAATAGCCCTGTTATTGAGTTGAGCACGATAAGGTTTAAGCTGAATTGGAGGGTGATTACCTGTATTAATTTTCATGCGAACTGTATCAGTATGACTCAGTTCTTTATCAGTTTTGGCAAACAAATCCAAATTTTTTCTGAGAAGATTGGTAATTAATTGTTTGTGTTCCGGGCAAACATTCAGGTTATCAAACTCATTATCTTTATTTTCGGATAATTGGGGTGTTTCCCTGAAATCTCGACTGACAGATGATATCTCATTAGCACTACTTAGGGAAATTTTGGCAATAGGTGTACCCCGTTTAACGGTTATTGTCTTGTTTGTTGAGTTGATAAGAAGCATTGGCAGCCTTCGATTATCTGGAAGTTTGGAGATACAATTAGTCATTAGTAAACCTGGCTCCTTGCTTAATGGTCCATCCTCAATAGGGGAGATCTCATAATTGATACCTGTAGCAAACTCGGGATGTTTACGAATTTGACACTGACAGATATGAGCTGTTTGGGGAGGAAGTTTTATTTTAGCCTTGACCCTAGCAACAGAAGCTATGTGTTTATCATCTATTAATGGGATGTAGGTCTCATGTACTCTAATACAGGAAAGATCATGATACATGCGAACGCCACGTGATTTAAGCCAATCAAGGCCTATGATAACATTTCTGTTCAGATTTCTTACCACATAAAACTTATGACTCGTAGACAGTTTACCTAGAGAAAAATTGAGGTCAGCAATACCATCGACATATAAGGGAGTGTTACCTGCTGTTGCTAAACTTAGATCATGTTTCCGTAACTTTGGCTTATTTTTCAAGGAATCATACAATCTTCTACTGATTAATGATACTTCAGCACCTGAATCCGACAATGCCCTGTATTTCTGTTTATCAAATTTAACTAACAAAGAATTCGGACCACTAACTACAGAATTTAGAAAAACAACATGTTTGTGCTTTTTCCTTTGCCTTCTTCGACCGACTTCTACATCCGAGAAGGATTCGCGTTTAAAGGTAACTGATTTCCAGCGATATCTTTACAATCTCTCGCAATGTGCCCCATTTTCCCGCAACGATAACATTGCTTATCTTTATGTCTCAGTGTGCTACTGACTTCTGCAGAATGAACTTCATGTGTTCGTTTTCTTAGCCTACAGTCTTTTATGTGATGACCCGGCTTTTTACAAAAATGACAACTACCCTTTCGTCGGCTGTGATCAACATCCATAGGAACCTGACCTTCTGATTCATTTGATTCTGATTTTGACTGGCCAGTTCTCAAGCTAAATCTCTTCTATAAATTTTGCTCGCGCGTTGCGATAAGGATTGCCTCATTAAGTGTGGCAGGGTTATCTCTCATAATGCGCAATTTCATCGAATCGCGATTCAGCCCATCTATAAAATAGCCTATTAGTTGTCTTTGAACCGCGTCATACGGCTGATCCTCAAACGCATTGTCACCCAAAGCAATCAGTCTCTCAGCATAGACCTGAATTGTCTCATTTTGTCTTTGCTTTACTTTTCGCAATAAGAGCAGAGCATGTTGTGAATCAACAACTTCCCCAAAACTACACCTTAAATCAACTTTCATCCTATCCCAGTCTCTTCCGGGATGAGACTCCATATACCTTTTTATGAAATCACTGACAGGCCCTTTAATTGATTGATATGCAACTAGATTAGTCCTATTTGCATCGATACCAATTGTTGTTGCGAATTTTTCAATACTTTCGACCCACTCTTTAAAGTCCTTAGGGTTCGATCCGTCAAAGGTTTGAACAACCCTGGCAATGCCTTGCTACCATGGTAGTATTTAAGTTGTGCATCTGCTGATCAACAGACTTAAATAATTCTAGAAAAACTTGTTCTGCCATCTTGTCTTCGTGAATTTGCAAAAAGAATTAGCAACTTACGGTTTTCAAATTTGATCCAATCGCACCACTTCTTCACTGGAACACAGGAAAATTTTTCAATTTGTCCAAGAGTCACAAAGTCCAAACTTGTATTTCTTTGATTGATCCACGACAATCCAAGTCCATTTTTATGATTGAAATCAATTATAATTTCAACAAATCCGTCGTCATGGCACCACAAAAGTCCACCCGTCCTCTATTTGGCATAACAAGGGAAAATAATTTAAGTCAGATCTTCTTTTCTACATTTTTTAATTTTCAACATTAATTTTCACCTGTCTTATATCAAAACCCAAAGCGAACGACAAGAATACTAAGAAAAGAATGCCGCATTTCTACCGTGCCCTTCACCTTATATACTAGCTGGAAAAATAAACATCAAGTTTAGGTCACCTGAACCGCCCATGTACTGGCAATGTTCCAGGCACGCCGCAGACCTAGATAGTTCAGTGACTTATCTTATATAAGGTAGTATGTGAGTCATATCAAAAGAAACCTACTTGCAGAATTCACTTGTTTCACATAAAGTGTAGGGCTTGTGACCTGGAGGCCCTGTGTTCAAGCCTCACTGGATTCTCTGGGTTTTTTGTGTAAATGTGGAAATGTCCTTGGGCAAGATACATAAGAGCCCTAGCCTAGTACTGGTGAAACCAAGGAAATACATGAATATGTGAACTGTCGCCGTGATATGACTGAAATAATGTTGAAAGCTGTGTTAAACACCACTCAATCAATCAATCAGACGACATTCATTTGGCTCATGAGATGGCATTTCTGCACCAGACGATTCTGTTACAGGTTTAGCTGTGGCAACCCCCCCCCACCCCCCCCTCCCCTTTACATATATCACGAGAATGGTTTTTGGGAAGGACATTCTGGAATTCCAGTATAATCAGGAATTCAAATAGAATTGAGAAAACTTTCACCCATGTGTCTAAAAGCATGCATCACTGTGTCTTAACTCTTTACCACACAAGAAAATTTTAGACCGGCCCAAAATGAAAGCATTTATAGAAGATATAGCAAACGAGGCTTACCTAAAGGGATTCATCTTTGTTAGAATAGAAAACATTGAAGGAAAAGGAGAAAATGCTGGTTACCAGCATTTTCTCCTCTTCCCACAATGTTTTCAAAAGCCTTCTACTTCAGGGTTGTTAAAACCTGGGATTGTGTTGTTAAGGGTTAACCGTTAAAGTGCCGAATAAACATTGGGGACATTTTCAGTCTAGAATAAGACCAATATAATTCCAATTTTGCAGCTGCTTTTTCTCTGCAGTATTTCAGCAAAGGGGACAGTGTAGATCAAATGGATATTTTTAGTCTACAATAAGACCCATATACCGGTAATTGCAATTTTGCAGTTGCTTTTTTTGTCTGCAGTGTTTCAGCAAAGCGGACAGAGTAGGTCAAAGATCTTGATCTACACTGGCGGCAAAAGACAAATATAGTAGTGAAAGGCATCTTAAGAGTTAATTTTCAGGACTAGTGATTTGGTTGGCTGTGGCATTTTCTCATAACCAACCAAATGGCTGATTGCTCTAAATTTAGCCATCAGGTTGACAGAGTTTCTAGATTTTTTAGCGGAATTTCTTCGAATTCAAGAAAGATAGAATGCTTTGCGAATATGATCTTTTATTACTGCATTTTTTTTGGTCTATTTTTTTTGTGGTTAGTATACACTGCTAGAAATGTATCCATGTATTCAGTATGTTTAACCCTTTATCACACAATCTGGAGTTTAAATGACCCTGACAAAGACACCTTTTGAAAACATTGTGGGAAAAGGAGAAAATGCTGGTAACCAGCGTTTTCTCCTTTTACCACACTGTTTTCTACCCTACCTAAGACAAGTTCCATCATTTGAGTCACATTTTAATTGCCGTGTGCAAATGCTTTCAATTTGAACAAGTCCTATTTTGTTCTTTGGTATAGAGTTAACCGTTTACCATACAACAAAATTTTGGACAGGTTCATTTTGAAAGGAATTGTGGTTAACAAGTGAAATATGACCCAAAAGGATAAATTTTGTTTTGATATGGTAGAAAAGATTGTTGAAAAACTAGAAAATTCTGGTTACCAGCTTATTCTCCGTTACCCATAATGTCATCAAAGGCTTCTAACTCAGGGTCATTAACCCCTTTAATAAATGACAAATTCTTAGTCCAAATTAAAAGCAGTTGCAGAGAACAAAATAATTATGACTCAAAGATTAAAATTTATTGTTAGAAGGACAGAAAACATTGTTGGAAAAGAAGAAAATGCTGGTTACCAGCATTTTCTTCTTTTCCTGCGATTTTTTTCAAAAAGCCTTCATCCTCAGGGTAGATTAAAGTGGGGATTGTATGGTAAAGGGTTAAAACTTTGGATAGTGTGGTAAAGGGTTAAGAGGGAAATTTGAGGGGTGAATCCGAAACTATTCCCTCTGTGTTTTGGAAAATTTTACAGGAGAGGGGAAAAAAAACTCATATCTGTGAAAAGCATTGTTAGATCATTTTGCTGTGTTCATGATAAAAGTTGATATCATGTATATTTTGAAACAAGTGTAGAAAATGACATTGAAACGCTGAAGAAACAATATGAACCATGCTCGATGAAAAGGGTGCTTAATGCATTTGCGAAAAGTATCGACCCATGTCAGCCTGCGCGGACTGCGCAGGCTGACATGGGCGGAAACTTTTCGCTATCTTTAAATTTTCTGCACGTCAAAGGATAATTCTACCTTATGATCCAGTTGGTTGTTTGACAAAACAGATTTTATGGATCCATAAAGTCTTTCTTGGTATAATGCATCATGGAGATGCATTAAGCCCCTTTTTCCCAGAGCATGGCTCAATTACAAGACTGTGCACTAGCACTGAATATTCAACATGATTTTATTTCAACTCTTTACCAAACAATACCGGGTTTTTACGGCTCTGAAAAAGAAGCCTTTGGAAAACATTGTGGAAAAAGGAGAAAATGCTGGTAACCTGCATTTTCTCCTTTTACCACAATGTTTTCTACCCTTCCCACTAGAAACTTCAATTTTTGAGTCACATTAACTTTGTCGTCTGCAAAGCCTTTCAGTTTGGACCAGTCCAAAATTTTGTCGTTTGGTCAAGAGTTAATCCTTTACAATACAATCACATTATTTAGAAACCCGAAGAACAAGACTTCTGAAACCATTTTGGGAAAAGGAGAAAATGCTGGTAAACAGCATTTTCTCCTTTTCCCAAGATGTTTTCTGCTGTATGAAAGAAAAGTCGAGTATTTAAGCTACATTTTCAAATTCTCTTAATTTGGACAGGTCCAAATTTTTGTTGTTAAGTAAAGAGTTACATAAAAAATTTTATTTCATGCTTTCCCTTAGGTTATCGAGAAATATCGGTGAAATATTTTTTGATATTTCATGGTTACGACCAGTAAAATTAACAATTTTTATATTGTAACTCTTCAATTGAAGACAGAAACAGTTGTTCCTGCACACTAGCTACCTAGGTAAAATGCGCGTGCCTCTCAACAAGACAAAAATATCACGTAATTTACCCAACATCTCTCGAGCTTGACGTAATATTGTAATGTGTTTCTATGCGGATGGGTATGCCACGGGGAATTACCGAAAGGAACTGTACTGGAATTTGATTAAGTTCCCCCAGAAAGGGTTAAAAGCATGGAATAAACAGAAAATTTGTTTTTTTAGGTGAAAGATCAAAATTTATTTCATCTCGTGAACGTCATCAGTAGTATTCTCACTCACGAGTGGCTGTGCCAATCGTGAAAATATTACCGATATGTTCACTTGATGAAATAAATTTCAATCTTTCACCGTAAAAAACAAATATCCTGTATGTCTTTAACTGGAAAACACATGAAAAAAATGATTACAATTCTTTTTCATGGACCATGTATCTTTATTTGCTGTTGCGAGTGAGTTTACTCATTCCGGAAAAATGTAATACATGAACAGATTTTCAATTAAGTCCTTACCACAGTTCTGAGTTTAAATGACCTTGAAGAAGACGGCTCATTGGTCATCAGTATTTTCTCCTTTTCCTCAATGTTTTCTCCCCCCCCATGAACAGACAAATTTCAGTTTTTGATTCAGATTTACTTTGTTGTCTGCAAATGCTTTCAACTTGGAGTAAGTCGAGAATCTGTTGTTTGGTGGAGAGTAAGGAAAAAAGGTATCTCGTTTGCTTTTTTAACCCTTTGCCACCCTTTTTTTTGTTCTTTTAAATATAAATAGATCCATGAAGAATTAATTGCAAACAAACCTTTACCTATTGAAACCATTATATTCGTATCACAATATAGCGCAAGAAGTGCATACTGAGAACAACAGCCAATTTGTGAACAACAGCCACTTTTGGAACTTCCCTTCAGTGGCTGCTGTACACAGATTTGACTGATGAAATTGCCCACTTTGCAATATTACTCTAATGTGAGCCTTTACAAGACAATCCTGGGTTTTTAAGGCCCTGATAGAGAATACTGTTTAAATCATCATGGGAAATGGAGAAAATGCTAGTAACCAGCATTTTCTCTTTTTCCCACAATATTTTCTACCTTTTTACATGCATAACATATTCCATCTTTTGAGCTACATATGTTGTCTTTTGCAAATGCTTTCAGTGTAAACAAGTCTAAAATTTCATCTGATAAATTGTTCAAATTTTATGTTCAGGTTGTCTCGAAAGTATGACGGTCTTGGAAATGAAATTGTCTATTTTATGTACATATAGTTGTCTTGCCAGTATATGGTGTTAATTCTACAATTGCGTTTTAAGTTCTGAGAAAATGAATTTCAAATTAAATTGTATGATAGGTTGAGAAATATTGTCTTAGCCAATCACATGGCTACACTTTACCACACAATGCCAACTTTTTATGACCCTGAAGAAGAGACCTTTTGAAAGCATTGTGGGAAAAGGAGAAAATGCTGGTTACCAGCATTTTCTCCTTTTCCCACAATGTTTTCTACTCCATTAACGAAAAAAAGGCATCGTTTTCGCCACAGTGAAATACCGGAAGTCCTCTGCAAGTGCTTTAAATATGGACGGGTCTCAAATTTTGTCATCTTATAAAGAGTTAACCCTATACAACAAAATCCGAAGTTTAACAACCCTGATGGGGAAAGCTTTTGTAAAGATTGTTGGAAAAGGAGAAATGCTAGTAATCAGAATTTCTCTCCTTTTCCTACAATGTTCTCTTTTATTGCAAAGACCAGTACCATCATTTGAGCTGCATTTGTATTGTCGTCTGCAAATGCTTTCAATTTGGACAAGTCTAAAATTTTGTCGTCTGGTAAAGAGTTAAATGTTGATTTAGACTGGTATTTTTAATCTTTAGACTGGTACTTAGAATTTTAATTTTGTGGAGTTTTAGCTCAGATAAGTTTTGACAGGTAGTATAGAACTTTATATCAATGATTTTTAGATTTTTGATTGTACATGTACCAGTATTGAAGTAAGGTTGTAGAGAAATATATGTATATAGTTATATTAAGTGTGTAAAAAATTATGTATAATTGTGTATTGTGTGTATTTAAAGTCATTTCAAGAACAAAAAAAAAGAAATAACAATACCAAGTTATTGGTGACTATGCAATACAAAATTTCTAGAAAATATTAAATTGAATAAAAAAAAAAATCTGAACTTTATTCTGTACCTGTAGATCTACCTCTTTAAACCTTAAACACAATCCGAACTTCTAATGATCTTGTAACAGAAGGCTTTTGAAAACATTGTGGGAAAAGGAGAAAATGCTGGTAACCAGCATTTTCTCCTTTTCCCGCAATGTTTTCTACCCTATCAAGAACAAATTTTCTTGAGCCACCTTTGTCGTCTGTAAATGCTTACAATTTGGACGAGTCTGAGATTTCATCGTGTGGTAAAGTTTACAGATAATTGTCTTCAAAAATAATATTTAGCTTGGCTGTTTTCAAAGAAAATGCCAAGGTATTATCATAACCCAGGCTTTGTCTGTGTTGTCGCGCTAAAACTTGGACATTTTATAGTATCTCTTTATACAGATGGAACGAGGGTCGTATGAAAAGTTCTGAGTCAATGATGAAGTCCAAATGGAATAAGGCTATTAGCTATTTATTTGCTCCACTGGCCGAAGGCCAACAGGCTTATGTCATGGCCCAGTGTCCATCATGCGTCCGTCTGTCTGTCCGTGCATTAACTTTTATTTTAAAGATGTTCTTCTCTGAAACTACCCATCCAATTTTGATGAAACTTCACAGGAATGATCCTGCCATGGTCCTCTTTAGAATTTCTTGAAAGAATTTGATTTCTTCAAAAACTCTGGTTGCCATAGCAACAAAACTTAAAGGCCCAGTAAAGTCCAAAATATCAAAGCAGGTGTTATAATACATGTAAGTTTAAATCATACCATTTAAAAGTTTGGAAAATGTTGTGGAGATGACAGTCTGTTATTGTGTGGTCGGGCCATGTGTTAGTCACTGGTAGATAAAAGAATTTTAAAATCAGGCAAAAAGTAAACAAAAGACACAGCTACCTGGCAGGTTATAACCTAGTTTTGAAATTAATGTCTTTGTCAGGGACTAACACTTGGACCGACCGTACAATGATAGGTTGTCATTTTCACAATAATTTCCATACTTTTAAATGGTATGATATAAATTTAAATGCATTTAAACACCAACTTTGTTTACTTTTGGGCTTTATAGTTACTTTGAAAATATTGGAAATCTTTGAAAATCTTCTTGTCTGAAAGCATAAAGCCTAGGGCTACCAAATTTTGCATGTAGCTTTATCTAGTAGACCTCTATCAAGTTTCTTCAAATTATAGCCCTGCGGTCAAAATTGGCCCCACCCAGGGGGTCACAAGTTTTTCATGGGCTAGAGAAAACCTTAGAAATTTCCCTGTACTTAGCCATAAAGCCTAGGGCTACCAAATTTGGCATGTAGCTTTATCTAGTGGGCCTCCACCAAGAGTGCCCAAATTACAGCCCTGGGGTCAAATTTGACCCTTTCCCGGGGTCACAAATTTTACATGGGCTTATATAGAGAAAACCTTAGAAATTTCCCAGTACTTAGCCATAAAGCCTAGGGCTACCAAATTTGGCATGTAGCTTTATCTAGTGGGCCTCTACTAAGAATGCCCAAATTATAGTCCTGGGGGTCGAATTTGATCCCACCCCGGAGGTCAGAAGTTTTGCATGGGCTTATATAGTGAAAACTTTAGACGTCTTGTTACTAACCATAAGACATAGGGCTACCAATTTTAGCCCTGTCTCAGGGGTCTCGTGTTCAAAACCAATTGGCCTAGTATTGTAATGTTTAGCGTGTAGGGTTTTCACTTATTAGCCAAAGGAGCGATACAGGGCCATCATGGCCCTCTTGTTCCTTCCCCCCCTCCCCCACCCCCACTCCTCTGCATTCCAAATTTATGCTTCTGCCAGCTGTGCTGCAGCGCTTGGATCCCTGCTTCATGGAAGTTTTTGTCTTGGTCATCGAAAAATTCTGTCAGATTTGGCGTCATCTTCAGTCAAAATGCTTACCAGCTAAATGCTTCTTCATTTTTTGGAAATAGATGGAAGTCCTACAAAGCAAGATCAGGAGAGTACACTGGGCGAGAAATGAGATTAAAGCCACAGTCAAGCAGTGTTGTCATAGCAACCATGGACTCGTAGGGTGGAGCATTGTTCTGCTTGATCAAGATGCCCTTTTGGTAATAAGATGACTTTACTCAGGTGGGGGTCCTGTGTGGCTCAGTGGTAAAGTGTAGGACTCATGATCTGGAGGCCCTTGGTTCGAGCCTCACTGGCTCCACCGGGTTTTTCACAGGAGCGTCCTTGGGCAAGACACTTCAGAGCCCCAGCCTAGTACTGGTGAAACCCAGGAAAACATGTGTAAGTGACCCGTCGCCGTGATTATGACTGAAATAATGTTGAAAGCGGCATAAAACACAATTCAAACAAACTTAACTCAGGTAAGCGCTTTAGGGCCAATGGCCCTCTTGTTTTTCCACATAGAGTTTTGGGTTTGTCTAAAATAAAAGCATTTACAGATTACAAATCAAAGGTGTCTCAAATGGTGGTACTTGTCGTTCACCGATTAGAAAACAATTTGGGAAAAGGAGAAAATGCTACAGCATTTTCTCCTTTTCTCACAATGTTTTCAAAATCTTTCTGCACTGGGTCATTAAAACTCAGTTTCATGTGGTATAGGGTTAAGATATTAAAGCATCAGGTTCCTAAGCATGACTCTACCTTTTCTGGTCAGTGTAGATCAAGATCAGACTGCACAGAACCAGAAGATAATTTCCCCCAAAAAAATTACCATTTGAAACAGCAAATTTGGGGTTTTACCATCAGCTTGAGAGTTTCATTTCACTTACTGAGCACGAGAAGAGTTAAAGCATAAGACCTAACAGTTACATGTAAATGTCTAACTTCGCAAATTGTACATCACTTATCTAAAAAAAAGTGTGGTGGCTGTGGTTGTGAGGTAGAGCATTGGCCTTGTAACCATAAGGTCCTGAGTTCAAGACCTGGGAGCGGGTGTCAACTTTGGGATTTCTATATGGCCCACACATTCAGCGCAAGTGCTGGTGTAGTTTCCAGGAAGCAGAATCGAGAGAGATTAGTATAAGTTGTAAGAACTTGTTTCTCAATCCGTGTAAACATGTTTAACTCTTTACCACACAATCCTAAGTTTTAACGACCCAGAGAAGTAGGCCCTTTGAAAAATTTGTGGGAAAAGGAGAAAATGCTGGTAACCAGCATTTTCTCCTTTTTCCACAATGTTTTCTAGACTATCTGATTCAAATCCCATCATTTGTGTCTGATACATTTTGTCGTCTGCAAGTACTTCCAAATTGAACCTGTCTAAAATACTGTCGTTTGGGAAAGAGTTGAATAAAAGAAAGTGGAGCAATACAGAGCTTTAATGGCTCTCGTTTTACTTTTTTTTCATTCACAGCTGGGGTGTAGTGCCATTTCACATGATGTTTTTACCAGATACACTGATTGATTGAATGGTGTTTTAAGCTGCTTTAAACATTATGTCAGTCACATATTCATGTATTTCCTGGGTTTCATCAGTACTTGGCTAGGGCTCTGAGGTGTCTTGCCCAAGGACACTTCCACGAAAAAACCCAGTGGATCCAGTGAGGCTCCAACCCTGGGCCTCCAGGTCACAAGTCCTACACTTTATCACCGAGTCACGCAGGACCCCATTACCACATACAACACGAGCCACTCAAATTTGTACTTCGTTGATACTTTAGTATTTAATGCCGTTTTCAACATTATTTCAGTTATATTGTGATGGCCAGAGCACCTATCCATGCTTTCATGGAGTTTCTTTTACCAGTACTCTGTACAATATTCTTTCCAAGCCACTGGCTGCTTTCCCACATAACCATCGTCGAAACAATGTTCAGCAGTGAGAGAGGAACGAGTCCTATTGCAGCGATTATCATCAATCCTCGGAAAGAAATCGACCAAGCAGAGTTCCAACCAGAGGCCTCCTGTTCTAAAGTCATGTATGCTACTGACTGAGCTACCAGGGCTCGGCTGGATACAACATGGACCACCCAAATTTTTAATTGTTTGGATAATTGATTGTGTTTAACCATTTTCAACATTATTTCAGTTATATCAAGGCCGATAGTGCACCTATCCATGCATTCCTCGAGTTTCTCTTTACAGTACTTCGCACAACATTCTTTCCAAGCCACTGGCTTTTTTCCCACACAACCATCATAGAAACAATGGTCAGTGGTGAGAGAGGAATGAATCCCATCATCAATCCTCTGAAAGAAACTGGCCAAGCTGGGGATTTGAACCAGCTATCCCTGTTCTCAAGTTGTGTACACTACGCTCCTGTGCCCTACCAGGGTTCGGCTGGATACAACATGGATCATCCAAATTTTCAATTGATTGACTGATTGATTGTGTTTAAGCATTTTCAACATTATTTCAGTTATATCAGGGTGGCTTGTTCACCTATCCATGCTTTCCTGGAGTTTTTCTTTTCAGTACTTTGCACAATATTCTTTCCAAGCCACTGACTGGTTTCCCGCACAACCATTGTCGAAACAATGGTCAGTGATGAGAGAGGAATGAATCCTGTGGCAATGACCGTCATCAATCCTATGCAAGAAATTGGCCAAGCTGGGTATTTGAACCAGCTATCCCTGTGCTTAAGTCCCGTACACTACTGACTTCGCTTCGGCTCTCAAATTTGTGACAAAATATAAAACAACAACACCGAAACATTAGTTTCTAAATCTTTTTCATCTTGTTATTTCACAAGCACTGAATAACCAAACACGGACCATTCTGTCTAAAATCAATTTGTTCAACAAGTTCATAGCTTACTAAATACAAAAGAAATTTCAATTTTTATCAAACTTTTTTTTTTTCCTGCTAGTAAATTCCCAAATACTTTATATAACAAACAATGATCATTATGCCCTATGTCCAGATGATTTGTGGTACAAATGCATAGCTTATCTACAGCTTTCTGAAAAATAAACTATTACAGCAATAAACTTTTCTGAAACACTATACAGATTCCTAATCTAACCATAAACTCTTTCCCAAACAATCCACTGTTAAAATGTCTGTGAAGTAGTAAGCTTTTGAAAACATTGTAGGCAAAGGACAAAATGCTGGTAACCAGCATTTTCTCCTTTTCCCACACAGTTTTCTATCCTTCCATAGACAAATCCCATCATTTGTGATACATTTATTAAATCGTATGCAAATACTTTCAATTTTGGTTACCAGCATTTTCTTTTTTTTTCCCACAATGTTTTCTATCCTGTCAAGGATAAATCCCATCATTAGAGACAGATCTAGGGCGTCATCTGCAAATGAGCCATGCTCTGTGAAAAGGGGGCTTAATGCATCTGCAAAAAGTATCCACCATGGTTAGCCTGCGCAGTTCATGCAAGCTGACCTGTGTAGAAAATTTTTGCTATAAATCGATTTTCTGCAAGTCAAAGGACCAGTCTACCCCATGAATCAGTTGGTCGTTATACAAAATGGATTTTATAGATCTATCCATAATAATATGATGACTTGCTTGGTAAGGATCAAGGAGATGCATTAAGGTCTATGGCCCCTAACCCCCATGTTAAAAGACAGAAGCTGCCGAGATTGGCCGAATAGCCTTTACGAAAACGTCCATGTTACACGATATTTACTGATGACTTTGTGAGTCTATGGCCCCTAACTCCCATATTAAAAGACAGAAGCTGCCGAGATTGGCCAAAAAGCCTTTACGAAAACATCAATGTTTACCAATGAGTTAGGGGCCGTAGACCTTAAATCCTTTTTTCCCAAAGAGTGGCTTAAATGCTTTCACAATGTGAATGAGACAAAAACTTTGTCATCTAGTACAGGGTTACAAATTGCTAATTTGCTAAGCTAAGTCATATTGAAGATTTAATGGATGCTCCCTTTTCTCCTTCAAAGATCTGTTCTGCTAAATCTTGGAATTTCTTCACATAGTCAATACTGCTTTCATTCATCATACAATGTAATGTTGTATCCACCTGAAACAATGTACCACAAGGATGTAAGTAAACATTTTATACACAAATCAATTCTCTGGCTATTATGATTTAACTTTACCTAACAACAAAAGTTTAAACTTGTCTATAATCAAAGCAATTGCAGATGAGGTTCACATGGCTCAAAGACTGGAATTTATCGTGGAATCGGTTAAAAACATTGAGGTAAAAGGATAAAATGCTAGATACCAGCATTTTCTCCCTTTTTCCACTATTTCTTCTAAAGCCCTATATCTCTGGGAAGTTAACTCTTTACCACAAAATTTCGAGTTTTAATAAATCTGAGGAAGAAAGCTTTTGTAAACATTGGTCACCAGCATTTTCTCTTTTTTCCCCACAATGATTTCTACTCTATTAAAGGCAAGCTCCGACATTTGTGTCACTTTTGATTTGTTGTCTGCAAATGCTTTGAATTTGCACAAATGTAAAATTTTGTCATTTGGTAAAGCGTTGAAACTCTGGATTGCGTGGTACAGGCTTAACACGTTGCCACTAGCAAATGGCCTTTTTTGTCATCAGCAGTCAACTTCTGAAGACTTTGAGGCAAAAAGTAAATGCATTAGAATGTCAGATTAGGGTAAATCTGGAGGTTCCATGAAGAAATTTGGGAGTATAGGTTACAAAAGGTATTGTAAAAAGTAGAAAGTCAGATGTTGAAAAGTCAAATAGTAACAATTATTTTGCATTAAAATGACTAAATACATCATTAAGATGATGGGCTATGTCTTAAAAAATGTGGGAAAAAAGGAGAAAATGCTAGTTAGCAGCATTTTCTCCTTTTTCCCACAATGTTTTCAAAAGCCTTTTTTCTACACATTCATTAAATCACGGCTCTGTTTGACAAAAGGCTAAAATTTAAATACTCACATCAAGTTTGTGTGACTGAGAATCTCTAGATGACTCATTGAACAAGGATGGAGGAAGACTATTGTTAAAGATGGTGGTGTTTGGGTAGGAAGTAGAGGATTTCGAAGGCGACTCAAACAGACTGGACAGTGATAGCTCTTGCACCTGAAATAAACAAGACAAAGCAGTCATACTTTGTGTAGGTTTGTGCAATTGGTGATGTGTGTTTCTTTTTTTTCTCTCTAAATTTTATTAATAATTTCCCTTTACTTCATATATATGTATATAGAAACAAGTCAAAAATTAAGTACTTTGTGTAGATCTATTTACTTAGTGAATTTTTCTGTAAATTTTGACTGTACAGCACAAAAGAAAATTTTGAATACTGTTTGTCATGTACAAGTAATTAATATTCTTATTTCTCTTAAGTTAAAAGCTATTTTATCTCAATTGTAAAACAAGTCCTCACAATTTCTATCAACCCTGTACCTAATGATGAAATTATAGACTAGTCCGACTAAAAAGCAGCAAGAAAAAAGAATTTTTTTTTTCAAAAGCTTAAGAGTCAAACCTTTACCAGACAATCCCGAGTTTTAATGACCCTATCACAGAATGCTTTGGGGAATCATTGTGGGAAAAGGAGAAAATGCTGGTAATCATCATTTTCCCTTTTTTCCCACAATGTTTTATGTCCTTTCACTTACAACTACCATAATTTGAACCACAATTAATTTGTCCCCTGCAAGTGCTTTGAAATTGGATCAGTCTAAAATTTTACCATATGGTACAGTTAAATCTACTCACATCTCCATTTAACCACTGTGACTCTGGGGCAGGGGAGGATCTAAACAGGGAACGTACAGGAGGGCTGTGCATAGGTGGGGTGTGGGGACGGTCTGGTGCAGATCTGATGGGCGGGGTCGTAAGTCCTGGATCGATAGCAATACCACTCTTACTGGTCTCGTCCAGGATTCCGGAAAATGATGTATCTGTAACAAGATCCATGAATTTAGATGGCTCATTGCTAGTTCCTGGAAAAGATGTTGAAACATTTTTTATCTGTAAGTTTCACTGTAGAAAGCAACACTGTTATCAACCCCAAAGGTGCCTTTCATGACTATAGTTGCATTTGCGGCCAGTGTAGATCAAGATCAGACTGCACAAAACATACAGTCTGATCTTTGATGTACACTGTCCCCTTTGCCAAGTCTTTATAGACTAAGGCAACTATGAAGATGCAATAAATTGGGTCTTGTTTTTCGACTGAAAATGGCTGTTAGGTTTATTCAGTGTATCAAGAGTGTACACCGAGTAGGTTTATCTGTATCAAGCATGTACACTGTGTAGGTTTTTCTGTATCAAGAGTGTACACTGTGTAGGTTTTTCTGTATCAAGCGTGTACACTGTGTAGGTTTTTCTGTATCAAGAGTGTACACGGTGTAGATTTTTTCTGTATCAAGCGTGTACACTGTGTAGGTTTTTCTGTATCAAGCGTGTACACTGTGTAGGTTTATTTGTATCAAGCGTGTACACTGTGTAGGTTTTTCTGTATCAAGAGTGTACACGGTGTAGGTTTTTCTGTATAAAGCGTGTACACTGTGTAGGTTTTTCTGTATCAAGAGTGTACACTGTGTAGGTTTTTCTGTATAAAGCGTGTACACTGTGTAGGTTTATTTGTATCAAGCGTGTACACTGTGTAGGTTTATCTGTATCAAGCGTGTATACTGTGTAGGTTTATCTGTGTATCAAGCATGTACACTGTGTAGGTTTATCTGTATCAAGCATGTACACTGTGTAGGTTTTTCTGTATCAAGCGTGCACACTGTTTAGGTTTTCTGTATCAAGTGTGTACACCAGTAGGTTTTTCTGTATCAAGCGTGTACTCTGTGTGTAACTTTTACTTTTATGTTTTGCTCTTTTTATCAAATCCTGAAAATGTGCAACTCTCTGCTTATTTTGTTATCTCTTTTGTGATGTTTTTTTACAGTTGTAAAAGGGAAGGTATAAAATAAGAAGAATATTACAAGTCTGCATTTCTGTGTGGCCAGATCAGGTCTTGTTGCATGCGTAAAGAGGTTCGCATTGGAATTAACCTTCTGTCTCATCCTACACTCAACTCCACAAACACACAACTCAACCTGATCTGACCAAACAGACATACACTGTTGTTATGTTTCATTTGAGCCACACTTTGGCACAAGGGGGCTTAATGCATCTCTGTGATGCATGACATCAAGCAATGGATCCATAAAATCCAGTTTGTCTAACAAACGACTGAATCATGGGGTACACTGGTCCTTCAACTTGCAGAAAATTGACCAGTAGCGAAAGGTTTCGACACAGGTCAACCTGTGTGGACTGCGCAAGCTGATCTGGGTTGATACATTTTGCAGATGCATGAAGGTCTACGGCCCCCTAACTCTCATATTAAAAGATGGAAGCTGCAGAGAATGGTCGAATACTCTTTACGAAAACGTCAATGTTTACCAATGAGTTAGGGGCCATAGACCTTAAGCCCTCTTTTCACAGAGCATTGCTCATTTAGATTTTCATATTCCTTGAGCATAATTTTGTCTTACCTTGAAAAGATATGTCTAGTAAAGACGACAGACTGGGTGGAGATAATGATCCTTTTGTTAAATTTCTAACAACTGTCGAAGATGATGATGATGATGATACCGTAGTAGTGACGGGACTGCTGGTAGATATACATAATGGTACTGAGACGGTCGACAGGCCAGCTGCCTTTAGGGACTCTGGTGACATCGTACCAATCTGGGGAGAAAAAAAAATAAAATGATTTACTCCTCTTCAAACAATCTGGAGTTTTAGTGACCCTAAGGAGGAAGGCCCTTGAAAACAGTGTTGGAAAAAAAGAAAATGCTGGTAACCAGCATTTTCTCCTTTTCCTACAATGTTTTCTAACCTTTCAGAGACAGATTCCGTTTTTTGATGTTATATTTACAATCAAGATCAGGTTGTTTACTAGTTCTCAATATTATCATCTGTTCTAAAGCATTATGTGTTTGGATACCACCACAACTGGTCCCCACTTTCACAGTGGAGTATAGAGGAAATCTCATAAGGAAACCAATTAAATTTATTATTCGTATTTGCAACCAGCATTTTTCAATCAGACACTCGGAAAATAGATTTCGATTTAAGTGCGTCGGAAAAAAAGTAAAGAATTTCAGCGTGACAAGTGGATAAAAATTGTGTCAAAAATGCAAACAACATGCTCTGGAGAAAAACCTGTACTGTTTCCGATGTCCAGATAACAAGTTCATTAAATCCTAAAAGCATTTATTTTTCAAACCAATCTGTGATGCTCATTAGAATTCTCTACATCACAGGACAGCAATATCTTTCAAAGCCTTGTACTGATGAGGCATTGAAAAGGGCTGCACATGAATCGGGGCTGCAAGAGTAAACAAGAGCAAGGCATGTGGGTGCCAACACACGGCTGCTGTTGCTTGATTTTTCAGTGAAAATTCCAAGTTGGAAAAGGGGAATAAATGTGTCAAAAATACTTTGATGGTCACTTGCCCTTGTTGTATGGATGCCACTTTTGATAGAATTTAAACAACTGGTCCAAGGTTGAAGTAAATATTTTCGGTAATGACAGAGATATTATAGATGTCAAAGTTTTTGCACCATGATCCAGATGACAGGGCTACAGCAATACCTGGATCTTTTCTTCAAGATAATTGCTTACGTGTGATGCAGGTATTCTCATCAAGGTCTGGTCACCTTCAGGGGACAAGGACATTTCTACGACTCCTGTTGTAGTTACTTGTTTTTCTGGAGTTAATGTGCTCACTGAAGAAAAAAATGAAAAAAGAAGACTGTAAGAGGCAGACCTGTAACATACCCTGGACTTGGATATAATCCAAAATCTCTAGGTTAATTTACTTCTGTATTGCTGTAAAAGTTAACTCTGAAACAAAGCAGTACATGTGCCAACTCGTACTACATCTGATTACAACAAGAGCACCGCATGCCAGTGCCAATGTTCGGACACTGTTGCTTTTTAAATAAAGGTAAAACTTCTAAGCTGATAAAGGAGCATAACTGAGTCAAAAGTATTTTGGAAGTTACCTGCAATTCTGGTTTGGGATTCTCATTTCTTAATTAACATTGTGCAAGAGTTCAAAGTAAACAGCTATTTTCTTTGACAATAGCAGAGATTAAAAAATACAATCAGGATATAGATTCTCAATTCCTCCTTTGCGAGAAATGTTTTCTTCCTTTTCAGTGACAATCCCATCATTTGAGCTACATTTAATTCGTTGTCTACAAGTGCTCAATAGGAAGGAAACTACAATTTTTTGCCTAGTAGATTCCTACAGCTAATAGCCTGGTACCAGATTTCAAGAAGCACCAAGTCCAAAGCTTACCTTGTTGTGGTGACACAGACTGTGGTGGGGTAGACAGAACTTTGCCTGGCGTCTGTATACCCTTGATTGGATGACCCACAATCGTCTGACTCACAATCTCTTTATCAGCACCATTCTGGGGGGCTGACTGCCCACTGGCCAACACAGGGAAAAATGTGACTAGTTGATTCTTGGGTAGGATGGTCCGTTGAACAATACTGCCAGGGCCTGTTCTGCCTCGATTGACAGGCTTTAGTTTTCTTGGTCGCATCATTGGTTTCTATTTAAAATTGATTTGAAAAGTTTGATCTTTTTTCATGAAACAAAATATATGCTGGTTTGCCATCTTGTATTAGTAACTTAACCCTATACATAACAATCCCAATTTTTTTTTTTTTTTCGCTCTTTGGAGGAAGCCTTTTGAAAACTTTGTGAGAAACGAAGAAAATGCCGGTAACCAGCATTTTCTCCTTTTCCCACAATGTTTTCTGTTCTTTCAGAGACAGACTCCATCATCTGATCCACACTGAATCTGTCGTCAGAAAATGCTTTCTATCTGGACCAGTCTGAAATTTTGTCATTTGGTAAAGAGTTGATGGCGGGTAAACTAGTTTCAAAATTAGATTTTAAAAGTAATCAAACTATGAATTTAGCCCTATGCCAAACAGTCTTGTTTCTACAGCCAAATTATTGAGACTTTTGAAATCATTATTGGAAAATGATTAAATGTTGGCAATCAGCATTTTCTTCTTTTTACCACAAAGTTTTCTGCTGTTTTGCACACAAGTCCCGTGATTTGAGCCAAACTTAATGTTTCCTACAGAGCTACAAATCCTTTCAATCTTGACAATTACAACATGTACAAAATTTTGTCATCTTTCAAAATTAAATCATCTCAAAATTATGTTTTCCTACTGGACTCACTACCTTCTACAACAAATTTGCAACATACACTCTTGAAAACATCCCTGCAAAATACAGATAACTAACATGAATATGAGCCATGCTCTGGCAAAAGGGGGCTTAATGCATCTCCGTAATCCATCATACCAAGAAAGCCATCACATACTTATGGATCCATAATAGCCACTTTTTTTAACAACTGACTCAGTCATGAGGTAGACTGATCCTTTGACATGCAGAAAATCGACCAATAGCGAAAAGTTTCGGCCCAGGTCAGCCTGCGCGGACTGCGCAGGCTGACCTGGGTCGAAACTTTTCGCAGATGCATTAAGCCCCCTTTTCACAGAGCGCGGCTCATATATATTCTATCACATATGATCATGATAATGTGGCATAAGTAGAACTTTTTATAAGCAACATCTCTTTATATTACTTAAAATTTAAAAGGAGTCTGATGCCACAAAAGTATTATTACATGCAATTCTTATGTCAATTATTAAGTTATTAAGTTAGTTTTTAATTTGGTATGTTGTTATCTAGACCAATGGTATGTCTTATCATTTCTTTTTAACATAAAACCTTAAAGAGAGCAACTTTGAGCATAAATCACCAAGCCATGTTTACGCAGTCAGCAGCGTACAGGACTTAAGAACAGGCTTTCACTTGTTCATTGATTGAATTGGAGTTTAACGCTGTTTTAACAGCTTAGGTAATACCATGTCGGTCAGTGCACCTACGCATGTGTTTCCTGGCTTTCTCACACCAGTACTGACACAACTTTCTTTCCAAGTCACTGACTACTCTTTCACATGCATCAGAGGTGAGAGGTGAAAAATAACCTGAAAGAAAGTTTACCACAACCAGGTATCACACCTACAACCACCAGGTCACAAGTCTGATACGCCAACCACTGTGCTACCCGGGAGGGCGTTTCACCTTGTTCAAATCCCCAGCATGGCTAATTTCTTTCCAGGGATTGATAATAGTCATTGCAACAAGATTAATTCCTCTCTCTCTGCTGATTGCCATTTTGACAATGGTTATGTGGGAAAGTAGGCAGTGGCTTGGGAAGAATATTTTGTGTGACCATAGAAACTCCTGCAAAGCATGGATTGGTGCAGTGGCTGAAATAATGTTGAAAAAGGCATTGAATACCATACAAACTATGAACCAATGAAGGTATATCAGGATGTACTTACAGTTCCATGTGAAACCTTTGACATGAGATCTTTCTGTGACAGAGTGGTGGTGGTGGTTTTGTGCTGGGCATGAGGCATCAGGACAGGGACGCGAAACACTCCATCAACACAGGTAGACACAGGCACGGAGGGGTTGGGAACCCTAGCCTGAAATAGTAACAGTAAGCGTTTTACTGAGCAACAGAATTTTAGACTGGTCTAAATTCAAAGCATTTGCAGTTGAAAAACTGAACATTGCACAGAATTAGGAAACTTTTCTTTGTAGGAAAAAGAGAAGATGCTGTTTAACCCTTTACCACACAATCCCTACTTTTAACGACCCTGAGAAAGAAGCCTTTTGAAAACATTGTGGGAAACCATACTGGATTTTGAGCATGAAATAAATAGAATATTTGTTTTTTTCGGTAAAAGATAAAAATTGATTTCATCTCGTGAACATCATCGGTAATATTTTTTACTAGTGGCTGCACCACTGGTGAAAATATTACTGATGATGTTCACGAGATGAAATAAATTTTGATCTTTCACCATAAAAAAAAAAATATCCTCTATACCTTTAAGAAATCACAAAACAAACCTCCTTGGGCACTTCAACAGGAAGTGTCTGCACAGCCATGTCTTTCCCTGTCTTTTTCATGCGACCCCTTCCACTAGGTGAAGGTTTTTCTTTTCCTCGGCCTTTCTGTTTCAAACCCTGAACTTGTCCACATAACTGGCAAGCACTACCTACTCCTGGAGCCTGCAAACATTTCATAAAAAATCATTCAGTCCTTGCAGTAGGTTAATTTCAAAAACATTCCGGGAGAAGGAGCAATATCTTAAGAGCCAGCAACTGCTCCTTTTCCAAAAGGGTTAACTTGCAATTCATAGAAATTTTCTTCCATTTTTTTTTTCTCATATGTTTTTCTTTCACTCCACCCTTAACCCTTTACCACATGACAAAAACACAGATTTGTCCAAATTGAAAGCATTTGCAGACGACAATTTAAACGTGGCTCAAGTGATGGAATTCGTAGAATTGAAAGTTTTGGGAAAGTTTAAAACAGGTGTATGGATATGGATTGACTTACTGGTATCAAAAAAGGTACCCATCTAAAAATTGATTGACTTTTTTCAATAAATAAATGACAAAAATATAGACTTGTCCAAATTGAAAGCATTTGCAGACGACAATTAAGCTGGTTAGCAGCATTTTCTCCTTTTCCTACAATGTTTTCAAAAGCCTTCTTTCTCAGGGTTGTTAAAATTCGGAATTGTATGGTAAAGAGTTAAAAGTTTTGACAGAGTCTAAAGCATGTCTATGGATATGGATTGACTAACTGGTACCCAAAAGGAACCAATTTAAAATTCGATAGACTATTTTCAATCAGTATAATTATGTTCAATTAACTTTTGTTCTTTTGATGACTTTTATTCAAAACTGATCATTTTCTCTTCTTATCTCTTTACAATACAGCATGAAATTAAACTCTCCCAAATTAACCCTGTACCAGACGACAAAATTTTAGCCTTGTCCAAATTGAAAGCATTTACAGACAATTTCAGTGTGGCTCAAATGGTACAATTTTTCTTTGATAGGGTAGAAAACATTGTGGGAAAAGGAGAAAATGCTGGTTACCATAATGTTTTTAAAAGGCTTGTTTCTCCGGGTTGTTAAAAGTCAGGATTGTGTGGTAGCTTAAAGAGTTTAAGCACTTGCAGATGATGAAAAACATACAGTACAGATTATCCAATTTTACTCAAAAAGATAGAAAACACTGTTTGGAAAAGGAGAAAATGCTGGTTCTAAGCAATTTTTCCTTTTCCCACAATGTTAAAAGCTCTCTTTCTTGGGATTGTCAAAAATTGGTATCCTGTGCTAAGGCATTTCAATTACACATTAGCTGACATGGAGGTCAACAAAAGTGCAAAAATATTTTACAACTATTCATGTCAAACTTGACAAAATCAGAGATCTAAAATCCGTATTTACACATGTATATATTAAAAATATTTTAATGGTTAAGATTTGGAAAGTGCTTGGAAAGTGCTAACCTGTTACTGGTACATTATTCCACAAACACATAAAATGCAATTTTTTGTAAGGGAATGAAGCTGATTCTAGTTATGAAAGTCTTTAGAAAACAACGAAAAGACAAATAGCATTGTCTTTCGAATATCTAACACTGTTGTTACTTGATTTCAGCCATGGTCTGTGAAAAGGGGCTTTAATGCATCGACAAAAAGTATTTACCCAGGTCAGCTTGCCTAGTCAGTACAGGCTGATCTGGATTGAAACATTTTGCTTTTGGTATATTTTCTGGATATCCAAGAACCATTCCACCTCAGGATTGAGCCGGTTGTTGGACAAAACGGGTTTTAAGGATTCATAACTATATAAAGACTAGCTTAGTATAATGCATCATGAAGAAGCATAGAAAAGCCTTTTGCCAAAGGATTGACTCATTTTGCTAAAACGTTAATCTGAAAAACTGTAAGTACAGTAATGCACTAATACTATGGCTGGATGTAATACCCTTAAGGCAGAAACACACACAAATAAAAATCCAAATCCTACCTTTGTAAAATCTGTAAATTCTACCATGGCAATATGAGATAAACGCCGTAACATATTGTCCATGTTAGATAACAGTTTTTCTTGAAGGATCTCTGCTTCACTTTTTACATTCACCCACTCATACTCTAGTTTCAACTCTCCATTCAGACCAAACATGAGATACAGCTCAGCAAGAGTGGTCTGATCTCTATCATCAACTTTCCATCCTTCTTCGAGAAGTTTCCTGCACTTCTCTTGTTTCTCCACAAGACTAGAATTCAGAATACTGTTCCCACTGTGCACGACAGTTTCTACAACCTCTTCAGTCCTCTCATCTACAGCTGCCACAAGAGGACTGTTTGAATTTTGTTTTCCAGGACTTTCATTCTCGGATTTCATTGGGGATAAAAGAGGATCCGTCGCTTCAACAGCTGTTGACTGATCAGATACATCACTGGCCGTTTCTTTAATGGGTACGAGATCAGGAAATACAGCGTCCTCTCCGTCCATTATAGCACTGATTTCTGGATTTCTGTATACCTGTTCAGGGGCTGGCACTGACTCCAGTTCTTGCTTCTCAGCTTTCTGCTGTTCAGGATTGGATGAAGTCTCCTGTTTTGTATTACAGTTCAAATCACTGTCCACACCATTAATCTTTTCAGTTTCTGAGATTCTTTTAAAAAGACTGACTGAACACGTAGCTGGGGTATCGACGCTGACAGATTCCGTTCCAAAACCATCACTCGCTCTATTTGACACATTCTCACACTCCCCGTCTTTCTCACGTCGAGGAGAACTGCAGTCTGTACAAGCTTCTGCACAACCCTCTGTTTTGTTCTCTTTACAGTCCAATACAACACAATTATTTGATATCACAGCCTTACTTGCTTCACTAGAAATGTTTGTATTTACAGTAACTTTTATGCTAGGGCACTGTTCTTTGTCCTTCTTTCTCTTGAAATTGGAGGGACCTATAATGTTGAAAGAGGAAAAAATTGAACAAATACTGAGAAACTAAAATTAGCATGAAGACAATAGACAACATCTAACACTTTACCACAAAACAAAATTTTAGCCTTGTCCAAATTTAAAGCATACGCAGACAACAAATCATGGGTGGCTCAAATGATGTAACTTGCCTTTAACTCTTTACCACACAAAAAAAAATTTTAGACTTGTCCCAATTGAAAGCATTTGCAGACAACGAAATAAATATGACTAAAAAATCAAAATTTGTTTAGGGAAGGGTAGAAAACATTGTGGGAAAAGGAGAAAATGCTGGTTGCCAGTATTTTCTCCTTTTCCCACAATGTTTTCAAAAGGCCTCTTTCTAAGGGTTGTTAAAAGTCGGGATTGTGTGGTAAAGGGTTAATTGAGAAGGAAACATTAGTGGGAAAATGAGAAAATGCTGGTTACCAGCATTTTCTCTTTTTCCCACAACGTTTTCTTCTCAATAAAATGCTACCAACATTTTCTCCTTTTACTACAATGTTTTCCAAAGCTTTCTTTCTCTAGGTTGTTAAAACCCCAGATTGTATAGTAAAGAGTTAATTCTTTCACTAACCGTGACATTAAGTGGAGGTGACATGAATTCAATAGACATCATTTTTAATCATTTTAATAAAATTTCTTAGGACCTTGGCTTTTGATGATTTAACATTTTCCATCATTACTTAAAAAGAATCCAAGACAAAAACAACTTTCTTTTTTCCGTGTACAATATGAAAGGGCAATGCCACAAATTCATCACTCTTGCTATTTATCAAAATAATCATGTAAACACCCTTGTACTTAATAAACTTGGGTCCGTTAGAAATCTCTTTTGAAAAACTTTTTTTTATTTCTTTCGTAGTCTTCTGTAAAACATGTAATATATATAGGATCTGACATGAGCTGGCTTTTGAGATGAGATTTTATTAAACTAGTCTAGAAATATTAAGTGAGCCTTTGGCCAGCTTATAACATTTTTCCTTGACGAGTTTGATAAAATTTTATCTCAAACGCCAATGAATGTCAGATTCTTTTTATGACATAACGATATTTCACGAAATATAGATCAGATGATGCAAAACCATTTATAGATGCACCCGCTGTAATATCCATAAAACCCATTCACTTCTATGAAATACGTACAAAATGACGTTAAAAATGACGTCACACAATTGTGATATCAAACGTGTATAAGATAAGAAAATTCATAATGGGTATATTACACCGAAAACAAGGGAGGTTATATGATAAAAACAGTTTTCTAAACGAAAGAAAAACGCATAATCTCATGAGACAGTGAGACAGAGGTGTTGGGGTAGAACATAGGCCTCTCATATAAGAAGTTCCCAGTTCAAATCCAGTGATGAGCAGGGTGTACCTTTGGAATTACTCAGCACAGCCGTACTTTTTACCCCTGTACCACACAATCCTGACTTTTAACGACTCTAAGAGAAGAAAACTTTTGAAAACATCATGGAAAAAGGAGAAAATGCTGGTAACCAGCATTTTCTCCTTTTCCCACAATGTTTTCTACAATTTCGGGAACATACTTAAATTTTTGAAACACCTTTAGTTAGTTGCCTGCAATTTTTTTTCAATTTAGACAAGTCTGAAATTTTGTCATGTGGTAAAGAGTTAACATTTCAAGGAAGCAATAATTGAGAATGATTCATATAAGTTGTAAGACTTAATTTTACAATCACTGTCAAATATACTACTCAAAATTTGCTAGGGGTCACCATGTTTCCCTCCATCCCCTTCAACTTCAGAAAATCTGTTTTGATATACAGAACTAGGCGATATATTTTAAATATGCTATGTTTTGGATACTTGAATATTTCATTGTAACACTGATAAATCTGACTGCCTGTGGAAAAGCATGTTTTTTTCAATGGGAAACTGAAATGTAAATTTTTTCAAAATAATGAAATGACCCCTATCAAAGTGTGAGTAGTATAGGTGTCAACCAATTAAACTACTGCTAAATTTTGCTTTTGAAGGAGAACAGACAAAAACATTGTGCTTACTTGTGGTGAGAGAATCTTTGCTAAGCTTGTCCAGACTGAAATGCGGCACACCCTCGTCTAGTGCCTGCATATTGATACATCTCACAACGCTACCTTTGTCTGGATAAACACGGAACTCCTGGCGTGAATTTTCTAGCTCATTCAATGTCTCCTTCTATGCCCTTGTTAAGGACAATTCAATAACCAACAGTTTAATTTTATTGATTTATTATTACCTGTACTTCAACCTCAGTAATAATATTTGAAACTTTATTTTGTTATTTTATTCAGCCAAAAAATGTAAATATGTGTACTTGAAATTAAATCTCCCACAACTGTAGCAAATGGAAGTTGATAAAACTCATGCAAATCTTTGTTCATTTACAAACTACGTACAAATTCAACTTTTCATGTTTTTATGTGACCTTAAGAAAATGCTAAAGAAATTCAGCCTTTTCTTTCTGACATCTGTTTCTCATACAATTAAATAAGTTTAATTTTCATTTCCTGTAAAACCTCGTGTAGACCAATCAAACTGAATCTTAGGCTAATGTAAGTCTGTGCTTTAACCCTTAACCAAGCAATCCAAGGTTTTAACGACCCCGAGAATGATGGCATTTGAAAACAAAGTGGGAAAATGGGTGGGTAAGTTATTCAATTCTAAACCAGATGGAAAAACCTATGACTAGTCCAAATTGAAAGAATTTGCAGATAACAAATCAAATAAGGTTCAAATGATGGTTTTTGTTTCTGGAGCATTAGAAAACATTGTAGTAAAAGCAGAGAATGCTGACTACCAACATTTTCTCCTCTTATCAAAATACTTTCAAAAGGCATCCATCTCCAGGGTTGCTAAAACTTTGACTTATTTGGTAAAGGGTTAAAATACTTGTAGCTAATGAAGACAAGCTATCTTAAACTGTCTGTTACCATACACACTAAAGGGATACATTCTTTAACCGGCGAGGTTTCCATTTCTGACTTAAAAACTTCACAAGGGACTGGAATGACCGTTCTGGTTTTACTACAATGCGTAGTCTTGGGTTTTGCGATAAATCCTGCACATATCTCCATGCCACATTGGATTTTGGACGGAACTCAACTCTGATTTTCTCTGGAACCTTTGGTCTTGGCTCTTTCTTATTTTCTGGAAAAAAAAACCAACAACAAATAACAGTACTTAACAAGGGAGGTAAAAACAAAAATCTAAAATAACAAATAAAATCAAATTACCAACTTTCCCTTCCAAAATGAACATTCCAAAAACTGCTATTTCGACCTTGGTTTGGTTGAAGTATCTTGATCTACATTAAACTCAGCCGAGCCCTGGTAGTTCAGTTGGTAGCATACAGGACTTGAGAACGCGGTTGCTGATGCGATCCCAGGCTCAGCCAATTTTTTTCCGAGAATTGATAAGAGTCATTGCGACAGGATTCATTCCTCTCTCACAGCTGACCGTTGTTTCAACGATGTTTATGTGGGAAAGCAGCCAGTGGCTTGGAAAGAATATTGTGCAATGTGCTGGCAGAAGAAAATCCAGAAAAGCATGGATAGATGCACTGGCCACCGCAATATAACTGAAATAATGTTGAAAATGGCACTAATCCTTTACCACACAGCCCAGACTTTTAATGACCCTAAAGAGATGGTTTTCTTCAAACAATGTCGGAAAAGGAGAAAATGCTGGTAACCAGCATTTTCTCCTTTTCCTACAATGTTTTTATCTATGCTATCTATGACAAAAATCATCATTTTCGCAACATTTCACATGTGGTCTGCAAATGCTTTTAGTTTGGTCCAGTCCACAATTTTAACATTTGGTAAAGAGTTAAACATCATACAATCAATCAATCAATCTACATTGCACTCGTACTGTATCATGGAAACTTTAGATCTTTGCAAAAAAGTGTGAGAAAGGATCAAATTGTCTTAATCATAAAGAATACAATGATCCAGGACCTACAAAGATGTTTATCCTAAGTTTATTTTCAGTTTTTTTTTTGTCATAATAACATAGTAATGGCTATGTGAAACACAGACACCCATGAAACAATTAGAAAATTTTATTTGCCACTGGCTTTTTCAAGCATTTACAGAACAATCTCCAGTTTCAACAGCCCTAGGGTAGAGATACTTTGAAAACATTGAGGGAAAAGAAGAAAGTACCTAAAAACCCTATAAAGACTGACCTTCAATGTTGTAGAGACGTTTCAAAGCACTGCATGCTGGCATTTTGACTCTGCAAAAAAAAAAAGTAAGCAGTAATATGTAATTACAACATGAAAAAAATGAAACCAGTAACAACCGCTAAGACATGGTTTTAACCTATTCTGACTTTTGATTTTGTCACTCATTTTGCCCGTATAAAACCTGTTATCTATTTTACCAAACATCTTCATCAATAACAGAAGGGGAGGTATAGAGAATAGAGATAGTGTATTGAATTGGGAAAGTTTATCTGGCAAGGCATAGGAATTTCATCTGGTGAGCCACTGGCCAATCTGATAAAATTCTTGAGCCGAGCCCGATAAACTTTCCAGATCACAGATACTGAACATCAATTCTGTTAACTCTGTTTCTCATTTATAATGCACATCAAGTACTATACTGAATTTTTGTTTTGGAAGAAAAAAAAAAAAAAATAAATAAATAAAATAAACCAACACACACACACATCAACATATTTTACACTGTCAATAAATATGATAAACTGTGCACCCTCACACAGCTTCTAGTGACATGATCATGATGTTTGTAGAGTTTGGATACCATGAACTTTCTTTGGGGGTAGGTCGAACCTTTATTAAGTACACAGCAATGATTAACTAATTGAATGGTGTTTTATGCTGCCTTTAACATTATTTCAGTCATATCACCCAAACAATTTGCTTATTCATGTATATCCTGGGTTTCAACAGTGCCAGGCTAGGGCTGCAAAGTATCTTGCTCAAGGATACTCCCATGGAAAGCGCAGTGCTTCCAGGGAGGTCCAAACCTATGGCCTACAGGTTTCAAGTCCTACGCTTTACCACTGAGCCATGTAGGACCCTTGAGTATAAAACAAGAGGTATAATTATGGTCAAAATACACTCACCTGATTTTCTTCCCTTTAACTTTGATTGTGGAAACCCTGAAACATGTGATACATCTTTTATATGAACTCTATCATACTGCAGAAAACATTTTGAGAGAAGGAGAAAATGCCGGCTTCCAAAATTCAAACTGTGTTTCATGTCACCTTCAACACAATTATAGTCATATCATGGTGACAGACATGGCTCCCTTATCCATGTTCATTCTGGGTTTCACCAGTATAAGACTGGGGCTCTGCAATGTCTTGCCTTTGGACACTTTCATGAAAAATCCTGCATCTCAGGTAGAAATCAAACCCAGTATCTCTGATTTACTTGTCCATCACTTTAACCCTTTACCACACAATGCCGAGTTTAACCACCCTGGGAAAGAAGCCTTTTGAAAACATTGTGGAAAAAGGAGAAAATGCTGATAACCAGCATTTTCTCCTTTACCAACAATGTTTTCTACCCTATCAAAGAAAGATAGCACCAATTGAGCCACATGGAAATTGTCGTCTGCCAATGCTTTCAATTTGGACCAGGCTAAAATTTTGTCTGGTAAAGTGTTAAATACTCAGCCACCCACAGCCCCTAATATTACAGAGGTACTTGACAGTTTTTTAGCCCCTAGAGGGCCTTATTAGCTTGACATGGTTATGCCACAGTCTCAAAATAAGACCTAAATAACTGACATTCTATGATTGCTTTTGGTCTATAGTGATCAAGCATAGCGGACAGTGTAGATCAAAATGCACTTTTTGTGTAGTCTGACCTTGATCTACATTGCTGCAAAAGGCAACTGTAGTTATTAAAGCTACTTAATTGAGTTAAACATTCAAAAAAGACTTACCCATGATGCACAAGTTCATTCAACTTTTGCCAATTCTTGTCATTTGGATTGACTCCTAAAATAGTCAACAAATACCTTATTCAGACTTTCATACTGTAATGACTTCTTCAATTGTTCATTTACCCTACACTGGCATTTGTATTATGCCTAACTGTGGGCATTCTGCACTGGTACAACAAGCACGCTACTATCCAATATAATCATTTTTTGGTTTTGTCTTGTTGGCTGTTTAATGCCATTTTCAACAAGTCCAATTATGTCATGGTAGCCAATGAACCTATTCATGTGTTACCAAAGTTTGACCAATACTAAAAACTGCAATCTTTGTGGAAGACAGTGCCATATGGGTAGAACGTTGGTCTCTCACGTTGAAGGTTCCAAAGCGGGCTCAACCTAGGGAACTACCCACAACATAAAGCGAGTACTGGTTAACATTTCCAGGGAGCAATCATTGTGAGTGATTAATATATGTTGTAAGAAATTATTTCACAATTGATCTAAAATAAATAGGTTTAAACTAACAGTCTTTCAAGCCACTTGCTGCTTTTGAATGTAAACTTGAAACTGCTGTAAGCTGTGGCAGGGGCATGTATTGTCTTACAATAACTACACTACACCCTTGGCGGCTTGGAGAGAAAGAGGATTAAATGCTGTTAACTTTTAGGCTTGTCCAAATACAAAGCACTTGCAGATAACAAATTAAATAAGGCTCAAATTGGTCTATGAAAGAGTAGAAAACAGTGGGAAAAGGAGAAAAGGCCAAATTTTTTCAGCAGAATTTTCTCCTTTTCCTACAGTATTTTCAAAGGTCTTCTCTGTCTGGGTTGTTTAAACAAAGAATTGTGGGCAAAGAATTAAGCTAAGAATACTGTGATAAAGGGAGAAATTGCTAATTTTTTGCCTTTCCTTATAAAGTTTCACTGATGCAAGATACTACATAGGCAAAGAGAAACACCTGCATGGAGAAAATGATAAATACTGTAACTTGATGGAAGAACATTTTAGAAAAACAAAATGTATAACCACCTCCTCTGAGCTTCTTTCGCAGCACACTGTAGCTTATCAGTCCATAAAGTTCTGTAATGTCCTTTTTCAAGTCTGGAATGAAATCATTGATTGATTACGCCTTTTTTATGGTAATGGCAAGTAACCCTTTATGGTTATGGCCAGCAACCCTTTCTATGTCTTGATGCTACTTCCAGAGCTCCAGACAGAGGCAGTGATTTTGATTCTAATGAGTACCCACAGCATAGGGTTTGAAAGAGAAATGATGGATTTAGAATACCATCACTCTCCCCTTATCTGGAGCTTTGGTTAGCTCAGCATTATCCTAACAAGCTACTAGTACTTTGCATTGACAAGAACTGTATCCAAATAGTGTAAAACAATGAACTGTTTCAACACTGTATCAAGTGTCAGTTCACAATTGTTGACTTTTACCGACATGCTTTGAAAATGCCAGCATTCAGAGCTGCTGCTTTTCTATTTTCCAAGAAAAAGCTCATTCAAATATGAGCCATGCTTCGCCAATTACATGCAGCAGTTTAATGAGCTATGCTTTGCCAATTACATGCAGCAGTTTAACTGATGTTCAACACCATTCTGGTGATTTTCATGCCTTTAAAATGATTATCTTTTGGTATGATTGCTGTTTGATATACTTTTTGATGGATATCTGAAAATTTTTGGGGTCAAAATGATCCCTTTACCAAAATTTTCCATGTATCAAAATAGGGGATTTTCATATTTTTGTGTCAAGACATGGGTTTAAGGGTCAAACTAAAGCCCCATCTTTATAAGAGGACAAAATTTCAAACTTGTCCATAATGAGAGCATAAATTTGCAGACTACAAATTAAATGTGCCTTAGACGATAGAAAAACACTGTGAAAAGAGGAAAAATGCCATTTACCAGCAATTTCTACTTTTCCCACTAAACTTTCTACTTCTCCCACTATTTTTTCAATGTCTTTTTCCTCAGGGGAACAAAATCACAAAACTGGTTGGTAAATGATTGATTGATTGTATGGTGTTTAACGCCATTTTTAACATTATTTCAGCTATATTGCGGTGGCCAGTGCACCTATCCATGCTTTCCTGGAGTTTCTTTTACCAGTACTCTGCACGCTCCTCTTTCCAAGCCACTGGCTACTTTCCCACATAATCATCGTTGAAACATTGGTTAGCTATGGGCGAGGAATGAATCCTGTAGTAGTGACTATCATCAATCCTCAGAAAGAAATTGGCCAAGCCAGGGGTCGTAACTAGGGATCGAACCCACGACCCCGTTCTCAAGTCCTGCACGCTACCGACTGAGCTACCGGGGCTTGGCTGTTTGGTAAAGGATTGAAAAAAATACAAAAAATACTTGCCTTTCACTGGTTGTATGAGTTTGGCTATTTTATGCCAGGTTCTGTAGTAGAAATGGCGCACTTGTTCCTTGTTCTTTGCTGTGATTGGCATGACAGAGCCCTTCTTCTTACATTTGGCCACAATCAAATTCTGGATGCTCTCAAAATCTTTTCCATACTGAAAAATATTTCACAGAAAAATCATCAGAAACTTAAGTAATCTTCATATTTTGTACCATTCCTTTGAAATCAAAAACAAAAAACTCGGCATGCAAATTCTCAGCTGCAGTTGCCTTTTCATTTCAATGTCTATGTTGGAAGAAAAAGAGGCATAACCGACTCAAAATTATTTTGAGGTTTACCTGCCCTGACATGGGTTCCCCTTTTGGCAGTTAACCCTTTATCACACAATCCAGAGTTTAAACTACACTGAGGAGTAGGCCTTTTGAAAACATTGTGGGAAAAGGAGAAAATGCTGGTGTCCAGCATTTTCTCCTTTTTCCCCACAATGTTTTCTATCCTATCTGATTCAAATCTCATCATTTGTGCCATATAAATTTTGTCGTCTACAAGTGTTTTCAAATTGAACCCCTCTAAAACATTGTCGTTAGGGAAGACTTAATGACAAACCCAAACTTGAAGTAAATATCTTCAATAGTCACAGGGATGTGACCTGAAAATGCTGAAGTTTTTACATGTGCACAACACAGACTGGGCTATGACAATACCTAGACTTTTCTTTGAAAACAGCAAGCTTAAAACTGAGGAACACTTTACTGCCATATCAGTTATGTGTTATATTAGACATTAATTTGTTCTTTAACTCTTTCACTACTGAATAAATAAATTGTTTTCTCAAAGGCTAAAAATGTATTTCCTCTGTAAGATCAAGAGACAATTTGGTCATAATCTAGAATATAGCAATGGACAGTGTAAATCAGAGATCAGACTGCACGCTCCGTGCAGTCTGATCTTGATCTATACTGTCCATAAAAGCTTCTGGTGACGTCTTTATTATGGAGAGATTTAAGATGCTTGGTTGTACATTCTCTGAGTTTCTTTCTCTTCTGCACTAATTAGAGAGTCATGTCACTCATTTTAATCCACTGACTGCTTTCCTACATAAAGTCACCAGGTACAACATTTGGGGGTTAGAAAGAAATTGTTCATTTCGTGGTAACGACGAACATTAATTTTGGAAACAGTTCTCAGTGCTGAGGTTGGAATGAATCCTTGGGCAATTACAATCATCACTTCTCAGAAAAATTTTTGCCAAGCTAGGAATCCAATCAGTGGCCCCTGGGTTCTAGCCCTGTATGTTATCAGAGGAGCTACCAGCTGCAGCTAGCCTCAGAGAACTTAAAGACCGAAAAGAAAAGTATAAAAATCCGTGGACATTACCTCACACAACCCCTCAAAGAAGCTATCTTTGTCCTCTACACTCCACAGTTCCCATGGCCTTTTCCCCTTGGTCTCCGGAGTAGAATTCACAACCGGTGACTGTGTCTTTCGACCTGTGACAAGGGGTTAATTATTCATAATTAAACACATGAACTGGAAACCCTTTACGAAATTTTAGACTCCACCAAATTGAAAACATTTGCAGCTAACACATTAAATGATTTCTGTCTGAAATAGAAGAAACATATATGGTAAAAATAAGAGAAAATGCTGGGGACCAGCACTTCTTTTACACTGGACAAATCTAAAGTGTTGTTGTTTGGTTTGGAAATCAAACACCCAGAGCTCCAGATAGAAGGAGTGATTATGATTTCAAAATTGAAAATAATAATTGTCCTATGTCTCATTGAGACAATTCAAATGAGTACCCACAACATAGGGTTTCAAAGAGAAATAATAGATTTAGAATACCATCACTTCCTCTTATCTGGAGCTCTGAACACCCTTTACAATTTATGAAGCATTAACCTTTCTTAACAGGCGACTCTGGAGGACTAAGATCTCTTTTTGGTCTTTTCACAACCCTGGTGCTACATCTTGTTGGCTGTCTTGCTGCACCTGATGACTCTACAGACTGAGCCAGATTGTTAATTTGTCTTTGTTTTTCTGAGGTTGTAGGTTCGACTTGGCCAGCTGCATCCTGCTTGCTCTGCTGGCGAGCTGTCAAACGTCTTTCAGAATAATTTACATCTTGATTCTTCAAACCGCTCTTACTGTGACGATCGTTGTCAATACTGTAAAGAAAGATACGTTGATATACATTATGTTCGAATTTAAGACATTAAAATAACTTGTGGGATCGATCATGTCAATAATTATCAGAGTTATTTATTACTGGACTTGTAAAATTCTTAAATCAATTTCTATTCAAAATGGCGGCCCAAGTCTAATCGTGCCGAAATCCATAAATTGTTTAAGCCTCTAGTCGCGTACCAAAACGCATTTTCCACTTGAATAACATACCATGCATAGGAAAGTATTGAAATACTTTCGATTAACACAAGTGATTTACTATTTGGGCGTTAAACTGATCGCTATTTCATTGCAAAAATTAAAGCAAATATCGTCAACCAAAATCAAGATGGCGGTTAGTCTGATATTCTAAACCGTTTCCTACCTTTCAGTCTCTTTTAATTGCCCGGTATCTTCACTCGCAACACTTAGCCTTCTTCGTCGTGGTGGCATTTAGATTATAAACCGATTCAAGGTTCTTCAATTACATTCTTTTAAGCCCACAGACAAGATCTTCATCCCCTCACCGCATCCGATTTGAACATTCGTTTCTAGAATGTCGACCAGTAACTTGACATCTATTTATTCATTAACAGCTTCAAATTTCACAAAAATATCCATTTAACAGCTTCAAAATAACACAGGCTATCTGTTTATTATTGGCTGTACAGGAAAAAACAATACAATTTAGTTAAAACCGATTAAAATTACATTTACTCTTTTCTTCTTGTCCGACTTCCAAATCGAAAAAAATGAGGTCATGTGATTTGAATTGTCCAGTAATGTTGCACAATTTTTGTTTTTTGATCTTCTTTCAATGGCAACATTTTTGGCATTTTTAATTGTTAAAAGACATCTGTGTGGGTCAAATGAGTGCCTCCAACAATAAATAAGCCCGGGACTTTGATAAGATCAATGGTTTTACGGAAATATGAGCTTTATCTTCTTAGTAGCCTTTCAGGCCATTACCTTTGTCTCAGTAAACTTCACAATCGCTTTGTGTATACTAATTAATACTTATATTTATTTCTTGTACTTCATTAATGGATAAAGTTACAGTTCTAAATATTTTCCTTGAATGGAGCCGATATGTGTTTATTTGTAAAGGGCCTAAATGTTTATTTTCAATTCAAATTCTTGTTTATGAAAGCTGCCTTATTGCATGTTCTATATAGCTCTGTCTATTGATATTGATTTATCGCTCTATAAAATCTTTTTTAGGAATCAGACATGAAGTAAAGTTCAAACCAACGATCAAACAAAAGAGTTTTCTAAATGATCAACAACTTTAAATCGTTTTTTTCAATTTGATTCGATGATTTTACAGTCAATTTTCAGGACCGCTGTAAACACAGCTGTCAAACTTTGTGTACATGTATGTTGTGTGTACAACCTGGCGGGAACCAAACAAGGAGTACAATATTATTCATTGGCTATTTTTGTCATGTGACCTTGGGGAAATCCTGCCTACTACACTATTGTGGAATACCTAGTTTATTTATAACTTTCTTTTTCTTTTATTTTAACTAGCTTTGAATTTTCGTGGGCAACGTTGAAAAGCATAATGCTTGGCGTCGGAATTAAGGAAAAAATAGCAAGAAATTATATAATCGCCGCGAGCGATTTTCTGTATGCTCGATTGAAAAGGGATTCCCCGTCTTAATTTGAATGGGGTTCATAAAGGGTAATTGCATAATTTTTTATTTGGCAAACTATACAAAAGTTGTCCTTTGTATTTTCTTTGAAGATGAAATGAAGCTAATTACCATTCTTTATTTGTCTGAATTAAACATTGAATTTACAGACTGAATTACACGGGAAGGAAAAATAATTCTTTTACAGCCCCCTTTTACTCAAGCTAAGTATCTCCCATGGATACCTAACATATGACGTCATATGGGGTGCGCTCTTTCAAAGCGCAGAGACCGAAACGCCGGTGAGCACGAGAAACCATTTTGTCTTACAATCTTTGAAGTCTACTTGAAGAAAAAGAAAAATGACCACCACAAATTTGTATTCTGGATATGACCCATCCGGAAAACCTTCCTCCAGGTTTGTTCCATTCTCATTTTGGTACTTTTGAAGTCGTTTTGGACATTTTCTTTTCAAGCAATGAGTGTGTTTATTCAACTTGAAAGGAATGAGAAAAATGTGACTAATTTGTAAGGAAACATGTCTCGATACGATAAAAAAAAATCCAGCCTTTACGATCAAATGAACTTTCTTTGTAATAAATAGATATGATTATTTATCGTCTTAGCTGCAAAACAGTTTTTACTCCCTGGACAATGTTACAAATGACAAAATGACAAAATAAGGGGGCCTTGTGTAAATCTACTTTCCCCAAAGAACTTGGTAGGTGGGGTAAACTGACTTGCAGGTGAAGTGATTTTCATGGGAAAAGAGATTTCGACCCCCATCTTCACAGGACAAAATCTCTATTATTGAGTGACCCTAATGGTCAAAATCTATTTTAAAGATGATCCCTAAACTCCTTTTCATTCCAAGTTATAGGAACCACATTTGACACTGTTGAAGTAATTTTCATTGGGCAATAACCCTTTGCCATACAACCAAATCTTAGACGGACAAATTAGAAGCAATTGAAGATGACAAATGTTGCTGATATGGTGGAATTAGTCTCTGTTAGGATAGAAAACATTGTGGAAAAAATGAGAAAATGCTGGTTACCAGCATTTTCTCCTTTTCACGCAATGTTTTCAAAGGCTTCTTTTTCAGGGTCATTAAAACTAGTGACTGTGGCAAAGGAATAAAGCAGCAGTCAGCAGATGCAAACTCTGGACTGATTGCTTACAGGGTAATTGTCCTACTTCTAGACAGGGCAGGCTACTTGAAAACTACGGAACTACTGAGATAGTATTTGACAGTCCCTAAGTATTTCAAAAGGAGAAAATGCTGGTAACCAGCACTTTCTTCTTTTCCCACAATCTTTTTGACTCTTTCTAAACAAATGTTGAATTCTAGAATCATATTTGCAGAGCCTCGGTAGCTCAGTCGGTAGAATGCAGGACTTCAGAACACGGGGTCCAGGGTTTGATACCTGGCTACGACCCCTAGCTCTGCCAATTTCTTTCCAAGGATTGATGATAGTCACTGCGACAGGATTCATTCCTCTCCCACCGCTGACCTTTGTTTCGACGATGATTATGTGGGAAAGCAGCCAGTGGCTTGGAAAGAAAATTGTGCGAACTACTGGTAAAAAAAGACTCCAGGAACGCATGGATAGGTGCACTGGCCGCTGCGATATACATGTAACTGAAATAATGTTAAAAACGGCATTAAACACCATAAAATCAATCAATCATATTTATTTTGTCCTCTGCAAACACTTTTTAATTAAGACTCGAATAGAATTTTGTCGTTTGGTAAAGGGTTAAATACTGTTTTACAGGGTAATTAATCCTCCTGGGGGTAGGACCAGCAATATTTTTGGGGGTGAAGAACAGCCCAAGCCACAAGTCCAACAGCAGGCTGTTCAGCCAGACGTGGACCAAAACCAAAATTCTGGGGCCACAAGTCAACCCCTTCAACAGAAACAAGAACAACAATCTGAAAGTTCGAAAAAGAAAGGTAATGTTTAAACTTGCGTATCCTCAACTAACTGGTGAAGAGCTTGTTTGAAGTAAACTGCAAATTTATTTTCATTCTTTGTACATTTCAAGTGGAATTTAAACTGGTTTTGCATGTATTTGAGATGTGCTACTGGTATGAAAATAGGCTTCATGTATAGAGGTATGCTAAGGTATACGAGGGTTGTTCGATATGTAATATGTATTGTATGATATCTCAAAAGCATTCGACTCAAATAGTGAAATGAATATTACATCCCTTCAAAGTATTCTCCGCTGTTTGAAATACATAATATCAATCTCTGAATCCATTTCTGAAATGCGTCATGGTACGCTGATTTAGGTAGACCTCTGAGGCACTGACTGATGGCTGAGCCAAGGGCTTGTCGAGACTTGTAACGACAACCAGATAAGAACTTTTTAAGTTTTGGAAAAAGGAAAAAGTCGCATGGGGCTAGATCTGGAGAGTATGGTGGGTGTGGCAAGAGCTTCACAAGCTCAGATGTATGTGATGGAGCATTATCATGAAGTAGATGAACATGCCTAAATCCTGACACAGGGCGTCGTTTAAGATAATATTTCTTGACCTTTTTTAGTATAACATCTCGGTAATACTGACCTGTAACACTTTCGCCCTTCGGCACCGGAATTTGTACGGCTATACCATCACATGAGAAGAATATGCAATAAAGAACCTTCTTTGTGCTTGTGCTTCTTTTGGCAACTACAGGCCTTCTACCGTGTTTAGTCAGCCATATTTTGTTTCCAATTTTTCTAATTTGTCGAAATAGTGAACCCATGTTTTGTCACCAGTAACAGTGTTTGCAAATTGTCTTTGATTGAATTTGGGAAACATTTTGAGCAATTGCTTAGCGGTTTGTACTCGTACCCGTTTTTGGTCATCTATCAATATATGAGGTATCCATCTGGCAGAAATCTTTCGTATTTTCAAAATACACTTCAAAATGAAATGCACCCGCGATAGCGATATGCCAACAGCATTGGCAATATCACGAATCGTGTATCTGCCATCACTTTCAATTATTTCCCTGACTTTTGAGACATTTGCCTTGCCTGTTAAAGTCACAGGTCGGCCAGATTTTGCTGCATCTTTGATGGACTCTGTGCCAGTCAGAAATTTCTTTTTCCAACTACGAACTGTCTCATAAGATACCTTATCAGAGCCATAAACTTCCCCCTATTCAGTAAAAATCTGCATTACCGAAGGACCAAGTTTTGTGCGAACTTTTATATAAGCTCTAATTTCCTCAATATTCTCAATCCGTTTCCCAACCATTTTTACAACAGTGGTCAACGACTAGCTCTATTGAAATGACTATAAGTTTAAAACTATGTAGAGCTGAAGGCTCGTGTTTATACCGGTGGAAAGGTATTGAATAGAGCTATTCAAGCGTATCATCATCCACGAAATCGAGCAAAGTGTTATCGCGCTGTGGTACAATACACGTTACATATCCAGACTTCACGAAATACCGTCGGTCAGCCGGTCATGTCAGGTAAAACGGATAGCGGTCCGATAAATAAGCACCAGAATATAGGACCGACTGACCAACAAAATTTAGTCGTACACTTAACATGAAATTACATACCGTAAAAAGTAAACAAAAACAGTTTTCCCATTTTAAAACCGAAAGTTCTTCGTGGAAAATTCCCAACTTTATAATCGCGGCATTTCGGAAATACATAGACAATATATAGGTTATGTAAATCGCGGAACAATCCGAATGACCACTTCTATTTTCCCGGTACCGGGAATTATTCTATTCCGTCATTGGCTAATGTAAATCTGGGTTGCATATCATTAAAATTGGATCCCTGCTCGCTATTTTGTATGCCCAATACAGAGAAATAGGCCGAAAAACATCTCGGAAAATTCTCATGTTTTTTGTTGTTTTATGTTGTCATATTTTCGGTCCGGTAAAATTTGGTTTGGTCTAGTAAAAATTTGAAGTTTACCAGACCCACTGTCCTGTGAAAAATTTGAGTATTTCGTGAAGTCTGCATATCGAACAGCCCTCGTACATGTTTGACCTTGATATAGTACCATTCTGGCCATTTTAGACATACCTCTGGTCTATATCTACTATAAGTTGAACAGACAAAAGAGATTTATTTACAGGAAAGGAAAAAGCTGTGGATAAGAAATGGGGAAAAAGGATTTGTCTTAACAACTCTTTACCACACACCATAATTTCAGACTTGTCCAAATTGAAAGCATTTACAGACAACAAACTAAATGCGACTGAAAAATTGAAGTCTGTTTTAGGAAGGATAGAAAACATTGTGGGAAAAGGAGAAAATGCTGGTAACCAGCATTTTCTTCTTTTCCCACAATGTTTTCAAAAGGCTTCTCTCTCAGGGTCGTTTAAAGTCGTGATTGTGAGGTAAAGGGTTGAATAATGATTTATAGGATTGCAGATAAAGGAATAATTGCTGGTAAAAATCAATTGATACTATTCTTACAATGTTTTCTAAAGCTGTTTAAAACAGACTTTAGGGACATAAAAGATGGAATTTTTGCGGTACTTTGTTTAGTTTAGTATGCAAAAAAAAAATCTCTGAGTTATAAGGGAATGAAAATTCTGTACATATTTATTATTGCATATATTAATCTTTATGTCATAATATTATACAATTATTGGATATTAACAAATGGTTTGACTATAGTTTATGAATTTAGAGTGGAAAGTAAGAGAGAGAGATTGACCTACAGTATCTGACATAATGGGATATACTGTGAAACATGCTTTATTCAAACACACTATTATTAATTCCTTAACTGCCAGTGGTGACTAAGATAGCTTTTGTGATAGTGTAGATCAAGATCAGACTGCACAGAATGTGCAGCCTGATCTTGGATCTACACTATCTGCTACCTCATGCTAAAGTTTGATAAAAATCATCTTCAAGTGTGATGGAAATATACTTTTAAAACCTCAATAAAGTACATGTACTTATTTAGCTCTTTACCACACAATAAAATTTTGGACTCAACAAAACCGAAAGCATTAATTTTGCAGACAACAAATGAAATGTGTCTCAAATGATTTTTCTCTGTCTTTGTTGGGGTAGAAAACATTGTGGGAAAAGGAGAAAATGCTGGTTACCAGCATTTTCTCCTTTTCCTACAATGTTTTCAAAAAGCTTCTTTACCAGGGTTGTTATAAGTCGGAATTGTGGGGTAATGGGTTAACCTTTGAAGCACCTTTCATAACTTTAGTAGCCATTGCCAACAGTGTGGATCAAAATCAGACTGCAGAAAATCTGCAGTCTTATCTTTGATCTACATGATTGATTGATTGATTGATTGAATGGTGTTTTACGCCACTTTCAACATAGTTCAGTCATATCACATAATTCATGTATTTCCTGGGTTTTACCAGTACTAGGCTAGAGCTCTGTAGTGTCTTGCCAAAGGACATTCCCAGGAAAAACCCAGTTGAGTCAGCATGGCTAGAACCCAGGGCCTCCAGGTTACGAGTCCCACACTTTACCACTGAGCCAGGCAGGACCCCTTTTGATCTACATTAGAAGACATTCTAGAAGAAAGCAAGTTTGAAACTGCACTAGTTTGAGTTTTATTTATGGAGTTAGAGATGTTTATAAGGTTTATTCGGTGATCTAAGCATTAAGCTTCTATTACACTAAACAATGCATCGTAAGAGGTGCACTATTCAAAAAAACATACATTATTGTATCGACTTACTATTGAGTGTGTATTTTTCAGGGTAGGTCTGTAATGTAGACTTGGACCATTAACTCCTTACCGAACTACAAAATTTTAGATTGGTCCATATTGAAAGCATTTGTAGCTAACTATGTGAATTTGGTGAAAATAATGGGACTTGTTTGTGATGGGTAGAAAACGGTGTTGGAAAAGGAGGAAATGTTGGTAGCCTTCCTTTCTAGGACATAAACCATCATTTTAGGGATTTAAATTTTTCGTCTGCAAGTGCATCTAATTTGGACGAGTCTTAAATATTGCCGTTTCGTAAAGGGTTAACTCTTTACCACACAATTCTGAGTTTTATAGACCATGTAGGAAGAAGGCCTTTGAAAACATTTTGGGAAAAGGAGAAAATGCTGGTAACCTTTTCCCAAAACGTTTTCTACCTTTTCACAGACAAGTCTTCACCATTTGAGCCACACTTATATGGTCATCTCTAAAGCTTTCAATTTAGACCAGTCTAAATTTTTGTCGTTTGGAAAGGGGTTAATAAGCATTGATTCAACCTTAGGTTTGCACTTTTGAAAACATTATAGCCTGAGGACAAACTTTTCCTTACAAATAATTCTTAGCTTGTCTGTAACAAATGTCGAGGTGTCGTCACAGCCCTGGGCTTGTGCTTATAAAACTTGAAGTTCATACTCAGCTGAGTGCATGCACCAACTTTTAGCCCTAATATTGCATCAGATAGTGAGAAAATTCAAAGTTAAGACTTAAGTTTGAGAACAAGACAGAACAAGCGGCTCCTGAAGTTAAAAAGTTTTAAGACTTGATGTATTGAATTACATTTACCATATTTCTAATAAAAGCTTCCAGGAGCTATGCAAAACAAGAGATAGGGAGCCTTTATTTTGTACCCAATTTGCAAAGCAAAAAGTCTGTCCAATTTTTGTCCAATTTTGTATTTCTTTGTGTTTTAGTGATTGTGAAGAGTAAATATTAATCGAATTTGAGGAAATATTCATCAAATTCTTCAAATATTGTCATTTTAATCAACTAAAGTACATTAGGTTGTCATGATTTAAGGGTTTTTACAGGGGGGGGGGGGGGGGGCCTACTATTAGGATGGGTGCTTTTATCAGGAGAAATACGGTATATAACTATGAAGTTCCATGCTCATCTGAAGTAAGCATAAAAATTTTTTTATAAGCACTGGGCCTGCTCTTAACGACTGTGATTCTCTATTGTTTTATGGTCTGCTTGCCCATTTTATGTCAGTATTTTCACTGTGTAAAATTTACTTGCATGCCATATATATATTTTTAGTTTATATGATTTTTTTTTTACATTCCATCAAATCTTTTTTGGGGAAATTTATTAAAGTTAGCTTTGCTTCATAATTAACATATAATTTTTATTACAAAATGTAACAATATTAATTGAAATTTGATTGCTTTCTATGAATTATTTTACAGCTTGTTATGAATGCATGTATGCTTACTAAAATGAATAACCAACAGTCTTGTTTACATGTCTTTCTAACAGATAGCGGAGAAGCACCTTTTGCAAGCTTTGAAGAGAGCGGAAGTTAGTAATATGATCTGTATTTCATACAGGGCTTCAGATAAGAACAGTGTTTTATCTCCCTTGATTGTTGGAACTCTAGTGTTAACCCCTGGGCTGCTAAGTTTGACTTGAGGACCTTTTGCAGACAGTGTACATCAAGATCAGACTGCACAGAATGTGCAGTCTAATCTTGGATCTACGTTGTCTGATAAGGAGATATTTTTCTCCAAAATCTAACTTTGAAATAGCAACATTCAGCTTTTAATTATCTGCTTGAAAGTTTCATTTAACTGATTTAGCAGGTTATGGGTTAAACATTTTTACCTTTGTTGTGAGAAATCAATATAGTTGTCACTAGGCAGTTATAATGGCTACCCACAATATTGGTTTGAAATAAATGAAAAACATTTTTTGTGAAAGGAAATCCTCTCTTATCTGGAACTGTGTTTCTGTGTAGATGTTTCGTAGCCTCATGAAAGAATAGAAATCATAATGATGTGAAGTCTGAATTGTTCAACAATGCAGTAAACATTACAGCAAATGTAGATTTATATTACTACCCTTTACCACACAATTCAGAGTTTTAACGACCATGAGTGAAAAAACCTTTTGAAAACATTGTGGAAAAAGGAGAAAATGCTGGTAACCAGCATTTTCTCCTTTTTCCACAATGTTTTCTACCAAACCAAACACAAATTTTAATTTTTGAGCCAAATTTATTTTGTCCTCTGCAAATACTTTCAATTTGGACAAGTCTAAAATTTTGTTGTTTGGTAAAGAGTTGACTGACTAAGTTATTATGAAGATATACCTTACTGCAAATACTGACCTTCACACAATCCCAAGTTTTAACAACCCTGAGGAAAAAGACTTTTGAAAGCAACTAGGGAAAAGGAGAGAATGCTGGCAACCAGCATTTTCTTTATCTCCCACAATATTTTCTACAATATCAGAGAATGGCAGTGCATTTGTATAAATTTTCAATTTGTCATCTGCAGTTACTTTCAATGTGGAAGAGTCAGCCATTTGTTTGGGAAAGGGTGAAAGAGGTGTTACTGAAGTCCTTGCCTTCTGCATTGCCAGACCCTGGCTGTTCAGTTGTGCACAGGACTTATAGTCTAGAGGTTGTTTGTTCAAGTCTAGATTTGACTAAAATTCTTATTGGAAATATCCAATAGTAAACACTTTATCAAACAACAAAATGAAAGGTTTGGCAAAATTCAAAGCTGTATAGATGTACTCTGTCTCTGTAAGGTAATAAAGAACATTGTGGAAAAACTAGAAAATGCTGGAAACCAGCATTTTCTCCTTTTCCCAAAATGTTTTCAAAAGCCTATTTCCTCAGGGTCATTAAAACTTGGGGCTGTGTGGTGAATTGTTAAAGCATCTGGATATATTCCACCCTTATCTCTGAGCATTGTTTCCGCTTTGTTTATAATTATGGAAAAGTAGTCAGTGGCTTGGAGAGAGTGCTGTTGATTGTCTTGGTGACAAAGCTCCAGAAATGCGTGGATAAATGGGCTGGTGGCTGTGATATAGATGAAATACTGTTGACAAAGACTTAACTCTTTTCCACACAACAACATTTTAGACTAGTCTAAATTGAAAGCATTTGCAGACGACAAAGTAAATGCGACTTAAATTTCAAAGATTGTTTTGGGAAGGGTAGAAATCATTGTGGGAAAAGGAGAAAATGCTGGTTAACAGCATTTTCTCCTTTTCCCATAATGTTTTCAAAAGGCTTTTTCTTCAGGGTCGTTAAGACTCGAGACTGTTTGGTAAAGACTTAAACACCAAACCAACTATACCCTGTTCGCATTGCTGATCTCTTGGAAAGAATTATTGGAATATAAGATTCATAAAGGAGCTGCATTTGTCATGCTAGTAGCGTTAGGTGAGTCATTGCATCAGAGAAAGCTTTTTGTTGACTCATCTTGTAGAACCTTAATTTGTCCCTTTGCCTTACAATCCAAGTTTTACCCACCCTTAGCCCCAATAGAGCAGTCATTAGCATACAGGACTCAAGAACGGGGTAGCTGGTTCAATCCCCAGCTTAGCCAATTTCTTTCCGAGAATTGATGATAGCCATTGCGTCAGGATTCATTCCTCTCTCACCGCTGATCATTGTTTTGACAGTGGTTTTGTGGGAAAGCAGCCAGTGGCTTGGAAAGAATATTGTCTGGAGTACTGGTAAAAGAAACTCCAGCATGTTGATTATTCCGATGTTATATTATTTTGGTCAAAGTTGTCTGTCACAAATTTTATGCAAGCAGTGATGAGTGATACATTGATTGATTTTAGTGGCATTAATCATTGCAAAATGGCTTATTGTTATTGCAGAACCGTCAAATCCAACCCAGTTTGATAAATGTGATTCAGGATCTCAAAGTATGATTTTATTTTCACTTTGTTTTTTAAATAAATTGCAGATGATGCTTTTAAAAAATTACTATAAAAGATAGATTGTGATATTTAATGATAGTGTCAACATATGAATGGAAGATAGATGACAGTGATGATAAATTCATGGAATATAAACCTGGCTTTGAAAAACAGTTTTATATCAAGAACGCTTAAAGGAAAGGCAAGGAAAATATGATATGAAATATAAAATTGTTACAAGTTGATATTACCCCGAGAGTGCTAGCCCTTGCTAGCATGTGTTTGTACAGTGTATCTACACAGTTCAGTCTGATCTTGGATATACACTGTTCAGTTTTCAGGTCTAAAATAGTCTAAATTCTAATTTTGTGGTATCTTTTCTGGACTGATATGACCATTTGAATTTATTTGGTACTGTTAGGCTGAAAGTAACCAAACTGCTCTACTTTATTCAGCTGTTTTAACTCTTTACCGAACAACAAAATTTTTGCCTGGGCTCATTTGCAGATGACCAAATAAAAGTCACCCATTCATAGGGTAGAAAACACTGTGGGAAAACACATTGTTTTCACATGCTTTCTTTTTCATGGTCTTTAAACTTTGATTGTTTGGTTTAGAGTTAAAGAACAGATATGATACGGCCTGCAACATGCGAAAAGGGGCATTTGGACATTTGCGTAAAGTGTCGTCTCGGATCAGCCTGTGCAGTCCGTGCAGGCTAATCCGAAATGACACTTTTCATTTTTATGTAATTTTCTGTTTTGCGCAAGTCTACTGTAGCACGAAATCTAATGTTGTAAAGTGCCGTCTCGGATTAGCCTGCGCGGACTGCGCAGGCTTTTTCGAGACGACACTTTATGCAAATGTCCGAATGCCACTTTTCGTGTGTTGCAAGCCATATGGAATAATCTTTGCAAGATACAGACACAATTTGTCTTTTAAAAAAAAGATAAATACATGCACCGTTTTTTCCCCTCATTTGATATGGGAGCAAGCCTTGATCAAGTCAATACTGTATTATAGACGAGGCAGATTTCAGATGTTATTCAGTGACTGCGTATCGGGACGCCGTACAACAAAACGCTGCCGTCAGACAAAAAGCTCGGGGTCAAGGTATCATGTTTGTGCTAGTTTGGTTACCTTTGTTGTTCTGTCCTGTCAAGACAATTTCACTTCTCTGCTGTTGAAGTTTACAAAACAGGTTTTGTTGCCATGTTTACGCAAATTTAAACTGGATTTTTCTTGTGGCAAGTTTTAACGATCTTTACAAAAATCGATACCAGGTATTGTAAATTTGCCTGCTAAGGTGGCCTTCAGAATCTCCAATATGTCAAGAAAGTACTTTGAAAAATATGTTAAATGTGGCTGATGTCATATCTATTCATTAATATTTTATCTGTGAAATTTCTTATGGAGTTCAACACAGGGTAGTGGCTTTCGTATTACAAGTAGTGAATACACTTTAAACACATATGATAGATACAGAGTTTTCACATGACGATTTTAAGGATACATGTACGGTACATGAATGTTCACTTTCAGTTAGAGATAGAAAACCTACAGGTTTCCCATTTGTAGATTGATCATCTCAAAACATCTGACTGCATATTCTGTGCAGTCTAAGCTTGATCTGAAATACTATTGCAATGGTATGAATCACAAAAAATCACAAACAGAATAACTTAAAGGCCCAGTAAAGGCCAAAATATCAAAGCAGGTGTCATAGTATATTTAAATTTAAATCATACCATTTAAAAGTATGAAAAATATTGTGGAGATGACAGTCTGTTATCATGTGGTCGGGCCATATGTTAGTCGCTGGCAGAAAAAAGAATTTTAGAATTGGGCAAAAAGTAAACAAAAGACACAGCTACCTGGCAGGTTTTAACCTAGTTTTGAAATTAATTTCTCTGTCAGCAACTAACACTTGGACCTACCGTACAATGACAAATTGTCATCTTCACAATAATTTCCATACGTTTACATAGTATGCTATAAATTCAATTGCATTTAAACACCTGCTTTGTTTACTTTTGGGCTTTATTGTTACTTTAAACTGAATTTCAAAGAAATTGGCATGGTCTACAACTGAGAAATCTTCACATTGAAGTCCAAAATATCAAACTTTTTCTTGTGACCCTTTTTACCCAACCTTGATCTGAACTAAATCTTTGATAATTCTTTCATCTGATAGGATGCTTTAAAAAGTCCCACTGTTGATTAACACGAACTTGTTTTGTATCCACTTTAAAGTACTGTCCTATTGAAGTGATGATTGGTTATCTTAATATGCTAGAATTTAGTAATACTTGTAGTATTTCTCTGACAAATCAAGAACAGTTTGTTCTTAGAATTCATAAAATGCTAGAATTTAGTAATACTTGTAGTGTTTCTCTGACAAATCAAGAACAATTTGTTCTTAGAATTCATAGCAACTTTTCTCTTATTCATGTAGTTAGACTGAATATAAACAAACTCAAGACTGTTTCATAATTTACCATAATTTTAGACATACGGCTCAATGATAGAAGTGACAAAATCCAATCCTTAACTCTTTACCAGACGACAAAATTTTAGCCTTGTCCAAATTGAAAGCATCTGCAGGCAACAATTTCAGTGTGGCTCAAATGGTGCAATTTTTCTTTGATAGGGTAGAAAAACATTGTGGGAAAAGGAGAAAATGCTGGTTACCAGCATTTTCTCCTTTTCCCACAATGTTTTCAAAAGGCTTCTTTTCCAGGGTCGTTAAAAGTCGGGATCGTGGTAAAGGTTTAACTCAAAATTATAGACTGGCCCAAATTGAAAGCATTTGCAGATGAAAAAATAAATGTGACTGAAAATTTGAAATTTGTTTCGTGAAGGGTAGAAAACATTGTGGGAAAAGGAGAAAATGCTGGTTACCAGCGTTTTCTCCTTCTTCCCACAATGTTTTCAAAAGGCTTCTTTTCCAGGGTCGTTAAAAGTCGGGATTGTGGTAAAGGGTTAACTCTCTAGCACATAATGTAAAGTTTTCCTCTTGACAGTGTTTGCAGCCAACGGTTTAAATTTGGCTCAAATGATAGAAAACATGGTGGGAAAGGGAGAAAATGTTCCACCTAGCATTTTCTCCTTTCCTCACAATGTTTCAAAAACCATCCCTGTTGGGTTCGTTAAAACTTGGGATTGTGTAAGAAAGGGTTGACCAGCATTTACTGCTTTTCTCAGAATGTTTTCTGCACTATCAAAGACAATTCTATTGAGCCAGTTTTGATTTGTTGTCTGCAAAACCTTTCATTAAAGACAAATCTAGGATTTTTTGTTGGTAGAGTTAAACCTGTGTGAGAGTAGTAATTTGTCAGCACTTTATGTCTGTCTTTGCTGAAGTATACCATAGTTTGTCTTAGATTGCTGTGTTAGTGTTGTGGAGTTGCACCTTATGAATAGTTCTCTTGAAATCTTTTTGACTTTTCAAATATACAATTTAACTCTGATGGGAATTAATGAATTTTAGAAAACTTCTCTAAAGTTGAGTCTTTAGTTAGAGAGGTTTTTTTTTTTTATCGGACTTGAATTAGTTTTTAAAACTTTGACTGCAGGGAAATTTTCATTTGCTTTTTAGGTGGTTGCATTTATTCAGCACTGAAACTTATGGTATTTGAGAAAAGAAAGAACAAGAAATATTGTCTAATAGAATATGTCAAGAAAGAATGTATAAGAAAAAGGTCCATACTCTGTGAAAAGGGGGCTCAGTGCATCTGCAAAATGTGTTGACCCAGGTTAGCCTGTGCAGTCCATGCAGACTTTGACACAGGCAGACCTGGGTCAAAAATTTTTCTTCTTGTCAATTTTCTGTATGTCAAAGGACCAGTGTACCTCATAATTCATTCAGTTGTCAGACAAAATGAGATTTTATGGATCCATAATGATTGTGATGACTTGCTCTGTATCATACATTACAGTTCTCCCTTTTCACAGACCATGGCTCATGTAATCGCACACGTAGGAAGTCCCCGTTTTCTTCAAAGTAAAAAGTTATCAAAATGCATCTATCTATGTTTATTCAGAAGATCTCAAACAAACCTTTGATCCCTCAGCAGTTTTAGGATTGCTTTACTTCAGTAGATTGATGTCTAACTACTAAACAACAGGCAAACAATGGCTTGATAGAAATTTAGAGCTTTTTATTGCACATATTCTTACCTTGCTTGCAGCACTAAGTCTTTTTCTTTCTTTTGCAAAAAAGGGCTGTTAACCTTATACCTGCTAATTAACTAAAATGAAACTTCCAGGTCAATAGTAAAAACCCAAATATTGCTATTTTCAAGTTATATTTTGGGGGACAAATGTCTCCATATTGGACAGTGTGGATCCAAGATCAGACTGCACGTTCTGTGCAGTCTGATCTTGATCTACACCATCCACAAAAGGTCCCCGAGTTGTGCTTAGCAGCCAAGGGGTTAATCCTTACAGCTTCAAGTGCAGTTTCAAGGTTGCTTTTGTTCACATTGTCTCAAAAGCAGACAGTGTAGATCAAAAATCAGGCTGCACATTTTGTGCAGTCTGATCTAGATCTACACAGGCCACAAAGGCAATAATTGTTGTTAAAGGCACTTTAAAGAGTAAAAAATATTTGGTATTTAATGGAGAAATGAATAAATCATGAAAGCAAAATCTGAATTATGATGGCTGTTTATTTGTTAGATATTAATGTTTCCATGTATTTTACTATTTCACTTTGTGTAGGTTTACTACTCAATTTTGACTCATTTAAATAATGAATGTGGCAATTCAATTTCTTTTTAATATTTGTATGCCTTTGTTTAACTCATGATTATGCTTTTTGAAAGATTTAATTCACATTTCATAATTAAGCTTGTTCAATAAACTTTTAAATTGCATTAACAAATTCAATATTAACAGCTTTTTACCTAAGAAACTTTTCAAACCATTAATTTTATCAGCTCTTGAACACATTGTTATGCTGCATGAATTTTATACCTAGCATCCTCTGGTTTCAATCCAATTACCCATGAGGAGGTGAACTCACCTTCCAAGGATAATGAGCAAGCAAGGCCACATCCCCAGCAAGGAATGCAACAGAACAACCATGTTCAAAAACGAACTGGCAAACTTCAACAGCCAAATAAGGGCAAAGGTAGCTTATTCTCTATGACTGTAGATGTGAACCAATCACTAGCACTGTTACAAAATAAATAGGATGATTGTATCCAATTGAAATGGCCCATGTCTTTGCAAGGAAAAGCGCATAAAATTCCATTTAATATCTAAACCTACGATCATAGTTACAGGGTTTTCCATGACGCACAAATCCTGCGTCATAGACGCGATTTTAATTCAAATGACCCCCAAAATAAATGACAGTGCGTCATCAGTGACGCAACTTTCCAAAATCTAAATCATTTACGAAATTGAATAAAGCGTCATAAATCCAAGTCTGTTCTTGCTTCAATATCAGACGAACACCAGTTCTTTTTTTTAACTACACAGTTTATTTTAGATAAAAGTGATTTTCCGGTAATTTAATTATAGAATAAGACTGGTTTACACATTATTAAGTATATCGGACATGTGTCGTAAATATGGGCCCAGTCAAAGTCTTGATTGGGTTTTCTGTATTTCATAGCTTATTTTACACGACTTCCGGTATATAAAAGTACACATTACCAGTCTGTGCTGTTCGCGGAAAATAATGCCACGACGAAGTAATCTGTAGCATTCTTCTATCGTCTGCTTACTACAACTGCCGATCAAGCCATGTCAAGCAGCGATTCGGACAAGAATGTTTCGTCTGTCAACAAGTGAAATCTTTCCGTCAGAAATGACTTACAGACTTTACTTTCTTAGAGTTTAAAGGTGAAATGCATTGTAATCAGTGCTTGATGACGAAGAGATCCATTTATTTTGACCCCCTAAGTTAAAGAAATGACCCTTAACTAATGAGGAAAGGGGTCACAATGACCCCCAATTTTTAAAGCCGAGGGAAAACCCTGATAGTTAGATCTTTGGAATTTGTATTATTTTAAAAGCTGTAGATATTTACAATGTCTTGCCTTTATTGTCTGTTATGAAAACCCAGGAAATGTATGTTGGCTGTTTTGGTCATAATATCTTAAAAATATGTAGTTGATAATGTAAGTCATAATCAAGACTGCAGGTTTTGTGTAGTCAGATCATGATTTTTAAAGCCAGCAAAAGCATCGTGAAATGTGCTTAATGCTTTTTGGTTTGACAGATTTGAAGAAAGCATGAAACTAACATCCAGCAAAGCACTGTTATAACTACTAACCATCTATATTGTTACATGCAATGACTGTTTCCTCCCTTTGTTCTTAAAAAGTGATCTGACACATGTTTACCATCTGGAGGTGGTAATGTATGACCCTGTGGGAGCAGGCTCAAATGATCTATTTTGTCTGAAAGTCTAGAAAAGGTTGGAAAATGAGAAAAATATTTGTCACGAGTGTCCTCTTCCAAAATGTTTTGAAAGCAATCTGCCCAAGAAATGAAAAAAAAGACTATGGGTTGTTTGGTAAAGGATATTAAGCCTGGTGAAAAAGTTTGGCAAAGATGAGGAACCCAGAACATGTTATGTTATAATTATGTACTTTTAGAAATAACTCAGTCTTTTTGTGCACTCCTCATCACTGCTTTATCAAAGCATGGCTCAGAGAATGGTACATTGCAATTTTTTAACTCATAATCCCATCATGAATTGTTCGTTACAACCTATTTCTCCCTTCGTACAATTCTTTTCAATATGAAATTGTAGTAACTAAATTATTTTAGAATAGAAAAAATCTGATACAAGACCTGACTGGTCAACTGAGTCACATGACCTTAATGTCTAAATAATACATGCTAAAAAAAGGAGTATATGTATTGGATAGAGAACAAGAGTTGTTGTATATGGTAACAGACACGAGATTTTCTATCCAATTAAAACCATATGAGTAGTAAATACAACCATTGCAAACAGTATATAGATACACAACCATGAAAGTTGTATCTTTGATTTATAATTGCAAAACAAAGTTTACTAATTGGTCAAATCACTATACATTTGGTCTAAAAAATCATAACCTTATGAACCAAAGTTTAGGCAGGTGAATTTGAAAACTGCCTTGATGAGTATGGTCTCTCAAAAATCATCAAGCTCTGGTGTATGAATGCATGTAAAAACAATGTAACCAAAGGCGAAATTGGTAATTTTTTTTATTTTGCCACAATATTTTCAAAAGTTGTCTGTTGCAAGAATAAAATTCCCATGCGGGAGGTGACAATTTCACTCTTTCACAAGACAAAATTGTGAAGGCATTTCCAGACCATCAACATAATGTTTTTTGTCTATGAAAGGGTAGAAAACATTGGGGGGAAAAGGAGAAAATGCTGGTCACCAGCATTTTCTCCTTTTCCCACTATGTTATCTTGCATTTGTTAGAGGTGGGAGGAGGGAAGTTAACAACATGGGTTTTATCAAGTAGTAGGTGAATATGTATTCGAGTTTGTGCATGTTTGAATAATTGAGACTTCACTGCATATCTGTGTTGAATGTTGTTGGTTATCTAATAGAAATCTTTTTTTGCAGGGATCCACTGATAAGAGACAATGAAGAACATATCAGAGTTGTGATTCATTCCAGTTATATTATCAGTAACATTAAAGATAGAATTGTTTGGCAAAATTTATATAGTTTTGTGTTTTCTCTCTGTTACAGTTATGTACAACCCAATCACTGGAGAGGAATATCCGGAAGACTATGGTCAAAAGGTAGGTTTTTCGACATTTTATCAAATATATCTCTGAGCAAAGTGAAAGCATCACCAATTTTTACTACAAAGTTTTAATCCTCTGCCACTCAATTCTTGCTTTTAACCCTGTACCATACAGTCCCGGCTTTTAACGACTCTGTTAAAGGAGCCTTTTGAAAACATCATGGGAAAAAGAGAAAATGCTGGTAACCAGCATTTTCTCCTTTTCCCACAATGTTTTCTACCCTTCCCAAAGCGAATTTCAGTTTTTGAGCCACTCCTTTTTTCGTCTGCAAATGCTTTCAGTTTGGAAAAGTCCAAATTTTTGTTGTTTGGTAAAGAGTTAAGGACCCTGAGAAAGCTTTTGAAAACATTGTAGAAAAAGGAGAAAGTGCCGGTAACCAGCATTATCTCCTTTTCACACAATGTTTTCATCTCTTCCGAGGAAGAAATCATCATTTCAGCTAAACTGTATTAGACATCTGCAATTGCTTTCAAATTGGTGAAGTTTACTATTTTAATGTTTGGTGAAGTGTTGAGACAAACACACAATTTATAATGGCACAACTCATGGAATGGTGACTCATTCTGAGAACAAGAAAAAATGTTTTTTAGCAGTAGAATGAATTGATTTGCATTTAGAATTGTCAGGGACAGACCATCAGTCATGTCACTATTAATGATGACATTGTAGCATCAATGTCATTTCTGCAAAATAGTATGGAAACATTTCAGATGCTTTTTTCAATGCTCTGTAGGATATTTTTTCGTTAAGGAACATCAAATTCTTTGAGAGGCCTACGTTTGTTCACTGGTGCTACTGAATACATACTACTTTTTGTTCGCTGGAGCCCTGCCGAGTTGCTCACTGATTAGTGTACCTGACTTGTGACCTGGTGGTTGCGGTTTCGATATCGGGTTTAGGCAGGCTTCATTTGGGACGATTTTTTGCCTCTTATCTCTGATGCATGTCAGAAAAGTAGTCAGTGGCTTTGAAAGAAAATTGTATTAGTAGTGGTGTGAGAAAGCTAGGAAACAACATGCCTAGGTGCCCAGACCACCTTGATATGACCTAAGCTGTTAAAATGGCTTTAATTTCCAATACAAGCAAACAAATTGTTCCCTTGAAGTAGACAGCTTGGAAAAACGTTCTTTGAAAAGGATTAAATTCTTTAAATAAGCAAACAATTTTCATATTTGGAAAGAAAACCACTCACCATTTCTTCTAAAAAAACTATTTTTGGCTACTGTTTGATATTGTGTCTAAAATTAGCCCATATAGTATAGGCTTACTCCCCATGTAATATGAAATGTTAGGTTTTGAGAAAGCAGGTTGCTGTTTTGAGCGTTCAGTCTCTTCCCCATGATGATTTCTGAAGCTTCTTTATGTTCATAGATTAGTGATCCGCAATCTTGGCTTCAGTATTCATCATTCTGCAGCTCTGGGCTTTTCTTGGTAGTATCCTTGAACAAGGTACTTAGATCCCCAAATCTGTACAAGGAAAGACAGAAATAAGTGAACTGTCACTGTGATAGGACTGAAATAATGTTGAAAGTGTTGTAAACACCGTTCAATCAATCAACTTCACTTTCGTAAAGACAGTGGATTGTCTGATGAAAGTTTTATTACCAAAGATTCTACTCAAACATGCAGACAGGTATAGTTTTAATCCTTAACCTGCTGAGTTAGTGAAATGAAAGCTTTCAAGCTAATAGTAAACACCCAAAATTTTCCTATTTCATAGGTACTTTTGGAGGAAAGATACCTCCTTATCGGACAGTGTAGATCCAAGATCAGACTGCACGTTCTGTGCAGTCTGATCTTTATCTACGCTGTCCGCAAAAGGTCAGTGAGTCCCGCTTAGCAGCCTAAGGGTTAATGGAAAATGCGAGTAGTAATGATTGTTTTGTGAGAGACATAAGTAGTTAGAAGCACAAATGAGAAAAACAGAAATCGGGCGGATAAGGAATGGGGGAGAGGGTATTTTGAAAACACAGAGCTAAATATTACAAAATTTGTGGTGTTTTGTCCCTAGTTATGCCCCCCTCCCCCCCATCAGGGTCGAGGGACATATTGTTTTTCCCCATGCGTCCGTCTGTCTGTCCATCTGTCTGTCTGTCACAAATCGTGTCCACTCTATAACTCAAAAACCTTTTAAGATATTTTGATAAAACTTCACACATTTGTGAGGCACCATGCGATGAAGTGTCATGCACAAGAACCATAACTCTGGCTTGTATATTTTTTGAGTTATTTTCCTTACTCATTTTACATACAATTTCAAGTCCACTCTATAACTCGAAAACCATTAGAGAAAAATGACTATTATTTCAGTTAGAAATTGCCGTGGTGACATATCAATCCTTCTGACACCAAAAATGGGGGAGACATCTGTTTTTTTTTTTGTAGAAAAACAAGTTCTAGTTGTGTACTATTTTTCCAAGGAGGAATGAAACACAAAGTACTAATTAGAACAGGATATAAAACAATAAACTCTTTACCAAACGACAATTTTTTTCCATTCGTCCAAATTCAGAGCTGTTGCAGACGACAAATTAACTGTGGCTTCATTTATAAAACTTGACTCTGAAAGGGTAGAAAACATTGTGGGAAAAGGAGAAAATGCTGGTTACCAGCATGTTCTCCTTTTCCAACAAAGTTTTCAAAAAGCCGCTTTCCGAGAGTTGTTAAAACTTGGGATTGTGTGGTAAAGGGTTTATGAAAGTGTTCAAAATGGTATCTGAGATCAGACTGCATATTTCTGAAGTCTGATCCTGATTTACACTGCAATTTAAGTTGTGCTTAGTGGGTTGAGGATTGATTGAGTGAAACAATTGAAGCAATGCTTTGTGAAAAGGGGGCTTAATGGATTTGCAAAAAGTAGCAACCCATGTCAGCGTGCACCGTCTGCACAGGCTGACCTGGGTCTAATCTTTTTGTTATTGGTCCATTTTCTGCATGTTAAAAAATCATTCTCTCTTTCAGTCTGTTATTGGACTAATAAATTTCATTAATCAATATTTATGTGATAACTTGCTTTGTATTGTGCATCATGGAGATTTCACAAAGCCCCCTTTTGCCAGAGCATAGCTCATGATAAATTGTATTTCGAGATCCAGGAGAATGTTTCTATTTGAGGTATTATTACATGATATGCCAAACCCGGATAGCTTAGTGTGTAGCATGCAGGACTTGAGATCAGGGGGTCGAGGGGGTCGTGGGTTCGATCCCTGGCTTGGCCAAACTCTTTCCGAGGGTTGATGATACTCATTGGGAAAGGATTCATTCTACTCCTGCTGACCATTGTCTCGACGATGGTTATGTGGGAAAGCAGCCAGTGGCTTGGAAAGAAAATTGTGCAGAGTACTGGTAAAAGAGACTCCAGAAAGCATGGATAGGTGCACTGGCAACTGCGAAGTTACTTAAATAATGTTAAAAATGGCGTTAAACACAATACTGACAAACAAACAGTACATGATACTAATCTGCTTGTTTCTACCATTGCTTGATGCTTATTAAAAACTCATTACTTTCTTAGCTCATTAACACACAATTCCAAGTTTGAACAACCCTGAGAAAGGGTCTTTTGAAAACATTGTGGTAAAAGAAGGAAAATGCTGGTAACCAGCATTTTCTTCTTTTCATTTCCAACAATGTTTTCTACCCTTTGAAAGACAAATTTTATGTTTTGAGTAACATTTACCGGTAAAATGTTGTCTGTAAATGTTTTCAATTTGGACCAGGCTTAAATTTTGTGATATGGTAAAGAGTTAACTCTTTACCAAACGACAAAATATTGGACTTGGCCAAATTGAAAGCATTTGCAGACGACAATTTGAATGTGGCTCAATTGATGGAATTCATCTTTGAAAGGGTTGTAAACATTGTGGGAAAAGGAGAAAATGCTGGTTACCAGTATTTTCTCCTTTTCCCGCAATGTTTTCAAAAGGCTTCTTCCTTGAGGTCGTTAAAATTCAGGATTGTGTGGTAAAGGGTTAAGCACTTTTGAAGCAGACAAATTTGCAAGCATCAACGTGTCATATGAACTGAACATGGTTTAAAATAGCTGTGAAAAATTGTTGCAAAAAAGATTCACTTTTCCTTTTTGCCACAATGTTTTTTTCATTGGAGGAGGGCTGCAAGGCAAAAAACAACTCGTGTGCCAGAGGTACTTGGTTAACCCTTTACCTTGAGATCCAGAGTTTGAATGACACTGCAAGTGAAGTTGTCTGAAAATATTGTGGAAAAGGGAGAAATTGCTGGTATGCGTCATTTTCTCCTATTCCCACAATGTTTTCTGACCTTCTCATAGAAATCCACTCATTTTATGTGCCATTAATTTGTCATCTGCAAGTGCTTTCAATTTGGACGAGTCTCAAGATTTTGTCATTTGTAAACAGTTAACTCTGTACCACACAATCCGGAGTTTTTACAACCCCAAGGAAAGGGACTATTGAAAACATTGTAGGAAAAGGAGAAAATGCTGGTAACCAGCATTTTTTACTTTTCCCACAGTGTTTTCTACCCTTTTATCAAAAAATTTCCTTATTTGTGCAAAATTTATCTTGTCATCTGCAAATGCTTTCAACTTGATTTTGAGATTTTGTCATTTGGTAAACAATTAAAAGGTTTATGATTGTCTTAGATAGTTAAACAATTTGCTTTCTTAATGATGTATATTAATTTATTATTACTCATAGCATTTAGAAGGAGGACAAAAATTTTAATAGGCTAATGTTCATGTGAAAATTTCAACATTTATATATTGCAGGGGATGCCACGCAGAAACTGTTAAGTATATTTAGTAAAAAGAAATAAATAAAGCAAATTGAATTGCTGAGTCAAAAAGGGACAAAGGTTAAAGGGGCATAGCCCAGGCTGTGCATCCTTGTTTGTTTTGGAGTGATATTGTATGATGCATTACAAAGCCCAGTGTCTGATAGCTTAGTGGTTAGTGTATCTGACTTGTGACCAGATTGTTGCAAGTTTGAAACCTGGTTTAGGCAAACTTTATTTACAGTGATTTCTCGCCTCTCACCTCTGATGCATTTGAGAAAAGTAGTTGTAACTTGGAAAGAAAGTTATGTCAAAACTGGTGTGAGAAAGCCAGGAAAAACACATGTAGGTGCACTGACTGCCATGATATGACAAAATTTGTTAAAACGGCATTTAACTCCAATACAAACAGACAGAGCCCACAAAAATTAAGGGCCATTTGCAATCTTAAATATGGACATAATATTTTTTGAAATTCAAGACTACCGTAGTTTGGTTAGAATTCCTAAAAGAAATCATTGCAGTATAAATTCTAAGTTTAAACTGCATGTTTTGTTCTTTCGGACTTCAACTTATCTCTTTGCAATAACATTTTTAGTCATGAAAAATAAAGAAGGGGGTGCAGATAGCAAATCGCAGGGAGTTAGTTGATAACAAAAAGTTACATTTAAAAGTAGATTAATCAAGAATTTGTAACAAAATTTGATACCATAATTTACAAGTTCATTTTGTGCACATTTCCTTGTTAGATATTGATATATTTGTCACATTTCTAATGTTTTTGTTACTTTCATGCTTCTAACTTTCATTCCATTTGAAACTAACAGTTGTTAAGTATTTTACTCAGATCATTTATAGGTAAACAAGTGAAAAATAGGTGTGAACATTGTTGTGGCAAAAGCAAGAACTGCTAATTACAGCTTGTGTTTCCTTTTGCAAAAAAGCTTTGATAGGTGATTTTCTGTAAAGCAAACATGTTTTTTGGGGGGGGATGGAAAGAGGAAGACTTCGTGTAGAAAAAAGAATTAATGTTACAATACCAGGGCAGAATATCTCACAAAAATATCACGTTATAGGTCACAGGTTAACTGTTTACCACAAAATCCCGAGTTTTAATGACCCTAAGTAAGAAGACTTTTAAAAACATAGTGGGAAACGGAGAAAATGCTGGTAACCAGCATTTTCTCCTTTTCCCACAATGTTTTCTACACTTTCAAAGAAAAAATTCAGTTTTTGAGTCACATTTGATTTGTTGTCTGCACATGCTTTGAATTTGGACCAGTCTGAATTTTTTTTGTTTGATAATGAATTAAGCCGCACAATTTCTGTAGTCTTATTTTGTCAGCAAAAGTAGATATAGTAGGCACAGGAGGATTTATGAGTGAAAAGGAGCAATTACTATCTCTCATAGTGAAATATTACTTATCTGAAATCTGTCATTCTTGTGTAAATACTGTTATATATCATCATTGTTGTGGCAGGGAACACAAAAGTTGTTTAAAGTAACAATAAAGGCCAAATGTAAACAAAGCGGGTGTTGAAATGCATTTGAATTTATATCATGCCATTTAAAAGTATGGATATTATTGTGAAGATGGCAATCTGTCATTGTACAGTCGGATCAAGTGTTACTCGCTGACAGAGAAATTAATTTCAAAACTAGGTACCTGCCAGGTACCCGTGTCTTTGTTTACTTTTTGCCTGATTTTAAAATTCTTTTTTTCTGCCAGCGACTAACATATGGCCAGACCGTATGATAACGGACTGTCATCTCCACAATATTTTCCATACTTTTAAATGGTATGATTTAAATTTAAATGTATTATGACACCTGCTTTGATATTTTGGCCTTTACTGGGCCTTTACGTTAATAGTATTTGTTTTTCTGCAATATACAGCTCTTATTTGACCGACTACTACTTCCTTTCCCATATTTCATTGTGATCTTTGAACTATCATCTTTTATTATTTTATAGCACTTGTAAGCTACTCTACCATTATTGTAAAAGTCTTCTAGGCATTAATTTACTCCTATTACCATAGCTTGTATTCTATCAGTAATTAAGGTTCATCATCAACTTCATGTAGAATCCATCTGTTATTTACCATGTTGTCTATAGAGAAGTCTTCTGTTGCTGTCACTGTAGTAACAGCTTTGGATCTATATTTGAGAGCTTGGTTTGAACTCTGCTGGTGACACTTGTTGCTTGGGAGATTTCTGAAGCCAGGTTCCACAGAGTCTTAGCCTACTGCTAGTGAAACACAGGAAGCAAATGGAGCCATGCTCTGTGAAAAGGGGGCATAATGTATCTGCAAAATGTATTGAGCCATTTCAGCCTGCGCAGTCCGTGCAGGCTGACATGAGTCAAAACTTTTTTTATCTGTTTGTAAATTTTCTGCATGTCAATCAACCATTTTGTCTCTGTATCTTATCTCTATATTCAGTTGATTATTATAGTAAATGGATTTTATGGCTGTATGATTACGTGATAACTTACTTACTTCATGTATAATGTATCAACAGAGATGCTATTTAACCCCTTTTGCCAAAGCATGTCTCAAGTTATAAGTGAGCTGGTGTTGATATTTAACGGAAATTTATAAGGATGATCAATGTGAATTAAGAGCAGATGCGAAGGCAACTGAGGCAACTCTATAGAATAAGAAATTGCTTGATGCAAGCATTGTTGTTTTTTCATAATATTTTCAAAAGAGGCCTTTTAGAAGACAGAAACAGTCTTTTGCAGGGTATTATGCTTTAAACTGAAATTAATTTTATGTCATTATTTTTCTTGCAGAAAAAGGCAGAAGGAAAAGATGGGGAGGAAGAATCTAATGTAAACAAGAATGCTGAAAGTAAAACAGAAGATAATACATCGTCTAATGCAAAATCTACTGGTGCTCCTGAACAACAACAACAACAACAAGAGGGAAAGACTCCTAAGAAGCCAGCCATTAAAGTGAGACAGCCCCCAGGGGGAGCCTCATCTGGCCTCTGGTGATGATGTGGCAGATTTAGGAATGGGGGAAGAATATGTTAGAAGAGATTCATGACCTTAATATATTGTAACTTCCAACTTTAATCCATTATTGTATGAACATGATTTTTTAATGCTTCTGCTATTGACAATTTCTAAAACATTGTAAGGAAAGGTGCATTTGCTTGTAATAACTAACTGTGCCTTTTTCCAGCAATGTTTTGACATACCATTGAATGGGGAATATTTTTATTTCCTTAAAAACTGTGTCTTTTGTATCATTATTTCGTTCTGAAAATAGGGTATCTGACCTGGTGGTTGCATGTGATACCTGGTTGAGACAAACTTTCTTTCTGCCATTTGTCGCCTCTCACCTGCTGCATGTGAGAATAGTAGTTAGTGGCTTTGAAAGAATGTTGTGACAATACTGGTTTGAGAAAGCCAGGAAACACAAGCATAGGTACACTGACCGCCATGATATGATCTAAGCTGTTAAAACAGTGTTAAACTCCAATACAAAAAAATAATTGTTCTGAAAAGGTCTAAAATTTGCATGCACTATAATGGATTTATTATTGTACTTCATGTAATGGGGTAACAATCCAATACATGTACTAACATTTTTTTTAGCAATATACATTTTGTTGTAGAATATCAAGGCCTGTGTATTAATCCTTTGCCAAACGACAACTTTTTAGACTGACAGAAATTAAAAGAATTTGCAGACGACAAATTGAGAATGGCACAAATGCTGTAGTTTGTCTAGAAATGTTAGAAAACGTTGTGGGAAAAAGGAGAAAAGGCTGGTCACCAGCATTTTCTCCTTTTTCCAACAATGTTTTCTAAAGGCCTTTCTTAGGTTGTTAAAATTCGGGATCGTGTGATAAACGATTAACCAACCAATTTGACTGTTTTTCTTTTGAAAATATCAAGACATGCCGTCTGATTGGTGTAGAAGTTTTATGTCGGCCAATTGAATGGCTTGCCTTGGAATTTAGAATGAGAGCTAAAACAATATTTAGAATGGTTGAATTGTGAAATGGCTGAAGACATAGAATTTATCTTTTTTGTATCGGAAGTGGGTTTATTATTTCTCTAGGACCATTTATATTTATAAATCTTTACTATATTATGTTTCAACTATTGTAAGCTGCTGATTTAGTGTGTATTAAGCAGATATTTAACTCTTTACCTCACAACAAAATTTTGTTCTCATCTTAACTCTTTATGACATGACAAAATTTTACACTTCTCCAAATTGAAAGCTTTGTGGGTAACAAGTTCAGTGTGTCTAAAAGGATTGGACTTGTGTTTGAAAGATCAGAAAACTTTGTGGTAAAAGGAGAAAATGCTGGTTACCAGCATTTTCTCCTTTTCCCACAATCTTTTGAAAAGCTGTCTTTTTTAGGGTCGTTAAAACTCGGGATTATGTGGTAAACAGTTAACTGAAAGCATTTGGGGTTGACAAATCGGATGTAGCTCAAATGATGATTTCTGTCTTTGATAGAGTGGTAAACATTATGGAAGAAGGAGTAAATGGTAGTTACCAGTACAATGTACTTTTCTGTTTTCCCATATTGTTTTCAAATGCTGTCTTCAGTGTCATTCAAACTCCAGATTGTGTGGTAAAGAGTTAACACATCAACTGTAGATGACTGTTTTTGACTAGAAGTAACCTTTAAAAAATAATGCTGCAGAAGGAAAAATTGCTTATAATGAGTGGTCTTTCCTTCACTACAATGTCTCCACATAAATGAAAGTATATTACCATAATTTATGTTGTTAGTCTGTATTTCACATATATGTTTGCGAAGGTGTCTCCTCCAAATTTATTTAAGGAAGTGATAGATTAAAAACAATGCATAATTATCATACGTATGTATTACGAACAAAAGAAACATAATATGCCAAATAAACATTAAACAGAATGATCTTTGAGAGCTGTTTGACCTTTTGACAGCCAGTTAACCCTTTACCACACAATCCTGATTTTTAACTTCTCTTCGGAAGAAGACTTTTGAAAACATTTTGGGAAAAGGAGAAAATGCTGGTAACCAGCATTTTCTCCTTTTCCCGAAAGGTTTTCTTTCTCTGTAAAAGGCGAATTCAATTATTTGAGCAACATCTAATTAATTATCTGCAAATGCTTTCTATTTAGATATGTCTAAAATTTTGTTATGTGGTAAAGTGTTGAATAAATTAGATTTCTCTGGAGGTCTATGGTAGATGTCCGTGAATGTTGAAGAGGACTTCTGTCATTGTTTCGAGTCAAGTAGTCAATGGTGTAGATCCAAGACCAGACTACATGTTTTATAGTCTGATCTTGATCTACACTGTCCACAGAAGCTCTTGAAGTAACCACTGGTTGTGAAAGAGTTTAAAGATCGAAGAGTAGCCATTATCAGTAATCTCCGCTTGATGTTGTAAAAGGAACGAAATCTTGCCTGATCTTGGTCTATACTATAACAATGACATGGCTGACTACTCTTACATCATTTGCATATCTCGGTCTATATTCACCAACCATTCTTAAGAACACTGTTGGTCTAATTCTGGGTTCAGAAAGCAACATAACTTTCGATTGGCTAAACCATTTGGTTTAGCCAATCATAAGCTGAGTTACTTTCAAATTTAGAAAATTCTCCAGAATTAAGACTGAGAATGTTCTCAAGAATGGTTGGTGAATCAGGTTGCTAAAGACCATTTAGAAAAGCTAGACTGATGTAATCAGAGTATGATGTAAATGAATTTGATTTTTTTTTTTCTTAGTTTTAAGAAAGCCTAAAAATTTCTTTTGTAAGGGCTTTTGGTTATAAGTTTTAAAGAAATTGGAATAAGAATTGAAGACTGGACTTCCACTTTCTGAATTCTGACATTGGTGTTAGTTATCTATCAAAGAAACTGACCTTGCATTTCAAATGAGTATCATTTTCAGGTTGACTGTTTTAGGAAATATGTTTTGATGGTTACCTGCCCCTTTTGTACATCAGGGGCTATAACCATCAAAATATTTTTGACAAATGCCTCTTTTTGGATTTAGAATTTTCAAAAAACTTTGACACTTCAAACTTGAAATAGTTGTCAACAATCAAAAGGGGAAGCAATACATCAGGGACAGATAACCATCAAAATATATGACACGATTATGGCCCTTTTTCTACTAAAAATTTTCACTGGATGCAGCTCCAGCCAAGCATTGGCACCCCCATGCGGAGTTCTTGTTACGTCTTTAAAACCAAAAGCAGTTCTTATTAACCCTTAAAGACCTTTCACAAGGATAGTTGCATTTGCAGGCAGTGTAGATAAAGATCGGATGGCACAAAATTTGTAGTCTGATCTTTGATCTACACTGTGTGCTTTCCTAAGACAATGTGAACAAAAGCAAGCATAAAGTTACAATTATTTGGGTTTTATTTTTGGGCTGAAAAAAAAAACCCTTGGGTTTATTTGGATAAAAAAAAAAATTAGATTTGAAGAGAAACAATCTGATTGAAAGAACATCTCGGCAAATCGGCTGGCTAGTTCTGGATTTAGAATTGGACTTCAATGTAGAATCATTACTGAATATAAACAAAGAAATATATAATTTTTTTTTCTAGTTGTATTTCCTTTTTACCTGCATACCATCAAGTTTGGAGATGTAAATAATTTTTATTGCCAAGAAAAAGTGCTCCACAGTGTGATATATAGTCTTTCAGCTTTACTTGTTTCTGCTAGATATTATTTTTTTATGATTGATAATTTACAACTTTGCACAATGAAGCAAGTAAGCAGGCTGTTTGTATTTTTTTAACTTTTTATCCTACAATCCAAAGTTTGTATGACCCTGAGGAAGAAAACTGATGAAAATATTTTTGAAAAAGGAGAAAATGCTGGTAACCAGCTATCTTTGCTTTACCCACAATGTTTTCTAACCTTTGAAAAGCAAATCCCATCATTCGAATCTAGATTGAAGTTATCACCTACAACGGCTATTTGTTTGGAGAATTGGGGTAGAAAGTTACAAAAAAGATAAACAGTGTTTACAATTTTTGTCTGTCATGGTCTCATTTTGTTGCGTTTTGCTTGTAAAACTTAGGTTAGGACGAGGTTTCTCTCATCTCAATGGTTGAGGTGTTAAGATTTGTATGCAGGAAAACACAGGACAAGTTTTCTTGGGTTTGTCCAAATTGAAAGTGTATGCAGACTAGAAATTAGGTGTGATTCAAAAATTAAAATTTCAAAGGGAAGAAACACATGTGCAAGTGCACTGACAGCCATGGTATGATATAAGATTATGAAACAGCTTTTGTAGCATTTTATTTGTCATCTGCATACACTTAACAATTTAGAGAAGTCTAAAATTTTGTTGTTTGGTACAGAGTTAATTTTCCCAAGTGATTATTACACTTACAAAGATCTTGATGTTTTTGTTTATAGTTATTAACTTTGTTCTGATCTTTGTTTTTATCCATGATGATCTTGAAATTTGTGTATTGTTTTGGTCTTTGTGCTAATTTTTAGCGCTTTTTTTTTTTTTTTAGTTTCAATGGAAACTTCGTCTTGATGAATAGAAGTTTTCTTGCACTGGGGACCATCATGCAGTTGTGTGTGAATGAAAACTACCATAATGAACATTGCCGCCCAAATAGTAGCCCCCCCTCCCCCCCCACACACACACAATATTACTTAATCTAGAGGCCCCTGGACAACCCCAACCCACACCCACCCTTACCTGAAAGTAAGCGACTGGAGTGACAAACTTTTGAATGCAAGATACTTCACTAAAACTTTTAAAACGCAGACTGTTGAAATTTATTGATGACTGATATTTTATAAATAAACCTACCGGTATGGCATCGACATAATAATCCTAATCACTTCAGAAATCAATGTCATGAACACCTGACTATCCAAATATACTTGCACTTCTTATAACATTATAAACTTTGGGTAACACAAAGTTTGTCAACTAACAAAAAAAAACTATAAGAAAGTGAGGTATCGATTACTAGTGTCCTGTATTAATCATGAATGCTATTTCATGTTCAAATGAATCAGGATCAGCAGTAAAATCGATATTGTGCATTAATACAGTGGGACTTTCAAATGGCGATCACTTTGCACATGGCACTAACTAAAACTTGGATCAAAGTACCATACTTACTCTATGTGACAGCACTGAAATTTAGGGAAATCTGCAATGAAATAAGAGCTCCCTGTTTGTGTTTTGTATGGTGCCCTAGCAGGTTAATTAGGTAAAATACGGTATGTAGAATGAGAGAAGAAAATTTTTTGCATAGATTTTTCCTAGCATTCAGATTCATTTCCTCCTCTTTTGTACATATCAGGTGTTCAATATCAGTTCTTTTTGAACTTCATGATTGGACAAATTTCTTTTTTTTTTTTTTTTCTTTTTTTTAATCTTAATATATGTAATTTGAGTTTTTGCTCGAGTTAATTTCAATATGATTGCCTTTAATTTTTATATAATTGGCTTATCATTTGAAACAATTTCGTGTGATTAAAATGGAAGAGCCTTGTCATGCTATGTGATAAGCATTGTATTTTTACACATAAAATGCTTTCAACTTGTTTCTCCCAGCTGATTTTGTTCCTAATACTTAGCTCTTTCACTACTCTGAAATAATGTTGAAAGCAGCGTAAAACACCATTCAAACAAACAAACAAATCTTTCACTACTGGATAAATAAATTGTGATTTCTCAAAGGCTTAAAATAAATTTCCACTGCAAGATCAAGAGATGATTTGGTCATAATCTATAATATAGCAGTGGACAGTGTAAATCAGAGGTCAGACTGCACATTCTGTGCAGTCTGATCTTGATCTGATTTTGATCTACGCTGTCCACAAAAGCTTCTGGTGTGGTCTATGGTATGGAAAGAGTTAAAGATTGGAGACTGCAAGCTAAAGTAGATAAGGCTCTTTTATTTTGTGTTTTGTCAATAGAAATGTTGCTATTGTTAATTTTTACACTTGCTGCTTGACTAATAATTATTAGCATTTTTGTTAGATTTGTCTCAAATTTGGCATATAGATGTGAAACTTGGCATATAGATCGAAATGTGTTGTTTATAACTTAGCATAATTATTATGTTCATGGTGATAGAAGCCTCAAGGTATAAAGTGCAAGGTATAATGAAAACATTATTTTGAGAAATGGAAGAAGTGCTTTCAGATAAATTTATAGGAGCCATGCCCTGGCAGTAAGGGGTTTAATGCATTATCTCTTTACCACACAATCCCGACTTACAAGGACCTGAAGAAGAAGGCTTTTGAAAACATTGTGGGAAAAGGAAAAAATGCTGGTAACCAGCATTTCCTCCTTTTCCCAAAACGTTTTCTTTCCTCCTTAGACAAATTTCAATGTTTGAATCGGGTTTATTTTGTTGTCTGCAAATGCTTTCAATTTGGACAAGTTTAAAAACCAAGCAAGTCATCACATAATGCATCCATAAAGTCCACTTAGTCCACCAAGCAAATGGATCTGGAGGCAGAAAATTTACAAATCGCAAAAAGTTTGATCCTTGTCAGCTCGCACGGACTGTGCAGGCTGATATGGGTCAATACTTTTTGCAGATGAATGAATCCCCCTTTTCACAGCACATGGCTGATGTACTAGGGTTGCTCAATTATTATACCCTTAGGATGCCAGGTGAAAGAGACTAAGCATTTAATACATGTACTGAGATATAAGATTCCTTTGCTCAAATTGTTTTTGAAAGTACTGGACAGCTTGGATGCTATGGACAGCTTGGATGCTAAAGTCCTATCTGGATCTACTGTATCCACAAAAGTCTAATCTTGGATCTACACAACCCACAGGGGCAACTTACTGTTAGACAATCTTTGGGTTGAGACATGTTATTCTAACCTATGTTTGTAGCAGATTGATTCTGAAATGGATAGGAAAGAAGCCACTGCATGAAATTATAATGGTTTGTTGCAAAATTTTTCTTTCTTTCTGTCTGGTGAATAGCAGTGAAAACAGATTCATAATAAGTTGTTTGGCATTGAATTGTATCCAGAAATACGTCTTTGCTTCATAATTTGCATATAAATTGCTTAATGCTTTTACCAAAAGACAGAATTTTAGACAAGTCGAAATTGAAGGCATTAGCAGACGACAAAATAAAAGTGACTGAAAAATTGAAATTTGTTTTTGGAAGGGTAGAAAACATTGCGGGAAAAGGAGAAAATGCTAGTTACCAGCATTTTCTCCTTTTCCCACAATATTTTGAAAAGGTTTCTTCTCAGTGTCATCAAAAGTCGGGATTGTGTGGTAAAGGGTTAAAATAGGCATTATAATGCATTTCAGTACTGTTTGTCAGTCAGTATATTTCTATATTTACTCTTACATGGAGAGAATTGTATACATGTATATGCAAAAAGTTTGGCAATTTGGTGTACTAGTTGGGTGTATAATAACAAACGATCTATATAAATGCAAATCAAATGACATTCCTTTTTGTTGAGTTTATCATTTATTCCCTATAGGTCTCTGTTCATGGTCAAAATCTTATGTATCCAAGAGGTCACTTTTTTTTTATCTCATTTGAGCAGGAAGTGCTCAAGGTGGGCTTTTGTCATTGTTCTGTGTCTGTTGTCCATCCTTAAATTTTACCTTGTGGTGTCCTTGGGCAAGACACCTCAGAACCCCAGCTTAGTACTGGAAAAACTCAGGAAATACATGAATATGTGAGCTGTTGCCATGATATGACTGAAATAATGTTGAAAGTGGCATAAAACACCATTCAACCATTTATCTTGTGGTTTTATTTTCAGTCTGATGCTCATAAAACTAGCTCAGACTATCTTGGTATTATCTTTGATGAGGTCAGGTCTGGTAAAAAAGTAGGTCACTGATTCAGATCTTTGAAAAACAATGTGTACACTCTAGAGGCCATGTTTTCAGTCAAATACTTGGTCAGAAACTTGGTCAGATTGTTAGCTCACCTGAGCACAAAGTGCTCAAGGTGAGCTTTTGTGATCGTGCTGTGTCTGGCGTCTGTCGTGCGGTGTGCATCATTCGTCATCAACTTTTACCTTGTGTACGCTCTAGAGGCCACATTTTCAATTAGATACTCATGAAAATTGGTCAGAATGTTTGTCTTGAGGATATCTCGGACGAGTTTGAAAATGGATCAGGTCCAGTCAAAAACTAGGTCACTAGGTCAGATCTTAGAAAAACCTTGTGTGCTCTCTAGAGGCCACATTTTCAGTCCAAAACTCTTGAAAGTTGGTTTGAAAATGGGTTATGTCAGGTAAAAAACTAGGTCACTAAGTCAAATCTTAGAAAAACCTTGAGCACACTCTAGAGGCCACATTTTCAGTCCAATACTATTGAAATTTAGTCAGAATGTTTGTCTTGATATCTCGGACGAGTTTGAAACTGGGTCATGTCTGGTCAAAAATTAGGTCACTAGGTCATATCTTAGGAAAACCTTGTGCACGCTCTAGAGGTCACATTTTTGGTCCAAAAGTCTTTAAATTTAATCAGAATGTTTCTCTTGATGATATCTCGGATGAGTTTGAAAATAAGTTATGTTAGGTCATAAATTAGGTCACTAGGTCAAATCTTAGAAAAACCTGCTGTACGCTCTAGAGGCCACATTTTCAGTCAGATACTCATGAAACTTGGTCAGAATGTTTGTCTTGATGATATCTCGGACGATTTCGAAAATGGGTCATGTTGGGTCAAAAACTATGTCACTATTTGAAATCTTAGAAAAACCTTGTGTACTCTCTAGAGGCCACATTTTCAGCCCAAAACTCTTGAAAATTGGTCAGAATGTTTGTCTTGATGATATCTCGTAAGAATTTAAAAATGGTTCATGTCGGGTCAAAAAGTAGGTCACTAGGTTAAATCTTAGAAAAACATTGTATACGCTCTAAAGGCCACATTTTCAGTCAGATACTCATGAAACATGATCAGAATGTTTGTTGTGATGATATTTCAGACAAGTTGGAAAATGGGTCATGCTGGGCCAAAAACTAGGTAACTAGGTCAAATCTTAGAAAAACCTTGTGCACACTCTAGAGGCCACATTGTCAGTCCAATACTATTGAAATTTAGTCAGAATGTTTGTCTTGATGATATCTCGGACAAGTTGGAAGATGGGTCATGCTGGGGCAAAAACTAGGTCACTAGGTCAAATCTTAGAAAAACCTTGTGCACACTCTAGATGCCACATTTTCAGTCCAATACTATTCAAATATTTCTCTTGATGCTATCTCGGACGAGTTTGAAACTGGGTCATGTCTGGTCTAAAAGTAGGTCACCAGGTCATGTCTTAGAAAAACCTTGTGCACGCTCTGGAGGTCACATTTTTGGTCCAAAACTCTTTAAATTTGGTCAGGATGTTTGTCTTGATGATATGTCAGATGAGTTTGAAAATAAGTCATGTTGGGTGAAAAACTAGGTCACTAGGTCAAATCATAAAAAAACCTTGTGTATGGTCTAGAGTCCCTATTTTCAGTCAGATATTCATGAAAGTATGTCTGAATGATTGTCTTGATATCTCGGACAGGTTGGAAAATGGGTCATGTTGGCGCAAAAACTAGGTCACTAGGTCAAATGTTAAATAAACCTTGTGCACACTCTATAGGCCACATTTTCAGTCCAATACTATTGAAATTTGGTCAGAATATTTGTCTTGATGATATCTCGGACAAGTTGGAAACTGGGTCATGTCTGGTCAAAAAGTAGGTCACTAGATCATTTCTTAGAAAAACCTTGTGTACGCTCTAGAGATCACATTTTGGTTCCAAAACTCACGAAAATTGGTGAAAATGTTTGTCTTGATGATATGTCGGATGAGTTTGAAAATGGGTCATGTTGAGTCAAAAACTATGTCACTAGGTCAAAGCTTAGAAAAACCTTGTGTACCCTCTAGAGGCCATATTTTCAGCCCATAACTTAAAAATTGGTCAGAATGTTTGTCTTGATGATATCTCGGACTGGGTCATATCTGTCTAAAAGTAGGTCACTAGGTCATGTCTTAGAAAAACCTTGTGTTTGGTCTAGAGGCCACATTTTCAGTCAGAAACTCATGAAACATGGTCATAATGTTTGTTTTGATGATATCTCAGACAAGTTGGAAAATGGGTCATGCTGGGCGAAAAACTAGGTCACTAGGTCAAATCTTTGAAAAACCCTGTGCACACTCTAGAGGCCACATTTTCAGTCCAATACTATTGAAATTTAGTCAGAATAATTGTCTTGATGCTATCTCGGACGAGTCTGAAACTGGGTCATTCCTGGTCAAGAAGTAGGTCACTAGGTCAAATCTTTGAAAAACCTTGTGCACGCTCTAGAGGTCACATTTTCAGTCCAAAACTCTTTAAATTTGGTCAGAATGTTTGTCTTGATGATATCTCGGATGAGTTTGAAAATGAGTCATGTTGAAGGAAAAACTAGGTCACTAGGTCAAATCACCAAAAAACCTTGTGTATGCTCTAGAGGCCCCATTTTTAGTCAGATACTCATGAAAGTATGTCAGAATGTTTGTCTTGATGATATCTCGGACAAGTTGGAAAATGAGTCATACTGGGCCAAAAACTAGGTCACTAGGTCAAATCCTAGAAAAACTTGTATGCACTCTAGAGGCCACATTTTCAGTCCAAAACTCTTGAAAGTTGGTCTAAATGTTTATCTTGATAATACCTTGGACAAGTCCGAAAATGGGTTATGTTAGGTCATAAATTAGGTCACTAGGTCAAATCTTACAAAAACCTGGTGTACACTCTAGAAGCCACATTTTCAGTCAGATACTCATGAAACTTGGTCAGAATGTTTGTCTTGATGATATATCGGACGAGTTCGAAAATGGGTCATGTTGGGTCAAAAACTATGTCACTAGGTGAAATCTTAGAAAAACCTTGTGTACTCTCTAGAGGCCACATTTTCAGCCCAAAACTCTTGAAAATTGGTCAGAATGTTTGTCTTGATATTATCTCGTAAGAATTTAAAAATGGTTCATGTCGGGTCAAAAAGTAGGTCACTAGGTTAAATCTTAGAAAAACATTGTATACGCTCTAAAGGCCACATTTTCAGTCAGATACTCATGAAACATGATCAGAATGTTTGTTGTGATGATATTTCAGACAAGTTGGAAAATGGGTCATGCTGGGCCAAAAACTAGGTAACTAGGTCAAATCTTAGAAAAACCTTGTGCACACTCTAGAGGCCACATTGTCAGTCCAATACTATTGAAATTTAGTCAGAATGTTTGTCTTGATGATATCTCGGACAAGTTGGAAGATGGGTCATGCTGGGCCAAAAACTAGGTCACTAGGTCAAATTTTAGAAAAACCTTGTGCACACTCTAGATGCCACATTTTCAGTCCAATACTATTGAAATATTTCTCTTGATGCTATCTCGGACGAGTTTGAAACTGGGTCATGTCTGGTCTAAAAGTAGGTCATTAGGCCATGTCTTAGGAAAACCTTGTGCACGCTCTAGAGGTCACATTTTTGGTCCAAAACTCTTTAAATTTGGTCAGAATGTTTGTCTTGATGATATGTCAGATGAGTTTGAAAATAAGTCATGTTGGGTGAAAAACTAGGTCACTAGGTCAAATCATAAAAAAAAACGTGTATGGTCTAAAGGCCCTATTTTCAGTCAGATATTCATGAAAGTATGTCTGAATGATTGTCTTGATATATCGGACAGGTTGGAAAATGGGTCATGTTGGCGCAAAAACTAGGTCACTAGGTCAAATCTTAAAAAAACCTTGTGCACACTCTATAGGCCACATTTTCAGTCCAATACTATTGAAATTTGGTCAGAATATTTGTCTTGATGATATCTCGGACAAGTTGGAAACTGGGTCATGTCTGGTCAAAAAGTAGGTCACTAGATCATTTCTTAGAAAAACCTTGTGTACGCTCTAGAGGTCACATTTTGGTTCCAAAACTCACGAAATTGGTGAAAATGTTTGTCTTGATGATATGTCGGATGAGTTTGAAAATGGGTCATGTTGAGTCAAAAACTATGTCACTAGGTCAAAGCTTAGAAAAACCATGTATACCCTCTAGAGGCCATATTTTCAGCCCATAACTTGAAAATTGGTCAGAATGTTTGTCTTGATGATATCTCGGACAAGTTGGAAAATGGGTCATGCTAGGCGAAAAACTAGGTCACTAGGTCAAATCTTACAAAAACCTTTTGCACACTCTAGAGGCCACATTTTCAGTCCAATACTATTGAAATTTGGTCTGAATGTTTGTCTTGATGATATCTCGGACAAGTTGGATAATGGGTCATACAGGGCCAAAAACTAGGTCACTAGGTCAAATCTTAGATAAACCTTGAGCACACTCTAGAGGCCACATTTTCAGTCCAATACTATTGAAATTTGGTCTGAATGTTTGTCTTGATGATATCTCAGAAGAGTTGGAAACAGGGTCATGTCTGGTCAAAAAGTAGGTCACTAGGTCATATCATAGAAAAACCTTGTGTACGCTCTAAAGGTCACATTTTTGGTCCAAAACTCATGAAACTTGGTCAAAATGTTTGTCTTGATGATATCTCGCATGAGTTTGAAAATGGGTTATGTTGTATCAAAAACTATGTCACTAGCTCAAATCTTAGAAAAACTTTGTGTACGCTCTAGAGTCCACATCTTCAGTCAGAAACTCATGAAACTATGTCGGAATGTTTGTCTTGGTGATATCTCAGACAAGTTGGAAAATGGGTCATGTCTAGTCAAAAAATAGGTCACTAGGTCAAATCTTAGAAACACCTTGTGCACGCTCTAGAGGTCACATTTTTGGTCCAAAACTCTTTAAATCTGGTCAGAATGTTTGTCTTGATGATACCTTACACGAACTTGAAAATGGGTAATGTAGGGTCAAAAACTAGGTCACTAGGTCAAATCTTTGAAAAACCTTGTGCACACTCTAGAGGCCAAATTTTCAGTCCAATACTATTGAAATTTAGTCAGAATAATTGTCTTCGTGCTATCTCGGACGAGTTTGAAACTGGGTCATTCCTGGTCAAGAAGTAGGTCACTAGGTAATATCTTAGGAAAACATTTTGCACGCTCTAGAGGTCACACATTTGATCCAAAACTCTTTAAATTTGGTCAGAATTTTTGTCTTGATGATATCTCGGATTTGTTTGAAAATAAGTCATGTTGGGTGAAAAACTAGGTCACTAGGTCAAATCACAAAAAACCTTGTGTATGCTCCACAGGCCCCATTTTCAGTCAGATACTCATGAAATTACACCAGAATGTTTGTCTTGATGATATCTCGGACAAGTTGGAAAATGGGTCATGCTGGGCCGAAAACTAGGTCACTAGGTAAAATCTTAGAAAAAAACTTGTGCACACTCTAGAGGCCACATTTTCAGTCCAAAATTCTTGAAATTTGGTCAGAATGTTTGTCTTGATGATATCTCCGACGAGTTTGAACCTGGGTCATGTCTAGTCAAAAAGTAGGTCACTAGGTCATATCTTAGAAAAACCTTGTGCACGCTCTAGAGGTCACATTTTCAGTCCAAAACTCTGTAAATTTGGTCAGAATGTTTGTCTTGATGATATCTCGGATGAGTTTGAAAATGAGTCATGTTGAAGGAAAAACTAGGTCACTAGGTCAAATCACCAAAAAACCTTGTGTATGCTCTAGAGGCCCCATTTTTAGTCAGATACTCATGAAAGTATATCAGAATGTTTGTCTTGATGACATCTCGGACAAGTTGGAAAATGGGTCATACTGGGCCAAAAACTAGGTCACTAGGTCAAATCCTAGAAAAACTTGTATGCACTCTAGAGGCCACATTTTCAGTCCAAAACTCTTGAAAGTTGGTCTAAATGTTTATCTTGATAATATCTTGGACAAGTCCGAAAATGGGTTATGTTAGGTCATAAATTAGGTCACTAGGTCAAATCTTAGAAAAACATTGTGTACGCTCTAGAGGCCACATTTTCAGTCAGATACTCATGAAACTTTGTCAGAATGTTTGTCTTGATGATATATCGGACAAGTTTGAAAATGGGTCATGTTGGGTCAAAAACTATGTCACTAGGTGAAATCTTAGAAAAACCTTGTGTACTCTCTAGAGGCCACATTTTCAGCCCAAAACTCTTGAAAATTGGTCAGAATGTTTGTCTTGATGATATCTCGTAAGAATTTGAAAATGGTTCATGTCGGGTCAAAAAGTAGGTCACTAGGTTAAATCTTAGAAAAACTTTGTATACGCTCTAAAGGCCACATTTTCAGTCAGATACTCATGAAACATGATCAGAATGTTTGTTGTGATGATATTTCAGACAAGTTGGAAAATGGGTCATGCTGGGCCAAAAACTAGGTAACTAGGTCAAATCTTAGAAAAACCTTGTGCACACTCTAGAGGCCACATTGTCAGTCCAATACTATTGAAATTTAGTCAGAATGTTTGTCTTGATGATATCTCGGACAAGTTGGAAGATGGGTCATGCTGGGCCAAAAACTAGGTCACTAGGTCAAATTTTAGAAAAACCTTGTGCACACTCTAGATGCCACATTTTCAGTCCAATACTATTGAAATATTTCTCTTGATGCTATCTCGGACGAGTTTGAAACTGGGTCATGTCTGGTCTAAAAGTAGGTCACTAGGTCATGTCTTAGAAAAACCTTGTGCACGCTCTGGAGGTCACATTTTTGGTCCAAAACCCTTTAAATTTGGTCAGAATGTTTGTCTTGATGATATTTCAGATGAGTTTGAAAATAAGTCATGTTGGGTGAAAAACTAGGTCACTAGGTCAAATCATAAAAAAAACCTTGTGTATGGTCTAGAGTCCCTAATTTGAGTCAGATACTCATGAAAGTATGTCTGAATGTTTGTCTTGATATCTCAGACAAGTTGGAAAATGGGTCATGTTGGCGCAAAAACTAGGTCACTAGGTCAAATCTTAAATAAACCTTGTGCACACTCTATAGGCCACATTTTCAGTCCAATACTATTGAAATTTGGTCTGAATGTTTGTCTTGATGATATCTCGGACAAGTTGGAAACTGGGTCATGTCTGGTCAAAAAAGTAGGGCAAAGCTTAGAAAAAACCTTGTATACCCTCTAGAGGCCATATTTTCAGCCCATAACTTGAAAATTAATCAGAATGTTTGTCTTGATGATATCTCGGACAAGTTGGAAAATGGGTCATGCTAGGCGAAAAACTAGGTCACTAGGTCAAATCTTACAAAAACCTTTTGCACACTCTAGAGGCCACATTTTCAGTCCAATACTATTGAAATTTGGTCTGAATGTTTGTCTTGATGATATCTCGGACAAGTTGGATAATGGGTCATACAGGGCCAAAAACTAGGTCACTAGGTCAAATCTTAGATAAACCTTGAGCACACTCTAGAGGCCACATTTTCAGTCCAATACTATTGAAGTTTGGTCTGAATGTTTGTCTTGATGATATCTCAGAAGAGTTGGAAACGGGGTCATGTCTGGTCAAAAAGTAGGTCACTAGGTCATATCTTAGAAAAACCTTGTGTACGCTCTAAAGGTCAAATTTTTGGTCCATAACTCATGAAACTTGGTCAAAATGTTTGTCTTGATGATATCTCTCATGGGTTTGAAAATGGGTTATGTTGTATCAAAAACTATGTCGCTGGCTCAAATCTAAGGAAAACCTTGTGTACGCTCTAGAGGCCACATCTTCAGTCAGATACTCATGAAACTATGTCGGAAGGTTTGTCTTGATGATATCTCAGACAAGTTGGAAAATGGGTCATGTCTAGTCAAAAAATAGGTCACTAGGTTAAATCTTAGAAAAACCTTGTGCACACTCTAGAGACCACATTTTCAGTCCAATACTATTGAAATTTGGTCTGAATGTTTGTCTTGATTATATCTCAGACGAGCTCGAAACTGGGTGATTCCTGGTCAAAAAGTAGGTCACTAGGTCATATCATAGAAAAACCTTGTGCACGCTCTAGAGGTCACATTTTTGGTCCAAAACCCTTTAAATTTGGTCAGAATGTTTGTCTTGATAATATCTTACATGAATTTGAAAATGGGTAATGTAGGGTCAAAAACTAGGTCACTAGTTCAAACCTTAGAAAAACCTTGTATACACTCTAGAGGCCATATTTTCAGTCCAATACTATTGAAATTTACCTAGAATAATTGTCCTGATGCTATCTCGGACGAGTTTGAAACTGGGTCATGCCTGGTCTAAAAGTAGGTCACTAGTTCATATCTTAGGAAAACCTTTTGCACGCTCTAGAGGTCACACATTTGGTCCAAAACTCTTTAAATTTGGTCAGAATATTTGTCTTGATGATATTTCGGACGAGTTTGAAACTGGGTCATGCCTGGTCTAAAAGTAGGTCACTAGTTCATATCTTAGGAAAACCTTTTGCACGCTCTAGAGGTCACACATTTGGTCCAAAACTCTTTAAATTTGGTCAGAATATTTGCCTTGATGATATTTCGGACGAGTTTGAAACTGGGTCATGTCTGGTCAAAAAGTAGGTCACTAGGTCATATCTTAAAAAAACCTTTTGCACGCTCTAGAGGTCACATTTTTGGTCCAAAACTCTTTAAATTTGGTCAGAATGTTTGTCTTGATGATATGTCGGATGAGTTTGAAAATAAGTCATGTTGGGTGAAAAACTAGGTCACTAGGTCAAATCACAAAAAAAACCTTGTGTATCCTTTAGAGGCCCCATTTTCAGTCAGATACTCATGAAAGTATGTCAGAATGTTTGTCTTGATGATATCTCGGCTAAGTTGGAAAATGGGTGATGCTGGACCAAAAACTAGGTTACTAGGTAGAATCTTAGAAAAACCTTGTGCACTTTCTAGAGGCCACATTTTGTCCAATACTATTGAAATTTGGTCAGAATATTTGTCTTGATGATATCTCGGACAAGTTGGAAACTGGGTCATGTCTGGTCAAAAAGTAAGTCACTAGATCATTTCTTAGAAAAACCTTGTGTACGCTCTAGAGGTCACATTTTGGTCCAAAACTCACGAAAGTTGGTCAAAATGTTTGTCTTGATGATATGTCGGATGAGTTTGAAAATGGGTCATGTTGAGTCAAAAACTATGTCACTAGGTCAAAGCTTAGAAAAACCTTGTGTACCCTCTAGAGGCCATATTTTCAGCCCATAACTTAAAAATTAATCAGAATGTTTGTCTTGATGATATCTCGGACAAGTTGGAAACTGGGTCATGTCTAGTCAATAAGTAGGTCACTAGGTCAAATCGTAGGAAAACCTTGTGCTCGCACTAGAGGCCACATTTTCAATCTAAAACTATTCAAATTTGATCTGAATGTTTGTCTTGATGATATATCGGACAAGTTGGAAACTGGGTCATGTCTGGTCAAAAAGTAGGTCACTAGGTTAAATCTTAGAAAAACCTTGTGCACACTCTAGAGGCCACATTTTCAGTCATATACTATTGAAATTTGGTCTGAATGTTTGTCTTGATTATATCTCAGACGAGCTCGAAACTGGGTGATTCCTGGTCAAAAAGTAGGTCATTAGGTCATATCTTAGAAAAATCTTGTGTATGCTCTAGAGGTCATTTTTGGTCAAAAACTCTTTAAATTTGGTCAGAATGTTTGTCTTGATGATATCTTACATGAATTTGAAAATGGGTAATGTAGGGTCAAAAACTAGGTCACTAGTTCAAAGCTTAGAAAAACCTTGTATACGCTCTAGAGTCCACATCTTCAGTCAGATACTCATGAAACTATGTCAGAAGGTTTGTCTTGATAATATTTCAGACATGTTGGAAAATGAGTCATACTGGGCCAAAAACTAGGTCACTAGGTCAAATCCTAGAAAAAACTTGTATGCACTCTAGAGGCCACATTTTCAGTCCAAAACTCTTGAAAGTTGGTCTAAATGTTTGTCTTGATAATACCTTGGACAAGTCCGAAAATGGGTTATGTTAGGTCATAAATTAGGTCACTAGGTCAAATCTTAGAAAAACCTGGTGTACGCTCTAGAGGCCACATTTTCAGTCAGATACTCATGAAACTTGGTCAGAATGTTTGTCTTGATGATATATCGGACGAGTTCGAAAATAGGTCATGTTGGGTCAAAAACTATGTCACTAGGTGAAATCTTAGAAAAACCTTGTGTACTCTCTAGAGGCCACATTTTCAGCCCAAAACTCTTGAAAATTGGTCAGAATGTTTGTCTTGATGATATCTCGTAAGAATTTAAAAATGGTTCATGTCGGGTCAAAAAGTAGGTCACTAGGTTAAATCTTAGAAAAACATTGTATACGCTCTAAAGGCCACATTTTCAGTCAGATACTCATGAAACATGATCAGAATGTTTGTTGTGATGATATTTCGGACAAGTTGGAAAATGGGTCATGCTGGGCCAAAAACTAGGTAACTAGGTCAAATCTTAGAAAAATCTTGTGCACACTCTAGAGGCCACATTGTCAGTCCAATACTATTGAAATTTAGTCAGAATGTTTGTCTTGATGATATCTCGGACAAGTTGGAAGATGGATCATGCTGGGCCAAAAACTAGGTCACTAGGTCAAATTTTAGAAAAACCTTGTGCACACTCTAGATGCCACATTTTCAGTCCAATACTATTGAAAGTTGGTCTAAATGTTTGTCTTGATAATACCTTGGACAAGTCCGAAAATGGGTTATGTTAGGTCATAAATTAGGTCACTAGGTCAAATCTTAGAAAAACCTGGTGTACGCTCTAGAGGCCACATTTTCAGTCAGATACTCATGAAACTTGGTCAGAATGTTTGTCTTGATGATATATCGGACGAGTTCGAAAATAGGTCATGTTGGGTCAAAAACTATGTCACTAGGTGAAATCTTAGAAAAACCTTGTGTACTCTCTAGAGGCCACATTTTCAGCCCAAAACTCTTGAAAATTGGTCAGAATGTTTGTCTTGATGATATCTCGTAAGAATTTAAAAATGGTTCATGTCGGGTCAAAAAGTAGGTCACTAGGTTAAATCTTAGAAAAACATTGTATACGCTCTAAAGGCCACATTTTCAGTCAGATACTCATGAAACATGATCAGAATGTTTGTTGTGATGATATATCAGACAAGTTGGAAAATGGGTCATGCTGGGCCAAAAACTAGGTAACTAGGTCAAATCTTAGAAAAACCTTGTGCACACTCTAGAGGCCACATTGTCAGTCCAATACTATTGAAATTTAGTCAGAATGTTTGTCTTGATGATATCTCGGACAAGTTGGAAGATGGGTCATGCTGGGCCAAAAACTAGGTCACTAGGTCAAATTTTAGAAAAACCTTGTGCACACTCTAGAGGCCACATTTTCAGTCCAATACTATTGAAATATTTCTCTTGATGCTATCGCGGACGAGTTTGAAACTGGGTCATGTCTGGTCTAAAAGTAGGTCACTAGGTCATGTCTTAGAAAAACCTTGTGCACGCTCTGGAGGTCACATTTTTGGTCCAAAACTCTTTAAATTTGGTCAGAATGTTTGTCTTGATGATATTTCAGATGAGTTTGAAAATAAGTCATGTTGGGTGAAAAACTAGGTCACTAGGTCAAATCATAAAAAAAAACTTGTGTATGGCCTAGAGTCCCTATTTTCAGTCAGATACTCATGAAAGTATGTCTGAATGTTTGTCTTGATATCTCAGACAAGTTGGAAAATGGGTCATGATGGCGCACAAACTAGGTCACTAGGTCAAATCTTAAATAAACCTTGTGCACACTCTTTAGGCCACATTTTCAGTCCAATACTATTGAAATTTGGTCTGAATGTTTGTCTTGATGATATCTCGGACAAGTTGGAAACTGGGTCATGTCTGGTCAAAAAGTAGGTCACTAGATCATTTCTTAGAAAAACCTTGTGTACGCTCTAGAGGTCACATTTTGGTTCCAAAACTCACGAAAATTGGTGAAATTGTTTGTCTTGATGATATGTCGGATGAGTTTGAAAATGGGTCATGTTGAGTCAAAAACTATGTCACTAGGTCAAAGCTTAGAAAAACCTTGTATACCCTCTAGAGGCCATATTTTCAGCCCATAACTTGAAAATTAATCAGAATGTTTGTCTTGATGATATCTCGGACAAGTTGGAAAATGGGTCATGCTAGGCGAAAAACTAGGTCACTAGGTCAAATCTTAGAAAAACCTTGTGCACACTCTAGAGGCCACATTTTCAGTCCAATACTATTGAAATTTGGTCCGAATGTTTGTCTTGATGATATCTCGGACAAGTTGGATAATGGGTCATACAGGGCCAAAAACTATTTCGCTAGGTCAAATCTTAGATAAACCTTGAGCACACTCTAGAGGCCACATTTTCAGTCCAATACTATTGAAGTTTGGTCTGAATGGTTGTCTTGATGATATCTCAGAAGAGTTGGAAACGGGGTCATGTCTGGTCAAAAAGTAGGTCACTAGGTCATATCTTAGAAAAACCTTGTGTACGCTCTAAAGGTCAAATTTTTGGTCCAAAACTCATGAAACTTGGTCAAAATGTTTGTCTTGATGATATCTCGCATGAGTTTGAAAATGGGTTATGGTGTATCAAAAACTATGTCGCTGGCTCAAATCTAAGGAAAACCTTGTGTACGCTCTAGAGGCCACATCTTCAGTCAGATACTCATGAAACTATGTCGGAATGTTTGTCTTGATGATATCTCAGACAAGTTGGAAAATGGGTCATGTCTAGTCAAAAAATAGGTCACTAGGTTAAATCTTAGAAAAAACCTTGTGCACACTCTAGAGGCCACATTTTCAGTCCAATACTATTGAAATTTGGTCTGAATGTTTGTCTTGATTATATCTCAGACGAGCTCGAAACTGGGTCATTCCTGGTCAAAAAGTAGGTCACTAGGTCATATCATAGAAAAACCTTGTGCACGCTCTAGAGGTCACATTTTTGGTCCAAAACCCTTTAAATTTGGTCAGAATGTTTGTCTTGATGATATCTTGCATGAATTTGAAAATGGGTAATGTAGGGTCAAAAACTAGGTCACTAGTTCAAACCTTAGAAAAACCTTGTATACACTCTAGAGGCCACATTTTCAGTCCAATACTATTGAAATTTACCTAGAATAATCGCCCTGATGCTATCTCGGACAAGTTTGAAACTGGGTCATGCCTGGCCTAAAAGTAGGTCACTAGTTCATATCTTAGGAAAACCTTTTGCACGCTCTAGAGGTCACACATTTGGTCCAAAACTCTTTAAATTTGGTCAGAATATTTGTCTTGATGATATTTCGGACGAGTTTGAAACTGGGTCATGTCTGGTCTAAAAGTAGGTCACTAGTTCATATCTTAGGAAAACCTTTTGCACGCTCTAGAGGTCACACATTTGGTCCAAAACTCTTTAAATTTGGTCAGAATATTTGTCTTCATGATATTTCGGACGAGTTTGAAACTGGGTCATGTCTGGTCAAAAAGTAGGTCACTAGGTCATATCTTAGAAAAAAATTGTGCACGCTCTAGAGGTCACATTTTTGATCCAAAACTCTTTAAATTTGGTCAGAATGTTTGTCTTGGTGATATTTCGGATGAGTTTGAAAATAAGTCATGTTGAGTGAAAAACTAGGTCACTAGGTCAAATCACAAAAAAAACCTTGTGTATCCTTTAGAGGCCCCATTTTCAGTCAGATACTCATGAAAATATGTCAGAATGTTTGTCTTGATGATATCTCGGCTAAGTTGGAAAATGGGTGATGCTGGACCAAAAACTAGGTTACTAGGTAGAATCTTAGAAAAACCTTGTGCACACTCTAGAGGCCACATTTTGTCCAATACTATTGAAATTTGGTCAGAATATTTGTCTTGATGATATCTCGGACAAGTTGGAAACTGGGTCATGTCTGGTCAAAAAGTAAGTCACTAGATCATTTCTTAGAAAAAACTTGTGTACGCTCTAGAGGTCACATTTTGGTCCAAAACTCACGAAAATTGGTCAAAATGTTTGTCTTGATGATATGTCGGATGAGTTTGAAAATGGGTCATGTTGAGTCAAAAACTATGTCACTAGGTCAAAGCTTAGAAAAACCTTGTGTACCCTCTAGAGGCCATATTTTCAGCCCATAACTTGAAAATTAATCAGAATGTTTGTCTTGATGATATCTCGGACAAGTTGGAAACTGGGTCATGTCTAGTCAATAAGTAGGTCACTAGGTCAAATCGTAGGAAAACCTTGTGCTCGCACTAGAGGCCACATTTTCAATCTAAAACTATTCAAATTTGGTCTGAATGTTTGTCTTGATGATATATCGGACAAGTTGGAAAATGGGTCATGTCTGGTCAAAAAGTAGGTCACTAGGTTAAATCTTAGAAAAACCTTGTGCACACTCTAGAGGCCACATTTTCAGTCATATACTATTGAAATTTGGTCTGAATGTTTGTCTTGATTATATCTCAGACGAGCTCGAAACTGGGTGATTCCTGGTCAAAAAGTAGGTCACTAGGTCATATCTTAGAAAAATCTTGTGTATGCTCTAGAGGTCATTTTTGGTCAAAAACTCTTTAAATTTGGTCAGAATGTTTGTCTTGATGATATCTTACATGAATTTGAAAATGGGTAATGTAGGGTCAAAAACTAGGTCACTAGTTCAAAGCTTAGAAAAACCTTGTATACGCTCTAGAGTCCACATCTTCAGTCAGATACTCATGAAACTACGTCAGAAGGTTTGTCTTGATAATATTTCAGACATGTTGGAAAATGAGTCATACTGGGCCAAAAACTAGGTCACTAGGTCAAATCCTAGAAAAACTTGTATGCACTCTAGAGGCCACATTTTCAGTCCAAAACTCTTGAAAGTTGGTCTAAATGTTTGTCTTGATAATACCTTGGACAAGTCCGAAAATGGGTTATGTTAGGTCGTAAATTAGGTCACTAGGTCAAATCTTAGAAAAACCTGGTGTACGCTCTAGAGGCCACATTTTCAGTCAGATACTCATGAAACTTGGTCAGAATGTTTGTCTTGATGATATATCGGACGAGTTCGAAAATGGGTCATGTTGGGTCAAAAACTATGTCACTAGGTGAAATCTTAGAAAAACCTTGTGTACTCTCTAGAGGCCACATTTTCAGCCCAAAACTCTTGAAAATTGGTCAGAATGTTTGTCTTGATGATATCTCGTAAGAATTTAAAAATGGTTCATGTCGGGTCAAAAAGTAAGTCACTAGGTTAAATCTTAGAAAAACATTGTATACGCTCTAAAGGCCACATTTTCAGTCAGATACTCATGAAACATGATCAGAATGTTTGTTGTGATGATATTTCAGACAAGTTGGAAAATGGGTCATGCTGGGCCAAAAACTAGGTAACTAGGTCAAATCTTAGAAAAATCTTGTGCACACTCTAGAGGCCACATTGTCAGTCCAATACTATTGAAATTTAGTCAGAATGTTTGTCTTGATGATATCTCGGACAAGTTGGAAGATGGATCATGCTGGGCCAAAAACTAGGTCACTAGGTCAAATTTTAGAAAAACCTTGTGCACACTCTAGATGCCACATTTTCAGTCCAATACTATTGAAAGTTGGTCTAAATGTTTGTCTTGATAATACCTTGGACAAGTCCGAAAATGGGTTATGTTAGGTCATAAATTAGGTCACTAGGTCCAATCTTAGAAAAACCTGGTGTACGCTCTAGAGGCCACATTTTCAGTCAGATACTCATGAAACTTGGTCAGAATGTTTGTCTTGATGATATATCGGACGAGTTCGAAAATGGGTCATGTTGGGTCAAAAACTATGTCACTAGGTCAAAGCTTAGAAAAACCTTGTGTACTCTCTAGAGGCCACATTTTCAGCCCAAAACTCTTGAAAATTGGTCAGAATGTTTGTCTTGATGATATCTCGTAAGAATTTAAAAATGGTTCATGTCGAGTCAAAAAGTAGGTCACTAGGTTAAATCTTAGAAAAACATTGTATACGCTCTAAAGGCCACATTTTCAGTCAGATACTCATGAAACATGATCAGAATGTTTGTTGTGATGATATTTTAGACAAGTTGGAAAATGGGTCATGCTGGGCCAAAAACTAGGTAACTAGGTCAAATCTTAGAAAAACCTTGTGCACACTCTTGAGGCCACATTGTCAGTCCAATACTATTGAAATTTAGTCAGAATGTTTGTCTTGATGATATCTCGGACAAGTTGGAAGATGGGTCATGCTGGGCCAAAAACTAGGTCACTAGGTCAAATTTTAGAAAAACCTTGTGCACACTCTAGATACCACATTTTCAGTCCAATACTATTGAAATATTTCTCTTGATGCTATCTCGGACGAGTTTGAAACTGGGTCATGTCTGGTCTAAAAGTAGGTCACTAGGTCATGTCTTAGAAAAACCTTGTGCACGCTCTGGAGGTCACATTTTTGGTCCAAAACTCTTTAAATTTGGTCAGAATGTTTGTCTTGATGATATTTCAGATGAGTTTGAAAATAAGTCATGTTGGGTGAAAAACTAGGTCACTAGGTCAAATCAAAAAAAAAACTTGTGTATGGTCTAGAGTCCCTATTTTCAGTCAGATACTCATGAAAGTATGTCTGAATGTTTGTCTTGATATCTCGGACAGGTTGGAAAATGGGTCATGTTGGCGCAAAAACTAGGTCACTAGGTCAAATCTTAAATAAACCTTGTGCACACTCTATAGGCCACATTTTCAGTCCAATACTATTGAAATTTGGTCTGAATGTTTGTCTTAATGATATCTCGGACAAGTTGGAAACTGGGTCATGTCTGGTCAAAAAGTAGGTCACTAGATCATTTCTTAGAAAAACCTTGTGTACGCTCTAGAGGTCACATTTTGGTTCCAAAACTCACGAAAATTGGTGAAAATGTTTGTCTTGATGATATGTCGGATGAGTTTGAAAATGGGTCATGTTGAGTCAAAAACTATGTCACTAGGTCAAAGCTTAGAAAAACCTTGTATACCCTCTAGAGGCCATATTTTCAGCCCATAACTTGAAAATTAATCAGAATGTTTGTCTTGATGATATCTCGGACAAGTTGGAAAATGGGTCATGCTAGGCGAAAAACTAGGTCACTAGGTCAAATCTTAGAAAAACCTTGTGCACACTCTAGAGGCCACATTTTCAGTCCAATACTATTGAAATTTGGTCCGAATGTTTGTCTTGATGATATCTCGGACAAGTTGGATAATGGGTCACACAGGGCCAAAAACTAGGTCACTAGGTCAAATCTTAGATAAACCTTGAGCACACTCTAGAGGCCACATTTTCATTCATATACTATTGAAATTTGGTCTGAATAGTTGTCTTGATGATATCTCAGAAGAGTTGGAAATGGGGTCATGTCTGGTCAAAAAGTAGGTCACTAGGTCATATCTTGGAAAAACCTTGTGCACGCTCTGGAGGTCACATTTTTGGTCCAAAACTCTTTAAATTTGGTCAGGATGTTTGTCTTGATGATATGTCAGATGAGTTTGAAAATAAGTCATGTTGGGTGAAAAACTAGGTCACTAGGTCAAATCATAAAAAAAACCTTGTGTATGGTCTAGAGGCCCTATTTTCAGTCAGATATTCATGAAAGTATGTCTGAATGATTTTCTTGATATCTCGGACAAGTTGGAAAATGGGTCATGTTGGTTCAAAAACTAGGTCACTAGGTCAAATCTTAAATAAACCTTGTGCACACTCTATAGGCCACATTTTCAGTCCAATAGTATTTAAATTTGGTCAGAATGTTTGTCTTGATGATATCTCGGACAAGTTGGAAACTGGGTCATGTCTAGTCAAAAAGTAGGTCACTAGATCATTTCTTAGAAAAACCTTGTGTACGCTCTAGAGGTCACATTTTGGTTCCAAAACTCACGAAAATTGGTCAAAATGTTTGTCTTGATGATATGTCGGATGAGTTTGAAAATGGGTCATGTTGAGTCAAAAACTATGTCACTAGGTCAAAGCTTAGAAAAACCTTGTAGACCCTCTAGAGGCCATATTTTCAGCCCATAACTTGAAAATTAATCAGAATGTTTGTCTTGATGATATCTCAGACAAGTTGGAAAATGGGTCATGCTAGGCGAAAAACTAGGTCACTAGGTCAAATCTTAGAAAAACCTTGTGCACACTCTAGAGGCCACATTTTCAGTCCAATACTATTGAAATTTGGTTAGAATGTTTGTTTTCATGATATCTCGGACGAGTTTGAAACTGGGTCATGTCTGGTCAAGAAGTAGGTCATTAAGTCATATCTTAGAAAAATCTTTTGTACGCTCTAGAGGTCACATTGTTGGTCGAAAAGTCTTTAAATTTGGTAAGAATGTTTGTCTTGATGATATCTCAAAGAAGTTGGAAAATGGGTCATGTCTAGTCAAACAGTAGGTCACTAGGTCAAATCTTAGAAAAACCTTGTGCACACTCTAGAGGCCATATGTTCAATCCAATACTATTGAAATTTGGTCTGAATGTTTGTCTTGATGATATCTCGGACAAGTTGGAAAATGGGTCATGTCTAGTCTAAAAGTAGGTCACTAGGTCATATCATAGAAAAACCTTGTGTTTGGTCTAGAGGCCACATTTTCAGTCAGATACTCATGAAACATGGTCATAATGTTTGTTTTGATGATATCTCAGACAAGTTGGAAAATGGGACATGCTGGGCGAAAAAGTAGGTCACTACGTCAAATCTTTGAAAAACCTTGTGCACACTCTAGAGGCCACATTTTCAGTCCAATACTATTGAAATTTCGTCAGAATAATTGTCTTGATGCTATCTCGGACGAGTTTGAAACTGGGTCATTCCTGGTCAAGAAGTAGGTCACTAGTTCATATCTTAGGAAAACCTTTTGCACGCTCTAGAGGTCACACATTTGGTCCAAAACTCTTTAAATTTGGTCAGAATATTTGTCTTGATGATATCTCGGATTTGTTTGAAAATAAGTCATATTGGGTGAAAAACTAGGTCACTAGGTCAAATCACAAAAAACCTTGTGTATGCTCCAGAGGCCCCATTTTCAGTCAGATACTCATGAAATTACACCAGAATGTTTGTCTTGATGATATCTCGGACAAGTTGGAAAATGGGTCATACTGGCCCGAAAACTGGGTCACTAGGTAAAATCTTAGAAAAAAAACTTGTGCACACTCTAGAGGCCACATTTTCAGTCCAAAACTCTTGAAATTTGGTCAGAATGTTTGTCTTGATGATATCTCCGACGAGTTTGAAACTGGGTCATGTCTAGTCAACAAGTAGGTCACTAGGTCATATCTTTGAAAAACCTTGTGCACGCTCTAGAGGTCACATTTTCAGTCCAAAACTCTTTAAATTTGGTCAGAATGTTTGTCTTGATGATATCTCGGATGAGTTTGAAAATGAGTCATGTTGAAGGAAAAACTAGGTCACTAGGTCAAACCACCAAAAAACCTTGTGTATGCTCTAGAGGCCCCATTTTTAGTCAGATACTCATGAAAGTATATCAGAATGTTTGTCTTGATGACATCTCGGACAAGTTGGAAAATGGGTCATACTGGGCCAAAAACTAGGTCACTAGGTCAAATCCTAGAAAAACTTGTATGCACTCTAGAGGCCACATTTTCAGTCCAAAACTCTTGAAAGTTGGTCTAAATGTTTATCTTGATAATATCTTGGACAAGTCCGAAAATGGGTTAGGTTAGGTCATAAATTAGGTCACTAGGTCAAATCTTAGAAAAACCTGGTGTACGCTCTAGAGGCCACATTTTTAGTCAGATACTCATGAAACTTGGTCAGAATGTTTGTCTTGATGATATATCGGACGAGTTTGAAAATGGGTCATGTTGGGTCAAAAACTATGTCACTAGGTGAAATCTTAGAAAAACCTTGTGTACTCTCTAGAAGCCACATTTTCAGCCCAAAACTCTTGAAAATTGGTCAGAATGTTTGTCTTGATGATATCTCGTAAGAATTTAAAAATGGTTCATGTCGGGTCAAAAAGTAGGTCACAAGGTTAAATCTTAGAAAAACCTTGTGCACACTCTAGAGGCCACATTTTCAGTCAGATACTCATGAAACATGATCAGAATGTTTGTTGTGATGATATCCCAGACAAGTTGGAAAATGGGTCATGCTGGGCCAAAAACTAGGTAACTAGGTCAAATCTTAGAAAAACCTTGTGCACACTCTAGAGGCCACATTTTCAGTACTATTGAAATTTAGTCAGAATGTTTGTCTTGATGATATCTCGGACAAGTTGGAAGATGGGTCATGCTGGGCCAAAAACTAGGTCAATAGGTCAAATCTTAGAAAAACCTTGTGCACACTCTAGAGGCCACATTTTCAGTCCAATACTGTAGAAATATTTCTCTTGATGCTATCTCGGACGAGTTTGAAACTGGGTCATGTCTGGTCTAAAAGTAGGTCACTAGGTCATGTCTTAGAAAAACCTTGTGTACGCTCTGGAGGTCACATTTTTGGTCCAAAACTCTTTAAATTTGGTCAGAATGTTTGTCTTGATGATATTTCAGATGAGTTTGAAAATAAGTCATGTTGGGTGAAAAACTAGGTCACTAGGTCAAATCATAAAAAAACCTTGTGTATGGTCTAGAGTCCCTATTTTCAGTCAGATACTCATGAAAGTATGTCTGAATGTTTGTCTTGATATCTCGGACAAGTTGGAAAATGGGTCATGTTGGTTCAAAAACTAGGTCACTAGGTCAAATCTTAAATAAACCTTGTGCACACTCTATAGGCCACATTTTCAGTCCAATACTATTGAAATTTGGTCTGAATGTTTGTCTTGATGATATCTCGGACAAGTTGGAAACGGGGTCATGTCTGGTCAAAAAGTAAGTCACTGGATCATTTCTTAGAAAAACCTTGTGTACGCTCTAGAGGTCACATTTTGGTTCCAAAACTCACGAAAATTGGTGAAAATGTTTGTCTTGATGATATGTCGGATGAGTTTGAAAATGGGTCATGTTGAGTCAAAAACTATGTCACTAGGTCAAAGCTTAGAAAAACCTTGTGTACCCTCTAGAGGCCATATTTTCAGCCCATAACTTGAAAATTAAGCAGAATGTTTGCCTTGATGATATCTCGGACAAGTTGGAAAATGGGTCATGCTAGGCGAAAAACTAGGTCACTAGGTCAAATCTTAGAAAAACCTTGTGCACACTCTAGAGGCCACATTTTCAGTCCAATACTATTGAAATTTGGTCCGAATGTTTGTCTTGATGATATCTCGGACAAGTTGGATAATGGGTCATACAGGGCCAAAAACTAGGTCACTAGGTCAAATCTTAGATAAACCTTGAGCACACTCTAGAGGCCACATTTTCAGTCCAATACTATTGAAATTTAGTCTGAATGGTTGTCTTGATGATATCTCAGAAGAGTTGGAAACGGGGTCATGTCTGGTCAAAAAGTAGGTCACTAGGTTATATCTTAGAAAAACCTTGTGTACGCTCTAAAGGTCACATTTTTAGTCCAAAACTCATGAAACTTGGTCAAAATGTTTGTCTTGATGATATCTCGCATGAGTTTGAAAATGGGTTATGTTGTATCAAAAACTATGTCACTGGCTCAAATCTAAGAAAAACCTTGTGTACGCTCTAGAGGCCACATCTTCAGTCAGATACTCATGAAACTATGTTGGAATGTTTGTCTTGATGATATCTCAGACAAGTTGGAAAATGGGTCATGTCTAGTCAAAAAGTAGGTCACTAGGTTAAATCTTAGAAAAACCTTGTGCACACTCTAGAGGCCACATTTTCAGTCCAATACTATTGAAATTTGGTCTGAATGTTTGTCTTGATTATATCTCAGACGAGCTCGAAACTGGGTGATTCCTGGTCAAAAAGTAGGTCACTAGGTCATATCATAGAAAAACCTTGTGCACGCTCTAGAGGTCACATTTTCGGTCCAAAACCCTTTAAATTTGGTCAGAATGTTTGTCTTGATGATATCTTGCATGAATTTGAAAATGGGTAATGTAGGGTCAAAAACTAGGTCACTAGTTCAAACCTTAGAAAAACCTTGTATACACTCTAGAGGCCACATTTTCAGTCCAATACTATTGAAATTTACCTAGAATAATTGTCCTGATGCTATCTCGGACGAGTTTGAAACTGGGTCATGCCTGGTCTAAAAGTAGGTCACTAGTTTATATCTTAGGAAAACCTTTTGCACGCTCTTGAGGTCACACATTTGGTCCAATACTCTTTAAATTTGGTCAGAATATTTGTCTTGATGATATTTCGGACGAGTTTGAAACTGGGTCATGTCTGGTCAAAAAGTAGGTCACTAGGTCATATCTTAGAAAAACCTTGTGCACGCTCTAGAGGTCACATTTTTGATCCAAAACTCTTTAAATTTGGTCAGAATGTTTGTCTTGATGATATGTCGGATGAGTTTGAAAATAAGTCATGTTGGGTGAAAAACTAGGTCACTAGGTCAAATCACAAAAAAACCTTGTGTATGCTCTAGAGGCCCCATTTTCAGTCAGATACTCATGAAAGTATGTCAGAATGTTTGTCTGGATGATATCTCGGACAAGTTGGAAAATGGGTGATGCTGGACCAAAAACTAGGTTACTAGGTAGAATCTTAGAAAAACCTTGTGCACACTCTATAGGCCACATTTTGTCCAATACTATTGAAATTTGGTCAGAATATTTGTCTTGATGATATCTCGGACAAGTTGGAAACTGGGTCATGTCTGGTCAAAAAGTAAGTCACTAGATCATTTCTTAGAAAAACCTTGTGTACGCTCTAGAGGTCACATTTTGGTCCAAAACTCACGAAAATTGGTCAAAATGTTTGTCTTGATGATATGTCGGATGAGTTTGAAAATGGGTCATGTTGAGTCAAAAACTATGTCACTAGGTCAAAGCTTAGAAAAACCTTGTGTACCCTCTAGAGGCCATATTTTCAGCCCATAACTTGAAAATTAATCAGAATGTTTGTCTTGATGATATCTCGGACAAGTTGGAAACTGGGTCATGTCTAGTCAATAAGTAGGTCACTAGGTCAAATCGTAGGAAAACCTTGTGCTCGCACTAGAGGCCACATTTTCAATCTAAAACTATTCAAATTTGGTCTGAATGTTTGTCTTGATGATATATCGGACAAGTTGGAAAATGGGTCATGTCTGGTCAAAAAGTAGGTCACTAGGTTAAATCTTAGAAAAACCTTGTGCACACTCTAGAGGCCACATTTTCAGTCATATACTATTGAAATTTGGTCTGAATGTTTGTCTTGATTATATCTCAGACGAGCTCGAAACTGGGTGATTCCTGGTCAAAAAGTAGGTCATTAGGTCATATCTTAGAAAAATCTTGTGTATGCTCTAGAGGTCATTTTTGGTCAAAAACTCTTTAAATTTGGTCAGAATGTTTGTCTTGATGATATCTTACATGAATTTGAAAATGGGTAATGTAGGGTCAAAAACTAGGTCACTAGTTCAAAGCTTAGAAAAACCTTGTATACGCTCTAGAGGCCACATTTTTAGTCAGATACTCATGAAACTTGGTCAGAATGTTTGTCTTGATGATATATCGGACGAGTTCGAAAATGGGTCATGTTGGGTCAAAAACTATGTCACTAGGTGAAATCTTAGAAAAACCTTGTGTACTCTCTAGAGGCCACATTTTCAGCCCAAAACTCTTGAAAATTGGTCAGAATGTTTGTCTTGATGATATCTCGAAAGAATTTAAAAATGGTTTATGTCGGGTCAAAAAGTAGGTCACTAGGTTAAATCTTAGAAAAACATCGTATACGCTCTAAAGGCCACATTTTCAGTCAGATACTCATGAAACATGATCAGAATGTTTGTTGTGATGATATCCCAGACAAGTTGGAAAATGGGTCATGCTGGGCCAAAAACTAGGTAACTAGGTCAAATCTTAGAAAAACCTCGTGCACACTCTAGAGGCCACATTGTCAGTCCAATACTATTGAAATTTTGTCAGAATGTTTGTCTTGATGATATCTCGGACAAGTTGGAAGATGGGTCATGCTGGGCCATAAACTAGGTCACTAGGTGAAATCTTAGAAAAACTTTGTGCACACTCTAGATGCCACATTTTCAGTCCAATACTATTGAAATTTAGTCAGAATATTTGTCTTGATGATATCTCGGACGAGTTTGAAACTGGGTCATGTCTGGTCAAAAAGTAGGTCACTAGGTCATATCTTAGAAAAACCTGGTGCACGCTTTAGAGGTCACATTTTTGGTCCAAAACTCTTTAAATTTGGTCAGAATGTTTGTCTTGTTGATATGTCGGATAAGTTTGAAAATAAGTCATGTTGGGTGAAAAACTAGGTCACTAGGTAAAATCATAAAAAAAAAACCTTGTGTATGCTCTAGAGGCCCTATTTTCAGTCAGATACTCATGAAAGTATATCTGAATGTTTGTCTTGATATCTCGGACAAGTTGGAAAATGGGTCATGCTGGGCCAAAAACTAGGTCACTAGGTCAAATCTTAGATAAACCTTGTGCACACTCTAGAGGCCACATTTTCAGTCGAATACTATTGAAATTTGGTCTGAATATTTGTCTTGATGATATCTCGGACGAGTTTGAAACTGGGTCATGTCTGGTCAAAAAGTAGGTCACTAAGTCATATCTTAGAAAAACCTTGTGCACGCCCTAGAGGTCACATTTTTTGTCCAAAACTCTTTAAATTTGGTCAGAATGTTTGTCTTGTTGATATGTCGGATGAGTTTGAAAATAAGTGATGTTGGGTGAAAAACTAGGTCACTAGGTCAAATCATAAAAAAAACCTTGTGTTTGCTCTAGAGGCCCTATTTTCAGTCAGATACTCTTGAAAGTATGTCTGAATGTTTGTCTTGATATCTCGGACAAGCTGGAAAATGGGTCATGCTGGGCCAAAAACTAGGTCACTAGGTCAAATCTTAGATTAACCTTGTGCACACTCTAGAGGCCACATTTTCAGTCCAATACTATTGAAATTTGGTCAGAATGTTTGTCTTGATGATATCTCGGACAAGTTGGAAACGGGGTCATGTCTGATCAAAAAGTAGGTCACGAGATCATTTCTTAGAAAAACCTTGTGTATGCTCTAGAGGTCACATTTTTAGTCCAAAACTCACAAAAATTGGTCAAAATGTTTGTCTTGATGATATGCCGGATGAGTTTGAAAATGGGTCATGTTGAGTCAAAAACTAGGTCACTAGGTAAAGCTTAGAAAAACCTTGTGTACCCTCTGGAGGCCATATTTTCAGCCCATAACTTGAAAATTAATCAGAATGTTTGTCTTGATGATATCTCGGACAAGTTGGAAAATGGGTCATGCTGGGCCAAAAACTAGGTCACTAGGTCAAATCTTAGAAAAACCTTGTGCACACTCTAGAGGCCACATTTTCCGTCCAATACTATTGAAATTTAGTGTGAATGTTTGTCTTGATGATATCTCAGACGAGTTTGAAACTGGGTCATGTCTGGTCAAAAAGTAGGTCACTAAGTCATAGCTTAGAAAAAATTTTTGTACGCTCTAGAGGTCACATTGTTGGTCCAAAAGTCTTTAAATTTGATAAGAATGTTTGTCTTGATGATATCTCAGAAGATTTTTAAAAATGGGTCATGTTGGGTTAAACACTAGGTCACTAGGTCAAATCTTAGAAAAATCTTGTGTACGCTCTAGAGGCCACATTTTCAGCCCAATATTATTGAAATTTGGTCAGAATGTTTGTCTTGATGATATCTCGGACGAATTTAAAAATGGGTAATGTCGGGTCTAAAACTAGGTCACTAGATCAAATCTTATAAAAACCTTGTATACACAAGGCGTCACATTTTCAGTCCAAAACTCTTGAAAGTTGGTCTGAATGTTTGTCTTGATGATATCTAGGACAAGTTGGAAACTGCGTCATGTCTAGTCAAAAAGTAGGTCACTAGGTCATTTCTTAGAAAAATCTTGTGTCACTAGGTCATTTCTTAGAAAAACCTTGTGTACGCTCTAGAGGTCACATTTTTGGTCCAAAACTCTTTAAATTTGGTGAGAATGTTTGTCTTGATGATATATCGGCTGAGTTTGAAAATAAGTCATGTTGGGTGAAAAACTAGGTCACTAGGTCAAGTCACATAAAAACCTTGTGTATGCTCTAGAGGCCCCATTTTCAGTCAGATACTCATGAAAGTATGTTGGAAAATGGGTCATGCTAGGTGAAAAACTAGGTCACTAGGTCAAATCTTAAAAAAACCTTGTGTACTTGCAAGAGGTCACATTTTCAGTCAGATTCTCATGAGTTTTGGTCAGAATGTTTGTCTTGATGGTATCTCGGAAGAGTTTGGAAATGGGTCATGTTGGGTCAAAACCTAGGTCACTAGGTCAAATCCTAGAAAAACTTTTATACACTCTAGAGGCCACATTTTCAGTCCAAAACTCTTGAAAGTTGGTCTGAATGTTTGTCTTGATAATATCTTGGACAAGTCCGAAAATGGGTTATGTCAGGTCATAAATTAGGTCACTAGGTCAAATCTTAGAAAAACCTTGTGTACACTTTAGAGGCCACATTTTCAGTCAGATACGCATGAAACTTGGTCAGAATGTTTGTCTTGATGATATATCGGACAAGTTCGAAAATGAGTTATGTTGGGTCAAAAACTATGTCACTAGGTCAAATCTTAGAAAATCCTTGTGTACTCTCTGGAGGCCACATTTTCAGACTAAAACTCTTGAAAATTGGTCAAAATGTCTATCTCGAAAGAATTTAAAAATGGTTCATGTCGGGTCAAAAAGTAGGTCACTAGATTAAATCTTAAAAAAATCTTGTGTACGCTCTAGAGGCCACATTTTCCGTCAGATACTCATGAAACATGGTCAGAATGTTTGTTGTGATGATATCTCAGACAAGTTGGAAAATGGGATGGGTCATGCTGGGCCAAAAACTAGGTAACCAGGTCAAATCTTAGAAAAACCTTGTGCACACTCTAGAGGCCACATTTTCAGTCCAATACTAATGAAATTTGGTCAGAATATTTGTCTTGATGATATCTCGGACGGGTTTGAAACTGGATCATGTCTGGTCAAAAAGTAGGTCTCTAGGTCATATCTTAGGAAAACCTTGTGCACGCTCTAGAGGTCACATTTTCAGTCCAAAAGTCTTTAAATTTGGTCAGAATATTTGTCTTGAAGATATGTCGGATGAGTTTGAAAATAAGTCCTGTTGGATGAAAAACTAGGTCACTAGGTCAAATCACAAAAAAACCTTGTGTATGCTCTAGAGGCCCCATTTTCAGTCAGATACTCATGAAAGTATGTCAGAAGGTTTGTCATGATGATATCTCGGACAAGTTGGAAAATGGGTCTTGTTGGGCCAAAAACTAGGTCACTAGGTCAAATCTTAGAAAAACCTTGTGCACACTCTAGAGGCCACATTTTCAGTCCAATACTACTGAAATTTGGTCAGAATATTTGTCTTGATGATATCTCGGATGATTTTAAAACTGGGTCATTTCTGGTCAAAAAGTAGGTCACTAGGTCATATCTAAGAAAAACCTTGTGTACTTTCTAGAGGTCACTTTTTTGGTCCAAAACTCATGAAACTTGGTCAAAATGTTTGTGTTGATGATATCTCTGATGGGTTATGTTGGGTCAAAAACTAGGGCACTAGGTCAAATCTTAGAAAACCCTTGTGTACGCTCTAGAGGCCACATCTTCAATCAGATACTCATGAAATTTGGTCAGAATGTTTGTCTTGATGATATCTCGGACGATTTTAAAACTGGGTCATTTCTGGTCAAAAAGTAGGTCACTAGGTCATATGTAAGAAAAACCTTGTGTACTTTCTAGAGGTCACTTTTTTGGTCCAAAACTCATGAAACTTGGTGTAAATGTTTGTGTTGATGATATCTCTGATGAATTTGAAAATGGGTTATGTTGGGTCAAAAACTAGGGCACTAGGTCAAATCTTAGAAAAACCTTGTGTACGCTCTAGAGGCCACATCTTCAATCAGATACTCATGAAAGTATGTCAGAAGGTTTGTCATGATGATATCTCGGACAAGTTGGAAAATGGGTCTTGTTGGGCCAAAAACTAGGTCACTAGGTCAAATCTTAGAAAAACCTTGTGCACACTCTAGAGGCCACATTTTCAGTCCAATACTACTGAAATTTGGTCAGAATGTTTGTCTTGATGATATCTCAGACAAGTAGGATAATGGGTCATACTCTGCCAAAAAGTAGGTCACTGGGTCAAATCTTAGAAAAACATTGTTCACACTCTAGAGGCCACATTTTCAGTCCAATACTATTGAAATTTGGTCTGAATGTTTGTCTTGATGATATCTCGGACAAGTTGGAAACTGGGTCATGTTTGGTCAAAAAGTAGGTCACTATATTATTTCTTAGAAAAATCTTTTGTACGCTCTAGAGGTCACATTTTTGGTCCAAAACTCATTAAACTTGGTCAAAATATTTGTCTTGATGATATGCCGGATGAGTTTGAAAATGGGTTATGTTGAGTAAAAAAATATGTCACTAGGTCAAATCTTAGAAAAAAACCTTGTGTACCCTCTAGAGGCCATATTTTCAGCCCATAACTTGAAAATTGGTCAGAATGTTTGTCTTGATGATATCTCGGACAAGTTGGAAAATGGGTCATGCTAGGCGAAAAACTAGGTCACTAGGTCAAATCTTAGAAAAACCTTGTGCACACTCTAGAGGCCACATTTTCAGTCCAATACTATTGAAATTTGGTCTGAATGTTTGTCTTGATGATATCTCGGACAAGTTTGAAACTGGGTCATGTCTGGTCAAAAAGTAGGTCACTAGGTCATTTCTTAGAAAAACGTTGTTTACACTCTAGAGGTCACATTTTTTGTCCAAAACTCTTTAAATTTCGTCAGAATGTTTGTCTTGATGATATCTCGCACGAATTTGAAAATGGATAATGTCGGATCTTAGAAAATCTTAGAAAAACCTTGTGTACGCTCTAGAGGCCACATTTTCGGTCAGATACTCATGAAAGTATATCAGAAGGTTTGTTTTGATGATATCTCAGACAAGTTGGAAAGTTGGTCATGCTGGGCCAAAAAACTAGGTCACTAGGTCAAATCTTAGGAAAACCTTGTGCACACTCGAGGCCACATTTTCAGTCCAACACTATTGAAATTTGGTTAGAATGTTTGTCTTGATGATATCTCGGACGATTTTAAAACTGGGTCATGTCTGATCAAAAAGTAGATCACTAAGTCATATCTTAGAAAAAATCTTGTGTACGCTCTAGAGGTCACATTTTTGGTCCAAAAGTCTTTAAATTTGGTCAGAATATTTGTCTTGATGATATCTCATATAAGTTTGAAAATGGGTCATTTTGGGTGAAAAACTAGGTCACTAGGTCAAATCTTAGAAAAATCTTGTGTACGCTCTAGAGACCAGTTTCAGTCCACTACAATTAAAATTTGGTCAGAATGTTTATCTTGATGATATCTCGGACAACATGGAAACTGGGTCATGTCTAGTCAAAAAGTAGGTCACTAGGTCAAATCTTAGAAAAACCTTGTGCACACTCTAGAGGCCACATTTTCAGTCCAATATTATTAAAAGTTGGTCAGAATGTTTGTCTTGATGATATCTCAGACAAGTTGGAAAATGGGTCATGCTGGGCCAAAAATTAAGTCACTAGGTCAAATCTTAGAAAAACCTTGTGCACGCTCTAGAGGCCACATTTTCAATTCAATACTATTGAAATTTGGTCCGAATGTTTGTCTTGATGATATCTCGGATGAGTTCAAAACTGGGTCATGTTTGGTCAAAAAGTAGGTCACTAGGTCATATCTTAGTAAAACATTGTGCACGCTCTAGAGGTCACATTTTTGGTCCAAAACTCTTTAAATTTTGTAAGAATTTTTTGTCTTGATGATACCTTGGATGATTTTGAAAATGGGTCATGTTGGGGGAAAAACTAAGTCACTAGGTCAAATCTAAGAAAAATCTTGTGTACGCTGTAGAGGCCACATTTTCAGTCCAATACTGTTGAATTTTGGTCAGAATGTTTGTCTTGATGATATCTCGGACAAGTTGAAAACTGGGTCATGTCTAGTCAAAAAGTAGGTCACAAGGTCGAATCTTAGAAAAACCTTGTGCACACTCTAGAGGCCACATTTTCAGTCCAATACTATTGAAATTTGGTCTGAATGTTTGTCTTGATGATATCTCAGACGAGCTCGAAATTGGGTCATGTCTGGTCATGAAGTAGGTCACTAGGTCATATCTTTAAAAAACTTTGTGTATGCTCTAGAGGTCACATTTTTTGTCCAAAACTCTTTAGATTTGGTCAGAATGTTTGTTTTAATGATATCTCGGACAAGTTTGAAAATGGGTTGTGTCGGGCAAAAAACTAGGTAAATAGGTCAAATCACAAAAAAAAAAAACCTTGTGTACGCTCTAGAGGTCACATTTTCAGTCCAAATTTCTTGAAAGCTGGTCAGAATGTTTAACTTGATGATATTTCTGTTCATGTCGGGTCAAAAACTATGTTACTAGGTCAAATCTTAGAAAAACCTTGTGTATGCTCCAGAGGCGACATTTTCACTCCAAGACTCATGAAACTTGGTCAGATTGTTTGTCTCGATGAATCTCAGATCAATTTGAAAATCGGTCATGTTGGGTCAAAAACTAGGTCAGTAGGTAAAATGTTAGAAAAACCCTGTGTATGGTCTATAGGCCACATTTTCTGTCCAATACTTAATGAAAGGTGGTCAGGATCTTTGTTTTGATAATATCTACAGTGGGAAAACTGGCTATGGTTGTCTAAAAAGTAGGTCACTGAGAGAAATTCTAGAAAAAGCCTGTGTACATGCTAGAGGCCAAATTTTCAGTCCAATAATTATAAAATCTTAGTAGAATGTTTACCATGATATCTCAAAAGAGATTAAAAATGGATCATGTTTAGTCAAAAGACTCAGGTGAGCGACTTCATGGCCATCATGGCCCTCTTGTTTTTCTTGATAACATCTTGGATGAGTTTAAAAATGGATCTTGAAGGGTCAATAACAAGGTCACTTGGTCAAATCTTTGAAAAACTTTGTGTATGCTTTAGAGGCCACATTTTCAGTCCAATACTAATGAAACTTGGTCAAGATGTTGGCCTTGATAATATTTTGGAGGAGTTTGAAAATGGGTCAGGTCGGGTGAAAAACTAGGTCACTAGGTCAAATCTTAGAAAAACCTTGCGTACGATCTAGAGGCCACAATTTGAATTTAATACTCAGGAAACTTGGTCAAATGTTTGTCTTGATGACATCTTGGATGAGTCTAGAAAAAGCTTGCGTACAAACTAGAGGCCAAATTTTCAGTCAAATAATTATGAAAGCATGTTAGAATGTTTGTCATAATATCTCCAAAGAGATTTAAAATGGGTCATGTTTGATCAAAAGGCTTGGGTGAGCAACCTCAGGGCCAATATGGCCCTCTTGTTTCATTGTTTTGTGTCCATTGTCTGTCTTCAAATTTTTCCTTCTATATGCTCTGGAGGTCTCATTTTCAGTAGTATGCTTTTAAAACTTGTTTCGAATGAGTTTGAGAACTGAGTCATGTCCAATCAAAAAGTATGTCACTGGTATAAATTTTGGAAAAACCTTATGTACACTCTACATACCATATTTTTGGGGCTATGTAGGTGAAATTTGATAAGAATTTTTGAGTTGGTAATACCAGGGACAAGATAGAGACAGGGTTACACCCAATCAGACCGTGGTCAAATCTTTGACAAACCTTGCTAACACTCTGGGAGGCTGTATTTTTAGTCCAACACTCATGAAAGTTGATAAAAATGTTCGTGCTGGTCACTGAGTAAAATAAAAAAATGGTACAGTCTAGAGGCCACATTTTCAGTCCAATACCAATGAAATTTGGTCACAGTGTTACTTTTGATTATTTAAGGAGAGCTCTAAACTTTGTCACTTCTGTCAAAAAGTAGGTCACTGGGTCAGATCTTTAAAAAACTTTTTGTACACTGTAGAGGCCACATTTTCAGTCCAGTACTCATGAAAGTGGTCTTGATGATATCTGTACTGAGTTTGAAAATGGGTCACATCAGGTTAAAAAGTAGGTTACTAGGTTAGCTCTTAGGAAAACCTTGTGTACGCTCTGGAGGCCCCATATCCAATTCAGTACTCATGAAAGGTTGATGGAATGTTGATCTTGATGATATCTTTGACCTGTTCAAAAATGGGTCACCTCTGGTCTAAAAGTAGGTCAGTAGGTCATATGTTTGAAAAACCTCTAGAGGCCTTTTTTTCTGTACAATACTCATGAAAGTTGGTCGGAATGTTTGTCTTAAAGACGATGCGGTATAGGTAGAAAAGGGTCATATCAAGTTAAAAAGTGGTCACTAGGACAGATCTATTAAAAACCTTTTGTGCACTCTTCAGGCCATATTTTAGTTCAGTGCTTTTAAGAATTAGAATGTTTTTTTCTGGTGATTAAATCTGTTACATAATCTTAAAAGGAAGGTAACCATATCAAATATTTGAAAAAATCTTGTGGTCAGAATGTTCGTCTTGATAACATCTCAAATGAGTATAAGATTTTATTGCGTTGAATCTGAAAGTAGGTCACTGGGTTTAATGTAGAGACCACACTTTTATTCTGATGTTCATCAAACCGGGTCAGAATGTTTGTCCTTGTGAAAAACTAGTTCAGTAAGTCATGTTTGAGAAAAACATTGACTACACATCATATGTTCTCAAAGGTACGTAGACTCAGTTGAGCGATTCAGGGCCACTATGGCCCTCTTGTTCATTTTGTCTAAATGCTCTGGTTTGAATCACATGCTCAGCCAATTTCTACAGAGGATTGATGATAAACATTGCGACAGGATTAATTTTTTTGTCCAGTGCTTACGAAACTTGGTCACACTGTTGAACTTGAAATGTCCTTGACAATTTGGAATTTGGTGACCTTTGATAAAAAATAAGGTCATATGGTCAAATATTGGAAAAAAGAACAGTTTTCACTACAGTGCTCACCTCAATAGAATGACTTTGATTTCATAAAATTAAGGACTGAAAATATGGCCCAACGATGCACACAAGGTTTTCCCGAATTTGTCAGAGTTTCCTTCTTTTTGACCTGACATGACCCTTTTAAGAAGTGCCTTAACATTTTTAGAGCATCTGCTCTGTCTGAGCCCCTTGTCCGATTTTGAAAGTATTTCACATGTGTTTACACTTTGATGAAATGACAGCAGTGCAGGGGTGGGCTCAAAGTCAAGGTCACAGCATGGGTTCAAAGGTCACATGCTCCAAAGTTATGTCAGTTCTTTATATTCTGAACCCACGGTCTAATTTTGAAAAAAAAAAAAAAAATAGCATGTGTTTGTTTGTATTGGAATTTAACACCATTTTAACATTTTAGGTCATAGGGGTGAAACTGGCCAGAGGGATATTTGCCTCAATTGGGTATTGAACATGCAACCACCAGGTCATGAGTGGGATATGCTAACCACTGAGCTACCAGGCCTCTCACATGTGTGTATCTTGAGATGACATGTAGAGCATACAGAGGTTTCAGATTGATTGATTGAACAGTATTTTACACCACTTTCAACTTTATTTCAGTCGTATCATAGCAACAGCTCACATATTCATGTATTTTCTGGGTTTCACCAGTACTATCCTGGGGCTGTACAGTGTCCTGCCCAAGGACACTCCCAAGAAAAACCCAGTGGATCAGGTAGGGCTCAAACCCAGGTTACAAGTCCCACACTTAGCCACACAAGACCCCCAGAGGTTCAGAGCAGAGGCTCAAAGTTCAAGGTTACAGCAAGAGGTCAAAAGCCACATGCCTTTCTCATGTCTGCTTCATATCTTTTGAATCCCAGATCTGATTTTAAAAATATTGCACACATTGCTTGCACTGTGATAAAATGATGTTCAAAGCAGAGGTTACAGAGGTCAAGGTCACAACAAAGGGTCAAAGGTCACATGCTCTTTAATAGTGTTCTCTTGATATCTCTTGAACCTCAGGTCTGAGTTTGAAAATATTGCACACATTGCTTGAACTCTGATAAAATGATGTTCAATGCAGAGGTTACAGAAGTCAAGGTCACAGCAATGGGTCATAGGTCACACGCTCTTTAATAGTGTCCCTTTAATATCTCTTGAACCTGAGGTCTGATTTTGAAAATATTTCAGACGTGTGTGTCTTGATGAGTGACATGAAGAACAGGTTTCACAGCCCAGTCTCAAAGGTCAAGGTCACATGCACTAAAATTGTGTCAGCTCCATATCTCTTGAACCTTTCTGATATTGAAAGTATTTTAAACATGCATGCACTTTGATGTGCAAATTAGAGATTACAGAGCCCAAGCCCCAAAGTAAGTCACAGCAGTGGGTCAAAGGTCACATACTCTTTGACTCTTTACTGCGTAATCCCGACTTGTAACGACCTTGGCATAGAAGCCTTTTGAAAAAATTTAGGGAAAAGTAGAAAATGCTGGTAACCAGCATTTTCTCCTTTTCCCACTATGTTTTCTACTCAATGAAGAAAAATTGCATCATTTGAGCCACATTGAAATTGTCATCTGCAAATGCTTTCAATTTGGACAAGGCTAAAATTTTGTCGTCTGGTAAAGAATTAGATCTAATTGTGTCCTTTTGATATCTCTTGAATACCTGGTCCAATTTTGTAAAATATTTCACACACGAGTTGGTCTTGATGACACAATGTGCAGGAAGGAAGGTTCAGAGCCTGGGCTCCAAGGTCAAGGTTACTGCAGGGGGGTTAAAGGTTACATGCTCCGTGAGTGACATGCAGAGCAGAGATTCAAAACTAATGGCCAAGGTTACAGTAGAGGGTGAAAGGTCACATGCCTCAACATAGATCAATCTCAACCCCCGGTCGGGTTTTGAAAATATTTCATTATGCGCACCTGGATGAATGACATGCAGAGCGGAGGTTTAATATGCTAGGCCAAGAGTTGACGCAAATAGAAAAAAAAGTATAGACCACATCACGTACATAGATCTACTTTTTATGCTCCTTGATAAAATGCTGGAGCACAGCATCAGGTTTGTATATGGTGTGTGTGTGTGTGTGTGAGTAAATGTGTTCGGTTCGGTAAATAGTGGCACCGTGTCCGGTAAATAACTTCCAGATGCATGTTCCAATTCTAAAATAATTTGGCACAAATGATCACCATGGATAGATGATGTGTCACATGCAAAATCGTGTCACAAGGTCAAGGTCAAAGCACTTGTGGGGCCATCCACATCTATGACTCATTTCTAGCTTTATTTGTGTCGCAAATAAAAAATTTCTGCGCATACTATCAGTAATGTGACAGCCTGCGCAGGCTAACCTGGGCTGTAACTTGTTGCTATTGGTCAAAATTCTGCATTTCAAAGGACCAGTATACCTCATGATTCAGCAGGTTGTTAGACTAAACAGATTTTATGAATCCATGATTATATGATGACTTGCTTGGCATGATGGATCATGGAGATGCATTAAACCCCCTTTTGCCAGAGTATGGCTCATCTTTCTTCTCATTCTAAATTTAAGAAATAATCTTCTTTCTATCGTGGTTTATCATTCAATAAACCACAGTTGTGAGTTATGAGGCACAATAAATAATCCACAAGGGCGATAGCCCGAGTGGTTTATTCATTGCACCTCATAACTCACAACGTGGTTTATTGAACGATAAACCACGATAGAAAGAAGATTATTTCGATTCTAACATGACCAATTCTTTATGAAAGGAAAACATGTTCATCCTTAGAGTAAAAACGCGGATGAAGACTATGTTCTATTGAATAACTCACTAACTTACTTTATACAGAATGACGTCACTCTGCATGGAACGTCGCAGATTTTACCACGCTTTCCTTGCACTGTGTTTATAGAGCTGAATTCGCGTGTCATGTTAGAATCAAATATTAGCCATTTGATTGGCCGAGACATCCTGTCTCAGCTGATACAGAATGTCTTTGTCAGTACTTATCATTGTCAGTCCAGTAGAGTTATCTCCCTTCGAGCTCATTTTTGCATAATATGGTAAGAAAATGAACAAGTCTTGACATGGTTCCGGTAAAATAGCCAAACTGTTAATAAACCCTAAACAGGAAAAGAAAATGAGAAATGAAGGCCGTAACTCTTTACCAAACGACAAAATTTTTGACTGGTCCTAATTAAAAGCATTTGCAGAAAACAAAGTAACAATAAAGCCCAAATGTAAACAAAGCGGGTGTTAAAATGCATTTAAATTTACATCATACTATTTAAAAGTATGGAGATTATTCTGAAGATGACAATCTGTCATTGTACGGTCAGTCCAAGTGTTAGTTGCTGACAGAGAAATTAGTTTCAAAACCTGGTTAAAACCTGCCAGGTGGCTGTGTCTTGTTTACTTTTTGACTGATTTTAAAAATCTTTTTTTCTGCCAGCAACTAACATATAGCCCGACCACATGATAACACTGTCATCTCCACAATATTTTCCATCCTTTTAAATGGTATGATTTAAATTTAAATGTATTATGACACCTGCTTGTTATTTTGGCCTTTACTGAGCCTTTAAAGGTGGCCAAAATGATGAAATTTGTCCTTGATAGGATAGAAAACACTGAGGGAAAAGAAGAAAATGCTGGTAACCAGCATTTTCTCCTTTTCCCACAATGTTTTCAAAAGGCTTTTTTCCCAGGGTCGTTAAAAGTCTGGATCGTTTGGTAAAGGGTTAATATACTTACTTGATACTGTATCACAATCTAATGTGCCTCCGTCAGCATAAATGACTGCATTTGATTGTACTTTATTTTTTATGCCATTGATTTTTATTTACCTGTGGTCCCAGAAATAGGTTTAAGCATGCCTTTAGCTTGAAGAATTTCACGAATGGAAATAACAAGTACAGTATAAGATGGCTAGATTTTAGCTCCACTGGCCGAAGGTTTATGTGTTGGCCATGTGTCAATCCGTCATTCACTGTGTGCATGCGTCCACATGTACGTTAACTTTTATTTCAAACAATTTGATGGAACTTCACAAAAATGATCCTGCCATGGACCTCTTTAAAATTTCTTCAAAAAGTTCAATTTCATTGAAAACTCTGGTTGCCATAGCAACAAAACTAAAAACAAGAGGGCCATGATGGCCCTGTATTGCTCCACTGGCTTTTAGCCCTTTAGCACACATTTCTGAGATTTAATGACCCTGAAAAAGAAATTAGGCTTTTGAGAAAACTCTCTCTTTCAGGGTCATTAAAACTCAGAATTGTGTGATAAAAGGTTAAAAGCCAGTGGAGCCATACAGGGCCATCATGACCCTCTTGTTGGAATTTTAAATCTACAATCAGCACAGGCCGACTAAAACCCCCACTGGTTACCTCGTCACTAGATCTGATACAAATATATTCAAAGGGCCATAACTCCTTTGATAGACAACCAATCATCTTGAAAACTGTTGGTGCAAAAGATTTGAGCAAAGCTCTGGCAAATGGGGGTTTACAGCATCTCTGTGATGCATTTCACCCAGTAAGTCATCATAATGATTATTGATCAATAAAATCCATTTTGTCTAACAACCAACTAAACCATAAGCTAGACTGGTCCTTTAACATGTAGAAAATTGAACGATAGCAAAAAAGTTTTGACCCAGGTCAGCCTGCACTGTGTGTCTACGATAGGGAAGAAAACATTGTGGGAAAAGGAGAAAATGTTGGTTACCAGCATTTTCTCCTTTTTCCACAATGTTTTCAAAAGCCTTCTTCTTCAGGGTCCTTAAAACTGGGAGCTGAGATATAGAATAGTTGGTGAATAAGGCTATGTGGCAAAGAAGACCGATGGGAAAACAAAGGAAAAATGACAAATAGTTTACAAATGACTTTAACATTGTTTCAACGACATGTAACAATGATTTCATGATGAAGAATATTTAAAACATATTTGGTCTTCCTAACTGAAAATGGTTCTGTGAATTGGCAAAACTGGCCATTAGAAGAATGGTGATGAACAGTAACATATGTAACTTTAATACAACATTGGATGGACCAACCATCCAAAGAATAATGATCAAATGCCAATTTATTTAATTTTTGTAGTCAAAAATCAGTCCATGGATATCCACTGAAAGTCAATTTACCCATCTAAAACTCAGGCTGAATCACACATGTATAAAATTTCAAAATACAAAATTCATGACTGCTCATTTTTCATCATTATTGAGCATGAATCACCACTTCCTGCTGAAAAATCTTTTCTTCTGTTTGCAAGCATTCACTTTTGAATTTAGCAAACATCTGCTTTTGAAAACAATGTGGCAAAAGGCGAAGTTGCTTATGATGGGCACTCTCCTTTTGCATCCATGTTTTCAAATGTATTCATTAATAAGACCTCAATTTATGTAATCGCCTATCTGACAAGAATGTTTATAAAGTTGTATGCTACAAATTGTTACAAGAGGCTTTGGATAAAAGTTATTGATAAGCCTTTTTGTTGTATTTTAACCTTATACTCTTCACAACTTAGCTTGCCTTTGCTGCCTTTGTAGATAAAGATCAGACTGCACAAAATGTGCAGTCTGATCTTTGATCTACACTGTTGGCTTAGCTGAGACAGTCTGATCAAGAGCAACCTTAAATTACATTTTTTTTTTTGGTCTTATTTCTATACTGAAAATGTTCTTTGGGTTTTTTCAGCATTGTTTCAACAGCTAAGAATGAAGTCGGCAAACTGATCAGTAATATTCTTGATAAAAGTAAGCATTATAATAACCTGAATCCCGTTTAATCCAACATAGTTTCAATTTTCTACGGTCTTGATCTTATCGGAATTTCTAAAGTTTGAACCATTTTCATTTAAAAAGACCATATAAAAAAACAAGAGTAAGTTCGGGCAAAATGATAATATTACTGTTATATTGAAGATGAAATTATAATATCAGTATAAAATTACAATCATAACATAATAAGAGACTTCATACACAAAAAAATTAATGTCAAAACGTTATACACTATATCAGTACACTTTACTTTAACTACATTATTTACAAAACTTTTTTTTTCAATAAAGAATACACAAAATGCGATCAAAAACAGAAATCTTTGATACAATATTGTTTTAACTGTTTTACAACAAATAAATCAACAACAATTTTGTACCAAAGTTTTACAAAAAAACTTATACAACCTTTTCTCCTGTATATACATTTTTCTCCCAAAATTCAATGAAAATTTAATTTCAAATTCAATGAGAATGTTTACATGGTAGGACAATTTAAACCCTTCTCAATTTCACTTCAAAAGCCATTTTCTACAAAGGTATGAATTGGGAGTTGAAATAACTGGGTTTTACCATTATTTTTTTGTCAGAAAACAACAATGTTTCTGCATGAAAAAAATTAGAACTCTTCTAGTTAACAGTCAACCCTTTACCAAACAATCCCGGTTTCAACAACCGTTTCTCCATTTCCCACAACATTATCTAACCTTTGAAAAACGAATCACAGCATTTAAGTTTAATTTGTCATCTGCAAAAGCTTTCATTTTGGACAAGTCTAAAATTTTGTCATGTGGTAAAGGATTAAAAATATGTCAGAGTGAAAGCCTGTTATCTTTTTACTCGTTACCAAACGACAAAATTTTGGACTTGTCCAAATTGAAAGCAATTGCAGACGACAAATTAAAGGTGGCAAAAATAACACAATTTTTCCTTGATAAAGCAGAAAACATTGTGGGAAAAGGAGAAAATGCTGGTTACCAGCATTTTCTCCTTTTCTCACAATGTTTTCAAAATGCTTCTTCCTCAGGGTCTTTAAAAGTCGGGACTGTGTGGTAAAGAGTTAATATTTTCCATATTTGTAAGTGTATTAAAAATAGAAATCAATTTGGTCATACAGTTCTCTAGGATTTGATTATTCCTTTATTTACAAAAAACATATGCAAGTCAAATTGCAAGATGGGGGTCATATCAAAACATGACAATATATCACATATATCACAAAACAATACATATAATGGCACATATTTGCAAAGCAAAATATAATAAAACAATAATTATTGTGATGATTTCTATGTAATACATAATTATATGATAAAACATTTTGTTCATTTTTCTCCCTCTATCAAATCATTTTTTTTTCCCTTTATTACTTTGCATTAGTAGCAAATACTTGTGCTCCAGACCAACCTCTAATAATCTGGAGACTGATCAACCATTTTAACTCTAAACTTTGCTGCAGCCAATGAAAATGATTGGTACAAGTCTTATGCTCGAGCCAATCAAAATGATTGTTACAAATCTAATGCTTCAGCCAATCAAAAAGGTTGTTACGAGTCAAAGCATCACAGAGGGTTGTTGAGAGTGTTTTAAGGACCCTCTTCCATTTATACACTTAACATTGTTGAAAAAGGAGTACATGTATATTGCATAAAAAGTCCATAGACTTTTTTTGCCATATACATATACTCCTTTTTCAACAATGTTTTTTTGAAGGGCCCTCTTCTACTGGGTCGTAAATGGAAAGCGTTTCACTCTCAATGATAATGTAATAAACTACTGACTAAAAAGCAGCATCTCCCACTGATACAACAGCTGCTACGAAACATCTATTATCATCCAAAATTAGTAAGGATATGTCGTAAGTTTCTGTACATTGGTCACTAACATCAACTTGAGGTACAATATACACTTAGAAAAAGTTTTCAATGTTTCTATATTTACAACGCTACAAGTATACGACCGATGCTCTCCTAAAATGCGGGTTCAATACATCCCCCATGATACAGGATACCAAGCAAGTCATCACATACCGTATTTCTCCTAATAAAAGCTCCCGGGAGCTATGCAAAAGATAGATAGGAAGCCTTTATTTTGTACCCAATTTGCAAAGCAAAGAGTCCCTCAAATTTTGTATTTCTTTGTGTTTTAGAGATTGTTAAGAGGAAATATTAAAAAAATTAGAGGAAATTTTCGTCAAATTCTTCAAATACTGTCATTTTAATCAACTAATGCACATAAGGTTATCATGATTTAAGAGTTTTTCTAGGGAGGGAGCTACTATTAGGGAGGGCGATTTTATTAGGAGAAATACGGTAATTATGGATCTGTAAAATTTATTTGGTCTAACAACTGACTGAATCAAGAGCAGACTTGTCCTTTGAAATGCTGAAAAAATTGGCCAACAGCAAAAAGTTTTGGCCCAGGTCAGCCTGCGCGGACTGCACAGGCTGACCTGGGTTGATACTTTTTGCAGATGTATAAACCCCCCCCTTTTCACAGGGCAATGTTCAAATTATATTTTGTATATAAAGTTTCATTTGCCCCTCTGTACAATGCCATTTAAAACAGAATTTTTAACTGCAGCTGCCAAGAAAATATAATCCCTACAAATGCTGAGCCCTGATTAAGTTGCCGATGCAGGCAGCATAGATCAGGACCAGACTTCACAGAAGGTGCAGTCTGATCTTGGATCTATACTTTCAACATCTTCTGACAAAAACAGCTTTGAAAAAGTAAAATATGCATCTACTGACTAAGAATGTCTTTCATTTATTCAAGTCTGATCTTGATCTACACTGTCCGGTAAAGGTAAGTGGTGTTGCACTTAGAGCTTAAGAGTTAAAAGTATGTCGAAAAATGAAATTTTCCTTCTTTTCATATTTTTGACCTGTGTGTAAATGTTATAGTTTTTGTTAGGTCCTGAAATAGCCTCTACCATTGATAATTAACTTTTTACGCAACAAACCTGATTTTTAATGACCCTGGTGAAGAAAGCTTTTGAAAACATTGTATGAAACAGAGAAAATGCTGGTAACCAGCATTTTCTCCTTTTCCAACAATGTTTACTTTCTTTTCCGAGCCAACTGACATCAATTGAGCCAAATAGCATTCTACAGAGGATAAATGTCACAACCAAAATATAAACAACCTTGAGTACGCAGCGTCCACCTCTCAACACCATATCACAGACAAATAACATCTTGTTTTCAAGTAAAACATGATTATATTTTTTACAAGACTAACTACAAAACTTTGATATAAAAGACTCAACCTAGAGCCTGTCTGTATATCGTTTGAATGTTTACCTATCATAGAGCAAAATAAAAAAGACTTATATACTGTAAAACCTGTCTTAGAGGGCACCTCTATTAAGCAAACGACCTGCACTAGGCTAGCATACATTGACTTCACCGAGTACGCAAATATATGAACCATGCTCCATGATGCATTAAACCAAGAAAGTCATCTCAAAACTATCGATCAATGAAATCCATTTTGTTGAACAATCAACTTAATCTGGAGGTAGGCAGGTCCTTTGACATGCAGAAAATTGACCAATAGCAAAAAATTTTGGCCCATGTCAGTCTGCGCACACTGCACAGGCTGACACTGGTCGATGCTTTTTTTCGCAGATGCATTAAGCCCCTTTTTCTCAGAGCATGGCCCACATTGAAATGTAGCTGAATTAAGCAAGCACCTGCCTTAAAGAAGACATACTTTCAATGTCTCTTAGGTGCTTGCTTTTAAAAACAAATAGGACCGTGGTTTCTATTTGCGATGCCTTTTTTTTTAACAAATGTTTTTTTTTTCCCCTTCAGTGCAAAGCAAGCAACTGCACTGTAAAACACACACATCTGAACCCTGAACCCTTAGGCTGGTAAGCGCGACCCACTGACCTTTTGCGGACAGTGTAGATCAAGATCAGACTGCACATTTTGTGCAGTCTGATCTTGATCTACACTGTCCGATAAGGAGATATTATTCCCCAAAACATAACTTTGAAATAGCAATATTTGGGTTTTTACTATCAAATTGGAAATTTCATTTTAGTTATTCAACAGAATAAGGGTTAAAATTTAAGGGATAAGTTTAAATGCTTTTGCAGACAGTGTTGATCAATATCAGACAATACACAACATGCAGTCTTATACTTGATTGATACAGTCTGGTTTTGTTGCCCTGAAAATAACTTTTTTGTAGCATACTATAAACAAATTGGCCTAAACATAATTTTCTATACAATGCTGTATGCCAATTGGCTCTAAACTATAAAATTTGTACTAATTTTAGACAGCAAATTAGAAAGGTTAAGTCTACCCTTCATTGGTCAACAGTGACCTTTAGAGTGATTGACTGATGAAACTGACGTCTTTTTGTTGCAGGAAAAAAAGCCCCTTTACCAACTAATCCTGATTCTTAATGACTCAGTTGGCTTCATTGATAATTGAATTAATTAATGACTTAATTGACGGAGAAGCCTTTTGAAAACATTGTGGGAAAAGGAGAAAATGCTGGTAACCAGCATTTTCTCCTTTTTCCACAGTGTTTTCTACCATTTCAGAGAGAAATAATCTGTTTAGCTACATTGGATTTGTCATCTGCAAATGCTTTCAATTTGGACGAGTCGAAAATTTTGATGTGTGGGAAAGAGTTAAGGAAGAATGGTTTTGAAAACATGCAACAGGTTGAGATGCCTCTAGCCAGTATTTTCTCCTTTTCTCACAATGTTTTCTGCCCTTTCAACAACATATCCCACCATTTCAGCCACATTTTATTTATCTACTGCAAAATTCTCAATCGGATCTCAAAGTGAGATTTTTTCTTCTGATGAAGACTAAAGATTGTTATTTCATATATTTAACTATCTCATGTAAAGGACAGTTTAGACCCAAGATGCAAACTGTGAGCTGTCTGACTCTGATCTACAAGCTGCTAGCAAAAGCACTTAAATCCCTCTTCTTCGTTATGAAGGTAAATCAGTTGACTTTCTGACTCAACAACAGACATGATCACGAAAAGCACTGGCATAGCAAAATAATCTAATCAACCGCATAAGGGGGCATAGTCGAAAAACTAAATTGGGCTTGACAATATCTATTTATAGTTACAAAGCAGCACCCTTAGCAGTATGTCGTATCTCTAGGGGGGGACAATAACCTATTGACTAACACAAAGTTCACTATAATCTGTTTCGAAAAAATAGATAACTAGTGAACTTGACGAAAAGCTACATTTTACATTGACCCTGAAAGCACTTTTTACAACTTTATCTGACGTTGCAGCCAGTGTAGATAAAGATCAGACTACACAAAACATGCAGTCTGATCTTTGATCTACAGTCAGCTTTCTCTAGACATTATTGACCAAAGCAACTTTGATACTGCATTTATTCAGGTCTTATTTCTAGACGGAAATTTACCACTGGGTTGCGTCAAGTGTAGATCAAGATTAGAATGCACAAAACATACAGTTTGATCTTGGATCTACACTGTCCGTTTGCTGTGACATTATGGACCAAATCATTTTGATTCTACCTTTATTTGAGTCTTATTTCTTGACAGAAATTTACCACTGGGTTTATTTGGCATTCCTGCGGTTAACTCTTTATCGAACTCCAACATTTTAGATTTGTCCAAGTTGAGAGCATTTGCAGACAACATATTAAATGTGGCTCAAATGGTGGAATATGTATATAAAACTGAAGAAAACATTGTGGGAAAAGATGAAAATGCTGGTTACCAGCATTTTCTTCTTTTCCTACAATGCTTTCAAAAGCCTTCTTTCCAGAGGCTATTAAAACTCGAAATTGTGTGGCAAAGGGTTAACACTTTACAGTAGGACAACTATTTCAGACTTGTCCATAAAATAAAACATTTGCAGTATGTCTATGCAAGCATTGAAAACATTGTGGAAAAAGGAGAAAATGCTGGTATCCATCATTTTCTCCTTTTCCCACAATGTTTTCAAATGCTCTCCTCCTTGACATTGTTAAATCATTTTATTATTTGATAAAGGTTTAACCCTGACAGAACCAAATACATGAAATACGCAGGTTTCAGCTTGAGAAAAGATTGATTGTATGTTTAACGCCATTTTCAACATTATTTCAGTTATATCACGGCGGCTTGGGAAAAGAACCTAGCTGTTGGAATTTCAAGACAATCTTACATAACATTGGACAGTGTAGACCCAAGATCAGATTGCACATTCTGCAACTGCACTGCCTACAAAAGCAGCTGTAATTATGTCTACCACTTTATAATTTCAACCCTTTACCAAACAACACCCTAATTTTGCGATTCTGAGAAAGAAGGCCTTGGAAAACTTGGCAGAAAAAGAGAAAATGCCGGTAACCAACATAATATTAAACTCCTTTTCTCACAAGTTTTCCCAAAGCCTTTTTCGTCAAGATCGTAAAAGCTCTGAATTGTGTGGTACAAGGCTAAAACACTTATAATCAGCTCTGGTCATTTCTAAACTTTACATATCTATTTATTTGACAATACCACAAATGATATGACCAAAAAAGTATGTACATATACACATATGTGAGCCAAGCTCTGGCAAAAGGGGGCTTAATGCATCTCCATGATGCATTACATGAAGCAAATCATCTCATGATTATGGATCTATAATAACAATTTTTTTTTGACAACCGTCTTAATCATGAGGTACACTGGTCCTTTGGACAGAAAATTGACCAATAGCGAAAAGTTTCGGCCCAGGTCAGCCTGCGCAAACTGCACAGGCTGACCTGGGTCGATACTTTTCGCAGATGCATTAAGCCCCCTTTTCACAGAGCATTGCTCATAAACATACAAGTTTGAGGCACTGTTAATTACAAGTAAAATCAACTGTATAATATACGTTATATTCAAATGTATCAAAACATTGATGAATATGGAACTCATATAAGCATGTTATATAAATGTTTTATGTCCCTGCAGTAGACAGATTTCGAAAGATATTGAAGACACAAGAGTAATTGATAATAACGAGCATTTACTCTTTTTCTTCAATGTTTTCCAAGCAGTCCAAAGCGAAGATTTTTCTTTCCATCAAATGTTTTGCCTTTGCTTTATTGTAACTAGTTTACAAGCCTGTACAATAGTATATTTCAGTATCGCATTTAACTCTTTACTACACAGTCCCAAGTTCTAACGACACTGAGGAAAAAAGCCTTTGAAAACATTGTGGAAAAGGAGAAAATGCTGGTAACCAGCATTTTCTCCTTTTCCCACAGTGTTTTCTACCCTGGTAACCAGCATTTTCTCCTTTTCCCACAGTGTTTTCTACCCTGGTAACAAGCATTTTTTCCTTTTCCCACAGTGTTTTCTACCTTATCAAAGGTTAATCTCAACAATTTAGCCACCTTTAACTTATCCTCTTCAAAGACTTTCAATTTGAACAAGTCTTAAATTTTGTCGGTTGGTAAAGAGTTAACTCTTTACCAACCGACAAAATTCTTGACTTGTCCAAATTAAAAGAATTTGCAGATGCCAAATATCTTGTGGCTCAGATCATAGAATTTGTCTTTGAATCTGTCGAAAACTTTGTGAGAAAAGGAGAAAATGCTGGTTACCAACACTTCCACAATGTTTTCTATCCTATCAAAGAAAAGTTGCACCATTTGAGCCAAATTGAAATTGTCGTCTTCAAATGCTTTCAATCTGGAAATGGCTAAAAATTTTGTCATCTGGTAAAAAGTAAATTGCTTATCTTCTCCTCCGCTAGAGTTTCTTTACATCAATTCACAAGAGATTAATACAATGAAATGGACTATTCACGAGCACAGTCTGATCTCGATCCACATATTATCTTCAAAAGCACCTCATACTTGTCCTCCATACTCCATACTGGGAATTGAATGCTTTGAGCAAACTTTACACTTCAAAATGATGTGTTCATAGCTCCATATTAACCCATAAAGCGCCTTTCACGACTATAGTTGCTTTTGAAACCAGTGTAGATCAAGATCAGGCTGCACATACGTGCAGCCTGATCTTTGATCTACACAGTCCGCTTTACTAAAACACTGTAGACAAAAGCAACTGTGAAATTGCAGTTATTTAGGTCTTTTTTCAAGGATGAATATGTCTGTTGGTTTTATTCGGCACTCTAGGAATTAAGTTACACCTGACTTCACAACAGATAGTTAACTGCTAAGATTATACCGCCTAAATATGTTATAAGGCACTCATTTACTTCCCTTTCTCTTTTTGTCTGGAGTGTCACTTTTTAAGGAATCGGTTGATTTTCTAACAGATTTATCTTTAGATTTAAGACCGAGAATCTTTCTTAGAGAAGGAGATTTTCCACCTTCTTTACCGTTTCCAGCGTCCTCCGCACCTGTGTCTTTCTCTACGCCTTCTGCAACTGGAGCTAATTTACCAGCAACATCCGACTCGGGTCGGACCTTACTTCCGCTTCCGCCAATTTTCTGAATAAATCCTTTCAGTTTGTTATCGCCTGACTTTTCCTGCTCTTTAGTTGTCTTGTTTGCATTACGACCTGGTAACCGTAAACTTGAATGTCGCTTCAAAGGCGATGGGGTGCTATCATTTTTCTGTGGAAGAGCATCCGTGTCTTTTGACCGCCTGGGAGGTGGTGTGGGTGGTGGGCTCTCTTCCTCGCCTTTTACTTTATCTAGTCTGCGCTTTGAAGCAGCTGTTGGACTCATAAATGAAGGTCTGCTTGCAGATGACGCTCTCAGGGACTGTGACCTTTTCAACGGTGAGGTGGCTGGCAATTCTTCATTTGTTTCTTCAATGGAAGGTGTAGTTGGTCTAAAACTTGGTGTAGCTGACCGAGTTGTTGGTGTAGACGTTCTTGTTCGGGTAGGGTTAGGTGTCACAGACCGTGGCGTACCTAATGATGACCTAGATGGAGTTGTTGTCGTGGATCGTGAGGATGGGGTAGCTGTTAATGATCGTTTGGGTGTTGTTGTCTTTGTGGGTGTTGTTGAGGACTTGGTCCTACCAGTGGGTGGTGCTGGTGCTGGTTTAGATTTGGTTGTAGTCTTTGTTGCAGAAGAGTTTGAAGTGCGAGCTCCTATAGTGGACGTTGGATGTGCCGCAGGTTTATGGGCCATCCTGTGAGCTGATGGTGTCTGGGATCTTGGTACGGGGGTAGAAACCGGGGTCACTGACCGTGTACTGGGTGTTGATAAATGCACAGACTGTGGCCTGTCACCCTTTCCTCCCTGAGACACACGCTTTTTCACCTGACTTGATGAGACATCAGATGCATTGCTTGTAATAGAGACAATACTTGTGTTAGAGCCAGCTTTACCTTTATTCAAACTCTGATTACTCAGTCCAGCTGGACCTCGCGAGAGACGAGAAGGTCGAGAGACAGGGGTACTCCCAGTAGAATCTCTACGACTTGACTGTTCAGCATCAGAACTTGAGTCAAGTCTGCGCTTGGAACTGCTTGTTGTGCTGCGCATGTAGCTTGGCACCTTCTTCTCTTTCTTGGCTGAACCTGATGACGTGGAGAGAGGAGACATTGGGCGTGAATCATTTTTCAAGGTGGATTCCAGGTCAGACTGTTCAGCCCAGACCTCATCTTTCATGGTTTCATTACCACTATCTGGAGATGTGACTGAATATTCTATAGAGTCATCACTGTTGATGTTACCTGCACTGATAGCTACAGCTTCAGTCCAGGACTCAGTTCTTTGTTTCTTTGTGTCATTGACTGATGCCCTGGCCCCAGCAACAATGAAATTCTCATTCATTTGAAGTTTGCTCATAGGTTCAGCTTTCTTTGTAAATGGTGGAATGAATTCTGACTCTAAGGTGCTACTTAAAGATGTTCTCTGAGACACTGTTCCTGACATGGTTTCAAATCCTTCGTCTCTACTGGCACTGTCACTACTACTGGCATAACTACATCTAGATCCAATCTCATTCTGAAGTTCATTACTACCCTGAGACTTGTGAAAGATTTGGGATGATCCATGAGATGAGGAATCTGATCGCGGACTGTTTATGGTTCCATCAAACCGGAAAGAATCATTATGCCCTTTTGGTGATAGATTACCAGACTCAATGTTTGGAACATTGTCATAAAAACTCTGACGTCTTTTCTCATCTCGTTTTTTCCTCCATTTCAACATTTGTGCTACTGGCAGATCATCGTTTTCATCAAATGGTTTTCTGTTTTCATATTGTTTCAGACCATCTTGTTTAACATTTGAAATGAATATTTCATGTTGCATCACAGGTGGTGTTGAAGCTCTAAGTATATCCTTACCATCCGAAAGTTTGTTTGAAAACGATGGTGAAGGCGTAGACATCTCCCGATATTTACCACCATCTGATATGTTGGACGTCACAGATTCCTTACGTTTCTGCTCTGGAGAAGTTTCTCCGTCTGTGCCTGCCTCACGCAAAGTTTCTGTGGAGTTGTTAAGAGATTTTACAGACAGCCGGCTGCTGGAGCTTTTTGGACTGTCACTACGTGTACTTGCTGTGCTTGAAGGCCGACGCGGTGTCGAGGATCCTTGAGTCATGGTCTCTGTATCACTTTCATCGTCTGTCCATACGTGCCCATTTCTACGTCCATCCTTGAAGATCATTTTCTTCTCTTCAATTGATAAATCACCTTCACTAATAGCTTTCCTTGCCACAGCTTCATCATATGATTTAGATCTACTCATGTTGTTTTTGCTCACATAATCTCTGATGGCCTCGTCTACATTTTCTTTTTCTACGTCACTCTTCCAGCGACCTTGAGAATGTTCATACATTGCCCGTTGTGATGGAGTATCTTTATCTCCAAATCTTTGATCCCGAAAACGCTTCTTCCCTGCCAGTTTTGCTGCTTTACTCATTTGTTCTTTACCAACTTGGCTGTCTACAGAAGTATTTTCTACTTTTTTACTACTATTATTTCTAGATCTACGTGGAGGCACACTGGGTGATTTAGGTGGTGGTGTTTGTAATTTTTCTGTAGAAGTATCAGACTTTTTATGCTCAACAGCAACTGTTGTGGACTCAGAGTCTATTCTAAATGCTGCATGTATATCATCCATTGATAATGTAGATCTCTTTTTTCGTTTATCACGTTTCACTTTCAGAACTTCAGGTTCCCCACCATCACCTTGTGGCACAACTTTATTGTCTATTGGTGCTTTCATTGTTCTAGCTACTTTCCCTTCACTAGAATCAGTCTCACTTTTTACACTAGCAGTAACAGTTTCAGTGAGCTTTCCAGGTTTGCCAATTTCATCAATTTGTTTACCAGTTTCTTCAATAGCTTTTAACACATTATCTATATCTGTTTTATCCAGTTCACTATGCCACTTTTTATTTAACTTGGTTCTAACAGACACAGATATATTTGAGTCAGTTTTATTTTTAACATCCTCTGCACTATCTAGAACTCGCTGTATTTGTTCTTGACTTAACTTATTTAGACTTAATCTACGTTCAAGTTTTGCTTTACTTCTTTGTTCAACAGATGTGCTAGAGTCGTCTTTTGACCCTGACACTTGATGTATAGACGTCGGACTGCCATCCTTTAAGTCTGCTTTTTCTTCTATCTTTGGAAGGCTACTTATTTCACCAATTTCACTTCTCAATCGTGAAGATCTACGCAGAGGATCATCTTGCCTGAATGCAGGCGAATGAGACCTATCAACAGTTAGATCACTTTCACTTTTGTTGTTATTAGTGTCAGTTAAACGTCTTGGTGTATCAGAAGTAGTCCTGTCATACAGACTACGTGATCTACGCACACCGGCACCTTGTCGGTAATCAAAATTATCGTCCAATATATCAGATTTAGGTCTTTCCTTGGTTTCAACTACTTCTTTCTTCTGAGCTTCTATGTTCGGAGAAGCTGCTCTTTCACGATCTAGCCCCAACATCACAGATCTTTGTTGCATTCTATCAGATCTTCGTCTTCTTAAACTGCCCACTCTTGTGAAGTTTCCCTCAGGAAGTGACCCGGTTTTATCAGGTTCATTTTCCGGTTGCATTAGAATATCAAACAAAGTACCATCAGTATCCACTGCATAGCTATTACGATCACCTGGTACATTTAATGCACTCTCACCTCCGCCAGAATCTCGGGCACGTTTATTACGCAGACTCCGCCTTCCAGTACCGCCCCTAACAAAGTTCCCAGGAGCTTCCTCCGTGATGGGGGAAGGCTGGGAATCATTTGGCACATTCGGAGCATTAATGTTTATCTTTTGCACTTTAGTCACTGAAAAACTGGCCTCTCCGTATTTCTTAAATCCACTACGAACATCGGCAAGAAGCATATCGAGGATGGATTCCTTTTCATCTGGCTGCCCTGGCTGTTCTGGAGTTGCCACTTCAGCTGAAATTCAGAAAAGAGAAAATTAACTACTAACCAGCCAAATTAATTTTAGACTTGGCTATATTAACCCTTTACAACCAGCAAAATCCTGCATTTTAACAAAGAAGGCTTTTAAAAACACTATGGGAAAAAGAGCAAATGCTAGTAATCAGTATTTTCTCCTTTTCCCACAACAACTTCTACCCTTTTGAAGACAAATCTCATCACTTGATCAATATTCAAATTGGTTGTCTGCAAATGTTTTCAATATGGAAGGGTCTAAGATTTTGTTGCATGCTGGAGAGTTAACCCTTATCCTGCTAAATAACCAAATTGAAATTTCCAATTTGATAGTAAAAACCCAAATATTGGTATTTCAAAGCTATATTTTGGGGAATACTATCGCTTTATTGGACAGTGTAGATCCAAGATCAGACTGCACATTCTGTGCAGTCTGATTTTGATCTATACTGTTCGCAAAAGGTGTGAGTTGCGCTTGGCAGCCTGTGGGTTAAAAGTATTTTCAGACAACAAACTACATTAAAAACTGATATTATATATAATCATATCTTTTTTCAAGGCAAACAACATTGCTCAAAAAAGGAGAAAATTGTGGCTACCAACTTTTTCTCCTTTTCCAACAATGTCTTTATAGGTTTTCCTCCACAGGTTGATAGAATGGTTAAAGGCACACTAGTAGCCAAAAGCAAACAATTGGGGGTCAAATTGCCATATTCATGTCATTTAAGGATAGGGCAACCTAATGTGATTCTTGTAACATCGCCTTTCATCGCCAAGGTCTGGGTAATCTGTAATCGATCGGCCAATAGACGCTGCTTCCCCACAACGATTACGGATTACCCTACCCTTAGCCGAATCAGTACTATTTTGGCGATGAAAGGCAAAGTTACACGAATCCCATTAGGGTGCCCTATCCTTAAATGTATGAATATTATTATGAGTGTGATAATGTGTTACAGCGAAACCTGTCAAAATCTGTCAAAGCTGGCAAAAAAAAAAATGTGTGGCGAAACTAGAACAGGAGTTACCAATTTTTATTCTAGTTTTACTATACATATTTCTGCCAGGGAATGAAACTTTGACAGATGCACTGTAATACATTATCAGTCTCATGATAACATCCATAATTTTAAATGGCGTGAGCAGAGTTTTCCCTAGACTTTGTCATATGGGGGTCATTTGACCACCTTCAAATGAATTTCAGACGGCAACATCTAAATTTTTGGGGACATTCAGAAAATTTGGGGGTCCAAATTCAAAGAAACAGGGGTCAGGAAAAAACCCTGGGTGTGAGTTAAATTTTGCCTTTAATTTCATCCCAAAATTGTTTATATTTGGCAGCTAGTGGACCATTAATCAGAAAATTTCTACAATGTGAAAGTCATGATAAACTTCAGTAATAAGGAAACAATCAGCTTTGCGATAAAAGTCTAAATCATTAATCTATTCAGATTTGTGAAAAAATAATTGAACCATGCTCTGGCAAAAGGGGGCTTAATGCATCTCCGTGATCCATAGTACCAAGCAAGCCATAAAATACTTATGGATCCATAATAGCCACTTCTTTTAAAGATCGACTTAATCATGAGGTAGACTAGTCCTTGTACATACAGAAAATTGACCAATAGTGAAAAGTTTCGACCCAGGTCAGCCTGCGCAGGCTGACCTGGGTCGGAACTTTTCGCAGATGCATTAAGCCCCCTTTTCAAAGAGCATGGCTCAATTGATTTCTTCAAAATGTGTAACTGGAATAAGTGAAAGTATTTGCTCTGCCCATATGTCTTCACAAATGGAGTAATAGAACTGATTTTTTTTCCTCCTAAAAATTGTACAGCAGCAGCATTAATTGCTCATACCACTGCTTCAAAATTATTGTCTAAAAGAAGGTCTACTCCAGAGTACAATTTAAATTAACCATTTATGTTTGAATTTTTGCCTATTGTAGTAAGCCACATTTCATTATGTTTTTAGAGCACCTGCCTTTCAGCTATGACAAAACTTCCATGTTTTCTTTACCCTTTCCAAAACGATAAATTTTAAACTCCACCAAATTCTAAACATCTGCAGGCGACATATTCAATGTTGATACAAACATGCTTATGATAGGGTAGAAAACATGGTGGGAAAAGGAGAAAATGCTGGTTACCAGCATTTTCTCCTTTTCCCACCATGTTTTCTATAGCCGTCCTGCTCATGGTCATTTAAACTCAGGACTGCAGTAAACAAAAAATTCTTAAATACTCCATAAATTTTGAGCATTACCTGTATTTTTACTTTGTGCCTCTGCCTCTTTCTGTAATCTTCTGGCCTCCATCCTTGCCTCATGTTCTCTCCTTTGTCTGTTTTCCTGTAACATATAGAGTTCATTTTCATAACTCTGTAAATTCTCATATCTTTGCGATTCTATGAATGCCTGGGATATTTTTTGAGCGTTTGATTTTTGTCCCTCCTGTCAAACTTTTACTGATGCAAGCATTCCAGACAAAGCTGTAGAAATGTGTCAAAAACAGAATTACAATTCAATGAGTCTAATTTAATCGAAAACAATATATTTCCTCTATTATTCATCAGTTATCCATACAACACTTTAAGTTGCAGGGAACTGGAAGTATGACACAGAAAATGCATATGTGATAAATATAGAGAATGTGACCTCTAGGAATTCCCCATGTGACATCATTTGACGAAATTTGGAATGACTCTTTTTCAAAAATGATTCACAAAGTTATAGGAAAGCATCTGGCCGATTCCCGTTGGTGATCAAAATGAATTTAATCTTTAAGATAAGTTCGCCAAACATGTTACACTTTTCCTTGATCAAAATTTAATTCTGACTCTTTGCTTGTCTATCGATACACCTAAGTTAAATCTATGGTGTGTTTGTCACTTCAATTGCATGAAAGTACCCGTTGGGTTATCAAAGATGTGAGAAAAGGGCATTTAGTCACACATGAAGCGTCAACGTAACTCTTTACTAAACGACAAAATTCTGGAATGGACCAAATTAAAAGCAATGGCAGATAACAAAATAAACGTTGCTAAACTGAAGATTTCTGTTTCTGATAGCGTAGAAAACATTGTGAGAAAATGTTCGTTACCAGCATTTTCTTTTTTCTGACAATAGTTTCAAAAGCCTTCTCTTTCTGGCTTCTTAAAGGTCAAGATTGTGTGGTAAAGGGTTAAAATAGCACAAAATATTTTTGCTTCCTTTCCACAATGTTTTCTAAAACTGTCCACCGTGGGTGGGATTTAAAAAGCAGTATTTGTGTGTAAGTAGGTTCGTAAAATTTTTTGAATAAGCAAAGAAATGTTATTATAGAGACATGATGAAGTATCATATTTGAAAGGACAACTTGTGAAGATTCTGCAAATATTGACAAATTTTAGGGAAAAAAAATGTAGAAATTTGATCAGCTGTGTCTCAAGGACTTCCATGTTTACTCTTCATTCTGCTTTACAATGATGAAATGTCGCTTCATACATAATTGAGAACAGAGGATAATCTGTTAAGAGTTATCTCCCTTTGACTTTACCTAACCAAAAACATAGACCTGGGCCTGTATTCAGCAATCATTCTTAATTACGTTCTTAATCTTATTCTAGATTTAGAAAGTAATACAACTTCTGATTGGCTAAACCAAATGGTTTAGCCAATCAGAAGTAATGCTTTTAAATTTAGAAAATTCCTGAGAATAAGACTAAGAATGTTCTCAAAAATGATTGGTGAGTATGGTCCCTGACTAATCTAAGTCTTTTGTATCTAAATATTTCAGCATTGTTTCAGTTATGTCATAGCAGCCAGTACAACTATTCATGCATACCCAGAGTTAAGTTAGTTGAAAAAGGCTCTCGCAAGTCTCAAGCTGCTTTTCCCACATAAAGAAAGTCAAACATGCTTCTGGGTGAGAGAGAAATTAATCTTATCTTATAGACCTACAAGAATCATTGGAAAGAGCTGAGATTCAACACAAACGAATTGCTCCTTTCCCAGCAATGTTTGGAATTCCACCTACAGCAGGTAAAATCAGTGTAGCAGAAGGAATGTATTAACCCATTTACCAGATGAAAAAATCTTGGGACTTGTCCATTTTGAGACCATTTGCAGACAGAGAGTTAAATGTGGTTAACATGTTCACATTTATCATTGAAAGAGGGGAAAACATTGTGGGGGATAAAAAAAAAGAAAATGCTGGTTACCAATGTTTTCAAAAGTCCTATCTGTCCGAATTATTAAAATTCGGGATTGTTTGATGAAGTGTCATATTGTCAACAGACTCAACTCTTCACCAAATGACAAAAATTTGAAGTTGTCCGAATTGAAAGCATTTGCAAACGACAATTTAAATCTGGCTGAAATAATACTTTTAAGCTTTGGAAAGGTGGAAAACATAGTGGGAACAGGAGAAAATGCTGGTAACTAGCATTTTCTCCTTTTCCTGCAATGTTTTCATAAACTGTCTTTGTCAGGGTCATTAAAACTCTGAATTGTGTGGTAAAGGGTTAAATATCACATACCACACAATCCAGTGTCTTGACAGCTCTGACAGAAAAAGGTTTTTGAAAACATTGAGAGAAAAGAAGAAAATGCTGGTAATCAGCATTTTCTTCTTTTTCCAAAATGTTTTCTACCCTTGAAAGAATAAATTCTTGAGTCACATTTATTTTGTTGTCTTCAAATGCTTTCATTTTAGAAAAGTCTAAAATTAATTGCTAGGTAAACAGCTAAATACACTTACCACTCTTGCCTTATTGAATCGTTCACAGAAAGTCTGGAAGATCTTGAAGCACTCTTCCAGTTTAAACGTCTTCTCGTCTTCACAAAAGAAATCAGCAAGCTCCAATCTCAAACTTTCAACATCTTTCAGGTCTTCTTTCAGATCTGATATCTCATTGTCAGCAAGCTGAAACAGAAAAAAAGTAACAAGAAATGAGCCATGCCCTGTGATAAGGGGCTTTAATCTATTTACATAAAATATTGACCCAGGTCAGCCTGCAATCACCTCCCTTGAAACTTTTTGCTTTTGGTCAATTTTCTGCATGTCCAAGGACTTTCTTCTTGAAAATTCGGTCAGTTGTTAGACAAAATGAATCTTATGGATAATGTGATGCCGTTCTTGGTATAACGCACCACATAGATGCATTGCACCTTCATTTGCCACAGTATGGCTTAACCATTTTTTTTTTCCCCTTATATCAGAACATCTGAATGTTTTACAATGCTTTCAAAAAATATTTCAGTCATGTCAAGATAACAGTTAACTTCACTTTTTCATGCATTTCCTTGGTTACAACTGTAATTGGCTGAGCCCTATGGTATCTTGCCAAAGGACATTCCCACATGACCAGCACAGCTAACTGGGATCATACTATGATTTCCTGACTTTGACTATAACTTTTATGCCCTAAGCACTCAGGCAATCAGAAAAGTATATCTCCTTACGAGACAAAAAGACTTGTCGAATATTATTGAAAGTATGAAATTTTCCATAGCTGCAAAAGAACAATTTCCTTGTTTTTCCACAAGTAGTCTACTGTAATAGAAATAGTTTTCTGAACTCTTTACGGCACAAGAAAAATGTAAACTTGTCCAAACTCAAAGTAGTTGCAGACGAAAATTTAAATGTGATCCAAATGATGGGATATGTCCTTGATAATAAAGAAAACAATGTGGGAAAAGGAGAAAATGCTGGAAACCAGCATTTTCTCCTTTTCCACATTGTTTTTCAAAAGGCTTTTTCTACAAGGTCATTAAAAGCTGGAATTGTGTGGCAAAAGGGTTAAATGAAATACACATTCATTTCTTCAGTGAAAAAATTTAAAGCTGTTTTTTGAGCAGAATATCTCACCATATTGAATAGTTTGATCCAGGATGAGACTGCGTGTTTTGTGCAGTCTGATCTTGCACCTATACTGATCAAAACAGCACCTACAGGTACTCATTGCATTGAAAGGATAAAAAAGAAATTGAGAATTTATCTACAAGTGCTATGAAAAACCACAACAGATGGTCCAGTTTTACCTCAATAAAGCCTTTCATCTGTCTCTTGAAGCCTGAGCCCACAGAGTCAATATTAGACTTGATTTTTGCTACCTTCTCGTCCAAGGCCCGAATATCGTTTGTCAGGCTGTCAAGGCTCACCCTGAAAAGAGCGGAAACATGATAAGACCTCTGTATATTTGTTTTGGTTTTTATCATTCATGGTACTTATCTCTTGATTTATGGTAGTTGAAACAAGTACCTTTTGCAGACAATGTAGATTGTGCTGTCTGATCTCTGAAGTACAGCCGAGCCACGGTAGCTCAGTCAGTAGTGTGTTGGTAGTGTGCAGGGGGTCATGGGTTCGATCCCTGGCTCAGCCAATTTCTTTCCGAAGATTGGTGATAGTCATTGCAACAGGATTCATTCTTCTTCTACTGCTGACCTTTGTTTCGACGATGGTTATGTGGGAAAGCAGCCAGTGGCTTGGAAAGAAAATTGTGCAGAGTACTGGATAAAGAGACTCCAGGAAAGCACAGATAGGTGCACTGGCCGCCGCAGTATATGTTGTCTGCAAATGCTTTCAATTTGTCACATGATATGGTCAAGAACTGACTGTCTGAGATCTAAAGGAGGTAGATCAGCATGATAGTACAAACTCTTTTTCATCCAATTTTATCAAATTCTAGCTGAATAAATTATGATTCATGCAAGGTATGAAATGTCAAATAAATGGGTCAATCTTTGTAAAAAGCATGACTGTGTCACACTTTATTGGTTACCAGGCAACCATCATCAATGGCTGTTTTACCTTTAGTAAAATACATCATTTTTTTCACAAAATAACTATTCTGTTTAAAAAAAAATATGCAATATTGTTTTTTATAATCATATACATATCAAAATATTTGCATTTTTAGAAAAAAAAAAGTTTTAAGTTAATATTTGAAGAAAAGCAAAAAGTCTGTTTTTAAATGACATGGAAAACATCACTGCAAAAGAAGTAGCTGCTCCACTGAAGCCAAAATGTAAACAAAGAAGCTGAGAGTCATTTAAAAGGAGCATGGGTGCCTGGCAACTGTGTCTCATGAACAATTGGTATTTAAAGCCTCTGAGCCCCTCTCAAAATTAAACCTACCTTTGCAGAAAGTGGAGATCAAGATTAGACAGCACATAACATGCAGTACAATCTTTGATCTACACTGTACACTTTGCCCAGACATTCAGGACAAGACCAACCAAGACAGTGCTATATACTGCGTCTTATTTCCAGATGGTTGATGTCTGTTTGGTTTATTGGGCACACTGCGGTCAAATGTTCGTCATTTTATTCCCTGAAGTATTTGTGTTTGTACCAAATAAACTCTATGATTGAAAAGGATTCGCTGATAGGGTAATATTTGTAGCAGAAATTGACGAAATATTGACAGGATTGTGTAAAGAGTGAAAAAAATTAAAAAAGGGAAATTTTCAAGATGACATGGTTTGCTGAAAAGTTGATAAGATCGTCATGGGCGGTTTCTTTATTAGCAATTTATGGCGACTCTTCACTAAAAATCTTTCTTGCTTTGATGTATGTAAGGTGAGAAAATTGATCTTGCCCAACACTTTACCAAACAATCCTATATTTCTACAACACATAGCTTTTGAAAACATTGTGGGAAAAGGAGAAAATGCTGGTTACCAGCATTTTCTCCTTTTCCCACAATGTTTTCTATCCCTTTCAAGTCAACTTCTATAACTAATGCAATATTTAATTTGTCAACAGTAAATTCTTTCAATTTGGACCAGTCTAAAACTTTATTGTTTAGCAAAGGGTTAACTTGTATATAACTTACTATAATTGTTGAATCACCCAGATTAAAAAAAAAAACTGTCACCTTAACATATGATTATGTGTTTATAGGGCTGTTTTGATTTGTTTGTTTGTTTGTTTGTATTGGAGTTTAATGCCGTTTTAACAGCTAAGATCATATCATGGCGGTCAGTGTACCAATGCATGTGTTTCTTGGCTTTCTCACACCAGTACTGACACAACTTTCTTTCCAAGTCACTGACTACTTCTCTCACATGCATCAGAGGCAAGTGGGGAAAAAATACCGTATGGAAAGTCTGCCTGAATCAGGTATCAAACAGGGAACCACCAGGACACAAGTCTGATACACTACCCACTGAGCTACCTGATCAGGCTGGTACATTTTGATCTCTTACAAATAGTCTTGCTTAAAACCTGTACCAGTAGTTCTGGTAATAAATACAATCTAACCTGCTGCTGACATTTTGATGAAAACAAAGACTTATTCTTATTTGTATGAACACTAAATGAATAAATAAAATGAATAATAAATCAATATACCAAAACCAAAGACACAAGAGAAGCTATTGAGTGGTAACCAGCATTTTCTCCTTTTCCCACAATGTTTTTACCCTAACAAAGACAAAAACCATCATTTGACCTACATTCATTTTGTCTTCTGCAAATGCTTTCAATTTGGTCAAGTCCAAAATTTTGTTGTCTGGTAAAGAGGTAAACAGTGTTCCAAGGCTTAACAAAGATTAAGAATCTTATACATACTGTGCAGCATTGTTCAAGAATTTCATGTCATCCGTAAAACCAAGCAGGTTTGGATTTTTCTCTTCTGCTTGCTGAAAATACAAAACAAAGTCTACATTAGCCTTGCATAGTCAAAATGAAACTCGATAAACAATTTTTCTGTAAGTTGGTGTGTTCACTTATGTTCAAAAGCCTTCATTATTAAATCTTACCACATAATCCTGCCTTTAAAGACCCTGAAGAAGAAGAGCTTTGGAAAACATTGTGGAAAAAGGAGAAAACGCTGGTAACCAGCATTTTCTCCTTTTCCCACAATGTTTTTTCTCTTTCCAAATATGATCACATGATTTTGAGTAAAATTTGGTTTGGCGTCTGCAAATGCTTTAAATTTGGATTAGTACAAAATTTTGTTGTACAGTAAAGAGTTAAGTTCTTTAACCCTTTACCACACAATTCCGACTAACGACTCTAACAAAAGAAGCTTTTTAAAATCATTGTGGGAAAAGGAGAAAATACTGGTAACAAGCATTTTCTCTTTTTCCCACAATTTCTTCTGCCCTAGCAAGAACAAGTTTCATAATTTGAACCACCTATTATTTGTCGTCTGCTTATGCTTTCAATTTGGTCAAGTCTAAATTTTTGCCGTAAGGTAAAGAGTTAAAACACAAGACTATGGTATTTTGCAAGGGGCTGACCAATTTAGTGGCTGTATGCGAAACAATGGAGAAATAGGTGGCTTTTTGTGAATTATATGAACAGCATGGTGGAACAAAGAGGAAAAAAGTGGCTTTTTGTGAATCATATGAACGGCATGATGGAACAAAGTGGAAATAAGTGGCTGTTTGTGAATAATATGAACAGCATGGTGGAATAAAGAGGAAATAAGTGGCTGTTTGTGAATAATATGAACAGCATGGTGGAATAAAGAGGAAATAAGTGGCTGTTTGTGAATCATATGAACAGTATGGTGGAATAAAGAGGAAATAAGTGGCTTCTTGTGAATCATATGAACACCATGGTGGAATAAAGAGGAAATAAGTGACTTTTTCTGTGAATCATGTGAACAGCAAAATGGTACAAGAAGTAATTGCTTATTACAGCAGTCATTACTGCTCCTTGTACCTTACTGCTTTGAAAATGTAGACAAGCCAATGAAATGAATTGTCTTCAATAATGACTATTTTATTCATTGAATGAAATTTTATGCCACTTTCACAACATTTCAGTCATATCATGGCGACAGCTCACATATCCATGTGTGTCCTGAATTTCACCAGCTCTGAAGTGTCTCACCCAAAGATATATCTGTGACAAGCTCAGTGCTTTGAGCAAGGATCATATCTAGGGCCTCCAGATTGCAAATCCTACATTCCACCAATGAGCGTCAACTCTTTTACTATTATAAATGTATTCAAACCTTTTTCAGTTTAAAATCCCACTTTTACTATCTTTTAACACAGGTATGCGCGCTAAATGACCAAAGCTGTCGATGCGACATAAAGCAACATTCATTCATTCATTCACCCATGAGCGACGCAGGACTCCTATGTATAAAGTAACGGACCATAAAGAAAGTAATAGTTACCAAGACAACATAATGTAGCAAGTTCATCCTGGGTTTGTTTGCTCTCGTCTCTGTCAGTTTTAGGAGCGAAGAAAGTTTGAATCCCGCAGCATCTCCAGCATAGTTGCCCTGACAAAATAAATGTGACAAATCAGAAAGACATTCAGAGATTTTCAAAAGAGTTGCTTATCCTATTTTAGAATCATATTTTAACAATCTAAACTTATGTTGCTGAATGCAGAATTAAAACAAGATCACCACATTTGGTAGCCAACGCTTGGCTAAACTATATCAAAAATACTATGATAGTTATCTGCTCTTCTTGTATAGGTTTTCCTTTTGATAGTTAACAAATTGTACAAGTTCAGTAATAGCAGAGATATTATAATATGTTAAAGTTTTTGCACAATGACGACGCAGATGACAATACCAGTGCAATGACCTCAATATCTCCTCTGGAAACAGCCGAGCTAATGACGACGGATACCTAATGTCTTCGGAAAATGAAACTGTTAGAATAGTAGAAAAAAGCAGCGATAGCTTTAAGCAAATAATAGCTTCTATTCCTTTTTTGTTTTTGAAAGCCTTTTGTAATCTGTTTTTTTTTCTATTAATGACCAAAAACAAGTCGTGTATTAATTTTTGTACGACAATGGAATTGTAACGACACTATAGCTTATTTGTTGGTTGTTTACAGTGAGAGATGAAGGATTCATATCCAAAAGAGCTATAACAGACCAACAGCACCACATTTGAAGTAAATATCTTCCAATAATGACAGTAATATTAGAAAATGTCATATTATGTATATATTTGCATAACAATGCCAGGTCTATGACAATACCTGCATTTTTTTTTAACACAGCTGAGCTAAAAATGAAAAAAAGGAAGAAAGTTGACTTACAGCATTGATATAGTTTCCAGATAACAGCACCAAGTACAGCAATTCATGAAGGTTCTTATTCTCTTTTATATCTGAAATGTAAAGGAGAATACTGTAAACAAAATCTTCTACAAGCCCCATTATTGTATTAGACACTGACAAGGTGAATAACTTTAGGTTCAAGAAAAACTGTCTCATCCCTTTTTCACTAAAACCTACCTTGTGGGCATGCATTAGAAACATGTGTGTTTGTAAAGGGATAATGTAGTTTTTCCAGAATTTCTTGACACCTCATTTGGACCCCTACCTATTGATCACTTTTTGTTTTATGCTGAATTCTCTCCCCTGATGGCTTGACTGCATAGGAGAAAAGCAAGTTTTTCGGATCAGCATTTACAGATCTTTCAACAATATTTCAGTAAGATCATAACAACAGCTCTTTTATGTCCATCCTGTATTTCGTAAGTTTCAGGCTTGGTTTTTGTGGTGCCTTGCTCAAGGACAGCCCCATTTGACAGATGGTACTACTTAGGATTAACCCATAACCAGACAACAAAAATTTAACTTTGTCCAAATTGAAAGCATTTGCAGGCAAAAATTAAAATGTGCCTCAAATGGTGCAAAGTTTTCTTTGATAGTGTAGTAAACATTGTGGGAAAAGGAGAAAATGCTGGTTACCACCATTTTCTCCTTTTCCCACAATGTTTTCAAAAGGCTTCTTTCTCAGGTTCACTAAAAGTTGGCTTTTTGTGCTTAAGGGTTATCCAGAGAAAAAAGCTATGTAAAAGCAGCCATGACCTCATTATTTGTTCTTTTCCCCCTCCAAACAAGGCAGATGATGAAATAGGCTATAAAAACAAATGAGCCATGCTCTGTGAAAAGGGGACTTAATGCTCCCCCGCGATGCGTGATACAAAGCATGTCATCGCATAATTATACCACCATAAAATTCATTTCGATTAACAAATGACTGAATCTTGAGGTACACTGGTCCTTGACCACACAGAAAATTGACCAATAGCGAAAAGTGTCGGCCCAGGTCAGCCTGCGCAGGCTGACCTGGGTCGATACTTTTCGCAGATGCACTTCTCCCCCTTTTCACAGAGCACGGTTCAAATATAAACAAAGTTTACAGTATCCTAAATGGAGAAGATTATTTCCTTTATGGTCATGTACTGTAAACATGTCGGCAGGTTGATAAATTTATGGCAAATAAAATGAATTTGGAAATGAAGGATGATAAAAAACTAGTGAAAATAGCCTCCTAACCCATAAATAAAACAACTTACATAAAACAAATGGTCAAGAAAAAATCTCCTTCACATGATTTATACCATTTGTAAAAGGAGAATTTCTCTTGATACATATTGTTTTTCAAGGTCAAAATTTTACGCTAAGAAATTAGTGCAGATAGATAGAGACTACACTGCACTTTCTGTGCTGTCTCATCTTGATCTATACTATCACTATCTGCAATTTTTCTATAGGAAAAGAGTTGATTGATTGATTAATTGATTAATTAATTGATTGATTGTATGGTGTTCAACGCCTTATCAACATTATTTCAATTATATCGCGGTGGCCAGTGCACCTACCCATGCTTTCCTGGAGTTTCTTTTACCAGTACTCAGCGCTATATTCTTTCCGAGCCACTGGCTGCTTTCCCACATAACCATCGTCGAAACAATGATCAGCGGTGAAAGAGGAATGAACCCTGTGGCAATGACTATCATCAATCCTTGGAATGAAATCAACCGAGCCGGGGATTGAACCAGCAACCCCCTGTTCTTGAGTCCTGTACACTACCGAGTGCGCTACCAGGGCTTGGCAGGAAAACAGTAGAGATAGTGGTGAAAAGTAAATGCCCAACTGCCACAATGATTTTACAAATTGTCATCTGTAGTTGGGACTTATTTACTATATGAAGGAAAAGATTTAACCCTTAATGTGCCTTTCACAAGTTTAGTTGCCTTTGCGGCCAGTGTAGACCAAGATTAGGTTGCACAGAATGTGCAGTCTGATCTTTGATTGTCACCATGCCAAAAACATTCTAGACAATAGCAGCGAGTGTTGTTTCCACACTGAAAATGTATGTCAGTATGATTTGTCGTCTGCAAATGCTTTCAATTTGGTCTCTTAAAAAATTTTGTTGTTTGGTAAAGGTTTTAAAAAATGGAAGAAGAGTAAATTTATCATTGTAAGAGAGATGAACAAAAAGGTCAGTTAACTCTTTCACTACTGAATAAATAAATAGCATTTTCTCAGTGGCTACAAATACAGTTCTGCTGCAAGATCTAGAGACTGTTCAGTCATAAACTATAATGTAGAAGTAGACAGTGTAGATCAGAGATCAGACTGCATGTTCTGTGCAGTCTGATCTTGATCTACACTGACCACAAAAGCTTCTGGTGTCATCTATGGTATGCACAGAGTTAAAAGTACTTTGGTCCAGATACTAGCCCTTAGAACGCCAAATAAACGCTACAGCAATTTTCGTTCTCGAAATTAAACCTAAATAATCATAGTTTCAAGGTTGTTTCTGGTCCAGAATGTCTCAACAATGTGGACAGTGCAGATCAAGATCAGACTGTACATTTTGTGCAGTCTGATCTTGATCTACACCAGCCGCAAAGGCAACTATGGTCATGAAAAGCCGTATAAGGGCTAGATTCCCATTAAATGGAGAATACGAGTTTGAATCAACAGTACACTTTAGTAAAAAATTACAGTGATATTTGCTGATAAATATGTTCTGTTTATTTATGGCTTTTTGTGTCAATCACTGTCTTCATATTTTTTTCAAACCAAAACTTGACTAGTGAATCAGAGTTCAACATTCTCTGTATAAATCAAAATCCAATTGCCGTATATATCAAATATGGTTAGGATCTTCACTGTCTGCAAGGTTCATGTGAAAAACAAAAAAGCTTATGCCCTGTGATGACCTTCAGACTCTCATCTGATTTTGACCCTTGACCAAATGAAACTGCACATTAACTCTTAACCACGTAAGTCTGATTTTTAACGACCCTGAAAAAAGAATGTTTTTGAAAACATTGTGGTATTTTCTCCTTTTCCCACAATGTTTTTTACTCAATAAAAAACAGAAATCTTCATTTTAGCCATATTTATTTTGTCGTCTGCATATACTTTCACTTTCATTGAGTCTTAACTTTTCTCGTATGGTAAGGAGTTAACAACCCTGAAGAAGATGGCTTTAGAAAATATTGTAGTGAAAGGAGAAAATGCTGATTCTCAGCATTTTCTCCGTTACCCATAATATTTTCCAACTCTTATCGAAGACAACGCCATTGTTTAGGTTACATACTAATTGTTATCTGCAAATGCCTTCAACATGAACAGAGCCTACAACTTTGTTGTCTGGTACGATACAATAAAACTTCAGATTCATCAAACTGAAGCATTCTGTGATGATAAGCCTAATGTGCCTCTATTGATGGAGTTTGCCAAAGAAAGGTTCAAAAACAGTGAGCAAAACGATGGTTATCAGCATTTTCTCCTATTCCCACAGTGTTTTAAAACCTTTCTTTTTTTATGGTTGTTAAAACATGGAATTGTTTGATAAAGGATTAAAAGAAATGCTCTGCAGGCCAAAATGGGCTTACACCCAGCACTCACCTTTTGCAGCCTCAATGACGGAATCGATGGAAGGTCGTATGTATTCCATGTTGGAATTAAATTCTTCTTTGATTAACAGGCCTTCAACTCTCAATCGATAACTAAAATTTACAGGAAACATGATCATTATCTTGGATTTGAGTTATTTTCAGCGACAGTCGTTATTGCTTGACAAATATCACAGGTTGGGTTTTGATCTTAAATCAACAATAACTAAGTAAGGCTGTATTTTGTCAGAGCTGCAAAACAATTGTTTTATGAAACATTGCACCTTAACTCTTTTGTGACAATTTTAGACTAGTCCAAATGCGAGGAACTTGCAGATGACAAATTAAATGCAGCTAAAATAGTGGAAATTGGCTAAGAAAGTGTAGTAAACATAGTGGAAAAGGAGCATTTTCTCCTTTTCTCGTAATGTTTTCAGATGTCCCATTTCCAAGGGTTGTTAAAACTCTGGATTGTGTGGTAAAGGGTTAAATCTTTATCAAACTTCAAACCATTAGACTAGTCATAATTGAAAGCATTTGCAGCGGACAAATAATATGTGGCTAAAATGATGGAAATTGGCTTGGAAAGGATATAAAACGTCATGGGACAAACAAGAAAATGCTGGTTACCAGTGATTTCTCCTTTCCCCACAAGCTTTTCAAAACCAGCCTTACTCAGGGTTGTTAAAACATAGGCTGCTAAGTGTGACTCAAGGACATTTTGTGGACAGTGTAGATCAAGATCAGACTGCACAGAACATGCAGTCTGATCTTGGATCTACACTGTCCAATCAGGAGATATCATTCCCCCAAAATAACTTTGAAACTAGCAAAATTTAGGTCTTTTACTATCGGCTTGAAAGTTTCTTTTTACTTATTTAACAGGCTGAGGGTTAAAATATGTGTTGTTTGGTAAAGGGTTAAGTTTGAAATTATGGCGTCATTTACAAAAAGCAACAACTTCAAATTTCACTTTGATCTTTGACAGGCGTGTTGAATTTATATTAATGTTTGCTTGGTGCAAAGAACTGTTTTCAAATAAATTTCAGTTAGTTCCATAGTTTTTCAAACCAATAACTGTTGTACAATTTACACAACGGCTTCCAAGCAACAGTACTACTTAAAGAAACACCCCTACAGCTAGAGAGAAAAAAACGCTATTAAATTTGAACGTGTGTAGAATGGCTGAGCTGTGTAAACATAGATAAATTACCAATATATATGGTGTATGGGATAGAAAAACCAATGAGCTTTGTCCCCATTTTAAACTGGAAATGACAACAGCGATTACTTTGAAGGCCTCAAAAACATGAAATGCATTTTCTACTCATCGTAATCTGTGCAAACTTGCAGCCGTCAGGGGCAACATTTGGCATGAAGATACAAGAGAAATTATAATTTCATAAAGTAAGGATGAAATGGGTTAAAAACTGGCTTATGACTAGCTGTAAACGAGTAAAGATGTAACTTTAAAAACAGTATCACTGTTTTAAAAATATTTTAGGGGCTACCTGTAGTATTGGTATGGGTTCCACTTTTGACAGTGAACAACTAGCCCAAGCTTGCAGCAAATAATCTTCAATAATGACAGCTTTATATGAAAATGACAGTCACTGAACACAGATGACGACATGGCTATGACAGTACTTTGCTGTTTTCTTGAAAAAGTAGCTATGCTTTAGAATCATTTTCCCCTCCTACGAATACATTAACCCTAACCCGAATGATGCTATTTCAAACTCATCTTTGGAGAAAAAATATCTCCTAATCGGCCAGTGTAGATCCAAGATCAGACTGCACGTTCTGTGCAGTCTGATCTTGATCTACACTGCCCGCAAAAGGTCAGTGAGTCGCACTTAGCTGCCTGAAGGTTAATACTTTGTCAGTTGTACTAATTTGTGGTAGGTCTAAGAACAATCTGTATAGATGTAGGTTCATCAGACCAAAAATAGGAATATCGAGGAAATATAAACATAAGCCCGTCATACTTACTTTGGCAATCCCATAAGGCACATGAAAAACTTCTCGGCACTTCCCAGTTTACTCCTGTCTCCGTCAAAACTTCGGAACAAATCAATCTAGAAAATAAAAAAAAAATCATACACTTCTAGAGCTAAATCACTGAAAGCTTCTTTTTCATTTTAAAGTCATAGCAGTTTAACATTACTCCATTTATGCAATGCCGTCTTTCTCACCTGCATTTACAAACAAGTATCTACCCAGGTCAGCCTTTGTCTTTAATAGGGTAGGAAATGGGTAGGAAATGTTATGGGAAAAGAAGAAAATGCTGGTTACCAACATTTTCTCCTTTTCCCACAATGTTCTCAAAAGCCTCCTATTTCAAGTTCATTAAAACTTGGACTTGTGTGATAAATGCTCAACTTTTTATCAAATGACAAAATTGTAGACTTGTCCAAATTCAAAGCATTTGGAGATTACAAAATAAATGTGACTCAAAAATTAAAATTTCTTTTGGGAAGGGCAGAAAACATTGTGGGAAAAGGAGAAAATGCTGGTAACCAGCATTTTCTCCTTTTACCACAATGTTTTTAAAAGCATTCTCTTTCAGGGTCATTAAAACTCAGAATTGGGTGATAAAAGGTTTAACTATCTTACCTCTTCTTGTGAAGGAAGTATCTTCTGCAAAGATCTAAGCTTCTCTGCTCCGAACTTGTCACTCTGTCCATCTTGTAGTAACTGTATTATTTCCTCGTTTGGCATTTTAAACTGCTTCAGAAAGATGTTTACATTAAGGCTTCTTTTTCCATCCAAGATGTTGACCTGAAAATAATAATGATTGACTGATTCATTGATTGATTGTACGGTGTTTAATGTAGTTTTTAACATTATCTCAGTTATATCGTGGCGGCCAGTGCACCTATCCATGCTTTCCTGGAGTTTCTGTTACCAGTACATCACACAATATTCCTCCCATTCCACTGGCTGCTTTCCCACATAACAATTGTCAAAACAATGATAAGTGGTGAGAGAGGAATGAATCCTGTTGCAATGACCATCATCAATCCTTAGAAAGAACTTAACAAAGCTGGGAATTCGAACCAGTGATCCCCTGTTCTCAAGTCATGTTCGCTAGCAACTGTGCTACCTGGGCTTGGCCTGAAAATCATAAACAAGTTATAGGGTGATTGCAGAAAGGATTCAAACATGTTTATTTCATCATAATTTCCCATGCATTGAACTTGTTTATCACTGAAATATGAAAATTAACAGCAAGTCAAAATGACAAGTGGTATCACACTTAAAATTCTAGCATGCAAATGGCAAGATTAGGGTTTTTTCTAAAACTCTTAATCTCGGGGTTTCAATGACCTTTAAGAAAACACCTTTTGAAAACATTGAGGGAAAAGAAGAAAATGCTGGTAACCAGCATTTTCTTCTTTTCCCACAATGTTTTCAACCCTACTGCAGACTAACGTAATTATTTGAGTCACATTTGCCTTATCATCTGAAAATGCTTTCAAAATGGACCAGTCTAACATTATGTTGCCTGTTACGGAGTTAAGCGTTTAAATCTTTACAAAACAACAAAATTTTGGACTGGACCAAATTGAAAGCATTTGCAGATGACAAAATAAAATAAACGTAGCTCAAATGATGATTTCTTCCTTAAATGTGGTAGAAAACATTGTGGGAAAAGGAGAAAATGCTGGTTACCTGCATTTTCTCTTTTTCCCACAATGTTTTCAAAAGGCCTCTTGCAATGGGTCGTTAAAACTCAGGATTGTGTGGTAAAGGGTTTAAAATCTTATCAGAGAATATTAATAACTGATATTAATATTTCTTGTCTCCATTTACAACATTTTCATTATCTAATGGGTGTATCTTAAAAAACATCTATTCATGTTGGGTAAAAACCTGAAATTTTCGCCCATAACAGCTTTCCATGAATTCATGGACTATTTTCAAAATAAGAAAACAAAATTTGTCTTTCCTATTACAGACAAATCTTACCATCTGATCAACATTTAATTTATTGTCTGCAAATACTTTCAATTTAGATCAGTCTAGAATTTTGTCTATTGGTACATAGTTAAAGACTTGGATAATTTTGTCTATTGGTAGAGAGTTAAAGACTTAGATAATCAGTAAGAATTAACCCCTTGGCCACTTAGCAACACTCACTGACCCTTTGCAGACTGTACAGATCAAGATCAGACTGCACAGGATGTGCAGTCTGATCTTGGATCTTCACTGTCTGAAATGGAGATATCTTTTCTCCCAAAATACCTTTCAAACAGTAATATTTGGGTTTTTACTATTGGGCTTGAAAATTTCATTTCTTTTATTTAGAAGGATAAAGATTGAGGTAACATACCTGAATACACGTGAAAGCATAGAGTCAAAATGATAAATTGCTAATTACTTGCAAATGGTTATATCTCCTTTTTCCACAATGTTTTCAACAATGGTGTGCAGAAATAAATATGACAAAAAGTTTGTTTGAAGTAAATAGTTAAATGATAGCCCTCCCCTGGCTTTGACAGCCCTTAAATTGAAAATTTTCTTTATTACCAAAATATTATCCCTGTTTCCAAGTTTACAAAAAACCCATTCCCAACAAACAAAATTTTGGACCTGTCCAAATCTAATGCACTTGTAGATAACAATTCAAATATGGCTCTAAAGTTGGAAACTGTCTTTGAAAGGGTAGAAAATATTGTGAGAAAAGTAGTAAATGCTGGTCACCAGAATGTTCTACTTTTCCTACAATATTTTCAAAAGCATTCTTCCTCAGGGTTGTTAAAACTCTGGACTATACAGTAAGGGGTAAACATATTACATCTTAAGTTTAGCACACAATCGCGACTTTTAGCGACCCTGAGGAAGACGGCTTTTGAAAACATTGTGGGAAAAGGAGAAAATGCTGGTTACCAGCATTTTCTCCTTTTCCCACAGTGTTTTCTAAACGTTGATAGACAAATTTCATGTTTTGAGTAACATTTAATATGTCGTCTGCAAATGCTTTCACTGTAAACTACGCAAAAACTTTGTCATGTGGTGAAGAGTTAAGCTTACTATAGGCCTACAACAAAGAAGCAAAAATAATGTAAAGGATCAGTTTTAGATGGAAAGGAAAAGACCTTTCAATTTCATGAAAAATATTGTGGGACAAGGGGCAATTAATACTTCTTACAGGAAATTATTTACCTCAATATTTTTAAAAACCTGTCTTCAGAAGAATTATTTAAAGCCTCAAATATTCCGAAATGGGTTATGTAAATAAATAATTCAATAAGGACTTCTAATATGAAAGCTATATTCAAATCCTTTTTTTTCCCACTTCAGCGGCTTTTGCATAGCGTAGATCAAAATCAGACTGCATAAAATTTAGAATCCGCAATAAATCTAGTGAATAACACCATACATGAATTTTTTCAACATCATAATTATAAACCTAACCGCTTTATTCATGTGAAATTATAATCAAGAAACACCCAGAAAAATTTTTATTTTATAGGCTTGACCAAACAAGGGGATGGTATAGATCCAGTATCAGACTGCCTGTTCTGTGCAGCCTGATCTTGATCTACGCAATCTGTAAGAGCCTCTCTTTTTGCTATGATGCTGACAGTTTAAATGAAGTAAAACTTTCAAGATACATTGTCTGTTGTAATCAGTGTAGAATTTGTACTGTCATTTTCAAAAATGTAGCCGATGTCATTTTAAAAACTTTTCCAACCTCATTTGAACAGTGTGTAAGAATCCTACATGATAGAAATTTTGGGTAGATAAACATAGAGTATAATTATGTAACAATGGCTTTGCAGTGAGTGCTGGTTATTGATGTTGCATTTCCAAGGAAACTTGATAAAACTTTAAAATAGATACACTCAGAAAGAACGGAAATATCTTTCAATTTGTATGACAATCTACATTGTCAGAAAATGCACCACAAGTTGTTCTTAACCTTTTTACAAACAATCCCATGTTTTGACGATCTTGAGGGAGATCTAAAGAGCTTTTAAAAACATTGTGGGAAAAAGGAGAAAATGCTGGTTACCAGCATTTTCTCCTTTTCCCACCATTTTTTCCATACCATCGAAGACAAATACAATTTCTTGAGCCACATCAAGTTGTCATCCGCAAATGCTTTCAATGTTGGCGAGTCTTAATTCATTTCATCATGTAGTAAACAGTTAACGAACAAAAAGGGCGGAATATACTCAGTCTTTCATAAAAAAAAAAAGGGTAAAAATCTGACAAAAACTTGTCCATCTCGTTGAAGTTATGAATGTTTGCATTCATCGAACACTAAAAGGTTGTCATATTAGTCGCACAATCGTGACAAACCACTTTTACAGTTATGAATCAAATAGAACAAACCATGCCTGGTAGCCACGGAGATTGTATGTGATATGTATAAACCCTTATCAAGCAAAATAATTTAAACGAAACTTTCAAGCCAATAGTAAAGACCTGAATAATGCCACTTCTAACTTATTTTTTGGATAAAAATATCTCCTTATCAGACAGTGTAGATCTAAGATCAGACTGCACGTTCTGTGCAGTCTGATCTTGATCTATGCTATCTGCGAAAAGTCAGCGAGTCATGCTTAGCAGACTAAGGGTTAATTCTTTACCATACAATCCCCACTTTTAACGACCCTGAGAAAGAAGCCTTTTGAAAACACTGTGGATAAAGGAGAAAATGCTTGGAACCAGCATTTTTCTCCTTTTTCCACAATGTTTTCTATCCTTCCCAAAACAAATTTAAATTTTCCAGTCACATTTATTTTGTCGTCTGGAAATGCTTTCAATTTAGACTGGTCTAAAATTTTGGCATTTAGTAATGAGATATGTAATTAAACCCTTGAAATGTAAAAAGAAACTTTGCTTTATTTTGCAAACAGTGTAGATCAAATTCTGACTGCACAGCAGTCTGATCTTCTCTATACATGTCTGAAAAACCTAATCATTGATCGTCCATAACAACTACAGTTGTGTTTGCAAATAGAGAATATCATAACTAGACATGTTTTATGACATCCAATAACCTGACCCATTGAACTAATACAAAACTAGAATATGGGGAAAAGTACAAAACTAGGTAGTGATGTTATATTTCCATTTTTACCCTTATAGCACCAAATAATAACTGATTGATTGATTGATTGATTGGTGTTTAACGCCATTTTCAACATTTTTCAGTTACATGTATGTCTCAGCAGCCAATGCACCTATCCATGCTTTCCTGGCGTTTCTTTTTCCTGTACTCCGCATAATATTCTTTCCAAGCCACTAGTTGCTTTCCCACATCACCAGCGGTGACCGAGGAATGAATCCTGTAGCAATGACTATAATTAATCCTCGTAAAGAAATAGGCCATGCCGGGAATCGAACCCGCGACCTTCTGTTCTCAAGTCCTGTACCCCACCGACGGAGCTATCGGGCTCAGCATAGTGCCGAATAAACCCAATATTCATTTTCTGTGCAGAAATAGAGCAAAAATAATTATAATTTCATGGTTGCTATTGTCTGGAGTGCTTCAGCAGAGCAGAGAGTATAGATCAAAGATCAGGCTGCATGTTTTGTGCAGCCTGATCTTGATCTATACTGGACGCAAAGGCAACTACAGTCATGAACGGTGCTTTAAGGCATAAACTTCTTTCGGACATCCCACATACCAAATCAGTGACACAAAGAAGAAACATTGTGGGAAAAGGTAAAAAGTCTTTGTCCAAGAAACAATTGCTAGTAGCAAACAATTCCTACTTTTCAAATAACTCTTTAACTCATTACCACACAATCCCGAGTTTTAATGACCATGAGCAAGCCTTTTGAAAACATTGTGGGAAAAGGAGAAAATGCTGGTAACCAGCATTTTCTCCCTTTCCCCCAATGTTTTCTTCTCTATCGATGACATATTCCATCATTTGAGCTAAATTTAACCCTTTACCACACAATTACATCTTTCAACGACTTTGAGAAACAAGACTTTTGAAAACATTGTGGGAAAAGAAGAAAATGTTGGTAACCATCAGTTTCTCCTTTTCCCACAATGTTTTCTTCTCTATCATTGACAAATTCCATCATTTGAGCTAAATTTAACCCTTTACCACACAATTACAACTTTCAACGACCTTCAGAAACAAGACTTTTGAAAACATTATGGGAAAAGGAGAAAATGCTGGTAGCCAGCATTTTCTCCTTTTCCCACAATGTTTTCTTCTCTATCTATGACAAATTCCATCATTTGAGTTAAATTCAACCCTATAATACACAATGACGTCTTTCAAGACCGTTGAAAACATTGTGGGAAATGGAGAAAATGTTAGTAACCAGCATTTTCTCTTTTTCCCACAATGTTTTCTTCTCTCTCACTGACAAATTCCATCATTTGAGCTTAATTTAAAGTGACGTCTCCAAATGCTTTCTATAAGGACAAGTCTACAGTTTTGTCATGCAGTAAAGACTTAACCCATAAAGACCAAAATAAACTCAACAGAAACTTTTGGTCTAAAAAGAAAAACCAAAGAAACTGCAATTTTAATGGGTTTTTTTTTTTTGTCAAGAGTGTCGCAGCAAAGGGGGCTCCTGCGTGGCTCAGTGGTAAAGTGTGGGACTCACAACCTGGAGGCCCCTGATTTGAGCGACACTGGATGCACTGGGCTTTTTCCTGGGAGTGTCCTAGGGCAAGACACTAAAGAGCCCTAGCCTAGTACTGGTAAAACCCAGGAAAACATGAATATGTGAGCTGTCGCCGTAATGACTGAAATACTGTTGAAAAAGGCGTAAAACACCATTCAATCAATCTCAGCAATGGGGTCAGTACAGATCAGGGATCAGACTGCATATATCATGAAGTCTGATCCTAATCTATAGAGGCAACAAATTAAACTATAATAATGAAAGGAGCTTTGACAGTTTAAAAGATTGTGTAAAAGATAAGGGAAAAGGTAAAACAATCCTGTGTCTAATTTTCAAATAACCTGACAAAAACATACAATGCACCTGTGAAATAAGCATATATATTACTTGTCTTAGTAATGAATTTTAAATAAGCATGGCTGATGCTCATGTCATGCTAATATTAATGACCCTCAAAGGTCAACAACTACAATAGTCATATAAATAGAAACTCTTTGCTTATCAAATACCTGTATTTCTATATTTTGCTTATCGCATCATAAAGCATCAATTTAATGTCCATTTCATTTTCAGTATTTAAACGTCAATTGTGCAACATGTTTTCTAGTGCGGGACTATAAAAAATAGACAAATTATATCATATCTGAACAGAAAGAAAAAAAAAAAGAATTTCACAAGATATCCATATAGTAGTTTTAAATGCATCTGAATACTTGAAGTGTTATCTTAATGAAAATAATGCAAGAGTGTTTAAGTCTTTACCAAACGGCAAAATTTTATACTTGTCCAATTTTCAAGCATTTGCAGACAACAAAAACATGTGACTCAAAAATTGAGATTTGTTTTTGAAAGGGCAGAAAACATTATGGAAAAAGGAGAAAATACTGGTTACCAGCATTTTCTTAATTACTTGCAACGCTTTCTCCATTTTTCACAATGTTTTCAAAAGTTTGAAGGTTGTTAAAACTTGGGATTATTTGGTAAAGAGTTAAAAATAACAATTACACAAATTATCATACTAGTAAATATGTTCTGTAAATTATGTTAAAAATAATGCAACAATGTACATGTACCGATCACCCATATTAATCTGTTGATATTGAAAATGAATGACATTAACATGTAATATGCTTTGGTTTTGTAATAAACAAAATGCACAATACAAGTCCGGTGTAACAAAAAGGACAGATTACAGAAACATTATACAACTTTGTCTAAAATGCCTTTACCACATGTGCATAAATTTGAACCTTTACATCCCAAATAATACTGGAAAACATTTCCAGCAGAGAAAAAGAAAAAAAAAAAATTACTATTGTATCCTAATCCTAAGTTCTTTACCAGAAAAAATCTTTGATTTACCCAAATTGAAAGCATTGGCAGACAACAAATTATATGGGCTTAAATATTGAAACCTGCCCTAGGAGGGTAGAAAACATTGTGGGGAAACAGGACAAAATGCTGGTTATCAGCATTTTCTTTTTATTCCCACATTGTTTTAATATGTCTTCTTAAAGATTGTGCAGTCTGAGCTTAGATCTATTTTTGAAACAAAAGTACCAGACATTTGACCACAGGGTGACAACTTTGAATTTGAAATATGATTCTATTATTGAAGAAAATATTTCCTTGTCTCAGTGTTATAAAAATCCTGTGTAAAAAAAGTATTAAAGATATTACAGTAAAATGCTTTGTTTAATATCTCTTTACCAAACATTTTAAAACTCTGAAGAAAATGTCTATGACTAACAGTGTTGTAAATGGAAAATTTGCTGGTAACCAGCATTTTCTCCTTTTAATACAATAGTTTCTACCTTTCCTAAGATGGTAATTCCAATTTATGAGCCAAATTTATAATGGCGTCAGCAAAAGTGTTCAATTTGGCAGAGAATAAAAATTTGTTGTCTGGTAAAGAGTTAACTCTGTAACGAATAACAAAATGGTAGACTTGTCCATATTCATATTAAGAGCATTTTCGGACTACAAACTAAAATGGCTTACATAATTGGAATTGTCTTTAAAAGGGTAGACAACATTGTGGGAAAAAGAGAAAATGCTGGTTACCAGCATTTTCTCCTTTTTCCCACACAGTTTTCAAACATTTTCTGCCTCAGGATGGTTAAAAACTCATGATTGTCTTGTACAAGGTTAAATGATTATAATTAATATAAATGGGATATATATATATGCTAACAGATGACATTACCGGATTTATGGAGCCCCAATAGTCTTCCTGAAAAGTTTTTATAATGGACATCGTTAGCGCATTACCATACCTTCAGCGGACAGACCTGTAGAGTTTTGTTGCAGATTTGTTTTGGAAGTATTTTAGTAAAATAAAAACAAAAAATTGCATCTAAAAGAGGAGTTATACCCCTTTTGCCATTACACTTTGACAATCAGTTACAAAATCCTGAAACAATCAGCTAGCAGCTTTAATAAGACCAAACATCATAAATTGCTGATGAAAATTTCAAACTGTAGAACAAACGACAAAATTGTAGATATGTCCAAATTAAAAGTCTTTGCAAATGACAAAATAAACATGACTCAATAATTGAAATTCATTTTTGAAAGGTTAGAAAACAATGTGGGAAAAGGAGAAAATGCTGGTTACCAGCATTTTCTCCTTTTCCCACAATGTTTTCATAAGGCTTCTTTCTCAGGGTCGTTAAAAGTAGGGATTGTGTGGGTAAAGGACTAAAAGCCATGCATACATTAAACATTTTCAATTAGTCTAGTTCAGCTCCAAATTTATACACTTAGCCACATTGGACGGCTGAAAATAAAATTAACTTTAACTCAGCTTTTTATCCAAAAAGCTTGTCTAACCAAGCTGATGGTATAGATCCAAGATCAGACTGCACAGAACATGTGCTCTGATCTTGGTCAATGCTGCCTACAAAAGCCAGCATTTGCCAAAGGAGCTGAAAGTCCAGTTATAATCAGTTCAAGGCTGTTTCGGCCAAAATATCTCACAGAATCTAACCAGACTGTGTAGATCAGGGTTAGACTGCAAATTCTCAACACTCTGATCTTGATCTAAACAGTAAATAAATCATTTATACACTCTGATCTTGATCTAAGCCGTGATCAAAATCATTTAGCTGAAAGCTTTACAGTAAACTTCTTCAATCCAATGGCAAAACACCTCTTCCTGTTTATATAACTTGAAACCTAACTCTAAGTAAATTTTTGATCAAATAACGATTGGATTGATATAAACAGATGTGACTTAAAATCTGAAAGTTGTTTTGGGAAGGATAGAAAACATTGTGAGAAAAGGAGAAAATGCTGGTTTCCAGCATTTTCTCCTTTTTCCACAATGTTTTCAAAAGGCTTCTTTCTCTGGGTCATTAAAAGTCGGGATTATGCGGTAAAGGTATAAGATACGCAATCTGATCTTGAAACGTAGATAACCGAACAAAAGCAAGCAGATATTTTAAGTATACATAAAAGATCTAAATAACTGCAATATCCTGGTTGTTTTTTGTCTATAATGTTTCACCAAGCCTGGCCAGGTAGCTCAGTGGTTAGTGTATCTGACTTGTGACCTGGAAGTTGCGGGTTAAATACCAAGTTGAGGTTAACTTTCTTTTTTCACCTCTCCAATCTGATACATGTGAGAAAAGTAGTAGTAGTCAATGGCTTTGGAAAGAAAGTTGTGTCAGTACTGGTGTGGGAAAGCCAGGAAACACATGGGTGCATCACTGACCGCCATGATAGGACCTAAGCTGTTAAAATGGCGTTAAACTCCAATACAAACCAAAAAAATGTTTCACCAAATCAGACAGAGTTGATCAAAGATTAGTCTGCACATTTTGTGCAGTCTGATCTAAATCTACATTGGACGCCAAGGCAACTATAGTTGTGAAGGGCATTTTGAAGAATAATTTACAGTCTTATGTTATATAAGACTCTCTGGCCAAAGAACAACCATGACATATAGCGAAAATTTTTTTTTCAAATGAATAAAATATCAATTTCAGTGATTTAGCAATCTAAAGATAAATTGCAACTGCAAGCGGAAATTACTGCATTGAGCCAGTGTCATGTTGCCTTCAACTCTTTACCAGACAATGAAATTTTAGACTTGTCCAAATTGAAAGCATTTACAGATGACTAAATTAAACAAGATTCAAAAATTGAAAATTCGATTTGGGAAGGGTAGAAAACATTGTCGGAAATGGTAAAAATTCTGGTTACCGGCATTTTCTCTTATTTCCCACAATTGTTTCAAAAGGCTTCTTCTCAGGGTCGTTAAAACTTGAGATTGTGTGGTAAGGGTTAACTCTTTACCAGATGACGAAATTTCAGACTGGTTCAAATTGAAAGCATTTGCAGACGACAAAATAAATGTGACTCAAAATTTGAAATTTATATTTGAAAGGTTAGAAAACATTGTGGGTAAAGGAGAAAATGCTAGTTACCAGCATTTTCTCCCTTTCCCACAATGTTTCAATAGGCTCCTTCCTCAGGGTTGTTAAAAGTCGGGATTGTGTGATAAATGGTTCATATTTTACTGAATGATTCATGAATTAAAGACCATATGGGAGAAGGCTTTTTGAAAACGCCATGGGAAAGCCAGAAAATGCTGGTGACCAGTGTTTTCTCCTTTTCCCATAATTTTTAACCCTTTACCACACAATCATGACTTTTAACAACCATGATAAAGACGCCTTTTGAAAACATCGTCGGAAAAGGAGAAAATGCTGGTAACCAGCATTTTCTCCTTTTCCCACAATGTTTTCTACCCTATCAAAGACAGAAATCATAACTTGAGCTACATGTATTTTGTCTTCTGCAAATGCTTTCAATTTGATTGAGTTTAAAATTTTGTCATTTGCTAAAGAGTTAAAAGACAAATTCCATCACTTGATCTATATTTAATTTTTCGTCTGTATTATGCCTTCTATTATGGACAAGTCCAGAGCTCCAGATAAGAGGGAGTGATGGTATTCTAAATCCATTATTTCTCTTCAAAACCCTATGTTGTGGGTACTCATTAGAATCGTCTCATCGAGACGATTCTAATGAGTACCCACAACATAGGGTTTGGTGCAGAATAATTAATTCTTTTTGAATTTTGAAATCAAAATCACTCCCTCTATCTGGAGCTCTGCAAGTCTATATTTTTTGGTCTGCTAAAGAGTCAATGAATTGTTTCTTCAATTGCTGAACTACCAGCCAAAAACAATCTCATTTTTTATTGAAAAAAACGTAAGAAAAATAGTAAAACGCTCATGGTGAGCAGTGTTCCCACTCACGCAAATTATTGCGTAAATCGCATTATAGAATTGAAATTCACGTAACCAATTTTGGTTATACGCGAGACCTCACGTAAGAAAATACATGGACAAAAAAGGCCATTATCCGCTATCTTGTGTAAAATGACAGGTTTTGAAGATCTTGTTACCCTTATTGACAAATTTTTGTCAAACCATGTGGAAATACCTATCCAGAAATTAACAGACATGAAAAACTGATCGATGCAAAAAACGCGGAAACCCATGACACAACAAAATGTCGCTTTCACATTGTCCGATCACAGTCACTTCAGACTGCCTTTTCAGCTTTTTGATAACTTTAAGCATTAAATTTACAAAAACATCTTATTATAACAGACTTTTTTGCTGCAAATCATCATCAATATGGATTGCTTGACCTCTAGTTGGGAACCATTACTGTCATACCCTCTAATATTAAATCTTACCCCCAGATTTACAGCTGCGGGGGTAAGTGTACCCTTGAAATAAAAAGCCAGTGGGAACACTAGTGAGCAATTGCTCCCTATCCCAAACTGTTTTTTCCAGCCACCTACAGATAAACATGTTCCTTTCCTAATAGTGCAAATGCCATTTGTTGCTTTCATCCATTTTATTTCAGTCTTCAAATGTCCCGTGTGATGTAATGGATAAATCTATTGATTTTCCTGCTAGATGCAGGAAATACTGGAAACAACCTGGCTGGAATCAGAACTATAATTAAGGTGTGTCAAATCTTTGCCATTTAATATTATGAAAGAGACATACTCTGGGAAAAAAGGGTTTAATGCATCTCCATGATGCATGATATCAAGCAAGTCATTACATAATTATGGTTCCATGAAATACATAAATCTAGTCTAACCATCGAATGGATCTGGAGGTAGAATGGTTCTTTGAGATGTAGAAAGTTAACCAAAAGCAAAAAGTTCAGCTTAGGAGAACTGTGCAGGCTGACCTGGTTCGATAATTTTTGCACAAACCCCGTCTTCACATAGTATGGCTTGAATCATTTTTCAACCGTCCCAAATGTAACAAAAATAACTTCCATATATACTCTGATAAAGGGCCTGAAAATCGACTTTCCGACTTACTTGTAAAGTCCGACAGAAAATAGAAACAACCTGGAGGGATTAAAAATTTTTCAAGCAAACAATGTTACAACTACTTCTCAAACAAGTAAATCATAAATTTTTCAGTAAAAGGCAAGCAAGTTAAAAATTAAAAGTTTGCCATCCCACCGAAGCGGAGGTGCTTTCAAAGCAGCAATAATAATAGAGACATAGAGATAAATAATGAACATTGGCCTACCTCTGCATTTTCCTTTTTCTTTTTCTCAAAGCCAGTTGCAGAATCTGTCAGATCTTCTGTTGACTTTGGTCTGCTGACACTAAACAAGTTTTCTATCTGTTCATAATCCATTTGGGTAACATAACCATTGAAAAGTTTTCCAGTCATTGTCCATATGTTAGACTTTCCCACCACTTTGTTTGCGGGAATCTTTTGCCACTGAAGGGTTCTCATTTTTGTTTTTGGTTTTGGTATATTTTGCTGCGGAAGTTTACTGGGCGATTTCTTAAAGAACCCAAATATTCCCCCACCACCAGGGGGTGGTGGTGGAGGGGGTGGAACTCCATCCATTCCTGGTGGTGGAGGCGGAGCTGGGGGCATGCCTCCAGGAGGTGGAGGAGGAGGAGGGGGAGGAGCTACTGTCACACTGCCCCCTGGTGTGTTGGGAGGGGACATAACTCTAGGAGGCACTGGTGGGGGCTGTTCCTCATTTCCATCTGACTGAACACCACTTGTAGAGAGTTTCCTACGAGGGGACATAACTCGTCTCCTCTCTCCCCCTTCCTCTTTGTGACAAGCACATGTACAAACACCGTCGGATTCTAAACGCTTCGTGAAAGACAATAATAGTTTCCTAGAATCTTCCGGAGACTCTATCACTGTAGCTTTACTCACTAATGTTTCCACCATTTCCCATATAATATCTGCTGTTTTGTCTGTATTGTCTATTTTCAGGAGATTTTGTAGCACAGTCAAAAAGTGGATCTCCTGCGGGGTATCAGACACCTAAAAGAGAAAACAAAAAGCTGAACGATGTCTCATAAACAACACCAAATGGCCCGCAACACGCAAAAAGGGGCATTCAGACATTTGCGTAAATTGTTGTCTCGAATCAGCCTGCACAGTCCACACAGACAAATCCAAAATGACACTTTCCGTTTTTATGTAATTTTCTGTTTTGCGCAAGTCTACTGTAGCACAAAAACTAACGTAGTCGTAAAGTGCTGTCTCGGATCAGCCTGCCCGGACTGCGCAGGCTGATCCGAGACAGCACTTTACGCAAATGTCCGAATGCCCCTTTTCGCGTGTTGCAAGCCAAATACCACTGAGCAATAGCTCTCTTTGCCTGTATGCTTGTACCTGATCATTTTTGAAATCACTGAGGCAAAAGGTAACTTTACTCATAACAAGCAATAGTATTCACCTAACACTCTTAGTTGCATCCTAAGTGTTATGTGGGCTGCGCAGGCTGACATGGGTCGATACTTTTTGCAAATGCATTAAACCTACTTTTCACAAAGCATGGTTCAAGTATACCCATGGGAAAAAGTTAAGCATATTTTATATTCCTTGAAAAAAAGGTAAACACAGACCAACATAACACGACATATGACTTTATTTTGTCTGCCGCATTTCCTCCAATCACTTAACTCTTTACCAAACAACAAATTTTTGGACTGGACCAAATTCAAAGCATCTGCAGACAACAAATTAAATCTTGTTAATATGATGATTTCTGACTTTGATAGGGTAGAAAATATTGTGGGAAAAGGAGAAAATCCTGGTTACCAGCATTTTCTCCTTTTCCCACAATGTTTTCTATAGGCTTCTTTCTCAGGGTTGTTAAAAGTCGGGACTGTGTGGTAAAGAGTTTTAAATATAATTAAACGCTAAACAGAGATATTAAAGAAAACAATACATTTGGGCGAAAGGAATTGTTTTAACTGTATGAGATGGAATATGCTTAACTTTTTCCCATAGGTATAGTTTAGCCAATCAATATTTGGTTCAGAAATTGCGTTACTTGAAAATAAGGGGAAAAAAATTGTAGAGAATAAGCCTATGAACATAATTAAGAATTCGTGAGCATGACCAAGCTTTCTATTTTCCTCTGCAGAATCTGTTCTGTTCAGCGCAGTCTAATTTATGTAAAATGCATGGTTATATGCTCTCTCTGCCGACCTTTTAAAATAACAAAGTACACATCAAGTTGAATTAGTAAATTTCGTGTTGATTTATGTCAAAAACAATTTGAACTTCAAAAGTTAAATTTGTGACGTTTATAAATTCACATGAGTACAAAGCTGTATGGATGCTGAAAGTCAAAGCAGGTATCAAAATGTCACACTCCAAATCACTTAACACATAGGCTGCAAAGTGCAACTTAAAGACCTTTTGCAGGCCATGTAGATCAAATTCAGACTGCACAGAATGTGCAGCTTGATCTTGGTTCTACACCGTCCATTACCGAAATATTTTTTCCCAGTAAATACCTTTGAAATAGAAAATCTGGGTTTATACTTTCCGATTGAAAGTTTAATTTAACTCTTTACCAAACGACAAAATTGTTGACTAGTTCAAATTGAAAACATTTGCAGACGACAAAATAAATGTGGCTCAAAAATTGAAATTTGTTTTGGGAAGGGTAGAAAACATTGTGGGAAAAGGAGAAAATGCTGGTTACCAGCATTTTCTCCTTTTCCCACAATGTTTTCAAAAGCCTTCTTTCTCAGGGTCGTTAAAAGTCAGGATTGTGCAGTAAAGGGTTAACATATTCATCAGGTTAAGGGTTAAAAACATTGCAGCAGAAGCTTTCTGGACTCTTCACAAAGTGACAAAGTTTAAAATTTGCCCAAATTGACAGCAATCGCAGACAACAAATCAAGTGTGTGTCAGTAAGAGGAAATTGTAATTGAAAGGGTAGAAAACATTTAGGGAAAAGGAGAAACAATGTTGTTTACCAGCTCTTAGCCAGCACAGAATAACCCAACAGTCATTTTAAATCTAAAACTAAGATCAAACTTGTCTAGGGTGTCTCAGCAAAGTAGACAGTGGAGATTGAAGATCAGACTGCAGATTATGTGCAATCTGATCTTGATCTACCCTTGCGGCTGAGGCAACTGAAGTCATGAAAGGTGCTTTCATTGATTGACTGACTGATTGATTGATTGTATGTTGTTTAACATTATTTCAGTTTTCAACATTATTTCAGTTATATCGCGGCAGCCAGTGCACCTATCCATGCTTTCCTGGAGTCTCTTTTGCCAGTACTCCGCACAATTTTCTTTCCAAGCCACTGGCTGCTTTCCCACATAACCATCGTGGAAACAATGATCAGCAGTGGGAGAGGAATGAATCCTGTCGCAATGACTATCATCAATCCTCGGAAAGAAATTGGCTGAGCCGGGGATCAAACCCATGAACCCCTCTTCTCAAGTCCTGCACTAAAGGTACTTTGAGCCAAAGAAAGCCATCCCTAAGTTCACAAGAAAAAGCCTTTTGAAAACATTGTAGGAAAAGGAGAAAATGCTGGTTACCAGCATTTTCTCCCTTTCCCACAATGTTTTCTACACTTCCTAAAACAAATTTCAATTTTTAAGTCATGATTATTTTGTCGTCTACCAATGCTTTGAATTTCGACCAGCCTAAAATTTTGTTGTTTGGTAGAGAGTTAAAAAGCACTGACCTGTTTAAATATGCTATGAAAGACATCTAGCGGACTTGTAAGGTCTATGCCTTTGGCTCCTGGTAGCTTTTCCTCGTCGTCAGATCTGTTCTCGTCAAAAACATCCAACTGTGTCTCTAGGTTGCTGTCTTTTTCTGCCAATTTTCTGTAAAAATAAACAAGATTCTTATAAATTATGAGTCTATCAATCCATTGCCATAGAAGAATCAAATCCTGCTTTTGAAACATCATTGGAATGGCGCAATCTTATTGTAGGGCTATGACAATACCTTGACATTCTCCTCCAAAGCAACCAAGCTTAGAATGCCGGATACCAGCTCTTTTCCCTTTTCCCATATTCATTTCTAAAGGCTTCTCCTGTTTAAATATGGGGTTGTTACATAAAACCCTTTATTATATACCTGAAAGTTTTTCGGAGAAAATACATTCATCACATGATAAAATATCACGCAGGACAGAAAAAAATCTGTATCTACACACATGACATACGGTTCCAAATATGGTATGATGATGTCATGATGACGTAACTCACAAGCGGTATCGGTGTGTATTCATTTGCAATTTGAATGGTCAAAATTTTATGTTGTAATATTCATCCCCCATTCATAAAAACAAAGTTACTGGCTACTACACCATTCTTTGTTTTATTTTGCTTACCGTTTTCGATTAAAATGCCAACAATTGCAATATTTTTTCGTTGAAAGGTGTAAATATATAATAAAAGGAATATTATGCTGTGGTAACTTTCCTGACACTTGTATTTGCTTCTCGCCCCTCAAGAAAATTTTGACATCTGGCTCAACCTTCAGTCTCGGGCAATATCAAATTTTCTCACGCTGCTCGTATCAAATACATGCACCAGGAAAGTCGCTACAGCATAATATTCCGTATTTATCACACAACAGTCTTTGAGACTTGTCCAACTTGAAAGCATTTGCAGATGGCAAATCTACACTCTAGCTCAAATGATGGAATTTGTCTTTGTACAGGTAGAAAACTTTGTGAGAAAAGGAGAAAATGCTGCTGGTTACCAGCATTTTCTCCTTTTCTCACAAAGTTTTCAAAAGCCTTCTTAATCAGAGTGATTAAAAACTTAAGATTTTGTGGTATAGGGTTAAAATACTTTATAAATAAGGTTCCTCTGTGACTTAAGGTCAACAGAGAGTTCTATGCTCTAGCATTTATGAAAACAAACTGTACTAATGTGCAACCACTTTAGCTTGTCACTTGATGAATATTCTGTCTTTTTACGTGAACTTTTTATAGATCTCCTATAAATTTACGATTTTAAAGGATGTTTTCTTTGGGATCCTGTGTCCATGTATTTTACCTCTTCAACATGGACTTGATGAATATTCCGTCTTTTTACATGAACTATTTATAGATCTCCGATAAATTTACGATTTTAAAGGACGTTTACTTCGGGATCCTGTGTCTATGTTTTTTACCTCTTCAACACGGACATGGCGACATGATCAGTTTATTTTACAAACATTATGAGCCATGCTGTGGCAATAGGGGGCTTAATGCATCTCCGTGATGCATCTCACCAAGTCATATATCACATAATCAGGGATCTATAAAATCCATTTAGTGTAACAATTGACTTGATCTGGAGATAAAATGGTCCTATGAAATGCACAAATTTGACCTATAGCAAAAAGTTTTGGCCCAGGTCAGCCTGCACGGACTGCCCAGGCTGACCTGGGCCGATACGTTTTGAACATGCATTAAACCCCCTTTTCACAGAGAATGGCTCATGTTCATTTAAACTTCATTTAGAACGAGGCATTAATATCGAAAAACCGAACACGGTCACGGAAACAAAGTAGTGACAAGTAGAAGCGGTTTCACAGTAAGTCAGATTATTATAAACAGTATACATAAAACAAAGTCTGACTCATGCAGAAGGACTTTAAGGGCAGCAGGAGGCTTGAATAATTGTCATAAATACGTAAATTTTGGCATTCATGCATTTTCAAGATTCATTTTCCAACCGACCTACCAGCCATTTGTCAGTCATAAAAGCTAAAATTAGCACTCTGTCACTTGAATTGTAAATGTTGCATTTGACATTTTAAGGGAACAGTGAGATTTTTTTTTGTACATATTTACGAAATTTATGGTTTTTGGCTTTCACCTTTAACTCTTCACCAAACTACAAAATTTTGGACTAGTCCAAATTGAAAGCATTTGCAGACAACAAAAAAAATGTAAATCAAAAATTGAATTTTGATTTGGGAAGGGTAAAAAACATTATAAAAAAGGAGAAAATGCTGGCATTTTCTCCTTTTCCTACAATGTTTTCAAAGCTTTCTTTCTCAGTGTCGTTAAAACTTGGGATTGTGTGTTAAAGAGTTAACCCTTTACAGAATAAGAAAATTTTAGAAATGCCCAAATTCAAAGCTGTCGCAAACTAGAAATTAAATATATGACTCAATTGATGTAATTCATCCCTGAAAGAATAGGAAACATTTTGGGAAAAGGAAAAAATGCTGCTTTCCAGTATTTTCTCCTTTTCCACCATTTTTTTAGAAAGGCTTCTTCCTCAGGATCATAACATAGGGTTACCATTTTGGTGACCAAACAACAAAATATTCCACTCGTCCAAAATTAAAAACAATTACAGACAACAATGTAAATATGGCTAAAAAACAGAAGCATATCTTTTGAAGGGTGGAAAAATATTGTAGGAAATGGAGAAAATGCCGGTACCACAATTTTTCCAAAGCCCCCTACCACAGACTTGAGAAAACTCAGTTTCTGGTTTCGTAAAGGAATTAATGGCCAAATACCGTGAATTAACTCTTTACCAAACAACAAAATTGTAAACTTGTCCAAATTGAAAGCATTTGTAGACAACTTAACAAATTTAGCTGAAATTATGGCAATTGTCTGTGAAAGTGTATAAACCCTTATGGGAAAAGAAGAAAATGCTGGTTACCAGCATTTTCTCCTTTTCCCGCAAGATTTTCAAAGGGCTATTTCTTCAAGGTTGCTAAAACTCGGGATTGTGTGGTGAAGGGTTAACCCTTTACCAAACAATCCCTTGTTTTCACGGCCCTGGGAAAAAAGGCTTTTGAAAACATTGTGGGAAAAGGAGAAAATGCTGGTAACCAGCATTTTCTCCTTTTCCCGCAATGTTTTCTATTCTATTTAAAGACCTTAAGCTGATTTGTACCAATTCTGAATTTGTCATCTGCGGATGCTCTCAGTGTGGAAGAGTCTAAAATTTGTCGTTTGGGAAAGGGTTAAAGGGAAAATTTTTAACCATTGAAAAAAACCCGGACACCAAAATAATGCTTTTTCAAAGTATCAACAATTGGGACATTTTAAATCCAAGATCAGGCTGCACACTGTGTGCAAATCTGATTGTGATTTGCTCTGTCCTCAATAGCATTTTGGTTTTCAGCATTTTCTCCTTTTCCCATCGTTTTTTCTACCCTATCAGAGAGCTTAAGCTCATTAAGTACTAATTTTGAATATGTCGTCTGCAGATGTTTTGAATACAAAAGAGTCTAAAATTTGTGGTTTGGAAAAGAGATAAAAGTGGTCTGCAGTAAGATACAGAAAATCACCTGCACGAGGTAAACAAGTAATCAAGGTGAATGTCCTATCTGACAAGATTTCGGTGTCGTAACAAAATCCCATCCATGACCAACTGGTTATACGCAGTCATGCAATGACTAGTCATGGGTAAAAAACAGACAGTAGACTAGCTGATAGCGATTTATGATCAGCTATTTGAATAAATTTGCACAACTCTGATAAGTATTTTGACTTATGAATACTTAGGTATACTATCCTCTTTATATATTTTACTCTTTACCTAACAGTCTCGACTTTCTACGACCCTTAAGGCCCGGCCGGGTAGCTCAGTGACTAGCGTATCTGACTTATGATCAGGTGATTACAGATTCAATACCTGGTTAAGGCAAACTTTCTTTCCTGTGATTTTTCACCTCTCTTCTCTGTTGCATGTGGGAAAAGTTGTCAGTGACTTGGAGTGAAAATTGTGTTAGTACTGGTGAAAGCAAGCCAGGAAACACACACATAGATGCAATGACTGCCATGCTATGATCTAAGCTGTTAAAACAGCATTCAATTCTAATACAATCATTCAGTCAATTCTTGGGGTTGTCAAAGTGGTGTATCAGTGCAACGGACCAAAATTCATTTTGGAGAATTGAACAAAATATTACCATTTTCAGGTCATTTAAAAAAAAAACATTAAGCAAAGAAACAGATAGTGTAGTCCAAGATCGGACTGCATGATCTGTGCAGTCAGGATTCGTATTGCCCAACCGTTCTAAAAAACTTTCATAGTCCTATCGGCAAGAATGCTTTAAATTTGAAAGTAACACGACTTCTGATTGGCTAAACCAAAAAGTTTAGCCAATCAGAAGTTATGTTACTTTTGTAATCTTGAATAAGACATAGAATGAACTAAGAATGGGTGGTGTAATACAAACTTTTAGCTAGATCAACACTGTTCCCACTAGCATCCTTTGCAGGTTCAAGCCCTTTAAAGATTTAGATCCCAGTCATCAGACATTAAAACGAACATTTGCAGATCCTGGTTCCAAAAAACCTACTTAATTTTCCAATCTTGAGCTGCTTTGTACATGTACATGTATGAAATGTAATACAATAGAACATTCTCCCTCAGGATGAGCCATTCGTCCATATGCTAAGTTTTTGCAGAACTGATGACAAATTAAATTTTGCTAAAAAGATGAAATGGCAGAGAACATTGTGAGGGAAAAAGGAGAAAATGCTGGTTTTTATTTTTACACAATGTTCTCTAGAGCCTTCTCCCTCAGGGTCATTAAAACACAAGACAGTTTGATAAAGAATATACCCTTTACATCCATCCTGAATTTTAAAGACCCTAAAGAAGATAATGTTTGAAAACATTGTTGGAAAAAGGAGAAAATGCTGGTAACCAGCATTTTCTCCTTTACCCACAATTTTTTCTACCCAATCAAAGACAGATATCATCTTTTGAGCTACATTCATTCTCTTGTCTACAAATGCTTTCAATTTGGTGGAGTTGAAAATTTTGTTGTTTAGTAAAGAGTTAAACAAACAGGAGAAAGAAGAGAGCTCTATATATCATAATAATGTCTCTACATAACAGATAGACTGCGGGTATCAAATTTAACTTAAACAAAATGATTGTACATGAGCGATCAAAGTCTCGGGGAATTGTTCAATAACCGTTGCAGTTTAAAAAGACATAACCATAAACTTGTACCTGAATGTATTGTTTTAATCCAGTCATATCTTACGCTTAATTAACCAAAAATGCCTTGTATCTCATTTAGTATGACATTTAAGTCTTTCCTTAACAACTTAATTTTAGAGCTGTCCAAATTGAAAGCATTTGCAGACGACAAAATAAATGCAACTCAAAAAAATGAACTTTGTTTCAGAAAGGGTAGAAAACATTGTGGGAAAAGGAGAATTTTTTCCGACAATGTTTTCAAAAGCATCCTTTCTTGGGGTCCTTATAACTAGAGACTGTTTGGTAGATGGTTAACTCTTACCAAAAGACACAATTTTACAGTTGTCCTAATTGAAAGAATTTCCAGAGGTCACAATTACATTTGACACATGTGAAGGGATTTGGATTTTAAAGGATAATGCACATTATAGGAAAATGCACGTTACCAGCATTTTCTCTTTGTCTCAATGTTTTAAAAAACATCTCTCCCTAGGGTTGTATAAGATGGGATTGTTTAGTAAAGGGTTAAAAATTTTGCCCTTGCAGTCTACTTAGGTATTTTTTCTGTTGACAGTTCAGATTGGGATCAGACTTTCATGAGCATGCAGTTTGATCTTTGATCTCGGCAGTAAGCTCCTCAATGCTACTTTAACGAAAAAGTCTTCATTTGCATCCAATACTACTTTTTTGAGCTTTTGAAAAAGATGATTTGATTGATTTTGGGGTGATAATACAAAACAGTTTGCAAATTGGAGTATCTAAAAGGGCGTTTTCTGCCCTTAGTGGCTTACCCATGCTCACAGCTTACCCCTAAGCCAATTAACAAATTTAGACTCTTCCAAATTGCCAGCATCTGCAGATGACAAATCCAAAAGTGGTAGGATTGACTTAAAGTTCTTTGGAGGAGTAGAAAATACTGTTGGAAAAGGAGAAAATGCTGGTTACCAGCATTTTCTCCTTTTCCCACAATGTTTTCAAAAGGCTTCTTTCCAAAGTAAAATGGGATTTTGTGGCGTAGTGTTAAACAAATGAATGGTTTATTAAATCTCCATTGTCTCCGCTTGTCAAAGTCTATTGGGCCAGATCTAAAGAAAAGATACGACTTAGATCCTTCCATTGTAATTTCGCAAAACCAAAGTTGAAGGTGTAGATCAAGATCAAACTGCACACAGCATTACAGTCTGTTTGTGATTCCTTACAATCCAACAATTTGGGAATTATTCTTCTCAAAAAGCCTTGAAAAACCTTAAAACTTCCACACTGTTGATTCTTTTTGTCATCAAAAACACTCATTTCATTCACAGGGTACTAATTGGAATTCATTCTTTGCCAAATGATCCCTTAGGGTGAAAGCTTTTGAAAACATTGAGAGAAAAGGAGAAAATGCAGGTAGGCAGCATTTTCTCCTTATCTCACAATGTCTCCGACTTTTTCAAAGAAAAATCTCATTAACTGAGTCACATGCATTATCAGCATTTTCTCCTTTTTCTACAATGTTTTCTACTCTTTGAAGATTGAAGAATTTGTTGTCTGCAAATGCTTTAAATTTGGATTAGTGTAAAATTTTATTTAAGGGTTGAGTGCATATTTTTGTGTTTTCATCGAGATATAAAATGCAATTGCCTTATTACATGGCTTAACATAACGCCCTTTGGGCGTTATTTGCCATGTAATAAGGCAATAGCATTTTATATCTCAATGAAATCACAAAAATCTGCACTCAACCCTTATAATTGCACTCGGTGTTCATTTGAATCAATTTTCGAAAATGATAGAGAGAAAAAATCATGGACAAATACGACAGTACACAAGAGTTAATTTCCTTGGCGGATACTTGGTGGCACGGGCATGAATACACAATCTATTTCTAGCTTTGCAACATATTTTTTAGTCAAAGACGGCCATTTTGCTGACTTTGAAATTAATACTTTCGGTGATTTATCAAACAAAATAGAAATTTCTGATACTGTCTATGAAAAATCCAATCAACTATCTAAACTCGAGGCTGAGCGGCTGATATGTTTATTTGAGTGACCTTTTTATAGACATTTTGTAAAGAATAGGTGTACATGAATTTAACTAAGTGACCCTGGCTTCATAGAAATCGACCGCTGACGTAATGAATGATGTAACTGATGACGTCGACCATTCAATACTTGATTCACTTTTAGAATGGTGTATTTTTTATGAGTTTAGGGTGCAAATGAAGACTGCTATTCATCAATTTCTCCAGGTTTATTCAGGAGTTTTCTTTTTCAAGTTTTTTAAGCAAAAAAAATTCAATCTTTCAGCATTCTACTGATTCAGCGATGGAACTCTAAAAATAGCACTAAAGAACTTGCATGAAATATAAAATTAGATAATACACAACAACTTGTAAAAACCGAAAGTAGTCCCACTGCGTTCATCGAAAAATGGTATGACAGTTTTTTCGTTACATGACCCGATTTCGACCAATCAAAAAGCGATTTAACATAACAAGTGCAATTATTGTTCAATAAAGAGTTAACCATTTACAAATGACATAATGTCAGACTTATCAAAATTCAAGGCATTTTGCAAACGGCAAATATAATAAAGCCTGAATGATGATTCCTATCTTTGGTAACCAGCATTTTCTCCTTTTCTCACAAAGTTTTAAAATGTTTCTTCCCCAGAGCTGTTAAAAGTCTGGATTGTGACTTTCTACCAAAGGTTGTTACAACCTGATATTGTTTGGTAAAGGATTAGTCAAAATCGTTTGTCTTTCACTTCTAGTCTCGTTAGCTACACTTGATTTATTTTTACTCTTTCACAATAAAAGACAGATTACTTTTCTGAAAATTTATATACATCATTGTCACAAAATGAGGTATTTTTCGTAATAAACAATTTTTAATATTTGCCTGTTTTCTGAATAATTGAATCAAATGAATTCTCACAATTGCTCCTACTTTTTTTTTTCCAAATTTAGTTGTGTTTTAAAATTGAAAATGAATTAATTCACAATAAATTCAGAATATACCTGTACGACAATATAAAACATGTGGCTTACAGATTATTTTTGAGATTTATAAATCATAAAGAATTATGTCTATTCACATCATCCCAAGTTTCAACAATCCTGAAGTAGACAGCTTTTGAAAACATTGTGGAAAAAGGAGAAAATGCTGGTAACCAGCATTTTCTCCTTCTTCCACAATGCTTTTTACCCTTTCAGATTATGCCCATTTAGTTTTTCTGGTTTATGGTTGTTCGAGGTCGATACATTTATGTTTAAAGACTGCTTTAATTGTTCTACAGCAGATAACTTTTGAAAACATTGTTGCAGAAGGAGAAATTACATGGTGATCATAATGTGAGCTGTGAAAAGGGGACTTAATACATCTGCAAAAAGCATCGACCGAGGTCAGTCTATGTAGTCCAGGTAGGCTGACATGCGTCAAAACTTTTTCCTGTCGGTCATTTTTCTGCATGGTAAAGGACCATTCTACCTCAGAATGCAGTCAGATGTAAGACAAAATGAATTTTACGGATCCATAATTATATGACGACCAAGATGGATCAACTCTTTACCAAACAACAAAATTTTAGACTTTTTCAAATTGAAGGCATTTGCAGGCAACAAATTAAACATGTCCCAAATGGTATGATTTGTTTTTGAAAGGCCGGAAAAACCATTGTTGGAAAAGTTTCTTCCTTGGGGTCATTTAAACTTCGGATTGTGTGATAAAGGGTTAACCCTTTATCACACAATCCCACCTTTAATGACCCTGAAAAAGAAAGCTTTGGAAAACAGTGTGGGAAAAGGAGAAAATGCTGGTAACCAGCATTTTCTCCTTTTCCCACAATGTTTTCTACCCTTCCCATAACAAATTTAAACTTTTGAGTCCCATTTATTTTGTCATCTGCAAATGCTTTCAATTTGGACAAGTGTTGAATTTTGTCGTTTGGTAAAGTGTTAAGCCCCCATTTGCCAGACCCTGTATATATAATGCTACGGTGAGGGACATTGTCTTATGACCAGCCCGCATGGCTCAGTGGGTAGAGTGTAGGACTCGTGAACATGATGTTTCGGGTCACTTGAGGGTGTGGGTTCGATTCCCACGGCTGGCCATCTAAAATTACTAATAGTCTTTTGGATGAGACGTTAAACTGAGGTACCATATGACACTGCTATACACCGAGCACGTTAAAGAACCAGGCTTAACTTAGGATGGGTTTTGTCCTGTACCTGCACTATCCCCTGTAACAATACTAACAGCCTTCAGGGGGCGTCACCCATATGGGCAACCAGTGGAACAATAAATAATAGCAAATTCAATCAAACATTATCTTACCTTAACTGGTTCAGTATTTCTTGCAATTTCAAGCCTGAAAATATAAAAAAAAACAGTCATGTCAATTTCTTTTTTTTTTGAAATAATCATCATACCTGTTAGCTACATTCTGCACAAATAATGATTTTTGTTACATTGCAAATTTCTGAGAATCTATTGATCCTGTTTCCATAGAAACCGTCACAATGCTAAAATGTCATGAAATTCTGTCTGATTGAAATCTGTCATTAAGAACCAAGTACATTTTGTTAAGTAATACATCCTCATCAACCTTTTAATGGAATGTGATCAGCTTATGTTTTTATAAGATGTAATGCTGTATTCAGGGAATTTTCCAAATCAATCATGCTTTTTAAATTACCCTTAACCCTTTACCACACAATGACGCCTTTTAACGCCCCTGAAGAAGAGGCCTTTTGAAAACATTGTGGGAAAAGGAGAAAATGCTGGTAACCAGCATTTTCTCCTTTTCCCACAAAGTTTTCTACCCTATCAAAGAAAAGTTGCGTCATTTGAGCGACTATGAAATTGTCGTCTGCAAATACTTTCAATTTGGATAGGTCTTAAATTTTGTCGTGTGGTAAAGGGTTAACCTTTATCAAATGACAAAATTTTTGACTTGATCAAACCAAAAGCATTTGAAGATGATGAATTAAATGTGAGTTAACAGTTGGATTTTTCTTTGATAGGTTTGAAAACATTGTGGGAAAAGGAGAAAAGCTTTCTTTCTCGAGGTCATTGAAACTTATGATTGTATGGTACAGGGTTATATAAAGACTTGCTTTTAATGCTTTTGACTTCAGTTTTCTTGTTCAAGTCAATTAGACTATAAATTCTTTACTAAATGAAAAAACTTTAGACTTGTCCAAACTGAAACCATTAGGCACACAACAAATTTACAGTTGATTGATGATGGAGTTTGTCTTTGAAAAGTGAGAAAACATTTTGAGAAAAGGGGAAAATACTGCTTACCAGCATTTTCTACTTTTCCAACATTTTTTTCAAAAACTGTCTTTCTCAGTGTCATTAACACACAGGATAGCTTCATAGAAGTTTAAGGAGTCCTGTGTGACTTTTTGTGGTGAAGTGTAGGACTCGTGACCTGGAGGCCCCGGGTTCAAACCTCGCTGGATCCACTGGGTTTTTCCTGGGAGTGTCCTTGGGCAAGACACTTCAGAGCCTCAGCCTAGTACTGGCAGAACCCAGAAAATACATTAATAGCTGTGATATGACTGAAATAATGTTGAAAATAGTGTAAAACACCATTCAATCAATCATAGAGGCTTATTTGGTCGGTATGATAAAGACTCCTACAAAAAGTCAAAGTCAAATGAAGAAACAATATGCAGTAGATTATTGCAGTACCAAATACAAATTCTGTAGTCCCAGTGATACATAACAGGGACAAATATTTGTGCATAATCCAACATCTATGGCCATTTAGATCTCTGCAGGTAATCTCTCGTTGAATCATTTTTACCCATTACCACACCGACACAATTTTTTTTTCATCTTCCAGAGTACAGCTTCCAATTCATTGTGGCAACAGGACAAATTGTTTTTGATACGCAATGTCTCCTTTTATCACATTACAATTAAATGTATCCATACGTTAAATATTTATTTTTTTTGACCCTCTAAATTTTGACATGAATGTTTTCAAAATGAACAACAGCAGTATGTTTCAGAATGTAATGATTCAACTCTTCACCTCATAATCCTGAGTTTTAACAACCCAAATGCTTTTGAAAACATTGTGGGAAAAGGAGAAAATGCTGGTAACCAGCATTTTCTCCTTTTCCCACAATGTTTTCTTACCTTTCTAAAACAAATTTCAATTTTTAAGTCACATTTATTTTGTCATGCGCACATGCTTTCAATTTGGACAAGCCTAAAATTTTGTCATTTAGTAAAGAGTAAATCCATTTCCTTACAAACAGGACATGTATGCCAGGGCCTGTAAAGGTCAGCTTTCAAAAACATTGCAGGATCAGGAGCTATTGCTTGTAACAAGCAATAAACAACTCTTTTTCCCATAATGTTTTCCTTGTCATTCAAAAAATGATAATTTTCTTTTTCTGTAAATCTTTCTCCTTTCTGATAACTGTACTGGTTTGTGGTTTGTCTGAGAAAAGCTTGTATTGCTATGAACTTTATCAAATCATACATTTGTTTATGCTTCAATATGAAAAATAAGGCACTCAACCACTTAACTCAATGCTTGTAAAATGTACCAACTAAGATAATAAATCACTTACCAACTCTTGCCCTAATATGGTCAGACTGCGACATATGTTAAGCAGGAAATTCAATCTTTTTGAGAAATTATTTTAAGAAATGCAAAAAAATGGCTTAAAAACAAATTTTTACAACAGACTTACGGCCAGACCCTTACAGGCCTTCATTAAATTTCATTTGGGAGATAAATTTTTTTTTTCCAGGTGTCAAATTATTGAAGCTGCCTTATAGGAATAAACCTTTTTCCTGCTTAATAAAATTGAAATGAAACTTTCAAACCTATAGTAGAAACCCGAATAATGTTATTTCAAACTTACTTTTTGGAGAAAAGTATCTCCTATTCAGAAAGTGTAGATCCAAGATCAGACTGTACGTTCTGTGCAGTCTGATCTTGATCTACACTGTCCGCAAAAGGTCAGTGAGTTGCACTTAGCAGCCTAAGGGTCAGTGGTTTAAATCCAGTTGAAATTTTGAAAAATGGCGCCGTATTGTTTGTGTCTGTTTCTTTCATTGTCAGTTTAAGCACTCCATATTTCTTTTGATCTTCTGCAAAGCAGTCAAATAAATTCCGTCATAAATTTGATGTAACAGTCAACGGTCAACCCTGAATTTCTTCCTACCCAATTTTTACCCATCATTTTACTGTGCTTTTTTTAAATTTATTTACTTTGACGTGACCATGTTTCATGCTTTTGTTGATTGACTGATTGATTGATTGACTGGTGTTTAACGCTGTTTTCAACATTATTTCAGTTATATTGTGGTGGCCAGTGCACCTATCCATGCTTTCCTGGAGTCTCGTTTACCAGCACTCTATACAATTTTCTTTCAGAGCCAATGGCTGCTTTCCCACATAACCATCATTGAGACAATGGTCAGTGGTTGGAGAGGAATGAATCCTGTCGCAATGACTATCATCAATTCTCTGAAAAAAATTTCCCTATAGTTGGGGATCGAAACCACAAACCCCCTGTTCTCAAGTCCTGCACGCTACCGACTGACCTACCGGGGATCGGCTTGCTTTTGTAAAACCTTTTACCAAACAATTCCAGCTTTCAACATCTTCAAGGAAGACTGCTTTTGGAAACATTGTGGGAAATAGAAGAAACACCTATTTTCAAATGATGTCTTTTACCCTTAACCCTTTATCACACACAAAAAAATTTCGACATGTCTAGCTTGAAAGCTTTTGCAGATGATAATTCAAAATGTGGCTGAAAAGATGGAGTTTGTTTTTAGAAGGGTAGAAAACATTGTTGGAAAAGAAGAAGATGCTGTTTACCATTTTCTCCTTTTCCCACATTTTTTTCAAAAGCCTTCCTCCTCAGGGTCGTCAAAACTTGGCATTTTGTGGTAAAGGGTTAAAGACAAATCGCATCATTTAAGCCAATTTAAATGCTGGTAACCAGCATTTTCTCCTTTTCCTACAATGTTTTCTACCCTATCAAAAACAGAGCCCTTGATTTGCACAGCATCTGATATGTTGTCTGCAAATGCCTACAATTTCGACACGTCGAAAAATTTTGTCGTCTGAAAAAGTGCCAACAAAAATCATCTGCCTACAGCTGCACCATACTACAGGCCGTATTAACTCTTTACCAGACAACAAAATTTTGGACTCAACCAAATTGAAAGCATTTGCAGACGACAAATTAAATGTATCTCAACTGATGATTTCTCTCTTTAACAGGTTAAAAAATATTGTGGGAAAAGGAAAAACTTGGGATTGATAGAGTAAACTGAATCAACTTGTCAGGACAAAACTCGAGAGACAAATCTCTCACTTGACATTTTCAAAAAAAGAAATCGCTGTATCATAGTTATTTACACATCCAATGCCCCTCAAGCCCACTTCTAAACACGGTAAGCCCCAAATGTTTGGTCATGTCCGAAACCAAATATTTTTCCAAAAAAAAAATCTTGTTGACCCCTAAAAATATTTCATTTAGAAGATAAGAGGAAAGTAACATTCATCCATTACAAATTTACTGAAGATATATATCTAAAGTAGGATTTATCCAAATATTTTCCACTCTTTGCATTATCCTTTTTGAATATAAATTTCCTCTTGTATAAAACAGGTTACCCTACACTCTTTCATCACAAATGACAGCTTAAGTATCATATGAGAACTGTGTAACTTACAATCAGACTACAGATCAGAGTGTGCAGTCTGATTCTGGATCTATGCAATCCTGTATTACAACAATCTTACCAAAGAGGAGTTTTTTCCTCCTTTTTCCATAACATTTTCTAGCATTTCAAAGATAGAAATCATATTGCGTACAATGTCTACTTTGGTCTGACACCTGCAAATACTTTCAATTCTGTCGAGTCTAAAATATTACCTTGTTTAAGAATCTTAGTTCTATCTTGTAAAGCGCCAAATAGACCCAATGGAAATTTTCATTCAAGAATAAGTCTAGATAATAGCAAAATAAGTTGGTGCCTTTTGTTTGTAGTGTTTCAGCAAAGTGGACAGTGTAGATCAAAGATCAGACATTTTGTGCAGTCTGATCTTTGATCTACACTGACCGCAAATGCAACTGTTGGAAGTTTCACTCAAGCAGTCAACAAGTCACCTTCATTTCCTGCAGAGGGTGAATAGCTTGAGTCTCTTGCCAGAACATTGGCTGCTAAATGTTGACTCTTGTATTGGTTTCAAATACTAATCCTAGATTAACTAGAGTGCTGAATAAACTCAAAAGATATTTTCAAGGGAAGAAATAAGGCCAAAATAATTATGATTTCAAGGTTGCTTGTGTCTAAAGTGTTTCAGCAATGCAGACAGTGTAGATCAATGATCTTGATCTACGCTGGCCACAATGGCAACTTTTTCAAGCTTGCTTGTGTCTAAAGTGTTTCAGCAAAGCGGACAGTGTAGATCAATGATCTTGATCTACACTGGCCAAAAAGGCAAATATAATTGTAAAAGACACTTTAAGAGCTAATACTGTTTTTCTAATCCCATGCACAAACCACATAACCACATGAAGACAACAAAATTAGGAAAAGATAGAAAAACAGTTTCTGTTCAAAAGGGAATTTTTTTATTCATTCCTTCATGTATTTATATATTTTTTACAAACCCTTGTCCTTGTCCAATAAAAATTATTGATGATAATAATGATATTTTTTTACATTATTTGACATTGTATGGGGTATGGGGTTTACATGCCCAAGACAAACTGAAAGAGCTATGTAGGATGTAGAGAAAGATCAGACTGCATGTATGTACAGGCTGATCTTGCTTTGCACAGCCCACGAAAAAGACCTATGATCGAAAACAGTGGGATAAGAATTAATTCTTCCTCAAGAAGGCTTAAAATGATCAAAGCAATAAATGAAAAAGCTTAGAAGTAAAGTTTAACATTGATAACTCTGATCAAAGAAGACTTCAGAAATTGAATCTGAATAATAAATAAACTATACTGATCACATATACATGATCACTGGACATAATGTTTTTATATGTGGTCTGCTTGCTACAAAACCAACAGCAATAGGCTGTGTTCAGGCAATAATTGGCTTTATTATATACCTGAAAATTTTCTGGCTCAAATACATGTGTCACGCACTGATAAAATGTCACACATGAAAGCAAAAAAATCTGTATCTACTGTGAAATACAGTTCCAAATATGGTATGATGATGTAATAATAACGTAACTCACGTGTGGAATACACGTGTATTCATTTGCAATTTGATTGGTCAAAACTTTACGCTGTGATATGAACCCACCATTCATAAAATTGAAGTTACTGGCTACTACACCATTATTTGTTTTATTTTGTTTACCATTTTCGAATAAAGTGTTAATACAAGTAATAGGCAATATTTTGTCCTTGAAAAGGTGTAGGTATATAATAAAAGGAATGTTATGCTGTAGTGACTTTCCTGGTGCTTGTATTTACTTCTCCCTGCGTAAAGAAATTTTGGCATCTCATTCGACCTTAAACACTCTCGAGCGATACCAAACTTTCTCACGCTGCTCGAAGTAAATAAAAGAACCAGGAAAGTCACTACAATAAAATATTCCATATAGCCATAATAGCACTGCTAGAAAAACCCTACCAGACACTTACAGACTCTAAGAACTGTAATTTATACATTTCTTTAAATTTTTCTGCAGTGTTTCAGCAAAGCAAACATTGTAGATAAAAGATCAGACTCCACATTTTGTGTAGTCTGATCTTTATCTACTCTGACTGTGCTACTGATCTTCACTGACCGCCAAAGGTAACTTAAGTGGTGACATGCACACTAACCTTTTACTAGACAATCTCAACTTTTAACGACCCTGAGAAAATCTGCTTTTGAAAGCATTGCTGGTAAAGGAGAAATTGCGGGTAATCAGCATACTTCTGCTTTTCCCACAATGTTTTCTAACCTATCAAAGAAAAATCTCAACCTACGAGCAATATTTATTTTGTCGTCTTCAAACGCTTTGCATTTGGACCAGTCTACAAATTTTGTTGTTTGGTAAATGGTTCACCTTTCACCAAATAATATGTTGTAACAATGGTGTGTTGAAAGGCTTTTTACAACACTGTGGTACAGGAACAAAATGCTGGTAACCAGCACTTCCTCTTGTTTTTTTATCTTTTCAGACACAAATTTTTGTTATTTCACCAACATTTCATTTCTCGTCTGCAAATCTATCAATTTCGTCGAGTCTAAAATTCTTCTAATTTGGTGAAGAATGTACACTACCAAACAATATTTTAGACTAGTCCAAACTCACTGCATTTGCAGGCAACATTCTAAACGTGGCTCAAATGATGGAATTTATTATCAGTACAGTAGAAAACATTGTGGAAAAAGGAGAAAAAGCTGGTTACCAGCATTTTCTCCTTTTCCCACAATGTTTTCAGAAGTCTCCTTTCTTCAGAGTCATTTTTACACAGCATTATATTCTAAAAGGGCTTGGAGTTAAACTAAACAGCACAGGGTTCATTTTCCAATGACAACCTTCTTTTCATATTTCAGGTCATTTGAAGAGTAAATGACCAAGCAGTAATTGAATATCACAATATTATGGCCATTCAAAAGCCATGTATTTTTAAAAGATCTACTCGTTTGACAGCATGACCTTAATGGATCTATAAGTGAAAAACATTCAAGTCCTTACCATTATAATTCTTTGTGCCACTTTATGCCTTTGTTCGAGGTGAGAGAGCTGAGTATATCAAGTATATTAATCCTTTACCAAACTGTCATGCTACTTTCACATAAACCACGATGTCCATCATTTCAGAGAAGCAAGGTGAGTTTGTGGATTTATGGGATCAAATCACGTTGATCTTGGGGGAACTTGGTGCTAACGGGATAATCGTAAGGATCTTCACAGAATTTTTGATGGTCAAAAATTTTGCCTCACTTACACCGATTCAATATTAATCTATAAAATTCAGCAGTTTATAACGAAAACTAAAACAATTCTGGTAAAGATACGCCATGATTTCCATTACGTTCTCTTAAGTTCTCTCTAGTTCTCTAAGGATTACTACGATATGCTACGATTTATGTCAATGATTTTATCTGGATTGTCACTTTTTTTGCACGATTTGGGATAATTTTATGGTATATATCATCCATCTTCTTATCGTGTTTCAAAGTACACCAAGATCAACTACGATGGACAATCAAGGTCTGATGCGCTGCATTAAGGTCTGTTCAGTTGTGCTACCTTCTACTGTGATTTCCACATTTCATTACGCTCTCCCAAGATTAGCAATAAATTGTGGTAATCGTGACCAAATTTTTGACGGTCAAAAACTTTGTCACGATCTTTACGATCATTGCCATTGTGCCACGTTCCCTTAAGATCAATGCAATTTGGTCCGATGATGCCACACGCTCACCACGCTTCTCTCAAAACGTGGACATCATAGCTGATGTAAACGCTGCACATGTGTTTCACTATTTCAAAAACGCAATGAATCGTGGAGTTCCGCGATGTTCTGAAATCATGGACATCGTAGACATCATGGTTTATGTAAATGCAGCATCACATGTAGATTTAGTACTGCAAATTATCATTTCTTCACTGCACTTTGAATTTGCCAATAATCATCATTGTAAAATATGTTGCTTTGCCATACCTTCTAGAAATAAAGGGATTTTATTTACTAACAGTACAGGAGTTCAATTACTTTAGATGTTTTCACATATGTTACCTAGTTTCATAAAGCCTGATAAATAGTAAAAATAATAATATATTTCAATTAAAGAGAGGCAAAAAAACATTAAGAAAGTTGTTTTTTCTTTATTTATAATGATATTATGATAATTTGCAATGAATGCCTACTAATGGGGAGTGTTTTTGGTCAAGATTCTGAATATGAAGTGGACAATGTCTTCTGTGCAGTCTGCTTTTGATAAAAAACATTTGCATAAGTGACTTTTTTGTATTTTCCCAAAGCAAGAGTGCACAGATACATTTTTCAAGTAACCTGCTCTTTTCTTCCATCACAAACAAGTAGATTATACAGATAAATAAGCTGAACTTGACTCTCTCAAGCAAGTTTCATTAGCAGCCAGTGTAGATCAGGATCAGACTGCACAAACTGTGCAGTCTCATCTTTGATTTACACTGTTCACTTGGCTGAGACACAATAATTAAGGATAGGGCACCCAATTGGGATTCGTGTAACATCGCAGAAATCGTACGGATTCAGCTAAGACTCGGGTAATCCATAATCGATGCTGGGAAGCAGCGTCTATCAGCCGATCGGTTATGGATTACCCAAGTCTTAGCTGAATCAGTACAGTTTTTGTGATGAAAGGCGATGTTACACCAATCCCATTAGGGTGCCCTATCCTTAACTGCAACCTTGCAATTTCAATCATTTATGTCTATTTCAAGACGGAAAATATCTTAGAGAGTTAAGGGTAGATTTGCTTGAGTATCTTACAAATTATCAGTGAAGATCTAAGATCAGACTGCACAGCATATGCAGTCTGATCAGTGCTTTACATTGTCCACAAAACCACTGTAGTAGCCCTCGGCAATCAAAGGGTAACTTTCCCACAAAACTTTAGAAATGTACTTGAAATCTGGCCTTATTTTCAGCTTTATACCGTCTAATTTTAACATTTTCAAACATGCCATTGAGTTACTTCAAACACTGACAGACTGATTCTATATACAGTCGGGATTTTAACTCTGGTAAACAGTATCTGTTTAGTCAGTTGTTAGAATTACAATGACAACCATAATGGTGAGACTCAAATTACAGTAAACTTTCCACTTCCCAAATGATTTTAAAACATATTAATTGTTTGCTTGGTATCATACCATATTTTCCAGACAAATCTAATCATTCGAAACACATTGTCATCTGCAAACATTTTGATTATGGACAAGTCAGAATCTTTGTCATTTGGAAGAGATATAACCAACCATGTAAGAAATAGACAGAAAAAATGATCTTACCATAAAATTCATTTCTAATCCGGACCCTTTCATTTATCTTGTCTGTGTAGATGATGATACAGTTAATACACTCCAGAAGTGCTGTCTTGTACTGAACTGTCTCGGCCTGGCGTAGTTCTTCCACAATGAAGGCAAATCTATACTTTTGTTTCTTAGCAACCTGAAATTTAAATAACAAATGAATGATAATGACTGAACAATTATAAAAAAATTTAGACTTAGTTTCCTTTCACTCAAATTGCATGAGCTTTACTTTAACTACAAACTACTAAACTACAAAATTTCAGACTTGTCCAAATTGAAGGCATCTGCAGTCCACAATTCAAATGTGGTTCAGGTGATTGGAATTCAATTGTCTTTGAAATAGAAGAAAACATTGTGGGAAAAGGAGAAAATGCTGGTAACCAGCATTTTCTCTTTTTCCCACAATGTTTTCAAATATCTTTTTCTCAGAGTTGTTAAAACTCGCAATTGTGTGGTAAAGGGTTGAAGCTGGTCCACGTTCAAAGCATTTGCAGACAGTATATTAGATCTCAAATGATGGTATTTATCTTTCAAGAAGAAGAAAATATCATAGGAAAAGGATGAAATGCTAAAAGTATTTTCTCCTTTTCCCACAATATTTTCAAAAGTTTTTGTCCTCAGGTTGGCTAAAACAAGAAATTGCTTGGTGAAGGGTTTAGAAAGAGGCATTGAATAATTCCTTACGTGACATCAGAAATCTAGTCTTTTTGAACCTGGAAACATCTGCAGGCTCATTTGTGGTCGAGGAGGCAGAAATCATTGTGGAAAAGGGAGAATATGTTCATTTCATTTTTCAACGTTTTCAAAAGCTTTATGTCGTTAAAAAAACCATTTGAATCATTTAGTATACAGTAGGTACGGTTCAGCTAATGGTACGATAGTGCAGAGTCAATAGCCCTAGACTTAGTTTGAGTGTTTCAACTCGAAATCCCCCTCCCCCCTCCACTGCCTTTAGTTACCAAGGTCATGTTTCCACATTTATCTCAAAGACATCTGTATTACATATCTTTTTCACAAATTTTTAATTGGATGATGAATACGTTTCCCTGTTAGACTTCAACTGAAACACGTGTTCGACGAGATGACATTTCAACTTTATAGCGCCATATTAGTTTGATTGTTGTTGTTGTCTGTAATGTTGTAGTTGTCCTTGTTGTGGTTGTCGCTACTGAAAGGCGTTACCCATAATGTTCGCTCCACAGTGATTTTCCTTACAAAGCTTCTACTCAAAGATAAAGCAGGAATATGAGCAAGCATCCTAATGACACAAAAAGAACATGTATTCAAACCAGTCACAATTGTGAGAATTCTGGGCCAACAGCTCAAGTAGACTTGAAAAGCGGAAAACAGTTTCATGAATCAAACAGCATATAGATCTAATAATGGATGTGGAAGTCGTGATACAACAAGAAATTATGGACGTATAAATCTATACAATTTACTTAGGTATGGTGTAAATTTATGTATGAAATTATCACTGAAATAAATACAATTGTAATTAATATCAAAATTTGACTCGTGATGATACATTATTCTTCAGTAAATAATCACGACCCTTTAAACTGTTTAATAGTGTCCACGGAAAAAGACTCGTGCTTAAAAATCAGAGCAATGCCTTTTCTTTTTACAAGAATAGCTAGGGAGTCACTGTAGGCCTATGATCAGGACCTGTATTGACCAACCATTCTTAACAAGGTTCTTAGTCTTATTTTCCAGAATTTTAAAACAATTTTAACAATCCACCTAAAGCCAAAGACTTTACCAGACAACAAAATTTTAGCCTGGTCTAAATTGAAAGCACTTGCAGACGACATTTTCAATGAAGCTAATTTTTTCTTTGATTGGGTAGAAAACATTGTGGGGAAAAGGAGAAAATGCTGGTCCTTTTCCCAAAAATGTTTTCAAATGGCTTCTTTCCCAGGGTTGTTCTGAAAAGTCGGTATTGTGCGGTAAAGGGTTTAACTAGTTGAGCCAATGATACCACTTGCTTAAGGTTAATGTTTTGCCGCTGTTGGCGCCAGTGCCAATGCCAATGGTTCCTAACGTAGGTACCTTTACAACCACGCCTTCCAAGCGATGTATTTAAATTTCGATCAGACTGCAACAACTCTTATCAGAAAACATTCAATATATATTACCAACTGGTCAGTGATGATTCCCACATTTGGGGCTTATCACGTCTTATAATTAAATACACGGGTATCGGTATTTGAGAACGGATTTTCGGGCATCGGTAAACATAGGAAAGGCCGAAAAGGCACGGTTCACAGATAAACACCTTTCTACGTTGATGGTCATGTTTATAAACACGGGGACCGATCTGCTATTGACTAAACTTTATAAATGGCCGTATGCTGATACAAACTGGTCATGTTTGTGGATAAACCAAGGTGAGAAATGACTTATATACAACCGCCACAGTGTCCTCATTTATTTTAAACAAGTCGTCTCTGTAGACGCCATTTTGACTCCTTACCTCCGGTAACAAGTTAGCCACAGAAGACTGTTAAAATACGAATAATCAGTCCAAGTTATGGTGTACCTAAGGAATTCAAGTGAAACATTGTGACAAGGGGAAAAATTGCTCGTAACCAGCAATTTCTCCACAATCTTTCGAAAGGCGATCCGCCACAAGATGAAAGAAGGTCAGCTACTGAAGCTAATGTATCAAATAGATGTGGCAAAAGAGACTGCTTGTTTTTATAATGCAAAGCTTTTTTTTTCCCTTTCACTACCAGCACTGATATAATTTAGACATGCTCTGGCAAAAGGGGGCTTAATGCATTATATCAAGTAAGTAATCACATAATTATAGACCCCATGTGTTTAGTGCTTCAAATATTCTCATCAATCTATTCTTATGGCCAAATTATTGATGGTTTTTTTTCTTAAGGGGGGGGGATTGTTAAGTAGAAAACATGTGCATGTATACACACGTAGAATGAAGACACAAATAGCGTTTCATTTTGTAGATTTTCATAAAGACATAACTCAGCGCATCGGTGATAAATTACCCAACAGTGTATTTTGATTGATGAAAAAAATACTGTCCAATGTGAACTCTTTATTATTACTGCCACATTAAGACAGTTCACATATCGCTCTGATCGTGGTAAAGGCCTTTGGTTTGTTACTAGGAAATCTTGCTGGTTCGATACCGCAGTTGACCGTGCTGGTGACACGAGATAGTCCTAGACTAGGGCGCTGCAGAGTGCAGTACAGTGCTGACGAAACCAAGAAAAGACAAAGAAGTAAGCGCTGTCACAGTGATGTGACTGCAATAATGTTGATAGCGACGTAAAACAACCATTAAAGATACATGTTATACGAAGATTATTCTATCTCTTTAAGGATAGGGCACCCTACTTGGATTCGTGTAACATCGCCTTTCATCGTACGGATTCGGCTATGACTCAGGTAATCTGTAATCGATGCGGGAAGCAGGGTCTATCGGCCGATCGATTACGGATTACCCGAGTCTTAGCTGAATCCGTTCGTTTTTTCGGCGATGAAAGGCGATGTTACACGAATCCCATTAGGGTGCCCTATCCTTAAAGACGCGTCTTTTTTTTTTAACAGAGATAATAAATTCAGACATGTATAACGTATCTGTGTAGCAGATTAACCCATTCAAGTTTTAAGCAAATTAAATGGAGCTTCCCTTCACTAAAAAAAATCAGAAAAACTCTAAGATCTTCATTTCAAATCTTTCATCCAATACAATACTTCACCACATATCGGACAGTGTAGATCCAAGATCAGACTGCACGTTTCGTGCAGTCTGATCTTGGATCTACACTATCCGCAAAAGCAACCAAAGTTTATTCAACCATTCCAGACGGGGGTTAAGCGTTTTTTCTCAAGATGTTTATCTCTATTTTATAAAAAAGCTTTAGATAATTTATTTTCAAAATAGATTTGAATTGGTCCATCATTGATGGGGCAGTGGTGGCTTGACGCACCTTTTGAGGTCTACTGAAGCAGCAAATTGGACCGAGTTCATTTATTGTGCTCAGGTTAGGAGCTTTAACCTTTTATCTCACAATCCCGCGTTTTAACAATCTTGAGAAAGACGAATTTTGAAAACATTGAGAGGAAAAAATGCTGGTTACAAGCATTTTTCTCCTTTTTCCACAACGTTGTCTACCACATCAAAGATGAATTCCACCATTTACGCCACAGTTGTCGTCTGCATTTTTTATTTTTCAGTTTGGACAAGTGTACAGTCTTTGTCGTTTGGAAAAGAGTTAACCCCTATGCACTGCTGCATAAATCCATGGTTCTTTTTTGAAGGTTCCTTGAAAAAATAAAGACACTTTCCCCTTTGGTCATAAGTAAGAACTAAGTTAATAGGGTGTAGGTCAAAGATGAGACTACGTTATCAGTGCAGTCTAATCTTGATCTACACTTTCAGCAACAGCTGTTCATGTTGCCCCCAGAATCAACCAGTTTTATAACCCACTAAAAGCACTGATTGCATCTGATTGAACATTAGACGTGTACTAGTATTATACGTGTACAGAAATGACAAAACCGTGGTTGCAAGGGACAAAAAACAAAACAGCTCAAAGTGAGGTATTTTTTTGTATATTGTTATACTACACCGTATTTCTAACATTCATTGAGGACCCGCTAAAATATTTCTACAAAAAGTGAACGATTATACCAAAACAAAATGGCGGCACTCTAGCAAAAAGACGTGTTATACATCTCACTGACACATAAAACCAAGCCAGTCGTCATATAATTATGAATTCATTAAATCGATTTCGTCTAACGAACGACTGATTCATCAGGTAGAATGGTCCTTTGACATGCAGAAAACTTACAAAAAGCAAGAAAGTTTCGACCCATGTCAGCCTGCGTGGACTACGCAGGCTGACATGAATCGATACTTTTTGCATATGCATTATGCATTAAATCTCCTTTCCACAAAACACAGTTCATGTGTATCAGTCACGATAAACTTAGTATCTTGTTCAAAGGACCTTTTTAGTGTGGCAGCAGGCCATTCTTGAGATCTTTCTGACCCTGAAAAATTTGTCTTCTTTTCGAAAATGTTCTCCCATTTCTACGGTGATTTCGCCTATATCTATATGTTTTCGCATTAAAGATACATATATACTCGTTTTCAGGCAGTCTTCGGTCGGTTTTAAACCCATTTTATCATTATTTTATGAAACTATAATCATTCTTGTATCTTCATGCCCAAATATTGCCCCTGACAGCTGCAAGATTGCTCAGATTACGACGGATAGAAAATGCATGTCATGTTTGGAGGCCTTCAAAGCACTCGCTGTTGTCGTTTCCGGTTTTAAATAAGGACAAATCCTTTGTGTTTTTTTTTTATCCCCCACACCATAAATATTTGTAATTTATCTTACACCTTAGCCATTCTACACACTTTCAAGTTTTAACAACGTTTTTTTTTTCTCTCTCTAGCTGTAAGGATGTGTCCTTAAGTCCTTTGATTATCAATAAATTATGATTATACTTATTTTACAAAACATATTCTTAGCCTTCTGCTACAAAATTTGTAGGTAAAAAATCCCTTAACCTTTTCCCGAACGATAATCTTTAGACTCTTCCAAATTGGGAGCATTTGCAGACGACAATTTTAAAACTTGTCCAAATTAGTAAAATCTCTCTGATAGGGTTGTAAAGCATTGTAGGAAATGGAGAAAAATGCTGGTCACCGGCATTTTCTCCTTTTCCCACAACATGTCAAGAAACATTTCAAAAAGCTTTTACCCAAGAGTTGTACAACAAAGGAATATTTTGTAAATTTAGCCAAAGATCTCTAATAAGGTGGGAAAACATTGTGGAAAAAGGAGAAAATGCTGGTAACCAGCATTTTCTCCTTTTTCCACAATGTTTTCAAAAGCCTTCTCTCCCAGGGCCGCAAAACACCAGAATTGTTTTGTAAAGAATTAAGGACATAAATGATCATTAAACCCAAAACGAATGGATCAATCATGGGCTTTTGTTTTCATTATTATATATTAGAAATAAATGCAATTACGGTTAATTAAAACTGATCAATTGTACCTCGTAAAACATTTACAACTTTATCCAGTTTCCTCATATCCCAAACAAGAAATATCTTTTAAAATAAGATAGACGTCGTAAATTTGCCAGCAAATAGGCAGGGACCCTTATAACAAACATGTCTACATTCTACATTTTTTACCAATCACGAATTCCCATATATTCATTTCTTATAAATACCAAAAGGTAGGTCAAAAGCGAGCACATTCAGCTACGCCGAAAAAAAGTAGGTTACTCGAAGATTCAGTAATTCGTTAATAATGTCACTGGCCGGAAGCGGGTGTGTCTTTTTGGAAAATATACTAAACGGAAAAAAAAAACGCACGGCGATCATTTTATGCCATAACTGCTGAAATACATGCACGTTGAAAAATTGGGGTTACCGTTTGAAATTGTTTGAAAACTTAGCAATTAATACTTATATTGTGATGATATTTTGGCTATTTGTTGAAAAACGTCATGTCTAAAAATAAACCAAATAATGGTTAAAAAAAAAACACCTTTCATTCGAGTGAGCAAAACGTTTACCTCGCGTTTCATTTTTCGTTTAGTATACATGTAGATTAGAGGCCGCATTTAAGGTCGGACATTAATATAAGCAATAGTACATGGAAAGCATTGAAAATTAATTCTGACGTGCAGCATTACCAATATTATTTACTTTTCTTATAAGTACGCTGACATATGGGTAACTCGTACACGCAATAGTTCAAAATTATCGGTTCATTCAAGTTATAGACGGTTTATAGTTGATTGATTGAATAGTGTTTTACGCCGCTTTCAACATTATTTTAGTTATATCACGACCACAGCTCACATATTCATGTATTTTCTGGGTTTCACCAGTACTGGGCTAGGGCTCTGAAGTGTCTTGCCCAAGGACACTCCGGTTATCAAAACCATTATCGACGTTTTACAAGAAAGATTGCAAAATCGTCTGCTAAAAAAATTACTGAATAAATGATTAAAAAATTCTACTTCAAATCCCACTTTATGTTGCAATATGCAGCTGCTAATATCAGGGGAAAATATTCAAATTTACGCCCCATTTTCACTTTTCTTTAGAAAATAAGTTAAGCGGTTGTTAAACACCAAATACGATCCATTGAAATAACAAACAAACATGTTGAAGTATTACTATTCGTCCCAAAAATAATTTGCATTACCAAACTTGATTGAAAAATTAAAAGCAGCTGCTATATGAGCCATTCTCTGACAAAAGAGGGTTTAATGCATCTCCGTGATGCATTAAAGGCCTACCAAGCAAGTCATTACATAATTATGAATCTATTATATCTATTTGTTCAACCAACCGAATCATGTAATAGAATAGTCCTTGGACAAGCAGAAAATTTACAAATAGGAAAAAAAGTTTTGACCCATATCAGCCCTGCGCAGGCTGATATAAGTCGATACCTTTTTCAGATGTATTCAACCCCTTTGTCTCAAAGCATGACCCACATGTCTTAGTTTATGCCTTTATCAAATTACACAATTATTTGACTTGACAGTATTGAGTGCATTTGTAGAAGACAAATGTATTCGATTGTCTAAGAAAGTTAGAGAACACTGTACATTTTACAGCATTTTACTCCTTTGTTCACAGTTTCTTCAAAAAGCTGCTTCAGGCTAACAAAACACGGAATTGGTATGTTAAACATGCATAAATAAATAACATCAATTATATTTGGATTTTTTTTTTGACAGCATATATTAAGATCAGCTTGCATCATGACGTCACTGACTGTGCTGCCTTTTCTTGTGTAACAAAGAAACACAGAAAGAAACCCGGAATTGGAATATGAATTAGCTTATAAATTACAAAATGTCAAAATGGCTGTTTCATTTATATACCAGTAAATCCTCATCCTGCCAAATAAACGAAACGAAATTTTCAAGCTGGTAGTAAAAAGCCAAAGGTTTCTATTTCAAAGGTATTTTTTCGAGATAAAATATCTCATTATCGGACAGTGTAGATCCAAGATCAGACTACACGTTCTGTGCAGTCTGATCTTGATCTACACTGTCCGCAAAAGGTCTTTGAGTCGCGCTTGGCAGCCTAAGAGTTAAAATAGGATAAAATGCACATCCTTGTTTGCCAAAAAAAGGGCGATTACTTTCAGATTTTATATGTAATACCCTGAGTCATCGTATTAAATATAAATTTCCCCCCTTTTTTTTCCTGAGGTACAACCCACCTGTAGTAACTTTTATCCAGGGGGGGAGGGGGGTTGGTCTCTGTGACCAAGATCGAAGAAAAGACGTTCGATTGCTTATTTGGAGTGTTCTTGAGCAAGGAACTGCAGAGGCCAAGCTTAGTACTAGGGCACAAAATCATGAAGCGAGTTGGACCCTTGGTATGACTGATGTACTGCCGTAAGTACCACGAAACATTTAAACAAAACCAAAGCTGCTTTCAAATAATTCAAAATTAAGAATCACTGTAGAAAAAAGAATATGAGCCATGCCCTAATAAAAGGGTGTTTTAATACCGGTATTTTTCCGCGATGCATTAAACCTAGGGAGTCATTATTATATCTAAGAATTCATAAGCTCCATTTGGTCTAACAACCGAATCACTTTCTAGACAAGTCCTTTGGCATACAGAAAATTGACCAATAACAAAAAGTTTCGACCCAGGTCAGTCTGCGCGAACTGCGCAGGCTGACCTGGGTCGATACTTTTTGCAGATCTATTAAATCCCTCACTTTTTTCTGAGTTAAAAAACCAAGTGTAAGAATTCTTTTCAAGGGTTCTTTCTGTCAAGGGATTGTGCTCAATTAGTTACATAGAGTGTCTTTGGGCAAATCACTTCAGAGACACAGCTAATGGAACCAAGGAACAACACGAGTGCTAGAGCTGAAACCTTTATATGACTGACTGATGTACTGTTGTGTTATGAGCAGCGTGAAACCGTCTATTCAAACAAAATGAAAGCTGCTTCCAAACAATTCAACATTAAGAATCACTTGAGGAAAACGATATAAGGGACATGCTCTGGCAAAAGGGGGCTTATTACATCTCTGTGATGCATTTATTATACTAAATAAGTCATCACATGATTATGGATCCATGAAACCCATTTTGTCTAGTAACCACCTGAATCATGACGTAGACTGGTCTTTTGATATGCAGAAAGTTGACCGATAGCAAAAAGTTTCGACCCAGGTCAGCCTGCGCGGACTGCGCAGGCTGACACGGGTCGATACTTTTTGCAGAAGCTTCAAAGCCCCTTTTCACAGAACATGTCTCTTTCGTATTGGCTGTGCAGTGCGCTGATGCGTATCAATGGCAAATATGGAAATTAAATTTGTCATCTTGATCAATTTCTCTGTTTGCTACAATGTTTTCAAGCCAGTCTGTTGTAGTTATATCTAATTTTCTTGCACAATGACTGCCTAACCGCTTCCTTTCAGAGGGGAACTTTCTTAAATTTCCCTAAAAGTCACATTGCAGATAAATATTCAGGTATAACTTCACAACTTGTAGCTATTCGATAGGTAGGTCGAGATTTTCGGCGGTGTGTACATAAAGAAACTTTAATTACTTAATCAAAACCCATGTTGTGGGTATACTTGCATGAATCATATCATTCAGACTTCCATCGAAACATTTTATTTTTCATACAAGTACCCACAGTATAGGACTTGATGAGGACAATAGATAGCATTGTCGTGCAGTTTCAACAATACTCTCTTTATCTCACGCCGTGTAAAGATTATCGTTTCCTTATTCATTTAGCTAGCGATTATTTACTGCAAGTTTCGGTATTTTACGTTCCTTGCGATCAATTAATGTGCAAGTCATCCACGAAAAATCGATCATGGGCCCGAGCAGTTTTTTGGCCATTTCGTTTCTGTCTTGAACATCGTAAATCTTCTATTCAAACACCATCTAAAGAGGATGTTTTGTCCCATTATTTCGAAAGATAAATTGAGCGGCGGTCTCACAAAAGGGTTTCAGATGCATTTTCGCAGTGCATTATACCAAGCAAGTATTCGCGTAATATAGATGATTCATGCTCTGCCAGAAAGAGGGCTTAATAGATCTGCAAAAAGTATCGACCCATGTCAGCCTGCGCAGTCCGCGCAGGCTGACATGGGCCGACACTTTTTGCTATCTTTTAATTTTCTGCATGTCAAATGACTAGTTTACCTCATGATTCAGTCGGTTGTTAAACAAATTGGATTTCAGGGGTCCATAATTATTTGATTACTCACCACAAGTCTGTTAAGATGACTTAAATCTATTATTTTGCTGATCTGAGTCTGAAACATTGTGTCAACTTAGGATTTGAAAATGTTTCTGAAGTCTGTTAATGTTAGTGAAATACGTCTGAAATAACGAAGTCAACTGAAGTCGTCGGAAAATGCGTCTGTTAGCGGACTTGAGCAAAATAAGAAACTTAAGTTTTTTTCGTGTAACTGGGCCCAGGTAATGAGATACTGGTAATTCACTTTCGTAAGAAAAGAGAATAAGCGATAAGTTTTGCTATCTAATCGTTTATTATAAAAGCAGTAGATCTACATGTATTCTAACTTTTCCTGTTAAGGCAAAATTTTAGACATTATGCCAAACATTTTCGGAAACGACAAAGCTGAAACATATGTTAAAGGCCCAGTCAAGGCCAACATATGGTATGATATAAATTCAAATGCATTTATACACCCGCTTTGTTTACTTTTGAGCTTTATTGTCACTTTAACAGCCAAAACGACTCATGTATTGCCAAAACGTACTGTTCGGCCAAAACTTAATAAGCCAAACTTACATTCGCCAAATTGATTCTTACCTTGATCTACACTGTCCGTAAATGTAACTCTAGTTTCAACTGACTTTTTAAAAGTACAGATCGTGATTCATTCCTCAACTACTGTAAGTCAAATTGAGGTTGAACGACATCGATTGTCGTATGATTGCAGTGTAAAGTTACAACAATCTGGTTACAAAAATTGGGCTTAAATTGCCTCACCCCAATCTGTCGACCCATAACCCCAATTATAGTGTTTGGACTTCCTTATCTTGAAGCGTACGGTACTGTTTTATACAAATAAAATAGCCATGGCAAAAAGTAAACAAGTTAAAAAAGTTCGGTCCGTTTGCAGACGAGAAATCAAAAGTGGCCAAAATGATGGAATTTGTCCCCAATGGGAAAGGTTACCAGCATTCTCTTCTTTTCCCACAATGATTCTAAAGTCTTTATCCTTAGGATCGTTAAAACGTGTGTGGAAAAGGACTGACCACTAAGCCAAGCAGAAGTCTTTTGAAAACATTGTGAGAAAAGGAGAAAATGCTGGTAACCAGCATTTTCTCCTTTTCCCACAATGTTTTCCTTCTCACCAGAGAACTTAGGCTCATTTGTATTAATTTTAAATTTGTCGTCTGCAGATGTTTTGAATTTGGGAGAGTCTAAAATTTATTGTGTGGGAATAGGTTAAACAATTTACACCATGCTCTGGCCTTTATTGCGCAGGCTGACCTGAATCGATACTTTTTGCAAATGCATCAAACCCTCCTCTTCAGAGAATATGGTTAATTTAAAAATTCAAATCTTATTCTAATCTTAGAGCTAGCCATTTGACTTCAGTACAAGAACGAAATTTTGGATGGTTGGCAAAAGTTGTCAAAGGATGACATCAATGGCTCAGCGCTTGGTTAACTCGTCAGCGTAGGCAATATTTTCAGACTTGCCCATTTGAAAATATTTCAAGATGACAAAATAAATGTGACTCAAATGATAAAATATACCTTTTACGGGATAGAAAACACTGTGGGAAATGGAGTAAATGCTGATTACCAGTATTTTATCAAGTTTCACACATTTTTTTTTTTTACAAAAGCATTCTGTCCAAGGGTCCTTAAAACACGTTTTTTTTTTGGAAAAGGATTTTTTGAAAAAGTGTTAGATAAACATATTTATGGAAAATGAAATAAACATGATGATATATGACAGCCGTTTTCAGGTTTATTTTTAGACAAGACCGGTGAGAAAACGGATTACCGCCAAACCAGAGAGGTTTGTCCCGTTTGTACGCGACCGCTGAACCGCGTAAGGATACATACATGATGTGAAAGAACTTGATTATAATATTGTCCCCCACAAAGATATTCATCTTCTTCCCATCATTCTCCATGCTTATCTTCTTTTGAGTATATGCACCGTCCATTTTCCTCTTTTTCATAAATGTTTTTCATACTTTTAATTGGATGAATTTGTAGATTACATTTTTAACTCTTTACCAGACAGACAAGTTTTAGATTTGACCAAAACGAAGGCGATAAAGTGAGTGTTATTCGATTGACGACATTTTTTTCTAATAGGATGGAAAATATTGTTGGAAAAGGAGAAAATGCTGGATACCAGCATATTCTCCTTTTCCTACAAATGTATCAAGGGCCGTCTTTTCTTGGTCGTTAAAACACGGAACTATTTGGTAAAGAGTTTAATTATCCCACAAGTTGATCAAGTTGATGGGTAACTAAGTTTTTTTTTTTTATATTGATATAGCCTGAGTTCCAGTCCGATCATTTTTACCTTTTATATACGTGATACGGACGTGACTTTGGTGTTAATGGGGGGGGGGGGGGGGGGGGCGGGCATTCCTGTAAATTAAATTATCTCCCTTGCCAGATAAAGACTAAAGGTAACCAAATACCAGTTTGGTCCTTTCACCTGTATTCCTTTGTTTTTATCCTTGGTTCCCATGGGGATGTTGCGATAAATATAACAATGATTTATGATATATATGCAAGGTCCAAATGTAGTTCAAATCAAATTTTGTTCTCTACAAGTCTGTTCAAATTTAGGGCCGTTGGAAGAAGCTTGTCCCAAGAGGACTAGCATGGTACAAGAACTGCTTATTTTGTGCCCATTCCACCAGAAACATCACCCTGCGAGACAGAAAACACTAGATCGCCTACCTCCGGTTTGAAACTGAAGAAGCAATTTCTATCTATACTCTGTGAGAGAGTGCTTAATTATGTATAAGCCATGCCCTGGCAAAAGGGGGCTTAATGCATCTCCGTGATGCTTCATACCAAGCAAGTCAACATGTAATTATGGATTCATAAAACCCGTTTAGTCTGACAATCGATTGGATCTGGATGTAGAATAGTCATGTGGCATGCAGAAATTTGACCAACAGCAAAAAGTTTCGACCCATGTCAACATGAGAGAGAGAGAGAGAGAGAGAGAGAGAGAGAAGGTGGGGAGTGTGGAAAATTAATAAATTACTTAGTTCCACAACCGTAATGTACAAATTAGCGAGAAGACATTATGGAAAATAGAGAAACTGCTCGGAAAGATTATAATCATCACGTGCAAAGGATATTTGAGAAAGTATTGTAGGAAAGAGCGAATTTGCTCGAAAACTACTACAATCCTAATATACAGTGAGTGGAGGAAATATTGTGCCCAATAAAAGAGGTACTCAAAACGAGCAATTTCTCTTCTTACCACACTATTTTCAATTGTAATCTGTGGTCGATACGTCAATACACGATGTTTAACGTGTCTAACATGAAGCGAAGAGTTAACCATTAGGCTGCTAAGCGCGACTCAAGGACCTTTTTGCGGAAAGAGTAGATCAAGATCAGACTGCACAGAACGTGCAGTCTGATCTTGGATCTACCCTGTCCGATAAGGCGATATTTCACCCCCCCCCCAAACAAAAACCAAACTTTGAATTCTTTGAATTTGCAAAATTTGGGTTTTAACTATCGGCTTGACAGTTTCATTTCATTCATTTAGTAGGTTAACCCTTTACCACATTATGCCTAGTTTTAACGATACCTGAAAAAGAAACCTTTTGAAAACATTGTGGGAAAAGGAGAAAATGCTGGTAACCAGCATTTTCTCCTTTTTCCCACCATGTTTTCTACCCTATCTGAGACAAATTTGACAATTTGAGCCACATACAATTTGTCGTCTGCAAATGCTTTCAATTTCAACGAGTCCAAAATTTTGTCGTTTGGTAAAGAACTCAGGGTTAATCAAGCAGATATCTCTGCATCTCATTTACGTTCGAGATGAAAAGACATCGGGGTTTTTGGGCGAAAAGATTTTGCTTATATCATTCTGAATTAGTCACCACAACTGGGCTCTCAACTCTTCACCCTCGTTCCCACCAATTTCTCCGTGTATTTCGCACAGTGTCGCCTACACACGCCTGCAAACGACTTTTCATTTCTTTCCTATCGCTCTAATAAGCTACCAATGGCTTGCGAAGAAAAATTTTGGAAGTACTGATAAAAGAAAACTGCAGAAAAGCATGGACAGGTGCAATGGCCGCCACGGTATAGCTAAAATACGACTGAAAACGGCGTTAAACATCATACAATCAACCTGCAAACGACTTTTAACAACTCACAACAGAACCATTACTCGATACGATTACTTCTCTTTTCATAGAGCTAAGAGTGTTGGGAGAATCGAACGGGGTGGGTGGATGGGGGAAGGGGTTACAGCTGCCACCCCCATATGTATAATGGGGTGGGGTGGAAGATAACCAAAGGCTACTTGATTCCCCAAATATTTGACTTATTGTCAATTTCTCACTTACTAATAATAAACTTTTTTCCTTTCCACGTGCAAAAATGAAAAAAATCTTCAGAAAGTTTGGTCCTTCCATACTGAACACACCTTCCTATGCATATAATCATGAGCCGTTCTCTGACAAAATGGGGCTTAATGCATCTCCATGATGCATTAAAGCAAGCAAGTCACTACATAATCATGGATCCATGAAAATCATTTTGTCTAACAACCGACGGGATTATGAGGTAGACTGGTCCTTCGACACGCAGCAAAAATGACCCATATCAAAAAGTTTCGACCCATGCCAGCCTGCGCAGTCCGCGCAGGCTGGCATGGGTCGATACTTTTTGCAGATGCATTAAGCCCCCTTTTCACAGAGTATGGTAATATATACCAATATTTTATCGCAATGTTTCAAATGTACTCACGTATCATAACTCATGATCATTCCAACTTTTCTTTAGTGCATTTCAAAGCTGTCTGCTTCAAATTTGTAAGAGGAGGTAACGAATAAAAACATAAATCTTACACGTAAAGAGGAAAAAAATTACAGTCACCGTGTGAAACACTCAATTAGGGAAGGACAGGTAACTCTGTAACAGTCGATGCAATTTTAGACTTGTTCACATTGAAAGTATTTGCAGACAAAAAATTAGTCTTACCACTAATACCAGCATTTTCTCCTTTTCTCACAACGTTTTCAAAAGCTTGCGGCCTTAGAATCATTTGGTAAAGGAGTATTGGTAATAGAGAACCCAGTCTTCCTTTATTTGTACAAATATGCATCTGAATATACATGACTGAATTTTACAGGGTAAATTACCTTATATCTACCTGCTGGAAATTTTGGCTTTCTTTAATGTTACCTTATACCCATCTGCTGGAAAATTTTGGTTTTCTTCAAAATTGCTCTTAAAGGGGCATATTCATTTTTTTGAATATAATCATAAAATCCTCGAAAATGAATTGGCTGAGCTGGAGAATCGAACCAGCCACCCTTAGATCTGAAGTCCTGTACGTTACTGACTGACTCAACTAGACTTGACGCCATGATCTTCACAGCGCTAAGTGGTACACTGTTGCATATCTCGAGCAAGTAAAAACCACCCGCCACGTGTCTGTGATCGCACGTGTGCATTTATAAAAGTCGGTTTTAATCTTATTCAACGGTGACCTCTTTCACAAGCCATGGCGACTGATACATAGCTCTTGCGGACGGTGTAGATCGAGATCAGGCTGCAGTGAATGTGCAGTCTAATCTTTGAGCTACACCATCTGCTACCTGAAAATAAGAAGATCCAAATCCTTTGCACTTGCAGTTGAAATATACTTTTTGACTTCTTAAATGATGAAATTTATAAGAGTTTTTAAGATATTTGATACTACAAGGACACGTAACATAAAACTTACAAAAAAGCTGGTATCGTATAAACTTACTCTTTGCCAGAAGACAAAATGTTAGCCTTGTCCATATTGAATTCAATGGTGGGATTGGTAGCTGAAAGACTAGAAAAAATTGTGGAAAAAAGGAGAAAATGCTGGTTACCAGCATTTTCTCCTTTTCCCGCAACCTTTTTTAAAAAACATTCTCCCACAGGGTTGTAAAAGCAAAACAGTTTAGTAAAGGGTTGACTGACTGACATCCTGAAACAAATTTGTGGCAGTAACAACTTTATAAACATCTTTTAGAAAGAAGGACAACCATCCGCAAATGGTTTGGTAAAGGGTTGAAACTGAAAACGCCAATACGAACAAGAATCGGCTTTTAAATAGCAATTTACAACTATTCACACCTCTTGCAGCAGAAAATTTTCAGAAATGTACAGGAATTACCGAATTCTTCGGTCTACATTATGGATATACTTTTTTCTTAATCGCGGAAATACAGTTTTTTAACAGTTATGCGTCATATACTTCCGGTGTAAACACAAGACCACCTGCAGAAGAGTGTTTCTTTTTCGTTTTGCAACGGAACAAATTTGAAAATATGGTTTCAATAGGCAAATTGTTTTTAACAAGCAATATTCCCGTTTACAATATTTTTTTTTCGTACTTTCTTCGTGTATTTATAAACACCTTTTGTAATGGCGATTATCTAAATTATACAACAATCCTTTCAAGGTCATATGCTGCAAAGTTGGGTGAGGACATTTCAGTAAAAAGCCATGATCCCGTTTTCAGCTGTCCTGCTCGTCCTTTTCGAATTAACAGATATATTTACACCATAAAAGAAACAAATAATCAAAATTTCACCATGCCGACGAGGCAAAGGGTTGGGAAACCTTTTCTGCTACATGTCTGTTTGTTCATTGAAAATCTTTGAAGTATGCATATATGCATTTATCTTCAATAAAACGTCTTTATATCTGCAATTACTCATGTAATTTACTTTGAAGTAATTTTTTAACGTTCAACAAATTTACCGTTATTATTCTCTCTGTTTGAATAATGTGTTTTTTAAAGTAATCGACCACCAAATTGGGCTTCGACGACACAACACTGAATTCAACTTTGTCGCTTATGCTATTTTTTGTAATGTATAACTATCTGAGGTATGAGGTATAACACCATCAAATCTTTCCTGTACAGAATAAGAGGTAGGAGCTTTCTGTTTTCAGCAATCTTAAAATTTTGTCCGATAGCAAAAAGTTTCGGCCCATGTCAGCCTGCGCGAAATGCGCAGGCTGACATGGGTCTATACTTTTTGCAGATGCATTAAGCCCCCTTTTCACAGGGCATTGTTCATATATACATGTATTTAGTCGCAATGTTTCATATGTACTCACTCATCATATCCCATAATCATTCTATTTTTTTTTTTTTCTGTTTGAACAAGAAATACCGATTATACGTATGTTCCTAACCTTTATTTTTGTCTTTGAGTGGCTTCGACATGGATACATTTGATGTTATATGACACGTAAGAAAGACGTGGGTATACTTCCGCGAAAAAGGATAATTCTTTTTCTTTGTATAGACACATTTGGGGAATCTTGCATAGAAAACGACAATGGGGAATCGACAAAACTGTGAAATTTGACTGTCAGAATTTTTGAAGAAAAATAAAAAATCGCCTCTCACAATTTGTTTATAACTCTTTTTATTAAATTCCTATCAGTGAATTACTGGGATTTCACAGTGAATAACACCACTAGTGATGATATTTATGGTGTCATCACTAGTGACGATACAGTGTTAGAATATTTGCCGGAACTACTTTTTTCCTATATTGCTCATAATGTACAATTCTTTATAATTATTAGAATGAAAAGGGGTGAATTAGGAATATAATAAATACGATAATCAACTGATTGTGTGTGATATTAAAAATTATGTCATTTGAATAGGGTTTGATGCGGTAAAAAAACTCGTCCTTCGGACTCGTTTTTCAACCGCATCACGACACATTCTAGTGACAGATTTTTAATATCACACACAACCAGTTGATTATCCTCTATATTACCAACAGATAGCAACTTCATTTCCAGATATTTTCCTCCATTCATGCGTATTTCCATAGTTCTCAGAGACGTTTTCAAACTCAATGCTGCAACGTTGTTTCATACATGGTGCTATGGGTTGACCAACCTGAACTCATTGACTGCTTTAAAATACATGAAGCCAATAAGGACATAAAATGAATGATTAAAAAGATCAACACAAATCGGGCCTGTTGCCATTCTTCTGCTTCATTATCTTGACAGAAATTAACCACAATTAGGCTTTTATACCTTTGTCAAAAATATACATCATTAATAACAATTCTAAATCATTTTTTATGATCATTTTTATACTATTAAATTAATCCTTGTCAGACTTAGCTTTTCACGTTGTTTTCCTATCAATATAGGATGATATACCCCAAAAATTCGAATATTCATAGCCAAGTGTTGTGACGGTGTAAAAAGAGACATGACAGTTGTATCTCTTTGCTAGAAAGTTGTATCTCTTTGCTAGACGACCGAATTTTAGACTTGTCAACATTGAAAGCAGTTGCAGTTAACAAATTAAAATTGGCTAAAATCTGGGAATGCTTTTGAAAAAGGTCGAAAACTTTGTGGGAAAAGGAGAAAATGCTGGTCACCAGCATTTTCTCCTTTTCTTACAATGTTTTCAAAACCGTCCTCTTCCTCAAAGTCGTAAAAACCTGGGATTATCTGATAAAGGATAAACCCTTTACCATCCACCAAATTTTGGACTAGACGAAACTCAAAGCTTTTGTAAACGATAAATTAAGGCAGCTCAATGATGATTTTTGTTTTCGATAGGCCAGTAAAACATTGAGGGAAAAGGAGAAAATGCTGGTTACCAGCATTTTCTCCTTTTCCCACAATGTTTCCAATACCTTTCTCTTCCTCGAAGTCGTTAAAACATGGGATTATCTAGTACAGGATTAAAACTTTGGTCCTTATTAGATGAGCGATATAATGTGTGTATATTATCTCTGAGGTTATGACTGCCCAACGTTAATGTGTTTTAATGAATGCTTTCAAGTCGCGATTCTTTTTCTTTATCTTTTGTCAATTTTACTCCATTTAAAAGCGTTTGTACACAGCTATTTTTTTTTTTCTTCTCTCGTTTGCCTGACACGAACTTGATTCAGTCGTTGTTATGTACATTAATTTTCATGAATGGCTGTTGAAAAGAAATGAATGTACTACTTGTTGCCAAGAAATCATGACGGCAATTTGGCTGTCAAAAATGTAATGCACGCGTATTTTTTTTTTTCTTTATTATCATTTTAATGACGCGTGTTTATTTCGATTTCTATGGTATTTAACCATTAGAACGCTTAGCAAAAATTGCATTACTTTTAAAGGCAGTATAGACCAAGATTTTGGCTACATGTTCAGTCGGATCTTGGAACTACTTTATCCGAAATTTCGTAACAAATCTTGAAACTACTTTATCCGGAACTTAATAATAAATCTTTAATTTACTTTATCCGGAACTTAATAACAAATCTTGAATTTACTTTATCCGGAACTTAACAACAAATCTTGAATTTACTTTATCCGAAACTTAACAACAAATCTTGAATTTACTTTATCCGGAACTTAATAACACATTCTAACAAAGACAATCTCAAAATTGCAATGATGAGGCCTTTTTTGTTCCCAGACTGAAAATATTGAAACGACAAAATCTTGGACCAGTGTGACTCAAATGATGAAATTTGTCTTTGACAAGGTAGAAAACATTGTGGGAAAAGAAGAAAATGCTGGTTACCAGCATTTTCTTCTTTTCCCGCAATGTTTTCAAAAACCTTCTTCCTCAGGGTCGTTAAAACATGGGATCTTATTATAGTTAAGGTTTAATATCCATGAAAAGTTACAAATAATCATGAGTCGACGATTTTAGCGGGACTTTATCAGAAGTCAAAACTCCTGGAAGTCCTTTATCGGGGATAAAACTACAATTAGTTGAGGGTACTTATTTAAAGGGGGCCATAAAACACTTCAGATAACAAGGTCTTTACTTGCGGTCGTAATATAGAGGGTATATAATCTTAAATCTTTACCCGCTGTCCGAATTTATGAAACCCGTATTTACCCCATAGAAATTGCCCAAATCGAAACACATACTAAACATTTCTAAACTTCGAAGTAACGCAATATCTGATTGGTTAGACAGAATGGTTTAGCCAATCAGAAATTGTGTTACTCTGTGAATCTGGAATAGGACTATGATTGATGGATTGTATGGTGTTTAATGCCGTTTTCAACATTATTTCAGTTATATCGCGGCGGCCAGTGCACCTATCCATGCTTTCCTCGAGTCTCTTTTACCAGTACTCGGCACAATTTTTCCTTCCAAGCCACTGGCTGCTTGCCCACATAACCATTGTCGAAACAATGTCAGCGGTGGGAGAGGAATGAATCCTATCGCAATGACTATCATCAGTCCTCGGAAGGAAATTGGCCGAGCCGGGGATCGAACCCACGACCCCTTGTTCTCAAGTCCTGCACGCAACCGACTGAGCTACCGGGGCTCGGCTGGAATAGGACTGAGAATGCAATTTAATGTGGTATGTGAATACGGACCTATATTAATTCAAATAGAAGATACATTAAGTAGGCCTAATAATGTCGAACTATCAACAGATCGTAAAAATATTCGGAACACTAAAACTTCCTCGAAACTTAGCATTTTTTTTTTGGGGGGGGGGTTGGGGATGGGGTGGGGGTGATTTGATGGTTTTCAAAGCTACTTTAATTTGTATTTCATTCGTATGGTAGCATGTACTGGGCACTAGTACTGAGTCTAGAATAGACTGCGTTTCCTATATAAGGACAATTTCACATTAATCACTAATCAATAGAGGAGCCCTTGAATAAAGAATGTAATTTGCTACCAAATAATCAAGAGTTTTTATTGGTAATTCGTATTTAAGTGTTTTTAAGATTAGATCTTAATTTGCTTAAGAACAATCCACTTCAACGCAATTCACAGCATTGCTTTCGCGACAACCATAGTGCCCTTATAGCTTTATAGAAAAGATTATTAAATAATTGAGCCCTGCTCTGTGAAAAGGAGACTTAATGCATCTCCGTGATCCATGGTACCAAGCAAGCCATCACATACTTATGGATCCATAATAGCCACCCTTTTCAACATCCGACTTAAGACTGAAATAGATTAATCTTTGGACATACAGAAAATTGACCAATATCGAAAAGTTTCGGCCCAGGTCAGCCTGCGCGGACTGCGCAGGCTGGCCTGGGTCGATACTTTTCGCAGATGCATTAAGCCCCCTTTTCACAGAGCATGGTTCAATTATTTATTGCACTGTATCGCTAACACTTTTTTTTTTTTGGCGAGAAGCGTAGACAAGGACCAGACTGCACTTCCGAAACAGCTTGATCTTAATTTACATCATTAGATTTAAGTATTTAAGTTCTACATTAAGATCACGTTCCGTGCAGTCTAATATTGATCTACACCATTCGCAAAAACTATGTAAGGTGCCATCCTAGCATCAGAAAGCATACGAGCTGAACATTAAAGATCAGACTGCACGTTCTGTGAAGTCTGATCTTGATCTTTACCGTCAACAAAAGCTACTAGGATCCTGCGTGACTCAGTGGTAAAGTGTAGGACTCGTGATCTGAAGGTCTCGTACTCGAGACTCACTGGAGGCACTGGGTGATTGTGTCGTGGGAGCGTCCATGGGCAACACACTTCAGAGTCCGCCCCTTGTGCTGGTGACACCCAGGGCGTACATGAACATGTGATCTGTTGCCGTGATACGAATGAAATAATTTGAAAGCGGTGTAAAATACCAATCAACCAATCAATCGATGGATGGATGGATGGATGGATGGACCAACCAACCAAGCACCCTCCCACCCACCCACCCAACCAACCAACCAACCAACTACAAAAGTTTCTAAAGTCGTCATTTTAGCATCAGGTTGAAGACGAGTTAGGTTTAGGGTTAGAGTTAAATCCAAGATCAGACTGCATCTTCTGTGCAGTCTGGTCATCATCTCTGGAAAAGCTATTATACGTCTCAACCGACAGTGCAATAGTTGAAGCTTATTGTAATCCTTATCTAGCCAGGCTAAATCCTTATCCTGTAATATAAAACTTTCTAGCCGATAGTAAAAACCCGAATAATGTCATTTTAGACCTAAATTTTTAGAGACAAATATCTCCTTATCGGACAGTGTAGATCCAAGATCAGACTGCACGTTCTGTGCAATCTGATTTTGATCTACACTGTCCGCAAAAGGTCAACGAGTCGCGTTTAGTGGCTTTAGAGTTAAAATAACTCGCATGATTAACAAAGAAAGAAATTACAAATGTTGTTTTGAACAATTTGGGTCAATATTTTTGCCGTGTTTTAATAATACTTAATTTTGATAATCATTTAGATTTTATCAATGTCGGCTATACAAATACCGCAGTGTTAACCTATTACAGATCCATGTACATGCTCAAATCTTTACAACAGTAAATACTAAGGATATTTTTTTGAAGAGATAGTAGAAATAGGAACGACTGGCTGTAACAAAGAACTGTTACCTTATCCTTTTTAACAGTTATAATTCTAAATATGCAAGTTGCATTCTTTCCTTAATTACTTTCCCTTTGTTTGATCTTTACCGTGTTTTAATAGATCACAATATGTCCACATCTGAAAACATTGCGGAAACAGGAGAATTTGCTCCTGACGAGCAGTCTTTGCTTTTGTCACAGTGCGTTCACGTGTAGTCTTGCAGTATACATCCATTCATGCTGATTATCTTTTTCTGTGTTTTTTTTCCCCGGGTTAGCTACAGCCAACCTCTTTTAACCCTTTGTCACACAATCCGACTTTCTACGACCTTGAGAAAGACTTCTGAAATCATTGTGGAAAAAGGGGAAAATGCTGGTAACCAGCATTTTCTCCTTTTTCCACAATGTTTTCTACTCTTGCAAAAAAAGATTGCAGCGTTTGAGCCACGTCGAAATTGTCGTCTGCAAATGCTTTCAATTTTGACAAGGCTAAAATTTTGTCGTCTGGTAAAGGGTAAAGCGATATGGCAAATAACATGAGCTTTTGCAGATACCATAGATCAAGATTAGACTACAATGTAACCTAGCTGTAACATGTAGTTCTGGTTACAGCATCGATCAACCAACATAGCAACCAACTAAGGTGTAACACCAGGCTGCGCACGATGTGCAATCTGATCTTGTATACGCTGTCCGTAAAGGAACCTGGCACAAGATACACTTCGCTCAGAGACAAATACCAGAAAGGAACGTAAAATTGATTCGTCATTATGGTTTTGAAAAAGAGTACTAGTTCTTTTGCGTTTTGATATGACCTCAAAAAGATCATTCATGCAAAATAGTATCTCGTTTTTTGAAAATTGTTTTTTGAACTTTCTTTAATTCTTTCTACAAATACTTCAGGGCAGTTACCCGTGTGTATATATGTGGTGAGATTTAAGCCGGACGTGTTTAATCCCCAATCAACCGTTGATAGTAAGGTTTTAGAATCTTATCTTTATTTTCTCTCTAAACCCTGTACCATACGACAAAATTTTAGACTTACCAAAATCAAAATCGTGAAAGGTGTCACTGATAGGGTAGAAAACATTGCTGGAAAAGGAGAAAATGCTGATTACCAGCATTAGCATTTTCTCCTTTTCATCGGTAAATATCATGTAACATCGACATTTTCGTAAAGGCTATTCGGCCAATCTCGGTAGCTTCCGTCTTTTAATATTAGAGTCAGGGGCTGTAGACTCACTAACTCATCGGTAAATATCGTGTAACATCGACGTTTTCGTAAAGGCTATTCGGCTAATATGAGAATTAGGGGCAGTAGACCTTAAAATGTTTTCAAAAGTCTTTCTCAAAGTTTTTTAAAAGACGAGAATGTGTGATAAACGGTTAAAACAAGTTTACCACTGCAGAAAAAATAGCATTTACTAGTGTTTAAAAAGAAATTTCAATTCACTGCAAAAAAATATCAAAAGTCCGCTTTAAGTGGCCTGAATATCTGAGGAAGTTCAAGTCTTTAATCGGTACATTTAATCAACATTAAGTTAAGTAAAGCCTAATTTAACACCAAGTCAAAATATTGACATGACCGAAGCAAATAATATGCATACAGATTTAGCAATGAAAAATTTTTAATATTAAACTATTTTTAGCACCATAGTGGAAAATATAGGCTTTTGCGGACGGTATAGATCATGATCAGACTGTACAAAATGTGCAGTCTGATCTTGGATCTATACCGTCCGCTTGGTAAGTCATGATTTCTGAATTTCAGAGGATAGTATTTTCAGCCAGCATTTTCTAATTTTCCCTCAGTGTTTTCGAAAGCCTTCGTCATCAGGCTCGTTAAAGCTTGGGATTTGGTGTTAAGGTATACAGTAATCATTGTTAAAAATCTCGAAGTTACTAGAAAAGAAAACTCCCGAAATATCTTTTAGTGAAATATACATGTTTAATATTCATCCCGGGTGACCTCGTTTTCAAATGTCAGCCATTTTCTAAATTAGTTACGTCATAAAACGGTTACAGAGATACAAAAGGATTTAAAAATGTCTCGATTTCCTCTGTTTCAAAGAGTGGAGGTGAAATCTGACTAATAACTTCGGCTACAATAGCTATTAAAATTCCATCGTAAATAAATTCATAAGGCGGAGCCCCTCGTTTGCACCGAGGCAACTGCGCTATGAAAGTGACATGACTCACCAAGTTGACTTCGTTTTTACCGTGAGACAATATCGCTTTACTAGCGTAAACATTACGATTGTGCAGGTTGCTTGGACTTACCATCATTTTCTGTGGAAGGTTAGAACCATACTGCAGCAAAATGGAAATTAACGATACATCTATGCTCATTTTTAGCCAGATTGTAAACCATTTCATCTTTACTTTTATCAAACTACAATACATAGGTGACTAAATTTTGAACCATTCTACGGTCTATCAATTTTTTTACAGAGTTTTTTTTCCCTCTCTGGCCGTAAGGATGCATCTTTGACGGATCTCCGTGATGTATTATACCCTGCAAGTCGTCATATAATTATGGATCCATGAAAGCTATTCAGCCAACAGGATCATGAGGTTGTATGGTCCCTGATCATGCAGAAAATATAAAGATGGCAAAAAGTATCGACCCATGTCAGCCTGCGCGGACTGCGCAGGCTGACACGGGTCGATACGTTTTGCAGATGCATTAAACTCCCGTTTCACAGAGCATGGTTCATTTATTTTGATGGATAGACAGTGTCCATCAGCACTGTGTATGACCGCAAAAATTTTTTGCATGTTTGCAGTTACATCATTTCCGTTGCTTGCATAGTTATCTTTCCACATAATTGTTGGTCGTTGGACTTGATTTTCAGATTATATATCGTTGGCACCACCGGTAGCCCAAATGGGCGACGCTCAAAGAAGGCTTTTAGTTATGTAAAGAGGAACAGTTTAAGATACAGGACGAAACCATTCTAAGTTACGTCTGGTTTTTTGACGTGCTCGATGTGTAGCTTTTTATTATTTTAATAATGACTTCTTTGTCAGAAACAAAAGGGAAAAGAGATAAAAATGATTCTTTATTTCCTCGCATCTAAAACCTCAAAAAGGCTAAGACAGATTTTGGTAGAAGTATGGATGGGGGACGGGAGGGGGGCGGCACGAAGTAATAGCACGCAGATCACCTCTAAAATGTTCTTGATAAATTTCCAAATTTGTGCTGAAGATTGTCGATTTGATAAAGTTATTGATAAAACTGATTGATATGTAATGACCTAAAAAAAACCCAAAGAGCTGTCAATCTACCGGCCCTTATCGCCATCGGTCGTGTGGAAGTAGCATTGTTTTCAGGACCAACTTAAAGATTGTTTTTTTTTTCTTTGCTTGACCGATCAACAACATCGTTGCAGGTACTTAACTCTTTAACAAACAATCCCGACTTTAGACGACCCTGGAAAAAAATCTTTTGAAAACATTGTAGGAAAAGGAGAAAATGCTGGTTACCAGCATTTTCTCCTTTTCCCACAATGTTTTCTATCCTATCACAGAAAAATTTGAACATTTAAGCAGTATTATATTTGTCGTCTGCAAATGCTTTCGATTTGGAACAGTCCAAAATTTTATCGTTTGCTCTAGAGTTATCAGAAGACAAAATTTTAATAGAACCCAAACTGGAAGCATTTTCCGATGAAAATGATTAAACGTTGCTCAAAATGATGGAATGTGTCTTTGAACGGGACAATAACATAGTGGGAAAAGAAAGAAAATGCTGGTTACCAGCATTTTCTTTCTTTTCCCACAATGTTTTCAAAAGCGTTCTTTGTCAGAGTCGTTGAAACATGGCCTTGTGGTTGTGTAATTAAAGGTTAGGGCGATTCGATTAGAACACCGCATATGGCTGCCAACGATCGTCTGGGGTGCTTTTTATGTCAAAATTCTCGGTCAAAAATGGGGCATAACTGTGTCAAAAATGGGCCGAGAGACAGCCATCCTTCTGGTACGGGGCCCCCTGTCATTAGTCAAGAACTAGCACAAGTTTTAAGTAAACATCTTCAGTAATAACAGAGATATCTAAAGTTGTCAAAGATTTTGCAGGACCATGACGACACAGACGACACAGACGTCGCAAACCACGATAAGGCTGTAATAATTATATCGAAGTTTTCTTCGAAAATAGCCGAGCTAAAGGATCAACGAACATGCATGTTGGAACCTTCGACTTCTTCGAACCTCTGTTATCTACGACTTCCATTCAAAAAGCAACACAGACAACACCTAAGGTGCCTAATCGTCCAAGCTTTAAATATTCGAAAAGGTACAGTCTCTGAGTATGTAAAACTCTCTGGGAAGAGGAAAGACTACGATCAAGATTCACAGACTTAGTGCCTGATCATAACCTAATACTAATAAATCCTTGAAGTTTACATCACAAATTTGGACAAAATAAGGTAAGACCGTTCGATATTCTTTTTTCTCACGTAATATAGCCTAAAATTCAGGGAGAGAAGTGAAATTGATATTTCAGAATTTTAAATTAGATTAGGCTCTTACTTCATACTCGTTATTTTAAATTTAAAAATCTGCCACCTCCTACAAAAACGGAGGTAGTATTCAATTTCTCTCAAAAAGACAAAAAAAAAAAATATCTCTACAGAGGACATGTTCTTTTATAAATATCCGAGTTCCCAAGGCAATGAGACAAACCAACAGAGCCATTTATCAATGGGTTATGAGTTGGAATATCGGCCTATTATAAATGATGAAGGTCGTTGCAACAGAGTTGATATTTCCCCTACGATTACAAATTGCTTTGACTTTGTCTATATGGGAAAATGGAGAGAGCGCTACGCTTGCTATGTGTAAAGAAAAAAATTAGAAAAAAACGGAAACGTGCACTCGCCAGCGTCAGATGACCTTTTATAGTTGAAAAACGACCTTGACAGTGAATACAGAAAATGTCCAAATTACTCATAACGTTGCATGTAGTTCACATAAAGAAAAGACGCTAAAATTCCTTACTCATGATGTTCAAAGCTAATATTCAGAGCTGTTCAACAAAGAACAATAAAACTTTGTATATATAAACTGATGGAAGGGACACAAAAAGCGTGTAACCCTTTACCAAACAATCTCGTACCTGGGGTTGAAGTATTTCTAAAACACTGTGGGAAAAAGAGAAAATGCTGGTAAACCAGCATTTTCTCATTTTCCCACAGCGTTTTCTACCCCTCCTAGGACGAATCCATCTACTCGTATGTGAGTCACATTTATTTTGTCGTCTGCAAGCGCTTTCAATTTGGACGAGCGTCTAAAATTTTGTCGTCTGATATCTAGCGTTCAACACTTTTAGCGCCATATAGTATAAACCCAGTCTCTCTCGACGGTGAAAAATACAATCCTCTGTAACCCAGAAAGATTTTTATCATTTAGGCTTCTCTAAACAAGCGGGCGGTATAGATCAAAGATCAGACTGCACGTTCTGTGAAGTCTGATCTTGATCTATGCCGTCCGCAAAATGCCTCTGAATTCGGCTATGGCGTGCGAACCGTTTAAAGATTACAGAAATCCGCATACACCGTTCCAGGGGGTCCTTTATTTGAGATCAATGTCATATTTGTTTGGACACAAAAGTATCAGTCAGGACCATTATCTTATCTTTAACTCTTCACCACACGGTAAATATTTCGGACTCATTCATATTGAAAGCATTTGCAGACAACAAATTAAACGTGCATTAATTGGCGAAGTTTTCGGGTTTCTGTAAGACAAGAAAACATGGGAAAAAAAAGGCAGAAAATGCAACGAATCGGCTTTTCCTACAGCCTAAAAAGTGGATCCAAGTTTTCGGCACTCTACAGGGTACACCCCGTCCATGACAAGGAAGCGCATTTCCTCGGCGCCTGTCCCCCATGAAATTTCAAAATATTTCAACATATGGAGAAATTCGAAGAAAAACTGCTCAGTACGAGAAAAGCAGTTTTCAACCCCCTCCAAACACAGTTTTGTTATATTGAGTCTATTTATAACTTCATCTTTACCTCGCAGAATTTATATGAACATTCGGTTAAAATAAAACTATTTTTCGCAAACCGGATAAGAAGGATTTGTCATCCATAAACATGATGTTCAAACTTCAACGAACTCATTCTTGAATTGCTCTTAAACGAATAATTTCTTGTACTAGGTGGCCCTATTCTACTTTTTACAAGGGGATGCACTGACACCTGAAGAACTGAAAAAGTGCATAATATTTATTATATTGAGCAAAACCCTGCAAACAGCAAACATTCAAGAATTTTTTCCCTGAAAGAATGATTGATCGCATACGACCGAACTCTGAAATGCAGAAAATTAACAGGTAGCAAAAAGTTTCTACCCAGGTCTACCTGGGTTGATACTTTTTGCAGATGTATCAAGCCACCTTTTTCAACAGATCATGAATTTTATCAATTTTCAGGAGCATTTTGCGAGGTAAAGGGGTGATCGGGGACCTGTAGTTATTAAATTTTGTATTGGCAAATAATGGTACAAGGGCGCCTTTGTTTTCGATGTTTTATATGATTTTGCGGCCACGTTGAGGAATGTCTAATTTATTCCAGTTTCTTTACTTAACCTAGATCGAACTTTTACGGCTTTAGGTTGGAATAAACAAGCCCAATTCTATACATTGTTCTAATTCTAAAATCCAAAACTAATTCTGAAACGAGCCATATGATCGGTATTTACGCTCTATTTCAGTCAATCAGATTGCGCGTCTTAAAATTTAAAAGTTACTGTTTTCATGTTTTCATACGTAATCGATGTCTTCCGGTATGTCCGTACGTAAAAATGCTGAATTTCAAGATGAGCCAGCTGATTGGTCAAGACTTTCGACCATAGCACATCAGTTTTTTTTTTTCTTAAATTCATAATTAAGATTGAATTTTAAATAATTGATGAATACAGCCCCTAGTGCCCTGTTGTCACGGATCAGCCTACACATTCATTTTGTCACAATAGTTTCAAGCGTGGTCTGTCACAATGCTTTCAAAAGAGTGATGAACGACAAAGTATAAATAAAGTTGTTTTCAGGGCTGATTTATTTAATCAAAAGTTGATCGAAGATCGATTTCGTTGTCTCACTACTTCGAACTCCTTTCGCGTCGTATGTGTCATAAGAAGTCCCGTTTGAAAATTCGACAGCAAGCAATTCTGCTGCACTGTTTTATCAGACACAATAGAAGAAAAGGTCTCAAATGTATTTCTGGTGTTGATTTGATGATTTTTTTTTTAGGAAACAGACAGCAAGGTTATTATTTCTTTGGGAACTATTTTGTGCCTGTGAACACACCAAGAAACATGGTCTACCAACCGGAAATGCCCTTTTCACTTTGATTTTTCAAGGGTAGTTGTGTCTAAGGTAGAATAGCAAAAGACGAAATCGGTTGAGGTGCCAAATTTTTACCTTCTTGTGCAGGCAACTGGACATATGTTTAATAGAAACAAACAGCAGTGGGTCAAAGATGGTGATTTCCAATGTAGCCAAAAACGAATGGTGTGACACCTATAGTGCCACACAGCAAAGTACTTCAAGTATTGTACATGAATTCCAATTTATTAGGGTAACGCCCCCTCAACAAATTAGGCAAGCTTGCATCAGTTAGTTATGATCCCGTGGAATTTTCGTTTTAAAACTCTAGTAGGGGTGAAAATATTTGTATATCATGTTTCACGGATTAGTCTTACTGAGCTTTTCCTTCTTAAACTTTTATCCTTTTGTCAAACAATCCCGAATTTTAACGACCTCGCAGAAGAATGCTTTTGAAAACATTGTGGAAAAAGGCGAAAATGCTGGTAACCAGCATTTTCTCCTTTTTCCACAATGTTTTCTTATCTATCAAAGCCGAATTTCATCACTTGTGACAGCTTTAATTTGTCGTCTGCAAATGCTTTCAATTTTGGCAAGTCTAAAATTTTGTCGTCTGGTAAAGAGTTAACCCTTTATCAAGCAATCCCAGGTTTTACTGACCTCGAGGAAGAAACCTTCTGAAAACATTGTGGGAAAATGAGAAAATGCTGGTAACCAGCATTTTCTCCTTTTCCCACAATGTTTTCTACTCTTCCAAAGTCAAGTTCCAATTTTGAGTCACGTTTATTTTGTCGTCTGCAAATGCTTTCAATTTGGACCAGTCTAAAATTTTGTCGTTTGGTAAAGCATTAAAGCCCTAGGAAAATTACATTAACATTCAAACCTAGTATTTTATACCCGAAATGTTGCGATTTTATAGCCATTTGTAACCATATTACACTTACCAAATCGTACAGCGTAGATCAAAGATTAGACGGCAAGTTCTGTGCAGTCGGATCTCGATCTAACAATGCCATAAAAAGGTATAAAAGTCGTGCTTAGCCGTATAAAGGATCAATTGCACTGCAAACAATCTTGCTCAAGTTTAAATAATTTCTAATCCACCCCTGACCTTGTATCCTCGAGGTCACACAAATTCTTCTCAAAATCGTTGTCTGCGCATGTCATATTCTTCGAAGATTCGACCTGTCTGCTATGACGTATCACCCATCTCATATACAGGGGAAAAGTAGGGCTTACACCGAAACTATTACCTAAGCCTGTAGTGGCTGTTTTAATAAATGCCCAGTGCATAGGTTACATGCTAGCTGATCATAGCTGAATGAATCGCACCAGGTTGCGTTTTATTGTGTAAACGTTTATTTTGAAATTCAAAGTAACGGTTGTCGTTTTGAAAAGTAGTCCGGTTCTGTACCCAGACTGCCGTCTCCACAATATTTTTCATACTTTTAAATGGTATGATTTAAATTTAAATGTATTATAAATGGCCCCGAAAGGGTTCTTGTATAGAGTGATTGCACCTGCTTTGATATTTTGGCCTTTACCTGGCCTTTAACTCTTTCCCTACCATAGACGACATGAGAAGCTTTTGTGGATAGTACAGATCAAAATCAGACTGCACAGAACGTGCAGTCTGATCTTTGATCTACACTCTCCACTACTTTATTCTAGTTCATGAACGAAATGTGTCTTAAACTTGTAGCGGAACTGCATTTGTAGCCATTGAGAAAATGCAATTTATTTATTCAGTAGTGAAAGAGTTAAAGGTGAGGTACTTTCACCAGAAATCAATAATTTCTCCTTCTGTCATTATGTAAAACAGACATTAATATTTCCGTCTTCTTTGTTCGATTTAGCATTGATTTGAATCATAAATGAGCCACGCTTTAGCAAAATGGAGTTTTACGCATGGCCGCGATGAATTATACCATGCAAATCATGTTATAACATGATATCCATTTTGTCTAACATCACTGACTGATTGAGGTAGGACGGTCCTTTGACACGCAGAAAATTTACAAATAACTAAAAGTTTCGACCCAGATCATCCTGCGCGAACTGCGCAGGCTGACCGGGATCGATAATTTTCCCAGAGCATGGCTATCCTTCCCAAAAACAAATTTCAATTTTTTGAGCCACATTTATTTTGTCATCCGCAAATGCTTTCAGTTTGGACAAGTGTAGAATTTAGCTGTCTGTGAAAGGATTAAATGTGCATGTATACTCCCATCCTTATACCATGTATTTGAAATTTGCCCAGAAACAGCAAATATTGTAGAAGCAAGAAATTCCAATAGCTATTTATGAGTCTGTGAAAACGGGACTTGATGTATTTACAAAATGTATCGACCGAGGTCAGCCTGCCCAGTCTGCGCAGGCTGACTTAGGCCGAAACTTTTTGCTTTTGGTCAATTTTCTGTAGGACCACTCTTTCTCCAGATTCAGACAATCGGTAGACAAAATGAATTTTATGGATCCCTAATTATGTGATGACTTACTTGGTATCATGGAACACGGAGATACATTAAGCCCCTTTTAGCAAGACCATGGCTCATACGTACATGTGAACTGAGAATAAATGTGAATTAGGTTTTATTCTCAATGACTGACTGACAATATTCTATTCCAATATTCTAGCATTTGAAAGGTTACCGGCAAAAAGATAATTGTGCCCCGGCTTAGAATTTTAGAATTTATTGACTTATGAATATTTCATTGCTTGGTTTTTAACTCATTATTACCAGAAACAAATTTTAAGCAGAAACCATTTAACCTTTAACCTGCTAAATAACTACAATGAAATTTTCAATTCGATAGTAAAAATCCAAATATTGCTTTTTCGTTTTTTTTTTATTTGGGGAATAATATCGGACAGTATAGGTCCAAGATCAGACTGCACGTTTTGTGCAGTCTGATCTTGGTCTACACTGTCTGCATAAGCAGCTTAAGCCGGTTTAGCACTTTACTGGTTCTTTCTTTTACATCCAGATAAATAAATTGGACATTTTTCGAGCCCTAAAATATAATACCACCATAAAAAGGAGCTACTTTTCTCCTCATTTTTTAGAAATCAGACAGCGGACGGTGTAGATCAAAGATCAGACTGCACGTTCCGTGCAGTCTGATCTTGATTTACCACGTCCGAGGAAGCTTCATCAATCCATCGTAGCAAGTGACATGGACTGAAATATTACGATGCATGTATATAAATTACAAGAATGACACCGTGACATATATAGAGTTATATAACCGTAAGACAGGTTTATTTTCCCGTCGGCGTCAGCCGTTGGAATTAAATTCTAATTTCTAGTACAAAAAATATGTGCAGTGAACAGAAATAGAAGCGGCCCGTAAATTTTGGTGAGAACAAGATGCGAACCCATTTTCCCGATTGACACCTTTTTCCCCTCAAAACATTCCGCAAAAAGAACACATGCTCGAGAGGGGGAAGCTTATTATTTTTACCGTAATAACCTGGAAATGACGAAGTAATTCAGTCACGAGAAAGGGAGAGAGAGAGAGACGGAAAGAGATAGAGGGGGGGAGGAGGAGGGGGAGAGAGGAGGGGGAGGGAGAACCTGAAGGGGTGTACGGAAAAGAGAAAGAGAGAGAGAGAGAGAAGCGGGGAGAGAGAGGGGGGGGAGAACGTGAAGGGGGTGGGCGGAGAGAGAGAGAGAGAGAGGAATGTAGGGAGAACGAAAAGGGGGGTAGAGAGAGAGAGAAGGAAGAACGTGAAGGGGGTGGGGGAAAAACAGAGGGAGTGAGAGAGAGAGACTGTTTTTCATATCTTAATGGTGGATTTAAGTTCTAATGATATCAACAAGGGCTAGATTTACATTATTGTTTCACAAAAACTTCAGTTTTGTTTATCTTCTCATGTCACATGACAGACCACCGCAGTGCCACAGACAAAATTTATAACTTTATTTAAGTTGTTGATACATTTTTTCACACCATTCTATGTCTGCTATTTGAAGATCAGTGGATGCGAAAATGGTAAATCTCTCAAGTTGACAAGAAATTGTTTTATAAATCTTGTTGGAGTCAATTTAAATCTGCCAACATAATCGTCCTCTTTAACCCTGTCGTAAGTGACTTGTGTTCTATCTTTCGTACAGGGCTCGAAACCAAGGTTCGCAAATTCCATTCCCCTGTCCTGTTAAATTCTTTCTCAGTACTGATAGGAGTCATTTTCAGAGAATCATACCCCCTTTCACTGCTTGACATTGTCTCTATGATGTTTATGTTGGAAAGTAGCTGGTGGCTACACCAAGTAAGCATGGAAAGATGCACTGACAGTCTATTGTTGAATAAATATTGTCGTGTAAATTTTCATTTTCAAACACATTTCATTTTTTTTTTTTTGTTCAACGTTATATTAATAATCAACAGATATTAACGTACAATACAAGGATAAATAGGGCATAAAGTGAAAACATTGTGGTAAAAGGAGAAATTACTCGTCTTTTGTCACAATGATATTTCAGCCTTGGTCTTAAGACGTCTGTACTGGGTAATATGTTTACTTGTTTTAAAATATTGCACAAAATTATCACGAAATGAGAAATTGTTAAATAATCACAGATTCCTCTTACGTCGTCGGATTTGCCACTAAGGAATTCATTTAAGCTTATAAACCTCAAATGTTACAGAACATTGCACAACTAATGTCTAGCCAAAATCTTCATTTCTTGTGGTTCGTACATGCCCGCTGGCTTGCTTCTGAGAGTCACGGGTTCGATACCGATTGCGCAATTCATACTTGAAACAATTTTGCATGATAATATGAGAGTGGACCATGCTCTGTGAAAAAGGGGTGTAATGCATCTGCAAAAAGTATCGACTCAGGTCAGCCTGCGCAGTCCGCGCAGGCTGACCTGAGTCGAAACTTTTTGTTACTGGTCAATTTTCTGCATGTCCAAGGACAATTCTACCTCATGATTCAGTCGACTGTTTGACAAAATTAATTCTATGAATCCATTATCATGTAATGACTTGGATGATATAAAGCATCGCGGAGATACATTAATTCCCCATTTGCCAAAGCAAAGCTCAAGTACAGTATAATATTATTCTCGTGTTGACTTATTACTGAGAGAAAAAAATAAAAGAAGCAATTACAGCAACAAGCTGTGTGCACAAATTGTGCAGTTTGATTCTGGATCTAAAACGTCCGCTAGGCCTCAATGACTGCAGAGGTATCGGCCATTTTTAGCTGCTAGAAAAAAAGTTGGATCTATTTTAATGGCTCCGAAAGGGTTCCTGTATAGAGTGATTGCAGCCATTGTTAAAAAATACACCCCTCACACAGTTAAACGACCTTGTTTTGAAAACATTGTGGGGAAAGGATAAAATGCTGGTTACCAGCATTTTCTCCTTTTTCCACAATGTTTTCTACTCCCTCAGTCACAAGTCCAATCATTTTGACCCCAATTAATTTGTCGTCTGCAAATGCTTTCAATCTTGACAAGTAAAAAATCTTTTTCGTTTGGTTTAGGGTTGAACTTTTTAAATAAATCTAGGGAAGCTCAGTGTCAATATATTCTTTTGTTATAGGGGATAATGACAAACCAGAATTGTTTTATGGGAGGTCAAAGGTCACCATGGAAACAAGGTCAGGGATAAAGGTCATTAATGTGTACCCAAGGTGATGCCGCCTCCTTTACATATAAGCCATAATGTCGTGGAATTATCCTTATTTCAAAGAAACAATTAATTGATTGATTGATTGTATGGTGTTTAACGCCGCTTTAAAGCCGCTTTCAACATTGTTTCAGTTTTGTCGCGGCGGCCAGTGCACCTAACCGTGTTTTCCTTTTCTTTTTACCAGTACTCCGCATAATATTCTTTCCAAGCCACTGGATGCCCATATGCGCGACGCCCCCTCCCCCCCCCCCCCCAACAGACTGTTACTTTTGTTATTGGGGGTAGTGCAGATACAGGACGAAACCCATCCTAAGTTACGTCTGGTTTTTTAACGTGCTCGGTGTATAGACCGTCACACGGGACCTTGGTGTAACGTCTCATCCAAAACACTATTAGTAATTTTAGATGGCCAGCTGTGAGGCAAGAACCCACACCCTCAAGTGACCAAGACTTGATGTTTACAAGTCCTACGCTCTACAGCCTGAGCTATGCGGGCTGGTCCTTCATTCCCTTCGAAATACTTTATTCTTAAATATGGAAAATGTGCCGAACCCAGACCAACACCGTCATCTACCTGTAAATCAGGGGGTATAAAAATCTCACCTTGACGAACGGGTCACTAGTTTTATCAACTTCGAACAATACGGTTTGTGGGTGTCCCTTTTAAAACCGGACAATAAACTGACCATAAAAAAAACATCACACCGGTCTTTGTACAGAGAAAAAAACAGGCTCCCACACCATTCGACCCAGTCATTAACCTTTACAGTGGTTTGCAGAACCGTTATTGCTTTTGCGGCCAGTGTAGATCAAGATCAGACTGCTACGAACGTGCAGTCTGATCTTTGATCTACACTGTCCGCTATGTTGAGTTATTCTGGGAAAGATCGACCTTTGAAATGAAATTCATTTGATACTTATATCCTACTGAAATTGTCAAATGTATCTCTTTTCGCGCTGAAGGAAATGGTTCGTATTGGGCGAATCTTGGATACACCCTCGTGGAAACTTCGTCATGGTCTCTTGTCGAATGTTGGAGCTGCGTAATATACTCGTACTAAACAATCCCGTAATTTACGATCCTGTGAAGGAATGCGTTTTAAAACATTGTCGGAAATGGAAAAGGAGTAATATTTTAATACATTTACAGACAGTGTTTGTCAAGATTATAAGGTCCTTATCGACTGTCCGGCAACTTTTCGATCGAAGATTGACCACTACTTGTCGTACCAGTGTTTTGAAATGTAGCAAGAATGCAGTCATAAAACAATAATTCACAAGCAAAACGGATTTATAAATGCGTTGTAATCGATTTGAACTGAATTTTGGCAAGGCGTCTGAATTTAAAAAAAAAATAAAACTCGGGGTTGGGGTAGGAGATTTCTTTCCCTCCCTCGCACTCTCCCAAAACTGATGCCGTCGGCTGCTGAGAAACATAAGTTGTATTCTATGGCCATACCATTTTCGTCAATGTCAGCCCTGGATCAGACAACACAAAAACTGCATTCTGATCTTCGATTTATGCTGTCCAATAACTTGCGAGAAAGTATGACCAGAGATAGCAAAGTACACAGAAAGATGAAAACTGCAATTATCTGAACAAAAAACACCGAGAAAAAAAATATGCGTTTCATGATCAGTTTAGAAGTTAAGGGGTTGGTGTGAATAAAATGTAAATGAGGCTGAAAGAGGATGCTCGAATTTCAACATTAACTTTTTACTTTAAAAGATTAAAAAAAAAGACCATCACAAAATCCGACATTATACATTTATACAGTATATTTATCAAAACTGAATCAGATTTTACCAATAAAAAAGGCAAGAAAACAATGTGACAATAGGTGAAATTGCTCATTTTGAGCAATTTCACCTTTCGTCACAATGTTTTCAAACGTAAAAGTAGTAATAGTTCACTGAAGTAAAGACTGCAAAGAGAAGATCTACAAAGTTCACTTTAGCCCTCTCGACCAGGATGTTTTTTTTTCCTGTAGCCTGAAGAAAACTAATTAATCACCTCTAAGTCTTGTATCTTGTTAGTTCTAATGCATTAAAGCTTACAACTATATAGTTCTTTTCGTATCACAATAAAAACCTCTTTTCCACACTTTCAACTTTTCATTTGTATTTTTCTTAAAGTTCAGAAAGCCCTTGACAATTGTAAACGTGAAAAGAGTTTTATTAAGGATGATTTTGTCATAAAATACTTCCGATAAAATCGGCAACCGTCATCACCTCTTTATCCATCTGTCCCCCCTCCCTCTCCCCTCCCCCACTTCCCACGACAAGAGAAGCTCCGTTCTTTGTAAACAAGTTTAGTAGCAAACGCGACATATTTGTTTTTGAGTTGCCAGAAAAATGAACCATGTTCTGTAAAAATGGGGCTTAATCCATCTGCAAAAAGTATCGACTCATGTCAGTCCAAATAGGCTGTCTAAACAGGTTTCGTAGCAAACACGAGATACGTGTATTTTCTTTTGAGTTGCCAGAAAAATGAGCCATGCTCTGTAAAAAGGGGGCTAAATGCACCTAAAAAAAAATCGACCTATGTCCTCCTGCGCCGGTCGCTATTACAGGGTGACCCCCCCCCCCCCCAAAAAAAAAAAGTGGGAGAAGTGTGTCAGAGTTATTGACAATATTGCAAGTCGTATCTAGGTGTGTTTGCGACGCAGAGGTTCACATTTGAGGCATATCATGGAACGGAGATATAATAAAGACTGTTGAACATTCATAGACTAAATTTGGCGGACACATCAGGTATAGACTGAAGTTCATTTGTACCAAATATGATTGGGTTGCAGACACGATTGTGAATTTTATGAACAATTTCATGGATGGCATTTCTTTTGGTCATCCTCTACTATTTTGATGACTGTCATCAAAAAGAAATTTGTACATGCAGGAATTCGAATCTATAAGTCTTAGACTGATAACCCAATTAAGCTACATGCACAATACGTCAGGCTATGCTGCAATGCTAAAGTCAAGAACGCCATCCTTATACGGCTGGGGCAAAGAATGGTGTTCGAACCCACAACTTTAGGATTACAAGCCCTGTACATATCGTACAAAGCTACAGGTAAACTCGCTTGCTGAGCCTATGGGGTGCATGATAAAAGTTTACTGATTTACTGACAAGGCTGAGGTAAAGAGAGGAATTCTAACCCACAACTACTGCATTACTAACCTTGCTCGGTAAAGAGCCAGCTAACAGGGTTTCAGCGATAAAAGTCATGGCTAAGACTAGAGCTCATGATAAAAGTTTGCTATTCGGTCATCCAAACAAAGCTGAACTTCAGTGATGGAATTTAAACCCATAACCGTTCTATTACGAGCCTTTAGCGTTCCCGACTTAGCTACATGCGGTTCGGTGATTACTGGCAAAGTTTAGGCGAATGGCACAAATTTGCTGTTATCCTTAGGAGCTGAGGCTCAATGTTGGGATTCGATTTTAAATCCCACGTATTTTTAAGTTAGCACTCAGAGGAGCTAAATGGCCTCTGCGATGAACGTCCTGGCTAAAGCCAAAATATATGAATCTCCGTGATGCAAGTCATCACATGATTATCATAGATCTGTAAAATGTATTTTGTCTAACAACCGGCTACATTGTGATGTCGAATGGTCCTGTGACATGCAGAAAATTTACCACAAGCAAAATTTCGACCCAGGTCAGCCTACGCGGACTACCCAGGCTGACCTGATTCAATACTTTCTGCCGATGCATTAACCTCTCCTTTCACACAGCATAACTCATATACTAGACCTCTTTCGACAGCTGCAAACACAATCCACTTAAAGACAGATTTCTTACCTTATCAGACTTCACTAAACAAGTGGAAGTTATAGACCCAAGATCAGACTTCATGTTCTGTGCAGTCTGATCTTGGATCTATACAGTCCGAAAAAGTCCTTATTTTCGCATATAGCGCTGAAAGGGTTATATAGATTGCAATGTCATCCTAACACGGCAGAAGTCACGATGCTCTACACTGACTTACGACTTTCAATAGAAATAAAGAATTTCGCAGTTCATTGTTAGCCGTTTTAATGACTGTGATCAATCCGGGGTTTGAACACTTAACCCTATACCACGTAATTCCGAGTTTTAACGACCCCTTGGATAGAGGCCTATTGAAAACAATGTGGGAAAAGAAGAAAATGCTGGTAACCAGCATTTTCTTCTTTTTCCACAATGTTTTCTACCATGTCAAAGAATTTCAATGCATTTTTACCGCTTTCAGATTTATCGTATGCAGATGCTTTCAGTTTGGAAGAGTCTAAAATTTGTCCTTTGGTAAAAGGTTAAATACATAGACGATTAAAGAGTACAAAGAAGTTACTGTCCAACTGTCTCTTCTTTCTCTAATTGTTAGCTTTTCTCCAATTATTGTAGTTAATTTCTTCGTTTTTCACGATATTTGCATGGCTTTCTCGATCCAATATAACAATTATATATTGCAATGACGGCGGGTGAACATGGAAGAGCCTGAGGAAGATCTTTTTTGGTGTAATACATTTTCTATCTATGGTCGTATCCAACAGCCAATCTGAACTAAGTTTTAACTCCATCTTCTGCTACCAGCCATCTGTTTAGCTCAGACAGAACCTCTCAACCAATAAGAAGTACTAGTCTTGGCACTTAGAATTAGAGTATTCAAAAAAAAAAAAAAATGCTAAATTCCAAAATTCTAAGAAAGCCATCCAACAACCTTTTTTTGGAATTTTAGAAATAAAAATTAAGAAATCTGTAGGAATACTGGTTGATAAAAACCTTTTTAAGCCTTAGAGCGCCGAACGAAAACCCAGCAGAAATTTTTAGCCTAAAAATAAGACCCAAATAATTGCAATATTATGGTTGCTTTTGTCTGCAGTGTTTCAGCAAAAGCAGACAGTGCAGATCAAAGATCAGACTGCACGTTTTGTGCAGTCTGATCGTTGATCTATACTGGCTGCAAAGGCAACTAGAGTCGTGAAAGGCGTTTTTAGGGTTTAGTCGCTGAAGAGTCAATCAGAGTACATGTACATCCGTACTAGTTAACCAAAGACAACTGCAACTTACCTTGTGACATTCAATGGTATCCAAGGCTCTGGCATAACCATCTTTAGAGTACACACAGAGAGCCGCCAGTAGCTCGAAAACTTGTTTCTTTAACGTCACATTGTCGGTGTCGAGTGCTGAAAATAGAGAGAATACGTAAATTAAGATACAAATGTGCGGTGCTTCTGGGAAAAGGGAGTTTAAATGCATCTCCGTGATGCATAGTCATCATATAATTATGGATCTATAAAATCCATTTTGTCTAAATGATTGAATCATGAGGTAGATTGGTCCTCCGACATGCAGAAAATTGATCGATAGCAAAAAGTTTCGACTCAGATCACCCTGCGCGAACTGCGCAGGCTGACCTGGGTCGAAACTTTTTTCAGATAGCCACCACTTGAATTCAGTGTCCAACTGAATCAAACAACCTCCCATTTCAAATTTCAAAATGAAATTTTTCAACTTAATAGCACAGTGGGTTGAACAACCATCAGTCTTAAGAGCATTGTTAATAATGTTAGATCCATGTAGTGGATGCTACAGTAGGAATTCAATGATCTGTGTACATTTTTTTTTTCTTTTTCTAAAACTGGTTTGTTCATCCGAACCATTGGATAACAAATAAAATATATTTACCCAGTACCTTCCCATCGAAAAATCTTGGAGCAGAAGACTTCGAAAACATACATCGAGACACCATAGATAGGCAAGGCCAAGTACGGAATCTAACGACACATACACTACATAACGTGGCACATTTTCGGTTATTAACACTTTCGACGTCAGGGGCGAATGCAGGCATATATCGAAGAATACATTGATTCAGATCAGATTGCATAGAAAGCACGGTCTGATCTTGTATCTATACCGTCACCTCGGTTCGTCAAGCAAATTTTAAGACAAAAACGTTTAAGTGGAGTGTTCTTTCAGCCGCCGAAAAAGGTCGACTTAATACATTGGGTACTAAAAGAGTTTAAGAAACCAGAAATATTTTACACAACTTTTCTGGCCAGTAAATAAACGTTCAAAATCCATAAGACAGTGTAGTGTAAGATCAGACGACACGTCAATGCTCAGTTTGTTCTTGGTCTGTATCATTCTGAAAAGCAGCTGGCGTTGGCAGATAAGAAAAGCAATCAGATTAGCGGAGAGGATACCTGTCAGCCAATCAGAAAGCAGGTTACAAAAATACAGGCTTGGCTAGACTGTTTTCAATAACAACATACTTTACCGTATATATGACATTTAAGCCGCTTACAGCTCCTAAACCTGATTAGAACTTATTTTAAATCTTTCATGGTATGTCACCTTTTCATACGGGGGGAATTATAAGGAAAATCACCTTATCGACTAGAAATCTAAAACTATCGGAATATCATTTTTCTATGATTACGTAATACTGTTATCGTGGCTTAAACACAAAAATTTCTATAGACCTTAACTCTGTGTAGGATAAGAAAAGCGACCAAGAACTATTTTCACCAAACAAACCAGTATAATGTTATGTGCTTCTACAACTTTGAGGAAGAGGGCTTTTGAAAACATTGTGGGAAAAGGAGAAAATGCTGGTAACCAGCATTTTCTCCTTTTCCCACAATGTTTTCTGTTCTACTAAAGATAGAAATCATCATTTGAACTCCTTTTCCTAAAATATTTTCAAAAACCTTCTTTATCAGGGACGTTTAAATTCGGGACTGCGTGGTAAATGATCTGATACTAATGAAAGTTGGGTCAGAATAATTGTCTTCATGATATCTCTCCTTTCCCCCCCCCCCATATTTTCTACCCTTTAACTCTTTCCATATCATAGACGGCACCAGAAGCTTTTGTGGGCAGTGCAGATCAAGATCAGACTGCACAGAACGTGATTTCTGAACTACACTGTCCATTGCTTTATTCTGAATTATGACCGAAATCTGTCTTGATCTTGCAGCGAAACTGTAGCCTTTGATAAAATGCATTTCATTTATTCAGTAATGAAAGAATTAACAGAAAGTTCTAATCATGGAACCCTATCTAATTTGTCGTCTGCAAATGCTTTCAATATGAACGCGTCTAAAATTTTGAAATTTTGGTAATGATTTATTAAGTCTTAAGCTTGAAATAAGACCAAATAACGTGCATGCATGTGACTGTACTGGGTTCACCGGGCTATCGTTTCGACTTGGGCGAGCGAGGAGAGGAAAAAAAATTCTCGCCGCCGTGAGAGAGAGGGGGTCAAAGGACAACAAATTACCGACAAGAACTGCAAGTTTAGGAAAGTAATTTGTAAGCGCCTTTGTGCGAACGTCTTGTCGCTTTAGAAATGTGATAAAAATTAGCCCAAATCTGTCGATCAAACCTTTATGCAATGATATCTTGACACAGCGGTCCAATTTGAAGTGCGCTGCTATTTAACTCGTTTTACCAAACAAGTCCTGGTTTTCACGACCCTGGGAAGGAAAGCTTTTGAAAACCTTGTGGGAAAAGGAGAAAATGCTGGTAACCAGCATTTTCTCCTTTTCCAACAAGGTTTTCTACCCTTTCAGAGACAAATTTCATAAATCGAGACGCTTTTAATTTGTCGTCTGCAAATGCTTTCAATATGGACCAATGGAACATTTTGTCATTAGAGTTAAGTCTATCAGTCTGTACTAAACGACAAAACTTTAGACTTGTCCAAATTGAAAGCATTTGCAGACGATAAGTTAACTATTACTCAAAATATGAAATGACTTTTTAAGAGGAGAAAACATTGTGATAAAAGGAGAAAATGCTGGTTACCAGCATTTTCTCCTTTTCTCATAATGTTTTCAAAACCCTTCTTTCTCATGGTCGTTAAAACTAGTAATTGTGTGGTAAATATATAAAACCATTAAATTCCCTCTGAAATATTTTTTCAGCAGAAAATTTGTCAAATAGTTAATTGATTGATTGATTTGTATGGTGTTTAACGTCGTTTTCAACATTACTTCAGTTATATCGCAACGGCCAGTGGACCTATACATGCTTTCCTGGAGTTTCTTTCACCAGTACACCGCACAATATTTTTTTCAAGCCACTGGCTGCTTCCCCACATAACCATCGTCGAAACAATGGTCAGCGGTGAGAGAGGAATGAATCCTGTCGCAATGACTATCATCAATCCTCGGAAAGAAATTGGCTAAGCCGAGGATCGAACAAGCGACCCCCTGTTCTCAGGTCCTGTGCGCAACCGACTGAGCTACTGGAGCTCGGCGACTTGTCAAATAGGAATAATCAAAATTATTAATCTTTTACCAAACAATCTCGAATTTAAACAATCCTGTTGAAAAAAGGCTTTTGAAAACAACTGTTGGAAAAAGGAGAAAATGCTGCATGGTAGCCAACATTTTCTCCCTTTTCAACAATGTTTTCATCCCATTTTTAAGGCACAAATTCCACCATTTGAGCAACGAAGATTAATACTGCAGGAATTCAGTCTAATCGTATAAACCCTTTATTTTGCTAAATAAGTCAAATCAAACTTTCAAGTCGATATTGCTCTTTTTAATTTAGTTTTTGAGTAAATTATCTCCTTATCGGACATTGTAGATCCAAGATCAGACTGCACATTCTGTGCAGTCTGATCTTGGATCTACACTGTCTGCAAAAGGTCATCGAGTCGCACTTAGCAGCCTAAAGATTAAGTTAATTTGTACTTTCGTGTCTAAAAAGGTAAATCACAGAGAATGACAAAAATTGCATCTTATCTATGTAAAATCTCCGCACTTCATTTGATTATAGAAACGTAATAACGTATTGATCATTAAGAGATCAATGTAACCAATACATTCCATTTCAGCTGTGCTCCGTGAAAAGTGGGCCCAGGTCAGGCTGCACAGTCGGAGCAGGCTGACCTGAGTCAAAAATTTTTGCATTTGGTACATTTTCTGCATGTCCAAGGACTACTCTACCTGAAGATTAAGTCGGTTTTTAGATAAAAAAGATTTCATAATTCCATAATGATGTTATGACTTTCTTGGTCAAATGCATCACAAAGATTTTTTAGACCCCTTTTTGTCAGAGTGGCTCAGTTATATTGAAATCATGAAGATATGGGTCACAGGGTCAGAAATAATGGAAAGGATCACGCCAATCCAAAGGCGGCTATAAAAAGACCCCTTATTCATCAAAACCAATGTTGTTGGTTCTCACTGAATAGTCTCATTGAAAGCAACTGATATGATACCCCCCATTTAGAGCCAAGCCCCGGTAGCTCAGTCGGTAGCGTGCAAGACTTGAGATCAGCCTGCGCATTAGATTTTGTACTACAGTAGACTTGCGCAAAACAGAAAATTACATAAAAACGGAAAGTGTCGTTTCGAATCAGCCTGCGCGGACTGCGCAGGCTGATCCGAGACGATACTTTACGCAAAAGTCCGAATGCCCTTTTTCGCGTGTTGCAAGCCATATGGTTTTGGATCGACGTTATTCAACTTTTGACGGCCTCTGTGTCAGACCACACGTAAGAGCTTGTGTGTGTCACGTCCTTGAAATCTATTGGTCTAATTTGAAAAGAAATGACGAAGTACGTGGGAACTGCTTTAAGACCGACCCCCCTGCAGAGAAGGGTTCTTTGTTTTTCGTAACCAACATTTTCTCCTTCTCAAACAATATTTTCTAGGATATTTTATACCCTACCAAAAACAAATTTAAATGTTTGAGCAACATTTTACATTGTCGTCTGCACATGCTTTGAATTTCGACACACCAAAAAAGTTTGTTGTTTGGAAAAGATTTAAATTACGACGATGCACTTCTCTATGCACCAATGAGCATTGTCCAATGTACACAGCCTACTAATTACGCAAGCGATGTCTTTTACCCTTTTTAGAGCCACAGGCGAACACAAAGGTCTTTTGCGCACGGCATAGATCAAGATCAGACTGCACAGAACGTGCAGTCTGATCTTTGATCTGTACCGTCCGCTTGTTTAGTCAAGCCTATAACATAAAATATCTATGATTTTTTAAGTGGATTTTCAGTCGCTTAAAAAGGTCGACTTTATGCATTTTGCGCTAAAAGAGTTGATTTATTACTATATGTAATGGGCACAAATGCAGCATAACGTTGAACTCTTTACCAAACAACGAAATTCTAGACTTGTCCAAAATGAAAGCATTTGCAGACGACAATTTACATGTGTGTCAAACATTGAAACTTGTGTTGGAAAGGGTAGAAAACATTGTGGGAAAAGAAAAAAAATGCTGATTAGGAGCATTTTCTGCTTTTCTCACAATGTTTTCAGAGGTCGTTTTCCTCAGGGTCGTTAAAACTCGGGATTGTTTGGTAAAGGGTTTATCCTTTACCATACAATCTCGAAGTTTAACGGAAAGTCGGAAAGGAAGTCTACTGTAAACATTCTGGGCAAAGGAGAAAATGCCGATTACTAGCATTTTCTCTTTTTCACACATTTTTTTCTAATCTTTCAGACAAAAATTCCATCATTTGAGTCACATATAAATTGTCGTCTGCAAATGCTTTCAATATCGACACGTCCAAAATTTTGTCGTTTGATAAAGCGTTAAACAAAGCCCGTTGTTCAGATGACGATGGTATCACGACGTCAACATACCACTTTGGCGCCGTCACGCATGCGCATGATCAGTGCAGTCTAACGAAAATTGCAAAAGTTGCACTCTTTATCTACTCAACAATCTGAATTTAATTCCGATAACCTTTTCGTTCTCGTTGCATCATTTGGTATATCAGCAGCAGACTATGTCACGAAGAGTTTCTCATTTTGTCACAGTGTTTTCAAAGATGGTCCGTTTTAAGTCGATATAAGCCGTCTAGTTATGGTAGTATGTTTTAACGGGGCCGATGTTTCCCTTTCGATTGACATTCCTTTAACTGGCGGATTTCTAACTTTTTATCAAAATTCAATATTTTACACTTATCTAATTGAAAGCATTTGTAGATGACATCAAATGTGGCTCAAGTGATATGATTCTCCTTCAAAGGGTAGAAAACATTGTGAGAAAAGGAGAAAATGCTGGTAACCAGCATTTTCTCCTTTTCCCACAAAGTTTTTAGAAGACCTCCAAAGGGTCGTTAACACTCTGAATTATGTGGTAAAAGCAGCATTCGGAATAAAAGAGGATGTTAAATTGACCCATTTTATTCACAGAAAATTGTGTTGTTTTCACAACTGAATGCAGATCTAACACCCTGTTCGCTCCGCCTTTATTTTCTCATGGAGAACATTCGGACTTTAAACAGGAAAATTAATCTTACTTGAAAATTTATGGCTTTCGTATACATACGGTGACCATAAATCACAAAAAACTGTCGAGTTGCGCTGGATATATACGACATTTTCTGTCTACTGACTATGACATGATGCACGTTGCAGATGGGTGCGTTACTGCACGCTCATCTCTTATGGTACAAAATGCACGTTATTAATGCACGCACAAATGGGAAGAATAGAACTGCATCAACTAAATGTTTTTGACACTTGACAAGTGCCAATCAGTCGATATTTTAATGCGTTTTAAGACGTTTCTGGTATTCTGACGACATTCCATTTCGCCTGGTTTAATTTTTCTTAATTACAAAAATGCAATGAAGTGAGTTTTCCGTTGACAATGGAGATCATAGAGATATGGCATTCCAACGAAAGAAAACTACATGCACATGTATTTTCTTTCTAATTATAGATTTCACGATGGCCAATCAGAGACGTCGTTTTAAAAGTCATTCGGCCCATTCGGTAACTTTCCGGACGTGCGTCGAGCAATAAAGGTATTACAAGTTCTCTGCATGCCTTCTTCAGCTTTCAAAAACTTGAAAGCAAGAACGAACATTGTCGTTTGTAACAGATTAGAGCTAGCATTAATATTCAGCTTGTTTGAACCATGCTCTGGTAAAAAGGGGGCTTAATGCATCTCCGTCATGCATAGCACGAAGCAAGTCATTACATAATTTAGGATCAGTAAAACCAATTCAGTCTAACAGCCGACTAAGTCATGAGAGAATAATCCTTTGACATACAGAAAATTCGTCAACAGCAAAAAGTTTCGATCCAGGTCAGCCTGCGCGGACTGCGCAGGCTGACCTGGTCGATACTTTTTGCAGACGCATTAAACCCTCTTTTCACAGAGCATGACTTATAGATATATCCGTTGCTAAGTAACATGCAATTTCAGTCGATTGCAGCGTGCATATTTGGCTTAGATTACAGTTTCGTTGAAGTTCAGGACTACCTAATCAACCCCCATTTTGTATGAGTGACGTGTTTTGGAAAATACTTGGCTTTATTCATCTCTATTGAATAAGAAAATTTATCGTTCTAATAAGCCATCGTCTTTTGAAGCCATTAAGTGTCTACTTACTCATTGCCAAACTATCGTTTTAATCTTTGTCCTATGTATCCCTATACTACCCAATCCAGAGATTTACGTTGTATAGGAGTTTAACGCTGTTTTAACAGCTTGGGGTCATATCACGACGGTCAGTGCACCTACGCATGTGTTTCCTGGTTTTCTCGCACCAGTGCTCACACAACTTTCTTTCCAGGTCACTGACTACTTTTCTCACATGCATCAGAGGTGAGAGGCGAAAAATAATAAAAAAAAAAAAAGTTTGCCTCAACCGCGTATCGAACTTACAACAACCAGGTCATGAGTCGGATACGCTAACCACTGAGCTACCCGACCGAGCTCCAGAGTTTTAACGACCGTGGGAAAGAAAACATGTGAAAACATGGTGGGAAAAGGAGAAAATGCTAGTAGCCAAGATTTACTCCATTTCTCACAATGTTTTGTACCCTGTCAAAAACAAACCTTCTAATTTGAGCCACCAGTGATTTGTCGTCTACGAACGCTTTTAATTCGGACAAATACAGAAATTTAGTCTATTGGGAAAAAGTTAAGGAACCGGTATCCTATGAATAATTAACTCTTTACCAAACGACAAAATTTTAGACTTAAAAGCATTTCCAGACGACAAATTAAACATGGTTCAAAAACTGAAATCTACTTTATGAAGAGTAGAAAACATTGCGGGAAAAGGAGAAAATGCTGGTTACCAGCATTTTCTCCTTTTCCCACAATGTTTTCAAAAAGCCTTCCTCATCAACTCGTTAAACCTCAGGATTGTGTGGAATAGGTTTAAACAGAAGACGGTGGAACGTCTACTTACTTATTGCCAAAACTATCGTTTTCACCTTTGTCTTGTTTATGGGTACACTACCTTATCATTTATTAAACTGTCTTTTGTCCCCCTATCAGATTGGGAAAGAACATGCACTCCAGAGTTTCTATCAAGTTCTTACACATTACTGGGATATGCAGACGATCTTTTTTTGGTCTTGCAGCAGGCCACTTTTTAAAATTTTGCCATAAAGCGAAACCGTTTTTCTCATGAACAATTTTCCTTTTAAGGAGAGGGCATCGTAATGGGATTCGTACAACATCGCCTTTCAACGCCGAAAAAACGTACCGATTCGGGTAAAACTCGGGTATTCTGTAATAGATCGGCCGATAGACGCTGCTTCCCTGCATCGATTACGTATTACCCGAGTCTTAGCCGAATCAGTATGGTTTTGGCGATGAAATGCGATGTTACACGAATCCCATTAGGGTGGCCTATCCTTAACAACATTATTTGTATATGTTTACATGCCCTATCCCTAAAGACATTATTTGTATATGTTTCACAACATCGATCCATGTTTATAGTTTCTATTTCTACAAGGATCATTTCAAAAGTTGTCTTCTGCAAACTCGCTTCACAAGGTGACGAGTTAACTCCTGTTCCAGACGACAAAGTTTTAGACATGTCCAAATTCAAAGCATTTGCATTTGTCAAGCAACTTACTGAGTCATGAGGTAGACTGGTCCTTATTAGAAAATTCACTAATAGCAAAAAGTTTCGGCCCTAGTCAGCCTGCGCGTACTGCGCAGGCTGACCTGGGTCGATGTTTTTTGCAGTTGCATTAAGTCCCCTCTTTTCAGAGCAAGGCCCACGTTTCTGAAAGTTACAAGCCAGATGTGAAACTCAAGGACTTGTATTGCGATTTCAACGTTGAAACTCTCAACATATCGGTCAGTGTGGATCCATGGTCAAACTGCAAGTTCAGTGCAATTTGATCTTCATCTACACTGTTTGCAAATGCGCATTGAGCACATTTAGCAGAGAAAGGGATAAACAGAGCAATTCGGATATCAAACAAGCAGGTTGTAACTGTATCCCGTTACAAAGTATGGCCATGTGAATGGCGGCATTGTATGGTTGCACAATATTGTAACCCTAGTCGGATAATTTCATACGGCATAACTGGCCTACAACACGCAAAAAGGGACATTCGGACATTTGCGTAAAGTGTCCTCCCAGATCAGCCTGCGCAGTCCGCGCAGACTAATCCGAGACGACACTTACCTTTCTTATGTAATTTTCTGTTTTGCGCAGGTCTACTGTAGGACAAAATCTAATGTAGTCGTAAAGTGCCGTCTCGGATTAGCCTGCGCGGACTGCGCAGGCTAATCCGAGACGACACTTTACGTAAATGTCCGAATGCCCCTTTTCGCGTGTTGCAGGCCATATTATGTTCACGTCTCCTGGAAACGTTGTGTTATATGGAAAATACGCCCGTAATGGCGAGCACTTTATACAGTTGCCAAGATGTCGTTTTTGTTCTTGTTGTCCGTCTGATAACCAGCATTTGCTACTTTTCTCAAAATGTTTTCTATTATTTAAAAACAAAACGAAACAAAACAAAACAAACAAACAACAACAACAAATGCTTTCAATGTAGACAAGTCTAGAATTTCGTTGCATGGTAAAAGTTTAAGCACAACTCCAACGAACCATAGTACGGCATCTGACGGAGACACAAGAGAAAGGAAATACGCATGAATATACAGGTATCTTTACGATTTAAAAAAATCACTGCGATAAAAGGAACAACTTCTTGTTACACACAATTGCCCTTTTCAAATTTTTCTTTAAAAAAAGGGGCGAAAAAATATCTACTAGAGGTTCGTCAAAAGTCGTATACAGAGATCATTGGCTTGATGGCCTAGCTGGCACCATGGTCTCTACTTTGGCACTATTGCATGCATATTTTAAATCAATATTGCATACGAACATTTTATATGATAGCGTGATTAGTTTATGAAACATATAGGCTAAAATATGAATCACGCTCTGTGACAACGGGGGTTACTGCATATACAAAAAGTTTCGACCCTGGTCAGCCCGCGCAGGCTGACTTGGGTCGAAACATTTTGCTATTGGTCAATTTTCTACATGTCAAAGTTACAAGTCTACCTCATGATTCAGCCGTTTGTGAAACAAAACTGATTTTATGGATCCGTAATTATGTATTGACTTGCTTGGTGTAATGCGTCACAGAGATTCACTAAACCCCCTCTTGCCAGAGTATGGCTCCCATAGATTTTTCTATGTAAATGATATGTTTTTAGATTACGTTAGGTCACGCATGTCTTCGAAACTATTCTTTAACTGAATACAAATTTGCCACAATTGTAAGTCCATAGACAAATCTAAGATAATATTGTAAAATTTGTTATTGATATCTATACGTGTATACTGTTCATTCAAAAGAAACATGTTTACATGTACGTGTAACCTTTTTCAAGAGGACAAATTTTGTCTTCTCTTCCAAACTGAAAGCATCCGCAGAGGACAAACATGAAATATGTACAAAAAAGGTCTCGACTTCTGTGTAAGTGTAGAAAATACTGTATGAAAAAGGAGAAACTGTTTATTACAAATAAATGTAATTGCTTCTTTTCGCAACATGTTTAAAAAGGGGTTCTGGCTCAGGGTCGATAACACATAGGATTGTTGAGTAAAAAATTATATAGAAAAACAAAAAATCAGTCTTACGACTTTGGGTCTCAGGCATTGCACAGATGAAGAAATCAGCGGGTATTACATGGCAGCGGCGGCTAGCTGGGGACACTGAGTGTGCAAAGACAATCGGAGATGCTTCATTCCCTCCTTCCAAGAAAATACATCTATACCTATATCTGGATACAAATATTTTAACACTTTGGAACAGCTGATCTCAGCTGCATGTGAAACTATGCGTATACAATATTTAAAATCTGTCTTTCGAATCGTTTTTATGTAGATGTACAATTTGGAAAGTCCAAGCATTGCGGTAATCCGAGGATTTTGTTAATTACCTAGGTATCTCGGACTGTTGCAGTTTTTGTAATGTAATTACCCCCCCCCCTTTTTTTTTTTCCATTTCATCAGAAATTTTCCCTTGGACAAACTTTTCCTGTTAAACTATGCATGTACAAGAAATAAAGTCTGTCTTTCGAATCGTTTTCACGTAGATCTACAGTTTCGATTGTCCGATCATTGCGATAATCCGAGGATTTTGTTAATCATTTTGGTATCTCGAACTATTGCGATTTTTGAAAGTTTAATACCCCTCTTTATTTCGATTTCTTCTTTACTTTTTTCTTTGTGTCAAATTTGCCGGAAAGCGATACGTCTAAAAAAGCCAGTTTGGCAATAGGTTAGTGGGAAAAAAAAACTTACTTTTTATCTGTCTACGTCAACAAGTTTATGTATATTGAACGAAGCAAAGATTAGAAACAGAAAGTAAATCAGACCAAAGTATGGCACACTATTAGAAGGTGAAATGCTAGTTTTTATCTGTAAACCCTTAGCTCTCGAACCCTAGTTGGATCGTTGCTCTGTGAAAAGGGGGCTTAATGCATCTGCAAAAAGTATCGAGCCAGGTCAGCCTGCGCAGTCCGCGCAGGCTGACCTGAATCGAGACTTTTTGCTAACGGTCAATTTTCTGCATGGCAAAGGACCAGTGTACCTCATGAGTCAACCGGTTGTTATACAAACATGGACTCTATGGATCCATAATTATGTGATGACACGCTAAGTATAATGCATCACAGAAATGCTTATATCCCCTTTTTTTCAGAGGATGGCTCATCTATATGTATGCTTCAGCAATCAACATATGAATAGTATTTTTCTTTACATTCAAAAAGATTGTCGCAAAGGGTAGAATTCCTCGCGATAGGAGCAATTATCTCCTGTTGTCACATCGAAAAATGTTCTACAGTGAGTGAGGAATGAATCCTGTCGCATAGACTAAAATCATTCCTCGGAGAGAATTCGGCCTTGCTGGGGAATCGAACAAGTTTAGTTTAAACATAGTTGTTTTACACCGACTGAGAAACAAGTTCTTACAACTTATACTAGTATCTCTCGATTCTGCTTCCTAGGAACTACAGTACTCGCGCCGAATGTGTGGGCCATTAAACAGTCCTAATGTTAACACCCGCTCCCGTGTATCGAACCCAAGACCTTCCGGTTACGAGGCCGACGATCTGTCTCACGACCACGTACACCACAAATCGAACTAGCGAACCCGAAGTTTCAAGAGTAAGTGTACCTTTCCGTCTGGCCACTCGGCTCGGTATTTACATGATGAACGAGAGAGGGGCAAAAAGTTGGGTGTTATTAGTATACATTATATATTACAAGTCATAATTAAGTGAAAAAAAAAATGAAGTTGAGTTATGATCTGGAAAAATCTCCACGATGCATGATACTAGGCAAGTCATCACATGATTATGGATCCATTCAATCCATTTTATCTAGCAACCGACTGGGTGTTGAGGTAGAATGGTCCTTTGATGTGAAGAAACATTACAAATAGCAAACAGTTTCGGCCCAGGTCAGCCTGCGCGGATTGCGCAGGCTGACCTGGTCGATACTGTTTGCAGGAGCATTAAGCTCTCTCTTCACAGAGCGTGGCTCAATCATATCTGTCAAATGTTGTATGACTTATCTGTAACACATTTTTTATAAAATTGGTGTGAAAACATTAGTGCCCTTTATACACACAATCTCAGGTTTTAACGATGCTGATATAGATTAGAAAGTTTATGAAAACATAGAAAAAAAAACCGCTAGTAACCAGCATTTTCTTCATTTTCCCACAATGTTTTCCACTCCTTGAAAGACAAATTACAGCAGTAGAGCCATATTTCATTTGTCGTCTGCAACTGCTTTCGATTTGGACAAGCTAAAATTTTGCCGTCTGGTAAAGAGTAGATCTATAAGTCAGGGAGATCAAAGTGACTGCAGGACATAGATATCAGATCTGCTCGAACATTATTACATTAAAATCATTTCCCTTTTAAAAAGAAATTCTTCACTTGGTTATTTCACTTGTATGGAAACAGACTAACCTAACCTTTGACCAATATAGCCTACTCTACCAATAAAAAGCAAAATACAAATGACTAACATTTCAGTCCCGAGTTACTGATGTAGTTATAATTTCATTGGTTAATTTTCAGCTCAGTACTAATCTACGGCTCCCGCAGACATATGCAGCAGAAAAATACAAAATGACTTTTACATTTTAGTCCCGAGTTACTGATGTGGTTATGAGTTCATTGGTTAATTTATAGCACAGTGCTAATCTACGGCTCCCGCAGACTGATGCAGCAACAATAGAACGTAACAATTTTGACATGACAACTCACTCATTATGTGGGAAAGCAGCCAGTGGCTTGGAAAGAAAATTGTGCGGAGTACTGGTAAAAGAGACTCCAGAAAAGCATGGATAGGTGCACTGGCCGCCGCGATATAACTGTAGTAATGCTGAAAACGGCGTTAAACACCATTTAATCAATACAATCAACCTATCAGATCACAATAGAATATGTGTAACGGTCGACATTTCATTCATTCTCAGGTAGTGAGTTGGCTGCCTAGTTATATGAAACACCTTTGACTCACCTTCGTCAACGTCTTGTATGAACAATGATAAGTCCTGTTGCGACACAGGAACACAAGAGGGCTAACAATGATACGAGAGGGTTTGATTGCGGTAGAAACACCCGTCATTATGACAATTGATACCGCAAAGATGCCGGTGCTACTGTGAGAACACCTTTGTTGTGATAAAAACCCTTTATCTACACAACTATTTACAAACCACAAACGATAAAAAAGAAAGGCGGCTGAACTTCTTGAAAAAGCAAATTAGCTTTATCTATAAAACAATTAAGATTTCACTTCAAGAAGTGTAATTCAAACGTTTGCTCTGGTCACCAAATTATACCAAAATGCCCCAAAATGGCTTCAGTCAAGCAACACTTTTGATCTGAAATCTAGATTATTTTGGAAGCAGATTTTGATATCTTCACGTATTAAAAATTTTCTCTTAATAAGATTACCCTTATCCTGCTAAATAACTGAAATTAAATTTTCAGTTCGATAGTAAAAACCCAAATGTTGCTATACTACTCACAATTTGATAGGGATCACTTAGGTGTTTAAATATGGGTATATGTTGCAACTGTGCAGTTTTGAATTATAAACATCCATTTCCAAAGGCAGTATATTTCATCAGTGTAGCAATGTTTCATATTGAAAAACTATAACTGATACAGGTCACAAATATTATGTCGGTTGAATTTAATGTAGAGATCCTTAGCAAATTTTGAGTAGTATATTTCAAAGTTATGTTTTTCGGGAATGATATCTCCTTATCGGACAGTGTAGATCCAAGATCAGACTGCACGTTCTGTGCAGTCTGATCTTGATCTTCATTGTCCGCAAAAGGTCAGTGAGTCGCGCTTAACAGCCTATGGGTTAAGATAGCCTAGTGAGCAAGAGGTGCGTCTAATAAGTGAGTCATGTTAGCTTGACGGACTGGCTAAAGTTCGACGGTTATTTTCTCCCTGAAAAAGGTGATTCTGACAATTTATTTTTAAAATATTGAAACTCAAATTGAATTAAAATACGCTTTAATAAAACGTTGAGGCAAAAGGAGAAGAAATGAGTTTTTAACGAAAGTTTTAAGGTCTCCCCTTTCCCCCCCCCCCTCAAAAAAGCGGATTATTATGACACAAGTCATGATCCACATAGCAATACATATTGCCCGGTGTTACGTTAAAGAGAATCTCATTCCCTCATTCATAAAACTTTATCCGGATTTAGTTGGAAGATTAAGTCATTGCCTTAGACGCTACTATTTTTATTGGTTTTAGAGAAATTTGAGGTTGGAAAAAATGGTAAACGTCGACAACGAATAATTAATGCACATGTACACGAGCGAAATATCGCGGCAAATGGAGTCATGGCTTTCTCCATCGGTAACAACATTTCAAATTGTAAACTTCATAAATATTCGTCAAATGATATATACTGGAAAGAAAAGGGAATATAAATGCTAGAAGAAGCAGGTGCAAGAGTGTTTAGAAAAGTAAACAAAATAATTAGGCACTTTGTTTATCCGCCATGACCGAGGTCGTGTTCATTTCGGTTTTACCCGGATAAAAGGGAATGTCATGGGAATTTGACCGCATAGGTTGGTAAGCGCGAATCAATGAGCCTCTGCTGACAGTGTAGATCAAGATCAGACTGCACAGAACGTGCAGTCTGATCTTGGATCTACACTGTCCGATACGACATTATATCTTTTACGCCAAAAAATCTCAAAACTGCAATATTTCTGTCTGTATTATACAGTCTGCTACGTAAATTGCTAAAATATGACAAAAATCATCTTCATTATCAGTGGAAATCACTTAAAGTACACTTTCCAGGGGTCAAGCCGAGGCTCGGTAGCTCAGTCGGTAGCGCACAGGACTTGAGAACAGGAGGTCGCTGGTTCGATCCCCGGCTCGGCCTATTTCTTTCCGAGGATTGATGATTGTCATTGCGATAGGATTCATTCCTCTCTCACCGCTGCTCATTGTTTCGACGATGGTTATATGGGAAAGCAGCCAGTGGCTTGGAAAGAATATTGTGCGGAGTACTGGTAAACAAGACTCCAGTAAAGCATGGATAGGTGCACTGGCCGCCGCGATATAACCGAAATAATGTTGAGAACGGCGTTAAACACCATACAATCAATCAATCAATCAATCAGTCCAGAAGTGAAAGTAGAAGAGTTACGCAATCATACTACAATACCTACGCATGGCCATCCTTGCTCTACTTTTTATTTTCAATTAGGATGGGTTTTAACACTTACCGCACCTCTCACAACTATAGTTGCCTTTGTGGCCAGTGTAGATCAAGATCAGGCTGCACAAAACGTGCAGCCTGATCTTTGATCTACACTGTCCGCTTTGCTGACACATTGTAGACAACAGCAACCATAAAAATTGTGATAGTTCGGATCGTATTTATAAGATGAACATTTCCGTTGGTTTTATATGGCGTTCTAAGGGCTATTAAAGTCCTTTATGAATGGGCTTCAGAATGCCCAGGGATGACTTAATGTGGTTTTAAACAGGTAGACATTGTGGCCATACCTCGTGACCCACATATCCTGGGCCAAACCAATAGATGACAAGCGTATTATTTAAATAAACATGCTTGTGGCCGTTTTGCAAATTGAAGATGCATATCAGTAGTTACTTACATGCTGCGTGAAATAAGGGATTGCTTTACAGGGATTGAAAATGAAAGACTATACTTGACCAGTTTAGTGCAACCTAAGTAAAAGAGTTGTTAAATTAAATCAGTGAAGAAAACGACCATTTTTCTCACTTAATTAGTGTCTTTGAGCAGTTTGTCTAGAATTATCCGACTGTGTAGATTCAAGATCAAGATGCATGTTCTTTGTAGTCTGATCGTAATCTACATTGTCCGCAGAAGCAAGTAAAATTGTCATTGACGACGAAAGGGCTAAGTAAGGAGAAGTCGTGGAGGGATGGATGAGGCATCATTACGTGTAATTCCTGTGGTGGTATTAGTTTAACACTGAAATGCACACTCCTCATTTCCTGCCTTTTCTTTTTTGCTTGTTTTTCGTATTATTCTATTTTATTTTTTTAATTAATAAGACTTTCGAAGTTTTATGCACGTGTTAACCCTTTTCCAAACAATCCCCTTTTTTACAAATTTAAGAAAAAAAAAAACTTATTTACCAAACAATCCCCTTTTTTCCCCAAAGTTCAAGAAAAAAGAAAACTTTAAAAAACAAAGCTTTTTCGCCTTTCCTCAAGTTTTCTACTGTTTCGAAGACAGGTCTCATCATATGAACCGCTCATAATCAAGTAAATTGTTAGCAATTGCTTTCAATATGGAATAGTCCAAAATTTAGATATGCGCCATTTAGTCCTTCACCAAACGACAAAATATCAGACTGGTCCAAACTCAGAGCATTCACAGACGACATGATAAATTTAGTTCACACGATGATTTCTGTCTTTGATATGGAAGAAAACATTGCGGGAAAAGGAGAAAATGCTGGTTACCAGCATTTTCTCCTTTTCCCACAATGTTTTCAAAAGGTTTGTTCTTAAAGGTTGTTAAAACTGGGGGTTGTGTGGTAAAGGGTCAAGGAGTTTAACCCGACTGAACCAAACAAATTATGCTTTTCGAATAGAAACCCACAATTTCATTTCGACCTCTTGGGTCCTGTGTGGCTCAATATTGGGGTGTAGGGCTTGTAATCTGGAGACCCCGGGTTCGACCGTCACCCGAAGCACTAGACCATAAGTAGAAGTGTCCTTGGACAGGACACGTCAAAACCCGAGCCTAGTACAAGTGAAACCACAGACAAGCATGATTATGTGAGCTTTTGCCGTGATATGACTGGAATAATGTTGAAAGCAGCGTTAAACACTATTGAATTAATTATTTGGACCTCTCAGTAGACAAGCATTCTGGTAGGTAAACAATTTGTCTTCAGCAGCATACCTCGGTTCGAATATTTTCGTCTAAGTAGATAAACTGACAATAAAAAAATCAATTTTCACGGAGGCGAGAGAGACCACGACTTTGTCATTATGCCCCGGTCATTAAAATTTTTGACAGATCCTTATATGGAAAATATATGGAAAAAAATGTCTGACCAGAGGTTATGTGTAGTCGTCTTATCGGGCTTGATGAATTGAGATAGGGCTAATAATGAGTAAATAAAAGTTCGCCCAGGGTCGCCCTAGACATCTAACCCCCGTGGATAACTTAAAAATGCATTAACCTTAGTATCTCGCCAAAATCTTGCTAACGTCACTGTTAAAGTCGCCATGCTCTGACAAAAGGAGTGTTTAAAGCATCTCCGTGATAAATTATATCCAGCAAGCCATCACACAATTACGGATCCACAGAATCCATTTAGTCTGACAACTGCCTGAATCTTTAGGTAGAAATGTTCTTAAACATGCATAACAATTTACAGTTAGCAAAAAGTATCGACCCATGTCAGCCTGCGCGGACTGCGCAGGCTGACAAGGGTCGATACCTTTTTTGCAGATTCATTAAACCCCCTTTCACAAAGCATGGTTCAAATATATACACATAACTACTGTATAAGTACAAATTTTTGCGACGTGGAAATTTTTGCGATTTAGCGAATTTGAAAAATTCGCAAACTTTACTGTTCGCATATTTTACCATGCATAAGTATACCAACAAATAACGAGTGTCTTCAATTCGCGAACATTTTCGTACGCAAAATGCCCATAATCGGTAATTCGCAAATTTTTCCACACGCGTATTCATTTATCCACGTATACAGTACATTCCAGAGTCAAGGGGACTTTTACCTTTGTTATATGACGACTGTGCCATAATAGAAATCATCCAATGGACTTCTATGAGTCATGGTCTGTGAGAAGATGGTTCGATGCATCTGTTAAAGTCTACGCCCCTAACTCATCGGTAAACATCGACGTTTTGATGAAAGCTATTCTGCCAATCTCGGCAGCTTCCGTCTTATATAAGAGAGTTAGGGGCCGTAGACTCACTAACTCATCGGTAATTATCGTGTAACATCGACGTTTTCATTAAGGGTATTCGGCCAATCTCGGCAGCTTCCGCCTTTTAATATGAGAGTTAGGGGCCGTAGACTCACTAACTCATCGGTAAATATCGTGTAACATCGACGTTTTCATTAAGGGTATTCGGCCAATCTCGGCAGCTTCCGCCTTTTAATATGAGAGTTAGGGGCCGTAGACCTTAAACGTATACACCAATGTCAGTCAGGCCGGCATTCCGCCCAGCCCGACCTGGGTAGAAATGTTTTGCTATTGGTAAGTTTTGTACATGTCAAAGGACCATTCTACCTTATCATATGGCCCAGTTTTTTTTTTTTTTTTTACAAAAATTGATCCATAATTATGTGACAACTTGCATGGTGTAATGCATTTCGAAAATGCATTTAATACCCTTTTCATAGAGAGACGCTCAATTCTATGCATGCCTATTGTATACAAGAGCGGATAATGACAATAACTGTACAACAAGATCGGAAGACCCAAAATGCAGTGTCTGATTCGGATCTAAAGTATTCACCCTGAAAATGGAATATGAACATTGGTAACCCGTATTTAAACACGTGGGTGGGATGCGGGAAGTAGATGATGTTTCCTTTATTGATAGGTATCAAACTCAGATAGTATCAAACTTTAAAATCATTGATTAACACTTTTAAAAAGCTGCAAAGCGCGACTTTGTGGGCTTTTCCGGACAGTGTAGATCCAAGATCAAACTGCACAGAATGTGTAGTCTGATCTTGGATCTACACTGTCCGGTACGGTGAGATTTCTCCGAATAGCAAAATTTTCATATCGTAAACCATGGGTTTTCAGTATTGGCTGGAAATCTTTAGTTTAATTTATATAGCAGAGGTAGCCTACACACCAAAGCCAGTGTTGTTTGTCTTCAATGCAACTCTGTTCCATGATACCATTCCTGTTAGAAGGTGTATCTACAATACTCATGATGGAGGTGGATGGGATAGTGCTAATTTTAAAGCGGTAACTTTCCATTTAAAACAGGCGTTTCCGGTATGCTTACGTTGCTTTTAAAATAGTGATAAATTGCGTTAGGTGGAAACTATTTATGGCATTTAATGTTTGTCTGACCTAGTGATATTTTGGTGCAAATGTTACATGACAATAAATTCTGTTGAGATATTACCTAGACAATAGTAAAATCTCTATTATATTCTTTTAAGCTGTTTTCACTGATTGAAAATGTCATATATTTAGTGATCTATAGGCCTGTTATAGGTCAAACATTTAAGTCGGGGGTCGTAAGATCTTTCTCCAAGTTTAAGAATAGCTTTTACTAGATTCAGATGTTCTAGCCATTAACTCAACATAGAGCTAGGTAGACATTTTAACCATAGAGAGAAGATAGGGCGTGTCACCACTGTTTATTAAATCATGACATTTTAGTTGTACAAACTGTATATCAGTCTTTCCCCCCCCCCCCCATCCTCCAACCCATTGTAAGACCCATTCATCCCCACTCCCCCCCACTGTTCTTACAATGTAGAAAGACGAACATTTTTGTTTTCATGGTATCGAGGTAGAAAAGATATAATGTTGTTTTAAAATGTAATGAAAAGTAAAAATACGTATACAATGTAGTAATTGTATGAAACGCAGCAAAGAATATTTCATTCAATTCTAAACTTAAAGGATGTTCATTAAAAAGGGTATATTTTGCAGGTAAATGATTGTACTTAAAATATTGTATTATGGGCCGGAGACCTTCATTTTCAAGTAAAATCTTTGTATTTTATTTGCATTGTATAGTAGTTGAATACAACAAATATTCACCATTAGTTGCTCGAGAAATGGCTGATTCAGCAAAAGTGCCTCCCAGCTCACCATTTACCACACAATCCCTAATTTTAACGACCCTGACGTAGAAAGCTTTTGAAAACATTGCGGGAAAAGGAGAAAATGCTAGTAACAAGCATTTTCTCCTTTTCGACATTGCCTCCCAGTTCACCTTTTACCAAACAATCCCAAGTTTAAATGACCCTGGCGTCCTTGGGCAAAGCACTGCAGAATCCTAGCCACGCACTGGTGGACTCAGGACAAGACAACGACAAGTGAACTTGTCGTGATTTGGAAGAAGGTCTGTCAAGGCAGCCTAAAACCCCATTCACTTTTTTAGCGAATCCATTTTCAACACCTGTAGATTGTTGATTGTATAGACAAACAGATGAGAGAAAAAGACAAGATAGAAAGGGGAAAGGTTAACTACTTTGACCCTTTACCAAACAGTCCCGACTTTTAGCGACCCCGAAATAAATCAAGCTATTTAAAACATTGTGGGAAAATGAGAAAATATTGGTAACCAGCATTTTCTCCTTTTCCCACAATGTTTTCCACTCTTTGAAAAAGAAATTTCGTGGTTTGAATTACATTTGATTTGTCGTCTGTAAATGCTTTCAATTTGGACAAGGCTACAATTTTGTCGTCTGATAAAGAGTTAACACATTTCGTGCTGCAGACGACTTTTTCCCGCCCTACTTCACCAGAACACTTTTGCCACGACGTTTTCAGAAGTTTGTATCCGTGTAACAAAACCTTAAACTTTGTTCACACTTCATATCTTACAAAGATGTTTTCCACAGTCGTCTGCTGCAGAATTTGTTTAACTCTTTACCACATAACCCTGAATTTTATCGGCCTATATTAGAGAATGTTTTTATAAAGACATTGCGGAAGAAGGAGAAAATGCTGGTCACCGGCAGTTTCTTCTTTTTCCACATTTTCCCCCATTTCAAAGACAAATTACACATCATTAGAGCCAACTGAATTTGTCGTCTGCAAATACTTTCAAAATGGACGAGTCTGAAATTTCGCCACGTGGGAAAGAGTTAAGAAGTAAAAGAGAGAAGTTTAAACAAATTAGAGACCTCGACGTTAAATGTATTGGCTTGAATCAGGCTACATAAATCACCCCGTAAATGTAGTGGAACACATAATAATGAAACGTGGCGTAATGACCTTTAATTGATTTTACTAATGTCTTCTGATGAATACTGAGGGCGTAATAGTAAGTCGACCGGCTCCATGTAAAGGGGGCACCCGTGGCCCTTAATTACAAGGTGACGAACAGGGGCTGTTTTCATAAAGTGGAATCAATCACTTAAATCATTGCTTCCTACAAACAAATTTGCAGCAGGTGACTTTTGAAAAGATCTTTGTAAATTAGGACTGCTTCCCTAGCTTAATGGGCAAGGCAATACTATTTATATGAAAAGGGGGTTTGATACATTTCTATGATACTTTATACCAAGCAGATCATCACATAATTATAGAGCGTTGTATGCTAATACTTTCAGTTTGGACAAGTCTAAAATTTTGTCGTTTGGTAAAGGGTTAACCCTCAGGCTGCTAAGCGCGACTCATGGACCTTTTACGGACAATGTAGATCAAGATCAGGCTGCACAAAACGTGCAGTCTGATCTTGGATCTACAGTGTCCGATAAGGAGATATTTCTCCTAAAAATATAACTTTGAAATACCGAAAGTTTGGTTTTTACTATCGGCAATACGGTATCATTTAACCTATTAAAGAGACATCTTTACAGCCAGAGAGTAAACAAACGCTGTTTAAACTTGACGGTGTTATAATCTAGTCAGCTGTGTAAACGCAGATTTAAAAAAAATCAATATAAGGTGTATGGGATAAAGAAACTGTAGGGATTTGTCTTCGACTTAAACCGGAAACTGGAGTTGTTATGTCTATGGCTAGCCGCGATAGAATGAAATACATTTTCTATCCGCCGTAATCTGTGCAACCTTGCAACCATCAGGGGCAATAATTAGCATGAAGATAAAAGAGTGCTTATAGTTTCATAAAATAAAGAGAGAGAAAAAAAAAACGGTTAAAGAACTGGATGAAAACGAGTGAAGGTGTATGTTTAAGGTATCATTTAAATTATTTAGCAGGAAAAGGGTAAATAGATTTCAGGCACGCTCTGAAAAAATGGGGCTTAATGCATCTCCGTGATCCATGATACCAAAGCCCGTTATCACATACTTGTGGATCGATAAACCCCATGTTCTCTAACAGACCAACTACATCATTAAGTACGAGCATGATCCTTTGACATGCAGAAAATTGACCAAAAGCAAAAAGTTTCGACCCCCAGATCAGCCTGCGCAGACTGCGCAGGCTGATCTGGGGTCGATACTTTTTGCAGATGCATTATGCCCCCTTTTCACAGAGCACTGTTCATTTTCTTTTGACTAGGTGTTGAATCAGAAGTCATTCATGTCTTTTTGTTTTTCTTCTAAATTGATTCATTGAAGAAAAACTTCATTCACATGTCAACACTGAGGTAATTAGTATAACTGTTCCTTTTTTGTCCTCTTTTGTTGCTCTTTGTTTCTTTTCACTTCACCTTTCCTTTGATTATAACTCTTGTCCCAATCTAAACGTTTTAACAAGTCTGCAATCGCGAACTTAATTAAGGAAAACATAATGACAAAAGGAAAACTGACCGATTTGGAGCAATCTCTTCACTTAGACACTATGTTTTCTTGATTTTATGTAAACAAAGAAGTCATTGGTCAATCCATTTTACTAATCTTCCCCATTTTTAGAAGTTGTTGATTATCAAAGAATTATGCGAGTTGGTTGGATAATTGGGCTATGACATGAGCAAAACTGATAAACACTGCCATTTCGACCCCTCTTTTCTTTAAAGACACTAATGAACATTTAAACGTCTTGGTAATGAACCCTTTGGCGCCCAATAAAAGAATTGACAATTAAAACCAATCTTTTTTATCTCTTGTTTGGTCTTTGCATTCTTGATCTTGAGGTCTACGGCCCGTAACTCACATATTAAAAGACGGAAGCTGCCGAGATTTGCCGAATAGTCCTTACGAAAACATCGATTTTACACGATATTTACCGATGAGTTAGGGGTCGTAATCCTTAAATTACACTTTGCAGATGACCCACTGACATCGCCTTTGGTGCCAAAGAGTTGTAAGCATTGTGCGCAAAGTCCAGTTGGGGTCTGCGTTGTTCAATGGCTGGAGTACGTGCAGATGATTATTTATCCAATCGTTCTGAGTTTGAGCCTCACCTAAGGCACCGGAATTTTTTTTGTGGGAGTGTCCTTGTGTAAGGTTTTTTCGAGCTCTGTACTTTGATTAGACCAAGTTCACGAGGAAAGGCAACCAGTAACCTTCGAAAAGATTGTGGGGAAATGCGGTAAAGTCGATAAAAAGTAATGTTTTCCTTTTCCTACAATATTGTCAAAAGCATTCTCCTTAAGAGACGTAAAAACGCGAAATCATTTAGAATGCGAATAATCAACAACCGTTTACAGCTTTCAGCACTGTCAGCACTTTGATCTTGTTTAAAAGATATTTCTGCTTTATCTTTGTACCAACACACAAGTTGAATAAAGATATCTATATAACTAGTACTTCGGCTATAAAATAAATTAAGGGTTGGTCTGTATTATTGATAATTTTCGTACAGGAAATTAAAGGTTTGTATGGAAGAATCGATACTTCGAATTACTGTGTTCGCAACACGCCAGCAATAAACACTGACCCGTCAGGGTGAGGACTATATACGGAAGTGGGAACAAAAATGTCAAGCTGTAATTGGTTTTCGCACTGTTATCTTCGATCAACACTGCGCATGTTTCATATCGTGTCGATTTTGTTTCCATGCTTACTTTTACAAGGAAACATTTATTTACTGGTTTGGGGTTTGGTGACGTTTTCAATAGTAGTTATGTTATGTCACGGCGACCAGTGCACCTATCCATGCGTTCTTTGACCAATACTGGTTACAATACCCTTTCCAAGTCATCGATTGCTTTTACACGGTATTCCCTATACCACACAATCCCGATCCTCAGAAAAAAATCTTTTGAAAACACTGTTGGAAAAGAAGAAAATGCTGGGAAACCAGCATTTTCTTATTTTCTCACAATGCTTCCAATCATATCAAAGACAAATTTCACCATTTAAATTTGGACAAGTCAACAAATTCGAAGCTACCTACATTCAGCTATGAGACCGGAAATGAACCCAGCTGCAACAAACCTCGGAATGAGATTCTGACCGAGATCGACGGAATTCGAAATCTTCGGGAATTGGCCCTACACGTTCAGCTTTGAGGCTCAAAACAATCGTATTAACTTCCCTCGTTCGTGACAATGTACAGTCTACGTTTAACTCCACCCATTTTTCTGCTTGGTGACAGCGATGACAACTATTAATTTCGTACTCGCTATGCTTCGAACCTGTTGTTTTGAATACATAAATAATTGAAATATTTAATTCGCACTTGATGTTCCGTAATCAATTAAGTCAACTGACGAGTATGAAATGTTTACTGTCCACCAAATCCCTTTATCTATCTATCTATCTTCATTTCTTTTTCATTTCCACGAAAGTGCAGTTTCAGTTTCAAGCTTAATGGAGTTTTTCGCTTTTTATCAAATAATCGTGTTTTCACGACCCTGGAGTAGACGACTTCGAAAAATACTGCAGGAAAAGGGTTTCTAAAAACATCGTGGGAGAAGGAGAAAATTTTCTCTTTTTTTCCACAATGTTTTCTATCTTTTCAAAGACAATAGAATCCTATAATTTTGAGTCACATTTAAAGTGCCGTCTGCTAACGCTTTCAATTTGGATGAATCTACAATTCTTTCGTCAGGATAAAAGTACAGTAATTAAAAGAAGAAAAGTTCTTTGCAGTTTGATCTTGATCTACACTGTCCGCAAAAGTTTCAGTTTCAGTTTCTTGATCTACACTGTCCGCAAAAGGGGTTTCGCTTCAGCCTAATCGTTAAAATAAGATAATTGAAAACCTGCTTAACAACCTGTCAATCTAACCGGATCAGGCTGACTGACATGAGTCGATACTTTTTGCAGATGCATTAAACCCCCTTTTCACAGAGCAAGGCTAATACCCTTCCGCTCTGCTGATTTCATAGTTTTTGCAGACAACTATTAAATGTCGATAAGATGACGAATTTTGTCAACGAGGGGAGAGAGAGAGAGAAAGAGAGAGAGAAAGAGAGACTGACGACTGCAGAGCGCAACAGAAAGACGTAATATCGTCTTCACAACCCATTTCAAAACGTTTTCTCCCAACTTGCGTCAAGAAGTGATTCATTCAAGATTTTCTTTGTGTCAAACAATGCGATGTCTACATGATTTTTGCATTGAGAGCGTGTTTAATCCTCAAATAACCCGGTTTTTTATCGGAAAACATTTCTTTTAAGTGCCACTAAAATGTGGTCGGTTCTGTAATAAAACTTAGTGATTCGTCATTCCGTCACAAAGCTATTGTGTGCAATGATATTGTTCATTAATCGAACCTTATCCTGTAAACATCCATTCATTCATTCATTCATTCATTCATTCATTCATTTGCTGACCAAAACTGTAATTAATCCATATAATACGTAGTTAGGTTCCAAATGTAAATCTAAGCTATATACTAATTCTTTGACATTTGAAATCTACTCCATGTAAAAATGAAATCGTCATCATCATCATCATTATCATCATCATCATCATCATCATCATCATCATCACCTACAGAATTAAGAGAGACTTCTTTTTCTTAGCTGTGAATGTCAAATGCACAAAAATGGAAATAATTTAGTAGCCGAAGTCAATTATGAGGTAATTTGCTCAGTAATTTCAAGGAGAAGTAAGGGTTGGCAGTTCAGGTGTAATAAAATCGACACTTCAAGTTACTACCATATTTGAGAATCTATTGATACCGGGTTTTATTGGCCATAAACGAGCGATCCCGTGATGTAATACGGTAATAATGACGGAATTAACCGAATACCAATCGTTACATTCCGATTCATCACGGAGAATTTGGAATTAGCTATAAAAATGAAACATTGCGTTAGAAAAATGAAAAAGAGAGATTTGAAATAAATTGAATGGAGGTAAATATAGAATTAACACAATGTACGGTAAAACTAGATCAAAAGTTGCCAACTTTTTTTCTAGTTGTACAATTACAATTTTCTGCCCGCAACTTGAATTTACGGACTGACAGACCGTACTTTAACACACTACAAGACTCATAGTAACATCTATACAGTTAAATACGTTCAAGTCTTTACCAAACGGCAAAATCTTAGACCAGTACAAATTCAAAGCATTTGCAGACGAAGAAATAAAAGTGGCTCAACGATTAAAATTCTTTTTGAGAAGGATAGAAAACATTGTCGGAAAAGGAGAAAATGCTGGTTACCAGCATTTTCTCCTTTTCCAACAATGTTTTCAAAAGCCTCGTCCTCATGGTTGATAAAACTCGGGATTGTGTGGTAAAAGGTGAAACGGTATGACTTAAATTTTTCTGCATTTTGACTCCGGAATTTTTTACTTTTGGTCGGTTAGAGTGCCTTTATGACACAGGACCATTTGGAAAATGGCTGTAATCAAAGAAGCCTGGTTTAAAAATATCAGTATTCTGTAACTAATCAATAATATCAACAAGTCTGGTCCAGGGAGAAAAAATGTGAACCATTGACCAGCACCAATAGCTTAGGTGGCAGAGCATGAGACTTTTGAACGTCAAATCTCAGGTCATTTGAGGATTTGGGTTCGAACCCCCACGGCTGGCCACCCGAAATTACTAATAGTCTTTCGGATAAGACGTTAAATCGAGGTCCCATGTAACAGTGCCATACACAGAGCACGTTCAAGGACCACGCGTAAATGATCTTGCACTATCCCCCGTGACATAACTAACAGTCTTCAGGGGGCTTCGCCCATATGAGCAACCGGTGGCGACCAAAACTAAAAGAATAATCAATCAATTAAGGATAGGGCACCCTAATGAGATGCGTATAACATCGCCTTTCATCGCCGAAAAAACGTACGGATTCGGCTATGACTCGGGTAATCCGTAATCGATCGGCCGATAGACGCTGGTTCCCCTATCGATTACAGATTATCCGAGTCTTAGTACGTTTTTCGGCGATGAAAGGCGATGTTACACGCATCCCGTAAGGGTGCCCTATCTTTAATTGTGAGCTATTACGCTTCCATTACGGAACACTTTATGATACGGTGTAAACACCAAATAAATAAACAAACGTCAGGCTATGCAACTTAAAATATTTGACCTAATTGGTCAAGGTCATTAGCGCTGTCCGGATCGACGTTCGTTGTTATGGTAACAGTAGAGAGGTGGAAATTATTGTGTCAGGTTTGGGAAGCCGTGTGTCAGACGGCCACACCCCCGGGCTGATTTATAGTCACCTGTCGTAATATATCTATTATCATTTTACACGTTTTGGCTGAATGCATCGTGACCTTGCCTGATTGCTTTTGCAATGCCGAATCGGGTTTCCCCACCCACTTGTAAATACACAGAACCCTTAACCCTTTACTACACAATCAAGAGTTTTAACGACATTGAGGAAGAAAGTTTTTGAAAACATAGTGGGAAAAGGAGAAAATGCTGGTAACCAGCATTTTCTCCTTTTCTCACGATGTTTTCTGCCCTTCCAAAAACAAATTTTACACCTCCACGAAAAACCAAGTGCTTCTAGTCTAGCTGGAACATGGAGCCTCCAGTTTATAAGACCTACACTTTACTACTGAGCAACACAGGACCCCTGCATACGAAGCAATGCATTAAGATTATTGAAACGAGTCGAAATGCGTAAAACAAGACAAAAACAGAAGACTTGCGTAATAAGCCAAGATAGACACCAGTTAAAACTTGTTTGAAATTTCATATGCAATTTTTTATTATATAAATGTTGTAAGATATTTCTCCGCCGATCGACACCAGGGCACCAAAGTGCACACGGGAAACACCCAAACCCAACGGTATCAGGCTCGACTTTGATTTGATCGGCATTCGTTTGAATTCGCATTTAGCTCGAGGCTTTGATAGGTTCATTAAACTGTGTACATTGGTGTCTCGCGAAATACTACATAGTATTTACGGAAATTTCCCAAACAACAACAACTAAAAAAATTTAGGCGTGTCTAATTTGAAAGCAATTGCAGTCACTCGTAAGGATGGCAAACTAAAAGTTGTTTTCTGAAGGGTAGAAAACATTGTGAGAAAAGGAGAAAATGCTGGTCAGCAGCATTTTCTACCATTTTTTTCCACACAAGTGTTTCGAAATTCCTCTATTTTAGGGGTCAATAAAACTCAAAATTGTTTGGTAAAGGGTTAGATTATATAAGTTTTATATCTATTACGAAATCCCTGTGCAATAGTATCTTCATCTCTTTCAGTGACACTATAATTGGCCTGCAACACGCGAAAAGGGGCATTCGGACATTTGCGTAAAATGTCGTCCCGGATCAGCCTGCCCGGTCCGCGGAGACTAATCCGAGACGACACTTTCCGTTCTTAAGTAATTTTCTGTTTTGTGCAAGTCTACTGTGGGACAAAATCTAATATAGTCGTAAAGTGCCGTCTCGGATTAGCCTGCGCAGACTGCGCAGGCTGATCCGAGACGACACTTTACGCAAATGTCCGAATGTCCCTTTTCGCGTGTTGAAGACCATATATGAGACATGCTCTGTAAAGAAGAGGGGATTTAATGATTGATTGATTGCATGGCGTGTAACGCCATTTCAACATTATTTCAGTTATAACGCGGCGGCCAGTGCACCTATCCATGCTTTCCTGGATTTTCTTTTCCCAGTACTCCACACAATATTCTTTCTAAAGCAACTACGTACTTTCCCACATAACCATCTTCGAAACAATGGTCAGCGGTAAGAGAGGAATGAATCCTGTCGCAATGACGATCATCAATCCTCGGGGATTTAATGCATCCGTAAAAGTATCGATTCATGTCAGCCTGCGCAGTCCGCGCAGGCTGACAAAGGTCGATACTTTTCCGTATTTGTAAGTTATATGCATATCAAAAGGCCATTCTACCCCATGATTTAGTCTGTTGTTACACAAAATAGATTGTATCGATCTACAAATTTGTGATGACTTACTTGTTATAATGAAACTCGGCGATGCTTTAAACTACCTTTTGCCAGGGCACCGCTCATATGTTTCAGTTTTGTTTTGCGTTTAATGCCGTTTTCAACACCATTTGAGATACATCGCGACGGCCAGTGCTATGGTTACCATGGCAAACACCGTTGGAACAAGGTGAGAGAAGAATGAATCCAGTCGCAATGATTATCATCATTCCTTATTTCGTGGGCTTCTCAGCGCGACTCAAGGAGCTTTTGTGGACAGCGTAGATCAAGACCAGACTGCAGTCTATGCAGTCCGATCTTTGATAAATACTGTCCGACAAGGAGATGTTTTTCTAAAAAAAAAACTTTGAAATAGCAATATATGAATTTACACTATCGAATGGCAAGTTCTGCTTAACTTTGCTAGCACGTTAGTTTAAACATATTTATTTTACATCGCTTGAGAAACAAGTTCTTACAACTTATACTTATCTCCCTCGATTCTGCTTGCTGGGAACTACACCAGTCGGGACCTCATGGTTACGAGACCGACGCTCTACCTCACAACCATGGTCACGTTAGCAGGAAAAGGGTTAAAATTTGTTTCCAGAGATAATGACAACAGAGATGGCCTATTTGTTTCGGTTTTGTTCATAATGACTCAGAGGTACTCTTACACGATGATATTACAGATGTCATACTCGACGCAATAACACGAGGTGAGACGAAAGGTTAGATCTATCAAGTGAATGTCATGTAGGTATACCGAGACAGTCGAGTCTTGCATCGAAATACACTTGGAAATACAACACCCAATCTGTACGGTCAAATAAACAATGTCATTTCTGCCTGAACGAAGATGCTAACTGTATGAACGAACGCAATTGTTGTTAATTTCATTGACATCAATGTCAAGGCGACATTTTCTGCATACCGGAAATGAATCACGCGCAGGCGCCGTGAATGGAACGACATTTTTCCATGGCGCTGTCTTGTCGTGTTTAGGGCTGACTAATTGTTGGATAACGAAATTTGGGATGAAAAATGAAGAATTTAATTTACGACAAATGTGGGATTCTATGGCGTACATACACGCGTTTTAATTTCAATTAAACACTGGGCTATTCATCTTCTTCGTTTTCGCATGACAAAGTAACTTATGACTATCCCTGAGGAATGTTGAAATTTCGTCAAAAATGTTTTTTTTAACCTTAAACATTGTTTATCCTTTTCGAATGTCCGACTTTTCGTTTATTACTAAGAACCAATTCGTTTCAAATGGGTTTTGAAACAAGTTCTACAATTGTATAGTTATGCACTTGTTAAAACTCAAAGGATGGAATGGACCGAAATGAGACCGTTGCATTTTTTCGTTTTACTCCAAGTGGTTGAGATGTTTACTGTGTTTTGAGATAAACAACAGGATGGAAGCTTTACAAGATTTCGCACATTAGTCGCACTCACAAATTATTTTAAATTTCATTATAATCCTTAATTCCAAGAATAGTCATCTTATTTGCTGAGCTAGAATGTCTCAGCCAATCAGAATGCTACCCTTCGAATTTAGAATTAGGCCAGTACTAGAAGCATAGTACGGTTGGTGAAAATTGGTACTAAGGCTCGAGAAGAGTACAAATAATTATAGGGATTTGACACCAGTCACAAGGGAATGCGAAATGATGTTTAAAACATGAGTTTGAAACCATGGATTTTTGTGGCCACAAAAATGTAGATTAGCTTTAAAATGTCATTTTAGTGGTAGATCTCATACTTCTAGTAGTACTCTACCAAAGGGGGCGGGGGACAACGCACTTTATACAGAGGACAAATACCCTTAACTCTTTATAAAACGACATAATTTTAGACTAGTCCAATTTGCATTTGCAGACGACAAAGTAAATATTTATCAACAGGTGAAACTTGTCTGTGATAGGATAAAAAACAATGTGGGGAAAGGAGAAAATGCTGGGTACCAGCATTTTCTCCTTTTCCCAGACTGTTTTCAAAATCTTTCTTCTTTAGGATCGTGAAAACTCGGGATTGCGTCGCAGAGGGTTAACAAAGTACATGTTGTGCTCTGATAATTTGGCTAGTTCGCTGTTAAAACATTTTATGAAAAGGGGCAATTGCGTGTAGCAGGCTATTATTCTTTTTCATTCAGTGTATTTTCAAAAGTTTTCGATTAAATGTACATAAAATGTCACTTTATATATTATTGGGTTACAGACATTATGCTGTAATTCAATAGGTTAACTTTCCCTACTTTGTTCTAGTATAAGAACATAACTGTAAAGATGAAGTGGTTGGCAAACTTTGATAAATCGTTTTCGCCTGACTGATTGATTTTTATCCAAAAGCAAATGCATTTTATTATCGATCTTTTATCTCTTTTTACCGGTTAACCTCTCAAAGGTATGTCATAGTTTTGGTACAGCCCCATCCATGGCACGACCGGCATTGACCACGAATATATTTCAGAATTTAACCCCTACAGCGGCGAGATAACTCATCAGACGTGCAGTTTAAGAATAAAACTCAAATAATATCAATTTCAATGTTACCATTGACAAGAGAGTCTCAGCAAAGCGGACGGTGTAGGTCAAAGATCAGACTGCATGTTTTGTGCCGTTAGATCTTGATTTCCTCTGGCAAACTGAAGTCGTGTGATGCCCTTTAAGAATTAATCAAAGAAACAATAGATTGGCTCACTAATGTACACTGTATACGAAGCAATCCAGAATTCAGCGACCCTAAGAAAAGAAGGTTTAGATTAGTGAAAACATGGTGGGTAAAGGAGAAAATGCTGGTAACCAGCATTTTCTCCTTTTCCCACCATGTTTTCTACCCTTTCATAGACAAAAACTGTTACCTGACTCACATTTAATTTGTCGTCTCACGGTAAATGCTTTCAATTTGGATAACGCTAACTATTTGTCGTTTGGTAAAGAACTAAATGGCGTTACGAAGCTCGGCCGTCCCTGAAGTAAAAGATGTTACGTACAACAGGTTATATCGTTATGATGTCTTACAAGTAATTAAAACCATAACATGAAATGTCATCCTTTCACTGCAAAATATAACGAATCAAATATAATTCAGAAGGCACAAAAGCCACAATTTTTGCAACTTCGACATTGTTTTTGGTAGAGATTCTGACGACATGACGGTCAGCGTAAATCAAAAAACAAGCTGCATAACCTGTGAGATCTGATCTTGATCTGCAATGTCATCAAAAACATTAAAAAAAAAGTCAGGTTTATTAGAGTGAACATGAAGATGAATTGTAAGTTTTGATATAAACAGAAAAATTAAAATAGGCCGCAGGGGACATTAAGTGGGACAATGGCTATCACGTTGACTCACAAATCGCAACAATCTCGGCCGCATCTTAATCAGTGGAAGTGGTCCAACCTTTCCGTGTTTTTTGCCTTTTACTGAGGGGAGCAATCGTTTTCCGACATCTTGATCGTGTGTCTTTAAATTCAAATAAATCTATCTATAAACATGCATACTGATCACTTTCTGAGTCAACATTACCTGCATGTGAATTAGTTGATTTTCTAAATCAAATCAAGAATGGACTTAAAGAAACGTGCAAACTGATCTTGTTCTAGATCTCCTTATTATCTTTTGAGAAACGTATTCTTTTTATTCGCTTTCTTCATAAAAATTCAAATCAGACGCCGTGTTCTTGGTCTAACTTTCTTTCGAATGTAAATGAGCCGTACAATGTGAAAAGAGGGTTTCATATATCCCCAAAAGAATTTCGACGCATGTTAGTCTGCGTGAACTGTGCAGGCTGACATGCTTCGAAATTTTTTTGCTTTCGGTCAATTTCTGCATTTCCAAGGACCATTCTACCTCAGGGTTCAGCCGATGGTTAGACAAAATGAATTTGATGGTTCCATGATTACTAGTATGTCATTTCTTGCTTAATACGATGCATCACAGAGATGCGTTAAATCCCCTTTTGCCAGAACGTTACAAATATGGCCTGCATCAAGCGATAAGGGCTTTCGGACATTTGCGTAAGCTTTCATCTCGGATCAGCCTGCGCAGTCCGCGCAGGCCAATCCGAAACGACACTTTCCGTTTTTATGTAATTTTCTGTTTTGCGCAAGTCTACTGAAGCACAAACTCTAATGTAGTCGTAAAGTGCCGTCTCGGATTAGCCTGCGCGGACTGCGCAGGCTGATCCGAGACGACAATTTACGCAAATGTCCGAATGCCCCTTTTCGCGTGTTGCAAGCCATATGTAACAACTGATCAATCATTGAGTATATCGTCCCTTTAAAGATGAGCAAACTCATCACTTCCCACAGCAAAGAAACCCAAGGATGGTTTCTTCTGATGACTGTGCGATAACACACTTCCTTTGATCCTACTTTACATTTATGGTATTTAGTAAACTCATCACAAGTAGCATTATAAATGGTCGAAGATACATGTATCTAGGTTTTCGCTAACTGTCAACTAATATAGTATCACTACAATTCAACAGAGACACAGACAAGCAAGGCCTCTGTGGCTCATTGCCACAAGCGTTTAGTTACACATGTATCAGGAAATTTCAGTTCGATCCGCGTTGGCGGTGCTACTCAAGACTGCAGATTAACCTTGCTTTGGTCACCACACTGCAGAGGCTAACAAATGTGCCAAGATGAACCCCGGAATTTTCATATAGACATGGAATCTTCGTCTGGAGGCCATAGTGACCAACCATTTGAAATAGCTTTCTTAACCCTTAGGCTTCTAAATCGACTCACTGACCTTTTGCGGACAGTGTAGATCAAGATCAGACTGCACAGAACGTGCAGTCTAATCTTGGATCTACACTGTCCGATGAGAACATATATTCTTCAAAAAGTTACCTTTGAAACAGCAAAATTTTTGGTTTTTCCTATCGGCTTAAATGTTTCATTTCACATATTTAACAGGATAATGGATGATATATATCCGAATTTTAGCAAGTAAAACCCTTTCTGGTTTGCTTAATTATTTGAGTCATGCTCTGGCGATAGGTGGTTTAACGCATCTCCGTGTTGCATTATACTAAGCAAGTCATGACATAATTATAGATCCATACGATCCATTTTGTCTAACAGCCAACTGGATCTGGAGGTAGAACGGTCCTTGGTCATGTTATAAATCTATAAAAAGCAAAAAGTTTCGACCCATGTCAGCCTGCGCGGACTGCGCAGGCTGACACGGGTCGATACTTTTTGCAGATGTATTAAGCCCCCTTTTCACAGAGCATGACTCATTTGGTCTAGCCATGTAGAAATTGAATTCCTTTGAATGTTAGAAAATTCACGAGACTGAAATTTAGAATGGTTGGTAAAAAAAAAGGTCTACAGCCCCCGATTAAGGAAAAGACAAAAAAAAAAAGTGTTGCACAATAAAATTGATCACTTTAAAAGCTCATTAAATTCAATCAGCGATCCAGTGTGATAAGATTTCGTTACGGACACCTGAGAGAAAAAGAAACAGTGTGACACGCACCTGTTTGGAAAATTTGCATTATTATCTGTACAAACTTTTAACTTCACGGACAAAAAGAGATTGTTTATCTATTTATATTTTTTTTTCCAAACGATACAATTTTAGACTGGTCCAGACTGAGAGCATTTGCAAATGACAAATCAAATATGACTCAGAATCTGAAATTTGCCTTTGGTAGGGCAGAAAACATTGTTGGGAAAGGAGAAAATGCTGGTTACCGACATTTTCTCTTTTTCCCACAGTGTTTTCAAAGGCCTTTTTCCTCAAGGTCGTTGAAACACGGGATTGTGTAATAAAAGAATTAAATGCTTTTTTCTCTCTCCCTCTTCTTTCTTCTCTCTTTCTATTTATTTTGTCGTCTGCCAAATCTAAAATACTGTCGTTTGGTACAGTGTTTAACATTCGCTAATATATCCTAATCGTTTCAGCTGAGCTCCAGTAGCTCATTCGGTAACGTACAGGACTTGACAATAGGACATCGCTGGTTCGATCCCCGGCTCGGCCAATTTCTTTCCAAGGATTGATGATAGTCATTGCGACAGGATTTATTCCTCTCTCACCACTGATCATTGTTTCGACGATGGTTATTTGTGAAAGTAGCCAGTGGCTTGGAAAGAATATTGTGCTCAGCACTAGTAAAAAAAAAACACTCCAGTAAAGCATGGAGAGGTGCACTGGCTTACGCGATATAACTAAAATAATGTTGAAAACGGCGTTAAACACCATACAATCAATCAATTAACATAATCGTTTCACCTCTTCATTAAGGACACTAGACGTTTTGAAACCCGTAAGACATCGAATTTGACGTTCGCTTCCATTAAAGAACTCTTTAAAATAGCCTTTGATTACTACAATGTTTTTATTATCATTTGACACTCTACTAATTACCCTAACTGTATTTCTCAATGAACTTTCTTATGAATGAGCTGCAATCTAGTTCTGATATCTTACAAACAGTTGCAACAATAAGTCGTCTGTTATACCGGCTGATCCTTTTACAAAAACCATCCAAAGTTTTAACGATCCAAATGAAATGTGCTTTTGAAAACATCATGGGAAAAAGGAGAAAATGTTGGTAACCAGCATTTTCTCCTTTTCCCCCACGATGTTTTCTACCCTTTCAAAGAATTTTTCCACCTTCTGAGCCATATTTAATTTGTCGTCTGCAAATGCTTTGAATTTGGACAAGTCCAAAATTCTATCGTCTGATAAAGAGTTGAGGGCCAAGAGTTTCGTCTGCCACCTAACCCTTAAACTGCTTGAAATATTTAGTAACATTTTCGAGTGAACAGTAAAACATTAATTTACCGATTTAACTTTCATTTTTGTTCAGAAAAATCTCATCGTAACGGACAATGTAGATTCAAAATCAGACTGCACGTTCTGTGCAGTCTGATCTTGATCTACTCTGTCCGTAAAAGCACATCAATCGAACCCTGCTTGGCAGCTGAAAGGATAATCAATGCTATCTCTTATCTAACTGCAAATAAAAACCAGCAATCAACCTTTTTTGTGTTAGCAAATTAGCCTATTTAATGATAACGTTTTCGCGTCTTATTCCTTCTCTGCGTCTATCAAGACAGTTACGGTTAGATATTTAAAAACCATTGAAAAATAATGCGACAAATGTGCAAATACGCTACTTAAAAAAAAAAATCTTCTCCACTTCCCAGGATGTTAACCCAAATACTATAATAGCCACGATGGATTAGCGTGATTAATAAAATCACTTGGAGTTTTGATACATTTCAATTTTAAATGGAAACAGATTTAAAACTATTCGTATGAAGTTACGGATCAGTTTTCATGGTAACCCATTCGATAATTCATTCAATGCCGATCTCGTCCCTTAGCTTTTGAGGCACAACACCAGAATCTGTCACGATCTGTGTAGTTTAAGATCGGACTGCAAAGAGATTGCAGTATCAAACTTTCGTGCAGTCTGATGCTGATTTCACACAGTCTAAAAGCATTCGATTCGTTCTGCAACAATATATATATGTAAATTTGGTATATTTCAGAATTTTAATTTTTTGTGTGAAAACTGTTAACGTCCATATTATTTATTCAGCGGGCTAAGGATTAAGGCCGTTCGCTTCCGCTCGATTAAAATAGTATAAAAGCGGATCAGAAACAATTAGGAGACCCGCTCAACCTCAATGATAGCTAATATGGCTTCAAAGACCAGACGTGTTACTGGACAAAGTTTTTTTTTTCCCACTGCTCTTTCGTCTGCGGACATTCAATCTACTTTAACCCTTTACCACACAATCCTGAGTTTTAACGACCCTGAGAAAGAAGCCTTTTTGAAAACATTGTGGGAAAAGGAGAAAATGCTGGTTACCAGCATTTTCTCCTTCTCCCACAAGGTTTTCTACCCTTTCGTACACAAATTCCATTATTTGAGCTACATTTAAATTGTCAAATTGTCGTCTGCAAAAGTTTTCATTTTGTACCAGTCTTCATTTTTTGTCGTCTGGTAAAGAGTTTTCAAAACACATCCATTCGCCTGACAACAGGCTGAATCCTGAGGATGAATGGTCCATGGACATGCAGAAAGTTGACCAATAGCAAAACGTTTCGAGCCAAGTCAGCCTGCGTGGAGTGCACAGGCTGACCTGAGTCGATAATGTTTACAAGACCACTTTTCGAAGGTAGGCAACACACGGGTATAACATAGGGTTATCACACGTGAATTAATGTCGAAATGGTCTAAATTGACAGTGGAGTTTTCAAAGCAGTTTGTTTTACGTTTGTTTCACGATGCTAATATGGCCTGCAACACGCCAAAAGTGGCATTCGGACATTTGCGTAAACTGTCGTCTCGGATCAGCCTGCGCAGTCCACGCAGGCTAATCCGAGACGGCACTTTACGACTGACTACATTAGATTTTGTCCTACAGTATAACTTGCGCAAAACAGAAAATTACATAAAACCGGAAAGTGTCGTTTCGGATTAGTCTGCGCGGAGTGCGCAGGCTGATCCGAGACGACACTTTACGCAAATGTCCGAATGCCCCCTTTTCGCGAGTTACAGGCCATTATTTGAGTGTACATGTATGTTGACGATGATACACGAATGAAACGTTTACTGTCTGTAGGCTGAAATATAAGACAGAGAACAAAACGTGTACAGTCAAAACGCTTTAAATTTCACACAAAAAAAAAACCACACAATTTCACTCTTGCATACAGTTTTGACATCCATCGTGTCAAAAAAGAAATTCCGCAACGCTATAGTCGGTTAAGCTTAATACACGTACTTATCAGTTTTATTTGCCGCCTCGAACGAAGAGCTATAACGCATTTACAACTTCCTGGACTTTTAGTCACTTTGAAGCTATTTCGATCTGAAATAGGTCTATGTAAGCAAAGCTTGTATCGCAGAACGAGCCTTGAGTTAGCCTGTGAGCTTGAAGAAATTCAAGACTGCAGTTACCAAAAACTCAAAGCCATGCTCTCATAGATCTACTATATTCTAAGAATAGTCAAATAATTTATGGAGATAGAACATCCAAAGAAACTAAATGGCTTTTCTTGAGATTGAAGTATGAATTGAACATAAAATGGTTGGTGAATGCAGGGATACACTTACACGATCCCTGGTGAATGCAGGGATACACATATACGATCCCTGGTGAATGCAGGGATACACATATACGATCCCTGGTGAATGCAGGGATACACATTATACGATTCCTGGTGAATGCAGGGATACACATTATACGATCCCTGGTGAATGCAGGGATACACATACACGATCCCTGGTGAATGCAACCCCTGAATTAGATACACTCTGCCCTGAAAACAACCTTGTTTAAATAATGTTTTATGACTTAATTTCAACGTCGAAAAATCGAACTGTTGAAATATTCATTACAGTTACAGAAAGGCAGGGCTAATATAGTAATAAACCTTTCTTATGTCTAGAGACGTCCTCCATTACCGGTGGCGTATGAAATACTTAAGTGTCATAAATACACTTAGAAATCTTTAATTAACTTAAGAATTTGAATTATTTCAAACAAATCCTTTTAGGCTATCTAGCAAACCGCTGTAGCACGATCAAAAATTGTGAAACCACAGCTTTTCACCCCTTATCCTGCCAAATAACTAAAATGAAATTTTCAATTCGATAGTAAACACCTAAATATTGCTACTTTAAAACTATGTTTTGGGGAACAATATCTCCTTATCGGACAGTGTAGATCCAAGATCAGACTGCACGTTCTGTGCAGTCTGATCTTGATCTACACTGTCCGCAAAATGTCCGTGAGTCGCGCTTAGCAGTCTAAGAATTAACCCTTCCGCTGGTTTACAAATATCAAAGAAAAATATTCAGTCCTAATGTGCTGCTTTTTCCTGTCTATTTCAAGATCATGTGGGCCAGGATTTTCTCACACAATAATGGACAATGTAGATCAAAGATCAGACTACACGTTCTGTGCAGTCTAATCTTGATCTACAATGTCCGCAAAATCGTCTAAAGTGGGCCCCAGAGCGTCAAGGATTGAACATTATCTAACATGTTTCAACCGTACCTTAAGTGTCAATTTTATGGTTGATGCATACAGTAACATAGATATCACATTTTGTGTATTTCAAGTGCTTATTTTATTCTAGAGGAAAAAAAAAAGACACATGTTGCAGTTTTATCTCCTGCGACATGGGACATTCCGAATGACTGAATCAACTTTATTTTTCCATATCCTTTCTCTTTTAGATTTAACTCTGTACCACATGACAAAATTATAGGGTTGTTCAAATTGAAAGCATGTGAAGACGACAAATTAAAGGTAGCTCAAGCGATGGAACTTCAGTTTGGCAGGTAGAAAACATTGTGGGAAAAAGGAGACAATGCTGGTTACAGCATTTTCTCGTTTTGCAACAATATTTTCATTCTTTTGTTCCCCCAAGATTGTTAAAAGTCGAGATTGTATGGTGAAAGGTTAAAATTCTCTGGAACTTGAAGTACAATGCCCCCAAGTTGTGGTGAAATCAGTATTTGATTTACATGACAGAAAGCAAAGCCATAAAAAATTTTTTACAAAAATCTTTCTTTTGCCACGATGTCGTCTGCTGCCAGACGTATACTGTCATCTGCGGAAGGTAATGATTTTACTCTTTACCAGACGAAAAAATTTAGACCAAATTGAAAGAATTTTCAGACGACAAAATAATTTATTATACATATTTGGATCAAACGATGGGAGTTGGCTGTAAAGGGAAAGTAAACATTGTGGGAAAGGAGAAAATGCTGGTTACCAGCATTTTCTCCTTTTCTCACAATGTTTACAAAGTCCTTCTTTTTCAGGGATTATTTTGTATAGGGTAAATCGTCGTCTAACTCCGCATCGCTTACATTGGAATGTCACAGGATTGGTCGAAATGAATTCAATGCTATAAATATAATCAACTTGTTAAATTGACTATTGATAGGTCTGTTTCCTTGCATATGGTCGTAAAACCGAAACTCTTTCCCTTCACGTTCCTTTTGAACCGTTTCTCACTAGAATAGTCATCTCTTCCGATACCCACTTAATATTTTTGCCTTGGCCTATACCTAGTGCTTCAGAATACTTCGGTTGCCCTCGGCCTCTGTGTTACTCGTATCCTAGTTTTCTGTGAAACCCCCCCCCCCCCGCCCCATAAGAGACAACCTCGTGAGTTTACAACCCCGAGCGAGAAGGCCGTCAACAACATTGTGGGGGAAAAAAGAAAAATAGAAACCTTGAAAATACACGTCTTTCGATTTTATTTCAAGAATAAAGATGTATGATGGATTTATTCGGCGTTTTATCTCTTTACCGCACAATCCCGAGTTTCAACGACCTGGTTACCAACATTTCCTCCTTTTCCCGCAATGTTTTATAAGTTGTCAAAAAACTTCGGTTCATTTAGATCACTCTCCAATTTGTGGTCTACAGGCGCTTTCAACTTCGGGAGAATCTAGAATTTGTTGTTTTGTAAGGAGTTTAAGGTTAAGACTTGAAGGCGTATATGAAACTGCACGTTTCATGCATATACGTGGTAACTGCCTATGTGCAACTAATGCAGGTATCCACTTTCTGCATCAGTAATCTACCATGAAAAGTTTTCGGCAATACATTTTACATACTCCTTACTTGCTTCAGACAACATTAATTTTCGTCATCTTGCAATAGAAGACTTTAGAAAAACATTGATGTCAAAGAACGCCTTGTCTCGTATACAGCAATTTATACTTTTGCCACAATACGTATGCATCATCCACGAATAGACCTACATCTTTTGATCGTCCAGTTTGATTATCCATGTTTTTTAAATTGTTATTTTTAAATTCGTCTGCTGCAAATCTGTTTAAAGAAGTATAGCGTTAACTCTTAACTACACGATCCAGTATTATAACGACCCTGACGAAAAAGGCTTTTGAAAAAAATGTGGGAAAAGGAGAAAATGCTGGTAACTAGCATTTTCTCCTTTACCCTCAATAATTTCCACCATATAAAAGAAACATGTGGCACACATTTGTCGTCTGCAAATGCATTCAATTTGGACAAGTCTAAAATTTTGTCGTCTGGTAAGATAATATATACAGAGACAGATATATCTAGCTGAATCTTTGCTGCGATTTTTTTGTAATTTCTAAAATCTAAATCTATTTTTGGTTACGCACTGTTTGAGGCAAAAGCTGATTTAATCCTTTGCTTTATCTACATCTTTTCCAAATGCAAAACAAACACTATATTATCGCAAAAAAATAAAACCTGAGAACGGTGAAGCAAAAAAGAGACTTTTTTTCTACTATACGCGTTTTCCTTCATTGCCAATTTAACAGTAACTTCAGTACAATCTGTAATTAACCTTCTACAACGCATTCCCGAGTTTTAGCGAGCCTGAAACCAGTATTTTCTCCTTTTCCCACTTTGTTTTATACCCTTCTCAGAACATTTTTCAATCCTTTCATAATATTTATTTTGTCGTCTGCAAATGCTTTGAATTTGGCCCGGTCTATTTTTTGTTAAGGATAAGGCACCCTGATAGGATTCGTGTAACATCGCCTTTCATCGCCAAAATCGTACAGATTCGGCTAAGACTCGGGTTATCCGTAATCGATGCGGGGAACCAGCGTCTATCGCCCGATCGATTACGGATTGCCTGAGTCTTAGCCAAATCCGTAGGTTTTTTCGGCGATGAAAGGCGATGTTACACGAATCCCATTAGGGTGCCCTATCCATAAGAGTTAAACAATCGGCCACACGATACTCAAAATGTGCATGGCTGGCTCAAAACTGGTGCTTGAGATGCATTTCTTCTGGTCAATCACATACACAAGTTTTTCATACCCAACAATTTGTCATTGCCTAAAAAAAGAAAATCGTGTATAAAGTACCTTGTCTCCTAAATTCTCTTAAATTTGACTGTTTTTCGTGAGAGATTTAAAGTGCAAAAAGCTTTGTTTTTTCGATAGGAGGAATGTCAAACCCACACAATTTTTTCAGTCTTTACTTCATTAGGATTATTTGACCTTTTTCAGCATTTGTCATGCAACGGACATCGAGCAATATGACGGCTAATTTTGTGTACGACCAAAACCAAGACTATCATGTGACTGCACGGAAAATATAGTCTGATAATAAATTGGATTGAAATGTTCCAGTATATTCTGCGATTGTGAGGTAACTTTGGTTGAAGCTACTTTAAGATTGTATTACATGCGAGTCATAGTCTGAGAGAAGACTTTTTGCTATTGTCGATTTTTCTGCACGTCAAAGGACCAGTCTACCTCACGATTCAGTCGGCTGTTAAGCAAACAGACATTTCTCTTTCGGACTTCTGAAAACGACGGGTCGTTTCATAAAGTAACTTTTAAATGCAAGTTGGAATAGTGAAGTTACTAGTTACAACTTTCATTACGAAAAAAAGTTCCCTTGTTGTATTGTATCATTCCACTAACGTACTAGCGCTACTTTTGGAAGGAATCATGGCAGAGCAAACAAAACATTATAAGTAAAATAAACCTTAACGTCATTAGCAGGTTTCTAAACCAGTGCGAATGATGAAATAAGAGAGGGGCGAAAACAATGAATGAAACAAAAACTGATGCATCATTCTTTAAGCAATGAAAAAAATTCAGGACAACGTTTGTATACAAGATGGACATATTGAATAAATCCAACAGTGACTATGATTTATGGTCGCCTTCCGCATCAAAGTACCACTAGGTCATTATTCTGACATGAGTTAACCCTTTGCCATACAATCCCGAGTTTTTAACGATCCTGAGGAAGAAGCCTTTAGAAAACCTTGTAGGAAAAGGAGAAAATGCTGGTTACCAGCATTTTCTCCTTTTCCCACAATGTTTTCTACCCATCCAATGGTGAACTCCTCTTATAGGGTCACAATTATTTTGTCGTCTGGGACAGGTTTCAATGTGGGCAAGACTAAAATGAGTTTGTCGGTAAAGGGCTTACTTGGACAGGAGCAAAGTACAGCCGGACACAATACACCATTTCCCGACAGGTGATCCCTATATTGACCGGTGGGCATCAAAGATACAGTTGATGTCCATTTGGCCGGCTGTTTTGTTTTGAAAATTGCTTGTCACGTTTTAACCTGATCGCAGGACAACGAGTATATAATTGGTTCATTAAGATCTCCCCGCGAGATCAAATCTCGCTGTTCACGAGATCAAATCTCCCAGTTCGCGAGATCTTATCTCCCTGGTCACTTGTCAGGCCCCATTTAGATCCAATTGCCCAAGGAATTTCACCTATCTTTTCTCATGTCCCCAAGGCCAATGAGAAATTTTGATGGTGTCCAGATTCGAAACAAGAAGTGTTTACCAACAATTCTTAATACTGAACTACTCTATCCAAAGACAAATGGCATTATTTGTGCCGAAATAAATTTGGCCTGCAACACGCGAAAAGGGGCATTCGGACATTTGCGTAAAGTGTCGTCTCGGATCAGCCTGCGCAGTCCGCGCAGGCTAATCCGAAACGACACTTTCCGTTTTTATGTAATTTTCTATTCTGCGCAAGTCTGCTGTAGCACAAAATCTAATGTAGTCGAAAAGTGCCGTCTTGGATTAGCCTGCGCGGAATGCGCAGGCTGATCCGAGACGGCACTTTACGCAAATGTCCAAATGCCCTTTTTCGCGTGTTGCCATTTTCAATATGGACGATTCTAACATGTTGTTGCTTTACAAAGAGTTAAAGCTACCGAAAAATAAACTGAAAGATTGAAGAAAGACATAAGCGATGTCGCATAATCAATTCGTCTACCGTCGCCCAATAACACTGCTTTACGACAATGAAATTAGCAAATATCTTGCTGGTCCACATATAAATTTATTCTTAATGATGCGTGCTTGCGCAATAACACCAGTATATGATGAATCGACGGAACACTATTTTATGACATTTACATATACTTGATCACTGTATCAGTGACGCTTTTTGGGCAATATTTCATCAGTTTTCGCTTCAGTCGTCTCCTTCGGGTTTCCTCAAACACAATGCCATGGCAATAGACACCACGAAAGTAAATATATCGTGTCCTTTTTTAAGCACATCTTCAAGTATAACTTCAACTTCAGACTCATATTTGCAATATTTATCAATCTACAAAATTAAATCAACATACACCTAACATTGTATGAAGTAACCTTCTGATCAATATTCTCATCACGAACCAAGACGACTATTACAATGTGCGACAATCAGAAATTGTACTGATAGATCGCTTTGCAGTAAATTATTACTTCACCCCACTTTTATGTAAGGACATGTAAAACAAAGGCTGTAGAAATAATTAGGTCACATAGGTTAATTGCATTTACATATTGTTTGAATGCATGTTTAAAACAGACTTTTAGGCCTTCAAACCTTCCAGTGCTATAGGCGATAATATGGGTTTTTGCTGCAGGCAAAAACGTTCAAAATCAGACTGAACGGAACGTGCAGCTTGATCTTGGATCTGTATCATCCGCTTGTTGAGTCCACTTTAATACACTCAGCAAAACTTATAAACCGCCAATTTAATGTCCCCTGCAAATTTTATTTTAATGAAAAGATTCTCGATTCTGCCAACAGAAGACATGTCTTTATAACAAGAGAGAAAACACACCGATTGCTCGTGCGTGATGTCTATGAGCCAAAACAGGTTAAAAAGAAAAGCTGAAATTACTAAAATTCTGTCAGCAATAGGAAAAAACGTGAAAATTGTTGCCTGCACAAAGATATAATTCGAGAAAACGAGTAAAGTTTTCAAGAATTTGATTTTTCAATTTTCAATGTTGAGTGAATGGATATTAAATAAGCTCCTTCAACAAGAACGAATTAGAATTTAGAACATCAACTGCGAGTGTTTGTTTGTATGTAAATATTCATGGTGACTAATGCCAAGGTGTTTTCAGTACCTTCACAGCTTTGATTAAACATTCGGAATCCTCCGCCATTTTACCTCCCACACACATTCAGTCTGACCCTTAGCAAAAATTAATCGATTTCTTGATACTGAAAAGCATGTATTAATTTTAAATCAATTGCAGGAAAAAGTATATGGTAAACGTATAGGAATTTACCACATTTACACAACTTCTTACGCTTGCTTGCAACAAGCAATTTCTCCTTTTTCCCTAAATGTTTTCAATGCAATGCAACAAAAGTATAGTCTTTCTCATTCTAATCTTTTCCCATCATGTCGTATATGCTAGTTTTTTTTTAGCTGATTAAAAGTGAGCCTTCACAGATTATTTCAAAACAATGAATAAGCATTTACTGATACTGATTGCTTCATTCTTTAAATTTAAAAATGTTAACTATGAGAGCTGCTTTTTCTTTACTATGAGAAGACATTGATTCTTCAGAGTGTAGGGCAAGAGTGTGATTTTAGTATTTCAAATATTACATATGTACTGTGTTTACTTAGCTTAAGTTGTCCCAGTCTGTCAATATTTGTTGAAAATGTTAGAAACCGATAAATACTGAATTGGCCCTTTGTGTTTATACCTCATGCCAAGAGGTCAGATTTTGGACAAAGATGGAGGGGGTGAGTTAGAGCAATCTGGTGAGAGCCCAAGCGCACATCTGGGACCTTTTGTGGACAGTGTAGATCAAGATCAGACTGCACATAAAGTGCAGTCTGATCTTGGATCTACACTGTCTGATAAGGAGATATCCCCCCCCCCACACACACAAAAAAAAATACTTTTGAGGTAGCAAAATCTGGCTGGAAAGTTTCAATTTACTTCTTTCGCAGGGTAAGGCCTAATTGAGTTTTACGTCTCTTCAATCATTGTTTGAGTCATATTGCGGCGAAAGCCCATTTATCTCTTTATTTCCATTGTTTCCACTGACACAGGCTGCAACTATGCAGTGCCTTGCATAAGGAAACGCTGAACGGGCTATCGTCGTCAACGAAGATCGAACAAAGATTTCTTGGTACAAGTCCATTACCTTGACCACTGAGCTAGATAGAACCCCTTAGAGAGAGAGAGAGAGAGAGAGAGAGAGAGAGAGAGAGAGAGAGAGAGAGAGAGAGAGAGAGAGAGAGAGAGAGAGAGAGAGAGAGAGAGAGAGAGAGAGAGAGAGAGAGAGAGAGAGACAGGCAGGCGGTTAGGAGAGACCCCGTAGTCCGATTGTTAATGTACTCTGTCCGCTATTTCTGTAGTATTTATAACCAAAGGAAAGGCATTGGAATCGAAATGTCCATTTTTCTTGTGGTTGAAATCTAGCTCAGAATACACAACATCCGTAAAAACTCAAAGACGACAGATAAGTGTTTTCTTTTAAATCTTGACCAAATATCATAAAAAAAAAAGAAACCTTTTTTTTTTCAGATAGTCCAATAATGAGTACTTGCAAGTAAAGCAAATGAGAAAAGTTTAGGTGAAAGTGAAAACGGCCTTCTGAAAGGTATGGAAAACAATCAGTGAAACTCAAGCACTTCTTTTCCTAAAATATTTTGAAAAACCGTCTCCTGACATCGAATTTAAATTTTATACTTGCATGGTAATAGGTGTAATTCAAATAGACACCTCAGAAAATTCAAATTCAAATTCAAAATTTTACCTATTCAGTTCTTTGCAAAAAAAATATATGCGTTTCACGGCTGAGAAAATATGGAAAATACGTACATAAATATGGTAGTCCCTTCATTCCTATTTAATCCTTTACCGAAAATTCTACATTTAACGACCCCTATGTAAGAAGGCTTTTGAAAAAAATGTGGAAAAAGAAGAAAATGCTGGAAACCAGCATTTTCTTCTTTTTTCACGATTTTTTTTCTTACCCTTCAAGACCAATCCAATCAAGAGAGACACATTGAATTTTGTCATCTACAAACACCTTGGATATGGAAAAAGTCTAAAATTTTGTCATCTGGTAAAGTGTTTATACAGTATATCCTACCGTGAGACTTTTTGTGGAGTGGCAGACGACATTTGAATATGATGTGGAAAAAAAGAAATTGCTGGGGAAAAAAAAAACGCTTTTTCCTTTAATCACAATTTCTATATTTATATACAAGTACTCAACCTCAGTTCATCTTATCTATCAATTAAAAGGACGTTTTCAGAGTGCCCTGTGTTTCAGAAGATAAGAAACTTAGTTAGGATCTGTTAACCACAAAGACAAGGGACCAGAAGATGAGACAGCTCACAGTCGGTTCAACTATTAAAACGGGGGGGCCTCGTCTATCAGTCGTACCTAGATGACGTTTAATATAAATACACGGTAAAGCTTCGCATCATTATTGGTCACAGAGTCAAATAGTCTTCTGTATGCACGCTGCACGAAGCTAACCTAATAAGAAGCGAAGCAGGAAGCTGTCACACCAAAAACTGTTTTGAGGACAATGCAGATCAAGATCAGACTGCACAGAACGTGCAGTCTGACCTCTGTCTACACTATCCGATATCTTGTAAAACATTTTAACCAAAACAACCGTAAAATTTCCATAAATTTGTCTAATTTACCCACAGAAACAAATCCGTTTCAATTTTCATGGTCCGCAAAGGGTTTTACTAATGAGGGAAACTGCGACTGAACATAAATTCACCATCGCGTATAATAATATGTATACAACCCCCTTATTACATACGTATATAACTAGGTCTAAACTATTTCGCATCAAGATTCTTCCGACCGAGACAAAACATATTTCGAAGTTTGCCCATTTTCAGCCATTATTTAGGTCATTTGTGCACCCGGGAAATTAACTATGGGCGGTTTCGCAAATTTTCCGTTATACTATTTCACTTTGTCGCTCACTAAACTGATTTCGAATATAATAAAGACAATTTAGGCGCGTATTAGATATCATATGGTGGGTATAGAAACTTCGCCATATCAAGTAACTTATACGACAAAAGAAAAGGAAAGATAGGTGCGTCTTTGTGCGACAAGGTCCTTTCTTTGTATGTAACAAAATCTCTATTACCCTTTAGGCTGCTAAGCGCCACTCAAGGACCTTTGACGGCCAGTGTGGATCAAGATCAGACTGCACACAACGTGCAGTCTGATCTTGGATCTACACTGTCCGATAAGGACGTACTGCCCACCAAAAATAGCTTTGAAATAGCAAACAATGGGTTTTAACTATCGGCTCAAAAATTTTATTAACCAGCAGATTCTTAACGACCCTAACAGAGAAGCTTTAGAAAACATGGTTAAAAAAGGGAGAATAACTGGTTAACTAGCATTTTCTCTTTTTTTTTTCCCTCAGTGTTTCTATCCTTTCATTCACAAATTCCATCGTTTGAACCACATTTAATTTGTCGTCTGCAAATGCTTTGAAATTGGACCAGTCTAAAATTTTGTCGTTTGGTTAGAAAGTTAAATTTATGTTAATCCTGTACCAAACGACAAAATTTTATACTTGTCCGAATTTAAAGCACTTACAGACGACAAAGTCAGTGTGGCTCACATGGTGAAAATCGTCTGTTAAAATGAAAAAAAAAAACATTGTGCGAAAAGGAGAAAATCAAAACTTTTCAAGACTCGACCAAATTGGGAGCCTGTGCAGACGACAAAATCACAATAGCTTGAATAATGATTTCCGTCTGTGATAGGGTAGAAAACATTGCTGGAAAAGGATAAAATGCTGGTTACAAGCACTTTCTGCGGTTCCCACAATATTTTCAAAGGCCTTCTTCTTTAAGGTCAAAATCTCTGGATTGTGTGGTAAAAGAGCTCAACAAATCGAATTCTCATACGAGGAAATATTTTGGGAAAAAGTAGCCATTGCTCATTACGAGCAATGGCTACTTTTCCCAAAATATTTCATGTTTAAATCCCTGTTTTGAAGATTTATATCCCATACTGATGTTCTCAAATTTGGAAAGAGACCAAAGTTTTTTAAATCTAGAGCTTTTAGGTGTGTTAAGTCGCAGAGATTTGAAATCAAGCACGCTCTGTTGGCTCTTGTCATAATTTTTCAAGGACTATTAGATATATATTTCAGCTATGCTCTGTGAAAAGGGGGCATAATGCATCTGCGAAAAGTATCGACCCAGGTCAGCCTGCGCAGTCCGCGCAGGCTGACCTGGGCCGAAACTTTTCGCAATTGGTCAATTTTCTGTACGTCTAAGGACCAGTTTACCTGATGATTCAGTTACTTGTTAGAAAAAATAGATTTTATGGATCCATGATCATGTGATGTCTTCCTTGGTATCATGGATCAAGGAAATGCATTAAGCCCACTTTTGCCAGAGCGTGGCTCATGTGTACTTATACGCTGTCTTCTCTAAAAGTTTTGTTTGATTGAATGGTGTCTCTAACCGGTGTAGCAGGAGGCCTAAATGGTAGCAGTGGGAAACAGAGCTGCTGCTATGCTTGTTTTTGAAAGACATATAGGATCTGACATGAGCTGGCGTTGAGATAAAAAATTGTTAAACGAGTCCTGGGAAAACGTTATTAAGCGAGCCTTTGGCGAGCTAAATAACATATTTTCTTGACAAGTTAAATAAAATTTCATCTCAAATGCCAACGAATGTCAGATTCTTTTTATCACATAACATTATTTCACAAATTATAGATCAGAAGATGCAAAACCATCTATAGATGCAACCGCGGTAATATCCATAATACACATTCACTTCTATGAAATACGTACAAAATGACGTCAAAAATGAAATGACGTCACTCAATTGTGATATCAGACGTGTATAAGATCAGAAAATTCGTAATGGGTATATTACACTTAAAACAAGATGACAGAGATCAATATCAAACTTCACAAAATTTGCAGTCTGATCTTGAAATCCTATCGTCCCTTTGTCTAGTCAAGCCTGTAAAGTAACTTTTGTAGAGTTTCAAAGGAATCATGTATATGGCGTCGACATGATAATCCCTTATCCTGCTTAATAAGTGAATTGAAACTTTTAAGCGGATAACAAAAACCCAAATTTCACTGTTTCAAAGGATTTTTTTTTTTTTTTTTTGGGGGGGGGGGGTAGTGTAGGATATCTCCTATTGGACAGTGTAGATCAAAGATCAGACTGCACGTTCCATGCAGTCTGATCTTTGATCTACACTGTCCGCAAAAGGTCAGTGAGTAGCACTTAGTAGCCTAGGGGTTAATGGTGAATTACGTAGGATGGTGACTCCGGGATGAGCTATTTTTTAATTGGCTTACAACACGCGAAAAAGGGCATTCGCACATTTGCGTAAAGTGTCGTCTCGGATCAGCCTGCGCACTCCGCGCAGGCTAATCCGAGACGGCACTTTACGACTTTATTAGACTTTGTGCTACAGTAGACTTGCGCAAAACAGAAAATTACATAAAAACGGAACGTGTCGTTTCGGATTAGCCTGCGCGGAATGCGCAGGCTGATCCGAGACGACACTTTACGCAAATGTCCGAATGCCCTTTTTCGCGTGTTACAGGCCATTTATGGATGGGCAAGATGATGTCCTGAAAGAAAGAGTGGGCGAAGATCAGTTAATAAGCGTATAAATCATTTTACTTTTTTTTTTTTTATAATTATGTATTTTTACGTTTGTGTGAATCATATAGGGGTCCGGCGTGGCTCAGTGGACAAAAGTGTGGGACTCGTAACCAGAGGGCCCCAGGTTCAAGCTGCACTGGATCCACTGGGGTTTTTCGTTGGAGTGTCCTTGGGCAAGACAATTCAAAGCCCTAGCCTAGTACTGGTAAAACCCAGGAAATACATGAATATGTGAGCCGCCGCCGTGATATGATTGAAATATTGTTGAAAGCGGCGTAAAACACCATTCAATCAGTGAATCATATGGTTTTCCTCGGTTTCATCCGCTTATTCTTTCAAACCGGTAGAATGAAAAAAAATCTGAGTTTCAGTCACTTTGTATTTTCAGCGGTTTTAAAAAGGTCGAGTTTATATATGGACCATACTCTAGCAAAAAGGGGTTCAATGTATCTCCATGATACACGATACTCAGAGCTCCAGATAAAAGGGAGTGATGGTATTCGAAAGTCATTATTTCTCTTCGAAACCCTATGTTGTGGGTACTCATTAGAATCGTCTCGATGAGACGATTCTAATGAGTACCCATAACATAGGGTTTAGTGGAGAATTATTAATATTTTCAATTTTGAAATCAAAATCACTCCCTCTATCTGGAGCTCTGATACTAGATAAGCAAGTCATCACATAATTCTGAATCTATAAAATCCGTTTTGCCTAACAACCGAATGAATCAGGAGGTACACTGACTGATCCCTGTTTGACTGAAGAAAATTGACCAACAGCAAAAAGTTTCGACCCGGGTCAGCCTGCGCGGACTGCGCAGGCTGACCAGGGTCGATACTTCTTGCTGATGCATTAAGACCCCTTTTTCAATGAGCACGGGTCATATATATCTAGCGCTGAAACAGTTTAACACCAAACAAACAAAAGATTTTAATAGATTTTACGTCATCATAAGAGCACGGTGAATGGGATTTGAGAGGTACTTGTCGAATAATTCAATTATTCCCTATCGTCTGTTTGAACTTTTGCTTTAATCGTCCAAATAAAGACTATTATTGCCCGGCCATTGAAAAATGTAATCATTAATGGCGTAACAATATTTGATAAGGGTCTGGGTTAAACCCCCCCCCCTTTACTTTATTGTAGTTTTCCAGATCGTTTTCGTCTTCAACGTCATCGTTCTGTAATTCATTCCGATCAGTCTTTGATGACTGGTTCCTGGAAACCTTACTAGTACTTGCGCCACGGTGTAAGTAAGTCAAAACGGGTAACGCAGTTATGAGAACCTGAATGTCAGTGTATAGGGATAACGCCTTTGAAATTCATTGTGGGAAAAAGAAGGAAATGCTGTAACTAGCATTTTCTCCTTTTCTCACAACGTTTGTAGTCCTATCAAAGAGCTTGACCTCATTTGGTAGCAATTTTCAATTTTCTTATTTGGGGTAAACTGTTGCTTTCAATTTTGAAAGGTACAAAATTGTAGTTTGATACAGGACTTAGTCACCACCGTCTCCTTGCCTTCCCATAGGTATTTCAGAAACGCTGGATTACCTTGGGACTTAAGGACCACCCGTTTCTACTTTGCTAACTTTGCACACACTGCACTCTTTCTCAGCGACTGGTTGCTATGCCTTGGTCTAAGCATTAAAGAACTTTCAGAATTGGCCGGGAACCTGCCGATTCAATATTTTTATCACTTTAGCACGAAAGCAGATTTCGTTAAGCATACGCATTTTTTTTTTTTTTTAAATGGGATCGTAAATATGGATAAAGCAGGGAGTGAAGAGCAAGATCAGACTGCGTGTAGAAGTAGAATAATGATAATATAGAACGTTTCACTCCACTAACAATTGACTGGAACATGTGACCGATGGACCTTAAATCAGCAATCAAACTATCAGACCATCGCCTACCTCTTATTCGTAAACAGTCAATACCTACCTTAAATGAACGAAAAAGAGTCGCTGTTGACAAATTGCAACCAAGCCTATCTAAAAGAACCATTAAATAAAGCATTAAAATCAATAAAATGCGAAAACCGAATTTAACAAAAGGAGCAATGGGACGTTATTATCACATTAATGTATGCATGTTTAATCCACAATCTATGCAGGTACAGCATGCATATTTGTTGCATGTCTAAATGCAATCCTTAAAGCCCATTACAGTTCACAAACAACGGCTTACGTTCCACACCCTCAGTTGAAGTTTCAGAGAAGGAGTAGCTTGTGCCCGCAGACTACTTCTCAAATAAAAAAGACAGAAAACATTGCGGGAAAAGGAGAAAATGCTGGTTACCAGCATTTTCTCCTTTTCCCACAATGTTTTCAAAAGCCGTCTTCCTTAGTGTCCTTAAAAATGGAATTGTTTGGTAAAATGTTGAAACTTGGGATCTTTTTTGGAAAAGGTTTGACCATTTACTACATAACCCCGAGTTTTAAAGACCCTAACAGAGAAGGCTTAGAGAACATAGTGGAAAATAGAGAAACTGCTGGTAACAAGCATTTTCTACTTTTTCCACAATGCTTTCTAACCTTCCGATAACAAATTCCATCATTTGAGCCAATTTAATTTGTCGCTTGCATATGTTTGGAAATTGGACCAGTCTAAAATTTTATCGTTCGGTAAAGGGTTCACCCTTTAAACACCTTTCAAGATTTTAGCAGCCTTTGCGGCCAGTGTAGATCATGATCAGGCTGCACAAAACGTGCAGCCTGATCTTTGACCTACACTGTCCGCCTAGCTGAAACACTGTAGACAAAAGCCACCATGAAATTGCTCTTATCCGAATCGTGTTTATAAGATGAATATTTCTGTTGGTTTTATCCAGCGCTCTGAGGGCAAAGCATGTACCGAAACATCACAGAGTTGAAGTGTGTTGTCTTTGCAGGCCCAACATTGCATAAACCAGACACAGTTTTGACAGGTTACATGTTTTTAATGTCCAGTTAGATAGGTGGTCAAGCATTCTGACCACTGACCGCATAACTTTCACACTGACCTGTCCACTTTTATGATGGTCTCATTAAATGAGATACCAGTTCTAGGCTATTTTTATGCCATCCGTTTTCTATTTTCGGATTTCCCTACGGACCCTTATTTCCGATTGTTATTTCGTTAATTTGTCTGACTGGTATTTTGAAACGTTTTCAAAAGTGTTCAGCCATTTCATGGCGACAAATCTTTTAAAGTTTCCCGTAAGTTTGTGCAGTACAGGGCCGAGACTATACAGTGCCTTGTCGAAGGGGCGCTCTCTAGTCTACTATGGCCAGCGACGCCGCCACTACCGTCGAATCAGAATGGTCTGATTATAAGTCGAACATCTTACTCATTGAAAAAACAATTTTGCTATTCAAAGTGCCACGATGATGACAAACCAGCCATACTCTGACAAAAAAGGGGGGGATCCATGTATCTCCGTGATGCATTATACCAAGCCAGCCATCACATAATTATGGATCCATAACATCAATTAAGTCTATCAATTGACTGTATAAGGAAGTAGAATAGTCCTTTGACATGCAGAATTTTTACAAAGAGCAAAAAGTTTCGACTCATGTCAGCCTGCGCGGACTGCGCAGGCTGACATGAGTCGATACGTTTTGCAGGTACATTAAGTCCCCTTTTCCCAGTGCAAGGCTCGATTAATGTTTTCGAAATTCCTGTTCATTTGCTACCTTCCACACTAATTTTGCTGCAGACTTTCAACCCTAAGGCTGCTAAGCGCGACTCACTGACCTGTTGAGGACAATGTAGATCAAGATCAGACTGCACGAAACGTGCAGTCTGATCTTGGATCTACACTGTCCGATAAGGAGATATCTTTCTCTAAGAAATACCTTTGAAATAGAAAAATTTGGATTTTTCACTATCGGCTTGAAAGTTTCAAACTGGTCATTTAACAGGATAATAGTTAACTTTTTAAACGCTTTTTGTCAGATAGGAATAGTCGAACATGGAATAAAGTTTACTACATTCATATATCTCAAAACCTACTGGAAATTTCTCCTTTTGCCATGATGTTTTCAAAAGTCGTTTGCTGCACCACGGAGAAAATCGTCTACATACTTTACATATGACATACTGTCATGCATTAAATTAATCCTTATATCCTGCAAAAAAAATAAGTAAAACTTTCAAGCCGACAGTAAAAACCCGAACAATGTTATTTCAAACCTATCTTTTAGAGAAAAAAAATATTTCCTGATCGGACAGTGTAGATCCAAGATCAGACTGCACGTTCTGTGCAGTCTGATCTTGATCTACACTGTCCGCAAAAGGTCACTGAGTCGCGCTTAGCAGCCTAAGGGTTAAATACTGGAGGTGGGTGGGGGAGGGGGAGACAACTTTTCGTGCAGACAGTACATGTAAATGTAGCATACGTTTTGAACTCGTGATTTATGCATTGGAAGTGTAAAACCGCCTTTTCCATATATAGATACAATTATTACTAGGGAGACAAAATCGATTGGATGTTATTCCATTCCCGAGACACTCTGAGGAGTTAAAAAAGACTGAAAATTATCTAGAAATACAGTGGAATATGCAATTTGAACGTCTGAACGAAACCAAAATGATACCTCTGTAATTCGAATGCTTGGGGAACCTTAATTAAATCGAATTATCGATATACTATTACTTGTATAATCGAAAAGTTACCTGATATATGCTCTGGCAAAAGGAGGTTTAATGCATCTCCGTGCTATTCACCACATAATAATAGATACACAAGATCCATTTTGCACAACAACAAGCTGAATCCAGCGGTAGAATGGTCCTTGGTCATGCAGAAAATTTATCTAAAGCAAAAAGTATCGACACAGGTCAGCCTGCGCGGACTGCGCAGGCTGACCTGAGTCGATCCTTTTTGCAGATGCATTAAGCCCCCTTATCACACAGCATGGCTCATGTATAGTTATATATGCATCGAAAGAATAGGTACACTTATTCGTTCAGTCAGTTTGTCTTTATGTAAATTTCTCAGTAGAGTGCAGCAACTGTTATGATTGCTCGATAGCTGTTACACTGTTATCGCAAGACCTGTCCCGTCCACCAGTTACTATAAAATACCCGGTACGGTTCGATTTATCGCTTGTACAATACTTATTACTCCACATTCTCTTTGAAAGCAACATGAAGCGGAAGTCGTGTTCTAGAAAATGACTGAACTAACTTCACTAGCAGTTTGTGTTTCAGGTGACACGTGTAATTAACGTGTTTTCTTCTGCAGAAGACTTTTTATTTTTGGTCTCGTAGCAGACTACTTTTTTTGAAAACATCATGACTAAAGAATAAATTGCTCGGTACGAGCAATTTCTCCTTTTGTCACAATGTTTTCACGTGTTTTCACTAGACCTATAATCCATGTTACCGGTTTACAACAAGATACAAATTCATGTTAGACTCGAACAAATTGAAAGCTATGAAAGCAAGGTGCAGAGAACGAAATAAATAATGCTCACATCATGATTTCTGTCTTTAAAAAGGTAGAAAACATTGTTAAAAGGAGAAAATGCTGGTAACCAGCATTTTCTCCTTTTCCCACATTGTTTTCGCGGTACACACAATACCGAGTTTTAAC